>CM042696.1:294078842-298878842 GCA_023614405.1 Avena insularis | reverse complement strand
ATGCTACAAACTATTAGCGAGCTGGAGCTAATCATAAGAAAGCAAGAACTATTAAGCATCCAAAGAAAACATACACTCTACATGAACGGACTAAGCATGCCCACAATGATGAGTATATGTTCAACAATGAAAACAAATAGAGTTTGTTACCAGCCTCTTACCATGCCTCAAGTTTTCATTGATCCTCATTATTGCTCTTCACTTGTGTGGCCTGAATAATAATATGAAACCAATATCCACTAAGGACTGCCGAACCCTGTAGCAAACTCACAAAAACCAAAGAAGAACGACAAATATTTTTGATGTTTTCGATTTTTAAATAAGAACCAAAAGAGAGAAACAAGCAAAACAAAATCTTTTTGGGTTTTTCGAATAGTTCAAACAAAGCAAAAAGGGAAAAACAAACCAAGGCAAAAAGAAGAAGCAAACCAAAGAGAAACAACAAAAATATTTTTGGTCTTTTTGTGTTTTTAGAAAGCAAAAGCAAAGAAGAACGAAAACATGAATATACAAAGTACCGACGCAACATGATATGGAGATGAGTGCGGTGTCGGCGTACCTCCCCCCAAGCTTAGGCTTTTGGCCTAAGTGGGTATCAATCCAAGTACGGATAGGGGTTCCAAGCGGGCGGATCTTGGTAAGAATGGTCGTAGCTGGGCCCATGAGAAGAAGAAGAAGCTCCCCAATCATAAGTGGGCTGCTGATATGAAGATTCTCCCGCATTTGAGGGCTGGACCGAATCATCCGTGACCTCCCTTCCAGTGTCCTGCTCCTGTTGGGAGAGCTCTCCCAAATACGTGTCAAGCTCCTCCTCAGTGAGGGACCATCCTTCCCTGTTATCAAGGTTAAACAAAACAGGTGCAGGCAAAAGAACAACACGCTCGGACTTTCTTTTTCTCCAACCAGCTTTGAGAAAGGTTATTTCATAAGATAACTCACTCATACTAGCCCATGAGGAAACAAATTTATGCTGTATCATGGAATTAAGATCAAGCCTTTTTATGGGAAACTGTAGGTCTAGATGATGAGGCACTAAACCATGCAATGCTAGTAAACGAGAAGCAATGAGGCCTCCACAAATTCCACCTTTCTCACGGTTAGCAGCAAGACAGAAAGCTATCAAAGCACCCAAGTTGTAAGACCTATCTCGTCTAAGAGCAGCAGAGATCAATGCTAGATCAAATGAAGATAACTTATTAGCAGTTTTCCTAGCAAGAACACACTTGGCAATAAAGTAGGCAAAGTAGCGAATGGAGGGAAGATGAATGTTACGGATTTTTCCACTCTCCTTTGAGAAGCTACTCCCTTGGCAAATTTTTGCGTATAAGTCCATGAGTGGTTCAGGTCTCTCCTTAATCTTTCTACATGATCTCCACAGAGGTACCTTAATAGCTGCACAAAAATCATCAAGAGAAAGGTCGACAGCTATATTGTAAATTTTATAATGGACCATGGGGTTAGGCAAATAGTGACTAAATTCGAAGTCCTGCACCATAGACATGGTTAGCTTCACAAATTGGCAAGGTTCATCTTCTAAAAAGTGCTCTAACCCTGCATTAGAAACCAAAGTGTGGAAATCTTGTAGAATTCCTGCAGCTCTCATGAACTCGGAGCATGGATAAATGGAGGGAAAAACTTCCTCCTCCGATGGACCTTCATGACCTCAGGCACCCAAAGCTCATGTTGGTTTAGGTGGTGTTCACTCATCTTCTAATCTGAAATTTAAACACCTATTAAACAAGTGATTGCAAAGTTAATATAATGAAGGATTCTACTCATAGGGACTTGCAAGAGGCCTAAACATGCATCAAAACTATATATCTAAGCATCAAACAAGATTACAAGCCCTCATAACCAGTCACCTACAGCAGGAAAATGCTCAATATATAATCCACTAAACACAAATCTACTTGGACAAGGGGAGGAGTCACATACCTGGGAACAAATGCTCCAAATTTCAGCAAGAAAGATGGGCTGAGCAAGGAGATCGAAAAAACGAGAGCAAGCACAACAAGAACACGATTTTGAGCTATGAACTGGAGCTTACTCGGGAGAGAGAAAAAAGTGGCAGGTGAGAGAGGTAGTGGGGGGCCAGGGGTGGCCCACACCAGGGCATGGCGCCACCTAAGGCTGGTCGTGCCACCATGTGGTGTGCCTGCCTGGTGGGCCCCCCTGGTACCTCCCAGGTACTCCTATGCCCCTTTTTCACGTAAAAAATTAATATGAATTTTCTGGAATTTTTCGAGACACTTTATTTTTGGGCATTTTTCAGAAATAGAAGAATGATTTTTCTGACAGACAGATTTTTTTTTGAAAACATGATGCAAGGACAAAACAAGGCTAGAACTACAGAAGTTCTAACATGCAAGCAACTAATAACAAGAAGAAAACTAAACGAACACAAAAACTAAAATACAAAGGATAGAAATAAACGGAGAAAATCATAATGAAAACATTGTTTTGTTCAATGGAATCCTTTTGTTAACAAGGTTGATCAAGTCTTGCTACCAAAACAATTGCATATGAGACAAAACTTTGTACTCCACTAATGATTATGTTACCTCAACCTTGATAGCAATGGTCCCAATCATAATAGTTTCAAAATTTTCTCTTGGTATGGGACAATATATTTCTCCAACTTGAATGCCTTCAAGATGTTCAATTGAATTCAAACCATAAGTCCTTTCAATCTTCTTGGGGAAATAGACAGTATGTTCCTTGTCATTAACATTGAAGGTCACCTTTCCTTGATTACAATTAATAATAGCTCCTGCAGTATTAAGAAAAGGTCTCCCAAGAATAATAGACATATTATCCTTCGGGCATTTCAAGCACAACAAAATCAGTTAATATCAAGCAATTGTGAGCCACCTGAACAGGTACATCCTCACATATACCCACAGGAATAGTGGTAGATGTATCAGCCATTTGCAAAGATATATCAGTTGGTATTAATTTTTCAAGTTCTAGCCTCTTATAGAGAGAGAAAGGCATAACACTAACTCCAGCTCCCAAATCACACAAAGCAGTTCTAACATAACTGTTCTTAATAGAGCAAGGGATAGTTGGAATCCCTGGGTCTCCAAGTTTCTTAGGAACCTCACCATTGAAGGAATAATTAGCAAGCAAAGTAGAAATTTCTTCATTAGGGATCTTCCTTTTATTCGAGACAATGTCCTTCATATACTTTGAGTAAGGAGGCAATTTAATAGCATCAGTCAAAGGAATTTGCAAGAATAAAGGCTTCATCCACTCACAAAACTTATTATAGTGTTCATCTTCCTTTGACTTGTGTTTCTTATCAGGGAAAGGCATAGGTTTTTGGACCCAAGGTTCTCTTTCACTACCATGTTTCTTAGCAATAAAATCTTCTTTGGTGTATTTAGTATTCTTAGTGTGGTTTTCAGGTTCTTTTTCAACTTTTTCTTCATTAGGAACAACATTTTCTTCATTACCACTTTCAGTTTCAGCATCAGAGATAGATATACTATTAGGATCTATAGCAGATTCAGAGGGTTCTACAACAGTTTTATGTTTCTTTTTCCTTTTCTTACGAGTAGAACCACTATTTTCAGCTTGTTGAGAATCTGCCGATTCTTTTGGGATGCCCTCAGGATATAGAGGATCCTGGGTAGCAGCTCCACTTCTAGTTCTAATTTCATAAGCATGTTTTTCTTTAGCAGCATTAACTAGCAAGTCGTTTTGCACTTTAACGAGTTGATCTATTTGAGTTTGAACCATTTGAAAGTGTTTAACAATCATTTTAACATCATTAGAGGTTCTTTCCACAATATCTTTCAACTCAACAATAGCTCTAGTGTTTTCCATTAGATGATTTTGCACCCTTTTATTAAAGTTATCTTGCTTAACAATAAAGATATCAAATTCTTCTAAGCATTGATCGGGAGGTTTAGAGTAAGGGATATCACCTTCATCAAAGTGTTGGAGAGAGTGTACCTCAATAGTGGATGAGTAGGGAATAGGCTTACATAATTCTTCTATAGGAGGTAAATTCTTGACATCTGCAGCTTTAATTCCCTTCTCCTTAAGACATTTCTTAGCTTCCTTCATCACTTCATCATTTAATTCAATAACCCCCCTCTTCTTTGATGTTGGAATAGGCACAGGAATAGATGGTTCAGGTACAATTGCTTCAGGTATAGCTTGTTTAGGAGGAGTCCAATCTTCATAATTCTTGCTTATTTTAGCCATTAATTCCTCAGCTTCCTTCGGAGTCCTATTCCTAAAAACACAATCAGCACAACTATCTAGGTATGTCCAAGATTCTTCGGTTAGTCCATTATAAAATATATCAAGAAGCTCATTCTTAGGTAATGGACTTCCAGCCTGTGCATGAATCAAAGCACAAAACCTTGCCCAAGATTCGGGCAATACCTCTTTTTCTCCCTGTTTAAAATCAAAAGTTCCCAAAATAGCATGTCTAGCACTGGGAGGAAAATATTTCTGCAGGAAAGTACTAATCAAGCACTCAGGGCTATCAATAGATCCAGGAGGTAAATTACTAAACCAAGCTTTAGCTTCTCCTTTCAGTGAAAAGGGAAAAATCTTAGCAACAAAGTAAGTACGCATCTTAATATCATTAGAAAACAAGCCACTCATGGTAGAAAGTTCATTCATATGTGCTACCGCACTTTCATTCTTAGTCCCACAAAAAGGTTCTTTCTCGACAATAGCTATGTAAGATAGATCGAGAGAGAAATCATAATCTTCATCTATAATGTTTATGGGAGAAGCAGCAAACTTAGCATCAGGAGACAATTTGGGTCTAATAGTACGCCTCTCAAGGAGACTCTTAGCAGCGCTCCTATCATAGGTGTTTTTACATGCTTTAATAAACTCATCGGTCATCTCAACATAACCATCTTCAATATCATAACTCTCACTAGACTCAGGTGAGCTAACAGGTGTGGTAGTGTCTTCATTAGGAGTTTTGGTATTTCCAGCTATAGTTCTAGCAATCGTAGTATCTAGGAAAGGACCTAATGAACCACTCTTATCAAGCACAGTAGAAGCAACATCATAAGCATCAGAAGTTTCAGATTCAGCAGTAGTAGCAGTGTGTGTAGCATGTGTATGTGGTGGTGTAAGGAACTTACTCATAACAGACGGTGAATCAAGAGCAGCAGAGGTGTTTAGAACCGTACCTCTTCTTGTAGTGGATGGTAAAATAGGTACCTTTCCATCACAAGACTTACCCATGATGGATGGATAGCAGCGAACAATAGAGAATCCAAGTGGACTTGATAAATAAAGCTATGCTCCCCGGCAACGGTGCCAGAAAATAGTCTTGATGACCCACAAGTATAGGGGGTGTATCGCAGTATTTTCGATAAGTAAGAGTGTCAAACCCAACGAGGAGCAAAAGGTGCTGGCTAGTGGTATGGATCAGGAATTCTCTGCAAATACTTAGCAAACAGATTTTTAGGGGTTTTCGATAAAGCAAGTAAACAAAGTACGAGTAAATAAAAGACAGTAGGAATAAATGCAGCAAGTGGCCCAATCCTTTATGCAGCAAAGGACAAGCCGGTTGTATTACTTAAGATGACCAAACGTTCTCGAGGACACATGGGAAGACTGTCAAGTGCTTTCGCTTCATAGAGTTGATTAATCTTCTTTAGCTTGCTAAGTGTTGTGTGGGTGAACCTGTGCTAATGTACCGCCCCATCCAAGACTAATACATACTTGTGATTATAGCCCTTGCAAACATCCGTAAGTATAAGAAAGTAATTAAGGTAGAAACCTAACCATAGCTTTAAACTCTAAGACCCTTACGTCCCTTGTGCAATGGTTTCCTAACGGGGGTTCAGGTTTCTGTCACTCCGGTAACCCCTACGATTAGTAGACAAATACACAATGCATTCCCCTAGGCCCATATAGGTGAAGTGTCATGTAGTCGACGTTCACATGACACCACTAGAAGAAGTACACCACAACTTAAATAACAATCTATTGAATCTTTCTCAACACAACTCCACTACTAACAACAAGACTTCTCCCATGTCCTCAAGAACAAAACGAACTACTCACAAGACATCATATGGATCATGATCAGAGATGGAATAAAGATGTATAACAATCTGAACATAGACAATAATTCAATGGTTCACTCAATAGCATCAACTACAAAGAGTAATCAACACCGGGAAAGTTTCCCCTATGAACTATGCAAGATTCAACTCAATTGTTACAGCAATATGGAGATGGTGATGAGGGTGCTGATGGTGATGATGGTCGTGATGATGATGATGATCCTGATGAAGTCCAGCTTGATGGTGGTGTTGATGGCGACGATCTCCCCTCTCTGGGAAGGAATTCCCCCGGCAGAAATCTGTCTGCCGGAGAGATCTTTCTCTCTCGGTGTTTTCCGCCCCGCAGAGGTGGCAGAATCTTTCTATGGTCGCTCCCTGAGTCTTAGGGTTTCGGGAGGATGATATACGCCAAAGGGGAGAGGCTGGAGTGGGCCAGGGTGGCCACACCACCTCCTGGCGTGGCCTAGGGCTGCCCGCACCATGGGGTGGTGTGGCCCCCCTGTGGCCCATCTCCACTCCGTCTTCTGGAAAAATAGGATTTTCATATAATTTCCCGGATTTTCTGATATTTCACGAATTTTGCCTCCAAACAGCACCTTTTCCATCAGAATCCTGACTGCAGCGGTCCATGCTCCAAAAGACATCAACCATGCAGAAACAGATGAAATAACATAAGTATCACCTCTCAATATGAAATATATAAATGAATAATAGTGAATTAAGACATAGAATAGTGATGCAATATGGACGTATCATGAACCATTGAATTATTGTTTATGTTCATATTGTTATACATCATTATTCCATCTCTGATCATGATCCATATGATGTCTTGTGAGTAGTTCGTTTGTTCTTGAGGACATGGGAGAAGTCATGTTGTTAGTAGTGGAGTTGTGTTGATAAAGATTCAATAGTTTGATATTTAAGTTGTGGTGTACTTCTTCTAGTGGTGTCATGTGAACATTGACTACATGACATTTCACCTATATGGGCCTAGGGGAATGCATTGTGTATTTGGCTACTAATCGTAGGGGTTGCCGGAGTGACAGAAACCTGAACTCCCGTTAGGAAACCATTGCACAAGGGACGTAAGGGTCTTAGAGTTTAAAGTTGTGGTTAGGTTTCTACCTTAATTACTTTCTTGTACTTACGGATGTTTGCAAGGGTATAATCACAAGTATGTATTAGTCTTAGGAAGGTCGGTACCTTAGCATGGATCCACTAGTGTCATTGCATGTGTGTTCTTTTCACTAACAACAACCAGAGTCATTGCATGTGTGTTCTTTTCACATACCACATATGGATCCACCAGTGTCATTGCATGTGTGCTCTTTTCATAATCCACCTATGGATCCACCACTGTCATTGTATGTGTGTTCTTTTTAGTAACAACAACCAGAGTCATTGAAATGTGTGTTCTTCTCACATACCACATATGGATCCCCCAGTGTCATTGCATGTCTATTCTTTTTAGTAACAACAACGAGGTCATTGCATGTGTGTTCTTTTCACATACCACATATGGATCCACCAGTGTCATTGAAATGTGTGTTCTCTTCAGAGACCACACATGAATCCACCAGTGTCATTGCATGTGTGTTCTTTTCACTAAAAACAACCAGAGTCATTGCATGTGTGTTATTTCCACAAACCAAATATGGATCCACCAGTGGCATTGCATGTGTGCTCTTTTCACTAACAACAACCAGAGTCATTGCATGTGTGTTCTTTTCACATACCACATATGGATCCACCAGTGTCATTGCATGTGTGTTCTTTTCACAATCCAGCTATGGATCCACCAGTGTCATTACATGTGTGTTCTTTTCACTAACAACAACCTGAGTCATTGCATGTGTGTTATTTTCACATACCACATATGGATCCACCAGTGTCATTGCATGTGTGCTCTTTTCACAATCCACCAATGGATCCACCAGTGTCATTGCATGTGTGTTCTTTTTAGTAACAACAACCAGAGTCATTGAAATGTGTGTTCTTCTCACATACCACATATGGATCCACACGTGTCATTGCATGTGTGTTCTTTTTAGTAACAACAACCAGAGTCATTGCATGTTTGTTATTTTCACATACCACATATGGATCCACCAGTGTCATTGAAATGTGTGTTCTCTTCAGAGACCACACATGGATCCACCAGTGTCATTGCATGTGTGTTCTTTTCACTAAGAACAACTAGAGTCATTGCATGTGTGTTATTTCCACAAACCAAATATGGATCCACCAGTGGCATTGCATGTGTGCTCTTTTCACAATCCACCTATGGATCCACCAGTGTCATTGCATGTGTGTTCTTTTTAGTAACAACCAGAGTCATTGAAATGTGTGTTCTTTTCACATACCACCTATGGATCCACCAGTGTCATTGCATGTGTGTTCTTTTTAGTAAAAACAACCAGAGTCATTGCATGTGTGTTCTTTTCACATACCACATATGGATCCACCAGTGTCATTGAAATGTGTGTTCTCTTCAAAGACCACACATGGATCCACAAGTGTCATTGCATGTATATTATTTTCACTAACAACAACTAGAGTCATTGCATGTGTGTTCTTTTCACATACCACATATGGATCCACCAGTGTCATTGCATGTGTGCTCTTTTCACATACCACCTATGGATCCACCAGTGTCATTGCATGTGTGCTCTTTTTACTAACAACAACCAGACTCATTGCATGTGTGTTCTCTTCAGAGACCACACATGGATCCACCAGTGTCATTGCAAGTGTGCTCTTTTTACTAACAACAACCAGAGTCATTGCATGTGTGTTCTCTTTAGAGACCACACATGGATCCATCAGTGTCATTGCATGTGTGTTCTTTTTACTAACAACAACTAGAGTCATTGAAATGTGTGCTCTTTTCACAATCCACCTTTGGATCCACCAGTGTCATTGCATGTGTGTTCTTTTTACTAACAACAACTGAGTCATTGAAATGTGTGTTCTTTTCACATACCACATATGGATCCACTAGTTTCATTGAAATGTGTGTTATTTTTAGAGACCACACATGGATGCCCCAGTGTCATTGCATGTGTGTTCTTTTCACTAGCAACAACTGGAGTCATTGCATGTGTGTTCTGTTCACATACCACATATGGATCCACCAGTGTCATTGCATGTGTGCTCTTTTTACTAACAACAACCAGAGTCATTGGATGTGTGTTCTCTTTAGAGACCACACATGGATCCACCATTGTTATTGAAATGTGTATTATTTTCAACTACCACCGTTGGCCACAAGCAATCGGGACACAGAACTAACCAGCAACCGCTCTGGGCTTCTAGAAGACCCGATCTCCGATTGTTAGGCGCCGTTGGATCGGGGTGCGTGGACGATAGTGATGTCCTTCGCGAGGGCGATGCGCGAGAAGTCTGTTCTGCGAACTGATTGGCTGTGGAAACTACGTTGGGCCTACGTCCTTGCCCTTATCCCCTTAACCTCGGGGCCAAAAATCAGATCGTGTTCCTTCATCGCCATGGAGAGGGAGAGGCCCAAACTCAGCTTGCACGAGGCTCAGATGTTCGCCCACTACGACATACTCGCGCCGCTATTAGCGAGGCTTTCGGCCGGCTTCGAGCTCAGCTACACTGGGGTTCCTGTCATGCCGCTCTTGTGCGACAACGCGTTGGCGAGGCAGATCGAGGAGCGCCCCCACCAGCTGTCGGAGCGGAAGAGGGCAATGGCGCAGTACTCGCATACGAGCGTGTACTGGTGAAAGCTGTTCAAGAAGGAGCGGGCTGCGTTGATTGAGCTGTGCGGAACCCACCGGCGGGAGATCCACCGGATCTGCGCAACCCCGAAGGGAGGCAACGCTTCTAGGCAGTGCCTGGGCGTACGACCTCCACCGTTATCGATGTAGCGCGCCGTGAAGAATCCATGAGTAGGAGGAATGCTACCGGAAACATCGGCATCAATTCCGACACGGAGGAGGCTGGCGACGACGCGGACAATGTCGTCAATGATGGAGACTGCGGGAGCGTCATAGTCGATTAGGGCCACTTAAGCATAAATTAAATCTATGTATGGTATCTTAATGCGCTCTTTGGATCTGGGTCACTTGAGTCATGGTCGATTATCGTCATAATCTATATATGTTGGCCATGTTTTAGTTATCTTTGTCTTTGAAACTAGTCGATCGAAACTCGTCCGATCCTGAAATAAAGTTTGTGTGTTCCCTAGCATATCCTATGGGACAATACGCCGACTGCCCCAAAGACTTGATGGCACAAGTAATTTGGAGTGCGCCAGAGGAGAAGGGATCGAGCGTGTTGTAATAGTGTACTACTCCGGTCCAGATATAACTGACTTAGGTTTTTTAGATATTTAATAAATGTGTCTATACCCAAACAATGTCTAGATACATGTTTTAGGTTTCTCTGTCTTTCAAACTAATCAAAAGTCGTCAAATTCTGAACAAACAAAGTCATTGCGTTCACACCTGATGGGACAATACGCTAACTCTGCTACTTGATGGCACAACCATAATTCTGGAGTGCGCCAGAGGAGATGGGAATGCAAGGGAGATGGAACTAGTAGCTGCCCAAACGCAGGTAAAAATTAATATAATATTTTTAAAATGTAATCTGGTCCACATGACCCCATCACGTACACATTATTGCACGCCAGATATAAATAAGGACGACACGGCTAGTTTAGTTTCAATGATATAATTGAACATACGACGTTATCGCGTGCCGCATCTTTCTGCTCCTCTTATTAGTCTGCTAGCCCACGCTGCATTAAGCATCAGTTGATGAGGATAAAATGGCAAATAAAACAATTTTTAAGCTTACCTTTCATCCGGAGAATCGTACAAAGATGAAATTGGCAGGGATTTATTATTTCTCCTATAGTTAGCCGAAAGATCCTCAAGGACATCCTCAATCACCCCTGCAACTTCTTCATATTCTAATACACCTCCATTATTTGCCCTTTCCTCCCCGTTCCGCTTACCCTTTTGTTTCTTTTCACACCCTTTTCTCGCCGGCACCTCCACTTCTTCATAAATTGGCTGCTTACGTATGTTTTCCTCCGAGTGCTCATCACCGTCTTTCACGCTCTTCCGCCAGTTCTGGCTGAGAAGCCTCATTTTCTGCCACCGGGGTGTGAACAGGGACAATAGCATGTGTAACTAGGTTTTTGCACAACCTCTTGATATGGCCGAATCCGCCACAACGTCTGCATTTCCTTTTCCTAGCTCCCAGCCTTGGACCTTTATCGGTGGAGGCTTCGATCCTTAGCTTTCTAGGCCTCCTAGGTGGCCTCCTAAGAACTGGTGGTTGAAGTTTGAACCCTGGATCGACAATCTCCCAATCATTTCCATTGGTCATAGGTGGTATGTTTTCTGCATAAGTTGCAGCAAACTTGTCCACGGAGAAATAGTTGTCGACATGGTTCTCTATTTCAGCTTCGTTACCTCTAAGCTTTAAGAAGTAAATGGCATGGTGACATGGCAGACCAGTAATCTGCCACTACCTGCTTGAACAAGTCTTGTTTCCAATGTCTATAGTGTACCTCCATTCACTTCCATGCTTGTATTCTGCATAAACCTCAGCCAATGTTCTGGAACTTCTGACCACCCTCATCTTTATCGTTCTCATTGTCCTGGTTCTTGCATTAAGTAACATAACCACCTTTGGAACTATTTTATGGCCTAAAAAATTTCTTGCACAAATTCTTTGCCTTAAATCTATCTTCACCATTATGCACTGTCTTATGGAATCCAACAAAATAACAATTCCAAGTGTCTTCATGCCCAAAATCTTATCATTGAAACTCTCTGCCAAATTATTGCAAACAAAATCCACCTTGCTTAACTCACCAAAATTGCTTTTGGCCCATAGCTTTGTGTGATGTTCTTCAAGGTATTTTTTCACCTTTGGCACTACATACATGTTCTACAAGTAAGTAGCATGCGTGCTTGGGGTGTATGTGTATGCTGATCGCCACAAGTCCTCTTCAAAGATCTTTCCTTTGAACTTCTTCGTGAAGTTAGTAGCGAGGTGCCGCATGCATTCCCTATGCTCAACCTTAGGAAACACAGATCAACAGCATTCTCAAGACCCTCGGATGCACCGGTGTGTATCAGCAAGCCTTCAGGGTGACCAATTACTTCCCGTAGTCCTTGCATGAACCATGTCCAACTTTCATTTGATTCATCCTCAAGAACAGCATAAGCTACGGGTAGAAGACAATTATGCGCGTCCAAAGCACAAGCAGAAGGAACATGTCCCCTGAACTTCCCTATTAAAGAAGTTGCGCCTATTGCCAAGTATGGCCTGCAGCCGTCTAGGAACCCCTTCCAGCATGCCTTCAGGTAGACAAAACATCTCATGAAGCATATCTTATCTGCCTGCTTATACCTGACCCCCCTCGAGACATTTTCTCTCCCTTTCACAACCTCGTAATCGATGTCAACAACACTACCAGGTGATGTTTTCTCTACCTGAGCTTTGAAACTATACAACATATGAAAACTGTCATTCCACTTGCCTTGAATGATGTCTAGAGCCATCTCCTTCCCATCAAAGACTCTGTGGTAAGGAATCAGAACATTAAACTTATTGCTAGTCTTTGCTCTTAGTTCAGCAGGTCCAATGTTATGATCCTGCCTCACCTAGTCAAGTACAGTAGCAACAATCTACTTGGTAGTCGCCGGTCTAATTTTACCACTTAAAGAAGTATTAGGGCAGTTGTGTTTCTTTGTGTTTACTTTGATCTGTATTCGATAAGAATCCAAATAATTCAGAGCTAGTTATCAGCAGAATAAATATGAGAAAGACTGAAACTAAATGTAGCTTTTGCAACCTGAAATGGGTGTCCAACCTGAAATGGGTGTCCACCCCCAACTCTGATTGCATAGGTTGCAACTGCATATCTACAGTCCTCCACATTATCAAAGATAGTCCCCTCATCAATTGTAGGATTGTCCCTGTCAAAGTGTATCACTGGCCTGTCCACATCTTTGTTGTCGTATCTACATCCCATTTCCACATCTTCACATTCCTCTTCCTCATCAGTCCCATAGTCAGGCTCAAAGTTCGAATCAACCAAATATTCCCTACTCTCTATCCTATCAGGGTCAGCAGCCACGTCTGGATATGCTTTCTCATCATCATCCGCACCGCCACACGTTTCAGTGCCTTCATGCTCGCTTGACAAAGCATCATGCTCAAGGACAATTGTCAGAGACGCCCCGCGTTACCAACACATATCCTTGCCATCACCACGGGACTAGAAACGCTAATTGGGGTATGCAGGAAAGGAATCACAGTTCTTACCCTTCAATGTGGATGCATGACACCTTCTCCAGGCTCCATACCTCCAAAGCTCTACACCCCGCTTCCTCTCCCCCCATTTCGTTGTCCTCTGTGCTCTCCAGACTTGAAGGAGATTCCGTGCTCTCTAGCCACGCAGGACCCATATCTGTGCTCTCAAACCTCGCAGGATCCATCTCCGAGCGGGATCCGGATCACCAGCGTCGTTGGGCCCCTAACCTAACGGCTGACTCTTGGTTTTTGTTTCCAGATGCGCCTGGGTGGTGGGCAGCGGCAAGGAGACATGGCAGGGAGGGGAGAGGAGGGGACGTGAGGGGATGGCAGGGAGGGGAGGGCGGGAGGACGACGGCCCAAGGGGATGACGAGAGTGGTGCACGACTGAGCGGAGTGGCGGCGGCAGGAGCGGAGCGGAGCTGGTTGCGACAATGCATGGAAAATTGCACAATAATGTGTTGGTGGGCGGCACCATCCCTCGAACCTGGGACGCGCGCCGTCGAAGGTGGAAGGGGTGGGCCCACCAGTCAGAAAACATGCCACCTGTCAGCGCACTATGCACGGGGAGCACTTCAGGAAATTTTTAGCAGGTCCCACATGTCAGTCTATTTGATCAAAACTTGCATGTAGTGCATGGCTAGTTCACGCGCTAGTTCCAAAAAAAGCCCGTTGATCCAAACTCGAATTGGCAGTTCCGCTTCTTCTCCCCCGTCTCCTCGTCTCCTCGAAGTGGCAGTTCCACTTCGTCTCCTTGTCTCCTCGCAGTGGTAGTTCCGCTTCGTCTCCCTCGTCTGTTATCCTCTTCTTCTTCTCCTCGCAGTGGTAGTTCTTCTTTCTTCCTCAATCAAAACATTCCCGCACGTAAGCCATGGCCAATAGCCGGATGAAGAGGAAATGGTCCGATCTCCCGACCGACCCACTTCGCAAGATCGCCGACTATTTGCTGGAGAAAGAGGAGTACGTGGACACCTATGCTGCTTGTCAGGAAGTCTGCACCGATTGGCACCGCACTTTAAAGGTGCCCGAATTCCATCTTAACAACTGGATCATGATAGATCACACACTTCCAGACGTTGGCGACTTCACCTTCCTCAACCTCGCCACTGGTCGTTGCTTCAGGACAAATCTAATGGATGTCCATCGCAGGTTCACATTCACATCCGATATTTATTAGTGCTAACTGATGCCCTCTTCTTCCAAAAGATTCTACTTCGTTAGTGTTTCTCGTGGCGTCATCGTGCTTGCTCAAAGGGTGGAGCCTTACCAGATTCGGCTTCTGAACCCAATCACTCATAAGTCTAACACTAAGTTTCAAGCACACATACCATCTGATCTTCTGCAATCTATCGTCGTGACGAAGTCCCCGACGATGGTGTTCGTTTGCACTGATTATCCAGATCATATTGCATGGGCCGATGAGAGCACCCCTGATGAGGATATCCCTACAATTACACCTACCCCAATGACTACTGAAGATGCTACAACTGTTGCAAGAAAGGATCAGTCGCAAAGGCAATCGATGAAAGAATCGGAACAATCTAGAATCGCACCCTCTTCGGCATACCTCAAGACGTGTGCTTTCTGAACTCATCGAAAGATTAGAATTGGACCTGTTACAAGAGCTCGTGCTAAGCTACTAGAACAATAGGTGAATTTACTCCTAAACGAATCTGGTACTTTGATTGATGAGAACTTTATACTGCCTAAGTCTATGCATTTATGTATGATCAGGATCGTTGGAGAAACAAGCATGGCGCGAGGAGGAGAAGGGCTAGAAGAGAAGCCCAACATGATGATCGCCCAAGGATGCGCGAGGGAGGAGCGGGAGGAAGGTGCAAGAGAAGATCATCAAGACGAAGGCAAAAAGATCTGCCACGACCGGAGTGTCCGGCCAGATTCCCCCAGACTGTCCGGCCTGGTCGAGAGGCAAACTGGCGTGGACATTCAAGATGCTGCCGGACACTACCCGGACACCACCCAGAAACTTTAGAGTTTCCGACCAGACTGGACTGTCCGGCACACTTCACCCGGAGTGTCCGGCCTGACCGGACTGTCCGGCCGATTTCGACCGGAGTGTCCGCCCGCCGACCGAATCTGGTCCGAGTCGGTTTGTATCAGTTTGAGTCGTTTGCGTTTAGTTTCAGTTTCTGGTCGCCCCAGCCGCCCTTATAAGCTATGGGACAACCTCTAGTTAGGGTTTAGACCACGTTAAAATATTTTGGAGTTGTTTCTTTCATAGAACCTCTGGAATTACCCTTTGTTCGAATCTACCAACTATAATTTAGTGTGATCTGTTGTTCCATTGGGAATTAGTAGATTGCATACTACCGTTCGTGGTCACGGCTGCGTGTGCAAGAGCGTGGTGTTGTGAATATCCTACAAGGTTCGAGAGCTGTTGCATTGGCATTAGGGATCGAGCGGGAGAGTTCATAGCTACATGCTAGTTATCTATCATCCACCATTATCACTGCCATCCGCTTACTGAGAAGATCAGACTTCCTCATATCATCTTGGTATCAGATTTCCAGTGTTGCCTCGGTAAGCATCCACAAATCCATCCATAGATTAGAGAGTGTTTTCGTCCTATACAGAAAAAGCCTTACAAAAAGATTTGCCATAGACTAGATTGCATCATTTTCAAGTTTTAGTTGCTGATTGTATCTTCTCGTAGATCCGATCTGCAGGTTTTCCTCATAGGAGTCTAGTTTCCGTTTGTGTCTAGGTTTAGGATTTGATCTTGTTTTCCGCTGTTCCCACCATTACCGTTTCCGCAAGTGTTTAATCGTTTTTCCGAGTCCACATAGCGTACCTTTGTTTGCATACCATAGACACAGCCTATCTACAGCATCCGTGCCTAGGAATGTACCCACGAGACTAGTTGCTTTGCTCCGACAGGCTGCTCATTAGGGTTTGTAGTGCAGAAATTTTCGATAGGCAAAACCGGACTATCCGGCCGAATCACACTGGACTATCTGGCCCAACCGGAGTCCCCAGCGTATATCAACCAAACTATCCGGCCCAGTTCTGTTAGAGGTTGCTGTACTCGTTTGCATTGAGTAATATAGTTGGAAAAAAAATCAAAAAAAACAAAAACAAAAAGAGAGAAAAGAAAAGAGAATCAGTATTAAAAAAAAGAGAAAAGAGCTACAAGCCTGACAAAAAAGAGATATAGAAGTGTGCAATATTGGAGGCCTTGTTGTATCGCACTGGTAGATTGAGCAATCTTGTGCCTGTTCTATTTGAGCTATTACTAGCGTCTCTCTTGTGCATTGCAATATTCCTTTTCATAAGTTGCTTTGCCACGTTTATCTCCACTGTGTGTGTTTCTTGGGTATTTGTACGATCAGCACTAGGACTTGTTTGCGGTGTAGATAGGATACCATACCTATAGCTCCACCTTAAATAACCTGTGTGCCCTGCGATCGTTCTCTATACCTTTGATATTCACTTCATCACATCAAGTGCATCAGTCTTTGATTTTGTTTGGTAGAGCATCTCTATTCATTTTGGAATGGTAAGATCTCCTTTCTTATTAGTTGTGAGTGAGTTGTGAGAGTTTCCACCATACAGGTTCTGATTTTTGCACTAACCTACTAATCATGTCTACTAGTGATGATGATGTTGTGTTGCAGAAAAAGAAGGATGAGGAGCTCGTCAATTAGCGTGAATATGAGGCTTTGAAATCCCACTTGACACGTGTGTTTACTAACACGCCATATGCCATTGACAAGAATCTCCAAGATATGAATATGAGATTGGATCAGCATGTTGGGATAGTAGATACTATCCAAATGCAAGTGGCTACGCTCAATGTCAATGTCACCACTTTGCAGCAGTCCATTGAGGGTTTGACAGCCGCCTTGCATAGAAGGGAAGATCCTCAACATGATGATGCCTTTGATGATTTCGATGAGGGTAGCGCTGTTGATGCTGCTCCACATGTTGGCAGGGGACGTGCTATTCCCCCCTGTCCATGCACCTGCTCATGGTCGTGGGTTTGCCCATCTTGGGCGTGGTCCACGTGTGCCCAACCAAGCTACTGATGACGGTTTGGGTAAGCCAAAATTCTTGATTCCTAAGTTTGATGGTTCCATTGATCCTGAAGACTACCTCACCTGGGAATTGAAGATTGACAAACTCTGGCGCTTATTTGACTATCCAGAAGATAAGAAGGTCAAGCTTGCAGCATCTGAATTTGATGGTTATGCTTTGCGTTGGTGGGATGCTCTTGTGCAACATAGGAGGGAGGACAATGAACTTCCTGTGATGGATTGGCGCGAGATGAAGCAAATCATGAAGGAACGTTTCATACCAACCAACTACTTGCGATCAGTTTTTGATAAATTGACGCAATTGAAGCAAGGCACCATGACAGTTGATGAGTACTACATGGAGATGGAGATGCTTATGCAGCATGCTCGAGTTCGTGAGTCCATTGAGATGACCATGCAGCGATTCCTAAACAATTTGAAGTTACCGATCAAGAGCATTGTTCGTCATCACAAGTATGAGACCATGAATGAGTTGTTGCATCATTCTAGAGAGGCCGAATCCCAGTTGGCAGAAGAGGCAAAGTCACGTGCTTGTTTTCCGTCCTCCAGCAGATTTTCGGCCAGGTCTACACCTCCTACAGTCACGCCACCAGCTGCTGTTCCATTTATGCCATCGGCCAAACCAGCAAGTACACCTTCGTTTGGTTCTAATGCTCGGAAACCCGCTGCTCCTGCAGCTAGCTCGGGTTCCAACATGTTCATCAAGACGCATCGTGATGTAGTGTGCCATACTTGTGGAGGTAGAGGTCACTACAAGAAAGATTGTCCAAACATCAAGGTTATGTTTGTTAATGAACAAGGTGAAGTAGAAAGTGGAGATGAAGCTTCTGATGATGATATTGATGACAACGAGGATGGTGTTGATGCATATGCTGAGCATGCACCCACTATTGTCGTATCTTCACGTGTACTTAGTGTGCAACCGGTTGAGGAATCCCAGCGTTGCAACTTGTTCCAAACTAAAGCTCTAGTTGGACCAAACAAAGCTTGCAAGGTAATTATTCATGGATGTAGCTGCAGAAATCTTGCAAGTAAGGAACTATGTGCCAAAATGAATTTGACATATTTACCTCATCCCAAGCCATACTACATACAATGGATGAGCAACAATGGTGATATGAAGGTAAATCATATGGTATGTGTGAATTTTCAAATAGGGCCATACAAAGATTCTATTGATTTTGATGTGGTTCCTATGACTGTTTGTCACCTACTATTGGGTCGGCCTTGGCTCTATGATCGCCATGTGCAACACAATGACCGAGCCAATACATATCACTTGGAATTCAAAGGAAAGAAGATTACTATGCAGCCAATGACACCATAAGAAATTGTGAATGATTCTCGCCAGAAGATAGAGGTGAACTTGAAGGAAGATACTACCACTCGGCGAGACTGTGTAACAGCTGTTCCTGATGTAATTGAGCCTAAATTGAGTGATATAACGAAAAGTGAGAGAGTGCCTGGGTTATTGGTACTAGCCACCAAGGAGGATATGAGAGAGTTTCGTGAGGATCCTATAGCCATGCCACTTGTGCTCATGTATAAGGGCGAGGTATTGGTTTCTAACGACATGACCCCTATTTCTCTTGGTGTCTCTTCTGTTTTGCAGGATTTTGGGGATGTGTTTCCAGAAGACGTACCCGCAGGTTTGCCCCCATTGCGTGGTATAGAACATCAAGTGGGCCTGATTCCTGGCACCACGCTTCCCAACCGTGCACCTTACAGGACTAATCCCGAAGAAACTAAGGAAATTCAGAAGCAAGTACAAGCGTTGCTGGATAAAGGGTACATTCGTGTCTCTCTTAGCCCTTGTGTTGTTCCTATTATTTTAGTTCCTAAGAAAGATGGTACATGGCGCATGTGTGTTGATTGTAGAGCGATTAATAACATCACTATTCAATATCGTCATCCTATTCCACGCTTAGAGGATATGCTAGATGAATTGAGTGGTGCTGCTATTTTCTCTAAAATTGACTTGCGTAGTGGTTATCATCAAATTAGGATGAAAGAAGGGGATGAATGGAAAACTGCTTTCAAAACTAAATTCGGTTTGTATGAGTGGTTAGTTATGCCGTTTGGTCTTACTAATGCACCTAGTACTTTCATGTGTTTGATGAATCATGTTTTGAGAGAGTTTATTGGGCGTTTCGTGGTTGTTTACTTTGATGATATACTCATATACAGCCACACCGAATCTGAACATTGCACTCATATTAGACAAGTTTTGCAAGTGTTACGTGATAATAAACTGTATGCTAATCTTGAGAAGTGTACATTTGCAAAAGATAAGGTCATATTCCTAGGATTTGTTGTTTCTAAGCATGGACTAGAGGTAGATCAATCTAAAATTGAATCAATTCAGCATTGGCCTACTCCAATGAATGTTAGTCAAGTGCGTAGTTTCCACGGCCTCGCTGGTTTCTATAGGCGCTTTGTGAAAGATTTTAGCACCATTGTTGCACCATTAAATGATTTGACAAAGAAAGGTGTTCCTTTTGTATGGGGTGCGGCCCAAGACATTGCATTTGATACATTTAAACATTTGCTTACTTCTGCACCATTACTTGCATTACCTGATTTTTCGAAGCAATTTGAAGTTGAATGTGATGCTAGTGGTATAGGCATAGGTGGCGTTTTGATGCAAGAGGGTCGGCCTATAGCTTATTTTTCTGAGAAATTGACTGGTGCTCATTTGAATTATTCTATCTATGATAAAGAATTGTATGCACTTCTTAGAGTACTTGAGGTTTGGCAACATTATTTGTGTCCAAAAGAATTCATCATACATTCTGATCATGAAGCTTTGAAATACTCGAAAGCTCAATCAAACTTGCATAGAAGATTAGCTAAATGGGTTGAGTTCATTGAGTCTTTTCCTTACATCATTAACTATAAGAAGGGAAAAGAGAACGTTGTTGCTGATGCTCTATCTAGGAAGAACATGCTATTAACCAATCTTGATGTTAAAATTCCTGGATTAGAAGCTATTTGTGCACTTTATGCAACTGACCATGATTTTGCTGAACCATATCGTTTGTGTCCTCTTAGAAACGCATGGGATAAGTATCATATACATGATGGATATTTGTTTCGAGCTAACAAACTATGTATTCGGAATCGCTGCTATGCTTTGTTCTTAGTGCAGGAATCACATGCTGGTGGTTTGATGGGTCACTTTGGGCGTGAGAAGACGTTGCTCATGCTTGCTGATCATTTTTATTGGCCCAAGATGAGGCGTGATGTGTACAGATTTGTGAGCCGATGTATTACATGCCACAAGTCAAAATCTAGGATGAAGCCTCACGGTTTGTATACACCTCTCTCTGCACCGACTATTCCATGGGAAGACATTAGTATGGATTTTGTGCTAGGTCTACCTAAAACTCAGAGAGGACATGATTCTATATTTGTGGTAGTGGATAGGTTCTCTAAGATGGCTCATTTTATTGCCTGCCACAAAAGCAATGATGCGTCGCATGTTGCTAACCTATTTTTCAGGGACATTATGAGATTAAATCGAGTACCAAAGACGATTGTTTCTGACCGTGATGTGAAGTTCATGAGCTACTTTTGGAAGACCTTATGGGGAAAGCTAGGAACGAAGTTGCTGTTCAGTACTACATGTCATCCCCAAACAGATGGTCAAACGGAGGTGGTGAATCGAACATTATCACAGCTACTAAGGACCATGATTAAAAAGAATCTGCGGGAGTGGGAAGAGTGTTTGCCACATGTTGAGTTTGCTTACAACAGGGTTGTGCATTCAACTACTCAGCTTTGTCCTTTTGAGGTGGTGTATGGTTTCAAGCCATTGACGCCACTTGATATGTTGCCTCTGCCATTACATGAGAGAGTTGATATGGAGGCATCAAAACGTGCTGATTATGTGAAGAAAATACATGAGAAGACTCGAGAGGCTATTGAGAAGAAAGGCAAGAACATTGCTACTGCAAGGAATCAAGCAAGGAAAGAAGTGTTGTTCGAGCCTGGAGATATGGTTTGGGTGCATCTACGCAAGGATAGGTTCCCACTACTTCGAAAGTCAAAATTGAAGCCACATGGTGCTAGTCCTTACAAGGTGTTAGCCAAGATTAATGATAATGCCTACTCGGTTGATATACCTATTGAGGAGTTTGGTGGAGTTAGCAATAGCTTCAACGTTGCTGATTTGTCACATATGCTGGAGAAGACCTTGGAGCGTCGAGGTCGACGCCTTTTGAAGGGGGGAGATGATGAGGACATCCCTACAATTACACCTACCCCAATGACTACTGAAGATGCTACAACTGTTGCAAGAAAGGATCAGTCCAATGAGATTAGAATTGGACCTATTACAAGAGCTCGTGCTAAGCTACTGGAACAACAGGTGAATTTACTCCTAAACAAATCTAGTACTTTGATTGATGAGAACTTTATACTGCCTAAGTCTATGCATTTATGTATGATCAGGTTCGTTGGAGAAACAAGCATGGAGCGAGGAGGAGAAGGGCTACAAGAGAAGCCCAACATGATGATCGCCCAAGGATGCGCGAGGGAGGAGCGGGAGGAAGGCGCAAGAGAAGATCATCAAGACGAAGGCAAAAAGATCTGCCATGACCGGAGTGTCCGGCCAGATCCACACGGACTGTCCGGCCTCGTCGAGAGGCAAACTGGTGTGGACATTCAGTATGCCAGTTCGGATACTACCCGGACACCACCCGGAAACTTCAGAGTTTCTGGCCAGACCGGACTGTCCGGCACACTTCACCCGAAGTGTCCGGCCTGACCGGACTGTCCGGCCGATTTCGACCAGAGTGTCCGCCCGCCGACCAAATATGGTCTGAGTCGGTTTGTATCAGTTTGAGTCGTTTGCGCTTAGTTTTGGTTTCTAGTCGCCCCAGCCTCCCTTATAAGCTATGGGAGGACCTCTAGTTAGGGTTTAGACCACGTTAAAATATTTTGGAGTTGTTTCTTTCATAGAACCTCTGGAATTACCCTGTGTTCGAATCTACCAACTATAATTTAGTGTGATCTGTTGTTCCATTGGGAATTAGTAGATTGCATACTACTGTTCGTGGTCACGGCAAGGCGCAAGAGCGTGGTGTTGTGAATATCCTACAAGGTTCAAGAGCTGTTGCATTGGCATCAGGGATCGAGCGGGAGAGTTCATAGCTACAGGCTAGTTATCTATCATCCACCATTATCACCGCCATCCGCTTACTGAGAAGATCGGGCCTCCCCATATCAACCGCAACGGGGCAAATCAATGGATCATTTGGAGAAGGATTGTATTCGCCACCTCCTGATATGCTTCTGGTCTGCATGACGGCATTCCGAGGGGAAGTATATGCATTACTTGAGAATGGAGACATCTTGTCGACCAACATCCAGTTAGAACAAATACGAAAGACCGTCACGATGGCCAAAATAATTTCGGCCCCAGTCTTTGAACAGGTACGCGGAACCTACAAATTTTACCTTGTGGAGTCAGATGGTGATCTGCTTCTTATGTTGAACAGCGATTTCGCCAAAGGGAAACTGGTGTTGTACCGGGTGGACACGAAGAACCGCTCTCTCGAGGCCATCGGTGACATTGGAAGTCGTGCCCTCTTCGTTGGTTACAATCGGTCTATCTCCATTGACACCGGGTTACACCCCATAGTCAAACCCGGTTGCATAAACTACAGGAATTTTATCAGACTGTATGATCATGAGGTTCAAGCCTGGGAAGAGAAACCAACAATGGTAATGTATGGCTTAAGTCTGGAACATACACCGAGGCCTTACCCTTTGGACGAGATACTGGCAGCACACTGCAGACGGAGAGAGTTCTCTGAACATGTGTTGCAGCACGCGTTAGCCGCCGATTTAAAATATATAGGGAGAATGAATCCTATATTCATCCTAGGTTATTTGCTAGCATTTTCAGGACTATTTTCAAGTAGAAATTTGTACTGTATTTATATTATTTCGATGAGCGATATGATACCTTTTAGACAAAATTGTAATGTATTTAAATTTAGTACTTTCAGAATTCAAAGTATTTATTTTTAGTAGCTTCTTTCAGAATTCTCTGTGTTCGACATGGGCATCAGCTCATCGCCGGAATTCAAATTCCAGATGGAAAATTGCACAATAATGTGTTGGTGGGCGGCACCACCCCTCAAACCTGGGATGTGCGCCGTCGAAGGTGGAGGGGGCAGGCCCGCCAGTCAAAAAACATGCCACGTCGGCATCCCCTGTTTCTGATGCCCTTTAAACAAAGAAAACACGCCACGTCGTTATCCAATGTTTCTGATGGTGTTGCTACACTCGACGGTACATGGTGGCATATAAATAATATCGTATAAATATAAGGGCACAGTCGTCAACATTTCTAAAATGAAACCCGGTCCCGTCTCCTACCTATCCTGGTACATTGCCCGATAAGGTGGATAGCCACGACCTATCTTTTTTAATACGTTCGCACTCTTGTGCTGAGAAGGGAAATAAAGATTGAGTTGTTAATGCAACGAGTGTCGAATTATTACCCTCTAAGGAAATGGGAAATGGTTATTTTCACGCGTTCCCGTAGTCCAAACCTACTATCAGTCTTTCACTCCCCTTCTCCGACTAACCACAGTTCACCTTGCGCAGCTCCTCCGCGCCGCACCAACTAGGGTAACATGGCCCCGCCTAAGCAGCCGCCACCGCCGCCGCGACAGCCGCTGAAACTGGGGTATTTAGCCCCTCTAAGACAGGCCATGAAGCTCTACTTCAAGGCCGGTCTCCCATTGCCTTGCCAGGCAGATGATTTCCCCGAATGTGCCGAATCGGCCGCGGTGGCAACTGCGGCGTCGTCGACGCCAGATGCGGCAAGCAGGGCCAAGAGAGTGATGTGGAGAAATCGCGCGGCGGCATTACAGCATGCTCTAGGCAGTGGGAACAAGGTACGTATCAATCATTCACGAGAGAATGCCGCCGCTCTAGGGCAGCGCCAAGGTCTAGGAACTCCCGCGTCCACGCTTCGGCACGGACTACCTTACCTCAGTGGGGGAGGCTGGGACCATGCCGTCTGCGGCAAAGACGCTCCATCCTACGCACCGTCGGAGGCTGTACCGTGGCGGCGACCAAGCGTCTACACTCAACATGCTGGATTGTTCGACAGCCAGAGCCGGCGACGGGCATCAGCTCAGCCCCAGAATTCAGGTTCGAGTTCACACGGACCTACGATCCCGAGAAGGAGAAGCCGAATTTCAGTTTCGAAGAAATCTTTGCGGCGGCGCGGATGGTCCAACTGAATCGGGACTAGCGCACGCAAATCGCTCGTGCATGAACGATGTAGATTTCTTGTAGTTTGGCGGGAAGGCAGTAGATCAGTTTGGGTTAAATGATCAAAGAACTTATGTCCTCTAAAGGCAATTGGTCAGCCAACTTTTCTGGTGGAGATCTGTAGTTTCTTCAGTGTAGAATAGTTAAGTTCAGACTGAAGAATGGCTTTTGTAGATGAAATGCTGACGAATTGTTCTACAAACTAGTAGGAAGTTTAGCCCACTTTTGTGCAGGTATAAGACCCTTTTGTATGGAAGTACTACTGTTGTAAGCAAATACTATCAAGTATCTATTTCCTTCAATTACTAGTCATGGTTCAATCCAGTTAACTGGCATCTTTTTATCCTGCACTATAGATTTTAAGGCTCCGTCTGCTTTGTAAACCATTTTTCCTTTGTCTTGTGTTGCCTGCAAAATGGTCCTGCAGTTCAACGTGTTACAAATGTAGCTACCTTGTACTTGAAGAGGATATGGACTATATTTTCCTGGCATCCACATAATTGATATTGCTCATTGCCAGACCATCCTCTTTTCATGAGGTTGTCCTTGGTTATTCACAGAAATTATAAAGCATGGTGTTCAACTACATCGATTCAAACTATTACACACACACTACATCAAATTCATTACCCACACATACTACATCGATTCAAACTATTACACACACATACTACTTCAAACTATTACACACACGTACTACATCGATTCAAACTATTACACATTTTAAGTCGATGCTAACTTCCTGCTACGCTCTCCATACTACAAATTCATTAGCCACACATACCACGGCAATTCACTAGAGCTCTGTCTTCACTCGAGGGAAATCAGAACCACCAGCTCGTCCAAGCCCGGTCCCCCCACCGAAACTGTGTGCGCTGTCGTGAAATGGTGGTGGTCCTGTGCCATCGATCCTTCCAGGCCAACACTGCAGGCGACGAGGACGCTTTCTGGCAGCCTCTTCGAGGCCCTGAATGCCATGTACCGATTCTAGAACCTCCTCCAGGTGGATGATGACCGGGCGCTTCCAGCAAAGCTGTCGCCCTGCCCTCCTTGGAATCTGCACCTCGTACATCTTAGGAACGGCGTCAGGATCTTTCAGCCACGCCTTTACCTCGATGACCCATCTGTCGCTCGGTGGCACGATTTCCACCAGCTCGCCGCCAAGGCTACTGACGACCTGCTTAAGGGCCTCCGGCTCCCAAGCATCCAATGGGAGGCCGTCAAAGCCGAGTTTGGAGAAGAAATGAAGCTGCCCCAAGCGATCGTCCCACCCACAGGCGCGATGCCAACGCATGAAGCTCATTTTCTCCCCACATCACTCGAAATAACGGGAAGAATGCAGAACACGCTCGGTGTCTGAGCTGTGCTTGAACCGGACGAAAAAATCAAATGGCGGCGCGCATACCTCAATGTTGACCTCATTTCGTCTGATCCCAAAAAGAGACCTGAAAGCCAACAGCAACTCTGCCGGCGACACGGCGGGACGGACGCCCAGCACGGTGGCCATGAGAGCATGGTCGTCAAACTGCTGTGCCAGGGCTACCATGCCTGGGGTGCGCGGCAGCACGCAACTTCCCGAGGTCGGTCGCCGACCTGGATCACCCGACGGGACGCGCTCCGCCGTGCGAGAAGGACTAGCCAGACGCGAGATATTAGTCCGGGGACACGAAGCTCCGATACGGTGGACAATGCAATGGCGACGGCTGCGAGCTTCGATTAGAGGCGTGGGAGGTTGACCGGACATGGCGGGGACGCAAATTAGAGCAAGTGTGAGATCCGATCTGAGACGAGCAGCCGGAGCTGAGCAAATGTTATGGGGAGGGGAGCAGGGGAGAAGACCAGAGTAGAGCAAAGAAATAGATCTGGTCCACTTAGGGATCTGGTCCACGCAAGGGTAAGCTAGTCCACGACCGCAAAAGATAATGGGGAGTACTAACATGGTGGGCCAAGGAGAGTTGACCTAATGGTGGTATTTGAGTTCAACCGTTTTTCGTCTGGTTCAAACGACCGTTTGGTCGTTAGATTTGTATTCACCCCCATTTGGCCCTTCTGAATAATTGGTGAATCTACTATGGCCCCTCCGCGCGATTGATGGCAACTCGGGTACCGCGGTGCGCTCACCCACCAAGTTTGGTACCGCAAACGAACATTCCCCTCGAGCTTGGTATATACGGCCTGAATACAGCAGAAGCCCATGACGTTGCCAAGGCCCAAATGGAGAACTCGAGTAACATGCGGACTCTCGATTGCTTGCAGAACAAGAAGAAGTTAAAGATAGAAAGTTTAAAGGGAAAACCCTAACCTGTAACTGACTCGACCTGCTACCCAATACCTAGCCTATCTATATAAAGGCTAGGAGGGGGCGACGAGGAGGACACATGCAACCCTAGTTTCCACAACCCTCGCCAGATTGCATCTGCACACCATTGTAATTTTCGATTCCTCCGTTAATTCCACGAGCAGACAAGGAGTAGGGACCTCTACAAGGCCTAAACCTGGGTAAATCTTCGAGTCCCCTGTGTGCTTGTTTGCTAGCCGATTGATGCTTCCAGCGCTTCCTCTTTCTCCAAAACCCAAGTCCATAACAATGGTCATTGATGAGTTAAACCCTCGTCAATTGGTGCTGTCTGTGGGAATTGGGAGTGCTGATGTTGCGGCTTCTTCGGCCCCATCAACTGCGATCTACAACTCCGCAACATCGGAGATTCGCCAGCTCTTCAGCGTGTTCAACTTCACCGTCCATACGCCGGCCACTCGCCCGGCTTTCGAGTCCATGGGCGACGGAATTAGCCTGGCGATCGGGAGCTTCCGCTTCCAAGTTGGTAAGATGGGCATGCTTCACATGCCCGACAAGCCGACATACCATCGATTGCTCTAGCATCGTGGTTCCCTCCGCCGATCGGCACCCTCAGCAATCTCAATGCGTCGACAACAGTCGAGAATACGGACAACAACAACAGTTGCGAATCCGATCTGGGCGATCTAGCAACTGAAGATGGAGCCTACGGTTCCGGATCTGAAAGTTGTGGGAGCAGCAGCTTCCTCAACCACTTCATGTGCGCCGTCATCAACACGGGCGGCTCCTCCGCCAACCGCGACAACACGGGTAACGGTGGCAATGGAACCGACCCGCCAAACGGCGGCATACCTAATGGCGGACCACCCAATGGTGCACCACCTAACGGCGACCCCACTAACGGCGCCCCCGTCAACAACGGAGGGTCAGCCGAACCCCCCACCATGGTGAACGAGCAAACTGGCGAACGCGTCGTGATCAGGCTCAACAATCTCGAGTGGGCCCGCTGCCGAGAAGCCCTACGAGGCCACCCTCTGCCTTTTGGCTCCTCACAAGAACTATTGATGGGCTACCATTGGCTCCCGTAAGAAGAATACAAATGCCAACTGCAAACAATCGCGCAACTCGAGGCGCGTAAAAAGGCGGCAGACGAGTCGAGCCTCCGACGAGTTGGGCTCTCCTCCCATGGAGGATCCTCCTCCAAGTGCAACGAGTAGATCGCTAACAAGAGGCGATCTCGATTGGCCCACCTCACCGAACAAGAGCGTGTAGATGCCGCAAAGGTTCTCGACTTCGGCTCCATGACGGTGGATACGCGTGGCAACGTGCTTTCGAAAATGCCGCAAGCCGCGGTAACGGTGGCCACCATGTACCTCCTCAACAACCAGCCGCCAGCTGGAGACGCTCGAGCTGCCATGCACCAATCTACGATCGTAGGCTTGGGGTTAATCGAAGCCACCCTCGATAAAGAGCCAGCATCGGAGCCGAAGAAAGGCAAGGCTCTAGCAAAACGCTATTCCTCATCCAGTGACGACAGTCACGACCTGTCTCGACGCTGCCGCTCACAGCGACACGACCACAACTACGACGCGCGTGATGACATCACACAACGCGAAATTGACAAGTCAAGGGCATGACGTGCCCGATCGACTGACTCAGAAGACGAAGACATGGAGCTCTGTGGCGTCAGAAGCTTCAGCAGGGCCATCAGGCAAAAGTGAATGCCCAAAGGGTTTAAGCTCCCATCAGAGAACCCAAAGTTTGACGGTCTGCAGGACCCGAAAATCTAGTTGGAGGACCATATCTCCTCCGGCAGGCTCGACGGCGGGAGTCGAAGCACGGCTATGCAATGCCTGCAGCTACAGCTACAGGGTGCCGCCCGGGCATGGCTCAACAACCTCCCACGCAGATCCATTTGCAGTTGTGAAGAGCTGGTCTACAGCTTTGTGCACCTACAAAAGGCCCGCGTCAATCGAAGAGCTGAGGTGCTGCCAACAAAGGTCGGGCTAATCGCTACGCTCATACATCTAGAGGTGGTCCATCATCAAGAACTCCGTAGAAAATATCTCGGAGGATCGCGCAATCGACGCATTCAACGGCGGCGTTCGCCGCATAGAGCTCAGGAAGGAGCTGGGTCGCTCGAAGCCCAAAACCATTGACCACCTAATGGAAATTGCGAATCGGTGGGCAGATAGAGAAGATTCAGTGAAGAATCGCATTCACTCTGATGATGAAGCAGAACTCGAGCGCAGACACGATCGCCGAAGCAGACATCGAATGCGCATCTACGATGACCGCGATGACGTCAACATGGTCGCAGCCGGCTACGCCGATAGACGTGACGACAACCGCAATAGGGCTACTGCAGCGACGGACATCATGACTCCGGGAAAACCACGCAAGTATGGCAGCGCCGCACTCGCGGTGAAACACCCGCGACATCCATTGAGGATAAGCTGTCCGGGCCATGCACGGTGCACTTCTACATCGACAAGCATGACAGCAAAAAGAAATCCAGCCACCTCCTCAAGGACTACCGCGAGTTCCTCAAACTTCATGAGGGTCTGGCTCGGATGAATCGCGACGCAGTTAATAGGGGCTATGGAGCCGCCCCAGGCGCTGTGGCACATGGAGCTCCTCCACCACCACCCGGACCACCGCCAAACATAGCTGCGCCGGACCAGCACCACGGAGGAGAGCCGTACCCACGGGCCATGGGTACCATGATGATCCAAAAGGGCCGCGCCCCAACCGGGTGCAAAAGGCCATCACTCGCCAAGTCAATCTGGCGACAAACTCACCACCATCCACCAATGAGTACCTCAGTGGAAGCGATTCCTGCATCACCTTCGACATGCGCGACCATCCGCGCCAAGTACCTCGTCCAGGCCATTGTCCCCTCGTACTCGAGGCACAAATTGGAGGCTTCGACATGAGCCGCGTCTTCATGGACGGCAGAAGCGGCATCAACCTTATGTTCGCGAGTACCTTGTGAGCAATGAGGATCCCTCTGACCTGCCTAGAGGCCTCGGACACAACATTCCACGGCATCGTCCCAGGCAAGGGCGTATATCCCCTTGGTAAAATCAACCTCGAAATTATCTTTGGCACGCCGAAAAACTTTCGACGCGAGCGCATCGACTTTGAAGTCGTCGACTGGCCCTCACAGTACCACTGCATCCTCGGGCGTGTCGTGTTCGCTAGGTTCATGGCAGTGCGGCACTACGCCTATCTGTAGATGAAAATGCCAGGCCCTAATGGCGTCATCACAATCAACGGGAGCTTTGAGAGGTCCGACAGTTGTGACAGGGAGTTCAACAAAATTTCCCAGTCCTTCGACATGCAGAAAGAACTCATGAGACTGAAGGAGTCGATAGACAACAGTCTACCTCCCCTGAGCCGACCAAGTTCACCCGACCTATCCTTCGACTCATCGGTGCACACGAAGAAAGTTCAGGTCCACCCATCGGATCCCGCCAAGACGGCCCTCATCGCCAACAACTTGAGTCCCGCATAGGAACTCGCGCTCGTCGAATTCCTCCGTGAGCACTGGGAAATCTTCGCCTGGTGTCCAGCGGACATGCCAGGAGTTCCTAGGGAATTCGCCGAGCACGCACTCAATGCCAACCCAGACGCAAGACCAGTCAAACAAACAATTCGGTGACTGTCTGAACCAAGAGCAAAGGCAGTCGGAATGGAGATCAACAGACTCCTCGACGCCAAATTCATACGCGAGATCAAGGAAGCACTTGGCTCGCCAACACGGTGCTAGTACCAAAAAAGGACACGGATATCCTGCGGATGTGCGTGGAATTCACCTCTCTGAATAAGCACTTCTCAAAGGACCACTTTCCGCTGCCACAAATCGACCAGATCATCGACTCCACCACGGGATGTGAGTGCCTCTGCTTCCTCGACGCCTACTCAGGCTACAATCATATTCGAATGAAGAAGGAGGATCAAGAGAAAACGGCGTTTACAACGCCTTTTGGTGTGTTCTGCTAAAACACAATGCCCTTTGGGCTAAAAAAACGCAGGAGCCACCTACCAGCGGTGCATGCAGGCTTGCCTCAAGAACCAACTTGGTCGCAACATCCAAGTCTATGTCGATGACATCGTAATAAAGACCAAAGAGGAAGCTTCACTAATCGATGACTTGCGTGAAACCTTCGCCAACCTCGACCGCTACCGGATCAAGCTCAATCCGGACAAGTGCACCTTCGGTGTACCATCTAGGCAACTACTCGGGTATCTTATCTCCGCGAGAGGGATCGAGGCGAACCCGAAGAAAATAAAATCCATACTGGCCATGGAGAAGCCAAAGAACATAAGAGGTGTCCAGCAGCTGGCTAGGCGAATCGCGGCGCTCAGTCGATTCATCAGTCGAATGGGCAAAAAGGCACTGCCCTTCTACCAACTCCTCCGCAAAGCTGACAAGTTTGAGTGGACCAACGAGGCACAGGAAGCATTCAAAGACCTCAAGCACCTACTGTCCACCTCGCCAGTACTAGTGACCCCACGCAAAAGGGAACCACTGTTGCTATACATCTCTGCCACCAACCAGGTGGTCGGCACAGTGCTCGTGGTAGACCAAGCCGAGGAAAACAAGGTCCACAGGGTACAACGCACAATCTTCACTAATCGAGAGGGGAATTCACCCTGGAGGCCTTCTTCATCATCATGCAAGCCTCCGGTGTGATGCGTGAGTAGTTCATCCTTGGACTACGGATCCATGTAGTAGCTAGATGGCTGGTTCTCCTCCTGTGTGCTTTCATGTTTAGATCTTGTGAGCTCCGTTCATAATCAAGATCATCTATTTGTAATTCTGCATGTTATGTTTGCGGGGATCCGATGGATATTGAGATGCTATTTCAGATTGATTATTGATTCTATCATGTCTTTGTTATTTGTGATCTTGCATGCTTTCCGTTGTTAGTAGCTATCTTGGCCAAGTAGATGCTAGCAACTCCAAGAGTTAGTATTTATGCTCGATAGTGGGTTCATGCCTCTGGTAATCTGGGGAAGTGATAGAAATCCCTAAGGTACTAGATGTGTTGTTGCTACTAGGGAGAAAACAACAATCCTTTGTTCATAGAACAATCGTATTGTTTACATTACATGCAATTCGTAAAGCAATAATCTTTTGCTTGCAACTTAATACTGGAGGGGGTTCGGATGATAACCTGAAGGTGGATTATTAGTCATAGATGCAGTTGGATGGCGGTCTATGTATAATGTTGTAATGCCCAATCAAGTTCCAAAGGAGTCAAGATGATTAGTATATGCATCTATTGCTTTCTCGATGTTTGTCAATTGCCCCGCTGTAATTTGTTCACCCAGCATGTTATCTATCTTAAGGAGAGCCACCTCTAGTGAACTATGGATCCCGGTCCTTTTCTTTTACATACCATCTACAAACTGTTTACTGCTTTGAGTTTACTTTCTGCAAACTATTACTTCTTTCCATTCGATACGTTTAATCCTTTGTTTTCAGCAAAACACGTTGAGATCTACAACCTCATCGCGAGTTGGGGACAGAGTTCTGTAGTTGTGTTGTGCAGGTCTCCACGTTGCTACTAGCACCGGTAGTGCGCCCTGCCAAGGCTCAGCTAGCAACACCTTTGGGGTGTTTCCTTGCTCCTGCTGGTTCGATTAAACCTTGGTTTCATAATTTGAGTGAAGTTTTGTCTTGAGTGCACTAATGTTGCTAATAAAGATTGTGTGAAGTTTTGTATCAAGGAAAAATTTTAGGTGTATCGAAGGAATGAGTAATGAGATGAAGGATGGACTAAAGCTCAAGCTTGGGGATGCCACACGTGTCACCCCAAGAAATATCCAAGAAGTACAAGCATCAAAGCTTGGGGATGCCCAAGGCATCCCCCTCTTCATCAATAAAAATCCCAAGTTTCTTCCAAATGCTTCATTTTTATTGTTTCATGCATAGTTGTGTTGTTCTGGGAGCGTCTTCTTTTTCATTTTCGTTTTGGTTTTTCATTTGCTTTGTTTTATTATTTTGCTAAATAAATTGGTTGGACCCCCCTCTTTCATACATTGGTTTGCAAATAATTTGGTTTGGTTTGGAAAAGAGTAGGAAAGTTCATTCTTATGTGGTAAAAAGAGCTCGTTTTTTACTGTGGCCTATGCTTTGTCATGCCGTGCTTGATATTGTTTTGGGCTTTATGCTTAGTATTCTTTGATGTAGCATGACTTGTTATAAACAATTGAGATTGCTTAATGTGCCTTGGATGAATCATGTGTTGTTTTAGCATATTAAAGCATAGTATAGTGGTATTCTCCTTTGGTGCTTTATTTGGGTTGACTTGGCGCATGCTCACACCATGTTATGACTATCTCAAGTCAGCATAGCCTTTATGATCCTTTAGTTTTCAACTTGTAGTATCACTTTATGCTTTGATCAATGATGTTTTGTCGCTCTGCATGATTATGGCCATTATTGCTCTCTTAGTTTGTCGCTCCCAGTCTTTTGCTAGCCTCCACAACCAAGTATGAGTTCCACTCATGCATCCAACTCCCTAAACCAAGTTATTCCAAAGAGTCCACCATACCTACCTAGTAGCTCATGCTATTCCAAGTATATTCATGCTTTTGTTTACCTTCCAAATTAAACTTGTTATGAGAAAACTAGTGATTAAAGCTCTCACGAACTTGATGGCACACTTTACTTTTCTTGCCCTTAATAAACTTGAACCATTGTGTCGTCTATGTGGTATATGCTTGCACTTATTTGTTGGGGATTAGCAGAACCATGCTGTCATGGGGAACGCATTCAACATTGCACTTGGTACTTGTACCTAGTTGATATCATGCTCTTTCGTATATGGATGTCGTCGGTGTGAAATGAAAGGGGAGCTTGTAAGTCCATGGAGTTATGTATATGTGTTAGAGAAACGCCTAGGCCGCTGGTCTAATCCATGCTGACATGGTGGAAACCTGCAGCGTAACCATAATGAGCTGTCTATGAAGCATTCTTCTTATAAAAAAATAGTCCTATATTGAGAAAAAAGAAAAAAAAGAGATTATGAAAAGAGGAAAGAGAAAAAAAAGCACCATATTCCCATGGTAAATAAGAAGATTGTTGAGATGCTCGTTGTCTGCTTGCCTTGTCATTTTGATATGGTGATTATTCCGTATCATCGGGCAAGGGGTACCCCGTTGGCGGTTCTCTATTATACACATGTACTTACGATGACAAGAACTTACCGGTGACTAAACTTGAGTAGCATGAGGAGCGGCCCTCGTATACAAGGGACATGAGATTTCTAACTTATACTTCGTCAAGCATGTACACCATAGTTTGTTCACTTTAACCTTAATCACTTCAGGATGCTTATGATAGGGGCAAGGAGAGCTAAAAGCTATAAGTACCATAATTTTTGGAAGCTCTTTATGAGACTTGAATCCCTACTTCCTTCTATGAAGGCCTTTCTTCCACCATTATATTGAGTCTCCACCTTCTATCTTTATGCACCTACTTTGAGAGCATAGTGGCCATTCATAGTTCTATGTGCATTGTCCCAAGACTAGTTGATTGATGCATAACTTGATATTGCTTGTTTTAAACTTTTGTATCTTGTCACTCTTATGAACTTTGAAGGTGTCCTATGCATTTATATTTGCTACTCTATGAGGGACAAGCTGAATCTATTATGCTATGTTTTCTTTATGTGAAACAAACAAACGTCTTGCAAAGCATTGTTATTCATGAATCTTTTGTTTGTGCCTTTTCATGTTGCATCATAGTTTCTTTATCTTATTGCTAGAACTTTGTCTTTCATGTTTTGATTGAAGTACTATGATCCCAGCTTTGAATGTTTTACAAATACTTTAGTCAAGTCTTTGATGGTGCATGTCACCTCAAAAATTATTCTTTCTTTTTATCACTTACCTACTCGAGGACGAGCAGGAGTTAAGCTTGGGGATGTTGATACATTGCAAATCTATCTATAATTTTTGATGTTCCATGCTTGCTTTTATCCACTTTCTTGTCTTTTGTCCACACTTTGGAGTACTTTTCATATGATTTCTTGGACTAACCTATTAACAAGAGCCACAATACCAGCTGCCTGTTTTCTGTTGTTTTTGGTTCCAGGAAAGTTAGAAAATGAATATTCTCGGAATTAGATGGGACAAAATCCAAAGTGCCTATTTTTCCGGAAGTCATCACATACTAGAATATGAGACAGAGAGGGGCCATAGGGCGGCCACACCACCTAGCCGCGTGGCCAGGCTTGGCCCGCGCCAGGGGGTGGTGTGGCCAGCCCAAGCACCCCCTCGGCCTCTCCTTCCGCCTATAAGATGCCCTCGGGACGAAACCCCTAAGTACCTGATCAAAAATCCCCGAAAGAGTCTATAGCCGTCGTCATCTCCATCCCTAGATCGAGAGGGATCTGAAGCTCTTCCCGGCACCCTGCCGGAGAGGGGAATTCACCCTGGAGGCCTTCTTCATCATCATGCAAGCCTCCGGTGTGATGCGTGAGTAGTTCATCCTTGGACTACGGATCCATGTAGTAGCTAGATGGCTGGTTCTCCTCCTGTGTGCTTTCATGTTTAGATCTTGTGAGCTCCGTTCATGATCAAGATCATCTATTTGTAATTCTGCATGTTGTGTTTGCGGGGATCCGATGGATATTGAGATGCTATTTCAGATTGATTATTGATTCTATCATGTCTTTGTTATTTGTGATCTTGCATGCTTTCCGTTGTTAGTAGATATCTTGGCCAAGTAGATGCTAGCAACTCTAAGAGTTAGTATTTATGCTCGATAGTGGGTTCATGCCTCTGGTAATCTGGGGAAGTGACAGAAATCTCTAAGGTACTAGATGTGCTGTTGCTACTAGGGAGAAAACAACAATCCTTTGTTCATAGAACAATCGTATTGTTTACATTACACGCAATTCGTAAAGCAATAATCTGTTGCTTGCAACTTAATACCGGAGGGGGTTCGGATGATAACCTGAAGGTGGATTATTAGTCATAGATGCAGTTGGATGGCGGTCTATGTATAATGTTGTAATGCCCAATCAAGTTCCAAAGGAGTCAAGATGATTAGTATATGCATCTATTGCTTTCTCGATGTTTGTCAATTGCCCCGCTGCAATTTGTTCACCCAGCATGTTATCTATCTTAAGGAGAGCCATCTCTAGTGAACTATGGATCCCAGTCCTTTTCTTTTACATACAATCTACAAACTTTTTACTGCTTTGTGTTTACTTTCTGCAAACTATTACTTCTTTCCATTCGATACGTTTAATCCTTTGTTTTCAGCAAAACACGGTGAGATTGACAACCTCATCGCAAGTTAGGGATAGAGTTCTGTGGTTGTTTTGTGCAGGTCTCCATGTTGCTACTAGCACCGGTAGTGCGCCCTGCCAAGGCTCAGCTAGCAACACCTTTGGGGTGTTTCCTTGCTCCTGCTGGTTCGATTAAACCTTGGTTTCATAACTGAGGGAAACTTGCTGCTGTGCTCATCATACCTTCCTCTTGGGGTTCCCAACGAGCTCTACATCAACACCGAGCCATTAGACGCCATCGGATGAGTCGCGCTTTGGGGGATCGAACTGTCTCCACGAGACATTACATATGAAAAACATGATGCAATCAAGTCGCAAGTTCTCCCTGACTTCCTCGTGCACCGGATGGAGAACCAGCTCCCTGAAAAACCAGATATGTCGTACCTCTGGACAATGCACTTCAACGGATCCAAGCGAAAGGATGGAGCTGCCGCAGGTGTCATACTGACATCGCCCCAGGGAGACAAGCTGAAATACATCATGTGAATGCAATTCAGCGCCTCCAACAATGAAGCTGAATACGAGGCCCTGCTACATGGGATGAGGATGGCAAAGGCCTGTGGCGCCAAGAGGCTCATAATATACGGCGACTCCAAGCTGGTCGTCAACCAGACAATGCATGAGTGTGACGCACTGAACGACAATATGATCGCCTACCGCGACCTCTACGACACACTCGAAGTGGACTTCGACAGTTGCGAGTTGCAACACATAGGCCATGAAAGCAATGAAGAGGCGGACGCACTCGCCAACATTGGCTTTACTTGCGCCCCCATACCACCTAGGGTATTTCTCGAGTGCATCTGCGAATGCTCCATCAAGCCAAAGGCCGTAGAGAAGAAAATAAGCGCAACAATGGACTCGGGGGCTGCGCCACTCAATGAGCCAATAGCACTCGACGACCTAGAGCTTGACACAGGACTCGAAGGACCAATGAGCGTCATGATGATCAAGCCATCTTGGACTCAACCGTACATCACGTATCTTCTCAGCAAAAGGCTACCGGACGACCCAACGGACGCACGACACATTGCGCGGCGATCCAAAGCATTCGCTGTTATCAACGGCGAACTGTACAAGCGCAGCATCACATGAGTACTCCAACGATGCGTCTCCAACGCTGATGGAAGAGCTGTTCTACTCGACATCCATGAGGGGACTTGCGGGCACCACGCTGGCAGTCGAGCCCTCGTTGCCAAAGCTCTACGAGCTGGATTCTACTGGCCTACGGCCATGCGTGACGCCAAGGACATCATCCAAAAATGCAACACTTGCCAGTGATTCGTGGACAAGCCACACACACCTGACGCGGAGCTCCGGCCAATTCCATTGGCCTAGCCATTCGCGCAGTGGGGACTCGACATGGTCGGCAAGCTCCCAAAGTCCTCACGAGGAGGCTACGTCTACCTCCTGGTCACAGTCGGCAAATTCACCAAGTGGATAGAGGCCATGCCAGTGACTAACCAGTCAGGATACAACGCAGTCAAGTTCTTCGAGTCCATCGTCTATCGCTTCGGAGTACCACACAGCATCATCACGGACAATGGGACGAACTTCACATCCAAGTAGTTCCAAGAATTCACCGAGAATCTAGGAATCAACATAATCTATGCCTCCGTAGCACATCCACAGACCAACGGTCAGGTCAAAAAATCCAATGGGCTCGTCTACGATGGCATCAAGAAGCGACTCCTCAGGCCACTCGAACAAGACGCAGGCTGCTGGCCAGACGAGCTGCAATCGGTACTCTGGAGCCTGCGCACAACTCCCAACAGTGCCACGGGCTATACCCCATTCTTCATGCTGCACGGTGCTGAAGCGGTGCTATCCGCAGAGGTACGGTACAAAGCATCACGAGTGGTCGCTTATGGCGAGCAGGAGTCAACTCTTGCACTCGAAGACTCCGTCGACCTCCTTGACGAGGAACGGGAAATCATCGCGGAAAGATCAACGATCTACCAGCAAAACCTGTGCAACTACCACAGCAGAAGGCTATGCCCCAGGTCCTTCGTCAAAGGAGACCTGGTCCTGCGACTGAAACAGCAAGGGCATCTCAAGCTCTAGTCCCCCTGGGAGGGACCATACGTGATTACAGAAGTAATCCCAGGTGGCGCCTATCGCCTCAAAGATTTTGAGACAGGAGTCGCGTACTCCAACCCTTGGAACGTCGCGCAGCTGCGACGCTTCTACCCTTAATCGTCTTTTATTTTTATATTACAAATAAGGCTACTTAGCCACACATTGTACCCCGTACTATCCTGCGAGTAAATAAAGCTAAGTGCCCGAAAACTCTGTGTTCCTTTTATTTTTTGCAAATTATCCACTCGGGGGCTGCGCCACCCTATATACATCTGTTCTATGAACAAACGTGATATCCTGAGTAGTTGGCGAACTAATCGAACCCTTGAAAAACACCAACCCAGTTGCAACGCATCTGACAGGTTGGCAAGGTGCTAAGATAAATACAAGTCAGGCTAACGAAAAGGAATCGCATAGTGCAACGCACTCGCCAAACATACACACTAACAAGCTCTATATATACATCAATGTCAATCAATTATACACAGTACATATATATATGAACTTTACAACACTGGTACAACTATGTGCAGGATACAAACTAAACTACTGTTGCAACAAAGGAATGTTTGTCTGCTCCTCGAAGAAGCCGACGATCTCCTCCGCTGGGCGATCCACCGCCTGGTAGTGAGGAACCATGTTCCAAGTTGAACCTGCTGGCGGTGCTGGCGGTCTGGCGGCAACTGCTGCAACATCCACACCAGGCCTGTGCAGTCGCACCAGCGACAAAGCAGCCTTGGCACCAGCCACTAACTATTGCCGTACACACTCGCGGACAGCACTCAAGTCTTGAAATACGGCAAGAAGGGCTAGCAAGCTCGATGGAACGACGTCTAGCGAGAACATCTTCTAATAAATATTGCTCAAGCACGATTGCGACTTCTTCAGAAAGTGAAGCACTCGCGAAGCACGATCCTGCAGGGTCGCAAGTGCGATTGCACGATCATGATCCACCCAGAAGTACCCACTCGCCTGCAGCTTCTCTTGGGTCAGATCATTCATGCGAATGGCAATCATGTCCTTCTCATCCTGCGGATGGCGTGCACTGACAACTATACCAAGCAAAGGCAGAAGTATGAAGACAACGAACTACTGCGAGTGACTACAAGAAAAAGATAAGGAAGAAGAAAGCTAACACTTGAATTGGTCGCCCAGCTGCGTCACCTCCCCTAGCAGATATTGCTCTCGGGCGACGACCTTCTCCGCCCTCGACTTCCATACATCCGCGTTACCACGGAGCACAGGCAGTTCACGCTCCAACTGCTTCACGCGGTCACGGAGTCGCGAGAGCAGAGACAACTCATCCACCCTTGAGCGCAACTGCGCCAAAGTATCACCAGTGGGCGGCATATTCCGAGGTTCACTCGAAGGACCACTCGATGTGCCCTATCACAAGCCAATCAAGATATAATAAGAAGACCAAGGCGATGCATGGACAAAAGACTCGATTGCATTCAAACATACTAAAGTATCAACAGATACACTCGCCAAAGGCATGTTCCAAACAAAAGAGACAGGCTATTTAACTATTACAGACATGACTACTGAGGAGCAACTGGGTTCTTCGACTTGGACTTCGGTTTTGGGGGCCTCATCGAGTCTGTGGCGGTATCAGACGCCACAGACTTCCCTCCGGCCCCTGACGCCGCAGCCTTCACCGCCTTCTTGGCTCGCTGCAGTTCCTCGGAGTACTTTGCAACTGTATTGATCAGCTGCGGCCCGTACTTGCCATAGGCAGCTGCGAAAGGAGAAAAGACTACCTGTTGGCCATCGGCACCGACAGGCATCGCCTGTGAGACCGCAGCAGGATCAACCTCGACTCCATGGGCTTGCACCATTGTGAGTGACATCGAAGCCCTAGCCGCACGGAGTGAGTTCTTGAAGCCTGCAGGAATGCCTCCAGCAAGGGACTCCACCAGATCATCCATATTTTTGATTAACTCAGCCTTGGGTGCCAGCTCCTCACGGAGGCGACTGAGCACGCCCTTGGCCTTGGAGAGCGTCCCCTGAACGGCAGCACTATGATCTTCGACGGCCGAGATGGCACCCGCCAAGGCATCGTCACGACGGAGTGTCTGGGCGTCGAAGCTCAGACCGCTGGCATCTACACAAGAATCAAGCATTGGCACAAAAGTCAGCACAACAACAAATTCGAAAGAAGGGACATGGCAAAAATCCAGACAAGGGAATACCTGAGAGAGCCTTGGCAATTGAGAGAAGCTATTCTTCGAACAACTTCTCTCGAGCTACGATTGAAGCGCGCAGATCCTCTTCGCGTTTCCGCGACTCGTCATGTGCTGCGATTGCCTCATCGCGACTCTTCACCGCCGCGGCGAGCGCCTTTTTGAGGGAAGCGGCATCACGAAGGAGTGCATTAAGCTCAGCTATGAAACAAACAAAGATAGACTGTCAGTCGAATATATCACAAGGATGAAGAAGAAGAAAAAACACTCACTTTCAACCATGCGATGGCGATTGTGCAGCATTGCATGCTGGCGACCCATCGCAAGCACCTGCTCCGCCAGGTGAGCGGCTTCCTTCACAATGATCAGCGACAAGAGAAACAGTAAAGGATCAGCAGATGGTATGGATGAAAATATTCGACTGCAAAAATCAGAAGAAGCAACACTACACATACATGATCCTCCAATGACTCCGAAGTCGATTGACGCACAGTCGTCCGGATAACCATCTGGTGCTCCACATCGTGTGGAGAACTTGATGAATTCTGCCTGGAGTGGGCCGCCAATGGAGGAGAAGGAGTGCGCTCAGCCACTTTCTTGGCCTTGGAGGTCGCGACTCCAGATTCCTTCAAAAATTAGACGTCGCTAGAAGATGACGACGCCGGCTGACTGCAAAACAAAACCAACATCAAGAGAATGCAACTCCAAAGAAGAACCAAAAGGAAGACTCGTATATTTACCAATCAAACTTGTCAAAATCGAAGGTTTGATCCCCCGACTCCGACGACGACTCCTTCGGCAACCGCATCTTCTTGCAGGAAGACGGCACCACAGCACTCACAGGAACGGCAGGTATCGGCGACTCTGCACCAATAGCTACACCTTACGGAGTCGAAGGAGATGATGCATCCGAATCTTTGCTGCACGAACGCTTGTGAGTTTCCGGACTACTTGACTCGGGGGCTTCCTCCTCCACATCGGATGGGACGGTCGACTCCGACTCGTCCTCTTCCAAGGCTTCACGAGGAATAACCCCCTCTGGAAGAGGAGGCATACAGGGTGACACCCTCCAATCCTGCATACGGGAAACAAGTTAGCACAAATCAAGAAAAAATAAGCATTCGACAAACAAAGCTACTTCATAGCACAACCGTACCTCTGGAGGAGGATTAGTAGCATCGAATGGAGGTACGACTAGTTCACTTGGGAGCACATCCTTAGCGGTGTACTTGGTGAGCAGTCGCACCCTCTTATCTACTTCACTCGTGGAAATGCCATCGGCAGATACGCGAGTGACATCGTCCGCGCCAGCCCATTGGAACATAGGGTGGACTCTAGCCTACAGGGGCTGGACGCGGCGGCGCAGCCACATGCGAATGAGGGTGCAGCCTCCCTCTTCTTTACCCATGTGACTCTCGAGGTCGCAGACGCGCTCGTATAGCACATCTGTCTTCGTGGACTCGCCGGGCATCACTACGTTCTTCCAAGAGCGCCTCCTCTTGCATGGCGTCGCGGGATCGAAGGGCGCGAGTCCGAAGTGGTCTCCGTCGGCCTTCTGGTCGCGGATGTAGAACCACTTATCCCTCCACCCTTGGACTGAGGCCATGAGTTTGATGTCGAAGTACGTGACAGAGGAGTCGACGTGGATACCGCAGCCTTCTACATCTTAGACTACGGAGCCAGACGCCGACTGGCGCTTCAGCTTGAAGAGACGTTTGAAAAGATCAAAGTGTGGCTCGATTCCGAGCTAGCACTCACAAAGTGTAATGTAGCAAGGTACATGGAGGATGGAGTTGGGGGACAGCTGGTGCAGCTAGAGCCCACAGAAACAGAGAAGGCCCCTGAAGAAAGGACGCAGGGGCAGCGAGAGACCGCGGATGATGAACACTAGGAACATCACCCGAAAACTGGCAGGAGGACAAGGAGTTACCTCACCACCTGGGACTCGCGAGTCAGCGACCACGGAGGACAGAACTCCGTCTTAGCATAGGAGACGGAGCTCAGATGACTTGATCACGGACGCGCGCCATGATCCATTGGTGACGCGAGTGCCCACACCCTTCTTCTTTCTAGCGACGACGATGTTGGTGCCTGTAGCGGTGGAGCCGCCCTTCTTCTTGGCAGCAACAGTTGCGGTGGCGGATTCAGCCATGGCACCTCCCTTCTTCTTGCCCATCTTGCAGTGGCGATGCGACCGGAGGAAGTAACTGGGGAATACGCGGAGCTGGTCCAGTGCCGCGAGAAAGATGAACTCTAGGAAATACAGAAGCAGCAGCAATGGTGACGGACGCAAAGGCAGAGAAAAGAGTAGATGGGAAAATTACCATCACAGCACTGCTACTTAACCCCCTGGATGATGTAATCCAACGGACAATAAAAACCCTATCAGATGCGTGGCGTTCATCGTGATCGACACGTGGAAGACCTGAAGTGCGAACCGTCCCCCACTACCCCCATTACGCGTGGAAATCGAGGAGGCGCGGTTAAAACAAAGATTACGCACGTCCGGTCAAGTCGGAGTCAGAAAATGGGACCCACCGCTCGTCACGTCCCGTTAAACCCGCTCACGCGGGCAACTGAGATCATCACATCATCAGCACTGATGTCATCCAAAATTGAGCAGCAGAAGACTTCGACTACTTTAGTCCTTGCTCGAGTCTTCGACTCCACCAAGCACTCGGGGGCTACTCCCATAGGGAGCGCTGGTCGTGCACCCTACGATTTTTTCTTTTTCTCTTCTGCAGGAATATGGACATTCAAAGCATACCAAACCACTCGAATCCATGATTCGACTATGGACGTGGGTTACTCCCATAGGGAGCACCAGAAATAAATTCGACTGAAACAAGCAAACAAAAGATGATAGTAGTCGCAAAAGTTCTTTAGTCCCTGCCTGAGTCTTCGACTCAACTAGGCACTCGGGGGCTACTCCCATAGGGAGCGCTGATCGTGCACCCTATGATTATTTGTACATCATGCTATGTGTTGATAACATCCACACTCAAAGTTTATGGCGACACCCCCTCATGATTTTTTCCCTACAAAGAGACTACGTCTCCTGGGTCACCTGAATCATCTCCGTGATGACAAAATTCGGATGCCGCGCTTGTAGCGTGAAGGTAAGACCTGAATAAGGCCTGGCAACGCATTCGCTGCGCACTACAAGAAATATATCCATGCCTACAGGTACGATGAACATGCCTTGACGAACGCGTCGAGTGCTCAAACCCATATACTGGAATTCGACTCTTGTAAGACCTCCGCGACTTGAGTCGAATTACAGTAGCACTTTTCCAAATTCGAGTCCGGGGACTCGAGTTCGAGTAGATTGCGTTGTTTTACCCTAAGGTAGTTAACTGATACCGATACATCGGTTAAATCAGGCACGCACATCAACAATCCCTATGACACAAACAGAGCAGTCGAAAAATACTCAGTCATGCACTCGAGAGGCTTCATAAATTCTCCAGTCGAATCTGCGATTCCACTGGACACTCGGGGGCTACTGACATGGGTATACCCTACAGGTACTCGAGCTTGGTATATATGGCCTGAATACAGCAAAAGCCCATGACGTTGCCACGGCCCAAATGGAGAACTCGAGTAACCTACGGACTCTCGATTGCTTGCGGAACAAGAAGAAGTTAAAGATAGAAAGTTTAAAGGGAAAACCCTAACCTGTAACCGACTCGACCTGCTAGGGGGCGACGAGGAGGACACACGCAACCCTAGTTTCCACAACCCTCACCAGATTGCATCTGCGCACCATTGTAATCTTTGATTCCTCCGTTAATTCCACGAGCGGACAAGCAGGAGTAGGGACCTCTACGAGGCCTAAACCTGGGTAAATCTTCGAGTCCCCTGTGTGCTTGTTTGCTAGCCGATTGATGCTTCCAGCGCTCCCTCTTTCTCCAAAACCCAAGTCCATAACAATGGGCATTGATGAGTTAAACCCTCATCACTTGGTATTGAGTTCACCGGGGAGTTTCAGCTGAACCATTTCATCCATCTCAAGCTCCGAGAAAACAAGTCCACCAAGTGGGCATGTCCCTACATCCTAAACGAACTAGGCATTCATGCTGATTTCGATTTACTTTACAACAATGTTTGTTTGTATGACTTTGTTTTTAGGATGTCGCCATGTACCGCCGCTTAATGCTTGAGTTTCTCAGCACCTTTACACATTCGGTGTGCTCACACTATTCCCCCGAGGAGCAAATGCCTAGAGTTGATCGTATCAACTTTCGTCTTATGAACTGTGAGTACTCCTTGACACTCGACCAATGGGCTTGCTACTTTGGGTTTGCCAACAACACCACTAACATAAGCTCCACCACCTTTGTTCTGAATCCAACACCCTTGGCTTACTTTAATAGAATGAGAATTCGTGGAAACACACCCAAGGGAAACCAAATTGATCACCCTGATGTTTGTTATTTATTTTATGTTATTTCTAACACCTTGCAGGCACCTGGTTAGTTTACTAGAGTGAATGAGGAGGAAATGATGATCCTTGCTAAAGTTGCTATTCCTAACTGTAACCTATCTCCAAATTTGGACTCCCTTCTTTTGTTTTATCTTAAGCATCAAACTCTATAGCCTCATGGTTCCATATGTGGAGGAGGAGTCATAACCATGCCGACGCGTGCGCTTCACGTTAACCTAGGTAATATCCAACCGTTGGCAGGAGACTATCATCTTGGTTTTTCTACTCTGAGATCTTGTGGTATGATTTCTAGAACTAATGGTAGATACTTCCTTGATCTACCTAGAGCGGATCACTTGATCCCAAATCCTTTTCCTAATGGCCTATTCTCTATCGAGGATGGACATTTGTGTTATGATGCGCAGGTTGAGGCAAGTCTACCCCAACAAGAAGTACCCGTGGATGAAGAAGGAGAAGATGAAGGATTATAACAAGAAGGACCCGAACAAGATGTGCAACCACCAAACTTCCAGACCACATATGATGATATATATGCTCTCGAAGGAAACATCCAAAACATGAACAACCTCTCCATCAAACTTCGAGATGCTACTACATACCTCGCCACCTAGTTCAACAACTAGAGCAGCCAATGGAACATGAGATTATCCACCATCACCTCAATGAGCAACAAAAGAGCTTGCAAAAGCCTGAGCTTGGGGATGTGTCCCCCGGAAATATTATTTGTGTAATAATGAGGTTGTACTCCTACTCCTTATGAGCTTTAAAACACTCATGTTGGTTTGTTCCAACACTTTTCTTTTCTTTTGTTTTTTGTTTGTTTTTGTTTTCATAGTTCCTTGCTTGGTCACAAGTTCTTTTCTATTATCTAATCTCCATCCTCAAAAATACAAAAAGATTTTTCCCTTTTTTCCTTTTTTCATGAAAGTGGATTTGCCTTTTTCCTCTTTGCTTTAATTTTATTATGGGAGTAATTTTTACTCGAGTTTTGAAGGAACACATCCCTATAAGGAAGAGGATTATGAAGTCTCTCATGAGAGGTATGTCCTATGTCTCCCACTTTTGAAGTTTGAATTGTTTATCTTAGTTGGTTGATTTGCTAATATGTTATGCTAGCTGGAGTATTTCAAAAAAGTTAGAGTAAAGCATTTTTATTTGTATGAATGGTTAGTTGTGAAAGCTTTTGCTCTAGTTCTTGTAGCTAACCGAGTCTTGCCATGGAAATAATATTTCCAAACAAGTACAACAAGAAAAAATCTCAAATTTATGACTTGTTTGATGAATGATTGTATTGAGAGTTTACCTTTTAAGATACTTAACCCCATACATATTTTGATAGACTTGATGGCACTCTTGAAAGGAGTTGTTTGATTGAAATGAAGTCTAGCGGTAATTGTGATGCATGACAAAGTTAACTTTGTGGATCAAACTGTGATAGTATTTAAATGAGTTATATGTTTTTCACGCATACCTTTGGATGCCAGCAACTCCTCTGGCCTACGAACGATCAATGGTACAACCCCTGATTTTGGCTATGAGTTGACGACATGGGTGGCACTTTTCACTGTAATGGGCAAAAGTATTGGTACTCTCGAAGGTAGTGCAAACCATTGTTTAAAAGAATCACTCAATGATCCTTGTTGAGAATTATCCTTGAAAGAAGGAAGAATAAAATATATATATAAAGATCCACATAACAAGTCCTTGGCATGGTCTCATCTCTACTTTATGATTATCTTGAAAGATAGTGATTGGAATAGAAGTTTTTTGATAGTCTTGATTTACTGATGTGGGTGTCAATAAGACACTTCACTATTATACTACTTAAGACATGAACACTCTTACTCAATTTTCCTATTATAAGACATCCTAGTGTCCCTTGGTAAGCTGAGAGTTAACTAGAGGAATCAGATTGATTATTACACTCCTAGTTATCTATACTTATATTAAACTCTACTTTGATTGTCTTGAGTTATCAAAGCTTGTATAGTGTTATTGGCATCTCTCTAACTTTGACGAGCCTTTCAAATGGAAGAAGTGTTGGACGCATATGACTACTGATCGTAAGTGAATTCATATTCTTGTTGTTTTAGTTTAAACGCTGAATTCGTTGTAGTTTTTTGTTTTTCTTGCTCGAGTGCGATCAAGGTTTGAGCTTTGGGCAGGTGGATGGTTCTGAAAATAGCCACCTTTTTCTTCGTTTAAACTTTTTTTAGTTAAGAAGTTGACAAGAATCTCTCTAACCTTGCCACTAATGACTAATTGTTGCAAAGATATGCAAATCATTGCTTTAAATTGTGTTGTCCTGGAAACCACGCTTCTTAATGCGAAACCAGGAGCCATAAATGAAGATTTTAAGGAAGTCTACACGGACAAGTAATCCTAGAGCAATAACCAGATGCCAGGGGCCATAACAACCACTAGTACGGGCAGGGCCCGCCTGTACCATGTGTCAGTGGCTTCGTATCATCAAACCTATAACTTTCGTGAAGGCGCCTATATATTTCAAGGTCCCAGGCACCGCGTAGAGGGCCGCCATTCTCAGATTGCATCACAACAACACCAAAGGAGATCCACACCATAGTTCTTCCCCTCCATCTTCCATCCTCTCCATTAGCCATAGCCATTACTTTGTACTTGAGATCTCCTTGTGATTCTGTGACCATTGTAAGAATATTTGACTTCAATCTAACTATTTTGCACAATGTTTTCTATCCTTGATCTTATTGTTATGAGTTAGTAGTCCTCACGGGCTGCGGGTTAGGGTGAAACCTCGCAGCAGTTATGTGCATCTAATCTATAGGAGCATTGTTTTGTTTGAATAAGATATTTGTATCTTTTGTTTCTTTGTCTCTTGCCTCGATCTTTGGACTTGTAGGTACCCAAGACCCCTGAGATCGATAAAGGCTTGAGGTGAGATACTTGGCTAGCGGTAATCTCATAGGAAACTCAGTGACAGAAAGGGATGTAGGGTCTTCGCTTAGCGACCCATTCGGGAAGAACATCAACATCGCTCCTTAACTATTTGTAGCTCAGAACTTCATGGTGCAACCGGTTGGATGAAAAGGCTATTGTTATTCTTGTGACTTGCAGGTAATTTAGTATATTAGGATGTGCTGCCCAGAAAGATTATCTCTACTAAAAAATTGAACATGATTGTGCCTATTATTATCTTTTATCCCATATGATGTGCAACTGCATGTGAATCTTCAACCATGGCTTATCTCCATCCATTGAAACAACCCACAATATAAATTAAACTAGAGTGGTCAGGTAAATGAAGGTAAAACAAAAACAAAGTCTTGCAGATGTGTCCTTTTAATTCCTTTTAGCATAGTTTCCCAAGGTTGGATTAAACCTAGGTCTACTAGAGAAAAAGACTATTACACTACATCCGTTAATCCAGATAGAAGGTATCAGAGGTGCATCATAACAGGTAGGTAAGCGTGGCCGGGGTTGCTTAGGGTCGATAGACCCCTTGGTGATCCAACCTCGACTCACATCTCTAGGGACCAGTGATGACCCACAAGTATAGGGGGTGTATCGCGGTATTTTCGAGGGAAGTGAAACCCAATTTATTGATTCAACACAAGGGGAGCCAAAGAATATTTATAAGCCTTAACAACTGAGTTGTCAATTCAGCTGCACCTAGAAACTATTAGGAAAAATCCCGGAAAATATGCCAAAAATCCTATTTCACGAGAAGACTCCAGGAGCCAGAATACGAGACGGAGGGGGGCTGGGCCCAGGCCACACCACCTGGCCGCGCGGGAAAGCCCAGGCCATGCCAGGGGGTGGTCTGGCCGCCCCAGACTCCCCCTCGGTCTCCCTCTTCTCCTATAAGTTGCCTTCTGACCTAAAAACTCAGGGGGGTCGACATTTTTCCAGAAGGAGTTCCGCTCCGCCGCTACCACCATATTCCACGAAACAGCACCAGCAACTCCGTTCTGGCACCCTGCCGGGACGGGGAATTGGAGGAGATCATCGCCATCATCATCACCATCGCTTCTCCATAGACCATCGATGTTTCCCCCATCTATGAGTGAGTAATCCCCCGCTGTAGGCTATGGGGATGGTAGGGATTGGATGAGATCATTCATGTAATCGCATCAGATTATTAGGGCATGGTGCCTAGTATCTTCTATTAGTGCGTTATGACTTTGTTGTGACTTGTTATGCTTAATGCTTGTCACTAGGGCCCGAGTGCCATGATTTCAGATCTGAACATGTTATTGATTCATTATGATAGTATTGTTTATGGTCTTATCTGCAAGTTGTATACACACGTTGTTGTTCGGAACCAATGGCCCCGAAGTGACAGAAATCGGGATAACCCGAGGGAATGTCTTTGATGTGAGGATCACATGTGTTCACGGAGTGTTAATGCTTTGCTAAGATGCTCTATTAAAAGGAGCACCTTAATTGCCAGTAGTTCCCTTGAGGCCCCGCTGCAAACCGGCTGGCAGGACAAAAGATGTTGTGCAAGTTCTCATTGCGAGCACGTATGACTATATATGGAACACATGCATAGGATTATCTAGTACTTGGATGCTTTATCTTATTTATCTGCAATTGCCTTGTGTTCTAATTGCTATGTGAATTGTCTTGTCCATGCAACGCCCGTCCATCCATCTCTATGCCTACCGCACTCGAATCCTACTATTTACTGCTATTGTTACTATTGTCTTTACTTTACTGCTGTTGCTGCTTTACTATTCCTACTACAAAACTGTTGCTACTGATAAACTACTGTGAGCAAGAACACAAAAAGTAGACACCAGGGTAATTCTGCTGAAAACAGCGTCAGTCCGCGTTAGTTGCATCCAAATCACACAAGTTTAGAGGAGAAACAATAGCAAAAGTGTTCGGGAAAGTAGATACGTTTTGGACGTATCAACTCCCCCCAAGCTTAGCTTATTGCTTGTCCTCAAGCAATTCAGTTGAAAACTGAGCGCGATAAAAGAACTTTCACGAACACATTTGCTTCATATGATGTATATATTCTCAGCATGTGATCAACTACTTAGACAATTCATAATAAGGAGTATGCAACTAAGTTTACTTAATAGGCATTGCAAGCTATGAAGAGATTCCAACTCAAAAATAATGAGTAGCATGAAGCATAAACATAAGCAACATTACAATGCTCATAACAAGGTATGATAAAGTGGTATCTCGCTTGCCTTTGATTATGAATGCCAAGGCACCTCTGAAGTTCAATTGAAGACTAGAAGTAAAGATGTCAAAGATATAAGCATCAAAGTCATAACACAAATAATCAAGTAATGAGACAAGCACAAAGAATGACAATTATGCTCTCAAGAAGGTGCTCAACAAATATGTGGAGACTCAATAAGTAAAAGAAAAGGTTTTGAATAATTTGAAAAGCTTCCAAATGCTGAAAGTATGGTACTCATTAGCTTTGAGCTCTCATTGCCCTATCATGAGCATCTTTAATGTGGTTAAGGTGAAAGTGAGGTCCAATCTGAGTTATATGCTTGACAGACTATAAACTGAAAATCCCATGTCCCTTGAGTACGAGGGCCGCTCCTCATGATTTTCCGACAGACATATTTTTTTGGAAAATGATGCAAGGACAAAACAAGGCTAGGACTACAGGAGTTCTAAGACACTCTAACATGCAAGCAACTAACAACAAAAAGGAAAACTAAACGAAAACAAAAACTAAAATGGATAGAATAGAAGTGCACGGAAATAATCATAGTGAAAACATTGTTTTGTTCAATGAAATCCTTTTGTTAACAAGGTTGATCAGGTCTTGTTACCAAAACAATTCCATATGAGACAAAACTTTGTATTCCACTAATGATTATGTTACCTCAACCTTGATAGCAATGGTCCCAATCATAATAGTTTCAATTTTTTCTCTTGGTATGGGACAATATATTTCTCCAACTTGAATGCCCTCAACATGTTCAATTGAATTCAAACCATAAGTACTTTGAATATTCTTGGGGAAATAGACAGTATGTTCCTTGTCATTAACATTAAAGGTCACCTTTCCTTGATTACAATTAATAACAGCTCCTGCGGTATTAAGAAAAGGTCTCCCAAGAATAATAGACATATTATCATCTTCGGGCATTTCAAGCACAACAAAATCAGTTAATATCAAGCAATTATGAGCCACTTGAATAGGTACATCCTCACATATACCAACAGGAATAGTGGTAGATTTATCAGCCATTTGCAAATATATATCAGTTGGTATTAGTTTTTCTAGTTGAAGCCTCTTATAGAGAGAGAAAGGCATAACACTAACTCCAGCTCCCAAATCACACAAAGCAGTTCTAACATAACTGTTCTTAATAGAGCAAGGGATAGTTGGAATCCTTGGGTCTCCAAGTTTCTTTGGAACCTTACCATTACAGGAATAATTAGCAAGCAAAGTAGAGATTTCTTCATTAGGGATCTTCATTTTATTCGAGACAATATCCTTCATATACTTTGAGTAAGGAGGCAATTTAATAGCATCCGTCAAAGGAATTTGCAAGAATAAAGGTTTCATCCACTCACAAAACTTATTATAGTGTTCATCTTCCTTTGACTTGTGTTTCTTATCAGGGAAAGGCATAGGTTTTTGGACCCAAGGCTCTCTTTCACTACCATGTTTCTTAGCAACAAAATCTTCTTTAGTGTATTTAGTATTCTTAGTGTGGTTTTCAGGTTCTTCTTCAACTTTTTTTTCATTAGGAGCTTCATTTTCTTCATTACCACTTTCAGTTTCAGCATCAGAGATAGATATACTATTAGGATCTATAGCAGGTTCAGAGGGTTCTACAACAGTTTTATGTTTCTTTTTCCTTTTCTTACGAGTAGAACCACTATTTTCAGCTTGTTGAGAATCCTGCTCAATTCTTTTGGGATGCCCCTCAGGATATAGAGGATCCTGGGTAGCAGCACCACTTCTAGTTCTAATTTCATAAGCGTGTTTTTCTTTAGCAGCATTAACTAGCAAGTCTTTTTGCACTTTAATGAGTTGATCTATTTGATTTTGAACCATTTGAAAGTGTTTAACAATCATTTTAACACCATTAGAGGTTCTTTCCACAATATCTTTCAACTCAACAATAGCTCTAGTGTTTTCCATCAGATGATTTTGCACCCTTTTATTAAAATTATCTTGCTTAACAATAAAGATATCGAATTCTTCTAAACATTGATCAGGAGGTTTAGAGTAAGGGATATCACCTTCATCAAAGTGTTGGAGAGAGTGTACCTCAATAGTGGATGAGTAAGGGATAGGCTTACATAATTCTTCAATAGGAGGTAAATTCTTGACATCTGCGGCTTTAATTCCCTTCTCCTTAAGACATTTCTTAGCTTCCTTCATCACTTCATCATTTAATTCAATAACTCCCCTCTTCTTTGATGTTGGAATAGGCACTGGTATAGTAGGTTCAGGTACAATTACTTCAGGTATAGCTTGTTCAGGAAGAGTCCAATCTTCATAGTTCTTGCTTATTTTAGCCATTAATTCCTCAGCTTCCTTAGGAGTCCTATTCCTGAAAACACAATCAGCACAACTATCTAGGTATGTCCTAGATTCTTCAGTTAGTCCATTATAAAATATATCAAGAAGCTCATTCTTAGGTAATGGACTTCCAGCCTGTGCATGAATCAAAGCACAAAACCTTGCACAAGATTCAGGCAATATCTCTTTTTCTCCCTATTTAAAATCAAAAAGTTCCTGCAAAATAGCATCTCTAGCACTAGGAGGAAAATATTTCTGCAGGAAAGTACTAATCAAGCAATAAGGGCTATCAATAGATCCAGAAGGTAAATTACTAAACCAAGTTTTAGCTTCTCCTTTTAGTGAAAAGGGGAAAATTTTAGCAACAAAGTAAGTACGCATCTTAATATCATCAGAAAACAAGTCATTCATGGTAGAAAGTTCATTCATATGTGCTACTGCACTTTCATTCTTAGTCCCACAAAAAGGTTCTTTCTCAACAATAGCTATGTAAGATAGATCGAGAGAGAAATCATAATCTTCATCTATAATGTTTATGGTAGAAGCAGCAAACTTAGCAATAGGAGACAATTTGGGTCTAATATACGTCTCTCAAGGAGACTCTTAACAGCGCTCCTATCATGGGTGTTTTTACATTCTTTAATAAATTCATCGGTCATCTCAACATAACCATCTTCAGTATCATAGCTTTCACTAGACTCGGTTGAACTAACAGGTGTAGTAGTGTCTTCATTAGGAGTTTCAGTATTTCCAGCTATAGTTCTAGCAATCATAGCATCTAGGAAAGGACCTAATGAACCACTCTTATCAAGCACAATAGAAGTAGCATCAGAAGTTTTAGATTCAGTAGTAGTAGCACTGTGTGTAGCATGTGTATGTGGTGGTGTAACGAGCTTACTCATAACAGATGGTGAATCAAGAGCAACAGAGGTGTTCAGAACTGTACCTCTTCTTGTAGTGGATGGTAAAATAGGAACCTTGCCATCACGAGACTTACCCATGATGGATGGATAGCAGTGAACAATAGAGAATCCAAGTGAACTTGATAAATAAATCTATGTTCCCCAGCAACGGCGCCAGAAATTAGTCTTGAAGACCCACAAGTATAGGGGGTGTATCGCAGTATTTTCGAGGGAAGTGAAACCCAATTTATTGATTCGACACAAGGGGAGCCAAAGAATATTTATAAGCCTTAACAACTGAGTTGTCAATTCAGCTGCACCTGGAAACAATCTTGCTCACAGCAGTTTATCAGTAGCAACAGTTTTGTAGTAGGAATAGTAAAGCAGCAGCAGTAAAGTAAAGACAACAGTAACAATAGCAGTAAACAGTAGGATTCGAGTGCGGTAGGCATAGGGATGGATGGAAGGGCGTTGCATGGATAAGACAGTTCACATAGCAATCAGAACATAGGGCAATTGCAGATAAATAAGATAAAGCATCCAAGTACTAGATAATCCTAGGCATGTGTTCCATATATAGTCATACGTGCTCGCAATGAGAACTTGCACAACATCTTTAGAACTGCCAGCCTGTTTGCAGCGGGGCCTCAAGGGAACTACTGGCAATTAAGGTGCTCCTTTTAATAGAGCACTGATACATTGCAAATGTATCTATAATTTTTGATGTTCCATGCTTGGTTTTATCCACTTTCTTGTGTTTTGTTCCAACTTTGGAGTACTTTTCATATGATTTTTTGGACTAACCTATTAACAAGAGCCACAGTGCCAGCTGTCTGTTTTCTACTGTTTTTGGTTCCAGGAAAGTCAGAAAATGAATATTCTCGGAATGGACGGGACAAAATCCAAAGTGCCTATTTTTCCGGAAGTCATCAGATGTCAGAATACGAGACAGAGAGGGGCCAGAGGCCAGCCACACCACCTGGCCGCGCGACCAGGCTTGGCCCACGCCAGGGGGTGGTGTGGTGGCCCCTGGCACCCCCTCGACCTCTCCTTCCGCCTATATATTACCCTCGGGACGAAAACCCTGAGTACCCGATCAAAAATCCATGAAAGAGTCTGTAGCCGTTGTCATCTCCATCCCTAGATCGGGAGGGATCTGAAGCTCCTCCCGGCACCCTGCCGGAGAGGGGAATTCACCCCGGAGGCCTTCTTCATCATCATGCAAGCCTCCGGTGTGATGTGTGAGTAGTTCATCCTTGGACTACGGATCCATGTACTAGCTAGATGGCTGGTTCTCCTCCTTTGTTCTTTCATGTTTAGATCTTGTGAGCTCTGTTCATGATCAAGATCATCTCTTTGTAATTCTGCATGTTGTGTTTGCGGGGATCCGATGGATATTGAGATGCTATTTCAGATTAATTATTGATTCTATCATGTCATTGTTATTTGTGATCTTGCATGCTTTCTATTGTTAGTAGCTATCTTGGCCAAGTAGATGCTAGCAACTCCAAGAGTTAGTATTTATGCTCGATAGTGGGTTCATGCCTTTGGTAACTGGGAAGTGATGTAAATCTCTAAGGTACTAGATGTGTTGTTGCTACTAGGGAGAAAACAACAATCCTTTGTTCATAGAACAATCGTATTGTTTACTTTACACGCAATTCGTAAAGCAATAATCTGTTGCTTGCAACTTAATACTAGAGGGGGTTCGGATGATAACCTGAAGGTGGATTATTAGTCATAGATGCAGTTGGATGGCGGTCTATGTATAATGTTGTAGTGCCCAATCAAGTTCGAAAGGAGTCTAGATGATTAGTATATGCATGTATTGCTTTCTCGATGTTTGTCAATTGCCCCGCTGTAATTTCTTTACCCAGCATGTTATCTATCTAAGGAGAGCCACCTCTAGTGAACTATGGATCCCGGTCCTTGTCTTTTCTTTACATACAATCTACAAACCGTTTACTGCTTTGTGTTTAGTTTCTGCAAACTATTACTTCTTTCCATTCGATACGTTTAATCCTTTATTTTCAGCAAAACACGGTGAGATTGACAACCTCATCGCAAGTTGGGGACAAAGTTCTGTGGTTGTGTTGTGCAGGTCTCCATGTTGCTACTAGCACCGGTAGTGCGCCCTGCCAAAGCTCAGCTAGTAACACCTTTTGGGTGTTTCCTTGCTCCTACTGGTTCGATTAAACCTTGGTTTCATACTGAGGGAAACTTGCTGTTGTGCTCATCATACCTTCCTCTTGGGGTTCCCAACGAGCTCTACATCAACATCGCTCCAGCATTTTTCTGGCGCCATACACAGAGTCATCAAGCACCAGAGCAAAGCATTAACACTCTGTGAACATATGTGATCCTCACATCGAAGCCATTCCCTCCGGTTATCCTGATTTCTGTCACTTCGGGGCCATTGGTTCCGGACAACAACGTGTGTATACAACTTGCAGATAAGATCATAAACAATACTATCATAATGAATCAATAATATGTTCAGATCTAAAATCATGGCACTCGGGCCCTAGTGACAAGAATTAAGCATAACAAGTCGCAACAAAGTCATAAAGCACTAATATAAGATACTAGGCACCATGCCCTAACAATCTGATGCCATTACATGAACGATCTCATCCAATCCCTACCATCCCCATAGCCTACAGCGGGGGACTACTCACTCATAGATGGGGGAAACATGGATGGTCGATGGAGAAGTGATGGTGATGATGATGGTGATGATCTCCTCCAATTCCCCGTCCCGACAGGGTGCTAGAACGGAGTTTCTGGTGTTGTTTCGTGGAATCTGGTGGTGGCGGCGGAGCAGAACTCCTTCTGGAAAAACATCGACCCCCCTGAATTTTTAGGTCAGAAGGCAACTTATAGGCGAAGAGGGAGATCGACGGGGAGTCTAAGGCGGCCAGACCACCCCCTGGCATGGCCTGGGCTTGCCCGCGCGGCCAGGTGGTGTGGCCTAGGCCCAGCCCCCCTCCGTCTCGTATTCTGGCTCCTGGAGTCTTCTGGTGAAATAGGATTTTTGGCATATTTTCTGGGATTTTTCCTGATAGTTGATTTTCTGCACAAAAAGTAGACACCAGGGCAATTCTGCTGAAAACAGCATCAGTCCGCATTAGTTGCATCCAAATCACACAAGTTTAGAGGAGAAACAATAGAAAAAGTGTTCGGGAAGTAGATACGTTTTGGACGTATCAACCAGCTTCGGATTTGACCCGTTACGGTGGAACCTCCTTAGGGCATGACTCATGGTCTCGGGGAAAGCAAGGTAAATGTCGTGTCCAACCACCATGTACCGACCTTTGAAGGAAGAGTGCTAATATTAAGTGGCATTAAGAGTCGGTTGGTACGTGTGGGTAAAGTTATACACACATGCAAGGTTTTAATCTTTTCGAAAAGCTGTGTCCATGGTTATGGACGACTTGGGAACAGACATGAAGATCATACAGAACATTAACCTAATCGTAAAACTTGGCTAATCAATGTGTGCTTAAGGATGGTTCCTTAGGGTACGAGGGGGTGATCCTAGTTGTGAGATGAGGATGATGATGATTTCGTGGATATCAAAAGATGATGATCAATTTAGTTAGAGATGTCGCTCTCTTATCCCCTTTTAAAATGTTCTGATTAGACGAGCTTCTACTCCCTCTTATTTTACAAACAAAAATAGCTTTATGCAAAATAACAGAACCATCCATAAGTCTTGCGGAGTACACCCTATACTCACCTTCCCTTGTTTATACTTTTGTAGCAGAGTAAGTGTTCCCTTGAAGACGAGTTCTGTACGACATCGACATCGAGGAGTATCTTGGGGTTCCCGGCCAGGAGCCTGGAATCTATGGGATGGGCTGTCATCGTTATGCTTCAGCCCTCTTAGGTCATTTGTTAACTTTGCTATACTTAATATAATAATTTTCCTTTTGTTGTTTGATGTTTGTGGTCAATGTCCTCTTCTTGTAGTAATTTGGTTCTCTGCTCAGTTTCTTGCTGTAATAATTTTGTGTCATAGGGTCACTTTTATGTTACGATTCTTCACTGGATATCCTCGTGCTCTAGGTTAGATTTATGTCAGACTAAGGTCTAGGATTTGTTTAACCCTGATCTCGGGGGTGTCAAAGGCTTTGGTAACAGAGAAGTACTAGTCGTAGGAAAATCTTGCTATTGGTCAATGTTGAGTCTAGTGTTTGTGAAAACTATTTCAAAGATGAAAATAATTTGCGAAAACTCTAGTATGCTTATTTTGCTCCTTATCTGGTATCGCTCTAACTCTAGGTCATCTTATCTTGTGTTGATTTGGAAAAGTTTTGATATCTCTTCCAGTCTTTCAAAGCTTAGGTGCCTTATGGGCATGCCATTTCTTAACCATTTAACCTAGTCTTAAGTTCTCTAGAGTAGTGTGTGTTGTGAGTTCTTTGTGTTCCTTTGTTCCACTTCAACTGAGAGATTTCTTTCCATCATGATCTCTCTAGGTTACAGGAGAACAATATTATATTGTAGGTTCCATAGTATTATGTCCTAGGCTTCACATTTCACCTTGTGTGCCTCTTCAGGGTTTCATTTCTCCTTGTGTGCCTCCTTTTTTACTTGTTTGGGTACTCCAGAAGTCGTTTCTTCTTTTGGAAGCTACCTCGTGATTGCTACCTTGAAGTGTACGCTCTGCACTCATGTAGTAGTTACTTCTTTCTCGGGTTTTAACCCTTGGACTTGAACCAAAGGTCCTAGATTATGTTGGATTCTAGTGTTGTGAAGCTTTCACATGAAGCTAGCCTTTAACCCAAGATCAACTCTATTGACCCCCCCCCCCCCCCGGTAAATGTTCACACATTACCCCAGAATGGCTGGTAGTACAATTCTAGCCTTCAAGCTTGTGGTGATTGCTATGATTGAATTTCAACAACTAAGGACTTCCTCTACCACATGTTATGGAAGATGTTCTTTACTGGAACCAAATAGATCATGACAATAGTAATCCTTGTGACTCTCGCATCTATTCCTATGACCCTGCCACACCTTTCCTTCTTCCATTGGTTTTTGGAAGATTGATGATCTATGCATCAACATATCTGGATTCTATCCTAAGCATGTTATTTCTCCCTTTGTTGTTCTAACCTTTGTCTACCAGTTGGTAGGTAAGTAGTAAATGTGCATTGGTGTATTCTGATGCAAGATACTCTTGTGGTCCCTCAAGGCAAACCAATTAAGGAAGTCTATGAGAGACAAACTCCAGTACCTCGTCTTTTTAGGACCAGGTCAAAGTGTTGTAATCTGTAGATCAAGAGGGATTGATTAGCTTCTACATGTTCTATCTTAAAGTATCACACTCTTTTACACTAAGAGGTCATGCTGAGTTTCATGACCCCCGTAATGAAGTGATGCCCTCATACATATTTACCCACCCTTCTGCCGAGTTTTCGTGCTCAGGAATGTTGCGTGTGCGTAATGATGTGGCCATCCGAGATTTTTAGAAATTCTTATTGCTTGAATTCTAAGGACATTTGAGTCATCTTGAGTGTGACTGATTAACCCTATCACTATGCAAAGGATGATTGTGCTACCAAGTCTGCTATTCTGGTGCACTCTCTTCAGTCAAAGAGTTAGGCTCGTGCCGAAAAGACAAGAAGAGAACCATAAACATGGATGACTGACACGTCGATGATCTCGTAGGAAGACGTGTTCCACTATTTGCCAACATGACCAATACATAGAAAAAAAATAAGCTTACACGAACATTAAATAAGATAAGCAGAATACAGAAAGAACCGATAAACACATACCTTAAAACGTCAAAGAAGGGAAGAGGACGCATCGATGACGAAGACAAGTACAAACCCACAACAAGATGCCTTCGATCGTTTCCAAAGGCGACCAATGCAGAGAAAAAGAGAGAAAGATTTAGATAAGAGCCGTAAACTGAGATAGACAGAAGGCCTCGGAAAACCTACCATACACTGCCTGAGCTAGACGTGGAGAATGGTTACTGTCGGTAGTCTTATGTGTCGATGCGTGTCCGTGAAAGCACAAGCTATCCTCTCCCCATGTTGGACGTCGGTCCGGCGTCGACGACGTGCAAGCGACCTAGCACAGATAACGCCAAGAGAGAATAGGATATGACGATAGAACTAGCAGAATGAATGGCAAAATAGAAAGACGGCAGAAGAAGACATACATAAGCGAGAGAAAGATGACAAGTAGGTGTTCATGCCCTAAGCATAGACATGCGGAGCTAGCCGTCTTCTAGGAAACACCAATAAGCGTCGTGTAATGTAAACATGGATTATATTCAGCTATGTGTGTACGAACTAGGACCCACCACACGACCTCACAACGAGAAATCGTGTGTGTGCATGACATGAAAGCTCCAAGGTGACTATCGTGTGGACCCACAAGCTATACGACGAGAGTTTTTGCTGCCAGCGAAATCATCAACCATGAGAAACCGTGTCCAGGCAGAGTTACCAACGCCACGTCCGCTTCAAACTAATTTCTCGATGGTATGAACGACCATACGCGGAGAGATAATGATGGCCGCGAGAAACCGTGGACGTCTAGACACTATATTGCTAGCTATGTTATAGACGTACAGGAGGAACCATGGCCGTCTATAGCCCATGATGATGGCCCTCTCTATCCTATCGCCAGGTCGTCTATCCACCACGAGAACGTGCATCCGCCCATACGTTCCAATGGAACATGGTCTGCCAGCTCGTCTCTCTGCATCGATAATCCGAGGTACCATATGTGCCCTTCGAGGGTCTACATAGACACATCAGTTCTTGTTGGTCCATGCGTCCATAAAAATATGCACATACCTACGGTTCACGAAGATAGACCTCAAAATCGGCTCTTCAAGGGCCCCACATATGCGAAAATATGCGTTGACGTAGGTTTTAAGATGCCATATCGCCTCTCGACGGGCCCTGTTATCGCGATAATCCGCGTCCATCATAGTCTCACAGCGCCACGTTGGCTCTCGTCGGGCCCCACTACCCAGCGCGTGTGGAGGCGTGTCGCGCCGAGAACGCCTCTCACGGAGTCCGGTCCTGCCCGCGTATGCTAACGGCGGGGCCATAGGGCGCACGCGGTCCACCATCTAGCAAAGAGGTGTACTTCGGTGGGTGTGACACCCGTCTGCACCGAGGAATCTCTTGCCATGGCCCGCAGCAGGGCCCGCCTCACGGGATAGCAGAGCTCTATTACGATGTCGCCGCGAATCCTTCTCAGCGTCCATCCCACGATAGAAAATAATCGGAACGACGTGGATAACAGTTTGTCCCAAAACAATCTAGCACTAATTTTTACTCGTGTTGTTGACTTTTGTAAATAAAAAAAGGGTAATCTGTCTACATCTTGTAATTCATTTTCTTTATATGACATCAAGGTACCTGGGACAACACGAGCTAGATGATGTAGATGGCCACGCTTTCCCTTTAGCTCCCTTCAAATGCAAGATGGATGACATGCTCCAGCACACTCCATCGGGTCCGTGAGAACAAACATGCACAGAAACATTAGCAACAAATTATTGCACCATGATGAAACCATATGGAAACACATGAGAAAATATATTGGCCACCAATTACAATTTATAGATAGTTGATAACACTAAAATACTGAAATGCTTGACATCATTTGCCAAGACCAATGAGACATCACATGCAAGTACTCATGCAACTACTATAGACCAATGAGACCAATGAGACATCACATGCAAGACATCATTTGCTAAACTTCATAGGAGTTCAAAATATAACCTAATAAGAACTTACAAACTAGCAATTTCTCAAGCGACCAAACGTATAATCCGTTTAACTAAATGGATGGAGAAATTAGATATAATCCAACTAGCATTACAGGCCACAAGCACATGACCATGCAAACAAGCATACATCAATGCAAAATTTAATGTGTGATGTCTGCAAGTGCACAGATCATTTGTAGCTATTTCGAAGTATAGATATCGATCCCATAGGGAGCCCAAAGTTAAGGGTTTATGGGTGAAGTCTCTGTCACACCCGAAGTTGTCACATGTCTTCTAGTGAATTGACTGCAAGTGTTACCGTAGGAATGGGTTTTGATTAAACGAGATGTATTTAAATAGAACTAAAATATAAACTTTAGAAATATAAAGCATAAAAGTAAAGAACGACTTGGTTGTTTGTTGTTTGCTGCAGATGGCAAAAGAAGGCGCGGGGACATTCAGTTCATGATGATAGTGACTGTGCCAGATGGATGAATAATAAATGTAATAATTATAATCTTATAAATATATTTGTAGGTGAGTAATCCATAATTGGCCGGAACTCCTCTTGGTAGATTTCATACCAACTTCAATAATCCTACTAGCCTATTACCAAAACCATGGTCAGACGCTAGATGATTAAGACCCTTCAGGTCGCTTAGTGATTAAGCTCCTTGAATCGGACTAATGCAATAAGCACAGTGGTTACTTGTTATCCTCGAGTCTACTAGTTTTCCATTGATATTCCCGTGTCACCCGGGGGTCGCCGGTCCACTAGCGAACAAGATCTTATCTATGTAGAACAAAGCATCATGTTGTATGGACCCTTAATTGGACAACCAGCATTAGGCATCCCACAGATAGTCAAGCATACATAATATAGTAATTAAAATCAATCACAAAATAATGGAAAATATATGAAGGCACATCACATCTCACCAATCCCCTACATCTCCCACGCCCAAGGAAATTACTCACACATGAGAGAAGAATGGATCATCAATATAATCAAATAAAGGGAATTCGTCTCGGTATTACCGTGGAGATCCACAATAAGAAAATAAAAATATCCAACACAATTCAATATGGGAAGAAACAACCTCAAACCCTAATCTTGCAAGGTGGAGATCCCTCTCTCTCTCAAGTACAAGTAGTGGCTATGGAGGTGTATTGGCTAGGAGGTTGAAGATTGTGAAGCGAGATTAAGAACGTCTCTCCTTCTTCTCTGGATCTCTTCTTTCTCCCTTCTGGATGGTGTGGCGGCTGCTGCGTTGTGTTTTCATTCTCGGTCCCTTCACGGAAGTTGTCCCTTTTGACAAGACAGAAGCGGCGGCAACTATATGGCAATAACTATACGGCCGGAAAAATATTCTCGCTTTTAGTTGCTCGTTAAATCTTCTGTGAGGTCCCCACGCGTGCTTCCAAAGCGAGACTTGCTTATTTTCTTCAGAATATTGTGTTTCTCTAGTTAAAACCTTCTGTTGACGTTCAAAACCTAAAACACACATTAAAAACCATGTTTTCCTCGCTACCAAAGTATTAGCATTAGGTAAATCCAGAAAACGATCAAATCTGGGAGAAAACCATCAATAAAAACCATAAAAAATGTGTCGAATCTCACAGCTATCAGTGTGCCGATGATGTAAGCAGTCTAGTGAAGAAAACCATAAGTAGCAGACAAGTATTTAATACTGACACATCCACACCTGATAGCGTTTACAAAGAACAGATTAGTTTCTACATAACATAGTCTAGTATAATAAATTTTAATTCACTAAGGTACTATAAGTTGTTTGGGATTTCTATTTTTGTGCCTCTGGTTCATTAGTTGTACGCTCTGGTGTGGGACCATGTGGGGCGCGTTTGGTGGTTTATGTGCGCTCGGTCGCCTAAATTAGAAGTTTTCTTTTTTGTTATTTTTATGATTCGCCTTTTTAAGAGCGTCTTTTTCCCTCTCTCTCTTGCTAACAATTGTGTTTTTTTCCAAAAAGGTAGCGAATCTAGAGTAGCTTCTCTCTTCATTCATTATTCCTTTTGGCCCTCGTTTTTCTCCAATCTGATAGCAAATCTAGAGCAGCAAATCTAACCAGCAACATAAATAAATTCAGTAAATAGAGCATATGTAGATAAAACAGCTAATATAGGATATATAGTATGGTACTTAACGATGTTCGACAATTAAGCTGCTCAGTAGCAGTAGCGGACAAGTTCAGCACAGACAAGACAAAAGAAGCTGGTTTATAGCAGCAACACAAGATTAGTGACCCCTCATGGCCTCTGCTAGGAGGGCCTCCGCCTCCTCCCTCTGGTATCTCCTCCACTTCTTGCTTCCCAATCCCTTGACCTTAGGCGCCTTGGGCTTGATCGGGGGCATGCGACCCTCCTCAATGGCCACCTTCTTGAGGTTGCAGAGGTGAAGACTGAGCGCCTGGTGCTTGGCTATGAAGCCGTGGACGTTCACGAACTCACTGCAGGTCCTTGTGTCCTTGGCATGCTTCACGAGGGAGTTGAAGTCGGTGGCGCGGATCCTCTTGGTGGTTTAGAAGGGGCACCTGTAGACGTCGCCGACAAAGAAATTGTCGTACTGGCCGGACTTCAGCCTCCTCAGTACATGACGAGTCTTGGTGTCCTTAGAATCATCGTCACTGCGGACGTTGTTGCTATCCTCCCGTTGGAAAAAATAGTAAAGTGCAATAAGGACATAAATTAACCAATTGAGATCCCCTGATTATTCCCCAAATCTCAAACCAAATCAAATACTGATCCAAAATACGAACAAAAGATTCAAATATGAACTAGGGGAGTCATCGAAATACGAGATCTAACATAAGAGGATTACCTACTATTAAAATACGAACAGCCGAACCCTAATAACAATCGATCTAGCATCCAATGATGGGAATGGGGGAAGAATAAGGGAAGGGGAGAAAACCCTGGTTACCTCCGACCATGGGTCGGTGATGCTGGTGTCGTAGGGGTTCTCCGGCCTTATGTAATCAATCTCCTCGTAGAAGTCCCAGCCGAGCCGGATCTGCTCGAGACCGGTGGAGGCCTCCTCGCTAGCGGCTATGGCGGAAGCAGGGATGGGGGTCTGGACGGGGACGGCGGCTGCGTTCGATGCATCGACGGGGGACTATACAGGGACGAGGGCCTCCTCGATGGCGGCCACCGATGGCCACCACATTGTTCTTCTCTATCGTCAGCGTGGTTGGCGTTTTCTTGGGGGTTTACAGAAGGTGATGGGACAGTGGAGATGGTTGAGTGAGCGAGTGAGTGATGAGTGAGAGCGAGGAGGCCTCTATAAAGGACAAGGGAAGCGACGTTTCGTTGAACCACTGTGCACCTCTTAACCGTGTACGCTACTGCACCGTGCACGGCCACACGTGTTCGCTACCGTTACGTGCACCGCACATGCGTACCGTGAGTCATGTTTTTTCCCTCGTGTCTAACCCTAGCGACTTAGTTGTGCTCAGTTTTGCCCTCGAGTGTAACACTGGCAGTTTGTTATACTCAGTTTTACCCTCTAGTACTAACACTATCGTGTGGAATATACTTAGTTTTACCCCCCGGTGGTTGGTCAACAGATAGTCAACGAATGGGTTTTAGCTAGCTAATTGAGTCATTTTATTTACAATAAATTCAAAAATATCAAAACATTGTGGCATCTACTCAGCAAGTCTTATTATGTGACCTGCCACCATAAGAAATATATATAAATCAAGTTTTAACCTAAATCACCACTTCTCAAATCACCTAATATGTATGAAGGTTCATGAATTTCTACTAAAGCCTCTTCCCAAAACATCTCTCCCCAAAACATAGTTTGTCTGAATGAGGCAATAATTGTCAAGCTGGTGTATATTTGAATTGCAAATTGTTTGATGTATGCCAAGATGTATTTTATTGTATAAAAGATGCATTTTCCATTTTTTAATTCTCTTTCTATTTTCTATTTTAATCCCTTTGTCAGTTTTGCCCTTGGTTCTTAAGTTCTACTTAATTTTGCCCTTGGTTCTTAAGTTCTACTCAGTTTTCCTCTCTCTTAGTCACAATCTCTCACACCTATGCTCATCTTGGCTGCTACGCTCTGATAGGTCGAGACAGATGTCACGCGGATCGTACCCACCAACCGTTGATCCTATATGATCTAGCGGACAGTATAACCACTATATCTGCCAGGGGCACCCCTCTATCCATGCAAAATAATAAGTTTGCCACTGGTACTTTAACTCCATAAACAAATGAATTTGAATATAATTTGAGGGGAAAGTGTTCAAAAGTGTATAATTTGTGCATTACATTCCACTATATGAAAATTATAATCTCTCAAGATTTTCTTAGCACAATATTATCACGTATTAAGTGTGATTTCAAAGAGTTCAAATGTGTATAATTTTCATATACACAAGTTTATAGATTACATTCCACTCTATGAAAATGGGGGAGAAAATGACAATCTCTCAAAATTTTGCTAGCACATCAGTTTTGCCCTCCAGTACTAACACTGTCTTGTGGAATATACTCAGTTTTACCCTCCGGTGGCTGGTCAAGAGATAGTCAACGAATGGGTTTTAGCTAGCTAATTAAGTCATTTTATGCACAACAAATTCAAAAAGATCAAAACATTGTGGCATCTACCCAGGGAGTCTTATTATGTGACCTGCCACCATAAGAAATGTATATAAATAAAGTTTTAACCTAAATCACGACTTCACAAATCGCCTACTATGTATGAAGGTTCATGGCTTTCTACTCAAGCCTCTTCCCAAAACATCTCTCCCCAAAACATAGTTTGTCTGAATGAGGCAATAATTGTCAAGCTGGTGTATATTTGAATTGCAAATTGTTTGATGTATGCCAAGATGTATTTTATTGTATAAAAGACACATTTTCCATTTTTTTAAATCTCTTCTATTTTCTATTTGAATCCCTTTGTCAGTTTTGCCCTTGGTTCTTAACTTCTACTCAATTTTGCCCTTGGTTCTTAAGTTCTACTCAGTTTTCCTCTCTCTTAGTCACAATCTCTCACACCAGTACTCATCTTGGCTGCTACGCTCTGATTGGTAGAGACAGTTGTCACGCGGATCGTGCCCACCAATCGTTGATCCTCTATGATTTAGCGGACATTATAACCCCTATATCTGCCAGGGGGCACCCCTCTATCCATGCAAAATAACAAGTTTGCCACTGGTACTTTAACTCCATAAACAAATGAATTTGAATATAATTTGAAGGGAAAGTGTTCAAAAGTGTATAATTTGTGCATTACATTCCACTATATAAAAATGATAATCTCTCAAGATTTACTTAGCACAATATTATCACGTATTAAGTGCGATTTCAAAGAGTTCAAATGTGTATAATTTTCGTATACACAAGTTGATACATTACATTCCACTCTATGAAAATGGGGGAGAAAATGATAATCTCTCAAAATTTTGCTAGCACATCATTATCCCATTATTAAGTGTGATTTCACAGTGTTGAAAGGTTTAAAATTAAATACGCAAGTTTATGCATTATATTTCACTCCATGGAAATGATAAATGATCAGGATTTTATTAGCACAACATTGTCATGTCCTAAGTGCGATTTCAAAGAGTTCAAAGGTGTATAGTTTTCGTATATGCAAATTTATGCATTACATTCCACTATGAAAATGGCAATATCTTAAGAGTTTCTTAGCACACCATTATCACGTATTAAGTGCGATTTCAAAGAGTTCAAATGTGTATAATTTTCGTATATGTAAGTTTATGCATTACATTCTACTCTATGAAAATGGGGGAGAAAATGGTAATCTCTCAAAATTTTGTTAGCACATCATTATCGCGAATTAAATGCGATTTCAAAGTTGTGGGGAACGTGGTGTGGGACCATGTGGGGCGCGTTTGGTAGTTTACGTGCGCCCGGTCGCCTAAATTGGAAGTTTTCTTTTTTGTTATTTTTATGATTGGCCTTTTTAAGAGCGTCTTTTTCCCTCTCTTTCTCGCTAACAATTGTGTTTTTTTCCCAAAAAGGTAGCGAATCTAGAGTAGCTTCTCTCTTCATTCATTATTCCTTTTGGCCCTTGTTTTTCTCCAATCTGATAGCAAATCTAGAGCAGCAAATCTAACTAGCAACATAAATAAATTCAGTAAATAGAGCATCTGTAGATTAAACAGCTAATATAGGATATATAGTATGGTACTTAACGATGTTCGACAATTAAGCTGCTCAGTAGCAGTAGCGGACAAGTTCAGCACAGACAAGACAAAAGAAGCTGGTTTATAGCAGCAACACAAGATTAGTGACCCCTCATGGCCTCTGCTAGGAGGGCCTCCGCCTCCTCCCTCTGGTATCTCCTCCACTTCTTGCTTCCCAATCCCTTGACCTTAGGCGCCTTGGGCTTGATCGGGGGCATGCGACCCTCCTCAATGGCCACCTTCTTGAGGTTGCAGAGGTGAAGACTGAGCGCCTGGTGCTTGGCTATGAAGCCGTGGACGTTCACGAACTCACTGCAGGTCCTTGTGTCCTTGGCATGCTTCACGAGGGAGTTGAAGTCGGTGGCGCGGATCCTCTTGGTGGTTTAGAAGGGGCACCTATAGACGTCGCCGACAAAGAAATTGTCGTACTGGCCGGACTTCAGCCTCCTCAGTACATGACGAGTCTTGGTGTCCTTAGAATCATCGTCACTGCGGACGTTGTTGCTATCCTCCCGTTGGAAAAAATAGTAAAGTGCAATAAGGACATAAATTAACCAATTGAGATCCCCTGATTATTCCCCAAATCTCAAACCAAATCAAATACTGATCCAAAATACGAACAAAAGATTCAAATATGAACTAGGGGAGTCATCGAAATACGAGATCTAACATAAGAGGATTACCTACTATTAAAATACGAACAGCCGAACCCTAATAACAATCGATCTAGCATCCAATGATGGGAATGGGGGAAGAACAAGGGAAGGGGAGAAAACCCTGGTTACCTCCGACCATGGGTCGGTGATGCTGGTGTCGTAGGGGTTCTCCGGCCTTATGTAATCAATCTCCTCGTAGGAGTCCCAGCCGAGCCGGATCTGCTCGAGACCGGTGGGGGCCTCCTCGCTAGCGGCTATGGCGGAAGCAGGGATGGGGGTCTGGACGGGGACGGCGGCTGCGGTCGATGCATCGACGGGGGACTATACAGGGACGAGGGCCTCCTCGATGGCGGCCACCGATGGCCACCACATTGTTCTTCTCTATCGTCAGCGTGGTTGGCGTTTTCTTGGGGGTTTACAGAAGGTGATGGGACAGTGGAGATGGTTGAGTGAGCGAGTGAGTGATGAGTGAGAGCGAGGAGGCCTCTATAAAGGACAAGGGAAGCGACGTTTCGTTGAACCACTGTGCACCTCTTAACCGTGTACGCTACTGCACCGTGCACGCCCACACGTGTTCGCTACCGTTACGTGCACCGCACATGCGTACCGTGAGTCATGTTTTTTCCCTCGTGTCTAACCCTAGCGACTTAGTTGTGCTCAGTTTTGCCCTCGAGTGTAACACTGGCAGTTTGTTATACTCAGTTTTACCCTCTAGTACTAACACTATCGTGTGGAATATACTTAGTTTTACCCCCCGGTGGTTGGTCAACAGATAGTCAACGAATGGGTTTTAGCTAGCTAATTGAGTCATTTAATTTACAATAAATTCAAAAATATCAAAACATTGTGGCATCTACTCAGCAAGTCTTATTATGTGACCTGCCACCATAAGAAATATATATAAATCAAGTTTTAACCTAAATCACCACTTCTCAAATCACCTAATATGTATGAAGGTTCATGAATTTCTACTAAAGCCTCTTCCCAAAACATCTCTCCCCAAAACATAGTTTGTCTGAATGAGGCAATAATTGTCAAGCTGGTGTATATTTGAATTGCAAATTGTTTGATGTATGCTAAGATGTATTTTATTGCATAAAAGATGCATTTTCCATTTTTTAATTCTCTTTCTATTTTCTATTTTAATCCCTTTGTCAGTTTTGCCCTTGGTTCTTAAGTTCTACTCAATTTTGCCCTTGGTTCTTAAGTTCTACTCAGTTTTCCTCTCTCTTAGTCACAATCTCTCACACCTATGCTCATCTTGGCTGCTACGTTTTGATAGGTTGAGACAGTTGTCATGCGGATCGTACCCACCAACCGTTGATCCTCTATGATCTAGCAGACAGTATAACCACTATATCTGCCAGGGGCACCCCTCTATCCATGCAAAATAACAAGTTTGCCACTGGTACTTTAACTCCATAAACAAATGAATTTGAATATAATTTGAGGGGAAAGTGTTCAAAAGTGTATAATTTGTGCATTACATTCCACTATATGAAAATTATAATCTCTCAAGATTTTCTTAGCACAATATTATCACGTATTAAGTGTGATTTCAAAGAGTTCAAATGTATATAAATTTCGTATACACAAGTTTATAGATTACATTCCACTCTATGAAAATGGGGGAGAAAATGATAATCTCTCAAAATTTTGCTAGCACATCAGTTTTGCCCTCCAGTACTAACACTTTCGTGTGGAATATACTCAGTTTTACCCTCCGGTGGCTGGTCAACTGATAGTCAATGGGTTTTAGCTAGCTAATTAAGTCATTTTATGCACACAAATTCAAAAAGATCAAAACATTGTGGCATCTACCCAGGGAGTCTTATTATGTGACCTGCCACCATAAGAAATATATATAAATAAAGTTTTAACCTAAATCACGACTTCACAAATCGCCTACTATGTATGAAGGTTCATGACTTTCTACTCAAGCCTCTTCCCAAAACATCTCTCCCCAAAACATAGTTTGTCTGAATGAGGCAATAATTGTCAAGCTGGTGTATATTTGAATTGCAAATTGTTTGATGTATGCCAAGATGTATTTTATTGTATAAAAGACGCATTTTCCATTTTTTAAATCTCTTCTATTTTCTATTTGAATCCCTTTGTCAGTTTTGCCCTTGGTTCTTAACTTCTACTCAATTTTTCCCTTGGTTCTTAAGTTCTACTCAGTTTTCCTCTCTCTTAGTCACAATCTCTCACACCTGTACTCATCTTGGCTGCTACGTTCTGATTGGTTGAGACAGTTGTCACGCGGATCATGCTCACCAATCGTTAATCCTCTATGATTTAGCGGACATTATAACCCCTATATCTGCCAGGGGCACCCCTCTATCCATGCAAAATAACAAGTTTGCCACTGGTACTTTAACTCCATAAACAATTTGAATATAATTTGAAGGGAAAGTGTTCAAAAGTGTATAATTTGTGCATTACATTCCACTATATGAAAATGATAATCTCTCAAGATTTTCTTAGCACAATATTATCACGTATTAAGTGCGATTTCAAAGAGTTCAAATGTGTATAATTTTCATATATACACAAGTTGATACATTACATTCCACTCTATGAAAATGGGGGAGAAAATGATAATCTCTCAAAATTTTGCTAGCACATCATTATCCCGTTATTAAGTGCGATTTCATAGTGTTGAAAGGTTTAAAATTTTAGTATACGCAAGTTTATGCATTATATTTCACTCCATGGAAATGATAAATGATCAGGATTTTATTAGCACAACATTATCATGTCCTAAGTGCGATTTCAAAGAGTTCAAAGGTGTATAGTTTTCGTATATGCAAATTTATGCATTACATTCCACTATGAAAATGGCAATATCTTAAGAGTTTCTTAGCACACCATTATCACGTATTAAGTGCGATTTCAAAGAGTTCAAATATGTATAATTTTCGTATATGCAAGTTTATGCATTACATTCCACTCTATGAAAATGGGGGAGAAAATGATAATCTCTCAAAATTTTGTTAGCACATCATTATCGCGAATTAAGTGCGATTTCAAAGTTGTCAAAGGTTTACAATTTTCATATATGCAAGTTTGTGAATTACATTCCTCTCTATGAAAATGATAATCTCTCAATATTTTCTTAGCACAATATTATCACGTATTAAGTGTGATTTCAAAGAGTTCAAAGGTGTATAATTTTCGTATATGCAAGTTTATGCATTACATTCCACTCTATGAAAATGGAGAAGAAAATGATAATCTCTCAAAATTTTGTTAGCACATCATTATCACGTATTAAGTGCCATTGCACAATGTTCAAAGGTTTATAATTTTCGTATATGCAAATTTATGCATTATATTTCACTTCATGAAAATGATAAATGATCAGGATTTTAGTAGCAAAGTATTATCATGTCCTAAGGGCGATTTCAAGGAGTTCCAAGGTGTATAATTTTCGTATATGTATTACATTTCACTGTATGAAAATGAAGCTAGACAAAGGGTCGCCGTCACCGGAGAACAAGAAGAAAGGGGGGGCAACGGCACGGGCACGGGTGCGGGGCTGACTCGGGGTCCCATCTTGCAACGCCAACCTGGGTAAGCTGTGGGTACGACACTGACGTGGATAAGCTATGGGTCTGATGCTGACCTAGATAAGTGGAGAGAGGTGTCCACTCCGGAAAGCGACATGACGCGGCCCCAGTTGTCAGCTTGTAACGGCAAGGGCCCACTACGGGACCCAATAGAACACAACCCTATTTGTCAGCACGTAACGACGAGGGTCCACTACGGGACCCGACTGAACGCGGCCCCACTTGTCAGCATGTAACGGCAAGACTGACGGACAGTGAGTTTTCAGACCGTGTGAGAGTTTCGTACAAGGAGATAGGCAAAAGTGAGAAAACGTTAAGCGTCTGGAAAAAACTGGGTACAACTAACGAAGCGAGGGTACGAAAATAGAAATCCCTAATTGTTTAAGATTACATCATGATACCAAGGGGAAAATGCTTCCTCATAGGGATCAGTTCAAAAATATCAACTATGCATACATGCATCAGGACATACCCTTCATTAAGCATGCAAGATCAAGCACAGCTACTCTGTTGGGCTTGATCTTGTCCTCTGCAACTCCAGGTTGTTCCACTATAGCGCCAGGTTGTTCTGCCCCAGGTTGTTCCGCTCTAAACTTCTTGATCGCCATGTTGTTCTACTGCAGCTCATCCTACACCGTCCACAAACAAACAACCCATCTAAGGTAACCAAGAGTAGCATAGATTATCTAGCAACCATTTAGTTTGCAGTAAATAGAGAGAAAAATGTGGCTGAATTATGTACTACTAGCTGGTATTAGCACAGATTTCCAGAAGAAAATAGCAAAGTAAAAAATGCTAGAAAAATATATGCCATGTGAAGGTTTACTTATAGGAAACTAAAGAGTAACAAGTACTACCTACTCGTGGTACAAGCTCATGCCTATCAGCAAAAATCAAGATTACAGTAGATAAAATATTTATATGTATAAGATAAGTAGTAGATATATTTCTCCCGTTATAATACATGTTCAGATGATATTATCTATTACTTGTTTTTTAAGATGGCATACATTAGACAACACTAAGGAACCCTATGATCGCTACCACCTATGTCTTAACTACTTATATATACCAAGAGAAGATAAAAAACTCAAACAATAATGACAAATCTCATGTTATCTTTCACTGAAGATAATACAAATACCGTTTCAATGAATATGACAATTACATAGATAAATAAACATCTACTCCCTCCTTCCCAAATTAGGATGCCTATTAGATTTTATCAAAGTCAAAGTTTATAAACTTTGACCAAGTATATATAAAATAATATAAACATCCACAACATAAACTCAATGTTATTAGAACCATGATAAAATATATTTTCGTATTATATACATTTTTTAATTCAAAAGTTACTATATTTTTATATATAGTCGGCCAAATTTTAGAAAGGTTGACTTTAACCAAAACTAATAGGCATCTTAATTTGGTAAGGAGGGAGTATATTACTACTCAGTCGACCTCTCTCATGGCTTCTCAAAGACAACCACTATCACCGTTGCCAATACACACAAAAGATTTGAATAAGCAACGGTGCATCCTCTTTGAGTATATTCAGTCATGCTCTCGAACCTATACATCTTCGTCATAATGTGGAATTCCCAAGTGTAGCATTTTAGTATTGTAATGTCAATTTCTACTTGTTAATTCTTCTTCTTATGAGCTACGACGCATCTCACATATTCTGCTGTACATGGAAGGTTTTCAGCTCAGCCAAGAATCCATGCCATCCATTCCTTTATTTTTCTCAGTCCGCTATACCTGTTGTTGAACTGTCTGAATCTCTTTCGACATTGTTTATCGGAATGAAAAGATCTAAAAAGGAGGTGCGGATTGAAAGAGCAAGATTGGTGTGTTACAAAGAGAAATTGTATAATGTAAATAGATGGATACTTTCTATCCTAAAAAGGCTAGAGGCGGGAATGGTTTACTGAATTGAGCAATTTGATCAACTAGAACGAAATGACCTGAATCCTATGTACCTATTGATGAGGACATCCCTACAATTACACCTACCCCAATAACTACTGAAGATGCTACAACTATTGCAAGAAAGGATCAGTCCAATGAGATTAGAATTGGACCTATTACAAGAGCTCGTGCTAAGCTACAGGAACAACAGGTGAATTTACTCCTAAACGAATCTGGTACTTTGATTGATGAGAACTTTATACTGCCTAAGTCTATGCATTTATGTATGATCAAGTTCGTTGGAGAAACAAGCATGTCGCGAGGAGGAGAAGGGCTAGAAGAGAAGCCCAACATGATGATCGCCTAAGGATGCGCGAGAGAGGAGCGGGAGGAAGGCGCAAGAGAAGATCATCAAGACGAAGGCAAAAAGATCTGCCACGACCGGAGTGTCCGACCAGATCCACCCGGACTGTCCGGCCTGGTCGAGAGGCAAACTGGCATGGACATTCAGTATGCAAGTTCGGACACTACACGGACGCCACCCGGACACTTCAAAGTTTCCGGCCAGACCGGACTGTCCGGCACACTTCACCCGGAGAGTCCGGCCTGACCGGACTGTCCGGCAGATTTCGGCCGGAGTGTCCGCCCGCCGACCGAATCTGGTCCGAGTCGGTTTGTATCAGTTTGAGTCGTTTGCGTTTAGTTTCGGTTTCTGGCCGCCTCAGCCGCCCTTATAAGCTATGGGACGACCTCTAGTTAGGTTTTAGACCATGTTAAAATATTTTGGAGTTGTTTCCTTCATAGAACCTCTGGAATTACCCTCTGTTCGAATCTACCAACTATAATTGAGTGTGATCTGTTGTTCCATTGGGAATTAGTAGATTGCATACTACCGTTCGTGGTCACGGCTGCGTGCGCAAGAGCGTGGTGTTGTGAATATCCTACAAGGTTCGAGAGTTGTTGCATTGGCATCAGGGATCGAGCGGGAGAGTTCATAGCTACATGCTAGTTATCTATCATCCACCATCATCACCGCCATCCGCTTACTGAGAAGATCGGGCCACCCCATATCACCTGTTATACTACAGAAGGAGTCCTGGTGGACTAAGGCGTGTCACCGTGCTAGACGTAGCACATCTACAACTCTATTTCGTGTCCGTGAAAAAAGAGAGTTGTTGGCCCCTTTATATAGTGCCAGGTAGTCATAGATTAGATTGAGAGAGTTCCACCATATTGTTAGCACGTCGAAGGTTTGTCCTCTCCTGTATTGTAATCTCCTTCCAATTATAGTGATACGTCGTCGTGCGTTCCATGGGTTTTTCCCGTAAGGGTTTCTACGTAAAAATTTGTGTTCTTGTTCTTTGTTTGATCTATTTCCGCTGCGAGATTGTGTAACAAGTGGTATCAGAGCCGAATGTTTCAAGATCCGCTGCCCGGGAGACTTTCCGCTGTGCTCCGGGGCAACATCGCGCAGCACCGTGCATCGTCACACAAGCCGTAGTTTTGCGGCATCGTGCAGTTTTTATCAAGATCGAAGCATCCTTGTTTGAGATCGGATCTGGCGTATATGGGCCCAGCATCTTCTGCGCCGTCTTTGGCAATTCGCCGTTCAGCCGCCGTACCAATTCACCGTGTGTCCGCAGGCATACTTCCGTGTTCTGAAGGAAGATCGATACTGCAGCAGCGACACGGCAAGGCCGACTTCAAATTAAATCCGCCGGCGTAGGTGGCGATCTGATCGAGTTGCTTTTCCACTCCACGTGAAGGCCTAGACGTTTGTACCAGATCAGATCAACCTTGTACTGATACTAAATCGATCAAATCATGTTGAATCAAGTCCCAAGGAGGAGCATGTTCACGTGAAGCTCAGATCGACTCTCCAACTGGGTTTCTTTACAAATATAACCATCTGCACAATGACATCGCTAAAAATACCCTTCTCTAAAATCAAATGGCAAAAGTACCTTGGCAGAAGGCTGAAAAGCTAACGCGTGGCAGCTCCAGCCACTGCGCCTGGCGGAGCTCACAACCCGCCTCGAGCACAGGCGGAAAATTCATCCTGCCCTTGAAAATGGCGGGAGGAGATGGGGCCACATCAACTTCTGGCCGGAGGGCAGCATCCGGCTGGCGGAAGGTAAACCCGCCCTTTGCTTTGGCAAGAGGAGGAGCAGCCCACTGTTTTTCGGTAGGTGCGGCCCTTCATGTTGCTGTAGCCTGCAGGTGCCAGCTATTGTTGTTTGTGTTTTTTTTCCAAGAGAGGACGAGAGCAAATGAAACGACAGGGCGAGGTCATTTGTGTGTGATCCCTGTAGTTATCCCGATGCCTATTCTAAGTATTGTTTAGCTCGTTAACTGCGGCTGAAAGCATATCATATTCGATGGTTCTCCTTTTCTTTTGATAAAGATTGAATCAGTGAAAAAAAAGTAATTTAATACTTACAGGGAAGCAACTTCCAAATTTAATTCTAGTATTATTGGGTTTGGACTTTGATAAAAATATGTGAATACTAAAACATAAAATGCCCAATTTATTTTATATTGTAGAAATCCCTACCTTATGGATTAAAAGTAATTATCCTATTTAAAAAATATAAGTCATGGAATTAGATTTTACAATGTGGGTAATAAAAACAAAAGTAGAGGAGGCGCTAGGGTTCACAGTTTTGCAAAAAAACGAACAAGAGGAATGCGGGGATTTAAATAGGGTCATTTCCCCCTCCGCGCTCTAAAATTGACGTTCCGAGTCGAGCGCGCACTATTTCTCTCACTCGCACGCGAAGAGCCAACCGCCAGAGGAAAATTCCCCATTTCCCTATTTCCACTCCACCAATCCCAGCGGCCGCCGCAAGATTGGCGACCGGCGGCTCTTCCCTCTTCGCCGTGGCAGTAAATTGGCCGCCTCCACGAGCTCACCGCGGCAGTTGACCGGGCTCGCTGTCTCCGCCGCGCCTGTATATTGCGGTGCGGCGTGGTCGCAAGGTGCCTCTGCCGCGCGTCGCTAGCCCCCACGCGGCACCACCGCGCCAGTCAGTCCCTACGCGCTGCCGCGCATGTCCTCCTCGAGCTTCGGCACTACATGGCGCACACAAAGTGCTCGGCGAAATCGCGGCAAGGTATGTTGCGGCGCGCCGGTGCAATTTTTGTCCAACATTGGTACATGAAGTGAGTCAATTTTTATTACATATTTCTAGAGATCATACGATTCATCCGATGATGAACTAGAGATTAAGGAAGGAGAATCATACTATTGGCTTGGCGCGCCAACAGAGAATCGAAGCGCGATGGCTCGGTTTTTGGTAGAAGCAAGTTGTGGAGGGAAAGAATTGACTGCCACACTAATAACTAGACAATTTATTGTTGAATTATTTGAGTTTGTTTGATCTTGTTTATCCTATTGTTGGTTGTGAGACTTGTTTGCGCCGGCGTCCGTGCGCTGTATTTTAGCGCGTCTACTGGAGACGATGTTGGCAATTTTTTGGCGCGCTTCAGTTGTCGCGCGCTAAACATCAATGACACGCGCTGCAAACCAGTTTTAGCGCGCCGTGATATAGCGCGTCTGCTGAAGTTGCTCTAAACAGTTCATAGAATCTTCTATATAGCCTTAAATTAGCACGGATAGGCAAGTTAGCTGGAAAATTTGGCAGCAAAATGAGCAAGAAATTACACTGCCGGTGGTTACTTTGCTTTGGCAGAATGCATAGTGACTAGACGTGGGGCAGCCTGGCAGGATTTCAACGCACACCTGCCAAGAGGGAGGACAAGATTCCGCATGCGCGTCAGTTTGCTGTCCAATGCATACATCCCACCAAGTACTCGGGCGGGAAGCTCCTCCCGCCAGCAATTGACGTGGCCACGCCCCTTCCGCCAGTATCTAGGGCGGGATGCCCACACCGCCTATTCCCGTGCCGGGTTGAAAGCGCTGCCATGCGCGCTGGCGGGAATTATCACGTGTCGGCTTTTCCTCCTTCCGCCAGGGTAGTTTTAACAATTCATTTTAGAGAAGGGTATTTTTAGCGATGCAGATTTGCAGAGGGGTGCATTTGAAAAAAATCCTCTAACTGCTGCATGCACTTCAAGGTGTTCCACAGATCAGCCTAATCCATTGTCCCATGCTTCATTCATATGTCTAAGGCCATCAGGTGCTATTTACCAAGCTTATTTATTCCGCTGTTTATGATTCTATTAAAAGTTGTTTTTGTTTGGCTTGTTTCGTCGAGTCAAGATGCGAATAATTCTAGCGCAGGTAAAATTCATACTAGTGTTACAGTCAACTCGTATAAAAGTGAACAATCTGTTTTTCTAGCTCGAGCATTGACCCATGCTCTACCTCGGTCTCAATAACGGTTCTACCGCGCCACCTATGTTCGATGATTTGCCGCAGGTTTTGATAATATTCAGTTTAAGGTGGAGTTTGTTGGAGCCTGTCATATAATTGGCTGATTATGTGTGTTGTTGCGGACAGTCTGTACTATAATTGGGCTCAACATTATGGCGGTTCTACTTGTGGCATTTTATGACGACTCGTTTATTATTTGGGTTATCTTATTTGGAGGCTAAAAGTTCAAGTAATGTTCATATTTAATGGCATTTATATGGGGCATATTATGGATGCAAATTCAAGATATTATATTGCTGCGATTACATGAAGAACACAATTCAGAAGAAAAAAATATATGGAGGTAATTATTAAGCCTGTTGGTAGCTAGTATATAATCTTTTCTCTCCAGAGTATTTGTTGTTATGCATGTGAAGGTTTTTTGTCTCTGTTATTCAAGTTCATGATGAGGATTAGTTTAAGGTGCAAGAGGAGATTTGTTTTCTGCTAGATACTACTTTCAACATTGTTTAGTTGTCTTTGCTCTTTTAAGAGGGATCTATTGCAGTGTTTAAGCTCTGTTGCATGTTAAAAAGTTTCCTACATTCGACATTTGTTCTACATGAACAGTTCTTGACCACATCATGGATTTTTCATTAACCATTATAAGACGGCAGTTTTTGGTGTACGAGATCCATACCAGATGCTCTTGTATGAGTATTGTTTGCCGAGGTTTGTGCTTTTGTAGCACGTTCAAATTCCATGAGATGAGTTCTTCACAATGTTATGTGCACCAAGATGTTGCACTATGAGCTTTGCGCTCACTCACGCACCACAAGAGATATGATGACTTATGTCATTTGATGATTGAGCAATTTCAGCTTTTAGAGGTCAGTGACATAGACTCAGACTTTTATCGAGTATTATGGAAGACCTAAGTTCGTATGTCTGCTTTGTTGACAACTATGTTGTTTTTAGACGACCTGCCGTTTGATTTGCTCAATGTGACTTCGTGAGAAGTTTATTAATCCTATGGATGTTTCAAAGCACATGGTTTACTTGTGATGATGATTTTAATTGAGGAGCTGAATGCTATCTATGACTTTTATAATGGATTTTGGCTCAAGATGGAGATTGTTGAATATGACCCGAATCCTATGTACATGTTATACTACAGAAGGAGTCATGATGAACTAAGGCGTGCCAACCGTGCTAAACGTAGCATATCTACAACTCTATTGCATGTCCGCCAAGAAAGAGAGTTGTTTGCCCCTTTATATAGTGCCAGGTAGTCATAGATTAGATTGAGAGAGTTTCACCATATTGTTAACACGTCGAGGGTTTCTCCTCTCGTGTATTGTAATCTCCTCCCAATTATAGTGATATGTCATCGTGCGTTTTGTGGTTTTTTCCCGTAAAGGATTTTACGTAAAAATCTATGTTCTTGTTCTTCGTTTGATCTATTTTCACTGCGTCATTGTGTATCCCACGTGTCTTCTATCAAAAAGGGAAAAAATCACTTGCATGTCCTCCAAAACTGGAAGAACTGTCTGAATCTCTTTCGACATTGTTTATCGGAATGAAAAGATCGAAGGTGCAGATTGAAAGAGCAAAATTGCTATGTTACAAAAATAAATTGTATAATGAGTAGAATGTAAATCGGATGGATACTTTCTCTCCTAAAAAGGCTAGAAGCAGGAAATGGTTTACTGAATTGAGCAATTTCAACAATCGGAACGAAATGCATAGAACATACACTGAACGTCCTAAAATATTCACGTGTCTTCTATCCAAAAAGGAAAAAAATCACTTGCATGTCCTCCAAAACTGGAAGGTGGTCAACAGAGCACACACGTGCACTCACTCACACATATAGTTTTTTTTTTAAACCCAGGAGCGCCCAGAAGGGTGTGGAAGCTTTCATTAAAACCAGACGGTGGGTGTACATTTTTTCACAAACGGCCCCATAAAATTAAGAATTACACTTAGGTCTCTGGTAAATGCAGAAAGGACCCTCCTGAGAAATAAACCAACACTATCGAGTCCTTCTCTCTCCACTCCGTTGAGCGCGAGGCCGGTGACGCCGCCGTCGGGCACCGAAACGGGGATGAACCACTTGTTTCGGAGGCGGCGATGAACGCGGCGGCCGTCCTCAGAAAGGGCCTCCAGTTGGAGGTTGAAGATTTGTCGGAAATCTTTGCTGACTCGGATGACGAACGGCAGAAGCGCCGCCGATGTATTGCTCTTGCTCGGAGAAGAAGCTTCCCTACTCCTGCGCTGTCGTGCCTCGAATCTTCGCCTTCGTCGACGCTGAGAAACAACCGGCCCCCAAACCCCACTCCTGCCACGGGTGGGCAAGGGCCAGCGAGAAAGAGGACGTCGCCAGAGATCGCGTCCCAACGGCATAAGACCACCATCCTCCCTCCGCCTGCCGACGCCCGCCTCCGCCTTTGCAGAGCCGCTTCCTCCCTGCCGCCGTGGCCGGCCAAGGAAGCAGTTGAAGAAGACGGATCCAGATCGCCAGGGTGGCCGCGCTTATTGATTAGGCCCCAGCTGAGCTCCCGTCGTCGCCCCCACCTTGGGAGTTCGCCGTCAGAGCTCCGCATCCCTCCACCGATGTCGCGCCACTGCACCGGAGAAGAGCCCCATGAGATCTTATTAGCGGAGATGCCTGGCCGTTGCAGATCTCCGTCGCACCACTCACGCCAGAGAAGTACACCAAGAAGGGCAACCACCAGGGCGAGCCGGAGTAGATCTCTGTACTCCGACCACCTACTCCTAGACGCGGTGATGGGACAAACGACAGAAAACCTAGACCTACTATACAGAGGAGACAGTCGGTCGCTCCCCCACCATCGTCTCCGAGCGGCCCGGCCGTCGGAGAGGAAGGGGAGAGGGGCCGGGAGGCGGCGACGGACTCTCAAAACGCGTGGAGAAAGGGAAAGGGAAAGGGAAAATACTCACACATATAGTAGGTAGTAAAGTACCGACAAACATAAGACCATGGCAGTTCAAACAAAATACTATTTTTTTGGCGAAATTCCACCGATCTATTAATAATCATCAACAGTAGTACAAAGTGTCGTAAAAGTAATAAAAATGACAAATAGGTTATTGGACCACCTAGCGACGACTACAAACACTGGCACGAGCCGAAGGCGCGCCGCCATCCTCACCCCTCTATCACCGGAGCCGGGCAAAGCTTGCCGTAGTAGAGCTTGTTATAGTAGACGGACGGGAAGTCGTCATGCTAAGACCCAAAAGGACCAGCGTACCAGAGCAGCAACCATCACCGAAGATGAACAACGTAGATCGAAAGAGACTGGCCTCAAAACACACATACGAAAAATGACCGGATCCCAAGAAACCTGTCGGACACATGACTCCACATGCCCTCTGCTGATGCTAGACGCATCACCAGAACGAGAATAGGGCGGGAAGGACCTTATTCTGACCTCAGGACGTAGCCGTCGCCTCAACATCCTGAAGAAGACATTGAAAATAGTCTAAAAACACTGAAACATCCCGCCGGCGAGAGACCGTGGTCCGCCACGTCTCCAAAGCCCTAAGACCTCTAGAGCCGGGACGTACCGGTGGCATCGCCGGCGGAGGGAAAAAAACTCTAGATAGGTTGCTACAGCCACCTCTTGAAGAGCTCTTGGTACGTACCGGTTCGGCAAGATGTTCTCAAACAGAATACTATTTAACTGGCTGATTCTTGCTAAAATGTGGGTGATCAAAAACTGTTGCTTTGAGGTATAGTATACCCGCATTTGAATCAAATTTCGATTCATCCTGAAGTTTGTACGAATAAGTTTGCTCATAGTGTTTTGAAAAACAATTAGATACACAAGTTGCTATTTCATCAGAAGATCCGCCATTTGATAGAATTTTGAAAAGAAAAATAAAAGATTCAAAAAAAAATGAAAAAATAGAAAATCGTTGTTTGTTTTTTGGACCTCTCGGTCAACACATCAACGTACATGGCATTGGTGGATTTAACCTAGTGCTATTTAGACACATCAGCGGAAGTTAACACATCGACGTGACATGAGGCAAAATTGATGAGATTGCTGACAAGTCATCTTAAGGCATCACGAATTAGTAGTCATAACCATTTTAATTGGTCGCAAATGGCTAAATATAAGATCATCAACCAGTGTTATCCCTTTATGATCATTTCGTTTAAGAAAATTATGACCTTGGTAAAAATGGTTGTAATTCTTCAAAGCTTGGATCCCCATTTACAATACGACCATCTGGTTTAGAATGGTCATAGATATATGATTAAAAACATGTGATTGTTAAAAAAGTTCACTAGTCAATACATTTTTTATAGTGTAGTTCCACAGAGTAAGTGTAGTATCCCGGAAAAATCCCCAAATTAAAATTGCTCGTTGTTTTTAATCCTTGCATCATCATGACATCATCCTGCATGTCTTGTCTATAAAAAAGTTTTTACTAAAATCCTAATTTGTTTTTTACATTACATTTGTCTTTTATTTCAAATTAACCTTTATTGTCTTGCTTAAATTATTTTCCTCAAAACTATTTGGTAAAAGGTTTTAAGACAAAAACAAAAGAAATTTGTTTTATAAATAAATTATAAAAACATAGATCTAAACCGGCCAGGCCGGAAAGGCCCAGCCGGCGGGACCCATCATGACTAAACCCTAGCTACCCGAGCTCCGCACAACACCCCACCCCGCCGCCAGCATGCTCACACACACGCACCAAACAACACACCCGACACGACCCAACACACGCACGACACAACACCGCACACACTCACCCACGGACACGCCACACCCCACACCTAACACACCACGCACCACATGGGAACGCACCTGACACACCCCGACGCGACTCTTCCCCACCTACCGGCCTTCTTCCCTGATGCCTCCATCTCCTCGTTGTTTCCAATCCGCCGCCAAGCTTTGGGCCACCACCGGTTCCTCCCCAAGACCCTGCTGCCAACGAAGCACTCTCGCTCATCCATCTGCCGCCGCCTTGTCGACCACACCTCCCACGGCTAGAGGCACCTTCCTCCCTGCGCCCCACGCTGCCGACCATGGCGCCACCGCCCTACGCCGGCCGCGTCAAGCCTCGCAGCCCGCTTGTCGTCGGATTGATGACATGTACGCCATGAGGGGGTCCTCAAGACGTGCGGAAGAGAGGGGTGTGAGACGTACGGTGTTCCGGGACGGTGAGCACACAAGTTTACCCAGGTTCGAATCCGCCGGGTTTGGACGGATCCTATTCCTGCTAGCAATCCAGTAATACAGTAGAGCCGGAATATGGGTTACAAGGGTTCGCCTGTGTGAGTTGAGATTGTAGACTATTGAGGGTGCCCTAAAGGCTCTCCCTAGGATGGCTTATATAAATATCCGGCCTAGGGTTTACAGGAGAGATCTGTCCGGCTACGACTAATAGTTGATTACAGAGTACATCTTGAACTACAAGTAACACTATAGGCCTAAGTCGGTAAGTCTTCTAGGCCTTCCCGTAGCCGGATTGGACTCCGTCTCTTCTCACTGACTGGGCCCCCGTGAAGCAAAGCTCTAACATGAAGTGGTCCACCCTGGTCAGTGAGGAACTATGAGGATACCCGGAAAGTATATCCCCAACAGCAGCCCCCGGAAGTCTCCAAGATCCAAAGTCGGATTCATCATCATCTAGCTTGATCTTCGGCTTGCAGAATCTTGAAGTGTTCCTGAAACTTCACAATAAAAAATACGATCCGGGTCTTAAAAATAAGTCGGACCTATCACCATGTTACTCGGACTTTCCAGCTTGATTTCAAACTAAGCCGGAACTTGGTCGCTGACGTCATCTGACACTCGTCATGGTCACACGTCATCTGACAAACATCCTGTCAGCACGACCGTTGGTGGGTCCGCCGTTCGCGGAACCGAGGCGTCGTTTCAATGCGTACGCGGAGATCAAGGCGACGTAATCATCACGTGGGTCCTTCCCAGTTCCTTCCACGACACGTGGCGTTTACATAGTGTTGTTTGCATGAATCTTGGCGCAGGCAGGTGGTTATAAGGGGTGAGGATTTTCCTTCTCCCTTATTCACATGTTCCCTTTGCCGTTTATTCTCCTCCACATCTCCCCTGCGCACAGAGCTCTCCCTCCTCCCAGATTTCCTAGCGCCACCCATCTAAGGTCACCAGCACACCGGAGAAATGGCTTCCTCTTCCTCTTCCGGCTTGGCGGCGGCAGCGACGGCTGCGGCAGAGAAGGAGAGCAACCGGGGAGTCTGGATCCCGTGCCTGCTCGACGACAAGAAACTCCAAGTGTTGGGTCCGCAGCATAGAAAACAAAAAATTTCCTACGGTGTGAACTACACGCCAAGATCTATCTACTAGGTACAAAGCAAACGGGTGGACATATATCCATAGAGAACTTACCCTCGAAGACAACGAGCTTTGTTAACGAGTAGGAACTCGTGGTTGATGTAGTCGTACACTTGCCGATCTCAAGATCGTGAGGAAGTCCGAGCGCATCCGCAACTGATCCGCAAGACACACGCTCAAGCCACGGACAACCTCCACCTCCTCGCTCCAGCGATCCAAATGGAAGCACAACTCCTTCAGCATTTAACTGCCACGGGAACATGTATCTCGCTAATCCGAGACCATGGGGAATAATTCTAGAGGGGAGAGAGATCCTTCACAAGGAGGTGTGAGGATGAAGGAGGAATGGGTGGTTTTATAGGAGGAGGGTGCCCCTCTCTCCATGGCGGCATGGGGTGACCTCACCTCCCCATTCATGTGGTGGTAACCTCCACATTAAAATGCCTCTTCACATTCCCTTTTAAAGTCTCCACTTTAAATGCATTAAGTTTCTCCAAATTTAATGCTCTCTCATTAAATAAAACTCTTTTATTAAATTTATTCAGAATTTTGTTAATTACTTTAATTAACAAACATTCACATATATCCCCTTGCAATATTTCAATATCACATGCAAAACCACCTTCTGCAATTTCACCCGAAACAATTTCTGGTTTCTATTGAAACAATTCCTGCGCTTTGCAATTCTTTCGTCTGAAACATATGTGCTCAAAAATGGTGTCCGGTAACTCTTAAGTGTGCCACCCTACGGTTCGTGAATAATGCAGACATGATCGAGACCCTTCTCCGATCAATAATCAGCAGGACACGGAGATCCGTGATCGACTCCTACACATTCAACGATGACTCGTGATCGTGAGAACCTTTAACGCTTGTAACTAAATCCTTTATCTCGATATATTACATGTCCGAGATTCGATCATCGGTATCTCCATACCTAGTTTGATCTCGTTACTGACATGCACTCTTTTCTTGTTCCCGTGATATAACATTCTAGTGATCACATCACTTGCTTGCAAGCTATCCTAATGTGATATCACCGAGAGGGCCCAGAGTATATCTATCCGTCATCTGGATTGACAAATTCCACTCTTGATCCATGAGCCTCAACATAACACCTTCGTAATCGAACCCATCTTTATAGTCACCCTGTTACGGTGTGACGTTTGATGTTATCAAGATACTCTTCCGGTGTTAGCAATTAACATGATCTCATGGTCTAAGGATAAAGATTACTTCGTATGATGTTATAGCAATATAAACACAATGACTTGATCGTAATGCTATACTTCGGATGAATGTTCATCACATCATTCCACCAATGGTGTGACCTTGTTATTAACAACATCCAATGTCCATGATCAGGAAACCTTGATCATCTTGTTAATCAACAAGCTAGTCTATAAGAGAGGCATGACTAGGAACCCTTTTTTTATTAAACACACATGTATTGATGTTTCCTATCAATACAATTATAGCATGTAAAATAAACATCTATCATATACAAGGAATACATAATAACAACTTTATTATTGCCTCTCAGGGCATATTTCCTTCAGTCTCCCACTTGCACTAGAGACAATAATCTAGTTTATATAGTGATAAATCTAACACCCATGGAGTTCTGGTGTTGATCATGTTTTGCCTTAGGGAGTACTTTAGTCAACGGATCTGCTACATTCAGGTCCGTGTGCACTTTACAAATCTTTATATCTCCATCCTTGAGATGCCCGCGGATGGAGTGAAACCGGCGCTTAATATGCTTGGAATTCTTGTGAGACCTTGGTTCCTTGGCGTTGGCTATGGATCCATTGTTGTCACAATAGATCACCATCGGGTCCAACGCACTGGGAACCACACCCAGTTCCGTTATGAACTCCTTCATCCAAACCGCTTCTCGCTACCGCTTCAAGCAAAGCAACATATTCCGCCTCCGTTGTTGATCTAGCCACCACAGTTGTTTGGAGCTCCTCCAACTAACTGCTCCGTTCAAGAGAAATACGTATCCGAATTGAGACTTAGAGTCATCCGGATCAGTGTCAAAGCTAGCATCGACATAACACTTAGCGACTAGCTCTTCTTCACCTCCGTATATAAGAAACATATCCTTAGTTCTTCTCAAGTATTTAAGGATATTCTTGACTGCTATCCAGTGTTCCGAACCTGGATCAGATTGGTACCTACTAGTCAAACTAATAGCATGTGCCACATTCGGTCTTGTACATAGCATGGCATACATTATAGAGCCTATGGCTGAGGCATAGGGGATCCTATCCATTATCTCTCTTTCTTCCGCCGTAGCCGGACTTTGAGTCTTACTCAATGTCTTGCCTTGCAACATAGGTAAGAACCCCTTCTTACTTCCGTCCATATTAAACTTCTTTAATATCTTATCAAGTTATGTACTCTGCGATAGCCCAATTAGGCGTCTTGATCTATCTTTATAGATTTTAATGCCTAATATATATGAAGCTTCACCAAGGTCCTTCATCAAAAATTTGCTGTTTAGATAACTTTTAACACTGTTTAAAAGAACTAAATCATTTCCAATCAATAATATGTCATCCACATATAATATCAGAAATGCCACATTGCTCCCACTCACTTTCTTGTAAATACAAGCCTCTCCATAAGTTTGGACAAATCCAAACTCTTTGATCACCTCATCAAAGCGGATATTCCAACTTCGTGATGCTTGCTTCAGTCCATAAATGGATCGCTGAAGTTTGCACACCTTATTAGCATCCTTAGGATCGACAAAACCCTTAGGTTGTATCATATACAACTCTTCTTCAATCTTACCATTGAGGAACGCAGTTTTGACATCCATCTGCCATATTTCATAATCGAAATATGCAGCAATTGCTAACATAATCCTAACCGACTTAAGCATCGCTACGGGAGAGAATGTCTCATCGTAGTCAACTCCTTGAATTTTTCGAAACCCCTTTGCGACAAGTCGAGCCTTATAGATGGTCACATTACCATCAGCATCAGTTTTTCTTTTGAAAATCCATTTATTCTCAACGGCCTTTCGGTCGTGAGGTAAGTCCACCAAGTTCCAAACTTGGTTCTCGTACATGGATTCCATCTCGGATTTCATGGCTTCTAGCCATTTGTTGTAATCCGGGCTCATCATCGCTTCTTCATACGTCGCAAGGTCATCCATTTCATCAACCATGAAATTCACAACAGGATTGCCGTACAGTTCAGGAGCTACACGTGTCCTGCTTGACCTGCGAGGTTCGGTAGTGTCCTCTTTCGGAGTTTCATGATCAATATCATTAGCTATCTCTTCATTAGGTGAAGTCAACTCCGAAACAAATTCCGGTGCTGCGCCACTCGCCATTCCATGAAGAGAAGGTTCAATAATCTCTTCGAGTTCTACCTTCCGACTGCTCACACCTTTCGCGAGAAACTCCTTCTCAAGAAAGGATCCATTCTTGGCAACAAAAACCTTGCCCTCGGATCTGTGATAGAAGGTATACCCAATCGTTTCCTTAGGGTATCCTATGAAGACGCATTTTTCCGCTTTGGGTTCGAGTTTATCCGGTTGAAGTTTCTTCACATAAACATCGCATCCCCAAACCTTAAGAAATGACAGCTTAGGTTTGTTTCCAAACCATAATTCATACGGTGTCGTTTCAACGGATTTAGATGGTGCCCGAATTAAAGTGAATGTAGCTGTTTCCAGTGCATAACCCCAAAATGACAGTGGCAAGTCAGTCAGAGACGTCATAGATCGAACCATATCCAATAAAGTACAATTACGATGTTCTGACACACCATTACGTTGTGGTGTTCCGGCAGGCGTGGGTTGTGAAACTATTCCACAGTCTTTCATATGTGTGCTAAACTCGTAACTAAGATACTCTCCTCCACGGTCGGACCGCAGAAATTTGATCTTTTTGTTACGATGATTTTCCACTTCATTCTGAAATTCTTTGAACTTTTCAAAAGTTTCAGACTTGTGTTTCATCAAATAGATATACCCATATCTACTCAAATCATCCGTGAAAGTAACAAAATAACGATATCCACCTCGCGCCGACACACTCATTGGTCCACACACATCAGTATGTATGATTTCCAATAGATACATGCCGTTCCATTGAACCGAAAAACGGCGTTCTAGTCATCTTGCCCATAAGGCATGGCTCACATGTATCAAATGATTCAAAATCAAGTGATTCCAAAAGTCCATCAGAATGGAGTTTCTTCATGCGTTTAACGCCAATATGACCTAGACGGTAGTGCCACATATATGTAGATATATCATTATCAAGTTTAATCCTTTTAGAATCAACATTATGAATATGCGTAATACTACTATCGAGATCCAACAGAAACAAACCATTCAACATAGGTGCATGACCATAAAAGATATTATTCATATAAATCGAACAACCATTGTTTTCAGACTTAAATGAATAACCACTTTGCATCAAACACGATCCGGATACAATGTTCATGCTCAGTGCAGGCACCAAATAACAATTATTTAGGTTTATAACTAATCCCGATGGCATATGGAGAGGCAGCGTTCCGACGGCGATCACATCAACTCTTGATCCATTGCCGACCCGCATCGTGACCTCATCCCTTGCTAGTTGTCGCTTGTTTCGCAGCCCCTGAACCGAGTTACATATATTAGCAACCGATCCCGTATCAAATACCTAGGTGCTACTGCGAGTACTAGTCAAGTACACATCAATAACATGTATATCACATATACCTTTGTTTGCCTTGTCGGACTTCTTGTCCGCCAAATACTTGAGGCGGTTGCGCTTCAATGGCCAGAAACCTTGCAATAGTAGCACTCGGTGTCAGACTTAGGGCCATCTCGGGGTTTCTTTTCAGGCGTGGCAACAGACTTGCCACCCTTCTTTCCCTTGTGCTTGCCTTTCTTGTCCTTCTTGAAACCGGTGGTCCTATTGATCATCAACACTTGATGTTCTTTCCTAATCTCCACTTCTGCAGTCTTAAGCATTGACAGAAGCTCGGGAAGAGACTTCTTCATGCCCTGCATATTATAGTTCATCACGAAGCTCTTGTAGCTAGGTGGCAGAGATTGGAGAACACGATGTATGCCTAAGTCAATGGGAATCGTTATTCCCAAGGACACAAGCTTATCGGCGTACCCAGACATTTTGAGTACGTGCTCACTAACAGAGCTGTTTTCCTCCATCATGCAGCTAAAGAACTTTTCTGTAGCATTATAACTCTCTACGGTAGCATGGGTATCGAAAATCATTTTCAATTCTCCCATGGTATCAAAGGCATTGCCATTTTCGAAATGTTTTCGAAGTTCTGGCTCTAGCCCATATAGTATGCCGCAATGAACTAAGTTGTGGTCCTCCTAGCGAGTTATATAGACGTTCTTTTCCTCGTCAGGGGCATCAGGAGCTGGTGGGGGGCCTAGCGACGCATCTATCACATATTGCTTTTGTGTAGCAGTGAGGAGAATCCTCAAATTCATAGCCCAGTTGGTGAAGTTGCTACCATTCGCAGCAAGTTTCTCTTTCTCCATGAACACATTGAAATTAAAAGCAGGTGGTGCCATCTACAACGGAATTTGTAAAGTATAATTAGACTAAGTTTATGATAGATTGAGTTCGACTAATCCAAATTACTAATGAACTCCCACTCAAAAATGACATCCCTCGTGTCCTTTTGGTGATTACATGAACCAAATCCACTACACCAAGTCTGATCATCACGTGAGTCGGTGTAGCTTCAAAGGCGAGCATCTATATGGGCATCATATCAACTATATGACTCATGCTTAACCTTTCGGTCCGTGTTCCGAGGCCATGTCTGTACATGCTAGGCTCGTCAAGTAAGAACCTTAGTATTTGCGTGTGTAAAACTGTCTTACACCTGTTGTATGAAAGCGTAGAGTTGAAAACACCCGATCATCACGTGATGCCTCAAAACACGATCCACAAAACGGTGCATACTTAAGGAAGAACACATTTTATCTTGATATCTAAATAAGGGATCATCTTATAATGCTACCAAACGCGCCAAACTAGCAATATAAGATGCTAACATCTAATGTGTGAAGTGAGATGATATGGTCCATGCATTTGATCTCTATCATTTGCATCGTGGTATGATCTTTATCATTCCTTTGTGTGTAAGGCCAAGGTCTATGGAACTTACACGTTAAGTGAGTTGTAAGAGTATCTATTATACATCTACTTACAACAATACCATATCAAAACACTAGCCCAGCAACGATCTAAACTAGACGCCTCTAATTTATCAATTGCAAGTTTTACGTGGCTTAGGGCTTTCGGAGATAGAACCTGTCTAACCTACGAACATGAACCACAACGAGGATAACTAAGTTATTAGCAACTCGTTGTAAATCAGATATTGACTATAGTAGGAGAGACAGACACCCGCCAGCAACTTATGCAAAACAAGTTGCATGTCAGTCGTGGAACCGGTCTCATGTACGATGACATGTAAGGTTGGTCCGGGCCGCTTCATCCCACTATGCCACCAATATCCAAAGTACATAGAAGATGCAATAACATGATCATCATCGCCCACATATAAACATATGTGTACTACCCGTGCAAAGCACATACGCATAGATTAGGCTCTAATACCACTGTTGGGTCCGTAGCATAGAAAACAAAAAAATTCCTACGGTGTGAACTACACGCCAAGATCTATCTACTAGGTACAAAGCAAACGGGTGGACATACATCCATAGAGAACTTACCCTCGAAGACAACGAGCTTTGTTAACGAGTAGGAACTCATGGTTGATGTAGTCGTACACTTGTCGATCTCAAGATCGTGAGGAAGTCCGAGCGCTTGCAACTCAGTGGCGCATCCGTACTTTTCAAGCCACCGGACAACCTCCACCTCCTCGCTCTAGCGATCCAGTGAGCAACAACTCCTTCAGCGATTAAATGCCACCGGGAACATGTATCCCGCTAATCCGAGACCATGGGGGAATAATTCTAGAGGGGGAGAGAGATCCTTCACAAGGAGGTGTGAGGATGAAGGAGGGAATGGGTGGCCTTTTTTTAGGAGGAGGGGGCTGCCCCCTCTCTCCATGGCCGGCGCATGGGGGGGTGACCCCTCACCTCCCCCATTCATGTGGTGGTAACTCCTCCACATTAAAATGCCTCTTCACATTCCCTTTTAAAGTCTCCACTTTAAATGCATTAAATTTCTCCAAATTTAATGCTCTCTCATTTAATAAAACTCTTTTATTAAATTTATTCAGAATTTTGTTAATTACTTTAATTAACAAACATTCACATATAGCCCCTTGCAATATTTCAATATCACATGCAGAACCACCTTCTGCAATTTCACCCGAAACAATTTTCGGTTTCTATTGAAACAATTCCTGCGCTTTGCAATTCTTTCGTCTGAAACATATGTGCTCCAAAATGGTGTCCGGTAACTCTTAAGTGTGCCACCCTACGGTTCGCGAAAAATGCAGACATGATCGAGACCCTTCTCCGATCAATAATCAGCAACGGGACTAGGAGATCCGTACTGACTCCTACACATTCAGCGATGACTCCTGTGATCGTGAGAACCTTTAACGCTTGTAACTAAATCCCTTTGTCTCTCGATATATTACATGTCCGAGATTCGATCATCGGTATCTCCATACCTAGTTTGATCTCGTTACCGACATGCACTCTTTTCTTGTTCCCGTGATATAACATTCTAGTGATCACATCACTTGCTTGCAAGCTATCCTAATGTGATATCACCGAGAGGGCCCAGAGTATATCTATCCGTCATCTGGATTGACAAATTCCACTCTTGATCCATGAGCCTCAACATAACACCTTCGTAGCACTGAACCCATCTTTATAGTCACCCTGTTACAGTGTGACGTTTGATGTTATCAAGATACTCTTCCGGTGTTAGCAATTAACATGATCTCATGGTCTAAGGATAAAGATTACTTTGTATGATGTTATAGCAATATAAACACAATGACTTGATCGTAATGCTATACTTCGGATGAATGTTCATCACATCATTCCACCAAGGGTGTGACCTTGTTATTAACAACATCCAATGTCCATGATCAGGAAACCTTGATCATCTTGTTAATCAACAAGCTAGTCTATAAGAGAGGCATGACTAGGAACCCTTTTTGTTTATTAAACACACATGTATTGATGTTACCTATCAATACAATTATAGCATGTAAAATAAACATCTATCATATACAAGGAATACATAATAACAACTTTATTATTGCCTCTCAGGGCATATTTCCTTCACCAAGGTGTGGAGAATGAAGGTCTCCTCCGCGCCGGCGACTGGCGGAGCGGTTTTGGCGAAACCATCCCCCACCCACGCACCGGCGAGCAGGTCCACTTCGGCACCCACCTCGACAGAGGTTTGTACTTTCCTCCCTCGGAATTCTTTTCCGAGGTGATTGATCATTACGGTGTACAACTCCACCATCTTCCCCTGAACTCCCTCTTAGAGATGAGTTTTTACGCAGCTTTGTGCGAGGGGTATCTCGGCATTAGGCCGAGTCTCACTTTGTTTCGTTTCTACTTCCATGTTCGTAGAAACTCCATCACTACGTGTAATCCTTATATTACCGGCACTATTAGCCTTTCTGTTAGACGCGAGCATAGTTCTCCTCGCATTTCTGCCAGTGACTCGGTCAAACAATGGCCGGCCACTTTATTCTACCATAAGGATATTCCTGCTCCCGGCAAAGCTACTGCTTTGTCGGATTTCATCGACAGAGGTGCCACGGCCCAACCATCTTGGGACGAGGCCCCTCTGGCTCTTAGTGACGATCTGATCCTCGCTAAGAGGTGGATCGAATATCTGATAAAACATAAGGGCTTGAAAGGATCCGACCTAGTCCAATGCTGGGTCACACGCCGGATCCAGCCTCTCCAACACCACGGCGACCGTCTGATGCACTCCATCACGGCTTCGAAGAATGATTCCCTCTGCATCGGTCCTAAGGCTTTAAAGCCACAGGATTACATAAGCCAGATAAAATGGCTGATCAAGGAGCGAACTGAAAGAAAGATTCCGGATTTGTCTCTGGATATGCATACAACGGAAGACCCTGTAGTTCCGGTAAGATTCAATAATAAACCCCTTTATGTGTTTCACCCTTTAAGTTATTTCGCAACACTGAGATGTTTTCTTCTTTTCAGCTTGCCGACCTCCCCGAGTCAGAATTTGCTCCACTCGAGGGATATCCTCCAGAGTTTTCTCAAGAGGCGGAACTGGTCCCACTGCTGGACATTGTGCCTAGGAAGCGCAAGGCTCCGACAGTGGCTGTCGGCACAAAGGAGGTGCTAGTCGTGAAGAGGTAACTTTCAACACAACTTCGCCTTTGTACCTTACTCGAATTCTGCTTCCGAGATGTAATGTTTTTTATTCTATTACATTCTTAGAGCTAAGTAGCTCATCAAAGGTAAGGGGAAGGGAATTTCTTAGAAGCCCTTGCGGCAGACGAAGCTGACTACCACTTCTCCTGCCGTAGCTCCTCCGACTCCTGCCCCACAACCCTCTGCAACGCCGGTGATCATTCCTTTGCCAGTTGTCACAGAAGATCCGGCTACTCCTACGGGGCAAGCGACCCTTGAGTCGCAGACTGACGCTACCACGGGTGGCTCAGGTTTAGATAAGGGTGAACCCTCTTCAGGTAATGATCCCTCGGCAGATACCTTTGCCGAAAACCTCCTGAACAATCCGGGACTTGACAAATTTGGCTTGTCTCGGAAATCTGTAGAAGAAATCCAGCTTCTGGCCCGGCAATGCTTGGAGAAAAGAAATCTCTATGCCGAAGAAGAATCACAAGAGGCGGAAGACATCAAGTACTCTGACCTTCTTGAACAAGTCCGTCTTCGCGACAAGGGACTTAGAGCTGGTGTGCTTCCACCACCTCCGGTTATTCCACTCACCCTCGCCGAGAAGGTTACCACCAAGGTGAACATGTGTCTGAGCAAACTCACACATGAACACCATGTAAGTCGGAATTCCAACTCATGATTTTCTTTATTGTACTTTATATCATATCCTCTATCCCCCAAGAATGAAGTAGGATATACAATCCGGGTTTATGCTTCCTTAGGATGCCAAAGAATGAACTAGTGTAGCCCCCGAGGCTCGTGCTGATATTAGTAAAAATATTAGCCCGAGTCTTCAGTAGACTTCTGACTCTGGGTATTCTGACTTACAGAAAGTTAATTCATATAACCAGGATTTGTTGAAGAACATCTGCAACAAGCGGAGAGAGATCAAAGCTCTCTGGCTTGAAAATGTTGAGCTGAAGGTCTCCAAGGATGAGGCCGAAGGTAAACATTCCGAGACTCAAATCTTGTCTTTGTGTTTTCATAGTCGAATATTTTTTACTGAACTGTTGTTCTTTTTGACTTACAACACTGGTAAAATAGTCCTGCGCTATGATTGAAGAGGCCGAGAACCTCAAAACCTTGGTGGTGGAGAACAAAGAACTTCGCCAAGAGCTGGATAAGCTCAAGGAAGATCATGAGAAGAGCATTGCTCAAGTTCTCGAGTCCTCCTCCATGGCTACTGATGAGCGTGATCGTAAGATTGCAGCTCAAGATCAGAGAATCTCGGATCTCAACAACGAGCTTTGCAGAGAGAAGGACCTTTCCGAGGCGCTCCGGGCTAAACTCCGGAGTCTTTGAGAAGAGAAGACCAAAGTTGACGACGTCATCTTTGGTATGTTTCCATCTTTCCGACTTGTCTATATTATTCGACTCTTTCGATGTCGGATTTATTTAATCGTTTTGTGTTATGTGTATAGGTCCTCGTAACTTGACGGACTCTGCTTCCACCGAGCCTCGCACCCATCGACTTACCCAAGTTGGTGATTTACTTCATGACTTCCGCCAATCCATCAAGGACATTGGCGAAGCTCTTAGGATTCCGTACATGCACAGCATGTCAGATTTTCAGGTGCGAGACCAGGCGAAGGAGATGCCGCAGCTTGTCCGGGACTGGAACATGTCCTACGCGCGATCTGCGGCGCAGAACGCTCTCACCATGGTCATGAGCCACCATGGAAACATGGAGATATGGCAAGTGACTAGAGGGTACTGCAAGGTGGATGAAGACGGCCAGGAGCATGATATTACTGCCATCATGGACTCCTGCGCCGGATATGGGTGTCGCGTGGCTGACTTAACCAGCTACGACACTCCCTTCTTCACTCGCGTGGATACGCCGCCCCCGCCTCCGGAAGAAGCAGCTAAACTTTCCGACGATGAACATACCGTATCGGATCTGAACATCTCGGATCATTATCAAACCGAGGCCGATGCATCCAGCGAGCCGGCAACGCCTACCTCTTCTCCTGCACCATAGATTACCAGAAACAATTGTATTATTCCGAGAAACATTATGGGTCTATAAAATATGCAGTACTATAATTTTGCTAGTGCTAAGCTTTTGATCTATTCAGCACTTTTGGCTTTAAATTTTTGTGCACCTGAAATGTTTACATAAGCACTTATACTTTTTCGTCTATACTTATCGTTTATCTGGCTTTCCGCCTCGTTCCTTTCATGAGCCGGCTAAACCTTCTGCACGGAAACTTCGCTGAGCAACGGAGCTCAATTGCTAAACCAGTTTAAACTCGGAAACAAAGCCGGCTTCCAGTACCAACAATTCACTACTCGGAAAATACCCGCATCTGGCAATCAGACAAATAACCAAAGTATAGACTAGAAACTTTAGAGTTATACCCGAAGGTAGCATTTTTAGAATCGGAAATCTAAACCAGAACAAACATGAGCATAAAGTACTTTCAAGTATTCTGGGATTTTTGACTATGACATGATCATTTGGAAATAAGATGGTAAGAACTTCTTAGAAAAAACTTGAGGCAACCAAGACTTTTATTTCTCACAGAGCATGTACATATCTATGATTACAAAGAAGGATAAACTAAGAATAAAAGGGACGTAGCTGAGCAATATTTCATGGTTTGTCTAACTCATCCGGATTTGTACTGCCTCCAGCTCTCTTTCTCTTCTTAGTAGCAGGTCTTTCTTTGACTGGCCTCATGTCAGTTAAGTAGTACGAACCATTGTGCAATACTCGACTAACTAAAAAGGGCCCTTCCCATACTAGGAAAAGTTTGTGCTTTCTTTGTTGCACAAGCCGGAGAACCAAATCACCATTATTGAAAGATCCGTTTCTGACTCTCTGGCTATGATACTTGCGTAACTTCTGCTGATAGGCTGGTGATCTCATTTCAGCAACGACGCGAACTTCCTCGACTAAGTCGAAATCATTTTGTCGAGAAATCTTGGCATCTTCTTCAATATACGCGGCCACTCTAGGAGAAGTGTGAATCGGATCACTAGGAAGAACTGCTTCTGCGCCATAGACCAAGAAAAAAGGTGTGTAACCGGTTGACATGTTCAGAGTTGTTCGTAAACTCCATATTACAGAGGGTAATTCCTCTACCCAAGCCCCCGCAGCACGTCGTAGTGGTGCTTCGAGTCTCGGTTTTAGGCCCTGTAGGATTAAACCATTTGCCCTTTCGACTTGTCCGTTAGCCTGTGGATGTGCGACCGACGCAATGTCAAGCCGGATATTTTGTTCATTGCAGAATTCGGCCAATTCTCCCATAGAGAAATTACTCCCGTTATCCGTGATAATACTATGCGGATAACCATACCAGATTATAACATCCTCGACAAACCTTTTGGCTATTGCTCCATCACAACTAGTGATGGGTTTAGCCTCAATCCATTTTGTGAATTTAACCACCATCACTAAGAGGTGAGTAAATCCACTTGGAGCCCGTCTAAACGGTCCTACCATGTCAAGCCCCCAGACCGCAAAAGGCCATGTTATAGGTATTGTTCGCAGCTGATCAGCTGGAACGTGAGCTTGTTTGGCGTACTTCTGGTAGCCCTTACACGTCTTGACTAATCGTTCGGCATCTGCCTGAGCTGTAAGCCAGAAAAACCCGTGTCTGAAAGCTTTTGCCACTAAAGATTTGGCTGCAGCATGGTGACCACACTCGCCTTCGTGGATTTCTCTTAGGATCTCCACTCCTTCTTACGGAGATACGCAGCGCTGAAAACCCCCAGAAACACTCCGCTTATAAAGCTCACCTTTAACTATAGTATAGGCTTTCGCTCGTCGGATAATCTGCCGGCTCAGAACCTCGTCTTTGGGTAATTTGCCATCTACTAGATAATCAAGGTAGGGTTGAGTCCAGCTGGGAATTACAGCCAGGACTGCTATCAGATGTGAGCCGGATTTGGTCGGATATTCCTCATCTACTCCCTTTATTGAGGGAACTTTGAGGTACTCTAAAAAAGCACCATCCGGGACCTCTTTCCGTGTAGAGCCTCTCCGAGATAGTGCATCTGCTTCCTCATTTTCTGCTTGAGGGATGTGTTGAACCTCAAACCCTTCGAACGATTTAGATAAATCATCCACGACAGCTTTATATGCTGCCATGTGTTTATTTGCGTTACAAATATCCGACACTTGCTGAGCAACAAGATCCGAATCTCCATAACACATCAAACATCGGATGCCGATATCCTTAGCAATCCGGATTCCGTGTAGCAGTGCTTCATACTCGGCAATATTGTTTGTCACTGTGAAGTGCATCTGCAACACGTATAGAAGTTTATCTCCTTGGGGTGATTTGAGCACCATGCCAGCCCCCGAGCCCCCTCGAGCCTTAGACCCATCAAAGTATAGGGTCCAATATTCCGACTCAGGGAGGGTCGTATTCGCCTTTGTCTCTGTCCAATCAGCAACAAAGTCGGCAAGGATTTGGGATTTGATTGCTGTTCGGGGTTTATACTCAATATCGAAAGCTGAAAACTCTATGCCCCATTTGGCGACGCATCCTGTGGCGTCACTGTTGTTAATTATGTCTCTCATGGGAGCTGTGCTCACCACGGTAATCGGATGCTCCTGAAAATAGTGTCATAGCTTACGAGATGCTAGGAAAACACCGTAAGCCAGCTTTTGATAGTGCGGATACCGCTGTTTTGATTCTATTAGGACCTCGCTGACAAAGTAAGTTGGACGCTGCACCAAGTGTTCTTGATATTCCTCTGGTCTCTCCACCACCATAACGATACTAACAACTTTGTTTGTCGCAACAAGATAAAGCAACATCGGTTCCTGTGGTTCCGGCGCAACAAGGATAGGAGCAGATGAGACTACTTTCTTTAGGTCTTGTAGTGCAGCTTCATCTTTGTCGGTCCACACAAAATCCTTGGTCTTTTTCAAGAGTTTGTATAATGGTGCGGCTCTTTCACCGAGCCGGCTTACAAACCGACTGACTGCAGTGATGCAACCAGTTAGTCTTTGTATGTCCTTCAGGCGAGTTGGCCTAGAAATATTGAGTATAGCCTTGATTTTGTCCCAGTTCACCTCTATGCCTCTTTGAGACACGATGAAACCTAACAATTTTCTGGCTGGGATTCCAAAGAAGCATTTCTTCAGATTAAGCATGATGTTGTATTTTCGTAGATTGGCGAACGTTTCCTCCAAGTTGGAAATCAGCGTTTCCTTCTTTTTGGGCATCACCGCAATATCATCCACGTATGCATGTACATTGCGTCCGAGTTGGTTGTGGAGGCAACGCTGCATCGTGCGCTGTTAGGTAGCTCCTGCGTTCTTCAGCCCAAAAGGTATTGTAACAAAACAGAAGGTTCTGAAAGGGGTTATGAATGTGGTTTTGACTTTGTCAGATTCCTTCATCTGGATTTGGTGATAACCGGAATATGCATCGAGAAAACAGAGGAGTTCCGAGCCTGCCGTAGAATCGATAACTTGATCAATCCTAGGCAGAGCGAACGGATCTTTTGGACAAGCCTTGTTCAAGGCAGTATAATCAACACACATCCTTAAATCAGTGGTGTCCTTTTTAGGGACCATTACAGGATTGGCCGACCACTCAGTGTGGATGACCTCTTCTCTGAATCCGGCTAACTAGAGCCGCGCTAGTTCCTTAGCTATTGCCTTACGCTTTTCATCGCCGAAACATCGTAAGGACTGTTTGACGGGTTTAGCGTTCGGGTTTACATTTAAAGAGTTCTCGGCAAGTTCCCTAGGTACTCTAGTCATGTTAGATGGCTGCCATGCGAAGATATCTTGATTTTCTTTGAGGAACTTGACGAGCGCGCTTTCCTATGCGCTATCTAGGCCTATGCCTATCTGGGTCACCTTGGAGGGGTCATTATCCTTCAACAGTGTCTTCTTCGTCTCTTTTGATTCCTTGAACTCCGGATTCGGCTTTGTCACCTCCTTCGTTGCGGGCATCTCGGACGGATCTATACTCTTCTTGATCTCCTGGTACTCCTGGGCATGCAACACGGCTTCAGCAAAGGCGGCATTTCCATCCTCGCATTCTCGCGCTTTCTTTGGGTCTCCCCTGATTGTGATTACGCTGTTGGGACCTGGAATTTTCATCATATTGTAAATGTAACACGGATGAGCCATAAAAGCCCAGTAAGCCGGACGTCCGAATATAGCGTGGTACGTGCTCTTGAACGGGACCACTTCGAAGGAAAGTGCCTCCGTCCGATAGTTCTTTGGAGTTCCAAAGGTAACATCCAAAGTGATTTCTCCCAGGAAATTAGCTTGTCTTCCTGGGACAACTCCGTGAAAAATCCGAGATCTTCATCCGGCATAGCGTTTCGACATAGAGAATATTGATACTACTGCCACCGTCCATGAGGGTCTTGGAGAAACCATAACCGTCAATAAGTGGATTGACGATTAAGGCGTATTTTCCTCGCCTGTGTAGCTTAGGCGGATGATCAGCACGGTCAAATGTGATTGCCACTGTTGGGGGGACAGCCGGAACTGTTGCATTGAGCTCATGCAGAACTGCTTTCTTGACCTTTGCTGGTTGAGAACCGAGGAAGGTGACGTAAGTGTCTTTTTTGGTCGGAATTTTTTTCTTCCCTTCCGGCTTGGGATTTGAAGCGTCGGCTTCCTCCATATTGGAATCTTCCTTGGTCTCTTTATCTTTTTCGGGATTTTTCTTTCCCTTCTTCCGCTTAGCTCTGTAGCCAGTGGTATTATCTCTTTTAATGTCATTATTGAAACAACACTCGGCGTTTGTGTAGGACGAGCCCCCATTGGCGTCTAAGTGATGCACACATGGGTTATTCGCAATGTCGGTCCAAGTGTATGTTTTGCTTGGTTGCTGGTCTCCTCTACCTTGAACTCTCGAAGTCCCATGGCCATGCCCGCGACCTCCGCCGCGTCCTCCTCCTCCTCCAGACCCGAAAGTAGCAGTAACCACTGCCGTTTCCGCGTTAGGTTTCTCTTCCGAGGTATTTTTGCGCTTCTGAGCTTGTTGCTTTGGTTGTTTTGCCGACTGTGGCACAACTAGGGCGTTGAGTAATCCCTCTGCATCGTCGTCAGCATCTGCATACTTTCTTGCTATTTCTATCATCTCTCCCAAGTCAGTAACTTTGTCACACTTCAAGCGATGATGTAGTAAACCAATTGGGAGACCTGCAATGAAAGCTTCAATCGCAGTTTGGTCATTTAGTCCTTCACAGGAGTTCTTGGTGTCGATCCATCGTCCGAGGTAATCCCGGCAAGTTTCTCCGGCTTTCTGGGTGCAGCGCTGTAAGTCTCCGACCGTACAGGGCCTCCGGTATGTGCTTTTTGGGTGCACTTTGCATGTCATACCAGTTGTGGATGGTGCTCTCTGGAAGTTCATTAAGCCATGATCGTGCCGCCTTCCGCAACATGAGTAGGAGATATCGGGTTGCGACCAGGCTGTTTCCGCCTTTGGCAATGCAGTGATACATTGCAAATGTATCTATAAATTTTGATTCTCCATGCTTGGTTTTATCCACTTTCTTGTGTTTTGTTCCAACTTTGGAGTACTTCTATTATGATTTCTTGGACTAACCTATTAACAAGAGCCACAGTGCCTGCTGCCTGTTTTCTGCTGTTTTTGGTTCCAGGAAAGTCAGAAAATGAATATTCTCGGAATTGGACGGGACAAAAGCCAAAGTGCCTATTTTTCCGGAAGGGATCAAGTGCCAGAATACGAGACGGAGAAGGGCTGGGGGCCGGCCACACCACTGCCGCAGCGGCCAGGCCTGGCCGCGCCAGGTGGTCCGCCGACCCCAGCACCCCCTCGGCCTCTCCTTCCGCCTATAAGTTGCCCTCGGGACGAAAACCCTAGGTACCCGATCAATAATCCACGAAAGAGTCTGTAGCCGCCGTCATCTCCATCCCTAAATCGGGAGGGATCTCTTCCGGCACCCTGGGAGAGGAATTCACCACAGGCCTTCTTCATCACCATGCAAGCCTTCGGTGTGATGCGTGAGTAGTTCATCCTTGGACTACGGATCCATGTAGTAGCTAGATGGCTGGTTTCTCCTCCTTTGTGCTTTCATGTTTAGATCTTGTGAGCTCCGTTCATGATCAAGATCATCTATTTGTAATTCATACATGTTGTGTTTGCGGGGATCCGATGGATATTGAGATGCTATTTCAGATTGATTATTGATTCTATCATGTCTTTGTTATTTGAGATCTTGCATGCTTTCCGTTGTTAGTAGCTATCTTGGCCAAGTAGATGCTAGCAACTCCAAGAGTTAGTATTTATGCTCGATAGTGGGTTCATGCCTTTGGTCTGGGAAGTGATGAAATCTCTAAGGTACTAGATGTGCTGTTGCTACTAGGGAGAAAACAACAATCCTTTGTTCATAGAACAATCGTATTGTTTACTTTACACGTAGTTCGTAAAGCAATAATTTGTTGCTTGCAACTTAATACTAGAGGGGGTTCGGATGTTAACCTGAAGGTGGATTATTAGTCATAGATGCAGTTGGATGGCGGTCTATGTATTATGTTGTAATTCCCAATCAAGTCTCAGAGGAGTCAAGATGATTAGTATATGCATGTATTGCTTTCTTGGTGTTTGTCAATTGCCCCGCTGTAATTTGTTTACCCGGCACGTTATCTATCTTAGGAGAGCCACCTCTAGTGAACTATGGATCCCGGTCCTTTTTCTTTACATACAATCTACAATTGTTTACTGCTTTGTGTTTACTTTCTGCAAACTTTTACTTCTTTCCATTCGATACGTTTAATCCTTTGTTTTCCGCAAAACACGGTGAGATTGACAACCTCATCGCAAGTTGGGGACAAAGTTCTGTGGTTGTGTTGTGCAGGTCTCCACATTGCTACTAGCACCGGTAGTGCATACAAAGCTCAGCTAGTAACACCTTTGGGGTGTTTCCTTGCTCCTACTGGTTCGATTAAACCTTGGTCTCATAACTGAGGGAAAACTTGCTACTGTGCTCATCATACCTTCCTCTTGGGGTTCCCAACGAGCTCTACGTCGATCGTCGAGTGGATCAAGCTATTTTCTGGCGCCGTTGCCGGGGAATCAAGGACATCTTCACAAGGGGAGTTTCTCTTAACCAATCTCTTTACTTTGTTGTTTTTGTTTTGCTTAGTTTTCTTTTTGCTTTGTTTGCTTGTTTTGTTCTTAAAAAAATACAAAAAAAATTAGTTTTACTTGTTTTGCTTTCTTATTTGGAACCCCAAAAAAATGACTACTCTTGAAAACACTAAGTTGTGTGACTTCACTAGCACCAACAACTATGATTTTATGAGCACACCTATTGCTCCACCTATGGCTGAAAATACTTTCTTTGAGATAAAACCTGCTTTGCTCAATCTTGTTATGAGAGAACAATTTTCTGGTATTGGTAATGAAGATGCTGCTTCCCATCTAAATAACTTTGTTGAACTTTGTGATATGCAAAAGCATAGGGATATAGATGGTGATATTATTAAGCTAAAATTGTTTCCTTTCTCTTTGAGAGGAAAAGATAAAGAATGGTTGAATTCCTTAACTAGGAATAGTATTGATTCTTGGACTAAGTGCAAAGATGCTTTTATTGGAAAATACTATCCTCCTGCTAAGATTATATCCATGAGAAGTGAAATAATGAAGTTTAAACAACTTGATAATGAGCATGTTGCTCAAGCTTGGGAAAGAATGAAATCTTTGGTAAAGAATTGTCCCACTCATGGACTGACTGCTTGGATGATCATCCAAACTTTTTATGCAGGATTGAACTATTCTTCGAGGAACCTATTGGATTCAGCTGCTGGAGGTACCTTTATGACCATCACTTTGGGTGCTGCCACAAAACTATTGGATAATATGATGGTTAATTATTCTGAATGGCATACTGAGAGAGCTCCACAAGGTAAGAAGGTAAATTATGTTGAAGAGACCTCCTCCTTGAGTGATAAGATTGATATTATTATGTCTATGCTTGTTAATGGGAAAGCCCATATTGATCCAAATAATGTTCCTTTAGCCTCTTTGGTTGCTCAAGAAGAGCAAGTTGATGTGAACTTCATAAGAAATAACAACTTTGGCAACAATGCTTATGGTAATAATGCTTATAGGAACAATTTTGGTAACAACAATTATAAGCCATATCCTCCCAACAATGGTAATGCTTATGGAAATTCTTACAACAATAATAAGAGTGCTCCCTCTGAACTTGAAGTTATGCTTAAAGAGTTTATTAGTAAAAAAACTGCTTTCAATAAAACTATTGAGGAAAAACTCTCTAATGCTGAAAGAAATATAGCATCTTTGGCTGAAGCTCAATCTTCTTTGAATAAAATGGCTGCGAAACCTGAAACTAATGAGAATCCCTTTGTAGCTACTAATGCCATACAAGTAAGAATTGATGAAAATGTTAGACTATTAGCTGAATTACATGCTAAGTGGGAAAGAGAAGATGAAATTGCTAGAAACATTAGTGTATCTACTATCACCACCACTAGTGTTGAGGCTGGTAATAGTTCTACTACATTAGATGATAAAGTTGATTTTGATCTTGATGGTTGCAATATCTCTGAAGTTATTAAGTTCCTACAAAAGCTTGCTAAAATTCCTAATGCTAGTGTTATGAACATGGCTTTTACAAAACACATTACTGATGCTCTCATAAAGATTAAAGAAGAAAAGATGAAACATAAAGCTTCTATTCCTATAAAGCAAGAAGATGGTTGGGAACCCATCATTAATATGAAAGTGAATGACTTTGATTTAAAAGCTTTGTGTGATCTTGGTAGTAGTGTTTCTATTATGCCTAGAAGGATTTATGATATGCTTGATTTGCCTCCTCTTGAAGATTGTTATTTGAATGTACCACTTGATGCTAATGCTAAAAAGAAACTCATGGGGAGTCTTAATGATGTTATTATTATGGTTAATGATTCCTATGTCCCCGTTGATTTGTATGTTTTGGATGTTGAATACAATGCTTCTTGTCCTATTACTTTGGAAAGACCTTTTCTTAGAACTGTTGGTGCCATCATTGATATGAAAGAAGGCACCATTAAATATCAACTCCCACTCAAGAAAGGTATAGAACACTTCCCTAAAAATAGATAAAAGATTTCTTTTGCTTCTCCTATGAAAACAAAATTTGGTCTTAATGCTTCTTCATTTGAGAACACTTGATTCTTTCTTTGCTTCTTATGCCTAACTTAAAGGCGTTAAAGAAAAGTACTTGTTGGGAGATAACCCAAGAGTTTTAGATGAGTCTTGGAAGTTATTAATTCAGTAATAACCTCTCCTTATCATTTTTATTTTCTTTTTGTGCCAAGAGTAACCTCTAATGAGAGTGAAGTAATGATTGAGAAAGTTGCTGTCCCGAAACAGATTTCTGTGCTTCACCGTAAAAATTCCTGAGAGAGCTCTGTATGTCGGATTGAGCTGTAATGTTTTGTGATTCTTCCCCAGGTTGTTATCTCACTTTTGTTAGTTCAACACTTTTTTATTTGAGCAACATAAGGTTTTCGAAAAAATTCGTCTTTACCTGCTGGTCTGTTTTGACAGATTTCTGCCATTTTCTGCATTTGCTTCTTGTTAGTTCCTTCTTGAGTTCCTTTGGGGAATTGAGATTTTTGAGGGAAGTGCTACAGTAGCTAGTGTTCTAATGGAAGTTTATTTGGTGTTAGAACTGAACCTTGAGACTTATTTATCTTGAGTGCACTAATGTTGCTAATAATGAGATTGTGTGAAGTTTTGTATGAAGGAAAATTTTCAGGTGTATGGAAGAAATGAGTAACGAGATGATGGATGGACTAAAGCTCAAGCTTGGGGATGCCACGTGTGTGGCCCGAAGAAATATCCAAGAAGTACAAGCGTCAAAGCTTGGGGATGCCCAAGGCATCCCCTTCTTCATCAATAAAAATCCCAGGTTTCTTCCAAACGCTTCATTTTTATTGTTTCACGCACAGTTGTGTTTTTCTTGGAGCGTCTTCTTTTTCGTTTTCGTTTTGGTTTTCGTTTGCTTTTGTTTGCTTAGTTTTCTGAATAAGTTGGTTGGACCCCCTCTTTCATACATTGGTTTGCAAATAGTTTGGTTTGGTTTGGAAAAGAGTAGGAAAGTTCATGCTTATGTGGTAAAAAGAGCTCGTTTTTGACTGTGGCATATGCTTTGTCATGCCATGCTTGATATTGTTTTGGCCTTATGCTTAGTATTCTTTGCTGTAGCATGACTTGTTATAAACAATTGAGATTTCTTAATATGCCTTGGATGAATCATGCATTGTTTTAGCATATTAAAGCATAGTATAGTGGTATGCTCCTTCGATGCTTTATTTGGGTTGACTTGGCGCATGCTCACACCATGTTATGACTATCACAAGTCACCATAGCCTTTATGATCCTTTAGTTTTCAACTTGTAGTATCACTTTATGCTTTGATCAATGATGTTGTGTCGCTCTGCATGATTATGGCCATTATTGCTCTCTTAGTTTGTCGCTCCCAGTCTTTTGCTAGCCTCCACAACAAAGTATGAGTTCCACTCATGCATCCAACTCCCTAAACCAAGTTTTTCCAAAGAGTCCACCATACCTACCTACTAGCTTATGCTATTCCAAGTATATTCATGCTTTTGTTTACCTTCCACTTGTTATGAAAAAACTAGTGATTAAAGCTCTCACGAACTTGATGGCACACTTTACTTTATTGCCTCTAATAAACTTTAACCATTGGGTCCTTCTTTGTTGCGTATATGCTTGCGCTTTATAAGTTGAAATTAGCAAAACCATGTTTCATGGGGAACGCTTTCAACATTGCACTTGTACTTTGTACCCCGTTGATATTATGTTCTTTTGCTTAGGGATCCCGGCGGTGTGAAATAAAAGTGGAACTTGTAAGATCATGGAGTTTGTATATGTGTTAGAGAAACACCCAGGCCGCTAGCCTAAGCCATGCCTAATCATGGTGGAAACTTGCAGCATCACCATAATGAGCACTCTATGAAGCATCCTCAATAAAAACCCATGCAAATAGCAAATAAAAAGATCACTGAGATGCTCATTGTCTGCTTGCCTTGTCATTTTGATTATGGGAAAGCTCCCGTATCATGTGCAAGGGGTACCCTGTTGGCGGTTCCTAATTATACACTTGTACTTACAATGACAAGAGCTTACTCGTGACTGAAGTTGAGTAGCATGAGGATCGGTCTTCATAAGTAAGGGGCATGAGATTTCAGTTTATAACTTGTCAAGCATATCCTCTTAGTTGTGTCACTTTAACCTTAATCACCTTCAAGATGCTTAAGATAGGGGCAATGAGAGCTGAAAACTACAAGTACCATAATTTTTGGAAGCTCTTTATGAGACTTGAATCCCTACTTCCTTTTACAAAAGGCTTTTCTTCCACCATTATATTGAGTCTCCACCTTCTATCTTAATGCACTACTTTGAGAGCATAGTGGCCATTCTTAGTTCTATGTGCATTGTCCCAAGACTAGTTGATTGATGCATAACTTGTTATTGCTTGTTTGAAACTATTGTATCTAGTCACTCTTATGAACTTTGAAGGTGTCCCATGCATTTATATTTGCTACTCTATTGAGGGACAAGCTGAATACTTTTATGCTATGTTTTCTTTATGTGAAACAAACAAACGTCTTGCAAAGCATTGTTATTCATGAATCTTTTGTTTGTGCCTTTTCATGTTGCATCATAGTTTCTTTGCTTATTGCTAGAACTTTTTCTTTCATGTTATGATTGAAGTACTATGATCCCAACTTCGAATGTTTTGCAAATACTTTGATCAAGTCTTTGATGGTGCATGTCACCTCAAAAATTCTTTCTTTTTATCACTTACCTACTCGAGGACAAGCAGGAGTTAAGCTTGGGGATGTTGATACATTGCAAATGTATCTATAATTTTTGATGTTCCATGCTTGGTTTTATCCACTTTCTTGTGTTTTGTTCCAACTTTGGAGTACTTTTATTATGATTTCTTGGACTAACCTATTAACAAGAGCCACAAGGCTCGTCACTGCTTTCTGCTGTTTTGGTTCCAGAAAGTCGAAAATGAATATTCTCGAATTGACGGGACAAAAGCCAAAGTGCCTATTTTTCGGAAGGATCAAGTGCCGAGAATCGAGGCGGAGAAGGGGGGGGCAGCCACACCACCTGGCCGCACGGCCAGTTCGCCAGGTGGTGGTCCGCCAACCCCAAAGCACCCTCGGCCTCTCCTTCCACCTATAAGTTGCCCTCGGAACGAAAACCCTAGGTACTCGATCAAAAATCCACGAAAGAGTCTCAGAGCAGCGTCATCTCCATCCCTAGATCGGGAGGATCTGAAGCTCTTCGGCACCTCACGAGAGGGAATTCACCCGAGGCCTTCTTCATCACCATGCAAGCCTCCTGTGATGCGTGAGTAGTTCATCCTTGGACTACGAATCCATGTAGTAGCTAGATGGCTGGTTTCTCCTCCTTTGTGCTTTCATGTTTAGATCTTGTGAGCTCCGTTCATGATCAAGATCATCTATTTGTAATTCATACATGTTGTGTTTGCGGGGATCCGATGGATATTGAGATGCTATTTCAGATTGATTATTGATTCTATCATGTCTTTGTTATTTGAGATCTTGCATGCTTTCCGTTGTTAGTAGCTATCTTGGCCAAGTAGATGCTAGCAACTCCAAGAGTTAGTATTTATGCTCGATAGTGGGTTCATGCCTCGGTAATCCGGGAAGTGATGAAATCTCTAAGGTACTAGATGTCTGTTGCTACTAGGGAGAAAACAATCCTTTGTTCATAGAACAATCGTATTGTTTACTTTACACGCAGTTTGTAAAGCAATAATCTGCTTGCAACTTAATCTTTGGAGGGGTTCGGATGATAACCTGAAGGTGGATTATTAGTCATAGATGCAGTTGGATGGTGGTCTATGTATTATGTTGTAATGCCCAATCAAGTCTCAGAGGAGTCAAGATGATTAGTATATGCATGTATTGCTTTCTCGGTGTTTGTCAATTGCCCCGCTGTAATTTTTTTACCCAGCATGTTATCTATCTTAGGAGAGCCACCTCTAGTGAACTATGGATCCCGGTCATTTTTCTTTACATACAATCTACAACTGTTTACTGCTTTGTGTTTACTTTCTGCAAACTTTTACTTCTTTCCATTTGATACATTTAATCCTTTGTTTTCCGCAAAACACGGTGAGATTGACAACCTCATCGCAAGTTGGGGACAAAGTTTTGTGGTTGTGTTGTGCATGTCTCCATGTTGCTACTAGCACCGGTAGTGCGCCCTGCCAAAGCTCAGCTAGTAACACCTTTGGGGTGTTTCCTTGCTCCTACTGGTTCGATTAAACCTTGGTCTCATAACTAAGGGAAAACTTGCTGCTGTGCTCATCATACCTTCCTCTCGGGGTTCCCAATGAGCTCTACGTCGATTGTCGAGTGCATCATGCAACAGGCTTGAAAGAAATCCTGTAGCCAAGTATGTGGCCGAGCAATGCTGTCGTAGGCTTGGATATGTCTTGAGATAGCAAATCCTTCTAGGAATCTTGTGGCTCTTATGCGTGGTCCGAAGCACTTTGGTCCCACGTATATATCATCATTTTCATAGCGCCGCGCCTCTATGTTGGAGTTGATCCTGTGCCTTGCGTCATTCGGGGATAGAGATCGTCCCGAGTGTCGGCTATGGCTACGGTGGCTTGGAGTCGGACTTCGGCTTCTGCCACCACCTCCTCCACCACGACGTCCATTGCCTCCCTAGGGGCCATTGTGATGGCTACTTGGTGGAGAGGGTGGAACAGCTGGGTTATTTCCGGCTGATCGCCGGCCTCCATCCGGAACGTCATTATTCTGGTTCCGGGGAGGGTCTTCATTGTGACGAGCCCCCTGTCGGCTTGTCTCGGCACGGTGTCTGTCGTTCCTTCGTCCCTCGTCTGGACGTCTTGCATGTCTAGGAGGTGGCATTCTTTGTCGGTCCTCCTCCCGACGTTTCTCATTATCATCGTCCCTGCGATCTTTTGACTCTCGCCGGGGCGGGTTCCTCGGATTCAGTGCAGCGATTGCCTCTTGCTCTGCAACTGGGTTAACGTTACGCCAGTCACGGGAGACTTCGTGGTGCTGTCTCGAAGATCCGGTTCTTGAGTAATTGTCCTCCCAGCGATCGGAACGGTGATGCTGCTCCAGAACGCGCTGGGGTCTTACGTCAGCCCATGTCGGGTCTGTGCGACACTGGTCGGAATCAGAGACCAGCTTTTGACTTCCGGACATGGTAACCTTTTGCTGCTCCAGTCCCTTGTTGAGTAGTTTGATTCCCAACCGGATCTCCTCCGGGCCTGGATTAGCCGATAGAATTTCTCGGGTTGCCACGGTATTATGTACTGGGGTTGGATACACCTAATCCCCTTTGCTGTCTTTCCGAGGCTTCCCCATCTCTTCTCCGAAAAGGACAGCGTGGATCTACGGGAATTGGTTGTCATTAGTATGACGCTTCCTAGTCTTCTGGTATTGCCTGGAGTTGTACTTCTCCGCAGATGCTATGCTTTTTTTCCTCTTCAATGTTTTTGGCTTCATCGAGGAGTACTTGACGACGCGCTTCTAGGGCCTGTGCCCTCTCGTCCAGTTCTTCAGCAGTAAGTTCTGTAGCTGTAGGAATAGGTGTGGTTAATGCAGCATCGATGAGTTTACGCACACCTTCAGTGATCACGTGTCCATCCACCGACTCTTCTTTTTTGGGCTTGTCTGGGATAAGTGCTCCATCCGAGTCTTCCTCGTATTCCTCGGTAATCACCTCCTCTGCCAGAGGGTCTTTTGCCGGGGTCTTGTTCTTCTTGTTCTTCTTCTTTGCCTTCTTGGCAGCGCCGGTAGCAAAGACGGCTTTGGGTTCGTTTCCTGGAGTCAAGCTCTGATCGGTACTTTCGGACCTCTGGAGCTCAAGATTATCTCCGATTTCCATGTCATCCTGCGCTTTGGGAGAGTGTTCCCCGGATCCTTCATCCATGGCTTCTCCTTCCTCTGCAGCTTTGGAGTTATACTCCTCTTCATATTCCACGGAGAACTTTCGGAAATCTACTGACGTCATCGATTCATCCGAGGATGCGGGTATGTCGGCGTTTGTTCCAATTGTCTCCAGCATAGAGTCGGTGTTGTCTCCAGCATCAGCAGAGCCGGGTCCGGATCCCACATATCCGACGAAGTGCGACGCGTGCTTCCTAAGGAACCTGCGGCTCTCGCGATCAGCTTCGTCGAAACTTTTGATGGTCTCGAGAATTGCATCTACACCTGAGTTTTGCATTATCATACTTTGCAACGTGTACCTTAGGAAAGGCCTGTCTGTCCCGGCGTCATCAGAGCCGGAATCAGTGTCGTTGATATGCTCCTCCTGGATTTCGACTTCAGCAAGTGGGTCGATCTAGGATTCGGTCTCTCCAAGGAGATCCACTCCAGATTCGACTTGGACCGCTAGGTCTTCTTCAGGCTCGGATTTCTCCACTATCTCCGCAACTGGTGCGGGCTAGGTGGGTTTAGGGTTTTCTGAGATCCGGAATTTTGCTGCCTCCGCGGACAAAGGGGATCCACAAATTTCCCCTGCCTCTATCATCACCGCTGGGGTGGGTGGGACAGGTTCAGCAAAGCTGATGTAAACATCGATCTCGCCAAAAGACATGATGGTGTAGGCAGTCACAGCCTCCCTAGCCGGAATCCAGGTCTCGTTGAGAACGATGAGAGGGACGTCGCTGGCGTAGAGGATGCGACCGGTGACGATAGTCTCGCCGATTCTGATTCTTGCAGATTCCGCTCGGAACGCAGATCCAAAGCTCACTTGCCCCACCGTGAGCGCCAACTATCGTCGGATTGATGACAAGTACGCCATGCGGAAGAGAGGGGTGTGAGACGTACGGTGTTCCAGGACGGTGAGAACACAAGTTTACCCTGGTTCGAATCCGCCGGCTTTGGACGGATCCTACTCCTGCTAGCAATCCAGTAATACGGTAGAGCCGGAATATGGGTTATAAGGGTTCGCCTGTGTGAGTTGAGATTGTAGACTATTGAGGGTGCCCTAAAGGCTCTCCCTAGGATGGCTTATATAGATATCCGGCCTAGGGTTTATAGGAGAGATCTGTCCGGCTATGACTAAGAGTTGGTTACAGAGTACATCTTGAACTACAAGTAACACTATGGGCCTAAGTCGGTAAGTCTTCTAGGCCTTCCCGTAGCCAGATTGGACTCCGTCTCTTCTCCTTGACTGGGCCACTCGTGAAGCAAAGCTCTAACCCGAAGTGGGCCACCCTGTTCAGTGAGGAACTGTGAGGATACCCGGAAAGTATATCCCCAACACCGCTCGACCTTGACCCCGTAGAGCACTGACACAAACCGCCTTCGTTTTCCTCCACGAGCGCCGGCATCGTGCTCGTCTCCCTTCCCCGACCATGTTGTCATCCTGCTTGCCTCGCCCGAGCACCACCGGTCACTATGCTCTATCGACCTCTTTCCCGCGCGCCCGGCCTTCCTCCCCTGCATCGGCTGCCGCCCCTCCGACCGCATTGGCACGTCGTCGTCCTCCTGCCTTTCCTCGCGTGCGAGCCCCTGCTCCAGGTCGGTGCCCTGCCGCCACAGCATCCCTACACGACGTCGCCACACTGCTTCCTGGCTCCACACTCGTCCTGCACCCGCTCGTCTCCGCCACCGGATGCGGGTCGCTATCGCCTTCGTCGACCAAGCCCCTGGCCGCGTGCTCTGGTTTGCTTATAACACCACGTCCGCGTCTGACTCATCCGTGCCTCGTATGTGGCTACCTCTTGTTCTCTTTGACAAACCAGTGAAGGTTGAGATGATGAATCACCAGTACTACATGGCGTCTAAGACCGATCCCTAACAAGTGCTTCGATCCCTTTTTTGTCTTCAAGGTCTACTTCCATTCCATCGACTGACACCAAGACCGATGGTTCAGACAGAACTCGTGATGCCAAGATCTCCTTCATGGAAACCGCAAGATCTCCTACACGGATCCGAAGAACATTCTCGGTCCCGTAGATCCCCAAGACCCCGGTTTGAAACCCCAATGTGTGACCCTATCCGATACCCTATTTTCAAATACATGTTATATATCTTGATGCATATTAAATCATTCATGTTGCATACATACTTTGTCATTTAGGGGTATTTTGTCGATTCACCTAATAATTAAATATGGAGTGTATATGCGGGATATTTTTGTCTTATCTCGACTCTATTTAAATTTGTGTAGAGAACCGATACCATGTTTTTCCTTGTTAATCCAACATTTAAATTGCAGAGTACGAACTAACTTGAATGGTCTAAGTAATTATCGGGATTCCGATTCCACTTAATATTGCCAAGTTGTACTGCATCTTGCCATGACATGCATCATATCATAATGATGCTGGATCTTTTGCTGTGTATTTAAATAGTGCATCTGATGTTCGTTTTAGTCCTTTGATTCTTCACAGATTAGGACGTTGAGTAGATGTGAGCTTCGACCCATTCTTCGGATGAATCTTCAACTATGATTCCCAAGCGAGCATCCTCCCCTTCTACATATTTTCACTTTATGGCCTTAATTCTCTCTATTGCTATCCGTGTTGTGATGATTTAGTTTTCGTACCATTTCTACTCTTTGCAGCCTATATTGCCTTGGTAACTTCCTATTTACTTCCTGTTGTTTTAGTATATAGTTGGCCTTGCAAGTCGTAATTGCGTGCTCAGGTGTCAGTTCGAGTTCTCGAGTTCCACAATTGTTGGGAGGTTGGCACATGCTTAACGATGGAGATAATCACGGTTATAATTATTGGGATATGCTAAATGGATACCACCGTTGCATGTCTCTAATCCGGATAACCCGGTGGCCCATAGTTGGTAGCATGGCCCATGGCCTACTGGGTTGCCTAGTTAGACGGATCCAGAAGGGAGGTCCATGCTGGATAAAGGAAGGATACATTGTAGTCACTGACCTACTCGGGTCCTTGGAGTAAAAGACACGAAGACTAGTTAGTATTAGTGTAGGACTCTACAACCTGTCTGGCAAGGTCCTTTCCCTGTAACCCTAGGTTCTGGCGTCTTTATAAGCCGGGCCTGTGGGAGCCTTTATGGCACAACGTACAACGATTCATAACACCTCGCACAGTGAAGTGATTCCTGTAACTCGGTGTATTGCCATTATAGTGATTTATAGCAGGAGTAGAGTTCCGCTATCATTATGGGACTTGAACTTGGGTAAGCTGTGTTATCTCATAACCGTCAACTCACCGCCTTCCCCCACCTCTCTCAACACGCTTTGTGAGGACCCCTCCATGGCGTACTCGTCGGTAATACCATGATAGTTGGAGCGCACCGTGGCGTAAGAGGCGCTTCGAGCTCTATAGAGGGCAATGTCCAATCTCTTCGCGGGAATCGACAACACCATAGCCGTTAGGCGTGTTTTCTTCTCCTGCAACGTTTCGATTGTCCCTTCGGACGAGTTTCGGATCCCGGCGAGGACGAATCCCACCCGCTGCTCCATTGTTCCAATCGAGGAGATCCACATCTTCATCGGCGAAACCAACTTGGGTCCTAGCTCCCAGGTGTAGCATCCCAATTGTCTATCAATTGTAATGCTACATGGCCTAATCAATATAATGCTACCTTAAATAATAAATTGTTGCATCATCATTGTATCATGCTCACATCACCATGCCATATTGCATTTGGGCATCATATAAAACCCTTTTAATTTGGTTCTTCTCTCATATGCATTTGTCCTATTAATTGTATTTGCCTCTTGATATATTGTAGTTGGATCTTGATATATTGCTTGATGCCCAAGTTGAGTTGGGGCATATCTCTTTAATTCTTTCTATCTACTAACATGTCAACTTCCTTCCAATACCATTATACTTCTACCATATATATGAGTGTGTCCATCTTTTTTTTTTGATTTTTAATTCAAACCACCATATAAGTATGGCTCCAAATTCTATACATACACTATATATAATCTCTTTCTCTCTCTCTCTTATACCCATGCACCTTTAGTCATCTCCAATCTACATGGAAACAAGCCCTTGTGTTCCTGCCATATAACATCATGCCACATACCTCACCTAAAATAATGCACATTTACATCGTGTCATCTACATATCTCATTTCTTTTAATTGTCTCTTTTCCATTAAAATCTTGCCTAAACCCCATCTCTGTCTATCTAGCTAGCTAGATTAATTCCAAATCGTGTGTACCCAAACATACACACACTATCCACCTAGCTAGCCTTTTCTTCACTAACATAATCTTCTAGCTATTTTCCTACCTAGCTAAATCTAGTGCTATCTATCATAACCCATGTGTATGCATGAAGTCACACACACACTGACACACATACACCATCCGTTCTAGCTAGTGCAACTCGGCCTAATCCTCTCTCTGGTTCCTGGTAATCGGATGAGACCAAGCTAGCTAGCTACACCATCTGCCAATACACCTGTACCATGGATCAGACCCAGCCCTAGCTGCCCCAACTCTGAACCGAGCCTCTCTCCCTAGTTCAGTTGCAATCGCACAAAGAGGATATTGATCGAGCCAGGCCCTGTTTCTCTTCTCCCCATCTCTGATCACGTGCCCAGCCAGTACACCTCTCGCCACACCGCTCGGGTGATCGCCTCCCTTATCCCTGCATAAAGTAAGCAGAGGCAGGACAACCTCATCCTCCCCAACAACCTCCCTCGAGATCCAGATCGACTTCACTTGTCCTTCCTCCCACGTAGGACATTTTAGTCGCCGTGCGCAGCTTCTCGCCGTTTTATCTGTCGACACCCAAACCATGGAGTAGCGGAGGAGCTTCCCTGTCCTCGTCCGCATCGAACTAGCCTGCCAGGAGGAGCCGGACCAGCCGAGAACTTCCTCCACGTCGTCGTCCCTCTGCAGCTGCCGCTCGCCACCTCGGACGCCAACCCTCGCCCCTGTCACCGACCTCGTCCAGCTCATCCACCATGTCAGAACAACCCTAGGTGAGACCTCTCCATGTCCCAGCTCCCCTCTTTCCTTGTCATGCATCGACGCATCTGCCCGCACCTCACCTCACGCCAGCAGCATGACGTGTGCGCACGCCGCGCTCTACACGAGCAGCAACAACAACAATGTGCACAACAGCCTGTTCACCTCTGTTCATCCTCTGTTTACCGGCTCCCGGTACCTTCTCTGATGAATCCTCCGGTACAGAATCTCTTCACGATTGTCCCAGCAACATGAAGGATCAAACGGCGTCCAAAACGGTGATCTAGATCTATCGTTCTCGTCGACCGAAGGTAGTCCGATCTATCTGCGAAACTGCATATTCTCCGTCAGTTTCGACACCGTGCATCACCTCTGTTTCTGTTATTTGTCTGGCTGTCTCAGCTACCTTCCGGAGTGGATATTCGCCGTATTACAAACTAGGCATCTCCCTCTCCCGAAGGCAACAAACCGTTCCTCAAACGGAGGTCGGTAGACCTCGGAATCATCCACGATAAGTAGGCAAAACTCACGGTCGTTTTTCTGAAAAATTCAGTCCACCGCCATTGTTTTCAACCTCTGTTCTCGACAAGCTCACGACCTCCACTGTTCAGCTTCTACAAAGTTATTCACGGAAGCCTTGTCTCCGATGTTCCCTCTATGCGCAGATTCAAACGGTTTGCAAAACGGAGCAGCATATTTCTCCCAATCCTCAGGAGAAAATCAGCCGAGCTAGTAGCTCTTTTCATACCGATTGATTTCAGTTTCCTGAAAATCAGTAACCCGATGGATCTTGCCATCTTACAATAAACCCCCTTCCTTTCTTAACTTCCTAAGCCCAGTCTCTTCTTCTGTTACAATTTTCGAAAAACCCCTAGCCTCTTCTTTATCCAACATGTGGTGCACTATTCCTTTTCCAACTTCAATGTGAGCCCCTTTATTTTTTTTCAGTCCTTTGACTTTTCAAGCATTTTCAAAGTTCAATTTAAATTAAATTTTGGATACCATTTAGACCTAACTTTCAAACAAATTCGAATTTGGAAAAACTTCCAACATGAAAAGTGTTTTAGATTTAAAAACTAATTTGTATCCTCTTTCTGAAATTAAAAGTAAATATCCTAAATAGTCAAACTATTAATAATTTTGCCATTTTCCATATAAAATGTAATTAGGTCATACCTTTTAATCCTGAACTCGGAATTCGACAAATAATATGTGTAAATCGATCAGCGCGACGAGCCCATTCTGATTATGCATTCCATGAAATCAATTAAAACATGCATCATATAAATATTAAGAAAACAACAAGTTTTATGGAAGCAAAACTTGCCTAAATAATTAATTAAAGTGCTTTATTACTGTACTCACACCTCATCCATGCCATGCTATGTTATACCATAAAATTGTGCATCATTCCATCATGGCATACCTTTTTTGCTTGTTGCATATACTAATATAATTGCGCACTTTATTTATTATGGCCCTTTGTGTGTTTGACTTTTATTTCGGATAAACGATGAGCAAGAGAACTATTAGGAGAATCAAGAGTACTATCCGGATCCCGGTTACCCTACTGCTAATCCGATAGGCAAGCATTTCCCCATGCTTGCATACATATCGCACCTATGCTTCTATCTTATTCTTGCATTGAGTCACGATTGCATTAAATTGGAATCCCAAGTATTGCATAACATTTACTTTTAGACACCCAACGAAGCTTCTATCCTCAATCCTATGAGCCATCACTACAGGAGTTTTTTGAGCCATGCAAGTCATAGAATTGCATGTGTAGGGTTTGTGCGAGTCTTTGGATAACGAGGTAACTAAACACCTTAAACTGAGTTGTAATGGGATAACTAAAGAAAGAGGCATCGGTGAGCAATAGTTGTTATTTGGTTATTCCACGCTCACTTGTGTCCCGTAGGACCCGAGTACTTGATACTTGTTCCTTAACTATCGCACTCTGTTGGAGATATGCCCAAGAGGCAATAATAAAAGTGGTTATTATTATATCTTTGTGTTTATGATGAATGTTTACATCCCATGCTATAATTGTATTATAAGGAAACACTAATACATGTGTGTTTTGTAAACATAAAAGAGTCCCTAGTAAGCCTCTTGTGGAACTAGCTTGTTGATTAAATGATGATCATGGTTTCCTGATCATGGACATTGGATGTCATTAATAACAAGGTTATATCATTAGGAGAATGATGTGATGGACACACACCCATAGTAAGCGTAGCATAAGATCAAGTCATTAAGTTCAGTATTCGTAAGCTTTCAAATGCATAGTAACCTAATCCTTCGACCATGAGGTTATGTTAATCACCATCATCGGATGGGTACTTTGATGACATCAAACACCGCTTCATAACTGGGCGGTTATAAATGTGTCATTGGGTATTCTGAAAGTATGTGTTGAAGCGCATGAACCAAGATTGGGATTTGTCCATCCATATGACAGATAGATATGCTCTGGGCCCTCTCGGTGGAATGTCATCTAGATAGCTTGCAAGCATGTGACTAGGTCATAAGGGATGACATAACATGGAACGAGTAAAGAGTACTTATCAGTAACGAGGAAGAACTAGGTATGGAGATACAAGCGATCAAACCTCGATAAGTAGAATATCGCGTGACAAAGGGAATTGGTTTAGTATGTTAATGGTTCTATCGATCACGAAGTCATCGTTGAGTATGTGGGAGCCGTTATGGATCTCCAGATCCTGATGGTTATTGATCGAGAGGTGTCTTCATCATGTTCGCATATTCACGAACCGTAGGGTGACACACTTAAGGTTCAAGTTGTTTTAAGTAGATATGGAATATGCGTTGGAAACCGAATGTTGTTCAAGTCTCGGATTGGATCCGGACATCACGAGGAGATCCTAATTGTCCGGAGAATAAGATTCATATATTGGGGATCATTTTCTAAGTTAGGAAATGTTTCGGAGTGTTTGTATGGAGATTCTAGAAGGTTTCGGAATATTCTAGAAGGTTCTAGAAGAGTTCTTGGAGTTTGCTTGAAAACCAAGAAAGGGTCAAAGGAAACCTTGTGGGGCGAGACACGGATTCGTGGGGAAGGAGGACTCCTCCCCCCCTTCCCAACCCGTCGGCCAGGAGGGAGTCCTACTAGGACTCCTCCCCGGGCGCCTCCCTCCTTTAAATAGAAGGGAGGCGCCCTCCCTCTCTCTCATAACAAGCTCTAGCCGCCTTCTCCTCTACCTTCGCTCGCTCGGCTTAGGCGAAGCCTTCTCTCTCCACAACCACCACCACACCGTCAGGTCGCTGGGATTCCGTGGAGAAGATCTACTACCTCCACGTCACTGAACGGGAGAGGAAGGTCTTCTTCGACCAAGACGTGTGGACCGATCATGAAGCGCCTAACGCGGAAGGATCGTCCACACGATCTTGAGCTCGGCAAGTGATCGACTACATCAACCCCAAGATCTAATCTCGTAACGCTTTCGGTTCTACGAGGGTTAGTACAGATCTATCTCGTTGCTCATGTCTAATAGATTAGATCTTGGCTTTTATCTAGATTAGATCTGAGTTTTGTTCCTTCTTGCGGTAGATTTATTTTCATGCTACGAACCCATCACTATCCACATGTGGGAGACTCTATGGATCCCCCTTCGCCTGAGCTTGATTCACATCTTATTTCTTGGGGCCACAAACTAGTTTGGGGTGTTATTACTATCTTGTACTTATGCCATGCTTTACTGCTTTATTTACTATTGTGCTTGGAGCGCCTGTACTGTTTATGACTTTGTGCTACGTTTCCGCGGTATCGACAAGCCCAGTCACAATTTCGGGTTCCCAGTCATTTACAGCCGTCGACACAAATCCTAGGTCCGTGTCGGAGCCGGCCAACTTCGTTGCGGGTAGCTTAGTGGGGTGGCCCCTGATAGCTGTGAGATTTGACATATTTTTGATGGTTTTCTCCTGGATTTGATCGTTTTCTAACTTTACCTAATGCTAATACTTCAGTAGCAAAGAAAACTTGGTTTTTAATGTGTGTTTCAGGTTCTGAACGTCAACAGAAGGTTTTAACAAGAGAAACATAAAATTCAGGCGAAAGCAAGCAAGTCTCTTTTTGGAAGCAATCGAGGGAGGTATACATAAGTTTTAACGAGAAACTATACGGCGGGGAATATTTTTCCGGCAGTATAGTTCCCACCGTATAGCTGCCGCCGCCTCCGTCTTGTCAAAAGGTAGAACTTTCATGAAGAGGCTAGACGTGAAATCACATAGTAGCCGCCATCTCATCCAGAAAGGAGAAAGAGGAGATCCGGAGAAGGAGGAGAAGACGTTCTTCATCTCGCTCCACGATCTTTGACCTCCTAGCCATCACACCCTCATAGCCATTACTTATACTTGAGAGAGAGAGATCTTCACCTTGCAACATTAGGGTTTGAGATTGTTTCTTCCTATCTTGAATTGTGTTGGATTAATTTTCTATTCTTATTGTAGATCTCCACGGCACTATCGAGAAGAACTCCCTTTATTTAATTATATCGATGATGCTTTCTTCTCTCATGTGTGAGTAAGTTCCTTGGGCGTGGGAGATGTAAGGGATTGGTGAGATGTGATGTGCCTCCATATATTTTCCATTAGTTTGTGATTGATTTTAATTACTATATTATGTGTGCTTGACTATCTGTGGGATGCCTAATGCTTGTTGTCCAATTAAGGGCCCAGACAACATGACGCTTTATTCTAAATAGATATGACCTTATTCGCTAGCAGACCGGCGACCCCCGAGTGACACGGGAATATCAATGGGAAACTAGTTTGACTCGAGGATAACGAGAAACCACTGTGCTTACTGCATTAGTCCGATCCAAGGAGCATAATTGCTAAGCAACCTGAAGGATCTTAATCGTCTAGTGACTAACCATGGATTTGGTAACAGGCTAGTAGGATTATTAAAGTTGGGATGAAATCTACCAAGAGGAGTGCCAGCTAATTATGGGTTGCTCGCCTACACATATATTTATAAGATTATAATTGTTACGTTTATCATTCGTCCACCTCACATAGTCACTATCACCATGAACTGTATCTCCCCGCGCCTTCTTCGTCATCTGTAGAAAACCACAAACAATTGAATCGTTCTTTACTTTTATGCTTTTTATTCCTGAAGTTTACATTTTAGTTTTATTTAAATACATCTAGTTTAATCCAAATTTCATTCTTATTTCCACACTTGCAGTCAATTCACTTTAAGACCTGTGACAACTTTGAGTGTGACAGAGACTTCACTCATTAACACTGACCTTTGGGCTCCCTGTGGGATCGATATATATACTTCAAAACTAGCTACAAACGATCTGTGCACTTGCAGACATCAAGCTATTTTCTAGTGCTGTTGCTAGGGAGCTAAGCACTAAGTGTTTGTCTCTTGACATTTCAGGTGTTATTACTACAAAATGGTATCCCTAGGAGACAAAGGGTCTACGAGCTCTTGTAGGACCTATTTACCAGATTATTTTGAGCGCATGCCTATTCAAAGGCACGAAGAAATTATTGAAAGACTTTTAAGATCAGACAAGGTCGAAGTTGAAAACCTGAGTGATTTTATGGAAATCATGTCCATTTAAAGGACAACTCCCAAGAAACCTGAGAAAACTCTCAGATAATACAGTGCTCCAAACTCTGATTTCCTTAAACAACCAATAGAATTTCCTAACCATGGAGTTAGAGAATAAAATTTTTATGGTGGAATTATTAAAATTTTGCAGAAAAAGCTTTCAGTGGAAGGGAAGATGAAGACCCAGGAAGACATATTAGAGAGTTTGATGATTTGATGACAACACTTGGACCAAAAGGTTTGCCAAGAGACTTCTCTCGTTTAATTTTTTTCCGTTGGTCTCTTAAAGGTAAAGCTCTAGGCGGTTATATTCTCTCCCTTGTCATTAAATTAAATGTTGGAAAAAATGTATTGCCAAATTAATAAACAGGTTTAATCCTTTTAAAAAGGTAACTGAAACTAGAAATAATATAGACAACTTTAGTCAGAATGTGGGAGAAAACTACCCACAAGCCTGGAATAGATTCTTTGGAATGATCAATAGAATTCCTAATCATGGCTATTCAGAATCAGCTATTTGCCATTTATTTTACCATGGTCTTAATACTCAAAGCAGAGAGTTGCTGGACTTATTAGCAGGAGGATCAATTAATACTTAAATTGTTAAAGCATGTTTGGAATTAATGTCTACTAGGGCTAAGAATGATTCTATATACAATCCTGATTTCGACACTAAGCTGGAAAAAGGGATGCTTCGTATAAATCCCGACCTTATGCCTGAAGTATGCAAAACAATGAAATAAAAAGCTATACCTTCTGAACTTGTTAAGGAAAACAAAGTAGACTTGTTACAAGTTTTTACTGAAGAAGATGAAACTAGAAAAGTTTTTCAAGAATTAAAACATCAACAAGCAAAATCTCATAATAAACTGCATAAGCATTTTCAAAAACATAAAAAGGTTTTGGCAGAACTCACGGAAAATTATGATGAGATTGGCTAAGAAATAAAATTATTTCACAAGTATCTTAGTATGATTTAAACCCAATGCGAACAAATAGCATCTGGTTATCAGATTTTTCTTCAAGATAATATAAATATTCATGTTTCTACTAATGTTGTTACAAGAAGAGGTGCAGTTGTTACAGGACCATTAGGACCACCAGAATATGAAGCTGAAAAAGAGCGAAAGGAGAAAGCCTTGCTCAAAGCAAGCCAAGAATATGATACACTGGTGGATCCTCAAGATGAATCTGCTCAAGAAACACAAGATCAAACCGAGGAGGACCAAAATGATGCACATGATGACCGTTATGACTCTGATGCAGAGACGGTTGATCTAAGAGAAGAAAAAGAGACAAGCAATGAAGATGAAGTTGTTGTAGTAGATAAGAATAAAAGCGATTAGCAACAACAAAAGAAAGCAACAAAAGAGCATTATCCCCCACAAAAGGTAAAAGACAAGAATAAGAAAGGTGAGAAAAAGCTTCCTTATGTAGATCAAAAAAAGAAAGCACCGGATCAGGTAATCTATGATTCTTTCAAAAAGACACTTGGTGATCTTCATGTAGAAATTCCATTTGCGGATGCAATAAAAGTTCCCACCTATTCTAAATTCCTACATGATATTATTAGTAGAACGAAATAAATAACTGAAACCGTTGCCATGGTGGCTAGTTATCTTGCTAATGGGAAGCTATTGTCTAAATCGGGACATCCCGAAATACCAACTATTTCATGCTCAATTGGCAAAACTGATATTCACAATGCCTTGTGTGATTTAGGTGCAGGAGTTAGTGTAATGCCATATTCCCTCTATAAAAGGTTAGGATTAGGGGAGTATTCCCCTACAACTATCACTTTACAGATGGCTGACAAGTCCACTAAACAACCCATTGGTATGATTGAGGATGTTCTACTTAGAATATATGAGCATGTTATTCCCACTGATTTTATTATTCTTGAAATGCTAGAGGATGAAAAATTATCCATAATACTTAGAAGACCTTTCCTTAGTACTACAGGAGCATCCGTTGATTGTGCTGAGGGAAAAATAATATTTAATGTTTATGATGATGAAATCATCCGGTATATTACAAAAGAAGCTAGAAGCAGGAGAAAGATATATTCCACCAGCAAAACGAGTTCATGTGGTAAGTGCCTTTGATAAGGGGCAACCCAAGGTAAGAATTCGAGAATAGAGAAGGGGTTGAGTTATTCAACCATTCTTAATAAAATGCTTAATGGGAGTCAACCCATCACATTAATAAAATAAACTAAAGAATAAAATGTCCATCGCATTCTTACAACTTTTTCACACACATTCTTGCGGAAGCGCGCCCGTGAAGATGCAGCTGTCAAAAAGTAGTAGAAATATCGATTCAACAAGCGTAGAATAAGTATAAAAATAAAAGTTTGAGTTTTATCTACAAAAACTAGCTTAATCATTTTTGTCTAGATAAAAAAGTGAACCTCCAGTTGAGGAGAAGAAGTTAGATAGTACTAAGAATCCTGCTCTACACATGCTGATGTTGGTTGAAATTTCTACTGACATTTTTCTGTCAAAAACAAGGTGTTTCGCTAAGTTTCAGGATAAGAAGGTATTCTCAAATAAATAGAATTTTTTTGATGAGTACTAAAGGTTTAACGACCAACTATACGGCGGCAATAAAAATTCTGGCCGTATAGATATCTTTGCCATCAACAAATTTTCTTTCAAAGGTACAGGGGATTTAACGACCAACTATACAGTGGGAATAAAAATTCTGGTTGTATAGTTCCGGCCATATAGATATCGATGCCTTCGTCAAATTTCTTCTCAAAGGTACTGATAGTTTAACGACCAACTATACAACAGGAATAAAAATTCCGATCATATAGTTTCGGTCATATAGATATCGATGCGTGTTTTAGAAAATTTATCTCGAGGATTTTAGAAGGTTTGACGACCAACTATACGACGGGATCATTATGATCCAGGCAACCCATATAGCTGTGTTCTGGCATAAAGAAACCCTAATTGGCGGCGCCACTACAACTATACGGCGGGAACTACATATCCCGCTCGTATAATTGCAGCCGTATAGTTCGGCACGACCTCTTAATCGCGCCAGGGAACCTAGGTTTCTTCTCGCTTCTCACTTTTTCTCTCATATTCTCTCTGTAAACCTCTCAAAACCCACCTAGAACTCTTGATTCTTCATGGATTTTGTTCGTTTGAGTGGGGGAATCAAAAGATTAGTATGTTTCTCTTCCTATCCATGCTTTATTTTCAAAATTCCATGGTTGAAACTCTCACCTTGATCTAGTGGATGAACTCAAGCTTATTTGCTTTTCCTCTTAATTTCTCACGTTAGGATTAAATTTTTCCATGTAGAATCGTTCTTATATCATGTAGAAACTATATGCCTAATGATATGGGGTGGCCCGATCTTCTCAGTAAGCGGATGGCGATGATGATGGTGGATGATAGATAACTAGCCTGTAGCTATGAACTCTCCCGCTCGATCCCTGATGCCAATGCAACAGCTCTCGAACCTTGTAGGATATTCACAACACCACGCTCTTACGCACGCAGCCGTGACCACGAACGGTAGTCTGCAATCTACTAATTCTCAATGGAACAACAGATCACACTCAATTATAGTTGGTAGATTCGAACACAGGGTAATTCCAGAGGTTCTATGAAAGAAACAACTCTAAAATATTTTAACGTGGTCTTAACCCTAACTTGTGACGGCTACAGAAGTTTATATGAGGGCTGGGGCGTCCTCCCCTATAAACGGGCTTAAAAACAGCCATAACTTGGCCCAAACTGACTCGGTTCGACTCAAACTGATACATACTGACCCATATATGGGTTCGGCCTTATTGGCACGCAGTCCAAACGTCGTGGAACACCTCAAACATGTAATTCTGGTTGCGCCATCTCTCTCTCTTGCTCATACGTGATTTCTTCATTGCCTCCTAGTGCGCATGCCTCCCGCTCCTCCCTCGCGCACTTGTTGATATTGGAAATCAGCGCTTGTCCTTCTTGCTGCAACTCTCCTCCTCCTCGCGCAACACTTGTGTTATCAATAAACCTGATCATACAAAGATGCATAGACTTAGGTAATACAAAGTTCTCATTAAGTAAAACATCAGGTTCAATTAAGAGTGAATTCACCTGTTGCTCAATCAGCTTTGCACGAGCTCTTGTAATGGGTCCAATCCTGATTTCATTGGATTTGTTCTTTGCAGCAACATCTATATTGTGAATAGGAGTAGGAGATAGTGGAATAGTATGGATGTCCTCATCATCTCCCCCCCTTCAAAAGGCGTCGACCTCGACGCTCCAAGGTCTTCTCCAGCATATGGTGATAAATCAGCAACGTTGAAGCTGTTGCTAGCACCACCAAACTCCTCAATAGGTATATCAACTGAGTAGGCATTATCATTAATTTTGGCTAGCACTTTGTAAGGACCAGCACCACGTGGATTCAACTTGGATTTGCGAAGTAGTGGAAATCTGTCCTTGCGTAGATGCACCCAAACCATATCTCCAGGCTCGAACAACACTTCTTTTCTTGCTTGATTCCTTGCAGTAACAATGTTCTTGCCTTTCTTCTCAATAGCCTCTCGAGTCTTCTCATGTATTTTCTTCACATAATCAGCACGTTTTGATGCCTCCATATCAACTCTCTCATGTAATGGCAGAGGCAACATATCAAGTGGCGTCAATGGCTTGAAACCATACACCACCTCAAAAGGACAAAATTGAGTAGTTGAATGCACAGCCCTGTTGTAAGCGAACTCAACATGTGGCAAACACTCTTCCCACTCCCGCAGATTCTTTTTAATCATGGTCCTTAGCAGCTGTGACAATGTTCTATTCACCACCTCCGTTTGACCATCTGTTTGGGGTGACATGTAATCGAACAGCAACTTCGTTCCTAGCTTCCCCCATAAGGTCTTCCAAAAGTAGCTCATGAACTTCACATCACGGTCAGAAACAATCGTCTTTGGTACTCCATGTAATCTCACGATGTCCCTGAAAAACAGGTTAGCAACATGCGACGCATCGTCGCTTTTGTGGCAGGCAATAAAACGAGACATCTTAGAGAACCTATCCACTACCACCAATATAGAATCATGACCTCTCTGAGTTTTAGGTAGACCTAGCACAAAATCCATACTAATGTCTTCCCATGGAGTAGTAGGTGCAGAGAGAGGTGTATACAAACCGTGAGGCTTCAGCTTGGATTTCGACTTGTGGCAAGTAATGCATCTGCTCACAAATCTGTACACATTACGCCTCATCTTGGGCCAATAAAAATGATCAGCAAGCATGAGCAATGTCTTCTCACGCCCAAAGTGACGCATCAAACCACCAGCATGTGATTCCTGCACTAAGAACAAGCATAGCAACGATTCTGGAATACATAGTTTGTTAGCTCGAAACAAATATCCATCATGTATATGATACTTATCCCATGCGTTTCTAAGAGCACATAAACGATATGGTTCAGCAAAATCATGGTCAGTTGCATAAAGTGCATGAATAGCTTCTAATCCAGGAATTTTAACATCAAGATTGGTTAATAGCATGTTCTTCCTAGATAGAGCATCAGCAACAACATTCTCTTTTCCCTTCTTATAATTAATGATGTAAGGAAAAGACTCAATGAACTTAACCCATTTAGCTAATCTTCTATGCAAGTTTGATTGAGCTTTCAAGTATTTCAATGCTTCATGATCAGAATGTATGATGAATTCCTTTGGCCACAAATAATGTTGCCAAACTTCAAGTACTCTCACAAGTGCATACAATTCTTTATCATAGATTGAGTAATTCAAACGAGCACCAGTCAATTTCTCAGAAAAATAAGCGATAGGCCGACCCTCTTGCATCAAAACGCCACCTATGCCTATACCACTAGCATCACATTCAACTTCAAATTGCTTCGAAAAATCAGGTAATGCAAGCAATGGTGCAGAAGTAAGCAAACGTTTCAATGTATCAAATGCAATGTCTTGGGCCGCGCCCCATACAAAAGGAACACCTTTCTTTGTCAAATCATTTAATGGTGCAGCAATGGTGCTAAAATCTTTCACAAAGCGCCTATAGAAACCAGCGAGACCGTGGAAACTACGCACTTGACTTACATTCATTGGAGTAGGCCAATTCTGAATTGATTCAATTTTAGATTGATCTACCTCTACTCCATGCTTAGAAACAACAAATCCTAGGAATATGACCTTATCTTTTGCAAATGTACACTTCTCAAGATTAGCATACAGTTTATTATCACGTAACACTTGCAAAACTTGTCTAATATGAGTGCAATGTTCAGATTCGGTGTGGCTGTATATGAGTATATCATCAAAGTAAACAACCACAAAACGACCAATAAACTCTCTCAAAACATGATTCATCAAACGCATGAAAGTACTAGGTGCATTAGTAAGACCAAACGGCATAACTAACCACTCATACAAGCCGAATTTAGTTTTGAAAGCAGTTTTCCATTCATCCCCTTCTTTCATCCTAATTTGATGATAACCACTACGCAAGTCAATTTTAGAGAAAACAGCAGCACCACTCAATTCATCGAGCATATCCTCTAAGCGTGGAATAGGATGAAGATATCGAATAGTGATGTTATTAGTCGCTCTACAGTCAACACACATGCGCCATGTACCATCTTTCTTAGGAACTAAAATAACAGGAACAGCACAAGGGCTAAGAGAAACACGAATGTACCCTTTATCCAGCAACGCTTGTACTTGCTTCTGAATTTCCTTAGTTTCTTCGGGATTAGTCCTATAGGGTGCCCGGTTGGGAAGTGTGGCACCAGGAATCAAGTCCACTTGATGTTCTATACCACGCAATGGAGGTAAGCCTGCGGGTACATCTTCTGGAAACACATCCCCAAAGTCCTGCAAAACAGAGGAGACACCAAGCGAAATAGGGGTCATGTCGTTAGAAACCAATACCTCGCCCTTATACATGAGCACAAGTGGCACGGCTGTAGGATCCTCACGAAATTCTCTCATATCTTCCTTAGTGGCTAATATCAATAAACCAGGCGCTCTCTCACTTTTCGTTATATCACTCAATTTAGGCTCAATTACATCAGGAACAGCTATCACGCAATCTCGCCGAGTGGTAGTATCGTCCTTCAAGTTCACCTCTATCTTCTGGCGAGAATCATTCACAATTTCTTGTGGTGTCATTGGCTGCATAGTAATCTTCTTTCCTTTGAATTCCAAGTGATATGTATTGGCTCGGCCATTGTGTTGCACATGGCGATCATAGAGCCAAGGCCGACCCAATAGTAGGTGACAAACAGTCATAGGAACCACATCAAAATCAATAGAATCTTTGTATGGCCCTATTTGAAAGTTCACTCGTACCATATGATTTACCTTCATCTCACCATTGTTGCTCAACCATTGTATGTAGTATGGCTTGGGATGAGGTAAGTATGTCAAATTCAGTTTGGCACAAAGTTCCTTACTTGCAAGATTTCTGCAGCTACCTCCATCAATAATGGCCTTGCAATCTTTGTTTGGTCCAACTAGAGCTTTTGTTTGGAACAGGTTGCAACGCTGGGATTCCTCAACCGGTTGCACACTAAGTACACGTGAAGATACGACAATCGTGGGTGCACGCTCAGCATATGCATCAGCACCAACCTCGCCGTCATCAATATCATCATCAGAAGCTTCATCTCCACTTTCTACTTCACCTTGTTCATTAACAAACATAACCTTGCTGTTTGGACAATCCTTCTTGTAGTGACCTCTACCTCCACAAGTATGGCTTACCACATCACGAGTACGTGCAGTAGACATGTTGGAACCCGAGCTAGCAGCAGGGGCAGCGGGTTTCCGAGCATTAGAACCAAACGAAGGTGTACTTGCTGGTTTGGCTGATGGTGTAAACGGAACAACAGCTGGGGGTGTGACTGTAGGAGGAATAGATCTGGCCGAATATCCGCTGGAGGATGGAAAACGAGCGCGTGACTTTGCCTCTTCTGCCAACTGGGATTCAGCCTCTCTAGCATGGTGCAATAGCTCATTCATGGTCTCATACTTGTGATGACGCACTATGCTCTTGATTGGCAACTTCAGATTGTTTAGAAATCGCTGCATGGTCATCTCAATAGACTCGCGAACTCGAGCACGCTGCATAAGCATCTCCATCTCCATGTAGTACTCATCAACTGTCATGGTGCCTTGCTTCAGTTGCGTCAATTTATCAAAAACTGATCGCAAATAGTTGGTTGGTACGAAACGAGCTTTCATGATTTGTTTCATCTCGCACCAATCCATCACAGGAAGTTCATTGTCCTCCCTCCTATGTTGCACAAGAGCATCCCACCAACGCAAAGCATAACCATCAAATTCAGATGCTGCAATCTTGACCTTTTTATCTTCTGGATAGTCAAATAAGCGCCAGAGTTTCTCAATCTTCAACTCCCATGTGAGATAGTCTTCAGGATCAATGGAACCATCAAACTTAGGAATTGAGAATTTTGGCTTGCCCAAACCATCATCAGCAGCTTGGTTGGGCACACGTTTAGCACGCCCAAGAGGGGCAAACCCACGGCCATGAGCAGGTGCATGGGTGGGGAATAGCGTCCCCGCCAACATGTGGAGCAGCATCCACAGCGCTACCCTCAGCAAAATCATCAAAGGCACCATCATGTTGAGGATCTTCCCTTCTATGTAAGGCGGCTGTCAAACCCTCAATGGACTGCTGCAAAGCGGTGACATTGACATTGAGCGTAGCCACTTGCGTTTGAATAGTATCAACCGTTCCAACATGCTGATCCAATCTCATATTCATATCCTGGAGATTCTTGTCAATGGCATCATCGTGTTAGTAAACACACGTGTCAAGTGGGACTTCAAAGCCTCATATTCACGCCAATTAACAAGCTCCTCATCCTTCTTTTTCTGCATCACAACATCATCATCACTAGAAGACATGATTAGTAGGTTAGTGCAAAAATCAAAATCTGTATGGTGGAACTCTCACAGCTCACTGACAACTAATAAGAAAGGAGATCTTACCGTTTCAAAGTGAATAGAGATGCTCTACCAAACAAAATCAAAAACTGATGCACTGATGTGATGAAGTGAATATCAAAGGTATAGAGAACGATCACAGGGCACACAGGGTATTTATGGTGGAGCTGTAGGTATGGTATCCTAACTACACCACAAATAAGTCCTAGTGCTGATCGTATGACAAAGACCCACGGAAACACACACGGTGGAGATAAATGGGGCAATTGCAACTATGAAAATGAGCTCAATAAAGTAATGTATGTCGGAGGAAAGCTCGTGTTGCAATGCACAAGGAGAGACGCTAGCAATGTCTCAACGAAACGGGCACAAGATTGCTAAACTGAGCAGCCCGCAGAGCACTAAGCATGCTAGTCTCGTAGGATAGTTTTAGACACAAATAAAGGCTTACTAAGGCTCACAAGGATAGGTACGCTATGTGGACTCAGTAAAAAAAAATAAACAAAAAAAGAAAAAAAATTTGACCTGAGAATTGGTCTCTGCCACAGCAGAAAAACGGCCTAAAATCCTGCCGCGGCAGGATGGCAGCAGATTTTTTTTTTTGCTCGTATGAGGGCAGACCGGTCTGTGGTGAGGCGACGGTCAATTTTTTTTTTCACGCCGGAGTACAGACCTGTCTGCGGTCAGGCGTGAGGCAGCGAGCCAATTTTTTTTATTCCGACTTGCCAAGAAGTACGCAACTAGGACTCTTTACTTGGTCGGATCTGACTTGATGGTAGCGGAAAAAGATGGTGGAAAACAACTAGAACAACTAGAAAACCAATCTACGAAGAACAGATCTAAATCTAATCGAAAAGAGGAACTCGACCAGCAACTATTACTCGATTACGATGTAATCTAGGCTATGGCAACTCGTTTTGTGGGGCTTTTTCTGTATAGGATGAAAAACACTCTCGAATCTAAGGATGGATTGTGGATTGCTTACCGAGGCAACGAGGAACTCTGATACCAAGATGATATGGGGTGGCCCGATCTTCTCAGTAAGTGGATGGCGATGATGATGGTGGACGATAGATAACTAGCCTGTAGCTATGAACTCTCCCGCTCGATCCCTGATGCCAATGCAACAGCTCTCGAACCTTGTAGGATATTCACAACACCACGCTCTTGCGCACGCAGCCGTGACCACGAGCAGTGATACGCAATCTACTAATTCCCAATGGAACAACAGATCACACTCAATTATAGTTGGTAGATTCGAACACAGGGTAATTCCAGAGGTTCTATGAAAGAAACAACTCCAAAATATTTTAACGTGGTCTTAACCCTAACTTGTGACGGCTACAGAAGTTTTTATGAGGGCTGGGGCGTCCTCCCCTATAAACGGGCCTAAAAACAGCCATAACTTGGCCCAAACTGACTCGGTTTGACTCAAACTGATACATACCAACCCATATATGGGTTCGGCCTTATTGGCACGCAGTCCAAACGTCGTGGAACACCTCAAACATGTAATTCTGGTTGCGCCATCTCTCTCTCTTGCTCATACGTGATTTCTTCATTGCCTCCTAGTGCGCATGCCTCCCGCTCCTCCCTCGCGCACTTGTTGATATTGGAAATCAGCGCTTGTCCTTCTTGCTGCAACTCTCCTCCTCCTCGCGCAACACTTGTATTATCAATAAACCTGATCATACAAAGATGCATAGACTTAGGTAGTATAAAGTTCTCATTAAGTAAAACATCAGGTTCAATTAAGAGTGAATTCACCTGTTGCTCAATCAGCTTTGCACGAGCTCTTGTAATGGGTCCAATCCTGATTTCATTGGATTTGTTCTTTGCAGCAACATCTACATTGTGAATAGGAGTAGGAGATAGTGGAATAGTATGGATGTCCTCATCACCTAAGGTTTTATGGTGAAATTTTTTAGTGCATCAAGATGAACAAAATTGGTAGCATTTTTCACAAAAGCAAGCGCCAATGTGGCAAGAGTTCGGGGAACCGGGCCGAGCTCAACCCCAAGTTGGCCATAGTTTCACCAGGGAGGATGATGCCCACATGTTGGGTCGATGATAGCTTTCTCGCCGCGGCGGGGTTGAGGGCGGACTTCGACCTCATGTGTGCAAATTCAAAGATAACACTACTCGCATATGCAAGCCACAATACCTACACCGAGCTCACCTATGAGTTCCTTGCCTCCTTCTATGATGACCACAGGGAGAAAGTGTAATGCGTGCACGGTAAGATTCATCATGAACCAGTGGCACTATGAAATAACTTTTGAACAATTTTGTGATGGTTTTGGCTTCCCTCATGATGGGGAGTCAACTGTTACAAATTTATATAGCGTCACAAGTGGAGAAACTTGGGAGGTTGTTTCTGTTAAAGATGGCAGGGACTTCTTCTAGAAGAAGATGTCCACCATTCAGAACCCAACACTTTGCTACTACACCTTGTTCCTCGCCAACACACTGCTGGGAAGACGAGATACCAGTTCCATGGCCAATGCGGACATGGCTATCATCACCAAGGCACTCTTCCCCAATGCACCACAAAGCCCCAATCTCACGACTCTACTCATCCAGCACTTTCATCACCAGAGCAACAAGACGAAAGGTGACATTTGCATTGGTGGATTGGTAACCCACCTTTCCCATGCATTAATCATTATATTACCTATGATGCAACATGTTGATCGCTCCAAACTTATGGATGTCAAATATTTGACTGCTTGTGGTTTCCACGGTGTTTACCGAGATAACAAGATACTCCGAGCATATCAGTTTGGTTATCTTGGTGATGCACAAGTCGAGAAGGTTCCGTTGCCCTGTCTACCAGCCTTCACGATTGTGGCGAAGGACAACTGGATCCTCACCAAGGATCAAGTGGTGGAGATCATGGCTGAATTCCAGCTTGATCAAGAGGAAGATGAAGAAGGAGAGCAGCAGGATGAGGATGAGCATGAGCAGGAGCAGGATTACAACCCTGCTTGGGAGGGACAGCAGCAGCAGCAGGGGGATCCTGGGACCCATGGCCCAATCAGCCGCAGCAGGGGTTCAACTATGTCCCCTATCAAGAATTTCAGCAGCTCAACCAGCACGTTGGGGAGATTGACCACACTCTACAAGGAGTGAATGAAGATGTGAGTGCCTTAACTCAAAACTTTAGTCACTTCATGACCAACTTCCCCGACTACTACTAGCAGTATCCACACCAGCTGAGCCTGGCAATAGGCTAAGCTTGGGGGAGGCTTGAAAACCTCAAACCTTGCATTCATATTTTTATTTCTTCATTTGATTTAGTCTACTTCTTAAAAATTTCATGTTTATTTTAGTTTGCATTCCTAAACCAAAAATACAAAAAAAATAGTTGTAACTTTTATTGCAAATTCATTTGTTTGTTTCTCTCAGAGATTGCTCAATTTCAGGTGACTTGGCAATAGGGAAATATAGAGGGGGTTCAACTCAAGTACGAGAACGAAGCAAGCAAGATGGTATCACATTCCTTTCATCACCTTTTCTACAACTTTAAATTGATCCTATAATCATTTACTCTCTTGCACTAGAGTCACTCCCCGCTTAGCTTGCTATCCTATAAATTCTATTCTTTTGCTAGTGTCTCCTTTTTAGCTTTGAAGTAATAAGCAATGAACTTGGTTAAAAATATTTCCTACATTTTTATAACAAGAAAAAGCATCCAAAAGATGACCTGAGTCCATGTTTAGCCCAAAGGATTTGATTTTAGAACTACTCCATCCCATTTGAGCTCAATGTAAATAGACTCGATAACACCCTTGAATGAAATTGTCTGATAAAATGGATGCTTCGAAGTAGTAGATATTATGCCACTGATTTTTCTAATAATTACCATAAGATATTGCTTTACACGTGTCATTAAAACACTATCATGGTCCATGGGGAACTATTAACTCCGCTGGCCAACAAACGATCTAAATGTGGGAAACCACTTGATTTTGGCTATTGAGTTATGTAAACGTCTGTAGCAGCAATGCTATGACAGGTAAAATTTTAGTCTCCTCATGGTTTCACGTTCCAAGTGAAGTTGTAGTACTCCTCTGACCCACTATTGCTCAACAATTGTTTATTGGCATGGTCACGAGTGCACAACACAGTCCCAATTAACATGTTAAAAACAGTGGCATGATTTCTCTATGAAAGAGCTGAAGTTTTTGAAAAGCAAGGAAAGGAAAAAGGTGCTTTGAGAGTCTTGAAATTTTGACATGGGAAAGATGAGTTGTTCTTAAATTGAATGTTTTTGGTGCCAACTTGAGTACTCTTAATTGATTAAAGAAACAAGAGCAAAACGTTTTCATCTCTCAACAAAGAGAGACACCAAAGAATTTGTTTCACTTTCCTAGCTAAAATTTTGACACTTGCTCGGGCATCTGATTTATTTGCTAGCAAGATATACGTGGTTAGGAAGTGGATTCAGTGCAATCTTGTGAATACTTGTATGATCATGTTTAAGATTGCAGGAATTGTGAAGAAAAGAATTTGACACCAATTTGAGCTTGTAAGTTCTTTTATTTCAGTCTCAAATCTCAGCTATTCTTCCTTATTTTCTTGTCACTTGAGGGCGAGTAACATATAAGCTTGGGGGAGTTTATAGCTATGAGATTCGACACATTTTTGATGGTTTTTATTGATGGTTTTCTCCTGGATTAGATCATTTTCTAGCTTTACCTAACGCTAATACTTTGGTAACAAAGAAAACTTGGTTTTTAATGTGTGTTTCAGGTTCTGAACGTCAACAGAAGGTTTTAACAAGAGAAACACAATATTCAGGCGAAAACAAGCAAGTCTCTTTTTGAAAGCAATCGAGGGAGGCATACAGAAGCTTTAACGAGAAACTATACGGCAGGAATATTTTTCTGGCCGTATAGTTCCCACCGTATAGCTACCGCCGCCTCCATCTTGTCAAAAGGGACATATTTCGTGAAGAGGCCAAATGTGAAATCATAACACATCAGCCTCCATCCCATCCAGAAAGGAGAAAGAAGAGATCCGGAGAAGGAGGAGAAGATGTTCTTCATCTCGCTCCACGATGTTCGACCTCCTATCCATCACACCCTCATAGCCATTCCTTGTACTTGAGAGAGAGAGAGAGAGAGATCATCACCTTGCAAGATTAGGGTTTGAGATTATTTCTTCCTATCTTGAATTGTGTTGGATTACTCTTCTATTCTTATTGTGGATATCCACGGTAATATCAAAAAGAACTCCCTTTATTTAATTATATCGATGATGCTTTCTTCTATCATGTGTGAGTAAGTTCCTTAGGCGTGGGAGATGTAAGGGATTGGTGAGATGTGATGTGCCTCCATATATTTTCCATTAGTTTGTGATTGGTTTATGTGTGCTTGACTATCCGTGGGATGCCTAATGCTTGTTGTCCAATTAAGGGCCCAGCCAAGATGATGCTTTGTTCTACATAGATAGGATCTTGTTCACTAGCAGACCGATGACCCCCGAGTGACACGGGGATATCAATGGGAAACTAGTTTGACTCGAGGATAACGAGAAACCACTGTGCTTATTGCATTAGTCCGATCCAAGGAGCTTAATTGCTAAGCAACCTGAAGGATCTTAATCGTCTAGTGACTGACCATGGATTTGGTAATAGGCTAGTAGGATTATTGAAGTTCGGATGAAATCTACCAAGAGGAGTTCTGGCTAATTATGGATTTCTCGCTTACACATATATTTATAAGATTATAATTGTTACATTTATCATTCGTCCACCTGGCACAGTCACTATCACCATGAACTGTATCTCCCCGTGCCTTCTTCGTCATCTGCAGAAAACCACAAACAATCAAATCATTCTTTACTTTTATGCTTTTTAGTCCTGAATTTTAAATTTTAGTTTTATTTAAATACATCCTGTTTAATCCATATATCATTCTTATTTCCACACTTCCAGTCAATTCACTCGAAGACCTGTGACAACTTTGAGAGTGACAAAGACTTCACTCATAAACACTTACCTTTGGGCTTCCTGTGGGATCAATATCTATACTTCGAAACTAGCTACAAATGATCTGTGCACTTGTAGACATCAGCCCCCTGAAATGATTTTTGAATCCTGTGAATGCATTGTCGTGAGGCCTCATTGGTTTTTATTTGATTCTTCCCGAGGTTGATCGTACGTGTGTTGCTATTTGTGCACCCCTGCAGGGTAAATCTTTCTGAAAGCCATGTCCGCATTTTTGGATGACTTGGAGCATATTCTCGATCATAGATAACTATAACTAAAGTACCTTGTTTAATTTGACTAAAACATGACTAGTGAATAGTGCAATACTCATGGAATGGTTAATAAAACTGCCAACGTATGGGATGTTCTTCCGCCTTCTTGTTCGGTAAGCGAGAGGGAGGGCGAGTGATGTTTGTTTATGTTACTTATATAACTGTTGTTTCTAATTAACGAGCGTCCGTCCATATCTAGTTTGGCAGATGTTTTAGCGTGTCTCTATAGAACTGTTTAGATATTATCTTTCACTGCAATTATGTCAGCCCTAGGTTGTTCCCTTTAGATGCATAAAGACTTGCTGAGTATGTCAACACCCGGATTATTAATTCCAGATGTCTGTTATGCCATACCTCGCAATCCCAGGATTACCATTTTTGCGAGACATAACAGATTGGATATCACAGTACATCATCCATTACAAACCATAAATAAGGTCTTACACAAATAAGGATCTCATGATACAGTCTTAGTACAATCAAACAGCATAATAGATAGCATAGCGGTGGGGTCCATCTTCAGAGTCACATGCAATGCTGACAATGGGGGATAGTCCTAGTTACCATAGCCGTCCTACTGTGCTTCATCTTGGTAATCTCCTTCATAGTCTGGCCATAGGAATAGCCAGGGACAAAAGCCATGAGTACTCTTTAAGTACTCGCAAACCACCACTAACAAGTAGTATAGTTCTAGTGAGAATACTAACTCTATGTTTATTTGTAAAGTTAAGTTTGAAACCTAAGCTGAGTTCTGAAACAAAGAAAGATAAAAGAAGTTCGAAAACACCTAAGTGGGAACTTAATCATCATAGACACAACTCTATTGTGGTCAAGTCATGTCACAATTCATTTCATAAGTTGTTTTGAAAACATCTGACAATGGAACAGTATGGCCACTCCAACTATCCATAACCGCGGACGCGGCTATTCGTATAGTTTGACACTCTTAAGAGGTGGTACACTTTCACCACAAGATTCGATACATCTGTCAGGGATAACCCTGAATCATCGTACTTAGTATGCAGATAATCAAACATAACCTTTCCTTTACACACCCTAGTATAAGAACCTCTCCTATGAGAATGGCCTCCCAACCATGACCATCTGTCATCTTGGGCACTACATAGGTGGACAACATTGAGAGGTAGCCTCAGCTCAAACCTCTCCCGCGAGGGAACTAATACTAATGCATATAAACTTCCGGCTAAGCCTTATCCAATTCAGGTATTGTGGTTGTACGGTAAAATTGGAATGGTATCGCATCCGAACCCAACCATCAGTTTTGTAAAAGGGCTAAGGCTCATGCCTCAACATTTTCATCATCATAAACCATTTGTGTTTCTCAACACATGTCAAAACATCTCAATAGAATGACTCATCATTCCAAGGTTTTCACAAGTCATTTTCACCAAGTATTCCCATCTAAAGTGAATCAAGTTTTGGGTTTTGTTCCAACTACTAAGTTAAGAGTGTTCACTAATGTGGGATGCTAATGTCAATCTCATGCCATAGAATGACATCTAAGTTTAACTAGATATGTCAAGTTTTATACTCTTTATGCTACCTTTAAACAAGTAAAGGACTTTGGTAAAGTAAAGAAAGTAAAGCTTGTAAATAAAACTTGGAGTAGGTATAAGTCCAAAATGATATAACCAAAGCATGCCTAATGCCTTTGATTAGGTTATCTAGCTTGCAAGGGTTAGCTTGCATTGTTAAATGATGGCTTGCTAGTATAATACTTGCAAGTGTTTGCTTGCCAATAATAGCTTGCCTTGGTTTGTGCAGTGGTTGAAGTTTTCTTCCTCCTCCTCTTGGTAGAACTCCTCCTCGTAAGCTTGGTCGGTACTATCGTCTATAAATACATACGGGATACACAATCACCAAACAATACTTAACTAGTCTACTTAGCACACTAAGGCACACATTTGATGATCTAGTATCATCACAAGCATCACAAGATTTAATGAACTAGTTTCATTCTTTTTATTTGAGAAAAGTAATTTCTACTCACTGAAATTAACTAATATTTAATATTCTCCAATTAAAATATGAGATCATGTGGACACATGTCCTCACCCCATATTCTAACCTATGGGAATGTGATTTAAAGGTTGGATCATATTTTAATAAGTTTAAGTTTAATAATTAATGATTTAAAGTGACTAGAAATGCCTATATAGCATTATATTGGTACTAGTCCAAAGTCACTGCCTGCAAACCTTAATATTATTACATATTCAAATATGTATGGTTAAATGTGATTTTTGAGAGTTGGAATCAACTCAGAAGCTATTATGGTTGATTTTATAAAAATGTTTGAGTGTGCAAAAGCTTCTATTTTGTTATTTTTACTAGGAGAGATCTCTAACTCTAAAAGATTTAAATCCAACGGTCTTCGATAGATATTTTCTATAGCTTTCCAACAAAATTGGAATCACTCAATTTGGTTCAGTAAATCTTCCTGAAATGATTTTTAAGTGACGCTTCAGTGATGAGGCGGCGTGACAAGGGGGTTACTTTGTGACACTTAAAACCCGAAATGGTACGGGGCGATCCGGGCCACATGATTAGAACTCAAATCAATGGCTCACGGTCGTCGTGGACGACGAACTCGTTGCCGGCGAGACTAGACCCTAAACGGTCGGTGGGGGTCTACTGGGGACGTACCAGGGCTCCAGCGAGTGCGGCGAGGCAGGCAAACAAACTAGTGGACGACGGTGAGCTTAGGCGAGGTCGCGGCAGGGGCTGAGGTGGACGGAATCGACGACAACTTCTCCTCCTCTGCAGCGGCTACCTCCGGTGCAATTCCGGCGAACAACGACTCGAGCTGCTCCGGCGAGAGAGGGGAAATGGTCAGTGGAGAGAGAGGAGTGGAATGGTGTGAAGAGATGGTGCGAGTGAGGCCTCCTTATATAGGCTCGACGCGGCGGCAGAGAAGCATGGCGCGGCTCGTTGGTGATGACGAAATAGGGGGCTACCGGCATGTGCGAGGTAGGCAGATGGTGGATGGTCTGCTGGCGATCAGCTACGGTGCAATGGCGCGGCTAGGGGCGGTGCCTAACTGTCAGGGGCTTCCCGTGCTCGGGGAGACAGAGGCGGTGCTCGACGGCGATCATGGCGACTGTGGGTCGTGCGGCGGTGCACGGCCGTGTCTGGCGGGGTGCTGGGTTCAAGGCGGAGCGGCGTGCGCGATTTGGTGTCGAGGCGCGGTTTGCTGCGTGCTGGCGGTGATCGCGCTCTAGTGCACTCTAGATGCTCGCGTGGTCTTGAGAGGGCGGCGTGGTATGCTGGCTGGGCTTGGGGAAGGCGAGGAGTGGTGTGGTCTGGTCTATCTCCTAGACATGGCGATTGAGAGAGAGGGGCGGTCGGCTGCGAGCTGTCCATGCTCGACCGGCGAGCATGGCGCTCAGGTGGCGCGACACTGCTGCAAATGGCTAGGGGGTAGCCTCTTGATGGCCTGGTTGGCACTGGGGGAGACAATGGGAGGGGTTTTAGGCCTTAGTGGTATTTGATCACTGCTTTAAAACAGTAATAGTTAGGCAGTTTGATTAGTGCTCACTAAGTGTTCGACACAATGGACGCATGAACAAAAAATTTGAATATTTGAAAGATTTTTGGTGGGTGCTTTGATCTGATGCTTGGTAGACTGTGGTTGCTAGGATTTGTTAAATGGAATTCATTTGAGTGGGTTTTGCAAAAGTGTGATCTATACATATGAACTACATTCAATTTTCAATTGTCATTTAAATTTAGTGTTTGAAAGTTTTTAGGATGAAACAAAGTGGGCCTTGGTACATCACTACTTGTACTAGCAAGGGGTGCAAAGATCCACAATTGTCTCTGTTAAGATTTGAGTGCTAGAAATAGCCAAAGTAGGCTAAGTGATTAAAATGGCAAAAGTGACCATTTGCTTATTTAATTCTTTTTGCTTTATTTTTCTTTGGGATTTGCTTGGGGATGATCTATATGATGTGTAATTCACCTTAGAGTCATTTTACAGTCAATAGATCACTCAATCATGGCATTTCAAACAACTCCTATTTTAAATGCACACACATATGAATGCTGAAAGATTTTTAAATAGAAAAAGGTTTTGTTAACCCTAAATTGGGTAGATTTGATCTTGCTCACTTGGATTAAAGTTTTGGGATGTTACAAACCTTCCCCCCTTAAATAAAATCTCGTCCCGAGATTTAAGAAAGAAAACTAGGAACTAAAGAGATTTGGGAACTCAGTCCTAATGCATTCTTCTCGCTCCCAAGTGGCTTCCTCTTCGGTATGGTTGCTCCATTGAATCTTGATAAATTTGATACTCCTGGTCCTGGTGGTTCTGTAGGGTTCCTCTAAGATACATATGGGCACTTCAGGATACGTCAGGTCCTTGTTGATATCAACAGCTCGGTGATCTATGTTCTTGAAAACTCCGGTCTTCTCCGGCACTTCTAAGCATTTGCGAAGTAACAAGATATGGAACACATTGTGGATGGCTGACATCTCTTCTGGCAGTTCCAGTTGATAAGACACTTCTCCTCGGCGATTCAGAATCTTGAAGGGTCCGATATATCTAGGGGCTAACTTTCCTTTCAGACTAAAATGCTGGGTTCCCTTCAATGGCGAAACCTTGAGATACACAAAATCTCCAACGTTGAAAGTCAGGTCTCTCCTTCTCTTGTTGGCATAACTCTTCTGTCTGGATTGGGTAGTCTTGAGGTGCTCACGGACTTTGTGAACCTTCTCTTCAGCTTCTCGGAGAATGTCGGGTCCAAAAATCTGACTCTCTCCTACTTGCGACCAATTCAAAGGGGTGCGACACTTTCTTCCGTATAGGAACTCAAATGGTGCCATTTGCAAACTGGCTTGATAACTGTTGTTGTATGAGAATTCTGCGAAAGGCAGGCAGTCTTCCCATTTTGATCCGTACTCCAACACACAAGCTCTCAACATATCTTCTAGGATTTGGTTAACTCTTTTAGTCTGTCCATCAGTTTGCGGGTGATAAGCTGTGCTGAAATTCAACTTGGTTCCTAATCCTTCCTGGACTTTCTACCAAAATCTCGAGGTAAATTGGGTTCCTCGATCTGATACTATGGTCTTGGGGGTTCCATACAGACTAACAATTCTAGCAATATACAACTCTGCTAGCTTCGAACTCTGGTAGGTTGTCTTGATAGGTATAAAATGAGCTACCTTAGACAGTCTATCAACGATGACCCAGATTGAGTCATTTCCCCTACTAGAAGTAGGCAAACCGGTGATAAAGTCCATTCCGATGGAATCCCATTTCCATTCCGGAATCTGCAATGGTTGCAACAGTCCTACGTGCCTCTAATGTTCCGCTTTGACTCTCTGACAGATATCACACTTGGCGATGTAGCTTCGGATTTCTCTCTTCATCTTGTGCCACCAAAATTGCTCTTTCAAATCTTGATACATCTTTGTTCCTCCGGGGTGGATAGAATAAAGAGTATCATGAGCTTCTTTCATGATAACTTGCTTCAGATCCGAATCTGCTGGCACGCAGATACGGCCTTTGTACCACATAACTCCTTCTTCGTCTTCGGTGAATCCATGTACCTTTCCTGTACCAATACGACGTTTGATTCCGTCGATACTTTCATTTCCCTTCTAGGCTTCCTTGATTTGGCTAATCAACATGAGTTGAAGTTCAATGCTAGCTAAGAATCCTTTGCTAGCTAGCTCAGTTCTAAACTGCTCCAGCTCTTCATATAAACTTGGTTGATTCTCCTTGATCATAGTGTTTAGCCTACATGGCAATCTGCTAAGAGCATCCGCTACCACATTGGCTTTGCCGGGGTGATAGTGAATGTCAAGGTCATAATCCTTGATTAACTCTATCCATCTCCTTTGCCTCATATGCAGCTCCTTCTGAGTGAAAATATACTTCAAGCTTTTGTGATCTGAGTAAATCTCACAGCGATTACCCATAAGATAATGACGCCATGTCTTCAATGCCAAAACTACGGCTGCTAACTCAAGATCATGGGTCGATAGTTACTCATGCATCTTTGCTTGATTGTCGAGACCAGATCTGCGATGACTTTGCCTTCTTGCATCAATACACATTCGAGACCAATCTTGGATGCATCACAATACACATCAAATGGTTTCTTGATATCTGGCATGATCAATATTGGGGCTGAAATCAATCTCTTCTTCAACTCTTGGAAACTGGCTTCACATTTGTCGGTCCATTCAAACTTCTTGTCCTTCTTTAACAGTTGGGTCATGGGTCTAGCGATGCTCGAGAATCCTTCTACGAACTTGCGGTAATATCCCGCTAATCCGAGAAATACACGGACTTGGGTTTGAGTGGTTGGGGCTTCCTATTCTTCGACATCTTTGATCTTGGCAGGATCAACAGCGACTCCTCCAGCAGACACAATATGTCCTAGGAATCCTACTTCTTCCAGCCAAAACTCACACTTGCTGAACTTGGCATACAACCGATGCTCTCTAAGGGTTTCAAGGATGATTCTCAGATGTTGCTCATGCTCTTCTTCTGACTTGGAGTAGATAAGGATATCGTCGATAAACACAACGACAAACTTATCCAGAAAATTCATAAAGTTCTTATTCATGAGATTCATGAAATAAGCAGGGGCATTGGTTAATCCAAAAGACATAACCGTATACTCGTATAAACCATAACGAGTAGTAAAGGCAATCTTCGGAATATCCGTTGCACGAATCTTATGTTGGTGATAACCAGTCCTAAGATCGATCTTAGAGAATACATTTGCTCCAGTCAACTGATCAAATAGATCCTCTATCTTTGGCAAAGGGTACTTGTTTTTGATGGTGACATCATTTAGCTTCCTGTAATCGGTGCACAGACGGTTGCATCTTTCTTGTCGACGAATAACACTGGCGATCTCCATGGCGTTGTGTTGGGTTGAATCAAGCCTGTTTCCAACATAGCATCTAGCTGCTTCTTCAATTCCACTAACTTTGAGGGGTTCATGCTATAGGGTCTCTGGGATATGGGTCCGGTTCCTGGGATTAGTTCAATAATGAACTCAATATCCCTATCCGGGGGCATACCGAGCAATTAATCTGGGAATACATCGGGGTATTCATAGACTACTCTGACTTGGTCAATGGTGCGCAGTGCTAGACTCTTGTTACACTTGAATTGACTGGGCAAGGTTTCAGATATATGCTCTATTGAGACTCCAGAGCTACTGGTCATGGTGATGGCTTTCTTGGCATAGTTAATCAATCCTTTATGCTTTGACATCCAATCCATTCCTAGTACTACTTCCAAACCTTTGGTTCCAAGTACTATTAGGTTGGCATAAAAATTTATCCCATGTATTCTGATAGGTACAGCTTTGCAAATTTTTCTAGCTTTTGTAGTTGAACCAGGGATTTGAACTATCATGACATGCTTCAAGTTGGTTTGGTGAATCTTACTAGTGCATGCTAATTCTTCAGTGACAAATGAGTGTGATGCGCCAGAATCAAACAACACTCTTGCTAAAACTGAGTTGATAGAAAACATACCTAGCACTACATCTAGCGCTTCTTGGGCTTCTTCGGTGTTCATGTGGAAGAGACGGCCGTTGCGGTTGTGAGGGTTCCCTGGGGAGAATCTTCTTCCTCGTTGAACACGACACTGCTGTTGAGCTGGGGCATTCACATTGGCAGTGGCGGCAATCTTCTTGGGGCACTCATTGGAATAGTGACCCTTCACTCCACACTCGAAACAAGTGATCTGAGACTTGTCTTTCGCTGCCACGGGCACAACATTGCTTCTAGTTCTGGGTGCAGCGTTGTTGTTGTTGTTGCTCTTGGGAGGTGCACGGTTGAAATTGCTGGTGTTGCCGAGGTGATTGTTGTTTCCTCCGGACTTCACATTTCCTCCGCTACGGTTGGGGTAGCTTGGGCGAGACATTGGGGGTCAGTTGTTCCTCGGTGCATGTCCCGTAGAAGGGTTGGGATGGTACTTCTGGTGACTATTGGATCCATCTTGGTTCATCATATGATTTTTGCGGTTGTCGTTTGCTTGATTAAGCTTCCCTTCCATCTAAATGGAAGAGTCGACTAGCTCTTCAAGATCTTGGAAACGGATGTTGACGAGGACAGTCTACATCTCATCATGCAGTCCATTCAATAATCTCTCCTTCTTCTTGGCCTGTGTTGATCTCATCAGGTGCATACCTGGCAAGGGACATGAATCTGTCATGGTACTCCACTATAGTCATTCTGCCTTGCTTCAACTCTTAGGATTCATCCCTCATTCGAGTGACTAGACCCTGCGGCACGTGGGTGCGGCTAAACATGATTTTGAAGGCTTCCCATGTCATCACTTGACCATGGTTCATTGTGCGGACGCTGTTCCACCATGCTCTTGCATCTCCTGCCAGATAGTGGGTGGCAAAAAGAACCTTCTCGTTGGCATCCACTCCAGCTACTTCTAAGTTGTAATCCATTGTCTGCAACCAGTCATCAGCATCTAGTGGGTTCTTTGAAGTACTAAAGATTGGGGGATTGGTATTCTGGAAGTTTTTGAGTTTGGATCCATGATGATCCTGATTTCCATGGTTCTGGTTGTTGTGAGCCATCTAGGCAATCTGCTGTAGTGTTGCTAGATTAGCTTGGCGCTCTGCCCTGCTTGCTTCCCTATCTGCGATGAGAGTCTACAGAATCTGCAGCATTGGGTCTTGCGATGAGCTGCTCCCTCCTTGGTTTCCACGAGGCATCTGAAGATTTAGGTAGATAAAGGGGTATGAGGGAAAGTTCTATGGTTCATGGTTTTGATTTCAAAGCTAAAACTTTGAATTTGACTCAGGTTTTGCAACTAACTTCTTTTCATTCATTCAAGCAAAGCACACGATACAAACACACACACACCACAACATCAAAGGGAAACAGATGGTTTTAAGAACCATTCTGTAAGCTACAATACAATGGGACCGATACTCCTCATGCTACGACAGTGCTCTAGTGCATGTACTCATCGTCGATGAAGTCGGAGTCGCCATCGTCGGTGTAGAAGTCCACGACATCTTCCTCCAGAAAGTCATCATCATTGCTGAGGTAGGAGTCAATATCCCCTTAGATATCTTCACCTTCCTCTTCTTCTTCCTTTATGTTAAGCTGAGATTCTTGCTCCTTGATGGTCTTCTCGAGGTCGGCCACCTTCTTGCGAATACGGTCGATGGTGCGATCCTTCTTTGCACGCTGATGGCAAAGAGACTAACGATCCTGGACGAGCAGTGAGAAAGTCTGGGCCTTCTGGGCGGCAATGGGAAGGTTGTTGTTGGCGAGCTCTCTAGCATTGTCCAACTCCTTACATGCGTAAATGCAGAGGGAAGTCGAGGTTCTCCACTTGGCCTTGGGTGGGTGACTTGGCATCTCTAGCGGCATTCCCATGGAATCACGCCTTGCATAGTGAATAAAGCGGGTTCCTTGGATAAGGTTGACACTGAGGGCACACAGACATGCGAGAACTTCATGCATTGCTCTAGCTAATCCATCTAGCCAGTTGTTCTCTCTCACGGAGAACTGAATCCTCCCAGATACTGGTGCCTCTATCTTGCCTCGAAGATCAGCAGTCACTAGCCATTGTAAATCTCCTCCTGGTGGACCCGGGAGTTGAGCTCCAAGGAATTCTGGATGAGGACGCTCCAAGAACTCAAACAGTGCGTCCAAATCCCTCTCGACGATCAGTTGGCCTCCGTTGCCCAACTGGTAGAACTTGCTGTATTGAGCTTCCATCTATAAGAATTTAGGATGAGAAAGTTAGTGAAGTGATCAAGTATGTCAAATTTTTATGTAGTAATGTAAGAATTTGGAGGAACATGAATTTTTTTGAGAGAAAGAATTCCCAAAGGTAAGAGAGGAAATAGTTTTCATAAATACTCACTTTGGTTTTTGAAACTAAGTTTTTGTTCGGACGTCCATTCTAACTAGGGTCTCCTATGGTCAGGATGGCTTTGATACCAACTTGTCAACACCCGGATTTTTAATCCCAGATGCCTATTATGCCATACCTTGCAATCCCAGGATTACCATTTTTGCGAGACATAACAGATTGGATATCACAGTACATCATCCATTACAAACCATAAATAAGGTCTTACACAAATAAGGATCTCATGATCCAGTCTTAGTACAATCAAGCAGCGGAATAGATAGCGTAGTGGTGGGGTCCATCTTCAGAGTCACATGCAATGCTGACGATGGGGGATAGTCCTAGTTATCATAGCCGTCCTGCTGTCCTTCATCTTGGTAATCTCCTTCATAGTCTGGCCATAGGAATAGCCAGGGACAAAAGCCATGAGTACTCTTTAAGTACTCGCAAACTACCACTAACAAGTAGTATAGTTCTAGTGAGAATACTAACTCTAAATTTATTTGTAAAGTTAAGTTTGAAACCTAAGCTGAGTTTTGAAACAAAGAAAGATAAAAGAAGTTCGAAAACACCTAAGTGGGAACTTAATCATCATAGACACAACTCTATTGTGGTCAAGTCATGTCACAATTCATCTCATAAGTTGTTTTGAAAACATCTGACAACGGAACAGTATGGCCACTCCAACTGTCCATAACCGCGGACGCGGCTATTCGAATAGTCTGACACTCTGCAGAGGTGGTACACTTTCACCACAAGATTCGATACATCTATCAGGGATAACCCTGAATCATCATACTTAGTATGCAGATAATCAAACATAACCTTTCCTTTACACACCCTAGTATACGCACCTCTCCTATGAGCCTCCCAACCATGACCATCTGTCATCTTGGGCACTACATAGGTGGACAACATTGAGAGGTAGCCTCTGCTCAAACCTCTCCCGCGAGGGAACTAATACTAATGCATATAAACTTCCGGCTAAGCCTTACCCAATTCAGGTATTGTGGTTGTACGGTAAAATTGGAATGGTATCGCATTCGAAACCAACCATCAGTTTTGTAAAAGGGCTAAGGCTCATGCCTCAACATTTTCATCATCATAAACCATTTGTGTTTCTCAACACATGTCAAAACATCTCAATAGAATGACTCATCATTCCAAGGTTTTCACAAGTCATTTTCACCAAGTATTCCAATCTAAAGTGAATCAAGTTTTTGGTTTTGTTCCAACTACTAAGTTAAGAGTGTTCACTAATGTGGGATGCTAATGTCAATCTCATGCCATAGAATGACATCTAAGTTTAACTAGATATGTCAAGTTTTATACTCTTTATGCTACCTTTAAACAAGTAAAGGACTTTGGTAAAGTAAAGAAAGTAAAGCTTATAAATAAAACTTGGAGTAGGTATAAGTCCAAAATGATATAACCAAAGCATGCCTAATGCCTTTGCTTAGGTTATCTAGCTTGCAAGGGTTAGCTTGCATTGTTAATGATGGCTTGCTAGTATAATACTTGAAGTGTTTGCTTGCCAATAATAGCTTGCCTTGGTTGGTGCAGTGGTTGAAGTTTTCTTCCTCCTCCTCCTCGTAAGCTTGGTCGGTACTATCGTCTATAAATACATACGGGATACACAATCACCAAACAATACTTAACTATTCTACTTAGCACATTAAGGCACACATTTCATGATCTAGTATCATCACAAGCATCACAACATTTAATGAACTAGTTTCATTCTTTTTATTTGAGAAAAGTAATTTCTACTCATTGAAATTAACTAAGATTTAATATTCTCCAATTAAAATATGGGATCATGTGGACACATGTCCTCACCACATATTCTAACCTCTGGTCATGTAATTTAAAGGTTGGATCATATTTTAATAAGTTTAAGTTTAATAATTAATGATTTAAAGTGACTAGAAATGCCTATATAGCATTATTTTGGTACTAGTCCAAATTCACTGCATGCAAACCTTAATATTATTATAATTTCAAAGTGGTATGGTTAAATGTGATTTTTGAGAGTTGGAATCAACTCAAAAGCTATTATGGTTGATTTTATAAAAATGTTTGAGTGTGCAAAAGCTTCTGTTTTGTTATTTTTACTAGGATAGATATCTAACTCTAAAGGATTTAAATCCAACGGGCTTGGATAGATATTTTCAGTAGCTTTCCAACAAAACTGGAATCACTCAATTTGGTTTAGTAAATCTTCCTGAAATGATTTTTAAACTAAGGGACAAAATTGATTCTAAGTCTAAATAGAAAAACACCTATTTGAATTTGTGGGCTAGCGCGGGAAAACTAACGGGCCGGCCCAGTGACGCTCAGTAGTGCAGAGGTTGACTGGCAAGGGGGGTCCGCCTGTCAGCGACACTTAAAACCCGAAACGGTATGGGGCGATCTAGGCCAAACGATTAGAACTCAGATCAACGGCTCACGGTCGTCGTCGACGACGAACTCGTCGCCAGCGAGACTGAACCCTAAACGGCCGGTGGGGGTCTACTGGGACGTACCAGGGCTCCAGCGAGTGCGGCGAGGCAGGCAAACGAAATGGTGGACGACGGCGAGCTTAGGCGAGGTCACGTCAGGGGCTGAGGTGGACGGAATCGACGACAACTTCTCCTCCTCTGTAGCGGCTACCTCCGGTGCAATTCCGGCGAACGGCGGCTCGAGCTACTCCGGATAGAGAGGGGAAATGGTCAGTGGAGAGAGGGGAGTGGAATGGTGTGAAGAGATGGTGTGGGGGAGGCCTCCTTATATAGGCTCGACGCGGCAACAGAGAAGCATGGCACGACTCGTCGGTGATGGCGAAATAGGGGGCTACCGGCGTGGGCGAGGTAGGCGGACGGTGGGTGGTCTGCTGGCGGTCAGCTACGGCACAATGGCGCGGCTAGGGGCGGTGCCTAACTATCGGGGGCTTCCCGCGCTCAGGGAGACAAAGGCGGTGCTCGACGGCGATCATGGCGATCATGGGTCTGCTGGCGGTGCAGCCGTGTCGCAGGTTCGAGGTTCAAGCGGGCGGCGTGCGATTTGGTGTCGAGGCGCGGTCTGCTGCGTGCTAGCGGTTATCGCGCTCTAGCGCGCTCTGGCTACTCGCACAGAGAAAGGGCGGCGCAGTGCTGAGGTGGTCCAGTGCCTAGCTGGGCTTGGGAAAGCGGTAGGGAGTCGCGGTGTGGTCTGGTCTATCTCCTAGACATGGCGAGAGAGAGGGGCGGGTTTGCGCTGCTGTCCATGCTCGACCATGAGCATGGCGCTCGTGTGTGGCAAGATGCTGCAAACGGCTAGGGGGTAGCCTCTTGATGGCCTGGTTGGCACTGGGGGAGACAATGGGAGGGGTTTTAGGCCTTAGTGGTATTTGATCACTGCTTTAAAACAGTAATAGTTAGGCAGTTTGATTAGTGCTCACTAAGTGTTCGACACAATGGCCGAATGAACAAAAAATTTGAATTTTTGAAAGATTTTTTGTGGGTGCTTTGATCTGATGCTTGGTAGGCTGTCGTTGCTAGGATTTGTTAAATGGAATTCATTTGAGTGGTTTTTGCAAAAGTGTGATCTATACATATGAACTACATTCAATTTTCAATTGTCATTTAAATTTAGTGTTTGAATGTTTTTAGGATGAAACAAAGTGGGCCTTGGTACATCACTACTTGTACTAGCAAGGGGTGCAAAGATCCACAATTGTCTCTGTTAAGATTTGAGTGCTAGGAATAGCCAAAGTAGGCTATGTGATTAAAATGGCAAAAGTGACCATTTGCTTATTTAATTCTTTTTGCTTTATTTTTCTTTGGGATTTGCTTGGGGATGATCTAGATGATGTGTAATTCACCTTAGAGTCATTTTACAGTTAATAGATCACTCAATCATGGCATTTCAAACAACTCCTATTTTAGATGCACACACATATAAATGCTTAAAGTTTTTAAATAGAAAATGTTTTTGTTAACCCTAAATTGGGTAGATTTGATCTTGCTCACTTGGATTAAAGTTTTGGGATGTTACAGAGTACCCCTAGGGTCTCACACAAATTATTGATTAGGTTGTAAGGTACATCCATAAGGAGGCTACAAGGTCGATAAGGACGATGAAGGAGGGAACAACCCTCTTGCGTAGAGATTCTGGGGATGGAGATTCATGAGATCTGTGGGTAGGAATGTGCTTATTTTTAGGGCATCTTATGCCAATTTGCTTCTTAATCCGTACTCGGATCTTGTCTTCCGCTTCCTCTTGATACTATGTTGATTGATGTATGTGGATGTATCCTAAACTATTATATCTATCTAGGATATTTAGATCTTGCCGTATGTCATTGCAATATTTCCTTTCTTTATAGATGGTCTGACTCTAATGTACTGTTGTATGTCGCTGGCATACACATTTATGTGTTTTGTTTGCATACCTGTCGAATACGCCACTTGCTCTTGTCACGATGTTCTTGAAAGTGGGTAGGGTGGTTGGCCGATATCGTGCTCTGCTCCGCTTTTACATGCCTACACATGGGTGGCCTTAGGGCTCTGTGGTAGAATCCCTTATCCACTTTTGGGTTCATTCCTAGCTTGTTGCTTAGAGCGTAGGGTCCTAGCTCCTAGGAAGTCAGAAACTTTTCAAGACCCACATGGACTGTCTCCGGATAGGACACATTCACGAAAGGATTAGGCTCGGATCTCTCTTCGGAGTTTGTCGGCTCAGATCGAAAAAATTCAAGGCCCGTCCAAACCGCCCCTATGCAGGATATAGTGGTGGAAGGACCACGTAGATCCTCTTGGCTTCCCCGAGCATTCGAGAAATAGAGCTCACACTTTGTTAGCATCGTCAGCATCTTCGATATGGCTTGATGCATTCAGAGGACCAGGGAATCCCCTAGTGATTACCTCGTCAGAGGGTTGAGGATAAGGGAAACCCTGGATGGTCACCACACTAACGAACTTGTCTACCACTTTGTGGAGGGGCTCATGCCAGGAACACTCCTCCGACATACGCTCTGGAGGCGATAGGCTGCCGGCTTGCTTATCCTCAATGAGATGATCGCAACTATTAACAGTTTCGCTGATGCCAACGAGGAAGCTGAGGCCGATATCGCCGCTGCAATCGGAGGAGACAACAACAACTGCCCCACACTATCCCCCTCAAACTCCACTATAGAAAACACCGAGGATAACTCTGACTCAGTGCTAGATGCACTTTATGCTGACATCAACATGGATGGTGGGTGCTCTGATGCTATGAGGGAGATCGAGAAGGAGATTGAGGGGGAGGAATGCATCGAGAAAGCTATTACTTTCTACCAGGTGTTGGTGGCCATCGGGAACATGATAGAGGAAGACCAGAAGAACCAGGTAGCCAGCAAAGCTCTGCCAGAAGTGGCGGAAGCAAGAGCTACGGCAACAAACGCTAAGAAAGACATCGATCCTTTGGGTCCGTCTAAGGCTATGCCCTCTCCGGCTATTTCCTCGCAACAGCCGTAGGAACTCACTACTGGGCCAAGTGCTACAAACCAAACAAACCTACCGCCACCAACGTCAATGTTAGCAGCTGATAACCCCTTGGTTAATCCCATCGACAAGGTTATGTACAGCCCACTCCTCGTCGATCCAATAACCATCGCCCATATTCGGATTGTTATAGAACTTGATGATAAGTGCATGGAGATCCTCGCAGAGGCCAAATGCATGGCAAAGTAGGGCGCCCAGCTGGACAGGGATCTGGCCAAGACACAGCAATTGATCAAGGTGGAAAGAACAATGGAGGATGAATACAAGAAGTTGCTATGGAAGCACAAGGCAACAAAAGCCCTGGCTCATGCTGTCGGTGATCCAGGCGTCCGACGCAATTTGGGGTCGGCTCTATCCAAATCGGCAAAAGCTACCCCTACATCGATTTAGCTGGGAAGCAAGTCATGCCGACCTCCGCCCTTAATATGGTCGTCACCAAGAACTTACCAAACATGATAGGTCACCTGTGATAGTTGATCATGTCTATGACCTTGTTGCCAAGGCTTGCCCGCAGCAAGAGAAGGCCACCTCACAAAGGCTTGAGTCTGATCTGGATCTTTGCTAGTCAAGCATGAACAACCGCCGAATACCAAGATCTCCTCGTGATGAAGGATCCCACATGGGCTGCATGGAACCTAGATGGAGGGATGCGTGCAATAGGACTGATACTATCCCAGTATCCTCTAGCGAAGAAGACAAGGCTCACCCTTGTTGCTCACCGGCACCCCCACGGTCCCGGCATCATGAGGAACCACATCCGTGCCACCCTACAAGCATGCCACCTCCCAGGCGTCCCCAGGTTGGTATCGTTATACGTGACCAGGGGGAGCAGCCCTGGCATGATGGAGAGCGCAGCGGCAACAAAGGACACATGAGTAGAACTCACAAGGAATCCCCGCGTCCTACAAGCAACCGCGACATGCGTGAGGATTCACATGGAGGAAGTAGCAAGAAGGCTAACCCACCGCCGGCACCGTCGCCACCCAGCAGCCACCATGGCGGAGGACCTCGCGGGTCCCAGGGATCGCACAACAACTCTCCTCCCCATGGCGAAAAGGGAAACAAGAAAGAACTGGAGCTGTACGATGCACGGTCGTGCCTTGATAAGATCCAAGTGAAGGGAATATGCCCTGGGAGGAAATAATAACGTTGTTATTATCGTATTCCAAGTATATGATAGATGTTTATTTTTCATGCTATAATTGTATTGATTGGAAACGTTAATACATGTGTGTTTAATAAACAAATAAAAGTTTCCTAGTCATGCCTCTCTTATAAACTAGTTCGTTGATTAACAAGATGATCGAGGTTTCCTAATCATGGACATTGGATGTTGTTAATAACGAGGTCACAACATTGGTGGAATGATGTGATGAACATTCATCCGAAGTATAGCAATACGATCAAATTCATTGTGTTTAAATTGCTATAACATCATACGAAGTAATACTAGTCCTTAGACCATGAGATCATGTCAATCACTAACACTAGAAGAGTAACTTGATAACATCAAACGTCACACCATAACAGGGTGACTATAAAGGTGGGTTCAGATACTCTGAAGGTGTTATGTAGAGTCTCATGGATCAAGAGTGGGATTTGTCCATCCCGATGAAGGATAGATATACTCTAGGCCCTCTCGGTGATATCACATTGAGATAGCTTGCAAGCAAGTGATGTGATCACTAGAATGTTATATCATGGGAACAAGAAAAGAGTGCATGTCGGTAACTAGATCAAACTAGGTATGGAAATACCAATGATCGAATCTTGGACATGTAATATATCGCGAGACAAAGGGATTTAGTTACTAATGTTAAAGGTTCTCAAGATCACAGAAGTCATCGTTGAATGTGTAGGAGTCAGTATGGATCTCCAGGTCCCGCTACTGATTATTGGTCAGAGAAGGGTCTCGATCATGTCTACATTATTCGCAAACCATAGGGTGATACACTAAGGGACACCAAGACCATTTTGAGCAAATGTGTTCCAGAGAAAAGAATAGCAAAGCGCTGGAATTATTTCAATGGACATTTGAATTGTTTCAGGTGAAATTGCTGAAATTGGTTCTGCATGTGATATCGAAATGTTCCAGGGTTTTTATGTGAATGACTGTTAATTAAAGTAATTAACAATATTATGAATAAAATAAATAAAAGAGTTTTATTAAATGAGAGTTGCATTAGTTTTGGTGGAAAATTAATGAGTCTGAGTGGAAGTGTAAGTGGAGGCATGTTTATGTGAGTGGAGCTTCCATCCACATGAATGAAGGAAGAGGTGGGGGCACCTCCATGGCCGCCGGACATGGGAGGGGGGATGCCTCCCTCTCCTCCTCACAAAGCACACCTCCTCATGAAGGATCTCTCTCCCCCTCTAGAATTATTTCCCCATGGTCTCGAATTAGCGAGATATTGTTCTCGGTGGCTTTTGTCTAGAAGGAGTTGTTGTTCTGCTGCATTGCTGGAGCGAGGAGGCGGAGGTTGTTCGGTGGACCGGACATGTGTGTGATCATGGATGCGCTGCTAATTTGTGGCGCTAAGACTTACTCTCGATCTTGATATCGGCAATCAAACGGCTACATCATCCACAAGTCCAACCTCTTTATAGTTTGTCTGTTTTCAAGGGTATATTCTCTATATGGATGTATATCCACCTGTTTCTTGTATCTAGGTAGATAGATCTCGGCACTTAGTAGTTCTTATCGTAGGAAATTTTTTGTTTTCTATGCTGCGAACCCAATAGTGGTATCAGATCCTGATCAAAGCATAGATGCTTTCCACGGGTAGTACGCATAAGAGTATGTGGGCGATCATGATCATGTTATTGCATCTTATATGTATTTTTGATATTGGTGGCATAGTGGGATGAAGCGACCCGGACTAACTTTACATGTCCTCGCACATGAGACCTGTTCCACGCTTGACATGCAATTAGTTTTGCATAAGTGGCTAGCGGGTGTCTGTCTCTCCTCCTATAGTCAACATCTGATTTACAACGAGTTGCTAATAATTTGGTTATCATGGTTGTGGTTCCATGATCGTAGATAAGACCGGTTCTATCTTCGAAAGCCCTAAGCCACGTAAAACTTTCAATTGATAAATTAGAAACGTCTAGTTTAGATTGTTGTTGGGCTAGTGTCATGATATGTAATACCTTCAATTCGGATTCACAGATGTAGTATAATAGCTTTTTCCCTAGAAGACCTAGGTTTAGTCGAACCTCGGAAAGCACTGCTAAAAGGTAATAAAAAGGACATGTCTACACGACTTTGTTTGTTTGTTTTCCCTTAGTTGACTGGACCAATCTAGTTTACTTTATAACAGGTTTGAATCAATGGATGGAGATAGGCTAGGGTTGAAGATCCACCTGCAGCTGCACATCAAATGGGATAAAATATAATAATAAGCACATTCATGTATAATGTTTGTATTGAGATAATCTTTTATGGACAACACATCCTAATATTCTAGAGCCCCCGTGATGCAGCGGGCATAGCAATAGAATTTTAATCCAACCGAGAGTACACCGAAGCCACGGGTTACAAATGATTATTAAGTGTAAACACATATTAAAGCTTTAAGTGGTGATGTTGTTGTTGATCCCGAATGGGGCGCTAAGCAAAGACTGTACTACCCTTTCTGTCACTGGGGTTCCTATGAGATTGCCGCTAGCCAAGCACCTTTATCGATCCATGAGATCTTGTGTACCTACAAGTCCATAGATCGAGACGAGAGACGAAGAAACAAAAGATACAAATCATGAATCCAAACAAAATACAATTCTCCCATGATCTGGATGCACATAATTGCTGCGAGGTTTCTCCCCAACCCGCAACCCATGAGGACTACTCACTCATAAAGAATAGAGCAGAGATAGAAAACATCATGCAAATACTTAGATTGAAATCAAATATTCTTACAATGGTCGCCAAATCACAAGGAGATCTAAAAGTACAAAGCAATGGATATGGCTAGTGGAGGGATGGACGGTGGAAGTGATGAACAATGGATGAAAAATGGTGTGGATCTCCTTTGCTAGTGTTGTGATGTAACCTGAGAATGGCGGCTCTCTGGCAGGCGGCTGGAGCCTCAAAATATATAGGCGTCTTCACGAAAGTTGTAGGGTTTGACAAGATGAAGCCGTCACCACCTGGTACGGGCAGGCGGTATGGGCGGACCACGCTCGTACCAGTGGTCATTAAGCGTGTTGATGCCCTGGAAAGCTTCTCCAATTACTTGGCCGTGTGTACTTCCTCAAAATCCTTCATTATGACTCCTTATTTCGCCTTAAAAGCAGTGATTTCCTGCACAACATAAATCAAAGAAGGGATTTGCATATCTTTGCAATTATTAGTCATTAGTGGCAAAAGTTGAGAGTTTCTTTGGCAATTGCTTGACCAATAACAACGTTTAAACGAAGTGGAAGATGGAAAACATCGGAGCAATCAACTTCCCCAAAGCTCAAACCTTGATCGTCCTCGAGAAAGAAGAACCAAAATAACTATAAGGAATTCAGCATTTAAACTTGAAACAATGAGAATAAGAGTTCACTTACAATTGGTAGTCGTATGTGGTCAACACTTCATTCATTTGCGAAGCTTATCAAAGTTAGCGAGATGACAAGAATACTATACAAGCTTTGGTAAGTCAAGATAATCAAAGTAAAGTTTAATATAAGTATAAGTAACTAGAAGTGTAGCAATCAATCCAATTCCTCTAATTAACTCTCAGCTTCCCAAGGAACACTAGGATGTTTTAATAGCATAATTGAGTAAGAGAGTTTCATGTCCTAAGTAGGATAACAATGAAGTGTCTTATTTACACCCACATCAATAAATCAAGTCAATCTAAAACACTTCTAATCCAATCATTGTCTTTCAAGAAAATTCGTCAAGTATTAATGAGACCATGTCAAGGACTTTTTATGTGGATCCTCATAGATATCTTTTTTCTTTCTTTTTCATTTCATATTTTTCAAGGGTTGATGTTTGTTTATTTTTACTAGTGTTTGCACAACCTTTGAGAGTACCAATACTTTTGCCCATACATTGACATGGATGCCAATCATATCATCAACTCATAGCCAAAATCCGGGGTTATACCATAGATTGTTCGAAATCTGGTGGAGTTGTTGGCATCCCAAAGGTGTGCATTAGAGACATAGAACAAAGTTGTCTCACTTCTTTCTCTTTCTGTTTTTTTTGAGCTAGAACCGTGGTTTGATCCATAAAGTTAGCTTTGGCATGCATCACAATTACCACTAGACTATTTCAATCAAAAAATTCCTTTTATGAGTGTCGTCAAGACTGTCAAAATATCAATGGGGTTAAGTATAATCAAGGGTATACTCTCAAGACAATCATTCATCAAACAAGTCATAAATTTCAGACTTTTTCTTATTGGTACTTGTTTGGCATTTTTATTTCTAAGGCAAGACTCGGTTAACTAAAAGAACTAGAGCAAGAGCTTCAACAAATAATCATATTACCAATAAAAAGCCTTACTCTAACCATATTAAATTACTTCCCATTAGCATGGCATCTTAGCAAATCAACCAACTAAGATAAACAACTCAAACTTCATAAGTGGGAGACATAGGACATACCTCTCATAAATAACTTGCCGATCTTCTTCTTATAGGGATGTGTTCCTTCAAAACTCAAAGACGATTACTCTCGAAATGATATCAAAGCAAAGAGGCAAAGTATGAATCCACGTTTACAAAAAAAGGATAAACAGAAAAATCTTTTTCTATTTTGAGGATAGGGATTAAAGAACAGAAAAGAACTTGTGACCAAGCAAGGGTTCAAGAAAAACAAAGGAAAACAAATAAACTAAAATGAAAGCAAAGGAAAAAACAAAGTGTTGGAACAAGCCAACACGAGTGTTTCAAAGCTCTCAGGGAGCTGGAGTACAACCTCGTTATTTCAGAAATAAATTTGTTAGGGGAACACGTCCCCAAGCTCAGGCTTTTGCAAGCCCTTTTGTTGCTCATTGTGGTGGCAGTGGATAATCCCCTATGTTCCATTGGCTACTCCAATCATGGAACTGAGTGGCAAGGCTTGCAGTGGCATCTCGAAGGTTGATGGAGAGGTTGCTCATGTTTTGAATATTTCCTTCGAGTGCATAAATATTTTCATAGGTGGTGTAGTAGTTTGGTGGTTGCACATCTTGTTCCGGTCCTTCTTGTTCTACTTCTTCATCTTCTCCTTCTCCCACAGGTATTGTTGGGGTAGATTAGCTTTGCCATGTGCGTCATAATGCAAACGTCCATCCTCGATAGAGAATAAACCGTTAGGCAAAGGAGCCAGGATCAAGTGATCCACTCCAGGTATATTGAAGAAATATCTACCATGTGATATGGGGTGGCCCGATCTTCTCAGTAAGCGGATGGCAATGATAATGGTGGATGATAGATAACTAGCCTGTAGCGGATGCCAATGCAACAGCTCTAGAACCTTGTAGGATATTCACAACACCACGCTCTTGCGCATGCAGCCGTGACCACGAACGGTAGTATGCAATCTACTAATTCCCAATGGAACAACATATCACACTCAATTATAGTTGGTAGATTCGAACACAGGGTAATTCCAGAGGTTCTATGAAAGAAACAACTCCAAAATATTTTAACGTGGTCTAAACCCTAACTAGAGGTCATCCCATAGCTTATAAGGGCGGCTGGGGCGACAAGAAACCGAAACTAAACGCAAACGACTCAAACTGATACAAACCGACTGGGACCAGATTCGGTCGGCGGGCGGACACTCCGGTCGAAATCGGCCGGACAGTCCAGTCAGGCCGGACACTCCGGGTGAAGTGTGCCGGACAGTCCGGTCTGGCCGGAAACTTCCGGGTAGTATCCGAACTGGCATACTGAATGTCCACGCCAGTTTGCCTCTCGACTCGACCAGGCCGGGTGATGGTGGATCTGGCCGGACACTCCGGTCGTGGCAGATCTTTTTGCCTTCGTCTTGATGATCTTCTCTTGCGCCTTCCTCCCGCTCCTCCCTCGTGCATCCTTGGGCGATCATCATGTTGGGCTTCTCTTGTAGCCCTTCTCCTCCTCGCGCCATGCTTGTTTCTCCAACGAACCTGATCATACATAAATGCATAGACTTAGGCAGTATAAAGTTCTCATCAATCAAAGTACTAGATTCGTTTAGGAGTAAATTCACCTGTTGTTCCAGTAGCTTAGCACGAGCTCTTGTAATAGGTCCAATTCTAATCTCACTGGACTGATCCTTTCTTGCAACAGTTGTAGCATCTTCAATAGTCATTGGGGTAGGTGTAATTGTAGGGATGTCCTCATCATCTCCCCCCCTTCAAAAGGCGTCGACCTCGACGCTCCAAGGTCTTCTCCAGCATATGGTGACAAATCAGCAACGTTGAAGCTATTGCTAACTCCACCAAACTCCTCAATAGGTATATCAACCGAGTAGGCATTATCATTAATCTTGGCTAACACCTTGTAAGCACCAGCACCACGTGGCTTCAATTTTGACTTTCGAAGTAGTGGGAACCTATCCTTGCGTAAATGCACCCAAACCATATCTACAGGCTCGAACAACACTTCTTTCCTTGCTTGATTCCTTGCAGCAGCAATGTTCTTGCCTTTCTTCTCAATAGCTTCTCGAGTCTTCTCATGTATTTTCTTCACATAATCAACACGTTTTGATGCCTCCATATCAACTCTCTCATGTAATGGCAGAGGCAACATATCAAGTGGCGTCAATGGCTTGAAACCATACACCACCTCAAAAGGACAAAGCCGAGTAGTTGAATGCACAGCCCTGTTGTAAGCAAACTCAACATGTGGCAAACACTCTTCCCACTCCCGCAGATTCTTTTTAATCATGGTCCTTAGCAGTTGTGACAATGTTCGATTCACCACCTCCGTTTGACCATCTGTTTGGGGATGACATGTAGTACTGAACAACAACTTTGTTCCTAGCTTTCCCCATAAGGTCTTCCAAAAGTAGCTCATGAACTTCACATCACGGTCAGAAACAATCGTCTTTGGTACTCCATGTAATCTCACGATGTCCCTCAAAAACAAGTTAGCAACATGCGACGCATCGTCACTTTTGTGGAAGGCAATAAAATGAGCCATCTTAGAGAACCTATCCACTACCACAAATATAGAATCATGACCTCTCTGAGTTTTAGGTAGACCTAGCACAAAATCCATACTAATGTCTTCCCATGGAATAGTCGGTGCAGAGAGAGGTGTATACAAACCATGAGGCTTCAGCTTAGATTTCGACTTGTGGCATGTAATACATCGGCTCACAAATCTGTACACATCACGCCTCATCTTGGGCCAATAAAAGTGATCAGCAAGCATGAGCAATGTCTTCTCACGCCCAAAGTGACCCATCAAACCACCAGCATGTGATTCCTGCACTAAGAACAAACGCAACGACGATTCTGGAATACATAGTTTGTTAGCTCGAAACAAATATCCATCATGTATATGATACTTATCCCATGCTTTTCTAAGAGCACACAAACGATATGGTTAAGCAAAATCATGGTTAGTTGCATAAAGTGCACAAATAGCTTCTAATCCAGGAATTTTAACATCAAGATTGGTTAATAGCATGTTCTTCCTAGATAGAGCATCGGCAACAACGTTCTCTTTTCCCTTCTTATAGTTAATGATGTAAGGAAAATACTCAATGAACTCAACCCATTTAGCTAATCTTCTATGCAAGTTTGATTGAGCTTTCAAGTATTTCAATGCTTCATGATCAGAATGTATGATGAATTCTTTTGGCCACAAATAATGTTGCCAAACCTCAAGTACTCTAACAAGTGCATACAATTCTTTATCATAGATTGAATAATTCAAACGATCACCAGTCAATTTCTCAGAAAAATAAGCTATAGGCCGACCCTCTTGCATCAAAACGCCACCTATACCTATACCACTAGCATCACATTCAACTTCAAATTGCTTCGAAAAATCAGGTAATGCAAGTAATGGTGAAGAAGTAAGCAAACATTTCAATGTATCAAATGCAATGTCTTGAGCCGCGCCCCATACAAAAGGAACACCTTTCTTTGTCAAATCATTTAATGGTGTAGCAATGGTGCTAAAATCTTTCACAAAGCGCCTATAGAAACCAGCGAGACCGTGGAAACTACGCACTTGACTAACATTCATTGGAGTAGGCCAATTCTGAATTGATTCAATTTTAGATTGATCTACCTCTACTCCATGCTTAGAAACAACAAATCCGAGAAATATGACCTTATCTTTTGCAAATGTACACTTCTTAAGATTAGCATATAGTTTATTATCACGTAACACTTGCAAAACTTGTCTAATATGAGTGCAATGTTCAGATTCGGTGTGGCTGTATATGAGTATATCATCAAAGTAAACAACCACGAAACGACCAATAAACTCTCTAAAAACATGATTCATCAAACGCATGAAAGTACTAGGTGCATTAGTAAGACCAAACGGCATAACTAACCACTCATACAAACCAAATTTAGTTTTGAAAGCAATTTTCCATTCATCCCCTTCTTTCATCCTAATTTGATGATAACCACTACGCAAGTCAATTTTAGAGAAAACAGCAGCACCACTCAATTCATCTAGCATATCCTCTAAGCGTGGAATAGGATGACGATATCGAATAGTGATGTTATTAATCGCTCTACAATCAACATACATGCGCCATGTACCATCTTTCTTAGGAACTAAAATAAAAGGAACGGCACAAGGGCTAAGAGAGACACGAATGTACCCTTTATCCAGCAACGCTTGTACTTGCTTCTGAATTTCCTTAGTTTCTTCGGGATTAGTCCTGTAAGGTGCACGGTTGGGAAGTGTGGCGCCAGGAATTAGGTCCACTTGATGTTCTATACCACGCAATGGCGGCAAACCAAGGGTACGCTTCTGAAACACATCAAAGTCCTGCAAAACAGAAGAGACACCAATAGAAATAGGGGTCATGTCGTTAGAAACCAATACCTCGCCCTTATACATGAGCACAAGTGGCATGGCTATAGGATCCTCACGAAACTCTCTCATATCCTCCTTGGTGGCTAGTATCAATAAACTAGGCACTCTCTCATTTTTCGTTATATCACTCAATTTAGGCTCAATTACATCAGGAACAGCTGTAAATACTCTCACGAGTGGTAGTATCTTCCTTCAAGTTCACCTCTATCTTCTGGCGAGAATCATTCACAATTTCTTGTGGTGTCATTGGCTGCATAGTAATCTTCTTCCCTTTGAATTCCAAGTGATATGTATTGGCTCGGCCATTGTGTTGCACATGGCGATCATAGATCCAAGGCCGACCCAATAGTAGGTGACAAACAGTCATAGGAACCACATCAAAATCAATAGAATCTTTGTATGGCCCTATTTGAAAATTCACACGTACCATATGATTTACCTTCATCTCACCATTGTTGCTCAACCATTGTATGTAGTATGGCTTGGGATGAGGTAAGTATGTCAAATTCAGTTTGGCACATAGTTCCTTACTTGCAAGATTTCTGCAGCTACCTCCATCAATAATTATCTTGCAAGCTTTGTTTGGTCCAACTAGAGCTTTTGTTTGGAACAAGTTGCAACGCTGGGATTCCTCAACCGGTTGCACATTAAGTACACATGAAGATACGACAATAGTGGGTGCACGCTCAGCATATGCATCAGGACCATCCTCGCCGTCATCAATATCATCATCAAAAGCTTCATCTCCACTTTCTACTTCACCTTGTTCATTAACAAATATAACCTTGCTGTTTGGACAATCTTTCTTGTAGTGACCTCTACCTCCACAAGTATGGCACACTACATCACGAGTACGTGCAGTAGACATATTGGAACCCGATCTAGCAGCAGGAGCAGCGGGTTTCTGAGCATTAGAACCAAAAGAAGGTGTACTTGCTGGTTTGGCCGATGGTGTGAACGGGACAGCAGTGGCCTTTGGTAGGAGGTGTAGACCTGGCCGAAAATCTGCCGGAGGACGGAAAACAAGCACGCGACTTCGCCTCTTCTGCCAACTGGGATTCGGCCTCTCTAGCATGATGCAACAACTCATTCATGGTCTCATACTTGTGATGACGAACAATGCTCTTGATTGGTAACTTCAAATTGTTTAGGAATCGCTGCATGGTCATCTCAATGGACTCATGAATTCTAGCACGCTGCATAAGCATCTCCATCTCCATGTAGTACTCATCAACTGTCATGGTGCCTTGCTTCAATTGCGTCAATTTATCAAAAACTGATCGCAAGTAGTTGGTTGGTACGAAACGAGCCTTCATGATTTGCTTCATCTCGCGCCAATCCATCACAGGAAGTTCATTGTCCTCCCTCCTATGTTGCACAAGAGCATCCCACCAACACAAAGCATAACCATCAAATTCAGATGCTGCAAGCTTGACCTTCTTATCTTCTGGATAGTCAAATAAGCGCCAGAGTTTCTCAATCTTCAACTCCCATGTGAGGTAATCTTTAGGATCAATGGAACCATCAAACTTAGGAATTAAGAATTTTGGCTTGCCCAAACTGTCATCAGCAGCTTGGTTGGGCACACGTGGACCACGCCCAAAATGGGCAAACCCACGACCATGAGCAGGTGCATGGACAGGGGGAATAGCACGTCCCCTGCCAACATGTGGAGCAGCATCAACAGTGCTACCCTCATCGAAATCATCAAAGGCATCGTCATGTTGAGGATCTTCCCTTCTATGCAAGGCGGCTGTCAAACCCTCAATGGACTGCTGCAAAGTGGTGACATTGACATTGAGCGTAGCCACTTGCATTTGGATAGTATCAACCGTCCCAACATGTTGATCCAATCTCATATTCATATCTTGGAGATTCTTGTCAATGGCATCTGTCGTGTTAGTAAACACACGTGTCAAGTGGGATTTCAAAGCCTCATATTCACGCCAATTGACGAGCTCATCATCCTTCTTTTTCTGCAACACACCATCATTATCACTAGTAGACATGATTAGTAGGTTAGTGCAAAAATCAGAATCTGTATGGTGGAAACTCTCACAACTCACTCACAACTAATAAGAAAGGAGATCTTACCGTTCCAAAGTGAATAGAGATGCTCTACCAAACGAAATCAAAGACTGATGCACTTGATGTGATGAAGTGAATATCAAAGGTATAGAGAACGATCACAGGGCACACAGGTTATTTAAGGTGGAGCTATAGGTGTGGTATCCTATCTACACCGCAAACAAGTCCTAGTGCTGATCGTACAAATATCCAAGAAACACACACAGTGGAGATAAACGTGGCAAAGCAACTTATGAAAAGGAATATTGCAATGCACAAGAGAGACGCTAGTAATAGCTTAAATAGAACAGGCACAAGATTGCTCAATCTACCAGTGTTATACAACAAGGCCTCCAATATTGCACACTTCTATATCTTTTTTTTTGTCAGGCTTGTAGCTCTTTTCTCTTTTCTTTTTTTATACTGATTCTCTTTTCTTTTCTCTTTTTTTTTGATTTTCAACTATATTACTCAATGCAAACGATTACAACAACCTCTAACAGAAACTGGGCCGGATAGTCCGGTTGATATGCGCCGGAGACTCCGGTCGGGCCGGATAGTCCAGTTTTGCCTGTCGAAGATTTTTGCACTTCAAAACCCTAATGAGCAGCCTATCAGAGCAAAGCAACTAGTCTCGTGGGTACGTTCCTAGGCACAGATGCTGTAGATAGGTTGTGTCTATGGTATGCAAACAAAGGTACGCTATGTGGACTCAGAAAAACGATAAATACTTGCGGAAACGGTAATGGTGGGAACAGCGGAAAACAAGATGAAACCTTAAACCTAGACACAAACGGAAACTAGACTCCTACGAGGAAAACCTGCAGATCAGATCTACGAGAAGATACAATCAGCAACTAAAACTCGAAAATGATGCAATCTAGTCTATGGCAAATCTTTTTGTAAGGCTTTTTCTGTATAGGACGAAAAACACTCTCTAATCTATGGATGGATTTGTGGATGCTTACCGAGGCAACACTGGAAATCTGATACCAAGATGATATGGGGTGGCCCGATCTTCTCAGTAAGTGGATGGCAATGATAATGGTGGATGATAGATAACTAGCCTGTAGCTATGAACTCTCCCACTCGATCCCTGATGCCAATGCAACAGCTCTAGAACCTTGTAGGATATTCACAACACCACGCTCTTGCGCATGCAGCCGTGACCACGAACGGTAGTATGCAATCTACTAATTCCCAATGGAACAACATATCACACTCAATTATAGTTGGTAGATTCGAACACAGGGTAATTCTAGAGGTTCTATGAAAGAAACAACTCCAAAATATTTTAACGTGGTCTAAACCCTAACTAGAGGTCGTCCCATAGCTTATAAGGGCGACTGGGGCGACCAGAAACCGAAACTAAACGCAAACGACTCAAACTGATACAAACCGACTCGGACCAGATTCGGTAGGTGGGCGGACACTCTGGTCGAAATCGGCCGGACACTCCGGGTGAAGTGTGCCAGACAGTCCGGTCTGGCCGGAAACTTTGAAGTTTCCGGGTGGTGTCCGGGTAGTTTCCGAACTGGCATACTGAATGTCCATGCCAGTTTGCCTATCGACCAGGCCGGATAGTCCGGGTGGATCTGGCCGGACACTCCGGTCGTGGCAGATCTTTTTGCCTTTGTCTTGATGATCTTCTCTTGCGCCTTCCTCCCGCTCCTCCCTCGCGCATCCTTGGGCGATCATCATGTTGGGCTTCTCTTGTAGCCCTTCTCCTCCTCGCGCCATGCTTGTTTCTCCAACGAACCTGATCATACATAAATGCATAGACTTAGGCAGTATAAAGTTCTCATCAATCAAAGTACTAGATTCATTTAGGAGTAAATTCACCTGTTGTTCGAGTAGCTTAGCACGAGCTCTTGTAATAGGTCCAATTCTAATCTCATTGGACTGATCCTTTCCTGCAACAGTTGTAGCATCTTCAGTAGTCATTGGGGTAGGTGTAATTGTAGGGATGTCCTCATCACCTTGACTTTTAGAAATCATACCACATGCTCTTAGAGTAGATAGACCGAGACAGTTACCTCCAGTCAATGGTTGCACGTTACCTAGGTTGATGCGAAGTGCGCGTGCGAGAACGGTCACAATTCCTCCTCCACGTATGGGTCCTCGAGATTGAAGAGCTTGATGCTTAAGATAAAACACAAGTAGAGCACCCAAATTTGGCGTTAAGTTACAATTGATAAGTGCAGCTTTTGCGAGGATCAACATGTACTCCTCATTGACTCTAGTATACTTACCACGTTCCTGCAATATGTTAGCAAGAACATAGCACAAATATTGAATGGTGGGATGATCAATTTGGTTCCCCTTGGGTGTGTGCCCTTGAATTCTCATCAAGTTAAAATATTGTGAAGGGGAAGGATCTAAAACAAAGGTAGTTGTGTGTACATCAGTGGTGTTGTTGGTTGACCCAAAGCATTGCGCCCATTGGCTAAGTGTCAAAGTATACTCACAGTTCATAAGGCGGAATTTAATTTGATCAACTTCGGGCCTTTGTTCCTCGGAACAACCATAAGGATCCACCGTGTGTGTCAAGGTGTTAAAGAACTCAAATTTCAAGCGGCGGTATGTCGCAACGTCCTGGAAGACAAAATCGTATAAACCAACATTGTTGCAAAGTAAATCGAAATCAGCACGAATGCCAAGTTGGTTCAGGATATAAGGACATGCCCACTTGGTGGACTTGATCTCTCGAACCTTGAGACGATCAAACCGGGTAAGATGGAACTCCTCGGTGAACTCGATGCCAAGTGACTCGGGGGTTAATGTATCAACGGGTGGCACGAAGGACTCCGCATCCATCTCATGTGTACGACTCCTCGTGTTCATCTAATAAATAAAAACAAGACAGAGTAAATAAATATTGCTAATAAAAAAATTGTCCAATAGAAACATAGCATAAGTGATTCTCTACACTAACTACAAAAGAAACTCATCTAAAATCAATGCTAAGCATACTTAATATCAAGATTAAATCAAGAACAAGCCCTTTGTCTAGATTGGCAATGATGAATGATTAAGTGAAGCTTTTGCACAAATAAGTTGGGGATCGGATGAGAATCATACCTTAGATCGAGTGAGTGCAAAGAATCAAAGAAAGATTGAGTAAATTTGAAGATCCAATGGAGGTGGTTTGAAGTTTGGAGGAAGAAGAAAGAGAAAAAATAATTTGGGGATTCTTAGGTTACCTCCTCGGGGTGCTTATGGTGTCCGCGTACTCGGTACGGGTGGGCGGTATGGCCGGAGCCCGCCCGTACCGGGTGACTTACCTTGGGGGCGACGGCTGCTCCCAAGAGGTGCACTCGGTATGGGCGCGCGGTATGGGCACGCGCGCCCGTACTGCTGGTAGTTAACGCTGCGGTGACTTTGCTTGAAATTTGATGTTTGCTTGGGGTTATGGTACGGGCGCGTCCGGCTGTACCAGTGGTCGTTATCGACACTGATTCATTCGACAAAAATCAAAATTTCTATCTCCCTTTGCCTTGAGGTGGTACGGGCGCATGGTACGGGCCACTCCGGCCGTACCAAGGTGAATTTATCGACCTTTGTGAACTACAAAAACTCAAGGAATTTGATTAGTAGCTCCGTGCGCCTTTGCACATCTTATCAAAAGGTTAGATAGCAACAAAAACACTAAGTAATGATCGAACAATACTTCTTAGGCCATGTGTAAGTAAAATATAGATGATTACCTTATTTCTTCTCCTCTCTCCATAGGTATTGTTGAACACTCTTTATTAAAAACGAAAACAAAAACAAAACTAACACGAAGTAAAATATAATAAATAAAACTAAGAGAAACTTTATTTCACATGGGTTGCCTCCCATGAAGTGCTTCTAGTTAAGGTCAATTAGCTTGACCTGGATGGTAATCACTTAGGTTTGTGAAGTGGAACACCTACTCCAAAGTAGTTTGCTTTTAAAGTAATTACACCACCATCATCATTAGGCTTGGCCTTCTTTTTCCTAGGGAAGTGGACTACAAAAGGATCTCTAGATGGTAGCCCTATTCTTACATTCCCTTCATGTAAATTAGTCATAGCTTTAATAGTTCTTAGGAATGGTCTACCTATAATTATAGCTGCTATGGGATATTCAGGCATGTCCACAATAATACGATCCATAAGAGCAAGACTACCTTTAATTTCAACAACTATATTTTCTGTGATCCCAACTTGTTTATAAGTTGAACAGCTAGATGGAGTGTTAATTCAGTTGTAACAAATGGACCCAAGTTTAACTTATCGAATAGGCTTTTGGAAATCGTTGAGACACCTGCACCAAGATCACAAAGTGCGGATATCTCATTAATTCCCAACTTAACTTTAATAGTGTGCTCAAATATATCATCTATCTTAGCCGGAAGCTTATCAGCTAGTCTTTTGTACTCCATCTCTAAATCACGAACCTTAGATGCTACTTGTTGTATAAATTGTTGGTACATAGCATCACTACCTTGTTCTATACCTAGATTCTTAACAGTGATCATCTTCAATAGATCATCCATAGTATATTCCGGTGTTGGCGTGTTGCTATAATCCAGCTCTTCAGTTTTTTCATCATTGGTCACCACCCTCATCATCTTGACGTCTTCTACCAGATTTGGCTCGGGTTTGCCAGCAAACTTTGCTAGTATGAGAGCTTGGGTCTCGACTACCTTACCCAGCTAAGCCTCCACGGTCTATATTCTTTCCTGTAGAGCCTGCACATCATTTCTAATTACAACGGCCTAATTAGATAATCTTCCTATACTACTTTCATGGTTCTCCGTAATCTTAATAAGCATATTGTTTTGTTTGGTTTGTGCTTGCATAAATGTTCTAACAGTTTGCTCAAACGAGAGATTTCCATGATTTTCTCCATCAGTGTTATCATAATTATTATAAGGAGCTCCTGCAGGATTAGTATGATATTTTTGAACATTAGAAGCATAATTATTTTTCCATGCAGGATTAAAAGGAGTGCGAGCTATAAAATTAACATCATTAACATTGGTAGTGATAGCATTAACTTGGGTATCTTCCTTACCATTTACTAAGCTAAGCAACTCATCTACCTTAGATGTAAGCTCCTCATTGTTTACCTCGGTAATTGAACTTACTCTCTTCGAGGTTCTTTCCACATGCCATTGGGCATGGTTATTTTGCATGTAATCAAGTAACTTCTTTGTAACACTCACATGCTTTCTCATGATCGTTCCTCTTGCTGCAGTATCTAGCATAGACTTAGACATTGGGTTAAGACCATTATAAAATAAATTTAATATAAGACACTCTTCCATCCCATGATTAGGACAATTCATTACTGCCTCTTTCATTCTTTCCCATGCAAGCGCTAGTGGCTCATGGTCTTCTTATCTAAAGCTTGTAATGTTGGACCTTAGCTGCATAGTCTTAGCTAGGGGGGGGGATTTAGTCATAAACAAATTAGTGCATTCCTCCCAAGATTTAATAGTGCCCTTTAGTAGAGGTAGCAACCAATCATTAGCCTTTCCTCTAAGAGAGAAAGGGAATAATCTTAGCTTAACAGCATTTGGATCTACATCCTTAATACGCATCATGTCACAATTTCAGTAAAAGTATTTAAGTGCAATCCCGAATCCTCAGAAGATGAACCCCCAAATTGGTTTTGTCGAACCAAACTTAAAAGGTTAGGTTTTATCTCATATGTTTCCGCATCAGCTGTGGGTTGAGTGATGGGTTCACGAATAAAATCATCAATGAGAGTAGCATACTCCCCTAGTCTCTTTTGAGCCATGGCTCTTATCTTTTTTGGTAATTATTAAGTAATGAAAACGAATAACAAGTAACTAATTTTTTTGGGTTTTCAAATATATAACAAGAAAGTAAACTAATAACAAGAATTAAACTACAACTAATAATAAAACTAAAAACAAGGTCTCTAATGACCCCATCAGGATAGCGAAATTGCTTCCCCGTCAACGGCGCCAGAAAAAGGGTTGATACCTTTGATCCGGATTCACGGATGTAGTATAATAGCTTTTTCCCTAGAAGACCTAGGTTTAATCGAACCTCGGAAAGCACTGCTAACATGTAATAAAAAAGGACATGTCTATAAGACTTTATTTGTTCGTTTTACCTTAGCTGACCGAACCAATCTAGTTTACTTTACAAAGGGTTTGAATCAATGGATGGAGATAGGCCAGGGTTGAAGATCCACCTGCATCTGCACATCAAATGGGATAAAAGATAATAATAAGTACAATCATGTATAATATTTGTATTGAGATAATCTTTTATGGGAAACACATCCTAATATTCTAGAGCCCCCGTGATGTAGCGGTCATAGCAATAGACTTTTAATCCAACCGAGAGTACATCGAAGCCACAGGTTATAAACGATTATTAAGTGTAAACACAGATCAAAGCTTTAAGTGGTGAAGTTGTGTAACATCCCAAATTTTTCATCTAAAATCATCATCATTGCACTCATATCATCATGGCATGTAATGGCATTGCATTTAGAATGTCCTCCAAAAATTTGGTGCAATTTTTAGCCTTGAATAAAAAGATATGAATTTTCGAAAATAGGATCAAAGAAAATGCTATATTACCTATTAAATCCAAAGTAAATACTTTGGATTAAAATAGAAGATAAATATGTTTCATAATACCCTAAAAACCTAACTTGAGCTTTCACAAATGTTCACAAATTGATTTGAATCAATTTGAAACCTTAAATCCAAAGTTGTAGAAAGCAGAAATAGAAAAGAATAGGAAAAAAAAGCAAAGCGTGACACGGCCTTTGGCCCAATCCGGCCCAGCAACCACCCGGGCTCCCTCTCCCCCTCTTTCTACACACCCCCTCAACTTACCCCCTTCCGCTAACAGACTGACCCCACGCCCACGTCACCACCACCCCGTCGTCTTCAACCCCCGAGCGACGAACACCCCTCCTCTTCTCTGTCGTTTCGAAATCGACCCAAATTTGGCCGTTTCCAGTATTAATCCCCCACGGCGATTACTCCTACTTAACCCTCACCCTCTCCTCATCATTTTCCCCTCAGCCACTTCCCCCGGAGAGCCCCCAGGCTCCCCAATTCTGACTCAAACCGCTGTCCGGCCGGACTCGGCGACGATTCAGTGAACCCAGCCGCCTGGCGCCTTCTCTCATCCTACTTTGTTTGCCGTGTACTGGCGCGTGTTTTGAACCCGACCACGTGTTTTCTCTTGCCCCAGATCGACGACTCGGACGATTCCGGCGAACTCCTCTGCTACCACCGTCGGTCGCCTTCTCCGGTAAAGGTAGGGCTCCCGCCGCCCCTTTTTGGTCTTTATTAGATCGTGCAGACACTTGCGCACCTCGCTGACCTCTTTGCCGGTTGGTTCGAGCCCCAGGTCGTCATCTCCGTCACCGAGCCGTGAACTCCGCCGGCAACGCAACTCCAGGCCAAGATCCGGGCCAAGCTACAGACCACGGTGACCTCCATCGAGATCGCCACGACCTCCCCGACCTCTGGTACGTGTCCACAGACTCCCTTCCCCTGTAGAACCGCCGAACCGTCATCGGCCGACGCTCCACCGCCATGCGCCGTTGTTAGCACCGCCAGTCTCCGGCGAGATGCTTAGCAGCCGTTCGATCAGATCCTAGCGGTTAAGATTAGATCACTTAAACGAAAGGGTACGGCTGATCTGATCCGTCCAATGTCACTTAAATCTAACGGCCCACAGCGATCGATCCGGCCGAACCGGTACGGGCCAATAGGAAAGCGCCATGTCGCCAGACTAATTCTGTTTAATTAGAAAATAGACAGATTTAGTATTTAACTTAGAAATTCAATAACTTTTGATCCACAAATCAGAAAAATACAAATTTGGTGTCTATGGATTCATAAAATTAAGACCTTTATTATAGAGGCCTTGTTTCACACTTTTGCCTCAGTAAACTTGGAATTATAGGCAGAATCGTTTTAGGAGTATTTTGCTCATAAAAATTGTTCTATAAATTATTTTTGAGTATTTCTTCTGCAATTAGTTGAAGTATTCTATCCTCTGTACTATAGACTCTTTAAGTTGTAGAGTTGTGTTCATATCATTGCATATTGCATGCATTCATGTTTTTGTAATGTTTTATTGATTGAATTATTGTTGTTATTTTGATCTTGTGTAGATTGTGCGGATTGTGAAGTTTGTTGCTATGAGGATTGTACCTATTACCCTAGCTACCAAGGCAAGTGATATTTCATCTCATGTCCTATTATTTTCACTATTGCACTAGTGATATTTTGTAGATCTTAGCATGTTAGATTTATTCATATGTTACCATACTATGCCATGCTAACCTATAGTGTATATCTTGGTAGTATTCCCTAGATAAAGACTTTGTATGCTAGAATGCTTAGCTATGCTATTAGAATTTGTGGGTGGATTATACACATAAGATAGCATGGAAAGATATTATTTTGTTTAACTAAGAAAACAACTAATGTTAATGAAACACCTGGGTGGAATGGGCTTGCTTGGATTATGTTGAGTGGTTACTCAGGGGCCATGTCTATGGTCAGCTGGTGGATCACACTTGTGGATGGCCACCCAGGAAAAAGAGATTGGAGACGTTCTTGTCGCGAAGCTTCCAGTGCAGCCACATGGCATATGGGCTCTGCCTTGACCAACTAGGTTGCAAGAACTCAGCCAGAGGGACAGAAGGTGGTAGATATGATAGGTTGGAGCAGCGTCGTGGTGGTGCGAGGATTTCTTCTGAAAAGTCTTGTCTCGATGCATGTCGAGTCTTGTGGGGAAAGTGCACCAGCTCTCGAGAGGGTAAAACTAAGTACTTAGCCGTGTCCCCGGTTATGGACATTCCTGAGCCTCAAGACAGTGAAGCAGTTCAATAATCTCCTGATCCAAATTTCTCTAAGTTAAAACTTGTGGGTGAACATGGGTAGAGGTTCAGTGATGTCCATCATTGGTACCTTATAGCTGGAATGAAAAACTTCTTCAAAAACTATAAGTTAAACTAATTTTAGCAAAGCCAGCCATAACCCCACTTAGCCATATATTCATGTAGTTGTTGGATTATACTAAGTATCTATGGTATCACTTGCCAATACAATTCCAAATGTATTGACCCTTGTGGCTGTAACTTATTATGTTGCAGGATACTCTGATGATGAGTAGGGTTGCGGGTCTACACTCGACATGCTTGCCTGTGGCACATGAAGACTAAAGACTCTATTATTATTATACTATGTAATGTGAACTTTAAGTGCCTTAGCCTTGGGCTAAGTGAGTTGTAAGAACCATTATATTTCTGGATATGCGATGTAATAATGACCTTTGTTTACGTACTTCATCTTAAGCTGGGTGCTAGCATTTTCGATCCAGGGACTAGCACTGCAATCACAGGGATCTTACCTTATTATGGTGAGATCTTACAGATGGTATCAGAGCATTGTGTTGCCTGTAGGTTCGTGACCCTAGAATGGATTAGACTAAGGAAAACCTTAGGAAAAATAACTCTATATTTCAACTTTACACTTCTCTTTTCATCTCGTATAGCTTTCCCTAATCATCCTTCTCATCTATTTTTGTAGATGTCCACCATCAATGAATCTGTCAAGAAGGGACCACTGGTGACTATGACTCTGGAGTGTGAGACAGAGTTTCCCAATGTGCTCAAGAACCTCATGCTCGGCTTAGGGATGAATGGTGAAGCCGTGTACAAGGGATTTCCTGTGATAGATGAAGGACAAGAGTATTGGTGGGTGCAACTCCACTTGTATAAGAACAAGGAAGACGATCCCAAGAGTACGGGATTCTGCATGTTCACCAAATCTGAAATGCACCCGTCATTCTTTGACTCTGCAAGGAATGCTGCATGGAAGGCTATTGAGGAACTTGGGGAAACACTCAAGTATAGAATGCTCAATACTCAGGAGGATCTCAAGGAGGAGAAGTGTATTGCCCAAGAATCAAAGGCCACTGTGAAATGCCTAAGTAAGGATATCATAGGCCTAGCTTTGGAGCTATGCGACCAAGACAAGCAGATGGCTGCCAAGGATGCCCAGATTGCCACCTTGGTTAAGGAGTGAGATATTAGTCGGACCACCACCCTTGACGTTATGTCACGTTAATATCTCGACCATACCAACCTATGTGGTATGGCAAAAATAAAGTTATGTCTGGAACCTTGAGTGCTTGAGTTGAATTAATGTATTGCTACTTGGAATGTTTTGTTGGTTGAATTCCCTCTTATTTTGTGACTTGTATTTTCTTTCTCTATTGTGTTACTAACTTTCTCCATACTATGCAAAAGATGCCGAACTTTGTCTACAGCACGGCCGAGGATTTCAAGGGGACTCGCTTTCGGACTCGTATCTTGGAGCTAGTCCAAGTGCTCGCTCTTCCGATTCCCACTATTTAGGGACTTCAACTTAGGAAGTTTCAGATGAAGGACTTATGGGGATTCAGAGTTACCCAGCCAGGACGTGAGACAGAGCCCCAAACTGGGGAGATTACCTTCAAGGTTCTCCATGATGACATGGAGAGGGGCCTCGACGTCGCAATGTAGGAATTGCTGGGACGCCTATGTGGACGTCATTCTTCCGAGATCAAGAGCCACTACTTCCACTTCTTTGGGAGGCGCGACAAGGATGGAGAGCCTATTGTGTTGGACAAGGCCACTAAGGAGTCTATCAAGCCCGTGCGTCACTACCTCCAGGACTTAGAGAGCCTTATTAGACACCTTGATACTGATAGGACTAACATGATGCTTAGCAATGATGAACTACGAGTCCAACTCAAGGAGAAAGACAAGGCCTTCCAGGAACAGGAAAATCGAATCAAGGAAATGGAGAAGAAGTTTGAAGACCAAGATAAGAAATTCAAGAACCAAGAGAAGAGAGTTCAGGAGAAGAACAAGAAGATTAGAGACTTGGAGACCGAGTTAGAGCTGGAGAACATATAGCTGGAAGCGGATCACGAGGTGATAGAGAGGCTACGCACACAGAAGAGAGAGTTACAGACGAAGATCGATGCTCTGACTACTAGCTTGGAGGAATACAAGGCAGGATTCGCATCAGCGGGACTTGCTCTAGTAGAGGAGGAAGTTGACATGGAGGAGTAGTGATACTATTCCATCTACCTATCGTTCTATTATTATTGAGTGCATAGGTCATATCGACTTGTGGGTGACTATGCTAGTATGTTATCTTTGCAGACTCTATTATTGTTGTGATGTTGGAACCTGCATGTGCTTGTTTGTCTGAATTGTTGTTTTATTTGGGTTATCTATAATTACTTACCCTTACTAAACCCACAGATGCCTCCCCGACGCAACAACGAGGATAACAATGACAATGACAATGGAATGCAGCAGATGATGGCTGCACAGACCCAATTGATGCAAATGATGACTCAATTTATGGCAAACCAGAATCAGAACAACAATAATAACAATAACAACAACCAGAACAATCCACCACCTCTGGATATGCTGACCAGATTTCTAAGGTTGAGACCTGCCAAGTTCTCAGGTACCTCTGACCCTATGGTAGCAAATGATTGGTTACGCTCTGTGAATAAGGACCTAGTCACGGTTGGGTGCACGGATGCAGAGAAGGTCAGATTTGCAGCACACTTGTTGGAAGGTCATGTTGCTTGGTGGGATAATTTTCAAATTACCCACCCTATTGAAGAAGTGACTTGGGCAATGTTTGAAGATGGGTTTGCACCACTCACATCTCTGCTGGAATAATGGGATTGAAGAAAAGGAGTTTCATAACCTCAAACGCCATCGCATGATTTCGAATACATCGAGGAGTTCAATAATTTGTCACGATATGCACCCGATGATGTTGACACTGATGCAAAGAGGAAGGAGAAGTTCCTAGATGGGTTAAATGATGAAATTTCTATGCAATTATCTGTTGCGTATGTTCCAACTTATCAATCTTTATGTGATAAAGCTACCATCCTGGAAAACAAGATGAAGCTAGTGGAGGGTAGAAAGAGGAAGCATCATTTTGATAAGTTTGGGTCAGGATCTCCTCACAAGCACCCTCATGGTGAAGGAAGTGGGAGCTCAGGATTCCACAAGAATGGGAATCATAATAACCATCGTAACAACAACCACCACCATGATGGAAACAATCCTCATGGACATAACAAAGGTGGATTCAGGAACAATCACAATAATCATGGCCATGGGAACCAAAATGGTCATAACCGTCACAGTCAGCCAGCGAAGAAAGACATCAGTCAGGTGGAATGTTTCAAATGTAAGAAGACAGGACACTATGCTATTGAATGCCCAGAAAAGAAGGCTGATGGGGCTAAGCCAAACCCATTCCAAAAGGGCCATGTGAATCACATTAATGTGGAGGAAATTCAAGAAGGATCTGATGCCGTGATCGGTAAGTTCATGATTAATGCCTTTCCTGCACTTATCCTTTTCGATATTGGCGCATCGCATTCATTCATTTCAAGAGCATTTGTAATCAAAAATGAACTCTCCACTGAAACTATTGGATGTCCTATGAAGGTAAGTTCTCCGGGTGGAGAAATGATAGTAAATTCAGGGTGCCGACATATCACCCTAGAAATTGGAAAACACAAGTTCCCGATTAGTTTAATAATCCTAGAGTCCCAAGGATTAGATGTTATATTAGGGATGGACTGGTTGACCCGCTATGAAGGGGTGATTGATTGTGCCAATACTGTTATGCTCACTACCCCAGAAAAGAAAAGGATCAGGTTCAAGTCTAGCTTTGAACCCAAGGGAAGCAAGGTTAATTCTCTTAAGGGGGTTAGCCTAGATAATGTTCCAATAGTGAGGGAATATCCAGATGTGTTCCCCGAGGAATTACCTGGCATGCCACCAGATAGGGACGTGGAGTTTCTGATAGACCTACTACCAGGAACGGGACCTATAGCAAAGAGACCTTACAAAATGTCAGTGGACGAATTAAAAGAACTCAAGAAACAACTGGGAGAACAGTTAAAAAAGGGATTTATCCAAACAAGCTCGTCGTCTTGGGGAGCACCAGTCTTGTTTGTTGAGAAGAAAGACCAAAGTAAAAGGCTATGCATAGATTATCGTTCACTCAACGAAGTGAGCATAAAGAACAAATATCCCCTATCTAGAATAAATGCTCTCTTCGATCAGCTAAAGGGAGCATGTGTTTTCTCAAAAATTGATCTTTGATCAGGATACTTCCAACTAAAGATCAGAGAACATGACGTACCCAAGACTGCATTCACCACTAGATACGGGTTGTATGAATATACAGTGATGCCGTTTGGATTGACTAATGCACCGGCCTACTTCATGAACATGATGAATAAGGTATTCATGGAATTCCTTGACAAGTTCGTAGTGATATTCATCGATGATATATTGGTATATTCCAAAAGCAGCAAAGAACATGAAGAACATCTACGCCTGATTCTAGAGAAACTTAGAGAACATAAACTTTATGCCAAGTTCAGCAAATGTGAATTCTGGCTGAATGAAGTGGGATTTCTTGGACACATAGTATCTGGTAATGGTATAGCTGTTGATCCAGCAAAAGTGGCAATTGATGTGAATGGGAACCTCCTAAATCCGTTAAAGAAGTCCGTAGCTTCCTTGGCCTAGCAGGGTACTATCCAAGGTTCATTGAAAATTTCTCTAAGATTGCAAAGCCCATGACTAATTTGCTGAAGAAGGAGAATAAGTTTAATTGGACAGAAACTTGCGAAACCAGCTTTCAGGAATTGAAAAAGAGGCTAGTTTCAGCACCAGTGTTATGTTTGCCAGATCTTGAGAAAGACTTTCAAGTATACTGTGATGCATCTCACCAAGGATTAGGAGGTGTATTAATGCAGGAAGGTAGAGTGGTAGCTTATGCATCAAGACAACTCAAAAATCATGAAGTGAACTACCCTACTCATGATCTAGAGTTGGCATCAGTTGTGCATGCACTAAAAACATGGAGACATTATCTTATGGGAAAACGTTGTGAAATGTTCACTGATCACAAGAGTTTGAAATATATTTTTACACAGAAAGAGCTCAACATGAGGCAAAGAAGATGGCTAGAACTTATCAAGGACTATGACTTAAGTTTGCAATACCACCCTGGAAAGGCAAACGTCGTAGCCGATGCATTAAGCCGCAAGGCTCATGTAAATGGCCTCAATAAAGGAGAATTGCCGGAGGAGTTATGTGCCCAATTTAGAGAGCTGAGACTTGAAATTGTGCCTGAAGGGTACCTTGCATCCTTGGAAGTGCAACCCACACTAATGGACAAAATTCAAGAAGCCCAAAAGTTGGACAAAGAAATAGAGGAAATCAAAGGTAAAGTTAGTGAAGGCAAGGCGAAAGGATTCCATGTGGATGATCAAGGAATCTTATGGTACGAAAAACATATCTGTGTTCCGCAGGATCTTGAACTTAAGAAGCTGATCTTACAAGAGGCGCACAACTCACCGTATTCAATTCATCCTGGCAATACCAAGATGTATATGGATGTTAAGGAGAGGTTTTGGTGGAATAATTTAAAGAAGGACATAGCAGAGCACATTGCCTTGTGCGACGTGTGCAGTCGTGTAAAGGCAGAACATCAGAAACCGGCAGGATTATTACAACCACTGCCAATACCTGATTGGAAATGGGATAAAATTGGTATGGATTTTATCACCGGGCTACCCAGGACTAAATCTGGATTCCATATGGGTTATCGTTGACCGCTTGACAAAAGTGGCCCATTTCATACCAGTGAAGACCACTTATACAAGTGCCAAATTAGCCAAGATTTACATGAATAGAATTGTATGTTTGCATGGGGTACCTAAAAGTATCGTGTCCGATAGAGGAACTCAGTTTACTTTGCATTTTTGGCGACAACTTCACGAGTCATTGGGAACTCGACTGGAGTTCAGCACTGCGTTTCATCCACAAACTGATGGACAGACAGAAAGGACCAATCAAATATTAGAGGATATGCTAAGGTCATGTGCGTTAGATTATGGATCCAGTTGGGATGAAAGTCTACCGTACACAGAGTTTTCTTACAATAACAGCTATCAATCAAGCATAAAAATGGCTCCATTTGAATTTCTTTACGGAAGGAAGTGTACTACACCATTACTATGGAATGGAGTAGGGGAAAGAAATTTGTTCGGGCCAGACCTAATCAAAGAGGCCGAAGAGAAAGTCAAGATGGTGAGAGATAGGCTAAAGGTAGCCCAATCTCGGCAGAAGAGCTATGCAGATCCAAAACATAGAGAGGTTACCTATGAGGTTGGTGATAGAGCTTACCTCAGGGTATCACCACTTCATGGTGTAAAGAGATTTGGAATCAAAGGAAAACTAGCACCACGCTATGTAGGGCCTTTCAAGATTTTGAGTCGCAAAGGAGAAGTGGCATATGAGATAAAATTACCAGAATCTTTGTCAGCAGTTCATAATGTATTCCATGTTAGTCAGCTGAAAAAGTGTCACCCAGAGATGGAAGAACTTCGTTGAAGGACACCATACCATTGGATGAAGTTCAGCTAGATAATGATCTCACTTATGAAGAGAAACCTATTAAGATTCTAGAGACCACAGAAAGAATTACCCGTACCAAGACCATCAAATTCTGCAAAGTGCAGTGGAACCATCACACTGAATCAGAAGCAACATGGGAACGAGAGGATGAACTTCGGAGAGACCACCCTCACCTATTTGCTAGCCAACCCGAATCTCGAGGGCGAGATTCATCTTAAGGGGGTTAGATTTGTAACATCCCAAATTTTTCATCTAAAATCATCATCATTGCACTCATATCATCATGGCATGTAATGGTATTGCATTTAGAATGTCCTCCAAAAATTTGGTGCAATTTTTAGCCTTGAATAAAAAGATATGAATTTTCGAAAATAGGATCAAAGAAAATGCTATATTACCTATTAAATCCAAAGTAAATACTTTGGATTAAAATAGAAGATAAATATGTTTCATAATACCCTAAAAACCTAACTTGAGCTTTCACAAATGTTCACAAATTGATTTGAATCAATTTGAAACCTTAAATCAAAGTTGTAGAAAGCGAAATAGAAAAGAAAAGAATAGGAAAAAAAGAGAAGCGTGAGCTTACGGCCTTTGGCCCAATCCGCCCAAGAACCACCCGGGCTCCCTCTCCCTCTTTACACCCCCTCAACTTACCCCCTTCCGCTAACAGACTGACCCCACGCCCACGTCACCACCACCCCGTCGTCTTCAACCCCCGAGCGACGAACACCCCTCCTCTTCTCTGCCGTTTCGAAATTGACCCAAATTGGCGTTTCAGATTAATCCCCTCGTGATTACTCCTACTAACCCTCACCTCTCCTCATCATTTCCCTCGGCCACTTCCCTCGGAGAGCCCCAGGCTCCCCAATTCTGACTCAAACCGCCGTCAAGCCGGACTCCGGCGACGATTCCGGTGAACCCAGGCTGCCCGGCGCCCTTCTCTCTGTGCTACTTTGTTTGCCATGTACTCGCGCGTGTTTTGAACCCGACCACGTGTTTTCTCTTGCCCCAGATCGACGACTCGGACGATTCCGGCGAACTCCTCTGCCGCCACCGTCGGTCGCCTTCTCCGGTAAAGGTAGGGCTCCCGCCGCCCCTTTTTGGTCTTTATTAGATTGTGCAGACACTTGCGCACCTCGCTGACCTCTTTGCCGGTTGGTTCGAGCCCCAGGTCGTCATCTCCGTCACCGAGCCGTGAACTCCGCCGGCAACGCAACTCTGGCGAAGGATCCAGGCCAAGCCCGAGCCCCCCCCGCACCACGGTGACCTCCATCGAGATCGCCACGACCTCCCCGACCCCTGGTACGTGTCCACGGACTCCCTGCCCCTGTAGAACCGCCGGACCGTCATCGGCCAATGCTCCACCGCCGCGCGCCGTCGTTAGCACCGCCAGTCTCCGGCGAGATGCTTAGCAGCCGTTCGATCAGATCCTAGCGGTTAAGATTAGATCACTTAAACGAAAGGGTATGGCTGATCTGATCCATCCAACGTCACTTAAATCTGACGGCCCACAGCGATCGATCCGGCCGAACCGGTACGGGCCAATATGAAAGCGCCACGTCGCCAGACTAATTCTGTTTAATTAGAAAATAGACAGATTTAGTATTTAACTTAGAAATTCAATAACTTTTGATCCACAAATCAGAAAAATACAAATTTGGTGTCTATGGATTCAGAAAATTAAGACCTTTATTATAGAGGCCTTGTTTCACACTTTTGCCTCAGTAAACTTGGAATTATAGGCAGAATCTTTTGAGGAGTATTTTGCTCATAAAAATTGTTCTATAAATTATTTTTGAGTATTTCTTCTGCAATTAGTTGAAGTATTCTATCCTCTGTATTGTAGACTCTGTAAGTTGTAGAGTTGTGTTCATATCATTGCATATTGCATGCATTCATGTTTTTGTAATGTTTTATTGATTGAATTATTGTTGTTATTTTGATCTTGTGTAGATTGTGTGGTGAAGTTTGTTGCTGTGAGGATTGTACCTATTCCCCTAGCTACCAAGGCAAGTGATATTTCATCTCACGTCCTATTATTTTCACTATTGCACTAGTGATATTTTGTAGATCTTAGCATGTTAGAATTATTCATATGTTACCATACTATGCCATGCTAACCTATAGTGTATATCTTGGTAGTATTCCCTAGATAAAGACTTTGTATGCTAGAATGCTTAGCTATGCTATTAGAATTTGTGGGTGGATTATACACATAAGATAGCATGGAAAGATATTATTTTGTTTAACTAAGAAAACAACTAATGTTAATGAAACACCTGGGTGGAATGGGCTTGCTTGGATTATGTTGAGTGGTTACTCAGGGGCCATGTCTATGGTCAGCTGGTGGATCACACTTGTGGATGGCCACCCAGGAAAAAAGAGATTGGAGACGTTCTTGTCGCTAAGCTTCCAGTGCAGCCACATGGCATATGGGCTCTCCCTTGACCAACTAGGTTGCAAGAACTCAGCCAGACGGACAGAAGGTGGTAGATATGATAGGTTGGAACACGTCCGTGGTGGTCTGAGGGATTGCTTCTGAAAAGTCTTGTCTCTATGCATGTCGAGTCTTGTGGGGAAAGTGCACCAGCTCTCGAGAGGGTAAAACTAAGTACTTAGCCATGTCCCCGGTTATGGACATTCCTGAGCCTCAAGACAGTGAAGCAGTTCAATAATCTCCTCATCCAAATTTCTCTAAGTTAAAACTTGTGGGTGAACATGGGTAGAGGTTCAGTGATGTCCATCATTGGTACCTTATAGCTGGAATGAAAAACTTCTTCAAAAACTATAAGTTAAACTAATTTTAGCAAAGCCAGCCATAACCCCACTTAGCCATATATTCATGTAGTTGTTGGATTATACTAAGTATCTATGGTATCACTTGCCAATACAATTCCAAATGTATTGACCCTTGTGGCTGTAACTTATTATGTTGCAGGATACTCTGATGATGAGTAGGGTTGCGGGTCTACACTCGACATGCTTGCCTGTGGCACATGAAGACTAAAGACTCTATTATTATTATACTATGTAATGTGAACTTTAAGTGCCTTAGCCTTGGGCTAAGTGAGTTGTAAGAACCATTATATTCCTAGATATGCGATGTAATAATGACCTTTGTTTCTGTGTACTTCATCTTAAACTGTGGGTGCTAGCATTTTCGATCCAGGGACTAGCACTGCAATCACAGGGATCTTACCTTATTATGGTGAGATCTTACAAGTTGTTGTTGATCCCGAATGGGACGCTAAGCGAAGATCGTACTACCCTTTTTGTCACTAGGGTTCCTATGAGATCGCCGCTAGCCAAGTATCTCACCTCAAGCCTTTATCAACCTATGGGATCTTGGGTACCTACAAGTCCACAGATCGAGACGAGATACGAAGAAACAAAAGATACAAATCATGAATCCAGACAAAATACAATTCTCCCATGATCTAGATGCACATAATTGCTGTGAGGTTTCTCCCCAACCCGTAGCCCGTGAGGACTACTCACTCATAACAAATAGATTGGAGATAGAAAACATCATGCAAATACTTAGATTGAAATCCAATATTCTTTCAATGGTCACCAAATCACAAGGAGATCTAAAAGTACAAAGCAATGGCTATGGCTAGTGGAGGGATGGATGGTGGAAGTGATGAACAATGGATGAACAATGGTGTGGATCTCCTTTGGTGTTGTTGTGATGCAACCTGAGAATGGCGGCTCTCTGGCCGGCGGATGGAGCCTCAAAATATGTCTTCACGAAAATTGTAGGATTTGACGAGATGAAGCCGTCGCCACCTGGTACGGGTGTGCGGTATGGGCGGACCGCGCCCGTACCAGTGGTTGTTAAGCGTGCTGACACCCTGGAAAGCTTCTCCAATTACTTGGCCGTGTGTACTTCCTCAAAATCCTTCATTATGACTCCTTATTTTGCCTTAAAAGCAGTGATTTCCTGCACAACAGAAATCAAAGAAGTGATTTGCATATCTTTGCAATTATTAGTCATCAGTGGAAAAAGTTGAGAGTTTCTTTGGCAATTGCTTGACCAAAAACAATGTTTAAACATAGTGGAAGATGGCAAAAATCGGAGCCATCGATATGGTAATGTTATAATTTAAAGTATAGTTGATACTCTTGGAAATTATAGCATACCCAACGTGTAAGTTCCATAGACCTTGGCCTTACACATAAAGGAATGATAAATATCATACCACGATGAACATGATAGTGATCAAGTCCAAGAACCATATCATTTAACTTTATGCATATGATGTTTGCATCTTATATTGCTTGTTTGGCATTTTAGTAGCATTATAAGATGATCCCTCGTTTAGATATCAAGATAAAATGTGTTCTTCCTTAAGTATGCACAGTTAAGAAAGTTCGTCGTTTCAAGGCATCACGTGATGATCGGGTGTTTTTGACTCTACACTTTCATACAACATGTGTAAGATAGTTTTACACACGCGAGTACTAAGGTTCTTACTTGGAGATCCTAGCATGTACAAACATGGCCTCGGAACATGGACCAAAAGGTTAAGCATGAGTCATATGGTAGATATGATGCCCATATATATGCTCGCCTTTGAAGCTACACCGACTCACATGATGATCGGACTTGGTGTAGTGGATTTGGTTCATGTAATCACCAAAAATACACGAGGGATGTTATTTTTGAGTGGGAGTTCATTCGTAATTTGGATTTGTTGAACTTGATCTATCATAAACTTAGTCTAAATAAACTTTACGAATTCTGTTGTGGGTGGCACCACCTGCTGTTAGTTTCAATGTGTTCATGGAGAAAGAGAAACTTGGGACGAATGGTAGCAACTTTACCAACTAGGCCCTGAATCTGAGGATTCTCCTCACTGCTGCACAAAGCAATATGTGTTATAAGGGCTGCTAGGCCCCCCACCAGCTCCTGATGCCCCTAACAAGAAAAGAATGTCTATTTGACTCGTCAGGAGGACCACAATTAGTTCATTCCGGCTTATTGTATGAGCTAGAGACAGAACTTCGAAAGTGTTTCAAAAATGGCAATGCCTTTGATACCATGGGTGAATTGAAAATGATTTTTGACACCCATGTTGTCGTAGAGAGTTATGATGCTTCTGAAAAGTTATTTAGCTACATGATGGAAGAGAACAACTCCGTTAGTGAGCACATACTCAAAATTTTTGGGTACGCCGATAAGCTTGTGTCCTTGGGAATAATGATTCCCATTGACTTAGGCATACATCGTGTTGTCCAATCTTTGCCACCTAGCTACAAGAGCTTCGTGATGAACTATAACATGTAGGGCATGAAGAATTCTCTTCCCGAGATTCTATCAATGCACTGCAGAAGTGGAGATCAGGAAAGAGCGTCAAGTGTTGATGATCAATAAGACCACCGGCTTCAAGAAAGACAAGAAGGGTAAACATAAGGGAAAGAAGGGCGGCAAATCTGTTGCTGCTCCTAAAAGAAATCCCGAGCTGGCTCGAAGTCTGATACCGAGTGCTATTATTGCAAGGGGACTAGCCATTGGAATAGCAATTACCCCAAGTATTTGGCGGACAAGAAGGCCGGCAAGGCAAACAAAGGTATATGTGATATACATGTTATTGACGTGTACTTTACTAGTACTCGCAGTAGCACTTGGGTATTTGATACTAGATCAGTTGCTAATATATGTAACTCGAATTAGGGGCTGTGAAACGAGCGACAACTAGCAAGGGATGAGGTCACGATGCGTGTCGGCGATGGATCAAGAGTTGATGTGATCGTCATTGGAATGCTGCCTCTCCATATGCCGTCGAGATTAGTTATAAATCTGAATAATTGTTATTTGGTGCCTGCACTAAGCATGAACATTGTATCCAGATCGTGTTTATGGAAAAGTTGTTATTCATTTAAATCCGAAAGCAATGGTTGTTTGATTTATATGGATACTATCTTTTATGGTCATGCACATGTGATGAATGGTTATTTTCTGTTGAATCTTGATAGTAGTGATACGCATATTCATAATGTTGATGCTAAAAGGATTAAACTTGATAATGATATATCTACATATATGTGGCACTACCGTCTAGGTCATATTGGCGTAAAGCGCATTAATAATCTCCATTCTGATGGACTTTTGGAATCACTTGATTTTGAATCGTTTGATACATGTGAGCCATGCCTTATGGGCAATATGACTAGAACCCCGTTTTCTGGTACAATGGAGTGGGCGACAGATTTGTTGGAAATCATACCTACTGATGTATGTGGTCCAATGAGTTTATCAGCGCAAGGTGGATATCATTATTTGGTTACTTTCGTGGATGATTTGAGTAGATATGGATATATCTATTTGATGAAACACAAGTCTGAAACCTTTGATATGGTTTGATCTATGATGTCTCTGACTGACTTGCCACTTTCATTTTGGGGTTATGCACTGGAAACCGCCGCATTCACTTTAAATCAGGCACTATCTGAATCCATTGAAAAGACACTGTATGAATTGTGGTTTAGAAACAAACCTAAGCTATCATTTCTTAAAGTTTGGGGATGCGATGTTTATGTGAAGAAACTTCAGCCTGATAAACTCGAACACAAAGCAGAAAAATGCGTCTTCATAGGGTACCCTAAAGAAACAATTGTGTATTCCTTCTATCATAGATCTCAGGGCAAGGCTATTGTAGCCAAGAATGGATCCTTTTTAGAGAAAGAGTTTCTCGTGAAAGGTTGTAGTAGTCAGAAGCTAGAACTCGAAGAGGTTAATGAACCTTCTCTTCATGAAACGGTGAGTGGTGCAGCACCGGAAGTTGTTCCGTAGTTGACTTCACCGAATTAAGAAGGAACTAATGATAAAGATCATGAAACTTCGAAAGAGGAAACTATCAAACCTCGTAGGTCAAGCAGGACACATGCAGCTCCTGAACTGTACGGAAATCCTATCGTGAATTTCATGGTAGATGGAATTGATGACCCTACAACATATGAAGAAGCGATGATGAGCCCAGATCCAAAAAATGGCTAGAAGCCATGAAATCCGAGATGGGATCCATGTACGAAAACCAGGTTTGGACCTTGGAGAACTTACCTCACGAGCAAAAGGCCGTTGAGTATAAATGGATTTTTAAGAAGAAATTTGCTGCTGATGGTAATGTGACCATCTATAAAGCTCGACTTGTCACAAAGGGATTTCGACAAATTTAAGTAGTTGACTCCGATGAGACATTCTCTCCCATAGCGACGTTTTCCGGTACAATGGAGCGGGCGACAGATTTGTTGGAAATCATACCTACTGATGTATGTGGTCCAATGAGTTTATCAGCGCAAGGTGGATATCGTTATTTGGTTACTTTCACGGATGATTTGAGTAGATATGGATATATCTATTTGATGAAACACAAGTCTAAAACCTTTGATATGGTTTGATCTATGATGTCTCTGACTGACTTGCCACTTTCATTTTGGGGTTATGCACTGGAAACCGCCGCATTCACTTTAAATCAGGCACTATCTAAATCCGTTGAAAAGACACTATATGAATTGTGGTTTAGAAACAAACCTAAGCTATCATTTCTTAAATTTGGGGATGCGATGTTTATGTGAAGAAACTTAAGCCTGATAAACCCAAACACAAAGCGAAAAAATGCATCTTCATAGGATACCCTAAAGAAACAATTGGGTATTCCTTCTATCATAGATCTGAGGGCAAGTTATTGTTGCCAAGAATGGATCCTTTTTAGAGAAAGAGTTTCTCGTGAAAGGTTGTAGTAGTCAGAAGGTAGAACTCAAAGAGGTTAATGAACCTTCTCTTCATGAAACGGTGAGTGGTGCAGCGCCGGAAATTGTTCCATAGTTAACTTCACCGAATTAAGAATGAACTAATGATAAAGATCATGAAACTTCAAAAGAGGAAACTATCGAACCTCATAGGTCAAGCATTACACGTGCAGCTCCTGAACTGTACGGAAATCCTGTCGTGAATTTCATGGTAGATGGAATTGATGACCCTGCGATGTATGAAGAAGCGATGATGAGCCCAGATTCCAACAAATGGCTAGAATCCATGAAATCTGAGATGGGATCCATGTACGAAAACCAGGTTTGGACCTTGGTGGACTTATCTCACGAGCGAAAGGCCGTTGAGAATAAATGGATTTTTAAGAAGAAATTTGATGCTGATGGTAATGTGACCATCTATAAAGCTCGACTTGTCACAAATTTAAGGAGTTGACTACGATGAGACATTCTCTCTCGTAGCGATGCTAAACACGGCTAGGAATATGTTAGCAATTGCTGCATATTTTGATTATGAAATATGGCAGATGGATGTCAAAACTACGTTCCTCAATGGTAATATTAAAGAAGAGTTGTATATGATACAACCAAAGGGTTTTGTCGATCCTAAGGATGCTGACAAGGTATGCAAGCTTCAGCGATCCATCTATGGACGGAAGCAAGCATCTCGGAGTTGGAATCTCCGCTTTGATGAGGTTATCAAAGAGTTTGGATTTGTCCAAACTTATGGAGAGGCTTGTATTTATAAGAAAGTGAGTGGGATCAATGTGGCATTTCTAATATTATATGTGGATGACATATTATTGATTTGAAATGATAGAGATCTTTTAAACAGTGTTAAAAGTTATCTAAACAACAATTTTTTGATGAAGGACCTTGGTGAAGCATCATACATATTAGGCATTTAGATCTATAGAGATAGATCAAGACGCCTAATTCGGCTATCACAAAGTACATACCTTGATAAGATTTTAAAGAAGTTTAAAATGGACGGAAGTAAGAAGAGGTTCTTACCTATGTTGCAAGGAAAGACATTGAGTAAGACTCAAAGTCTAGCTACGACGGAAGAAAGAGAGATAATGGATAAGATCCCCTATACTTTAGCCATAGGCTCTATAATGTACGCCATGCTATGTACAAGACCGGATATGGCACCTGTTATTAGTTTGACTAGTAGGTACCAATCTGATCTAGGTTCGGAACAGTGGATAGAGGTCAAGAATATCCTTAAGTACTTAAGAAGAACTAAGGAAATGTTTCTTATATACGGAGGTGACGAAGAGCTGGTCGATAAGTGTTATGTTGACGCTAGCTTTGACACCGATCCGAATGAAACTAAGTCTAAATCCGGATACGTATTTCTCATGAATGGAGCAATAGTTAGTTGGAGGATCTCCAAACAACCTGTGGTGGCAGATCAACAATGGAGGCAGAATATGTTGCTGCTTCGGAAGCAGCACAGGAAGCGGTTTGTATGAAAGAGTTCATGACTGAACTAGCTGTGGTTCCTAGTGCGTTGGACCCAATGGTGATCTATTGTGACAACAATGGAGCCATAGCCAACACCAAGGAACCAAGGTCTCACAAGAACTCCAAGCATATTAAGCACCGGTTTCACTCCATCCACAAGCATGTCAAGGATGGAGATATAAATATTTGTAAAGTACATACGGATCTGAATGTTGCAGATTCGTTGACTAAAGTTCTCCCTAGGGTAAAACATGATCAACACCAGAACTCCATGGGTGTTAGACTTATCACTAAGTAAACTAGATTATTGTCTCTAGTGCGAGTGGGAGACTGGAGGGAATATGCCCTAAGAGGCAATAATAAAGTTGTTATTATCGTATTCCATGTATATGATAGATGTTTTTTAATTCTATAATTGTATTGATTGGAAATGTTAATACATGTGTGTTTAATAAATAAATAAAGGTTTCCTAGTTATGCCTCACTTATAAACTAGCTTGTTGATTAACAAGATGATCAAGGTTTCCTTATCATGGACATTGGATGTTGTTAACAAAGAGGTCACAACATTGGTGGAATGATGTGATGAACATTCATCCGAAGTATAGTAATATGATCAAAGTCATTGTGTTTAAATTTCTATAACATCATGCCAAGTAATCCTAGCCCTTAGACCATGGGATCATGTCAATCACTAATACTAGAAGAGTAACTTCATAACATCAAACATCACACCGTAACAGGGTGACTATAAAGGTGGGTTCACATACTCTGAAGGTGTTATGTAGAGGCTCATGGATCAAGAGTGGGATTTTTGCATCCTGATGAGAGATAGATATACTGTGGGCCCTTTCGGTGATATCACATTGAGATAGCTTGCAAGCAAGTGATGTGATCACTAGAATGTTGTATCACGGGAACAAGAAAAGAGTGCATGTTGGTAACAAGATCAAACTAGGTATGGAGATACCAATGATCGAATATCGAACATGTAATATATCACGAGACAAAGGGATTTAGTTACTAACGTTAAAGGTTCTCATGATCATAGAAGTCATCGTTGAATGTGTAGGAGTCAGTATGGATCTCCAGGTCCCGCTACTAATTATTGATCGGAGAAGGGTCTCGGTCATGTCTGTATTGTTTGCGAACCATAGGGTGACACACTTAAGGGATACCGACACCATTTCGAGCAAATGTGTTCCAGAGAAAAGAATAGAAAAGCGCTAGAATTATTTCAATGGACATCGGAATTGTTTCAGGTGAAATTGCTGAAACTGGTTCTGCATGTGATATTGAAATGTTGCAGGGGGTTTCTATGAATGACGGTTACTTAAAGTAATTAAAAAATTCTGAATAAAATAAATAAAGAGTTTTATTAAATGAGAGTTGCATTAATTTTGGTGGAATATTAATGCATGTGAGTGGAAGTGTGAGTGGGGGCATGTTTATGTGAGTGGAGCTTCCACCCACATGAATGAAGGGAGAGGTGGGTGCACCTCCATGGCTACCGTCCATGGGAGGGGGCTTCCGCCCTCTCCCTATAAAAGGCCCCCCTCTCCTGCTCACAAAGCACACCTCCTCATGAAGGATCTCTCTCCCCCTCTAGAATTATTTCCCCATCATCTCGGATTAGCGAGATACATGTTCCCAGTGCCTTTTCATCTGGAAGGAGTTGCTGCTTCTGCTGCATCGCTAGAGCGAGGAGGCGGAGGTTGCTTGATGGACCAGACGTGTGCGTGATCACGGATGCGCTGCTGATTTGCGGTGCTAGGACATCCTCTCGATCTTAAGATCGGCAAGCGAACGACTACATCATCCACGTTACACTTTGTCGGTCTTCAAGGGTATGTTCTCTATATGGATGTATATCCACCCATTGCTTGTATTTAGGTAGATAGATCTTAGCGCTTAGTAGTTCCAATCGTAGGAAATTTTTTGTTTTCTATGCTACGAACCCAACACCAAGAAGCCTAGGAAGAGCCATACTTGGGGCCATGTTGCTTTGGACCGGTTATCCGGGCCACAACTTACCCTAAGGGCCTCTTGATTGATAAGTCTATCAAGCCCTATGACGGAACTACCAGGCCAGCCATGTGGTTGCAGGACTATCGCGAAGTGATCCAAATCATTAGAGGAAACCCCAATGTTGCCGTGAAGTACCTCCCACTCATGCTCACCGACACTGCTCGATAATGGATCGACGACTTGTTGGAGAAATCAATCTTCAATTGGTTGGACATGCATGAAGTGTTCACCAAGAACTTCGAGGGTATGTACAAGCATCCATGTACCGTCGGTGACCTACAGCGGTGTGTGCAAGAAAAGGATGAGTCTTCTCATGCCTACCTATCCCATTGGCTTGACATGAAAAACTCATGCATGGGAGTAGACGATCAAACTGCTATGGCTGCCTTCATCGATGACCTGGAAGAGGGAACATTGCTCCAACATACGCTGAAGCGCCATCAAGACAACAGCAAGATCGACCTCAACTCAATGATTGCCATAGCTAGCGAATTTTCCACTACCGATGATGATGCTCGCGGGTCGTTGCCGGTGCTGGCCATCTCCACCCAAGCCAAGAAGAACAACAATAACAAGCAGAAGAACCAGCTAGAAGAAAACCAGATAGCCGACATGGTCACCACAATGTTCACCGAAAGAAGCGATGGCGAATAACGTGGTTGTGGGTGGGGGCTAGTCGAGGGCAGCATCGGAGTGATTCTACACCCACAGCGCCCCGCGTTCCCCGGCGTACGAGGAGTACCACGATATGTCATGTTTCGTCCACCCCAATGCAAATGGCAATGCCACCCAAACCAACTGCCAGTGAAAGTTTGTCAACAAACTCAAGGAAGATCATGAGTCCGGCTACAAGTGAAGTCGGAAGAACAGACCCCGCGGAATCGGCAAGGGGAAGAAGAAGGAGGAAGAGTCCATGGATTCAGATGACATGGATGAAGACGTGGACCTTAAGCCTGATGACAAGGGCGATGGCAAGGGCAAGAATCCCTTTGAAAAGAAGTCTCCGGTCTACCACACCTTCCTTGGCACTCCTACCGTCCGGGCCCAAAATACCTCTCTGAGGATACTGATGGCTACCCTCCCCCCAGTTCCCCAGTATGTCAGGTGGTCGGATATTCCAATCACTTTGGACAGAGAAGATCACCAGAGCTCATCCCAACAGAGAACCAGTATGCCATGGTCATTAACCCTCTTATTGACGGCAGCGAGTTCACCAACTGCCTCGTGGAAAGTGGAAGAATCATCACCATCATGTACCTGGATACACTGCACAAGATAAACTTTACGGAGACCTAGCTAAGGAAGAGCAACACCGTGTTCCATGGCGTTGTTCCTGGCTAGCAAGCTAATTCCCTTGGCTGCATCACCCATCTGGTCGCCTTTGGTGATGTTAATAATTATTGCCAAGAGCGCATGACCTTTGAAGATGTGTCCTTCAAGAGCGTGTACCACGTCATATTTGGACGCGACATCTTCAACTCCTTCCTCGCCAGACCATGTTTCGTCTACAACAACCTCAAAATATCCGGACCAAAAGGCATCATCTTTGTTGCCGGAAGCTTCACCAAGGCAAGGGAGTGTGAGCTGAGTGAAGCCGCCTTCGCCGAAGTGGTCCTCTACGGTGAAGAGTTCTAGGAGATCCAGCACTAGGTCGATGCCTCGGAGATGCCAGCTTCAAAGAAGCAGATTTCTGACTCCGAACCCGCATTCAAGGCCGCCATCAAGACCTAACATGTGGAACTTGTTGAAGGAGATTCCTCCAAGACCAACTCCATTGGCATCGAACTAGATCCCTAAGAGGAAAGCACGCTCGTCGAGTTCCTCCATGAGAATAGGGACACCTTCGTGTGGCAACCTGCCGACATGAAGGGTGTACATAGGGAACTTGCTGAGCTTAAACATCGATCCTAAGGCAAAACCGATGAAACAACCTCTATGATGCTTCGGTGATGAAAAACAAAGGGCTATAGGCAAAGATCTAGCTAGGTTACTTAAGGCTAGTTTTATCAGAGAAGTTATTCACACCTAGTGGGTGGCCAATCCTATAGTCGTCCGCAAAAAGGGAACCAAATAAATAAGAATGTGCATTGATTGCACCGGCTTGAACAAACATGCCCAAAGGATCTGTTTTGTTTGCCGCGCATTGACCAAGTCATTGAGTCGACATCTAGCTCGGAACTTCTGTGTTTTCTCGATGCATACTTAGGATACCACAAAATCAATATTTGAAAGTCGGACTAATTGGCCACTTTGTTCATCACACCTTACGGCACATACTGCTATGTCACAATGCCCTTTGGGTTGAAAATGCTGGTGCTACCTACCAGTGGATGATGTAGCATTGCCTACATGACCAAATAGGTAGCAACATACATGCTTATCTGGATGACACTGCGGTGATTTCAAAGAAATCAAACAATCTCATCACCGACTTGCAGGAAACCTTTGACAATCTTCAGAAGTACAACATGATGCTTAACCCTAATAAGTGTGTCTTCAGGGTACCATAAGGAAAATTGTTGGGCTTCATTGTTTCGTATTGTGAAATTGAGGTCAACCCGGAGAAGATCAAGGCCATCCTAGACATCAAACGCCCGACATGCTTGAAGGACATACAGAGGCTCATAGGTTGCATCGCAGCAGTAAGCCAGTTCATCAGCCGACTTGGAGAGAAGGTCATGCCGCTCTACAAGTTGCTCAATAAGGCAGACAAATTCATATGGATGGATGAAAAAGATGCAAGGAGTTAAAGAGAACACTCTCCTCTTCACCAATACTTGCATCAATGGAGCCTATGTTAGTATAGATGGCGGCAACCAACTGGGTTATCAACATTGTTGTCATGGTGGAGCGCAAGGATCCAATGCACAATCATGGCGTTCCGAGGCCAGTTTACTATGTAAGCGAGGTCTTGATGGAATCCAAGCAACGTTACACGCACTACTAGAAGATAGCTTATGGAGTTTTCCTTGCTTCACGAAAGATAAGGCACTACTTCTAGGAGCATCCTATCACAGTGGTGAGAAAAGCCCCACTGTTCGACATTATCAACAACAACGACGCTATAGGAAGGGTGGCAAAGTGGGGTGATGTCTATGCACTTCTATTCTTGTAGATAGTTGTTGGGCCTCCAAGTGCAGAGGTTTGTAGAACAGCAGCAAGTTTTCCCTTAAGTGGATCACCCAAGGTTTATCGAACTCAGGGAGGAAGTGGTCAAAGGTATCCCCTCTCAAGTAACCCTGCAATCAAGATACAAGAAGTCTCTTGTGACCCCAACACACCCAATACAATTGTCAGGTGTATAGGTGCACTAGTTCGGCGAAGAGATAGTGAAATACAAGTGGTATAGATAACTATAAGTGGTAACATTGATATTAAATAGCTGGATGGCATTGAAGAGACTAAAGGAAAACTGAAATAAAGATGGAAGCAAGCAAAAATGTAATAGATCTAGTTGCAAACAGTGTTTCAATGCTTAGAAACAAGGCCTAGGGATCATACTTTCACTAGTGAACACTCTCATATAAATATATTATCTTCATGATACTACCCTGAACTACTCTCTGGTTGGACACTCTAATCCATGGTAGGGCTATAACAGCACACCTCAAAGTAAGCCTTTCCCATCTAGATAACCCCACACTGTCACCTTGAGCACTAGATGGTTCCAACAAACACCACAATTTCATAGAAACATCCAACTCCAAATATAACTCATAACAACTATTTGTAATCTCTAGCCTAAGTGCCACCATGGTGTGCACGCTGTCACTTTCACACACATGGGGAGAGCAGAGATCTATTAAAGCACTTGAGTAGCAAGGTAGATCTACTTGATTACAAATCTCATGATCACAATATAATCATGCATAGAGAGAGAGATGAACACATAGCTACCGGTAGAACCCTTAGCCTCAAGGGAGATCTACTCCCTCCTCATCATGGGAATCAACAATGGTGATGGAGATGGCGGTGGAGATCGATGGAGATGGCTCCGTGGGCACTTCCCCGTCCCAGCAGGGTGCCGAAACCGAGACTTTCTATCCCCCAAATCTCCCCTTCGGTGGCGGTGGCGCTGTGGAACTTTTCGTGGATTTCTGATTGACCATCTAGGGTTTTGCCTCGGGAGGAATATATAGGCGAAGGGGCAAGGTCGGTGGCCAGCCAGGGGGCCCACACCATGCCCTGGAGCGGCCTGGGGGTACCCGCACCTGGGAGGGCTGTGGCCACCCTGTGGCCCCTCTCCGACTCTCCTTCTGGCTCCGTGAGTCTTCCGGGAAAATAGGCACTTTGGCTTTTGTCTCGTCCAATTCCGAGAATATTCATTTTTTGACTTTCCTGGAACCAAAAACAGCAGAAAATAGGCAACTGGCACTGTGGCTCTTGTTAATAGGTTAGTCCAAGAAATCATATGAAAAGTACTCCAAAGTGTGGACAAAACACAAGAAAGTAGATAAAACCAAGCATGGAACATCAAAAATTATAGATACATTTGCAATGTATCAACATCCCCAAGCTTAACTCCTACTCGTCCTCGAGTAGGTAAGTGATAAAAAGAAAGAATAATTTTTGAGGTGACATGCACCATCATAAACTTGATCAAAGTATTTGTAAAACATTGAAAGTTGGGATCATAGTAATTCAATCATAACATGAAAGACAAAGTTCAAGCAATAAGACAAAGAAACTATGATGCAACATGAAAAGGCACATACAAAACATTCATGAATAACAATGCTTTGCAAGACGTTTGTTTGTTTCACATAAAGAAAACATAGCATAGTATTCAGCTTGTCCCTCATAGAGTAGCAAATATAAATGCATATGACACCTTCAAAGTTCATAAGAGTGACTAGATACAAATAGTTTAAAACAAGCAATATCAAATTATGCATCAATCAACTAGTCTTGGAACAATGCACATAGAACTAAGAATGGCCACTATGCTCTCAAAGTAAGTGCATAAAGGTAGAATGTGGAGACTCAATATAATGGTGGAAGAATGGCCTTCATAGAAGGAAGTAGGGATTCAATTCTCGTAAAGAGCTTCCAAACATTATGATACTTATAGCTTTGAGCTCTCATTGCCCCTATCATAAGCATCTTGAAGGTGATTAAGGTTAAAGTGACACAACTAAGAGGATATGCTTGACAAGTTATAAACCGAAATCTCATGCCCCTTACTTACGAAGACCGATCCTCATGCTACTCAACTTTAGTCACAAGTAAGCTCTTGTAATTGTAAGTAAATATGTATCATAAAGAACCGCCAACGGGGTACCCCTTGCACATGATACAGGAGCTATCCCATAATCAAAATGACAAGGCAAGCAGACAATGAGCATCTCAGCGATCTTTTTATTTGCTATTTCATAGGTTTTTATCGAGGATGCTTCATAGAGTGCTCATTATGGTTATGCTGAAAGTTTCCACCATGATTAGGCATGGCTTAGGCTAGAGGCCCAGGCGTTTCTCTAACACATATACATAACTCCATGGACTTACAAGCTCCCCTTTCATTTCACACCGACGACATCCATAGACAAAAGAGCATGATATCAACTAGGTACAGAGTACCCATGCAATGTTGAAAGCGTTCCGCACGATAGCATGGTTCAGCTAATCCCCAAAAAATAAGTGCAAGCATATATAACATAGACGACACAATGGTTCAAGTTTATTAAGGGCAAGAAAAGTAAAGTGTGCCATCAAGTTCGTGAGAGCTTTAATCACTAATTTTCTCATAACAAGTTTAATTTGGAAGGTAAACAAAAGCATGAATATACTTGGAATAGCATAAGCTAGTAGGTAGGTATGGTGGACTATTTGTAATAACTTGGTTTAGGGAGTTGGATGCATGAGTGGAACTCATACTTGGTTGTGGAGGCTAGGAAAAGACTGGGAGCGACAAACTAAGAGAGCAATAATGGCCATAATCATGCAGAGCGACAAAACATCATTGATCAAAGCATAAGGTGATACTACAAGTTGAAAACTAAAGGATCATAAAGGCTATGGTGACTTGAGATAGTCATAACATGGCGTGAGCATGCGCCAATTCAACCCAAATAAAGCATCAAAGGAGAATACCACAATACTATGCTTTAATATGCTAAAACAACGCATGATTCATCCAAGGCACATTAAGCAATCTCAATTGTTTGTAACAAGTCATGCTACAACAAAGAATACTAAGCATAAAGCCAAAACAATATCAAGCATGGCATGACAAAGCATAGGTCACAGTCAAAAACAAGCTCTCTTTACCACTTAAGCATGAACTTCCCTACTCTTTTCCAATCCAAACCAAACTATTTGAAAACCAATGTATGAAAGAGGGGGTCCAAACAATTTATTTAGCAAACTAAGAAAACAAAGCAAACAAAAAACCAAAACAAAAACGAAAAAGAAGATGCTCCAAGAACAACACAACTGTGCATGAAACAATAAAAATGAAGCGTTTGGAAGAAACCTGGAATTTTTATTGATGAAGAAGGGGATGCCTTGGGCATCCCCAAGCTTTGACGCTTGTACTTCTTGGATATTTCTTAGGGTGACACGTGTGGCATCCCCAAGCTTGAGCTTTAGTCCATCCTTCATCTCATTACTCATTCCTTCCATACACCTGAAATTTTTCCCTCATACAAAACTTCACACAATCTTTATTAGCAACATTAGTGCACTCAAGATAATAAGTCTTTACGTTCAGTTATAACACCAATAAAACTTCCATTAGAACACAAGCTACTGTAGCACTTCCCTGAAAAAACTCAATTCCCCAAAAGAACTCAAAAAGGAACCAACAAGAAGCAAATGCAGAAAATGGCAGAAATCTGTCAAAACAGACCAGCAGGTAAAGACAATTTTTTTCGAAGACCTTCTGTTGCTCAAATAAAAAAGTGTTGAACTAACTAAAGTTAGATAACAAACTGGGGCAGAAGCACAAAAATTCATGCCTCAAAATGGCATACAGAGATTTTACACGAATTTCTACGGTGAAGCACAGAAATCTGTTTCGAGACAGCAACTTTCCCAATCAATACTTCTCTCTCATTAGAGGTTACTCTTGGCACAAAAAGCAAATAAAAAGGATAAGGAGCGGTTATTACTGAAGTAATAACTTCCAGGACTCATCTAAAACTTTTGGGTTATCTCCCAATAAGTACTTTTCTTTAATGCCTTTAAGTTAGGCACGATAGTTTGAGAAGATGCTCACATAAGAAATATGAATTCAAGTAAAAGAGAGCATCAAGAAGCAAATTCAAAACACATTTATGTCTAACCCACTTCCAATGCATAGGAATCTTGTAAAGAAACAAGTCATGAAAGCACAAAGCAACAAGCATAGTAAAGCAAAACAAGTGCAACTTCAAGACTTTCAACATAAGGTGGGGAACCTTAATATTGTTGAGATACATAAAACCATGTTTCCCTCTCTCATAATAACTTTAAGTAGCATCATGAATAAAATTAACAATATAACAATCACATGAAACATTCTTATCATGAGCCACATGCATAAAAGAATTAATACTCCCCACATAAACATAGTCATTCTTATTAATTGTAGTGGGAGCAAATTCAACAAAATAGCTATCATTATTATTCTCATTACCATAATCATCAAATATAGGAGGCATATTGTAATCATTATTAATTTTCTCCTCAATAGTAGGTGGACTGAAAATATCATATTCATCATTGTAATCATCATATATTGGAGGTTTGGTATCATCATAAGCAATAGAATAGCTATCTTCCAAAGCCGGGGACCTAAAAAGATCATTTTCATAAAAATTAGCTTCCCCAAGCTTACACTTTTCCATAGCATTAGCAATAATGGTGTCCAAAGAATTCATACTAACAACATTGCTATTAGCATGCAAATAAAGTTCCATAGGTTTTTTAATTTTCTCTTCAAACACTTCATGTCCTAACTCAAGATAAATACTATAAAGCTCTCTAATTTTGTTGTTGTTTTCCATTAAGCCTAACTAGTGAAAACAAGAAACAAAAAGACAAAATTGCAGAATCTAAAGGAAATAACTTCGAGCACTCACACTGGAGGATGTGAGTGCCTTTTACTACCTCCCGACAGCCACTTTAAAATAGGCGTTTGTCGTGGGAGGTTCTTCTTCTTTAATCCTCCGGTGGGAATACCTTTTACCTTACCTCCCCGGCAATGGCGCCAGAAAATAGCTTGATGTCTACGCACTTCTATTCTTTTAGACAGTTGTTGGGCCTCCAAGTGCAGAGGTTTGTACAAGTTTTCCCTTAAGTGGATCACCCAAGGTTTAACGAACTCAGGGAGGAAGTGGTCAAAGGTATCCCCTCTCAAGCAACCCTGCAATCAAGATACAAGAAGTCTCTTGTGTCCCCAACACACCCAATACACTTGTCAGGTGTATAGGTGCACTAGCTCGGTGAAGAGATAGTGAAATACAAGTGGTATAGATAATTATAAGTGGTAACGGTGATATTAAATAACTTGATGGCGTTGAAGAGACTAAAGGAAAACTGAAATAAAGATGGAAGCAAGCAAACATGTAACAGATCTAGTTGCAAACAATGTTTCCATGCTTAGAAACAAGGCCTAGGGATCATACTTTCACTAATGAACACTCTCATATAAATATATTATCTTCATAATACTACCCTGAACTACTCTCCGGTTGGACACTCTAATCCATGGTAGGGCTATAACAGCACACCTCAAAGTAAGCCTTTCCCATCTAGATAACCCCACACTGTCACCTTGAGCACTAGATGATTCCAACAAACACCACAATTTCATAGAAACATCCAACTCCAAATATAACTCATAACAAGTATTTGTAATCTCTAGCCTAAGTGCCACCATGGTGTACACGCTGTCACTTTCACACATATGGGGAGAGCAGAGATCTATTAAAGCACTTGAGTAGCAAGGTAGATCTACTTGATTACAAAGCTCATGATCACAATATGATCATGCATAGAGAGAGATGAACACATAGCTACCGGTAGAACCCTTAGCCTCGAGGGAGATCTACTCCCTCCTCATCATGGGAATCAACAATGGTGATGGAGATGGCGGTGGAGATCGATGGATATGGCTCCAGGGGCACTTCCTCGTCCCGGCAGGGTGTCAGAACAGAGACTTTCTGTCCCCCGAATCTCCCCTTCGGTGGCGGTGGTGCTGTGGAACTTTTCGTGGATTTCTGATTGACCATCTAGGGTTTTTGCCTCGGGAGGAATATATAGGCGAAGGGGCAAGGTCGGTGGCCAGCCAGGGGGCCCACACCATGCCCTGGCGTGGCTTGGGGGTACCCGCGCCTGGGGGGGGGGGGTTGTGGACACCCTGTGGCCCCTCTCCGACTCCCCTTCTGGCTCCGTGAGTCTTCCGGGAAAATAGGCACTTTGGCTTTTGTCCCGTCCAATTCCGAGAATATTCATTTTTTGACTTTCCTGGATCCAAAAACAGCAGAAAATAGGCAACTGGCACTATAGCTCTTGTTAATAGGTTAGTCCAAGAAATCATATGAAAAGTACTCCAAAGTGTGGACAAAACATAAGAAAGTAGATAAAACGAAGCATGGAACATCAAAAATTATAGATACGTTTGCAATGTATCATGGGCATCAAGCTTGCCTCCTTTGAAATCACCTACAAGAGGTGAGGCGCTATCAAATCTCAAGCTTTGGTGGATTTCATCGCAGATTGGATAGAACTACCGGAGAACACTCCTATTCCAGAGCCAGAGTATTGGGTCATGCACTTTAACAGATCCAAGCTACTCAATGTCTTGGGAGCTGGTGTATTACTGCAATCACCAACGGGAGAAAAGCTACAGTATGTCCAACGCTACCAACAACATGGCGGAATATGAGGCCCTCATTCACGGACTTTGCGTGGCCAAGGATATTGGCATCCAGCGCATAGTTTGTTGTGGAGATTCCGACTTGGTTGCCCAGCAGGTGGCTGGCACATGGAACACGCGGAACCCTATGATGGCGGCATATCGAGATGAAATAGACGATATAGCCAAGTACTTCGACGGCTATGAAGTCCAATACGTCAAAAGGGAGGATAATGAGGCAGCAGATTTGTTGTCTAAGCTTGGACCAGCTCACCGACCAATTCCACCTGGCATTTTCCTGGAGCATTTGTGGACACCATCCATGAAAGGAGCGCACCATGATAACCCGGATATAGTGGACTCATTTATTAATGTAGTAATAGTGACCTCTCCGGCTTGGATGAAACCGTTCATGGACTACCTTCAAGACGGAACACTGCCTGCCAACGAAGTCGAAAGCCATCAGATAGTACACAGATCAAAGGGCCACGTCATAATAGAAGGCAAGCTACACAAAATAAGTACCACATGAGTTTTCCTATGGCGCGTCTCCCAGCAGCAAGGTATGGATATCCTTAGAGAAATACATCTCTGATATTGCAGGCATCACGCTGCTCCCCAATCGTTGGTCGCAAAAGCCTTCTGGCAATGATTCTACTGGCTAACTGCCAAGGCGGACGCCGACAAGCTGGTGCAGACTTGTATTGGGTGTCATTTTTAAGCACGGCAACCACATGTTCCAGCTGAAGAACTGCGAACAATACTAATTACTGGGTTGTTTGCAGTCTAGGGCCTTGACATGGTTGGACCTTTGCAAACACCAACTTGTGGATTTATGCATCTGCTAGTAGAAGTTGATAAATTCACTAAATAGATTGAAGCAAAACCCATTAGAATGCTCGATGGGGTAACAACCCATAAATTTTTCTGGGATCTAGTGGTGAGATTTGGTCTCCCACATGAGAATATCATTTTGCGGCCCGAAAGTTGGGTCACCCAGGCAACGCGGTACCCAAGTTGATATTGTTCACTACGATTCAAAAAGTTGGGGCGCCAATTGCTGAGAGGGGTCATTCCAGTGAATGATGGCCAAACCCAATATTTTCAAATCGCGCCCGTTAAGTCAGGATATTCCGTTACACTAGTTCCTGTTGTGCCCCTCCTTTGCCGGTCACTCTTCTTAGACACCCTACACGTGTCATAGGGGCAAATCCATTACTGTACTTTCCTAACTCTCGACACTGAATCTTGCTACGGCGGCGGCGACGGTCCCTTTTCTTCCCTTCCCTGACCCTAAATCTGCCGGCGACAGAGGACCTTTTTTCTCCCTCCCCCCGACACTGAATCCGATAGTGGCGGCCCAGCATGTCTTGCAAGGCGAAGGTTGTAGCTACATCGCCGACTGATTCGGGTCCGTCGGGGCCCAAGTCTGGGGCTCAACACGTAGCAGCGGCGAGGTCTTCAGCCCCGCTTAGCGAGGAGGCCAGGAAGGATTCTGCTCCCAAGGTACCTACGAGCAGCGGGTTGAAGAGAAAAGCAAGGCTGGCGGCGGATTGTTCGGCTCCGGTGGGCGGATGCAGCACCCAGATCTCGAAGAAAAAAACCCGGGAGAAGAGCGAGAGGTGGATTTTTCTTATCTGTGCCTTATCTTGTAAGTAGATTAGTTACGGCATAATAGAGAACTGAAATGTTCCCCTCTTTAATCAAATTAGGCACATCTTTGAGACAAGGGACCTATATGAGTTCACAGTTCATGTTCGGTAGTACACTGCAAAACTTGATTTTGGTTGCGAGAGGGTTGTGTTCGGGCAAGATGTGCATCTGCTTGTGAATTGCAAAGAGGTTGTGTCTGTTTCGCAGCTGGTAGATATGCTTGCCGCTAGAATTCCCTGGGGTTCTAGACAGAGGAAAAAATTGGTGTGGCGCAACATGAATGATACCTATCAGCAAATTGAGCACTCCCATGAGCTTCAGATGGTTTGGGAGGGTTGTGCAGCTGATCGTAAGGTGAAAGTTGAAGCGATGATTGATGATATGTATGTAGATGCTGGAGATCTTGCTGCTAGAGCTTCTGCTCCTAGAGAATATGGACCAATAGATGCTGATCTAGATAAGTTCAGTATACATGGCAAAACTTGATGAGGGAGTTAATAAGCCAGTTTCGTCATGTACTGTGGAGATCATTGTCGATTGCAAAAACATAACTTTTGATGAAATGAGAGAGATGATCGGTAAGGAAATCAGTATTGGCCCTAAGCAGATGGCAAAAATCCGGTGGTGGCATCATAAGAAGCAGCAATTCATAGATGTTTTGGATATTGAAGATCTTATGCAGATTATGCAGCGAAAGAAGCGAACCAGGAAGGTGTTCTTCCTTGGTACCATTTCTGATGTTGTTGAACAGGTTATAGTGGATGTAGATGCCCCTGTAGTGGCTGAACAGAATGAGGTGGTCGACGTTGATAAGATCTGATGAGAGTTGCTACCCTGGGCTTGTCATATGGACCGCGGGGTTCCCCTGCCTGTATTTGTAATATTGACTGTTGTTGCATTTATAGCGTGTTTCTATGATTATGTTTGTTGAGAGATTGCGATATAATGATGTGCGAGTTGTTGACATTTTCGGACATGTCACTCACTGAAACCATCGTTGTTGTAATAAGACATAAGTACATTGTAGTTGACATGATTATGTTTCTTAAGATGATGTACCGTACTTGTTTCTGTTATTATGTTTGTTGGGACATTGTAATGTAATGTTTTGTGAAACCATGACTGGACTAGTGATGCATAAATACATTGTAGTTGACATGATTATGTTTCTTGAGATGATGTACTCTACTTGTTTCAGTTATTTTGTTTGTTGAGAGACTGTAATGTAATGTTTTGCGAAACCATGACAGGACAAGTGATGTGTAAGTACCTTTAGTCAACATGATTTTGTTTCTTGAGTTGACGTAATATACTTGTTTCTGTGATTACGTTTGCTGAGAGATTGTAATGTGATGTTTTGTGAAACCATGTTGCGGTTATGTTTGTTGAGAGATTATAATGTAATGTTTTGTGAAACCATGACTGAAGAAGTGATGCATAAGTACCTTGTAGTTGACATGATTTTGTTTCTTTGGATGATGTAATATACTGGTATGTTTTCGTTAGGCAATGAAATTGGGATGGAGAGAGTGCAGGTTTAATATTTGAAATGAGAATGTATGAAGAGAATCCATATCGAGGCAGAGATGTCGAGGAAAGGGCATGGTATCCATTAAACTATTGTAACATGCCAATTTAGTCATTGTTGCAGCGGTAGAAGGGCTGCTCTCTCTCTCTCTCTCTCTCTCTCTCTCTCTCTCTCTCTCTCTCTCTCTCTCTCTCTCTTTCTCGCCGACGCCGTCGCCTGCAATGATGCATTCGCCATGCTGTCCTTGAACGGCGAGGACGACCAGTCGAGCAGCGACAACCTTCTCTCCGACATCGAGTATTCCTTCCAAGATGTGAGTTCCTCTGTTTTCTCGGGCTAGGGTTAGGAAACGGTAAATCTCTCGATCTGAGCTCCATATGTGCATGCAATCGTGTTCGATTTCAGCTTTGCGTTTACCTATAGGTACCACGGACGATCTACGACTCCGAATGGGAGGGCCTAGATCTCGATGGAGAAGTGCCATGTGATGTCTACGCACTTCTATTCTTGTAGACAGTTGTTGGGCCTCCAAGTGTAGAGGTTTGTAGAACAGCAACAAGTTTTCACTTAAGTGGACCACCCAAGGTTTATCGAACTCAGGGAGGAAGTGGTCAAAGGTATCCCCTCTCAAGCAACCCTGCAATCAAGATACAAGAAGTCTCTTGTGTCCCCAACACACCTAATACACTTGTCAGGTGTATAGGTGCACTAGTTCAGCGAAGAGATAGTGAAATACAAGTGGTATGAATAATTATAAGTGGTAATGGTGATAGAAAATAGCTTGATGGCGTGGAAAAGACTAAAGACAAACTGAAATAAAGATGGAAGCAAGCAAGCATGTAACAGATCTAGTAGCAAACGGTGTAATCAATGCTTAGAAACAAGGCCTAGGGATCATACTTTCACTAGTGAACACTCTCTCATAAATATACTATCTTCATGATACTACTCTTCGGTTGAACACTCAAATCGATGGTAGGGCTATAACAGCACACCTCAAAGTTCATCTTTCCCATCTAGAAAACCCCACACTGTCACCTTGAGTAGTAGATGAGTCCAACAAACACCACAATTTCATAAAGACATCCAACTCCAAATATAACTCATAACAAGTATTTGTAATCTCTAGCCTAAGTGCCACCATGGTGTGCATGCTATCACTTTCAAACACATGGGGAGAGCAGAGATCCATTAAAGCACTTGAGTAGCAAGGTAGATCTATAGATTACAAGCTCATGATCTTAATAAGATCATGCATAGAGAGAGATGAACACATAGCTACCGGTAGGAACCTTAGCCTCGAGAGAGAACTACTCCCTCCTCATCATGGGAATCAGCAATGGTGGTGGAGATGGTGGTGGAGATCGATGGAGATGGCTCCGGGGGCACTTCCCTGTCCCAGCAGGGTGCCGAAACAGAGACTTTCTGTCCCCCGAATCTCCCCTTCGGTGCCGACGGTGCTCCGGAACTTTTCATGGATTCCTGATTGATGATCTAGGGTTTTGGTATTGGGAGGATCTTATAGGCGAAGGAGGCAAGGTCGGTGGCCCGGCGGAGGCACACCATGCCACTGGCGGCTGGGCTGGGCTGCCCGCCAAGGGTGGTGGGGCCACCCTGTGGCCACCCTTCGTGTCTCCTTCTGGCTCCGTGAATCTTTCGGTAAAATAGGAACTTTGGCTTTTGTCCCGTGCAATTCTGAGAATATTCATTTTCTGACTTTCCTGGAACCAAAAACAGCAGCAAACAGGCAACTGGCACTGTGGCTCTTGTTAATAGGTTAGTCTAAGAAATCATATGAAAAGTACTCCAAAGTGCGGTCAAAACATAAGAAACTAGATAAAACCAAGCATGGAACATCAAAAATTATAGATACATTTGCAATGTATCAACATCCCCAAGCTTAACTCTTGCTCGTCCTCTAGTAGGTAAGTGATAAAAAGAAAGAATAATTTTTTAGGTGACATGCACCATCATAAACTTGATCAAAGTATTTATAAAACATTCAAAGCTGGGATCATAGTACTTCAATCATAACATGAAAGACAAAGTTCTAGGAATAAGACAAAGAAACTATGTTGCAACATGAAAAGGCACAAACAAAAGATTCATGAATAACAATGCTTTGCAAGACATTTGTTTGTTTCACATAATGAAAACATAGCATAATAGTATTCAGCTTGTCCCTCATAGAGTAGCAAATATAAATGCATAGGACACCTTCAAAGTTCATAAGAGTGACTACATACAAATAGTTTAAAACAAGCAATATCAAGGTATGCATCAATCAACAAGTCTTGGGACAATGCACATAGAACTAAGAATGGCCACTATGCTCTCAAAGTAGGTGCATAAAGATAGAAGGTGGAGACTCAATATAATGGTGGAAGAAAGGCCTTCATAGAAGGAAGTAGGGATTCAAGTCTCATAAAGAGCTTCCAAAAATTATGGTACTTATAGCTTTCAGCTCTCATTGCCCCTATCATAAGCATCTTGAAGTGATTAAGGTTAAAGTGAACAAACTATGGTGTACATGCTTGACGAAGTATAAGTTAGGAATCTCATGTCCCTTGTATACGAGAGCCGCTCCTCATGCTACTCAAGTTTAGTCACAGGTAAGTTCTTGTCATTGTAAGTACATGTGTATCATAGAGAACAGCCGACGGGGTACCCCTTGCCCGATAATACAGAAGAATCCCCATATCAAAATGACAAGGCAAGCAGACAACGAGCATCTCAGCAATCTTCTTATTTACCATGGGAATATGGTGCTTTTTTCTCTGTTTCCTCTTTTCATATATCTCGTTTTTTTCTCTTTTCTTTTTCTCTTTTTCTCAATATCTAACTCTTTTTTATAACAAGAATGCTTCATAAACAACTCATTATGGTTACGCTGCAGGTTTCCACCATGACAGCATGGATTAGACCAGCGGCCCAGGTGTTTCTCTAACGCATATATATAACTCCATGGACTTACAAGCTCCCCTTTCATTTCACACTGACGACATCCATAGACAAAAGAGCATGATATCAACTAGGTACAAAGTACCTGTGCAATGTTGAAAGCGTTTCCCATGACAACATGGTTCTGCTAATCCCCAACAAATAAGTGCAAGCATATACAACATAGACGACACAATGGTTCAAGTTTATTAAGGGCAAGAAAAGTAAAGTGTGCCATCAAGTTCGTGAGAGCTTTAATCACTAATTTTCTCATAACAAGTTTAATTTGGAAGGTAAACAAAAGCATGAATATACTTGGAATAGCATAAGCTAGTAGGTAGGTATGGTGGACTCTTTGGAATAACTTGGTTTAGGGAGTTGGATGCATGAGTGGAACTCATACTTGGTTGTGGAGGCTAGGAAAAGACTGGGAGCGACAAACTAAGAGAGCAATAATGGCCATAATCATGTAGAGCGACAAAACATTATTGATCAAAGCATAAGGTGATACTACAAGTTGAAAACTAAAGGATCATAAAGGCTATGGTGACTTGAGATAGTCATAACATGGCGTGAGCATGCGCCAATTCAACCCAAATAAAGCATCAAAGGAGAATACCACAATACTATGCTTTAATATGCTAAAACAACGCATGATTCATCCAAGGCACATTAAGCAATCTCAATTGTTTATAACAAGTCATGCTACAACAAAGAATACTAAGCATAAAGCCAAAACAATATCAAGCATGGCATGACAAAGCATAGGTCACAGTCAAAAACAAGCTCTCTTTACCACTTAAGCATGAACTTCCCTACTCTTTTCCAATCCAAACCAAACTATTTGAAAACCAATGTATGAAAGAGGGGGTCCAAACAATTTATTTAGCAAACTAAGAAAACAAAGCAAACAAAAAACCAAAACAAAAACGAAAAAGAAGACGCTCCAAGAACAACACAACTGGGCATGAAACAATAAAAATGAAGCGTTTGGAAGAAACCTGGAATTTTTATTGATGAAGAAGGGGATGCCTTGGGCATCCCCAAGCTTTGACGCTTGTACTTCTTGGATATTTCTTAGGGTGACACGCGTGGCATCCCCAAGCTTGAGCTTTAGTCCATCCTTCATCTCATTACTCATTCCTTCCATACACCTGAAATTTTTCCCTCATACAAAACTTCACACAATCTTTATTAGCAACATTAGTGCACTCAAGATAATAAGTCTTAAGGTTAAGTTCCTGTTGGAGATATGCCCAAGAGGCAATAATAAAGTGGTTATTATTATATCTTTATGTTTATAATAAATGTTTACATCCCATGCTATAATTGTATTAACCGGAAACATTAATACTTGTGTGTTTTGTAAACATAAAAGAGTCCCTAGTAAGCCTCTTGTTAAGCTAGCTTGTTGATTAATGGATGATCATGGTTTCCTGATCATGAACATTGGATGTCGTTAATAACAAGATCATATCATTAGGAGAATGATGTGATGGACACACACCCATAGTAAGCATAACATAAGATCAAGTCATTAAAGTTCGTTTTGCTACAAGCTTTTCAAATGCATAGTAACCTAATCCTTCGACCATGAGGTTATGTTAATCACCATCACCGGATGGGTACTTTGATGACATCAAACGCCGCTTCGTAACTAGGTGGTTATAAAGGTGACATTGGGTATTCTGAAAGTATGTGTTGAAGCGCATGGACGAAGATTGGGATTTGTCCATCCATATGACGGATAGATATGCTCTGGGCCCTCTCGGTGGAACGTCATCTAGTTAGCTTGCAAGCATGTGACTAGGTCACAAGGGATGACATATCATGGAACGAGTAAAGAGTACTTATCAGTAACGAGGTAGAACTAGGTATGGAGATACCGACGATCAAACCTCGGATAAGTAGAGTATCGCGTGACAAAGGGAATTGGTTTCGTATGTTAAATGGTTCTATCGATCACAAAGTCATCGTTGAGTATGTGGAGCTGTTATGGATCTCGAGATCCGCTAATGGTTATTGATTGGAGATGTGTCTCCATCATGTCTTCATATTCACGAACCGTAGGGTGACACACTTAAGGTTCGAAGTTGTTTTAAGTAGATATGGAATGTGCGTTGGAGACCGAATGTTGTTCGGAGTCTCGGATTGGATCCGGGACATCACGAGGAGATCCGGAATTGTCCAGGGAATAAGATTCATATATTGGGGATCATTTTCTAAGTTAGGAAATGTTCCAAAGTATTTGTATGGGGATTCTAGAAGGTTTCGAAATGTTCCGGAAGGTTCTAGAAGATTTCTTGGAGTTTACTTAAAAACCAAGAAAGGATCAAGGAATCCTTGTGGGGTAAGACAAGGATTGGGGAGGAGGACTCTCCCCACCTCCTTGATCCGGCTGCCAAGGAGGAGGGAGTCCTACAAGGACTCCACCTCCCCATGGCGCCTCCCTCCTTTAAATAGAGGGGTGGAGGCACAAACCCCCCTGCCCCTTCTATTCTCTAGATTTCAAGTTGCCTCTCTCCTCCTCCTTCCCTCTGCTCTGGCTTAGGCGAAGCCCTGCAGAATTCTCTACTCCACCACCACCACCACGCCGTCGTGCTGCTGGGATTCCGTGGAGAGATGTACTACCTCCGCTGCTCGCTGGAACAGGGAGAGGAAGGTCTGCTTCGACTCCACACGTGTGACCGACTGCGGAAGCGCTGCCGGAACGCGGCGCCGGAAGGATCGTCTACTCGATCTTGAGATCGGCAAGTGATCGACTACATCAACCACGAGATCCGATCTCGTAACGCTTTCGGGTCTACGAGGGTTAGTACAGATCTATCTCGTTGCACATGTTTAATAGATTAGATCTTGGCTTTTATATAGATTAGATCTGGGTTTTGTTCGTTCTTGCGGTAGAATTTTTTTGTTTTCCATGCTACGAACCCATCAGTGGTATCAGAGTCGTGTCTATGCGTAGATCTGTTGCACAAGTAGAACACAATGGTTTTGTGGGCGTTGGTGCTCGTGCCGTCTTTTGCTTTGTGTACTTTGCATCTTGCGGTATGGTGGGATGAAGCGGCTCGGCCTAACCTTACATGTCATCGCACATGAGACTTGCTCCACGCTTGACGTGTAACTTGCTTTGCACAAGTGGCTTTGCGGGGGTCTGTCTCTCCCATCATAGTATAGATCCAATCTACACTTTGCACTTGATAGCACTTGTATCAACGTTGTGGTTCAGTTTCGTAGGTAAGATCCGTTCTTATTCGAAAGCCCCAAACCACATAAAACATGCAAAGAAAATTAGAGGCGTCTAACTTGTTTTTGCAGGGGTTTTGTGATGTGATATGGCCATCATGTGATTGTGATTATATTTGATGTATGCAATGATCCTTGTTGTAATATGGCAACCGGCAGGAGCCTAATGGTTGTCTTTAATTCTGTTAAGACCTGCGTGTCTATTCATCTTGTAATAGCTTTATTCCAAGTAGTTGTAATAGTTGCTAGTGATGATGGACAACCATGAAGCGGCGCCACTGACCTTGACGCAATGCTGGTGATGATGGAGATCATGTCCGTGCTTTGGAGATGGAGATCAAAGGCATAAGAAGAAAGGGCCATATCATATCACACTAATTATGAATTGCCTGTGATGTTAATCCTTTATGCATCTTGTATTGCTTAGATCGCGACGGTAGCATTATAAGATGATCCCTCTCACTAAATATCAAGTAATAAAGTGTTTGTCCTTAGTAGGCACCGTTGCTAAGACTCGTCGTTTCGAAGCATCTCGTGATGATCGGGTGTGATAGATTCTACGTGTGCATACGACGGGTGCAAGCCAGATTTGCACATGCGGATACTAAGGTTAACCTTGACGAGCCTAGCATGTACAGACATGGTCTCGGAGCACGGAATACCGAAAGGTAAAGCATGAGTCATATGGATGATATGATGAACATGTTGATTGTTCGCCTTTAAAGCTACATCATCTCACGTGATGATCGGACTTGGTGTAGTGGATTTGGTTCGTGTAATCACTAAAACAACAGGAGGGATGTTGTTTTGAGTGGGAGTTCATTTGTAATTTGGATTAGTCGAACTCAATTTATCATAAACACAATCAAAGTGAATTTGCATAGTTTGTTATAGTCATTGGCATCCGTTCACCACCTTACGCTTAGTTATATTTGAGATAGTGGAACTATAGAAATTCTGGATATTTTCTTTATGAACTGGTATCGTATTGTTTTGAGTGTCAATCTAAAGTTTAAAAGTCCTGTTGCAAACTTTCAGCAAACTCCGTTTACTCTGTGAAGTTTAATAAACACTATTAAATCAAGAGTAACAATTCCAGTGTTAGTATCTAATGTATCATGTTTGCCTCCATGATTCTTGATACTCAAAAGATTGTTTTTAATATCAAGTTTATCTAAGAGCTGAAAGCAATGTTTCAGAAACCATCATATGTGAAAGGTATTGCGATATCTAAAACAATGTGTTGGTTACAACATGATAGAGTATATGTCCTCATATTTGATGAGAATTTGTGAAGGTTGGAGACGCTGGTCGTCCTAATCCTCCAAAAGGTTTTGGAAAAGAAACATTATACTCGCAATTCACCTTTATAAGCTATAGCAGCTTGATCATGAAAATTGTCATGATAAGGATGAATAGAAGATGTAAGTAAAATGTTTACTACACTAAAAGATTACTAAAGAATGGAATTTTGAAAGAATGCCAAACATTTGATGAAGGTGATCCACTTCAAAGTGCAAGTCCAAAGGTATTAGTATTTGACTATACACACTTTGTACTATGTGTCATGTGAATGACACCACTATTGATGTTGATAGATTCTTTTAAAAGAAAAGGAATTGTTGAAAGAGAATCTATAAAATATTTGGCAGAAAAGAAAAGATTGGAGATATCCAACTTAGGTATATAGAAGATACATGTTATGGCTGTATTCCTTGGTTGTTAAACAATGTGGTTCTGCGGTATTGGATACCGAATTGGTTGGTATGAAGTGTCATACATGACAACACAATTCATGAACTGCAATGGCCTAAGTAACTAGCAAGAGAATATGTGATGATGTTCATCGAAAATAAACAAAGGATTGTTATGTTGCTCGTTAACATCAAAGCTTACCTTCAAGATTTGTTTCAATAATTGTTATTTTGATCAGGTATTATGACGACAAAAGGTTGTTCAAATAATTACCGTATTCCATGATAGATGGATGATATACAAGTCTGGTTGGAGAAATAACGACCATAAAACTAATGCTAAAATGTCGCAAGACAAATGATTGAAAGATCACTTGCGAAGTGACATCACCGTTTAAATTATATTAGGGATACCTGAAGAAACTCCATGTTGATGGATTTTTGGAGTCTTTGATTTTGATCAAATGACGCTTGTGATACTTTCCTGGAGATAATTAAAACTCTGTTCGTAGGCCAAAAGAGGAACGGACGACTAACTGATTGGAATTTGTACATATTGATGTATATAGTCCATTATGTGTAGTCGTGGGCGATGGATTTCAACTTCATATGTTTTCTCCGAAGATTTGAGTGAGTATATGTATATACTTACTCAATAAGGAAGAAGTATGAAACATTTGAAAATGTTCAAAGACTTTTAAGATGAAGTGGAAAATTATTGTAACAAGAAAATAAAAAAGTTTATGATTGGATCATAAAGAAAGATGTTTGAGTTACAAGTTTAGCAAAACACCTAATATTTGAGGAATCGTTCCATGGATTTGCATTTCCCAAAACACCATAGGAGTATGGAGTGTTCAAGATATGTAATGAGACCTTGTTTGACATGATAAGATCAAAGGTGTCATTTATAAAACTGCCATTATATTTTAAAGATTAAAGCTTTAGTGACTACCGCTTTTACACTAAAAAGAGCTCCATCGTGATCCGTTGAAATGACACCATATAAGTCATGGTTTGGGATAAAATTCAGGTTGTCCTTTCTTAAATTTTTGGTATGCTAGGCATAAGTAAAATGTTTACAACCAAAGTCGGATGAGCATGTCTTTGTAGGTTATTTCGAATAACCATTGGGTATTCCTCCATAACACCGGAGATAAAAGTGTTTTTCACTTAGAATGTCGAGTTTCTTGAGAAGGAATTTTTGGTGAAAAGTTAAGTGGGAGGACAATAGAACTTTGACAAGGTTGTTGAACCTTGGCTAATATGTGCTAAGTTGCGCAGTGTCGGTAAGTGTCCCGGAGGCAGCAATAATGCTCATGGCTCACGTGCCTCAAAGGATGTGGTCACGGGGATCTAAGTTCCTATTGAACCAAGTAGGTCGGGTAAGTAATCAAATGCCAAGATTTGAGAGTTAAATCATTGTTGTTTGACAATGATGAACCGACTACATGCAAATAATCAATGATGGGCCCTGACTCCGTTAAGTGGCTTGAAGCCATAAAATCCGTGATAATTCCATACACGAGAAATCAAGCTTTGAATTTGAAAGACCCTCTGGAAAGGTGCAAGACCTTACATACAGATATGTATCTATAAAGAAATAGACATGGATGTTTCACATCTATGAAAGAGTCGACATGTCGGAAAGAGTTTACGACAATGTTCAAGGAATTGACTATGATAAGATTTGATCTTTCATAGCGATATTTAGTCTGGACGGATTAATGTAGCAACCACTACATATATTTTGGTATATGGTAGTTGAATAAACAAAACAAGTTCTTCTAATAGAATGGTTACCTAGGACGTGTACATGACACGATCCAAAGGTTTTTTTTGTTAATTCAAAGGATGCTAAAAGAGTATGCAAAACTTCAATGGTTGAAGTGAGCATCACGGAGTTGGAATCTTCACCGTGATGAAACCGTTAAAAGGTTTAATTTCATCAGAGATGATGAAGATGTTTGCATTTTGCAAGAAATTAAGTGGGAGCGCTAAGACATATTTCTAATACATTATGTGAAAGACATATTGTTGATTAGAAATGATGTATCTTTTATTGACGCAGGTTAAGAATTTCATTTCAATGAAAGACTTAGGCATAACCCAAGAATTAGGCATCAATGTCTATATGGATAGATTGAGGCGCTAATATGGTTTTGCCAAATGTACATAGATAAGATGTTGAATGAGTTCAATATGGAAACAACAAGAAAGGTTCTTGACGCACAGAAAGGACTGAATCAAGATTCAAGTGTGTTGACACGAGATTCAAGTGTTTTGACACTTGGTGAAATCACAAGAATAATTTGATCAATCATTCTTTGAGATGTACACATCCAAGTATGTCATATGCTCTAAATGTTATGAGCATATACCAGAATTACTCATAAGATGATCATTGGACAATAGTAGGGATATTCCTATGATCTTTGGAAGAACTAAGAATATATTACTTATATAGTGGTGACAAATAGTTCATTGTAAATTGTTACATTGATACTAGTTTTGTCACAAATTAAGTTTATCTCAATTTAAACTATGGATGGCACAATGTAATGGAAAGGAAGTTCCATAACGGATTTGGTTGAGTACCAAAATTAAAACATTGTGAGATACTACAACAAAAGGCTAAGTATATGACTACTATTGTAGCGACAAATGAGGGCATTTGCGCCAAGTAGTTTGTTATCAAACTAGGTGTGGTTCATAGCGGGATAATACTATGAAGATACATTGTATGACAATTGTATCAACATGATTTAATCCCAAGGAACTAAAGGTCTCACCAAAGGACCAAATTTATACAACGCCATCTCATTGGAGAATGAGTAATGTGAGACGCAAGGACATGCAAATACACACGGACTGGAAGTGTCGATCCGAAGATTATGTTTACCACTAGCAATAGTGTCTATACAACACCAGAAAGCCATAGGTGTTGAATGCACAAGTTTTTAACTAGATTATTGACTCTAGTGCAAGTGGGAGACTAATGGAGATATGCCCAAGAGGCAATAATAAAGTGGTTATTATTATATCTTTATGTTTATAATAAATGTTTACATCCCATGCTATAATTGTATTAACCGGAAACATTAATACTTGTGTGTTTTGTGAACATAAAAGAGTCCCTAGTAAGCCTCTTGTTAAGCTACCTTGTTGATTAATGGATGATCATGGTTTCCTGATCATGGACATTGGATGTCGTTAATAACAAGATCATATCATTAGGAGAATGATGTGATGGACACACACCCATAGTAAGCATAGCATAAGATCAAGTCATTAAAGTTCGTTTTGCTTTGCTACAAGCTTTTCAAATGCATAGTAACCTAATCCTTCGACCATGAGGTTATGTTAATCACCATCACCGGATGGGTACTTTGATGACATCAAACGCCGCTTCGTAACTAGGTGGTTATAAAGGTGACATTGGGTATTCTGAAAGTATGTGTTGAAGCGCATGGACCAAGATTGGGATTTGTCCATCCATATGACGGATAGATATGCTCTGGGCCCTCTCGGTGGAATGTCATCTAGTTAGCTTGCAAGCATGTGACTAGGTCACAAGGGATGACATATCATGGAATGAGTAAAGAGTACTTATCAGTAACGAGGTAGAACTAGGTATGGAGATACCGACGATCAAACCTCGGATAAGTAGAGTATCGCGTGACAAAGGGAATTGGTTTCGTATGTTAAATGGTTCTATCGATCACAAAGTCATCGTTGAGTATGTGGGAGCTGTTATGGATCTCCAGATCCCGCTAATGGTTATTGATTGGAGATGTGTCTCCATCATGTCTGCATATTCACGAACCGTAGGGTGACACACTTAAGGTTCGAAGTTGTTTTAAGTAGATATGGAATGTGCGTTGGAGACCGAATGTTGTTCGGAGTCTCGGATTGGATCCGGGACATCACGAGGAGATCCGGAATTGTCCAGGGAATAAGATTCATATATTGGGGATCATTTTCTAAGTTAGGAAATGTTCCAAAGTATTTGTATGGGGATTCTAGAAGGTTTCGAAATGTTCCGGAAGGTTCTAGAAGATTTCTTGGAGTTTACTTAAAAACCAAGAAAGGATCAAGGAATCCTTGTGGGGTAAGACAAGGATTCGTGGGGATGAGGACTCTCCCCCACCTCCTTGATCCATGGCCAAGGGAGAGGGGAGTCCTACAAGGACTCCACCTCCCCATGGCGCCTCCCTCCTTTAAATAGAGGGGTGGAGGCACAAACCCCCCTGCCCCTTCTATTCTCTAGATTTCAAGTTGCCTCTCTCCTCCTCCTTCCCTCTGCTCTGGCTTAGGCGAAGCCCTGCAGAATTCTCTACTCCACCACCACCACCACGCCGTCGTGCTGCTGGGATTCCGTGGAGAGATGTACTACCTCCGCTGCTCGCTGGAACAGGGAGAGGAAGGTCCGCCGACTCCACACGTGTGACCGATCATGAAGCGCAACTGCCGGAGCGCCGGAAGGATCGTCTACTCGATCTTGAGATCGGCAAGTGATCGACTACATCAACCACGAGATCCGATCTCGTAACGCTTTCGGTCTCTGAGGTTAGTACAGATCTATCTCGTTGCACATGTTTAATAGATTAGATCTTGGCTTTTATCTAGATTAGATCTGGGTTTTGTTCGTTCTTGCGGTAGAAATTTTTTGTTTTCCATGCTACGAACCCATCAGTGGTATCAGAGTCGTGTCTATGCGTAGATCTGTTGCACAAGTAGAACACAATGGTTTTGTGGGCGTTGGTGCTCGTGCCGTCTTTTGCTTTGTGTACTTTGCTCTTGCGGTATGGTGGGATGAAGCGGCCCGTTCTAACCTTACATGTCATCGCACATGAGACTTGCTCCACGCTTGACGTGTAACTTGCTTTGCACAAGTGGCTTTTATGGGGTCATCTCTCCCATCATAGTATAGATCCAATCTACACTTTGCACTTGATAGCACTTGTATCAACGTTGTGGTTCAGTTTCGTAGGTAAGATCCGTTCTTATTCGAAAGCCCCAAACCACATAAAACATGCAAAGAAAATTAGAGGCGTATAACTTGTTTTGCAGGGGTTTTGTGATGTGATATGGCCATCATGTGATTGTGATTATATTTGATGTATGCAATGATCCTTGTTGCAATATGGCAACGGAGCCTAATGGTTGTCTTTAATTACATTAAGACCGGCATGTCTATTCATCTTGTAATAGCTTTATTCCAAGTAGTTGTAATAGTTGCTAGTGATGATGGACAACCATGAAGCGGCGCCACTGACCTTGACGCAATGCTGGTGATGATGGAGATCATGTCCGTGCTTTGGAGATGGAGATCAAAGGCATAAGAAGAAAGGGCCATATTATATCATACTAATTATGAATTACTGTGATGTTAATCCTTTATGCATCTTGTATTGCTTAGATCGTGACGGTAGCATTATAAGATGATCCCTCTCACTAAATATCAAGTAATAAAGTGTTTGTCCTTAGTAGGCACCGTTGCTAAGACTCGTCGTTTCGAAGCATCTCGTGATGATCGGGTGTGATAGATTCTCGTGTGCATCTGACGGTGCAAGCCAGATTTGCACATGCGGATACTAAGGTTAACCTTGACGAGCCTAGCATGTACAGACATGGTCTCGGAGCACGGAATACCGAAAGGTAAAGCATGAGTCATATGGATGATATGATGAACATGTTGATTGTTCGCCTTTAAAGCTACATCATCTCACGTGATGATCGGACTTGGTGTAGTGGATTTGGTTCGTAATCACTAAAACAACAGAGGATGTTGTTTTGAGGGAGTTCATTTGTAATTTGGATTAGTCGAACTCAATTTATCATAAACACAATCAAAGTGAATTTGCATAGTTTGTTATAGTCATTGGCATCCGTTCACCACCTTACGCTTAGTTATATTTGAGATAGTGGAACTATAGAAATTCTGGATATTTTCTTTATGAACTGGTATCGTATTGTTTTGAGTGTCAATCTAAAGTTTAAAAGTCCTGTTGCAAACTTTCAGCAAACTCCGTTTACTCTGTGAAGTTTAATAAACACTATTAAATCAAGAGTAACAATTCCAGTGTTAGTATCTAATGTATCATGTTTGCCTCCATGATTCTTGATACTCAAAAGATTGTTTTTAATATCAAGTTTATCTAAGAGCTGAAAGCAATGTTTCAGAAACCATCATATGTGAAAGGTATTGCGATATCTAAAACAATGTGTTGGTTACAACATGATAGAGTATATGTCCTCATATTTGATGAGAATTTGTGAAGGTTGGAGACGCTGGTCGTCCTAATCCTCCAAAAGGTTTTGGAAAAGAAACATTATACTACTTAATTCACCTTTATAAGCTATAGCAGCTTGATCATGAAAATTGTCATGATAAGGATGAATAGAAGATGTAAGTAAAATGTTTACTACACTAAAAGATTACTAAAGAATGGAATTTTGAAAGAATGCCAAACATTTGATGAAGGTGATCCACTTCAAAGTGCAAGTCCAAAGGTATTAGTATTTGACTATACACACTTTGTACTATGTGTCATGTGAATGACACCACTATTGATGTTGATAGATTCTTTTAAAAGAAAAGGAATTGTTGAAAGAGAATCTATAAAATATTTGGCAGAAAAGAAAAGATTGGAGATATCCAACTTAGGTATATAGAAGATACATGTTATGGCTGTATTCCTTGGTTGTTAAACAATGTGGTTCTGCGGTATTGGATACCGAATTGGTTGGTATGAAGTGTCATACATGACAACACAATTCATGAACTGCAATGGCCTAAGTAACTAGCAAGAGAATATGTGATGATGTTCATCGAAAATAAACAAAGGATTGTTATGTTGCTCGTTAACATCAAAGCTTACCTTCAAGATTTGTTTCAATAATTGTTATTTTGATCAGGTATTATGACGACAAAAGGTTGTTCAAATAATTACCGTATTCCATAATAGATGGATGATATACAAGTCTGGTTGGAGAAATAACGACCATAAAACTAATGCTAAAATGTCGAAGACAAATGATTGAAAGATCACTTGAAGTGACATCACCGTTTAAATTATATTAGGGATACTGAAGAAACTCCATGTTGATGGATTTTGGAGTCTTTGATTTTGATCAAATGACGCTTGTGATACTCACGGAGATAATTAAAACTGTTCGTAGGCCAAAAGAGGAGCAGACGACTAACTGATTGGAATTTGTACATATTGATGTATATAGTCCATTATGTGTAGTCGTGGGCGATGGATTTCAACTTCATATGTTTTCTCCGAAGATTTGAGTGAGTATATGTATATACTTACTCAATAAGGAAGAAGTATGAAACATTTGAAAATGTTCAAAGACTTTTAAGATGAAGTGGAAAATTATTGTAACAAGAAAATAAAAAGTTTATGATTGGATCATAAAGAAAGATGTTTGAGTTACAAGTTTAGCAAAACACCTAATATTTGAGGAATCGTTCCATGGATTTGCATTTCCCAAAACACCATAGGAGTATGGAGTGTTCAAGATATGTAATGAGACCTTGTTTGACATGATAAGATCAAAGGTGTCATTTATAAAACTGCCATTATATTTTAAAGATTAAAGCTTTAGTGACTACCGCTTTTACACTAAAAAGAGCTCCATCGTGATCCGTTGAAATGACACCATATAAGTCATGGTTTGGGATAAAATTCAGGTTGTCCTTTCTTAAATTTTTGGTATGCTAGGCATAAGTAAAATGTTTACAACCAAAGTCGGATGAGCATGTCTTTGTAGGTTATTTCGAATAACCATTGGGTATTCCTCCATAACACCGGAGATAAAAGTGTTTTTCACTTAGAATGTCGAGTTTCTTGAGAAGGAATTTTTGGTGAAAAGTTAAGTGGGAGGACAATAGAACTTTGACAAGGTTGTTGAACCTTGGCTAATATGTGCTAAGTTGCGCAGTGTCGGTAAGTGTCCCGGAGGCAGCAATAATGCTCATGGCTCACGTGCCTCAAAGGATGTGGTCACGGGGATCTAAGTTCCTATTGAACCAAGTAGGTCGGGTAAGTAATCAAATGCCAAGATTTGAGAGTTAAATCATTGTTGTTTGACAATGATGAACCGACTACATGCAAATAATCAATGATGGGCCCTGACTCCGTTAAGTGGCTTGAAGCCATAAAATCCGTGATAATTCCATACACGAGAAATCAAGCTTTGAATTTGAAAGACCCTCTGGAAAGGTGCAAGACCTTACAGTCGTATATGTATCTATAAAGAAATAGACATGGATGTTTCACATCTATGAAAGAGTCGACATGTCGGAAAGAGTTTACGACAATGTTCAAGGAATTGACTATGATAAGATTTGATCTTTCATAGCGATATTTAGTCTGGACGGATTAATGTAGCAACCACTACATATATTTTGGTATATGGTAGTTGAATAAACAAAACAAGTTCTTCTAATAGAATGGTTACCTAGGACGTGTACATGACACGATCCAAAGGTTTTTTTTGTTAATTCAAAGGATGCTAAAAGAGTATGCAAAACTTCAATGGTTGAAGTGAGCATCACGGAGTTGGAATCTTCACCGTGATGAAACCGTTAAAAGGTTTAATTTCATCAGAGACGATGAAGATGTTTGCATTTTGCAAGAAATTAAGTGGAGCTAAGACATATTTCTAATACATTATGTGAAAGACATATTGTTGATTAGAAATGATGTATCTTTTATTGACGCAGGTTAAGAATTTCATTTCAATGAAAGACTTAGGCATAACCCAAGAATTAGGCATCAATGTCTATATGGATAGATTGAGGCGCTAATATGGTTTTGCCAAATGTACATAGATAAGATGTTGAATGAGTTCAATATGGAAACAACAAGAAAGGTTCTTGACGCACAGAAAGGACTGAATCAAGATTCAAGTGTGTTGACACGAGATTCAAGTGTTTTGACACTTGGTGAAATCACAAGAATAATTTGATCAATCATTCTTTGAGATGTACACATCCAAGTATGTCATATGCTCTAAATGTTATGAGCATATACCAGAATTACTCATAAGATGATCATTGGACAATAGTAGGGATATTCCTATGATCTTTGGAAGAACTAAGAATATATTACTTATATAGTGGTGACAAATAGTTCATTGTAAATTGTTACATTGATACTAGTTTTGTCACAAATTAAGTTTATCTCAATTTAAACTATGGATGGCACAATGTAATGGAAAGGAAGTTCCATAACGGATTTGGTTGAGTACCAAAATTAAAACATTGTGACAGATACTACAACAAAAGGCTAAGTATATGACTACTATTGTAGCAGCAAATGAGGGCATTTGCGTCAAGTAGTTTGTTATCAAACTAGGTGTGGTTCATAGCGGGATAATACTATGAAGATACATTGTATGACAATTGTATCAACATGATTTAATCCCAAGGAACTAAAGGTCTCACCAAAGGACCAAATTTATACAACGCCATCTCATTGGAGAATGAGTAATGCGTAGAGACGCAAGGACATGCAAATACACACGGACCTGGAAGTGTCAGATCCGAAGATTATGTTTACCACTAGCAATAGTGTCTATACAACACCAGAAAGCCATAGGTGTTGAATGCACAAGTTTTTAACTAGATTATTGACTCTAGTGCAAGTGGGAGACTAATGGAGATATGCCCAAGAGGCAATAATAAAGTGGTTATTATTATATCTTTATGTTTATAATAAATGTTTACATCCCATGCTATAATTGTATTAACCGGAAACATTAATACTTGTGTGTTTTGTGAACATAAAAGAGTCCCTAGTAAGCCTCTTGTTAAGCTACCTTGTTGATTAATGGATGATCATGGTTTCCTGATCATGGACATTGGATGTCGTTAATAACAAGATCATATCATTAGGAGAATGATGTGATGGACACACACCCATAGTAAGCATAGCATAAGATCAAGTCATTAAAGTTCGTTTTGCTACAAGCTTTTCAAATGCATAGTAACCTAATCCTTCGACCATGAGGTTATGTTAATCACCATCACCGGATGGGTACTTTGATGACATCAAACGCCGCTTCGTAACTAGGTGGTTATAAAGGTGACATTGGGTATTCTGAAAGTATGTGTTGAAGCGCATGGACCAAGATTGGGATTTGTCCATCCATATGACGGATAGATATGCTCTGGGCCCTCTCGGAATGTCATCTAGTTAGCTTGCAAGCATGTGACTAGGTCACAAGGGATGACATATCATGGAACGAGTAAAGAGTACTTATCAGTAACGAGGTAGAACTAGGTATGGAGATACCGACGATCAAACCTCGGATAAGTAGAGTATCGCGTGACAAAGGGAATTGGTTTCGTATGTTAAATGGTTCTATCGATCACAAAGTCATCGTTGAGTATGTGGGAGCTGTTATGGATCTCCAGATCCCGCTAATGGTTATTGATTGGAGATGTGTCTCCATCATGTCTGCATATTCACGAGCCATAGGGTGACACACTTAAGGTTCGAAGTTGTTTTAAGTAGATATGGAATGTGCGTTGGAGACCGAATGTTGTTCGGAGTCTCGGATTGGATCCGGGACATCACGAGGAGATCCGGAATTGTCCAAGGAATAAGATTCATATATTGGGGATCATTTTCTAAGTTAGGAAATGTTCCGGAGTATTTGTATGGGGATTCTAGAAGGTTTCGGAATGTTCCGGAAGGTTCTAGAAGATTTCTTGGAGTTTACTTGAAAACCAAGAAAGGATCAAGGAATCCTTGTGGATTAAGACAAGGATTCGTGGGGGAGTAGGACTCTCCCCCCACCTCCTTGATCCGCCGACCAAGGGAGAGGGGAGTCCTACAAGGACTCCACCTCCCCATGGCGCCTCCCTCCTTTAAGTAGAGGGGTGGAGGCACAAACCCCCTTGCCCCTTCTATTCTCTAGATTTCAAGTTGCCTCTCTCCTCCTCCTTCCCTCTGCTCTGGCTTAGGCGAAGCCCTGCAGAATTCTCTACTCCACCACCACCACCATGCCGTCGTGCTGCTGGGATTCCGTGGAGAGATCTACTACCTCTGCTGCTCGCTGGAACGTGTGACCGACTGCGGAAGCGCTGCCGGAACGCGGCGCCGGAAGAATCGTCTACTCGATCTTGAGATCGGCAAGTGATCGACTACATCAACCACGAGATCCGATCTCGTAACGCTTTCGGGTCTACGACGGTTAGTACAGATCTATCTCGTTGCACATGTCTAATAGATTAGATCTTGGCTTTTATCTAGATTAGATCTGGGTTTTGTTTGTTCTTGCGGTAGAAATTTTTTGTTTTCCATCCTACGAACCCATCAGTTCCAACACCAATAAACTTCCATTAGAGCACTAGCTACTGAAGCACTTCCCTCAAAAAGCTCAATTCCCCAAAAGACCTCAAAAAGGAACCAACGAGAAGCAAATGCAGAAAATGGCAGAAATCTGTCAAAACAGACCAGCAGGTAAAGACGAATTTTTTCGAAAACCTTATGTTGCTCAAATCGAAAAGTGTTGAACTAACGAAAGTTAGATAACAAACTGGGGCAGAAGCAAAAAAATTCACGCCTCAAAAGGACGTACAGAGATTTTACACGAATTTTTACGGTGAAGCCCAGAAATCTGTTTCGGGACAACAACTTTCCCAATCATTACTTCTCTCTCATTAGAGGTTACTCTTGGCACAAAAAGCAAATAAAAAGGATAAGGAGCGGTTATTACTGAAGTAATAACTTCCAAGACTCATCTAAAACTTTTGGGTTATCTCCCAATAAGTACTTTTCTTTAACACCTTTAAGTTAGGCATGATAGTTTGAGAAGATGCTCACATAAGACATATGAATTGAAGTAAAAGAGAGCATCAAGAAGCAAATTCAAAGCACATTTAAGTCTAACCCACTTCCTATGCATAGGAATCTTGTAAATAAACAAGTCATGAAAGCACAAAGCAACAATCATAGTAAAGCAAAACAAGTGCAACTTCAAGACTTTCAACATAAAGAGGGGAAACTTAATATTATTGAGATGCATAAAACCATGTTTCCCTCTCTCATAATAACTTTCAGTAGCATCATGAATAAAATTAACAATATAACTATCACATAAAACATTCTTATTATGAGCCACATGCATATAATAATTATTACTCTCCACATAAGCATAGTCATTCTTATTAATTGTAGTGGGAGCAAATTCAACAAAATAGCTATCATTATTATTCTCATCACCATAATCATCAAATATAGGAGGGATATTGTAGTCATAATGAATTTTCTCCTCAATAGTAGGTGGACTGAAAATAACATATTCATCGTTGTAATCATCATATATTGGAGGTTTGGTATCATCATAAGCAATAGAATAGCTATCTTCCAAAGCTGCGGAACTAAAAAGATCATTTTCATAAAAACTAGCTTCCCCAAGCTTAGAATTTTCCATAGCATTAGCAATAATGGTTTCCAAAGAATTCATACTAACAACATTGCTATTAGCATGCAAATAAAGTTCCATAGGTTTTTTTAATTTTCTCTTCAAACACTTCATGTCCTATCTCAATTTATATAATATAAAGATATCTAATTTTGTTGTTGTTTTCCATTAAGCCTAACTAGTGAAAACAAGAAACAAAAAGACAAAATTGCAGAATCTAAAGGAAATAACTTCGAGCACTCACACCGGAGGATGTGAGTACCTTCTATACCTCCCGGCAGCGCGCCAGAAAATAGGCGTTTGCCGTGGGAGGTTCTTCTTCTTTAATCCTCTGGTGTGAATACCTTTTACCTTACCTCCCCGGCAACGGTGCCAGAAAATAGCTTGATGTCTACGCACTTCTATTCTTGTAGACAGTTGTTGGGCCTCCAAGTGCAGAGGTTTATAGAACAGTAGCAAGTTTTCCCTTAAGTGGATTACCCAAGGTTTATCGAACTCAGGGAGGAAGTGGTCAAAGGTATCCCCTCTCAAGCAACCCTGCAATCAACATACAAGAAGTCTCTTGTGTCCCCAACACACCTAATACACTTGTCAGGTGTATAGGGGCACTAGTTCGGTGAAGAGATAGTGAAATACAAGTGGTATGGATAAGTATAAGTGGTAATGGTGATAGAAAATAGCTTGATGGCGTGGAAAAGACTAAAGACAAACTGAAATAAAGATGGAAGCAAGCAAGCATGTAACAGATCTAGTAGCAAACGGTGTAACCAATGCTTAGAAACAAGGCCTAGGGATCATACTTTCACTAGTGAACACTCTCTCATAAATATATTATCTTCATGATAATACTCTTAACTACTCTCTGGTTGAACACTCAAATCGATGGTAGGGCTATAATAGCACACCTCAAAGTTCATCTTTCCCATCTAGAAAACCCCACACTGTCACCTTGAGTACTAGATGAGTCCAACAAACACCACAATTTTATAAAGACATCCAACTCCAAATATAACTCATAACAAGTATTTGTAATCTCTAGCCTAAGTGCCACCATGGTGTGCCTTGTCACTTTCACACACATGGGGAGAGCAGAGATCTATTAAAGCACTTGAGTAGCAAGGTAGATCTATAGATTACAAGCTCATGATCTCAATAAGATCATGCATAGAGAGAGAGATGAACACATAGCTACCGGTAGAACCCTTAGCCTCAAGAGAGAACTACTCCCTCCTCATCATGGGAATCAGCAATGGTGATGGAGATGGTGGTGGAGATCGATGGAGATGGCTCCGGGGGCACTTCCTGTCCGGCGGTCTTAATGAGACTTTTGTCCCCGAATCTCCCCTTGGTGGTGGCGGCCTTGTGGAACTTTCGTGGATTTCGATTGTGATCTAGGGTTTTGGTATCGAGAGGCTCTTATAGGCGAAGGAGGCAGGTCGATGGCGGACGGGGGCCACACCATGCCTGGCGTGGCTGAGGCTGGCCAGCCAGGGGTGGTGTGGCCACCACAGCCCCCCCTCCGTCTCTCAAGTGAATCTTAGGTAAAATAGGAACTTTGGCTTTTGTCCTGTCTAATTCCGAGAATATTCATTTTCCGACTTTCCTGGAACCAAAAACAACAGAAAACATGCAACTGGCACTGTGGCTCTTGTTAATAGGTTAGTCCAAGAAATCATATGAAAAGTACTCCAAAGTGTTGACAAAACATAAAAAAGTAGATAAAACCAAGCATGGAACATCAAAAATTATAGATACATTTGCAATGTATCACCATGTCACCATGGGCTAAAACTGAGGAGATATGTTGCATTAGAAGGCAGTAACACTGGGAGAAGGTTTTTGGGATGTACAAATCAGGTTTGTTTACATTATGTGCAACTGTGACATGAAGTAAAATGTATCGTGCATGTTCATAACACTATAGTGTGTGTGTTTTTAGGTTGGCCCGGTGTAAGCGAGAGTGGGTGGATCTTGAGTGGCGGATGCACTTAAGAAATGTTTAGGCACATGGGAGATGTATGAGTTGGAAAGGTCGGGGAGATTTACTGATGTAAGTGATGCAGCTGAAAAAAATTACAAGCTGTCGGTACGAAATAAGGAGCTAGAACAAGAAATCGAGAATTTGCAGTCAGAGCTAACTGGCGGAATCGATGGGAGCTTGGTTGTTGGAACTGCAAAGAAGCTTCAGGATAGTCACAGGTTGCTAATTCATAATGCAGAAAAGGAGAGGGATCAACTTAGGGAAGACAAGAAGAAGCTAGAGTACTGCATTGCGGATCTGTTAAATGAACTGAAGAAGGCGCGCGAGGGTGAACAAGGACAGACTATAGAGGATAAAGGAAATTCGAGATGAATAATTTATGTTGTACCAATGCTTGAAACTAGTTAACTATAAGACTTGCAGTTGCACTTTCCGAACTAAGCCAAACTCAATCCTCGAGTAAACTAATTTCAGACGAACACACATATCGTGCATAGAGTTAAGTTCACGCTTACAAAATCACCACCGCAGAGGATAAACCAGGCAGTTCAGTACTAAATAGACATATGTTGTGTTCAAGCAAGCCTGGCCCAGAGCTGCCTGTTTTCTTCCCTAAGATTGGCCAGCTCCTTCAGTACTATGTCGTGCTTCAGCTGTAGGTTCCAGTGCTCCGTCACGCATTGGAGAATTTTGTCCGTAGCCATACGATTTTCCTTCAAGATCCCTTTCATGATCTCCGTCTGCTTCCTAGCTGAGGCACGGCCTTCACTGTGTAGCTTCGCCCAGTCGGCGTTTAACTCCTTTAGTTTCTGGCACTTGTCAGAAAGGATCGTGACTTCAGCGCGCAGTTGGTCAAAGGCTAGTTTCTAGCAATTCTGCTTCTCCCTTTGGATTGCTATCTTGTCATTTAGCCAGGTCGCCAGGTCCTGGTCGATCTTTCGCCTCTTTTCCTGCAACAAAAATACATAGTATGGTTTGTTCAGTTCACCAGGACAAGCTGGTTAGTTTCCATAATTAACTGAATCGACTAGTGGCACTGTCATAATTTCAAGGAAGAAGCAATCTAGGACTAATCAACATTTTATGAATCGACTAGTGGCACTGTCATAATTTCAATTTCAAAGAAAACTAAGATTTATCTGCAGTTTAGTGTGCTGTGGTTTTTTCCCAATATCACCAAATAGTAGTGGGAGAGTGGCAAACTCATAATGCAGAAACCCATGTCCAGATACATAATGGAAAGAGAACATGGTGTCCATTCATGAACATGAACACCAACACATGTCCAAATAGATAAGGAGTTGCCCTAGGATTCTTATTGCACCCTATAATGGGAAGCAGACATGGGCATTGCTCCCTGAACCCTAAACATTACAAAAGGAGAGGAGGACAAACTGATATTCGTGTCCCTTCTTGGGAATCAGACTTGGGCATTGCTCCGATACGCCTCCAGACATGCCCTTAGCTCCTCGTTCTCTTTCCGAACACCCTCGAGTACGATGATCCCTCTGCTCATGTTCGCCTTCATCTCCTTGACTGCATCCAGGCAACGGTTCCTGTCATGGTAGGCTCGGATGGTAGCCTTGGTGTCCTCGACGTGTCCTCTGAGTGCCTCGCTGACTTCGTCCTGCAGGAGAATGCACCTTTCCACGAGATTCTTCTTCTCCTCCGTGAGCTCGTTGATTATCTTGATGTCCTGTTCTTGCTTGTTCAAGTTACGGTCGAGCACTTTCTGCAGCCTAACGACGTCACGTGCAAAATCTAGCGAGATCTCCTTCTGCACAGATAATTGCTTGCGTAGGCTCTCATTAGCTTGGGTGAGCGAGCGTGCAAGCTCATGTTGGTTGGCAATCTTGGAACTGATCCCGGTCACCTTGTCACGATACTCGGCCTTCGATCGCTGCATCATTCATGTTAATTGAAATAGGAATTCTTCAATTACACTCCAGGTCCCAGGTGAATACTAATATAGATCAAAAAAATCCCCGTTGAATCTATTGGCCGTAGTGTTAAAAAATGGACCTAGAGATCTATTCATGACCACAATAAACTAATCCTAATCACAAAAAATCCATAGTGAATCTATGAAGAGCGGTACTAAGGAAAGACCAAGAGATACAATCATATTCATGAAAACTAATACAACTCGCAAAAGAAGAAGAAAAACCAATGCGGGGCGGATAGCATCTAAGAAATCCACATCATAACTCGGAGAAATAACAGCGTGGAGATTTGCTACCTCGCCGAGACATGGAACGGGGCCGAACGGGTCCTGCAACACCTCCGTCATGGTGGATTCGGGCTCCCACCCGGCACATGTACGTAGAAGAGGAAGAGCCAGAAGAAGAAAAACAAGAAGAAGCTGATTAAGATCATGATGGAGAGGGAGATGGAGAAGAAGTAGACAAGAAGACCATACCGGGAGGAGCCCTTGATACATTGCAAATGTATCTATAATTTTTGATGTTCCATGCTTGGTTTTATCCACTTTCTTGTGTTTTGTCCGCACTTTGGAGTACTTTTCATATGATTTCTTGGACTAACCTATTAACAAGAGCCACAGTGCCAGCTCCTGTTTTCTGCTGTTTTTGGTTCTAGGGAAGTCAGAAAATGAATATTCTCGGAATTGGACGGGACAAAAGCCAAAGTGCCTATTTTTCCGGAAGTCATCAGATGCTAGAATACGAGACAGAGAGGGGCCAGGGGGCCACCACACCACCTGGCAGCCTGGCCCAGCCTGGCCCGCGCCAGGGGGTGGTCTGGCCACCTCCGGCACCCCCTGGCCTCCCCTTCCGCCTATAATATGCCCTCGGGACAAAAACCCTAAGTACCCGATCAAAAATCCACGAAAGAGTCTGTAGCCGCTGTCATCTCCATCCCTAGATCGGGAGGGATCTGAAGCTCTTCCCGGCACCCTGCTGGAGAGGGGATTTCACCCTGGAGGCCTTCTTCATCACCATGCAAGCCTCCGGTGTGATGCGTGAGTAATTCATCCTTGGACTACGGATCCATGTAGTAGCTAGATGGCTGGTTCTCCTCCTTTGTGCTTTCATGTTTAGATCTTATGAGCTCCGTTCATGATTAAGATCATCTATTTGTAATTCTGCATGTTGTGTTTGTGGGGATCCAATGGATATTGAGATGCTATTTCAGATTGATTATTGATTCTATCATATCTTTGTTATCTGTGATCTTGCATGCTTTCCGTTGTTAGTAGCTATCTTGGCCAAGTAGATGCTAGCAACTCCAAGAGTTAGTATTTATGCTCGATAGTGGGTTCATGCCTCTGGTAATCCGGGGAAGTGACAGAAATCTCTAAGGTACTAGATGTGCTGTTGCTACTAGGGAGAAAACAATAGTCCTTTGTTCATAGAACAATCGTATTGTTTACTTTACACGTAATTCGTAAAGTAATAATCTGTTGCTTGCAACTTAATACTGGAGGGGGTTTAGATGATAACCTGAAGGTGGATTATTAGTCATAGATGCAGTTGGATGGCAGTCTATGTATAATGTTGTAATGCCCAATCGAATCTCAATGGAGTCAAGATGATTAGTATATGCATGTATTGCTTTCTCGATGTTTCTCAATTGCCCCACTGTAATTTGTTCACCCAGCATGTTATCTATCTTAAGGAGAGCCACCTCTAGTTAACTATGGATCCTGGTCCTTTTCTTTTACATACAATCTACAAACTGTTTACTTCTTTGTGTTTACTTTCTGTAAACTATTACTTCTTTCCATTCGATACGTTTAATCCTTTGTTTTCAGCAAAACACGGTGAGATTGATAACCTCATCGCAAGTTGGGGACAGAGTTCTGTGGTTGTGTTGTGCAGGTCTCCACGTTGCTACTAGCACCTTGGTGCGCCTCAAGGCTCAAATTTAGCAACACCTTTGGGGTATTTCCTTGCTCCTATTGGTTCGATTAAACCTTGGTTTCATAACTGAGGGAAACTTGCTGCTGTGCTCATCATACCTTCCTCTTGGGGTCCCCAACAAGCTCTACATCAACCACGAGCCATCAAGCATTTTTCTGGCGTCGTTGCCGGGGAGTCAAGGACATCTTCACAAGGGGAGTCCCTCATAACCAATCTCTTTACTTTGTTATTTTTGTTTTGCTTAGTTCCTTTTTGCTTTATTTGCTTGTTTTGTTATCAAAAAACACAACAAAATTAGTTTTACTAGTTTGCTTTCTTATTTGAAAACCCCAAAAAATGACTACTCTTGAAAACACTAAGTTGTGTGACTTCACTAGCACCAACAACAATGATTTTATGAGCACACCTATTGATCCACCTGTGCCTGAAGATACTTTCTTTGAGATAAAACCTGCTTTGCTCAATCTTGTTATGAGAGAACAATTTTCTGGTATTGGTAATGAAGATGTTGCTGCCCATCTAAATAACTTTGTTGAACTTTGTGAGATGCAAAAGCATAGGGATATAGATGGTGATATTATTAAGTTGAAATTGTTTCCATTCTCTTTGAGAGGAAAAGCTAAAGAATGGTTGAATTCCTTAACTAGGAATAGTATTGACTCTTGGACTAAGTGCAAAGATGCTTTTATTGGAAAATACTATCCTCCATCTAAGATTATATCTATGAGAAGTGAAATAATGAAGTTTAAACAATCTGATAATGAACATGTTGCTCAAGCTTGGGAAAGAATGAAATCTTTGGTAAAGAATTGTCCCACTCATGGACTGACTGCTTGGTTGATCATCCAAACTTTTTATGCAGGATTGAACTACTCTTCAAGGAACCTATTGGACTCTGCTGCTGGAGGTACCTTTATGACCATCACTTTGGGTGCTGCAACGAAACTTCTGGACAATATGATGGTTAATTATTCTGAATGGCATACTGAGAGAGCTCCACAAGGTAGGAAGGTAAATTCTGTTGAGGAAACTTCCTCTTTGAGTGATAAGATTGATATTATTATGTCTATGCTTGTTAATGGGAAAGCCCATATTGATCCAAATAATGTTCCTTTAGCTTCTTTGGTTGCTCAAGAAGAGCAAGTTGACGTGAACTTCATAAGAAATAACAACTTTGGCAATAATGCTTATATGAGTAATTTTGGTAACAACAATTATAAGCCATATCCTCCCAACAATGGTAATTCTTATGGAAGTTCATACAACAATAATAGGAGTGCACCCTCTGAACTTGAAGTTATGCCTAAAGACTTTATTAGTAAACAAACTGCTTTCAATAAAACTATTGAGGAAAAACTCTCTAATGTTGAAAGAAATATAGCATCTTTGGCTGAAGCTCAATCTTCTTTGAGTAAAATGGCTGCTAAACCTGAAACTAATGATAATCCCTTTGCAGCTACTAATGCTATACAAGTAAGAATTGATGAAAATGTTAGACTATTAGCTAAACTACATGCTAAGTGGGAAAGAGAAGATGAAATTGCTAGAAACATTAGTGTTTCTACTATTACCACCACTAGTGTTGAGGCTAGTAATAGTTCTACTACTTTAGATGATAACTTTGATTTTGATCTTGATGGTTGCAACATCTCTGAAGTTATTAAGTTCCTACAAAATCTTGCTAAAAGTCCTAATGCTAGTGCTATGAACATGGCCTTTACAAAACACATTACTGATGCTCTCATAAAGATTAAAGAAGAAAAGATGAAACATAAAGCTTCTATTCCTATAAAACAAGAAGATGGTTGGGAACCCATCATTAATATGAAAGTAAATGACTTTGATTTCAAAGCTTTATGTGATCTTGATAGTAGTGTTTCTATTATGCCTAGAAGGATTTATGATATGCTTGCTTTGCCTCCACTTGAAGATTGTTATTTGAATGTCCCACTTGATGATAATGCTAAAAAGAAACTCATGGGGAGTCTTAATGATGTTCTTATTATGGTTAACAATGCCTATGTCCCTGTTGATTTCTATGTTTTGGATGTTGAATGCAATGCTTCTTGTCCTATTACTTTGGGAAGACCTTTTCTTAGAACTGTTGGTGCCATCATTGATATGAAAGAAGGCACCATTAAATATCAACTCCCACTCAAGAAAGGTATAGAACACTTCCCTAAGAAGAGAGAGAAGATTTCTTTTGCTTCTCCTATGAAAACAAAATTTGGTTTTAATGCTTCTTCATTTGAGAACACTTGATTCTTTTTCTTGCTTCTTATGCCTAACTTAAAGGCGTTAAAGAAAAGTATTTATTGGGAGATAACCCAAAAGTTTTAGATGAGTCTTGGAAGTTATTACCTCAGTAATAACCGCTCCTTATCCTTTTTATTTGCTTTTTGTGCCAAGAGTAACCTCTAATGAGAGAGAAGTAATGATTGGGAAAGTTGCTGTCCCGAAATAGATTTCTGTGCTTCACCGTAAAAATTCGTGTAAAATCTCTGAACGTCTTTTTGAGGGATGAATTTTCTTTCCTCTGCCCCAGGTTGTTATCTAACTTTCGTTAGTTCAACACTTTTTTATTTGAGCAACAGAAGGTCTTCGAAAAAATTCGTCTTTACCTGCTGGTTTGTTTTGACATATTTCTGCCATTTTCTGCATTTGCTTCTTGTTGGTTCCTTTTTGAGTTCTTTTGGGGAATTGAGCTTTTTGAGGGAAGTACTTCAGTAGCTAGTGTTCTAATGGAAGTTTATTTGGTGTTAGAACTAAACCTTAAGACTTATTTATCTTGAGTGCACTAATGTTGCTAATAAAGATTGTCTGAAGTTTTGTATGAAGGAAAATTTCCAGGTGTATGGAAGGAATGAGTAATGAGATGAAGGATGGACTAAAGCTCAAGCTTGGGGATGCCACGCGTGTCACCCCAAGAAATCTCCAAGAAGTACAAGCGTCAAACCTTGGGGATGCCCAAGGCATCCCCTTCTTCATCAATAAAAATCCCAGGTTTCTTCCAAACGCTTCATTTTATTGTTTCATGCACAGTTGTGTTGTTCTTGGAGCGTCTTCTTTTTCGTTTTCATTTTGGTTTTTCTTTTGCTTGGTTTTCTTAGTTTTCTGAATAAATTGGTTGGACCCCCTCTTTCATACATTGGTTTGCAAATAGTTTGGTTTGGTTTGGAAAAGAGTAGGAAAGTTCATGCTTATGTGGTAAAAAGAGCTCGTTTTTGACTGTGGCGTATGCTCTGTCATGCCATGCTTGATATTTTTTTGGATTTATGCTTAGTATTCTTTGCCGTAGCATGACTTGTTATAAACAATTGAGATTGCTTAATGTGCCTTGGATGAATCATGCGTTGTTTTAGCATATTAAAGCATAGTATAGTGGTATTCTCCTTTGATGCTTTATTTGGGTTGACTTGGCGCATGCTCACACCATGTTATGACTATCTCAAGTCACCATAGCCTTTATGATCCTTTATTTTTCAACTCGTAGTATCACTTTATGCTTTGATCAATGATGTTTTGTCGCTCTGCATGATTATGGCCATTATTGTTCTCTTAGTTTGTCGCTCCCAGTCTTTTGCTAGCCTCCACAACCAAGTATGAGTTCCACTCATGCATCCAACTCCCTAAACCAAGTTATTCCAAAGAGTCCACCATACCTACCTACTAGCTTATGCTATTCCAAGTATATTCATGCTTTTGTTTACCTTCCAAATTAAACTTGTTATGAGAAAACTAGTGATTAAAGCTCTCACGAACTTGATGGCACACTTTACTTTTCTTGCCCTTAATAAACTTCAACCATTGTGTCGTCTATGTTGTATATGCTTGCACTTATTTGTTGGGAATCAGCAGAACCATGCTTTCATGGGGAACGCTTTCAACATTGCACTTGGTACTTGTACCTAGTTGATATCATGCTCTTTTGTATATGGATGTCGTCGGTGTGAAATGAAAGGGGAGCTTGTAAGTCCATGGAGTTATGTATATGTGTTAGAGAAATGCCTGGGCCTCTAGTCTAATCCATGCTGACATGGTGGAAACCTGCAGCGTAACCATAATGAGCTGTCTATGAAGCATTCTTCTTATAAAAAAAGAGTCCTATATTGAAAAAAAAGAGAAAAAGAAAAAAAAAGAGATTATGAAAAGAGGAAAGATAGAAAAAAGCACCATATTCCCATGGTAAATAAGAAGATTGCTGAGATGCTCGTTGTCTGCTTGCCTTGTCATTTTGATATGGGGATTCTTCCGTATCATCGGGCAAGGGGTACCCCGTTGGCGGTTCTCTATGATACACATGTACTTACAATGACAAGAACTTACCGGTGACTAAACTTGAGTAGCATGAGGAGCGGCCCTCGTATACAAGGGACATGAGATTTTTGACTTATACTTCATCAAGCATGTACACCATAGTTTGTTCACTTTAACCTTAATCACTTCAAGATGCTTATGGTAGGGGCAATGAGAGCTGAAAGCTATAAGTACCATAATTTTTGGAAGCTCTTTATGAGACTTGAATCCCTACTTCCTTCTATGAAGGCCTTTCTTCCACCATTATATTGAGTCTCCACCTTCTACCTTTATGCACCTACTTTGAGAGCATAGTGGCCATTCTTAGTTCTCTGTGCATTGTCCCAAGACTAGTTGATTGATGCATAACTTGATATTGCTTGTTTTAAACTATTTGTATCTAGTCACTCTTATGAACTTTGAAGGTGTTCTATGCATTTATATTTGCTACTCTATTGAGGGACAAGCTGAATGCTATTATGCTATGTTTTATTTATGTGAAACAAACAAACGTCTTGCAAAGCATTGTTATTCATGAATCTTTTGTTTGTGCCTTTTCATGTTGCATCATAGTTTCTTTGTCTTATTGCTAGAACCTTGTCTTTCATGTTATGATTGAAGTACTATGATCCTAGCTTTGAATGTTTTACAAATACTTTGATCAAGTCTTTGATGGTGCATGTCACCTCAAAAATTATTCTTTCTTTTTATCACTTACCTACTCGAGGACGAGCAGGAGTTAAGCTTGGGGATGTTGATACATTGCAAATGTATCTATAATTTTTGATGTTCCATGCTTGGTTTTATCCACTTTCTTGTGTTTTGTCCACACTTTGGAGTACATTTCATATGATTTCTTACACTAACCTATTAACAAGAGCTACCGTGCCAGCTGCTTGTTTTCTGCTGTTTTTGGTTCCAGGAAAGTCAGAAAATGAATATTCTCGGAATTGAACAGGACAAAAGCCAAAGTGCCTATTTTTCCGGAAGTCATCATATGCCAGAATACGAGACGGAGAGGGGCCAGGGGACCACCATACCACACAGCCTGGGCCGCCCAGGCTGGGTGGCTGGCACCCTCGGCCTCCCCTTCCGCCTATAAGATTCCCTCGGGACGAAAACCCTAAGTACCCAATCAAAAATCCATGAAAGAGTCTGTAGCCGTCGTCATCTCCATACCTAGATCAGGAGGGATCTAAAGCTCTTCCCGACACCTTGCCGGAGAGGGGATTTCACCCTGGAGGCCTTCTTCATCACCATGCAAGCCTCCGGTGTGATGCATGAGTAGTTCATCCTTGGACTACAGATCCATGTAGTAGCTAGATGGCTGGTTCTCCTCCTTTGTGCTTTCATGTTTAGATCTTGTGAGCTCTGTTCATGATCAAGATCATCTATTTGTAATTCTGCATGTTGTGTTTGCGGGGATCTGATGGATATTGAGATGCTATTTCAGATTGATTATTGATTCTATCATGTCTTTGTTATTTGTGATCTTGCATGTTTTCCGTTGTTAGTAGCTATCTTGGCCAAGTAGATGCTAGCAACTCCAAGAGTTAGTATTTATGCTCGATAGTGGGTTCATGCCCCTGGTAATCTGGGGAAGTGACAGAAATCTCTAAGGTACTAGATGTGCTATTTCTACTAGGGAGAAACAAACAATCCTTTGTTCATAGAACAATTGTATTGTTTACTTTACACGCAATTCGTAAAGAAATAATCTGTTGCTTGCAACTTAATACTGGAGGGGGTTCGGATGATAACCTGAAGGTGGATTATTAGTCATAGATGCAGTTGGATGGCGGTCTATGTATAATGTTGTAATGCCCAATCGAATCTCAAAGGAGTCAAGATGATTAGTATATGCATGTATTTCTTTCTCGATGTTTGTCAATTACCCCGCTGTAATTTGTTCACCCGGCATGTTATCTATCTTAGGGAGAGCCACCTCTAGTGAACTATGGATCCCGATCCTTTTCTTTTACATACAATCTACAAACTGTTTACTTCTTTGTGTTTACTTTCTGCAAACTATTACTTCTTTCCATTTGATACGTTTAATCCTTTGTTTTCAGCAAAACACGGTGAGATTGACAACCTCATCGCAAGTTGGGGACAGAGTTCTGTGGTTGTGTTGTGCAGGTCTCCATGTTGCTACTAGCACCGATAGTGCGCCCTGCCAAGGCTCAGCTAGCAACACCTTTGGGGTGTTTCCTTGCTCCTACTGGTTTGATTAAACCTTGGTTTCATAACTAAGGGAAACTTGCTGCTGTGCTCATCATACCTTCCTCTTGGGGTTCCCAACAAGCTCTACATCAACCACGAGCCATCAGCCCTCGCCTTCTAGAACATTCTGCGCCATTGTCCGGGGGAGATTGGGCCTCGATGAGAGGGTGGGCTTGAGCGGCTGGTAGAGGAAGAAGTGCCTCGCGGCGATTTCTCTCCCTTTTCTCCGTGAGGATCATCGACCGGCCTCGCCCCCTCCTCGATGGAGCCATGGCTTGCAGGGTGAGTGTGGAGGCGGCAGGAGGAAGGAGATAGTGATTAGTGTGGGAGAAGAGTCAAAGAGTACAGGCTGTGGTCCAGTAGTACTAGTACTATTATACAAGACCACTGTGTATGGTCTACCTTCTCAAAGAATCCACGGAGGCAGGGGTAGGGAATCGATGGGACTTGTCTTTATTGCGATGGACACTTCAATGGTCTTCGGCGCCACCCAAAATCCAATATATAATAAGGGGAGTGCGAGCCGAATGGTCATCACGGGAATCGACGCGCACATCTCGCGTGTGTGCGTCACGTGTTGATGGGGCAAACGCGCGCAACTGTTGCACGATCACGTTGGCACGTCGAACTCCGTCGAACTCCACGTGACAGGCACGCACAGGATATTTACGAGTCTAGAATATGATGTGCCACTTTTGTTGTGATCAAATTATGTTCAGTACACGAGATATTACTTTTTTTTGATAATCGACAAATGCATGCATGGACACGACACATGAAACCGCTGCTCGTCCTTGATCAGATCAGCACCCCACTCGGTGTACCCGCCATCGACCATTCAGAGCAACTACCTCGAGCACGTAGCCCCCTCGCCGTGGCAATGGCAGTTCCAAGCCGTCCACTGACCGTCCTGCGTCCCCGGATCTTCGCTGCATCGTCCGCGCTCGCGAGTCGCCTGCTGAGGTAGCACGTCATGTCCGACCGTGCCAGGATCCATCGACATCAGCACTCGAGGACACCACGACGTCGAAGCTCGTACCGGCCGTGCAGGAGGAGCGTGGGGTACCTGCAGCGTCGGACGAGCGCAAAGCAGTAGCCAGGACGGAGGCGCGTGTTGCACCGGTGAGTACAGACAAGAAGATGAACGAGAAGAAGACCAGGAAGAAGAGAGGAGATAGCTATTTGGACGAGTCTGACTCGGCCAACAAGGAGGCGTTCATCGATCAGTTGGAGGCAGAAGCGGAGGAGATGACGTGGACCCGTGGGACTACGAAGAGGAGGAGGAGGACTCCGACGAGGAGATAGCGTGCTTATTCTAGGAAGGGGCAGTGTTGAGTCGTCAGAGGAGGACACCGACGGCGGCGATGGCAGGGACCATGGCGTTGACGAAGACGAGGATGAACCGGAAGACAAAGACGATGGCTTCTTCGAAATATGATCATTTATTTTATTTATTTTAGTTAGATAGATGGATTTTCACTTGTTTATGGAGGTAAAGTATTGGTGGCACGGATAGAGAGGTGGCACGGATTGACCAAGCATAAAAAAAGTGGAGAAGGGAGGGGTTATCCTGCCCGTTGGATCACATGGGATCAACAGTTGGTGGAGATGATCCACATGACATATGTGTCAGCCAATCATGGCATAACACCCAGAGTGAGCACATGTTTGGGATCTCCACACGTTTGGGCTTTTGTGAGATTTTTGACCGAGAGAGAGGGAAAATCTCTTTTCACAATCCGTCTATGGATCCACCAGTGTCATTGCATGTGTGTTATTTTTACTAACAACAACCAGAGTCACTGAAATTGGTGTTCTTTTCACATACCACATATGGATCCACCAGAGTCATTGAAATGTGTGTTCTTTTCACAATCCACCTATGGATCCACCAGTGTCATTGCATGTGTGTTCTTTTTACTAACAACAACTGGAGTCATTTCATGTGTGTTCTTTTCACATACCACATATGGATCCACCAGTGTCATTGAAATGTGTGTTCTCTTCAGATACCACACATGGATCCACCAGTGTCATTACGTGTGTGTTCTCTTTACTAACAACAACCAGAGTCATTGCATGTGTGTTCTTTTCACATACCACATATGGATCCACCAGTGTCATTGCATGTGTGTTCTTTTCACAATCCACCTGTGGATCCACCAGTGTCATTTCATGTGTGTTCTTTTTACTAACAACAACTGGAGTCATTTCATGTGTGTACTTTTCACATACCACATATGGATCCAACGGTGTCATTGAAATGTGTGTTCTCTTCAGAGACCACACATGGATCCAGCAATGTCATTGCATGTGTGTTCTTTTTACTAACAACAACCAGAGTCATTGCATGTGTGTTCTTGTCACATCCCACATCTGGCTCCACCTGTTCATTGCATGTGTGCTCTTTTCACAATCCACCTATGGATCCACCAGTGTCATTGCATGTGTGTTCTTTTTACTAACAACAACCAGAGTCATTGAAATGTGTGTTCCTTTCACATACCACATATGGATCCACCAGAGTCATTGAAATGTGTGTTCTTTTCACAATCCACCGATGGATCCACTAGTGCGATTGCATGTGTGTTCTTTTTACTAACAACAACTGGACTCATTTCATCTGTGTTCTTTTCACATACCACATATGGATCCACCGGTGTCATTGCATGTGTGTTATTTTTACTATTAACAACCAGAGTCATTGAAATGTGAGTTCTTTTCACATACCACATATGGATCCACCAGTGTCATTGCATGTGTGTTCTTTTCACAATCCACCTATGGATCCATCAGTGTCATTACATGTGTGTCCTTTTTACAAAAAACAACTGGAGTCATTTCATGACTATTATTTTCACGTACCACATATGGATCCACCAGTGTCATTGAAATGTGTGTTCTCTTCAGAGACCACACATGGATCCACCAATGTCATTGCATGTGTGTTCTTTTTACTAACAACAACTGGAGTCATTGCATGTGTGTTCTCTTCAGAGACCACACATGGATCGACCAGTGTCATTGCATGTGTGCTCTTTACACAATCCACCTATGGATCCATCAGTGTCATTGCATGTGTGTTATTTTTACTAAAAACAACTGGAGTCATTTCATGACTGTTCTTTTCACGTACCACATATGGATCTACCAGTGTCATTGAAATGTGTCTTCTCTTCAGAGATCACACATGGATCCACTAGTGTCATTGCATGTAGTTCTTTTTACTAACAACAACTGGAGTCATTGCATGTGTGTTCTCTTCAGAGACCACATATGGATCCCCCAGTGTCATTGCATGTGTGTTCTTTTCACAATCCACCTATGGATCCATCAGTGTCATTGCATGTGTGTTCTTTCTACTAAAAACAACTGGAGTCATTTCATGACTGTTCTTTTCACGTACCACATATGGATCTACCAGTGTCATTGAAATGTGTGTTCTCTTTAGAGACCACACATGGATGCACCAGTGTCATTGCATGTGTGTTCTTTTTACTAACAAGAACTGGAGTCATTGCATGTGTGTTCTCTTCAGAGACCACACATGGATCCACCAGTGTGATTGCATGTGTGCTCTTTTCACAATCCACCTATGGATCCACCAGTTTCATTGCATGTGTGTTCTTTTTACTAATAACAACCAGAGTCATTGAAATGTGTGTTCTTTTCACATACCACCTATGGATCCACCAGTGTCATTGCATGTGTGTTCTCTTTACTAAAAACAATTGGAGTCATTTCATGACTGTTCTTTTCACGTACCACATAAGGATCCACCAGTGTCATTGAAATGTGTGTTCTCTTTAGAGACCACACATGGATCCAACAGTGTCATTGCATGTGTGTTCTTTTTACTAACAAAAACTGGAGTCATTGCATGTGTGTTCCCTTCAGAGACCACACATGGATCCACCAGTGTCATTGCATGTGTGCTCTTTTCACAATCCACATATGGATCCACCAGTGTCATTCCATGTGTGTTCTTTTTACTAACAACAACCAGTGTCATTGAAATGTGTGTTCTTTTCACATACCACCTATGGCTCCACCAGTGTCATTGCATGTGTGTTATTTTTACAATCCACCTATGGATCCACTAGTGTCATTGCATGTGTGTTCTTTTTAATAACACCAACCAGAGTCATTGCATGTCTGTTCTTTTCACATACCACATATGGATCCACCAGTGTCATTGCATGTGTGTTCTTTTCACAATCCACCTATGGATCCACCAGTGTCATTGCATGTGTGTTCTTTTTACTAACAACAACTAGTGTCATTTCATGACTATTCTTTTCACATACCACATATGGATCCACCGGTGGCATTGAAATGTGTGTTCTCTTTAGAGACCACACATGGATCCACGAGTGTCATTGTATGTGTGTTCTTTTTACTAACAACAACTGGAGTCATTGCATGTGTGTTCTTTTCACATAACACATATGGATCCACCAGTGTCATTGCATGTGTGTTCTTTTCACAATCCACCTATGGATCCATCAGTGTCATTGCATGTGTGTTCTTTTTACTAAAAACAACTGGAGTTATTTCATGACTATTCTTTTCACGTACCACATATGGATCCACCAGTTTCATTGAAATGTGTGTTCTCTTCAGAGACCACACATGGATCCACAGTGTCATTGCATGTGTGTTCTTTTTACTAACAACAACTGGAGTCATTGCATGTGTGTTCTATTCAGAGAGCACACATGGATCCACCAGTGTCATTGCATGTGTGCTCTTTTCACAATCCACCTATGGATCCATCAGTGTCATTGCATGTGTGTTCTTTTTACTAAAAACAACTGGAGTCATTTCATGACTGTTCTTTTCACGTACCACATATGGATCTACCAGTGTCATTGAAATGTGTGTTCTCTTCAAAGACCACACATGGATCCACTAGTGTCATTGCATGTGTGTTCTTTTTACTAACAACAACTGGAGTCATTGCATGTGTGTTCTCTTCAGAGACCACATATGGATCCCCCAGTGTGATTGCATGTGTTTCACAATCCACCTATGGATCCATCAGTGTCATTGCATGTGTGTTCTTTTTACTAAAAACAACTGGAGTCATTTCATGACTGTTCTTTTCACGTACCACATTTGGATCAACGGTATCATTGAAATGTGTGTTCTCTTCAGAGACCACACAAGGATCCACCAGTGTCATTGCATGCGTGTTCTTTTTACTAACAACAACTGGAGTCATTGCATGTGTGTTCTCTTCAGAGACCACACATGGATCCACCAGTGTGATTGCATGTGTGCTCTTTTCACAATCCACCTATGGATCCACCAGTTTCATTGCATGTGTGTTCTTTTTACTAACAACAACTAGAGTCATTGAAATGTGTGTTCTTTTCACATACCACCTATGGATTCACCACTGTTATTGCATGTGTGTTCTTTTTACTAAAAACAACTGGAGTCATTTCATGACTGTTCTTTTCACGTACCACATATGGATCCACCAGTGTCATTGAAATGTGTGTTCTCTTCAGAGACCACACATGGATTCACCAGTGTCATTGCATGTGTGTTCTTTTTACTAAAAACAACTGGAGTCATTGCATGTGTGTTCTCTTCAGGGACCACACACGGATCCACCAGTGTCATTGCATGTGTGCTCTTTTCACAATCCACCTACGGATCCACCAGTGTCATTCCATGTCTGTTCTTTTTACTAACAACAACCAGAGTCATTGAAATGTGTGTTCTTTTCACATACCACCTATGGATCCACCAGTGTCATTGCATGTGTGTTCTTTTCATAATCCACCTATGGATCCACCAGTGTCATTGCATATGTGTTCTTTTTACTAACAACAACCAGAGTCATTGCATGTGTGTTCTTTTCACATACCACATATGGATCCACCAGAGTCACTGAAATGTGTGTTCTTTTCACAATCCACCTATGGATCCACCAGTGTCATTGCATGTGTGTTCTTTTTACTAACAACAACTGGAGTCATTTCATGTGTGTTCTTTTCACATACCACATATGGATCCACCAGTGTCATTGAAATGTGTGTTCTCTTCAGATACCACACATGGATCCACCAGTGTCATTACGTGTGTGTTCTTTTTACTAACAACAACCAGAGTCATTGCATGTGTGTTCTTTTCACATACCACATATGGATCCACCAGTGTCATTGCATGTGTGTTCTTTTCACAATCCACCTATGGATCCACCAGTGTCATTTCATGTGTGTTCTTTTTACTAACAACAACTGGAGTCATTTCATGTGTGTACTTTTCACATACCACATATGGATCCAACGGTGTCATTGAAATGTGTGTTCTCTTCAGAGACCACACATGGATCCAGCAATGTCATTGCATGTGTGTTCTTTTTACTAACAACAACCAGAGTCATTGCATGTGTGTTCTTTTCACATACCACATATGGATCCACCAGTTCATTGCATGTGTGCTCTTTTCACAATCCACCTATGGATCCACCAGTGTCATTGCATGTGTGTTCTTTTTACTAACAACAACCAGAGTCATTGAAATGTGTGTTCCTTTCACATACCACATATGGATCCACCAGAGTCATTGAAATGTGTGTTCTTTTCACAATCCACCGATGGATCCACTAGTGCGATTGCATGTGTGTTCTTTTTACTAACAACAACTGGACTCATTTCATCTGTGTTCTTTTCACATACCACATATGGATCCACCGGTGTCATTGCATGTGTGTTCTTTTTACTAATAACAACCAGAGTCATTGAAATGTGAGTTCTTTTCACATACCACATATGGATCCACCAGTGTCATTGCATGTGTGTTCTTTTCACAATCCACCTATGGATCCATCAGTGTCATTACATGTGTGTCCTTTTTACTAAAAACAACTGGAGTCATTTCATGACTATTATTTTCACGTACCACATATGGATCCACCAGTGTCATTGAAATGTGTGTTCTCTTCAGAGACCACACATGGATCCACCAATGTCATTGCATGTGTGTTCTTTTTACTAACAACAACTGGAGTCATTGCATGTGTGTTCTCTTCAGAGACCACACATGGATCGACCAGTGTCATTGCATGTGTGCTCTTTACACAATCCACCTATGGATCCATCAGTGTCATTGCATGTGTGTTATTTTTACTAAAAACAACTGGAGTCATTTCATGACTGTTCTTTTCACGTACCACATATGGATCTACCAGTGTCATTGAAATGTGTCTTCTCTTCAGAGATCACACATGGATCCACTAGTGTCATTGCATGTAGTTCTTTTTACTAACAACAACTGGAGTCATTGCATGTGTGTTCTCTTCAGAGACCACATATGGATCCCCCAGTGTCATTGCATGTGTGTTCTTTTCACAATCCACCTATGGATCCATCAGTGTCATTGCATGTGTGTTCTTTTTACTAAAAACAACTGGAGTCATTTCATGACTGTTCTTTTCACGTACCACATATGGATCTACCAGTGTCATTGAAATGTGTGTTCTCTTTAGAGACCACACATGGATGCACTAGTGTCATTGCATGTGTGTTCTTTTTACTAACAAGAACTGGAGTCATTGCATGTGTGTTCTCTTCAGAGACCACACATGGATCCACCAGTGTGATTGCATGTGTGCTCTTTTCACAATCCACCTATGGATCCACCAGTTTCATTGCATGTGTGTTCTTTTTACTAATAACAACCAGAGTCATTGAAATGTGTGTTCTTTTCACATACCACCTATGGATCCACCAGTGTCATTGCATGTGTGTTCTCTTTACTAAAAACAATTGGAGTCATTTCATGACTGTTCTTTTCACGTACCACATATGGATCCACCAGTGTCATTGAAATGTGTGTTCTCTTTAGAGACCACACATGGATCCAACAGTGTCATTGCATGTGTGTTCTTTTTACTAACAAAAACTGGAGTCATTGCATGTGTGTTCCCTTCAGAGACCACACATGGATCCACCAGTGTCATTGCATGTGTGCTCTTTTCACAATCCACATATGGATCCACCAGTGTCATTCCATGTGTGTTCTTTTTACTAACTACAACCAGTGTCATTGAAATGTGTGTTCTTTTCACATACCACCTATGGCTCCACCAGTGTCATTGCATGTGTGTTATTTTTACAATCCACCTATGGATCCACTAGTGTCATTGCATGTGTGTTCTTTTTACTAACACCAACCAGAGTCATTGCATGTCTGTTCTTTTCACATACCACATATGGATCCACCAGTGTCATTGCATGTGTGTTCTTTTCACAATCCACCTATGGATCCACCAGTGTCATTGCATGTGTGTTCTTTTTACTAACAACAACTAGAGTCATTTCATGACTATTCTTTTCACATACCACATATGGATCCACCGGTGGCATTGAAATGTGTGTTCTCTTTAGAGACCACACATGGATCCACAGTGTCATTGTATGTGTTCTTTTTACTAACAAGCTGAGTCATTGCATGTGTGTTCTTTTCACATAACACATATGGATCCACCAGTGTCATTGCATGTGTGTTCTTTTCACAATCCACCTATGGATCCATCAGTGTCATTGCATGTGTGTTCTTTTTACTAAAAACAACTGGAGTTATTTCATGACTATTCTTTTCACGTACCACATATGGATCCACCAGTGTCATTGAAATGTGTGTTCTCTTCAGAGACCACACATGGATCCATAGTGTCATTGCATGTGTGTTCTTTTTACTAACAACAACTGGAGTCATTGCATGTGTGTTCTCTTCAGAGACCACATATGGATCCCCCAGTGTGATTGCATGTGTTTCACAATCCACCTATGGATCCATCAGTGTCATTGCATGTGTGTTCTTTTTACTAAAAACAACTGGAGTCATTTCATGACTGTTCTTTTCACGTACCACATTTCGATCTACCGATATCATTGAAATGTGTGTTCTCTTCAGAGACCACACAAGGATCCACCAGTGTCATTGCATGTGTGTTATTTTTACTAACAACAACTGGAGTCATTGCATGTGTGTTCTCTTCAGAGACCACACATGGATCCACCAGTGTGATTGCATGTGTGCTCTTTTCACAATCCACCTATGGATCCACCAGTTTCATTGCATGTGTGTTCTTTTTACTAACAACAACTAGAGTCATTGAAATGTGTGTTCTTTTCACATACCACCTATGGATTCACCACTGTTATTGCATGTGTGTTCTTTTTACTAAAAACAACTGGAGTCATTTCATGACTGTTCTTTTCACGTACCACATATGGATCCACCAGTGTCATTGAAATGTGTGTTCTCTTCAGAGACCACACATGGATCCACCAGTGTCATTGCATGTGTGTTCTTTTTACTAAAAACAACTGGAGTCATTGCATGTGTGTTCTCTTCAGGGACCACACACGGATCCACCAGTGTCATTGCATGTGTGCTCTTTTCACAATGCACCTACGGATCCACCAGTGTCATTCCATGTCTGTTCTTTTTACTAACAACAACCAGAGTCATTGAAATGTGTGTTCTTTTCACATACCACCTATGGATCCACCAGTGTCATTGCATGTGTGTTCTTTTCGCAATCCACCTATGGATCCACCAGTGTCATTGCATGTGTGTTCTTTTTACTAACAACAACTGGAGTCATTTCATGACTATTCTTTTCAGATACCACATATGGATCCACCAGTGTCATTGAAATGTGTGTTCTCTTCAGAGACCACACATGGATCCACCAGTGTCATTGTATGTGTGTTCTTTTTACTAACAACAACTGGAGTCATTGCATGTGTGTTCTTTTCACATACCACATATGGATCCACCAGAGTCGTTGAAATGTGTGTTCTTTTCACAATCCACCTATGGATCCACCAGTGTCATTGCATGTGTGTTCTTTTTACTAACAACAACTGGAGTCATTTCATGTGTGTTCTTTTCACATACTACATATGGATCCACCGGTGTCATTGAAATGTGTGTTCTCTTCAGAGACCACACATGGATCCACGAGTGTCATTGCATGTGTGTTCTTTTCTACTAACAAGAACTGGAGTCATTGCATGTGTATTCTTTTCACATACCACATATGGATCCACCAGTGTCATTGCATGTCTGCTCTTTTCACAATCCACCTATGGATCCACAAGTGTCATTGCATTGTGTTCTTTTTACTAACAACAACCAGAGTCATTGAAATGTGTGTTCTTTTCACATACCACATATGGATCCACTAGAGTCATTGAAATGTGTGTTCTTTTCACAATCCACCTATGGATCTACCAGTGTGATTGCATGTGTGTTCTTTTTACTAACAACAACTGGACTCATTTCACGTGTGTTCTTTTCACATACCACATATGAATCCACCGGTGTCATTGAAATGTGTGTTGTCTTCAGAGACCACACATGGATCCACCAGTGTCATTGCATGTGTGTTCTTTTTACTAACAACAACTGGAGTCATTGCATCTGTGTTCTCTTCAGAGACCACACATGGATCCACCAGTGTGATTGCATGTGTGCTCTTTTCACAATCCACCTATGGATCCACCATTTTCATTGCATTGTGTTCTTTTTACTAACAACAACCAGAGTCATTGAAATTTGTGTTCTTTTCACATACCACCTATGGATCCACCAATGTCATCGCATGTGTGTTCTTTTTACTAAAAACAACTAGAGTCATTTCAAGACTGTTCTTTTCACGTACCACATATGGATCCACCAGTGTCATTGAAATGTGTGTTCTCTTCAGAGACCACACATGGATCCACCAGTGTCATTGCATGTGTGATCTTTTTACTAACAACGACTAGAGTCATTGCATGCTTGTTCTCTTCAGAGACCACACATGGATCCACTAGTGTCATTGCATGTGTGCTCTTTTCACAGTCCACCTATGGATCCACCAGTGTCATTGCATGTGTGTTCTTTTTACTAACAACAACCAGAGTCATTGAAATGTGTGTTCTTTTCACATACCACCTATGGATCCACCAGTGTCATTGCATGTGTGTTCTTTTTACTCAAAACAACTGGAGTCATTTCATGACTATTCTTTTCACATACCACATATGGATCCACCAGTGCCATTGAAATGTGTGTTCTCTTCAGAGACCACACATCGATCCACAGTGTCATTGTATGTGTGTTCTTTTTACTAACAACAACCAGAGTCATTGCATGTGTGTTCTTTTCACATACCACATATGGATCCACCAGAGTCACTGAAATGTGTGTTCTTTTCACAATCCACCTATGGATCCACCAGTGTCATTGCATGTGTGTTCTTTTTACTAACAACAACTGGAGTCATTTCATGTGTGTTATTTTCACATACCACATATGGATCCACCGGTGTTATTGAAATATGTGTTCTTGAGAGACCACACATGGATCCTGATGTCATTGCCTGTGTGTTCTTTTTACTAACAACAACCAGAGTCATTGTATGTGTGTTCTTTTCACATACCACATATGGATCCCCCAGTTCATTGCATGTGTGCTCTTTTCACAATCCACCTATGGATCCACCAGTGTCATTGCATGTGTATTCTTTTTACTAACAACAACCGGAGTCATTGAAATGTGTGTTCTTTTCACATACCACATATGGATCCACCAGAGTCATTGAAATGTGTGTTCTTTTCACAATCCACCTATGGATCCACTAGTGTGATTGCATGTGTGTTCTTTTTACTAACAACAACTGGACTCATTTCATCTGTGTTCTTTTCACATACCACATATGGATCCACCGGTGTCATTGAAATGTGTGTTATCTTTAGAGACCACACATGGATCCACCAGTGTCATTGCATGTGTGTTCTTTTACTAACAACAACCAGAGTCATTGAAATGTGAGTTCTTTTCACATACCACATATGGATCCACCAGTGTCATTGCATGTGTGTTTTTTTCACAATCCACCTATGGATCCATCAGTGTCATTGCATGTGTGTTCTTTTTACTAAAACAACTGAGTCATTTCATGACTATTCTTTTCACGTACCACATATGGATCCACAGTGTCATTGAAATGTGTGTTCTCTTCAGAGACCACATGGATCCTGATGTCATTGCATGTGTTTTTTACTAACAACAACTGTTGTCATTTCATGTGTGTTATCTTTAGAGACCACACATGGATCCACCAGTGTCATTGCATGTGTTCTCTTTTCACAATCCACCTATGTATCCATCAGTGTCATTGCATGTGTGTTCTTTTTACTAAAAACAACTGGAGTCCTTTCATGTGTTCTTTTCACGTACCACATATGGATCTACCGGTGTCATTGAAATGTGTGTTCTCTTGAGAGACCACATGGATCCACCATGTCATTGCATGTGTGATCTTTTACTAACAACGACTAGAGTCATTGCATCGTGTTCTCTTGAGACCACACATGGATCCACTAGTGTCATTGCATGTGTGCTCTTTTCACAGTCCACCTATGGATCCACCAAAGTGTCATTGCATGTGTGTTCTTTTACTAACAACAACGAGTCATTGAAATGTGTGTTCTTTTCACATACCACCTATGGATCCACAGTGTCATTGCATGTGTGTTCTTTTTACTAAAAACAACTGGAGTCATTTCATGACTATTCTTTTCACATACCACGTATGGATCCACCAGTGCCATTGAAATGTGTGTTCTCTTCAGAGACCACACATGGATCCACCAGTGTCATTGTATGTGTGTTCTTTTTACTAACAACAACCATAGTCATTGCATGTGTGTTCTTTTCACATACCACATATGGATCCACCAGAGTCACTGAAATGTGTGTTCTTTTCACAATCCACCTATGGATCCACCAGTGTCATTGCATGTGTGTTCTTTTTACTAACAACAACTGGAGTCATTTCATGGGTGTTCTTTTCACATACCACATATGGATCCACGGTGTCATTGAAATGTGTGTTCTCTTGAGACCACACATGGATCCTGATGTCATTTGTGTGTTCTTTTTACTAACAACAACCAGAGTCATTGTATGTGTGTTCTTTTCACATACCACATATGGATCCCCCAGTTCATTGCATGTGTGCTCTTTTCACAATCCACCTATGGATCCACCAGTGTCATTGCATGTGTATTCTTTTTACTAACAACAACCAGAGTCATTGAAATGTGTGTTCTTTTCACAATCCACCTATGGATCCACTAGTGTGATTGCATGTGTGTTCTTTTCACAATCCACCTATGGATCCACTAGTGTGATTGCATGTGTGTTCTTTTTACTAACAACAACTGGACTCATTTCATCTGTGTTCTTTTCACATACCACATATGGATCCACCGGTGTCATTGAAATGTGTGTTATCTTTAGAGACCACACATGGATCCACCAGTGTCATTGCATGTGTGTTCTTTTACTAACAACAACCAGAGTCATTGAAATGTGAGTTCTTTTCACATACCACATATGGATCCACCAGTGTCATTGCATGTGTGTTTTTTTCACAATCCACCTATGGATCCATCAGTGTCATTGCATGTGTGTTCTTTTTACTAAAAACAACTGGAGTCATTTCATGACTATTCTTTTCACGTACCACATATGGATCCACCAGTGTCATTGAAATGTGTGTTCTCTTCAGAGACCACACATGGATCCACCAGTGTCATTGCATGTGTTTTTTTACTAACAACAACTGGAGTCATTGCATGTGTGTTCTCTTTAGAGACCACACATGGATCCACCAGTGTCATTGCATGTGTTCTCTTTTCACAATCCACCTATGTATCCATCAGTGTCATTGCATGTGTGTTCTTTTTACTAAAAACAACTGGAGTCCTTTCATGACTGTTCTTTTCACGTACCACATATGGATCTACCAGTGTCATTGAAATGTGTGTTCTCTTCAGAGACCACACATGGATCCACCAGTGTCATTGCATGTGTGATCTTTTTACTAACAACGACTAGAGTCATTGCATGCGTGTTCTCTTCAGAGACCACACATGGATCCACTAGTGTCATTGCATGTGTGCTCTTTTCACAGTCCACCTATGGATCCACCAGTGTCATTGCATGTGTGTTCTTTTTACTAACAACAACCAGAGTCATTGAAATGTGTGTTCTTTTCACATACCACCTATGGATCCACCAGTGTCATTGCATGTGTGTTCTTTTTACTAAAAACAACTGGAGTCATTTCATGACTATTCTTTTCACATACCACGTATGGATCCACCAGTGCCATTGAAATGTGTGTTCTCTTCAGAGACCACACATGGATCCACCAGTGTCATTGTATGTGTGTTCTTTTTACTAACAACAACCAGAGTCATTGCATGTGTGTTCTTTTCACATACCACATATGGATCCACCAGAGTCACTGAAATGTGTGTTCTTTTCACAATCCACCTATGGATCCACCAGTGTCATTGCATGTGTGTTCTTTTTACTAACAACAACTGGAGTCATTTCATGTGTGTTCTTTTCACATACCACATATGGATCCACCGGTGTCATTGAAATGTGTGTTCTCTTCAGAGACCACACATGGATCCACCAGTGTCATTGCCTGTGTGTTCTTTTTACTAACAACAACCAGAGTCATTGTATGTGTGTTCTTTTCACATACCACATATGGATCCCCCAGTTCATTGCATGTGTGCTCTTTTCACAATCCACCTATGGATCCACCAGTGTCATTGCATGTGTATTCTTTTTACTAACAACAACCAGAGTCATTGAAATGTGTGTTCTTTTCACAATCCACCTATGGATCCACTAGTGTGATTGCATGTGTGTTCTTTTTACTAACAACAACTGGACTCATTTCATCTGTGTTCTTTTCACATACCACATATGGATCCACCGGTGTCATTAAAATGTGTGTTATCTTTAGAGACCACACATGGATCCACCAGTGTCATTGCATGTGTGTTCTTTTACTAACAACAACCAGAGTCATTGAAATGTGAGTTCTTTTCACATACCACATATGGATCCACCAGTGTCATTGCATGTGTGTTTTTTTCACAATCCACCTATGGATCCATCAGTGTCATTGCATGTGTGTTCTTTTTACTAAAAACAACTGGAGTTATTTCATGACTATTCTTTTCACGTACCACATATGGATCCACCAGTGTCATTGAAATGTGTGTTCTCTTCAGAGACCACACATGGATCCTGATGTCATTGCATGTGTTTTTTTACTAACAACAACTGGAGTCATTGCATGTGTGTTCTCTTTAGAGACCACACATGGATCCACCAGTGTCATTGCATGTGTGCTCTTTTCACAATCCACCTATGTATCCATCAGTGTCATTGCATGTGTGTTCTTTTTAGTAAAAACAACTGGAGTCCTTTCATGACTGTTCTTTTCACGTACCACATATGGATCTACCAGTGTCATTGAAATGTGTGTTCTCTTCAGAGACCACACATGGATCCACCAGTGTCATTGCATGTGTGATCTTTTTACTAACAACGACTAGAGTCATTGCATGCGTGTTCTCTTCAGAGACCACACATGGATCCACTAGTGTCATTGCATGTGTGCTCTTTTCATAGTCCACCTATGGATCCACCAGTGTCATTGCATGTGTGTTCTTTTTACTAACAACAACCAGAGTCATTGAAATGTGTGTTCTTTTCACATACCACCTATGGATCCACCAGTGTCATTACATGTGTGTTCTTTTTACTAAAAAGAACTTGAGCCATTTCATGACTGTTCTTTTCACATACCACATATGGATCCACAAGTGTCATTGAAATGTGTGTTCACTTTAGAGACCACACATGGATCCACCAGTGTCATTGCATGTGTGTTCTTTTTACTAACAACAACCAGAGTCATTGCATGTGTGTTCTTTTCACATACCACATATGGATCCACCAGAGTCACTGAAATGTGTGTTCTTTTCACGATCCACCTATGGATCCACCAGTGTCATTGCATGTGTGTTCTTTTTACTAACAACAACTGGAGTCATTTCATGTGTGTTCTTTTCACATACCACATATGTATCCACCGGTGTCATTGAAATGTGTGTTCTCTTCAGAGACCACACATGGATCCACCAGTGTCATTGCCTGTGTGTTCTTTTTACTAACAACAACCAGAGTCATTGTATGTGTGTTCTTTTCACATACCACATATGGATCCCCTAGTTCATTGCATGTGTGCTCTTTTCACAATCCACTTATGGATCCACCAGTGTCATTGCATGTGTATTCTTTTTACTAACAACAACCAGAGTCATTGAAATGTGTGTTCTTTTCACATACCACATATGGATCCACCAGAGTCATTGAAATGTGTGTTCTTTTCACAATCCACCTATGGATCCACTAGTGTGATTGCATGTGTGTTCTTTTTACTAACAACAACTGGACTCATTTCATATGTGTTCTTTTCACATACCACATATGGATCCACCGGTGTCATTGAAATGTGTGTTATCTTTAGAGACCACACATGGATCCACCAGTGTCATTGCATGTGTGTTCTTTTACTAACAACAACCAGAGTCATTGAAATGTGAGTTCTTTTCACATACCACATATGGATCCACCAGTGTCATTGCATGTGTGTTTTTTTCACAATCCACCTATGGATCCATCAGTGTCATTGCATGTGTGTTCTTTTTACTAAAAACAACTGGAGTCATTTCATGACTATTCTTTTCACGTACCACATATGGATCCACCAGTGTCATTGAAATGTGTGTTCTCTTCAGAGACCACACATGGATCCACCAGTGTCATTGCATGTGTTTTTTTGTAACAACAACTGGAGTCATTGCATGTGTGTTCTCTTTAGAGACCACACATGGATCCACCAGTGTCATTGCATGTGTGCTCTTTTCACAATCCACCTATGTATCCATCAGTGTCATTGCATGTGTGTTCTTTTTACTAAAAACAACTGGAGTCCTTTCATTACTGTTCTTTTCACGTACCACATATGGATCTACCAGTGTCATTGAAATGTGTGTTCTCTTCAGAGACCACACATGGTGTTGAGGGCAAACCTCTAGGGAGGCCCGATCTTTCACGATTCCCTTTCAAATTGAGGGTGGAGTGCGGGGGAAGGAGGGAAGGATGAACATGACGAACACACACACGAAGAACGCGATGAACACACACACGCAAGACCACGATAAACACCAATAGCTCACGCCAGCGGTGACCGGTCCGGTGCAATCCCTAGGATCGGCGTCGGGCAGAGGACTCTCTCTCGAACCGGCACAGCGAGATGGGAGACTCGGTGAGATCTAGACGTCTAGGCAAAGGGACACTGATGCCTAGGCCTTGTACAACGCGAAGGCACGATGCAAACTCCAACGAGGTTTGTGGATATTGGTGCTCCTTTGTCAAGGAGCATGAGGCAAGAATTAGATAGATCCACAAAGGGGTTTCCACTATTTCCAATATCAAGCCTAGGGTTTACAATGGAGGTGGGGGTCTATATATAGGCCATCCACAAGTTCAGGGGTAATTCAGGCATTAAAGTAGAGTTGTGGGCGAAGTAGAGGGGTACATGGGCCATAGGGCCCAGCTAGGCTCGTAGGCCCATCGCTTGGGCCAAACAGTCCGGGTCGGCACGGCCAGACAGTCCGGGGTGACTGGACACTCCGGGTGGTGTCCAGGGAGTGTCCGATTTGACCTTATGAATGTCCGGGCTCGGGCAGGCCGGACACTCCGGTTGAGTCACGCCGGACACTCTGGCTTGATTCGGGCGAACACTCCGGCTCAGGTAGCTTCAGCTCAGGTGCAGCTTCAGGGCTCGTGGGTCGACGTGGCGGGGATTCGTACCTGATGATGCACAGAGTAGAGGTATGAAGTAGCACGCCATCCAAGGAGGTATCAAATTTGCACGAGGAGAGGAGTGAGTTTACCTTAGCTTGTAGGTGTTTGGCTCGGGCATGAGTCATGGGTCCACTTGGGGGACTTGTTGGTGTAGATGTAGAAGCATCCGTATGATGGACTGCATCAGCTCCCCCCCTTGGGAAAGAGTCGTCCTCGACTCTTCATGGATATCATCTTGAACATCTCCATGGTAGGGTGAGAGATCCTTGACATTGAATGTATTGCTTGCAAGGTACTTTGAGGTCGGGATGTCGATGATGTAGGCGTTGTTGTTGATTCGTTTGAGGACCTTGAAGGGACCATCTCCTCTTGGCTTGAGCTTGGAGTCACGTTCCTTGGGGAAGCGGTCATTGCTTTGGTGTATCCACACAAGGTCACCTTCTTCAAATATCATATCCTTCTTGTCCTTGTTTAACCTTGAAGCTTGGCGAAGGACTTGTTGTTCGATAGTAGCTCTTGTTTCTATATGAAGTTCCTTCATAGCTTGTGCGCGCTTCTCGACGTCCATGTTTGTGCGCTCATGGAGAGGTAGTGGTAGGATGTCAAGCGTGGTGAGGGGCTCGAAACCATAGATGATCATGAATGGGATCATCTTGGTTGTTGAGTGCTTGGTTCGATTGTAGGCGAACTCGGCGTGTGGAATGCATTCCTCCCAATCCTTCAGGTTTTTCTTGATCAACACATGAAGGAGAGTTCCGAGGCTTCGGTTGACAACTTCGGTTTGTCCATCAGTTTGAGGATGTGATGCGGATGAGAAGAGGAGCTTGACGCCTAGCTTGGCCATGAGGGTCTTGCACAAGTAGCTCATGAATTTGACGTCACAGTCGGAGACGATTGTCCTTGGCACACCGTGAAGACGGACGATTTCCCTGAAAAACAGATTTGCAACATGTGAAGCATCGTCGGTCTTATGGCACGGTATGAAGTGTGCCATTTTGGAAAAACGATCCACAACAACAAATATAGAATCATGACCATGCTTAGATCTAGGCAATCCTAACACGAAATCCATGCTAATGTTGGACCAAGGTGTATGAGGAATAGGCAATGGCATATAAAGACCATAGGGATTAGCTTGCGACTTAGCTTTAACACATGTCGTGCATCGTTGAACGTAGCGCTCCACGTCACGCTTCATCTTGGTCCAAAATTAGTGATTGGAGAGCATGTCCAATGTCTTGTCACGACCAAAGTGACCCATAAGGCCTCCACCATGAGATTCTTGGAGAAGCAAAAGTTGAAGCGACGACTTCGGAATGCATAGCTTGTTTTGTTTAAAAAGAAAGCCCTTATGCAAATAGAAATCATCAACTCCCTTGTCATTGGAGCACTTTGCGAAAATTGGTTCAAAGAACGGGTCAGAAGCATACAAAGATTTTATTTCCTCAAGACCCAACACGTTGATTTCAAGTCTCGTAAGAAGGTTTGTATGTTTGCAAGACAATGCGTCCGCAACTACATTATCTTCGCCCTTCTTATACTTGACAATGTACGAAAAAGACTCCATGAACTCAACCCACTTAGCGTGTCTCTTGCTCAAGTTAGCTTGGCCTTTGAGATATTTCAACAACTCGTGGTCGAATGTATGATAAATTCCTTAGGCCAAAGGTAGTGTTGCCAAACTTGAAGGACACGAACTAAGGCAAAAAGCTCTTTGTCATAAATCGGATAGTTAAGGCGAGCACCATCAAGTTTTTCGCTATGGTAGGCTATAGGACGTCCGTTTTGCATAAGGACTCTCCAATGCCAATACCACTAGCATCACACTCTATCTCAAAAGTTTTTGTGAAATCCGATAAAGCAAGAAGAGGTGCTTCGGTGAGCCTCTTTTTAAGTTCATCAAAAGCTTTTTTGTTGTGCTTTGCCCCACACGAAGGTGACATTCTTTTTGGTCAATTAATTAAGGGGACAAGCAATGGTTGAAAAGTCTTTCACAAAGCGACGATAGAAACCGGCCAACCCATGAAAACTTCGGAGTTCACTCACATTTGTTGGTATGGGCCAATCTCTTATGTCCTTTACCTTGGAAACATCAACTTCAATTCCCTTCGAAGAAACGACAAATCCAAGAAAAATCAACATGTCTTTAGCAAAAGTTGTGAGATCCAGGCACATGGCTTAATAGGATTGATAGGATACCCATATCAACAAGTTGTAACTTCTTTTCCGGAAGCTCATTCGAAAAGAACTCTAAGGTTAAGCGTGCTTGGCCTAGAGCAATTCTAGGATGGGTGACCGACCGAGAAGTGGGTAACCGGGTGCGCACGAGTGAGGACAAAGTGTGCAGAAAAGACTAGTGTTGGTCTGTGGGGCCAGTCTAGATACCCTATTAAGCTGCCAGGAGTGACACCCCCCGGGCCCAGGAGTGGACGGGGTGTTATAAAGTGGTATCAGAGCCGACCTCGCGGTTAAACGGGTGTGTGCAGGTCAGTGGCGAGACATGTGGAGCATGGCGCGTGTGGCCCGGAGTGGACACGGCATGGCACATGTGCCGGCATTGGACGCACAGACACGTGCCAAGAGGGAACGTTCCTGGGGTGTGCTTGATCGATGAGGGCATCGATCTTCTAAAGGGTGGGTGTATGTGAGATCCAGGCACATGGCTTAATAGGATTGATAGGATACCCATATCAACAAGTTGCAACTTCTTTTCCGGAATCTCATTCGAAAAGAACTCTAAGGTTAAGCGTGCTTGGCCTAGAGCAATTCTAGGATGGGTGACCGACCGAGAAGTGGGTAACCGGAAAGCATGCAGTGAGGACAAAGTGTGCAGAAAAGACTAGTGTTGGTCTGTGGGGCCAGTCTAGATATCCTATTAAGCTGCCAGGAGTGACCCCCCCGGGCCCAGGAGTGGACGGGGTGTTACAAAAGTGCACTTGGGAAGATTAGCATAAAGCTTTTCATGTCGAAGGATTTGCAAAACTTCCTTGACATGTGTTATATGGTCCTCAAGTGATTTGCTATAAACAAGAATATCATCGAAATAGACAACAACACTTTTTTCAATGAGAGAACGCAAGGTGTGATTCATAAGGCGCATGAAGGTGGATGGGGCATTTGATAAACCAAAGGGCATAACCAACCATTCATAGAGACCAAGTTTGGTCTTGAAGGCGGTTTTCCACTCATCACCTTCAGCCATGCGTATTTGATGGTAACCACTACGAAGATAAATTTTCAAAAAAATAGTGGCTCCACACAACTCATCAAGCATGTCATCGAGACGTGGTATGGGATGTCGATAACGCACGGTGATAGCATTGATTGGACGGCAGCCCATATATAACCGTAACGTATCATCCGTCTTTGGAACAAGAATCATGGGTACGGCACTTGGACTAGTGCTAACTTGGATCAAACCTTTGGAGACGAGTTGGTTGATTTGACGTTCAATCTCCTTTGTCTCCTCCGGGTTCGTGCGGTAAGCGGCACGGTTTGGAAGTGGTGCACTGGGGATGAGGTCAATGTTGGAATTATGCCCTAGAGGCAATAATAAAGATGTTATTATTATAATTCTTGTTCAGGATAAAGTTTATATTCCATGCTAGAATTGTATTAAGCGGAAACTTTAATACTTGTGTGGTTTGTGAACAACACCGTGTCCCTAGTACGCCTCTATGGACTAGCTCATTGATCAATGATGGTTAAGGTTTCCTAACCATATACATGAGTTGTCAATTGATAATGAGATCATATCATTGGAGAATGATATGGTGGATAGACCCAAACTAAGCGAAGCAATTAGATCGTGTCATCGTGTTCGTCTTTGCGAAGTTTTTCTTATGTCAAATATTGTATTCCTTGGACCATGAGATAATACAACTCCCTGGTATCGGAAGAAAGCTTTGAGGTCATCAAACGTCATCCTATGAGAGGGTGATCATAAAGGTGTCTCTCGGTGTAATCGGAAAGTATCATTGGGTTGTATGTATCGAGATGGGATTTGTCCCTCCCAAGTCGGAGAGATATACTTGGGCCCACTCGGTGTCGATATCAACACCGCTTGCAAGCATGTGGTTAAGGAGTTAATCACAAAGTGATATTGGATTATGGAGCAGTAAAGTACTTGCGTGAGCGAGATTGAACTAGGTATGACGATACCGACGATCGAATCTCGGGCAAGTAAAATATCGCGAGACGAAGGGAATATATATAGGATTGATTGAATCCTGGCATCGTGGTTCATCCGATATGATCATCGATGAATGTGTGGGAGTCAATATGGGTGCGGACCCGCTGTTGATTATTGATAGAAGATCATGTCGCATATTCTCGAACCGCAGGTCACACATAACGTGTCTCGGCTAGGATAGATTGGATAATTGGTTTATGAATTTTTGTTGGTCTCGGATGGGATCCGGGACATCATGAGAGGTTAATGGTCAGGAGAATAAGATTCATATAAGGCGGTGCAGTTTTGGAGTTGAATAGTTAGGATTAATCGGTATTGTCTGGAAGCTTCTAGAACCTTAGGAAGGGGGCCAATGTGGTCCCACCTTCCGGGAGGGGCATGGGCCTATGAGGGAGTGTCCTGGCCGCATTGGGCCAGGGGCACAAGGCCCCATAGGGCCCAGCCGATCCTAGATAAGTTTAAATCGTTTAAACTAGAGATAAGATAGGGTTTCTAGAAGGGAGAGTTTAAATCGTTTAAACTAGAGATAGGCTTGGAGGATGGGCAAGGGCTGGCCGCACCCCCCCTCTATATATAGAGGGCTGGTGCGCCCCCTCCCCCCAACCTACACCTTTCTCTAAACCCTAGTTGCACTGCCCTCTCTCTCCCTCCCATTGTTTGTGGGGCGAAGCCTGCTGCAGAAATTCTCCACCATATACACCACGCCGTCGTGTTGTAGATCCAATCCATCTCTCCACCATACTTGCTGGTCCGAGGAAGGAGGAGACGTCGAGGTGCCGCACGTGTGCATCTCACGGAGGCACCGCCACTTGTGGTGCTGGATCGGATCGGATCGCGAGGAGGAGAAGCGAGTACGACTACATCACCCACGTTCCGACGAACGTTCCGCTGTGCGAATCTTCAAGGGTATGAAGATCCAATCTAATCTCTCTCGTTGTTTGCATCTCCTAGATTAGATCTTGGCTTCCCTCTGTTCGCATCCGTAGAAAATTTTGATTTACTATGCCATGAAACCCTTCAGTGGTATTAGAGCTAGATCTATGCGTAGATGTGATTCACGAGTAGAACGCAACATGGTTGTTGCGGGCGTCGATGTTTTCTGTTGCAAGCCTCTTGTTTGTGTTCTTCTTAAGACGCGGGATAGTGAGATTGAAGCGGTCCAGGCCAACTTTACTGACGTCGTCATGAGACCGGCTCCGCACTTGACGTGTGGCTTGTTCCACACATGCGGCTGGTGGATGTCAGTTTCTCTCACTATAGTTGTCATGGGATTAACACCGGAGTTTGGCAACCATAATATCACCATTGTGGCTTTCCGTAGGTAAGAATCGTTCTTAGCATCTACTCCCATAAGCCACGTAAAACATGCAACAACAAAGTAGAGGCGTCAAACTTGTTTTTGCAGGGAGTGTTTTCTGTGATATGGTATGGCCCAAGATGTTATGTGTATAATGTATGCGATGATCATGTTTTGTAATGTTTCACGACTTGCATGTCGATGAGTACACAACCGCGTGAGAGCCATATGGTTGTCTTTATAATTGTGTATGACCTGCGAGTCAACTTCTTATACGCCATGTAATAGCTTTACTTTATCGCTAAGTAGTTATCAATAGTTGTAGTTGCTATTCATGGTGGAGGCAATCATGGTGGAGTGATGGAGATCATGCCGGCACGCACAAGATGGAGATCATTGCGCGAAGATTGGCTATACCATGTCACATAAAGTTATATGCATGTGATGTTTATCCTTTTATGTATCTTATTATGCTTAGATCGCGACGGTAGCATTATAAGATGATTCATCACTTAAAGATCAAGATAAAAACTGTGTTCTCCCCGAGTATGCACCGTTGCGAAAGTTAAATCGTGTCCAAGCATCACGTGATGATCGGGTGCTATAGACTCTCGCTCACATACAACGGGTGCAAGCCAGTTTACTGCTGAAATACTTGGGTCTAACTTGACGAGCCTAGCATGTACAGACATGGCCTCGGAACACATGAACCGAAAGGTTAAGCATGAGTCATATGAATGATATGATCGACACTTCGTTGTCCACCATTGAAACCACATCTCTTCTCGTGAAGATCGGATTAGGTGTGGTGAATTTGGATCGTGTTCACTAAACAACTTGAGGGATGTTGAATTTAGTGGGAGTTCATCTAGTAATTTGATTAAAAGTTGAACTAGTTATCATGAACATAGTCTAATTTGTACTTGCAAATATTGTAGATCACATGGCTAAGTCCAACTTCAACTTCAACGTTTTTGCTGAGAAAGAAAAGCTTAAGAACAATGGGTCTAACTTCACCAATTGGTTCCGCAATCTGAGAATCATTCTCTCTGGTGGTCAAAAGGACTATGTCCTTGAGAAAGCGTTAGGTGACGCCCCCGCTGCAACTGCGCCGGCTGATGAGAAAGCTGTCTATCAGTCGCGCAAAGATGATTATGGTGTGATTAAGAGCACCATGTTGTTTGCTATGGAACCGGAACTTCAAAATCGTTTTGAAAACTATCCTGGGCCCTTTGAGATTCTCGAAGAGTTGAAAACCATGTTTCTAACTCAGGCCCGCTCGAGAGATATGAGATCTCAGAAGTTCTTTAAGCGCAAGATGGAGGAAGGGAGTTAGTTAGTGAGCACGCCATTAAGATGTCGGGCTACACTCAACGCCTTGAGCAAGCTGGACTGCAAGATTCGGAGGAGCTCAAGATTGATGTGGTTCTGCAATCACTCCCTCCAGCTACAAAAGTTTTGTAGTGACTCATAATCAGATTGGTTCCATCGATACGATCACCGAGCTCTTCGCAAGTGAAGGCTGAGGTGGACATCAAGAAGGATAATCATGTGTTGATGGTCAACAAGCCCTCCTTTAAGAAAGGTAAGGAGCAAAGAAGCCCTTCAAGAAGGGCGTGACAGCGCCTTGCCCTGAGAAGAAGCTCAAGTCTGGTCCTAAGCGGACCTCGAGTGCTTCTATTGCAAGGACAAGGTTCCTTTGGGCATAACTGTCCAAGTACTTAGCGGACAAGAATGGCACCATCAAAGGTATATTTGATATACATGTTATTGATGTTTTCCTTACTAGCCCTCGTTGTAGTGCCCGGGTATTTGATCTTTGGTTCGGTTGCTAATATTTGTAACTTCGAAGCAGGAGCTACGGAATAGACGGCTGACTTGCGAGGATGAGGTGACGATACTGCGTTGGCAGCGGATCAAGAGTTGATGTGATGGCCGTCGACGCTCTCCTTAGTTTTGCCTTGAGGATTAGTTTAAACCTTAATAAGTGTTATGTACTGCGTTGAGCATGAACATTATTTCGGATCTTGTTTATTGTAAGGCGGTTATTCATTTAAATCGGAGAATAATGGTTGTTCTATTTATACGAGTAACATCTTTTATGGTCATGCACCTATTGTGAATGGTTTATTTCTTCTAAATCTCGAAAGGGATGAAACACACATCCATAACATTGAGGCTAAGAGATGCAAAGTAGATAGTGATAATACTACTTATTTGTGGCACTGTCGTCTAGGTCATATTGGTGTAAAGCGCATGAAGAAACTCCATTACGATGGACTTTTGGAGTCTCTTGATTTTGAATCATTTGACACATCGAACCATGCCTCATGGGCAAGATGATCAAAACCCGTTCTCAGGAATAATGGAGCGAGCAACGGACTTGTTGGAAATCATACATACCGATGTATGCGGACCGATGAGTGTTTGACGCCGGTGGATATCGCTATTTTCTCACTTTTACCGATGACTTAAGTAGATATGGGTATATCTATTTAATGAAACATAAATCTGAAACGTTTGAAAAGTTCAAAGAATTTCAGAATGAAGTGGAGAACCATCGTAAAGATTAAGTTTCTACGATCCGATCGTGGGGGCGAATATTTGAGTTATGATTTTCTCACGCATCTCAAAGCAAGTGGAATCGTTTCACAACTCACGCCACCCGGAACACCACAGCACAATGGTGTGTCTGAACGTCGGAATCGAACCCTATTAGATATGGTCTGATCGATGATGTCTCTTACTGATTTGCCGTTATCATTTTGGGGTTATGCATTAGAAACCGCTGCATTCACTTTAAATAGGGCTCCATCTAAATCCGTTGAGACGACACCGTATGAACTGTGGTTCGGTGCTAAACCTAAGTTGTCGTTTCTTAAAGTTTGGGGATGCGAAGCTTACGTCAAGAAGTTGATGCCGGACAAGCTCGAACCCAAAGCGGAGAAATGCGTCTTCATAGGATACCCTAAGGAAACTATTGGGTATACCTTCTATCACAGAACCGAAGGCAAAGTGTTTGTCGCTAAGAACGGTTCCTTTCTTGAGAAGGAGTTTCTCTCGAAAGAGGTGAGTGGGAGGAAAGTAGAGCTAGACGAGGTTATTGAACCTTCTCTTGAATTGGAGAGTAGCGCATCACCTGAAATTGTTCCAGTGCCGCCTGCACTAACAATAGAGGAAGCTAATGACAAGGATCATGAAGCTTCAGACGATCTTGCTCTTGAGCGTCGCAGTCGACAAGGTCGCGTGCCCCTCTGAGTGAATACGGCAACCTGTCTTGACAGTCTTGTTAGTAGAAGAAGTGAACCTACGAACTATGAGGAAGCGATGATGAGCCGGACTACGAGAAATGGCTAGAAGCCATGAAATCCGAATTGGGATCCATGAGCGAAAACCAAGTATGGACTTTGGTGGACCCTCCTAGCGACCGAAAGGCCGTTGAGTGCAAATGGATCTTCAAGAAGAAAACGGACGCGGATGGTAATGTTACCGTCTATAAAGTACGGCTTGTTGCTAAAGGTTTTCGACAAGTTCAAGGTGTTGACTACGATGAGACTTTCTCTCCCGTAGCGATGTTTAAGTCCATTCGGATTTTATTAGCAATTGCTGCGTTTCATGATTATGAAATATGGCAAATGGATGTCAAGACTGCTTTCCTCAATGGCAACATTGATGAAGAGTTGTATATGATGCAACCCGAAGGTTTTGTCGATCCTAAGGATCTTGATAAAGTATGCAAACTTCAGCGTTCCATTTATGGATGAAGCAAGCATCTCGGAGTTGGAACCTTCGTTTTGATCAAGTGATCAAGAGCTTTGGTTTGTTCCAAATTGCTCTGAAGCTTGCATCTACAAGAAAGTGAGTGGGAGCTCGGTGGCGTTTACGGTACTATATGTGGATGACATATTGATTATTGGAAATGACATCAACATGCTTAACGATGTGAAGAGTTATTTGAACAAGTGTTTTTCAATGAAAGACCTAGGTGAAGCTGCTTATATATTGGGCATCAAAATCTATAGAGATAGACAAAGACGCTGATAGCTTTAAGCCGGAGTACATACCTAGACAAAGTTCGAAAAGGTTCAGAATGGATAAGGCATTGAAAGGTTCGATTGCCTATGTTGTCGAGTAAGATATTGAGCAAGGCTCGGTGTCCATTCTGATGAAATGATAGGGAGCTATGAGCAAAGTGCCTTATGCCTCGGCCATAGGTTCCATCATGTATGCCATCTTGTGTACTAGACGGATGTGTCCAATGCTCTTAGTTTGACGAGATATCAAAGTGATCCGAGTGGAACATGGACAACCGTGAAGAACATCCTAAGGTACCTAAATAGGACTAAAGAAATGTTCTTAGTCTATGGGGTGATGAACAGCTCGTCGTAAAGGTTACGTCGATGCTAGTTTCGACACCGACAAGGATGATTGTAAATCTCGAACGGAGATACGTGTATATTTTGAATGGAGGAGTGTGAGTGGAGAAGCGCAAGCAAAGCGTGATCGGGATCTGATGAGAAGCGGAATACATGGCTGCTGCAGAAGCGTCAAGTGAAGGAGTTTGGATCAGGAACTTCATCCGAGCTTGGCGTGGTTCCAAGTGCATTGGACCCTTTGGAGATATTGTGTGACAACACCGGAGCCATAGCACTCGCTAAGGAACCAAGATATCATCCAAAGACCAAGCATATCAACATAAGTTTCATATAATCCGAGATTATATAGCGGATGGAGATCTAAAGATTAGCAAAGTACATACAGATCTGAATGTCGCAGATCCATTGACTAAACCTCTTCCACGTGTAAAACATGATCAACACCTCGATTGCCATGGGTGTGAGATTGTTGCCGATGTAAACTAGATTATTGACTCTAGTGCAAGTGGGAGACTGTTGGAATTATGCCTAGAGGCAATAATAAAGATGTTATTATTATAATTCTTGTTCATGATAAAGTTTATATTCCATGCTAGAATTGTATTAAGCGGAAACTTTAATACTTGTGTGGTTTGTGAACAACACCGTGTCCCTAATGCGCCTCTATGGACTAGCTCATTGATCAATGATGGTTAAGGTTTCCTAACCATAGACATGAGTTGTCAATTGATAATGAGATCATATCATTGGAGAATGATATGGTGGATAGACCCAAACTAAGCGAAGCAATTAGATCGTGTCATCGTGTTCGTCTTTGCGATGTTTTTCTTATGTCAAATATTGTATTCCTTAGACCATGAGATAATACAACTCCTGGTATCGGAAGAAAGCTTTGAGGTCATCAAACGTCATCCTATGAGAGGGTGATCATAAAGGTGTCTCTCGGTAATCGGAAAGTATCATTGGGTTGTATGTATCGAGATGGGATTTGTCCTCCCAAGTCGGAGAGATATACTTGGCCCACTCGGTGTCGATATCAACACCGCTTGCAAGCATGTGGTTAAGGAGTTAATCACAAAGTGATATTGGATTACGGAACGAGTAAAGTACTTGCTGTGAACGAGATTGAACTAGGTATGACGATACCGACGATCGAATCTCGGGCAAGTAAAATATCGCGAGGCGAAGGAATATATATATGGGATTGATTGAATCCTGGCATCGTGGTTCATCCGATATGATCATCGATGAATGTGGAGTCAATATGGGTGCCTGACCCAGCTGTTGATTATTGATAGAAGATCATGTGCGCATATTCTCGAACCCGCAGGTCACACATAACGTGTCTCGGCGCTAGGATAGATTGGATAATTGGTTTATGAATTTTTGTTGAGTCTCGGATGGGATCCGGGACATCACGAGAGGTTAGGAATGGTCGGAGAATAAGATTCATATAAAGGCAGTTTTTGGAGTTCGGAATTGTTAGGATTAATCGGTATTATGCGGAAGCTTCTAGAACCTTCCGGAAGGGGGCCAACGTGGTCCCACCTTCCGGGAGGGGGCATGGGCCTATGAGGGAGTTTCCTGGCCGCATTGTGCCAGGGGCACAAGGCCCCATAGGGCCCAGCCGATCCTAGATAAGTTTAAATCGTTTAAACTAGAGATAAGATAGGGTTTCTAGAAGGGAGAGTTTAAATTGTTTAAACTAGAGATAGGCTTGGAGGATGGGCAAGGGCTGGCCGCACCCCCCTCTATATATAGAGGGCTGGTGCGCCCCCTTTCCCAACCTACACCTTTCTCCAAACCCTAGTTGCCCTGCTGCCCTCCTCTCTCCCTCCCGACTGTTTGTGGGCGAAGCCCTGCTGCAGAAATTCTCCACCATATACACCACGCCATCGTGTTGTAGATCCAATCCATCTCTCCACCATACTTGCTGGTCCGAGGAAGGAGGAGACGTCGAGGTGCCGCACGTGTGCATCTCACGGAGGCACCGCCACTTGTGGTGCTGGATCGGATCGGATCGCGAGGAGGAGAAGCGAGTACGACTACATCACCCACGTTAAATGAGCGTTCCGCTGTGAATCTTCAAGGGTATGAAGATCCAATCTAATCTCTCTCGTTGTTTGCATCTCCTAGATTAGATCTTGGCTTCCCTCTGTTCGCATCCGTAGAAAATTTTGATTTACTATGCCGCGAAACCCTTCAGTCAATGCGATGTTCGATGCCGCGAAGAGGAGGTAGTCCATGTGGAAGCTCTTCGGGGAACACATCCTTGAATTCCTGAAAAACACTCATCAAAGATGGAGGAACATTGGTTAATTCGTTAGTTCCTTGCGCTAGTCCTTTGCAAAGGAGGACATAGTGCAAGATGGATGGGTTGTTCCGAACATCTCTCATCTCACTTTTGGTGGCAAGGAGAACACTCTTAGTTTTTCCACTCGAATTTAGCTTGTGGCTCTCACTCACTATGAGGTGGTTCTCTCTCTCTCACCGCTCTTCTCACAAGTAGGTGTTGTGCTTTGCGCCCTCGCTAAAGCCTTTGCACTGTCCGCAATTATTTGGCTAGGAGTCATCAGTTGCAAAACACATGTTTTGTTGAGCCATTTGAAGGTGTATATGTTGGTGCGACCGTCATGTTGAGCAGCCTTGTCAAATTGCCACGGTCGACCAAGAAGCATGTGGCAAACTATCATAGGAACCACATCACACTCCACCGTATCTTTGTAAGGACCAATGGCGAAGGAGACCGATACGGTATGCTTGATCTTCACGGACCCTTGGTCACTTAGCCATTGCACGTGGTAGGGGTGCTTGTGTGGATGGAGGGTGAGGTTGAGCTTCTCACACAACTCGGTGCTAGCAAGGTTATGACAACTCCCTCCGTCAATGATCACCTTGATAGATTTGCCATTGATGCCGGCTCGTGTTTGGAAGATATTGGAGCGTTGGTCTTCATGCTCTTGTGCTTGAGTGGTCAAGATCCTTGTGACTACAAGCGATGGACTTGCATCATGTTCACACATGAGGAGTTCTTGATCATCTTCCACTCGTTGCCTTGCCATTGCTTCCTTGACACGGGCATCAAACTCATCTTCACTCAAGTACTCTTCATCACCATTGTCGTGAATGAACAAGACTTTCTTGTTTCCACATTCGGCTGACTTGTGTCCTTTACCTCCACACTTGTAGCATTCACCGTTGAAAGGTGTATCACTCTTTGCTTGCTTGCCACTTGGGGTCAGTTTTCCTTGAGGAAGTGTGGGCTTGAAGGAAGGCCTGAAGGTGCTTGATGAGCTACCATTGAAAGTTGTTGGTGTAGCGGTTGAAGCTTGCTTGTAGGTGAAGTACGTCTTGGGCTTGTTGTATTTGATATCCTCTTGCACTTGACGTTCAGCCTTTGTTGCGATGTGCACAAGCTCAACCATGTTGTTGTAGGTTTGGAACTCGACGATGCGCTTGATTGGGTGGTTCAACCCAATAAGGAAACGTGCCATTGTTTGCTCAGTGCGCTCATCAATGTTGGCGCAAATCATGTTGAGTTCCATTTCCTTGAAGTACTCTTCCACGGTCTTTGTCCCTTGACGACGCGCTTGAAGGTTGTTGAAGAGGTCACTGCGTGTAGTCTTGTGAGGACGAACCGGGATCTCATGTGAGCCTTCATGTCATGCCAAGTTGTGATTGGCGGTTCTTGTCTTGCATCACGAGAAACTTGAACTTGTTCCCACCAAAGGTTGGCGTAATCATCAAAATCTAGCGAAGCCATGGCGACCATCTTCTCGTTGCTATAGTTGTGCATGCGGAAGATCTTGTCGACTTTGAGTGCCCACGAGAGGTATTCTTCGGGGTCATTGGATCCGGTGAACTTGGGCATTGTGAACTTGAGCTTGCCAAAAGTTTCTTCATCGTTGCGGTCATTGCGACGAGCTTCGTGACCTTGTTGATGATCTTGTATTTGGGGAGGTGGAACTTGGTTCTCGCGTCCTTGTTGTGGAGCTTGCTCTTGATATTGTTGTTGAAGAGCTTGCTCTTGCTCTTGGCGCGGTTGTTGACGTGGTTGAGGCGCTTGGGCCTCATGGTGGCGAAGGTGTGGAGCCTCTTGACGCGGTTGATGACGAAGACGAGGCTCGTTCCTTGGTTGGTGATGTTGGTTAGGCACCTGGGCCTCACGGCGAAGAACATGGTCATGAGCCTCTTGACGTGGTGCATGTCGCTCAACTTGTATCACTTGACGCTCCAAGTTTTGTTGATGGGGAGGAGGCGCCGCGTGATGACCATGGTGTCATTGTTGACGTTCAATGCGTTGATGACGAGGAGGAGGATCTTGGAGAGCTTCACGTCGATGACGAGCTTGATTCTCCAAATTGGAGTCATCACTTGTTGTGTCAAGTATGTGTCGCGGTCGATGGTGGTAGACTTGCGGTTGTACTTGTGGTTGCGCTTGCGGTTCCTCTTGTGGTTGCTCTTGTTGGATCACTAGTGCCCTTGCATGATGACGGTGTGCTTCTTGCCTTGCTCGTGGCCTTGAAGAGAGGTCACCATCATAGCTTGACGTTGCGGCATGCCGTGGGGAAGCTACATAGTTCGAAGAGATTCCATCTTCAACCACGGGGGCATCATTGCGTCTTTGAGCACTTTGATGTAGATCTTGTGGAAGAGGTGCATGACGATGCGAAGAACTTGCCGAGCTTGATGCGCGTGAACATGGTCTTGTCATGCCGTCGATGAGGCGTCGAAGATTGTCATTTGTTTCGGCGACGGAGCGTTGGGCGCTTCATTTTGGTGGCCGAAGTTGTGATGCATTGCATGCATTTGTCGTTCGAGGCCGTCGAAGCGGTTATCGATGTTCTTGAACTCGGCTTGCGTCTCGCCAAATTGTTCATCTTGTCGCGTCACAAGTGCTTGGCAACATTCACGGAACTCCTGGCGGACGATGAAGTGACTTGCACGCGTCATGTATGGACCTTGATCTTCTTCTTGGGGGGGTGGTTGGCTCGTCTCACCGTGCTTATCCATCATGCAAAACACACAAGTATTGTATATGGAAGTGTAAAATGGTGGTGTTAGCCTTGTACCTCACCTTGGGGATTGCACCAAACTAGAAACCACAAGTGAGAGCTATTAGCGTGCAAAGTGGAATTCCAAAGAAAACTCACACTAAAGAAAGAACTAACTCTCAAAAGCTTGTTGGTGGTAGATTAGGATTGTGGAAAGCTAAAGAACCAACCAAAAGAAAAGGGATAGTCAAAAGTGGTAAAAATCCAACAAAACTCAAGTCAAAGGCGAAGGTCAACAATTCAAAAGGGTGACGGGAACCTATGTGTAACACCCTCAAATCGGCCCTATGCAAGTTTTAGCGCTTCCTGCCAAAACCCGCATAGAAACGATTCAAGGACGCCCACCAGGCACTTTCGTGCGGGTGGAAAACGAAGTAATACCATTACACAACAGTCCTCGATGGGACCCACAGACAGATTTATATACATCAACGACTCCATGAGTCAAGAATACAGATATACAATACAAAGATCCAAATCACCTTGAAAACGATAGAGCATCCGACTACGGACAAGATGCAAATGGGGCTAAGAGCCCTGAGGAATAACCAATGGCGTCCATAACCCTGCCCAGGCCAAGCCGAAAGGGTAACCCTGCTAACGACGTCGATCACAAACCTGCTAAAACAAAAGGGGTGCCGACAAAGGGCAAAGGAAAAAGAGGAGCGTCGATCGAGGCCAAGACATGAGGCTAGAATTGGCGCTCTCGCCTACATAGGTATGGTGGGTCAAAGGCAGCAATGCACTAAACAACCTATAGAGACTCGCTACAACTAGTGGTTATCAGAGAGGGATAAGAAAGACCTATTCGGATCTAACCTGAAGCTAGCACCAAACAAACCCATCCTGGTATTCCCCCTCGAGACCAAACGAGGAAGTCAGACCGAGGAACTCACACAGTTGGCAGTTTTACTCATTCCGTTATAGTTGCAGCACTTACTAATCATATATATATATATAGCATGAGTCGTCATCCTGAAGCATAAGTAGTGGGCAGTTTTAATTACCATTCTGTGGTAGTTGGAACATTTACTAGTCAGATATAATTGTCCTGAGGAATCCTAAAACCTAGCAGTTGTTGGCACTTTTATCACATACCGTTGGAGTTGTAATACTTACTAGGCATATATAACAAACAACCCAGATCCAGCAGCTGTTGGCATTTTTAATATCCATTCCGTTATAGTTGAATCTGATTACTAGTCATATATTAAGTCAAGTTTATAGCACTACTTTAGTTATGCTTGTCTATGATCGAGATACTGTGCTCCAAGTCGTCCATAACCGCGAACACGGCTTTCAGAAAGTTTTACCATGCAGGGGTGCACAAATAGCAACACACACTCGATCAGCCTCGGAAAAACCAACTCAAAACCCAACGAGGCATTCACGACAAAGCGATCACAGGATTCAGAAATATTTCAGGGGGCCACCCCACTAAGCTACCCGCAACAAAGTTGGCCAGCTCCGAAATGGAACCAGGGTTTGTATGGACGGCGGTAAACGACTGGGAACCCGAAAGTGTGAGTGGGCTTGTCGATACAGCGAAAACGTGTCACGATCCAAAACAGTACAGGTGCTCCTCGCACAATCTTAAATAACACAGTAAACATGGCATAAGTACAGGATAGTAATAAAGCCCCAAACTAATTGTGGCCCCAAGAAAAAAGAATGAATCAAGCTCTAGCTCAGGGGGGTCCACGGCCTCCCGGATGTGGATAGTGCGAAAAATCAAGGAACAGGTATCAAGTACTCGGGGTCCTACGGGACACAAGTGGGCGTGGAAGAACCAAATAACATCTATTGCCCACCGATGCCTCTGCATTAGTTATATCTAGCATATTTAATGGTTGTAATTAAGGTCATGATCATCTCCACCAATAAGCATCTCCACCAAATAAACATCTGCCAGCATTCCAACAACTGTGGTACTTGACAGCACGAGATCGCACTTGAGCAAGCAACTACGACTCGCAAGGCCAGCTATCTACCAAACTCAGGTAATAGGAGGTGTCCAAGGCAATATGGAGGCTGCACGGGATATAACTGGGGTACGGAAACTAAAGCATCGCGACACGGATAGCAATAGACCAATAGGAGGAAATAAAGACTATAAATGCAAAATAGGTAGAAGGGGAAGAGATGCTCGCCTGGGGAAACTGTCGACGGATCATAACCGGAGAACTTGCCGATACTCGCATCAACTCATCGGCCTAATCCGCGAAGAAGCAAACACTAGCAGAAACACCGGATGCAATATTAAATACCACGGCAGAAGATCCGGCATGCTTATGATATGATGCATGGCATGGCTCAGATGCGGTGCAATTAGTCAGTATTAAGCGGAACCGGGGTCCCGACAATTATTTAATAGGTTCGAGTTATTTAAAACCCCCGCAATTAAATGCTGTATTAATAAGACAAAATATGGCATTGGTTCGCTACACAAATTTAAATGGAGTCCGGAATAAGACAAAAGTATCCCGCATATCGACTCCATATTTAATTATGAGGTGAATCGGCATGATGCCCCCAAAACCCATGATATGTGTGCAAGCATGACAATTTAATATGCAACAAGTTTTATATATAGCATTTATAAAATAGGGGCTCAGGAAAAGGTTCACACATCTGGGTTCAGAAGATCTTGGGTTCAGGGGTCGACGAGATCGGGTTTGGTATCCGAGAAGGAGGTCTTGTCGGACGGATGGTTCGGGGTCGGAGCACTTGGCGTGCCCGGGTTCGTTCTCGACAGGATCGGTCTTCGGATCTAGGTCTGGGGTCTTGACGTGCGAGAGGAAGTACTCGGTGGTTCCGGGAAGGAGACCTTGATGCGCCAGGGTTCGATCTTCAGGGTCGGGTCTTCAGGGTTCGTGAAGGAGTTCTTGTCCGAGACTTTCTCGAGCACCTTCGGTTGGTTACGGTCTTCGGTTCCTGTGAAGGGGATCGTGTCGTATGGTGGACTTAGGTCCCATGCCAGTATCTTCGGTACATCAGATCCATGAAGACGATCTCTAGGTTTTGCGGTTCATCCGTGGGCGGGATCGACGAGGTCGCCGAAATGAGGTCGATCTAGTGTGCGAGGTGCGAAGACGCTCGTGGTCAGGGTCCATGCGGTGAACAACTCCATGCCGGAGATGGAGCGGCGGAGATGGAGGCCGAGGAGGAGCCCGGGGACGAAAGCACGGGCGAGGAGCCGCTTGGAGGGACTGGGCGAAGGCGCCGAGAGGATGGAGGCTGTGGCCCGTGCAGAGAGGCGCGGCCCGGAGGCGCGGAAGAAAGGCGGCCGGCCGAAGCATGGGAGGCCGCTCGAGAGGGCGGCGCAGAGGGCGGCGGGGGAGGCGCGACGGAAGCCGAGCGGGACGAGCGAGGCGCGACCGGACTGGGCGGGAGGCGCCCAAGAAGCGGGAAGGCGCGCTGGCTTGTCGGGAGGCGACGAGGGGACGGCGCTCGACGGGAGAGAGGCGCGAGGAGAGCGGAAGTGGCAAGCGCCGGCACAAACGGGCGAGGATGGGGGCCGAGGCGGCACGGAGGCCGAGGCCGAGGGCGGCGGAGGGGCCGAGGCGAAGGGATGGCGTGAGGAGGAGAGAGGAGGAGGCGGCGGCGGGCGGGGCAGGTCCGAGGGGCCGAGGAGACGAGGTGGGGAGGGAGGCCACCGCAAGGCCGGGGGCCTGGGGAAAAGGTGCAGGTGGTTGAGGTGGCGAGGATTGGGGAGAGGTGGCGGTCTAGGGTCGGTGGTGAGGTGGCTGGTGGGGACGGGCCGGGTGGGTGCGCCTGGTGGGTGGCAAATGGGTGAGGTGGCATGCACTGGTTGGGTGCGGTGAGGTGGAGGGGCTGGGTAAGATAGGGCTGGGTAGGTTATTTGGTGGAAAAGGTGTTGGGTGGTTCTGGGGTAGGTAGGATTTTTATCTGGAGGTGGCCGGCTGGGCTTTCGGGCCTGGCTGGCTGCCTCCCAAAAATAATTTAAATATTTTATTTATTAAAAACGAGGCTTTTGTAAACCGTTGGTAGACAAAACAAAATATTTCGGATAGACCCGGGTTTTATATTTGAATAAAGACGGGGCTTAATTAGAAAAACAAAATAGGTTTTCGAAAATAGTTTCAGACAAACAGATGCATGGTGATGACGATGCTCAAATGCAATGTGGCATGATGACATGAGCATGCGGTCATGATGATGCAATGCACAAAAACAGCGCGATTTTCTAGTAGTGATTTTTGCGGGGCGCCACAATTCGACACCACTAACAATGGATCTCGCCCTCGAGATCCGCCTCATGGTACCGCGAAGAAGGCCGATGATCTGAATCTTCTCGCTCCGTTTAGATCCTCGTGACACCACTAACAAGGGGTCGTTGTCCGTGATCGTCGAGAGAACGCTCCGGGAACAAAGGACGAAGGTAGAGGTATCCACAAATAAAGCCACCTCTAGCTTCTGTGGACGGAGTAAAATTTTTGGATCCACCGATTCAATATACAAAAGCGAATGATAAGAGTAGTCGGATGGTGATCAGTCCATCGCGCACCCAAACCATTACTCTACACACGAATAGGAGATTTATGCAACCAACTCTCGGAATCAGACTGAAGATCTCGACAAGCGAGGTTCGGAAACAAAAGAGTGATGCAGGCTCTGCATCGGATCTAGCGTAGATGACGTCGCGTCGGAAAACACCAGAAGGCACAAGAAGGAACAGAGGGAAGTCCAACAGATAAAGGATCACTCAGATAGCATGAAATCCGGATGTAGAAGCACCGTCACCAAAGGAGGAGGCGAAACCGTAAAGATACGACGGAAGACCCAATCACGAGAAACCCTGGACTCGAAGAAAAGATAAGAGAGTAGATTCAAAACACGCAGAGGTAAGAGGAGAACAGCAGAGGGGTAAGAAGTAAAATCAGACCTAATAAGATCTGTCCAACCGATTTTTCCAAAATAGTTTTGACACTCTACTTCGGCCGTTAGCTAGGTTATCCTACAGGCTGGACTTGTGGGGTATCGCAACTGCTAAGCTCTGATACCACTCTGTAACACCCTCAAATCGGCCCTATGCAAGTTTTAGCGCTTCCCGCCAAAACCCACATAGAAACGATTCAAGGACGCCCACCAGGCACTTTCGTGCGGGTGGAAAACGAAGTAATACCATTACACATCAGTCCTCGATGGGACCCACAGACAGATTTATATACATCAACGACTCCATGAGTCAAGAATACAGATATACAATACAAAGATCCAAATCACCTTGAAAACGATAGAGCGTCCGACTACGGACAAGATGCAAATGGGGCTAAGAGCCCTGAAGAATAACCAATGGCGTCCATAACTCGCCTGAGCCAAGCGAAAGGGTAACTCCGCTAACGACGTCGATCACAAACCTGCTAAAACAAAAGGGTGCCGACAAAGGGCAAAGGAAAAGAGGAGCGTCGATCGAGGCCAAGACACGGCGAGGCTAGAATTGCGGCTCTCGCCTACATAGGTATGGTGGGTCAAGGCAGCGTGACGCACTAAACAACCTATAGAGACTCGCTACAACTGGCGGTTATCAGAGAGGGATAAGAAAGACCTATTCGGATCCAACCTGAAGCTAGCACCAAACAAACCCATCCTGGTATTCCCCCTCGAGACCAAACGAGGAAGTCAGACCGAGGAACTCACACAGTTGGCAGTTTTACTCATTCCGTTATAGTTGCAGCACTTACTAATCAGATAGATATATATAGCATGAGTCATCCTGAAGCATAAGTAGTGGGCAGTTTTAATTACCATTCTGTGGTAGTTGGAACATTTACTAGTCAAATATAATTGTCCTGAGGAATCCCAAAACCCAGCAGTTGTTGGCACTTTTATCACATTCCGTTGGAGTTGTAATAGTTACTAGGCATATATAACAAACAACCCAGATCCAGCAGCTGTTGGCATTTTTAATATCCATTCCGTTATAGTTGAATCTGATTACTAGTCATATATTAAGTCAAGTTTATAGCACTACTTTAGTTATGCTTGTCTATGATCGAGATACTATGCTCCAAGTCGTCCATAACCGTGGACACGGTTTTCAGAAAGTTTTACCCTGCAGGGGTGCACAAATAGCAACACACACTCGATCAGCCTCGGAAAAACCAACTCAAAACCCAACGAGCTATTCACGACAAAGCGATCATATGATTCAGAAATATTTCAGGGGGCCACCCCACTAAGCTACCCGCAACGAAGTTGGCCGGCTTCGGAACGGACCCAGGGTTTGTGTGGACGGCGATAAACGACTGGGAACCCGAAAGTGTGGTAGGCTTGTCGATACATAAAAACGTGTCACGATCCAAAAGCGATCTGGTGCTCGCACAATCTTAAATAACACAGCAAACATGGCATAAGTACAGGATAGTAATAAAGCCCCAAACTAATTGTGGCCCCAAGAAATAAGAATGAATCAAGCTCTGGCTCAGGGGGGTCCACGGCCTCCCAGATGTGGATAGTGCGAAAAATCAAGGAACAAGTATCAAGTACTCGGGGTCCTATGGGACACAAGTGGGCGTGGAAGAACGAAATAACATCTATTGCCCATCGATGCCTCTGCATTAGTTATATCTAGCATTTCTAATGGTTGTAATTAAGGTCATGATCATCTCCACCAATAAGCATCTCCACCAAATAAACATCTGCCAGCATTCCAACAACTGTGGTACTTGACAGCACGAGATCGCACCTGAGCAAGCAACTACGACTCGCAAGGCCAGCTATCTACCAAACTCAGGTAATAGGAGGTGTCCAAGGCAATATGGAGGCTGCACGGGATATAACTGGGGTACGGAAACTAAAGCATCTCGACACGGATAGCAATAGATCAACAGGAGGAAAAAAGACTATAAATGCAAAATAGGTAGAAGGGGAAGAGATGCTCGCCTGGGTAAACTGCCGACGAATCATAACAGGAGAACTTGTCGATACTCGCATCAACTCATCGGCCTAATCCGTGAAGAAGCAAACACTAGCAGAAACACTGGATGCAATATTTAATACTACGGCAGAAGATCCGGCATGCTTATGATATGATGCATGGCATGGCTCAGATGCGGTGCAATTAGTCAGTATTAAGCGGAACCGGGGTCCCGACAATTATTTAATAGGTTCGAGTTATTTAAAACCCCCGCAATTAAATGTTGTATTAACAAGACAAAATATGGCATTGGTTCGCTACACAAATTTAAATGGAGTCCGGAATAAGACAAAAGTATCCCGCATATCGACTCCATATTTAATTATGAGGTGAATCGGCATGATGCCCCCAAAACCCATGATATGTGTGCAAGCATGACAATTTAATATGCAACAAGTTTTATATATAGCATTTATTAAATAGGGGCTCAGGAAAAGGTTCACACATCTGGGTTCGGAAGATCTTGGGTTTAGGGGTCGACGGGATTGGGTTTGGTATCCGAGAAGGAGGTCTTGTCGGACGGATGGTTCGGGGTCGGAGCACTTGGCGTGCCCGGGTTCGTTCTCGACAGGATCGGTCTTCAGATCTAGGTCCCGGGGCTTGACGTCCGAGAGGAAGTACTTGGTGGTTCCGAGAAGGAGACCTTGATGCGCTAGGGTTCGGTCTTCGGGGTCGGGTCTTCAGGGTTCGTGAAGGAGTTCTTGTCCGAGACTTTCTCGAGCACCTTCGGTTGGTTACGGTCTTCGGTTCCTGTGAAGGGGATCGTGTCGTATGGTGGACTTAGGTCCCATGTCAGCATCTTCGGTACATTAGATCCATGAAGACAATCTCTAGGTTTTCACTGGTTCATCCGTGGAGGCTCGCATCAGAGGTCGTCGAGCCGAGGTCGATCTAGTGTACAGAAAGTCCTGCAGTAGCGTCACATATTATACACACCTTCAGCAGTACCAATCAACATGTCTCAGACTGCAAAGGGCGAGGAAAAAGTACATGCTAGAGGCGGCGGCAGCACGTTCATGGTCAGGGTCCATGCGGTGAACAACTCCGGTCGGCGGAGCTCCTGGCCGGAGATGGAGCGGCGAGGCGGGCCGAGGAGGGAGCCCGCGAGGACGAGCACGGGCGACAACCTGACGGAGGTCATGGCGGCTAAGAGGGGCGTAGAGACAGGGGCTCCAGGGCCTGTCCACGGCGGCGGGGATGCACGGTGCTCGAGGCGGCGGAGCGCGGGACGCCACGCGGTGAGGGCGCTCGCCGGCGGCGCTGGGTCGGTGGAGAAGGCCGGTCGCATGGGAGGCGGGCTCGGGGAGGAGGAAGGCAGAGCCCCGGTGGCGGATGGGAAGGCGCGAACGGCGGCCGAGCGGGATGGCAGGGGCACGGCCGGGCCACGTGAGGTGCCGGAGAAGCGGGCGGAGGCGACGCTTGTCCGGAAGGGAGGCGACCAGAGGGGACGGCAGCCGGTCGACGGGGAGCAGAGAGGCGCGGGGAGAGCGGAAGTTGTGGCGGCGCTCGACAAACGGGCGAGGTGGTGGGACCACGCGGCGGCGCGCACGCGGCCGGAGGCGGTGGAGGCCGAGGGCGGCGGAGCTCCAGGGCGGAGGGGGCCGAGGCGGTGGCGGACGGGGATCTGGCGGCGCGAGGAGAGAGGGCGGAGGCGGCGGCGACGAAGCGCCGGGCGGTGTCCGATGGGGTGGGGGTTGAGGCGACGACGGAGGGGAGGGAGGCGCGCCTGGGGCGGGGGAGAACCGAGGCCGAGCGGGGGCGGTCGCGCGGGCGCGTGAGGGGCGGAGAGGAGAGAGGAGGTGGGCAATGTGGGGCGCGGGGCTAGGGCCTAAGGACGCGTGGGCGGGGTGGGGGACATGTGGGGTCGGCTAGGGGGGTTTGTCCGCTGCGGCGGTGTGGGGGCGTGCGCGTCTGGCGGGAAAAGGTGGCCAGGTGGTTGAGGTGGCGAGACATGATTGGGGAGAGTGAGGTGGCGGTCTGGGGTTGGCTAGGGTGAGGTGGCTGGTTGGGGACGTGGCCTGTGGCTGGGGTGAGGTGGCATGCACTGGTTGGATGGGGTGAGGTGGAGGGGCTGGGTAAGATAGGGCTAGGTAGGTTATACGGTGGAAAAGGTGTTGGGTGGTTCTGGGGTAGGTAGATTTTATTTTTATCGAGGTGGCGAGCTGGCTTTTCACCGGCTGGCTGCCTCCCAAAAATAATTTAAATATTTTATTTATTAAAAACGAGGCTTTTGCAAACCTTTGGTAGACAAAACAAAATATTCAGGATAGACCCGGGTTTTATATTTGAATAAAGACGGGGCTTAATTAGAAAAACAAAATAGGTTTTCGAAAATAGTTTCAGACAAACAGATGCATGGTGATGACGATGCTCGAATGCAATGTGGCATGATGACATGAGCATGCGGTCATGATGATGCAATGCACAAAAACAACGCGATTTTCTAGTAGTCGTTTTTGCGGGGCGCCACACTACGACTATGTACACACACGTGGAGAAAGTTGGGATTGACATGAATATGAAAATGAGCAAACCAAATGTCCTAACGAAGACTAAGCTCGTTGTCGTGCCAATGCAAGGAGAGACCATGGCTCGTTTGCAAAGAGGAAAAGTGAGCAACGGATTTGTGCACTTGCCTTGGGCGCTCTTCTTTCTCTCTTGCTTACAAGCTTTGAGACTCTCTTTGGCAATGGGAGACTATTTTTCTTTTGCTTTTTCTTTGTATCTTTTTCTGTTTTTTTTTGCTCTCCCTTGGTGCTACCTAGTCACACTTGCTATTGCTCTTGCACTCTCACTATCCAAGGACAAATGCACAATGCTCAAGCAAACACAAGATGATCCACTCTCATGGGATAGGTACACACAAAGGAAGATGGGGGTTAACAAGGTGATGCAAGGTATACCTTCTTTGATGATGAACTTGGCGTCGGTGGTGCGGGATGATGTTCGTGGTCCGTGGTGTCGATGAGCGCGGAAGTTGATGATGGGGAAGCTTGCTGGTACTTGCTGACACACACACGGGACACGAGCAAACAAAGGAGATTAGCCAATGCGAAAAAATGAGGCAAAACTGTCAAAACTGGTGTTATAGCCGGACACTCCGGTCTGTATGGGCCGGATACTCCTGTCTGGCCGGGCACTCTGGTCGGGCCAGACACTCCGGTTGGTATTAGCCAGCTACTCCGGCACGGGTTTCCTGCTCGTGTTCTTGAGCGGAAATCCTCGCCTTCGGGCCTCAAATCCGTGAAAAACTAGCCAAATCGGGCTGGGAAAACGCAGGATAAAGCTGGACCAACTCCTTAGGCAAGGTTTGGTCGGATCAAAACCACAAATAACACTCCAAATCAAGAGATCGATCCAAAGGAAAATATGGGCTATTTTTGTGGGGATTTTCGAATTTTTTGGTGGATAGAAGAAAAATTTGTGGGGGAAATCGTGAGCAACGAAACTCTTGATACCAATATGTTCAGGGCAAACCTCTAGGGTGGCCCGATCTTTCACGATTCCCTTTCAAATCGAGGGTGGAGTGCGGGGGAAGGAGAGAAGGATGAACACGACGAACACACGCATGAAGAACGCGATGAACACACACACGCAAGACCACGATAAACACCAATAGCTCACGTCGGCGGTGACCGGTCCGGCGCAATCCCTAGGATCGGCGTCGGGCGGAGGACTCTCTCTCGAACCGGCATGGCGAGATGGGAGACTCGGTGAGATCTAGACGTCTAGGCAAAGGGACACCGATGCCTAGGCCTTGTACAACACGGAGGCGCGATGCAAACTCCAACGAGGTTTGGGGATATTGGTGCTCCTTAGTCAAGGAGCATGAGGCAAGAATTAGATAGATCCACAAAGGGGTTTCCACTAATTCCAATATCAAGTCTAGGGTTTACAATGGAGGTGGGGGTCTATATATAGGCCATCCACAAGTGGGTAATCAGGGCATTAAAGTAGAGTTCGGGCAAGTAGAGGGTACATGGGCCATAGGGCCCAGCTAGGCTCGCAGCCCATCGCTTGGGCCGGACACGGTCCGACAGCCAGTGGTGACCGAACACCGGTGGTGTCCGGGAGTGTCCGATTTGACCTTCAATGTCATAGGTCCGGTTTCGGGCAGGCCGGGACACTCACCGAGTCACCTGGGACACTCCGGATTCCTGGACACTCTGGCTTGATTCGGGCGGACACTCCGGCTCAGGTAGCTTCAGCTCAGGTGCAACTTCAGGGCTCGTGGGTCGACGCGGCGGGGATTCATACCTGATGATGCACAGGGTAGAGGTATGAAGTAGCACACCATCCAAGGAGGTATCAAATTTGCACGAGGAGAGGAGTGAGTTAACCTTAGCTTGTAGGAGTTTGGCTCGGGCACAAGTCATGGGTCCACTTGGGGGACTTGTTGGTGTAGATGTAGAAGCGTCTGTATGACGGGCTACATCACATGGATCCACCAGTGTCATTGCATGTGTGTTCTTTTTACTAACAACAACCGGAGTCATTGCATGTGTGTTCTCTTCAGAGACCACATATGGATCCACCAGTGTCATTGCATGTGTGTTCTTTTCACAATCCACCTATGGATCCATCAGTGTCATTGCATGTGTGTTCTTTTTACTAAAAACAACTGGAGTTATTTCATGACTGTGTTTTCACGTACCACATATGGATCTACCAGTGTCATTGAAATGTGTGTTCTCTTCAGATACCACACATGGATCCACCAGGGTCATTGGATGTGTGTTATTTTTACTAACAACAACTGGAGTCATTGCATGTGTGTTCTCTTTAGAGACCACACATGGATCCACCAGTGTGATTGCATGTGTGCTCTTTTCACAATCCACCTATGGATCCACCAGTTTCATTGCATGTGTCTTCTTTTTACTAACAACAACCAGAGTCATTGAAATGTGTGTCCTTTTCACATACCACCTATGGATCCACCAGTGTCATTGCATGTGTGTTCTTTTAGTAAACAACCGGAGTCATTTCATGACCGTTTTTCACGTACACATATATGGATCCACCATTTCATTCAAATGTCTGTTCTCTTCAGAGACCACACATGGATCCACCAGGTGTCATTGCAAGTGTGTTCTTTTTACTAACAACGACGGGAGTCATTACATGCGTGTTCTCTTCAGAGACCACACATGGATCCACCAGTGTCATTGCATGTGTGTTCTTTTCACAATCCACCTATGGATCCACCAGTTTCATTGCATGTGTTCTTTTACAAACAACAACCGAGTCATTGAAATGTGTGTTCTTTTCACATACCACCTATGGATCCATCGGTGTCATTGCATGTGTGTTCTTTTACTAAAACAACTGAGTCATTTCATGACTGTTCTTTTCCATTACCACATATGGATCCACCAGTGTCATTGAAATGTGTGTTCTCTTCAGAGACCACACATGGATCCTGATGTCATTGCAAGTGTGTTCTTTTACTAACAACGGAGTCATTGCATGCGTGTTCTCTTCAGAGACCACACATGGATCGACCAGTGTCATTGCATGTTTGTTCTTTTCACAATCCACCTATGGATCCACCAGTTTCATTGCATGTGTGTTCTTTTTACTAACAACAACCAGAGTCATTGAAATGTGTGTTCTTTTCACATACCACCTATGGATCCACCAGTGTCATTGCATGTGTGTTCTTTTTAGTAAAAACAACTGGAGTCATTTCATGACTTTTCTTTTCACGTACCACATATGGATCCACCAGTTTCATTCAAATGTCTGTTCTCTTCAGAGACCACACATGGATCCACCAGGTGTCATTGCAAGTGTGTTCTTTTTACTAACAACGACTGGAGTCATTACATGCGTGTTCTCTTCAGAGACCACACATGGATCCACCAGTGTCATTGCATGTGTGTTCTTTTCACAATCCACCTATGGATCCACCAGTTTCATTGCATGCGTGTTCTTTTTACTAACAACAACCAGAGTCATTGAAATGTGTGTTTTTTTCACATACCACCTATGGATCCACCAGTGTCATTGCATGTGTGTTCTTTTTACTAAAAACAACTGGAGTCATTTCATGAATGTTCTTTTCACGTACCACATATGGATCCACCTGTGTCATTGCATGTGTGCTCTTTTCACAATCCACACATGGATCCACCAGTGTCATTGCAAGTGTGTTCTTTTTACTAACAACGACTGGAGTCATTGCATGTGTGTTCTCTTCAGAGACCACATATGGATCCACCAGTGTCATTGCATGTGTGTTCTTTTCACAATCCACCTATGGATCCATCAGTGTCATTGCATGTGTGTTCTTTTTACTAAAAACAACTGGAGTTATTTCATGACTGTGTTTTCACGTACCACATATGGATCTACCAGTGTCATTGAAATGTGTGTTCTCTTCAGAGACCACACATGGATCCACCAGGGTCATTGGATGTGTGTTATTTTTACTAACAACAACTGGAGTCATTGCATGTGTGTTCTCTTTAGAGACCACACATGGATCCACCAGTGTGATTGCATGTGTGCTCTTTTCACAATCCACCTATGGATCCACCAGTTTCATTGCATGTGTCTTCTTTTTACTAACAACAACCAGAGTCATTGAAATGTGTGTCCTTTTCACATACCACCTATGGATCCACCAGTGTCATTGCATGTGTGTTCTTTTTAGTAAAAACAACTGGAGTCATTTCATGACTGTTCTTTTCACGTACCACATATGGATCCACCAGTTTCATTCAAATGTACATTCTCTTGAGACCACACATGGAACCACCCGGTGTCATTGCAAGTGTGTTCTTTTTACTAACAACGACTGGAGTCATTACATGCGTGTTCTCTTCAGAGACCACACATGGATCCACCAAAGGTCATTGCATGTGTGTTCTTTTCACAATCCACCTATGGATCCACCAGTTTCATTGCATGCGTGTTCTTTTTACAAACAACAACCAGAGTCATTGAAATGTGTGTTCTTTTCACATACCACCTATGGATCCATCAGTGTCATTGCATGTGTGTTCTTTTTACTAAAAACAACTGGAGTCATTTCATGACTGTTCTTTTCCCGTACCACATATGGATCCACCAGTGTCATTGAAATGTGTGTTCTCTTCAGAGACCACACATGGATCCACCAGTGTCATTGCAAGTGTGTTCTTTTTACTAACAACGACTGGAGTCATTGCATGCGTGTTCTCTTCAGAGACCACACATGGATCGACCAGTGTCATTGCATGTTTGTTCTTTTCACAATCCACCTATGGATCCACCAGTTTCATTGCATGTGTGTTCTTTTTACTAACAACAACCAGAGTCATTGAAATGTGTGTTCTTTTCACATACCACCTATGGATCCACCAGTGTCATTGCATGTGTGTTCTTTTTAGTAAAAACAACTGGAGTCATTTCATGACTTTTCTTTTCACGTACCACATATGGATCCACCAGTTTCATTCAAATGTCTGTTCTCTTCAGAGACCACACATGGATCCACCAGGTGTCATTGCAAGTGTGTTCTTTTTACTAACAACAACTGGAGTCATTACATGCGTGTTCTCTTCAGAGACCACACATGGATCCACCAATGTCATTGCATGTGTGTTCTTTTCACAATCCACCTATGGATCCACCAGTTTCATTGCATGCGTGTTCTTTTTACTAACAACAACCAGAGTCATTGAAATGTGTGTTCTTTTCACATACCACCTATGGATCCACCAGTGTGATTGCATGTGTGCTCTTTTCACAATCCACCTATGGATCCACCAGTTTCATTGCATGTGTCTTCTTTTTACTAACAACAACCAGAGTCATTGAAATGTGTGTCCTTTTCACATACCACCTATGGATCCACTAGTGTCATTGCATGTGTGTTCTTTTTAGTAAAAACAACTGGAGTCATTTCATGACTGTTCTTTTCACGTACCACATATGGATCCACCAGTTTCATTCAAATGTCTGTTCTCTTCAGAGACCACACATGGATCCACCAGGTGTCATTGCAAGTGTGTTCTTTTTACTAACAACGACGGGAGTCATTACATGCGTGTTCTCTTCAGAGACCACACATGGATCCACCAGTGTCATTGCATGTGTGTTCTTTTCACAATCCACCTATGGATCCACCAGTTTCATTGCATGCGTGTTCTTTTTACAAACAACAACCAGAGTCATTGAAATGTGTGTTCTTTTCACATACCACTTATGGATCCATCAGTGTCATTGCATGTGTGTTCTTTTTACTAAAAACAATTGGAGTCATTTCATGACTGTTCTTTTCCCGTACCACATATGGATCCACCAGTGTCATTGAAATGTGTGTTCTCTTCAGAGACCACACATGGGTCCACCAGTGTCATTGCAAGTGTGTTCTTTTTACTAACAACGACTGGAGTCATTGCATGCGTGTTCTCTTCAGAGACCACACATGGATCGACCAGTGTCATTGCATGTTTGTTCTTTTCACAATCCACCTATGGATCCACCAGTTTCATTGCATGTGTGTTCTTTTTACTAACAACAACCAGAGTCATTGAAATGTGTGTTCTTTTCACATACCACCTATGGATCCACCAGTGTCATTGCATGTGTGTTCTTTTTAGTAAAAACAACTGGAGTCATTTCATGACTTTTATTTTCACGTACCACATATGGATCCACCAGTTTCATTCAAATGTCTGTTCTCTTCAGAGACCACACATGGATCCACCAGGTGTCATTGCAAGTGTGTTCTTTTTACTAACAACGATTGGAGTCATTACATGCGTGTTCTCTTCAGAGACCACACATGGATCCACCAGTGTCATTGCATGTGTGTTCTTTTCACAATCCACCTATGGATCCACCAGTTTCATTGCATGCGTGTTCTTTTTACTAACAACAACCAGAGTCATTGAAATGTGTGTTCTTTTCACATACCACCTATGGATCCACCAGTGTCATTGCATGTGTGTTCTTTTTAGTAAAAACAACTGGAGTCATTTCATGACTGTTCTTTTCACGTACCACATATGGATCCACCAGTTTCATTCAAATGTCTGTTCTCTTCAGAGACCACACATGGATCCACCAGGTGTCATTGCAAGTGTGTTCTTTTTACTAACAACGACTGGAGTCATTACATGCGTGTTCTCTTCAGAGACCACACATGGATCCACCAGGGTCATTGGATGTGTGTTATTTTTACTAACAACAACTGGAGTCATTGCATGTGTGTTCTCTTTAGAGACCACACATGGATCCACCAGTGTGATTGCATGTGTGCTCTTTTCACAATCCACCTATGGATCCACCAGTTTCATTGCATGTGTCTTCTTTTTACTAACAACAACCAGAGTCATTGAAATGTGTGTCCTTTTCACATACCACCTATGGATCCACCAGTGTCATTGCATGTGTGTTCTTTTTAGTAAAAACAACTGGAGTCATTTCATGACTGTTCTTTTCACGTACCACATATGGATCCACCAGTTTCATTCAAATGTCTGTTCTCTTCAGAGACCACACATGGATCCACCAGGTGTCATTGCAAGTGTGTTCTTTTTACTAACAACGACTGGAGTCATTACATGCGTGTTCTCTTCAGAGACCACACATGGATCCACCAGTGTCATTGCATGTGTGTTCTTTTCACAATCCACCTATGGATCCACCAGTTTCATTGCATGCGTGTTCTTTTTACAAACAACAACCAGAGTCATTGAAATGTGTGTTCTTTTCACATACCACCTATGGATCCATCAGTGTCATTGCATGTGTGTTCTTTTTACTAAAAACAACTGGAGTCATTTCATGACTGTTCTTTTCCCGTACCACATATGGATCCACACGTGTCTTTGAAATTTGTGTTCTCTTCATAGACAAAAATTGGATCCACAAGTGTCATTGCAAGTGTGTTCTTTTTACTAACAACGACTGGAGTCATTGCATGCGTGTTCTCTTCAGAGACCACACATGGATCGACCAGTGTCATTGCATGTTTGTTCTTTTCACAATCCACCTATGGATCCACCAGTTTCATTGCATGTGTGTTCTTTTTACTAACAACAACCAGAGTCATTGAAATGTGTGTTCTTTTCACATACCACCTATGGATCCACCAGTGTCATTGCATGTGTGTTCTTTTTAGTAAAAACAACTGGAGTCATTTCATGACTTTTCTTTTCACGTACCACATATGGATCGACCAGTTTCATTCAAATGTCTGTTCTCTTCAGAGACCACACATGGATCCACCAGGTGTCATTGCAAGTGTGTTCTTTTTACTAACAACGACTGGAGTCATTACATGCGTGTTCTCTTCAGAGACCACACATGGATCCACCAATGTCATTGCATGTGTTCTTTTCACAATCCACCTATGGATCCACCAGTTTCATTGCATGCGTGTTCTTTTTACTAACAACAACCAGAGTCATTGAAATGTGTGTTCTTTTCACATACCACCTATGGATCCACCAGTGTGATTGCATGTGTGCTCTTTTCACAATCCACCTATGGATCCACCAGTTTCATTGCATGTGTCTTCTTTTTACTAACAACAACCAGAGTCATTGAAATGTGTGTCCTTTTCACATACCACCTATGGATCCACTAGTGTCATTGCATGTGTGTTCTTTTTAGTAAAAACAACTGGAGTCATTTCATGACTGTTCTTTTCACGTACCACATATGGATCCACCAGTTTCATTCAAATGTCTGTTCTTCTTGAGACCACACATGGATCCACCAGGTGTCATTGCAAGTGTGTTCTTTTTACTAACAACGACTGGAGTCATTACATGCGTGTTCTCTTCAGAGACCACACATGGATCCACCAGTGTCATTGCATGTGTGTTCTTTTCACAATCCACCTATGGATCCACCAGTTTCATTGCATGCGTGTTCTTTTTACAAACAACAACCAGAGTCATTGAAATGTGTGTTCTTTTCACATACCACTTATGGATCCATCAGTGTCATTGCATGTGTGTTCTTTTTACTAAAACAACTGGAGTCATTTCATGACTGTTCTTTTCCCGTACCACATATGGATCCACCAGTGTCATTGAAATGTGTGTTCTCTTCAGAGACCACACATGGATCCACCAGTGTCATTGCAAGTGTGTTCTTTTTACTAACAACGACTGGAGTCATTGCATGCGTGTTCTCTTCAGAGACCACACATGGATCGACCAGTGTCATTGCATGTTTGTTCTTTTCACAATCCACCTATGGATCCACCAGTTTCATTGCATGTGTGTTCTTTTTACTAACAACAACCAGAGTCATTGAAATGTGTGTTCTTTTCACATACCACCTATGGATCCACCAGTGTCATTGCATGTGTGTTCTTTTTAGTAAAAACAACTGGAGTCATTTCATGACTTTTATTTTCACGTACCACATATGGATCCACCAGTTTCATTCAAATGTCTGTTCTCTTCAGAGACCACACATGGATCCACCAGGTGTCATTGCAAGTGTGTTCTTTTTACTAACAACGATTGGAGTCATTACATGCGTGTTCTCTTCAGAGACCACACATGGATCCACCAGTGTCATTGCATGTGTGTTCTTTTCACAATCCACCTATGGATCCACCAGTTTCATTGCATGCGTGTTCTTTTTACTAACAACAACCAGAGTCATTGAAATGTGTGTTCTTTTCACATACCACCTATGGATCCACCAGTGTCATTGCATGTGTGTTCTTTTTACTAAAAACAACTGGAGTCATTTCATGACTGTTCTTTTCACGTACCACATATGGATCCACCAGTGTCATTGCATGTGTGCTCTTTTCACAATCCACACATGGATCCACCAGTGTCATTGCAAGTGTGTTCTTTTTACTAACAACGACTGGAGTCATTGCATGCGTGTTCTCTTCAGAGACCACACATGGATCCACCAGTGTCATTGCATGTTTGTTCTTTTCACAATCCACCTATGGATCCACCAGTTTCATTGCATGTGTGTTCTTTTTCCTAAAAACAACTGGAGTCATTTCATGACTGTTCTTTTCACGTACCACATATGGATCCAACAGTGTCATTGAAATGTGTGTTCTCTTCATAGACCACACATGGATCCACCAGTGGCATTGCATGTGTGTTCTTTTTACTAAACACAACTGGAGTCATTGCATGTGTGTTCTCTTCACGGACCACACATGGATCCACCGGTGTCATTGCATGTGTGCTCTTTTTCACAATCCACCTATGGATCCACCAGTGTCATTGCATGTGTTTTCTTTTTACTAACAAGAACCAGAGTCATTGAAATGTGTGTTCTTTTCACATACCACCTATGGATCCACCAGTGTCATTGCATGTGTGTTCTTTTCACAATACACCTATGGATCCACCAGTGTCATTGCATGTGTGTTCTTTTTACTAAAAACAACTGGAGTCATTTCATGACTGTTCTTTTCACGTACCACATATGGATCCACCAGTATCATTGAAATGTGTGTTCTCTTCAGATACCGCACATGGATCCACCAGTGTCATTGCATGTGTGTTCTTTTACTAACAACAACTGGAGTCATTGCATGTGTGTTCTCTTCAGAGACCACACATGGATCCACCAGTGTCATTGCATGTGTGCTCTTTTCACAATCCACCTATGGATCCACCAGTGTCATTGCATGTGTGTTATTTTTACTAACAACAACTGGAGTCATTTCATGTGTGTTCTTTTCACAGACCACATATGGATCCACCTCGTGTCATTGAAATATGTGTTCTCTTCAGAGACCACACATGGATCCACCAGTGTCATTGCCTGTGTGTTCTTTTTACTAACAACAACCAGAGTCATTGCATGTGTGTTCTTTTCACATACCATATATGGATCCACCAGTTCATTGCATGTGTGCTCTTTTCACAATCCACCTATGGATCCACCAGTGTCATTGCATGTGTGTTCTTTTTACTAACAACAACCAGAGTCATTGAAATGTGTGTTATTTTCAAATACCACATATGGATCCACCAGAGTCATTGAAATGTGTGTTCTTTTCACAATCCACCTATGGATCCACTAGTGTGATTGCATGTGTGTTCTTTTTACTAACAACAACTGGACTCATTGCATCTGTGTTCTTTTCACATACCACATATGGATCCACCGGTGTCATTGAAATGTGTGTTCTCTTTAGAGACCACACATGGATCCACCAGTGTCATTGCATGAGTGTTATTTTTACTAACAACCAGAGTCATTGAAATGTGAGTTCTTTTGACATACCACATATGGATCCACCAGTGTCATTGCATGTGTGTTCTTTGCACCATCCACCTATGGATCCATCAGTGTCATTGCATGTGTGTTCTTTTTACTGAAAACAACTGGAGTCATTTCTTGACTATTCTTTTCACATACCACATATGGATCCACCAGTGTCATTGAAATGTGTGTTCTCTTCAGATACCACACATGGATCCACCAGTGTCATTGCATGTGTGTTCTTTTTACTAACAACAACTGGAGTCATTGCATGTGTGTTCTCTTCAGAGACCACACATGGATCCACCAGTGTCATTGCATGTGTGCTCTTTTTCACAATCCACCTATGGATCCACCAGTGTCATTCCATGTGTTTTCTTTTTACTAACAAGAACCAGAGTCATTGAAATGTGTGTTCTTTTCACATACCACCTATGGATCCACGAGTGTCATTGCATGTGTGTTCTTTTCATAATCCACCTATGAATCCACCAATGTCATTGCATGTGTGTTCTTTTTACTAAAAACAACTGGAGTCATTTCATGACTGTTCTTTTCACGTACCACATATGGATCCACCAGTATCATTGAAATGTGTGTTCTCTTCAGATACCACACATGGATCCACCAGTGTCATTGCATGTGTGTTTTTTTACTAACAACAACTGGAGTCATTGCATGTGTGTTCTCTTCAGAGACCACACATGGATCCACCAGTGTCATTGCATGTGTGCTCTTTTCACAATCCACCTATGGATCCACCAGTGTCATTGCATATGTGTTATTTTTACTAACAACAACCAGAGTCATTGAAATGTGTGTTCTTTTCACATACCACCTATGGATCCACCAGTGTCATTGCATGTGTGTTCATTTCACAATCCACCTATGGATCCACCAATGTCATTGCATGTGTGTTCTTTTTACTAACAACAACTAGAGTCATTTCATGTGTGTTCTTTTCACAGACCACATATGGATCCACCTCGTGTCATTGAAATATGTGTTCTCTTCTGAGACCACACATGGATCCACCAGTGTCATTGCCTGTGTGTTCTTTTTACTAACAACAACCAGAGTCATTGCATGTGTGTTCTTTTCACATACCACATATGGATCCACCAGTTCATTGCATGTGTGCTCTTTTCACAATCCACCTATGGATCCACCAGTGTCATTGCATGTGTGTTCTTTTACTAAGAACAACCAGAGTCATTGAAATGTGTGTTATTTCACATACCACATATGGATCCACCAGAGTCATTGAAATGTGTGTTCTTTTCACAATCCACCTATGGATCCACTAGTGTGATTGCATGTGTGTTCTTTTTACTAACAACAACTGGACTCATTTCATCTGTGTTCTTTTCACATACCACATATGGATCCACCGGTGTCATTGAAATGTGTGTTCTCTTTAGATACCACACATGGATCCACCAGTGTCATTGCATGTGTGTTATTTTTACTAATAACCAGAGTCATTGAAATGTGAGTTCTTTTGACATACCACATATGGATCCACCAGTGTCATTGCATGTGTGTTCTTTTCACAATCCACCTATGGATCCATCAGTGTCATTGCATCTATGTTCTTTTTACTAAAAACAACTGGAGTCATTTCTTGACTATTCTTTTCACGTACCACATATGGATCCACCAGTGTCATTGAAATGTGTGTTCTCTTCAGATACCACACATGGATCCACCAGTGTCATTGCATGTGTGTTCTTTTTACTAACAACAACTGGAGTCATTGCATGTGTGTTCTCTTCTCTTCAGAGACCACACATGGATCCACCAGTGTCATTGCATGTGTGCTCTTTTTCACAATCCACCTATGGATCCACTAGTGTCATTCCATGTGTTTTCTTTTTACTAACAAGAACCAGAGTCATTGAAATGTGTGTTCTTTTCACATACCACCTATGGATCCACCAGTGTCATTGCATGTGTGTTCTTTTCATAATCCACCTATGAATCCACCAGTGTCATTGCATTTGTGTTCTTTTTACTAAAAACAACTGGAGTCATTTCATGACTGTTCTTTTCACGTACCACATATGGATCCACCAGTATCATTGAAATGTGTGTTCTCTTCAGATACCACACATGGATCCACCAGTGTCATTGCATGTGTGTTCTTTTACTAACAACAACTCGAGTCATTGCATGTGTGTTCTCTTCAGAGACCACACATGGATCCACCAGTGTCATTGCATGTGTGCTCTTTTCACAATCCACATATGGATCCACCAGTGTGATTGCATATGTGTTATTTTTACTAACAACAACCAGAGTCATTGAAATGTGTGTTCTTTTCACATACCACCTATGGATCCACCAGTGTCATTGCATGTGTGTTCATTTCACAATCCACCTATGGATCCACCAATGTCATTGCATGTGTGTTCTTTTTACTAACAACAACTAGAGTCATTTCATGTGTGTTCTTTTCACAGACCACATATGGATCCACCTCGTGTCATTGAAATATGTGTTCTCTTCAGAGCCACACATGGATCCACCAGTGTCATTGCCTGTGTGTTCTTTTTACTAACAACAACCAGAGTCATTGCATGTGTGTTCTTTTCACATACCACATATGGATCCACCAGTTCATTGCATGTGTGCTCTTTTCACAATCTACCTATGGATCCACCAATGTCATTGCATGTGTGTTCTTTTTACTAAGAACAACCAGAGTCATTGAAATGTGTGTTATTTTCACATACCACATATGGATCCACCAGAGTCATTGAAATGTGTGTTCTTTTCACAATCCACCTATGGATCCACTAGTGTGATTTCATGTGTGTTCTTTTTACTAACAACAACTGGACTCATTTCATCTGTGTTCTTTTCACATACCACAGATGGATCCACCGGTGTCATTGAAATGTGTGTTCTCTTTAGAGACCACACATGAATCCACCAGTGTCATTGCATGTGTGTTCTTTTTACTAACAACCAGAGTCATTGAAATGTGAGTTCTTTTCACATACCACATATGGATCCACCAGTGTCATTGCATGTGTGTTCTTTTCACAATCCACCTATGGATCCATCAGTGTCATTGCATGTGTGTTCTTTTTACTAAAAACAACTGGAGTCATTTCATGACTATTCTTTTCACGTACCACATATGGATCCACCAGTGTCATTGAAATGTATGTTCTCTTCAGAGACCACACATGGATCCACCAGTGTCATTGCATGTGTGTTCTTTTTACTAACAACAACGGGAGTCATTGCACGTATGTTCTCTTCAGAGACCACACACGGATCCACCAGTGTCATTGATGTGTGCTCTTTTCACAATCCACCTATGGATCCACTAGTGTCATTGCATGTGTGCTCTTTTTACTAACAACAACCAAAGTCATTGAAATGTGTGTTATTTTCACATACCACCTATGGATCCACCAGTGTCATTGCATGTGTGTTCTTTTTACTAAAAACAACTGAAGTCATCTCATGACTGTTATTTTCACGTACCACATATGGATCCACCAGCGTTATTGAAATGTGTGTTCTCTTCAGAGAGCACACATGGATCCACCAGTGTCATTGCATGTGTGTTCTTTTTACTAACAACAACGGGAGTCATTGCACGTATGTTCTCTTCAGAGACCACACATGGATCCACCAGTGTCATTGCATGTGTGCTCTTTTCACAATCCACCTATGGATCCACCAGTGTGATTGCATGTGTGTTCTTGTCATAATCCACCTATGGATCCACCAGTGCCATTGCATGTGTGTTATTTTTACTAACACCAACCAGAGTCATTGCTTGTGTGTTCTTTTCACATACCACATATGGATCCACCAGTGTCATTGCATGTGTGTTCTTTTCACAATCCACCTATGGATCCACCAGTGTCATTGCATGTGTGTTCTTTTTACTAACAACAACTAGAGTCATTTCATGACTATTCTTTTCACATACCACATATGGATCCACCAGTGTCATTGAAATGTGTGTTCTCTTCAGAGACCACACATGGATCCACCAGTGTCATTGTATGTGTGTACTTTTTACTAGCAGCAACTGAAGTCATTGCAGGTGTGTTCTTTTCACATATCACATATGGATCCAGCAGAGTCATTGAAATGTGTGTTCTTTTCACAATCCACCTATGGATCCACCAGTGTCATTGCATGTGTGTTCCTTTTACTAACAACAACTGGAGTCATTTCATGTGTGTTCTTTTCACATACCACATATGGATCCACCGGTGTCATTGAAATGTGTGTTCTCTTTACAGACCAACATGGATCCACCAGCGTCATTGCCTGTGTGTTCTTTTTACTAACAACAACTAGAGTCATTGCATGTGTGTTCTTTTCACATACCACATATGGATCCACTAGTTCATTGCATGTGTGCTCTTTTCACAATCCAGCTACGGATCCACAAGTGTCATTGCATGTGTGTTCTTTTTACTAACAACAACCAGAGTCATTGAAATGTGTGTTCTTTTCCCATACCACATATGGATCCACCCGAGTCATTGAAATGTGTTTTCTTTTCACAATCCACCTATGGATCCACCTGTGTGATTGCATGTGTGTTCTTTTTACTAACAACAACTAGAGTCATTTCATGACTATTCTTTTCACATACCACATATGGATCCACCAGTGTCATTGAAATGTGTGTTCTCTTCAGAGACCACACATGGATCCACCAGTGTCATTGTATGTGTGTTCTTTTTACTAACAGCAACTAGAGTCATTGCATGTGTGTTCTTTTCACATATCACATATGGATCCACTAGAGTCATTGAAATGTGTGTTGTTTTCACAATCCACCTATGGATCCACCAGTGTCATTGCATGTGTGTTCTTTTTACTAACAACAACCAGAGTCATTGCATGTGTGTTCTTTTCACCTACCACATATGGATCCACCCGTGTCATTGCATGTGTGTTCTTTTCACAATCCACCTATGGATCCACCAGTGTGATTGCATGTGTGTGATGGGTTCGTAGCATGGAAAACAAAAAAATTCTACCGCAAGAACGAACAAAACCCAGATCTAATCTAGATAAAAGCCAACATCTAATATAATAAACATGTGCAACGAGATAGATCTGTACTAACCCTTGTAGATCCGAAAGCGTTACGAGATGAGATCTCGGGGTTGATGTAGTCGATCACTTGCCGATCTCAAGATCGTGTGGACGATCCTTTCGGCGCCGCGTTCCGGCAGCGCTCATGATCGGTCACACGCGTGAGTCGAAGGCACCTTCCTCTCCCTGCTCCATGAGCAATGGAGGTAGTAGATCTTCTCCACGGAATCCCAGTAGCACGACGGTGTGATGGTGGTGGTGGAGTAGAGAATTCTGCAGGGCTTCGCCTAAGCCTGAGCAGAGGGAAGGAGGAGGAGAGAGGCAGCGGCTAGGGCTTGTTATGGGAGAGGTTCAGGGGTGGCGCCCCTCTATTTAAAGGAGGGAGGCGCCATGGGAAGGAGTCCTAGTAGGACTCCTCCTCCTTGGCCTGGCTGGATTGGGAGGGGGGGAATCCTCCTCCCACCTAATCCTGTCTTGCCCCACAAAGACTCCTTGATCCTTTCTTGGTTTTCAAGCAAACTCCAAGAAATTTTCTAGAACCTTCCAGAACATTCCGAAACCTTCTAGAATCTCCATACAAACACTCCAGAACATTTCCTAACTTGGAAAATGATCCCCAATATATGAATCTTATTCTCCGGACAATTCCAGATCTCCTCGTGATGTCCCGGATCCAATCTGAGACTCCGAACAACATTCGGTCTCCAACGCACATTCCATATCTACTTAAAACAACTTCGAACCTTAAGTGTGTCACCCTACGGTTCGTGAACATGTAGACATGATGGAGACACATCTCCGATCAATAACCATTAGCGGGATCTGGAGATCGATAACAGCTCCCACATACTCAACGATGACTTTGTGATCGATAGAACCATTTAACATACGAAACCAATTCCCTTTGTCATGCGATACTATACTTATCCGAGGTTTGATCGTCGGTATCTTCATACCTAGTTCTACCTCATCGATAAGTACTCTTTACTGCTCCATGATATGTCATCCTTGTGACCTAGTTACATGCTTGCAAGCTAACTAGATGACATTCCACCGAGAGGGCCCAGAGCATATCTATCCGTCATATGGATGGACAAATCCCAATCTTGGTCCATGCGCTTCAACACATACTTTCAGAATACCCAATGTCACCTTTATAACCACCCGATTACGGCGTTTGATGTCATCAAAGTACCCATCTAGTGATGGTGATTAACACAACCTCATGGTCGAAGGATTAGGTTACTATGCATTTGAAAGCTTGTAGCAAAACGAACTTAATGACTTGATCTTATGCTATGCTTACTATGGGTGTGTGTCCATCACATCATTCTCCTAATGATATAACCTTGTTATTAATGACATCCAATGTCCATGATCAGGAAACCATGATCATCTATTAATCAACAAGCTAGTTCAACAAGAGGCTTACTAGGGACTCTTTTATGTTTACAAAACACACAAGTATTAATGTTTCCGGTTAACACAATTATAACATGGGATGTAAACATTTATCATAAACATAAAGATATAATAATAACCACTTTATTATTACCTCTTGGGCATATCTCCAACAGTCTCCCACTTGCACTAGAGTCAATAATCTAGTTAAAAATTTGTGCATTCAACACCTATGGCTTTCTGGTGTTGTATAGACACTATTTCTAGTGGTAAACATAATCTTCGGATCTGACACTTCCAGGTCCATGTGTATTTGCATGTCCTTGCATTTCTACGCATTACTCATTCTCCAATGAGATGGCATTGTATAAATTTGGTCCTTTGGTGAGACCTTTAGTTCCTTGGGATTAAATCATGTTGATACAATTGTCATACAATGTATCTTCATAGTATTATCCCGCTATGAACCACACCTAGTTTGATAACAAACTACTTGACGCAAATGCCCTCATTTGCTGCTACAATGCAGTCATATACTTAGCCTTTTGTTGTAGTATCTGTCACAATGTTTTAACTTTGGTACTCAACCAAATCCGTTATGGAACTTCCTTTCCATTACATTGTGTCACCATAGTTTAAATTGAGATAAACTTAATTTGTGACAAAACTAGTATCAATGCAACGATTTACAATGAACTATTTGTCACCACTATATAAATATTATATTCTTAGTTCTTCCAAAGATCATAGGAATATCCCTACTATTGTCCAATGATCATCTTATGAGTCATTCTGGTATATGCTCATAACATTTAGAGCATAGGACATATCTGGATGTGTACATCTCAAAGAATGATTGATCAAAATATTCTTGTGATTTCACCAAGTGTCAAAACACTTGAATCTCGTGTCAACACACTTGAATCTTGATTCAGTCCTTTCCGCAAGGCCAAGAACCTTTCTTGTTGTTTCCATATTGAACTCATTCAACATCTTATCTATGTACATTTGGCAAAACCATATTAGCGCCTCAATCTATCCATATAGACATTGATGCCTAATTCTTGGGTTATGCCTAAGTCTTTCATCGAAATGAAATTCTTAACCTGTGTCAATAAAAGATACATCATTTCTAATCAACGTTATGTCTTTCACATAATGTATTAGAAATATGTCTTAGTGCTCCCACTTAATTTCTTGCAAAAATGCAAGCATCTTCATCGTCTCTGATGAAATTAAATCTTTTAACGGTTTCATCATGGTGAAGATTCCAACTCCGCGATGCTCACTTCAACCATTGAAGTTTTGCATACTCTTTTAGCATCCTTTGAATTAACAAAACCCTTTGGATCGTGTCATGGACACATCCTAGGTACCCATTCTATTAGAAGAACTTGTTTAGTTTGTTCAACTACCATATACCAAAATATATGTAGTGGTTGCTACATTAATCCGTCCAGACTAAATATCGCTATGAAAGATCAAATCTTATCATAGTCATTTCCTTGAACATTGTCGTAAACTCTTTCCAACATGTCGACTATTTCATAGATGTGAAACATCCATGTCTATTTCTTTATAGATCCATATACGACTGTAAGGTCTTGCACCTTTCCAGAGGGTCTTTCAAATTCAAAGCTTGATTTCTCGTGTATGGAATTATCACGGATTTTATGGCTTCAAGCCACTTAACAAAGTCAGGGCCCATCATTGCTTCTTTGCATGTAGTCGGTTCATCATTGTCAAACAACAATGATTTAACTCTCAAATCTTGGCATTTGATTACTTACCCGACCTACTTGGTTCAATAGTAACTTAGATCTCTGTGACCACAACCTTTGAGGCACGTGAGCCATGAGCATTGTTGTTGCCTCCGGGACACTTTTCGACGCTGCGCAACTCAGCACATATTAGCCAAGGTTCAACGACCTTGTCAAAGTTCTATTGTCCTCCCACTTAACTTTTCACCAAAATTCCTTCTCAAGAAACTCGACATTCTAAGCGACAAACACTTTTGTCTTCGGTGTTATGGAGGAATGCCCAATGGTTATTCGAAATAACCTACAAAGACATGCTCATCCGACTTTGGTTGTAAACACTTTACTTATGCCTAGCATACCAAAAATTTAAGAAAGGACAACCTGGGTTTTATCCCAAACCATGACTTATATGGTGTCATTTCAGCGGATCACGATGGAGCTCTTTTTAGTGTAAAAGCGGTAGCCACTAAAGCTTTAATCTTTTAAAATATAATGGCAGTTTTATAAATGACACCTTTGATCTTACCATGTCAAACAAGGTTTCATTACATATCTTGAACACTCCATACTCCTATGGTGTTTTGGGAAATGCAAATCCATGGAACGATTCCTCAAATCTTAGGTGTTTTGCTAAACTTGTAACTCAAACATCTTTCTTTATGATCCAATCATAAATTTTTTTATTTTCTTGTTACAATAATTTTCCACTTCATATTGAAAGTCTTTGAACATTTTCAAATGTTTCATACTTCTTCCTTATTGAGTAGGTATATACATATACTCACTCAAATCTTCGGAGAAAGCATATGAAGTTGAAATCCATCACCCACGACTACACATAATGGACTATATACATCAATATGTACAAATTCCAATAAGTTAGTCGCCTGTTCCTCTTTTGGCCTACGAACGGAGTTTTAATTATCTCTAGGAAAGTATCACAAGCGTCATTTCATCAAAATCAAAGACTCCAAAAATCCATCAACATGGAGTTTCTTCATGTATCCCTTTCAATATAATTTAAACGGTGATGTCACTTTGCAAGTGATCTTTCAATCATTTGTCTTGTGACATTTTAGCATTTAGTTTTGTGGTCATTATTTCTCCAACCAGACTTGTATATCATCCATCTATTATGGAATACGGTAATTATTTAAACAACCTTTTGTCATCATAATACCTGATCAAAATAACAATTATTGAAACAAATCTTGAAGGAAAGCTTTGATGCTAACGAGCAACACAACAACCCTTTGTTTGTTTTCGATGAATATCATCACATATTCTCTTGCTAGTTACTTAGGCCATTGCAGTTCATGAATTGTGTTGTCCTGTATGACACTTCATACCAACCAATTCGGTATCCAATACCGCAGAACCACATTGTTTAACAACCAAGGAATACAGCCATAACATGTATATTCTATATACCTAAGTTGGATATCTCCAATCTTTTCTTTTCTGCCAAATATTTTATAGATTCTCTTTCAACAATTCCTTTTCTTTTAAAAGAATCTATCAACATCAATAGTGGTGTCATTCACATGACACATAGTACAAAGTGTGTATAGTCAAATACTAATACCTTTGAACTTGCACTTTGAAGTGGATCACCTTCATCAAATGTTTGGCATTCTTTCAAAATTCCATTCTTTAGTAATCTTTTAGTGTAGTAAACATTTTACTTACATCTTCTATTCATCCTTATCATGAAAATTTTCATGATCAAGTTGCAATAGCTTATAAAGGTGAATTGCGAGTATAATGTTTCTTTTCCAAAACCTTTTGGAGGATTAGGACGACTAGCATCTCCAACCTTCACAAATTCTCATCAAATATGAGGACATATACTCTATCATGTTGTAACCAACACATTGTTTTAGATATCGCAATACCTTTCACATATGATGGTTTCTGAAACATTGCTTTCAGCTCTTAGATAAACTTGATATTAAAAACAATCTTTTGAGTATCAAGAATCATGGAAGCAAACATGATACATTAGATACTAACACTGGAATTGTTACTCTTGATTTAATACTGTTTATTAAACTTCACAGAGTAAACAGAGTTTGCTGAAAGTTTGCAACAGGACTTTTAAACTTTAGATTGACACTCAAAACAATACGATACCAGTTCGTAAAGAAAATATCCAGAATTTCTATAGTTCCACTATCTCAACTATAACTAAGCGTAAGGTGGTGAACGGATGCCAATGACTACAACAAACTATGCAAATTCACTTTGATTGTGTTTATGATAAATTGAGTTCGACTAATCCAAATTACAAATGAACTCCCACTCAAAACAACATCCCTCTAGTTGTTTTAGTGATTACACGAACCAAATCCACTACACCAAGTCCGATCATCACGTGAGATGATGTAGCTTCAAAGGCGAACAATCAACATGTTCATCATATCATCCATATGACTCATGCTTTAACTTTCGGTATTCTGTGTTCCGACACCATGTCTATACATGCTAGGCTCGTCAAGGTTAACCTTAGTATCCGCATGTGCAAATCTGGCTTGCACCCGTCGTATGCACACGTAGAATCTATCACACCCGATCATCATGAGATGCTTCGAAACGACGAGTCTTAGCAACGGTGCCTACTAAGGACGAACACTTTATTACTTGATATTTAGTGAGGGGGATCATCTTATAATGCTACCATCGCGATCTAATCAATACAAGATGCATAAAGGATTAACATCACAGGCAATTCATAATTAGTGTGATATGATATGGCCCTTTCTTCTTATGCCTTTCATCTCCATCTCCAAAGCACGGACATGATCTCCATCATCACCAGCATTGCGTCAAGGTCAAGGGGCGCTTCATGGTTGTCCATCATCACTAGCAACTATTACAACTACTTGGAATAAAGCTATTACAAGATGAATAGACACGCAGGTCTTAATGTAATTAAAGACAACCATTAGTTCTCGCCGTTGCCATATTACAATAAGAATCATTACATACATCAAATATAATCACAATAACATAATGGCCATATCACATCACAAAACCCCTGCAAAAACAAGTTAGACGCCTCTAATCTTATTTGCATGTTTTACGTGGCTTGGGGATTTCGAATAATAACAGATCTTACCTACGAACATGAACCACAACGTTGATACAAGTGCTATCAAGTGCAAAGTGTAGATTGGATCTATACTATGGTGAGAGAGACAGACACCCGCAAAGCCACTTGTGCAAAGCAAGTTACACGTCAAGCGTGGAGCAAGTCTCATGTGCGATGACATGTAAGGTTAATTGAGCCGCTTCATCCCACCATACCGCAAGATGCAAAGTACAAAGCAAAAGACAAGACGAGCACCAACGCCCACAAAACCATTGTGTTCTACTCGCAACAGATCTACGCAGACAAGGCTCGATACCACCGATGGGTTCAGTATGGAAAACAAAAAATCTACCTCAAGAACGAACAAAACCCAGATCTAATCTAGATAAAAGCCAAGATCTAATCTATTAGACATGTGCAACGAGATAGATCTGCACTAACCTCAGAGATCCGAAAGCGCCACGAGATTAGATCTCGGGGTTGATGTAGTCGATCACTTGTCGATCTCAAGATCGTGGACGATCCTTCCGACGCTGCTCCTAGCCGCTCCGCAATCGGTCACACGTCTTGAGTCGAAGAAGACCTTCCTCTCCCGTTCTAGCGGCAGCGGAGGTAGTAGATCTTCTCCACGGAATCCCAGCAGACGATGTGATGGTGGTGGTGGAGTAGAGAATTGCAGGCTTCGCCTAAGCCCGAGCAAGAGGGAAGGAGGAGGAGAGAGGCGGCTAGGGTTTGTTATGGTGGAGGTCTAGGAGTGGCGCCCCCTCCCCTCTATTTAAAGGAGGGAGGCGCCATGGGAGGGGGAGTCCTAGTAGGACTCCCCTCCCTCCTTGGCCGGCGGATTGGGAGGGGGGAGGAATCCTCCTCCCCCACGAATCCGTGTATTGCCCCATAAAGACTCCTTGATCCTTTCTTGGTTTTCAAGCAAACTCCAAGAAATCTTCTAGAACATTCCAGAACATTCCGAAACCTTCTAGAATCTCCATACAAACACTCCGGAACATTTCCTAACTTAGAAAATGATCCCCAATATATGAATCTTATTCTCCGGACAATTCCGGATCTCTTCGTGATGTCCCGGATCCAATCCGAGACTCCGAACAACATTCGGTCTCCAACGCACATTCCATATCTACTTAAAACAACTTCGAACCTTAAGTGTGTCACCCTACGGTTCGTGAACATGTAGACACATATCCGATCAATAACCATTAGCGGGATCTGGAGATCCATAACAGCTCCCACATACTCAACGATGACTTTGTGATCGATAGAACCATTTAACATACGAAACCAATTCCCTTTGTCATACGATACTATACTTATTCGAGGTTTGATCGTCGGTATCTTCATACCTAGTTCTACCTTGTTACTGATAAGTACTCTTTACTCGTTCCATGATATGTCATCCCTTGTGACCTAGTCACATGCTTGCAAGCTAACTAGATGACATTCCACCGAGAGGGCCCAGAGCATATCTATCCGTCATATGGATGGACAAATCCCAATCTTGGTCCATGCGCTTCAACACATACTTTCAGAATACCCAATGTCACCTTTATAACCACCCAGCCATTGAGCGTTTGATGTCATCAAAGTACCCATCCGGTGATGGTGATTAACACAACCTCATGGTCGAAGGATTAGGTTACTATGCATTTGAAAGCTTGTAGCAAAACGAACTTAATGACTTGATCTTATGCTATGCTTACTATGGGTGTGTGTCCATCACATCATTCTCCTAATGATATAACCTTGTTATTAATGACATCCAATGTCCATGATCAGGAAACCATGATCATCTATTAACCAACAAGCTAGTTCAACAAGAGGCTTACTAGGGACTCTTTTATGTTTACAAAACACACAAGTATTAATGTTTCCGGTTAATACAATTATAGCATGGGATGTAAACATTTATCATAAACATAAAGATATAATAATAACCACTTTATTATTGCCTCTTGGGCATATCTCCAACAGTGTGTTCTTTTTACTAACAACAACTAGAGTCATTGCATGTGTGTTCTCTTCAGAGACTACACATGGATCCACCAGTGTCATTACATGTGTGCTCTTTTCACAATCCACATATGGATCCCCTAGTGTCATTGCATGTGTGCTCTTTTTACTAACAACAACCAGAGTCATTGAAATGTGTGTTGTTTTCACATACCACCTATGGATCCACCAGTGTCATTGCATGTGTGTTCTTTTTACTAAAAACAACTGGAGTCATTTCATGACTGTTCTTTTCACGTACCACATATGGATCCACCAGTGTCATTGCATGTGTGCTCTTTTCACAATCCACACATGGATCCACCAGTGTCATTGCATGTGTTTTCTTTTTACTAACACCAACTGGAGTCATTTCATGACTATTCTTTTCACATACCACATATGGATCCACCAGTGTCATTGCATGTGTGTTCTTTTCACAATCCACCTATGGATCCACTAGTGTCATTGCATGTGTGTTCTTTTTAATAACAACAACTAGAGTCATTTCATGACTATTCTTTTCACATACCACATATGGATCCACTAGTGTCATTGAAATGTGTGTTCTCTTCAGAGACCACACATGGATCCACTAGTGTCATTGTATGTGTGTTCTTTTTACTACGAGCAATTGGAGTCATTGCATGTGTGTTCTTTCACATATCACATATGGATCCACCAGAGTCATTGAAATGTGTGTTCTTTTCACAATCCACCTATGGATCCACCACTGTCATTGCATGTGTGTTCTTTTTACTAACAACAACTAGAGTCATTTCATTTGTGTTCTTTTCACATACCACATATGGATCCACCGGTGTCATTGAAATGTGTGTTCTCTTTAGAGACCACACATGGATCCACCAGTGTCATTGCCTGTGTGTTCTTTTTACTAACAACAACCAGAGTCATTGCATGTGTGTTCTTTTCGCACACCACACATGGATCCACCTGTGTCATTGCAGGTGTGCTCTTTATACAATCCACCTATGGAGCCACCAGTGTCATTGCATGTGTGTTCTTTTTACTAACAACAATCAGAGTCATTGAAATGTGTGTTCTTTTCACATACCACATATGGATCCACTAGAGTCATTGAAATGTGTGTTCTTTTCACAATCCACCTATAGATCCACTAGTGTGATTGGATGTGTGTTCTTTTTACTAACAACAACTAGAGTCATTGCATGTGTATTCTCTTCAGAGACTACACACGGATCCACCAGTGTCATTACATGTGTGCTCTTTTCACAATCCACATATGGATCCCCTAGTGTCATTGCATGTGTGCTCTTTTTACTAACAACAACCAGAGTCATTGAAATGTGTGTTGTTTTCACATACCACCTATGGATCCACCAGTGTCATTGCATGTGTGTTCTTTTTACTAAAAACAACTGGAGTCATTTCATGACTGTTCTTTTCACGTACCACATATGGATCCACCAGTGGCATTACATGTGTGCTCTTTTCACAATACACATATGCATCCCCTAGTGTCATTGCATGTGTGCTCTTTTTACTAACAACAACCAGAGTCATTGAAATGTGTGTTCTTTTCACATACCACATATGGATCCACCAGTGTCATTGCATGTGTGTTCTTTTCACAATCCACCTATGGATCCACTAGTGTCATTGCATGTGTGTTCTTTTTAATAACAACAACTAGAGTCATTTCATGACTATTCTTTTCACATACCACATATGGATCCACTAGTGTCATTGAAATGTGTGTTCTCTTCAGAGACCATACATGGATCCACTAGTGTCATTGTATGTGTGTTCTTTTTACTACCAGCAACTGGAGTCATTGCATGTGTGTTCTTTCACATATCACATATGGATCCACCAGAGTCATTGAAATGTGTGTTCTTTTCACAATCCACCTATGGATCCACCAGTGTCATTGCATGTGTGTTCTTTTTACTAACAACAACTGGAGTCATTTCATGTGTGTTCTTTTCACATACCACATATGGATCCACCGGTGTCATTGAAATGTGTGTTCTCTTGAGAGACCACACATGGATCCACCAGTGTCATTGCCTGTGTGTTCTTTTTACTAACAACAACCAGAGTCATTGCATGTGTGTTCTTTTCGCATACCACACATGGATCCACCTGTGTCATTGCATCTGTGCTCTTTTCACAATCCACCTATGGAGCCACCAGTGTCATTGCATGTGTGTTCTTTTTACTAACAACAACTAGAGTCATTGAAATGTGTGTTCTTTTCACATACCACATATGGATCCACCAGAGTCATTGAAATGTGTGTTCTTTTCACAATCCACCTATAGATCCACCAGTGTGATTGCATGTGTGTTCTTTTTACTAACAACAACTAGAGTCATTTCATGTGTGTTCTTTTCACATACCACATATGGATCCACCGGTGTCATTGAAATGTGTGTTCTCTTTAGAGACCACACATGGATCCACCAGTGTGCATGTGTGTTCTTTTTACTAACAACAACCAGAGTCATTGAAATGTGTGTTCTTTTCACATACCACATATGGATCCACCAGTGTCATTGCTTGTGTGTTCTTTTTACTAACAACAACCAGAGTCATTGCATGTGTGTTCTCTTTACTAACAACATCCAGAGTCATTGAATTGTGTGTTCTCTTTAGAGACCACACATGGATCCACCAGTGTCATTGCATGTGTATTCTTTTTACTAACAACAACTAGAGTCATTGAAATGTGTGTTCCCTTTAGAGACCACACATGGATCAACCAGTGTTATTGCATGTCTTTTCTTTTTACTAACAACAACCAGAGTCATTGAAATGTGTGTTCTTTTCACATACCACATATGGATCCACCAGAGTCATTGAAATGTGTGTTCTTTTCACAATCCACCTATGGTTGCATGCGTGTTCTTTTTACTAACAACAACTAGAGTCATTTCACGTTTGTTCTTTTCACATACCACATATGGATCCACTGGTGTCATTGAAATGTGTGTTCTCTTTAGAGACCACACATGAATCCACCAGTGTCATTGCATGTGTGTTCTTTTTACTAACAACAACCAGAGTCATTGAAATGTGTGTTCTTTTCACATACCACATATGGATCCACCAGTGTCATTGCATGTGTGTTCTTTTCACAATACACCTATGGATCCATCAGTGTCATTGCATGTGTGTTCTTTTTACTAAAAACAACTGGAGTCATTTCATGAATGTTCTTTACACGTACCACATATGGAACCACTAGTGTCATTGAAATGTGTGTTCTCTTTAGAGACCACACATGGATCCACCAGTGTCATTGCATGTGTGTTCTTTTCACAATCCACCTATGGATCCACTAGTGTCATTGCATGTGTGTTCTTTTTACTAACAACAACTGGAGTCATTTCATGACTATTCTTTTCACATACCACATATGGATCCAATAGTGTCATTGAAATGTGTGTTCTCTTCAGAGACCACACATGGATCCACCAGTGTCATTGTATGTGTGTTCTTTTTACTAACAGCAACTAGAGTCATTCCATGTGTGTGTTTTCACATATCACATATGGATCCACCAGAGTCATTGAAATGTGTGTTCTTTTCACAATCCACCTATGGATCCACCAGTGTCATTGCATCTGTGTTCTTTTTACTAACAACAACTCGAGTCATTTCATGTGTGTTCTTTTCACATACCACATATGGATCCACCGGTGTCATTGAAATGTGTGTTCTCTTAAGAGACCACACATGGATCCACTAGTGTCATTGCCTGTGTGTTCTTTTTTCTAACAACAACCAGAGTCATTGCATGTGTGTTCTTTTCACATACCACATATGGATCCACAGTGTCATTGCATGTGTGCTCTTTTCACAATCCACCTATGGATCCACCAGTGTCATTGCATGTGTGTTCTTTTTACTAACAACAACCATAGTCATTGAAATGTGTGTTCTTTTCACATACCACATATAGATCCACCAGATTCATTGAAATGTGTGTCTTTTCACAATCCACCTATGGATCCACCAGTGTGATTGCATGTGTGTTCTTTTTACTAACAACAACTGGAGTCATTTCATGTGTGTTCTTTTGACATACCACATATGGATCCACCGGAGTCATTGAAATGTGTGTTCTCTTTAGAGACCACACATGGATCCACCAGTGTCATTGCATGTGTGTTCTTTTTACTAATAACAACCAGAGTCATTGAAATGTGTGTTCTTTTCACATACCACATATGGATCCACCAGTGTCATTGCATGCGTGTTCTTTTTACTAACAACAACCAGAGTCATTGCATGTGTATTCTCTTTACTAACAACAACCAGAGTCATTGAAATGTGTGTTCTCTTTACAAACCACACATGGATCCACCAGTGTCATTGTATGTGTGTTCTTTTTACTAACAGCAACTGGAGTCATTGCATGTGTGTTCCCTTCAGAGACCACACATGGATCTACCAGTGTCATTGCATGTGTGCTCTTTTCACAATCCACCTATGGATCCACCAGTGTCATTGCATGTGTGTTCTTTTTACTAACAACATTTTGAGTCATTTCATGACTATTCTTTTCACATACCACATATGGATCCACCAGTGTCATTGAAATGTGTGTTCTCTTCAGAGACCACACATGGATCCACCAGTGTCATTGTCGGTGTGTTCTTTTACTAACAAAGAATCGAGTCATTGCATGTGTGTTCTTTTCACATATCACATATGGATCCACCAGAGTCATTGAAATGTGTGTTCTTTTCACAATCCACCTATGGATCCACCAGTGTCATTGCATGTGTGTTCTTTTTACTAACAACAACCAGACTCATTGCATGTGTGTTCTTTTCACATACCACATATGGATCCACCAGTGTCATTGCATGTGGGTTCTTTTCACAATCCACATATGGATCCACCAGTGTCATTGCATGTGTGTTCTTTTTACTAACAACAACTGGAGTCATTGCATGTGTGTTCTCATCAGAGACTACACATGGATCCACCAGTGGCATTACATGTGTGCTCTTTTCACAATCCACATATGCATCCCCTAGTGTCATTGCATGTGTGCTCTTTTTACTAACAACAACCAGAGTCATTGAAATCTGTGTTGTTTTCACATACCACCTATGGATCCACCAGTGTCATTGCATGTGTGTTCTTTTTACTAAAAACAACTGGAGTCATTTCATGATTGTTCTTTTCACGTACCACATATGGATCCACCAGTGTCATTGAAATGTGTGTTCTCTTCAGAGACCACACATGGATCCACCAGTGTCATTGCGTGTGTGTTCTTTTTACTAACAACAACTGGAGTCATTGCATGTGTGTTCTCTTCAGAGACCACACATGGATCCACCAGTGTCATTGCATGTGTGCTCTTTTCACAATCCACCTATGGATCCACCGGTGTCACTGCATTTGTGTTATTTTTACTAACAACAACCAGAGTCAATGAAGTGTGTGTTCTTTTCACATACCACCTATGGATCCACCAGTGTCATTGCATCTGTGTTCTTTTCATAATCCACCTATGGATCCACCAGTGTCATTGCATGTGTGTTCTTTTTACTAACAACAACCAGAGTCATTGCATGTGTGTTCTTTTCACATACCACATATGGATCCACCAGTGTCATTGCATGTGTGTTCTTTTCACAATCCACCTATGGATCCACCAGTGTCATTGCATGTGTGTTCTTTTTAATAACAACAACTAGAGTCATTTCATGACTATTCTTTTCACATACCACATATGGATCCACTAGTGTCATTGAAATGTGTGTTCTCTTCAGAGACCACACATGGATCCACTAGTGTCATTGTATGTGTGTTCTTTTTACTACCAGCAACTGGAGTCATTGCATGTGTGTTGTTTCACATGTCAGATATGGATCCACCAGAGTCATTGAAATGTGTGTTCTTTTCACAATCCACCTATGGATCCACCAGTGTCATTGCATGTGTGTTCTTTTTACAAACAACAACTGGAGTCATTTCATGTGTGTTCTTTTCACATACCACATATGGATCCACCGGTGTCATTGAAATGTGTGTTCTCTTTAGAGACCACACATGGATCCACGAGTGTGCATGTGTGTTCTTTTCACATACCACATGATGAGGATATATACAGGGATTATGATGATTCTGACTGCCTGAACTGGAAGGAAATATTGAGTGAAATCAATAATGACTATCAGGTGAATTCATTCCTAATTGAACCTGATGTTTTACTTAATGAGAACTTTATACTACCTAAGTCTATGCATCTTTGTATGATCAGGTTTATTGATAACACAAGTGTTGCGCGAGGAGGAGGAGGAGAGTTGCAGCAAGAAGGACAAGCGCTGATTTCCAATATCAACAAGTGCGCGAGGGAGGAGCGGGAGGCATGCGCACTAGGAGGCAATGAGGAAATCACGTATGAGCAAGAGAGAGATGGCGCAACAAGAATTACATGTTTGAGGTGTTCCACGACGTTTGGATCGGTTAATAAGGCCGAACCCATGTATGGGTCGGTATGTATCGTTTGAGTCGAACCAGTCGGTTTGGGCCAAGTTATGGCTGTTTTAGGCCGTTTAGAGGGGAGGACGCCACAGCCCTCATATAAACGTCCGTAGCCGTCACAAGTTAGGTTTTAAGACCACGTTAAAATATTTTGGAGTTGTTTCTTTCATAGAACCTCTGGAATTACCCTGTGTTCGAATCTACCAACTATAATTGAGTGTGATCTATTGTTCCATTGGGAATTAGTAGATTGCAGACTACCGTTTGTGGTCACGGCTGCGTGCGCAAGAGCGTGGTGTTGTGAATATCCTACAAGGTTCGAGAGCTGTTGCATTGGCATCAGGGATCGAGCGGGAGAGTTCATAGCTACAGGCTAGTTATCTATCATCCACCATCATCATCGCCATCCGCCATCGAGAAGATCGGGCCACCCCATATCATCTTGGTATCAGATTTCCTCGTTGCCTCGGTAAGCAATCCACAATCCATCCATAGATTCGAGAGTGTTTTTCATCCTATACAGAAAAAGCCCCACAAAACGAGTTGCCATAGCCTAGATTACATCGTAATCGAGTAATAGTTGCTTTCCACCATCTTTTTCTTCGTAGATTGGTTTTCTAGTTGTTCTAGTTGTTTTCCACCATCTTTTTCCGCTACCATCAAGTCAGATCCGACCAAGTAAAGAGTCCTAGTTGCATCGCTTGGCAAGTCGGAAAAAAATTGACCGTCGCCTCACCACGAGATCGGCCCTCATCTGAGCAAAAAAAAAATTCTGCCGCCATCCTGCCGCGGCAGGATTTTAGGCCGTTTTTCTGCCGTGGCAGAGACCAATTCTCAGGTCAAATTTTTTTTTCTTTTTTTTGTTTATTTTTTTTACTGAGTCCACATAGCGTACCTATCCTTGTGAGCCTTAGTAAGCCTTTATTTGTGTCTAAAACTATCCTACGAGACTAGCGTGCTTAGTGCTCTGGTCGCCAGCTTAGCAATCTTGTGCCCGTTTCGTTGAGACATTGCTAGCGTCTCTCCTTGTGCATTGCAACACGAACGTTCCTCCGACATACCTCACTTTACTGAGCTCATTTTCAAAGTTGCAGTTGCCCCATTTATCTCCACCGTGTGTGTTTCCGTGGGTCTTTGTCATACGATCAGCACTAGGACTTGTTTGCGGTGTAGTTAGGAAACCATACCTACAGCTCCACCATAAATAACCTGTGTGCCTTGTGATAGTTCTCTATACCTTTGGTATTCCCTTCATCACATCAGTGCATCAGTCTTTGATTTCGAATTGGTAAGCATCACTATTCACTTTGGAACGGTAAGATCTGCTTTCTTGTCAGTTTTTGAGTGAGTTGTGAGTGTGCCACCAAAACAATTTTGTGTTTTTGCACTAATGTACTAATCATGACTTCTACTAGTGTTGATGTGATGCAAAAATCAGATGATGTTTACCATGACTATTTAGCTATTGTGGTTGGCATGGCATATGATCCAACTACAATCAAGTGGCGATTGGAAAGTTCCGCCACACCCGCAGAATATCAGATTTGGGAAATTGATATGGGATTTGGTTTTGCGAGATGTCGTACTTTCGATAGCAAGTTTAATAGCCATATAGAATACATTCTTGCTCACCGACGTGTGGATGAAGAGGTAGCTCGTTGGTGGAAGGACGCAAGGATTGTGTATGGTGTCATGGGTAAAAAAATCCTTTGGGAAGATTTCAAGCAATTTCTACGTTCTATGTTTTTGAACAACTACAAATGGCCTATTCTAGAAATTTTGAGAGTGGACACTAATGAGACATGTGAGTTGTCTACTAACGTAATCATGTCTACTCCTAGTGTTGTATCTTGTGATGTACATGTTGCTTTTGAAGAAAGGGAGTCGCCTATTTTACAACCTGCATCACACGATCTGGTATTGTCACTTGAGGAGGATGTCGTAGTACCTACTACAGCTGAGAAGATTGTTGATGACATTGGTACTAATTTGGAGCTTCAGCCAACATGTGCGACATATTGTGAGTCTATTCCTTTACTGAAGCCTCCTTGTGATTTGCCTTACACTATTGTTTCAGCACCATGTGATAGTTTACCAAATTCCAATTTTGATCATGTGGTACTGATTACACATAAAGAAATACTTGCTCGAATACCACCTATTGATATTGTGTTTTCCATCATGCTAAATGAACCTATGAGTATGAGTTGTGCTATGGACAAGATTTCTGAAATTTCATGTCTAAATTCTAGCACATATTCTCCTTGTTTCACTTTCAATCTAATTGGTGAATTAGCATGCATGAAAATTTTCTTGTGGATCACATATGCATTACTTGTGATAGAATCGCTGAACTGAAACATGTTGTTTTCAGCCATACTTGTTGTGTGTCGATGACTTGTTGTGGGACTTATGCTGAAATTTGTGATAGTATGAAACTAAAGTCAGATCTAGTTGATATAATACAGCCAACACAAGTAATTTTACCTATGTTGGATCGTTGTAATCTTGCTAGCATAGAATCCAAGTTTTCATATCCTTTGTGTTTGTCCCAAAAGTCTTTGTCTAGCTGTGCTACTGCTCTATACTTCACTTATATTTGCAAATTGAGTTGCATCTTCCATACTGGACAACATGATCATGTTTATATTAATCAGAGTAGTGCAGTTGAAGCATGGTGTGAATCAATTTGGTTTTCTCACATATTGAATTGGTTAGATCTTGTCCACAAATTTGATCATAGATCTTCTTTAAGAAAACTGAATTTAATATTGAAGAACAAGACTATCTATTTAGTTGTTTTTCACCATGATCATGATTCTTTGTACTTCACTTATACCTGCAATGTAAGTTGCTTGATGTATACTGGACATACTTTTCATGTGAACAACAATAATACAACATGTTATATATACATATACTTTGCGTACACGTTGTTCTTTTTGTTTCTCCCACTTTTAGCTTACCTAAAGCCGAGGACAGCTTTTCATGAAGAAAGGGAGGATGAAGAGGATATATACAGGGATTATGATGATTCGACATTGCCGAATGGAAGGAAATATTGAGTGAAATCAATAATGACTATCAGGTGAATTCATTCCTAATTGAACCTGATGTTTTCCTTAATGAGAACTTTATACTACCTAAGTCTATGCATCTTTGTATGATCAGGTTTATTGATAACACAAGCGTTGCGCGAGGAGGAGGAGAGTTGCAGCAAGAAGGACAAGCGCTGATTTCCAATATCAACAAGTGTGCGAGGGAGGAGCGGGAGGCATGCACACTAGGAGGCAATGAGGAAATCATGTATGAGCAAGAGAAAGAGATGGCGCACCAAGAATTACATGTTTGAGGTGTTCCACGACGTTTGGACTGCGTGCCAATAAGGCCGAACCCATGTATGGGTCGGTATGTATCAGTTTGAGTCGAACTGAGTCGGGCTTTGGGCCAAGTTATGGCTGTTTTAGGCCCGTTTAGAGGGGAGGACGCCCCAGCCTCATATAAACGTCCGTAGTCACAAGTTAGGTTTTAAGACCACGTTAAAATATTTTGAGTTGTTTCTTTCATAGAACCTCTGAATTACCGTGTTCAAATCTACCAACTATAATTGAGTGTGATCTGTTGTTCCATTGGGAATTAGTAGATTGCATCACTGCTCAGGTCACGGCTGCGCGCAAGAGCGTGGTGTTGTGAATATCCTACAAGGTTCGAGAGCTGTTGCATTGGCATCAGGGATCGAGCGGGAGAGTTCATAGCTACAGGCTAGTTATCTATCATCCACCATCATCATCGCCATCCGCTTACAGAGAAGATCGGTCCACCCCATAACACCACATATGGATCCACCAGTGTCATTGCATGTGTGTTCTTTTTAGTAACAACAACTAGAGTCATTGCATGTGTGTTCTCTTTACTAACAACAACCAGAGTCATTGAAATGTGTGTTCTCTTTAGAGACCACACATGGATCCACCAGTGTCATTGCATGTGTGTTCTTTTTACTAACAACAACCAGCGTCATTGAAATGTGTGTTCTCTTCAGAGACCACACATGGATAAACCAGTGTCATTGCATGTGTGTTCTTTTTACTAACAACAACCAGAGTCATTGAAATGTGTGTTCTTTTCACATACCACATATGGATCCAGCAGAGTCATTGAAATGTGTGTTCTTTTCACAATACACCTATGGATCCACCAGTGTGATTGCATGTGTGTTCTTTTTACTAACAACAACTGGAGTCATTTTATGTGTTTTGTTTTCACATACCACATATGGATCCACCGGTGTCATTGAAATGTGTGTTCTCTTTAGAGACCACACATGGATCCACCAGTGTCATTGCATGTGTGTTCTGTTTACTAACAACAACCAGAGTCATTGAAATGTGTGTTCTTTTCACATACCACCTATGCATCCACCAGTGTCATTGCATGTGTGTTCTTTTTACTAAAAACAACTGGAGTCATTTCATGACTGTTCTTTTCACGTACCACATATGGATCCACCAGTATCATTGAAATGTGTGTTCTCTTCAGATACCACACATGGATCCACCAGTGTCATTGCATGTGTGTTCTTTTACTAACAACAACTAGAGTCATTGCATGTGTGTTCTCTTCAGAGACCACACATGGATCCACCAGTGTCATTGCATGTGTGCACTTTTCACAATCCACCTATGGATCCACCAGTGTCATTGCATGTGTGTTATTTTTACTAACAACAACCAGAGTCATTGAAATGTGTGTTCTTTTCACATACCACCTATGGATCCACCAGTGTCATTGCATGTGTGTTCTTTTCATAATCCACCTATGGATCCATCAGTGTCATTACATGTGTGTTCTTTTTACTAACAACAACCAGAGTCATTGCATGTGTGTTCTTTTCACATACCACCTATGGATCCACCAGTGTCATTGCATGTGTGTTCTTTTCACAATCCACCTATAGATCCACCAGTGTGATTGCATGTGTGTTCTTTTTACTAACAACAACTGGAGTCATTTCATGTGTGTTCTTTTCACATACCACATATGGATCCACTAGTGTCATTGAAATGTGTGTTCTCTTTAGAGACCACACATGGATCCACCAGTGTGCATGTGTGTTCTTTTTACTAACAACAACCAGAGTCATTGAAATGTGTGTTCTTTTCATAATCCACCTATGGATCCACTAGTGTCATTGCATGTGCATTCTTTTTACTAACAACAACCAGAGTTATTGGATGTGTTTTTTCATATACCACATATGGATCCACCAGTGTCATTGCATGTGTGTTCTTTTCACAATCCACCTATGGATCCACTAGTGTCATTGCATGTGTGTTCTTTTTACTAACAACAACTGGAGTCATTTCATGACTATTCTTTTCACATACCACATATGGATCCAATAGGGTCATTGAAATGTGTGTTCTCTTCAGAGACCACACTTGGATCCACCAGTGTCATTGTATGTGTGTTCTTTTTACTAACAGCAACTGGAGTCATTCCATGTGTGTTCTTTTCACATATCACATATGGATCCACCAGAGTCATTGAAATGTGTGTTCTTTTCACAATCCACCTATGGAACCACCAGTGTCATTGCATCTGTGTTCTTTTTACTAACAACAACTGGAGTCATTTCATGTGTGTTCTTTTCACATACCACATATGGATCCACCGGTGTCATTGAAATGTGTGTTCTCTTAAGAGACCACACATGGATCCACTAGTGTCATTGCCTGTGTGTTCTTTTTCTAACAACAACCAGAGTCATTGCATGTGTCTTCTTTTCACATACCACATATGGATCCACAGTGTCATTGCATGTGTGCTCTTTTCACAATCCACCTATGGATCCACCAGTGTCATTGCATGTGTGTTCTTTTTACTAACAACAACCATAGTCATTGAAATGTGTGTTCTTTTCACATACCACATATAGATCCACCAGATTCATTGAAATGTGTGTCTTTTCACAATCCACCTATGGATCCACCAGTGTGATTGCATGTGTGTTCTTTTTACTAACAACAGCTGGAGTCATTTCATGTGTGTTCTTTTCACATTCCACATATGGATCCACCGGTGTCATTGAAATGTGTGTTCTCTTTAGAGACCACACATGGATCCACCAGTGTCATTGCATGTGTGTTCTTTTTACTAATAACAACCAGAGTCATTGAAATGTGTGTTCTTTTCACATACCACATATGGATCCACCAGTGTCATTGCATGCGTGTTCTTTTTACTAACAACAACCAGAGTCATTGCATGTGTCTTCTCTTTCCTAACAACAACCAGAGTCATTGAAATGTGTGTTCTCTTTAGAAACCACACATGGATCCACCAGTGTCATTGCATGTGTGTTCTTTTTACTAACAACAACCAGAGTCATTGAAATGTGTGTTCCCTTTAGAGACCACAAATGGATCAACCAGTGTCATTGCATGTGTTTTCTTTTTACTAACAACAACCAGAGTCATTGAAATGTGTGTTCTTTTCACATACCACATATGGATCCACCAGAGTCATTGAAATGTGTGTTCTCTTCACAATCCACCTATGGATCCACCAGTGTGATTGCATGCGTGTTCTTTTTTACTAACAACAACTAGAGTCATTTCATGTGTGTTCTTATCACATACCACATATGGATCCACCGGTCTCATTGAAATGTGTGTTCTCTTTAGAGACCACGCATGGATCCACCAGTGTCATTGCATGTGTGTTCTTTTTACTAACAACAACCAGAGTCATTGAAATGTGTGTTCTCTTCAGAGACCACACATGGATCAACCAGTGTCATTGCATGTGTGTTCTTTTTACTAACAACAACCAGATTCATTGAAATGTGTGTTCTTTTCACATACCACATATGAATCCACCAGAGCATTGAAATGTGTGTTATTTTCACAATCCACCTATGGATCCACCAGTGTGATTGCATGTGTGTTGTTTTTACAAACAACAATTGGAGTCATTTCATGTGTGTTCTTTTCACATACCACATATGGATCCAAAGCTATCATTGAAATGTGTGTTCTCTTCAGATACCAGACATGGATCCACCAGTGTCATTGCATGTGTGTTATTTTTACTAACAACAACCAGAGTCATTGAAATGTGTGTTCTTTTCACATACCACCTATGGATCCACCAGTGTCATTGCATGTGTGTTCTTTTCATAATCCACCTATGGATCCACCAGTGTCATTGCATGTGTGTTCTTTTTACTGACAACAACCAGAGTCATTGCATGTGTGTTCTTTTCACATAACACATATGGATCCACCAGTGTCATTGCATGTGTGTTCTTTTCACAATCCACCTATGGATCCACCAGTGTCATTGCATGTGTGTTCTTTCACAATCCACCTATGGATCCACCAGTGTCATTGCATGTGTGTTCTTTTTACTAACAACAACTAGAGTCATTTCATGACTATTCTTTTCACATACCACATATGGATCCACCAGTGTCTTTGAAATGTGTGTTCTCTTCAGAGACCACACATGGATCCACCAGTGTCATTGTATGTGTGTTCTTTTTACTATCAGCAACTGGAGTCATTGCATGTGTGTTCTTTTCACATATCACATATGGATCCACCAGAGTCGTTGAAATGTGTGTTCTTTTCACAATCCACCTATGGATCCACCAGTGTCATTGCATGTGTGTTCTTTTTACTAACAACAACTGGAGTCATTTCAAGTGTGTTCTTTTCACATACCACATATGGATCCACCGGTGTGATTGAAATGTGTGTTCTCTTTAGAGACCACACATGGATCCACCAGTGTCATTGCCTATGTATTCTTTTTACTAACAACAACAAGAGTCATTGCATGTGTGTTCTTTTCACATACCATATATGGATCCACCAGTGTCATTGCATGGGTGCTCTTTCCACAATCCACCTATGGATCCACCAGTGTCATTGCATGTGTGTTCTTTTTACTAATAACAACCAGAGTCATTGAAATGTGTGTTCTTTTCACATACCACATATGGATCCACTAGAGTCATTGAAATGTGTGTTCTTTTCACAATCCACCTATAGATCCACCAGTGTGATTGCATGTGTGTTCTTTTTACTAACAACAACTATAGTCATTTCATGTGTGTTCTTTTCACATACCACATATGGATCCACCAGTGTCATTGAAATGTGTGTTCTCTTTAGAGACCACACATGGATCCACCAGTGTCATTGCATGTGTGTTCTTTTTACTAATAACAACCAGAGTCATTGAAATGTGTGTTCTTTTCACATACCACATATGGATCCACCAGTGTCATTGCATGCGTGTTCTTTTTACTAACAACAACCAGAGTCATTGCATGTGTCTTCTCTTTACTAACAACAACCAGAGTCATTGAAATGTGTGTTCTCTTTAGAGACCACACATGGATCCACCAGTGTCATTGCATGTGTGTTCTTTTTACTAACAACAACCAGAGTCATTGAAATGTGTGTTATTTTCACATACCACATATGGATCCACCAGAGTCGTTGAAATGTGTGTTCTTTTCACAATCCACCTATGGATCCACCAGTGTCATTTGCATGTGTGTTCTTTTTACTAACAACAACTGGAGTCATTTCAAGTGTGTTCTTTTCACATACCACATATGGATCCACCGGTGTGATTGAAATGTGTGTTCTCTTTAGAGACCACACATGGATCCACCAGTGTCATTGCCTATGTATTCTTTTTACTAACAACAACAAGAGTCATTGCATGTGTGTTCTTTTCACATACCATATATGGATCCACGAGTGTCATTGCATGGGTGCTCTTTCCACAATCCACCTATGGATCCACCAGTGTCATTGCATGTGTGTTCTTTTTACTAACAACAACCAGAGTCATTGAAATGTGTGTTCTTTTCACATACCACATATGGATCCACTAGAGTCATTGAAATGTGTGTTCTTTTCACAATCCACCTATAGATCCACCAGTGTGATTGCATGTGTGTTCTTTTTACTAACAACAACTATAGTCATTTCATGTGTGTTCTTTTCACATACCACATATGGATCCACCAGTGTCATTGAAATGTGTGTTCTCTTTAGAGACCACACATGGATCCACCAGTGTCATTGCATGTGTGTTCTTTTTACTAACAACAACCAGAGTCATTGAAATGTGTGTTATTTTCACATACCACATATGGATCCACCAGTGTCATTGCATGTGTGTTCTTTTTACTAACAACAACCAGAGTCATTGCATGTTTTCTCTTTACTAACAACAACCAGAGTCATTGAAATGTGTGTTCTCTTTAGAGACCACACATGGATCCACCAGTGTCATTGCATGTGTGTTCTTTTTACTAACAACAACTAGAGTCATTGAAATGTGTGTTCCCTTTAGAGACCACACATGGATCAACCGGTGTCATTGCATCTGTTTTCTTTTTACTAACAACAACCAGAGTCATTGAAATGTGTGTTCTTTTCACATACCACATATGGATCCACCAGACTCATTGAAATGTGTGTTCTTTTCACAATCCACCTATGGATCCACCAGTGTGATTACATGCGTGTTCTTTTTACTAACAACAACTAGAGTCATTTCACGTGTGTTCTTTTCATATACCACATATGGATCCACCGGTGTCATTGAAATGTGTGTTCTCTTTAGAGACCACACATGGATCCACCAGTGTCATTGCATGTGTGTTCTTTTTACTAACAACAACCAAAGTCATTGAAATGTGTGTTCTTTTCACATACCACATATGGATCCACCAGTGTCATTGCATGTGTGTTCTTTTCACAATCCACCTATGGATCCATCAGTGTCATTGCATGTGTGTTCTTTTTACTAAAAACAACTGGAGTCATTTCATGACTGTTCTTTACACGTACCACATATGGATCCACTAGTGTCATTGAAATGTGTGTTCTCTTCAGAGACCACACATGGATCCACCAGTGTCATTGCATGTGTGTTCTTTTACTAACAACGATCGAGTCATTGCATGTGTGTTCTTTCAGAGACCACACATGGATCCACCATGTCATTGCATGTGTGCTCTTTCACAATCCACCTATGGATCCACTAGTGTCATTGCATGTGTGTTCTTTTTACTAACAATAACTAGAGTCATTGAAATGTGTGTTCTTTTCACATACCACCTATGGATCCACCAGTGTCATTGCATGTGTGTTCTTTTCACAATCCACCTATGGATCCATCAGTGTCATTGCATGTGTGTTCTTTTTACTAAAAACAACTGGAGTCATTTCATGACTGTTCTTTACACGTACCACATATGGATCCACTAGTGTCATTGAAATGTGTGTTCTCTTCAGAGACCACACATGGATCCACCAGTGTCATTGCATGTGTGTTCTTTTTACTAACAACGACTGGAGTCATTGCATGTGTGTTCTCTTCAGAGACCACACATGGATCCACCAGTGTCATTGCATGTGTGCTCTTTTCACAATCCACCTATGGATCCACTAGTGTCATTGCATGTGTGTTCTTTTTACTAACAATAACTAGAGTCATTGAAATGTGTGTTCTTTTCACATACCACCTATGGATCCACCAGTGTCATTGCATGTGTGTTCTTTTTACTAAAAACAACTGTAGTCATTTCATGACTGTTCTTTTCACGTACCACATATGGATCCACCAGTGTCATTGAAATGTGTGTTCTCTTCAGAGACCACACATGGATCCACCAGTGTCATTGCATGTGTGTTCTTTTACTAACAACAACTGGAGTCATTGCATGTGTGTTCTCTTCAGAGACCACACATGGATCCACCAGTGTCATTGCATGTGTGTTCTTTTTACTAACAACTACCAGAGTCATTGGAATGTGTGTTCTTTTCACATACCACCTATGGATCCACCAGTCTCATTGCATGAGTGTTCTTTTCATAATCCACCTATGGATCCACCAATGTCATTGCATGTGCGTTCTTTTTACTAACAACAACCATAGTCATTGCATGTGTGTTCTTTTCACATACCACATATGGATCCACCAGTGTCATTGCATGTGTGTTCTTTTCACAATCCACCTATGGATCCACTAGTGTCATTGCATGTGTGTTCTTTTTACTAACAACAACTAGAGTCATTTCATGACTATTCTTTTCACATACCACATATGGATCCAATAGTGTCATTGAAATGTGTGTTCTCTTCAGAGACCACACATGGATCCACCAGTGTCATTGTATGTGTGTTCTTTTTACTAATAGCAGCTGGAGTCATTCCATGTGTGTTCTTTTCACATATCACATATGGATCCACCAGAGTCATTGAAATGTGTGTTCTTTTCACAATCCACCTATGGATCCACCAGTGTCATTGCATCTGTGTTCTTTTTACTAACAACAACTGGAGTCATTTCATGTGTGTTCATTTCACATACCACATATGGATCCACCGGTGTCATTGAAATGTGTGTTCTCTTTAGAGACCACACATGGATCCACCAGTGTCATTGCATGTGTGTTCTTTTTACTAATAACAACCAGAGTCATTGAAATGTGTGTTCTTTTCACATACCACATATGGATCCACCAGTGTCATTGCATGCGTGTTCTTTTTACTAACAACAACCAGAGTCATTGCATGTGTCTTCTCTTTACTAATAACAACCAGAGTCATTGAAATGTGTGTTCTCTTTAGAGACCACACATGGATCCACCGGTGTCATTGCATGTGTGTTCTTTTTACTAACAACAACCAGAGTCATTGAAATGTGTGTTCTCTTCAGAGACCACACATGGATCAACTAGTGTCATTGCATGTGTGTTCTTTTTACTAACAACAACCAGATTCATTGAAATGTGTGTTCTTTTCACATACCACATATGAATCCACCAGAGTCATTGAAATGTGTGTTATTTTCACAATCCACCAGTGTGATTGCATGTGTGTTCTTTTTACTAACAACAACTGGAGTCATTTCATGTGTGTTCTTTTCACATACCACATATGGATCCACCGCTATCATTGAAATGTGCGTTCTCTTCAGATACCACACATGGATCCACCAGTGTCATTGCATGTGTGTTATTTTTACTAACAACAACCAGTCATTGAAATGTGTGTTCTTTTCACATACCACGTATGGATCCACCAGTGTCATTGCATGTGTGTTCTTTTCATAATCCACCTATGGATCCACCAGTGTCATTGCATGTGTGTTCTTTTTACTAACAATAACCAGAGTCATTGCATGTGTGTTCTTTTCACATACCACATATGGATCCACCAGCGTCATTGCATGTGTGTTCTTTTCACAATCCACCTATGGATCCACCAGTGTCATTGCATGTGTCTTCTTTTTACTAACAACAACTAGAGTCATTTCATGACTATTCTTTTCACATACCACATATGGATCCACCAGTATCATTGAAATGTGTGTTCTCTTCAGAGACCACACATGGATCCACCAGTGTCATTGTATGGGTGTTCTTTTTACTAACAGCAACTGGAGTCATTGCATGTGTGTTCTTTTCACATATCACATATGGATCCACCCGAGTCATTGAAATGTGTATTATTTTCACAATCCACCTATGGATCCACCAGTGTCATTGCATGTGTGTTCTTTTTACTAACAACAACTGGAGTCATTTCATGTGTGTTCTTTTCACATACCACATATGGATCCAGCGGTGTGATTGAAATGTGTGTTCTCTTTAGAGACCACACATGGATCCACCAGTGTCATTGCCTGTGTGTTCTTTTTACTAACAACAACAAGAGTCATTGCATGTGTGTTCTTTTCACATACCACATATGGATCCACCAGTGTCATTGCATGTGTGCTCTTTTCACAATCCACCTATGGATCCACTAGTGTCATTGCCCGTGTGTTCTTTTTACTAACAACACCCAGAGTCATTGCATGTGTGTTCTTTTTACTAACAACAACTAGAGTCATTTCATGACTATTCTTTTTACATACCACATATGGATCCACCAGTGTCATTGAAATGTGTGTTCTCTTCAGAGACCACACATGGATCCACCATGTCATTGTATGTGTGTTCTTTTTACTAACAAAGAACGGAGTCATTGCATGTGTGTTCTTTTCACATATCACATATGGATCCACCAGAGTCGTTGAAATGTGTGTTCTTTTCACAATCCACCTATGGATCCACCAGTGTCATTGCATGTGTGTTCTTTTTACTAACAACAACTGGAGTCATTTCAAGTGTGTTCTTTTCACATACCACATATGGATCCACCGGTGTGATTGAAATGTGTGTTCTCTTTAGAGACCACACATGGATCCACCAGTGTCATTGCCTATGTATTCTTTTTACTAACAACAACAAGAGTCATTGCATGTGTGTTCTTTTCACATACCATATATGGATCCACCAAAGGTCATTGAATGGGTGCTCTTTACACAATCCACCTATGGATCCACCAGTGTCATTGCATGTGTGTTCTTTTTACTAACAACAACCAGAGTCATTGAAATGTGTGTTCTTTTCACATACCACATATGGATCCACTAGAGTCATTGAAATGTGTGTTCTTTTCACAATCCACCTATAGATCCACCAGTGTGATTGCATGTGTGTTCTTTTTACTAACAACAACTATAGTCATTTCATGTGTGTTCTTTTCACATACCACATATGGATCCACCAGTGTCATTGAAATGTGTGTTCTCTTTAGAGACCACACATAGATCCACCAGTGTCATTGCATGTGTGTTCTTTTTACTAATAACAACCAGAGTCATTGAAATGTGTGTTCTTTTCACATACCACATATGGATCCACCAGTGTCATTGCATGCGTGTTCTTTTTACTAACAACAACCAGAGTCATTGCATGTGTCTTCTCTTTACTAACAACAACCATAGTCATTGAAATGTGTGTTCTCTTTAGAGACCACACATGGATCCACTAGTGTCATTGCATGTGTGTTCTTTTTACTAACAACAACCAGAGTCATTGAAATGTGTGTTATTTTCACATACCACATATGGATCCACCAGAGTCGTTGAAATGTGTGTTCTTTTCACAATCCACCTATGGATCCACCAGTGTCATTGCATGTGTGTTCTTTTTACTAACAACAATTGGAGTCATTTCAAGTGTGTTCTTTTCACATACCACATATGGATCCACCGGTGTGATTGAAATGTGTGTTCTCTTTAGAGACCACACATGGATCCACCAGTGTCATTGCCTATGTATTCTTTTTACTAACAACAACAAGAGTCATTGCATGTGTGTTCTTTTCACATACCATATATGGATCCACCAGTGTCATTGCATGGGTGCTCTTTCCACAATCCACCTATGGATCCACCAGTGTCATTGCATGTGTGTTCTTTTTACTAACAACAACCAGAGTCATTGAAATGTGTGTTCTTTTCACATACCACATATGGATCCACTAGAGTCATTGAAATGTGTGTTCTTTTCACATTCCACCTATAGATCCACCAGTGTGATTGCATGTGTGTTATTTTTACTAACAACAACTATAGTCATTTCATGTGTGTTCTTTTCACATACCACATATGGATCCACCAGTGTCATTGAAATGTGTGTTCTCTTTAGAGACCACACATGGATCCACCAGTGTCATTGCATGTGTGTTCTTTTTACTAATAACAACCAGAGTCATTGAAATGTGTGTTCTTTTCACATACCACATATGGATCCACCAGTGTCATTGCATGCGTGTTCTTTTTACTAACAACAACCAGAGTCATTGCATGTGTCTTCTCTTTACTAACAACAACCAGAGTCATTGAAATGTGTGTTCTCTTTAGAGACCACACATGGATCCACCAGTGTCATTGCATGTGTGTTCTTTTTACTAACAACAACCAGAGTCATTGAAATGTGTGTTATTTTCACATACCACATATGGATCCACCAGTGTCATTGCATGTGTGTTCTTTTTACTAACAACAACCAGAGTCATTGCATGTTTTCTCTTTACTAACAACAACCAGAGTCATTGAAATGTGTGTTCTCTTTAGAGACCACACATGGATCCACCAGTGTCATTGCATGTGTGTTCTTTTTACTAACAACAACTAGAGTCATTGAAATGTGTGTTCCCTTTAGAGACCACACATGGATCAACCAGTGTCATTGCATGTGTTTTCTTTTTACTAACAACAACCAGAGTCATTGAAATGTGTGTTCTTTTCACATACCACATATGGATCCACCAGAGTCAAGAAATGTGTGTTCTTTTCACAATCCACCTATGGATCCACCAGTGTGATTACATGCGTGTTCTTTTTACTAACAACAACTAGAGTCATTTCACGTGTGTTCTTTTCATATACCACATATGGATCCACCGGTGTCATTGAAATGTGTGTTCTCTTTAGAGACCACACATGGATCCACCAGTGTCATTACATGTGTGTTCTTTTTACTAACAACAACCAGAGTCATTGAAATGTGTGTTCTTTTCACATACCACATATGGATCCACCAGTGTCATTGCATGTGTGTTCTTTTCACAATCCACCTATGGATCCATCAGTGTCATTGCATGTGTGTTCTTTTTACTAAAAACAACTGGAGTCATTTCATGACTGTTCTTTACACGTACCACATATGGATCCACTAGTGTCATTGAAATGTGTGTTCTCTTTAGAGACCACACATGGATCCACCAGTTTCATTGCATGTGTGTTCTTTTTACTAACAACGACTGGAGTCATTGCATGTGTGTTCTCTTCAGAGACCACACATGGATCCACCAGTGTCATTGCATGTGTGCTCTTTTCACAATCCACCTATGGATCCACTAGTGTCATTGCATGTGTGTTCTTTTTACTAACAATAACTAGAGTCATTGAAATGTGTGTTCTTTTCACATACCACCTATGGATCCACCAGTGTCATTGCATGTGTGTTCTTTTCACAATCCACCTATGGATCCATCAGTGTCATTGCATCTGTGTTCTTTTTACTAAAAACAACTGGAGTCATTTCATGACTGTTCTTTACACGTACCACATATGGATCCACTAGTGTCATTGAAATGTGTTCTTCTTCAGAGACCACACATGGATCCACCAGTGTCATTGCATGTGTGTTCTTTTTACTAACAACGACTGGAGTCATTGCATGTGTGTTCTCTTCAGAGACCACATATGGATCCACCAGTGTCATTGCATGTGTGCTCTTTTCACAATCCACCTATGGATCCACTAGTGTTATTGCATGTGTGTTCTTTTTACTAACAATAACTAGAGTCATTGAAATGTGTGTTCTTTTCACATACCACCTATGGATCCACCAGTGTCATTGCATGTGTGTTCTTTTTACTAAGAACAACTATAGTCATTTCATGACTGTTCTTTTCACGTACCACATATGGATCCACCAGTGTCATTGAAATGTGTGTTCTCTTCAGAGACCACACATGGATCCACCAGTGTCATTGCATGTGTGTTCTTTTACTAACAACAACTAGAGTCATTGCATGTGTGTTCTCTTCAGAGACCACACATGGATCCACCAGTGTCATTGCATGTGTGTTCTTTTTACTAACAACTACCAGAGTCATTGGAATGTGTGTTCTTTTCACATACCACCTATGGATCCACCAGTCTCATTGCATGAGTGTTCTTTTCATAATCCACCTATGGATCCACCAATGTCATTGCATGTGCGTTCTTTTTACTAACAACAACCAGAGTCATTGCATGTGTGTTCTTTTCACATACCACATATGGATCCACCAGTGTCATTGCATGTGTGTTCTTTTCACAATCCACCTATGGATCCACTAGTGTCATTGCATGTGTGTTCTTTTTACTAACAATAACTAGAGTCATTGAAATTTGTGTTCTTTTCACATACCACCTATGGATCCACCAGTGTCATTGCATGTGTGTTCTTTTCACAATCCACCTATGGATCCATCAGTGTCATTGCATGTGTGTTCTTTTTACTAAAAACAACTGGAGTCATTTCATGACTGTTCTTTACACGTACCACATATGGATCCACTAGTGTCATTGAAATGTGTGTTCTCTTCAGAGACCACACATGGATCCACCAGTGTCATTGCATGTGTGTTCTTTTTACTAACAACGACTGGAGTCATTGCATGTGTGTTCTCTTCAGAGACCACACATGGATCCACCAGTGTCATTGCATGTGTGTTCTTTTCACAATCCACCTATGGATCCACCAGTGTCATTGCATGTGTGTTCTTTTTACTAACAACAACTGGAGTCATTTCAAGTGTGTTCTTTTCACATACCACATATGGATCCACCGTGTGATTGAAATGTGTGTTCTCTTTAGAGACCACACATGGATCCACCAGTGTCATTGCCTATGTATTCTTTTTACTAACAACAACAAGAGTCATTGCATGTGTGTTCTTTTCACATACCATATATGGATCCACCAGTGTCATTGCATGGGTGCTCTTTCCACAATCCACCTATGGATCCACCAGTGTCATTGCATGTGTGTTCTTTTTACTAACAACAACCAGAGTCATTGAAATGTGTGTTCTTTTCACATACCACATATGGATCCACTAGAGTCATTGAAATGTGTGTTCTTTTCACATTCCACCTATAGATCCACCAGTGTGATTGCATGTGTGTTCTTTTTACTAACAACAACTATAGTCATTTCATGTGTGTTCTTTTCACATACCACATATGGATCCACCAGTGTCATTGAAATGTGTGTTCTTTTAGAGACCACACATGGATCCACATGTCATTGCATGTGTGTTCTTTTTACTAATAACAACCAGAGTCATTGAAATGTGTGTTCTTTTCACATACCACATATGGATCCACCAGTGTCATTGCATGCGTGTTCTTTTTACTAACAACAACCAGAGTCATTGCATGTGTCTATTCTTTACTAACAACAACCAGAGTCATTGAAATGTGTGTTCTCTTTAGAGACCACACATGGATCCACCAGTGTCATTGCATGTGTGTTCTTTTTACTAACAACAACTAGTCATTGAAATGTGTGTTATTTTCACATACCACATATGGATCCACCAGTGTCATTGCATGTGTGGTCTTTTAACTAACAACCACAAGATTCATTGCATGTTTTCTTTACTAACAACAACCAGAGTCATTGAAATGTGTGTTCTCTTTAGAGACCACACATGGATCCACCAGTGTCATTGCATGTGTGTTCTTTTTACTAACAACAACTAGAGTCATTGAAATGTGTGTTCCCTTTAGAGACCACACATGGATCAACCAGTGTCATTGCATGTGTTTTCTTTTTACTAACAACAACCAGAGTCATTGAAATGTGTGTTCTTTTCACATACCACATATGGATCCACCAGAGTCATTGAAATGTGTGTTCTTTTCACAATCCACCTATGGATCCACCGGTGTGATTGCATGCGTGTTCTTTTTACTAACAACAACTACAGTCATTTCACGTGTGTTCTTTTCACATACCACATATGGATCCACCGGTGTCATTGAAATGTGTGTTCTCTTTAGAGACCACACATGGATCCACCAGTGTCATTGCCTATGTATTCTTTTTACTAACAACAACAAGAGTCATTGCATGTGTGTTCTTTTCACATACCATATATGGATCCACCAGTGTCATTGCATGGGTGCTCTTTCCACAATCCACCTATGGATCCACCAGTGTCATTGCATGTGTGTTCTTTTTACTAACAACGACTGGAGTCATTGCATGTGTGTTCTCTTCAGAGACCACACATGGATCCACCAGTGTCATTGCATGTGTGCTCTTTTCACAATCCACCTATGGATCCACTAGTGTCATTGCATGTGTGTTCTTTTTACTAACAATAACTAGAGTCATTGAAATGTGTGTTCTTTTCACATACCACCTATGGATCCACCAGTGTCATTGCATGTGTGTTCTTTTCACAATCCACCTATGGATCCATCAGTGTCATTGCATGTGTGTTCTTTTTACTAAAAACAACTGGAGTCATTTCATGACTGTTCTTTTCACATACCACATATGGATCCACCAGTGTCATTGAAATGTGTGTTCTCTTCAGAGACCACACCTGGATCCACCAGTGTCATTGCATGTGTGTTATTTTTACTAACAAGTGGAGTCATTGCATGTGTGTTCTCTTCAGAGACCACACATGGATCCACCAGTGTCATTGCATGTGTGCTCTTTCCACAATCCACCTATGGATCCACCAGTGTCATTGCATGTGTGTTCTTTTTACTAACAACAACCAGAGTCATTGAAATGTGTGTTCTTTTCACATACCACATATGGATCCACTAGAGTCATTGAAATGTGTGTTCTTTTCACATTCCACCTATAGATCCACCAGTGTGATTGCATGTGTGTTCTTTTTACTAACAACAACTATAGTCATTTCATGTGTGTTCTTTTCACATACCACATATGGATCCACCAGTGTCATTGAAATGTGTGTTCTCTTTAGAGACAACACATGGATCCAACAGTGTCATTGCATGTGTGTTCTTTTACTAATAACAACCAGAGTCATTGAAATGTGTGTTCTTTCACATACCACATATGGATCCACCAGTGTCATTGCATCGTGTTCTTTTTACTAACAACAACCCCGAGTCATTGCATGTGTCTTCTCTTTACTAACAACAACCAGAGTCATTGAAATGTGTGTTCTCTTTAGAGACCACACATGGATCCACCAGTGTCATTGCATGTGTGTTCTTTTTACTAACAACAACCAGAGTCATTGAAATGTGTGTTATTTTCACATACCACATATGGATCCACCAGTGTCATTGCATGTGTGTTCTTTTTACTAACAACAACCAGAGTCATTGCATGTTTTCTCTTTACTAACAACAACCAGAGTCATTGAAATGTGTGTTCTCTTTAGAGACCACACATGGATCCACCAGTGTCATTGCATGTGTGTTCTTTTTACTAACAACAACTAGAGTCATTGAAATGTGTGTTCCCTTTAGAGACCACACATGGATCAACCAGTGTCATTGCATGTGTTTTCTTTTTACTAACAACAACCAGAGTCATTGAAATGTGTGTTCTTTTCACATACCACATATGGATCCACCAGAGTCATTGAAATGTGTGTTCTTTTCACAATCCACCTATGGATCCACCGGTGTGATTGCATGCGTGTTCTTTTTACTAACAACAACTACAGTCATTTCACGTGTGTTCTTTTCACATACCACATATGGATCCACCGGTGTCATTGAAATGTGTGTTCTCTTTAGAGACCACACATGGATCCACCAGTGTCATTGCATGTGTGTTCTTTTTACTAACAACAACCAGAGTCATTGAAATGTGTGTTCTTTTCACATACCACATATGGATCCACCAGAGTCATTGAAATGTGTGTTCTTTTCACAATCCACCTATAGATCCACCAGTGTCATTGCATGTGTGTTCTTTTTACTAACAACGACTGGAGTCATTGCATGTGTGTTCTCTTCAGAGACCACACATGGATCCACCAGTGTCATTGCATGTGTGCTCTTTTCACAATCCACCTATGGATCCACTAGTGTCATTGCATGTGTGTTCTTTTTACTAACAATAACTAGAGTCATTGAAATGTGTGTTCTTTTCACATACCACCTATGGATCCACCAGTGTCATTGCATGTGTGTTCTTTTCACAATCCACCTATGGATCCATCAGTGTCATTGCATGTGTGTTCTTTTTACTAAAAACAACTGGAGTCATTTCATGACTGTTCTTTACACGTACCACATATGGATCCACTAGTGTCATTGAAATGTGTGTTCTCTTCAGAGACCACACATGGATCCACCATGTAATTACATGTGTGTTCTTTTTACTAACAACGACTGGAGTCATTGCATGTGTGTTCTCTTCAGAGACCACACATGGATCCACCAGTGTCATTGCATGTGTGTTCTTTTCACAATCCACCTATGGATCCACCAGTGTCATTGCATGTGTGTTCTTTTTACTAACAACAACTGGAGTCATTTCAAGTGTGTTCTTTTCACATACCACATATGGATCCACCGGTGTGATTGAAATGTGTGTTCTCTTTAGAGACCACACATGGATCCACCAGTGTCATTGCCTATGTATTCTTTTTACTAACAACAACAAGAGTCATTGCATGTGTGTTCTTTTCACATACCATATGGATCCACCAGTGTCATTGCATGGGTGCTCTTTCCACAATCCACCTATGGATCCACCAGTGTCATTGCATGTGTGTTCTTTTTACTAACAACAACCAGAGTCATTGAAATGTGTGTTCTTTTCACATACCACATATGGATCCACTAGAGTCATTGAAATGTGTGTTCTTTTCACATTCCACCTATAGATCCACCAGTGTGATTGCATGTGTGTTCTTTTTACTAACAACAACTATAGTCATTTCATGTGTGTTCTTTTCACATACCACATATGGATCCACCAGTGTCATTGAAATGTGTGTTCTCTTTAGAGACCACACATGGATCCACCAAAGGTCATTGCATGTGTGTTCTTTTACTAATAACAACCAGAGTCATTGAAATGTGTGTTCTTTTCACATACCACATATGGATCCACCAGTGTCATTGCATGCGTGTTCTTTTTACTAACAACAACCAGAGTCATTGCATGTGTCTTCTCTTTACTAACAACAACCAGAGTCATTGAAATGTGTGTTCTCTTTAGAGACCACACATGGATCCACCAGTGTCATTGCATGTGTGTTCTTTTTACTAACAACAACCAGAGTCATTGAAATGTGTGTTATTTTCACATACCACATATGGATCCACCAGTGTCATTGCATGTGTGTTCTTTTTACTAACAACAACCAGAGTCATTGCATGTTTTCTCTTTACTAACAACAACCAGAGTCATTGAAATGTGTGTTCTCTTTAGAGACCACACATGGATCCACCAGTGTCATTGCATGTGTGTTCTTTTTACTAACAACAACTAGAGTCATTGAAATGTGTGTTCCCTTTAGAGACCACACATGGATCAACCAGTGTCATTGCATGTGTTTTCTTTTTACTAACAACAACCAGAGTCATTGAAATGTGTGTTCTTTTCACATATCACATATGGATCCACCAGAGTCAAGAAATGTGTGTTCTTTTCACAATCCACCTATGGATCCACTAGTGTGATTACATGCGTGTTCTTTTTACTAACAACAACTAGAGTCATTTCACGTGTGTTCTTTTCATATACCACATATGGATCCACCGGTGTCATTGAAATGTGTGTTCTCTTTAGAGACCACACATGGATCCACCAAAGGTCATTACATGTGTGTTCTTTTACTAACAACAACCAGAGTCATTGAAATGTGTGTTCTTTTCACATACCACATATGGATCCACCAAAGGTCATTGCATGTGTGTTCTTTCACAATCCACCTATGGATCCATCGTGTCATTGCATGTGTGTTCTTTTTACTAAAACAACCGAGTCATTTCATGACTGTTTTTCACATACCACATATGGATCCACTAGTGTCATTGAAATGTGTGTTCTCTTTAGAGACCACACATGGATCCACCAGTTTCATTGCATGTGTGTTCTTTTTACTAACAACGACCGAGTCATTGCATGTGTGTTCTTTCAGAGACCACACATGGATCCACCAAAGGTCATTGCATGTGTGCTCTTTCACAATCCACCTATGGATCCACTAGTGTCATTGCATGTGTGTTCTTTTTACTAACAATAACTAGAGTCATTGAAATGTGTGTTCTTTTCATACCACCTATGGATCCACCAGTGTCATTGCATGTGTGTTCTTTTCACAATCCACATATGGATCCATCAGTGTCATTGCATGTGTGTTCTTTTACTAAAACAACCGGAGTCATTTCATGTGTTCTTTACATATGGATCCACTAGTGTCATTGAAATGTGTGTTCTCTTCAGAGACCACACATGGATCCACCAGTGTCATTGCATGTGTGTTCTTTTACTAACAACAAGAGTCATTGAATGTGTGTTCCTTTAGAGACCACACATGGATCCACCAGTGTCATTGCATGTGTTTTCTTTCACTAACCACATGGATCCACTAGTGTTATTGCATGTGTGTTCTTTTTACTAACAATAACTAGAGTCATTGAAATGTGTGTTCTTTTCACAATCCACCTATGGATCCACTAGTGTCATTACATGTGTGTTCTTTTACTAAGAACAACTATAGTCATTTCACGTGTGTTCTTTTCATATACCACATATGGATCCACTGTCATTGAAATGTGTGTTCTCTTTAGAGACCACATGGATCCACCTGATGTCATTGCATGTATGTTCTTTTCACTAACAAAAATTGGAGTCATTGCATTTGTGTTCTTTTCACATACCACATATGGATCCACCAGTGTCATTGCATGTGTGCTCTTTTCACAATCCACCTATGGATCCAGAGTCATTGAAATGTGTGTTATTTTCACGTACCACCTATGGATCCAGCAGTGTCGTTGAAAGGTGTGTTCTCTTCAGAGACCACACATGGATCCACCAGTGTCATTGCATGTGTGTTCTTTTTACTAACAACAACTGGAGTCATTGCATGTGTGTTCTTTTCACAGACCACACATGGATCCACCAGTGTCATTGCATGTGTGCTCTTTTCACAATCCACCTATGGATCCACCAGTGTCATTGCATGTGTGTTCTTTTTACTAACAATAACTAGAGTCATTGAAATGTGTGTTCTTTTCACATACCACCTATGGATCCACCAGTGTCATTGCATGTGTGTTCTTTTCACAATCCACCTATGGATCCATCAGTGTCATTGCATGTGTGTTCTTTTTACTAAAAACAACTGGAGTCATTTCATGACTGTTCTTTACACGTACCACATATGGATCCACTAGTGTCATTGAAATGTGTGTTCTCTTCAGAGACCACACATGGATCCACCAGTGTCATTGCATGTGTGTTCTTTTTACTAACAACGACTGGAGTCATTGCATGTGTGTTCTCTTGAGACCACACATGGATCCACTGATGTCATTGCATGTGTGCTCTTTTCACAATCCACCTATGGATCCACTAGTGTTATTGCATGTGTGTTCTTTTTACTAACAATAACTAGAGTCATTGAAATGTGTGTTCTTTTCACATACCACCTATGGATCCACCAGTGTCATTGCATGTGTGTTCTTTTTACTAAGAACAACTATAGTCATTTCATGACTGTTCTTTTCACGTACCACATATGGATCCACCAGTGTCATTGAAATGTGTGTTCTCTTCAGAGACCACATGGATCCACCAAATGTCATTGCATGTGTTCTTTTACTAACAACAACTGGAGTCATTGCATGTGTGTTCTTGAGACCACACATGGATCCTGATGTCATTGCATGTGTGTTCTTTTTACTAACAACTACCAGAGTCATTGGAATGTGTGTTCTTTTCACATACCACCTATGGATCCACCAGTCTCATTGCATGAGTGTTCTTTTCATAATCCACCTATGGATCCACCAGTGTCATTGCATGTGCGTTCTTTTTACTAACAACAACCAGAGTCATTGCATGTGTGTTCTTTTCACATACCACATATGGATCCACCAGTGTCATTGCATGTGTGTTCTTTTCAATCCACCTATGGATCCACTAGTGTCATTGCATGTGTGTTCTTTTACTAACAATAACTAGAGTCATTGAAATGTGTGTTCTTTTCACATACCACCTATGGATCCACCAGTGTCATTGCATGTGTGTTCTTTTCACAATCCACCTATGGATCCATCAGTGTCATTGCATGTGTGTTCTTTTTACTAAAAACAACTGGAGTCATTTCATGACTGTTCTTTACACGTACCACATATGGATCCACTAGTGTCATTGAAATGTGTGTTCTCTTCAGAGACCACACATGGATCCACCAGTGTCATTGCATGTGTGTTCTTTTTACTAACAACGACTGGAGTCATTGCATGTGTGTTCTCTTCAGAGACCACACATGGATCCACCAGTGTCATTGCATGTGTGTTCTTTTCACAATCCACCTATGGATCCACCAGTGTCATTGCATGTGTGTTCTTTTTACTAACAACAACTGGAGTCATTTCAAGTGTGTTCTTTTCACATACCACATATGGATCCACCGGTGTGATTGAAATCTGTGTTCTCTTTAGAGACCACACATGGATCCACCAGTGTCATTGCCTATGTATTCTTTTTACTAACAACAACAAGAGTCATTGCATGTGTGTTCTTTTCACATACCATATATGGATCCACCAGTGTCATTGCATGGGTGCTCTTTCCACAATCCACCTATGGATCCACCAGTGTCATTGCATGTGTGTTCTTTTTACTAACAACAACCAGAGTCATTGAAATGTGTGTTCTTTTCACATACCACATATGGATCCACTAGAGTCATTGAAATGTGTGTTCTTTTCACATTCCACCTATAGATCCACCAGTGTGATTGCATGTGTGTTCTTTTTACTAACAACAACTATAGTCATTTCATGTGTGTTCTTTTCACATACCACATATGGATCCACCAGTGTCATTGAAATGTGTGTTCTCTTTAGAGACCACACATGGATCCACCAGTGTCATTGCATGTGTGTTCTTTTTACTAATAACAACCAGAGTCATTGAAATGTGTGTTCTTTTCACATACCACATATGGATCCACCAGTGTCATTGCATGAGTTCAATTTTACTAACAACAACCATAGTCATTGCATGTGTCTATTCCTGACTAACACCCACCAGAGTCATTGAAATGTGTGTTCTCTTTAGAGACCACACATGGATCCACCAGTGTCATTGCATGTGTGTTCTTTTTACTAACAACAACCAGAGTCATTGAAATGTGTGTTATTTTCACATACCACATATGGATCCACCAGTGTCATTGCATGTGTGTTCTTTTTACTAACAACAACCAGAGTCATTGCATGTTTTCTCTTTACTAACAACAACCAGTCATTGAAATGTGTGTTCTCTTTAGAGACCACACATGGATCCACCAGTGTCATTGCATGTGTGTTCTTTTTACTAACAACAACTAGAGTCATTGAAATGTGTGTTCCCTTTAGAGACCACACATGGATCAACCAGTGTCATTGCATGTGTTTTCTTTTTACTAACAACAACTAGAGTCATTGAAATGTGTGTTCTTTTCACATACCACATATGGATCCACCAGAGTCAAGAAATGTGTGTTCTTTTCACAATCCACCTATGGATCCACCAGTGTGATTACATGCGTGTTCTTTTTACTAACAACAACTAGAGTCATTTCACGTGTGTTCTTTTCATATACCACATATGGATCCACCGGTGTCATTGAAATGTGTGTTCTCTTTAGAGACCACACATGGATCCACCAAGGTCATTACATGTGTGTTCTTTTTACTAACAACAACTAGAGTCATTGAAATGTGTTCTTTTCACATACCACATATGGATCCACCAGTGTCATTGCATGTGTGTTCTTTTCACAATCCACCTATGGATCCATCAGTGTCATTGCATGTGTGTTCTTTTTACTAAAAACAACTGGAGTCATTTCATGACTGTTCTTTACACGTACCACATATGGATCCACTAGTGTCATTGAAATGTGTGTTCTCTTCAGAGACCACACATGGATCAACCAGTTTCATTGCATGTGTGTTCTTTTACTAACAGCGAGAGTCATTGCATGTGTGTTCTCTTCAGAGACCACACATGGATCCACCAGTGTCATTGCATGTGCTCTTTTCACAATCCACCTATGGATCCACTAGTGTCATTGCATGTGTGTTCTTTTTACTAACAATAACTAGAGTCATTGAAATGTGTGTTCTTTTCACATACCACCTATGGATCCACCAGTGTCATTGCATGTGTGTTCTTTTCACAATCCACCTATGGATCCATCAGTGTCATTGCATGTGTGTTCTTTTACTAAAACAACTGAGTCATTTCATGACATTTCTTTTACATACCACATATGGATCCACTAGTGTCATTGAAATGTGTGTTCTCTTCAGAGACCACACATGGATCCACCAGTGTCATTGCATGTGTGTTCTTTTTACTAACAACGACTGGAGTCATTGCATGTGTGTTCTCTTCAGAGACCACACATGGATCCACCAAAGGTCATTGCATGTGCTCTTTTCACAATCCACCTATGGATCCACTAGTGTCATTGCATGTGTGTTCTTTTTACTAACAATAACTAGAGTCATTGAAATGTGTGTTCTTTTCACATACCACCTATGGATCCACCAGTGTCATTGCATGTGTGTTCTTTTTACTAAAAACAACTATAGTCATTTCATGACTGTTCTTTTCACGTACCACATATGGATCCACCAGTGTCATTGAAATGTGTGTTCTCTTCAGAGACCACACATGGATCCACCAGTGTCATTGCATGTGTGTTCTTTTACTAACAACAACTGGAGTCATTGCATGTGTGTTCTCTTCAGAGACCACACATGGATCCACCAGTGTCATTGCATGTGTGTTCTTTTTACTAACAACTACCAGAGTCATTGGAATGTGTGTTCTTTTCACATACCACCTATGGATCCACCAGTCTCATTGCATGAGTGTTCTTTTCATAATCCACCTATGGATCCACCAATGTCATTGCATGTGCGTTCTTTTTACTAACAACAACCAGAGTCATTGCATGTGTGTTCTTTTCACATACCACATATGGATCCACCAGTGTCATTGCATGTGTGTTCTTTTCACAATCCACCTATGGATCCACTAGTGTCATGGCATGTGTGTTCTTTTTAGTAACAACTAGAGTCATTGAAATGTGTGTTCTTTTCACATACCACCTATGGATCCACCAGTGTCATTGCATGTGTGTTCTTTTCACAATCCACCTATGGATCCATCAGTGTCATTGCATGTGTGTTCTTTTTACTAAAAACAACTGGAGACATTTCATGACTGTTCTTTACACGTACCACATATGGATCCACTAGTGTCATTGAAATGTGTGTTCTCTTCAGAGACCACACATGGATCCACCAGTGTCATTGCATGTGTGTTCTTTTTACTAACAACAACCCGAGTCATTGCATGTGTGTTCTCTTCAGAGACCACACATGGATCCACCAGTGTCATTGCATGTGTGCTCTTTCACAATCCACCTATGGATCCACTAGTGTCATTGCATGTGTGTTCTTTTTACTAACAATAACTAGAGTCATTGAATTGTGTGTTCTTGCACATACCACCTATGGATCCACCAGTGTCATTGCATGTGTGTTCTTTTTACTAAAAACAACTATAGTCATTTCATGACTGTTCTTTTCACGTACCACATATGGATCCACCAGTGTCATTGAAATGTGTGTTCTCTTCAGAGACCACACATGGATCCACCAGTGTCATTGCATGTGTGTTCTTTTACTAACAACAACTGGAGTCATTGCATGTGTGTTCTCTTCAGAGACCACACATGGATCCACCAGTGTCATTGCATGTGTGTTCTTTTTACTAACAACTACCAGAGTCATTGGAATGTGTGTTCTTTTCACATACCACCTATGGATCCACCAGTCTCATTGCATGAGTGTTCTTTTCATAATCCACCTATGGATCCACCAATGTCATTGCATGTGCGTTCTTTTTACTAACAACAACCAGAGTCATTGCATGTGTGTTCTTTTCACATACCACGTATGGATCCACCAGTGTCATTGCATGTGTGTTCTTTTCACAATCCACCTATGGATCCACTAGTGTCATTGCATGTGTGTTCTTTTTACTAACAACAACTGGAGTCATTTCATGACTATTCTTTTCACATACCACATATGGATCCAATAGTGTCATTGAAATGTGTGTTCTCTTCAGAGACCACACATGGATTCACCAGTGTCATTGTATGTGTGTTCTTTTTACTAATAGCAACTGGAGTCATTCCATGTGTTTTTTTTTCACATATCACATATGGATCCACCAGAGTCATTGAAATGTGTGTTCTTTTCACAATCCACCTATGGATCCACCAGTGTCATTGCATCTGTGTTCTTTTTACTAACAACAACTGTAGTCATTTCATGTGTGTTCATTTCACATACCACATATGGATCCACCGGTGTCATTGAAATGTGTGTTCTCTTTAGAGACCACACATGGATCCACCAGTGTCATTGCATGTGTATTGTTTTTACTAATAACAACCAGAGTCATTGAAATGTGTGTTCTTTTCACATACCACATATGGATCCACCAGTGTCATTGCATGTGTGTTGTTTTTACTAACAACAACCAGAGTCATTGCATGTGTCTTCTCTTTACTAACAACAACCAGAGTCATTGAAAATGTGTGTTCTCTTTAGATACCACACATGGATCCACCGGTGTCATTGCATGTGTGTTCTTTTTACTAACAACAACCAGAGTCATTGAAATATGTGTTCTCTTCAGAGACCACACATGGATCAACTAGTGTCATTGCATGTGTGTTCTTTTTACTAACAACAACCAGATTCATTGAAATGTGTGTTCTTTTCACATACCACATATGAATCCACCAGAGTCATTGAAATGTGTGTTATTTTCACAATCCACCAGTGTGATTGCATGTGTGTTCTTTTTACTAACAATAACTGGAGTCATTTCATGTGTGTTCTTTTCACATACCACATATGGATCCACCGCTATCATTGAAATGTGCGTTCTCTTCAGATACCACACATGGATCCACCAGTGTCATTGCATGTGTGTTATTTTTACTAACAACAACCAGTCATTGAAATGTGTGTTCTTTTCACATACCACATATGGATCCACCAGTGTCATTGCATGTGTGTTATTTTCATAATCCACCTATGGATCCACCAGTGTCATTGCATGTGTGTTCTTTTTACTAACAACAACCAGAGTCATTGCATGTGTGTTCTTTTCACATACCACATATGGATCCACCAGCGTCATTGCATGTGTGTTCTTTTCAAATCCACCTATGGATCCACCAGTGTCATTGCATGTGTCTTCTTTTTACTAACAACAACTAGAGTCATTTCATGACTATTCTTTTCACATACCACATATGGATCCACCAGTATCATTGAAATGTGTGTTCTCTTCAGAGACCACACATGGATCCACCAGTGTCATTGTATGGGTGTTCTTTTTACTAACAGCAACTGGAGTCATTGCATGTGTGTTCTTTTCACATATCACATATGGATCCACCAGAGTCATTGAAATGTGTGTTCTTTTCACAATCCACCTATGGATCCACCAGTGTCATTGCATGTGTGTTCTTTTTACTAACAACAACTGGAGTCATTTCATGTGTGTTCTTTTCACATACCACATATGGATCCACCGGTGTGATTGAAATGTGTGTTCTCTTTAGAGACCACACATGGATCCACCAGTGTCATTGCCTGTGTGTTCTTTTTACTAACAACAACAAGAGTCATTGCATGTGTGTTCTTTTCACATACCACATATGGATCCACCAGTGTCATTGCCTGTGTGTTCTTTTTACTAACAACAACAAGAGTCATTGCATGTGTGTTCTTTTCACATACCACATATGGATCCACCAGTGTCATTGCATTGTGCTCTTTCCACAATCCACCTATGGATCCACCAGTGTCATTGCATGTGTGTTCTTTTTACTATCAACAACTCGAGTCATTGAAATGTGTGTTCTTTTCACATACCACATATGGATCCAGCAGAGTCATTGAAATGTGTGTTCTTTTCACTATCCACCTATAGATCCACCAGTGTGATTGCATGTGTGTTCTTTTTACTAACAACAACTGGAGTCATTTCATGTGTGTTCTTTTCACATACCACATATGGATCCACCAGTGTCATTGAAATGTGTGTTCTCTTTAGAGACCACACATGGATCCACCAGTGTGCATGTGTGTTCTTTTTACTAACAACAACCAGAGTCATTGAAATGTGTGTTCTTTTCACATACCACATATGGATCCACCAGTGTCATTGCATGTGTGTTCTTTTTACTAACAACAACCAGAGTCATTACATGTGTGTTCTCTTTACTAACAACAACCAGAGTCATTGAATTGTGTGTTCTCTTTAGAGACCACACATGGATCCACCAGTGTCATTGCATGTGTGTTCTTTTTACTAACAACAACTAGAGTCATTGAAATGTGTGTTCCCTTTAGAGACCACACATGGATCAACCAGTGTCATTGCATGTGTTTTCTTTTTACTAACAACAACCAGAGTCATTGAAATGTGTGTTCTTTTCACATACCACATATGGATCCACCAGAGTCATTGAAATGTGTGTTCTTTTCACAATCCACCTATGGATCCACCGGTGTGATTGCATGCGTGTTCTTTTTACTAACAACAACTACAGTCATTTCACGTGTGTTCTTTTCACATACCACATATGGATCCACCGGTGTCATTGAAATGTGTGTTCTCTTTAGAGACCACACATGGATCCACCAGTGTCATTGCATGTGTGTTCTTTTTACTAACAACAACCAGAGTCATTGAAATGTGTGTTCTTTTCACATACCACATATGGATCCACCAGAGTCATTGAAATGTGTGTTCTTTTCACAATCCACCTATAGATCCACCAGTGTCATTGCATGTGTGTTCTTTTTACTAACAACGACTGGAGTCATTGCATGTGTGTTCTCTTCAGAGACCACACATGGATCCACCAGTGTCATTGCATGTGTGCTCTTTTCACAATCCACCTATGGATCCACTAGTGTCATTGCATGTGTGTTCTTTTTACTAACAATAACTAGAGTCATTGAAATGTGTGTTCTTTTCACATACCACCTATGGATCCACCAGTGTCATTGCATGTGTGTTCTTTTTACTAAAAACAACTGTAGTCATTTCATGTCTGTTGTTTTCACGTACCACATATGGATCCACCAGTGTCATTGAAATGTGTGTTCTCTTCAGAGACCACACATGGATCCACCAGTGTCATTGCATGTGTGTTCTTTTACTAACAACAACTGGAGTCATTGCATGTGTATTCTCTTCAGAGACCACACATGGATCCACCAGTGTCATTGCATGTGTGCTCTTTTCACAATCCACCTATGGATCCACCAGTGTCATTGCATGTGTGTTCTTTTTACTAACAAATACCAGAGTCATTGAAATGTGTGTTCTTTTCACAATCCACCTATGGATCCACCAGTGTCATTGCATCTGTGTTCTTTTTACTAACAACAACTGGAATCATTTCATGTGTGTTCTTTTCACATACCACATATGGATCCACCGGTGTCATTGAAATGTGTGTTCTCTTAAGACACCACACATGGATCCACTAGTGTCATTGCCTGTGTGTTCTTTTTTCTAACAACAACCAGAGTCATTGCATGTGTATTCTTTTCACATACCACATATGGATCCACAGTGTCATTGCATGTGTGCTCTTTTCACAATCCACCTATGGATCCACCAGTGGCATTGCATGTGTGTTCTTTTCATAATCCACCTATGGATCCACCAGTGTCATTGCATGTGTGTTCTTTTCACAATCCACCTATGGATCCACCAGTGTCATTGCATGTGTCTTCTTTTTACTAACAACAACTAGAGTCATTTCATGACTATTCTTTTCACATACCACATATGGATCCACCAGTATCATTGAAATGTGTGTTCTCTTCAGATACCACACATGGATCCACCAGTGTCATTGTATGGGTGTTCTTTTTACTAACAGCAACTGGAGTCATTGCATGTGTGTTCTTTTCACATACCACATATGGATCCACCGGTGTGATTGAAATGTGTGTTCTCTTTAGAGACCACACATGGATCCACCAGTGTCATTGCCTGTGTGTTCTTTTTACTAACAACAACAAGAGTCATTGCATGTGTGTTCTTTTCACATACCACATATGGATCCACCAGTGTCATTGCATTGTGCTCTTTTCACAATCCACCTATGGATCCACCAGTGTCATTGCATGTGTGTTCTTTTTACTAACAACAACCAGAGTCATTGCATGTGTGTTCTTTTCACATACCACCTATGGATCCACCAGTGTCATTGCATGTGTCTTCTTTTTACTAACAACAACTAGAGTCATTTCATGACTATTCTTTTCACATACCACATATGGATCCACCAGTATCATTGAAATGTGTGTTCTCTTCAGAGACCACACATGGATCCACCAGTGTCATTGTATGGGTGTTATTTTTATTAACAGCAATAGGAGTCATTGCATGTGTGTTCTTTTCACATATCACATATGGATCCACCAGAGTCATTGAAATGTGTGTTCTTTTCACAATCCACCTATGGATCCACCAGTGTCATTGCGTGTGTTTTCTTTTTACTAACAACAACTGGAGTCATTTCATGTGTGTTCTTTTCACATACCACATATGGATCCACCGGTGTGATTGAAATGTGTGTTCTCTTTAGAGACCACACATGGATCCACCAGTGTCATTGCCTGTGTGTTCTTTTTACTAACAACAACAAGAGTCATTGCATGTGTGTTCTTTTCACATACCACATATGGATCCACCAGTGTTATTGCATGTGTGCTCTTTCCACAATCCACCTATGGATCCACCAGTGTCATTGCATGTGTGTTCTTTTTACTAACAACAACCAGAGTCGTTGAAATGTGTGTTCTTTTCACATACCACACATGGATCCACCAGAGTCATTGAAATGTGTGTTCTTTTCACAATCCAGTGTGATTGCATGTGTGTTCTTTTTACTAACAACAACTAGAGTCATTTCATGTGTGTTCTTTTCACATACCACATATGGATCCACCGGTGTTAGTGAAATGTGTGTTCTCTTTAGAGACCACACATGGATCCACCAGTGTCATGGCATGTGTGTTCTTTTTACTAACAACCATAGTCATTGAAATGTGTGTTCTCTTCAGAGACAACACATGGATCAACCAGTGTCATTGCATGTGTGTTCTTTTTACTAACAACAACCAGATTCATTGAAATGTGTGTTCTTTTCACATACCACATATGGATCCACCAGAGTCATTGAAATGTGTGTTATTTTCACAATCCACCTATGGATCCACCAGTGTGATTGCATGTGTGTTCTTTTTACTAACAACAACTGGAGTCATTTCATGTGTGTTCTTTTCACATACCACATATGGATCCAACGCGATCATTGAAATGTGTGTTCTCTTCAGATACCACACATGGATCCACCAGTGTCATTGCATGTGTGTTATTTTTACTAACAACAACCAGAGTCATTGAAATGTGTGTTCTTTTCACATACTACCTATGGATCCACCAGTGTCATTGCATGTGTGTTCTTTTCATAATCCACCTATGGATCCACCAGTGTCATTGCATATGTGTTCTTTTTACTAACAACAACCAGAGTCATTGCATGTGTGTTCTTTTCACATACCACATATGGATCCACCAGTGTCATTGCATGTGTGTTCTTTTCACAATCCACCTATGGATCCACCAGTGTCATTGCATGTGTGCTCTTTTTACTAACAACTAGAGTCATTTCATGACTATTCTTTTCACATACCACATATGGATCCACCAGTGTCATTGAAATGTGTGTTCTCTTCAGAGACCACACATGGATCCACCAGTGTCATTGTATGTGTGTTCTTTTTACTAACAGCAACTGGAGTCATTGCATGTGTGTTCTTTTCACATATCACATATGGATCCACCAGAGTCGTTGAAATGTGTGTTCTTTTCACAATCCACCTATGGATCCACCAGTGTCATTGCATGTGTGTTCTTTTTACTAACAACAACTGGAGTCATTTCAAGTGTGTTCTTTTCACATACCACATATGGATCCACCGGTGTGATTGAAATGTGTGTTCTCTGTAGAGACCACACATGGATCCACCAGTGTCATTGCCTATGTATTCTTTTTACTAACAACAACAAGAGTCATTGCATGTGTGTTCTTTTCACATACCACATATGGATCCACCAGAGTCATTGAAATGTGTGTTCTTTTCACAATCCACCTATGGATCCACCAGTGTCATTGCATGTGTGTTCTTTTTACTAACAACGACTGGAGTCATTGCATGTGTGTTCTCTTCAGAGACCACACATGGATCCACCAGTGTCATTGCATGTGTGCTCTTTTCACAATCCACCTATGGATCCACTAGTGTCATTGCATGTGTGTTATTTTTACTAAAAATAACTAGAGTCATTGAAATGTGTGTTCTTTTCACATACCACCTATGGATCCACCAGTGTCATTGCATGTGTGTTCTTTTTACTAAAAACAACTGTAGTCATTTCATGTCTGTTGTTTTCACGTACCACATATGGATCCACCAAAGGTCATTGAAATGTGTGTTCTCTTCAGAGACCACACATGGATCCACCAGTGTCATTGCATGTGTGTTCTTTTACTAACAACAACTGGAGTCATTGCATGTGTGTTCTCTTCAGAGACCACACATGGATCCACCAGTGTCATTGCATATGTGCTCTTTTCACAATCCACCTATGGATCCACCAGTTTCATTGCATGTGTGTTCTTTTTACTAACAAATACCAGAGTCATTGAAATGTGTGTTCTTTTCACAATCCACCTATGGATCCACCAGTGTCATTGCATCTATGTTCTTTTTACTAACAACAACTAGAATCATTTCATGTGTGTTCTTTTCACATACCACATATGGATCCACCGGTGTCATTGAAATGTGTGTTCTCTTAAGACACCACACATGGATCCACTAGTGTCATTGCCTGTGTGTTCTTTTTTCTAACAACAACCAGAGTCATTGCATGTGTATTCTTTTCACATACCACATATGGATCCACAGTGTCATTGCATGTGTGCTCTTTTCACATACCACCTATGGATCCAACGCTATCATTGAAATGTGTGTTCTCTTCAGATACCACACATGGATCCACCAGTGTCATTGCATGTGTGTTCGTTTTACTAACAATAACCAGAGTCATTGCATGTGTGTTCTTTTCACATACCACATATGGATCCACCAGCGTCATTGCATGTGTGTTCTTTTCACAATCCACCTATGGATCCACCAGTGTCATTGCATGTGTCTTCTTTTTATTAACAACAACTAGAGTCATTTCATGACTATTCTTTTCACATACCACATATGGATCCACCAGTATCATTGAAATGTGTGTTCTCTTCAGAGACCACACATGGATCCACCAGTGTCATTGTATGGGTGTTCTTTTTACTAACAGCAACTGGAGTCATTGCATGTGTGTTCTTTTCACATATCACATACGGATCCACCAGAGTCATTGAAATGTGTGTTCTTTTCACAATCCACCTATGGATCCACCAGTGTCATTGCATGTGTGTTCTTTTTACTAACAACAACTGGAGTCATTTCATGTGTGTTCTTTTCACATACCACATATGGATCCACCGGTGTGATTGAAATGTGTGTTCTCTTTAGAGACCACAAATGGATCCACCAGTGTCATTGCCTGTGTGTTCTTTTTACTAACAACAACAAGAGTCATTGCATGTGTGTTCTTTTCACATACCACATATGGGTCCACCAGTGTCATTGCATTGTGCTCTTTTCACAATCCACCTATGGATCCACCAGTGTCATTGCATGTGTGTTCTTTTTACTAACAACAACCAGAGTCATTGCATGTGTGTTCTTTTCACATACCACCTATGGATCCACCAGTGTCATTGCATGTGTCTTCTTTTTACTAACAACAACTAGAGTCATTTCATGACTATTCTTTTCACATACCACATATGGATCCACCAGTATCATTGAAATGTGTGTTCTCTTCAGAGACCACACATGGATCCACCAGTGTCATTGTATGGGTGTTCTTTTTATTAACAGCAATAGGAGTCATTGCATGTGTGTTCTTTTCACATATCACATATGGATCCACCAAAGTCATTGAAATGTGTGTTCTTTTCACAATCCACCTATGGATCCACCAGTGTCATTGCATGTGTTTTCTTTTTACTAACAACAACTGGAGTCATTTCATGTGTGTTCTTTTCACATACCACATATGGATCCACCGGTGTGATTGAAATGTGTGTTCTCTTTAGAGACCACACATGGATCCACCAGTGTCATTGCCTGTGTGTTCTTTTTACTAACAACAACAAGAGTCATTGCATGTGTGTTCTTTTCACATACCACATATGGATCCACCAGTGTTATTGCATGTGTGCTCTTTCCACAATCCACCTATGGATCCACCAGTGTCATTACATGTGTGTTCTTTTTACTAACAACAACCAGAGTCATTGAAATGTGTGTTCTTTTCACATACCACACATGGATCCACCAGAGTCATTGAAATGTGTGTTCTTTTCACAATCCAGTGTGATTGAATGTGTGTTCTTTTTACTAACAACAACTAGAGTCATTTCACGTGTGTTCTTTTCACATACCACATATGGATCCACCGGTGTCATTGAAATGTGTGTTCTCTTTAGAGACCACACATGGATCCACCAGTGTCATTGCATGTGTGTTCTTTTTACTAACAACCAGAGTCACTGAAATGTGTGTTCTCTTCAGAGACAACACATGGATCAACCAGTGTCATTGCATGTGTGTTCTTTTTACTAACAACAACCAGATTCATTGAAATGTGTGTTCTTTTCACATACCACATATGGATCCACTAGAGTCATTGAAATGTGTGTTATTTTCACAATCCACCTATGGATCCACCAGTGTGATTGCATGTGTGTTCTTTTTACTAACAACAACTGGAGTCATTTCATGTGTGTTCTTTTCACATACCACATATGGATCCAACGCTATCATTGAAATGTGTGTTCTCTTCAGATACCACACATGGATCCACCAGTGTCATTGCATGTGTGTTATTTTTACTAACAACAACCAGAGTCATTGAAATGTGTGTTCTTTTCACATACCACCTATGGATCCACCAGTGTCATTGCATGTGTGTTCTTTTCATAATCCACCTATGGATCCACCAGTGTCATTGCATATGTGTTCTTTTTACTAACAACAACCAGAGTCATTGCATGTGTGTTCTTTTCACATACCACATATGGATCCACCAGTGTCATTGCATGTGTGTTCTTTTCACAATCCACCTATGGATCCACCAGTGTCATTGCATGTGTGTTCTTTTTACTAACAACAACTAGAGTCATTTCATGACTATTCTTTTCACATACCACATATGGATCCACCAGTGTCATTGAAATGTGTGTTCTCTTCAGAGACCACACATGGATCCACCAGTGTCATTGTATGTGTGTTCTTTTTACTAACAGCAACTGGAGTCATTGCATGTGTGTTCTTTTCACATATCACATATGGATCCACCAGAGTCGTTGAAATGTGTGTTCTTTTCACAATCCACCTATGGATCCACCAGTGTCATTGCATGTGTGTTATTTTTACTAACAACAACTAGAGTCATTTCAAGTGTGTTCTTTTCACATACCACATATGGATCCACCGGTGTGATTGAAATGTGTGTTCTCTTTAGAGACCACACATGGATCCACCAGTGTCATTGCCTATGTATTCTTTTTACTAACAACAACAAGAGTCATTGCATGTGTGTTCTTTTCACATACCACATATGGATCCACCAGTATCATTGAAATGTGTGTTCTCTTCAGAGACCACACATGGATCCACCCGTGTCATTGTATGGGTGTTCTTTTTACTAACAGCAACTGGAGTCATTGCATGTGTGTTCTTTTCACATATCATATATGGATCCACCAGAGTCATTGAAATGTGTGTTCTTTTCACAATCCACCTATAGATCCACCAGTGTGATTGCATGTGTGTTCTTTTTACTAACAACAACTGGAGTCATTTCATGTGTGTTCTTTTCACATACCACATATGGATCCACCAGGTCATTGAAATGTGTGTGTTCTTTAGAGACCACACATGGATCCACCATGTGCATGTGTGTTCTTTTACTAACAACAACTGGAGTCATTTCATGTGTGTTCTTTTCACATACCACATATGGATCCACCAGTGTCATTGCATGTGTTCTTTTTACTAACAACAACCAGAGTCATTACATGTGTGTTCTCTTTACTAACAACAACCAGAGTCATTGAATTGTGTGTTCTCTTTAGAGACCACACATGGATCCACCAGTGTCATTGCATGTGTGTTATTTTTACTAATAACAACTAGAGTCATTGAAATGTGTGTTCCCTTTAGAGACCACACATGGATCAACCAGTGTCATTGCATGTGTTTTCTTTTTACTAACAACAACCAGAGTCATTGAAATGTGTGTTCTTTTCACATACAACATATGGATCCACCAGAGTCATTGAAATGTGTGTTCTTTTCACAATCCACCTATGGATCCACCGGTGTGATTGCATGCGTGTTCTTTTTACTAACAACAACTACAGTCATTTCACGTGTGTTCTTTTCACATACCACATATGGATCCACCGGTGTCATTGAAATGTGTGTTCTTTTCACATACCACACATGGATCCACCAGAGTCATTGAAATGTGTGTTCTTTTCACAATCCAGTGTGATTGCATGTGTGTTCTTTTTACTAACAACAACTAGAGTCATTTCATGTGTGTTCTTTTCACATACCACATATGGATCCACCGGTGTCATTGAAATGTGTGTTCTCTTTAGAGACCACACATGGATCCACCAGTGTCATTGCATGTGTGTTCTTTTTACTAACAACCAGAGTCACTGAAATGTGTGTTCTCTTCAGAGACAACACATGGATCAACCAGTGTCATTGCATGTGTGTTCTTTTTACTAACAACAACCAGATTCATTGAAATGTGTGTTCTTTTCACATACCACATATGGATCCACTAGAGTCATTGAAATGTGTGTTATTTTCACAATCCACCTATGGATCCACCAGTGTGATTGCATGTGTGTTCTTTTTACTAACAACAACTGGAGTCATTTCATGTGTGTTCTTTTCACATACCACATATGGATCCAACGCTATCATTGAAATGTGTGTTCTCTTCAGATACCACACATGGATCCACCAGTGTCATTGCATGTGTGTTATTTTTACTAACAACAACCAGAGTCATTGAAATGTGTGTTCTTTTCACATACCACCTATGGATCCACCAGTGTCATTGCATGTGTGTTCTTTTCATAATCCACCTATGGATCCACCAGTGTCATTGCATATGTGTTCTTTTTACTAACAACAACCAGAGTCATTGCATGTGTGTTCTTTTCACATACCACATATGGATCCACCAGTGTCATTGCATGTGTGTTCTTTTCACAATCCACCTATAGATCCACCAGTGTCATTGCATGTGTGTTCTTTTTACTAACAACAACTAGAGTCATTTCATGACTATTCTTTTCACATACCACATATGGATCCACCAGTGTCATTGAAATGTGTGTTCTCTTCAGAGACCACACATGGATCCACCAGTGTCATTGTATGTGTGTTCTTTTTACTAACAGCAACTGGAGTCATTGCATGTGTGTTCTTTTCACATATCACATATGGATCCACCAGAGTCGTTGAAATGTGTGTTCTATTCACAATCCACCTATGGATCCACCAGTGTCATTGCATGTGTGTTATTTTTACTAACAACAACTAGAGTCATTTCAAGTGTGTTCTTTTCACATACCACATATGGATCCACCGGTGTGATTGAAATGTGTGTTCTCTTTAGAGACCACACATGGATCCACCAAAGGTCATTGCCTATGTATTCTTTTTACTAACAACAACAAGAGTCATTGCATGTGTGTTCTTTTCACATACCACATATGGATCCACCAGTATCATTGAAATGTGTGTTCTCTTCAGAGACCACACATGGATCCACCAGTGTCATTGTATGGGTGTTCTTTTTACTAACAGCAACTGGAGTCATTGCATGTGTGTTCTTTTCACATATCACATATGGATCCACCAGAGTCATTGAAATGTGTGTTCTTTTCACAATCCACCTATAGATCCACCAGTGTGATTGCATGTGTGTTCTTTTTACTAACAACAACTGGAGTCATTTCATGTGTGTTCTTTTCACATACCACATATGGATCCACCAGTGTCATTGAAATGTGTGTTCTCTTTAGAGACCACACATGGATCCACCAGTGTGCATGTGTGTTCTTTTTACTAACAACAACTGGAGTCATTTCATGTGTGTTCTTTTCACATACCACATATGGATCCACCAGTGTCATTGCATGTGTGTTCTTTTTACTAACAACAACCAGAGTCATTACATGTGTGTTCTCTTTACTAACAACAACCAGAGTCATTGAATTGTGTGTTCTCTTTAGAGACCACACATGGATCCACCAGTGTCATTGCATGTGTGTTATTTTTACTAATAACAACTAGAGTCATTGAAATGTGTGTTCCCTTTAGAGACCACACATGGATCAACCAGTGTCATTGCATGTGTTTTCTTTTTACTAACAACAACCAGAGTCATTGAAATGTGTGTTCTTTTCACATACAACATATGGATCCACCAGAGTCATTGAAATGTGTGTTCTTTTCACAATCCACCTATGGATCCACCGGTGTGATTGCATGCGTGTTCTTTTTACTAACAACAACTACAGTCATTTCACGTGTGTTCTTTTCACATACCACATATGGATCCACCGGTGTCATTGAAATGTGTGTTCTTTTCACATACCACACATGGATCCACCAGAGTCATTGAAATGTGTGTTCTTTTCACAATCCAGTGTGATTGCATGTGTGTTCTTTTTACTAACAACAACTAGAGTCATTTCATGTGTGTTCTTTTCACATACCACATATGGATCCACCGGTGTCATTGAAATGTGTGTTCTCTTTAGAGACCACACATGGATCCACCAGTGTCATTGCATGTGTGTTCTTTTTACTAACAACAACTAGAGTCATTGAAATGTGTGTTCTTTTCACATACCACCTATGGATCCACCAAAGGTCATTGCATGTGTGTTCTTTTTACTAACAACAACTGGAGTCATTTCATGTGTGTTCTTTTCACATACCACATATGGATCCAACGCTATCATTGAAATGTGTGTTCTCTTCAGATACCACACATGGATCCACCAGTGTCATTGCATGTGTGTTATTTTTACTAACAACAACCAGAGTCATTGAAATGTGTGTTCTTTTCACATACCACCTATGGATCCACCAGTGTCATTGCATGTGTGTTCTTTTCATAATCCACCTATGGATCCACCAGTGTCATTGCATATGTGTTCTTTTTACTAACAACAACCAGAGTCATTGCATGTGTGTTCTTTTCACATACCACATATGGATCCACCAGTGTCATTGCATGTGTGTTCTTTTCACAATCCACCTATGGATCCACCAGTGTCATTGCATGTGTGTTCTTTTTACTAACAACAACTAGAGTCATTTCATGACTATTCTTTTCACATACCACATATGGATCCACCAAAGGTCATTGAAATGTGTGTCTCTTTCAGAGACCACACATGGATCCACCATGTCATTGTATGTGTGTTCTTTTACTAACAACAATCGAGTCATTGCATGTGTGTTCTTTTCCCATAACACATATGGATCCAACCGAGTCTTTGAAATGTGTGTTCTTTTCACAATCCACCTATGGATCCACCAGTGTCATTGCATGTGTGTTCTTTTTACTAACAACAACTGGAGTCATTTCAAGTGTGTTCTTTTCACATACCACATATGGATCCACCGGTGTGATTGAAATGTGTGTTCTCTTTAGAGACCACACATGGATCCACCAGTGTCATTGCCTATGTATTCTTTTTACTAACAACAACAAGAGTCATTGCATGTGTGTTCTTTTCACATACCACATATGGATCCACCAGTATCATTGAAATGTGTGTTCTCTTCAGAGACCACACATGGATCCACCAGTGTCATTGTATGGGTGTTCTTTTTACTAACAGCAACTGGAGTCATTGCATGTGTGTTCTTTTCACATATCACATATGGATCCACCAGAGTCATTGAAATGTGTGTTCTTTTCACAATCCACCTATAGATCCACCAGTGTGATTGCATGTGTGTTCTTTTTACTAACAACAACTGGAGTCATTTCATGTGTGTTCTTTTCACATACCACATATGGATCCACCAGTGTCATTGAAATGTGTGTTCTCTTTAGAGACCACACATGGATCCACCAGTGTGCATGTGTGTTCTTTTTACTAACAACAACTGGAGTCATTTCATGTGTGTTCTTTTCACATACCACATATGGATCCACCAGTGTCATTGCATGTGTGTTCTTTTTACTAACAACAACCAGAGTCATTACATGTGTGTTCTCTTTACTAACAACAACCAGAGTCATTGAATTGTGTGTTCTCTTTAGAGACCACACATGGATCCACCAGTGTCATTGCATGTGTGTTATTTTTACTAATAACAACTAGAGTCATTGAAATGTGTGTTCCCTTTAGAGACCACACATGGATCAACCAGTGTCATTGCATGTGTTTTCTTTTTACTAACAACAACCAGAGTCATTGAAATGTGTGTTCTTTTCACATACAACATATGGATCCACCAGAGTCATTGAAATGTGTGTTCTTTTCACAATCCACCTATGGATCCACCGGTGTGATTGCATGCGTGTTCTTTTTACTAACAACAACTACAGTCATTTCACGTGTGTTCTTTTCACATACCACATATGGATCCACCGGTGTCATTGAAATGTGTGTTCTCTTTAGAGACCACACATGGATCCACCAGTGTCATTGCATGTGTGTTCTTTTTACTAACAACAACCAGAGTCATTGAAATGTGTGTTCTTTTCACATACCACATATGGATCCACCAGAGTCATTGAAATGTGTGTTCATTTCACAATCCACCTATGGATCCACCAGTGTCATTGCATGTGTGTTCTTTTTACTAACAACGACTGGAGTCATTGCATGTGTGTTTTCTTCAGAGACCACACATGGATCCACCAGTGTCATTGCATGTGTGCTCTTTTCACAATCCACCTATGGATCCACCAGTGTCATTGCATGTGTGTTCTTTTTACTAACAATAACTAGAGTCATTGAAATGTGTGTTCTTTTCACATACCACCTATGGATCCACCAGTGTCATTGCATGTGTGTTCTTTTTACTAAAAACAACTGTAGTCATTTCATGTCTGTTGTTTTCACGTACCACATATGGATCCACCAGTGTCATTGCATGTGTGTTCTTTTACTAACAACAACTAGAGTCATTGCATGTGTGTTCTCTTCAGAGACCACACATGGATCCACCAGTGTCATTGCATGTGTGCTCTTTTCACAATCCACCTATGGATCCACCAGTGTCATTTCATGTGTGTTCTTTTTACTAACAAATACCAGAGTCATTGAAATGTGTGTTCTTTTCACAATCCACCTATGGATCCACCAGTGTCATTACATCTGTGTTCTTTTTACTAACAACAACTGGAATCATTTCATGTGTGTTCTTTTCACATACCACATATGGATCCACCGGTGTCATTGAAATGTGTGTTCTCTTAAGACACCACACATGGATCCACTAGTGTCATTGCCTGTGTGTTCTTTTTTCTAACAACAACCAGAGTCATTGCATGTGTATTCTTTTCACATACCACATATGGATCCACAGTGTCATTGCATGTGTGCTCTTTTCACAATCCACCTATGGATCCACCAGTGTCATTGCATGTGTGTTCTTTTTACTAACAACAACCATAGTCATTGAAATGTGTGTTCTTTTCACATACCACATATAGATCCACCAGATTCATTGAAATGTGTGTCTTTTCACAATCCACCTATGGATCCACCAGTGTGATTGCATGTGTGTTCTTTTTACTAACAACAACTAGAGTCATTTCATGTGTGTTCTTTTCACATACCACATATGGATCCACCGGTGTCATTGAAAAGTGTGTTCTCTTTAGAGACCACACATGGATCCACCAGTGTCATTGCATGTGTGTTCTTTTTACTAATAACAACCAGAGTCATTGAAATGTGTGTTCTTTTCACATACCACATATGGATCCACCAGTGTCATTGCATGCATGTTCTTTTTACTAACAACAACCAGAGTCATTGCATGTGTCTTCTCTTTACTAACAACAACCAGAGTCATTGAAATGTGTGTTCTCTTTAGAGACCACACATGGATCCACCAGTGTCATTGCATGTGTGTTATTTTTACTAACAACAACCAGAGTCATTGAAATGTGTGTTCTTTTCACATACCACCTATGGATCCACCAGTGTCATTGCATGTGTGTTCTTTTCATAATCCACCTATGGATCCACCAGTGTCATTGCATATGTGTTCTTTTTACTAACAACAACCAGCGTCATTGCATGTGTGTTCTTTTCACATACCACATATGGATCCACCAGTGTCATTGCATGTGTGTTCTTTTCACAATCCACCTATGGATCCACCAGTGTCATTGCATGTGTGTTCTTTTTACTAACAACAACTAGAGTCATTGCATGTGTGTTCTCTTTACTAACAACCAGAGTCATTGAATTGTGTGTTCTCTTTACATACCACACATGGATCCACCAGTGTCATTGCATGTGTGTTCTTTTTACTAACAACAACTAGAGTCATTGAAATGTGTGTTCCCTTTAGAGACCACACATGGATCAACCAGTGTCATTGCAAGTGTTTTCTTTTTACTAACAACAACCAGAGTCATTGAAATGTGTGTTCTTTTCACATACCACATATGGATCCACCAGAGTCATTGAAATGTGTGTTCTTTTCACAATCCACCTATGGATCCACCGGTGTGATTGCATGCGTGTTCTTTTTACTAACAACAACTACAGTCATTTCACGTGTGTTCTTTTCACATACCACATATGGATCCACCGGTGTCATTGAAATGTGTGTTCACTTTAGAGACCACACATGGATCCACCAGTGTCATTGCATGTGTGTTCTTTTACTAACAACAACCAGAGTCATTGAAATGTGTGTTCTTTTCACATACCACATTTGGATCCACCAGAGTCATTGAAATGTGTGTTCTTTTCACAATCCACCTATGGATCCACCAGTGTCATTTCATGTGTGTTCTTTTTATTAACAACGACTGGAGTCATTGCATGTGTCTTCTCTTCAGAGACCACACATGGATCCACCAGTGTCATTGCATGTGTGCTCTTTTCACAATCCACCTATGGATCCACTAGTGTCATTGCATGTGTGTTCTTTTTACTAACAATAACTAGAGTCATTGAAATGTGTGTTCTTTTCACATACCACCTATGGATCCACCAGTGTCATTGCATGTGTGTTCTTTTTACTAAAAACAACTGTAGTCATTTCATGTCTGTTGTTTTCACGTACCACATATGGATCCACCAGTGTCATTGAAATGTGTGTTCTCTTCAGAGACCACACATGGATCCACCAGTGTCATTGCATGTGTGTTCTTTTACTAACAACAACTGGAGTCATTGCATGTGTGTTCTCTTCAGAGACCACACATGGATCCACCAGTGTCATTGCATGTGTGCTCTTTTCACAATCCACCTATGGATCCACCAGTGTCATTGCATGTGTGTTCTTTTTACTAACAAATACGAGAGTCATTGAAATGTGTGTTCTTTTCACATACCACCTATGGATCCACCAGTCTCATTGCATGTGTGTTCTTTTCATAATCCACCTATGGATCCACCAGTGTCATTGCATGTGCGTTCTTTTTACTGACAACAACCAGAGTCATTGCATGTGTGTTCTTTTCACATACCACATATGGATCCACCAGTGTCATTGCATGTGTGTTCTTTTCACAATCCACCTATGGATCCACTAGTGTCATTGCATGTGTGTTCTTTTTACTAACAACAACTGGAGTCATTTCATGACTATTCTTTTCACATACCACATATGGATCCAATAGTGTCATTGAAATGTGTGTTCTCTTCAGAGACCACACATGGATCCACCAGTGTCATTGCATGTGTGCTCTTTTCACAATCCACCTATGGATCCACTAGTGTTATTGCATGTGTGTTATTTTTACTAACAATAACTAGAGTCATTGAAATGTGTACCACCTATGGATCCACCAGTGTCATTGCATGTGTGTTCTTTTTACTAAAAACAACTGTAGTCATTTCATATCTGTTGTTTTCACGTACCACATATGGATCCACCAGTGTCATTGAAATGTGTGTTCTCTTCAGAGACCACACATGGATCCACCAGTGTCATTGCATGTGTGTTCTTTTACTAACAACAACTGGAGTCATTGCATGTGTGTTCTCTTCAGAGACCACACATGGATCCACCAGTGTCATTGCATGTGTGCTCTTTTCACAATCCACCTATGGATCCACCAGTGTCATTGCATGTGTGTTCTTTTTACTAACAAATACCAGAGTCATTGAAATGTGTGTTCTTTTCACAATCCACCTATGGATCCACCAGTGTCATTGCATCTATGTTCTTTTTACTAACAACAACTGGAATCATTTCATGTGTGTTCTTTTCACATACCACATATGGATCCACCGGTGTCATTGAAATGTGTGTTCTCTTAAGACACCACACATGGATCCACTAGTGTCATTGCCTGTGTGTTCTTTTTTCTAACAACAACCAGAGTCATTGCATGTGTATTCTTTTCACATACCACATATGGATCCACAGTGTCATTGCATGTGTGCTCTTTTCACATACCACCTATGGATCCAACGCTATCATTAAAATGTGTGTTCTCTTCAGATACCACACATGGATCCACCAGTGTCATTGCATGTGTGTTCTTTTTACTAACAATAACCAGAGTCATTGCATGTGTGTTCTTTTCACATACCACATATGGATCCACCAGCGTCATTGCATGTGTGTTCTTTTCACAATCCACCTATGGATCCACCAGTGTCATTGCATGTGTCTTCTTTTTACTAACAACAACTAGAGTCATTTCATGACTATTCTTTTCACATACCACATATAGATCCACCAGTATCATTGAAATGTGTGTTCTCTTCAGAGACCACACATGGATCCACCAGTGTCATTGTATGGGTGTTCTTTTTACTAACAACAACTGGAGTCATTGCATGTGTGTTCTTTTCACATATCACATATGGATCCACCAGAGTCATTGAAATGTGTGTTCTTTTCACAATCCACCTATGGATCCACCAGTGTCATTGCATCTGTGTTCTTTTTACTAACAACAACTGGAATCATTTCATGTGTGTTCTTTTCACATACCACATATGGATCCACCGGTGTCATTGAAATGTGTGTTCTCTTAAGACACCACACATGGATCCACTAGTGTCATTGCCTGTGTGTTCTTTTTTCTAACAACAACCAGAGTCATTGCATGGGTATTCTTTTCACATACCACATATGGATCCACAGTGTCATTGCATGTGTGCTCTTTTCACAATCCACCTATGGATCCACCAGTGTCATTGCATGTGTGTTCTTTTTACTAACAACAACCATAGTCATTGAAATGTGTGTTCTTTTCACATACCACATATAGACCCACCATTATCATTGAAATGTGTGTCTTTTCACAATCCACCTATGGATCCACCAGTGTGATTGCATGTGTGTTCTTTTTACTAACAACAACTAGAGTCATTTCATGTGTGTTTTTTTCACATACCACATATGGATCCACCGGTGTCATTGAAATGTGTGTTCTCTTTAGAGACCACACATGGATCCACCAGTGTCATTGCATGTGTGTTCTTTTTACTAACAACAACCAGAGTCATTGAAATGTGTGTTCTTTTCACATACCACATATGGATCCACCAGTGTCATTGCATGCGTGTTCTTTTTACTAACAACAACCAGAGTCATTGCATGTGTCTTCTCTTTACAAACAACAACCAGAGTCATTGAAATGTGTGTTCTCTTTAGAGACCACACATGGATCCACCAGTGTCATTGCATGTGTGTTATTTTTACTAACAACAACCAGAGTCATTGAAATGTGTGTTCTTTTCACATACCACCTATGGATCCACCAGTGTCATTGCATGTGTGTTCTTTTCATAATCCACCTATGGATCCACTAGTGTCATTGCATATGTGTTCTTTTTACTAACAACAACCAGAGTCATTGCATGTGTGTTCTTTTCACATACCACATATGGATCCACCAGTGTCATTGTATGTGTGTTCTTTTCACAATCCACCTATGGATCCACCAGTGTCATTGCATGTGTGTTCTTTTTACTAACAACAACTAGAGTCATTTCATGACTATTCTTTTCACATACCACATATGGATCCACCAGTGTCATTGAAATGTGTGTTCTCTTCAGAGACCACACATGGATCCACCAGTGTCATTGTATGTGTGTTCTTTTTACTAACAGCAACTGGAGTCATTGCATGTGTGTTCTTTTCACATATCACATATGGATCCACCAGAGTCGTTGAAATGTGTGTTCTTTTCACAATCCACCTATGGATCCACCAGTGTCATTGCATGTGTGTTCTTTTTACTAACAACAACAAGAGTCATTTCAAGTGTGTTCTTTTCACATACCACATATGGATCCACCAAAGGTCATTGCATGTGTGCTCTTTCCACAATCCACCTATGGATCCACCAGTGTCATTGCATGTGTGTTCTTTTTACTATCAACAACTAGAGTCATTGAAATGTGTGTTCTTTTCACATACCACATATAGATCCACCAGAGTCATTGAAATGTGTGTTTTCACAATCCACCTATAGATCCACCAGTGTGATTGCATGTGTGTTCTTTTTACTAACAACAACTGGAGTCATTTCAAGTGTGTTCTTTTCACATACCACATATGGATCCACCGGTGTGATTGAAATGTGTGTTCTCTTTAGAGACCACACATGGATCCACCAGTGTCATTGCCTATGTATTCTTTTTACTAACAACAACAAGAGTCATTGCATGTGTGTTCTTTTCACATATCACATATGGATCCACCAGTGTCATTGCATGTGTGCTCTTTCCACAATCTACCTATGGATCCACCAGTGTCATTGCATGTGTGTTCTTTTTACTATCAACAACTAGAGTCATTGAAATGTGTGTTCTTTTCACATACCACATATGGATCCACCAGAGTCATTGAAATGTGTGTTCTTTTCACAATCCACCTATAGATCCACCAGTGTGATTGCATGTGTGTTCTTTTTACTAACAACAACTGGAGTCATTTCATGTGTGTTCTTTTCACATACCACATATGGATCCACCAGTGTCATTGAAATGTGTGTTCTCTTTAGAGACCACACATGGATCCACTAGTGTGCATGTGTGTTCTTTTTACTAACAACAACCAGAGTCATTGAAATGTGTGTTCTTTTCACATACCACATATGGATCCACCAGTGTCATTGGATGTGTGTTCTTTTTACTAACAACAACCAGAGTCATTGCATGTGTGTTCTCTTTACTAACAACAACCAGAGTCATTGAAATGTGTGTTCTCTTTAGAGACCACACATGGATCCACCAGTGTCATTGCATGTGTGTTCTTTTTACTAACAATAACCAGAGTCATTGAAATGTGTGTTATCTTTCACATAACACATATGGATCCACCAGATTCATTGAAATGTGTGTTATTTTCACAATCCACCTATGGATCCACCAGTGTCATTGCATGTGTGTTCTTTTTACTAACGACTGGAGTAATTGCATGTGTGTTCTCTTCAGAGACCACACATGGATCCACCAGTGTCATTGCATGTGTGCTCTTTTCACAATCCACCTATGGATCCACTAGTGTCATTGCATGTGTTCTTTTACTAACAATAACTAGAGTCATTGAAATGTGTGTTCTTTTCACATACCACCTATGGATCCACCAGTGTCATTGCATGTGTGTTCTTTTTACTAAAAACAACTGTAGTCGTTTCATGTCTGTTCTTTTCACGTACCACATATGGATCCACCAGTGTCATTGAAATGTGTGTTCTCTTCAGAGACCACACATGGATCTACCAGTGTCATTGCATGTGTGTTCTTTTACTAACAACAACTGGAGTCATTGCATGTGTGTTCTCTTCAGAGACCACACATGGATCCACCAGTGTCATTGCATGTGTGCTCTTTTCACAGTCCACCTATGGATCCACCAGTGTCATTGCATGTGTGTTCTTTTTACTAACAAATACCAGAGTCATTGAAATGTGTGTTGTTTTCACATACCACCCATGGATCCACCAGTCTCATTGCATGTGTGTTCTTTTCATAATCCACCTATGGATCCACCAGTGTCATTGCATGTGTTCTTTTATCGACAACAATCGAGTCATTGCATGTGTGTTCTTTTCACATACCACATATGGATCCACCAGAGTCATTGCATGTGTGTTCTTTTCACAATCCACCTATGGATCCACTAGTGTCATTGCATGTGTGTTCTTTTTACTAACAACAACTGGAGTCATTTCATGACTATTCTTTTTCACATACCACATATGGATCCAATAGTGTCATTGAAATGTGTGTTCTCTTCAGAGACCACACATGGATCCACCAGTGTCATTGTATGTGTGTTCTTTTTACTAACAGCAACTGGAGTCATTCCATGTGTGTTCTTTTCACATATCACATATGGATCCACCAGAGTCATCGAAATGTGTGTTCTTTTCACAATCCACCTATGGATCCACCAGTGTCATTGCATCTGTGTTCTTTTTACTAACAACAACTGGAATCATTTCATGTGTGTTCTTTTCACATACCACATATGGATCCACCGGTGTGATTGAAATGTGTGTTCTCTTTAGAGACCACACATGGATCCACCAGTGTCATTGCCTATGTATTCTTTTTACTAACAACAACAAGAGTCATTGCATGTGTGTTCTTTTCACATACCACATATGGATCCACCAGTGTCATTGCATGTGTGCTCTTTCCACAATCCACCTATGGATCCACCAGTGTCATTGCATGTGTGTTCTTTTTACTATCAACAACTAGAGTCATTGAAATGTGTGTTCTTTTCACATACCACATATGGATCCACCAGAGTCATTGAAATGTGTGTTCTTTTCACAATCCACCTATAGATCCACCAGTGTGATTGCATGTGTGTTCTTTTTACTAACAACAACTGGAGTCATTTCAAGTGTGTTCTTTTCACATACCACATATTGATCCACCGGTGTGATTGAAATGTGTGTTCTCTTTAGAGACCACACATGGATCCACCAGTGTCATTGCCTATGTATTCTTTTTACTAACAACAACAAGAGTCATTGCATGTGTGTTCTTTTCACATATCACATATGGATCCACCAGTGTCATTGCATGTGTGCTCTTTCCACAATCCACCTATGGATCCACCAGTGTCATTGCATGTGTGTTCTTTTTACTATCAACAACTAGAGTCATTGAAATGTGTGTTCTTTTCACATACCACATATGGATCCACCAGAGTCATTGAAATGTGTGTTCTTTTCACAATCCACCTATAGATCCACCAGTGTGATTGCATGTGTGTTCTTTTTACTAACAACAACTGGAGTCATTTCATGTGTGTTCTTTTCACATACCACATATGGATCCACCAGTGTCATTGAAATGTGTGTTCTCTTTAGAGACCACAGATGGATCCACTAGTGTGCATGTGTGTTCTTTTTACTAACAACAACCAGAGTCATTGAAATGTGTGTTCTTTTCACATACCACATATGGATCCACCAGTGTCATTGGATGTGTGTTCTTTTTACTAACAACAACCAGAGTCATTGCATGTGTGTTCTCTTTACTAACAACAACCAGAGTCATTGAAATGTGTGTTCTCTTTAGAGACCACACATGGATCCACCAGTGTCATTGCATGTGTGTTCTTTTTACTAACAACAACCAGAGTCATTGAAATGTGTGTTCTTTTCACAATCCACCTATGGATCCACCAGTGTCATTGCATGTGTGTTCTTTTTACTAACGACTGGAGTAATTGCATGTGTGTTCTCTTCAGAGACCACACATGGATCCACCAGTGTCATTGCATGTGTGCTCTTTTCACAATCCACCTATGGATCCACTAGTGTCATTGCATGTGTGTTCTTTTTACTAACAATAACTAGAGTCATTGAAATGTGTGTTCTTTTCACATACCACCTATGGATCCACCAGTGTCATTTCATGTGTGTTCTTTTTACTAAAAACAACTGTAGTCGTTTCATGTCTGTTCTTTTCACGTACCACATATGGATCCACCAGTGTCATTGAAATGTGTGTTCTCTTCAGAGACCACACATGGATCCACCAGTGTCATTGCATGTGTGTTCTTTTACTAACAACAACTGGAGTCATTGCATGTGTGTTCTCTTCAGAGACCACACATGGATCCACCAGTGTCATTGCATGTGTGCTCTTTTCACAATCCACCTATGGATCCACCAGTGTCATTGCAGGTGTGTTCTTTTTACTAACAAATACCAGAGTCATTGAAATGTGTGTTCTTTTCACATACCACCCATGGATCCACCAGTCTCATTGCATGTGTGTTCTTTTCATAATCCACCTATGGATCCACCAGTGTCATTGCATGTGCGTTCTTTTTACTGAAAACAACCAGAGTCATTGCATGTGTGTTCTTTTCACATACCACATATGGATCCACCAGTGTCATTGCATGTGTGTTCTTTTCACAATCCACCTATGGATCCACTAGTGTCATTGCATGTGTGTTCTTTTTACTAACAACAACCGGAGTCATTTCATGACTATTCTTTTTCACATACCACATATGGATCCAATAGTGTCATTGAAATGTGTGTTCTCTTCAGAGACCACACATGGATCCACCAGTGTCATTGTATGTGTGTTCCTTTTACTAACAGCAACTGGAGTCATTCCATGTGTGTTCTTTTCACATATCACATATGGATCCACCAGAGTCATTGAAATGTGTGTTGTTTTCACAATCCACCTATGGATCCACCAGTGTCATTGCATCTGTGTTCTTTTTACTAACAACAACTGGAATCATTTCATGTGTGTTCTTTTCACATACCACATATGGATCCACCGGTGTCATTGAAATGTGTGTTCTCTTAAGACACCACACATGGATCCACTAGTGTCATTGCCTGTGTGTTCTTCTTTCTAACAACAACCAGAGTCATTGCATGTGTATTCTTTTCACATACCACATATGGATCCACAGTGTCATTGCATGTGTGCTGTTTTCACAATCCACCTATGGATCCACCAGTGTCATTGCATGTGTGTTCTTTTTACTAACAACAACCATAGTCATTGAAATGTGTGTTCTTTTCAAATACCACATATAGATCCACCAGAGTCATTGAAATGTGTGTATTTTCACAATCCACCTATGGATCCACCAGTGTGATTGCATGTGTGTTCTTTTTACTAACAACAACTAGAGTCATTTCATGTGTGTTCTTTTCACATACCACATATGGATCCACCGGTGTCATTAGAGACCACACATGGATCCACCAGTGTCATTGCATGTGTGTTCTTTTTACTAATAACAACCAGAGTCATTGAAATATGTGTTCTTTTCACATACCACATATGGAACCACCAGTGTCATTGCATGCGTGTTCTTTTTACTAACAACAACCAGAGTCATTGCATGTGTCTTCTCTTTACTAACAACAACCAGAGTCATTGAAATGTGTGTTCTCTTTAGAGACCACACATGGATCCACCAGTGTCATTGCATGTGTGTTCTTTTTACTAATAACAACCAGAGTCATTGAAATGTGTGTTCTCTTCAGAGACCACACATGGATCAACCAGTGTCATTGCATGTGTTTTCTTTTTACTAACAACAACCAGATTCATTGAAATGTGTGTTCTTTTCACATACCACATATGAATCCACCAGAGTCATTGAAATGTGTGTTATTTTCACAATCCACCAGTGTGATTGCATGTGTGTTCTTTTTACTAACAACAACTGGAGTCATTTCATGTGTGTTCTTTTCACATACCACATATGGATCCACTGCTATAATTGAAATGTGTGTTCTCTTCAGATACCACACATGGATCCACCAGTGTCATTGCATGTGTGTTATTTTTACTAACAACAACCAGAGTCATTGAAATGTGTGTTCTTTTCACATACCACCTATGGATCCACCAGTGTCATTGCATGTGTGTTCTTTTCACAATCCACCTATGGATCCACCAGTGTCATTGCATGTGTCTTCTGTTTACTAACAACAACTAGAGTCATTTCATGACTATTCTTTTCACATACCACATATGGATCCACCAGTGTCATTGAAATGTGTGTTCTCTTCAGAGACCACACATGGATCCACCTGTGTCATTGTATGTGTGTTCTTTTACTAACAACAATCGGAGTCATTGCATGTGTGTTTTTTTCACATATCACATATGGATCCACCAGAGTCATTGAAATGTGTGTTCTTTTCACAATCCACCTATGGATCCACCAGTGTCATTGCATCTGTGTTCTTTTTACTAACAACAACTGGAATCATTTCATGTGTGTTCTTTTCACATACCACATATGGATCCACCAGTGTCATTGAAATGTGTGTTCTCTTAAGACACCACACATGGATCCACTAGTGTCATTGCCTGTGTGTTCTTCTTTCTAACAACAACCAGAGTCATTGCATGTGTATTCTTTTTACTAACAACAACCAGAGTCATTGAAATGTATGTTATTCTCACATACCACACATGGATCCACCAGAGTCATTGAAATGTGTGTTCTTTTCACAAGCCACCTATAGATCCACCAGTGTGATTGCATGTGTGTTCTTTTTACTAACAACAACTGGAGTCATTTCATGTGTGTTCTTTTCACATACCACATATGGATCCACCAGTGTCATTGCAATGTGTGTTCTCTTTAGAGACTACACATGGATCCACCAGTGTGCATGTGTGTTCTTTTTACTAACAACAACCAGAGTCATTGTAATGTGTGTTCTTTTCACATACCACATATGGATCCACCAGTGTCATTGCATGTGTGTTCTCTTTACTAACCACAACCAGAGTCATTGAAATGTGTGTTCTCTTTAGAGACCACACATGGATCCACCAGTGTCATTGCATGTGTGTTCTTTTTACTAACAACAACTAGAGTCATTGAAATGTGTACTCCCTTTAGAGACCACACATGGATCAACCAGTGTCATTGCATGTGTTTTCTTTTTACTAACAACAACCAGAGTCATTGAAATGTGTATTCTTTTCACATACCACATATGGATCCACCAGAGTCATTGAAATGTGTGTTCTTTTCACAATCCACCTATAGATCCACCAGTGTGATTGCATGTGTGCTCTTTCCACAATCCACCTATGGATCCACCAGTGTCATTGCATGTGTGTTCTTTTTACTATCAACAACTAGAGTCATTGAAATGTGTGTTCTTTTCACATACCACATATAGATCCACCAGAGTCATTGAAATGTGTGTTTTCACAATCCACCTATAGATCCACCAGTGTGATTGCATGTGTGTTCTTTTTACTAACAACAACAAGAGTCATTGCATGTGTGTTCTTTTCACATATCACATATGGATCCACCAGTGTCATTGCATGTGTGCTCTTTCCACAATCTACCTATGGATCCACCAGTGTCATTGCATGTGTGTTCTTTTTACTATCAACAACTAGAGTCATTGAAATGTGTGTTCTTTTCACATACCACATATGGATCCACCAGAGTCATTGAAATGTGTGTTCTTTTCACAATCCACCTATAGATCCACCAGTGTGATTGCATGTGTGTTCTTTTTACTAACAACAACTGGAGTCATTTCATGTGTGTTCTTTTCACATACCACATATGGATCCACCAGTGTCATTGAAATGTGTGTTCTCTTTAGAGACCACACATGGATCCACTAGTGTGCATGTGTGTTCTTTTTACTAACAACAACCAGAGTCATTGAAATGTGTGTTCTTTTCACATACCACATATGGATCCACCAGTGTTATTGGATGTGTGTTCTTTTTACTAACAACAACCAGAGTCATTGCATGTGTGTTCTCTTTACTAACAACAACCAGAGTCATTGAAATGTGTGTTCTCTTTAGAGACCACACATGGATCCACCAGTGTCATTGCATGTGTGTTCTTTTTACTAACAATAACCAGAGTCATTGAAATGTGTGTTCTTTTCACATACCACATATGGATCCACCAGAGTCATTGAAATGTGTGTTCTTTTCACAATCCACCTATGGATCCACCAGTGTCATTGCATGTGTGTTCTTTTTACTAACGACTGGAGTAATTGCATGTGTGTTCTCTTCAGAGACCACACATGGATCCACCAGTGTCATTGCATGTGTGCTCTTTTCACAATCCACCTATGGATCCACTAGTGTCATTGCATGTGTGTTCTTTTTACTAACAATAACTAGAGTCATTGAAATGTGTGTTCTTTTCACATACCACCTATGGATCCACCAGTGTCATTGCATGTGTGTTCTTTTTACTAAAAACAACTGTAGTCGTTTCATGTCTGTTCTTTTCACGTACCACATATGGATCCACCAGTGTCATTGAAATGTGTGTTCTCTTCAGAGACCACACATGGATCTACCAGTGTCATTGCATGTGTGTTCTTTTACTAACAACAACTGGAGTCATTGCATGTGTGTTCTCTTCAGAGACCACACATGGATCCACCAGTGTCATTGCATGTGTGCTCTTTTCACAGTCCACCTATGGATCCACCAGTGTCATTGCATGTGTGTTCTTTTTACTAACAAATACCAGAGTCATTGAAATGTGTGTTGTTTTCACATACCACCCATGGATCCACCAGTCTCATTGCATGTGTGTTCTTTTCATAATCCACCTATGGATCCACCAGTGTCATTGCATCTGTGTTTTTATCGACAACAATCAGAGTCATTGCATGTGTGTTCTTTTCACATACCACATATGGATCCACCAGTGTCATTGCATGTGTGTTCTTTTCACAATCCACCTATGGATCCACTAGTGTCATTGCATGTGTGTTCTTTTTACTAACAACAACTGGAGTCATTTCATGACTATTCTTTTTCACATACCACATATGGATCCAATAGTGTCATTGAAATGTGTGTTCTCTTCAGAGACCACACATGGATCCACCAGTGTCATTGTATGTGTGTTCTTTTTACTAACAGCAACTGGAGTCATTCCATGTGTGTTCTTTTCACATATCACATATGGATCCACCAGAGTCATCGAAATGTGTGTTCTTTTCACAATCCACCTATGGATCCACCAGTGTCATTGCATCTGTGTTCTTTTTACTAACAACAACTGGAATCATTTCATGTGTGTTCTTTTCACATACCACATATGGATCCACCGGTGTGATTGAAATGTGTGTTCTCTTTAGAGACCACACATGGATCCACCAGTGTCATTGCCTATGTATTCTTTTTACTAACAACAACAAGAGTCATTGCATGTGTGTTCTTTTCACATACCACATATGGATCCACCAGTGTCATTGCATGTGTGCTCTTTCCACAATCCACCTATGGATCCACCAGTGTCATTGCATGTGTGTTCTTTTTACTATCAACAACTAGAGTCATTGAAATGTGTGTTCTTTTCACATACCACATATGGATCCACCAGAGTCATTGAAATGTGTGTTCTTTTCACAATCCACCTATAGATCCACCAGTGTGATTGCATGTGTGTTCTTTTTACTAACAACAACTGGAGTCATTTCAAGTGTGTTCTTTTCACATACCACATATTGATCCACCGGTGTGATTGAAATGTGTGTTCTCTTTAGAGACAACACATGTATCCACCATGTCATTGCCTATGTATTCTTTTTACTAACAACAACAAGAGTCATTGCATGTGTGTTCTTTTCACATATCACATATGGATCCACCAGTGTCATTGCATGTGTGCTCTTTCCACAATCCACCTATGGATCCACCAGTGTCATTGCATGTGTGTTCATTTTACTATCAACAACTAGAGTCATTGAAATGTGTGTTCTTTTCACATACCACATATGGATCCACCAGAGTCATTGAAATGTGTGTTCTTTTCACAATCCACCTATAGATCCACCAGTGTGATTGCATGTGTGTTCTTTTTACTAACAACAACTGGAGTCATTTCATGTGTGTTCTTTTCACATACCACATATGGATCCACCAGTGTCATTGAAATGTGTGTTCTCTTTAGAGACCACAGATGGATCCACTAGTGTGCATGTGTGTTCTTTTTACTAACAACAACCAGAGTCATTGAAATGTGTGTTCTTTTCACATACCACATATGGATCCACCAGTGTCATTGGATGTGTGTTCTTTTTACTAACAACAACCAGAGTCATTGCATGTGTGTTCTCTTTACTAACAACAACCAGAGTCATTGAAATGTGTGTTCTCTTTAGAGACCACACATGGATCCACCAGTGTCATTGCATGTGTGTTCTTTTTACTAACAACAACCAGAGTCATTGAAATGTGTGTTCTTTTCACAATCCACCTATGGATCCACCAGTGTCATTGCATGTGTGTTCTTTTTACTAACGACTGGAGTAATTGCATGTGTGTTCTCTTCAGAGACCACACATGGATCCACCAGTGTCATTGCATGTGTGCTCTTTTCACAATCCACCTATGGATCCACTAGTGTCATTGCATGTGTGTTCTTTTTACTAACAATAACTAGAGTCATTGAAATGTGTGTTCTTTTCACATACCACCTATGGATCCACCAGTGTCATTGCATGTGTGTTCTTTTTACTAAAAACAACTGTAGTCGTTTCATGTCTGTTCTTTTCACGTACCACATATGGATCCACCAGTGTCATTGAAATGTGTGTTCTCTTCAGAGACCACACATGGATCTACCAGTGTCATTGCATGTGTGTTCTTTTACTAACAACAACTGGAGTCATTGCATGTGTGTTCTCTTCAGAGACCACACATGGATCCACCAGTGTCATTGCATGTGTGCTCTTTTCACAGTCCACCTATGGATCCACCAGTGTCATTGCATGTGTGTTCTTTTTACTAACAAATACCAGAGTCATTGAAATGTGTGTTGTTTTCACATACCACCCATGGATCCACCAGTCTCATTGCATGTGTGTTCTTTTCATAATCCACCTATGGATCCACCAGTGTCATTGCATGTGCGTTCTTTTTACTGACAACAATCAGAGTCATTGCATGTGTGTTCTTTTCACATACCACATATGGATCCACCAGTGTCATTGCATGTGTGTTCTTTTCACAATCCACCTATGGATCCACTAGTGTCATTGCATGTGTGTTCTTTTTACTAACAACAACTCGAGTCATTTTATGACTATTCTTTTTACATACCACATATGGATCCACCAGTGTCATTGAAATGTGTGTTCTCTTCAGAGACCACACATGGATCCACCAGTGTCATTGTATGTGTGTTCTTTTTACTAACAGCAACTGGAGTCATTCCATGTGTGTTCTTTTCACATATCACATATGGATCCACCAGAGTCATCGAAATGTGTGTTCTTTTCACAATCCACCTATGGATCCACCAGTGTCATTGCATCTGTGTTCTTTTTACTAACAACAACTGGAATCATTTCATGTGTGTTCTTTTCACATACCACATATGGATCCACCGGTGTGATTGAAATGTGTGTTCTCTTTAGAGACCACACATGGATCCACCAGTGTCATTGCCTATGTATTCTTTTTACTAACAACAACAAGAGTCATTGCATGTGTGTTCTTTTCACATACCACATATGGATCCACCAGTGTCATTGCATGTGTGCTCTTTTCACAATCCACCTATGGATCCACTTGTGTCATTGCATGTATGTTCTTTTTACTATCAACAACTGGAGTCATTGAAATGTGTGTTCTTTTCACATACCACATATGGATCCACCAGAGTCATTGAAATGTGTGTTCTTTTCACAATCCACCTATAGATCCACCAGTGTGATTGCATGTGTGTTCTTTTTACTAACAACAAGCTGAGTCATTTCAAGTGTGTTCTTTCACATACCACATATTGATCCACGGTGTGATTGAAATGTGTATTCTTTTCAGAGACCACACATGGATCCACCAGTGTCATTGCCTATGTATTCTTTTTACTAACAACAACAAGAGTCATTGCATGTGTGTTCTTTTCACATATCACATATGGATCCACCAGTGTCATTGCATGTGTGCTCTTTCCACAATCCACCTATGGATCCACCAGTGTCATTGCATGTGTGTTCTTTTTACTATCAACAACTAGAGTCATTGAAATGTGTGTTCTTTTCACATACCACATATGGATCCACCAGAGTCATTGAAATGTGTGTTCTTTTCACAATCCACCTATAGATCCACCAGTGTGATTGCATGTGTGTTCTTTTTACTAACAACAACTGGAGTCATTTCATGTGTGTTCTTTTCACATACCACATATGGATCCACCAGGGTCATTGAAATGTGTTCTCTTTAGAGACCACATGGATCCACTAGTGTGCATGTGTGTTCTTTTTACTAACAACAACCAGAGTCATTGAAATGTGTGTTCTTTTCACATACCACATATGGATCCACCAGTGTCATTGGATGTGTGTTCTTTTTACTAACAACAACCAGAGTCATTGCATGTGTGTTCTCTTTACTAACAACAACCAGAGTCATTGAAATGTGTGTTCTCTTTAGAGACCACACATGGATCCACCAGTGTCATTGCATGTGTGTTCTTTTTACTAACAACAACCAGAGTCATTGAAATGTGTGTTCTTTTCACAATCCACCTATGGATCCACCAGTGTCATTGCATGTGTTCTTTTTACTAACGACTGGAGTAATTGCATGTGTGTTCTCTTCAGAGACCACACATGGATCCACCAGTGTCATTGCATGTGTGCTCTTTTCACAATCCACCTATGGATCCACTAGTGTCATTGCATGTGTGTTCTTTTTACTAACAATAACTAGAGTCATTGAAATGTGTGTTCTTTTCACATACCACCTATGGATCCACCAGTGTCATTTCATGTGTGTTCTTTTTACTAAAAACAACTGTAGTCGTTTCATGTCTGTTCTTTCACGCATACCATATGGATCCACAGTGTCATTGAAATGTGTGTTCTCTTCAGAGACCACACATGGATCCACCAGTGTCATTGCATGTGTGTTCTTTTACTAACAACAACTGGAGTCATTGCATGTGTGTTCTCTTCAGAGACCACACATGGATCCACCAGTGTCATTGCATGTGTGCTCTTTTCACAATCCACCTATGGATCCACCAGTGTCATTGCAGGTGTGTTCTTTTTACTAACAAATACCAGAGTCATTGAAATGTGTGTTCTTTTCACATACCACCCATGGATCCACCAGTCTCATTGCATGTGTGTTCTTTTCATAATCCACCTATGGATCCACCAGTGTCATTGCATGTGTGTTCTTTTTACTAACAACCAGAGTCATTGCATGTGTGTTCTTTTCACATACCACATATGGATCCACCAGTGTCATTGCATGTGTGTTCTTTTCACAATCCACCTATGGATCCACTAGTGTCATTGCATGTGTGTTCTTTTTACTAACAACAACCGGAGTCATTTCATGACTATTCTTTTTCACATACCACATATGGATCCAATAGTGTCATTGAAATGTGTGTTCTCTTCAGAGACCACACATGGATCCACCAGTGTCATTGTATGTGTGTTCTTTTACTAACAGCAACGGAGTCATTGCATGTGTGTTCTTTTCACAAATCACATATGGATCCACCAGAGTCATTGAAATGTGTGTTCTTTTCACAATCCACCTATGGATCCACCAGTGTCATTGCATCTGTGTTCTTTTTACTAACAACAACTGGAATCATTTCATGTGTGTTCTTTTCACATACCACATATGGATCCACCGGTGTCATTGAAATGTGTGTTCTCTTAAGACACCACATGGATCCACTAGTGTCATTGCTGTGTGTTCTTCTTCTAACAACAACCAGAGTCATTGCATGTGTATTCTTTTCACATACCACATATGGATCCACAGTGTCATTGCATGTGTGCTCTTTTCACAATCCACCTATGGATCCACCAGTGTCATTGCATGTGTGTTCTTTTTACTAACAACAACCATAGTCATTGAAATGTGTGTTCTTTTCAAATACCACATATAGATCCACCAGAGTCATTGAAATGTGGGTATTTTCACAATCCACCAATGGATCCACCAGTGATTGCATGTGTGTTCTTTTTACTAACAACAACTAGAGTCATTTCATGTGTGTTCTTTTCACATACCACATATGGATCCACCGGTGTCATTAGAGACCACACATGGATCCACCAGTGTCATTGCATGTGTGTTCTTTTTACTAATAACAACCAGAGTCATTGAAATATGTGTTCTTTTCACATACCACATATGGAACCACCAGTGTCATTGCATGCGTGTTCTTTTTACTAACAACAACCAGAGTCATTGCATGTGTCTTCTCTTTACTAACAACAACCAGAGTCATTGAAATGTGTGTTCTCTTTAGAGACCACACATGGATCCACCAGTGTCATTGCATGTGTGTTCTTTTTACTAATAACAACCAGAGTCATTGAAATGTGTGTTCTCTTCAGAGACCACACATGGATCAACCAGTGTCATTGCATGTGTTTTCTTTTTACTAACAACAACCAGATTCATTGAAATGTGTGTTCTTTTCACATACCACATATGAATCCACCAGAGTCATTGAAATGTGTGTTATTTTCACAATCCACCAGTGTGATTGCATGTGTGTTCTTTTTACTAACAACAACTGGAGTCATTTCATGTGTGTTCTTTTCACATACCACATATGGATCCACTGCTATAATTGAAATGTGTCTTCTCTTCAGATACCACACATGGATCCACCAGTGTCATTGCATGTGTGTTATTTTTACTAACAACAACCAGAGTCATTGAAATGTGTGTTCTTTTCACATACCACCTATGGATCCACCAGTGTCATTGCATGTGTGTTCTTTTCACAATCCACCTATGGATCCACCAGTGTCATTGCATGTGTCTTCTTTTTACTAACAACAACTAGAGTCATTTCATGACTATTCTTTTCACATACCACATATGGATCCACCAGTGTCATTGAAATGTGTGTTCTCTTCAGAGACCACACATGGATCCACCTGTGTCATTGTATGTGTGTTCTTTTTACTAACAGCAACTGGAGTCATTGCATGTGTGTTTTTTTCACATATCACATATGGATCCACCAGAGTCATTGAAATGTGTGTTCTTTTCACAATCCACCTATGGATCCACCAGTGTCATTGCATCTGTGTTCTTTTTACTAACAACAACTGGAATCATTTCATGTGTGTTCTTTTCACATACCACATATGGATCCACCAGTGTCATTGAAATGTGTGTTCTCTTAAGACACCACACATGGATCCACTAGTGTCATTGCCTGTGTGTTCTTCTTTCTAACAACAACCAGAGTCATTGCATGTGTATTCTTTTCACTAACAACAACCAGAGTCATTGAAATGTATGTTATTCTCACATACCACACATGGATCCACCAGAGTCATTGAAATGTGTGTTCTTTTCACAATCCACCTATAGATCCACCAGTGTGATTGCATGTGTGTTCTTTTTACTAACAACAACTGGAGTCATTTCATGTGTGTTCTTTTCACATACCACATATGGATCCACCAGTGTCATTGCAATGTGTGTTCTCTTTAGAGACTACACATGGATCCACCAGTGTGCATGTGTGTTCTTTTTACTAACAACAACCAGAGTCATTGTAATGTGTGTTCTTTTCACATACCACATATGGATCCACCAGTGTCATTGCATGTGTGTTCTCTTTACTAACCACAACCAGAGTCATTGAAATGTGTGTTCTCTTTAGAGACCACACATGGATCCACCAGTGTCATTGCATGTGTGTTCTTTTTACTAACAACAACTAGAGTCATTGAAATGTGTATTCCCTTTAGAGACCACACATGGATCAACCAGTGTCATTGCATGTGTTTTCTTTTTACTAACAACAACCAGAGTCATTGAAATGTGTATTCTTTTCACATACCACATATGGATCCACCAGAGTCATTGAAATGTGTGTTCTTTTCACAATCCACCTATGGATCCACCAATGTGATTGCATGCGTGTTCTTTTTACTAACAACAACTAGAGTCATTTCATGTGTGTTCTTTTCACATACCACATATGGATCCACCGGTGCCATTGAAATGTGTGTTCTCTTTAGAGACCACACATGGATCCACCAGTGTCAGTGCATGTGTGTTCTTTTTACTAACAACAACCAGAGTCATTGAAATGTGTGTTCTCTTCAGAGACCACACATGGATCAACCAGTGTCATTGCATGTGTGTTCTTTTTACTAACAATAACCAGATTCATTGAAATGTGTGTTCTTTTCACATACCACATATGAATCCACCAGAGTCATTGAAATGTGTGTTATTTTCACAATCCACCTATGGATCCACCAGTGTGATTCCATGTGTGTTCTTTTTACTAACAACAACTGGAGTCATTTAATGTGTGTTCTTTTCACATACCACATATGGATCCACCGCTATCATTCAAATGTGTGTTCTCTTCAGATACCACACATGGATCCACCAGTGTCATTACATGTGTGTTATTTTTACTAACAACAACCAGAGTCATTGAAATGTGTGTTCTTTTCACATACCACCTATGGATCCACCAGTGTCATTGCATGTGTGTTCTTTTCATAATCCACCTATGGATCCACGAGTGTCATTGCATGTGTGTTCTTTTTACTAACAACAACCAGAGTCATTGCATGTGTGTTCTTTTCACATACCACATATGGATCCACCAGTGTCATTGCATGTGTGTTCTTTTCACAATACACCTATGGATCCACCAGTGTCATTGCATGTGTGTTCTTTTTACTAACAACAACTAGAGTCATTTCATGACTATTCTTTTCACATACCACATATGGATCCACCAGTGTCATTGAAATGTGTGTTCTCTTCAGAGACCACACATGGATCCACCAGTGTCATTGTATGTGTGTTCTTTTTACTAACAGCAACTGGAGTCATTGCATGTGTGTTCTTTTCACATGTCACATATGGATCCACCAGAGTCATTGAAATGTGTGTTCTTTTCACAATCCACCTATGGATCCACCAGTGTGATTGCATGTGTGTTCTTTTTACTAACAACAACCGGAGTCATTTCATGTGTGTTCTTTTCACATACCACATATGGATCCACCAGTGTCATTGAAATGTGTGTTCTCTTTAGAGACCACACATGGATCCACCAGTGTGCATGTGTGTTCTTTTTACTAACAACAACAAAGGTCATTGAAATGTGTGTTCTTTTCACATACCACATATGGATCCACCAGTGTCATTGCATGTGTGTTCTTTTCACAATCCACCTATGGATCCACTAGTGTCGTTGCATGTGTGTTCTTTTTACTAACAACAACCAGAGTCATTGTAATGTGTGTTCTTTTCACATACCACCTATGGATCCACTAGTGTCATTTCATGTGTGTTCTTTTCACAATCCACCTATGGATCCACCAGTGTTATTGCATGTGTTTCCTTGTTACTAACTACAACCAGAGTCATTGCATGTGTGTTGTTTTCACATACCACATATGGATCCACCAGTGTCATTACATGTGTGTTCTTTTCAGAATCCACCTATGGATCCACCAGTGTCATTGCATGTGTGTTCTTTTTACTAACAACAACCAGAGTCATTGAAATGTGTGTTCTTTTCACATACCACCTATGGATCCACCAGTGTCATTGCATGTGTGTTCTTTTCACAATCCACCTATGGATCCACCAGTGTCATTGCATGTGTGTTCTTTTTACTAACAACAACCAGAGTCAATCCATGTGTGTTCTTTTCACATACCACATATGGATCCACCAGTGTCATTGAAATGTGTGTTCTTTTCACAATCCACCTATGGATCTACCAGTGTCATTGCATGTGTGTTCTTTTTACTAACAACAACCGGAGTCATTGAAATGTGTGTTCTTTTCACATACCACCTATGGATCCACCAGTGTCATTGCATGTGTGTTCTTTTCACAATCCACCTATGGATCCACCAGTGTCATTGCATGTGTGTTCTTTTTACTAACAACAACCAGAGTCATTGCCTGTGTGTGTTATTTTCACATACCACATATGGATCCACCAGTGTCATTGCATGTGTGTTATTTTCACAATCCACCTATGGATCCACCGGTGTCATTGCATCTATTCTTTTTACTAACAACAACTGGAGTCATTGCATGACTGTTCTTTTCACATACCACATATGGATCCACCAGTGTTATTGAAATGTATGTTCTCTTCAAAGACCACACATGGATCCACTAGTGTCATTTCATGTGTGTTCTTTTTACTAACAACAACTGGAGTCATTTCATGTGTGTTCTTTTCACATACCACATATGGATCCACCAGTGTCATTGCATGTGTGCTCTTTTCACAATCCACCTATGGATCCACCAGTGTCATTGCATGTGTGCTCTCTTTACTAACAACAACTAGAGTCATTGAAATGTGTGTTCTTTTCACATACCACATATGGATCCACAAGAGTCATTGTAATGTGTGTTCTTTTCACAATCCACCTATGGATCCACCAATGTCATTGCATGTGTGTTCTTTTACTAACAACAACCAGAGTCATTGAAATGTGTCTTCTTTTTACATACCACATATGGATCCACCGGTGTCATTGAAATGTGTGTTCTCTTTAGAGACCACCTATGGATCCACCAGTGTCATTGCATGTGTGTTCTTTTTTACTAACAACAACCAGAGTCATTGCATGTGTGTTCTTTCACATACCACATATGGATCCACTAGTGTCATTGCATGTGTGTTCTTTTCACAATCCACCTATGGATCTACCAGTGTCATTGCATGTGTGTTCCTTTTACTAACAACAACTAGAGTCATTTCATGACTGTTCTTTTCACATATCACACATGGATCCACCAGTGTCACTGCATGTGTGTTGTTTTTACTAAGAACAACTGGAGTCATTGCATGTGTGTTCTTTTCACATACCACATATGGATCCACTAGTGTCATTGCATGTGTGCTCTTTTGACAATCCACCTATGGATCCACCAGTGTCATTGCATGTGTGTTCTTTTCACAATCCACCTATGGATCCACTAATGTCATTGCATGTCTGTTCTTTTTACTAACAACAACCAGAGTCATTGCATGTGTGTTCTTTTCACATACCACATATGGACCCACCAATGTCGTTGCATGTGTGTTCTTTTCACAATCCACCTATGGATCCACCAGTGTCATTGCACATGTGTTCTTTTTACTAACAACAACTAGAGTCATTTCATGACTGTTCTTTTCACATACCACATATGCATCCACCAGTGTCATTGAAATGTGTGTTCTCTTCAGAGACCACACATGGATCCAGCAGTGTCATAGCATGTGTGTTCTTTTTATTAACAACAACTAGAGTCATTGCATGTGTGTTCCTTTCACATACCACATATGGATCCACCAGTGTCATTGCATGTGTGTTCTTTTCACAATCCACACATGGATCCACCAGTGTCATTTCATGTGTGTTCTTTTTACTAACAACAACTGGATTCATTTCATGTGTGTTCTTTTCACATACCACATATGTATCCACTAGTGTCATTACATGTGTGCTCTTTTCACAATCCACCTATGGATCCACCAGTGTCATTGCATGTGTGTTCTTTTTACTAACAACAACCAGAGTCATTGCATGTGTGTTCTTTTCACATACCACATATGGATCCACCAGTGTCTTTGCATGTGTGTTATTTTCACAATCCACCTATGGATCCACCAGTGTCATTGCATCTATTCTTTTTACTAACAACAACTGGAGTCATTGCATGACTGTTCTTTTCACATACCACATATGGATCCACTAGTGTTATTGAAATGTGTGTTCTCTTCAAAGACCACACATGGATCCACTAGTGTCATTTCATGTGTGTTCTTTTTACTAACAACAACTGGAGCCATTGCATGTGTGTTCTTTTCACATACCATATATGGATCCACCAGTGTCATTGCATGTGTGATCTTTTCACAATCCACCTATGGATCCACCAGTGTCATTGCATGTGTGCTCTCTTTACTAACAACAACTAGAGTCACTGAAATGTGTGTTCTTTTCACATACCACCAATGGATCCACCAGTGTCATTGCATGTGTGTTCTTTTCACAATCCACCTATGGATCCACCAGTGTCATTGCATGTGTGTTCTTTTTACTAACAACAACCAGAGTCAATCCATGTGTGTTCTTTTCACATACCACATATGGATCCACCAGTGTCATTGAAATGTGTGTTCTTTTCACAATCCACCTATGGATCTACCAGTGTCATTGCATGTGTGTTCTTTTTACTAACAACAACCAGAGTCATTGAAATGTGTGTTCTTTTCACATACCACCTATGGATCCACCAGTGTCATTGCATGTGTGTTCTTTTCACAATCCACCTATGGATCCACCAGTGTCATTGCATGTGTGTTCTTTTTACTAACAACAACCAGAGTCATTGCATGTGTGTGTTATTTTCACATACCACATATGGATCCACCAGTGTCATTGCATGTGTGTTATTTTCACAATCCACCTATGGATCCACCGGTGTCATTGCATCTATTCTTTTTACTAACAACAACTGGAGTCATTGCATGACTGTTCTTTTCACATACCACATATGGATCCACCAGTGTTATTGAAATGTATGTTTCTTCAAAGACCACACATGGATCCACTAGTGTCATTTCATGTGTTCTTTTTACTAACAACAACTGGAGTCATTTCATGTGTGTTCTTTTCACATACCATATGGATCCACCAGTGTCATTGCATGTGTGCTCTTTTCACAATCCACCTATGGATCCACCAGTGTCATTGCATGTGTGCTCTCTTTACTAACAACAACTAGAGTCGTTGAAATGTGTGTTCTTTTCACATACCACATATGGATCCACAAGAGTCATTGTAATGTGTGTTCTTTTCACAATCCACCTATGGATCCACCAATGTCATTGCATGTGTGTTCTTTTACTAACAACAACCAGAGACAATGACAAGTGTCTTCTTTTTACCACATATGGATCCACCGTGTCATTGAAATGTGTGTTCTCTTTAGAGACCACCTATGGATCCACCAGTGTCATTGCATGTGTGTTCTTTTTTACTAACAACAACCAGAGTCATTGCATGTGTGTTCTTTCACATACCACATATGGATCCACTAGTGTCATTGCATGTGTGTTCTTTTCACAATCCACCTATGGATCTACCAGTGTCATTGCATGTGTGTTCCTTTTACTAACAACTAGAGTCATTTCATGACTGTTCTTTTCACATATCACACATGGATCCACCAGTGTCACTGCATGTGTGTTGTTTTTACTAAGAACAACTGGAGTCATTGCATGTGTGTTCTTTTCACATACCACATATGGATCCACTAGTGTCATTGCATGTGTGCTCTTTTGACAATCCACCTATGGATCCACCAGTGTCATTGCATGTGTGTTCTTTTCACAATCCACCTATGGATCCACTAATGTCATTGCATGTCTATTCTTTTTACTAACAACAACCAGAGTCATTGCATGTGTGTTCTTTTCACATACCACATATGGACCCACCAATGTCGTTGCATGTGTGTTCTTTTCACAATCCACCTATGGATCCACCAGTGTCATTGCACATGTGTTCTTTTTACTAACAACAACTAGAGTCATTTCATGACTGTTCTTTTCACATACCACATATGGATCCACCAGTGTCATTGAAATGTGTGTTCTCTTCAGAGACCACACATGGATCCAGCAGTGTCATTGCATGTGTGTTCTTTTTATTAACAACAACTAGAGTCATTGCATGTGTGTTCCTTTCACATACCACATATGGATCCACCAGTGTCATTGCATGTGTGTTCTTTTCACAATCCATACATGGATCCACCAGTGTCATTTCATGTGTGTTCTTTTTACTAACAACAACTGGAGTCATTTCATGTGTGTTCTTTTCACATACCACATATGTATCCACTAGTGTCATTACATGTGTGCTCTTTTCACAATCCACCTATGGATCCACCAGTGTCATTGCATGTGTGTTCTTTTTACTAACAACAACCAGAGTCATTGCATGTGTGTTCTTTTCACATACCACATATGGATCCACCAGTGTCTTTGCATGTGTGTTATTTTCACAATACACCTATGGATCCACCAGTGTCATTGCATCTATTCTTTTTACTAACAACAACTGGAGTCATTGCATGACTGTTCTTTTCACATACCACATATGGATCCACTAGTGTTATTGAAATGTGTGTTCTCTTCAAAGACCACACATGGATCCACTAGTGTCATTTCATGCGTGTTCTTTTTACTAACAACAACTGGAGTCATTGCATGTGTGTTCTTTTCACATACCATATATGGATCCACCAGTGTCATCGCATGTGTGCTCTTTTCACAATCCACCTATGGATCCACCAGTGTCATTGCATGTGTGCTCTCTTTACTAACAACAACTAGAGTCACTGAAATGTGTGTTCTTTTCACATACCACATATGGATCCACCAGAGTCATTGAAATGTGTGTTCTTTTCACATACCACATATGGATCCACCGGTGTCATTGAAATGTGTGTTCTCTTTAGAGACCACCTATGGATCCACCAGTGTCATTGCATGTGTGTTCTTTTTACTAACAACAACCAGAGTCATTGAAATGTGTGTTATTTTCACATACCACATATGGATCCACTAGTGTCATTGCATGTGTGTTCTTTTCACAATCCACCTATGGATCTACCAGTGTCATTGCATGTGTGTTCTTTTTACTAACAACAACTAGAGTCATTTCATGACTGTTCTTTTCACATACCACACATGGATCCACCAGTGTCACTGCATGTGTGTTGTTTTTACTAACAACAACTGGAGTCATTGCATGTGTGTTCTTTTCACATACCACATATGGATCCACTAGTGTCATTGCATGTGTGCTCTTTTGACAATCCACCTATGGATCCACCAGTGTCATTGCATGTGTGTTCTTTTCACAATCCACCTATGCATCCACTAGTGTCATTGCATGTGTGTTCTTTTTACTAACAACAACCAGAGTCATTGCATGTGTGTTCTTTTCACATACCACATATGGACCCATCAATGTCGTTGCATGTGTGTTCTTTTCACAATCCACCTATGGATCCACCGGTGTCATTGCATCTATTCTTTTTACTAACAACAACTGGAGTCATTGCATGACTGTTCTTTTCAAATACCACATATGGATCCACCAGTGTTATTGAAATGTATGTTCTCTTCAAAGACCACACATGGATCCACTAGTGTCATTTCATGTGTGTTCTTTTTACTAACAACAACTAGAGTCATTTCATGTGTGTTCTTTTCACATACCACATATGGATCCACCAGTGTCATTGCATGTGTGCTCTTTTCACAATCCACCTATGGATCCACCAGTGTCATTGCATGTGTGCTCTCTTTACTAACAACAACTAGAGTCATTGAAATGTGTGTTCTTTTCACATACCACATATGGATCCACAAGAGTCATTGAAATGTGTGTTCTTTTCACAATCCACCTATGGATCCACCAGTGTCATTGCATGTGTGTTCTTTTTACTAACAACAACCAGAGTCATTGAAATGTGTGTTCTTTTCACATACCACATATGGATCCACCGGTGTCATTGAAATGTGTGTTCTCTTTAGAGACCACCTATGGATCCACCAGTGTCATTGCATGTGTGTTCTTTTTACTAACAACAACCAGAGTCATTGCATGTGTGTTATTTTCACATACCACATATGGATCCACTAGTGTCATTGCATGTGTGTTCTTTTCACAATCCACCTATGGATCTACCAGTGTCATTGCATGTGTGTTCTTTTTACTAACAACAACTAGAGTCATTTCATGACTGTTCTTTTCACATATCACACATTGATCCACCAGTGTCACTGCATGTGTGTTGTTTTTACTAAGAACAACTAGAGTCATTGCATGTGTGTTCTTTTCACATACCACATATGGATCCACTAGTGTCATTGCATGTGTGCTCTTTTGACAATCGACCTATGGATCCACCAGTGTCATTGCATGTGTGTTCTTTTCACAATCTACCTATGGATCCACTAATGTCATTGCATGTCTATTCTTTTTACTAACAACAACCAGAGTCATTGCATGTGTGTTCTTTTCACATACCACATATGGACCCACCAATGTCGTTGCATGTGTGTTCTTTTCACAATCCACCTATGGATCCACCAGTGTCATTGCACGTGTGTTCTTTTTACTAACAACAACTGGAGTCATTTCATGACTGTTCTTTTCACATACCACATATGGATCCACCAGTGTCATTGAAATGTGTGTTCTCTTCAGAGACCACACATGTATCCAGCAGTGTCATTGCATGTGTGTTCTTTTTATTAACAACAACTAGATTCATTGCATGTGTGTTCCTTTCACATACCACATATGGATCCACCAGTGTCATTGCATGTGTGTTCTTTTCACAATCCACACATGGATCCACCAGTGTCATTTCATGTGTGTTATTTTTACTAACAACAACTGGTGTCATTTCATGTGTGTTCTTTTCACATACCACATATGTATCCACTAGTGTCATTACATGTGTGCTCTTTTCACAATCCACCTATGGATCCACCAGTGTCATTGCATGTGTGTTCTTTTTACTAACAACAACCAGAGTCATTGCATGTGTGTTCTTTTCACATACCACATATGGATCCACCAGTGTCATTGCATGTGTGTTATTTTCACAATCCACCTATGGATCCACCAGTGTCATTGCATCTATTCTTTTTACTAACAACAACTGGAGTCATTGCATGACTGTTCTTTTCACATACCACATATGGATCCACTAGTGTTATTGAAATGTGTGTTCTCTTCAAAGACCACACATGGATCCACTAGTGTCATTTCATGTGTGTTCTTTTTACTAACAACAACTGGAGCCATTGCATGTGTGTTCTTTTCACATACCATATATGGATCCACCAGTGTCATTGCATGTGTGATCTTTTCACAATCCACCTATGGATCCACCAGTGTCATTGCATGTGTGCTCTCTTTACTAACAACAACTAGAGTCACTGAAATGTGTGTTCTTTTCACATACCACCAATGGATCCACCAGTGTCATTGCATGTGTGTTCTTTTCACAATCCACCTATGGATCCACCAGTGTCATTGCATGTGTGTTCTTTTTACTAACAACAATCAGAGTCAATCCATGTGTGTTCTTTTCACATACCACATATGGATCCACCAGTGTCATTGAAATGTGTGTTCTTTTCACAATCCACCTATGGATCTACCAGTGTCATTGCATGTGTGTTCTTTTTACTAACAACAACCGGAGTCATTGAAATGTGTGTTCTTTTCACATACCACCTATGGATCCACCAGTGTCATTGCATGTGTGTTCTTTTCACAATGCACCTATGGATCCACCAGTGTCATTGCATGTGTGTTCTTTTTACTAACAACAACCAGAGTCATTGCATGTGTGTGTTATTTTCACATACCACATATGGATCCACCAGTGTCATTGCATGTGTGTTATTTTCACAATCCACCTATGGATCCACCGGTGTCATTGCATCTATTCTTTTTACTAACAACAACTGGAGTCATTGCATGACTGTTCTTTTCACATACCACATATGGATCCACCAGTGTTATTGAAATGTATGTTCTCTTCAAAGACCACACATGGATCCACTAGTGTCATTTCATGTGTGTTCTTTTTACTAACAACAACTGGAGTCATTTCATGTGTGTTCTTTTCACATACCACATATGGATCCACCAGTGTCATTGCATGTGTGCTCTTTTCACAATCCACCTATGGATCCACCAGTGTCATTGCATGTGTGCTCTCTTTACTAACAACAACTAGAGTCGTTGAAATGTGTGTTCTTTTCACATACCACATATGGATCCACAAGAGTCATTGTAATGTGTGTTCTTTTCACAATCCACCTATGGATCCACCAATGTCATTGCATGTGTGTTCTTTTACTAACAACAACCAGAGTCATTGAAATGTGTCTTCTTTTTACATACCACATATGGATCCACCGGTGTCATTGAAATGTGTGTTCTCTTTAGAGACCACCTATGGATCCACCAGTGTCATTGCATGTGTGTTCTTTTTTACTAACAACAACCAGAGTCATTGCATGTGTGTTCTTTCACATACCACATATGGATCCACTAGTGTCATTGCATGTGTGTTCTTTTCACAATCCACCTATGGATCTACCAGTGTCATTGCATGTGTGTTCCTTTTACTAACAACAACTAGAGTCATTTCATGACTGTTCTTTTCACATATCACACATGGATCCACCAGTGTCACTGCATGTGTGTTGTTTTTACTAAGAACAACTGGAGTCATTGCATGTGTGTTCTTTTCACATACCACATATGGATCCACTAGTGTCATTGCATGTGTGCTCTTTTGACAATCCACCTATGGATCCACCAGTGTCATTGCATGTGTGTTCTTTTCACAATCCACCTATGGATCCACTAATGTCATTGCATGTCTATTCTTTTTACTTACATCAACGCGTGTCATTGCATGTGTGTTCTTTTCACATACCACATATGGACCCACCAATGTCGTTGCATGTGTGTTCTTTTCACAATCCACCTATGGATCCACCAGTGTCATTGCACATGTGTTCTTTTACTAACAACAACTAGAGTCATTTCATGATTTCGTTTTTCACATACCACATATGGATCCACCAGTGTCATTGAAATGTGTGTTCTTCAGAGACCACACATGGATCCATGATGTCATTGCATGTGTGTTCTTTTTATTAACAACAACTAGAGTCATTGCATGTGTGTTCCTTTCACATACCACATATGGATCCACCAGTGTCATTGCATGTGTGTTCTTTTCACAATCCATACATGGATCCACCAGTGTCATTTCATGTGTGTTCTTTTTACTAACAACAACTGGAGTCATTTCATGTGTGTTCTTTTCACATACCACATATGTATCCACTAGTGTCATTACATGTGTGCTCTTTTCACAATCCACCTATGGATCCACCAGTGTCATTGCATGTGTGTTCTTTTTACTAACAACAACCAGAGTCATTGCATGTGTGTTCTTTTCACATACCACATATGGATCCACCAGTGTCTTTGCATGTGTGTTATTTTCACAATACACCTATGGATCCACCAGTGTCATTGCATCTATTCTTTTTACTAACAACAACTGGAGTCATTGCATGACTGTTCTTTTCACATACCACATATGGATCCACTAGTGTTATTGAAATGTGTGTTCTCTTCAAAGACCACACATGGATCCACTAGTGTCATTTCATGCGTGTTCTTTTTACTAACAACAACTGGAGTCATTGCATGTGTGTTCTTTTCACATACCATATATGGATCCACCAGTGTCATCGCATGTGTGCTCTTTTCACAATCCACCTATGGATCCACCAGTGTCATTGCATGTGTGCTCTCTTTACTAACAACAACTAGAGTCACTGAAATGTGTGTTCTTTTCACATACCACATATGGATCCACCAGAGTCATTGAAATGTGTGTTCTTTTCACATACCACATATGGATCCACCGGTGTCATTGAAATGTGTGTTCTCTTTAGAGACCACCTATGGATCCACCAGTGTCATTGCATGTGTGTTCTTTTTTACTAACAACAACCAGAGTCATTGAATGTGTGTTATTTCACATACCACATATGGATCCACTAGTGTCATTGCATGTGTGTTCTTTTCACAATCCACCTATGGATCTACCAGTGTCATTGCATGTGTGTTCTTTTTACTAACAACAACTAGAGTCATTTCATGACTGTTCTTTTCACATACCACACATGGATCCACCAGTGTCACTGCATGTGTGTTGTTTTTACTAACAACAACTGGAGTCATTGCATGTGTGTTCTTTTCACATACCACATATGGATCCACTAGTGTCATTGCATGTGTGCTCTTTTGACAATCCACCTATGGATCCACCAGTGTCATTGCATGTGTGTTCTTTTCACAATCCACCTATGCATCCACTAGTGTCATTGCATGTGTGTTCTTTTTACTAACAACAACCAGAGTCATTGCATGTGTGTTCTTTTCACATACCACATATGGACCCATCAATGTCGTTGCATGTGTGTTCTTTTCACAATCCACCTATGGATCCACCGGTGTCATTGCATCTATTCTTTTTACTAACAACAACTGGAGTCATTGCATGACTGTTCTTTTCAAATACCACATATGGATCCACCAGTGTTATTGAAATGTATGTTCTCTTCAAAGACCACACATGGATCCACTAGTGTCATTTCATGTGTGTTCTTTTTACTAACAACAACTGGAGTCATTTCATGTGTGTTCTTTTCACATACCACATATGGATCCACCAGTGTCATTGCATGTGTGCTCTTTTCACAATCCACCTATGGATCCACCAGTGTCATTGCATGTGTGCTCTCTTTACTAACAACAACTAGAGTCATTGAAATGTGTGTTCTTTTCACATACCACATATGGATCCACAAGAGTCATTGAAATGTGTGTTCTTTTCACAATCCACCTATGGATCCACCAATGTCATTGCATGTGTGTTCTTTTACTAACAACAACCAGAGTCATTGAAATGTGTCTTCTTTTTACATACCACATATGGATCCACCGGTGTCATTGAAATGTGTGTTCTCTTTAGAGACCACCTATGGATCCACCAGTGTCATTGCATGTGTGTTCTTTTTTACTAACAACAACCAGAGTCATTGCATGTGTGTTCTTTCACATACCACATATGGATCCACTAGTGTCATTGCATGTGTGTTCTTTTCACAATCCACCTATGGATCTACCAGTGTCATTGCATGTGTGTTCTTTTTACTAACAACAACTAGAGTCATTTCATGACTGTTCTTTTCACATATCACACATTGATCCACAGTGTCCTTTGCATGTGTGTTTTTACTAAGAACAACTAGAGTCATTGCATGTGTGTTCTTTTCACATACCACATATGGATCCACTAGTGTCATTGCATGTGTGCTCTTTTGACAATCGACCTATGGATCCACCAGTGTCATTGCATGTGTGTTCTTTTCACAATCTACCTATGGATCCACTAATGTCATTGCATGTCTATTCTTTTTACTAACAACAACCAGAGTCATTGCATGTGTGTTCTTTTCACATACCACATATGGACCCACCAATGTCGTTGCATGTGTGTTCTTTTCACAATCCACCTATGGATCCACCAGTGTCATTGCACGTGTGTTCTTTTTACTAACAACAACTGGAGTCATTTCATGACTGTTCTTTTCACATACCACATATGGATCCACCAGTGTCATTGAAATGTGTGTTCTCTTCAGAGACCACACATGTATCCAGCAGTGTCATTGCATGTGTGTTCTTTTTATTAACAACAACTAGATTCATTGCATGTGTGTTCCTTTCACATACCACATATGGATCCACCAGTGTCATTGCATGTGTGTTCTTTTCACAATCCACACATGGATCCACCAGTGTCATTTCATGTGTGTTCTTTTTACTAACAACAACTGGTGTCATTTCATGTGTGTTCTTTTCACATACCACATATGTATCCACTAGTGTCATTACATGTGTGCTCTTTTCACAATCCACCTATGGATCCACCAGTGTCATTGCATGTGTGTTCTTTTTAGTAACAACAACCAGAGTCATTGCATGTGTGTTCTTTTCACATACCACATATGGATCCACCAGTGTCATTGCATGTGTGTTATTTTCACAATCCACCTATGGATCCACCAGTGTCATTGCATCTATTCTTTTTAATAACAACTGGAGTCATTGCATGACTGTTCTTTTCACATACCACATATGGATCCACTAGTGTTATTGAAATGTGTGTTCTCTTCAAAGACCACACATGGATCCACTAGTGTCATTTCATGTGTGTTCTTTTTACTAACAACAACTGGAGCCATTGCATGTGTGTTCTTTTCACATACCATATATGGATCCACCAGTGTCATTGCATGTGTGATCTTTTCACAATCCACCTATGGATCCACCAGTGTCATTGCATGTGTGCTCTCTTTACTAACAACAACTAGAGTCACTGAAATGTGTGTTCTTTTCACATACCACCAATGGATCCACCAGTGTCATTGCATGTGTGTTCTTTTCACAATCCACCTATCGATCCACAGTGTCATTGCATGTGTGTTCTTTTTACTAACAACAACCAGAGTCAATCCATGTGTGTTCTTTTCACATACCACATATGGATCCACCAGTGTCATTGAAATGTGTGTTCTTTTCAAAATCCACACATGGATCAACCAGTGTCATTGCATGTGTGTTCTATATACTAAGAACAACCGAGTCATTGAAATGTGTGTTCTTTACACATACCACCTATGGATCCACCAGTGTCATTGCATGTGTGTTCTGTTCAATGCACCTATGGATCCACCAGTGTCATTGCATGTGTGTTCTTTTTACTAACAACAACCAGAGTCATTGCATGTGTGTGTTATTTTCACATACCACATATGGATCCACCAGTGTCATTGCATGTGTGTTATTTTCACAATCCACCTATGGATCCACCGGTGTCATTGCATCTATTCTTTTTACTAACAACAACTGGAGTCATTGCATGACTGTTCTTTTCACATACCACATATGGATCCACCAGTGTTATTGAAATGTATGTTCTCTTCAAAGACCACACATGGATCCACTAGTGTCATTTCATGTGTGTTCTTTTACTAACAACAACTGAGTCATTTCATGTGTGTTCTTTTCACATACCACATATGGATCCACAGTGTCATTGCATGTGTGCTCTTTTCACAATCCACCTATGGATCCACCAGTGTCATTGCATGTGTGCTCTCTTTACTAACAACAACTAGAGTCGTTGAAATGTGTGTTCTTTTCACATACCACATATGGATCCACAAGAGTCATTGTAATGTGTGTTCTTTTCACAATCCACCTATGGATCCACCAATGTCATTGCATGTGTGTTCTTTTACTAACAACAACCAGAGTCATTGAAATGTGTCTTATTTTTACATACCACATATGGATCCACCGGTGTCATTGAAATGTGTGTTCTCTTTAGAGACCACCTATGGATCCACCAGTGTCATTGCATGTGTGTTCTTTTTTACTAACAACAACCAGAGTCATTGCATGTGTGTTCTTTCACATACCACATATGGATCCACTAGTGTCATTGCATGTGTGTTCTTTTCACAATCCACCTATGGATCTACCAGTGTCATTGCATGTGTGTTCCTTTTACTAACAACAACTAGAGTCATTTCATGACTGTTCTTTTCACATATCACACATGGATCCACCAGTGTCACTGCATGTGTGTTGTTTTTACTAAGAACAACTGGAGTCATTGCATGTGTGTTCTTTTCACATACCACATATGGATCCACTAGTGTCATTGCATGTGTGCTCTTTTGACAATCCACCTATGGATCCACCAGTGTCATTGCATGTGTGTTCTTTTCACAATCCACCTATGGATCCACTAATGTCATTGCATGTCTATTCTTTTTACTAACAACAACCAGAGTCATTGCATGTGTGTTCTTTTCACATACCACATATGGACCCACCAATGTCGTTGCATGTGTGTTCTTTTCACAATCCACCTATGGATCCACCAGTGTCATTGCACATGTGTTCTTTTTACTAACAACAACTAGAGTCATTTCATGACTGTTCTTTTCACATACCACATATGGATCCACCAGTGTCATTGAAATGTGTGTTCTCTTCAGAGACCACACATGGATCCAGCAGTGTCATTGCATGTGTGTTCTTTTTATTAACAACAACTAGAGTCATTGCATGTGTGTTCCTTTCACATACCACATATGGATCCACCAGTGTCATTGCATGTGTGTTCTTTTCACAATCCACACATGGATCCACCAGTGTCATTTCATGTGTGTTCTTTTTACTAACAACAACTGGAGTCATTTCATGTGTGTTCTTTTCACATACCACATATGTATCCACTAGTGTCATTACATGTGTGCTCTTTCACAATCCACCTATGGATCCACAGTGTCATTGCATGTGTGTTCTTTTTACTAACAACAACAGAGTCATTGCATGTGTGTTCTTTTCACATACCACATATGGATCCACCAGTGTCTTTGCATGTGTGTTATTTTCACAATACACCTATGGATCCACAGTGTCATTGCATCTATTCTTTTAATAACAACAAGGAGTCATTGCATGGCTGTTCTTTTCACATACCACATATGGATCCACCAGTGTTATTGAAATGTGTTCTCTTCAAAGACCACACATGGATCCACTAGTGTCATTTCATGTGTTCTTTTACTAACAACAACTGAGTCATTGCATGTGTGTTCTTTTCACATACCACATATGTATCCACTAGTGTCATTACATGTGTGCTCTTTTCACAATCCACCTATGGATCCACCAGTGTCATTGCATGTGTGCTCTCTTTACTAACAACAACTAGAGTCACTGAAATGTGTGTTCTTTTCACATACCACATATGGATCCACCAGAGTCATTGAAATGTGTGTTCTTTTCACATACCACATATGGATCCACGGTGTCATTGAAATGTGTGTTCTCTTTAGAGACCACCTATGGATCCACCAGTGTCATTGCATGTGTGTTCTTTTTTACTAACAACAACCGAGTCATTGAATGTGTGTTTTCACATACCATATATGGATCCACCAGTGTCATTGCATGTGTGCTCTTTTCACAATCCACCTACGGATCTACCAGTGTCATTGCATGTGTGTTCTTTTTACTAACAACAACTAGAGTCATTTCATGACTGTTCTTTTCACATACCACAAATGGATCCACCAGTGTTAATGCATGTGTGTTCTTGTTACTAACAACAACCAGAGTCATTGAATGTGTGTTCTTTTCACATACCACATATGGATCCACTAGTGTCATTGCATGTGTGCTCTTTTGACAATCCACCTATGGATCCACCAGTGTCATTGCATGTGTGTTCTTTTCACAATCCACCTATGCATCCACTAGTGTCATTGCATGTGTGTTCTTTTTACTAACAACAACCAGAGTCATTGCATGTGTGTTCTTTTCACATACCACATATGGACCCATCAATGTCGTTGCATGTGTTCTTTTCACAATCCACCTATGGATCCACCGGTGTCATTGCATCTATTCTTTTTACTAACAACAACTGGAGTCATTGCATGACTGTTCTTTTCACATACCACATATGGATCCACCAGTGTTATTGAAATGTATGTTCTCTTCAAAGACCACACATGGATCCACTAGTGTCATTTCATGTGTGTTCTTTTTACTAACAACAACTGGAGTCATTTCATGTGTGTTCTTTTCACATACCACATATGGATCCACCAGTGTCATTGCATGTGTGCTCTTTTCACAATCCACCTATGGATCCACCAGTGTCATTGCATGTGTGCTCTCTTTACTAACAACAACTAGAGTCATTGAAATGTGTGTTCTTTTCACATACCACATATGGATCCACAAGAGTCATTGAAATGTGTGTTCTTTTCACAATCCACCTATGGATCCACCAATGTCATTGCATGTGTGTTCTTTTACTAACAACAACCAGAGTCATTGAAATGTGTCTTCTTTTTACATACCACATATGGATCCACCGGTGTCATTGAAATGTGTGTTCTCTTTAGAGACCACCTATGGATCCACCAGTGTCATTGCATGTGTGTTCTTTTTTACTAACAACAACCAGAGTCATTGCATGTGTGTTCTTTCACATACCACATATGGATCCACTAGTGTCATTGCATGTGTGTTCTTTTCACAATCCACCTATGGATCTACCAGTGTCATTGCATGTGTGTTCTTTTTACTAACAACAACTAGAGTCATTTCATGACTGTTCTTTTCACATATCACACATTGATCCACCAGTGTCACTGCATGTGTGTTGTTTTTACTAAGAACAACTAGAGTCATTGCATGTGTGTTCTTTTCACATACCACATATGGATCCACTAGTGTCATTGCATGTGTGCTCTTTTGACAATCGACCTATGGATCCACCAGTGTCATTGCATGTGTGTTCTTTTCACAATCTACCTATGGATCCACTAATGTCATTGCATGTCTATTCTTTTTACTAACAACAACCAGAGTCATTGCATGTGTGTTCTTTTCACATACCACATATGGACCCACCAATGTCGTTGCATGTGTGTTCTTTTCACAATCCACCTATGGATCCACCGGTGTCATTGCACATGTGTTCTTTTTACTAACAACAACTGGAGTCATTTCATGACTGTTCTTTTCACATACCACATATGGATCCACCAGTGTCATTGAAATGTGTGTTCTCTTCAGAGACCACACATGTATCCAGCAGTGTCATTGCATGTGTGTTCTTTTTATTAACAACAACTAGATTCATTGCATGTGTGTTCCTTTCACATACCACATATGGATCCACAGTGTCATTGCATGTGTGTTCTTTTCACAATCCACACATGGATCCACCAGTGTCATTTCATGTGTGTTCTTTTTACTAACAACAACTGGTGTCATTTCATGTGTGTTCTTTTCACATACCACATATGTATCCACTAGTGTCATTACATGTGTGCTCTTTTCACAATCCACCTATGGATCCACCAGTGTCATTGCATGTGTGTTCTTTTTACTAACAACAACCAGAGTCATTGCATGTGTGTTCTTTTCACATACCACATATGGATCCACCAGTGTCATTGCATGTGTGTTATTTTCACAATCCACCTATGGATCCACCAGTGTCATTGCATCTATTCTTTTTACTAACAACAACTGGAGTCATTGCATGACTGTTCTTTTCACATACCACATATGGATCCACCAGTGTTATTGAAATGTGTGTTCTCTTCAAAGACCACACATGGATCCACTAGTGTCATTTCATGTGTGTTCTTTTTACTAACAACAACTGGAGTCATTGCATGTGTGTTCTTTTCACATACCATATATGGATCCACCAGTGTCATTGCATGTGTGCTCTTTTCACAATCCACCTATGGATCCACCAGTGTCATTGAATGTGTGCTCTCTTTACTAACAACAACTAGAGTCACTGAAATGTGTGTTCTTTTCACATACCACATATGGATCCACCAGAGTCATTGAAATGTGTGTTCTTTTCACATACCACATATGGATCCACCGGTGTCATTGAAATGTGTGTTCTCTTCAGAGACCACCTATGGATCAACCAGTGTCATTGCATGTGTGTTCTTTTTACTAACAACAACTGGAGTCATTTCATGACTGTTCTTTTCACATACCACATATGGATCCACTAGTGTCATTGCATGTGTGTTCTTTTCACAATCCACCTACGGATCTACCAGTGTCATTGCATGTGTGTTCTTTTTACTAACAACAACTAGAGTCATTTCATGACTGTTCTTTTCACATACCACACATGGATCCACCAGTGTCACTGCATGTGTGTTGTTTTTACTAACAACAACTGGAGTCATTGCATGTGTGTTCTTTTCACATACCACATATGGATCCACTAGTGTCATTGCATGTGTGCTCTTTTGACAATCCACCTATGGATCCACCAGTGTCATTGCATGTGTGTTCTTTTCACAATCCACCTATGCATCCACTAGTGTCATTGCATGTGTGTTCTTTTTACTAACAACAACCAGAGTCATTGCATGTGTGTTATTTTCACATACCACATATGGACCCACCAATGTCGTTGCATGTGTGTTCTTTTCACAATCCACCTATGGATCCACCAGTGTCATTGACGTGTGTTCTTTTTACTAACAACAACTGGAGTCATTTCATGACTATTCTTTTCACATACCACATATGGATCCACCAGTGTCATTGAAATGTGTGTTCTCTTCAGAGACCACACATGGATCCACCAGTGTCATTGCATGTGTGTTCTTTTTATTAACAACAACTAGAGTCATTGCATGTGTGTTCCTTTCACATACCACATATGGATCCACCAGTGTCATTGCACGACTGTTCTTTTCACAATCCACACATGGATCGACCAGTGTCATTGCATGTGTGTTCTTTTTACTAACAACAACCAGAGTCATTTCATGTGTGTTCTTTTCACATATCACATATGTATCCACTAGTGTCATTACATGTGTGCTTTTTTCACAATCCACCTATGGATCCACCAGTGTCATTGCATGTGTGTTCTTTTCACAATCCACCTATGCATCCACTAGTGTCATTGCATGTGTGTTCTTTTTACTAACAACAACCAGAGTCATTGCATGTGTGTTCTTTTCACATACCACATATGGACCCACCAATGTCGTTGCATGTGTGTTCTTTTCACAATCCACCTATGGATCCACCAGTGTCATTGCACGTGTGTTCTTTTTACTAACAACAACTGGAGTCATTTCATGACTGTTCTTTTCACATACCACATATGGATCCACCAGTGTCATTGAAATGTGTGTTCTCTTCAGAGACCACACATGGATCCACCAGTGTCATTGCATGTGTGTTCTTTTTATTAACAACAACTAGAGTCATTGCATGTGTGTTCCTTTCACATACCACATATGGATCCACCAGTGTCATTGCATATGTGTTCTTTTCACAATCCACACATGGATCCACCAGTGTCATTGCATGTGTGTTCTTTTTACTAACAACAACTAGAGTCATTTCATGTGTGTTCTTTTCACATACCACATATGTATCCACTAGTGTCATTACATGTGTGCTCTTTTTACTAACAACAACCAGAGCCATTGCATGTGTGTTCTTTTCACATACCACATATGGATCCACTAGTATCATTGCATGTGTGCTCTTTTCACTATCCCCCTATGGATCCACCAGTGTCATTGCATGTGTGTTCTTTTTACTAACAACAACTAGAGTCATTGAAATGTGTGTTCTTTTCACATACCACCTATGGATCCACCAGTGTCATTGCATGTGTGTTCTTTTTACTAACAACAACCAGAGTCATTGCATGTGTGTTCTTTTCACATACCACATATGGATCAACCAGTGTCATTGCATGTGTGTTCTTTTCACAATCCACCTATGGATCCACCTGTGTCATTGCATGTGTGTTCTTTTTACTAACAACAACTAGAGTCATTGAAATGTGTGTTCTTTTCACATACCACCTATGGATCCACTAGTGTCATTGCATGTGTGTTATTTTCACAATCCACCTATGGATGCACCAGTGTCATTTCATGTGTGTTCTTTTTACTAAGAACAACCAGAGTCATTGCATGTGTGTTCTTTTCACATACCACATATGGATCCACCAGTGTCATTGCATGTGTGTTCTTTTCACAATCCACGTATGGATCCACCAGTGTCATTGCATGTGTGTTCTTTTTACTAACAACAACCAGAGTCATTGAAATGTGTGTTCTTTTCACATACCACCTATGGATCCACCAGGGTCATTGCATGTGTGTTCTTTTCACAATCCACATATGGATCCACCAGTGTTATTGCATGTGTGTTCTTTTGACTAACAACAACTGGAGTCATTTCATGACTGTTCTTTTCACATACCACATATGGATCTACCAGTGTCATTGAAATGTGTGTTCTCTTTAGAGTCCACACATGGATCCACTAGTGTCATTGCATGTGTGTTCTTTTTACTAACAACTGGAGCCATTGCATGTGTGTTCTTTTCACATACCACATATGGATCCACCAGTGGCATTGCATGTGTGCTCTTTTCACAATCCACACATGGATCCACCAGTGTCATTGCATGTGTGTTCTTTTTACTAACAACAACAAGAGTCATTGAAATGTGTGTTGTTTACACATACAACTTATGGATCCACCAGTGTCATTGCATGTGTGTTCTTTTCACAATCCACCTATGGATCCACCAGTGTCATTGCATGTGTGTTCTTTTTACTAACAATAACCAGAGTCATTGCATGTGTGTTCTTTTCACATACCACATATGGATCCACCAGTGTCATTGCATGTGTGTTCTTTCCACAATCCACCTATGGATCCACCAGTGTCAGTGCATGTGTGTTCTCTTTACTAACAACTGAGTCATTACATGACTGTTCTTTTCACATACCACATATGGATCCACTAGTGTCATTGAAATGTGTGTTCTCTTCAGAGACCACACATGGATCCACCAGTGTCATTGCATGTGTGTTCTTTTTACTAACAACAACTGGAGTCATTGCATGTGTGTTCTTTTCACATACCAGATATGGATCCACTAGTGTCATTGCATGTGTGGTCTTTTCACATTCCACCTATGGATCCACCAGTGTCATTGCATGAGTGTTCTTTTTACTGACAACAACTAGAGTCATTGAAATGTGTGTTCTTTTCACATACCACATATGGATCCACCAGTGTCATTGCATGTGTGTTCTTTTCACAATCCACCTATGGATCCACCAGTGTCATTGCATGTGTGTTCTTTTTACTAACAACCAGAGTCATAGAAAGGTGTGATCTTTTCACATACCACATATGGATCCAGTCATTGCATGTGTGTTCTTTTGAGACCACCTATGGATCCACGCATGTGTGTTCTTTTACTAACAACAACGAGTCATTGCATGACTGTTGTTTTCACATACCACATATGGATCCACGTGTGATTGAATGTGTGTTCTTTTCACAATCCACATGGATCCACCAGTGTCATTGCATGTGTGTTCTTTTTACTAACAACAACTGGAGTCATTGCATGATTGTTCTTTTCACATACATATGGATCCACTAGTGTCATTGTAATGTGTGGTCTTTTCACATTCCACCTATGGATCCACGGTGTCATTGCATGAGTGTTCTTTTATTAACAACAACTAGAGTCATTGAAATGTGTGTTCTTTTCACATACCACATATGGATCCACCAGAGTCATTGAAATGTGTGTTCTTTTCACAATCCACCTATGGATCCACCAGTGTCATTGCATGTGTGTTCTTTTTACTAACAACAACCAGAGTCATTGAAATGTGTGATCTTTTCACATACCACATATGGATCCACCGGTCTCATTGAAATGTGTGTTCTCTTCAGAGACCACCTATGGATCCACCAGTGTCATTGCATGTGTGTTCTTTTTACTAACAACAACCAGATTCATTGCATGTGCGTTCTTTCACATACCACATATGGATCCACCAGTGTCATTGCATGTGTGTTCTTTTCACAATCCACCTATGGATCTACCAGTGTCATTGCATGTGTATTCTTTTTACTAACAGCAACTGGAGTCATTTCATGATTGTTCTTTTCACATACCACAGATGGATCCACCAGTGTCTTTGAAATGTGTGTTCTCTTCACATACCACACATGGATCCAACAGTGTCATTGCATGTGTGTTCTTTTATTAACAACAACAAGAGTCATTGCATGTGTCTTCTTTTCACATACCACATATGGATCCACCAGTATCATTGCATGTGTGTTCTTTTCACAATCAACCTATGGATCCACCAGTGTCATTGCATGTGTGTTCTTTTTACTAACAATAACCAGAGTCATTGAAATGTGTGTTCTTTTCACATACCACCTATGGATCCACTAGTGTCATTACATGTGTGTTATTTTCACAATCCACCTATGGATCCACCAGTGTCATTTCATGTGTGTTCTTTTTACTAAGAACAACCAGATTCATTGCATGTGTGTTCTTTTCACATACCACATATGGATCCACCAGTGTCATTGCATGTGCGTTCTTTTCACAATCCACGTATGGATCCACCAGTGTCATTGCATGTGTGTTCTTTTTACTAACAACAACTAGAGTCATTGAAATGTGTGTTCTTTTCACATACCACCTATGGATCCACCAGGGTCATTGCATGTGTGTTCTTTTCACAATCCACCTATGGATCCACCATTGTTATTACATGTGTGTTCTTTTGACTAACAACAACTGGAGTCATTTCATGACTGTTCTTTTCACATACCACATATGGATCCACCAGTGTCATTGAAATGTGTGTTCTCTTTAGAGACCACACATGGATCCACTAGTGTCATTGCATGTGTTTTTTTTACTAACAACTGGAGTCATTGCATGTGTGTTCTTTTCACATACCACATATAGATCCACCAGTGGCATTGCATGTGTGCTCTTTTCACAATCCACACATGGATCCACCAGTGTCATTGCATGTGTGTTCTTTTTACTAACAACAACCAGAGTCATTGAAATGTGTGTTGTTTTCACATACCACCTATGGATCCACCAGTGTCATTGCATGTGTGTTCTTTTTACTAACAACAACTAGAGTCATTTCATGACTGTTCTTTTCACATACCACACATGGATCCACCAGTGTCACAACATGTGTGTTGTTTTTACTAACAACAACTAGAGTCATTGCATGTGTGTTCTTTTTACATACCACATATGGATCCACTAGTGTCATTGCATGTGTGCTCTTTTGACAATCCACCTATGGATCCACCAGTGTTATTGCATGTGTGTTCTTTTCACAATCCACCTATGGATCCACTAGTGTCATTGCATATGTGTTCTTTTTACTAACAACAACCAGAGTCATTGCATGTGTGTTCTTTTCACATACCACATATGGACCCACCAATGTCATTGCATGTGTGTTCTTTTCACATACCACATATGGACCCACCTATGGATCCACCAGTGTCATTGCACGTGTGTTCTTTTTACTAACAACAACTGGAGTCATTTCATGACTGTTCTTTTCACATACCACATATGGATCCACTAGTGTCATTGAAATGTGTGTTCTCTTCAGAGACCACACATGGATCCACCAGTGTCATTGCATGTGTGTTCTTTTTATTAAAAACAACTAGAGTCATTTCATATGTGTTCCTTTCACATACCACATATGGATCCACCAGTGTCATTGCATGTGTGTTCTTTTCACAATCCACACATGGATCCACCAGTGTCATTGCATGTGTGTTCTTTTTACTAACAACAACTAGAGTCATTTCATGTGTGTTCTTTTCACATACCACATATGTATCCACTAGTGTCATTACATGTGTGCTCTTTTCACAATCCACCTATGGATCCACCAGTGTCATTGCATGTGTGTTCTTTTTACTAACAACAATCAGAGCCATTGCATGTGTGTTCTTTTCACATACCACATATGGATCCACTAGTATCATTGCATGTGTGCTCTTTTCACTATCCCCCTATGGATCCACCAGTGTCATTGCATGTGTGTTCTTTTTACTAATAACAACTAGAGTCATTGAAATGTGTGTTCTTTTCACATACCACCTATGGATCCACCAGTGTCATTGCATGTGTGTTCTTTTTACTAACAACAACCAGAGTCATTGCATGTGTGTTCTTTTCACATACCACATATGGATCCACCAGTGTCATTGCATGTGTGTTCTTTTCACAATCCACCTATGGATCCACCAGTGTCATTGCATGTGTGTTATTTTTACTAACAACAACTAGAGCCATTGAAATGTGTGTTCTTTTCACATACCACCTATGGATCCACTAGTGTCATTGCATGTGTGTTATTTTCACAATCCACCTATGGATGCACCAGTGTCATTTCATGTGTGTTCTTTTTACTAACAACAACCAGAGTCATTGCATGTGTGTTCTTTTCACATACCACATATGGATCCACCAGTGTCATTGCATGTGTGTTCTTTTCACAATCCACCTATGGATCCACCAGTGTTATTGCATGTGTGTTCTTTTGACTAACAACAACTGGAGTCATTTCATGACTGTTCTTTTCACATACCACATATGGATCCACCAGTGTCATTAAAATGTGTGTTCTTTTCACATACCACATATGGATCCACCGGTGTCATTGCATGTGTGTTCTTTTTACTAACAACTTGAGTCATTCCATGTGTGTTCTTTTCACATACCACATATGGATCCACCAGTGGCATTGCATTTTTGCTCTTTTCACAATCCACACATGGATCCACCAGTGTCATTGCATGTGTGTTCTTTTTACTAACAACAACCAGAGTCATTGAAATGTGTGTTGTTTTCACATACCACCTATGGATCCACCAGTGTCATTGCATGTGTGTTCTTTTCACAATCCACCTATGGATCCACCAGTGTCATTGCATGTGTGTTCTTTTTACTAACAATAACCAGAGTCATTGCATGTGTGTTCTTTTCACATACCACATATGGATCCACCAGTGTCATTGCATGTGTGTTCTTTCCACAATCCACCTATGGATCCACCAGTGTCAGTGCATGTGTGTTCTCTTTACTAACAACAACTGGAGTCATTTCATGACTGTTGTTTTCACATACCACATATGGATCCACCGGTGTGCTTGAAATGTGTGTTCTCTTCAAAGACCACACATGGATCCACCAGTGTCATTGCATGTGTGTTCTTTTTACTAACAACAACTGGAGTCATTGCATGTGTGTTCTTTTCATATACCAGATATGGATCCACTAGTGTCATTGCATGTGTGGTCTTTTCACATCCCACCTATGGATCCACCAGTGTCATTGCATGAGTGTTCTTTTTACTAACAACAACTAGAGTCATTGAAATGTGTGTTCTTTTCACATACCACATATGGATCCACCAGAGTCATTGAAATGTGTGTTCTTTTCACAATCCACCTATGGATCCACCAGTGTCATTGCATGTGTGTTCTTTTTACTAACAACAACCAGAGTCATTGAAATGTGTGTTCTTTTCACATACCACATATGGATCCACCGGTGTCATTGAAATGTGTGTTCTCTTCAGAGACCACCTATGGATCCACCAGTGTCATTGCATGTGTGTTCTTTTTACTAACAACAACCAGAGTCATTGCATGTGTGTTCTTTTCACATACCACATATGGATCCACCAGTGTCATTGCATCTGTGTTCTTTTCACAATCCACCTATGGATCCACCAGTGTCATTGCATGTGTGTTCTTTTTACTAACAACAACTAGAGTCGTTGAAATGTGTGTTCTTTTCACATACCACCTATTGATCCACCTGTGTCATTGCATGTGTGTTATTTTCACAATCCACCTATGGATCCACCAGTGTCATTACATGTGTGTACTTTTTACTAATAACAACCAGAGTCATTGCATGTGTGTTCTTTTCACATACCACATATGGATCCACAAGTGTCATTGCATGTGTGTTCTTTTCACAATCCACCTATGGATCCACCAGTGTAATTGCATGTGTGTTCTTTTTACTAACAACAACCAGAGTCATTGAAATGTGTGTTCTTTTCACATACCACCTATGGATCCACAAGTGTCATTGCATGTGTCTTCTTTTCACAATCCACCTATGGATCCACCAGTGTCACTGCATGTGTGTTCTTTTTACTAACAACAACTGGAGTCATTTCATGACTGTTCTTTTCACATACCACATATGGATCCACCAGTGTCATTGAAATGTGTGTTCTCTTCAGAGACCACACATGGATCCACCAATGTCATTGCATGTGTGTTCTTTTTACTAACAACAACCAGAGTCATTGCATGTGTGTTCTTTTCACATACCACATATGGATCCACCAGTGTCATTGCATGTGTGTTGTTTTCACAATCCACACATGGATCCACCAGTGTCATTGCATGTGTGTTCTTTTTACTAAAAACAACTGGAGTCATTTCAGGTGTGTTCTTTTCACATACCACATATGGATCCACCAATGTCATTGCATGTGTGCTCTTTTCACAATCCACCTATGGATCCACCAGTGTCATTGCATGTAAGGTTCTTTTCACAATCCACCTATGGATCCACCAGTGTCATTGCATGTGTGTTCTTTTGACTAACAACAACTGGAGTCATTTCATGACTGTTGTTTTCACATACCACATATGGATCCACCAGTGTCATTGAAATGTGTTTTCTCTTCAGAGACCACACATGGATCCACCAGTGTCATTGCATGTGTGTTCTTTCTACTAACAACAACTGGAGTCATTGCATGTGTTTTCTTTTCACATACCACATATGGATCCACCAGTGTCATTGCATGTGTGCTCTTTTTACAATCCACACATGGATCCACCAGTGTCATTGCATGTGTTTGCTTTTTATTAACAACAACTGGAGTCATTACATGTGTGTTCTCTTCACATACCACATATGGATCCACCAGTGTCATTGCATGTGTTCTCTTTTCATAATCCACCTATGGAGAATATAATTTTGCGGCCCGAAAGTTGGGGCGCCCAGGCAACGCGGTACCCAAGTTGCCTGTAATTAGCCGCGATGACTACAGTTGGTGTGCCAAATACTTAGAGGGTCTTTTTCGGCATGAATTCAACTTTACGTTTCAATACAAAATATCAGGCTAACGGCCATCAAGTTGGGCCCCCCTGTCAGTTCTCGCCGTTATGTCACTCCTGTTGCTTAGGTGTCAATTAGGCTTGCAGCGTTGGCGCATGCATCCATTACGCGTCTTCTTCTTCCCTGGAGCAGCAACCTGTGGGGTGTCGCCGCCATGGCACGGAGCTAGGATGTGGACGAACCTGCTCGGCCCCGCTCTCCTCCCTGTAGGCTTGCAGTGTTGGCGCCTGCATCCATTACGCGTCTTCTTCTTCCCCGGAGCAGCAATCTGTGGTCGCGTCCATGGCGCAGAGCTGGGACGTGACGAACCTACTCGGCCCCGCTCTCCTCCCCATCCCGAGTCGGAGCTCTCCCTCACCATGGACGCACCCATGGCACGGTGCGGGGACGAGAATTGGTTCCCGGTGAGATCTATCACCGTGTCGACCATGCTCGGTTATGTTTTCCTCCTCCAGAATCCGAGCTCGTCGTCGCCGTGGTTGCACCCACACCAATTCTGCCACCTCTACCGAGGTCTCCGTGGTAGCTCAAGTTCTGCCATGTTGGACATGTAAGCGAATTCGGAGCTGGGCGGCGGCAACCCGTTGTTGAACCTGTAAGGAATTTGCTGAAGACTGCGTGCCTCTCCAAGGTCTTCGGTTGATGCATTCGGCTTCTGCCAACACCCACCACCGATGTGAGATCATTTAGTTACTTCAATACGAAATTTCGACCAATTTAAATTGTTGATGTATTCCTTGACAATTATAATATAATCGAGCACTAGAAATATTTTGTAGTGTGCATGAGAATGATCAGTAATATAATTGAACACTAGAAATTTTAAGGCACTCCATATAAAGGAGTATATTAATATATAAGGTTCACCAGAGACACCACGGATAACTGTCTTACATGCCACACACAGTTAATAATTAACTAAAACAAAATAAAAGCAGGGGCGGCAGTAGGAGGCTGGGACATGAAGACACCAAGAAGGGCAGGGGCATTAGCAGGAGGCAGGGACAACCTAGTCGATGGGATACATGTCAGTCCTGACATAATCCCAGAGGAATTTGCCGAAGGCTACGTGCCGTGCCAAGGTAATCGGCCTATGCCTTTTGCCTCCACCTCTGGCAACACCCACCGCGTGCTGGATCATGTTGTCGAGGTCCATGTTGATTGCTCTGCTATAGAATGGGCAAAATAGTGTCCCCCTACGATAGAAACGGATTAGCCCACACCATAACCACCTCAGCACGCAGTGGCTCTTGTTGTCCCTGGATTCCTTGCTATCGTCCACTTCATCATCATCCTCGTGTTGATTTTTAAGAATATAACTTAGAACTCATACATATGATTGAATTGTATTACAACTCAAGAATTAACAACATGTACATGTAAGACAATATATATGTGGATATCAAAGAGAAAGCATCTCAGCAATAGTTTGATCAGTTCATATATCATTTCATCTCAACACAATGACAATTAATTGCATCAGAGTGTATGTAGAATAAATCTAGGGGCCTCATAAGTTTCTTCAGGGATGGAGTGGGCAAACCAAGTAACAATTGCACAACCTATAATGTTCTTGTACATCGCCCTAGGTTCGGTAACTCATCCCTGAAAAGATCTGACACCAATGTGTATGCCTTTCTTTGGGGGAAAATTTGAATCATTGCCATAATAAGAAATTGAAATGTAATTGTACAAAACAATATTCAGGGATATACATAGTCAGGTACAAAAACAAGCCTAAATATTATAATTATAAATAAAAAACCAAATGATTAATCTTCAGGTACATGTTGAAAATACTTATGATCAAAACCATGCATATACACATGCATCATACGAATCATTCAAAGATCAGAAACAATTCAAGGATCATATATGTAGTTCCATATGAGAATAAATCAAGGGCCTCATAATTTGTTTCAGAGATGGAGTTGGCAAACCAAAGTACCAACAGCACAACCTATATTGTTTGTGTGCATTGCTGCCTCAGGTTCACCAACCCATCCCTAAAACACGACACCATCATACGTGTCTCCCCTTGAACTCTTTTGGGGCAAATTTCAATCATCGGCCTCGGTGACAAACTGAACTGTAATTCTTATACACTATGAATGCATGAAATAGATAACTCAAATATCATAGTTCTATGAATCTAGAATAAAGATTGCAGCCTCATAAGTTTCTTCAGGGATGGCGTAAGCAAACCAAGTAACAATTGCACAGCTTATATTGATCTTGTACATGGCCCCAGGTTTGCTAACTCATCCCTGAAAAAATCTGACACCAATGTGTCTACCTCTCTTTGGGGAAAATTTGAATCATTGGCCACAATAAGAAATTGAAATGTAATCATACAAAACAATATTCAGGGATATACATATGCATCATACGACGCATTCATAGATCAGAAACAATACAAAGAATATATATGTAGGTTCCATATGAGAAAACAATTAGGGCCTCATTTTTTCAGAGATGGAGTCGGAGAACCAAAATACAAACAACACAACCTATATTTTTTATGTGCATTGCTACCTCAGGTTCACTAACCATCCCTAAGAAAACGACACCATCAGATTCCCTTGCACTATTTTGGGGCCAAATTGAATCATTGGGCTCAGTACGGAATAGAAATGTAATGTTATAGGCATGTTGTGTATCGAAATCAACACTCAACTAGATGGCAGATGAGCAGATTGGGGTTTTGTGACTAGACGGATTGGGGTTTTCTGACTATATGGCAGATGCATCAATCGACCGATCGAACCATATATATACTACCCTACTTCAAGAGCAAAAGAATCTGTACATGATTGAGCAAATCCTATGTATGAACAGTGAAATCTGCGGCTATGACTAGAGATGCTAGCAATATAGTACCTCAGACTCCTTATTAGGGACCTCCTCCTCGAACTCGTCATTCTCCACGATTGCGTCAAAGATTTCTTGGACAGCGATGGGGTCATTGATGTAGAGCACCAGATTGCCTCCGCTTACTTTGCCCCCATCCAGATTCGCCATTGCACCACGACGTTAATGGCCACTTGCCTTTCGGCAAATGACTCTTGGTAGGGAAAAATAGAAAGAAAGGATTACATACCCCTTTGATCATTAGGTATTAGTGGCAGGGTTTAGAGAGATATTTCATCAAAAATATGAATAATATACAGTTTAAATGTGGACATAGATGGCTATATTTCAGAGCCATCAACCTCCCCAAGCTTAAACTTGATCATCCTCGAGCAAGGAAACCAAAATCAAAAAGGAACTCAACATTCAAACTAAAATAACGAGATGAAGATCTTACTCATGATTGGTAGTCTCATGTTTCCTCCACTTCATAAATGTGAAAAACTTCAGCATAGATAGAGTAATGGCAAGCATATCTTACGGGTTTCCATGCATCCTTGTAGCGCAGCAAAATTATTGTTAACATGGATGATTCAAATGAGAAAACTTTATTCCATGTCATGTAATCAACTCATAGGATTGCCTTTGAAAAATAAAGTATAATCATGTAAAATTAAGAGTGTGAGAGTCGTCATGAAAAGCATATACACTAGAGTATCTCAATTCTCCCACATCAATAAATCAAGACTTTTCAAGCACTACTTTGCCATTGACTGTCCTTCAAGAATTTTAGTTCTTAAGTAATTGAGAGCATACCAAAAAAATATTAGTTTATCGGGCTGTGATGGACACTCGTGGCATCACTAAGGTTTTTGTTCCTTTTGTACAATGATTACTCATAACAGCTAGAGGAGTGATTCCATCATGAACACAGCTACCCAGGAGTGCCAAGAATCTTACCCACTATAGCATTGCTGCTACATGTGTTTAATCAACTCATAGCCTAAATCTAGGAGTTTCCTCCATGAAGATCGTTCGTAGGCTAGCGGAGTTATTGGCATCCCATGAAGTTTGACACGCATAAAGCTATATCATTCTTATGATTAACAAGTCAAACTTTGGCATGCTCACAAAAACTACTAAACATTAATTCAATCGAACAAATCCTTTTAGAGAGAGCTATCAAGTCAATCAACATTTTCAGTGGCGTTGAGTGTCTCTAGAAATAAGCCTTCAAGACTAAACACTACAACACCCAAGCCTTCAATTGTGAGAATTTTCTTATTGCAATTGTTTAGCAAATTTTTTGGCAAGACTTGGTTAACTACAAGAGCTGGAACAAAACGTACCCAACTAAATACCCATGCAAACAAAATTTTACTACATTATAAAGAATCACTCCACCAATATAATATCTCAACATTTACTAGTAACTAGCATGGGTTTCTCAAACTTCAAAAGTGGGGAGTCATAAGGCATACCTGTCATGTTTGGTTCCACTTCTCTCTTCCTTTTTTTATTCGTTTCTTGGAAACTCGAAGTTGATCACTCTCCTCCAAATACGTCAGAACCTCTAGGCGGAAAGAAAAGAAAGAGGGAAAAATAAAGATAAATGGGGAAATCTTTTTGTTGTTTTTAAGAGAGGGAATTAAAGAATATAAAATTGTTGGCAAAGCTCGGCTACAAAATCTCGAAAGCAAATAGAAATAACTAAAGATAAAGTGTTGGCGAAACCAACACGAGTGCTAAAAAACTCAAATTAAAAACATAACCTTGAAATAAATAAAAGCAAATGAACACCAAATAAAGATACATGAGTAAACTTCCCCAAGCTTAGGCTTTTGCAAGCCCCTCAAATCATTGCGGTGGTAGGAAAAAGTTGTTACTCCAGTTCGCAAATTGAGTTGATAAATTACTAGTTGTTTCTTGGAGGTTCAAAGAGACTCTATGCATCCTCTCCATAGTCCCTCAGAGTTCTTGGAAGTCTTGTTATGTAGCGAACTAGGTTTGTGGCTGCTCCTCTTGATAAGGAACTTCTTGCTCCTGTTCTTGGTCCTCATCCTCATCTAGAATCTCCTTCTTAGGTTGGTGTTTCTCAACCTGCAAGTCATATAGCAGATGTCCTTCCTTGATAGAGAAAAGACCATTAGGCATAGGAGCGGGGTAGAGACGCCCAGCTCCAGCAATATGTAGGTAATAAACACCACCTCTCCTAGTGAGCATTCCATAAGCCTTTAGAGTAGAGAAACCAACACGTCACTCACCTAGCACAGGTTGCAACTCACCTAGGTCGATGCGTAGGGAAATGGCAAGCACGGTGATGACGCGTCCACCTGTGATTGGTCCTTGGCTTTGGGAGGATTGGTGCTCCAAGTAGCACACAAGGATTGCGCCCAAGTTGAGTGACAAGTCGCAGTTGGTGTAAGCAGCTTTTGCAAGGACTAAGATGTCCTCCTCGTTGAGTCTTGTGAACTCATTTCTTGGCTGCAAGGTGTTAGCAATAACATAGAACAAATAGCGAATTGCAGGATGTTGAATATTCTTCCCCTTGCTTAGTCTAGTAGTGAAACTCATTCCATTATAATATTGTGCAGGGGAAGGGTCTAAGCCAGTAAAGGATGCGCGTAAGGCATTAACATCATTGTTTGGGAAATTAAAACATGCACACCATTCATCTAGTGTTAAAGTGTAATTTTTGTTCATAAGTCAGAAAGAAATCATGTCCTCTCCTTGCCATAGTTTAACGATGCTTTGCAAAGAACTTAGAAATTCAATAGTTAACCGGTGATAAGAATGCACATCATTGTATACAAAGTTTTGCAAGAGAAGATAAAGAAATAAGCAAGGAAGATGAAGTTGGTGTAGTAGAAAAGAAGAAAAGCAATAAGCAACAACAAAAGAAAGCAATGAAAGAACCTGACCCCCAACAAAAGGTAAAAGACAAGAGTAAATCATGTGAGAAAAACCTTCCTTATCTAGATCGAAAAAAGCACCAGATCAGGTAATTTATAATTCTTTTACAAAGGCACTTAGTGACCTACGTTTGGAAATTTCATTTGCAGATGCAATCAAAGTTCCTACTTATACCAAATTCCTCCGTGATATTCTTATTAGAAAGAAAGAAATAACTGAAATTGTTGCCATGGTAACTAGTTATCCTGCTAATGGGAAGCTGTTGTCTAAGTCTGGAGATCCTGGAATACCAACTATTTCATGCTCAATAGGTAAAACTGATATTCACAATGCCTTGTGTGATCTAGAAGTAGGAGTTAGTGTAATGCCATACTCCCTCTATAAAAGGTTAGGATTAGGGGAGTATTCTCCTACTACTATCACTTTACAGATGGCTGACAAGTCCACTAAACAACCCGTTGGTATGATTGAGTATGTTTTACTTAGAATATATGAGCATGTTATTGCCATAGATTTTATTATTCTTGAAATGCCAAAAGATGAAAGATTATCCATAATACTTGGAAGACCTTTCCTTAGTACTACAGGGGCATCAGTAGATTGTGCCGAAGGAAAGATAATCTTCAATGTTTATGATGCTAAAATCATCCAGTATTTTCTAAACAAGCTAGAAGCAGGAGAAAGATATATTCCACCAGCAAAATGAGTTCATGAGGTAAGTGCCTTTGGTAAGGGGCAACCCAAGGTAAGAATTCGAGAATAGAAAAAAGGTTGAGTTACTCAACCATTCCTAATAAAATCTTAATGGGAGTCAAGCCATCTCGTCAATAAAATAGATTAGAGAATAAAAGGTTCATCGCATTCCTACCACTTTTTCATAGACATTCTTGCGGAAGCGCGCCCGTGAAGATGCAGTTGTCAAAAAGTAGTAGAAACATCGATTGAATGAGTTTAGAATAAGAATAAAAATTAAAGTTTGAAGTTTTTCATATAAAGAAGCTAAAATTTTGCTTTTAATAAGCCAATGTTGGTCGAAAGTTTCTACCATTAATTTTTTGTCCAAAATAAGGTATTTCGCAAAGTTTTGTGATAAGAGAGCATTCTCAAAGAAATAGAATGTTTTTGATGATTACTGATGGTTTAACGACCAACTATACGGCGAGAATAAAAATCCAGGCCATATAGTTCTGGTCGTATAGATATCTTTATCATCAACAAATTTTCTTCGAAGGCATAGAGAGTTTAACGACCAACTATACGGCGGGAAATAAAATTCCGGCCATATAGCTCCGGTCGTATAGATATCAATGCCTTCGAACAAAATTCTTTGTAAAGTACTGGGAGTTTAACAACCAACTATACGGCGGGAATAAAAATTCCGGCCGTATAGTTCTGGTCGTATAGATATCGATGCTAGTTTCAGAAATTTATCTCGAGGGACAGACGGTTTAACGACCAACTATACAGTGGGATCATTATGATCCGGCCTTATAGTTGCATCCGTATAGTTGTTTTCTGCATAAAGAAACCCTAGTTGGCGGCACCGCCGCAACTATACAGGCGGAGCAACATCACCCGCCCATATAGTTTCGGCCGTATAGTTTGGTGAGACCACAAAATCGCACCGGGACGGCTAGGTCTTCCTCCCCTCCTCATTATTTCTCTCATATTCTCTCTCCAAACCTCTCAAAATACACCTAGAACTTTTGATTCTTCACGGATTTCGTTTGTTTGAGTGGGGGAATCAATAGATCGATATGTTTCTCTCCCTATCCATGCTTTATTTTTAGATTTCCATGGTTAAAACTCTCACATTGATCTAATGGATGAACTCAAGCTTATTTTGTTTTACCCATTAATTTCTCACGTTAGGATTGAATTTTTCCATGTAGGATCGTTCATATATCATGTAGAAACTATATGCCTAAGGTTTTATGGTGAAATTTTTCAGTGCATCACGATGAACAAGATTGGTAAACTCTTTCGTTCGAGCAAGCGCCAACGGGGTAAGGGCTCGAGCTCGGGGACCCGAACCTCGCGCAACTCCAAGTTGGACATTGTCTCATCGAGGAGGGTGTTGCCCACACGTTGGGCCGACCACAACTTTCTCACCGCGGCAGGGTTGAAGGCGGACTTCGACCTCATGTGCAATAGGTTGGGGTTGGTGATACTTGGCTTTGCAAGCCACGATACCTACGTCGAGCTTACCCGTGAGTTCCTTGCCTCCTTCTACGACGACCATTGTGAGAAAGGTAATATGTGCACAGTAAGCTTCACCATGAACCGGCAGCATTATGAAATAAATTTTGAACAATTTTGCAATGCTTTCAGCTTCCCTCATGTTGGGGAGCATACTGTTACTAACCTCTATAGCGTCACAAGTGGAGAGACTTGGGAGGATATTCTGTTAATGGTGGGAAGCAATTTTACCAAAAGAAGATGTCCACCATTCAGAACCCAACCATCCGCTACTATGCTTTGTTCCTCGCCAACACACTACTGGGAAGAGGTGACACCGGTTCCATGGCCAATGCGGACATGGCAATGATCACCAAGGCTCTCTTCCCCATTTCACCGCAAAACCCCAATCCTGCAGCTCTACTCATCCATCACTTTCGCCACCAAAGCAACAAGACCAAAGGTGATATTCGCATTGGTGGATTGATAACCCACCTTGCCTATGCATGAAATATTATACTACCTGTTATGGAACTTGTTGACGGCTCCAAACTCATGGACGTCAAGTATTTGAATACTTGTGGCTTCCTTGGTGTCTACCATGCTAACCGGAGGCTCCGAGCATACCAATTTAGTTACCTTGGTGATGCACAGGGTGAGTAGGTTTAGTTGCCATGCCCCCAAGCCTTCTAGATTGTGGAGAAGGATGCTTGGATCCTCACCAAGGACCAAGTGATGGAGATCATGGTCGAGCTCCAGCCTGATGAAGAGGAAGGTGAAAAAGGAGGGCAATGGGATGAGGATGAGCAGGAGCAGGAGGAAGAGCAGGGACACAACCCTGCTTGGGAGGGACAGCAGTAGCAGCAGCAAGCGGGAGCCCGGGACCTGTGGCCCAACTAGCCATAGCAGAGGTACGGCTACATCCCCTATCAGGAATTCCAGCAGCTCAACCAGCGTGCTGGGGAGATCGACCACACTCTTCAGGAAGTGAATGAAGATGTGAATACTTTGACTTACAACTTCAGTCACTTCATGAACCACTTTCCCGACTACTACCAGCAGTATCCGCACCAGCCGCCAAATGATGGCAACAACTAAGCCTGGCAATAGCCTAAGCTTGGGGGAGGTTTGAAAACCTCCAAACTTTGCATTCATATTTTTATTTGTTCTTTTGATTTATTTTATTGAAATTTGCATGTTTATTTTCAGTTTTGCATTCCTAAACCAAAAATACAAAAATTAGTTGTAGCTTTATTTGTAAGTTCATTTCTTTATTTCTCTCTGAGATTGCTTAAATTCAGGTGATTTGGCAATAGGGAAATACAGGAGAGGTCTGACTCAAATACAAGAATGAAGCAAGTAAGAGGAGGTATAACATTCCTTTCATCACTTTCTTTGCAACCTTAAATTGATCCTACAATTATTTACTTGCTTACAGTGGAGTCACTCCCCACCTAGCTTATTATCCTACAAATTCTATTCCTTTGCTAGTGTCTCCTTTTTAGGTTTGAAACAATGAGAAATGAACTTGGTTAAAAATACTTCCTACGCTTTTACAACAAGATAAAGCATCTGAAAGATGACTTGAGTCCATGATTAGCCCAAAGAATTTTATTTTAGAACTACTCCAGCCCATTTGAGCTTAATATAAAAAGACTCGATAGTACCCTTGATTGAAATTGTTTGATTAAATGAAGGCATCGAAGTATTAGAAATTATGCCACTACGTTTTCTAATAATTACCGTAAGATATTGCTTTACGCGTGTCATTAAAACTCTTTCGTGCTCCATGGGGAACTATTAACTCCGCTAGCCAAAGAATGATCTAAATGTGGGAAACCACTTGATTTCGGCTATTGAGTTATGTAAACATCTGTAGCAGCAATGTTATGACGTGTAAAAAAATTAGTCTCCTCATGGTTTCACGTTCCAAGTGAAGTTGTAGTACTCCTCAGACCCATTATTGCTCAACAATTATTTATTGGCATGGTCACGAGTGCACAACACAGCCCCAATTAACATGTTAAAAATAGTGGCATGATTTCTCTATGAAAGATCTGAAGTTTTTGAAAGACAACTTGAGTCTTGAAAAAGGTGCTTTGAGAGTCTTGAAATTTTGACATGGGAGTAGATGAGTTGTTATCAAATTAAATGTTTTGATGCCAACCTGAGTACTCTTAATTGATTAAACAAACAAGAATACAAAGTTTTCATCTCTCAACAAAGAGAGACACCAAAAGAATTTGTCTCACTCTCCTAGCTAAAACTTTCGACACTATCTTGGGCATATGATTTATTTGCTAACAAGCTATACGTGGTTAGGAAGTGGACTCACTGCAATCTTGTGAATACCTATATGATCGTATTTAAGATTATAGGGATTGTGAAGAAAAGAATTTGACACCAATTCAAACTTGTGAGTTCCTTTATTTCCAGTCTTAAATCTCTGCTATTCTTCCTTATTTCCTTGTCACTCGAGGGCGACCAACATCTAAGCTTGGGGGAGTTGATAGCTGTGAGATTCAACACATTTTTGATGGCTTTTATTGATGGTTTTCTCCCGGATTTGATTGTTTTCTAGCCTTACCTAACACTAATACTTCGGTAGTGAAGAAAACTTGGTTTTTAATCTGTGTTTCAGGTTCCAAATGTCAACAGAATGTTTTAACTAGAGAAACACAATATTCTAGAGAAAACAAGCAAGTCTCGCTTTGGAAGCACTTGAGAGGAGCATATAGAAGCTTTAACGAGCAACTATACGGCGGGAATATTTTCCGGCCGTATAGTTCCCTCTGTATAGTTGCCGTTGCCTCTATCTTGTCAAAAGGGACAACTTCCATGAAGGGACGGGGGTCGAAAACACAATGCAGCAGCCGCCACACCATCCAGAAGGGAGAAAGAAGAGATCCGGAGAAGAAGGAGAAGACGTTATTCATTTCGCTCCACGATCTTCAACCGCCTAGCCAATACGCCTCCATAGGCACTACTTGTATTGAGAGAGAGAGAGGGATCTCCACCTTTCAAGACTAGGGTTTGAGATTGTTTCTTCCTGTCTTGAATTGTGTTGGATATTTTTCTATTCTTACTATGGATCTCCACGGTAATACCAAGATGAATTCCCTTTATTTGATTATATTTATGATCCGTTCTTCTCTCATGTGTGAGTAATTCCTTTGGGCGTGGGAGATTAGGGGATTGGTGAGATGTGATGTTCCTTCATATATTTTCCATTATTATGTGATTGATTCTAATTACTATATTATGTGTGCTTGACTATCTGTGGGATGCCTAATGCTTGTTGTCTAATTAAGGGCCCAGACAACATGATGCTTTGTTCTTACATAGATAAGATCTTGTTCGCTAGTCGACCGGCGACCACCGAGTGACACGGGGATATCAATGGAAAACTAGTAGACTCGAGGATAACGAGGAACCACTGTGCTTATTGCATTAGTCTGATCCAAGGAGCTTAATTGCTAAGCGACCTGAAGGGTCTTAATCTTCTAGTGTTTGACCATAGTTTTGGTAACAGGCTAGTAGGATTATTGAAGTTGGGATGAAATCTACCAAGAGGAGTTCCGGCTAATTATGGGTTACTCACCTATACATACATTTATAAGATTATAATTGTTACATTTATCATTCATCCACCTGGCACAGTCACTATCATCATGAACTGAATCTCCCCGCGCCTTCTTTTGCCTTCTACAGGAAACAAGAAACAACCAAGTTGTTCTTTACTTTTATGCTTTATATTTCTGAAGTTTACATTTTAGTTCTATTTAAATAAGTACCATTTAATCAAAACCCAATCCTACTTCAACACTTGTAGTCAATTCACTCGAAGACCTGTGACAACTTCGGGTGTGACAGAGACTTCAACCATAAACACTTACCTTTGGGCTCCCTGTGGGATCGATGACTATACTTCGAAACAAGCTACAAACAGTCTGTGCAGTTGCAGACATCAGTGTTCAGATACTCCGAAGGTGTTATGTAGAGGCTCATGGATCAAGATGGGATTTTTCCATCCCGATGATGGATACATATACTCTGGTACCTCTCGGTGATATCACATGGAGATAGCTTGCAAGCAAGTGATGTGATCACTAGAATGTTATATCACGGGAACGAGAAAAGAGTGCATGTCGGTAACGAGATCAAACTAGGTATGGAGATACTGATGATGAAATCTCGGATATGTAATATATCACGAGACAAAGGGATTTGGATACAACGTTAAAAAGGTTCACACGATCACTAGAGTCATTGTTGAATGTGTGGGAGTTAGTACAGATCTCCGGGTCCCGCTGCTAATTATTGATCGGAGAGGGGTCTCGATCATGTATGCATTATTTGTGAACCATAGGGTGACACACTTAAGAGATACCGACACCATTTGGAGCAAATATGTTTCAGATAAAGATCTAAGAAAGCGCTGGAATCATTTCAATGGAAACCGGAATTGTTTCAGGTGAAATTGCAGAAACTGATAATGTATGTGATATTGAAATGCTGCAGGGGGTTTAATGTGAATGTTTGTTAACTAAAGTAGTTAACAAAGTTCTGAATAAAATAAATAAAATATTTTTATTTAATGAGAGCTTGCATTAAATTTGGTGGAAATTTAAAGCATGTGAGTGGACATATGAGTGCAAGTGTGTTTATGTGAGTGGGAGCTCCACCCACATGAATGAGGGAGAGGTGGGGGAACCCACAATGGCCGGCAGCCATGCCCCTTGGGCAGCCCCCCTCCCCTATAAAAGGAGCACCTCCTCCTCCTCCACTCTCACACCTCCTCGTGAAGGATCTCTCCCCCTCTAGAAATTATTCCCCATGGTCTTGGATTAGCGAGATACATGTTCCCGGTGACTTTATCTGGAAAGGAGTTGCTGATTCTGTTGCATCATTGGAGCAAGGACATGGAGGTTTTCGGGGTACCAGACATGTGTGCGATCATGGATGTGTAGCTGCTTTGTGGTGTTGGACTTGCCGGTGCTGGACCTGCTAGACTCGCTGGACTTCATCACGATCTTGAGATCGGCAAGTGTACGACTACATCATCCACGAGTACAACCTCATAACGTTTTGTCGCTCTTCAAGGGTATGTTCTCTATGGATGTATATCCACCCATTGATTATATCTAGATAGATAGATCTTGGTGCTTAGTTATTCACATCGTAGGAAATTTTTTGTTTTCTATGCTGCGAACCCAACAATATTTTTCCTGGGAGTATCATGAGGTGAGTAGTCTTAGCAAGGAATTAGTGGACCACGGACTGCACATTAAAGCCAGTCTTCGTCCTTACAAACAAGCTCCAAGGAAATTCAATCCAATCATGTATGATCGGATCAAAGAAGACATAGGCTGATTGTTGAAAGCCAGGTTCATTGAAATTTGTAGATATGCTAATTGGATTTCAAACATCATGTTGGTAAACAAGAAAGGGGCTAACAAGCTCTGAGTCTACATTGATTGTGGAGATCTTAACCGAGCTATGCCCAACGATCAGTATCCTATGCCTATATCCAACATGCTCATAGATAATGTGTATGGTAATCAGGTCATCAGTTTCTTGGATGGAAATGCCGAGTGTAATCTAATATTCATGGTTGAAGAAGATTCAATGAAGATGGTGTTTCATTGTCTAGGTTTCATTGGTCTGTTTGAATGGATATTGATGACCTTCGGTTTAAAAATTGTTGGGGCAACATATCAAAGGTCTATGAATTTGATCTTCCATCATCTACTAGGAGTCATACTAGAGGTTTATATAGATGACATCATTTTCAAGTCAGATTCTCAGTTAAATAATTTAGCTGACTTACATCAAGGCGTTCAAAATAATGAGAAAGTATGGACTCAAGGTGAATCGTTTGAAATGTGCCTTTGGAGTATCATTTAGCAAGTTTTTGGATTCATCATACACCAGCAGAACATAGAGATTGATCCGAAGAAAATTGCTATGATTTGGGAGATGCAAGTGCCCAATTGCAAAAAGGAGATGAAGTAGTTTCTTGGATAAACTACTCCAACGATTCATTATAAACTCGTCTAGAGTTATAGATGCCTTCACAGATATTCTTCAGATCAAGAAGGAAGAAAATTTCACTTGGGGGCAAAGAAGCAAGAGGCGTTCGAGAAAATTAAAACTTGTTTATCCCCACCCCAGTTTTGAGAGCGCCAGAGAAAGGGAAACCTTTCGGATCATACATAGTTGCCAGATTAGTGGTCAATTGTGTTGCTCTCACTCAGATAACCAACAGGAACGAGTACACCATTTCTTATCTTAGCTGGAGAAGACAAAATGTGGTGTAGTTTCGTTGAACATGTATGTTTGTCACTCTAGTATGCATGTACTAATCTATGACATTATTTGTTGTCCAATGAGTGTGTAGTAGCTTGCCAAGAAGATGTGATCAAACACATGTTCAGAAGCCAATTTTAAGTGGAAGAATCGGCAAATGGGCATACAATATGATTGAATATGACTTGACTTACGAACCTCTTAGATCTATGAAGGGTCAGATTGTAGATGATTGCATAGTCGAACATCATATAAAAGAACAAGCCAATTTACCTTTAATATCGGTAGTACCATGGAAGTTGTATTTTATTGGTTTAGTATGCAACGATCGTCAAGGAGTCGGAATAGTTTCTAAATCTCCTTCAGGGATTGTATACGAGGCTTCTTGATAACTGGAATATGATTGTACTAATAATCAAGCCAAAGACGAGGCATTGTTATTCAGATTGCAGATTATGCTGGCTGCAGGAGTTCGTTGTATCGAGGAATTTGGTGATTCACTATTGGTGGTGCAACATGTTGTTGGGATGTTTTGGGGCAATGAAGGATGACTATGATTCAGGATTTCTTTAGATACTATAAAGGGTGTGAAGCCTACCAGAAATTCAAAGATATACAACTAGCGTTAGCTTCCATGATGTAGGTGATTATAAACTATGGCTTTTTGAGGATGGGCACTAGACTTTGTTGGCATGATTCATCCGACATCGTGGAAAGGTTATTGGTTTGTTTTGGTTGGTACCGGCTATTTCACCAAGTGATCTCAAGCATTACCTCTTAGGAAATTGACCCATAAGGAGGTAATTCAATTTATTACTGAGCATATTGTTCACAGGTTTAGCATACCCCAAACTCTTACAATAGATCAAGGCACGTTGTTCTTGGTGAAGGAAGTTAGATTGTTTGTCGAGTCACTTGGGATCAAGATTCTCAATTATTCTCCCTACTATTCCCAAGCCAATGGACAAGCCGAGTCTACTAACAACATTATCATCAAATTGATCAAGAAAAAGATTCAGGATTGTCCTAGGAAATGGAATGAAGTGTTATCATAAGCAGTTTGGTCTCACGGAATTTCAAAGCATGGTGCTACTAACGTAACTCCTTTTGAGTTAACATATGGCCAAGAAGATGTTTTTTTGGTGGAGGTTAATATAGCTTCTTTGAGGTTCGCTAAACAAAATGAGTTATCATCCAAAGACTACTTCAGCTTGATGATAGATAATCTTGATGGAGTGGTCGACAAACGAGAAGAGGCCCTTAGGGGTATTGAGAGAAAAAAGTTACAGGTGTCCAAGGTCTACAATAGAAAGGTCCGGCTATAGGATTTTCAAATTGGTGACTTGGTTTGGAAAGTTATATTACAGGTTGGTTCTTGTAACTACATGTTTGGTAAATGGTCACTGAGTTGGGAGGTCCTTACCGAGTCACAATACAGGTGTCGGGTAAATCTTATTTTTTTTGGAAACAATAGACCGATATATTATTCCTCAAGAGCTTAATGGATGAAAGTTAAAGAAATTCCACCCAAGCGTATGAAAATCTGCCTAAACTCGCTACAAAATGGCCGATATCGGTATATCGCCCTCAGACTAAAAAATGTATGACCGATGATCACAACATTGCCCTTAGCAGATTGCAGAAAGTATTTCCTGCCATGCAAGCTTTACTAGGAAATAGGGGACATCTATTAGCGCCTGTTTTGGGGCGATAAAAATACTGTGGTTTGAGTCAGAAAACATAAGTCGTAGATGGACGTATTTTGCTGGTTTTTAGGATCTAGCCCAGAATCACTGGTTGACGGTTGAGGATAGAAGGTGCAGAAGGACGATCTAGAGGATTATTTGGAAGCCAACCCAAATAGTAGGCAAATATAGCATCAGTAGGCCCATTTAACAGAATATTCTAGAAACCGGTGAAGGAAGCTGACTCGTGCCCAAATGAGACCATGACTTAGCTAGAAAGAAGATCGAAAACCATGGAGGCTATGCCAACACGAAGGAAAGTGATTCTGTTAAGGAATTAATTAGATGCTTGGAGACCGGATCCAGTATGAAGTCGACATTAGATGCCTAGTTTAGAGTAGTTTCCTACTAAAGAATCCACATTGTATTCATGTAATAGTCTCCCAGGCTTGTATGGAAAGACCAACTGTCCCATATAAGTTGTGAGGGGTGCCGACCGATTGAATTAAGCACACAATAGACAACTTCAATACAATTTACTTTCCACCTAATTTTACACCCTCAACCCCTGTCCTTACTTCCATTTCTTGAGTGACTCCTATTAAAAAAGATCAACAATCGAGTTAGGGTGGTCAGGTCGGCTAACTCAGACAATAGCCGTAGGAATCTCAGTCGGGATCTATCGTGTCTCGGAATGCAGACACCGGGGATGTCTCACACTCCCATTTTAGTTTGGTGGTGGGCACTAATGCAATACAACCTTAGATCATGGACAAATCACACACATCACACACAATGTTTTTTACCCAAGTTTAGATTGCCCTTCGGCTAACAATCCTACGTCTTACTTTGGTGGATTATCTTATGGATATCTTACAACGAGATCAACAATCTAGTGCCGAGGAGATGCTTTCAACTAGCTTCTATGCTTCCCGGGCTTGCTCTTTCTTTCTATCTCACACTCTCTCCATGGGAGTACCTCAAATCTAGCTCTCGTTCTCCTCTCTAAACCACTATCTATTTTTCTCTCAACTATTCTCTAACTCTTTCTGTGCACTACTGGGTACACCAACAATGCCTCTCTTAACCTTCTCTATAATTCTTACTCGGATCCTCTCCGAACCTCCCTTAACTTCTCTTAACCTCTCCCGAAAACCTCCTCCAAAACCTTCCTCAAAAACCATCCTCCTTCTACCATGGCCAAGGCCCTCCGATTATACCACAAGGGGTACCATAGTGGCCGGCATGCATGCGCCCTCCTATCGATCCCGGGATCCACTACTTCCGTGCCATGCGACACATGGCAGATGGGTGGTGCAGCTGGCCACTCCAGGTTATGGGCGGTGTCGTTGTCAACTCCTTGGCCATGGGCAGTGCTGCGCAACAATTAATGGCGAGGGGACAACACAGGGATTGTGTTGTCATGTTAGTATTGCAGCATCCATGATCCCTTTAATGCCCTACGAAGGTGTAGGGATAGGGGTGACACGTGTCTCCCATGTCGTCCCGCACGCTGCCACTGGCTTGGTCCTTGTTGACTAGTGTTCCCGGGTCACGCCTGGCCATGCAGGAGTCTCACCCACGATGATGTAGTGGAGAAGTGAGTGAGTGCACCCACCGATGTTACTTATTTCCTTCATGACCCATTCCCCGGGCATGTGCTCCTCTTCGTAGGGATCATCCTACTTGGAGGTTAGTTCCTTCCCATGGGTCAAGGCGAAATGTGAGGGTCCCCCTTTCCTATTGCACCGACAGAAGCACCCGGGCGAGGCTCTATGACGCTCCTGCTCTACCTCCTGCGAGTTTCTGGATGGCTCGACACCATTGCGAGGCTTCACCCTACAATAGGATGTGGGCCCAACTTGTCAACACCCGCACGCGACGTGACCACTTGTAATACCTCGGACACTATGATCTAAGCAACAAGCCGGTATGAACCAAAAGTGGACAGGACGTACTACCGTGGGGCTGCGCAGCCACATATAGTAGGCCCACCTCATGGAGCAGGGCACGGTACTGGCCAACCATCCCACCCACTTTTATGATCATAGATTCAAGTGCGAGCAGCGTAGTCGACATGTAATGCGATTAAAACATACAAAAATGAGTATGTATGCCAGCGACATATAATAGTACATCAAAGCCAGACCATCTAAAACAATAGAAATGAAATAGTCAACGCCATATGAAAAGATCCAAATATCCTAGATAGAGATAATAGTTTAGGATACATACTCATACATCACACATCAAATATCAAGCGGAAGTGGAAAGCAATATCCGAGTATGGATTAAGAAGCAACTTGGCATAAGGTGCCACTGAAATAAGCACATCCCACCCACAGATCTCCATCCCTGGAATCTCTACACCTGACAGTCGTTGCCACCATCATCGGTCTCTTTGACCTAGTAACCTTCTTGAGAGTATACCTGTCCATCTGAACCAAATATTTATCGTGTGAGATCTTAGCGGTACTCAGCAAGTCGTAATGCATCTAAAGGGAATAACCTGGGGGTGACGCAATTGCAGCGAAAGATAATATCTAAACAGTTCTATAGAGACACGCTACAACATCCGCCCAACCAGATATGGTCGGACGCTCATTAATTAGAAACAACAGTTATATAAGTAACATAATTAAACATCGCTCGCCCTTCTTCTCGCTTGCCGAATGAGAAGGTGGATGAACATCCCATCTGTTAGAAATTTTATTAACCATTCCATGTGTTGGGTTCGCAGCATAGAAAACAAAAAATTCCTACAATGGAAACTACTAAGCACCAAGATTTATCTACCTAGATACATGCAACGGGTGGATATATATCCATAGAGACCATACCCTTAAAGACCGACAAAGTGTAACTAGATTCGAGTCGTGGATGATGTATTCGATCGCTTGCCGATCTCAAGATCGAGAGGAAGTCCTAGGATCGCAAATCAGCAGCGCATCCATGCTCACACACATGTCCGGTCCACCGAACAACCTCCGCCTCCTCGCTCTAGCGATGCAGCAGAAGTACCAACTCCTTCCAAATGAAAAGCCACCGGGAACATGTATCTCGCTAATCCGAGACCATGGGGGAATAATTCTAGAGGGGGAGAGAGATCCTTCACGATGAGGTGTGCTATGCAAGGAGGAGAGGGGCAGCCCCTCCCATGGCCGGCGGCTATGGAGGTGCCCCCACCTCTTCCGTCATTCATGTGGGTGGAGCTTCCACTCACATAAACATGCCTCCACTCAAAAGTCCACTCACATGCATTAATTTTCCACCAAAATTAATGCAACTCTCATTTAATAAAACTATTTTATTTATATATTTAGAATTTTTTAAATTACTGTTGGGGGGATACACTCAGGTAGGGTCACGCCAGGGTATAGAGGCCGAGTTAGCTGAGGTACGGCATGGTCAAAGCAAGTGCTGGCCGGGTCTCCTCAAGGCAGGCCAACTTACGGAGTAACCCGACCCGGAGAGTATTCACCTAACGCTTACCCGGCCGGCATATAACATATTTCGGCCATACTTAATCTATCATGTGTGCAGGTACCCTCGTAGCCGAATTAGCCAGGTACTAGCCTGGCTACCGCTTGGCTTCTAAGAGAAGGAAGGAATCTCCTGTTGGTCAAAAGGTGCCCTTTGCCCGCTGTAGCATGAGCAAAGCGAGTAGAGGAGAGGACCAGCAGGGCGTGGCCGACAAAGGTGACGCGGGCGAAGCCGGCTGACGTAAACTGTGTCAAGTGACGCCTAAAGGTAAGGGGCACGCAGAGGGTTACGTCCATAGTCTGCACGGACCGCTAAAGTGAATAAAGAAACATCTAGCTTTAACCAAGGGGCATGTTCAGGGAATATGCCTCCACGTATGCCCTAACTTTGTAACATGGGATCCTCCTATATAAGGAGCACCAGGACCTCCATAGTAGGGGATCGATCATTCTGTCCTGGGAGATCTCTAGAGCATTGTAGTGGGAAGTAAGAGAGCTAGTCTCCTTCTCATAAACAACTCAAGGGGCACTTGTAATCCACCATTGATAGAGTGAAATACAACATCTATGTGTGGAATCACCACACTATACCTCCCTGGATTCCTCTAGTGCTCATTGGCCCCATCTTTAGCCTATCCATGGCATCTGTTGTGCCACCACCACGATAGTTGGAGCCCACCGTGGGGCTAGCAAGGGTAAAAATCCGGACAGGAAATATCTTTGGCACCGGCGAGCGCGTCGTCTCCGGCCTGGTTCAGCGCTTTGGAGCAATGGACTATGTCAGCGACAACGCTGGGAGCTTCGGCAGGCTTCCTCCTCCATGCAACAGCCTCGTCATCAATCTTGGCGCACACAAGATCTACGTCAGTGTGGACGAGTCCTACATTCATCCACGCACGTCGTCGAGGGAGGCAAACCACTTCTTAGCATAGCTCGTGGTGCGTGTATCACTTGCCCCGTTAGCAGCGTCGAGGTTATTATGACGGCGCCAGATGCTGGAGCGAGCAAGGACCCGACGCTAGAGCCGGACGGAACCCCAAAGCAGGCAAGATCTAGGTTTCCTCCACTAGAGAGGCCAGAGAATGTGTTGTAGCAGGCAATAGATAGCTTAGCTACACCCATAGAACCAGTAGTAGATCCGGCTCAGGCATAGGCTGAGTTAGAGGAAACTAGGCAGAAGATGCTAGCTGGAGCGAAAAAGTAGCTGAGTTGCAACAATCACTGAATATCACTCTGCGGGAGTATGCGAATGCAAACCGCATAGATGGACTGAAAATCCGAGATAGAAACCTGATTACTAAGATTGACAGGGAGTACGTGCCCAGGCCAGGTCAGACAGATATGATAGTAACTGCAGGACTAGAGAGATACAGACTCAAAGAATAACTCAGGACGAGCATAACAGCGTCCGAGTTAGAAGGTTTAACCGAAGAGGCCCGGGAAAGACAACAAGAGAGGGTAAACCACTTGCTGAGGGTGGCTTGCCAGAAAAATGAGGAAATGAACAAGGCAAACCCGTCGCAGCCCGGAGCATCTCACGTGATTCATTCGGCAAGGAATAACCTGGCAATATCTGCCGGAGCCGCGTCATCCCTGGGTCAAGCTCCTAGGAGAGAGGAGGTAGTAACCTTGGGGAGGTGAGACAAACAAATGCTCTCGTATGACCCGGTAAGGGCAGGAAAAGGAAAAGTAGTACAAGTTGATGAGGATCGCCACAGTGCTAGCCGAGGCAAAGCTGGCCAAGGTAACCGCGACCAAGGCAATGTCGGTCAAAGGAACATTGTCAACTGCAACGCCGAATAGCACAATCCGGCGGAAACAAGGCAAAATGCGCCTCGGAACCACCAACATCAGTATGCACCTCGGTAGGAGAAGGTGTCCGCAATGCAAGAGCAAAATGCTCGTCCGGTCAGACAGTACAATGATGGTTATTCGCAATGGTTGATGCCGGATTCCCTGCACTGAGCACCATGTGATTGGATCAAGATTGGGGAACAGAACTTGCAACTGATGATGCTAGACTAAAGCTGGACCGAATCTATAGGTCGAAGCTGATTGAAGTGCAAGGTCCTCCAGGTCTGACATGTTTTGGACTTCGGATCATGAGGGAGCCACCAGTACCGAACTTTCAGCTGGCCAGAGGAACGAAGACATATAATGGCAGAACAAAGCCTGATGATTGGCTCATTGATTATGCAACTACAGTTAACATAGCCGGAGGAAACTTGAGATGGGCTGTGAGATACTCACCGCAGATGCTGGAAGGACCAACAAGGGTTTGGCTAAACAACTTGCCACCAGGGAGTATCAACTGTTGGCTGGATTTTGAGGAGCTGTTTGTGAGCAACTTCTCGAGCACCTACAAGAGGCCAAACAGGCCACAGACTTTGGCATTATGCAAATAGAGGCCAAACGAGCCGGACAGAGAATTTCTAACCCGGTGGTGTAATGTGCGCAATTCATGCGAGGGAATAATTGAATCACAAGCTATAGTGTGGTTCACCCAAGGCTGTAGATATGAAAGTATGTTGTGGTAGAGGTTGCAGCGAGATATGCCAACTACGCTGGCTGAAATGATCCGGATCGCGGATTCGTATGCCTTGGGAGACCCAACGCAACCCCGGTTAATGTCAAGTACTACAATAGAGATGGTTCTAGATCATCCAGGAGGAATGACTTCCGAGGTAAGAAAAGGGACGATCGTCCGGATTACTGGCATAGCTCGCAGCAAGTGGCCGCTGTGGACCGAGATTAGCCCAATGCCGGCGTGAACCAGCGTCAAAAAACTGGAGGGCAACAGTGGAAACAAAAGAGTGAAGGAAAGAAGCCCTGGACTCCAGAGCAGAAGAAACAATGGCAAGAGAGAAAGGACCGTCCGAGGTATACATTCGAGTCTATGCTGGATCAACCATGAAGTTCCATATGCCAAGTCCGAATAGCCCAGCGAACCATACAACCCAGCAGTGTGAATGGATGAGGAAGTTAGAGCAAGGTAGTTCGGGGAATGCGTAGGCACCTCGGCATGATGCCCCTCGGCAGGATGGACCTCGGAATGAAGCATCTCGGAAGCAACTGTTAACTGGGGGAACATCAGCTTTTGTTGCCTTCACCTCCGCCGAGGTATGAGAACTAGGAAAGGAGGGATGCCATGCATCAAGTAAGTAACCAACAGCAACAAGACCAGGGGTACCACGGCAACGAGGGGAGAAATGAGTACAGAGAGCATCATCAGAGTTACTGTGTGTTTACTACGGAAGAGACGGACAGAAAGAGCTTGCAGCGCCGGCATATGGAAGTAAATGCGGTAATGCCGGCTGTGGTAAGGTATATGCCTTGGTAGAATCGGGAGATTACTTGGAGTATCAAGGATCACCCAAAAATTATGCCAAGTCCAGGGACCTACGCTTTGGTCCTGGATCCGACTTTCATTGGGCCAAATCTCAACGTAAGGTTCTCAAAGGTACAGATAGACAATGGCAGTAGCATAAACATCATGTACAAGGATACCATGCACAAATTGGGGATATTAGAGAATATGCTCCAAGCAACTAGGACCACCTTTTGTGGCATTGTGCCAGGTATATCATGTAAGGTCCGGGTTGACGTGTTATTCGGAACAAGGGATAACTGCCGGAGTGAAAATTTGGAGTTCGAAGTGGTAAACTTGGAAAGCGCTTATCACGCGTTACTCAGCATTCGGCCTCGAGCAAGTTCATGGCAAGTACTCACATCAGTTACTTGAAGATGAAATTACCCGAACCAAGGGGAGTGATTACCATAGCTGGGGACTTCAGGAACTCTATTGAATGTGCATCTGAAGGGTCTAACCTAGCCGAGTCACTCGTGATTGCTCAATAGAAGAGGAAAATCATGGAAGTGGCAGCATTGGCTCAATCCCAAGCAAAGATATGGCGACCTTGACCAACAGGCATGGAAGTGTGTCATTCAAGCGACAAAGGACACTAAAAAGTGCCAATTGATGATGAGTTCCCAGAGCGCACCGTGACTATTGGTGTTGGGATAAGTGACAAATAGGAAAGCGAGCTTGTCAACTTCCTTCGTGAGAATCGGGACATGTTTGCTTGTTCTACACAGGACCTGCAAGGTGTGCCGAGGGAGTTGGCCGAGCACTCTCTGAATGTGAGACCTAGGGCAAAGCCGGTGAAGCAACCTCGCCGCTGCTTCGTCGAGGATAGGAGAAAAGCCATTGGAGATGAGATAGCTCAGCTCCTTGCAGCCGGATTTATCATGGAAGTACTTTACCCAGATTGGCTCTCTAATCCGGTGCTCATGGAGAAAAATAAGGACGATCCGAATGTGGCTGTGGTGTGGCGTATGTGCATTGATTACACGAACCTGAACAAGGCGTGTCCGAAAGACCCATTTCCACTGCCAAGGATAGATCAAGTCATAGATTCAACTGCTGGGTGTGAGTTGTTGTCATTCATAGATGCATATTCTGGTTTCCACCAGATACCTATGAATTCAGATGATCAAATAAGGACTGCGTTTATCACCCCGCATGGGGCTTATTGCTATCGCACAATGCCGTTCGGATTACGTAATGTTGGAGCAACGTACCAGCGATGCATGCAAAAATGTCTACACGACCAAATAGGTTGGAATGTGCAAGTTTATGTGGATGATGTGGTGATAAAGACCAAGGAAAGCAATACGATCCTTAAGGATATCCGGCAAATATCCGCAAACCTAAGGAGGTTCCGAATGAAGCTTAACCCAAAAAAATGTACCTTTGGTGTGCCAGTGGGAAAATTACTCGGTTTTCTTGTCTCTAGCCGAGGTATAGAAACCAATCCCACAAAAATACAGGCCATAGAGAGAATGGAACTACCAAAGTGCCTTAACGATGTGCAGAAGTTCACTGGTTGCTTGGCATCATTAAGCTGGTTCGTAAGTCGGCTGGGAGAGAAGGCCTTGCCCCTCTACCAGTTAATTAAAAAGGCAGATAAATTTACATGGACACCGCAAGCTGATAGCGTGTTCCATGGGTTGAAAAAGATGTTGTCCTCTGCACCAATATTAGCTGCGCCACTACCCAAGGAGCCAATGTTGCTCTATATAGCCACGACCAACCGAGTCGTAAGTGTAGTAATCGTAGTGGAACGTGATGAGGAAGGAAAGTCAGTGCAAAGACCTGTGTATTACTTGAGCTAGGTATTGTCGGCTGCAAAATAGAACTACCCTCACTATCAAAAAATGGCGTATGGCGTGTATATGTTGGCTAAGAAACTCAAACATTACTTTGAGGAGCACCCCATCAAGGTGGTGTGCAAAGCACCCATATCAGAGATAATTGGTAATAAAGATGCTAGCGGCCGAATTGCAAAATGGGCAATTGAGTTAGCCCCATACGCACCACAGTTTGATAGAAGGGATGCGATCAAGTCATAAGCAGTGGTGGATTTCTTTGTGGATTGGGCTGGGATGCAATATGAACCACCCTTGCCGGACTCAAATTACTGGCTTATGCACCCAAAAAGAACTAGGGGCCAGAGTAGTGCTTACCTCACCCAAGAAGGACCAATTGAAATACGTACACCAAATCCATTTTAGCACGTCAAACAACGTGACCGAATATGAAGCACTTGTGCATGGACTCAAAGTAGAAAAGGAGGTAGGTATACGTCAGATACTATGTTTCGGTGATTCGGATTTGGTGGTGCAGCAAGTGTCTGGAAATTGGGATGCCCTAGATGCGAACATGGAACTCTACAGATTTCATGTCCAAAACATAAGGGGTTTCTTCGAGGGATGTGAATTCCATCATGTACCTCGGATCGAAAATAAAGAAGCTGACATATTATCCAAGTTGGGATCATCCCGGCAGCTAGTTCTGCCAGGTATTGCATTAGAGCACTTGAGAAAACCATTTATTACACCATCACTAGAATCTGAGTCAATATATATCCCGACACTCTCCAGATCGAAGTTACTCCAAATAAATATCGGGAAGCACTCAACTAACCTGTGGATCGCCTCAGACTGGGACTGTCAAGAAACCCGGAGACTGTCTAGATCAGTCCGGCCAGGGTAATGTCGGTGGATGCAATGGAAGTTGATGAGGAGCCCATTCCCATCCGAGCTATACCTACATGGACCAAACCGATATTTGAATTCCTAAAGGAGGGAACTTTGCCGAATGATGATGTACTCTCAAGGCAAATCTAGAGAAGGGCAAAAGCATACACCATCATCAACACCGAATTATACAAAAGAAGCGTAACCACTATGCTGTAGCGATGCGTAGACCTGGAATAAGGGCTTGACATACTCCAAGATATTCATCAAGGGGAATGTGGTCATCACGCATCCTCCAGAGCATTAGTGGCAAAGGCTTTTCGGCATGGATTCTATTGGCCAAGTTCCTTAGAACAAGTAGAGGATCTGGTGAGAAAATGCAATGGTTGTTAGAGATACGCCACAAAAACCCACATCCCAATGTCGGAACTCAAGACTATCCCTATCACTTGGCCATTTGTTGTGTGGTGCCTAGACATGGTAGGACCATTTAAGCCGGCTAAGGGAGGAATGACCCATATCTTGGTTATGGTGGACAAGTTCACAAAATGGATTGAAGTTAAGCCAATCAGAAAATGTGATGGGGCAACTGCAGTGACATTCCTCAAGGACATAATCTTGAGATATGGCTATCCCCACAATATCATAACTGATAATAGCACAAATTTTGTTGAAGGAGCATTTGCGAGATTCTGCCGAGAGAAGAAGATCCGGCTAGATGTTGCCTCTGTAGCCCACCCCGCATCAAACGGACAAGTAGAAATATCCAATGGACTAGTATTGTCTGGGATGAAACCCTGGCTCATTGAGCCTCTGCAAAGATCAGCGGGGTGCTGGATACAAGAACTACCAGCGGTACTATCGAGTTTAAGAACAACTCCGAACCGATCAACAGGCTATACGCCATTTTTTCTGGTATATGGGGCAGAAGCTATATTACTGGCCGACGTAGAGCATGACTCGCCAAGGGTCACCCAATACACGAAGTCGGCGCGTGAATCCCGGCAAAATGATGTTGATCTGCTAGAAGAAGCGAGAGAATTGTCCTTATCTAGATCCACCATATATCAGCAAAACCTCCGACGCTACCATAGCCGAAAAGTAAACCCCTGAGTCTTCCGGGAAGGTGATCTCGTACTTCGGCTGGTGTAGCGCACTGCTGGCATGCATAAGTTATCCACTCCATGGGAAGGACCTTTCATTGTAAGCAAAGCTTTGCACAGTGATTCCTACTATCTTATTGATGCACAGCCACAGGAGAAGAACAAGGCGGACAGGTCTAGAGAGGAATCTAAGCCTCCATGGAATGTAGCACTACTTTGTCCTTTTTACACCTGAAAAAAAGGTGAATGCATCCGAGTTACTCATATGTCGGTGTATTTGTCGGCAATGAGTTTATCAATGAAACTTCAGCACCCCTAGCAGAAACTCGGGGACTGTCATAATAATTGTCTTTCTTGCTTTTATGCTTTATACACATCGGTTGGCTTAAGTTGCTTATGTCTTAGCCGGATTAGTAGTGTGTGAGCACCAAAAACCCAACTCTTTGACTCTGTTATCGTCCAACAAGAATTGGCTTCATGGCAAGCAAGAGAACAAGTTTGGAATCGCAAAGCACATGAAAAACGACTAAGGAAAGGAAAATAATCGAGCCGACGTTTGTTATCTGGACTAACCCTGTGTTTACTTCATCCATTTCTCATCGGATTATTTTGAGCTAGTCCCAAAGTTTCAAGTATTGTTAAGTCAATTTTTTGAACCTCGGACTCGTAAGTCAGAAAACCGAATCAAGGTAGACGTGAGCCGAGTCATAAAATTAGAGGAACTAGAAAGGGAAACTTGGGGACTTCGCCCACATTAATCCGACATTAAGAACTTAGTAACAAACGAAACTAATCATAGCAAACCAAACCATTGTGCATAAATACAACTTCACCTGACATACCGGGGATCTGACCAATTTTGTTAAGTGTTTTTAAAGCTCATGGAGCAGCAGCTAGAGTCGGATCATTTGCAGAGGGAGGAGATGACTTCGGCATCTTTAGGCGGGGCACTAGCCTCGGCCTCATCTTCGGGGTTGACCTCCTCGTCCTCCGGGTCTTCAGCATCGTCGCCGAGCTCGAAGGCTTCCTCCTCATCCTCTTCACCATCATCACCACCATCAAACGAGGCATCACAACACGTCAAGGTAGCTCGGACCCTCGTTCCAACTATGGCAGAAGGCATATTGGATGAACTTGTTGGCACAGGCCTTGCGTTGAGCGATTCTCTAGGTGTGTGGATATTAGAAGTATACACGATCCGGGCCAAGTGGAAGTTAACCCAGCTCTAGGTGTGTGGATATTCGAAGTATACAAGATCCGGGCCAAGTGGAACTTAACCCGGCTCTAGGTGTGTGGATATTCGAAGTATACAAGATCTATGCCAAGTGGAACTTAACCCGACTCTAGGTCTATGGATATTCGAAGTATACAAGATCCAGGCCAAGTGGAACTTAACCCGGCTCTAGGTGTGTGGATATTAGAAGTATACAAGATCCAAGCCAAGTGGAACATAACCTGTCTCTAGGTTTATGGATATTCGAAGTATACAAGATCCGGGCCAAGTGGAACTTAACCCAGCTCTAGGTGTGTGGATATTCGAAGTATACAAGATCCGGGCCAAGTGGAACTTAACCTGGCTCTAGGTGTGTGGATATTCGAAGTATACAAGATCCGGGCCAAGTGGAACTTAACCCGGCTCTAGGTCTATGGGGTATTCGAAGTATACAAGATCCGGGCCAAGTGGAACTTAAGCCGGCCGTAGGTGTGTGGATATTTGAAAATGCTAAGGAATTACACTAAATTCTCTAAGAGCATCCGAATGAGTAATAAATTTCTCCCTCGGAGGCTCGGGGACTAGTGGGTATATCTATGAGTGTTTGCGTACATCAAGAAACATAGCAGAAAAAGGGGATTACCTCCATCAGCTGGCTAGCCAGAGGGATAACCTTGGTAGTGGAGTTCATTTGAGCGCTAAACTCCGTCGGGCCAAACTTCTCCGGCAGATCATCTTGCAGATCAATAAACTCGATGTTATTCTAGTTGTGCACATATTCTATGAGCGCCGGACTGTAGCTTTTGCCGCTAAGAGAATGGCTTGTCACCAGGCCCTTGGCGTGGGCCTCCCGCCTGGCGGACTGAGTGGCAGCAGGAGTGGTATGCAAAGTCAATTGCTTGCTGCTCTCATACCCGGCTGCAGGAGGGCCAGAAGGGGAATCCTTGGCGAGCTCGGCGATTTTCTTGCTTTTGTTGGATGATGATGGTTGCTGAAGAAGAGCCGAGGCTGCCGCGCCGGACTGAGCTTGAGAGGCTGGCTGAAAAATGTCCTTAATAGACATAGTAGATCCGGAGGGAGCGGCTTGAGATTTCTTCTTGGCGGCTGGCTTAGTTGTGGTTGTTGCTGCTGCTGGTGCTGATGCTGATGTTGTTGTTGCTGGTGTTGCTGGTGCTGGTACTACTGACACTGGCGTTGTTGGTGCTGCTGGTGTTGTTGTTGCTGGTGCTGCTGGTACGGATACTGACGATGCTGGAGAGACAGGAACTGAAAAAGATGTACTCTAGGGCGGTGCCGATGAAGCTGGGACCTCTGAGGTTGACGGTTGCGGCGAAGCAAAGAAACTGGGGAGATCCGGCATTGTCGTATCCTCGGCCGCTCCGCTGCCCCCGCGTCGATGTTGCCCCCCTCGTGATGAGGTGGGCTCTGATCTGGCGCTGTCGTAGAGTCCTCTTGGATAGGGCTCAGCGGACAAACGTCGTCGTCACAGGGGGGAGAAGAGCCACTCTGGATCGGAGAGGAAATGTTGCGGCCACTCTAGGGAATAACCCTAGGAGCACTGAAGGAACGAAAAACAATAAGTTAAATAGAGAAAGAAAGGCAGACAAAAGGCAAAGGGAGCAAGACCCGGAAGCGAATAGCAAAAGAAAAAGAACTTACTCGTCCGAGGTTGGAGGCTACCGAGGTTTGAGAGCTCTCCGGACTGTGCTTTTAGCAGCGGGTTTGGGCTAAGCCTTGACCCGGAACTTCTTCTGCCTCTTCTTGGGCGGTGGCGCCTCCGAAGCTACGACCGAGGTAGCCGCGTGCTTTTGGGAAGGGGCAGGAGCCGGATTATCCGTGGCGAGAGGGGGAACCTCGAGGACCTGACCATCCGGGTTAGCTGAAGATTCAGACATAACCAGGAATGTGTAAGAGATAGGCACCAGATCAAGTACCTCCATAACCTCAACATCCGAGTCATCGTCATCTGGCTAATCCCTTAGAGAAGAGGCCTTACCAAAGGTGCGCTTGGTGGTGTCCGGAGTAGGCAAGAACGTCTCCGAGTCAGGCTCCTCCTCGTCCGGCTCAAGGCGGTCCGCCACCCATTTAAGTGCTAGCTCCTTGTCGTCCTCAACTGTCAGCTAGAGAAACAACTGAGAGCAAAATTACTAAATGGTTAAGTTAGGGGGATATCCGACATACGGCAAGACCCAGAAAAAATACCAAGAGAAGAGTTTACCTTGGGAGGCGGGTTGGCCCGAGTAAAGGGTGCAAGTCCCCATTTCCAAGCCTCAGAGAACTCCTTCTCCACCCAGAAGATGGCCTTGACCCGGCGGAACATCTCTGAATTGTTAAGCTCGAAGGAGGAGGTCCGGTGGGGGTCAAGGGGGCCACTCAGATAACAAATCCTGTGGGTGCGCTTCTGAAGGGGGAGAGTCGGTTGTGGACGAATGTGATCATTATGTCCTCGCTGCGTAGCTGCAGCTCGACGAGCTCCTTAACCCGGCGATCTACCTAGTTCACCAGAGTGGTAGGCCGTTTCGGGATTTTCTCCCACAGAGAAGTGTCCGGGACACCCATCTTGAAGGGGAGGAGCCGGATCAAGTCCACGTCCGAATTGTTCTGGACATAGAAAAATTCTGGGTCTAGCCTTTGCAAGATTCGAGGTCGGTAACCCGGGAGAAGGCAGAATTCTTGCGGGGAGATATTGAGGCTACACCGCACTGGGTCAAGTGCTTGTCAGCAGGGGCAAAGTGCTTATCAGGGACAGCATTTTTCTTGAGACCAAAGAACTTGATCCAAAGTTCTTTGGAAGGCCAGAGGCTAAGGTAACCCTCGATACCGGAGGCGAGAGAGGAAAGAGAGGTAATGGCATTAGTGGGGAGATGGTGCAGCTGAAGTTCATAAGTGGAAATGAAATCCCGAAAGAAATCAGAGACAGGCAGGCCAAAACCGTGCTGGAAGTGGGAAAGAAAAACAACGAATTCACCTGGATTTGGAGAAGGAGCTATCTCCTAGGCGGGGAGGCGACATGTGACGCTGCTAGGATGCGGCGCGTCGCATACAATGAGTCGATGTCATCCTGGCACACGAACGCACCCGCCAGGAGCCGCGCTTGTGATCTTTGTCTTCCTCCTCCTCCTCCTAAGCGGCGACGGTGGCCTCCTCCTCTATCATGTCCAAATCAAGTTCTTCGAGAATGTAATCAGAGAAGAAGTAGCCGGCCGTGGGAAACTTGGAAGTGCAGGGCCCCGTGGCGAACAGCTCAAGCGGAGGCGGTGGCACGGTCGCAAGGAGCGGCTGGCTATGGCAGTGGTGGCGCAGTGCTCTAGGGGGCAAGAGGCAGGGGCGTGCGAAGTGGGGGAACTTCCCCAAGAGCTACCCATGCTGCCTATTTAACCGCAGACGCAGTGCGAGTGGGATCGGGTTGTCGCGCCCAACTACATGGTGTGGCCGTGTATCCTTCAAATCATCCAATCAGGCTCGTGCGACAACGAGGGTTATAAGGAGCATCAGATCCCACGACGTGACGTTATGATACAGTTAACGAGGGGCTGCTGCAACGAGACGTCGGAGCAGTTATTCCTGACACTTACTATAGTAATGGCGCAGTAAACTGGCGCGGCCCTTAAAATGAGGCAAAGTGATGATTACCCTCCACGTAGGACGTGAGGAAGTGTATGAGAGAAGGAAAGGTAACCTGGATACATGAGCAGAAACCCGTCCAGAGAGAAGTAACTCGGATTGAGCCAAGCGAGCATCAAAGCAAAGGATCCAGGTTACAGAATAACTTGGCTGAAGAAATGTAGATTCGGATAAGGGGAACCTGTTGTGGCCTTAATAGCTAAAGTTGCTAAGACCGCACCAGCTTCGGGGACTAATGTTGGGGGATACCCCCGGGTAGGGTCATGCCGGGTATAGAGGCTGAGTTAGCTGAGGTACGGCATGGTCAAAGCAAGTGCTAGCCAGGTCTCCTCAAGGCAGGCCGACTTACGGAGTAACCCGGCCTAGAGAGTATTCACCTAACGCTTACCCGGCCGACATATATATAATATATGTCGGCCATACTTAATCTATCATGTGTGCAGGTACCCTCGTAGCTGAGTTAGCCAAGCGCTTTGCTGGCTTCTAAGAGAAGGAAGGAATCTCCCGTTGGTCAAAAGGTGGCCTTTGCCCGTTGTAGCGTGAGAGAAGCGAGCAGAGGAGAGGACCAGCGGGGCATGGCCGACAAAGGTAACGCGGGTGAAGCCGGCTAACGTAAACCGTGTCTAGTGACGCCTAAAGGTAAGGGGCACGCAGAGGGTTACGTCCATAGTCCGGACGGACTGTTAAAGTGAATAAAGAAGCATCTAGCTTTAACCAAGGGGCATATTCGGGTAATATGCCTCCACGTATGCCCTAACTTTGTAACCTGGGCTCCCCCTATATAAGGAGCACCAGGACCTCTATAGCAGGGGATCGATCATTCTGTCTTGGGAGAGCTCTAGAGCATTGTAGTGGGGAGTAAGAGACCTAGTCCCCTTCACATAAACAGCTCAAGGGGCATTTGTAATCCACCATTGATAGAGTGAAATACAACATCTGTGTGTGGAATCACCACACCATACCTCCCTGGATTCCTCTAGTGCTCATTGGCCCCATCTTTAGCCTATCCATGACATCTTCCGTGCCACCACCACGACAATTACTTTAATTAAGAAACATTCACATAAAACCCCCTACAATATTTCAATATCACATGCAAAACCAATTTCAGAAATTTCACCCGAAACAATTCTGGTGTCCATTGAAATAATTCCAGCGCTTTGCAATCCTTTTCTCTGGAACACATTTGATCCAAATGGTGTCACTATCCCTTAAGTGTGTCACCCTATAGTTCGCGAATAATGCATACATGATCAAGACCCTTCTCCGATCAATAATCGAGTGGACTGAGATCCATACTGACTCCCACACATTCAACGATGACTTTTGTGATTGTGAGAGCCTTTAACACTAGTAACTAAATACATTTGTCTCGCGATATATTACATGTACAAGATTCGATCATCGGCATCTCAATACCTAGTTTGATCTCATTACCGACAAGCACTCTTTTCTCATTCCCGTGATATAACATTCTAGTGATCACATCACTTGCTTGCAAGCTATTTCAATGTGATATCACCGAGAGGGCCCAGAGTATATCTATCCGTCAGTGGGATGGACAAATCCCACTCTTGATGATGAGCCTCTACATAACACCTTCGGAGTATCTGAACCCACCTTTATAGTCACCCTTTTATAGTGTGAGGTTTGAAGTTATCAAGTTACTCTTCTAGTGTTAGTGATTAACATGATCTCATGGTCTAAGGACTAAGATTACTTTGTATGATGTTATAGCAATTTAAACACAATGACTTTGATCGTAATGCTATACTTTGGATGAATGTTCATCACATCATTCCACCAATGTTGTGACCTCATTACTAACAACTTCCAGTGTCCATGATCAGGAAACCTTGATCATCTGGTTAATCAACGAGCAAGTTTATAAGAGAGGCATAACTAGGAACCATTTATTTGTTTATTAAACACACATGTATTAACGTTTCCTATCAATACAATTATAACATGCAAAATAAAAATCTATCATATACTTAGAATACGATAATAACAACTTTATTATTGCCTCTTAGGGCATATTCCCTTCACCATGTGTTGCTCTATTTACTAGTCATGTCTTAGTCAAATTAAAGGCAGTACTTTAGTTAGGCTTGTCTATGATCGAGAAATTGTTCTCCAAGTCGTCCATAACCGCAAACACGGCTTTCAGAAAGATTTACCCTACAGGGGTGCACAAATAGAAATACACACACGATCAAGCTCGGGAAGAAACAAATATAAAGCAACGAGGCCCCACAACAATGCATTCACAGGATTCATAAATTATTTCTAGGGGCCACCCCACTAAGCTACCTACAACGAAGTTAGCCAGCTCAGAGACGAACCTAGGGTTTGTGCCAATGGCTGTAAACGACAAGGAACCCGAAAGTGTGACTAGGCTTGTCGATACCACGTAAACATTCCATGTTCCAAAATAGTACAGGCGCTCCACGCACAATCGTAAATAAAGCAGTAAAACATGGCATAAGTACATATAGTAATAAAGCCCCAAACTAATTGTGACCCCAAGAAATAAAATGCGAATCAAGCTCAGGTGAAGGGGGGGTCCATAGAGTCTATAGTATGTGGATAGTGCGAATAGTCAAGGAACATGAATCAAGTACTCGGGGTTCTACGGGACACAAGTGAGCATGGAAGAACCAAATAACATCTATTACCCACTGGTGCCTCTTTCTTTAGTTCTCCCATTACTATACAATTTAAGTTGTCTGGGTACCTCATTATCCAAAGACTCGCACAAACCCTACACATGCAATTCTACGACTCACATGGCTCAAACAACTCCTATAGTAATGGCTCATAAGATTGAGCGTACAAGCTTCGGTGGGGTTAAAAAGTAAAGGCTATGCAATAGTTGGGATTCAATTTAATGCAATCATGACATGATGATGCAACAATAAGATAGAGGCGTAGGTATTATATGTATGCAAGCATGGGGAATTCTTTGCCTGTTGAATCAGAAGTTGGGTAATTGGAATCCGGGTAGTACTCTTGGTTCTCCTGATAATTCCCTTGCTCGGCGTTTATCCAGAATAAAAGCCAAACACACGAAGGGCTATATAAATAAAGTGCACAATCATATGAATAAATGCAACAATAAAACAAGGTATGCTATCATGGAATGATGCACAGTTGCATGGTATAACATAGCATGGCATGGGTGAGGTGTGGAAACAATAATAAAGCACTTTATTTAATTATTTAGGCATGTTTTGCTCCCATAAATAGTTCTAAATATTTAATATTTATATGATGCATTCTTCAATTCATATCATGGAATGCATAAACAGAACGGGCTCGTCGCACTGATCGATTTAGACATACTATTTGTCAAATTTGGAATTACGAAGATAAACTTATAAATTTGTTAAGGAATAGGCATATTAATGGTATTTAATAATTCGAAAATTTTAATTTGTTCAAAAAAATTAGATGGCATATTTGAATTCCTGGCATTTTCTGATCAGAAAACTTATATCATATGTATTATTTGAAAATATGGATTTAAATTTATTATTAAATGTAAAACAATTCAAATTAGGCAAGAAGTAAAAGGTTTGACTAGTTAGATTCAAATATGGGCAAATTTGAAAATATGCTTGAATTCATATTTGAAATTGAATCATATTTCATTTTGAAAATTTTGTCAAATTCAAATTATATAAAAAGATATTAATTAATTAAGATTAAATCAATTTTTGGAATTTTTATTTGAATAGAAAGTGTCCTGGACTTTTCTCACTTGGGTTATTGTTACCCCTAGAGGCAGACAGGTGGGGACAGTGGTGCTGCGGGTCCACACGCATGCGTGTGAACTGGACATTGACATGTGGCCAAACGAGGGTTACTGGTTCAGGTTTTTGAGTTCTAGGGGCCTAAGAGCAAAAAGATCCGAGCGCGTCGCACAGACAAAACTAAACCGGCTAAACAACCCTGCGTCGATATGCGGTTGGTTCAATTTTTGGTCGAAGATGGCGATTGATCCACTACGATTTTAGCAAAGCCGCAAATACAAAAATGAAGATCACAATACCGGCTACAACTTTCATTCGGATTGTTGGGTCTAAGGTGTACTGTAGAGGGCGGGCTTCCAAGATGAACAGAGAGGGAAAGCTAGGTTGCAGGCTGCAGCACAGGCTGGCGACGGAGGTTGACCGTGAAGAGGACCTGTAGATGCACCGTGGCAAGAGGTACCTACTAGACCTACCTAGCTTGCACGATGACCTCCAAAAACATCGGCGAGTGGCAGCGAGCGTGTGGTTCTCCCGCAGCAAGTCTAGGCGACCGCTAGCCACAAGGCTACAGGGAAGGATTTAAAGGGTAAAAGATCATGAGGCGTGCCTGCTCACCCTAGTGCTATATGCATAGAATAGAGTGGTCAGGAGAGACTGTGTCGTCGTCGGGGAGCTGAATTGCGGTGGAGGCCAGCAAGGTGAAGCGAGGAAATTTGCTAGAGAGAGCTTGTCTCGTACTCACTCCGTGCGGCAGAAAGAACAGGGATGCCACATCTATTCTCCTCGCGTCCTTGTCATTGCTGCGGAGGCCTTGTACTTCAGATGAGCTAAGGTGCCTATGGAGGCCATGGCGGAGGGGAGGGGTTGTTCGTCTACGGTACCATAGTTCCCGGGCCAGCGCATGGCGGTACCTAAGTTGCCTAAAATTGCCGTGTTTCGAAATGTTGGGGCGCCAACTACTGAGAGGGTCCATTTCGAGGCAAACTCATCTCACCCCTGCCAAATTCAAACATTCCGTTAAACTGCCCCGTGAAGTAGACGGTCGGGACCCTCATGTCGGTCATCTGTCCATGATGTGAGCGACAACATGGCAATCTCTTAGGCAAATCGAGTAACTAAGTGGATTGGATGCGTTGACCAATTTCACAAATCCATTCCCACCTTTCCCCTAGCAACGGTGGCGTCAGAATCCACCCTCCAGGTAGGATGATCCCTTCGAACATTTGAGTTCTGGCGCCAAGTTGCTGCGCCCAGTTGCTGCGCCCAGTCGCTAATCCCGAGCTCCAATGGCGCATGCTGTAGCCGCCGTTTCGAGGCTCTAGCCCGCCTCCGCTGCCGACAAGCCGAGCAGCTCGGAGGATGGCAGATCCTACTACCAAGGAAGAAGAAGTTCTGGCTAGAAGCGGGTGAGCTACCCTTGTTTTTGCTATTCGCACTAATTACAACTGCCAGCTGGCTACTGAAACTAAAATTATTTGTTAGCCCAACGCTGACAAACATATTTTGTCCATAGTTTTCTGTCAAGTGGGATCTCCGCAGACCACCCTTACCTGGTTACGGTAGTCCTCTTCAGGTACGACTCTAAGGGAAAGTGGTATGGACACCATTGTATCACGATGGAAGAAGCGCCTGCGCAGATCTGCACTATATCTGGTATGGTTGCTGCTCTGTGTAATCATGATGAATTATGGCCAAAGCAGACTGCAAAGTTCAGCTGCATGGATGAACGTGGCATCATGGTTCCTCTAACGTGTGATAGTTAGCTAATTGGGTTGATGAAAAGGTATGCTTCGGCTTGCATGTTTGAGATGAATTGTGATGTACTGGATGTGGAAGCTGCTGCAACTAGGAGTCGCCCTTCTATTCTTGGACATGGTGGTTGCTCGAACCCAATTAGCTCCTGGTAAGCAAAAGTCTCTTGGGGTTCGCATGTTTGTGCGGAATTGTAATTTTTGTTTTATTTACTCTGTAGATATTTGGCAGTTATGCAACAGTCTTGTTTCTTTGACAGGAAGCACCACAAGGTTAGAAACATGACTGTCGGGTCAGTCATTTTTCTGCCCAAAGAAATTAAAAACGAGTGGAAAGATGATGCTGGACACGATTCTGGTGCCCATTGTCCCGGCAATGCAGAGTACGTGAAGCTAAGAAAATTGGCACCAAGTAAGTGGAAGAAGGCAGGAAATGAAGAAGTCAGTGGACATGAAGGCTTGGCACCCAGGCTGTGGAAGAAGGCTGCTGGCAATGAAGATACATAGTAATGTGTTGAACTTGAACCTATATATGTAATTCGGTTAAATTCTGGAGCTCTGTGTGTGGAACTTTGCTGGGCGAAACAATCTACCCACATTCTCTGAGTAAAATGTACCGCGACTTAGGGTTTGGAAATGCCCGAGTCAGTAGTTGAATCCGAAATTGTGATCGTGCCACTACTATCTGAAAACACGCAGCACCGGTTCCACGATTGCTGAGGGGGGGGGGCTTCTCTGCTGAGGGGCAGGAGGTCTCCAAATACGACGGAATGTAAGTGGCATAGAAATAAATTATTTAAGCTGCTACACTCCACAAAGCAGAAACTTATTTCAGCTGCTGTACACAACGACATGGCAACATAAACAGCAATGGCAACCGATAATGCCCAGATAAGGAGGAAATCGGTACCACTTTCTAGCCTAATCTTGAGCCCGTCTATCTCATCGCCTCTCTGGCTCCTGCATCCCCTGCATCTGGTGAAGCTCCCGGATCTCCAGTAAGCGGGTGTACGTGCTTCCACTTTATAAATTGTGGTTGTGCCATTTGCATGCGGCACAATCCACGTAGATTACGTTTAAACAACCACTAATGTCAGAATACACTAGTACAAAAAGGGTCTTTGGTCCATGGTCATGTTCCCAATCCGGGACAGAGATCTAAATCGAGGCAGAAATTGATCTAAATCACAAATTCTTCCGCAAATTAATCGAGACAGAGATCTAAATCGAGGCATTTCATTAATTCAACCACAAATTATTCTAAACACAGGTGTGATTTCACATCCTACATTAATTCAACCACTAGTCAACAATTTCACTTCCGCTGCCGCTGTCCTCCGAGCCACCGGCTTCCTCGTCGTCGTCGGACGGAACCTCCACGATTTCCGCATTGTTCGCGAGACGGAGCACCTCTTCGCGGCGAGCGGCAGCGATGACGGTGTACTTGGTCCGTCTAGGGACGGACCAGAACCTCTCCCGTCCTTCTCGGTTGTGGAGATCCCGGTGCACCACGTGCCTGCAAACGATGGGGTTGCCAATCTTGGCCTTCCGCTCCTTCTTGAACAGCACCGCCCAGTACGGGCTGGCCGCCGCGTACCGGGGCAGCGCCCTCTTCCATGCGGGCATCTGGCGGCGGTGCACCGCGATTTCGCTCTCCATCTCGACTCCGCCGGGGACGAGGACCGGAGCCACCGGCACCCCCACATAGCTGATGCGCCATCCATGGGGTATCGTCGCGGCCGGCGGCGCGAGGATGTCGAAGTGCACGAACATCACTGCCTCGTAGAAGTTCAGCGCGGGCATCTCCATGGCGGTGCGGTGGAGATTGGAGAGGGAGTGAGGGGATGGACGATGAAGCCACGACGCGGTGGAGATTGGAGAGGGCGAGGGGATGGACGACGAAGCGACGCGTTGTGGCGCCTACTATTTGTACACGAGGACGACAAAGCGACGGGCGGATTATCCAAGGGGATTGGTCAGACAAAAGGAAGTAATGCAGGGTTAAGACAGATTAATGGCGACCAATTTTTTCCTCCCAGGACTCCGGGGCCAATAGTTCAGACCGCTAGGTCAACAAGTACAACTATTACAACTTAAAAAGGCATGGAGCTCAAGCTAAATAGAACTAGTTATCACACATCTCCTTGATCTTCCTAATCTTAGCCTGATGCGCATCTTCCTGTGAGGGCAAGGATCGAATCGTCTGCTCCTTCCTTTTAGCATCTTCCTTGAACAGCTTCATTTGTTTCTCTGCATTTTTCCTCATGCACTTGTCAATACTCGTAGTTGTGAACTACAAGACTTTGGCCTGGTGAAGATCATTCCTTGCTTGAGTCAGTTCTTGCTCTGCTTTAGCCTTCAGGTCCAACGTCGCGTCCCTCTCCTTCTCGACTTTGCTAACCTTGTCTTGCACCCACCTGAGATCTCGCTTATGCTTGGTCGTGTCAACTGGTTCCCATAGCTTTATCTCAACACTATCAAGAAGTGAGATGAATACAGATTCTTTCAACTCAACAGTCATTTCCCATAGTTTGTCCAGCGTTTTCTGCATCGATTTGGGCCACTCTGGATCTACCCATTTGACAACACCGCAACTTCCGCCTTGCATCATTGCACGATGTCCTTGACACCGTAGAAACCTCATGCCTGTGTTTCGTCCTTCGAACGCTACAAATTTAGCGGGCACATATCCATGTTTACATAGAAGAGGATTGTCTTTATTCGCTAAACCATGATAGTCGAAGTCATACATCTTCTGGTTGGCCTAACACATCATACGTGCATGAGTAAACAGAGTAGATCTAGCTTAAAGAATAGATAACTGGCCACAGATGATAGAGATAGAGATGAGACGACTCACATCGAAATCACCATCCCCGTCATCACAATGCGTTTCCTCGCCGTCTCCCCTTGAACCCATGGTTAGAGGAGGGGAAGGGAGGGTGGCTGCCGGAGAGAGGATTGGGATGGAGGCGCCGTCGTCTTGCGGCTACGGCAGGATGGGAGTGAAGTGGGGAAAGTGGCTTCGAGGGGAAGGAAGGGAAGTACAGGGAGGGAGAGAAGTAATGGGGACATGACACTGGGATATGGCCCACTGAACTCGTGAGTCGTGACATTCGCAACAGGGGAGCGCCCGGTGTTGCCAGTTTGTCCAGAACAAGCATGGACAATCATGCCGCAGAACAGCCTACTCACGGATCGCTCTCACGAAGACCATCCCAATCGTCCAAGCGCCCCGATCAAACGGTATGTAACAATCGTCAAGCAGAACAACTGTGTTAGGGTGGGCCTTCTAGAAGACTCGGTCTAACGGCCACCCAATGGGTGGCTAAGGTTAGGGCTCTCCTAAGGTTAGGATCCATATGTGATTTATGAAAAAAAAACACATCCAATGACACTGGTGGATCCTTATGTGGTTTGTGAGAAGAACACACATGCAATCACACTGGGTGGATCCATATGTGGTTTATCAGAGGAACACACATGCAATGACACTGGTGATATGTGGTTTGTGAAAAGAACACACATGCAATGACTCTAACTGTGGTTAATGAAAAGTGCAGACATGCAATGACACTGGTGGATCCATGTGTGGTTTGTGAGAAGAACACACATGCAATGACACTAGTTGTGGTTCATGAAAAGAACAGAGATGCAATGACACTGGTGGATCCATGTGTGGTTTGTGAGAAGAACAGGCATGCAATGACTCTATATGTGGTTCATGAGAAGAACACACATGCAATGACACTAGTCGATCCATGTGTGGTCTGTGTGAAGAAAACACATGCAATGACACTAGGTGTGGTTCATGAAAAGCACACACATCCAATGACACTAGTGGATCCTTATGTGGTTTGTGAGAAGAACAGAGATGCAATGACTCTAGATGTGGTTCATGAGAAGAACACACATGCAATAACACTGGTGGATCCATGTGTGGTTTATGAGAGGAACAGACATGCAATGACACTGGGTGCGGTTCATGAAAAGAAGAGACATGCAATGACACTGGTGGATCAATATGTGGTTTGTGAAAAGAACAGATATGCAATCGCACTAGGTGGATCCATATGCGGTTCATGAGAAGAAAACACATCCAATGACACTGGTGGATCCATGTGTACACTGTGAGAGGAACACACATGAAATGACACTGGGTGTGGTTCATGAGAAGAACATACATGCAATCACACTGGTGTATCCTTATGTGGTTTGTGAGAATAACAGACATGCAATGACTCTAGCTGTGGTTCATGAGAAGAACACACATGCAATGACACTGGTGGATCCATGTGTGGTTTATGGGAAGAAAAGACATGCAATGACACTGGGTGTGGTTCACGAAAAGAACAGATATGCAATGACACTGGTGTATCCTTATGTGGTTTGTGAGAAGAAGACACATGCAATGACTCTAACTGTGGTTCATGAAAAGAACACACATCCAATGACTCCAGCTGTGGTTCATGAGAAGAACACACATGCAATGACACTGGTGGATCCATGTGTGGTTTGTGAAAAGAACATACATGCAATGACTCTAGGTGTGGTTCATGAAAAGAACACACATCCAATGACACTGGTGGATCCTTATGTGGTTTGTGAGAAGAACACACATGCAATGACTCTAGCTGTGGTTCATGAAAAGGACACACATCTAATGACTCTAGCTATATCCTTATGTGGTTTGTGAGAAGAACACACATGCAATGACTCTAGCTGTGGTTCATGAAAAGAACACACATCCAATGACTCTAGTTGTGGTTCATGAGAAGAACACACATGCAATGACTCTAACTGTGGTTAATGAAAAGAACACACATGCAATAACACTGGTGGATCCATGTGTGGTTTGTGAGAAGAACACACATCCAATGACACTAGGTGTGGTTCATGATAAGAACACACATTCAATGACACTGGTGGATCCTTATGTGGTTTGTGAGAAGGACACACATGCAATGACTCTAGATAGGGTTCATGAGAAGAACACACATCCAATGACTCTAGCCGTGGTTCATGAGAAGAACACACATGCAATGACACTGGTGGATCCATGTGTGGTTTGTGAGAGGAACAGACATGCAATGACACTGGGTGTGGTTCATGAAAAGAACACACATCCAATGACACTGGTGGATCCTTATGTGGTTTGTCAGAAGAACACACATGCAATGACACTGGTGATATGTGGTTTCTAAAAAGAACACACATGCAATGACTCTAACTGTGGTTAATGAAAAGAGCAAACATGCAATGACACTGGTGGATCCATGTGTGGTTTATGAGAGGAACACACATCCAATGACACTGGCTGTGGTTCATGAACAGAACACACATGCAATGACACTGGTGTATCCTTATGTGGTTTGTGAGAATAACAGACACGCAATGACTCTAGTTTTGCTTCATGAGAAGAGCACACATCCAATGACACTGGTGTATCCTTATGTGGTTTGTGAGAAGAACGAACATGCAATGACTCTAGCTATGGTTTGTGAAAAGAACAAACATTCAATGACTCTAACTGTGGTTAATGAAAAGAGCAGACATGCAATGACACTGGTGGATCCATGTGTGGTTTGTGAGAAGAACACACATCGAATGACAATGGGTGTGGTTCATGAAAAGAACACACATGCAATGACACTCGTGTATCCTTATGTGGTTTGTGAGAATAACAGACATGCAATGACTCTAGTTGTGGTTCATGAGAAGAACACACATGCAATGACACTGGTGTATCCTTATGTGTTTTGTGAGAAGAACACACATGCAATGACTCTAGCTGTGGTTTGTTAAAAGAACACACATGCAATGACTTTAACTGTGGTTAATGAAAAGAGCAGACATGCAATGATACTGGTGGATCCATGTGTGGTTTGTGAGAACAACACACATGCAATGACACTGGCTGTGGTTCATGAAAAGAACAAACATGCAATGATACCGATGGATCCATGTGTGGTTTGTGAGAAGAACACACATGCAATGACACTAGGTGTGGTTCATGAAAACAATACACATCTAATGACACTGGTGGATCCTTATGTGGTTTGTGAGAAGAACAGACATGCAATGACTCTGGCTGTGGTTCTTGAGAAGAACACACGTGCAATGACACTGGTGGATCCATGTGTGGTTTGTGAGAAGAACACACATCCAATGAAATTGCGTGTGGTTCCAGGAAAGTCAGAAAATGAATATTCTCGGAATTGGGCCGGACAAAAGCCAAAGTCGATATTTTACCAGAAGACTCACGGAGCCAGAAGACGAGACGGAGAGGGGCCATAGGGCGGCCACACCATGTGGTCGCGCGGGCTAGCCCTGGCCGTGCCACCAGGTGGTGTGGGCCCCCTGGCCGCCCACCAACCTTGCCTCTTTGCCTATAAGATGCCTCTCGATGCAAAAACCCTAAATCGTCAAGCCTCCAGCCACGAAAAGTTCCACAGCACCGCCGCCACCGACGAGGAGTTTCGGGGGACAGAAAGTCTCTATTTCGGCACCCTTCTAGGATGGGGAAGTGCCCCCGGAGCCATCTCCATCGATCTCCACCACCATCTCCATCACCATTGCTGATTCCCATGATGAGGAGGGAGTAGTTCTCTCTCGAGGCTAAGGGTTCTACCGATAGCTATGTGTTCATCTCTCTCTATGCATGATCTTATTGAGATCATGAGATTGTAATCTATAGATCTACCTTGCTACTCAAGTGCTTTAATAGATCTCTGCTCTCCCCATGTGTGTGAAGTTGACAATGTGCACACCATGGTGGCACTTAGGCTAGAGATTTCAAATACTTGTTATGAGTTATATTTGGATTTGTATGTATCTATGAAATTGTGGTGTTTGTTTGAACCATCTATGGCTCAAGGTGATAGTGTGGGGTTATCTAGATGGAAAAGACTTACTTTGAGGTGTGTTGTTATAGCCCTACCATCGATTAGAGTGTTCAACCGGAGAGTAGTTCAGAGTAGTATCATAAAGAGATGATATTTATATGAGAGTGTTCACTAGTGAAAGTATGATCCCTAGGCCTTGTTTCTAAGCATTGAAACACCATTTACAACTAGATCTGTTACATGTTTGCTTGCTTCCATCTTTATTTCAGTTTGCCTTTAGTCTCTTCCACGCCATCTAGCTATTTTCTAGCACCGTTGTCTTATATCCATACCACTTGTATTTTACTATCTCTTTGCCGAACTAGTGCACCTATACACCTGAAAAGTGTATTGGGTGCGTTGGGGACACAAGAGACTTCTTGTATCTTGATTGCAGGGTTGCTTGAGAGGGGATACCTTTGACCACTTCCTCCCTGAGTTCGATAAACCTTGGGTGATCCACTTAAGGGAAACCTTGCTGCTGTTCTACAAACCTCTGCACTTGGAGACCCAACAACTGTCTACAAGAATAGAAGGGCATAGACATCATGTATCCTTATGTGGTTTGTGACAATAACAGACATGCAATGACTCTAGCTCTGGTTCATGAGAAGAACACACATGCAATGACACTGGTGTATCCTTATGTGCTTTGTGAGAAGAACACACATGCAATGACTCTAGCAGTGGTTTGTGAAAAGAACACACATGCAATGACTCTAGCTGTGGTTCATGACAAGAACACACATGCAATGACACTGGTGGATCCATGTGTGGTTTGTGAGAGGAATAGACATGCAATGACACTGAGTGTGGTTCATGAAAAGAACACACATCCAATGACACCGGTGGATCCTTATGTGGTTTGTGAGAACACACATGCAATGACTCTAGCTGTGGTTTGTGAAAAGAACACCCATGCAATGACTGTAGCTGTGGTTAATGAAAAGAGCAGACATGCAATGACACTGGTGGATCCATGTGTGGTTTGTGAGAAAAACACACATGCAATGACACTGGCTGTGGTTCATGAAAAGAACATACATGCAATGATACCGGTGGATCCATCTGTGGTTTATGAGAAGAACACACATGCAATGACACTAGGTGTGGTTCATGAAAAGAATACACATCCAATGACACAGGTGTATCCTTATGTGGTTTGTGAGAATAAAAGACATGCAATGACTTTAGATGTGGTTCATGAGAAGAACACACATGCAATGACACTGGTGGATCCATGTGTGGTTTATGAGAGGAATAGACATGCAACGACAATGGGTTTGGTTCATGAAAAGAACACACATGCAATGACACTAGTGTACCCATATGTGATTTGTGAAAAGAATAGACATGCAATCACACTTGGTGGATTCATGTGTGGTTCATGAGAAGAACACACATGCAATGACACTGGTGGATCCATGTGTGGTTTGTGAGAAGAACACACATCCAATGACACTAGGTGTGGTTCCTGAAAATAACACACATCCAATAACACTGGTGGATCCTTATGTGGTTTGTGAGAAGAACAGACATGCAATGACTCTAGATGTGGTTCATGAGAAGAACAAACAAGCAATGACACTGGTGTATCCTTATGTAGTTTGTGAGAAAACACACATGCAATGACACTGGTGTATCCTTATGTAGTTTGTGAGAAAACACACATGCAATGACACTAGGTGTGGTTCATGAAAAGAACACACATGCCATGACACTGGTGTATCCTTATGTGGTTTGTGAGAAGAACAGACATGCAATGACTCTAGCTGTGGTTCATGAGAAGAACACACATCCAATTACGCTGGTGTATCCTTATGTGGTTTGTGACAAGAACACATATGCAATGACTGTAGCTATGGTTTGTGAAATGAACACACATGCAATGACTCTAACTGTGGTTAATGAAAAGAGCAGACATGCAATGACACTAGTGGATCCATGTGTGGTTTGTGAGAAGAACACACATGCAATGACACTGGCTGTGGTTCATGAAAAGAATAGAGATGCAATGATGCCGAAGGATCCATGTGTGGTTTGTGAGAAGAACACACATGCAATGACACTGGGTGTGGTTCATGAAAAGAATACACATCCAATGACACTGTGGATCCTTATGTGGTTTGTGACAAGAATAGACATGCAATGACACTAGTTGTGGTTCATGAGAAGAACACACATCAAATGAGACTGGTCGATCCATGTCTGGTTTGTGAGAAGAACACACATCCAATGACACTGGGTGTGGGTCATGAAAAGAACACACATTCAATAACACTGGTGGATCCTTATGTGGTTTGTGAGAAGAACAGACATGCAATGACTCTAGATGTGGTTCATGAGAAGAACACACATGCAATGACACTGGTGTATCCTTATGTGGTTTGTGAGAATAACAGACATGCAATGACTCTAGCTGTGGTTCATGAGAAGAACACACATGCAATGACACGGGTATATCCTTATGTGGTTTGTGAGAAGAACACACATGCAATGACTCTAGCTGTTGTTTGTGAAAAGAACACACATGCAATCACTCTAACTGTGGTTAATGAAAAGAGCAGACATGCAATGACACTGGTGGATCCATCTGTGGTTTGTGAGAACACACATGCAATGCCACTGGCTGTGGTTCATGAAAAGAATAGACATGCAATGATACCGGTGGATCCATGTGTGGTTTGTGAGAAGAACACACATGCAATGACACTGGGTGTGGTTCATGAAAAGAACATACATCAAATGACCCTGGTGGATCCTTATGTTGTTTGTGAGAAGAACAGACATGCAATGACTCTGGCTGTGGTTCATGAGAAGAACACACATGCAATGACACTAGTGGATCCATGTGTGGTTTGTGAGAAGAACACACTTCCAATGACACTGGGTGTGGTTAATGAAAAGAACACACATGCAATGACACTAGTGTATCCTTATGTGGTTTGTGAGAATAACAGGCATGCAATGACTCTAGCTGTGGTTCATGAGAAGAATGCACATGCAATGACGCTGGTGTATCCTTATGTGGTTTGTGAGAAGAACACACATGCAATAACTCTAGCAATGGTTTGTGAAAAGAAAACACATGCAATGACTCTAGTTGTGGTTCATGAGAAGAACACACATGCAATGACACTAGGGGATCCATGTGTGGTTTGTGAGAGGAACAGACATGCAATGACACTGGGTCTGGTTCATGAAAAGAACACACATCCAATCACACCGGTGGATCCTTATGTGGTTTGTGAGAAGAACACACATGCAATGACTGTAGTTGTGGTTTGTGAAAAGAACACATATGCAATGACTCTAGCTCTGGTTAATGAAAAGAGAAGACATGCAATGACACTGGTGGATCCATGTGTGGTTTGTGAGAAGAACACACATGCAATGACACTAGCTGTGGTTCATGAAAAGAACGGACATGCAATGATACCGGTGGATCCATGTGTGGTTTGTGAGAAGAACACACATGCAATGACACTGGGTGTGGTTCATGAAAAGAATACACATCTAATGACACTGGTGGATCCTTATGTGGTTTGTGAGAAGAACAGGCATGCAATGACTCTCGGTGTGGTTCATGAGAAGAACACACATGCAATGACACTGGTAGATCCATGTGTGGTCTGTGAGAGGAACGCACATGCAATGCCACTGGCTGTGGTTCATGAAAAGAAAAGACATGCAATGACACTGGTGTATCCTTATGTGGTTTGTGAGAATAACAGACATGCAATGACTCTAGATGTGGTTCATGAGAAGAACACACATGCAATGACACTGGTGGATCCATGTGTGGTTTATCAGAAGAACATACAAGCAATGAAACTGGGTGTGGTTCATAAAAAGAATAGACATGCAATGACACTGGTGGATCCAAATGTGGTTTGTGAAAAAAATAGACATGCAATCACTCTAGCTGTGGTTCATGAAAAGAACACACATCCAATGACTCTAGCTGTGGTTCATGAGAAGAACACACATGCAATGACACTGGTGGATCGATGTGTGGTTTGTGAGAAGAATATACATGCAATGACTCTAGATGTGGTTCATGAGAAGAACACACATGCAATGACACTGGTGTATCCTTATGTGGTTATTTAAAAGAACACACATGCAATGACTCTAGCTGTGGTTCATGAAAAGAACACACGTCCAATGACTCTAGCTGTGGTTCATGAGAAGAACACACATGCAATGACACTGGTGGATCCATGTGTGGTCTATGAGAGGAACACACATGCAATAACACCGGGTGTGGTTCATGAAAAGAAAACACGTGCAATGACAATGGTGTATCCTTATGTGGTTTGTGAGAATAATAGACATGCAATGACTCTAGATGTGGTTCATGAGAAGAACACACATGCAATGACACTGGTGGATCCATGTGTGGTTTATGAGAAGAACAGACATGCAATGACACTGGGTGTGGTTCATGAAAAGAACAGACATGCAATGACACTGGTGGATCCATATGTGGTTTGTGAAAAGAACATACATGCAATCACTCTAGCTGTGGTTCATGAAAATAACACACATCCAATGACTCTAGTTGTGGTTCATGAGAAGAACACACATGCAATGGCACTGGTGGATCCATGTGTGGTTTGTGAGAAGAACAGACATGCAATGACTCTAGATGTGGTTCATGAGAAGAACACACATGCAATGACACTGGTGTATCCTTATGTGGTTTGTGAGAAGAACACACATGCAATGACTCTAGATGTGGTTCATGAAAAGAACACACGTCCAATGACACAAGTGGATCCATATGTGGTTTGTGGAAAGAATAGACATGCAATGACTCTAGCTGTGGTTCATGAAAAGAACACACATGCAATGACACTGGTGGATCCATGTGTGGTTTGTGAGAAGAACACACATCCAATGACACTAGGTGTGGTCATGAAAAGAACACACATCCAATGACACTAGTGGATCCATGTGTGGTTTGTGAGAAGAACACACATGCAATGAGTCTAGCTGTGTTTAATGAGAAGAACACACATTAAATGACACAGGTGGATCCATATGTGGTTTGTGAGAAGAACAGACATGCAATGACTCTAGCTGTGGTTCATGAAAAGAACACACATGCAGTGACACTAGTGGATCCATTTGTGGTTTGTGAGAAGAACACACAGCCAATGACACTGGTTGTGGTTCATGAAAAGAACACACATCCAATGACACTGGTGGATCCATGTGTGGTTTGTGAGAAGAACACACATGCAATGACTCTAGTTGTGGTTAATGAGAAGAACACACATTTCAATGACACAAGTGGATCCATATGTGGTTTGTGAGAAGAACAGACATGCAAATGACTCTTGCTGTGGTTCATGAAAATAACACACATGCAATGACACTGGTGAAACCATGTGTGGTTCATGAGAAGAACACACATCCAATAACACTGGGTGTGGTTCACGAAAAGAACACACATCCAATGACACTGGTGGATCCTTATGTGGTTTGTGAGAAGAACAGACATGCAATGACACTGGCTGTGGTTCATGAGAAGAACACACATGCAATGACACTAGTGTATCCTTATGTGGTTTGTGAGAAGAATAGACATGCAATGACTCTAGCTGTGGTTCATGAAAAGAACACACATGCAATGACACTGGTGGATCCATGTGTGGTTTGTGAGAAGAACACACATCCAATGACACTGGTGGATCAACATGTGGTTTATGAAAAGAACACACATGCAATGACACCGGTGGATCCATGTGGTTTATGACAATAACACATATGCAATGAACTCTAGTGGGTCCATGTGGTTTATGAGAAGAAAACACATCCAATGAACTCTAGTGGATCTATCATGGCATAATTTGATGTATGCCATGATGTATTTCATTGTACAAGACACTCACTTTCCATTTTTATACTACTCAGGTTTGCCCTTGTTTTTTGATACTACTCAGTTTTGCCCCCTCTCTCTATCTTCCGTAGAAGCCCAAACCTGTGCTCACCCTGTCTGCTACTCCCTAATTGGTTGTCACAGTTGTCACGCGGATTGTGCGCACCAACCATTGATTGTGTGCGATCCAACAATGATCGTTGCACACATCGTGCCCTTCACAGTACAACGTGAGACAGCACGGATGTCTCCCTCAGCGAGACTTCTACAAGAAGGAACACGATGTCGTCCATGGAAAACGTCGTCGAGCGGTCATGTCATGTTTAATCAAGTCTGAAAAGCCTACTACTGCTACTACTACGCCACAACACATGCGTCATCGAGTCCACGATCGTTGATGGACAGCTGCAATTTATTGCCACTTGATTTTAATAAGACATATCCCATTTTTTACGCAGCGGCTCTCAATCTCACTTCCAACTGGGCCCCACCGTAAGAAGCTTGCACGCGCTAGCCGGAGGCCGAAGATCTGAGCTCGACGAGACCTACATCTCTGGCTTCATTGAGTCACTCGCAGCCATCAACACATCCATCTACCCGATTAGCACAACCCCACAAATCTCGACGTACAGCCACCTACCTTCCCCTCTACATTTCCACTTTTAACTATCGCCAATTTTAGGGCCGTGTCAAACTTCGTACATAGAAATTGTGTGTGCGCCCTTTGCATGCGGCTCAATACAAAACTGCCATGCATGGCCCAGGAATAAACATGACGTACCGTGCGCGTGTCACGGTGCACGCTGCAGTAGACTGTGCGGCGTGTTGCACGGTGGTGCAACGAAACGTGCCTTGCTTCCATCCACCTTAACTATAGAGCCCCTCTCTACACACCCACTCTCACTCTCGCTCACTCACCCCACGCAACCCTCTCCACTGTCCCACCAGCATCTGCAAACTCCCGACAATACCCCGTACGCGCCGGCGATGGCGGAGGAGGATACGGTGGCCATCGTCGCCTTCGAGGCTGCCGGCTCCTCGCCGGTCCCCCTCGACGCGTTGAAAGCATCCGTCGTCCCTGTCCAGGCCCCAGTAGAGCCATCGATGGCAGCCATCGTTCCCGTCCAGGCCCCCGTCCCCGCCACTGATGTAGCCGCCGACGAGGCCCCCGTCTCCTCGCCGGCCCCCCTCGACGCGTTGAAAGCAGCCCCCGTCCCCGTCCAGGCCCCAGTCGAGGCATCGATGGCAGCCGCCATTCCCGTCCAGGCCCCGTCCCTGCTACCGACGGAGCCTCCGAAGAGGACCCCCCGCCGGTAAGGAGGCTCCTGCCGGTCACAAGCAGATCAAGCACTTCTTGGGCACCTACGATCTAGATAAGTACATCGCTCCGCTGAACCCCTACGACACTAGCATCGACGACCCATGGTCGGAAGTAACTAGGGTTTGCTCCCCTCCCCTGGTTCTTCTACCGTTCCCATCGTTGGATGCTAGATCTTGGTTTATTAGGATTCTCTTGTTCGCATTTCGATTGCTCGGTCTTCTTACATCATCTACTCCCCCATTTTCCTTTTCTTCCAATAGGTTTCCGATAGCGACGTCTGCAGCGATGACGAGTCCATGCACACCAAGACTCGTCAGGTGCTGATGAGGCTATGGGCCGGCTAGTACAACGCCTTCTTCAGGGGCGGCTCCCGGCGCTGCCCCTTCTGCAAGGGGATCGCCTTCTGCTGGGTGAGTCTCGCCGGCACCGACTTCAACTCCTTACTGAAGCATGCAGAGGCCCTAGGGTCTAGCATCCACAAAGGCAGCGAGCGTGAGACTGTGAACATCAACGCCTACATCGCTGAACACTGGGCTCTCGGCATTCACCTCCGAAACCTCCAGCGGGTGGCCATCAAAGAGGGTCGCATGCCTCCAATCATGCCCAAGGCCCCCAAGATCAAGGGAATGGGCAGCAACAAGTGGAGGAAGCGCCGAAGGGAGGAGGCGGAGGCGCGGACGCATGAAGGATGGTTTGGATGTGTCCTTGAATGTATCTGCTGCTGCGGCGGCTGCTGCTGCTAAGCAACTTCTTTTGATTTTCTATATTTTGCTTGCATCCTATTTCTGGCTGAATGCATCGAACCTTGTTAAGCAACCTACTTTCTATTGCTATATCCTATTTAGCTGCGCACATCTATATCTACATTTTTTGTTTTCTGAATGAATGTATTCTGCCTGGTGTGATTTGCTGCTCTAGATTTGCTACCTGATCGGAGGAAAAAAGAGGTCCAAAAGGGAACAAATTATCAAAGAGAGAATCTTCTCTAGATTTGCTACCAATTTGGGCAAAATGAAACATATCTGTTTAGCAAGAGAGGAAAAAGGTACTCTTTCAAACTTCTAGTTAACGAGCTACCATCTTGACGAGGCCCCATCTTGACGTCTCCCTCTACAAGAAGGAACGCGATGCCGTCCATGGAAAAAGTCGTCGAGTGGTCATGTCACGTTTAATCTAGTCTACAAAGGCTACTACTGCTACTACAACACATGCACAGGGCAACGGGGTCATCGAGTGCACGGTTATCGATGGGACGCTGCAATTTATTACCACTTGATTTTAATAAGACATATCCCATTTTTACGCAGCTCTCTCAATCTCACTTCCAACTGGGCCCTACCGCTAGTAACTTCCATGAGTCAAGGGCCCCCCTGAGTAGATCTAACGTTGCTAGAAATTGGTTCCGCGCCACTTGCATGCAGTGGAATCGAGGCCTGCCATGAGCGTGTTTCCAATGTAGCTCTAAAGTGGAGATCGTGGATGTTTCAAAAAAAAGGGAACCCAAAAAAAGAGAGGTGGAGATCATGGTAACCCCCCACCCCCACCCCCCGCCCACCACACGTGTCCACTCGAGGACTACGAACAGTCCGGTGTTTATAACCCCCCTCGACCTTCTTCTTCCATGTGCTCGTGTCATTTTCCCCCAGTCTGTCTAGTCCCAAGTCCCCAATCTACACCAACCACGCGCGTCGAAGCTCCCTCGCTTGCACTACCCCCTTTTCTTGGTGTGCCATGAAGCGTACGCGTGGAGACGAGCCAGAGGTGAAGCCAGTTGAAGGCGCAGCAGCAGATGGCTCGCTCGTTGCCAAGCAGGCAGAGGCGTCTTCTCCGGGCACGAACACCGCTTGTCGCTGCGTCGTCGAGGGTGCGAGCTCATCCGTCCAGCCAGTAGCCGTCACCGCCGAAAAGAGGGTGATCAACGTGCGTTCGTGGCTAACGCCGCCGCCGCTAAGCAGATCTGATGGGGGCAGGGCAAAGGCGGAGGCAATCCGGTGCTCTACATCAATGACCCCATCGCCGTACAAGAAATCTTCAACGCACCCACGGAGAATGACGAGTTCGAGGAGGAGGTCCCTGATGAGGAGTCCGAGGTACTACATTGCTAGCTTCTCTAGTCGCATCCGCAGATTTCATTATTCATACATAGGATTTTCTCAATCGTGTACAGATTATTTTGCTCTTGAAATAGGGTAGTATATATATGGTTCGATCGGTCGATTGATGCATCTGCCATCTAGTCACAAAACCCCCAACCCGTCTAGTCACAAAACCCCAATCTGCTCATCTGCCATCTAGTTGAGTTTGTTAGTTGAGTGTTGATTTCGATACACAGCATCCCTATAACATTACATTTCTATTCCTTACTGAGCCCAATGATCCAATTTTTCCCCAAAATAGTGCAAGGGCATCTGATGGTGTCGTTTTCTTAGGGATGGTTAGTGAACCTGAGGCAGCAATGCACATAAACAATATAGGTTGTGATGTTGGTATTTTAGTTTTCCAACTCCATCTCTGAAAAAAATGAGGCCCTAATTTTATTCTCATATGGAACCTATATATATAATCTTTGTATTGTTTCTGATCTATGAATGCGTTGTATGATGCATATGTATATCCCTGAATATTGTTTTGTATGATTACATTTCAATTTCTTATTGTGGCCAATGATTCAAATTTTCCCCAAAGAGAGGCAGACACATTGGTGTCAGATTTTTTTAGGGATGAGTTAGCGAACCTAGGGCCATGTACAAGATCAATATAAGTTGTGCAATTGTTACTTGGTTCGCTTATGCCATCTCTGCAGAAACTTATGAGGATGCAATCTTTATTCTACATTCATAGAACTATGATATTTGGATTATATATTCCATGCATTCATAGTGTATAAGAATTCCATTTTAGTTTGTCACCGAGGCCGATGATTGAAATTTGCCCCAAAAGAGTTCAAGGGGAGACACGTATGATGGTGTCGTGTTTTAGGGATGGGTTGGTGAACCTGAGGCAGCAATGCACACAAACAATATAGGTTGTGATGTTGGTACTTTGGTTCTCCAACTCCATCTCTGAAACAAATTATGAGGCCCTTGATTTATTATCATATGGAACTACATATATGATCCTTGATTTGTTTCTGATCTTTTAATGATTGGTATGATGCATATGTATATGAATGGTTTTGATCATAAGTATTTTTAACATGTACCTAAAGATTAATTGTTTGGTTTTTTATTTATAATTACAATATTTAGGCTTGTTTTTGTACCTGACTATGTATATCCCTGAATATTGTTTTGTACGATTACAATTCAATTTCTTATTGTGGCCAATGATTCAAATTTGCCCCAAAGAGAGGCAGACACATTGGTGTCAGATTTTTTTAGGGATGAGTTAGCGAACCTGGGGCCATGTACAAGATCAATATAAGCTGTGCAATTGTTACTTGGTTCTCTTATGCCATCCCTGTAGAAACTTATGAGGCCGCAATCTTTATTCTACATTCATAGAACTATGATATTTGGATTATCTATTCCATGCATTCATAGTGTATAAGAATTACATTTCAGTTTGTCACCGAGGCCGATGATTGAAATTTGCCCCAAAAGAGTTCAAGGGGAGACACATATGATGGTGTCGTGTTTTAGGGATGGGTTGGTGAACCCGAGGCAGAAATGCACACAAACAATATAGGTTGTGTTGTTGGTACTTTGGTTCGCCAACTCCATCTCTGAAACAAATTATGAGGCCCTAGATTTATTCTCATATGGAACTACATATATGATCCTTGACTAATTTCTGATATTTTAATGATTGGTATGATGCATATGTATATGAATGGTTTTGATCATAAGTATTTTTAACATGTACTGAAGATCAATTGTTTGGTTTTTATTTATAATTACAATATTTAGGCTTGTTTTTGTACCTGACTATGTATATCCCTGAATATTGTTTTATACGATTACATTTCAATTTCTTATTGTGGCCAATGATTCAAATTTGTCCCAAAAGAGAGGCAGACACATTGGTGTCAGATTTTTTCAGGGACGAGTTAGTGAACCTAGGGCGATGTACAAGAACAATATAGGTTGTGCAATCGTTACTTGGTTCACCAACTCCATCCCTGAAGAAACTTATGAGGCCTCAATCTTTATTCTATATACACTCCAATGCAATTATTTGTCATTGTGTTGAGATGAAATGATATATGAACCGATCAAACTATTGCTGAGATGCTTTCTCTTTGATATCCACGTATATATTGTCTTACATGTAAATGTTGTTAATTCTTGAGTTGTAATACAATTCAATCATATGTATGAGTTCTAAGTTATGTTCTTAAAAATCAACAGGATGATGATGATGAAGTGGACGATAGCAAGGAATCCGGGGACAACAAGAGCCGCTACGTGCTGAGGCAGTTACGGTGTGGGCTAATCCGTTTCTACCGTAGGGGGAGACTGTTTTGCCCATTCTGTGGCAGAGCAATCAACGTGGACCTCGACAGCATGATCTAGCACGCGGTGGGCGTTGCCAGAGGCAGAGGCAGAAGCCATAGGCCGATTACCTTGGCGCGGCACGCAGCCTTCGACAAATTCCTCCGGGATTATGTCAGGACTGGCCTGTATCCCATCGACTAGGCTGTCCCTGCCTCCTGCTAATGCCCCTGCCCTGCTAGGCGTCTCCGTGTCCCGGCCTCCTGCTGCCGCCCCTGCTTTTATTTTGTTTTAGTTAATTATTACCTGTGTGTGGCATGTAAGACATTATATCCGTGGTGTCTCTGGTGAACCTTCTATATTAATCTACTCCTTTATATGGAGTGCCTTAAAATTTCTAGTGTTCAATTATATTACTAATCATGCTCATGCACACAACAAAATATTTCTAGTGCTCGATTATATTATAATTGTCAAGGAATACATCAAAAAGTTAAATTGGTTGAAATTTTGTATTGAAGCAACTAAATGATCTCACATCGGCGATGGACATTGGCAGAAGCCGAAGGCATCAGCTGAAGACCTTGGAGCAGCACGCAGTCTTCAGCAAATTCCTTACAGTTCAACAACGGGTTGCCGCCGCCCAGCTCCGAATTCGCTTACAGGTCCAACATGGCAGAACTTGAGCTACCACAGAGACCTCGCAGAGGTGGCAGAATTTTGTGCGGGTGTAACCACGGTGACGGCGAGCTCGGATTCTAGAGGAGGAAAACAGAACCGAGCATGGTCGACACGGTGAAAGATCTCACCGGGAACCAATTCTCGTCCCCGCACCGTGCCATGGGTGCGTCCATGGTGAGGGCGAGCTCCAACTCGGGATGGGGAGGAGAGCGGGGCCGAGCAGGTTCGTCATCTCCCAGCTCTGCGCCATGGCCGCGACCATAGATTGCCGCTTCGGTGAAGAAGTAGACGCGTAATGGATGTAGGCACCAATGCTGCAAGCCTACAGGGAGGGGAGCTGGGCCAAGTAGGTTCGTCCACGTCCCAGCTCCGCGCCATGGCTGCGACGCCCGACAAATTGCCGCTCCGGGGAAGAAGAAGACGCGTAATGGATGCAGGCGCCAACGCTGCAAGCCTAATTGACACCTAAGTGAAAGGAGCGACATAACAGCGAGAACTGACAGGGGGGCCCAAATTTTTTGTATTGAAACGTAAAGTTGAATTCGTGCCGAAAAAGACCCTCTGAGTATTTGGCACACCAACTGTAGTCATCGCGGCTGATTTCAGGGAACCTGGGTACCGTGTTGCCTGGGCGCCCCAACTTTCGGGCCGCAAAATGATATTCTTGCAGGGGAGATGGGGATTCAGCTTGGAGAAGGGGTAAGCAAGAGGAGGCAGGTGGTTGGGAGGGTATTGCTTGGCCAGCAGATAAGGATGGGCAAGGTTACGCGAGCGGCATGGAAGGCTTGGCGTAGAGTGAGCTAGAGCACGTGCTCGGTCACGGAGAAGATAAACAGGAGCTGCCCCCTCTGCGTTGTTGTAACCGGGTTAGGCCGAAAATAGGAGGAGGCCAACGGGAAGAGCAAGACCAAAGACAGGCCTAGGGCTCCAGTTGTGCTGGGCTGGAGCCAGGTTGAGTCCGAGTGAATTTTCTCTATTTTGATTTTATTCTTATTTGTTTTGTTTCTATGTTTTATCGATTTCAAACAGAAAATTAATTCAAAACACTGTGAAACTTTGTAGGTTATTTTAGAGGAGGGTAGGTTATGCCCAAAGGGACTAGGGGAAAAATAGCAAAGAGGCAAAATAATGCCCCATGCATACATGTCCATCTTGGAACATACAAGATTGGATCACAAATATAGCTCTAAAAGAAAAGGACACTTATATATACCAAAGAATCCAAAAGAAGGGAGGATGGTCAAATGAAGGGTTAAGCTGCTTGGGCCATGCATACCAATTAATGCACCCCCTAGGAGAGATTGAAGAATCAAGATAGAAGATTACACATGGACTTGGATTAAGAACCAAACTAAATAGGGGCCCATATGTGGATAGAATATAATTGAAGCAAGGATGATGCTAAAGAGTTAGTAGGTAGAAGGAGATCGACATTCTCATTTGTTAGCCTCTCATTCAGCTTCGAGAGCCGCTTGATGATGGTTGTATCCCGTCGTGTCAAGGCAAAGCTCTTTTTTAGCAGTTCCTCCCAGGCAACATTGTCTGTTTTCAGTTGGACGCGATCCTCAGTAAGGGTCTTGACAGCTGATTGCAGCCTTACTAATTCCAGTTCCTGGGTTTGCATTATCTCCCTGTGGCAAGCTATCCGTGCATTAAGCCAAGCATCCACCCGAGGGTTGACCTCTGGCTTCTTTTCATGGGACAAAGAAAACATGGTTTCAGTCTTATCATGGAACAGGGAAAACAATATATGAAATTATAGCACATAGCTTTATGCAAGAATGGGCGATGCGGAAAAGATACAGGAAATCCCAAATCCTAGCCGCAAAAACCCCAGTATATAGTGCTTACCTCGCTCACCCGGGGAACTGGGGTGAACAGGTTTGCCGTTGAACCGCTGACTCTGAAGAAGGAGAAGAATATGCTGATGAAGAAGAAGAATGCTAGAGAACACGATCAAGGAGAAGAAGTAGAAGACCTACCCGGAGGACCCCTCGCCTTGGGAACAACCATTGTGAGCCGTGTTTTTGACTCTCCATTGCACAAAGCATCGTGGCGAGATCTCTCTCTTTTCTCCTCGCGCCTTCTCGTCGCGGCACTCTTCCGAGAGGGAGCCATGTGTGTGCATAGAGGGAAGGGGCAGGAGCGGGATGAGCAGGAGGAAGAAGAAAGGGAGGAGGGTGCCAAGTGACGAGTGGAGGTAGATGGTCAAAAGGCTAGGCAGTGGACCAGTCTTATGGCACACCACCGTCCTCGCCCCATCTATCTCCAGCTATATCCACCGTGCGATGTGCCTTATCAGAGAAGTGTGAAAAAACACCTTCGGTGCCAACAGCCACTTGGGCTAAGAAGTTATACCAACTAAGCTTGAGCATAGCTCAAACTTAGCAACAGGAACAGGCTTTGTCATCATATTAGCAGGATTATCATGAGTGCTTATCTTGCATATCTTGAGTGTACCTTGTGCAACAACATCACAAACATAATGGTACTTGATATCAATGTGCTTTGTTCTCTCATGGAACATCTGATCTGTATGGTAAATAACACTTTAACTATCACAGAAGAGGTTAATGCAAGAATCATCCTGACAAAGCTTAGCATACAAACCTTTCAACCAAACAGACTTTTTGCAACCTTCAGCAACATCCATATATTCTGCTTCGGTTGTAGATAGAGCAACAACTGGTTGCAGCGTTGCCTTCCAACTCACGGCACATCCACCTACCGTGAACACATAACCTATGAGGGACCTCCTCTTATCCAAGTCAGCACCAAAATCTGAATCCACATAGCCTGCGAGTCCCTCACCAGTCTTGTCAAACTTCAAGCAAGCATTCGATGTGCCACGAAGGTACCTGAAAATCCACTGAACAACTTTCCAATGTTCTTTACCAGGATTATCCATGTAACGACTCACCAAACTCATAGCATAAGATAAATCAGGGCGAGAACAAACCATGGCATACATCAACGAACCAATAACACTAGAATAAGGAACTCGAGACATGTACTCAATATCTTCATCAGAACTAGGACATTGCAATGCTGACAATTTAAAGTGAGGAGCAACAAGAGTACTAACTGACTTTGCATCATGCATATTAAAACGTTGAAGAACTTTCTCAACGTAACTTTGCTGACTAAGAAATAACAACCTAGATTTTATGTCCCGTTTAATTTCCATACCTAGGATTTTCTTAGCAGCACCAAGATCTTTCATCTCAAATTCACTACTTAGGTGTGCCTTCAAAGTAGTGATTTCTTGCATGCTCTTGGAAGCAATTAACATATCATCAACATATAACAGTAAGTATATAGGTGATCCATTAACAAACTTTATGCAACTATCAAACTGAGATCTCTTAAAAACTTGTGAGATCATAAATGAATCAAACCTTTTGTACCACTGTCTTGGAGATTACTTCAAACCATAAAGCGACCTCTTCAATTTGCACACAAAATCCTCTTTGCCAGGAACTATGAACCCTTCAGGTTGGTCTATGTAAATATCCTCCTCCAATTCACCATGCAGAAAAGCAGTATTTACATCTAGCTGCTCAAGCTCAAGATCATGCATAGCAACAATACCAAAGAAAGCATGAATAGAACTATGCTTCACAACTAGAGAGAAAATATCATTATAATCAATACCTGGAATCTGGTTGAAACCTTTTGCTACTACCCTTGCTTTAAACCTTGGAGGCTCATTAGGAGACAAACCTTCCTTTCTCTTGTATATCCACTTACAGCGGACGACTTTCTTCTGTTTAGGCAAACGCACAACTTCCCATGTGTCATTCTTATCAAGCGATTCCATCTCTTCTTGCATAGCAGAAACCCACTTCTCACGGTCAACAGATGCAACAGCCTCATTGTATGTAGCAGGTTCAGTATCATGCTCCACCTGTTCAGCACAACTCAAAGCATAATGAGCAAGATTACACTCTTCAATTAAACGACGAGGTGGAACTATGTTATGCCTCGGTCTATCAGCAGCAATAGATTCCTATGGCTGTTGCAAAACAATAGGTGAGTGCTAAACAACATCATCATCAATATTTTCCTCATGAGTATCATCAACAAAAGCATTATTATCAACAGTTTTCTGCAGGTGCTCCACCTGCACACTAACTCCCTCCTCTCCAACAACAGGAGAGGGATCTGATGGCAATCTGTCATGATACATAAAAGATTCATTGAAAACAACGTTCCTACTCAAGAACATCTTTTTAGTTTTAGGATTCCATAGTTTATATGTCTTAACTCCTGAACCATAACCAAGGAACGTGCACTTAACAGCTCTAGGCTCTAACTTTCCATTATCAATGTGAGCATAAGCAATGCAACCAAAAACTCTCAACTGTGAATAATCAGCAGGCAAACCTAACCATACCTCAATGGGAGTTCTCTTCTCAAGTGGAATAGAAGGTGACCTGTTGATGAGGTCACACGTTGTGTTGGCTGCTTCAGCCCAGAAACGTCTATGCATACCTGCATTGGACAACGTACAGCGGGCCCTCAAGATGATGGTCCTGTTCATGCGCTCAACCACGCCATTTTGCTGAGGAGTGTAAGGGATGGTGTGGTGCCTGATCATACCACCATTACTTCAAACCTCCTCAAACTCATTAGAATAGAATTCCATACCATTGTCAGTACATAGTACCTTTACCTTCCTTTCAGTTTGCTTTTCTACCATAACTTTCCACTTCTTAAAAGCATCAAAAACATCAGATTTATGTTTCAGAAAATATGGCCACATTTTTCTTGAGTAATCATCAATAATGGTAAGCATGTAATTAGCACCACCAAAAGAAGTCTTACGGGAAGGTCCTCATACATCAGCATGCACATAATCTAATATGCCTTTGGTGGTATGAATGGAAGCATTGAATTTAACTCTTTTATGCTTACCAAAAATGCAGTGCTCACAGAACTCAAACTTACCCAAGTTGCAACCACCAATCAGCTCTCTCTTAACCAACTCTTCCATGCCATGTTTGCTCATATGCCCAAGACGCATATGCCACAGATTTTTTTACCACGATCCTCAGATTCTTTAGAAGTAACAGCAACAGCAATACCAGGCAAAGTGCTACCTCTAAGAACATATAACTTAGCAGAATTCATATCACTTATCATGTGAATAAGAGAACCTTTTGATACCTTTAACAATCTACGCCCACCGGCGTACTTGTATCCATCAATGTCCATGGTACTCAGGGAGATCAGATTTCTGGCCATGCTTGGTATGTGCTCCACCTTGTTCAACATACGCGTCACGCCATCATGTGTCTTGATCTTAACAGATCCAACTCCGACAATTGGCATGGGTTGTCATTCCCCACACGTACGAAATCTCCAGTCTGCACAGACTCATATGAACTGAACCAATCTTTGTTATAGCAAATATGAAAGGAACATGCAGTATCAAGTATCCATTCATCATCACGAGATGCACAAGCAGCAAAAACGACTAAACATTCACCGTCAGAACTATCACCAGAAACAACAGCAGCCTTACTAGTACCTTGATCCTTATCTTTCGGTTGGTAAGTCCCGTTCCTTTTCTCCTTATTCTGTAGCTTCCAACAATCATCAATAACATGATTAGATTTCTTACAATACTTGCAGAACTTTTCCTTTCCCTTGGACTTCGAATGACTTCTGCCATCTTTGCGCTTATCTCGATTGCCATAGTTGTTAGATCTTTGCTCGGTCCTGCCACGAACCTGCAGAGCTTCAGCCTTGGATGATGTGCCATCTGCCTGCACCATAGTTTTCATCTTTTCCCTCTGTTTGAGGGCCTCTTGAACTTCATCAAGGGTTATTTTATCACGGCTAAACAATATTGTATCACGAAAGTGTGTATAAGAACTAGGAAGCGAGCATAAGAGTAATAGAGCTAGATCCTCATCATCATATTTTACTTCCATAGATTGCAAATAGGAAACAATCTCTCTCAAAAGAGATAAGTGGTTCATTACCGATCCACCTTCCTGCAATCTACGCAAGAACAACTTCATCTTCACATGCATCTTACTGGTTAGATCCTTTGACATGCAGATCGATTCTAGTTTCAGCCAAAGAGCAGCAGCAGATTTCTCTGCCAAAACTTCCTACAAAATATTATTGGACAAATGAAGTTGAATCATAGACAAAGCCTTATAGTCCTTCCGCTTCTCTATGTCAGACCAGCTCTTAGCATCGTCTTTCTAGAATCCTTCTAGCGCTTCATCCAGATCTGAAGTTTGGGCGAGAATCACCCGCATCTTCACCTGCCACAAGCAGAATCTTGTGGAGTAATCCAGCTGCAGTAGATCGAACTTCAATGAAGACATGTCGTAAACCCTAGATTAGAACCTGGGGCTCTGATACCACTTGTTAGCTTTGTGACAATCAAATTACGAAGAACGAAAATAAAATCGTAGCAAGGGGACACAGATTTAATGTGGAAAAACCTCTCCAACAAAGAGAGGAAAAAACCACGGGCGCCAGCCAGCGAAACTTCACTATAACGGGGAGTGTTTACACAATGCTGAGGATTTCACAGATGCAACTTATCCCAGCCGGCGAAACCATCTATTACACTGTCACCAGAATCCGAGTCAATATATATCCCGACACTCTCCGGATCAGAAGCTACTCCAATGGAAATAGACTAGGGAAGCACCTCAGCTAACCCGAGGACTGCCTCAGCAGACCCGGGGACTATCACGCAGAACCCGGAGACTGTCCGGATCAGTCCGGCCGGAGTAATGTCAGTGGATGCAATGGAAGTTGATGACGAGCTCTTTCCCATCCGAGCTATACCTACATGGGCCAAACCGATATTTGAATTCCTAACGGAGGGAACTTTGCCGAATGATGATGTACTCTCAAGGCAAATCCAGGGAAGGGCAAAAGCATACACCATCATCAACACCGAATTATACAAAAGGAGCGTAACCACTATGCTTCAGCGATGCGTAGACCCGGAAGAAGGGCTTGACATACTCCGATATATTCATCAAGGGGAATGGGTCATCACGCATCCTCTAGAGCATTAGTGGCAAAGGCTTTTCGGCATGGATTCTATTGGCCAAGTGCCTTAGAACAAGCAGAGGATCTGGTGAAAAATGCGATGGTTGTCAGAGATATGCCAAAAAACCCACATGCCAATGTCGGAACTCAAGACTATCCCTATCACTTGGCCATTTGATGTGTGGTGCCTAGACATGGTAGGACCATTTAAGCCAGCTAAGGGAGGAATGACCCATATCTTGGTTATGGTGGACAAGTTCACAAAATGGATTGAAGTTAAGCCAATCAGAAAATGTGATGGGGCAACTACAGTGACATTCCTCAAGGACATAATCTTGAGATATGGCTATCCCCACAATATCATAACTGATAATGGCACAAATTTTGCTGAAGGAGCGTTTGCGAGATTCTGCTGAGAGAAGAAGATCCGTCTAGATGTTGCCTCTATAGCCCACCCCACATCAAATGGACAAGTAGAAAGATCCAATGGACTAGTATTGTCTGGGATAAAACCCCGGCTCATTGAGCCGCTGCAAAGATCAGCGGGGTGCTGGATAGAAGAACTACCAGCGGTACTGTCGAGTTTAAGAACAACTCTGAATCGATCAATAGGCTGTATGACATTTTTTCTGGTATATGGGGTAGAAGCTATATTACCGACCGACATAGAGCATGACTAGCCAAGGGTCACCCAATACACAGAAGCCGAAGTGTGTGAAGCCCGGCAAAATGATGTTGATCTGCTGGAAGAAGCGAGAGAACTGTCCTTGTCCAGATCCGCCATATCAGTAAAACCTCCGACGCTACCATATCCGGAAAGTAAACCCCCGAGTCTTCCGGGAAGGTAATCTCGTACTTCGGCTGGTGCAGCGCACTGCTGGCATGCATAAGTTATCCACTCCATGGGAAGGACCTTTCATTGTAAGCAAAGCTTTGCACAATGACTCCTATTATCTTATTGATGCATAGCCACAGGAGAAGAACAAGGCGGACAGGTCTAGAGAGGAATCTAAGCGTCCATGGAATGTAGCACTACTTCGTCCTTTTTACACCTGAAAAAAGGTGAATGTATTCGAGTTACTCATATGTCGGTATATATGTCAGCAATGAGTTTATCAATGAAACTTCGGCACCCCTAGCAGAAACTCGGGGACTGCCATAATAATTGTCTTTCTTGCTTTTATGCTTTATACACATCGGCTGGCTTAAGTTGCTTATGTCTTAGCCGGATTAGTAGTGTGTAAGCACCAAAAACCCAACTCTTCGACTTTGCTCTCGTCCAACAAGAATTGGCTTCATGGCAAGCAAGAGAACAGGTTTGGAATCGCAAAGCACATGAAAACACAACTAAGGAAAGTAAAATAATCTAGCCAACGTTCGTTATCCGGACTAACCCTGTGTTTACTTCATCCATTTCTCATCGGATTATTTGAGCTAGTCCCAAAGTTTCAAGTATTGTTAAGTCAATTTTTTGATCCTCGGACTCGTAAGTCAGAAAACCGAATCAAGGTAGACGTGAGCCGAGTCATCAAATTAGAGGAACAAGAAAAGGAAACTCGGGGACTTCGCCCATGTTAATCCAATATTAAGAACTTAGTAGCAAACGAAACTAATCGTAGCAAACCAAACTATTGTTCATAAATACAACTTCACCCGGCATACCGGGAATCTGACCAATATTGTTAAGTCTTTTTAAAGCTCATGGAGTAGTAGCTGGAGCTAGGTCATTTGTAGAGGGAGGAGGTACTTCGGCATCTGGGCGGGGCAATAACCTCGGCCTCATCATCGACGTTGACCTCCTTGTCCTCCGGTTCTTCAGCGTTGTCTCCGAGCTCGGAGGCTTCCTCCTCATCCTCTTCACCATCATCACTGCCATCAGAAACATATGCATCCTCAAGTACGTCAAGGTAGCTCGGACCCTCGTTCCAACTATGGCATAAGGTATATTGGATGAGCTTGTTGGCACATGCCTTGCGTTGAGCGATGCTCTAGGTGTATGGATATTCGAAGTATACAAGATCCGGGCCAAGTGGTACTTAACCCGGCTCTAGGTGTGTGGATATTCGAAGTATACAAGATCCAGGCCAAGTGGAACTTAACTTGGCTCTAGGTGTGTGGATATTCGAAGTATACAAGATCCAGGCCAAGTGGAACTTAACCCGGCTCTAGGTCTATGGATATTCGAAGTATACAATATCCGAGCCAAGTGGAACTTAACCCGGCTCTAGGTGTGTGGATATTCGAAGTATACAAGAACTGAGCCAAGTGGAACTTAACCCGGATCTAGGTCTGTGGATATTCGAAATATACAAGATCCGGGCCAAGTGGAACTTAACCCGACTCTAGGTGTGTGGATATTCGAAGTATACAAGATCCGGGCCAAGTGGAACTTAACCCGGCTCTAGGTGTGTGGATATTCGAAGTGTACAAGATCCGGGCCAAATGGAACTTAACTCGGATCTAGGTCTATAGATATTCGAAGTATACAAGATCCGAGCCAAGTGGAACTTAACCCGGATCTAGGTGTGTGGATATTTGAAAATGCTAAGGACTTACACTAAATTCTCTAAGAGCATCTGACCGAGTAATAAATTACTCCCTCGGAGGATCGAGGACTAGTGGGTATATCTATGAGTGTTTGCATACATCAAGAAACATAGCAGAAAAAGGGGATTACCTCCATCATCCGGCCAGCCAGAGAGATAGCCTTGGGAGTGGAGTTCATTTGAGTGCTAAACTCCGTCGGGCCAAACTTCTCTGGTAGATCATCTTGCGGATCGATAAACTCGGTGTTATTCCAGTTGTGCACATATTCTATGAGTGTCGGACGGTAGCTTTCGCCGCTAAGAGAATGGCTTGTCACCAAGCCCTTGGCCTGGGCCTCCCACCTCGCAGACTGAGTGGCAGCAGGAGTGGTATGCAAAGTCAATTGCTTGCTACTCTCACATCCGGCTGCAGGAGGGCCAGAAGGGGAATCCTTGGTGAGCTCGGCGATTTTCTTGCTTTTTATGGATGATGATGGTTGCTGAAGAAGAGTCGAGGTTGCCGCGCCAGACTGAGCTTGAGAGGCTAGCTGAAAAATGTCCTTAATAGACATAGTAGATCCGGAGGGAGCGGCTTGAGATTTCTTCTTGGCGGCTAGCTTAGTTGTGGTTGTTGCTGGTGCTGATGTTGTTGGTGCTAGTGTTCTTTGGTCTTTATTGGTGCTAGTACTATCGACATCATGCGTCTTTGGTGTTGAAGGGAATATGCCCGAGAGGCAATAATAAAGTGGTTATTATCTTATTCCATGTTTATGATAAATTTTATTTTACATGCTAGAATTGTATTGATTCGGAAACATCAATACATGTGTGTTTAATAAAAAAAAGGGTTCCTAGTCATGCCTCTCTTATAGACTAGCTTGTTGATTAACAAGATGATCAAGGTTTCCTGATCATGCACATTGGATGTTGTTAATAACAAGGTCACACCATTGGTGGAATGATGTGATGAACATTCATCCGAAGTATAGCATTACGATCAAAGTCATTATGTTTATATTGCTATAATATCATACGAAGTAATCTTTATCCTTAGACCATGAGATCATGTTAATTGCTAACACCGGAAGAGTATCTTGATAACATCAAACGTCACACCGTAACAGGGTGACTATAAAGGTGGGTTCGATTACTACGAAGGTGTTATGTTGAGGCTCATGGATCAAGAGTGGATTTGTCCATCTGATGACGGATAGATATACTGGGCCCTCTGGTGATATCACATTGAAATAGCTTGCAAGCAAGTGATGTGATCACTAGAATGTTATATCACGGGAACAAGAAAAGAGTGCATGTCGGTAACGAGATCAAACTAGGTATGGAGATACCGATGATCGAATCTCGGACATGTAATATATCACGGGACAAAGGGATTTAGTTACTAGCGTTAAAGGTTCTCATGATCATAGAAGTCATCATTGAATGTGTAGGAGTCAGTATGGATCTCCAGGTCCCGCTTCTGATTATTGATCTGAGAGGGGTCTCGATCATGTCTGCATTATTCGCGAACCGTAGGGTGACACACTTAAGGGATACCGACACCATTTGGAGCAAATATATTTTAGATAAAGATTTAAGGAAGCGCTGGAATTATTTCAATAGACACCGAAACTGTTTTGGGTGAAATTGCTGAAATTGGTTATGCATGTAATATTGAAATGCTGCAGGGGGTTTTATGTGAATGTTTGTTAATTAAAGTAATTAACAAAATTCTGAATAAAAATAATAAAAGAGTTTTATTAAATGAGAGAGCATTAAATTTGAAGAAATTTAATGCATTTAAAGTGGAGACTTTAAAAGAGAATGTGAAGGGGCATTTTAATGTGGAGGGGTTACCACCACATGAATGGAGGAGGTGAAGGGTCACCTCCCCCATGCGCCGGCCATGAAGGAGGGTCACCTCCCTCCTCCTATAAAAGGCCACCCCTCCTCACTTCTCACACACACCTCCTTGTGAAGGATCTCTCTCCCCCTCTAGTATTATTCCCCATGGTCTCGGATTAGCGAGATACATGTTCCCGGTGGCTTTATCTGGAAAGGAGTTGGTGCTTCCGCTGCTTTGCTGGAGCGAGGGATGGAGGTTGTCGGGGTACCGGACGTGTGTGCGATCACGGATGCACCGCTGCTTTGCGGTGCTGGACTTGGTGCTGCTGGAGCTGGATCTGATGGACATGCTGGAGCCGGACTTGCTGGACTTCCTCACGATCTTGAGATCGGCAAGTGTACGACTACATCAACCACGAGTTCCTACTCGTTAACAAAGCTCGTTGTCTACGAGGGTAAGTTCTTGTTGGATGTATGTCCACCCGTTGCTTTGTACCTAGTAGATAGATCTTGGCGTGTAGTTCACACCGTAGGAAAATTCTTGTTTTCTATGCTGCGGACCCAACAGTGGTATCAGAGCCTGATCTATGCGTAGGTGCTTTGCACGGGTAGTACACATATGTTTATATGTGGGCGATGATGATCATTTTATTGCTTCTTTCATGTATTTTGGATATTGGTGGCATAGTGGGATGAAGCGGCCCGGACCAACCTTACATGTCATCGTACATGAGACCGGTTCCATGACTGACATGCAACTTGTTTTGCATAAGTGGCTGGCGGGTGTCTGTCTCTCCTACTATAGTCAATATCTGATTTACAACGAGTTGCTAATAACTTAGTTATCCTTGTTGTGGTTCATGTTCGTAGGTAAGAACTGTTCTATCTCCGAAAGCCCTAAGCCACGTAAAACTTGCAATTGATAAATTAGAGGCGTCTAGTTTAGATCGTTGCTGGGCTAGTGTCTTGATATGGTATTGTTATAAGTAGATGTATGATAGATACTCTTACAACACATTCAACGTGTAAATTCCATAGACCTTGGCCTTACACACAAAGGAATGATAGAGATCATACCACGATGCAAGTGATAGAGATCAAATGCATGGACCATATCATCTCACTTTACACATTAGATGTTAGCATCTTATCCGCTAGTTTGGCGCTTTCTGTAGCATTATAAGATGATCCCTCATTTAAATATCAAGATAAAATGTGTTCTTCCTTAAGTATGCACCGTTCTATGGATCGTGTTTCGAGACATCACGTGATGATCGGGTGTTCTCCACTCTACGCTTTCATGCAACGGGTGTAAGACAGTTTTACACACGCGAATACTAAGGTTCTTACTTGGCGAGCCTAGCATGTACAGACATGGCCTTGGAACACGGACCGAAAGGTTAAGCATGAGTCATATAGTTGATGTGATGACCATATTGATGCTCGCCTTTGAAGCTACACCGACTCACGTGATGATCGGACTTGGTGTAGTGGATTTGGTTCATGTAATCACCAAAAAGGCACGAGGGATGTCGTTTTTGAGTGGGAGTTCATTTCTAATTTGGATTAGTCGAACTCAATTTGTCATAAACTAAATCGAAGTGAATTTGCATAATTTGTTGTAGTCATTCGCGCTGCTCAAGACCTTATGCTTAGTTTTTATTTGAGATAATAGAACTACAAAATTATGGATATTTACTTTCTAATGGTATCGTATTGTTTTGAATGTCAATTTAAAGTTTATAAGTCCTATTGCAAACTTTCAGCAAACTCTATTTACTCCATGAAGTTTAATAAGTAGTATTAAATCAAGAGTAAGAATTCCAATGTTAGTATCTAAAGTATCATGTTTGCCTCCATGATTATTGATATTCAAAAGTTGTTTTAATATCAAGATTATATTGGAGCTGAAAATTGTTTCAGAAACCATCATGTGTGAAAGATATTGTGATATCTCAAACAATGTTTTTGGTTGCATTATGATAGAGTATAATTTAGCAAAATACATGTTCTCATATTGTATGAGAATTTGTGAAGGATGGAGATGCTAGGCATCCGAATCTACCAAAAGGGTTTTGGGAACTGATATTATACTCGCGATTCTTCCTTATAGGCTATAGTAGCTTGATCATGAAAGTTGTCATGATAAGGATGAATAGAAGATGTAAGTAAAATGTTTACTACACTAATAGATTACTAAAGAATGGATTTTTGAAAGAACACCAAACATTTGATGATGGTGATCCACTTCAAAGTGCAAGTCCAAAGGTATTAGTATTTGACTATATACGCTTTGTACTATGTGTCATGTGAATGACACCACAATTGATGTTGATAGATTCTTCTAAAAGAAAAAGGAATTGCTGAAAGAGAATCTATAAAATATTTGGCAGAAAATATAAGGTTGGAGATGTCCAACTTGGGTATATAGAAGATATACATGTTATGGTTGTATTCCTTGCTTGTTAAAAAATGTGGTTCTTAGGTATTGGATACCGGTATTGGATACCGAATTGGTTGGTATGAAGTGTCATACATGACAACGCAATTCATGAACTACAATGGCCTAAGTAAACCAACAAGAGAATGAGTGATGATGTTCATCGAAAACAAATAAAGTGTTATTGTGTTTTTCGTTGTCATCAAACCAAGCCTTCAAGATTTGTTTAAATAATTGTTATTTTGTTCCGGTATCATGAGAACAATGGCTGTTCAAATAATTACCGTATTCCATAAAGGATGGATGAACTTTTACAAGTCTAGTTGGAGAAATCACATCCATAAACACTATTGCTAAAATGTCGCAAGACAAATGATTGAAAGATCACTTATGAAGTGACATCGCTGTTTGAATTATATTTGAAAGAAAATATGAAGAAACTCCATGTTGATGGAATTTTGGAGTCCTTGATTTTGATCAATTGACGCATGTGAGACTTTCCTCGAGATAATTGAAACTCCGTTCATATGCCAAAGAGGAACGGATGACTAGCTTATTGGAAATTGTGCATGCTGATGTGCATAAGTCCATTATGTGTAGCCATATGCGATGGATATTTTTCCTTCATATGCTTTCTTCAAGAATTTTAGTGAATATATCTGTATATTTACTTGATAAGGAAGAAATATGAAACATTTGAAAGTTGTTAAAAGACTTTCAAGATAAAGTGAAAAATCATTGTAACAATAAAATAAAGAGTTTATGATTCGATCATAAAGGAAGATATTTGAGTTACATGTTTAGCAAAAACACCTAAGACTTGAGGAATTGTTCCATGATTTGTGTTTCCCGATAAACCATAGGAGTATGGCATATTCGAGAGATAAAATCAAACCATGTTTGACATGGTAAGATCAAGGGTGTCATTTATAAAACTACCATTATGTTTTAAGGATTGAAGCTTTAGAGACTACCACTTTTACACTGAAAAGAGCACCATCGTGATCCATTGAAATGACACCATATGCGTTACGGTTTGGGATAAAACCCGAATTGTCTTTTCTTAAATTTTGGTATGCTATGCATAAGTAAAATGTTTACAACCAAAGTCGGATAAGCACGTATTTGTAGGTTATCCCAAAGAATTTGTTGGGAATTTCTCCATAACACCGAGGACAAAAGAGTTTGTTACTTGGAACGTCAAGTTTCTTGAGAAGGAATTTTTTCGTGAAAAGTTAAGTGGGAGGACAATAGAACTTTGATAAGGTTGTTGAACCTTAGCTATATGTGCTAAGTAGCGCCTTGGCGGAAAGTGTCCCGTAGCCACAATGCTCATGGCTCTCGTGATTACAAAAGGTGTGATCTCGGAGATTAGAGTTCCTATAGAACCGTGTGGGTCGGTAAGAATCAAATAGTAAGATTTGATAAGCAAGTCGTTATTGTTTTGACAATGATGAACCGACTATATGCAAAGAAGCGATGATGGGCCCTGACTCCATAAAATGACTAGAAGTCATAGAATCCGTGATAGTATCCATACACGAGAAAACAAGTTTCTGAACTTGGAAGACCCTCTGGAAAGGCGTGAAGCCTATCAGTCGTGTTTGGATCTATAAAGAAATAAACATGGATGTTTGACATCTATGAAATAGTCGACATGTCGGAAAGAAGTTTACGGCAATGTTCAAGGAGTTGACTATGACAAGATATGATCTTTCATAGCGATATATAGTCTTGACGGATTAATGTAGCAACCACAACATATAATTTGGTATATGGTAGTTGAATAAACAAAACAAGGTTCTTCTAATAGAACGGTAACCTAGGACATGTACATGACATGGTCCAAAGGGTTTTGTTAATTCAAAGGGTGCTAAAATGGCATGTAAACTTCAATAGTTGAAGTAAGCATAGCGGAGTTGGAATCTTCACCATGATGAAACTGTTAAAAGAGTTTAAATTCATCGGAGATGATGAAGATGCTTGCATTTGCAAGAAATTAAGTGGGAGCGCTGAGACATATTTCTAATACATTATGTAGAGGACATATTGTTGATTGGAAATGATCTATCTTGAATTGACACAAGTTAAGGATTTCATTAAAATAAGATTTCGATGAAAGACTTGGGCAAACCCAGAATATTAGGCATCAATATCTATATGGATAGATTAAGGCACTAATATGGTTGTGCTAGACATACATATATAAGATATTGAAAGGGTTCAATATGGAAACAACAAGAAAGGTTCTTGCTGCATGGAAAGAATTGTATTCAGATTCAAGTGTTTCAACACTTGGTGAGTAAAATCACATGAAGATTCTGATCGATTATACCATGATATGTATATATCCAGAATGTCCTATGCTCTAAATGTTATGAGCATATACCAGAATGATTCATAAGATGATCATTGGACAATAGTAAAGATATTCTTATGAGATTTGGAAGAACTAAGAATATATAATGTATAAGTGACAAATAGTTAAAGGTAGTTCATTGTAAAGTGTTACATTGATACTAGTTTTGTCACAAGATACAAATTAAATTTATCTCAATTTAGACTATGGGTGGAACAATATAATGGAAAGGATGTTCCATGATGGGTTTGGATGAGTTCCAAAGTTGAGATATTGTGACGGATACTACAACAAAAGGCTAAGTATATAACTGCTATAGTAGCAGCAAAGGAGGGCATTTGTGTTAAGTAGTTTGTTATCAAACTAGGTGTGGTTCAAAGGGGGCTAATACTATGAAGATATATTGTGTGACAATAATATCAACATATTTTGAGCCGAACGAACTAAAGGTCTCACCAGAGGACCAAATTTATACAATGCCATCTCATTTGAGAATGAGTGATGCGTAGAGACGCAGAGACATGCAAATACACACGGATCTGAAACTGTCACATCCGAAGATTATGTTAACCACTAGAAATAGCGTATATGCAACACCAGAAAGACATAGATGTTCAATGCGCAAAGTTTTTCAAACTAGATTATTGACTCTAGTGCAAGTGGGAGACTGAAGGGAATATGCCCGAGAGGCAATAATAAAGTGGTTATTATCTTATTCCATGTTTATGATAAATGTTTATTTTACATGCTAGAATTGTATTGATTCGGAAACATCAATACATGTGTGTTTAATAAACAAAAAGGGTTCCTAGTCATGCCTCTCTTATAGACTAGCTTGTTGATTAACAAGATGATCAAGGTTTCCTAATCATGGACATTGGATGTTGTTAATAACAAGGTCACACCATTGGTGGAATGATGTGATGAACATTCATCCGAAGTATAGCATTACGATCAAAGTCATTATGTTTATATTGCTATAATATCATACGAAGTAATCTTTATCCTTAGACCATGAGATCATGTTAATTGCTAACACCGGAAGAGTATCTTGATAACATCAAATGTCACACCGTAACAGGGTGACTATAAAGGTGGGTTCAGTGCTACGAAGGTGTTACGTTGAGGCTCATGCATCAAGAGTGGGATTTGTCCATCCCGATGATGGATAGATATACTTTGGGCCCTCTCGGTGATGTCACATTGAAATAGCTTGCAAGCAAGTGATGTGATCACTAGAATGTTATATCACGGGAACGAGAAAAGAGTGCATATCGGTAACGAGATCAAACTAGGTATGGAGATACCGATGATCGAATCTCGGACATGTAATATATCGCGGGACAAAGGGATTTAGTTACTAACGTTAAAGGTTCTCACGATCACAGAAGTCATCGTTGAATGTGTAGGAGTCAGTATGGATCTCCAGGTCCCGCTTTTGATTATTGATCTGAGAGGGGTCTCGATCATGTCTGCATTATTCGCGAACCATAGGGTGACGCACTTAAGGGATACCGACACCATTTGGAGCAAATATGTTTCAGATAAAGATTTAAGAAAGCGTTGGAATTATTTCAATAGACACCGAAACTGTTTTGGGTGAAATTGCTGAAATTGGTTCTCCATGTAATATTGAAATGTTGCAGGGGGTTTTATGTGAATGTTTGTTAATTCAAGTAATTAACAAAATTCTGAATAAAAATAATAAAAGAGTTTTATTAAATGAGAGAGCATTAAATTTGGAGAAATTTAATGCATTTAAAGTGGAGACTTTAAAAGAGAATGTGAAGGGGCATTTTAATGTGGAGGGGTTACCACCACATGAATGGAGGAGGTGAAGGGTCACCTCCCCCATGCGCGGCCATGAAGGAGGGTCACCCCCCTCCTCCTATAAAAGGCCACCCCCTCCTCACTTCTCACACACACCTCCTTGTGAAGGATCTCTCTCCCCCTCTAGTATTATTCCCCCATGGTCTCGGATTAGCGATATACATGTTCTCGGTGGCTTTATCTGGAAGGAGTTGCTGCTTCCGCTGCTTTGCTGGAGCGAGGGACGGAGGTTGTCGGGGTACCGGACGTGTGTGCGATCACGGATGCACCGCTGCTTTGCGGTGCTGGACTTGGTGCTGCTGGAGCTGGATCTGATGGACGTGCTAGAGCCGGACCTGCTGGACTTCCTCACGATCTTGAGATCGGCAAGTGTACGACTACATCAACCACGAGTTCCTACTCGTTAACAAAGCTCGTTGTCTACGAGGGTAAGTTCTCGTTGGATGTATGTCCACCCGTTGCTTTGTACCTAGTAGATAGATCTTGGCGTGTAGTTCACACCGTAGGAAAATTTTTGTTTTCTATGTTGCGGACCCAATAGGTGTTGCTAGTGTTGCTGGTATGGATACTGATGATGCTGGAGAGACAGGAACTGAAAAAGATGTACTCTAGGGTGGTGTCGGTGAAGGTGGGACCTCTGAGGTTGACAGTTGTGGCAAAGCAGAGAAACTGGGGAAATCCGACATTGCCATATCCTCGGCCGCTCCGCTACCCTCGCATCGACATTGCCACCTCGTGACGAGGTGGGCTCTGATCTGGCGCTACCACGGAGTCCTCTTAGATGGGGCTCAGCGGACGAACGTCATCATCATAGGGAGAGAAGAGCCGCTCCGGATCGGAGAGGAAATGTTGGGGCCACTCTGGGGAATAACCCTAGGAGCACTGAAGGAACGAAAAACAACAAGTCAAACAGAGAAAGAAAGGCAGACAAAAGGCAAAGGCAAAGGGAGCAAGACCCGGAAGCAAATAACAAAAGAAAATGAACTTACTCGTCCGGGGTTGGAGGCTACCGAGGTTTGGGAGCTGTCCGGACTATGCTCTAAGCGACGGGTTTTGGCTGAGCCTTGACCTCGGACTTCTTCTGCCTCTTCTTGGGCGGTGGCGCCTCCGAAGCTGCAGCCGAGGTAGCTGTGTGCTTCTGGAAAGGGGCAGGAGCCGGATCATCCGTGGCGAGAGGGGGAACCTCGAGGACTTGACCGTCCGGGTTAGCTGATCTGACATAACTGGGAACGAGTAAGAGATAGGCACCGGATCAAGTACCTCCATAACCTCAACATCCGAGTCATCGTCATCCGGCCAATCCCTTAGAGAAGAGGCCTTACCAGAGGTGCGCTTGGTGGTGTCCGGAGTAGGCAAGAACCCCTCCGAGTCAGGCTCCTCCTCGTCCGGCTCAGGGCGGTCCACCACCATTTGAGGGCCAGCTCCTTGCCGTCATCAACTTTCTGCTGGAGAAACAGCTGAGAGCAAATGTACTAAATGGTTAAGTTAGGGGGATATCCGACATACGTCAAGACCCGGAAAAAATACCAAGAGAAGAGTTTACCTTAGGAGGCGGGTTGGCCCGAGTAAAGGGTGCAAGCCCCCATTTCCAAGCCTCGGAGAACTCCTTCTCCACCCGGAAGATGGCCTTGACCCGACGGAACACCTCCAAATTGTTAAGCTCGAAGGAGGAGGTCCGGTGGGGGTCAAGGGGGCCACTCAGATAACATATCTTGTGGGCACGCTTTTGAAGGGGGAAGACTCGGCTACGGACGAATGTGATCATTATGTCGTCACTATGCAGCCGCAGCTCGACGAGCTCCTTAACCCGGTGATCTACCTGGTTCGCCAGAGTGGTAGGCCGTTTCGGGATTTTCTTCCACAGAGAAGTGTCCGGGACACCCATCTTGAAGGGGAGGAGCCGGATCAAGTCCACGTCTGAATTGTTCCGGACATAGAAGAAAGTCCGGGCCTAGCCTTTGCAAGATTCGAGGCCGGTAACCTAGGGGAAGGCAGAATTCTTGCGGGGAGAGATTGAGGCTCCACTGCACTGGGTCAAGTGCTTGTCAGTAGGGGCAAAGTGCTTGTCAGTGACGACATTTTTCTTGAGACCAAAGAACTTGATCCAAAGTTCTTTGGAAGGCCAGAGGCCGAGGTAACCCTTGATACCGGAGGCGAGAGAGGAAAGAGAGGTAATGGCATTAGTAGGGAGTTGGTGCGACTGAAGTTGATAAGTTGAAATGAAATCCCGAATTAAATCAAAGACAGGCAGGCCAAAACCACGCTAGAAGTGGGAAAGAAAAACAACGAATTCACCAGGATTTGGAGAGGGAGCTATCTCCTAGGTGGCAAGGCGACATGCGTACAGCCAGTCGATGTCATCCTGGCACACGAACGCACACGCCTAGGCGCCGCGCTCGTGAGCTTCGTCTTCCTCCTCCTCCTAAGCAGCGACGGTGGCCTCCTCCTCTGTCATGTCCAAATCAAGTTCTTCAAGAACGTAATCAGAGAAGAAGTAGCCAGCCGTGGGAAACTTGGAAGTGTAGGGCCCCGTGGCGAACAGCTCGAGCGAAGGCGGTGGCGTGGTCGCAAGGAGCGGCTGGCTACAGCAGTGGCGGCGCAACGATCTAGGGGCTAAGAGGCAGGGGTGTGCGAAGTGGGGGAACTTCCCCAAGAGCCACCCATGCCCCCTATTTAACCGTGTATCGCAGGCGCGTAGTGGGATCTGTTGCTGCGGCCCAACTGCATAGTGTGGTCGTGTATCCTTCAAATCAGCCAATCAGGCTCGTACCACAATGAGGGTTACAAGGAGCAGCAGATCCCACGACGTGATGTTATGATACAGTTAACGAGGGGCTGCCACGACGAGACATGCGGAGCAGTTATTCCTGACACTTACTACAGTAATCGGCGTAGTAAACTGGCACGGCCCTTAAAATGAGGCAAAGTGATGATTACCCTCCACGTAGGACGTGAGGAAGCGTATGAGAGAAGGAAAGGTAACCTGGATACGTGAGCAGAAACCCGTCTAGCGAGAAGTAACTCGGATTGAGCCAAGGGAGCATCAAAGCAAAGGATCTAGGTTACGGAATAACTCGGCTGAAGAAATGCGGATTCGGATAAGGGGAACCTGTTGTGTCCTTAATAGCTGAAGTTTCTAAGACCGCACCAGCTTCGGGGACTAATGTTGGGGGGATACCCCCGGGTAGGGTCACGCGGGGTATAGAGGCCGAGTTAGCTGAGGTACAACACGGTCAAAGCAAGTGCTGGCCGGGTCTCCTCAAGGTAAGCTGACTTACGGAGTAACCCGACCCGGAGAGTATTCACCTAATGCTTACCCGGCCGGCATATAATATATGTCGGCCATACTTAATCTATCATGTGTGCAAGTACCCTCGTAGTCGAGTTAGCCAAGCGCTAGCCAGGCTACCGCTTGGCTTCTAAGAGAAGGAAGGAATCTCCCGTTGGTCAAAAGGTGGCCTTTGCTCAGTATTGTATGAGCAAGCAAGGTAGTAGAGGACCAGCGGGCGTACGACAGAGGTGATGCGCAAAGCCGGTGGCATAAACAGTGTCTTGTGACTCCTAAAGGCAAGGGGCATGCAGAGGGTTACGTCCATAGTCCAGATGGACCGTTAAAGTGAATAAAGAAGCATCTAGCTTTAACCAAGGGGCATATTCGGGTAATATGCCTCCACGTATGCCCTAACTTTGTAACCTGGGCTCCCCCTATATAAGGAGCACCAGGACCTCCATAGCAGGGGATCGATCATTCTGTCTTGGGAGAGCTCTACAGCATTGTAGTGGGGAGTAAGAGAGCTAGTCTCCTTCTCATAAACAGCTCAAGGGGCACTTGTAATCCACCATTGATAGAGTGAAATACAACATCTGTGTGTGGAATCACCACACTATCCCTCCCTGGATTCCTCTAGTGCTTATTGGCCCCATCTTTAGCCTATACATGGCATCTTCTATGCCACCACCACGATAATTACTTTAATTAAGAAAAATTCACATAAAACCCCCTGCAATATTTCAATATCACATGCAGAAATAATTTCAGAAATTTCACCCTGAATAATTCTGGTGTCCATTGAAATAATTCTAGCGCTTTGCAATCCTTTTCTCTGGAACACATTTGATCCAAATGGTGTCAGTATCCCTTAAGTGTGTCACCCTATAGTTCGCGAATAATGCAGACATGATTGAGACCCTTTTCCGATCAATAATCAGTAGCGGGACCAGGAGATCCATACTTACTCCCACACATTCAACGATGACTTCTGTGATCGTGAGAACCTTTAACGCTAGTAACTAAATCCCTTTGTCTCGTGATATATTACATGTACAAGATTCGGTCATCGGTATCTCAATACCTAGTTTGATCTCATTACCGACAAGCACTCTTTTCTCGTTCCCGTGATATAACATTCTAGTGATCACATCACTTGCTTGCAAGCTATTTCAATGTGATATCACCGAGAGGGCCCAGAGTATATCTATCCGTCAATGGGATGGACAAATCCCACTCTTGATCCATGAGCCTCTACATAACACCTTCGGAGTATCTGGACCCACCTTTATAGTCACCCTGTTATAGTGTGATGTTTGATGTTATCAAGTTACTCTTCTAGTGTTAGTGATTAACATGATATCATGGTCTAAGGACTAAGATTACTTTGTATAATGTTATAGCAATTTAAACACAATGACTTTGATCGTAATGCTATACTTCGGATGAATGTTCATCACATCATTCCACCAATGTTGTGACCTCATTACTAACAACTTCCAATGTCCATGATCAGGAAACCTTGATCATCTGGTTAATTAAAGAGCAAGTTTATAAGGGAGGCATAACTAGGAGCCCTTTATTTGTTTATTAAACACACATGTATTAACGTTTCCAATCAATACAATTATAACATGCAAAATAAAAATCTATCATATACTTAGAATACGATAATAACAACTTTATTATTGCCTCTCAGGGCATGAGTGTTGCTCTATTTACTAGTCATGTCTTTGTCAAATTAAAGGCGGTACTTTAGTTAGGCTTGTCTATGATCGAGAAATTGTGCTCCAAGTCGTCCATAACCACGGACACGGCTTTTAGAAAGATTTACCCTATAGGGGTGCACAAATAGCAATACACACACGATCAAGCTTGGGAAGAACTAAATATAAAGCAACGAGGCCCCACAAAAATGCATTCACAGGACTCATAAATTATTTCTAGGGGCCACCCCACTAAGCTACCTGCAATGAAGTTGGCCAGCTCAGAGACAGACCCAGGGTTTGTGTCAAGGGTTGTAAACGACTAGGAACCCGAAAGTGTGACTGGGCTTGTCGATACCACATAAACATTCCACGTTCCAAAACAGTACAGGCGCTCCACGCACAATCGTAAATAAAGCAGTAAAGCCTGGCATAAGTACAGATAGTAATAAAGCCCCAAACTAATTGTGGCCCCAAGAAATAAAATGTGAATCAAGCTTAGGCGAAGGGGGGTCCATGGAGTCTCCAATATGTGGATAGTGCGAATAGTCAAGGAACAGGAATCAAGTACTCGAGGTTCTATGGGACACAAGTGAGCATGTAAGAACCAAATAACATCTATTACCCACCGGTGCCTCTTTTTTTAGTTCTCCCATTACTACACAGTTTAAGTTGTTTGGGTACCTCATTATCCAAAGACTCGCACAAACCCTACACATGCAATTCTACGACTCACATGGCTCAAACAACTCCTATAGTAATGGATCATAAGATTGAGGGTACAAGATTCGGTGGGGTTTAAAAGTAAAGGCTATGCAATAGTTGGGATTCAATTTAATGCAATCATGACATGATGATGCAAGAATAAGAAGGAGGCGTAGGTATTATATGTATGCAAGCATGAGGAATTCCTTGCTTGTCGAATCAGAAGTTGGGTAATTGGAAGCCAGGTAGTACTCTTGGTTCTCCTGATAATTCCCTTGCTCGGCGTTTGTCCAGAATAAAAGCCAAACACACGAAGGGCCATATAAATATAGTGCACAATCATATGAATAAATGCAACAAGAAAACAAGGTATGCCATCATGGAATGATGCACAGTTGCATGGTATAACATTGCATGGCATGGGTGAGGTGTGGAAACAATAATAAAGCACTTTATTTAATTATTTAGGCATGTTTTGCTCCCATAAATAGTTCTAAATATTTAATATTCATATGATGCATGCTTCAATTCATATCATGGAATGCATAACTAGAACGGGCTCGTCGTGCTGATCGATTTGGACATATTATTTGTCAAATTTGGAATTACGAAAATAAACTTATAAATTTGTTAAGGAATAGGCATATTTATGGTATTTAATAATTTGAAAATTTTAATTTTTTCAAAAAAAATAGATGGCATATTTGAATTCCTGGCATTTTCTGATCAGAAAACTTATATCATATGTATTATTTAAAAATGTGGATTTAAATTTATTATTAAATGTAAAACAATTCAAATTAGGCAAGAAGTAAAAGGTTTGACTCGTTAGATTCAAATCTGGGAAAATTTGAAAATATGTTTGAATTCATATTTGAATTTGAATCATATTTCATTTTGAAAATTTTGTCAAAATGAAATTATATAAAAAGATATGAATTAATTAAGCTTAAATCAATTTTTGCAATTTTTATTTGAATAGAAATTGTCCTGGACTTTTCTCACTTGGGTTATTGTTACCCCTAGAGGCGGACATGTGGGGACAGTGGGGCTGCGGGTCCACACTCATGCGTGCGAACTGGATGTTGACACGTGGCCAAACGAGGGCTGCTGGTTCAGGTTTTTGAGTTCCAAGGGCCTAAGAGCAAAAAGATCCGGGCGCCTCGCACTGACAAAACTAAACCGGCTAAACAACTCCACGTCGATATGCGGCTGGTTCAATTTTTGGTTGAAGAAGGCGATCGATCCACTACGATTTTAGCAAAGCCGCAAATACGAAAAATGAAGATCACAACACCGGCTACAACTTTCATTCGGATTATTGGGGCTAAGGTGTACTATAGAGGGCGGGCTTCCGAGACAAACAGAGAGGGACAGCTGGGCTGTAGGCTGATGTGTTCCGCACGTCGCACGCACGTTGTTGTGCGTGGTGGCTGCAGCACGGGCTGTCGACAGAGGTTGACCGTTAAGAGGACCTGTAGATGCACCGCGGCAAGAGGTACGTACTAGACCTACCTAGCTTGCTCAACGACCTCCAAAGATCAGGAAGCGTGCCTGCTCACCCTAGTGCTATAGGCATAGAATAGAGCGGTCGGGAGAGACTGTGTCATTGTCGGGGAGCCGAATTGCGGTGGAGGCCAGCAATGTGAAGCAAGGAAATTAGCCAAAGAGAGCTCGTCTCCTCCTCACTCCATGCGGCAGAAAGAACGGGGATGCCACATCTATTGTTCTCACGTCCTTGTCGTTGCTGCGGAGGCCTTGTACTTCAGACGAGCTAAGGTGCCTATGGAGGCCATGGCGGAGGGGAGATGGGGATTCGGCTTGGAGAAGGGGAGAGCAAGAGGAGGCAGGTGGTTGGGAGGGTATTGCTTGGCCAGTAGATAAGGATGGGCAATGTCACGCGAGTGGTGTGGGAGGCTTGGTGTAGAGTGAGCTCGAGCACTTGCTTAGTCACGGAGAACAGAAACAGGAGCTGCCCCCTCTGTATCGTTGTAACCGGGTTAAGCCGAAAATAGGAGGAGGCCAACGGGAAGAGCAAGACCAAAGACAGGCCTAGGGCTCCGGCTGTTCTGGGCTAGAGCCAGGTTGAGTCCAGGTGAGTTTTCTCTGTTTTGATTTTATTCTTATTTGTTTTGTTTCTATGTTTTATCGATTTCAAACAGAAAAATAATTCAAAACACTGTGAAACTTTGCAGGTTATTTTAGAGGAGGGTAGGTTAAGCAAAAAGGGACTAGGGGAAAAATAGCAAAGAGGGAAATAATGCCCCATGCATACGTGTCCATCTTGGAACATCCAAGATTGGATCACAAATATAGCTCTAAAAGAAAAACACACTTATATACCAAAGAATCCAAAAGAAGGGAGGATGGTCAAATGAAGGGTTAAGCTTGCTTGGGCCATGCATACCAATTAATGCACCCCCTAGGAGAGATTGAAGAATCAAGATAGAAGATTACACATGGACTTGGATTAAGAACCAAACTAAATAGGGGCCCATATGTGGATAGAATATAATTGAAGCAAGGATGATGTTAAAGAGTTAGTAGGTAGAAGGAGAGTAATATACATGCCCTCAACTCAACTTGGATATCAAGCATTATATCAAGTGGCAAAATACAATTGATAAGTCAAATGCAATATGAGGAGAAGATCCAAATGAAAAGGTTTTAATATGACGCTTAAATGCAATGTGGCATGGTGTCATGAGCATGGTATTTTGACGATGCAAGAATACATGTAGGAAGTAGCAATATATAGACTAAGCAAGTAGCATTACAATTATTAGACAATTGGGATGCTACAACTCTCCCCCACTAAACAAGAATCTCTCCCCAAGATTCCTAGGAAAAGGAAAAAGGTACAAGGAGCGGCGAGTGTTCGGAACAAAGGTGATCCTCATGGTCCCAAGTTGTTGAACAATGGAATGGTGCGACCCTTACACCTTGCAAACTTGCTAGACTTGTTGCGAGTCTTGCGTTTTCCTTCTTAGAAACAAAGGACTTGAAGAACCTAGAGAATTTTTGGGAGATGATAAAGATAGGATGAACATAGCTCCGGTGCTCTGGAGAAACACGATAAAATAATAGAAACACTTCTTGAAAGAATTATGAAAGATGGTGTGTCGAGGATAAAAAGACACATCATTAGGATTCAAGATCAAAAGCTGCAAGTGTGGATGATTCTTGCTCTCGCCGGAAGAAAGGAGTGACTTTGGAGAAATTATCAACCACTATGAAATAGCATTGTCCCTTCCCTTGGATTAAGAAATGAAGTTTGGAGAAACAATATTGCCTTGAGACAATAGAGTTCCTTGATATCAACGGAAAATATTAGAATTAAGGACTTCTTAGATTAGATTCCTCTTACACCGATAAGGACCAAAGGATCATGTAATTGAGGTGCGCAGATATATCTTCAAGAGGAGGAGGTGACCCAAGCTCATGGTGGAATCCTGAGAAAAAGTTGAATGTTAAAGATCTAGAGTTTATTGTAGAGATGCTTATTGCCTTCCTTAACCATGAGGTTATTGCAATAGATTTTGCGATTGATGGCATCAACCATAATTGTCTTTACCGAGAGGAAAAGAAATTGAAAACTTTAAGTCAGAGATATCTTCCATCCATCTTGTTTGATGATGTCGAGCACCGGTAGAATGAAGAGGACATAGAAGATTTTGCATTCGTTTTCACCAGATAATTGAAGATTTTACTCCATCTTGAAATAAACAAGACCACCAACAAGAGATTATTGATTACATTCTTGAGAGAACACTCCAGAAAAACAAGGACGGAAGTAAACGTCTCGAGGGATAAAGGCCACTTCTGACTTCAGTGGAATGACTAAAAATTGCATTTATCCACCAATCCAATGTAAAAGAGCAAATGATAAGACTAGTGGTATGGTAGCTACTCCATCCCACACCCAAAGTAGTACTTCGTACATGAATAAGAAAATTGTGCAACCAAACTCTCAGAAATTTAGACTGAAGATCTTGACAAGCAGAATTTATGAAGCTCCGTAAGAAAACAAGATTGGTGCAAAACTTTGTCGGATCCAAAGAAGATAAAGATGATGATGTTGTCACCATGTCGGAAGTACCAAGATGTCAGAAAAGGTATGAAGGAAGCTCAATAAACAGATGATAGGTTCAACAGATATAACAAGAAAAACACCAAGGTCTTGAATAGAGGAGTAGCAAAAGATCTGAAAAGTCTTCATGGCATCCGAAAGATTGAGGATAGAAGATAAAACGAGAGGGTTTGAAAAGGTTTCTTTGATGAGCGGAAAACCAAAGAATTTCTCGTCCTTATTAAGAAGATCCGAGAGAGATTTAGCAGTCTCGAGGAAACTTCAACGGAACAACGACGACAACTTGCCAAACAAGAAAAAGCTCTGGATTTGATTGAAGGTGGAGGATGGAATTAAGAATGGGCTTGTTGATTCTAGAATTGTAGCAACATCTTTACCAGAAGGACGTGGCCGAGATAGGCGAGTTTGAAAAGTTGGAATTCCCACTTTGAGAACTTTGCACATAAGCGGTGTTCTCGAAGCTTGAGAGGATGAACAAAATATATTCTTCATGTTCTTCCATTGATATAGAAAAGGAAAGAATATCATCAAGATATACCACCACGAATTTAACGAGATATTCCAAGAATACCAAGTTCAATAGGCGGAAGAAACGAACAATTGCTCGAAACACTTTCTAAGCTCAACATTCTTCGAAAGATCAACATTAAGAGTAAGGATTTGTGTTTAGAGAGATGCATTAAAAGAATAGATTATCTGGCCCTTTCGGAAGGGAAAAGAGTTGCTGACTTGTTCACATAGTTGCACGGATCACCCGTTAAAAAGACAAAGAGCTTTTTGGATAAAGAAGCAATGATAGCTCATACATTTAAGCGAAGCTATCGGAGATGCAAGGATGAGATTCTCCTGTATCAAAGAGAACCTTTGCGGATATGGGATTCAAATGAAGCACAATAATCAGATGATGATCCATCAAGTGCCTTCAGAAAACTTCGGATTGCCAAAGATACATGAATATGATAAACATATGATCACAGTACAACTCAAATTCATAAGAGATGCCCGTAATCATTTGTAGAATTAGATTGATAGCATTGAACATATTCCACCCATGATAAGTGTCATATAGCTATACAAAATACCAAATTACAATCATAAGCATTGGATCAACGCAAGTTATGTATTTAGCCCAAAAGAATTGAAGATGAAGTAAAAACTCCAGATTGAAGCGCCGCTAGCAAAAGATTGAGTTAGTATAGACATGCCGACAAAAGAAGGTGAATAGTATATCGCACATGACTGAAAAGGAGTGTGGAAACATAGATGTATCAAATAAAAAAATTCCGCATTTTTCGGCATTAAAATACCAACTAGATGCGCAAAATCACTTAACACATAGAGATTAGCAACTCCACATTCCGTGAAAGGATGCAGGAAGGAAGAACACCCTTAACAAGATTGCGTCGGTTAACAAAGAGTCGGATAGATCGCGTCGGTTTACACATAAGCCTACCGGTATGGAATGTACCAACAGTTGGTAACCAAAGGCAGATTGCGACAACAAGGTTAGATGCAACAGATAGACAAATAATTTCATGCATCCTATGGTACTACAGATACCCCGAACACGTGAATCCTAGTTTGAATTTTAAGAAGAGGATAGACAAATGTTAAAATTCCTTACTTGAAAAAGGGTGGGTGGGTGGGTAAGAAGAAAAATGGAAGCAGTCCTACTCTCACGTCTAGTTTTTCCTTAATATACATAGCTACCACAATATTTTCGAGATTGACAACGACCATCTTGGCTGAGACCCTGAAGAGTGGAATGGCTCTAATACCAATTATAATACCTCGGACATTATGCTCTAAGCAACAAGCTGGTATGATCCAAAAGTGGACAGGATGTAATACTATGGGGACGTGTAGCCACACACAGTAGGCCCACCTCGTGGAGTAGGGCATGGTACCGGCCAACCATCCCACTCACTTTTATGATCATAGCTTCAGGTGCGAGCAGCGTAGTCAACGGGTAATGCAATAAAAAACACAAATGAGTATGTATGTCAGCGACATACAATAGTGGATCAAAGCCAGACCATCTAAAACAATAGAAAGGAAATATTCAATGTCATATGGCAAGATCCAAATATCCTAGATAGAGATAATAGTTTAGGATACATACTCATACATCACACATCAGAGTATCAAGGAGAAGTGGAAAATAAGATTCGAGTACGAATTAAGAAGAAAATTGGCATAAGATGCCACAGTTATAAGCACACCCCGTCCACAGATCTCATGGATCTCCATCCTGAAAATCTCTACACCTGACAGTCGTTGCCACCATCATCGGTCTCTTTGACCCAGTAACCTTCTTGAAAGTATACATGTCCATCTGAACCAAATATTTATCGTGTGAGACCCAAGGGGTACTTAGCAAGTCTTAATGCATCTAAAGGGAACAACCTTGGGGTAAAACAATTGCAATGAAAGATAATATCTAAACAGTTCTAGAGAGACACGCTACAACATCCTCCTGACCAGATATGGACAAACGCTCGTTAATTAGAAACAACAGTTATATAAGTAAAATAAATAAACATCGCTTGCCCTCATTCTCGCTTACTGAACGAGAAAGCGGAAGAACATCCCATCCGTTTGAAATTTTATTAACCATTCCATGAGTGTTGTTATATTTACTAGTCATCTCTTAGTCAAATTAAAGGCGGTACTTTAGTTAGGCTTGCCTATGATCGAGAAACTATGCTCCAAGTCGTCCATAACTACAGACATGACTTTCAGAAAGATTTACCCTCCAGGAGTGCACAAATAGCAACACACACGAGATCAACCTCGGGAAGAACCAAATAAAAAGCAACGAGGCCTCACGAAAATGCATTCACATGATTCATAAATTATTTCAGGGGGCACCCCACTAAGCTACCTGCAACAAAGTTGGCCAGCTCTGAGACAGACCCAGAGTTTGTGTCAATGGCTGTAAACGACTAGGAACCCGAAAGTGTGACTGGGCTTGTTGATATAGTGTAAACATTCCACATTCCAAAATAGTACTGGCGCTCCATGTGCAATCGTAAATAAAGCAGTAAAGCATGGCATAAGTACAAGATAGTAATAAAGCCTCAAACTAATTATGTCCCTAAGAAATAAAGTGTGAATCAAAGTCAGGCGAAGGGGGGTCCATAGAGTCTCCCGTATGTGGATAGTGCGAATAGTCAAGGAATAGGAATCAAGTACTCAGGGTCCTACGGGACACAACCGAGCATGGAAGAACCAAATAACAGCTATTTTCCAATGGTGCCTCTTTCTTTAGTTCTCCCATTACTATACAGTTTAAGTTGTTTGGGTACCTCATTATCCAAAGACTCGCACAAACCCTACACATGAAATTCTATGACTCGCATGGCTCAAACAACTCCTGTAGTAATGGCTCATAGCATTGAGGGTACAAGCTTCGGTGGGGTTTAAAAGTAAAGGCTATGCAATACTTGGGATTCAATTTAATGCAATTGTGACTCGTTGATGCAAGAATAAGATAGAGGCTTAGGTATTATATGTATGCAAGCATGGGGAATTGCTTGTTTGTTGAATCAGTAGTTGGATAACCGTGATCCGGGTAGTACTCTTGGTTCTCCTAATAATTCACTTGCTCGGCGTCTATCTGGAATAAAAGCCAAACACATAAAGGGCCATAATAAATAAAGTGTGCAATCATATGAATAAATGCAACAAGCAAACAAGGTATGCCTGATGGAATGATGCACAGTTGCATGGTGTAACATAGCATGACATGGGTGAGGTGTGGAAACAATAATAAAGCACTTTATTTATTTATTTAGGAATGTTTTATTCCTACAAATAGTTCTAAATATTAAATATTTACATGATGCAAGCTTCAATTCATATCATGGATTGCATAAACAGAACGGGATCGTTGCGCTGGTTGATTTAGACATATTATTTGTTAAATTTGGAATTATGGAAATAAAATTATAAATTTGTTAAGGAATAAGCATATTAATGGCATTTAATCATCCGAAAATTTTAAATTGTTGAAAAAAAATTGGATGGCATATTTGAATTACTAGCATTTTTCTGATCAGAAAACATATATCATATGTATTATTTCAAAATATGGATTTAAATATATTATTAAATGTAGAACAATTCAAATTAGGGAAAAGTCAAAGGTTTGACTAGTTAGATTCAAATCTAGGCAAATTTGAAAATATGTTTGAATTCCTATTTGAATTTGAATCATATTTCATTTTGCATTTTTGTCAAATTCAAATTACATAAAAAAATATGAACTAATTAAATTAAATCAATTTCTGGAATTTTTATTTGAATAGAAATTGTCCTAAACTTTTCTTACTTGGGTTGTTATTACCCATAGAGGCAGACAGGTGGGGACAGTGGTGTTGCGGGTCCACATGCGTGCGTGCGAACTGGACGTTGACACGTGGCCAAGCGAGGGCTGCTGGTTCATGTTTTTGAGTTCTAGGGGCCTAAGAGTAAAAAGATCCGGGCGCGTCATACTGACGAAACTTAACAGGATAAACAACCCCGCGTATGTGCGGCTGGTTCAATCTTTCGTCGAAGATGGTGATCGATCTACTGCGATTTTAGCAAAGCTGCAAAAACAAAAAATGAAGATCACAACACCGGCTACAACTTTTGTTCAGATTGTTGGGTCTAAGTTGTACTGTAGAGGGTGGGTTTCCGAGATGAACAGAGAGGGACTGCTAGGCTGCAGGCTGCTGTGTCGTGCGTGTCATGCCTATGTTGTTTTGCGTGGTGGCAGGGCACGGGCGCGGCGGCTACATCGCGGGCTGGTGATGGAGGTTGACCGTGAAGAGGACCTGCAGATGCACCACTACAAGAGGTACCTACTAGAGCTACCAAGCATGCTCGACGACCTCCAAAACATTAGTGAGTGGTAGCGAGCGCGCGTTTCTCTCGCAGTAAGTCTGGGCGACCGCTAGCCACAAGGCTACAGGGAGGGATTTAAAGGGAGAAAGATCAAGGAGGCGTACCTGCTCACCCTAGTGGTGTAGGCATAGAAGAGAGCGGTTAGGGAGAGACCATGTCATCGCCGGGGAGCCGAATTGTGGCAGAGCCGGCAAGGTGAAGCAATGAAATTCACCAGAGAGAGCTCGTCTCCTTCTCGCTCCGTGTGGCAGAAAGAACGGGGATGCCATAGCTATTCTTCTTGCGTCCTTGTCATTGTTGTGCAGGCCTTGTACTTCGGATGAGTTAAGGTGCCTATGGAGGCCATGGCGGAGGGGAGGTGGGGATTCGGCTTGGAGAAGGGGAAAGCAAGAGGAGGGAGGTGGTTGGAAGGGTACTACGGGACCAGCAGATAAGGATGGGCAAGGTCACGGGAGCGGCTTGGAAGGCTTGGCGCAGAGCGAGCTCGGGCACATGCTCGGTCACGGAGAAGAGAAACATGAGATGTCCCCCTTTGCGTCGTTGTAACCAGGTTAGGCCGAAAACAGGAGGAGGCCAATGGGATGAGCAAGAGCAAAGACAGGCCTAGGGCTTCGGTTCCGCTGGGCTCGAGCCAGGTTGAGTCCAGGTGAGTTTTCTCTATTCTGATTTTATTTTTATTTGTTTTGTTTCTATGTTTTATCAATTTCAAACATAAAACTAATTCAAAACACTATGAAACTTTGCAGGTTATTTTAGAGGAGGGTAGGTTAAGCAAAAAGGGACTAAGGGGAAATAGCAAAGAGGGAAAGGAATGCCCCATGCATACATGTCCATATGGGCACATACAAGAGTGGATCACAAATATAGCTTGAAAAGAAAAGGACAATTGTATATACCAAAGAATCCAAAAGAAGGGAGGATGGTCAAATGAAGAGTTAAGCTTGCTTGGGCCATGCATAACAATTAATGCACCCCCTAGGAGAGATTGAAGAATCAAGATAGAATATTACACATGGACTTGGATTAAGAACCAAACTAAATAAGGGCCCATATGTAGACAGAATATAACTGAAGCAAGGATGATGTTAAAGAGTTAGTAGGTAGAAGGAGAGTAAGAGACATGCCCTCAACTCAACTTGGGCATCAAGCATTATATTAAGTAGCAAAATACAATTGATAAGCCAAATGCAATATGAGGAGAAGATCCAAATGAAAAGGTTTTAATATGACGCTCAAATGCAATATGGCATGGTGTCATGAGCATGGTATTATGATGATGCAAGAATACATCTAGGAAGTAGTAATATATAGACTAGGCAAATAGCATTACAATTGTAATACAATTGGGATGCTACACCACTTGGCACGTTCCAGGCTACCTCGTGCTAGAGTTCGTGCTAGAGTGCGCACGCACATGCACTCGAGTAGACGCAGAAACGATGTGTCTCTTCTAGTCCCATATCGACTTCTGAAGTCTGGCTGCATTGATTGTGGTTGCTTCGATTCGTGCAAAAAAGAGTCATAACTAGGGAGGAAAGGTGGCACTGGCTTTCCCCCGCACCATCGGGGAGGTAAGCGACAGCCCCCTTCGCAGCTATATAAAGGGCGAGGGGTGTTGGTCTTAGGCATAATTGCCACACCATATCCCCCATGCTCTCACTTGCTTGAGCTTGCTTGAGATGTCGTCTGAGAGCACCGATGGCTACCGCCACTTTGGCGATAGCCCTCCACTTGCTAGTGGCGAGGTAGCTCCCGCATTGCCGGACACCCTGTGCTGTAGGCCTCGCCTCGGTCGCCGGTCTCGTCGTGGATTGACACAGAACGAGGGAGACCCGACACCCCTTCCCACCAGTGCCCCGCCTGTTGCGGCCGTCAAAGCCGCATGTGGGACCACAGACATGTGAGAATCAGGAGCGGGGCTCGCTTGCTCCCGGACGTGGGCATGGTCAATGTTGTGGAGAGAACTGTGGCTATAACTCCCCAAGGCGCCACACCCGCCTGCCTCTCCCTCCTGGTCGGAGGAAGATCCCAGGACCAAACTCGTCGGCTTCGAGTTTCTGATCTTCCTCCTTGCGGGCTTCCGGTGGTGGCTCAAACGACCATACCTATTTGCTAGCAGGTTGCGGGGCACCACCTCTGGGAGGTGCAGGTGCCCGAGTCAAGCGGCGAGAAGCCCATATGGGATGTGGAGATGCTGACCGGCGACAAAGCCTGCCTATTCCTGGGTAAACGCTGGCCCGACTTTGCAAAATTCTATGGGTTGTGCATTGGCCAGGTCCTGAAGTTCTGCTACTGTGGCAAGGGTCATATCACGGTCAAAGCCTTTCATGAAACCATGTGCCACCGGAGCTTATACCCCTTGCTACTGAGCGACCAGGGGTCGGAGGAGTGTTCTTCTTGAAGCCACAGGCAAGTCGGGTCCTGCGGGTGATACGGTTGTACGAGGAGTTCACCGAGAGGATGTGGAGCCAGCCTCTTCCCCTTTCACACCCATAGCCTTCCTCCCGTGACCCGTGTCGGCCGCCTCACTAGGCTCATCCTTCATGTAGAATATCCAAATTTAATGTTGATGAGCCTTTTAATATGAAACTTTACCTTTCGCTTGTGCTTTCTCTTGTGACTTGTGTCGATCCCTTTTCCTTGCACTGGTCAGAGTTCAGCATGCTGGCTTTTCCTTGCGCTGCTTCCCAGTCGGCTATTCTTCCACTTCTTGTACCACTCTTGCCCGTCATCTCTTTCACCTTACACTTACTGGAGCAACGGTATCTCACGTTCCCGGGTGATGTTGCTCCTAAGCTGGAACTGCTTGCCTAACTCTTGCGGTTCCTGGCGAAGGTCCCTTGTACGGACCCAAGCCCTACACTTGCTAACAGCGCCTCCCACTAGCAGAGTTCTGTGCGCCCTAAGATGCAATGAACACACCTTATGGAATCTTACCCATGCCTCAGGTTTAAATATGTGTCGTGCACTTGATCAGGGCGCACGTCTTGCCAACTCGGGGTAGGACGTGAGAGGTGTGTCTTCGCTATTCAGTGCCCATTGGCCGTACCGGGAACACTACGCTCGTAGCTTAGAGAAGCTCATGAGCATACGATGTTTCTTGGCATGATAGACTTTGTTACTCACGTCAAAAATCTGAGAAAGACCCAAAGGAACTCCAATCTCAAAAATTCTCAAGAAAATAAGAATGAAGTGGAAAAAGAGCACGGAATTTTCATGAACTACAACAGTTTACACATGGGCGGGCCAGGCCGGATATGCCGTACTTTCCTTGCACTTGCCGGGAGATGTGACCTTTGCTCCCGAGCTTTTTGGACGGTGATGAGTCCAAAATTGTAGCATATTTACCTTTTGATTTGCATAAGTAGAGTAGGATTTTTGGTATTTTACCGCGCATTCGTGCACCTTTTGTCCTTATTACAATAGGATCCCGAATTACTAAGTATCTTATGAACATATCAACTAGAACTGTCATATTATGTAGTAAAATGGTATTTCTAAGTGATAAAAGTCATTTAATTGATTAATTCTTGCACCTGGGAGATTGGCAAACGCGGAGGGAAGCTCTAGATCGCGTAACAACCACTGGTTCGGGCAGAGCTTGACCATACCACCCACCCATACCGTGTGGCAGCATGTCCTCCTCATCAAATACTCTCGCCTCATGAAGATGGATCTGAGATTCGACATTCATAGAAACTTCCAACCTCGAAATACCACACCAGCGAGGGATTTGGAGGAGGAACTTAGAGAGGGGAAAATTCTTGCTTCTTCACGGATCATTGGAGGACATCGCATCATCCCCTTCATCATCAACCGATGCATCTCCATCACCAATTCTATTCCTATCTTCCATACATTAGATCTTGTTGTAATTCTAGATTCAATTGTGGTATGCACTAGATTAATCCCCGTACTTTCATCCATCCATTTGATTATGATGATGTTGTTGATTGCTTCCATGTGTGAGTAGTTCCCTTTGTTCTTGGGGAGATGGAGAAACCCTAGCACTATTATGAAATGAAATAAAGATGATTTATTACTTTGTCCATGATCCATTGATTTATGATATTGTGTTTGATCTCTCTCTCTTTAGATGGTATGTGTAGTCGGCCACGTATCATTTGCATTTGGGACTAAAGAGAGGGTGAAATCCTAAGGACATGTATGGGAGTATGTCTAGTGTTACTTGTGACTACAAGCATTAGCTTATAACCTGCACGTTCTAAGGAGGAATAAAGAGAGATTCACTAAGCTAATTACGATATCCATGGGGCAACCATTAATTGTGGTGGTCTTTATGAGTGGCTACTCTGAGGCATCGCAGTGGTTATTTAGAGATGATCGCATTACCTAGCTCAAGAAAGCGGTTGCCTACGAGCCTTGTGGTGAACATCTTATTATGGAACTCTCTCCACACATGTCATGATATAATAAATAGGTTATCCTAATTATGATTAATTACAACATGCTAGTGGTGTATCCTACATCCCCGAGAATGCTTTAGCCCTATTGAGTTCAAACACCATTCCCAACACATTTGTTACATGCTTTCTTTTACTTGTTTTATTTAATTTTCTGCACTCAACCAAAAATCTTTCAAACACCCTTTACTCAAAATCAAAGGAAGCTTACAAGTATACTTTGGTAGATAGTGACGAGGGGCATAAAGAACTTAACCAAATATCTCTTTATGGTTTCGATACTTTTATTTCGAAACTAGCTACAATCGATCTGTGCACTTGCAGTCATCAAGCTATTTTCTAGCACCGTTTCCGGGGAGGTAAGCGATTTTGGTCTTTATTCTTAGTTTCTTATTCTACTAATTGTTTACTAAAGTTGTTTACTAGTTTCAAGTAAAAACCATGATTGCACTCAGACTGATGAATTAGCTCGATGCAACTAAATACCTCAGGAAGTTCAATAGATGTCTTGTTAAAGAATTCCTGAATGAGAGCAAACTAGAATATGAGGTTAATCCTTGTTTTATTGCTATTATTAAAGAGAAAAGTTTTGCAGGAGATGATCCAGATGAGGATCCCTATAATCATTTAATGCATTTTACCAATTTATGTTGGACGTTTAAATTGAGAGGCTATTCTGAAGATGAATTGAAACTTAAAGTGTTTAGCCAATCTCTAACCAACACTGCTTTAGCTTTGTATAGAATATGTCATGCAGAGAAAATTGACACTTGGGAAAAACTCAAAGAATAATTTGTATTTCGATTCTTTCCTGAAGTGAAGACCGCTGAAGTAAGAAGGGAGATCACACATTTTAAGAACCGCCCAGGTGAAGGCTTGGTAAGAGCTTTCAAAATGTATAAATATATCCTTAATAAATGTCCCCATCATGATTTACCTGAATAGTATGTTCTACATATTTTCTATGGGGGACTTAATCAAGAAATTAAACATGACCTAGCCACAAATTCTGGAGGTTCTTTTATGGAATTAACTATAACTAAATCTTGGAAACTCCTAAAATGAATTTGTCGCAATAGAGAAACTTGGGGATTTGATTTAGGTGGAGAAGGAGGGAGAGAAATTGAATATGATTGTCTCAATGCTTATAAAGAAGCTAATGAACTTCAACTCGATGATGATATTATTTTGCAAATCCTTGAGTCCTTTACAAAACATATTGAAGCTCCAATGAAAGATTGGCTTCAATACACGCCACCGCCTAAGCAAGTGGAAGAAGTTGAGACAGAAATTACAGCTTACATAGAGCCATTGAGGGAGTTACCCCCTTATGTTTAATTCCTTCCTTTCCCAAGGACGACAGGAAAACATATGATCGCTCAACAACATGAAGAACAACTTGAAGAAGAGAAAATGTTCCTAAAAAATTAAAAGAAGAGGCACAAGCTAGAGGAACTAATCAAGTAAGTATGCAGGAGGCATGTGAACCTACTAAGGAAGATATCCTAACCATGTTCGCATATTGCAACATGATAGAGCATGATGTCGAAGCTTCACAATTCATTGAAGGAAAGGTAAAAGCTAATAATATTAGTAAACCTATCCTCCCTCCTACCTTTGTTGGATCTTATTACTATGGCCTCTGTGATATTGGAACAGCTGTTAATGTAATCCCTTACAATTTTTATCTCAAAATCCAAAATGAACGCATCCCAGCTAAACTACAAGACACTAATATGACAATAATACTTGCAGATAAAACACTCAGGGTTCCTATGGGAATGATTTGAGATGTTTCAGTTTGTATTGGACATTACAAGTACCCTATGGATTTTGTACTTGTTGATATTCCAATTGATGTTTATTCTCCAATTATTTTTGGGAGAACTTTCTTAAAAACTGCAGGAGCAAATATTGATTGCAAGGAAGAAACTGTATCTCTCAAGTTTGGTGAAGATAAAATGAATTTCCATTTCTCAAAATTTCATCCTAAGCCGGCTATTAAAGAGTTCGACGAGTATGAATATGGGAAGGAAGAAGAAGGTTACATTATTAATCTTGCCTCCATATTCATTGAAACTCTCGACAATAATTTAGCAAGGAGCCTGGTTGATAATAATAATATACCTAAAGATATAGATAAAATTGAGATTGATGATTATCTTGACTCAACCCCTGAAGTAGACCTTGAAATGAATCAATCTTATGAAGTACCTATAAGGAAAGGAGATGAGGCCCTTCTGCCTCCTACACTCAAAACCCTTCCTAAGGAATTAAAGAATAGGATTCTTGATGATACTAAAAATTTCCATGTCATTGTAAGTTCTAATCTTGCAGAAAAGGATGAGGTAAACTTAATGATGATCCTCAGAATGCATAGAAAGGCCCTAGGATATTCGATGAGTGACTTGAAAGGGATTAGCCCCTCGATAGCATCTCATAGAATATTCATGGAAGAAGGGGCTCAGCAGGTCGCAGACTTTCAAAGGAGACTTAAACCTCATATGAAATAAGAAGTAAGAAAAGAGGTAATTCGCTTATTAGATACTGGAATAATCTTCCATGTGGAGGAAAGTGATTGGGTGAGCCTGTGCATTGTGTTCCTAAGAAAGGTGGGATTACTGTCGTTCCAAATGAACATAATGAGATGGTCCCAACTTGAACTATCATTGGTCATAGGATGTGTATTGATTATATAAAACTTAACAAGGAAACTAGAAAGGATCACTACCCTTTACCATTTATAGATTAAACTTTAGAGACAGGCTCGCTATGCATTCTCATTTTTGCTATTTAGACGGTTACTCTGTTTTTTCTCAAATAGATGTTCATCCTGATGACCAACTAAAGACAACCTTCACTTGTCCTTTTAGCTTATATGCTTATCACCGAATGCCATTTAGCCTTTGCAATTATCGTGCTACCTTTCGAAGGTGTATGACATCTATATTTGCTGATTTTGTTGAAAATATCATGGAAGTTTTCATGGATGATTTTTTGGTATATGGAACCTCATTTAATCATTGTCTCGATAATCTTCATAAAGTTTTGCAAAGATGTGAAGACACTAACCTAGTCTCGAATTGGGAGAAATGTCACTTCATGGTTCAAGAAGGTACAGTGCTCGGTGGTAAAATTCCAGGCAAAGGCATAGAGGTTGATAAAGCTAAAATTTAGGCAATAGAAAGGTCCCCCCTCCTCGTGATATAAAAGGTATTAGAAGTTTCTTGGGTCATACTAGATTTTATAGAAGGTTTATTAGGAACTTCTCTAAGACTGCCAGACCACTTGCTAACCTTTTACAAAAGGATGTTATGTTTAATTTTGATGAAAAGTGTCTTATTGCTTTCACCATATTAAAACAAGACCTTCTTGATGCCCCTATTATCAAGCCACCCAATTGGAAGAAACCTTTTCATCTATTTTGTGAGGCTAGTCATGAAGCTCTTGGAGAAGTCCTTTGACAGTATGATGGTGATGAACTCAATATCATTCATCATGCTAGTCACACCTTAAATGGCGCTCGAAAGAACTACCCCATGGTAGAGAAGGAACTTTCCACTATTGTCTTCTCTTGTGATAAATTTAGATATTACATAATTGATTCAAAAGTAAGAGTGCATACTGATCGTGCTGGCTTGAAAGAAATCCTTGAAAGGACCTACATTAACCTAAGGATGATCCATCGGACTTTGCTTTTGCAGAATTTAACTTGAAGATCCTCTAAAGAAGGGAAGAACAAGTAGACATATCTATGGATATTGAAGAAATCAGAACAACAGAAAAGGTGTCATCCATCTGCATACCATCAGGGAATACACTCCCCAAAAGAAAAAAATTGGTTTCTCTTTGCAATGGTTTTAGAGACTTCTTGCGACCAACCATGTTCAAAGGGAAGAAGAATAAATTAACTCAAACATTAAAGGAAGAAAAAGACACATAAGCAAACCCCTTACCACCAGTTGAACAAGGTAATCAAATTTTTGACTTACCTATGCTCTAGTTGCTATTTTGCTATTTTTCTTTGCATTTTTTAAGCCCTCGTGTTTTTCTGAAGCTACTGCCAGTTTTTCGAACCTAGTATGGGCGGGCGATACGGCCGCACGCGCCCGCACCAGTGGTCGTTAAACTGTCAGTACCCGAGTTGTGTTTTCGATGGATTTTTTTATTTCAATATGACCAGGCCATTCAGGCACATGTGCCCGTACCAGTGGTTGTTAGCCTCTTGGATTTTCTTCCTCTCTTTAGTTTTCTTTTGTATTAGTTAAAAAAGTAGAGAGAAACCGACATGGAAAGGTCGATAACTGCCGATATGAGCGGGTCCTGCCCATACCACTTAGTCAGAAAAGTTCACCGACCTTGGTAGGGGTAATTTAGGGTAAGAACCCTAGTAGAGGCGCGCAGTACGGCCGCACTCGCCCGTACCAGTGCTTGTTACCGCCTCTGACTCTTCATTTTTCTCCCTTTTTCTTTCTAATTTGCTGGGATTCTTTTCTTGTCTAACACTTTTTCCTCTAGCATGAGGTTTTCCCTATTACTAAACCTTCATAAGCCTCTTGAAGGTTCTTCTTCTCTCTTATATCAACAGGTCCAATCTCCTTGATGCACTACCAGTTCTAGGCAAAGCCAAACCTCTAGGCCTCATGGCTCCTACGTGGGATAGCTTTCAGACTTCCACCATTGAAGCCGATGACAATGAAGGACAAGGCCTAAGCCCGAAGAACAAGAGATACACCTACGACTCTGATGATGATGAGGAGGAGTTCGAGACCATCATGGAGCAAATGGCTAGAAGATGGAAGCAGCCGGAATATCTTGCAATGGTGAGGCTTGAAAATGAGGAAGAGGCAAGGAAACCCTATGGGAAGGGGTGCATGGAATCGCTCAAGTTCCTTGCCACCAACTACTCTTCACCCCAAGCATAAGAAAGCTAACCGAGCTAATGCAAGAACTTTTTAGGAAACTACAGTGCACACTTCAACAACCAAGAAGATCACCATGAACGCGCACATGAGCATGAAGCCATAGGGATATTGGGAGTTCAGCCTCTTGGACGTGCCTATTTTAGCGTAAGACCCAGAAGTTGAACAACATCTTCGCAAGGTAGAGATGATCAGGAGGAAGAACTCCTCCATCAGGAGATTGTGCGCAAACGTCTCCTGAATCTCGAAAGCAAGACGTAACTCAATGACATGATAAGAAGGGTTGCTACGGGGATGTTCTGCTTGCATTCTGACCTGAAGAAGTGCCTGAGTCGCATATCTACCTTGGAGGAGACGAACAAGAAACTTCGTGTAGCTGTCTCCAATGTCGCACCTCCAAACTGAAGAGTGCCACGGTATCGAATAATCGTCAGGGATTATCTGATCCCACCGTCTTGATCCCAAGCTTGGGGAGATATATATCACCTTGTAATCTATATTTCTGTTTTAGCATGTTTACTTTCTTGCATGCATGTTAGGTCTTTAATTCCAGAATTTGCATTAGCTGCATCATCTTCAAATTCCTTTGGTTCAAATAAAGAGTTATATCCGTTGACTTTCGAGACTTTATAATATTTTGAAGTAATTTTTGATCCATGATTATTATATTAGATGTATGAATTAAGATGAGTGTTATGATACTTGTACCACATTTATGATTTTAGGGCCTTCCACACCAGCGAAGTATTGATTAGTTATGAGAATAAAATCTTGATAGCATGTTATGGCCACAAGTTTAAGTTTATAAGAGCCATAAAGAATATTAAAATTGATCAAACGACTTGGCTCGATGGAAAAGAAAAATACTCAGCTATCAAATAAATTCAAGAGAAAAGAAAGTACAAGAGTAAAAAAAGAGTAACTCAAGAATGATTATTCGTTACTTGAAATAAGTGCTCAACTTATCTTGCATGCACTAATGTTGCTAATGAAAATTGTGTGAAGTTTTGTGTGAAAGAAATTTTCGAGTAGTAGACAAGTGGTGAATGGTCAAAGACTCAAGCACTATATTTTTGGAGATTCTTACAATGAATATATTGATGTTATTAAAGTGGTGACTCCGGGAGAATTTATTAAAGACCAAATTCAGAGACCTCATATGAATAACTGTCTCACGAAGTGTGAGACAAACTAAAGAAGTTCACAATCTCTTAATTACATTAATCGTCCTAAACATAAACTAAGTGATAAATGTTGAGGGAGAGTGTGTCATCAGTCATCATCATGCTCGCCATCAACACGCAACGTCACCTCCTCTCCAGCAAGCACCTCTATGCAGAAGGACATGTTTTCAATAAAACAGAACAAGTATCAGATATACTTAACACTGCAATGTGTTTGCAAGATTATAACATTTATAAAACTGTATATCAAATATATACCTTGGTCATCGATGACCTCTCCGGCGATTGGTTCAACCTTTACGTTCCGGAAACGTAATATGAACTCATGGAAGTCCAATGCTTCCGTATCACCACTCATGATGCTACTCTGGACATGTCCTTTGTAGCTGGGAGGCAAAGACCAAAGCAGTACATCTATCGCAAATCTCTGCTAAAATGGAAGAGCACAACAGTATTAGTGAGCACGTGGTCAAAATGTCTGGCTACGTTAAGCGCCTAAACGCACTAGATTGCAAAATCCCGGAGGAACTCGCTATAGATAGGTTTATAGAACACACATGCAATGAACACTGGTGGATCCATAAGTGGTTTGTGGAAAGAACACACATGCAATGATCACTGGTCTATCCATATGTGGTTTTTGGAAAAGAACACACATGCAATGAACACTGGTGGATCCATGTGTGGTTTGTGGAAAGAACACACATGCAATGACCACTTGTTAATCCATAAGTGGTTTGTGGAAAGAACACACATGCAATGACTCTAGTGCTAGTTTTAGTATAAGAACACGCATGCAATGACATTGATGATTCTATAATATGATTACTCCATCAAAAAACTTCTTATGGCATATTAATACAAAAGGTGTGGAAGCCTCTAAATCATGTGATGTGTAAGGGTGTGATATTACTCACGATGCAATTCTATATCTGATGTTGTACTATTTGTTTCAGTTTTTGCCTCATTTATTGTAACGACTCGTGCCTCATGAATATGATGACCTTGTCCGTAAGCCACCACCTTGCTTGGGGACGAGCAAGAGTCTAGCTTGGGGAAGATGACGATTCAAAATTGTAGCATATTTACCTTTTGTTTTGCATAAGTAGATTAGGATTTTTAGTATTTTACCATGCATTCGTGCACATTTTGTCCTTATTTCAACATGATCGTTAATTACTAAGTCAATACAACATGGGTAGGAGAATCTTGTCCTATATTATATCAGAATGGCACGGAAATACTAAATTAAGACGATTTTGGGCGATAAAAAATAACTTGGGTCCAATCTTGTGAACCAATGGGCTTATTATCATGGGCTCCTTAACGAAACTTCTTCAGTGTGGTTCAAGCTTAAAAAACCAAGTAATAATGTGTTGAGGGTTGGCGGCCCACAGCCAACCTGAACCTGGAAGGATAAATTAGCGAGGTTTTGGGCCACGGTTGGGTAGAATGTAGTACTATTTTCTAATAACCTCTTCACTGAAAATTCAATGTACTCAATATGTCGGGGGTCGGCAGTCCAGCTGATCCGACAGGCTAAATTTGCAAGGTTTTGGGCCAGTGTTGGGTTGAATGTGTAATCTTTTCACTAGGTCCTTGGTGAAAATTCAATGTAGTTCGTACCCCATCCTCCAAAAAAATGCAGTTCGTACCCTAAAAAATATATACTCTACTCACCACAAAAGGCTAATTAAGGGTTTTTCTTTTAAAATAAGAATATGGGAAGTTTCTTGTCCGAAGTGGGGTTGAAATATTCATTTTCATAGGCTGAGTAGTAAAAATATATTGTACTGAAGGTCGGTGGTCCACCTGACCTGGCTATACCTACATCGAATCCAAAAGAATGAAGTTGGAAATGGAGAAAAGTGACCGATATTGCGCCTTATTATACATAGCGAACATAGCGAGGAACTTGGCGTATGAGGATTCGAACATGGAAATCTTGGAGGAGTTTGGTGATTGACATAAAATCGTGTCATATCACGTCTTACAGCGCGTAATCATCTTTTCAGCAAAGGATGTATTTCGAGATGGTTTGGGTGGCTTTGAATCGGCCTAAGTGCCCAATCGATTTGATGTACTCAAAACCTTATAATCATGCCATATAAACTATTGGCGATAGACACACGGTGGCCTTGATTTGCCCGTATGCATGAACTGTTCGGGTAAGCACCAGCTTAAACTGATCAGTCGAAGTTGTATGCTTCCGTACGATGAAATTAGTACATGCCGCAATTAGCGCCAACATGTGGCATTGTGATCATGCAAAAAGGCTCAGAATTCGCACATTTAGTTCATAGTTTCGAACATAATAATACAACCAGTTTGTACACTAGCATAGACAGTACAATGTTAGCACATCAGAGCTTGACTTGTTCATGTCACATCAGATCTTGAGTTGTTCATTTCACATATAGAAGAATGAGCAAGGATACATACTGTATTGAACAAGTAATTTCACGGTAGCGCCAAAAGTATGCCATGTATCAGAGACAATATGGGGTCTGCATAAACAATTTTTATTTTTTGGAAGAGTGTGCATTAACTCTCTTTTTTAGAATATCGGTATAAACATTTGCGGCTATCATCCTAGGGCGTCTCAGCCTGCTTTGGCGTACCGAGCCAAGATCAATTACGGCCCAGTTAAGGCCTGTTTTGTGGCCCTATAAGAAGCAGTGACCTACTTTTCCCTGTTTGCTAAGAGGAAAGAAGGAATATTCCTCTCAAAACACAAAGCTGCACGAGGTGCGATGGTTCAAAAGAAAAATGCACGAGTCGCGTATATACAAGCCAGTAACAGTACTGAAAACTATAGTACAGAAATCACTCTACGAAATAAGCACGTCTACATGGATTATACCATGGAAGGCAATACTAAATACAAAAGCACGGCAAGTCTCATATAAACTGATTCAAGCTGACCACTAAAACTAGAGTACTAACAGTCAACTATTGAACCACAATGCAAAAAAGATGACACAATGATACACCAGAAAGATCCACAGCTCAGTCTAGGGATGGCACAACGAGCAAACCAAACCTAAACTAGGCCTAAACCAAATTATCACCTATCGCACAGAGTTCCAACCATCTTTGGGAAGGCTTATAACGGCCACAGGCTCACCTTTAGTTGGCTGCAGGTTGCAGCGTTTAATCTGAGGGAATTGTATTCCGTGAAATCTCATTTATGTTGTGTACACACAGTTTTTCCTCATGAATGGGAACAATGTGCCATCAACATCCTTGCATCCACGTTTCTTCACCATCTTGTCAATGATTGGATAATTGAGACCGAGAAACAGAGTTGTCCCCAGGCTGTTAACCTGCCTCCAAACAATGACCCCTGGAGGTCCAGCAGAGCTAGGATCCTCTTCAAAAATGTAGACACGAGAGGCAGGATATAGGCGTAGGTTAGTCCTATTTTGAGCATGATGAAACCCCCATGCCATACGTTGTAATTATGATCATCAAGCGTTCACCATCAGCCGATCGAGCGAGGAACCACATGCTTGGCCGATCATTCAGAAAAGGTGCTGGGATTACAAACAGAAGCTCCTTGTTTCCTGCAACATCCGAATTCGAGACAAAAAGTGCATTACTGGCATACATATTCTAACACCAGCATTCTTCATTGTTCATGCTAATAGTGTAAATAGGTAAATATTACTCAATGAATTAACAACATTAGGAATTGCACTTCTTACTCTGCTATTCTGAATATTTGGATTTCTTGCTTATCTTAGTTTCCTAGTTGTTGTAAGTTTCAAAAGAGGAAGCGCCACTTTTTTTATATAGAGGCATGTCCACTTGAATCCTATAGGATTAGATGCTTGCAGTATTTTGGATCAAGTGGTGTTTGATTGCACAAGAAAACCAAAGGAATTGTACAAAGAGGTTGGAGTGGATGGAATTTTTCGTAAATAGAGTGCAAAGGAATCCTTTGAAGGAATTCCTAAGGATTATACTCTTTCAAATCAAACAGCATTTTATAGAAAAAAATCCTAAGGATCCAAATCCTACACAATTCCTCTGAATCCCAAGGCAAAATCCAAAAAGGAAAGATTGGTGTCCTACAAAAATCCTATGTGATTCCTACAATCTGAGGAGGGCCTGAAAGTACAAACAGATAAAGAAACCCGACATCACTATGTTGCTCTCACAACTGAGATGCTGGTTAATAATACCTTTCATATTTTGACAATGAACGAACTTAGTAGTGCAGGGACGCCGTCATACACTATATGTTTGGAAGGCTTATTACTGGTACTAATTCATTACTGGCAATGGTTCATTCATTTTTTAGGACATAAAGCGTGTGCTCATTCAGTCATACGAAAGGTAAAACATAAAGAAGGTAGTTAAAGAACAACTTCACTAAATCACTTGTAATGTATCATCATTGAACTAGAATTACCTTCTGATGTGGGATCCCAGCTGTAGGTGCAACCTTGACTTGTGACCGCAAAAATGAGGCCACCGTGTTCAATGGCATCATAGTATTGTCGTCTTCCAAGACCTAAATGCTCCAGACATCTCCAAACTTGGATACCGCCTTCTAGGTAGGCGATTTCACCGTCGAACAATGCGAGCAGCTTATAGTCTGTGTAACCCCCAGCTTCTCTGGGCACTCTGCAGATTACGATCTTCAACACCTCAAGAGATCCATCCCACGACTTATTGAACTTTTCTCCATACCTGCGGATTCGCCAAAAAAACTTTTGAAATGTGAATGAGTTCAGAAATGACTACATGTAACTGGGGAACCCTGGCTGCCTAGTAGCATTACAGGTTATATTGTGGATGTGAGGCGGCCGTAATGTCACAAGTATCCGTCGATGGAAGGTCGATTACTCGATAGGCGTAGATGTTTGCTGGGCACTAGGCCCCGCGCTGGTCCACCGCGGCGAGCCAGTCGCCGTTCATGCCAACAGAGAATTTTTCGTGCATGAAGGGCAGGATGGCGGTGCGCCAAGGATGGTCGAGGGGCACCACGTCATACACCATGTCATGTAGACGATGTACCCTCGTACTTTCATAGTGCTCGTCGAACCAATAAGAAGGCTGAGGCATCAATAGGCAGGGTTCATTCCAATGGTGAACAATCCATTTCATACCTTCGTTGTTGGCGATACAATCGTACAGCAGCTTGCAGCATGCGGCTAGCCTGGCGGTGCTGGAAATGTCCAGATGCTGAACGATGAGGTCGACATCGTCCGCGATGAGTTGATCCCACTTGCATCGCCCGCTGAGCTTTGAATCGTCCATCACAGCCGGATGGATTTAGGCGGATGCCAAGTGCGGCTGGGGTTTTCTGCAGGAGGAGCGGAGCGTTAGAAGAGAGAGCGTGGGGGAGATCATGGGTGGAGTGGGGACTGGGGAAGAAGATGGAGAGGCAAAGAAAAAAACAAGGGAGGAGATTTTACTTGCTTGCTCTGTCTAGTCAATAGCAGCATCGAGGACACCGCCGCCTAGACTTCACTATATGTTAGACTAGCATGCACGCAGCTAGTAATTTGACAATACTCCTACTTACTACGTATCAGAGGTGCAGTATTGTCTAGACACATCAGTTTGACGAGAGGGTTTTCTTTTTATAGCTTTCATTTCAACATAGTGTACTACTATTTTCAGCGGAAACTAGGAGGACGAACTACTACTAGTAATAGTAGCCACGACATGGACACATGTACTTTCATCTTGTTCACCTACATGCAGAACTCGTAGCACAGAACCGAAAATATATACACGGATATAATGCATGATACAGGTGTCAAGTGGTATTTTTGGCATGTTGCATGTGTTCATATATGTTCTAGTACAAGGTACATGGAATTACACGTGTACAGCATACAACCGCGTAGCAAAATGAGAGACGTGCAAGGACACCAGATTTCACTAAAGTCAGGCAACGTGCATAACTTTGTGTGGCTCTAATTCACTGACATGTGGGCCCTGTTAAGGTCAACTCCACCTGCCAATGAGAATCTGCATGCACCATGTGCTTGGAGCCACTAGGTACATCCACGACAGAAATTACAATTTGCAACTAGCTGCACCGGCAACAAGCTATTGCATGTGGCACTTCCAAGTTTTCAGAAAATGTGAAATAAATCATGAACATAGATCTTATTTATATAGTTCATCTATAAATTTCCATCCCAAAAATATTACTAGCACATGGCCTGGCCACCACAAAATGAACAAATGAACACAAGATATTGTTCGCTTAGGTTTTTTCTTTTTCATTGACACAGGTCACATAAGATCTTTATTGTGGGACCGAATATTGTAGATGCATAAGATACAACATAGCCAATTTCCAGATTTATTTCACATTTTTTGACAACTTGAAAGTGCAACAAATAATAAAGGGGTGCGGGCGCAATGAGTTGCAGAATATTCAACCCGCACTGACTAAAACTATGGCTTGCATACATAAGGAGTTTGATCAAATCGCAGGCCTTGCACTACATTGCGGTGAAATGAGTGTTAGAGTATAGCAAGTTAACGGCTGAGGCCATACGATACAAATAAGGCGAAGGAAATAATTCAAGATACGCAAATCCCTATTCCATATGATCTCCCTTGAACCGTTAATTAGGCTGGTTCCAATCCTTCGCGTTGGCCAAGCTTGGGATGAACCACAATGGAGTATGCCGCCAATTCCAGCCAATGTTTTTTTGGAGGGAAATTCCAACCAATGTTGGTTGAGAAACCAACAGCAGCGTCTTGAGCATTCATACTGATGCAGCATATTTCAGGGCAAATATTAACTCCACCGAGACTAACTGCATGTGGCGAGGTGTATACATAGTTGCTCCTCGTTAGATCTCTAGGGCCAAGTCCTACCGCCCTAACTAGAATGGTAATTGCATAGTTCAATCCAAGGAAGAAAGAAATGCTCCAAGATCGAAAACCCTCCTCCATTGCCTCGGTGGAAGTAACCTACTAGTGTCAATCGAGAACACATGGTAGCAAAAACCAGTAGAATATGTGTGAATATTGCGGCCGTGATGATAACCAACATTTTCAGCCACGGGATAAGTAGTGTCATACCGCCTAGCACTAACGCCCACAGTATTGATCAGAATAAGGCTACCACCATCAGGAGATCTTGCTAACCACCACAGATCAAGACAGTACTCACGATTACCGTCTAATTCAGATGGCCCCAGAAGACGCACATGACCTTGCAAGAAAAGCACATTCAGAGGTTAGTTGAGCAAAATTTGAATGATGAAGCTTGAAAATTTAAGGATGGAAATTTTACCCCATGCCTGAGGATCCCATGCATAAACATTATCAATCTGAGTTACAGCATAGACAACTCCATTGTGGATAATTGCATCGCGGTAGCTGAACATGCTGAACTGGTTCTCAAGAACCATCCACATACCATGAGAACCATCAAGGAAGGCAATTACCATATCGAAGATGGCCAGGACAGAGAAATCCTTATAGTTCCTAGCAGGTGTGGGAACTCGGCAAATGGCTATCTTCAGTAGATTAGTAGGCTGACCAGCCGCGATAAACTTAAGTACCTTGGGTGTGGCCTCAAAATCGAAGATCGCTGGTAGAGGAATCTGGCAATGAATGAACACATTCACAAGCTACCAGTTACAGGCGAGGCCAACAGTGGCTATCCAATCTCCATGGGCGTCTTCCCACTTCTTACCCTCACAATCTGGCATCACAGCATCGGAGGAGGACCTGTCCAGCGGCGTCAGCTCGCACAAGGTCCATCCGAACTTCTTTCGTGGCTTCTGCTTGCCCCTACCGCAATAGTAGTTGCCCCTGTAGAACTGCTTCATGCGATTGTCGTGGTAGAAGACATTGTACTCACGGGGTACCTTAGTTGAGTGAGAGTGAAGAACATAGGGGAGACCAAACGGATGAGATTTCAACAAGGATGCACTATGTGTTGCTGAGTAAAGATAATGTTTGCAGCAGGCGGCGAGGCTCGCGGCTACGATGACGTTGCATCTAGCTGAGATTTCTTCAAGGGGCGCATCTGAAAACACCCTAGAAGTGTCACTGTCATCGATCAATTGGGCCATCCCGAGGAAGAGCTCGAGCAGGTGGGGGCGATGGCATTTGGTTTTGATTGGGTCTTTTGGAGGAGAGAGCGAGCAGCAGCTGGCAGGGCGAGACGGAAAACAGTCTATCAAACTCGGCGTCAGAGCTGATCCTAAAGAGGCATGACAGCATTGGCGCGTGCCTGTATTGGTGTGCTAGTGGTAGTGGCCGTCGCCGGGATGTTGGAGGTGAAGTGAGGATGGAGATCGAGGCAAAGAGAAATACGGAGGATGGAGATCGAGGCAAAGAGAAATAAAACCAAGTTGACTTCTTTCTCTGCTAAATCTACAGTGCCTATCGAACTGGGCTACGAAGATGCTCCGAAAGCGGCATGGCGGCATTGGCGTGTGCTAAAGGTGGGTGAGTGGGGATCAGCGAGAAGATGGAGAGGAAGAGGACGGAGAGCAAAGGAAAATACAATAAATCGATTGAAATCATATCGCCTACTGAGCGTGGTTTTTCTCTCTTCTCTGTGTTTCCTGGTGCCTATCGAGTAAATAGGTCAGGCCTTTCTAGGAGTAATGCAGTAAGCTAGCCTAGCAGGATGGAGCTGTATCTTGTCCTCTCAAATAAATGGTCATGACAGAGAGCAGTTTGGAGTATACTCAAGCTCCTCTTGCCAGCGTAATAATCCTTGGATGTTCTATATTCATCATCTTGTGCAGTCACATTTGGAACAAGTACTACTTTACTACTACTACTATAACTAATAAACAAATAAAGGTTCCACCGGTAATTAAGGAACCAAAACTGGAATACTACTACTCTCAAACTCTTGTGTAGTATAACAACAAAATGCTCACAAAATGGGCTGCCAGTACGGCAGTACCATCTGTACACCCACACTCTGCCACCTCAAATAAGCTTGCCTGCCACACCGCCAATTTCCTCTCCCCTGTCGGCCTCTACGCCCCCATTACCGGACCCAAAATCAAACATCTCTCGTTCAATAAAGAAAAATTCGACAATCTCTCAAAAAATCAACCATCCACCAAAAGAAAATCCATTGTCTAATACTTCCCATTCATTATGAACGGACGGTCGCAATTGCTCGAGCGTCCTGCGGGAGTAGTAGTCGTCCGAGCTACTGGTTGTAGCTCTGCAAAAGCACGCGCCTGGAAGCGGCAGAAGAATTTATTCTCTATTAGTGATGGAAGAAGATCGACGATATACAGTACCAAATCAACAAGTCAGTGGCTTTATCCGTCTGACCAGTGAGAGCCGACATGAGTGATGAACAGCTTAAAGCGCTTGGAACAAGTGCCTTTAAGGCATACAGTACGTACACCTCTGTTCTGATTTAGGATGGTCACATAGTGCTAAATAACTTAGACTACTCCAGCAACTTGCAAATGTACCTTCATCATAGTGGGTAACAACATGTGTGTAGTGTCACGCAAAGGACTAATTAATTAGGTTGTACTCCCTCCATTTAGAAATATAAGACGTTTTAGCTTTGCGAATCGAATGTATCTAGACGTCTTTTAGTATATGGGTTCGTAGAGGTTAAGAGTGAACCTATACACTAAAAGGCATCTAGATACATTCATCTCACAAAGCTAAAGCGCCTTATATTTCTGAACGAAGGGAGTAGAATCACATATACTACTAGTCTTGGTATGTGTGATGTTATGGTAACAAGCTAAGTTATTACGTCACTTTCTTTTTTCATTAATTAACTCTGAAAAGACATTTAATTCGAGACAAGTATCTACGCATACTTGTAGCTCAAGTTAGTCAAGATGCAAAATCTTAGGAAGAAGTTGAACCTCTTGTCAAAACTCTCTATGGTTTCTGATACGGAGTATATTAATTGCTTGTCCGATGGGTGCTTCCAAAAGCTTTTTCTTAAAACTTTCAAAGCAACCTACAATTTACTTGTAGTTCAGATTTGACCTAATTTTGACGAATCTACATAGAGTCATTCAAGTGGCGGAGTTAGCTAGGAAGTTTGAAAACTCATAAAACATAGGAATCGTTAGTACAACATGTTGGTCCACTATATATACTAGTAAGTTGCACATGCCTTGCACATGAGACTCAGATAGTAGACATATGACATATCATCACTATACAATTATAATTGGTAAATCACAAAAAATTATAAATTCGATCAACATCTATAAAGTATGGGTGTATATTTGGTCCTTGTACTTTGTATCATCATGTAGAAGTCAAAGATTATTAGCTACCTACCACATGAAATTTTTGATAACATGGTCTAGAGAGACAAGGGAGAAGATTCTAGTATGATGGAGAAGTGTGTTTTGAGGTTTGTGCATAGCATTTATTATGTTGAAGACTATCAATAGAATCTTCCAGATGCTAGAATGGAAAAGAAGATCCAACGGCTAGAAAAGCTAGGATTCGTGAGTCTTGATCCAACGGTCAACATCCTCCGAAAAGACAATTAACTCAAAGTGGGCAAAGTTAGTTATAGGAATAAGTTTGAAAACTCATAAAACACGGGAATCATAAGTACAACATGAGGGTCCACTATATATGTCTAAAATCTTGGCTTGTGGCGTTCAGGTCCATATCCTTCGGACTTTGTTTATGAAAATGAACAATAATCTCATCATCACTCGGAAAATTGAGAATGTTTTTCCTGATAGTTGGAAACTCACATCGGCGGTACTGATTACTACCAGAAGATGCATCCATCTACCTCCAAAGAGACATTTAATTAAAGAAAAATCTATCGCGCTTACTTGTAGCTCAAGTTTGAGCTATTTTTTCCTTAAATTGTCAAGATGCAAAATCTTAATTAGAAAGGAGTTAAAAACCTATTGTCAAAACTCTCGGTTGTTTTCTGATATATTAACTGTCCCCCAATGGGTACACCTCCAAAAGTTTTTGTAATTATTTAGAAGCAACCTACAATAATTTAGTTGTTGTAGTTCAAGTTTGACCAAATTTCGATAAATATAGGCATGAAGTCATTCAAGTGGGGCAAAGTTAATTAGCTACAAAGGGAGTTTGAAAACTCATAAAACATGGGAATCGTAAGTAAAAAACGTTGGTCCACTTAATATGTCTAAAAGCTTGGCTTATGGCATTGAGATCCATATTCTTCAGACTTTCTTTACATAAAAGAACCATCTCGTCATCACTCGAAAAACTGAGGATTTTCTTTCCTCATAGTTAGAAACTCACACCGACAACATTGTTTACTAGAAGAAGATGCACCCATCTACCTACAAAAATACATTTAATTCAAGAGCAATCTAACGCGCTTACTTGTAGCTCAAGTTTCATCTAATTTCGGTTAATCGACAAGAAGTCACTGAAGTGTGCAAAGTTTGCTAGGAAGCTTGAAAAATCCTAGTACTAAAAACTTGGGCATTACGTATAAGAAATTGTTGGTCCAGTTTGTGTGATAATTGGGGTGGTTGCATTTTCTTTTAACTATGGTAGGTCTCGTAGGAGAGAGGTTCTTGAGAGTTAACACGATCGATGGAAGTACAACTTACATCAAGGACCTCATAAAAAATGAAAATTGGATCCAAGTCCATCCATTTAACATAATGACCCTAAAACTGAATAATGAAGTGTATGTGTTTTGTGGTTTGCGCATACTAGTGTTCATCATGCTAAAGACTATCAATAGAATCTTTCTCGATGCTAAGGGAAAATAGAAGATCTAACGGTTAGCAATGTTTGGATTTGCCAGTCTTGATCCAGCGGTCAATGTTTGAAGTTAATTCATACACTATACAATGGTTGTATGGTATTCTAAGAGATAAGATAAGATAAAGATAAGATAAGAAGTACCGCGAATGGCCGATCTAATGGTTGGTCTCGTAGGAGCGAGGTGCTTGTGAGTTAAGAAGGTCAGTGGAAGTACAAGTTACATCAAGGGCCTCATAAAAATGAAAATTGCATCAAAGTCCATGCATGCATTTAGCACAAGGACCCTGAAACTGAGCAATGAAGTGTGTGTTTTGAGGTTTGCGCATACAAGAGTCCATTGTGCTAAAGACTATCTGCAGAATCTTTCTCGATGCTAGTAATGGAAAAGAAGATCCAACGGTTACCAAAGTTTGGGTTTGCCAGTCTTGATCCAACGATCAATGTTCAAAGTTTGGATTTGCCAGTCTTGATCCAACGGTCAATGTTCAAAATGGGTTCAAGATTGCCGTTCCTCCCGATGTTTGGCCGATCTTTTGGATAACCTTCCCTCCTGATGTTTGGGAAGCAAGTGAAAATTTCGAAAACCGGAAAAGTTTGAATTTTTGTGCCGCCAACGACCAAAGTTGTTTCCTTCCTATGTACTCCTCGTCCCTACTCCACACCAACGCGTGGATGCCGAACATATCAGAGACATAGAGCCGTCGTACCAAGGCACACCTGCGCAGCGCCACGCTGTGGATGTGGGAAGAGAGATCAGCCAAACCGGTGTGCGAGGGGAAAGGGGAGGAGAGATGGATCATAGGGAAGGAGAGAGAAAACACATGATTTGTTTTGCGTGCATAGGTCCTGAAATTTACTACTACTAGAGTGTACACTGTAAGGCCGCAGGAGTACCTCGTGTCAGAAACCCATCATAACTTTGCTCTAACATGGAACCACCTTCAACTTATCTTCGTTGCTGCCCTCTTCCCCTGCCAACATTTTATTCTCTCAGCATGTACAGCGCGTGGATAGAGGTGACCATATGTCTAAGCAAAAAAAATATACGTACTACTCCCGCATTGTGTAAAAAAGCACACCTTAATAAGGCTCAGATAGTAAACGTATGACATATCATCACTATATAAAATTATAATTGGTAAAGCACAAAAAATATAAATTTGATCAACATCTATAAAGTATGGGTGTATATTTGGTCCTTGTACTTTGTATCATCATGTGTAGGAGTCAAAGATTATTAGCTACCTAACACTTGAAATTTTTGGTAACATGGTCTAGAGAAACAAGGGAGAAGATTCTAGTATGATGGAGAAGTGTGTTTTGAGAGGTTTATGCATAGTGCATTCATTGTGTTCAAGACTATCAATAAAATCTTCTAGATGCTAGAATGGAAAAGAAGATCCAACGGCTAGAAATGTTGGGATTCACGAGTCTTGATCCAACGGTTAACATTCAAAGTTATCCGTACACCATATAGTGGTAAGATAAGATAAGATAAGATCATGTAGAAGTCAACGATTATTAGCTACAAGGGAGAAGATTCTAGTATGATGGAGAAGTGTGTTTTGAGGTTTGTGCATAGCATTCATTATGCTGAAGACTATCAATAGAATCTTCTAGATGCTAGAATGGAAAAGAAGATCCAACGGCTAGAAATGTTGGGATTCACGAGTCTTGATCCAACAGTCAATATTCAAAGTTATTCGTACACAATATAGTCGTAAGATAAGATAAGATAAGATATGATATCTCTATCTCTACTACTATAGTGGAGCAGTTTTGAATTGGATCCATAGCACCAATCCTGACCGTTGGGCTGTTGGATCCAATGGTTTAGATAAGCTGGATTCATGTTGAATAGTACCTAGAGCAAACTCCACCATGCATGTTCTAGAACCATCATGTCACCACCCCCAAAATTTCATAGCACAGTAGACTGTATTCTCTCTACATATACTACTATAGTGGAGCAGTTTTGAATTGGATCTATAGCACTAATCATGACCGTTGGGCTGTTAGATCCAATGGTTCAGAGCAACTAGATTCGTGTTGAATAGTACTCCCTCCGCCAAAATATAAGGCGCCTAAGGATTAGTCAAAAGTGAACATTTTTTAAGTTTGACCATGATTATACACAAAAATATAAAAATTTAGAATACTAAATTAATATCAATAGATTCACCATAAAGTATATTTTCTTAATATGTCCATTCAATATTATAGATGTAGATATTTTTTTCTAAATATTTGGTCAAAGTTAGTAAGGTTTGACTTTTGACCAATCTTTCGGCGCCTTATATTTTGGGACGGAGCGAGGGAGTACAGACCTAGAGCAAACTCCACCATGTTCTAGAACCATCATGTCACCACCCCCAAAATGCATAAATTAAGTCTATTAATAATAACTATCTACACATATTGAGAATACAACCTACTATGCTTTGAAATTTTGGGGTTGGTGACATGATGGTTCTAGAACATGGTGGAGTTTACTCTAGGTACTATTCAACATGAATCCAGCTCCTCTGAACCATTAGACCTAACAGCCCAACGGTCAAGATTGGTGCTATATATGGATCCAATTCAAAACTTCTCCATTATAGTAGTATATATATAGATAAAGAGCACAACTTAATAAGGCCTAGTATGTGGCATCCGCTAAGGTTCACCTTATACATAGTGGAAACTATAAAGTATCTTTAAGCCTGAGGTGCACCTCAAGATTGTGTGTTGACCATAGAGAATAGAAAAATCATTTCCCCTCTCTCCTTATTTCATGTGATCATTTTCAAAAGGGGTTCAAAATTTTCAAGAGGCAAAATCTTAGTAGCTAGAAGTCGAACAGTCTCAACAGATATATTAATTGACCGCTCGATGGGTACCCCCAAAAGCTTTTTACATAAAACTTTCAAACCAAGCTAAAATTTATTGCTTGTACTTCAAATTTGACCTTTTATTTTGATACATCGACATGAAGTCATTCAACAAGTGGACGGGGTCAGCTAGGAACCTTGAAAACTCATAAAACATGGGAATCATAAGTAAAACACATTGGTCCACCTAGCTAATATGTCTAGAAGCTTGGCTTATGGCATTGAGATCGATATCTTCGGACTTTCTTTATGGAAAAGAATCATAAGTACAACATGAGGGTTCACTATATATGTCTAAAAGCTTGGCTTGTGGCGTTCAGGTCCATATCCTTCGGACTTTGTTTATGAAAATGAACAATAATCTCATCATCACTCGGAAAATTGAGAATGTTTTTCCTGATAGTTGGAAACTTTTTCTCACATCGGCGGTACTGATTACTACAAGAAGATGCATCCATCTACCTCCAAAGAGACATTTAATTAAAGAAAAATCTATCGCGCTTACTTGTAGCTCAAGTTTGAGCTATTTTTTCCTTAAATTGTCAAGATGCAAAATCTTAATTAGAAAGGAGTTAAAAACCTATTGTCAAAACTCTCAGTTGTTTTCTGATATATTAACTGATCCCCCAATGGGTACACCTCCAAAAGTTTTTGTAATTATTTAGAAGCAACCTACAATAATTTAGTTGTTGTAGTTCAAGTTTGACCAAATTTCGATAAATATAGGCATGAAGTCATTCAAGTGGGGCAAAGTTAATTAGCTACAAAGGGAGTTTGAAAACTCATAAAACATGGGAATCGTAAGTAAAACACGTTGGTCCACTTAATATGTCTAAAAGTTTGGCTTATGGCATTGAGATCCATATTCTTCAGACTTTCTTTACATAAAAGAACCATCTTGTCATCACTCGAAAAACTGAGGATTTTCTTTCCTCATAGTTAGAAACTCACACCGACAACATTGTTTACTAGAAGAAGATGCACCCATCTACCTACAAAAATACATTTAATTCAAGAGCAATCTAACGCGCTTACTTGTAGCTCAAGTTTCATCTAATTTCGTTAAATCGACAAGAAGTCACTGAAGTGTGCAAGTTTGCTAGGAAGCTTGAAAAATCCTAGTACTAAAAACTTGGGCATTACGTATAAGAAACTGTTGGTCCAGTTTGTGTGATAATTGGGGTTGTTGCATTTTCAAACTTATTCCTGAACCACCACGTCGCTGCGGGTCCCACCCTCTTCTCCCCATGCGGTCCCATCCTTGGCCCACCTTGCATACATCGCACGCAGCCACACGACCCTGCTCCCTCGATCCTCGTGCCACCAACCCCCACGCGATCGAGGCAAAGAGAAATAAAACCAAGCGTGACTTCTTTCTCTGCTAAATCTACAGTGCCTATCGAACTGGGCTACGAAGATGCTCCGAAAGCGGCATGGCGGCATTGGCGTGTGCTAAAGGTGGGTGAGTGGGGATCAGCGAGAAGATGGAGAGGAAGAGGACGGAGAGCAAAGGAAAATACAATAAATCGATTGAAATCATATCGCCTACTGAGCGTGGTTTTTCTCTCTTCTCTGTGTTTCCTGGTGCCTATCGAGTAAATAGGTCAGGCCTTTCTAGGAGTAGTACAGTGTAAGCTAGCCTAGCACGGGATGGAGCTGTACTGTCCTCTCAAATAAATGGTCATGACAGAGAGACAGTTTGGAGTATACTCGAAGCTCCTCTTGCCAAACGTAATAATCCTTGGATCTTCTATATTCATCATCTTGTGCAGTCACATTTGGAACAAGTACTACTTTACTACTACTACTATAACTAATAAACAAATAAAGGTTCCACCGGTAATTAAGGAACCAAAACTGGAATACTACTACTCTCGAACTCTTGTGTAGTATAACAACAAAATGCTCACAAAATGGGCTACCAGTATGGCAGTACCATCTGTACACCCACACGCTGCCACCTCAAATAAGCTTGCCTTCCACACTGCCAATTTCCTCTCCCCTATCGGCCTCTACGCCCCCGTTACCGGACCCAAAATCGAACATCTCTCAGTTCAATAAAGAAAAATTCGACAATCTCTCAAAAAAATCAACCATCCACCAAAAGAAAATCCATTGTCTAATACTTCCCATTCATTATGAACGGACGGTCGCAATTGCTCGAGCGTCCTGCGGGAGTAGTAGTCGTCCGAGCTACTGGTTGTAGCTCTGCAAAAGCACGCGCCTGGAAGCGGCAGAAGAATTTATTCTCTATTAGTGATGGAAGAAGATCGACGATATACAGTACCAAATCAACAAGTCAGTGGCTTTATCCGTCTGACCAGTGAGAGCCGACATGAGTGATGAACAGCTTAAAGCGCAGCGGAACAAGTGCCTTTAAGGCATACAGTACGTACACCTCTGTTCTGATTTAGGATGGTCACATAGTGCTAAATAACTTAGACTACTCCAGCAACTTGCAAATGTACCTTCATCATAGTGGGTAACAACATGTGTGTAGTGTCACGCAAAGGACTAATTAATTAGGTTGTACTCCCTCCATTTAGAAATATAAGACATTTTAGCTTTGCGAATCGAATGTATCTAGACGTCTTTTAGTATATGGGTTCGTAGAGGTTAAGAGTGAACCTATACACTAAAAGGCATCTAGATACATTCATCTCACAAAGCTAAAGCGCCTTATATTTACGAGCGAAGGAGTAGAATCACATATACTACTAGTCTTGGTATGTGTGATGTTATGGTAACAAGCTAAGTTATTACGTCACTTTCTTTTTTCATTAATTAACTCTGAAAAGACATTTAATTCGAGACAAGTATCTACGCATACTTGTAGCTCAAGTTAGTCAAGATGCAAAATCTTAGGAAGAAGTTGAACCTCTTGTCAAAACTCTCTATGGTTTCTGATACGGAGTATATTAATTGCTTGTCCGATGGGTGCTTCCAAAAGATTTTTCTTAAAACTTTCAAAGCAACCTACAATTTACTTGTAGTTCAGATTTGACCTAATTTTGACGAATCTACATAGAGTCATTCAAGTGGAGGAGTTAGCTAGGAAGTTTGAAAACTCATAAAACATAGGAATCGTTAGTACAACATGTTGGTCCACTATATATACTAGTAAGTTGCACATGCCTTGCACGTGAGACTCAGATAGTAGACATATGACATATCATCACTATATACAATTATAATTGGTAAATCACAAAAAATTATAAATTCGATCAACATCTATAAAGTATGGGTGTATATTTGGTCCTTGTACTTTGTATCATCATGTAGAAGTCAAAGATTATTAGCTACCTACCACATAAAATTTTTGATAACATGGTCTAGAGAGACAAGGGAGAAGATTCTAGTATGATGGAGAAGTGTGTTTTGAGGTTTGTGCATAGCATTTATTATGTTGAAGACTATCAATAGAATCTTCCAGATGCTAGAATGGAAAAGAAGATCCAACGGCTAGAAAAGCTAGGATTCGTGAGTCTTGATCCAACGGTCAACATCCTCCGAAAAGACAATTAACTCAAAGTGGGCAAAGTTAGTTATAGGAATAAGTTTGAAAACTCATAAAACACGGGAATCATAAGTACAACATGAGGGTCCACTATATATGTCTAAAATCTTGGCTTGTGGCGTTCAGGTCCATATCCTTCGGACTTTGTTTATGAAAATGAACAATAATCTCATCATCACTCGGAAAATTGAGAATGTTTTTCCTGATAGTTTGGAAACTCACATCGGCGGTACTGATTACTACAAGAAGATGCATCCATCTACCTCCAAAGAGACATTTAATTAAAGAAAAATCTATCGCGCTTACTTGTAGCTCAAGTTTGAGCTATTTTTTCCTTAAATTGTCAAGATGCAAAATCTTAATTAGAAAGGAGTTAAAAACCTATTGTCAAAACTCTCGGTTGTTTTCTGATATATTAACTGATCCCCCAATGGGTATACCTCCAAAAGTTTTTGTAATTATTTAGAAGCAACCTACAATAATTTAGTTGTTGTAGTTCAAGTTTGACCAAATTTCGATAAATATAGGCATGAAGTCATTCAAGTGGGGCAAAGTTAATTAGCTACAAAGGGAGTTTGAAAACTCATAAAACATGGGAATCGTAAGTAAAAAACGTTGGTCCACTTAATATGTCTAAAAGCTTGGCTTATGGCATTGAGATCCATATTCTTCAGACTTTCTTTACATAAAAGAACCATCTCGTCATCACTCGAAAAACTGAGGATTTTCTTTCCTCATAGTTAGAAACTCACACCGACAACATTGTTTACTAGAAGAAGATGCACCCATCTACCTACAAAAATACATTTAATTCAAGAGCAATCTAACGCGCTTACTTGTAGCTCAAGTTTCATCTAATTTCGTTAAGTCGACAAAAAGTCACTAAAGTGTGCAAAGTTTGCTAGGAAGCTTGAAAAATCCTTGTACTAAAAACTTGGGCATTACGTATAAGAAACTGTTGGTCCAGTTTGTGTGATAATTGGGGTGGTTGCATTTTCAAACTTATTCCTGAACCACCACGTCGCCGCGGGTCCCACCCTCTTCTCCCCACGCGGTCCCATCCTTGGCCCACCTTGCATACATCGCACGCAGCCACACGACCCTGCTCCCTCGATCCTCTTGCCACCAACCCCCACGCGATCCCTCCCCTCACCTCTCTCGGGTCTTGCCACCTATGCCGGTGTGACTTGCCACCTCAGCCTTCGTCCGGTAGCCGCCAGCCGAGGCACTGACCTTGCTACCCGCGTTCCCTCGCCCTTCCTGCCCTGCAGCGACCGAGCACCATCGCATCTAGCCGCCTCTGCTTTGACCCTAGCGCCGCTGTGGCCCTCTCCTCGACCCGATCCGCGCCACCCTGGCCCCAAGGTCGCCGTCGAGCACCGCCGCCGACCCCGCAAGCTCCTCCCCACCGCCGGCCTCGTCGACCCCTATCTCGCCATGGTAACGCTCTGCTCCGGACCGTCAACCGCCGCTCGAGCCCAAGCTCGTGGCAGAGCCGCGGCGGCAGTACGGCCGCGACCCCCATGTCCCTGGCTGCCTCGCATCGACCCCGCCCTTGGTTGTTCTCCTCCTTGTCTCCAGGACGCCATGAGCCCATGCTCGGTCATCCTCGCGTCACCTCGCCCGATGCCACACTGCCGTGGCCGTCGCGAGCCTGCTTCGTCCCACATTGCAGTGTGCCCCAGCTCCGACCCTCCGTCGTCGTTGACCCGGTTGTCGACCCTGCTGTTCCCGTGCGTGACATCTGCTACCAGTGCCTCTTTTGGGTCTCCTGCAGGTGTCTCACGAGTCCCAGCTCGGTCACGTTTAGATCCTGGATCACGATGCCGCCTAATCAAGTTGGAGCTGCTGCTGCCACTCATGTCTCTTCATCGTGTTTCTGTCGATCTTCTAGATCAAGGCCTGCCAAGATCTTCTCCATGGGTGTTCGTGATGTTGGGAACCAAGGACGCCAAGATCTTCGTTGCAAAGACTTCTGTGGACCGGTACCAACACGAGAAGCCCAAACCCCAAGGTCATCCACACGGGACCAAAACCCGATGCGCCCGAAGATCACCAACATGGAACGACAAGATCTCCATCCCGGACTCCAAGGACTCCCTCACAGATCACTGAGATCCCCATCATGGATCCGATGGCCGAGACCCTGAAGACCGAGCCTCGGCGCGCCAAGTTCTTCCTCTCGGACCCAAAGCCCCGACCCAAAGACCGATCCCGCCGAACCCCTTCGGAACCCCAAGATCTTCGAACCCATATGTGTGAACCCTATCTGATCCCCTATTTTATAAATGTCATATAAACCTTGTTGCATATTAAATCGTTCATGCTTGCATACATCGAATCATGTGGTTGGGGATATTTTGTCGATTCATCTCATAATTAAATATGGAGACCATATGCGGGCTTTTCTAGTCTCATATTAGCTCCATTTAAATTTGCATAGCGAACCGATACCATGATTTGCCTTGTTAAACCAATATTTAAATTGTGGGGTATCTAAACAACATGAACCTTCTAAGTAATTGTCGGGACCCTGGTTCCGCTTAATATTGCCTAATTGCATCGCATCTTTGCCATGGCATGCATCATCCATGCATCATGCCCGATCTTCTTCCATAGTATTAAATAGTGTATCCGATGTTTCTTCAAGTGTTTTGCTTCTTCACGGATTAGGCCGTTGAGTGGATGCGAGTGTCGACCCGATCTCTAGATGAATCTTCGGCTATGTTTCCCAGGTGAGCATTCTCCCCATTTCTACCTATTTTGCATTTATAGTCTTTATTCCCTCATGTTGATCTATTGCTATCCGTGTCGTGATGCTTTAGTGTTCCGTACCAGATATATTCCGTGCATCCTTTATATTGCCTTGGACACCTCCTATTACCTGTGTTTGGTAGATAAATGGTCTTGCGAATCGTAGTCGCTTGCTCAGGTGTGATCCCGTGTCGTGAAGTACCACACAGTTGTTGGAATGTTGTCATATGATTTACGGTGGAGAGGATCATGACTTTAAATACAACTATTATATTGCTGAGATAACTAATGGAAGAGGCACCGATGGGCAATATATGCTATTTGGTTTTTCATGTCCACTTGTGTCCCATAGGCCCTGAGTACTTGATACATGTTCCTTGACTATTTGCACTATCCACATCCGGGAGACCCTATGGATCCCCCTTAGCCAGAGCTTGATTCATTTCTTATTTCTTGGGGCCACAAACTAGTTTGGGGCATTATTACTATCCTGTACATATGCCATGATTTACTGTTTTATTTACGATTGTGCGTGGAGCACCCGTACTGTTTTGGATCGTGACACGTTTTCGCTGTATCGACAAGCCCAGTCACACTTTCGGGTTCCTAGTCGTTTACCGCCGTCTACACAAACCCTGGGTCCGTCTCGGAGCCAGCCAACTTCGTTGCGGGTAGCTTAGTGGGGTGGCCCCCTGAAATGATTTATGAATCCTGTGATTGCTTTGTCGTGAAAGCCTCGTTGGGTTTTGATTTGGTTTTTCCGAGGTTGATCGTGTGTGTGTTGCTATTTGTGCACCCCTGCAGGGTAAATCTTCGAAAGCCGTGTCATGATTATGGATGACTTGGAGCACAGTATATCTCGATCATAGACAAGCATAACTAAAGTAGTGCTATAAATTTGACTTAATATGTGACTAGTAATCAGCTTCACTACAATGGAATGGATAATAAAAGTGCCAACAACTGGTGGAACTGGGGTGTATCGTGTCATGTTATACCTGCCTAGTAAGTATCGCAACTCCAATGGAATGAAATAAAAGTGCCAATAACTTCTGGGTTTGGGATGTCACCTGCTAATTGTATCTGACTAGTAAGTACTACAACTACAACTGAATGGTTAACTAAAACTACCCACTACTTATGCTATCGGGATGACTCATGCTATCTATATCTAACTAGTAAGTGCTTCAACTATAACAGAATGAATAAAATTGCCAACTGTGTGAGTTCCTTGGTTTGACTTCCTCGTTTGGTCTCGAGGGGGAAATACCAGGATGGGTATGATTGGTGTTAGTATCAGGTTGGTCACAAATAGGTCTCTCTTATCCCTCTCTAATAGCCGACAGTTGCATCGAGTCTCTATAGGTTGTTTAGTGCATGCTGTGTTGCCGCTTCAGTCCATCATACCTATGTAGGCGAGAGCCGCCGAATTCTAGCCTCGCCGTGTACTGGCCTCAGTACTAACCGCTCCCCTTTTCCTTTGCCCTTTGTCGGCACCCCTTTTGTCTAACAGGTATGAGTTCGACGTCGTTAGCAGGTTACCCTTCCGGCTTGGCCTGGGCAGGGTTATGGACGCCATTGGTTATTCTTCAGGGCTCTTAGCCCCATTTGCATCTTATCCGTACTCGGATGTTGTATCGTTTTCGAGGTGATTTGGATCTTTGTACTATATATCTGTATTCTTGACTCATGGAGTCGTTGTTGTATTTATATGTTCTGCGGGTTCCATTGTGGACTATTGTGTAATGTTATTACTTCGTTTTCCACCTGCACGCAAGTGCCGGGTGGGCGTCTTTGAATCGTTTCTATGCGGGTTTGGCGGGAATCACTAAAACTTGCATAGGGCCGATTCGAGGGTGTTACAACTATTAGTAGAATCTTTCTAGATGCTAAGAATGGAAAAGAAGATCCAACGGTTAGCAATGTTTGGATTTGCCAGTCTTGATCCAACGGTTAATGTTCAAATAAGTTAATCCCTACACTATGTAGTGGTGGTATGCATGTTATTGTAAGAGATAAGAGACAAAGATAAAGGTAAGATAAGAAGTACTGTGAATGACCGATCTAATGGTAGGTCTCGTTGGAAGGGAGGTGCTTTGAGATCTAACACGGTGGGTAGAATTACAATTTACATCAAGGACCTCATAAAAATGAAAATTGCATCCAGGTCCATGCATTTAGCACAAGGACGACCCTGAAACTAAGCAATGAAGTGTGTGTTTTGAGCTAGAGGTTTACGTATACTAGCGGTCATCATGCTAAAGACTATTAGTAGAATCTTTCTAGATGCTAAGAATGTAAAAGAAGATCCAACGGTTAGCAATGTTTGGATTTGCCAGTCTTGATCCAACGGTCAATGTTCAAAGTTAATCCGTACACTATATGTAGTGCGTGGTATGGTACGGTATTGTAAGAGATATGACAAGGTAAAGATAAGATAATAAGAAGTACTAGGAATGGCCGATCTAATGGTTGGTCTAGTAGGTGCGATGTGCTTGAGAGTGAACACAGTCGGTGGAAGTACAAGTTACATATCAAGGACCTCATAAAAAATGAAAATTGCATCCAAGTGCATGCATTTAGCACAAGGACCCTAAAATTGAGCAATGAAGTGTGTGTTTTGAGGTTTGCACATACTAGCGTTTATCGTTCTCATGAACACTATTAGTAGAATCTTTTAGATGCTAGGAATGGAAAAGAAGATCCAACAGTTAGCAAAATGTTTGGATTTGTGATACGTCCAAAACATATCTACTTTCCCAAACACTTTTGCTATTGTTTCTCCTCTAAACTTGTGTGATTTGGATGCAACTAACGCGGACTGACGCTGTTTTCAGCAGAATTGCCTTGGTGTCTAGTTTTTGTGCGGAAAATCAACTATCAGGAAAAATCCCGGAAAATATGCCAAAAATCCTATTTCACCAGAAGACTCCCGGAGCTAGAATACGAGACGGAGGGGGGCTGGGCCCAGGCCACACCACCTGGCCACGCGGGCTAGGCCTGGCCGCGCCAGGGGGTAGTCTGGCCGCCCCAGACACTCCCTCGGTCTCCCTCTTCGCCCATAAGTTGCCTTCTGACCTAAAAACTCAGGGGGGGTTCGACGTTTTTCCAGAAGGAGTTCCGCTCCGCCGCCACCATCAGATTCCAAGAAACTGCACCAGAAACTCCGTTCTGGCACCCTTCCGGGACAGGGAATTGGAGGAGATCATCGCCATCATCATCACCATCGCTTCTCCATCGACCATCCATGTTTCCCCCATCTATGAGTGAGTAATCCCCCGCTGCAGGCTATGGGGATGGTAGGGATTGGATGAGATTGTTCATGTGATGGCATCAGATTATTAGGGCATGGTGCCTAGTATCTTCTAGTAGTGCTTTATGACTTTGTTGCGACTTGTTATGGCTTTGATGTGAGGATCACATGTGTTCACGGAGTGTTAATGCTTTGCTCCGGTGCTCTATTAAAAGGAGCACCTTAATTGCCAGTAGTTCCCTTGAGGCGCCGCTCCAAACAGGCTGGCAGGACAAAAGATGTTGTGCAAGTTCTCATTTCAAGCATGTATGACTATATATGGGACACATGCCTAGGTTTATCTAGTACTTGGATGCTTTATCTTATTTATCTGCAATTGCCCTATGTTCAGATTTCTATGTGAATTGTCTTGTCCATGCAACACCCGTCCATCCATCCCTATGCCTACCGCACTCGAATCCTACTTTTTACTACTATTGTTACTACTGTCTTTACTTTACTATTGCTACACCTTTACTATTCCTACTACAAAACCGTTGCTACTGATAAACTGTTGTGAGCAAGATTGTTTCTAGATGCAGCTGAATTGACAACTTAGTTGTTAAGACTTATAAATATTCTTTGGCTCCCCTTGTGTCGAATCAATAAATTGGGTTTCACTTCCCTCGAAAATACTGCGATACACCCCCTATACTTGTGGGTCATCAAGACTATTTTCTGACGCTGTTGCCGGGGAGCATAACTTTATTTATCAAGTTCACTTGGATTCTCTGTTGTTCGCTGCTATCCATCCATCATGGGTAAGTATTGTGATGGCAAGGTTCCTATTTTACCATCCACTACAAGGAGAGGTACGGTTCTGAACACCTCTGTTGCTCTTGATTCACCATCTATTATGAGGAAGCTCGTTACACCACCACATACACATGCTACACACACTGCTACTACTGCTGAATCTGAAACTTCTGATACTTATGATGCTGCTTCTACTATGCTTGCTAAGAGTGCTTCATTAGGTCCTTTCCTAGATGCTACGATTGCTAGAACTATAGCTAGAAATACTGAATCTCCTAATGAAGACACTACTACACCTGTTAGTTCACCTAAGTCTAATGAGAGCTATGATATTGAAGACGGTTATGTTGAGATGACCGATGAATTTATTAAAGAATGTAAAAACACCCATGATAGGAGCGCTACTAAGAGTCTCCTTGAGAGGCGTACTATTAGACCCAAATTGTCTCCTATTGCTAAGTTTGCTGCTTCTCTCATAAACATTAAAGATAAAGATTATGATTTCACTCTCGATCTATCTTATATAGCTATTGTTGAGAAAGAACCTTTTTGTGGGACTAAGAATGAAAGTGCGGTAGCACATATGACTGATCTTTCTACCATGAGTGGCTTGTTTTCTGATGATATTAAGATGCGTACTTACTTTGTTGCTAAGATTTTCCCCTTTTCACTGAAAGGAGAAGCTAAAACTTGGTTTAGTAATTTACCTCCTGGATCTATTGATAGCCCTGATTGCTTGATTAGTACTTTCCTGTAGAAATATTTTCCTCCTAGTGCTAGACATGCTATTTTGCAGGAACTTTTTGATTTTAAACAGGGAGAAAAAGAGATATTGCCTGAATCATGAGCAAGGTTTTGTGCTTTGATTCATGCACATGCTGGAAGTCCATTACCTAAGAATGAGCTTCTTGATATATTTTATAATGGACTAACCGAAGAATCTAGGACATACCTAGATAGTTGTGTTGACTGTGTTTTTAGGAATAGGACTCCCAAGGAAGCTGAGGAATTAATGGCTAAAATAAGCAAGAATTATGAAGATTGGACTCCTCCTGAACCAGATATACCTGAAACAATTATACCTGACCCAACTATTTCTGTGCCTATTCCAACATCAAAGAAGAGGGGAGTTATTGAATTAAATGATGAAGTGATGAAGGAAGCTAAGAAATGTCTTAAGGAGAAGGGAATTAAAGCTGCAGATGTCAAGAATTTACCTCCTATAGAAGAATTATGTAAGCCTATCCCCTACTCATCCACTATTGAGGTACACTCTCTCCAACACTTTGATGAAGGTGATATCCCTTACTCTAAACCTCCTGATCAGTGCTTAGAAGAATTCGATATTTTTATTATTAAGCAGGATAATTTTAATAAAAGGGTGCAAAATCATCTAATGGAAAACACTAGAGCTATTATTGAGTTAACGGATATTGTGGAAAGAACCTCTAATGATGTTAAAATGATTGTTAAACACTTTCAAATGGTTCAAACTCAAATATATCAACTTACTAAAGTGCAAAAAGACTTGCTAGTTAATGCTGCCAAAGAAAAACACGCTTATGAGATTAGAACTAGAAGTGGTGCTGCTACCCAGGATCCTCTATAATCTGAGGGGCATCCCAAAAGAATTGAGCAGGATTCTCAACAAGCTAAAAATAGTGGCTCAACTCGTAAGAAAAGGAAAAAGAAACATAAAACTATTATAGAACCCTCTGAACCTGCTATAGATCCTAATAGTATATCTGTCCCTGATGCGGAAACTGAAAGTGGTAATGAAGAAAATGATGTTCCTGATAAAGAAAAGGTTGAAGAAGAACCTGAAAAGCACACTAAGAATACCAAATACACTAAAGAAGATTTTGTTGCTAAGAAACATGGTAGTGAAAGAGAGCCTTGGGTCCAAAAACCTATGCCTTTCCCCGATAAGAAACACAAGTCGAAGGAAGATGAACACTATAATAAGTTTTGTGAGTGGATGCAACCTTTATTCCTGCAAATTCCTTTGATTGATGCTATTAAATTGCCTCCTTACTCAAAGTATATGAAGGATATTGTCTCGAATAAAAGGAAGATGCCTAATGAAGAAATTTCTACTTTGCTTGCTAATTATTCCTTTAATGGTAAGGTTCCTAAGAAACTTGGAGACCCAGGGATTCCAACTATCCCTTGCTCTATTAAGAATAGTCGTGTTAGAACTGCTTTGTGTGATTTAGGAGCTGGAGTTAGTTTTATGCCTTTCTCTCTCTATAAGAGACTTCAACTAGAAAAACTAATACCAATTGATATATCTTTGCAAATGACAGATAAATCTACCACTATTCCCGTTAGTATATGTGAGGATGTACCTGTTCAAGTGGCTCATAATTGCTTGATATTAACTGATTTTGTTGTGCTTGAAATGCCTGAAGATGATAATATGTCTATTATTCTTGGGAGACCTTTTCTTAATACTGCAGGAGCTGTTATTAATTGTAATCAAGCAAAAGTGACTTTCAATGTTAATGACAAGGAACATACTGTCTATTTCCCCAAGAAGATTGATAGGACTTATGGTTTAAATTCAATTGAACGTGTTGAGGGCATTCAAGTTGGAGAAATATATTGTCCCATACCAAGAGAAAAATTTGAAACTATTATGATTGGGACCATTGCTATCAAAGTTGAGGTAACATAATCATTAGTGGAATACAAAGTTTTGTCTCATATGAAATTGTTTTGGTAACAAGACCTGATCAACCTTGTTAAACAAAAGGATTTCATTGAACAAAACAATGTTTTCACCATGATTATCTCCGCTTACTTTTATTCTATCCATTTTAGTTTTAGCTTTCGTTTAGTTTTGTTTTTATTGTTATTTGCTTGCATGTTAGAGTGTCTTAGAACTTCTATAGTTCTAGCCTTGTTTTGTCATTGCATCATTTCCAAAAAAATCTTTTTCTGTCAGAAAATCATTCATCTATACCTGAAAATTGCTCAAAAATAAAGTGTCTCGAAAAATTCCAGAAAATTCATATTAAATTTTACGTGAAAAGGGGCAGAGGAGTGCCTGGAAGGTACCAGGAGACCCACCAGGCAGGCACACCACCTGGTGGCGCGGCCTCCCTGGGTGGCGCCATGCCATGGTGTGGGCCACCCTGGCCCTCCACTCACTCTCTCACTTGCCACTTTCTTCTCTCTCCCGAGTAAACTCCAGTTCATTGCTCAAAATCGCGTTCTTGCTGTGCTTGCCCTCGATTTTTCGATCTCCTTGCTCAGCCCATCTTTGCTGCTGAAATTTGGAGCATTTGTTCTCCGGTATGTGACTCCTCCGCTTGTCCAAGTAGATTTGTGTTTAGTGGTTTATATCTTGAGTATTTTGCTGCTGTAGGTGATAGGTTATGAGAGCTTGTAAGCTTGTTTGATACTTAGAGATATAGTTTTGATGCATGTTTAGGACTCTTACAAGTCCCTATGAGTAGTGCCCTCCATTATATTCACTTTGCAATCACTTGTTTAAATAGGTGTTTAAATTTCAGAATAGAAGATGAATGAGCATCAACTAAACCAACATGAACTATGGGTGCCTGAGGTTATGAAGGTTCACCGGGAGGAGGAAGTTTTTCCTTCCATTTATCCATGCTCTGAGTTCATGAGAGCTGCAGGAATTCTCCAGGATTTCCACACTTTGGTTTCTAATGCAGGATTGGAGCACTTTTTGGAAGATGAACCTTGTAAATTTGTGAAGCTAACCATGTCTATGGTGCAGGACTTTCAATTTAGTTACTCTTTGCCTAACCCCATGGTCCAATAAAAATTTACAATATTGTTGTCGACCTTTCTCTCGATGACTTCTGTGTAGCTATTAAGGTACCTCAGTGGGGATCATGTAGAAGGATTAAAGAGCGACCTGCACCACTCATGGATCTATACGCGGAAATTTTCCAAGGGAGCAGCTTCTCAAAGGAGAGTGGGAAAATCCGTAACATTCATCTCCCCTCCATTCGCTACTTTGCTTACTTTATTGCCAAGTGTGTTCTTGCTAGGAAAACTGCCAATAAGTTATCTTCATATGATCTAGCATTCATCTCTACTGCTCTTAAACGAGATAGGTCTTACAACTTGGGTGCTTTGATAGCTTTCCGTCTTGCCGCTAACCGCGAGAAAGGTGGAATCTGTGGGGGCCTCATTGCTTCTCGTTTACTAGCACTGCATGGTTTAGTGCCTCATCATCTAGACCTATAGTTTCCCATAGAAAGGCTTGATTTTAATTCCATGATACAACATAAATTTGTTTCTTTGTGGGCTAGTTTGAGTGAGTTGTCTGATGAAATAACTTTTCTCAAAGCTGGTTGGAGAAGAAGCAAGTCCGAGCATGTTGTTCTTTTGCCTGCACCTGTTTTGTTTAACCTTGATAATAGGGTAGGATGGTCTCTCACGGAGGAGGAGTTTGATACGTACTTGGGAGAGCTCTCCCAACAGGAGCAGGATACTAGAAGGGAGGTCACGGATGATTCGGTCCAACCCTCGAATGAGGGGGAGTCTTCATATCAGCAGCCTATCTACGATTGGGGGGCTTTTTCTTCCTCCCAAGGGCCCAACTACGATCATTCTTATCATGACCCGCCTGCCTGGAACCCTTACTCATATCTAGATTGATACCCACTTAGGCCAAAAGCCTAAGCTTGGGGGGAGGTACGCCGACATCGCACTCATCTCCATATCATTTTGCGTCGGTACTTTGTATATTCATGTTTCGTTCTCTTTTTAGTTTTTGTTCTTTCTTTGCTTTTGCTTTCTAAAACGCAAAAAGACCAAAAATATTTCTGTTGTTTCTCTTTGGTTTTCTTCTTCCGTTTTGCCTTGGTTTGCTTGCTTTATTTGAACTATTCGAAAAACCCAAAAATATTTTCCTTTGCTTGTTTTTCCCTTTTTGGTTCTTGTTTAAAAAATCAAAAACAGCAAAAATATTTGTTGTTCTTCTTTGGTTTTGTGAGTTTGTTGCAGGGTTCAGCAGTCCTCAGTGGATATTGGTTTCATGATTTTATTCAAGCCACACAAGTGAAGGGCAATAATAAGGATTAATGACAACTTGAGATGTGGTAAGAGGCTGGTAATGAACTCTATTTGTTTTCATTTTTTGTACATATACTCATCATTGTGGGCATGCTTAGCCTGTTCGTGTAGGGTGTATGTTAATTATGGATGCTTAGTAGTTCTTGCTTTCATATGATTAGTTCCAGCTTGCTAATAGTTTGTAGCATGCCATATGAATGTTTGCTTGCATTACTCTATTCATAACTTGGTATGACACCGTGGTATCCTCCTCTGACTGTTTCATTTGAATTGACTTGGCACATGCTTGCGCATGCATATGACTAAAATAATCAGTTAAGCCTCGATGAATTATTTTGCCTTGAGGGTCTTGAATCACTGTCATGCCATGATTAGTCCTGTTTTGTTGCAAGCATGATTATGACAGCTATTGCTCTCTCATTTATTACTCCCTTACTATTGCTAGCCTTCACTTACACTGTGTATGTTTTACTCATGTCTCGAACTCCCTAAAACCAGAGATTGCCAAAAGTGTCCACCATACCTACCTATTAGCATCATTTGACGTTCCGTGCATATTCAATATGCCTTGTTTTCTTCCGAATAAAATGTTTGCTTGTTATGAGAAAGTTAGTTAGTAAAGCTCTCACGAACTTGATGGCACACTTTATTTTCTTGCACTTAATAAACCTGAACCATTGCATCCTTCTTTGTTGCGTATATGCTTGCGCTTTATAAGTTGAAGTTAGCAGAACCATGTATCATGGGGAACGCTTTTGACATTGCACTGGTACTTAGTACCTCGTTGATATCATGTTCTTTTGCCTATGGATCCCGGCGGCGTGAAATAAAAGTGGAACTTGTAAGATCATGGAGTTTGTATGTGTGTTAGAGAAACGCCTGGGCCGTTAGCCTAAGCCATGCCTAATCATGGTGGAAACTTGCAGCATAACTATAATGAGCATTCTATGAAGCATCCTCAATAAAAATCTATGCACATAGTAAATAAAAAGATCGATGAGATGCTCATTGTCTGCTTGCCTTGTCATTTTGATTATGGGATAGCTCCTGTATCATGTGCAAGGGGTACCCCGTTGGCAGTTCTCTATGATACGTATATACTTACAATGACAAGAGCTTACTCATGACTGAAGTTGAGTAGCATGACGATCGTTCTTCATAAGTAAGGGGCATGAGACTTCGATTTATAACTTGTCAAGCATATCTTCTTAGTTGTGTCAGTTTAACCTTAAACCACTTAAAGATGCTTATGATAGGGGCAATGAGAGCTCAAAGCTAACGAGTACCATACTTTCAGCATTTGGAAGCCTTTCAAACTTTTCAAAACCTTTTTTCATTTTCCTTGTTGAGTCTCCACATATTCTATGAGCACCTTCTTGAGAGCATAGTTGTCATTCTTAGTGTAATGTGCTTGCCTCAAAACTTGATTATTTGTGTTATGACTTTGATGCTTGTATCTTTGATATCTTTACTTCTAGCCTTCACCTAAACTTCAGAGGTGCCTTGGCATTCATAATCAAAGGCAAGCGAGATACCACTCTATCATACCTTGTTATGAGCATTGTAATGTTGCTTATGTTTATGTTTCATTCTACTTATTATTTTTAAGTTGGAATCTCTTCATAGCTTGCATTTCCTATTAAGTAAACTTAGTTGCATACTATTTATTGTGAATTGTCTAAGTAGTTGATCACATGTTGAGAATATGTACATCATATGAAGCACATGTGTTCGTGACAGTTCTTTTATCGCACTCAGTTTTCAACTGAATTGCTTGAGGACAAGCAATAAGCTAAGCTTGGGGGGAGTTGATACGTCCAAAACGTATCTACTTTCTCGACCACTTTTGCTATTGTTTCTCCTCTAAACTTGTGTGATTTGGATGCAACTAACGCGGGCTGACGCTGTTTTCAGCAGAATTGCCTTGGTGTCTAGTTTTTGTGCAGAAAATCAACTATTAGGAAAAATCCCGGAAAATATGCCAGAAATCCTATTTCACCAGAAGACTCCGGGCAGAATCTGAGGCGGAGGTGGGCCGAGCCACACCACTGGCGCGCCGAAGGTGGTCCGCCGCCTAGACACCCCCTCGGTCTCCCTCTTTGCCTATAAGTTGCCTTAACTCAGGAGGGTTCGATGTTTTTCCAGAAGGAGTTCCGCTCCGCCGCCACCATCTGATTCCACGAAACAGCACCAGAAACTCAGTTCTGGCACCCTGCCAGGACAGGGAATTGGAGGAGATCATCGCCATCATCATCACCATCACTTCTCCATCGACCATCCATGTTTCTCCCATCTATGAGTGAGTAATCCCCCGTTTTAGGCTATGGGGATGGTAGGGATTGGATGAGATTGTTCATGTAATGGCATCAGATTGTTAGGGCATGGTGCATAGTATCTTCTATTAGTGCTTTATGACTTTGTTGCGACTTGTTATGCTTAATGCTTGTCACTAGGGCCGAAGTGCCATGATTTCAGATCTGAACATGTTATTGATTCATTATGATAGTATTGTTTATGGTCTTACCTGCAAGTTGTATACACACGTTGTTGTCCGGAACCAATGGCCCCGAAGTGACAGAAATCGGGATAACCGGAGGGAATGGCTTTGATGTGAGGATCACATGTGTTCACAGAGTGTTAATGCTTTGCTACGAACGGGCTGGCAGGACAAAAGATGTTGTGCAAGTTCTCATTGTGAGCACGTATGACTATATATGGAACACATGCCTAGGATTACTTAGTACTTGGATGCTTTATCTTATTTATCTACAAATGCCCTATGTTCTGATTGCTATATGATTTGTCTTGTCCATGCAACGCCCGTCCATACATCCTTGTGCCTACCGCGCTTTAATCCCATCACATCGCAATCTTTACTCCGTCTTTACTTTTACTCTGCTATTACTTTACTATTGCTACTTCAAAACTTGCTCTTGATAAATTGTGAGCAAGATTGTTTCAGTGCAAATTGAATTGACAACTCAGTTGTTAAGTCTTATAAATATTCTTTGGCTCCCCTTATGTCAAATCAATAAATTGGGTTTCACTTCCCTCGAAAATACTGCGATACACCCCCTATACTTGTGGGTCATCAATTTGCGAGTCTTGATCCAACTTGTCATCAAAGCTCTCATTGGATGGTTTCTCATATATTAATTGTGACCCCTGATGGGTACCTCCAAAAGCTTTTTTGTAGAACTTTCACAGTAACCTAAAATTTACTTATACTAGTTCAAATCTGACCTATTTTCGATAAATCGACATAAAATCATTCGAGTGGGTGGAGTTAGGTAGGCAGTTTTGAATTGGATCCATAGTACCAATCGTGACCATTGGGTTGTTAGATCCAATGGTTCAGAGTAGTTGGATTCATGTTGAATAGTATCTAGAGCAAACTCCACCATGTTCTAGATAGTTATTATTAATATAATTAATGTATGCCTTTTTCTCTAACAAGACTATTGGTTAATAACAACTTAATGTTTGTTAAATCACATTTCATATAGTATATATGAGTGTGGCACGTGCATGTGTGTGCGTGTGTGTGGCATTTATTTAGATCAATATTCTTCGGACTTCCTTTACGGGAGAGAATGATCATGACATCACTTGGAAAATTGAGAATGTCCTTACCTAGTAGTTGGAAACTCACACCGACGACATTGTTTACTACAAGAAGATGCACCCATCTACCTCTGAAAAGACATTTAATTCAAGAGCAGTCTATGATTCTTACTTGTAGCTCAAGTCTAACTTAATTTCATTAAATTGATGCAAAATCTTAGCAAGAAGTTGATCCGTACCTATATATCATCAAAACTCTTGGTGGTTTCCCATATATTAATTAACCCCTCCCCCCAATATATATATGGATACCTCCAAGAGAGATCTTTCGTTGAACTTTCATAGCAACCTACAATTTACTAGTGGCAGTTCAATTTGTACCTAATAATTTCGATAAATGGGCATAAAATCAATCAAGTGGGCGAAGTTATCTAGGAAGTTTGAGAACTCATAAAACATGGGAAATCATAAGTACAACATGTTGGTCCGCAATATATGTCTGAAAACTTGCCTTGTGTGTCATTCAGATCCATATTCTGCAGACTTGCTTGACGGGAAAGAACAATCTTGTCATCACACTCGGAAAATTTAGAATGTTCTTTCCTGAGATAGTAGGAAACTCATAGTGATGGAATTGTTTACTACAACAAGATGCACCTATAGACCTCCGAAAAGACATTTAATTCAAGAGCAATCTATATCGTTCTTACTTGTAGCTCAAGTTTGACCTAATTTCGTTAAATTGTCAAGATGCAAAAGCTATCTTAGCAAGAAGTTAAACCTATTGTCAAAACTCTTGGTGTTTTGTGATATATTAATTGACCCCTCTATGGGTACCTCCAAAAGCTTTTTCGAAAAACTTCCAAAGAAACCTACAATTTTCTTAGACACAAGGCTAGTAAATTTCTAAGCTACGTATAGTAAGGGAGTGTGCATTGTCTAGAAGTAGCTATGAAAACTACTTTTGGTCCAGTGTTTAGAACTAAAGTGGGTCCACACAACCATGCTAAAAAGAAAACACACTGTTATCCACTGAATAGTGGGCCCTCCCAATTGATTCTCTTAGACATAAGTCTAGCACTAAAATCACCTTGAAGAATGTTTTTGTTAGCACTACCACTCCACCGTTAAGATATATGTTTAAGACTTGACACCGTGCTTGCTTTGATATCTGGGGCCCCATTGTTATTAGTGGTCTAGTTATATCCTATAGCAGCCAACGAATGTTAGCTCTGACTCCTCTAGCTCTTCCTTCTCGATGAAGCCTCGACGCTCGGCTTTGAAGGATGGTTACGAGGGAAGTAGGTGCCCATGGTGACTTCCTCAAGCTCAAGCCCCCCCCACACCGGACAGTCTGAAGACACAATCTTTCAGAGGTTCTCATAGGGGTAGGATGTGCGTTCATGCGTTCATAGGGGTGAGTAATTGTAATGGTCACTGGTGTCTACGGTCTATGGGCTCACTACCGAGGGCCACATTATTAGTGGTTCAATTACATCCCATAGCAGCCAACAAATATGAGCTCCAACCCCCTAGCACTTCCTTTGCCACGAAGCCTCGACGCTCGACTTTGAAGGATGGTTATGAGGGTAATGAGAGGCGACGTTCCAGTCAATATATAGCGAGGTGCCTATGGTGACTTCGTCAAGCTCAAGCCCCGCGGGATCAGTGTCAAGATCCAGTCTTTCTGAAGTGCTCATAGGTGTAGGGTGTGCGTACCTGCATTCATAGGGGTGTGTGTGTACGCATTTGTGAGCGTCTCTGTTTTGTAATGGGTTTTTGCAAAAAGAGATGGGGGCCTTTGGTTTATTTATTGAGTTTTGATCTATTTTCCAAAAGTACTCCATGTAATGCAAGTCAAACTAGGTGAGTGATGTTTGGGGGCCCACGGGCTCTCTAGCACGGGCCCCAGTTATCAATGGTCGAGTTAAATCCAATACAGAGTAGTAGCTAGAGAATGTGAGGACCGGCTCCCCTACCTCTTCCTTCTCCATGAAGCCTCTGCGCTAGGCTTTGAAGGCGCGCTCTTTTTTTGAGCAATGTCGGCGGATTCAGTCATGCCGGTCCGGCGAACGACGGGGGATCTTGATGCGCAAGGCAGCCGGGTTAGGGTAAGTACGCTAGAGTTCACGGTCTTAGTTTATTTTCTCGAATTCAGCTTATGGGTTCTCTCCTTTTGGGGTTTTTGTCTATTCTGCCCATCTCGATCGACGATGTTTCCTAGGTTTAGATGCCGACACGGATGGTAGACGTGGAGTGGTACGGCATCGTTATCGATGCGGATCTCTAGCTCTGGTGCGACTACGCCCTAGCGCCCCATCGTCACGTCGCGTTTGAGGGAACGAACTTCGGCTGCAGGTTCTTGGGTTGCAACTAGGAATGTGAGTGTTGCATGTTCATTCACTGGGAAGATCTACCGCACTCACTTTTGCTGCAGTGTGTGATGATGTCATTGTGGTTACAGCTCGAGATCCGCGATGACCTTGAAGAGGAGGAGCAGGAGCGCCATCAGATGCATGCTAAGGAGATGGCTGCAGAGTTAACGGATGTCTCCAACTCACTTGGCTCGGTCGTAAATAGGATAGATGCTCTTAGATTTGGGTAATTAGAGTTGGACATTAGGTTCTTAACCAAGTATGGTCTACAATCTAGATATTTAGCATGCTCATGATGCTTTTGGTGGCTGGCTGTAGATTCCACTAATAATTAAGTAGTGCCCTTCTATTTACTAGTACTCACCATCTCATAGTACTACCACGTTAAATTACACTAGGTTAATTAATATGGGAGTAGTTCACAGTCTGCTTACAGCCCTTCTGGAGTTTGTGGTTACTACTAATTGATCTGGTTTATGTGTTACTGGTATCTCTATCTATATACGAGTTTCGCTACATTTTTTGCACATTTGTCCACCTCCCCCATCGCGCACCTTCTTTACCCAGCAGCGTCCACCTTTCCATCGCATCAGTGCAATCTCCGGTGAGTCCGCAACCATCCGGATGGTTATTTAGGTGATTGCTATTTGAAATAGTAGATCTATATGCCACATTAGGAAGCTGGGATCACCATGGATGTAGCCATGGAATTAGTTATAAGGTCCACTGAAAATAGGTAAGTATATGCTGCCAAGAAGAGTCTTTTGAGGATGGGAAGCTTGCCCTCTAGCTTTATTTCACAGAAGGGTCCTCTGCTGAACAATGCAGATATAATTTGCTGCATATCATTCATAAACAGATTGTTGTTTGCTGGTGTCCTGCATTGCTGAGTTCTTTAAATTATATTGTTCGTTAAAGAGAAACACGCCCAATCCTTGGCATCAGATTAGTGCACGTATCCTTCTTTGCATTGTGAAGTTGACGTGTTCTTTCCTAAAATTTACTAGTTTTGTTGCATTTCATTTAGCATCATGTGCATGTTCCACCCGTGGAGGAGGCATTATCGAGTGACAAGGGTTTTTATGTATCCAGCTGCTTTGCTAGAATTTCAGTAACCTATGCTTTGTCCTCGAAAACATTTTTTTCGATAAAGAGCGCTTTATTACTTAAAATGTCCCCTAAAATATACTGATCATTTTTGTTGCATCATGATTTGCAGAAACAAAGTCATTGTGATCTGTTGCCACTTATTACTAAGGCCAGGACTGCTCATGTGCTAGCTAAGAAGGCAAACCCTAAGTACGGTCCTTTTCATGTCGGTTCTGTTTCCCATGTTTGGGAAATATGCCTCTATGGTTCTTTGCCATTTGCGGTACCACTGTGGAGCTTGCACGATGTGTGCAGCTAAATTTGGATTATGAAATGAGAATTTGGTTTTTTTTAAATGAGAATCTGGTTTAATTTTGGATTTGTTATCTGCAGTTTCCACCTTACTCATATTGTTCATGGCGTAATGGTGCTGGTCACTACAAGGATTTGACAATTGCCCGTCTCCGAGAGAAATACAAAGCTCATAGACACATGATTTCGTGCCTTCAAGAGAAAGTGAAACACCAGGATGAACAGATTAGGCGCCTAAAGGAAGAAGTGTCCACATCCACTAAGCAGATAGCTGATTTGACTGCAGGATGGAATACATCAATTTCAGTTGCTCATGACGCTGTTGTTGATTTTCAAAAGTTCGTGGCTAACAACTTAGTCCCCGAGTTGCCTGATGTGGATGGCAACGAGCTGATTGGCCAGGTGTATGACCGGATCTCGGAACAGGTGGGAATGCGAGCTGACAATCTTTTCAATTCGGCTCTAGAAGAAGATGAGACCCTGACAGAAATTCGAGATTCTCCACGCCCATACAGTCCTAATCCTGCAAAAGATGAGGAAATCTATAAACCATATTGACCGCTCTACTTTCATTTTTGAAGGGTTTGGGTCTCTTGTGAGGATGACTGTTTGTTAAGTCAGGTACTATAACTATTTTTTTGCTCTGCTGGTGTGTGGTGTCCACGAATCTATATATTTGATGTACTATTATGACATATATATTGGACCTGGCTTTATGTGACTATATTTGGCAACAACAGTCATCTTATTCGAACTTGCGGTGGTTTTTTATGTTTCAATTTTTTTCCTTCTGAGATCTATTAATGATGATGTTAATGCCAGTTGTGAGTGATTTGTTAGCATGTTTCTGGTAGTAAACCAAAACTTGTAGTTGTAGATTGTGGAATTTTAGGTCGATGTTTGAACTCTAGATCTTGATGTCATAGAAAGGGCAGGCTTCTACCACCTGGAATATTTTACCCATCAATTGATTGTATCACACGAATAAGTGCACAAACTTGATGTCTATAGGCGGGAAACTGAGCAACGCAAGTGCACAAACTTGTATTAGTCGTGTGGTTGCTACTATTAGTACAGCCGTGGTTTCCCCTAAAAAGGCGGGGTTCAAAAAAAATAGTGGGGCGAAAGTTAGTTTCGAGTTCGAGGTAGCTCAGTCGTGTGCCCCTCGACCCCATCGCCATCTTCTCCACCTGGCCGCCCTCCCTCGACCGGACCATCCCCACCGCTCCACCATTGAACACCACTACACCGCCGTTCGCTGGTATGTACGTCGCCAACCTCCAGCCATTACGGGCTTTTTGAAGGATAGAATGCATTTATTTTTGGGCATTGCGAGCTAAATAAGCTCGTGGCGTTTACAGGAAATGGAATCGGTGTTGGCGGATGCATTTGCTGCGTCGGCGGATGCTTGTAAAGCAGAGGTGGATGCTGAAGCAGCACCAGCGGATACATATGAAGCGGATGCGGAGGCCGATGCTTGTACCGCATCAGAGTCTTGGGCAGTGTTGAGTGATGCTTGGAAAGCGGTGGAGGCGCAGTCGAAATTCTCGTCCGCTGCTGTTGGAACAAATTCGGCTATGTTGGCTGCCGCTGCCAAAGCGACGGTTGCGTGGGATGCTAGGAATGCGTCAGCTCGTGGTCGTGCTTCTTTAGCGTCAATGGCTATGGCTCGTCATTCGTCGGCGCCGCCTGCTCCATCTGCTCAGAACTCGTCGACCCCATTGTAAGTTCTGCGTTGGATTTTGTCTCCCTGACTTCCTTCCTCTTTTGTGTATTCTTCTCCGGGTTTTTTCTGGAGGTAGTGGATATTAGTTTAAACTAGTAGTACTGGGAACATAAAAATCTATTTAATCACAAACTAGTGATCCGAATGGGATGAAACTTTCACAGGATTCAAACCTAGGCACCGATGATTTACAGATTTTTTGTCAATTTTTTCGAATAGTTTTACTTTTTAGTTCAAAATCTGAACTACTGTCATACGTTTGATCTAAGATGGAAGGTGGATCCTCGGGCAAGTCACCGTGAGACTTGGGTTCACCAAGTCACTGAAGATGCATCCATTTTTTCTCCTCTTCTTTATGATAAAACGAGAAAATTCAGGTGGGGGCCTTTCTGTCCTCCCTAGTGACCTAAAAAAAGTTCTTCTTTCCCTTTGCCCAGTTCCAACATGCTGAAGCATTTTGCGGTGCTTTCGTACTACTCTGGTTGATTCCTTGTGTTGTTTAGGTTATTTTGTTGACATACTCTGCTTTTTAGGTAGTTTTTTAGATGGGTGCAGTTTAGAAAATTTCGATGATAAACTTTCCTGTCAAAATGTATGATGCATTGTGGTGTTTACTTAATTCTTTTTTTAGGGTTGTGCATTGTGCTGTTTACTTAATTCTGATGATGCACTTGTGCTATTTGCATCATCCTACCAGCTTCTGTGGAAGAGCATATGCAACAATCAACTACTTTCCAGGCGATGTATTTGGTAAGATTCTTTTCAGGCTTCCTCCGCACCCATCCTGCATACTGAGGGCATCAGTCACCCAAAAATGTTGTATGGACTTCATGGGAAGCAACGATTTCAAAAGGCTAACCCTATCACACAACAGAGGAATGTCGTTACTTGGGTTTTTCACCAAAAGCTCCGAGGACGCTCGATTCTTAACAAATCATAATCTTGACCAATCCATCTTCTAGAAGCTGAACAGGCTGGTGGAAGTACATAAAGCCTACAAACCATATGTACTCGGATGTCGCAATGGTAGGGTGCTACTTCATTATCTACAAGGGTCTAACATGATAAAGCCCTGGGATCCAATCAGTGGAAGTGAAATAGTGATACCAGAACCACCAATTTGGTGGATCTGTGAGTATGGTAGTGGCACAATTCTTTGTTCGAGAAATCATGGGCGATTGTCTTCACACTGTTGTAGCAATTTCTGGGTTGTTTGGATAGTAACCAATGGTAACCAAGCACTGGTGCAGAGGTACTCATGAGAGTTAGGAAAATGGGAGGACTGGATTGAACCTGCTGAGATGCTGGCTAAGATGATCGTAGGCCGTCAACTCTCATAGGGGACATTTTGTACTGGCCAACAATGAACTCCAGATATATAATTGCCTTCGATAACGTGACAACAAAATTGTGTTATATTGAGTACCCCATGAGATACATGATATTTCTAGACACAATTTTGTCATCGCTAAGGGGCATAATGGAGATGTTGCCCTTGCGGTTATAAGAGACTTCAGTCTAAACACGTGGTCCAGTGAAAGATCATCAATAGGCAAATGGGAAGCTTGGGTGCCTCATATAAAGGTTGAGTTGCATACTCTCCTTGGCCTTGATAAATCATGGGCATATGGTGGGAAAGATGCAGTAAGGTTACTCTGCGCATGTGAGGATAGAGAAATGGTGGTTATATGGGCGAAGGAGGGAGTATTCGAATCAGATCTTAGCTGCATGAAGTCTAAGAAGTTCAGATCTCGTAAACATTGGTGTACTTTACATCCCTACATTATGACACCTGGTTAGTACAGTCATTCATGTGCGACCCTTGCATTTTTGTACACCTATGATTTTGCTGATCATTTTGTTCATTTCCTTCAGCAACCGACGTGATTCGGAGTGCTAAATCAAAGAAACAAAAAGGAAGTCATGTCAGCAACACAGCTGATTTAGACTACAACATCAAGGAGATGAAAATAACACTCAGATGAACAAGCAAGGCTTGTTTGGGAAAGCATGTGTTTGCCCATGTTGTGTTATTTGGAGTTGCGGTATGATATTTGTTTGTTTTGGTAGCTGATGGAACTATGGCGACACCTTTGTTCGTGCTGCAGTCACAGTGGAAGGGGCTAGAATATTAGAGTTGTGTGTTCATTTTGGGGGCCTATGTGTGTTTGATAAAACATTGTTTTATATGATGAAATGGTGTTCTCTATATAGTAGTGTATGCGTGATGAAATCTTGTTTTATTTGTTCTACATATACTTTAGCTGGTCTTTGTGTTTTGATAGTATGATGTAGTAGGAGTATTTGTTTTGCAGCAGGCTTTTTATTTGATCTAAATTAGTACTACCATTTAGTTAGTGCTTCCTGTAGAAGAGTCTGTGCCGACACCTAAATAATTAGTAGACCTTGGTTGCACACCATTTTCACATGCTTGAATTAGAGCGACTTCAGACATTTGTTTGTTGTTATGTTAAACAAACATTCTTGTATCAGAGATCTGCATTTTCATATGCGTGGTAGATAATCACTCTCCCTGACTTAGATCCCTAAAATAGAGGGAGAACGGCCTATTTTTTTAATTATTCTTTAGACAATCACTAAATTCAAAATCACTGTCAACCGCCAAAACCTACCGCCTACCCTGTTTGAATCGGAGGCATGAGTTGATGTGAGTCTCGCCTTAAATTCCTGACCAGATGGCGTTCGAACTACACAACCTTTTTCTAGTAATGAAAATTTGGCCGGCAGCCAAATTCAAAATCATAATCGAGCGAGAAAATAACCCACCAACCCCGAAGCATTTCGCACCCCCTCTGTTTCAAACATTTTCAAGAAAAATCACCCACCGAGGTAGTACCATTTTTATATTATTACATGGACCCTAGACAAATTTAACATCTAAGTCAAGCGGCAAAATTTACCGCCTATGCTGTGTGAATGGAAGGTATCCAAGTTTTTGTGCAAAAAAATGTTCATGGATGATTAGTTGATGTGACTCTCGCCCTTGAATTCCTGGACAGATAGCGTACGGTCTACTACCTTTTTTCTATTAGTAGATGGAGGCTAGCCAAATTCAAAATCTCAATCGAGCGGCAAAATCACCCACCTACCAAGCATTTCCCGCCTCACCGTTTCAAAAACTTTGAGCCAGAATATCCCACCAACCGGGGGAGTACCATTTTTCTATTATTATTATCAGATGGGCGCAAGCCAGATTCAAATTCTCAATCGAGCGGCAAAACCACACACCGACCTTGAAGCATTTCATGCCCTTCCATTTAAAAAACTTTTGAATTTAAAATTCCAAATCTACCCATTGTTTAGACGACAAATGGGCATGCTAAAGTTAGTAGCTCGAGGGGCACGATCGTAATTATTTTTTCTGCTCACCTCTATTGCTATGGGGTAACCCCGTGCGTGGCCCGATCTTCACAGATCTCGTGGTCAAATCGATGGGAAAGCAAGGGGAAAGGGAGAATGTAGAGGAAGCGGATGCACACCTCGCGAAGAACACGATGAACACATGCAAAACTCACACTATACAAGGCCGATTGCTCCCGCCGGTGGCCACCGGTCTGATAGAATCCTCGCAAGGAACGATCGGTCAACGTGCTTGATACATTGCAAATGTATCTATAATTTTTGATGTTCCGTGCTTAGTTTTATCCACTTTCTTGTGTTTTGTTCCAACTTTGGAGTACTTTTATTATGATTTCTTGGACTAACCTATTAACAAGAGCCACAGTGCCAACTGTCTGTTTTCTGTTGTTTTTGGTTCTAGAAAAGTCAGAAAATGAATATTCTCGGAATTGGACGGGACAAAAGCCCAAGTGCCTATTTTTCCGGAAGGGATCAAGTGCCAGAATACGAGACAGAGAGGGGCCAGGGGCCGGCCACACCACCTGGCCGCGCGGCCAGGCCTGGACCGCGCTAGGGGGTGGTCTGGCCGACCCCAGCACCCCCTCGGCCTCTCCTTCCGCCTATAAGTTAACCTCGGGACGAAAACCCTAGGGACCCGATAAAAAATCCACGAAAGAGTCTATAGCCGCCGTCATCTCCATCCCTAGATCGGGAGGGATCTGAAGCTCTTCCCGGCACCCTGCCGGAGAGGGGAATTCACCCTGGAGGCCTTCTTCATCACCATGCAAGTCTCCGGTGTGATGCGTGAGTAGTTCATCCTTGGACTACGGATCCATGTAGTAGCTAGATGGCTGGTTTCTCCTCCTTTGTGCTTTCATGTTTAGATCTTGTGAGCTCCGTTCATGATCAAGATCATCTATTTGTAATCCATACATGTTGTGTTTGTGGGGATCCGATGGATATTGAGATGCTATTTCAGATTGATTATTGATTCTATCATGTCTTTGTTATTTGAGATCTTGCATGCTTTCCGTTGTTAGTAGCTATCTTGGCCAAGTAGATGCTAGCAACTCCAAGAGTTAGTATTTATGCTCGATAGTGGGTTCATGCCTCTGGTGATCTGGGGAAGTGACAGAAATCTCTAAGGTACTAGATGTGTTGTTGCTACTAGGGAGAAAACAACGATCTTTTGTTCATAGAACAATTGTATTGTTTACTTTACACGCAGTTCGTAAAGCAATAATCTGTTGCTTGCAACTTAATACTGGAGGGGGTTTGGATGATAACCTGGAGGAGGATTATTAGTCATAGATGCAGTTGGATGGCGGTCTATATATTATGTTGTAATGCCCAATCAAGTCCCAAAGGAGTCAAGATGATTAGTATATGCATGTATTGCTTTCTCGATGTTTGTCAATTGCCCCGCTGTAATTTGTTCACCCAGCATGTTATCTATCTAAGGAGAGCCACCTCTAGTGAACTATGGATCCCAGTCCTTGTCTTTTATATATAATCTACAATCTTTTACTGCTTTGTGTTTACTTTCTACAAACTTTTACTTCTTTCCATTCGATACGTTTAATCCTTTGTTTTCCGCAAAACACGGTGAGATTGACAACATCATCGCAAGTTGGGGACAAAGTTCTGTGGTTGTGTTGTGCAGGTCTCCACATTGCTACTAGCACCGGTAGTGCGCCCTGCCAATGCTCAGCTAGTAACACCTTTAGGGTGTTTCCTTGCTCCTACTGGTTCGATTAAACCTTGGTTTCATAACTGAGGGAAACTTGTTATTGTGCTCATCATACCTTCCTCTTGGGGTTCCCAACGAGCTCTACATCAACACCACGCACCAAGCACTTTTCTGGGCGCCGTGTATTGAGCCATCAAGCGATTTTATGGCGCCGTTGCCGGGGAGTCAAGGACATCTTCACAAGGGGAGTCCCTCATAACCAATCTCTTTACTTTGTTGTTTTTCTTTTGCTTAGTTTCTTTTTGCTTTGTCTGCTTGTTTTGTTCTTCAAAAATCCAAAAAAAAATTAGTTTTAGTTGTTTGCTTTCTTATTTGAAAACACAAAAAAATTAAGTCTCCCTTAGTTGTCACCTCTCCCTTAGCTCACCATGTTGATCCCTACATTCACCCTGAAAGACCTTCCAATTGGTAGTGGTTCTATAATTGGGAAAGACAATATTGAAGAATTCTTTAATCATGTTAGCAAACATGAAGATATTGAGGATAGATCCCTTATAGAACTTGCTCCAAATTATGAGATTGCTGCAGCTTCTTTAATTCACATGTTAGAATCTAGGTTTGTTAACCTCAACCCCTTAATGCAAGTAATGTTTCTTAAGCTTAAAGAAATTGAGGATCCTGAAAAGAGGGATTTTATTCTAGAAACTTTGTTTAAGGAGTTCTATGATGTTGCCAAGGAAGCTAGAAAAGTTTTTGAACGTTTCAATATGCTAGGCTCATGTGTAGATGTTGTTGGTATATGAGAAAAGATGAACAAAACCGAACCTAATGGGGAGGAACCTAAGATACCAATACCCTTCAAACTAGTAGCAATACATGATGCCATAGAAAAGAATCTTGATTGGATTATTCCTGCAAACCCTTTTGATGAGAATAGTGAACCTAAGAGCATTGAGAAAGGATCCTCTAGAACTTATTTGGATGATATACCATGCCTTGTTTAAAATATTTCTGGTATTGATCTTAATGCTTCTTCATTTGAGAACACTTGATTCTTTCTTTGGTTCTTATGCCTAACTTAAAGGCGTTAAAGAAAAGTACTTATTGGGAGATAACCCAAAAGTTTTAGTTGAGTCTTGGAAGTTATTACCTCTGTAATAACCTCTCCTTATCCTTTTTATTTGCTTTTTGTGCCAAGAGTAACCTCTAATGAGAGTGAAGTAATGATTGGGAAAGTTGTTGTCCCGAAACAGATTTCTGTGCTTCACCGTAAAAATTCCTGAGAGAGCTCTGTACGTCGGATTGAGCTGTAATGTTTTATGCTTCTGCCCCAGGTTGTTATCTAACTTTCGTTAGTTCAACACTTTTTTATTTGAGCAACAGAAGGTCTTCGAAAAAATTCGTCTTTACCTGTTGGTCTGTTTTGATAGATTTCTGCCATTTTCTGCATTTGCTTCTTGTTAGTTCTTCTTGAGTTCCTTTGGGGAATTGAGCTTTTTGAGGGAAGTGCTACAGTAGCTAGTGTTCTAATGGAAGTTTATTTGGTGTTAGAACTGAACCTTGAGACTTATTTATCTTAAGTGCACTAATGTTGCTAATGAGATTGTGAGAAGTTTTGTATGAAGGAAAATTTTCAGGTGTATGGAAGGAATGACTAACGAGATGAAGGATGGACTAAATCTCAAGCTTGGGGATTCCACGCGTGTCACCCCAATAAATATCCAAGAAGTACAAGCATCAAAGCTTGGGGATGCCCAAGGCATCCCCTTCTTCATCAATAAAAATTCCAGGTTTCTTCCAAACGTTTCATTTTTATTGTTTCGTGCACAGTTGTGTTTCTCTTGGAGCGTCTTCTTTTTCGTTTTCGTTTTGGTTTTTAGTTTGCTTGGTTTGTTTAGTTTTCTGAATAAATTGGTTAGACCTCCTCTTTCACACTTTGGTTTGCAAATAGTTTGGTTTGGTTTGGAAAAGAGTAGGAAAGTTCATGCTTATGTGGTAAAAAGAGCTCGTTTTTACTGTGGCTATGCTTTGTCATGCCGTGCTTGATATTGTTTTGGCTTTATGCTTAGTATTATTTGTTGTAGCCTGACTTGTCATAAACAATTGAGATTGCTTAATGTGCCTTGGATGAATCATGCGTTGTTTTAGCATATTAAAGCATAGTATAGTGGTATTCTCCTTTGATGCTTTATTTGGGTTGACTTGGCGCATGCTCACACCATGTTATGACTATCTCAAGTCACCATAGCCTTTATGATCCTTTAGTTTTCAACTTTTAGTATCACTTTATGCTTTGATCAATGATGTTTTGTCGCTCTGCATGATTATGGCCATTATTGCTCTCTTAGTTTGTCGCTCCCAGTCTTTTGCTAGCCTCCACAAGAAAGTATGAGTTCCACTCATGCATCCAACTCCCTAAACCAAGTTATTCCAAAGAGTACACCATACCTACCTACTAGCTTATGCTATTCCAAGTATATTCATGCTTTTGTTTACCTTCCACTTGTTATGAGAAAACTAGTGATTAAAGCTCTCACGAACTTGATGGCACACTTTACTTTATTGCCTCTAATAAACTTGAACCATTGTGTCTTCTATGTTGTATATGCTTGCACTTATTTGTTGGGAATTAGCAGAACCATGCTTTCATGGGGAACGCTTTCAACATTGCACTTGGTACTTGTACCTAGTTGATATCATGCTCTTTTGTATATGGATGTCGCTTGTGAAATGAAAGGGGAGCTTGTAAGTCCATGGAGTTATGTATATGTGTTAGAGAAATGCCTGGGCCACTGGTCTAATCCATGCTGACATGGTGGAAACCTGTAGCGTAACCATAATGAGCTGTCTATGAAGCATTCTTCTTATAAAAAAAGGAGTCCTATATTGAGAAAAAAGAGAAAAGAGAAAAAAGAGATACTATGAAAAGAGGAAAGAGATAAAAAATCACCATATTCCCATGGTAAATAAGAAGAATGCTGAGATGCTCGTTGTCTGCTTGCCTTGTCATTTTGATATGGGGATTCTTCCGTATCATTGGGCAAGGGGTACCCCATTGGCGGTTCTCTATGATACACATGTACTTACGATGATAAGAACTTACCGGTGACTAAACTTGAGTAGCATGAGGAGCGGCCCTCGTATACAAGGGACATGAGATTTCTGACTTATACTTCGTCAAGCATGTACACCATCGTTTGTTCACTTTAACCTTAATCACTTCAAGATGCTTATGATAGGGGCAATGATAGCTGAAAGCTTTAAGTATCATAATTTTTGGAAGCTCTTTATGAGACTTGAATCCCTACTTCCTTTTTACAAAAGGCCTTTCTTCCACCATTATATTGAGCCTCCGCCTTCTATATTTATGCACCTACTTTGAGAGCATAGTGGCCATTCTTAGTTCTATGTGCATTGTCCCAAGACTAGTTGATTGATGCATAACTTGTTATTGCTTGTTTGAAACTATTGTATCTAGTCACTCTTATGAACTTTGAAGGTGTCCTATGCATTTATATTTGCTACTCTATTGAGGGACAAGCTGAATACTATTATGCTATGTTTTCTTTATGTGAAACAAACAAACGTCTTGCAAAGCATTGTTATTCATGAATCTTTGGTTTGTGCCTTTTACTGTTGCATCTTAGTTTCTTTGCTTATTGCTAGAACTTTGTCTTTCATGTTATGATTGAAGTACTATGATCCCAGCTTTGAATGTTTTACAAATACTTTGATCAAGTCTTTGACGGTGCATGTCACCTCAAAAATTATTTTTTTCTTTTTATCACTTACCTACTCGAGGACGAGCAGGAGTTAAGCTTGGGGATGTTGATACATTGCAAATGTATCTATAATTTTTTATGTTCCATGCTTAGTTTTATCCACTTTCTTGTGTTTTGTTCCAACTTTGGAGTACTTTTATTATGATTTCTTGGACTAACCTATTAACAAGAGCCACAGTGCCAAATGCTTGTTTTCTGTTGTTTTTGGTTCCAGAAAAGTCAGAAAATGAATATTCTCGGAATTGGATGGGACAAAAGCCCAAGTGCCTATTTTTCCGGAAGGGATCAAGTGCCAGAATACGAGACGGAGAGGGGCCATGGGCCGACCACACCACCTGTCCGCGCGGCAAGGACTGGCCCGCGCCAGGGGGTGGTCTGGCCGACCCCAGCACCACCTCGGCCTCTCCTTCCGCCTATAAGTTTCCCTCGGGACGAAAACCCTAGGGACCCGATCAAAAATCCACGAAAGAGTCTGTAGCCGCCGTCATCTCCATCCCTAGATCGGGAGGGATCTGAAGCTCTTCCCGGCACCCTGCCGAAGAGGGGAATTCACCCTGGAGGCCTTCTTCATCACCATGCAAGTCTCCGGTGTGATGCGTGAGTAGTTCATCCTTGGACTACAGATCCATGTAGTAGCTAGATGGCTGGTTTCTCCTCCTTTGTGCTTTCATGTTTAGATCTTGTGAGCTCCGTTCATGATCAAGATCATCTATTTGTAATCCATACATGTTTTGTTTGCGGGGATCCGGAGGATATTGAGATGCTATTTCAGATTGATTATTGATTCTATCATGTCTTTGTTATTTGAGATCTTGCATGCTTTCTGTTGTTAGTAGCTATCTTGGCCAAGTAGATGCTAGCAACTCCAAGAGTTAGTATTTATGCTCGATACCGGGTTCATGCCTCTGGTAATTTGGGGAAGTGACAGAAATCTCTAAGGTACTAGATGTGTTGTTGCTACTAGGGAGAAAACAACGATCTTTTGTTCATAGAACAATTGTATTGTTTACTTTACACGCAGTTCGTAAAGCAATAAACTGTTGCTTGCAACTTAATACTGGAGGGGGTTCGGATGATAACCTAAAGGTGGATTATTAGTCATAGATGCAGTTGGATGGCGGTCTATGTATTATGTTGTAATGCCCAATCAAGTCTCAAAGGAGTCAAGATGATTAGTATATGCATGTATTGCTTTCTCGGTGTTTGTCAATTGCCTCGCTGTAATTTGTGCACCCAACATGTTATCTATCTAAGGAGAGCCACCTCTAGTGAATTATGGATCCCGGTCCTTGTCTTTTATGTACAATCTATAATCTTTTACTGCTTTGTGTTTACTTTCTGCAAACTTTTACTTCTTTCCATTCGATACGTTTAATCCTTTGTTTTCCGCAAAACAAGGTGAGATTGACAACCTCATCGCAAGTTGGGGACAAAGTTCTGTGGTTGTGTTGTGCAGGTCTCCACGTTGCTACTAGCACCGGTAGTGCGCCCTGCCAAAGCTCAGCTAGTAACACCTTTGGGGTGTTTCCTTGCTCCTACTGGTTCGATTAAACCTTGGTTTCATAACTGAGGGAAACTTGCTGTTGTGCTCATCATACCTTCCTCTTGGGGTTCCCAACGAGCTCTACATCAACACCACGCACCAAGCACTTTTCTGGGCGCCGTGTATTGAGCCATCAGTGCTCCCTCGATCCCACACGGAGAGGGAAAACACCTTGGAGAGTGTCTTGACATCTTGGCAAAGGAACACCGATGTCAAGGCCTTGTACAACGAGGGAGGCGTGATGCAAACTCCAACGAGGTGGTGACGATAGTCGATCCCCTTTGGTAGCAGGAGATGAGGCAAAACTAGAGATTCCACAAAGAGGGTTGTCTTTAGTCTATCATCTATGCCTAAGGGATACATGAGGGTGTGGGGGCTCTATTTATAGGCCAGCCACAAGTTCAGGGGTAGTTTGGGCATAAAACTAGGGTTTGGTGCGGAATAAAGGGGTACATCGGCCAAGGGCCTAGATGTTGGCTCACAGGCCCATCACTTAGGCCGGACAGTCCGGGTCAGAGTGACCGGACAGTCTGGGGTAGCCGGACACTCTAGGTAGTGTCCGGGCAGTGTCCGAAACGGCACACAGAATGTCCACGCCCGGACGGGGCTGGGGTAGGCCGGACACTCTGGCTGGATCTAGCCGAACACTCTGGCTGGATCTAGCCGAACACTCTGGCTGTGCTAGACACTCCGGCTGGATTGGGGCGGACTCTCCAGGGCGATGATGGCGGAGACTCCGGTTCTGTAGCTGGCTGCTCCTGGTTCATCTTCTTGGGTGACTTGGGGACGATCTTGGGGACTTGCCGTTGTAGATGTAGTAGCGTCCGCAGGACGGGCTGCATCAGCTCCCCGCCTTCAAAAAGAGTCGTCCTCGACTCTTCATGCACATCACTAAGAAGATGATATCGAGAGACCTTCTTGATCCTGGGGTTCACCATACAGTCATCCTTGAGAAGCTTGATGTGGTAACTCTTCAATGTTCCTTCACCTTCCATGAAGCCTACAACACTCACAACAAAAGCGAAGCAACACTCAAAGAGTAGCCAATTCATGAAGATTATAGCTTGAGTCCTCAAGTAGAAGGAAGTCACCTTATAATGTAGAGATAGATCATTGAAGGGTAGCCCTAGGTAACTCTCTTCGATTTGTCTTGTCAACCCTTTGTCCATAGAGGTTGACGCGTATGAAATTGTACCTTCACACAACAAAGACCAAGCAACATATGTTCGTGTCTGATAGAGGAGCATGTCATTTGTGGCATGTCCATTCTTGTTCACAACACTATTAGCACAACTCAAGTATAGCAAACGGGATGCATATGCAAGGTCAAAGTGCATGGAATTTGACTGAACATCATCCAAATGTGGGAACTCAAAAACTCCATATAACATCTTAGTGTGGGACTCAAAGCAATTGACTAAAATATTGATCAACATATTTGATGCAAAGCTAGGAGAATTCGGCAAAAACACATGAGGAAGAATATCCAAAGCAACATCATTATGTGTGCAAACCAACCATTAGAAAGAACAATTGTTCAGTATGTTGGATGCCATACACATATCATCAAAAGCAAATATCATGGGGGTATGAGTATCGCAAGCGGAAGTAAAAGCAACAAGTTTGCAAACAAACCAAATGAAAGAGCAAGTGGTCTTTATGTTTGTTGCAACAACTATACGAGAGACTTTGAAGCTCTCATGACAATACATGCTGAAAATGGCATTATGGTTGCACACAAAACATCAAAAATAGAAATTGTTCAACATTTTTGTGGCAACACACAAAGCATCAATATCCAATAGCAACAAAACATGATTGTCACAAGGTGAAATAATACCATCAACATGCTTGGAAGCAAACCATAGGAAAGAGCAATTTGACAACATGAAAGATGCAAAGCCTGCAAAAGGTATCAGAGCTGGGTTCGATCTTGAACTCACTTGTGGGATGCTCTCTAGAGCTCTTTTTGTCAACTCGTGCTCAACCGAAGTTGACATTCTTGTGCGGGTACCTACACACATCATAGATAAAAGGAAGAATGTGTGTGCATGGTAGAGAAACACATCATCCATCATGATGTATCTCTTCTTGTGCACATCACCATTAGTGTCAATCAAGTATGAAAAATATGCATGGTGAGTATGCAAGTGGGGAACATGCTTATCATGGCATTTACCGAAATCTCCAAAGTTTGAGAAAGCTATGGGGGCCATCTCAATAGAAACCATATTACCATTATTGTTGCAAGCAAAACAAGTGAAAGAGAAATTATTCAACTTATTGCAAGCAACGGGAGAAATTGTAAAACACTCATGACAAAGCATGGTCCTAGGGGTACCGTTGTCATCATCATTGCAAGCAAAACATTGGAAAGACCAATTGTTCAACAAAGTGCATGCAATGATATCATCAACGTAACGTTTATAACATGACATGTCTATGGCAATATCATGACAATAAAATGATTCCACATGGTCATCATGATGCATAGCAAAATCGACACATGGGAATAAGAGTAGAACATATGCCATGTCACAAGTATCATCCAGAGCATGCAAGTCATCACAAATCATCATGTCCACTAGTGGGATCATGGCATCATCAACACCCATATTGTTACCGTGTTCATACCTCTCATATGAAGTGGGTGTTGTGGTAGCATTGGCCTCCATGTGGACGACTTCTTCATCATGTATGGGGATGGCATCATCTTCATCCACCATGTACATCTTCGTGGTCGGAGGCATCATCATCTCCAAGCTTGGCGTTTCTTGATCCATGGAACCTAGCACATCATGAGAAGACACACTAGAGGTAGAGGGTAAGTCGTTAGAAATCAAAGTTGTCTCACATGACCTACCAACTACCACTCTCAACTCACTAGGTGTATCAGTCATGCCCTCCAAGTGGAAGCACTCAATCTCACGTATGGTGGAGTCATTCATCTCACTCTTGTTCTCACTTAAGTGGGCTAAGTGGCTCTCATACTCACATGGGATTGGTACCACATCATCACTTAAGCATATGGGGGTAGGCTTGGTTCTCTCAACTCCATGCGCCTTCTTTGGTGAAGGGAAAATCCCATGCTCACCAATCTCGACCTTGTCATCACCGTCTTGCACCTTGGCTTGTGTAGTCCTATTGACTTACTCGTCCAACTTGTCGAAGTAGAGGTCTTCATCCTCCTCATCCATGAAGTTGCATGCATCATCTAGGACGTCAAGTCTTGGCATTGAAGCTTGATGGCATGGAGGAAGGCTTGTTCTTGGTGCCATTTTGGTGGTGGCACGAGTAGTTGGAGGTGCCTTATGATGGTGTCGACGGAGGTCATTGGTGTGCCTTGCCAAAGGTTGATGTAGATGGCGCACTTGGTCATCCGCATGACGCTCGTGACGATGCTTCTTGTCCTTGGCACTCTTCTTGGTGAGGCTTTATAATGAGCACAAAGCATCATTAGTCTTGTCCATCATTCTCATGGTTTTGGCAAAGTTGTTGTCCATGCCGCGCTTGAAGTTGTCCATTTGATGGTGGACCTTAGTGCTCTCTAGGTGGAGGCTCTGTCTTGGTCGACGCATCTTGAGGAGCTTGTCGTTGTCGTCCTTGAAGTCTTCCATGCTTGGGGAGTTATTGTTGTTGTATAAATCCATATCACCCAAGCATGTGGAGTCATTGTCGGTGTAGTGCTCCATCATGTCATCCATGCTCATGGAGGCATATACATGGTGGCTCATCGTGGATTCTTCATAGAAATCATCCTTGGTTCTAGAGTCCCTAGACATGTTTCACAAGACCAAGTGGTGTATATGGAAGTGGTAGGGGGTTAGGAGTGCAACGTCAAACCTTACTTTACCTTGGAATATAGTATCGCGCAAGTGGCAACATTTGAGAGCAATCAAAACCAAGCAAAGTGAAGTTCACGTGGAACACCAAAACCAACTAACCACTAAAAAAAAACACACACACAAAGCTTATGGTGGATGCATATGGAAGGTGGAGTGTCCAAGAACAATCCAAACTCAAGATGTTGTAATGGCAAGTAAAGAACCACAATGATCATGAAGCAACACAAGTCAATCCACAAGAAGGAAATATGTACAAGGAAACACACACGGTGGGATAAATGGGACTTGCGTGATGAAGAAAGTGAGCTAAGTACCAAATGATTACCTAGCGAATACTATAAGCTCGTGTCGCACAAGTGCAAGGAGAGACGCTAGTTCGATTGTAATAAATTGGTGGGCTACAAGATATGCACAATAAGTACCACCTATTTGATGTTCATCGAGCTTGCGCTTCCTATTCTATGAGGCACTTGTTTCTTTGTTTCTTTTTCTTCGTTTTCTCTTTTTCTATTTTTCTCTCGTTTTCTTTTATTTTTCACTTGCCTCTTCCTTGTGCCAACAACTATACAAGATAACTATATGAGATAGCGCGCTCACAACTTTTGCTCGGAATTCTACAAGGTATCAAATGTGCATAGCCCAAGCAATTATAGGAGGAACTAGTCTCAATAGGTATTTGTTGTTCGCAAATATAGTGTAGCTCACAAAGTAAAACAAGTGGGGAGAAGTCCCGAAATTTTATACCTTTTGTCGCCGATCTTCACCCTTTATTGGTGGATTTTGCCTTGCTCACGGAATTTGGATGGCGTAGATAGCATGAACCATAGAGATGCTGATGTAGAGCTCTTTCTCCTCTTCAAAACAAGCTAAAGAACACCAAAATCCGAGTTCGTATGCAAAAGTTATGCTCAAAACCGTGAAATAGATTTGTTGTCTGCAAGGGGGCGGACATTCCGGGGCGCACAGGCCGGACAGTCCGGTTGGGGCGGATATTCCGGTCTGTTTAGGCCGGACACTCCGGCGGGGCGGATATTCCGATCCGTTTAGGCCGGACAGGCCGGTCCGATCGATCCAGAACTTCCAGAACACGAATGGGACGAGTTTTGGCGGAAAAAATCGAACCAAAACCTCAAATTGATGGGGAAAAACAAGGAATTAGGCCATGGGAATGCAGGGGAAGGTAGATCAACAAGTTTAGTAAGTAATCCACGGATCAAAACCTACCAAAACACACTCAAATCATCGATCGATCCAAAACACGAAATTGGGGCTATTTTTGGGGGATTTTCGAATTTATGGGGGGGGAAACCAAATCGATGAGGAATCCGTGGCAAGCAAAAGCTACTGATACCAGATGTTATGGGGTAACCCCGTGGGTGGCCCGATCTTCAAGAATCTCGTGGTCAAATCGATGGGAAAGTGAGAGGAAAGGGAGAAGGTAGCGGAAGCGGACGGACACCTCGCGAAGAACACGATGAACACATGCAAAACTCACACTATACAAGGATGATTTCTCCCGCCGGTGGCCAACGGTCCGATAGAATCCTCGCAAGGAAAGATCGGTCAAAGTGCTCCCTCGATCCCACGTGGAGAGGGAAGAACACCTTGGAGAGGTCTTGATGTCTTGGCAAAGGAACACCGATGCCAAGGCCTTGTACAACAAGGGAGGCGCGATGCAAACTCCAACGAGGTGGTGACGATAGTCGATCCCCTTTGGTAGAAGGGGATGAGGCAAAACTAGAGATTCCATAAAGGGGCTGTCTTTAGTCTATCATCTATGCCTAAGGAATACATGAGTGGGTGGGGGATCTATTTATAGGCCAGCCACAAGTTCAGGGGTAGTTTCGGCATAAAACTAGGGTTTGGTGCGGAATAAAGGGGTACATGGGCCAAGGGCCCAGATGTTGGCTCGCAGGCCCATCACTTAGGCCAGACAGTCTGGGTCGGAGTGACCGGACAGTCCAGGGTAGCCGGACACTCTGGGTAGTGTCCAGGCAGTGTCTGAAACGGCACACAGAATGTCCGCACCCGGACGGGGCTTGGGTAGGTCGGACACTCCGGATGTTTCTGGCCGGACACTCCGGCTGGATTGGGACGGACTCCAGGGCGATGACGGTGGAGACTCCGGTTCTAGAGCTGGCTGCTCCTGGTCCATCTTCTTGGGTGACTTGGGACGATCTTGGGGACTTGGCATTGTAGATGTAGTAGCGTCCGCAGGACGGGCTGCATCATCTATGGTCCCGATTCCCCAGTTTTCCCGCCGGCCCTCCCAAAAATCCCAAGCTCCTCTGTCCCCTCCATAACCACCGAGCGCACCGGCTTGAGCTGCGGTCTCGTGCACCGCCATGCAGCCGCTTCACCGACGCTCACCCACCAGATCTAGGAGCTGCGGTGTCGTTCACCATGCAGATGGCGTCATCGACCGCCCAAGCTCTGCTTCCTCGCCGCCGAAAGCTACCCAACCATACCAGATCCGCTTCATCTGTGTCCACCGGGCGTGATCTACTTCAAAGAGTTCCATGTCCACCACTCTAGACCAGCTACACAGCCATCGCCATTCACTGCACCGGATCTGCCTCAGCGACACTCTCGTCCACCGCTTTCAAGACGGCATCGACCGCCCAAGATCTGCTTCCCCGACGCTAACAGCCACCACAACCGCAGCACCCTCGGTGACCTAGACATCACTCGCACGGTACCGACGATGCTTAGACGCCTCTCTGACCAAGGTTAACCAAATCTCCAACCCGTTTTTGTTTTGTCAGCGGTATAGCAGGTTCAAGCCTATCGCAGTGAACTACATTTTTGTAATCATGCTAGTACATACAAGTCACTGGGCACGCCTGTTCTTCGTGCTAGTACATACAATGTCATTAGACATGTTGGTTTGCATTCGCTGCTCTACAAATATCAAGTCATACACATGTCTGTTATTTTGTCATGCACATGTTCTTATCTTAGTTGCTCGCATACACCAAGAATGCCTGCTATTGTGTAGTTCTTGCAAAATGTAATGTCAGTGGAAAATATTAGTGTGGATTCCCTGCTACATAGTTACTGACTCTATCTGGTTATTCCTGAGCTAAGTTCCTGCTATTATTTCCTCCCTAGCATCATTCTGTTATCCTATGGTACCCATTCAAACTCTTCGTACTAGTTCGATTATAATTTTGTTATTGCCATCTGGTTCTTCAAAAGCTACAACACTGACTATTTTCGTGTTCTTTGCGTAGAGCTCAAAAAGGCAACACTGAACATGTTGGTTTGCACAGCTTACAGGTCAGCCAGCGATGCCATTATATCTTTTCTGTATCTGGTGCTGGTTCATCCTAATCAACGGCATAATTAATCTTTACTTTATAGTTCATTCGTGTTCTCCATTCCTGCTCAACAAGTTCTGGTATGATGCGGTTATAATTTCTATGTGGTTCATTCTTAGCTATGACAGTAACTGCATGCCATTATGTAGCTCACTGCAAATTCCGAGTCACCCAATGTCTCTTCCATTCCAGGAGATACCACTGCTTCCATATATATTTGCTGAAATGACCTGGCTAGCTTATACTGAAATTCTAAGAAACACTTTGTTTGATTGCTCATTTTATTGTTGGCATACTTGTCTAATGCTTGTTTGTCCTGTTCTACAGGTTCACAAGCCACACCATTATATCTCTGGTTACGATTCAGGCAAAATCATTCTAAACTTTGACATAACTATCCTCTACTATATAGTTCATTCATGGTTTGCATTCTTGCTCTACAAGTTTGTATTATGCAGTTATAATTCCTATCTAGTTCATTCTTAGCTATGAGTAGTTTGTCTTCTTTGCTGTATTAACTTGTTATTAGTTAGTTTCAGACTGCAATTATTACTATCGCCACCAAAGAGGGGACTGCAAGATCATATCTCAAGGTGGTTTTTCAATGTAGCTGTCACACTCAAAGGGAGATGCAGTTGATGGATTGAGAAAGCAAATTGAGGACTCTGCTATCAAATTGATTCGCAACTGAAGTGCTGAATTTTCTTTCCCTTTTGTTCATTTTTGTAATATTTTTAAGAAGTTTGCAGCTGATGTAATATCTATATAACTCGCATAGGCCATGTAGGCATTTAGTTGACGCCGTCCACGCATGGCGGTACCATAACTGCACCAGCCAGGTCGATCAGGTTTCAGAATTACTGAAATAGTAACAGTAACTGATATGGGGTGGCCCGATCTTCTCAGCAAGCACTTTGTCGATGGTGATGGTGGATGATAGATAACTAGCATGTAGCTATGAACTCTCCCGCTCGATCCCTGATGCCAATGCAACAGCTCTCGAACCTTGTAGGATATTCACAACACCACGCTCTTGCGCACGCAGCCGTGACCACGAACGGTAGTCTGCAATCTACTAATTCCCAATGGAACAACAGACCACACTCAATTATAGTTGGTAGATTCGAACACAGGGTAATTCCAGAGGTTCTATGAAAGAAACAACTCCAAAATATTTTAACGTGGTCTAAAAACCTAACTTGTGACGGCTACGGAGGTTTATATGAGGGCTGGGGCGTCCTCCCCTCTAAACGGGTCTAAAAACAGCCATAACTTGGTCCAAACTGATTCGGTTCGACTCAAACTGATACATACCGACCCATATATGGGTTCGGTCTTATTGGCACGCAGTCCAAACGTCGTGGAACACCTCAAACGTGTAATTCTTGGTGCGCCATCTCTCTCTCTCTTGCACATACGTGATTCCTTCATTGCGTCCTAGTGCGCATGCCTCCCGCTCCTCCCTCGCGCACTTGTTGATATTGGAAATCAGCGCTTGTCCTTCTTGCTACAACTCTCCTCCTCGCGCAACGCTTGTGTTATCAATAAACCTGATCGTACAAAGATGCATAGACTTAGGTAGTATAAAGTTCTCATTAAGTAAAACATCAGGTTCAATTAAGAATGAATTCACCTGATAGTCATTATTGATTTGACTCAATATTTCCTTCCAGTTCAGCATCGAATCATCATAATCCATGTATATATCCTCATCATCCTCCCTTTCTTCATGAAAAGCCGTCCTCGGCTTTAGGTAAGCTGAAAGTGGGAGAAACAAAAAGAACAACGTGTACGCAAAGTATATGTATATATAACATGTTGTATTATTGTTGTTCACATGAAAAGTATGTCCAGTATACATCAAGCAACTTAAATTGCAGGTATAAGTGAAGTACAAAGAATCATGATCATGGTGAAAAACAACTAAATAGATAGTCTTGTTCTTCAATATTAAATTCAGTTTTCTTAAAGAAGATCTATGATCAAATTTGTGGACAAGATCTAACCAATTCAATATGTGTGAAAACCAAATTGATTCACACCATGCTTCAACTGCGCTACTCTGATTAATATAAACATGATCATGTTGTCCAGGATGGAAGATGCAACTCAATTTGCAAATATAAGTGAAGTATAGAGCAGTAGCACAGCTAGACAAAGACTTTTGGGACAAACACAAAGGATATGAAAACTTGGGTTCTATTCTAGCAAGATTACAACGATCCAACATAGGTAAAATTACTTGTGTTGGCTGCATTATATCAACTAGATCTGACTTTAGTTTCATACTATCACAAATTTCAGCATATGTCCCACAACAAGTCATCGACACACAACAAGTATGGCTGAAAACAGCATGTTTCAGTTCAGCGATTCTATCACAAGTAATGCATATGTGATCCACAAGAAAATTTTCATGCATGCTATATTCACCAATTAGATTGAAAGTGAAACAAGGAGAATATGTGCTAGAATTTAGACATGAAATTTCAGAAATCTTGTCCATAGCACAACTCATACTCATAGGTTCATTTAGCATGATGGAAAACACAATATCAGCAGGTGGTATTCGAGCAAGTATTTCTTTATGTGTAATCAGTACCACATGATCAAAATTGGAATTTGGTAAACCATCACATGGTGCTGAAACAATAGTGTAAGGCAAATCACAAGGAGGCTTCAGTAAAGGAATAGACTCACAATATGTGGCACATGTTGGCTGAAGCTCCAAATTAGTACCAATGTCATCAACAATCTTCTCAGCTGTAGTAGGTACTACGACATCCTCCTCAAGTGACAATACCAGATCGTGTGATACAGGTTGTAAAATAGGCGGCTCCCTTTCTTCAAAAGCAACCTGTACATCACAAGATACAACACTAGGAGTAGACATGATTATGTTAGTAGACAACTCACATGTCTCATTAGTGTCCACTCTCAAAATTTCTGGAATAGGCCATTTGTAGTTGTTCAAAAACATAGAACGTAGAAATTGCTTGAAATCTTCCCAAAGGATTTTTTTACCCATGACACCATACGCAATCCTTGCATCCTTCCACCAACGAGCTACCTCTTCATCCACACGTCGGTGAGCAAGAATGTATTCTATATGGCTATTAAACTTGCTATCGAAAGTACGACATCTCGCAAAACCAAATCCCATATCAATTTCCCAAATCTGATATTCTGGTGTGGCGGAACTTTCCAATCGCCACTTGATTGTAGTTGGATCATATGCCATGCCAACCACAATAGCTAAATAGTCATGGTAAACATCATCTGATTTCTGCATCACATCAACACTAGTAGAAGTCATGATTAGTACATTAGTGCAAAAACAAAAAATTGTTTTGGTGGCACACTCACAACTCACTCAAAAACTGACAAGAAAGCAGATCATACCGTTCCAAAGTGAATAGTGATGCTTACCAATTCGAAATCAAAGACTGATGCACTGATGTGATGAAGTGAATACCAAAGGTATAGAGAACGATCGCAAGGCACACAGGTTATTTATGGTGGAGCTGTAGGTATGGTATCCTAACTACACCGCAAACAAGTCCTAGTGCTGATCGTATGACAAAGACCCACGGAAACACACACGGTGGAGATGAATGGGGCAATTGCAACTATGAAAATGAGCTCAATAAAGTAAGGTATGTCAGAGGAATGCTCGTGTTGCAATGCACAAGGAGAGACGCTAGCAATGTCTCGACGAAACGGGCACAAGATTGCTAAACTGAGCAGCCCGCAGAGCACTAAGCACGCTAGTCTCGTAGGATAGTTTTAGACACAAAGAAAGGCTTACTAAGGCTCACAAGGATAGGTACGCTATATGGACTCAGTAAAAAAATAAACAAAAAAGAAAAAATTTGACTGAGAATTGGTCTCGCCACGCAGAAAAGCGGCATAAAATCCTGCCGCGGCGAGATGGCGGCAATTTTTTTCTCGTATGAGGCGGCACCGATGCGTGGTGAGGCGATGGTCCAATTTTTTTTTCACGCTGGAGCACAGACCTGTCTGCGGTCAGGCGTGAGGCAGCGAGCCAATTTTTTTTTTCGACTTGCCAAGCAGTACGCAACTAGGACTCTTTACTTGGTCGGATCTGACTTGATGGTAGCAGAAAAAGATGGTGGAAAACAACTAGAACAACTAGAAAACAAATCTATGAAGAACAGATCTAAATCTAATCGAATAGAGGAACTCGACCAGCAACTATTACTCGATTACGATGTAATCTAGGCTATGGCAACTCGTTTTGTGGGGCTTTTTCTGTATAGGATGAAAAACACTCTCTAATCTATGGATGGATTGTGGATTGCTTACCGAGGCAACGAGGAAATCTGATACCAAGATGATATGCTCACCGAGTAAACCCAGCGCTCTGATACCAAGATGATATGCTCACCGAGTAAACCCAGCGCTCTGATACCATGATGATATGCTCACCGAGTAAACCCAGCGCTCTGATACCAAGATGATCTTCTCAGCAAGCACTTTGTCGATGGTGATGGTGGATGATAGATAACTAGCCTGTAGCTATGAACTCTCCCGCTCGATCCCTGATGCCAATGCAACAGCTCTCGAACCTTGTAGGATATTCACAACACCACGCTCTTGCGCACGCAGCCGTGACCACGAACGGTAGTCTGCAATCTACTAATTCTCAATGGAACAACATATCACACTCAATTATAGTTGGTAGATTCGAACACAGGGTAATTCCAGAGGTTCTATGAAAGAAACAACTCCAAAATATTTTAACGTGGTCTAAAAACCTAACTTGTGACGGCTACGAAGGTTTATATGAGGGCTGGGGCGTCCTCCCCTCTAAACGGGCCTAAAAACAGCCATAACTTGGCCCAAACTGACTCGGTTCAACTCAAATTGATACATACCGACCCATATATGGGTTCGGCCTTATTGGCACGCAGTCCAAACGTCGTGGAACACCTCAAACGTGTAATTCTTCGTGCGCCATCTCTCTCTCTCTCTCTTGCACATACGTGATTTCTTCATTGCCTCCTAGTGCGCATGCCTCCCGCTCCTCCCTCGCACACTTGTTGATATTGGAAATCAGCGCTTGTCCTTCTTGCTGCAACTCTCCTCCTCCTCGCGCAACGCTTGTGTTATCAATAAACCTGATCATACAAAGATGCATAGACTTAGGTAGTATAAAGTTCTCATTAAGTAAAACATCAGGTTCAATTAAGAATGAATTCACCTGATAGTCATTATTGATTTGACTCAATATTTCCTTCCAGTTCAGGCAGTCAGAATCATCATATTTCCTGTATATATCCTCATCAGTAGTCCTATTGGGATCCACCCCGAAAGTCTAAGTAATCGGTTCCTCACACATAAACAATATAACAACATATGCTTTGAATTATAATTGGTTCCATCACATACAACATTTTTTTAATTTTGTCACATTATGCACCTGGGGCAAAAACGTCTTTGTATGTCCCCAGTTAACCCCGTTAGCTCCCAAAATACACTAGAGTGTCATATGAGACAATTTTTTTTACAAAAGTGGTCAAATAAGGAACTAAAAAATTTACAGTGTCAAATAAAGAATTATATTGAGAAGTAGTGTCAAATAAGGAATGCATCGTGAGAAAATTCCTTATTTGCACTAGCTTAAAATGTGGTTCCTTATTTGACACTGGACACAAATTTCTTCCCTATGTGACATGTACTGAAAATTGGTTTCCTTATATGACATTGCAGTTGCTTCTGTTTCACTATTCCGTCAAAATTTGACTAGATGGACCAAAATACCCTGGCCTAACCCATCGACCACTGAACCCGACAACACGACCGAACCCGCATGTTCATTTTGTTCAGTCCCAACTCCCGGCCCCATCTCAAAATAAATCCCCCGACCAGACCTAACCCAACCCGAGCAGCGGCGGCGGCGGTGGCCATGACGGCGGACAGCGACCAAGGCGAGATTGGGGAAGGCATCCAAGCCACGGCAGCGGGAGGGACTGGTGCGGCTGTGGAGTGTCGGTTAGGCCATGGCGCAGCTGCTGCAATATTTGTCTTCGATGCGAGCTTGCCTACAGGCCATGTCGCAGCTTATTCGTGTCTCCTTTTAATGAATATGCAGCGGTTGTCCTAATGATTTTGGCCACATTATTATCTAGGGGTACAAAGGTCTTTTCATATCTCTCTTTAACACCGTTAGTGCACAAAATGCATCGAGTGTCATATAGGGAAACTAATTTTCAGTGCATGTCACATAGGGAAGAAAATTGTGCCCAGTGTCAAATAAGGAACCTCATTTTATACCAGTATCAAATAAGGAATTTTCTCGAAACTATATGGTTGGTATCCCCCGAGTGATTTGCTTGATTGGAGTTCATGGGTACAATATGTATAATACGTGGATCCTTAAAAGGATTTAGTATGTAATAAAGCTATATGTTTCTGAATGTCATTTTTTTAATGTCTGTAGACCACACCATTACTCTTGTCTCTAGGAGTGATTGAGCTAAGGGATATTGCTTTTACTGTAAGGTATTTCTCTATATTTTCTTTGTGATAATTCGCTATTCATTTTGTGACCTCGAGCATGATGACTAAAATCTTCAAATTGTAGGTCAACTCAATACCAGCAGTCTTTGTTATAACAAGAGATCCAGTCCGTTCATTTGCACGAAGGTATTTATTTTCTGTGTCCATGGCTGCACAATCAAATCTTAGAACCTGCCCAATATCATCAGCAGTTGGTGTGTAGTCGGTGTGTATGTCGTGAGTGTCCAGCTTCAAACCAAGTTACACCTGAGTTCTTGTTGTAGCCCAAGGGATACAAAGGAACATGTCCATTATTAATACCTGGGCTCTATTAACATGAACCCAGACCCAGAACTGAGAACCCCAAAAATACCGCTGCCAAATCTACCAACATAAAGCAATTTTGTGCATGTGTGTGTTTTGCTGCCATTGCCCCTTTCATTTTTTTTGCCTAATTTTAGTCCCACAACCTACTAACATTGAATGTAAAATAAATATAATGAGTATTAGATAGTTGTGTGAAAATGTTGTGCTTTTTGGACATTATTATTGTACCTGAAGTTTTGTTATATTGTCACATTAACCAGAAGTATTGTTTATGGGTTGATCATATGGTCAAACCTGTGTCTTCATTCTTGTGGAAAACTTCGTCACATGGTTTAAATTGCTTTCAGACAAACTGTCATGTTTATGCATGTGAGTTTCAAGATATCCATTATATACAAATGAATTTTGCATAACTAATCTTAGCTTTTGGTTCAGGTACTTATGCATATAAAATGTTAGTAAACCATCATTTCTTATTAGGCTTAGCTTCACCCGTGTCAACCTGGGTTACTCTTAGCCAAGTGCGGAAAAAGCCCCCATCCCCCCCCCCCTCCCGTGGGCGACGGGAGCATCAGCCCCAGATCCTGGCGACCAGGCTCTTCCTCGCCCCCTCCCCTCTGCCGCTGCTGGCGCGGGCCGCCGAGCAAAGCCCTACGGCGCCGGCGGCGGTAGACTTTTCCTTCCCCGAGCGCTAGGCGTGGAGATCAGGGGCTCCCAGCCTGGCGACGGTGCATCATGTCTGAGGCGCGGAAGCTTGGGCGGCGGGGTCCTGGCCCTAGCGAGCGGCGGCGGGTGGCGCGGCGGCGTGGCCTTCCCTCTCGGCTGCGGGGGCGGCCCTAGCGGTGTGGGCTCCGGGAGAGCTTGGCCCGAGCTCCAGTGGCGGCCATGGCGGGATGCCTGCGTAGTGGCGATGGGTTTGGGCTTCCTCGGGTTGCAGGTGGTGGCGACAATGGTATGGTTGCAGCGGCGTGGTAGTGGTGCTGATGGGGCCGATCTGGGCCTGATCTGGGCTTGGTCGGCAGGCTGAGCCTAATCCGGGCCTAATTGGTACTGCTGCTATGCCCGGACGGCACTCACCATGGGTGATGGAGGGAAGTTCCTCTCCCCCACGCCGTCGGGTGCCTCAATACCCACAAGCCCTAGAGACCTACCCGCCCCTCTCGTCGGTGCTACGATGTGTCGTTGGTCGAAGTTGTGGCTAGAGTTCATGGATGCCAGGGTGGCAGCCCTAGAAGGTGGACTGCCTGGGCGTCTCTTCGGCGAGCGTCGTGGCAGTGGTGGTGGTTCCTACCCTCGGTCATGTGGATGGCGAGGAAAGTGCGTTGGGAGGCTTCGGTGTTGGCGGCGCTTCGGCTTCGGCAGCTCCCAGATCATGTGCCGGAGGCCTATCTTGGGGACAACGGGCGTGGCGGAAGACGGGGAGCGGCCCGAAGGTTTTTCCGGGCCAAAGCTCAGTGCTTCGGCACCATCGGCGGCGATGCCTGCGGGTACCTTTACCTTCTTGGGGGCGCCGATGAGGCTACCTTCCTCGCGACAGGGCTTCGAGTGAAAACCCTTGACCATTGGTCTCAGCGGCGGCGGCGCGGTGCGTCGTTACCCCCTTGGGGGCGTCATCGTGGAGCCCCAATTCATCCCAGTCTAGGCTCTTTGTCTTCGGTGGCAAGTTTAGGTCTTCCACGTTTTTCTTGTTTATCTTGATCGGTTTTGTAAAAGGGGTCTCCCCTTCACCTTGTACCTGTTCGGCCGATGTGGCTTTATTCTATAAAGCGGGGCGAAAGCCTATTTCGAGGAGGCTTAGCTTCACTGGTGAAAGTGAATTTGTTTACACATAGCATGATAAATGAATGGATAGTTGCTTGTGAAATAGTAAGCCTCTTTTTTCCAGGAGATCTTCGAACCTAGACACAATTTATGTCTTTACTGGCGTAGATTAGCTTTGATCACTTGGTTGTAAAATCATGTTACTATATGGTAATTATATCATCTCTTTACTTGCTACGGTACACTTAGCTAGCTGATACCTGGTTATATGTAATTTAGTGCAAGATAAGATTTAATTATGATAAGCTTCTAGCTCCCTATAGCTCCTTTGAAAGTTCTGTTTAGCCCATGAAGTCAACCTCTGTTTAATTTGATGTTCTGAAAAAACGTGCACCAGTTGTGTATAGACTATTTGCTTTCTAAGTGGATAGACCGTTTGCTTTCTTGCTATCATGTTAATTTTCTTTGATTCCTTTCCTGCATATTGTTGTCTATGGAGCTTAAAAAATATGATGCACCTTTAAGACTACCTGAATAGAACTTGTTTAAAAAACACAAACTAAGTTTGTTGGCCTATTGAAGCATCCCCTAGCAGTAAAATGCTTTATGTTCTCTAAATTACGTGGTTGTTTACTTGATCTGGTATAATTTATTCTAGACTTGACCCTGCAAAATTAAACTACATTAGATCTTATTATTTAGGACCACTTCCTAGAAAATCAATACTCAAATTGTTGGCTTTTGGTCGACACCTACCTTTTTTGCTCGTGAAAAGGTATGTAATAGATGAACTCTTCAATTTAGCATGCACCAACATTTTCTGTGATAGAAACAGATATGTCCATTATCTATAGTATTCATTCTTCACTTTATTCTCACAAGCATATCCTTGATTTTCTTTAAGCTTGAAGTGTCTGGTTCAAGAACCAAAATATAGAGAATGAATATTGGTATGTTTATTATGTAGATGGCACCCACTAAACTTCAGACTAAGTGGACCTATGGAGGCATCACACAAACCCAGGTGACTTACGACAAGCCTCATATCTTCCAGACGGTAACCTACAACCCAACCGGGCAGGAGATACAAGACGTGTTGCTTCCAGGACAAACCCTGCTAGACCAATCAGATCTTTTGGCTAGAGTGTTTAGGTCCAAGCTGGAGACTATGAAAAGGATGCTTACCAAGAAGCATATTTCGGGAATTCCTAAGGTGGACGTCTATGTGGTAGAGTTCTAGAAGAGGGGTCTTCCCCATGCTCATTTCATGTTGATCTAGCTAGACCACATTTGAACAAATTTCTTGATGATCGTTTGTCTCTTATCATGTAATGGTTGCTGATAGATTGTGTGTATTTCTATTTGGATCGTTTGTCTTATCATGTAATGGTTGCCGATATATTGTGCGTATTTCTATTTGGCTATCTTTTCTATATACACGAATATTTATATATACTTTATGTTTACATGTGACGGAGAAAATATTAAGATTCCATGGCAAAGCACAGGCATTAATAGCAAAAGTACCCGTGCGTTGCATGAGGAGAAACAAATATTAAAACGCTCCAACAAACAATGCGTGTCAACACTTCTCCTGTTTGTCACCATAACAAATGGTGGTCATTTTTTTTTCTATTCATGACAAATATAAGCATACCTAAGAATATTATATTGCAAGCCCCTCGTTGCACCAATTTCTAATAACGTATACTTGTAATGATGTTGGGAGCCATACTTAATTTTTTATTAAAAATGTTAATTAAAATGAATGTACTGTTGGTACACATAATAGCCTTACTTTGGCCTTTTTCTATTTTCTCTTCTAAGATAGAATATATTCTATGTTCGTGGGTTGTATTTTATTTCATCAATTCTAGACCATGGACAGGCATGAGTTCGATCGCTGGGCGGCAGCCGGTGATCGGGTGACCGGCTTAGCGGAGGTCCTTGCTTTTTTTTGAAATTGCTCGTGGATGTTGTAATATCTGGCCGTGCTTGATAGTCTTCCCTTCTCGCCGCCTTTGTGCTCGCTCGGTGGTTCGATAAAGCATTGCGAGGCAGCCCAAGATCCCCTTTGATTATCGGCAGCTCACAATCCCTCTCGTTTAATTAGCTTACGCCACATGCAAAGATTAATTTGCCACCGCCTGTTTGCTGCTTCCCGACTTGGCTGGCTTATACTCCCTCCATTCATAAATATAAGATGTTTTATCTTTATAAATAATAAAAACGTCTAAAATTTTAGATACATTCATTTCACGAAACTAAAATATTTTATATTTCTAAACAGGAAGTATATCCTAGACAATATTGGAACGTATATAAACCGGTGCGGCAGTGGTCAAGCGAGCGGCAGTCCTGAATCTATACGACATGCAAACAATTCTCCTCGTGTGAGCCCAGAGAGAAAAACATACTGTTTTTTGAACTGAGCGGTGACCGAGCGTTCTGATGCATGCGTGCATGTTCCTATGCCTTGCCGCGAGGCCGAGCTTTTATTATTATTATTTAAGAAACAATCAAACCGTTTAATATTTTTTTACTTACCGGTAGGTAACGGTGGTGGATAGTTCCTCCAAACTGTAGGGGCAAATAGTCCTAATATATTATATAGAGAGATCGATTGATGGAAAAATCTATAGAGAGGCGCCACGCGTTGCTCCCTATCGTGTGGCGGCGCATGAAGATGCGTGCGGCCGACCGATTCCTTTATATCTTCACTTATATCGCCGTGAGCTTCTTCTGTCCACACAGTCCTTATCCTCTCTCTTTTCTCTCTCTGCCGTGGGGGAGAAGTAGGTCGCCGCTGCCAAACATGCAGCAGAGACGAGCCGTGTCGGGAAGATGAAGGAACACCGCCAGGAGAAGGCACGAGGGGAGGTGGCCGACGTCGACGAGCAAGCGGCGGGAGGCGCGCCTCTAGGGGAGGCACGAGGGAAGTGGGCGCCGTGGACGAGCAAGCATCGGCGAGGCGCCGCGCCTGGGAGGTGGAGGAGCACCTCTAGGAGGCTGCTTCCGACGAGCGGACAGCGAGAGGCGGGCATGAACGTGCAGGCGGAGCTACCTGCACGAGAAGGAAGAGGTTCATCTGGCGTTCTCTGTTTGCCCCCAAAACGGAATTCAGGCCCGATGCTCCTTCATGCCCATCCATGCGGGTGCTGCAAGCTTCAGCTTCACGAGGTTGTTAAACAGATTTGTTGACGGAGCCGCAGGTTTTTGCAACTATGGCTAGTCCTAGTGGAAGTATCATAAGAAGTATCACGCATACCACTTTGGCAAAAATCTGATGTGACATCATAATTAACGAAGAGAGAGGTGTTAGTAGTATCATAATATGATACCGTATCATAGCACGTGAAACTAGGTAATTTAATGACCAATACATCTCATACACAATTGCATTGAGATTGTAGAAAAAATTAAATACAATGATAGTATGATATTACTTAGATGATACTAGCCACTAGAGAGATAGTATCATACACTAGTATCATATGCATGATACTAGTAATATAATACTCCCACTATGAGCAGCCTAAGGAATCTGAAATTTACCGGAGAAGACACCCATGGTAGCACAGGCAACAATCATATAGGTACAAATTATTCTGGCAGGTAGGCACTAATTAACCCGGTAATATGCACTGATTAGCCTGGCAATTATGAACTTCATAGTATATGCACTAATTAACCTGGCAATTATACAATAATTATTCTAGCAATTATGCAATAATTAATCTTGGAATTAGTCTCGGAGTAATATGGTCACTAGGACATAATCAATCTGGCAATTACTGCTAATTAATTGTGAAATTAAGACCTATTTAATCTGGCAATTAGTCATATGCCTACGAGCACCTAACTAATCTGGAAAATACTCCTAATTAATCCGGCAATCGAGTTCTAGTTAATCTGGCAATTAGCAAAGCCACAATCAGTTGTGTTATATAAACGGGCATGCATGTTTATAGTGTCCTTATTATGCCATCAGCTTCCTCTTTTTATTATCTCCTGCTGATGGAGCACCAATTTTGTTAACTTACCAGCAGCAAATGATGTGGTGCTGTCTAATGAGAAAAAAATAACAAAGGCAGAGCCTTTTCTTAATAAGAGAGTAAATGTAACGGGAATTATTTTACCAATAGGATGTCACACTTTGGCCCAACAGGCCCATCCTTTGTGCTTGCTTATTCAGGCCCAGCCATAAGGACAACGCTTCGTGGTTTCTCGCGAGAATGTTACCAGCCGCCGCACAGGATCGCAAAAATACGGCGCCGCGGCGTAGTCAGGTCCTTGATTATTGATGGACAGTACTACGCGTCCCAGGATAATTTCCCATATCTCCCGAGTCCCGCGCGATCTATGTCCCCAAAAATGCTCCTAATCCCGCTTTTATTATAAATTGTCCCGTTTTTGTTACACGTCGCAAAAAAGGGTTCGTCCACGAGACAAAAAATAAAAGACAGATTTTATCCTAGACCTCGTTGGAGTTTCAACGGAGACCTCGTCGCACACTTTGTAGCAAAAAGTTTTTTCTATTGTAGCAAAACCGACTTCGTCGGAGACTTTTACATGTAGACCTCGCCGTAGACATTGTAACAGAAATTTTGCGCTATTGTAGCAAAACTAGAAACAAATGTAGCAAAAAAGTTTAGCATCTGTAGCAAAAAAAACTTCGCCGGAGACTTTCACTAGGGACCCCTAGCAAGAACTATACGCTATTATAGCATAACCAGTAAAAGGTTGTAGCAAAAAAATCTACTAATTTAGCAAATCCGATTTCATCGGAGGCCTCGCTGGAGAACTTAACCGCAGATAGCAACGCCACTCTCCGTAAGTAGCAACGACACATGCCGTATGTAGCAAAGTAGCACCTGCAGCCATGCGGGTGGCCCATGGCAGCACGTACCTTGCAGCAACAGAGGCAGTAGCAACGCCATGGCAGCATGAGCAGGAGAGGTGGCGTGGTGACTCGGGGGAGAGCCATGGCGTCGCCCATCAGAGCTCTTGGCCATGTCGGAACACGCCATGGAAGAAGGGGATATGCTGATACTCGAGGTGGGGACCTAGGGTAAGGTGGCGAGGGAGGAGGGTTTGGGAGTTCTCCACCAGCGAACAGCGAGGCGAGGGACCGGTGACGACGGATGACGAGGCGGGGGACGGGTGGCGGCGGATGGTTTTTCGGTCGCACGGTGAGAAAAGGGAAGGAGAAAGAGGAACTAACGTGGGAGAGAGATAAGGTGGGCCAGCTTGTGCAGCGAGGCGCGTGCGACATTGACCCGTTTGATCCCCTGGGGGAATGACATCATTTCCCTTGATTGATTGATCGATTGATTTTGCAATTCTTTTTAGCCCCCGGGGGATAGATCCCCACGATCCCCCGGGTCCGGAGCAGTCCTATCGACACCACCCGAACCATCCGATCTCGGCTGTAGTAGTAGTCTTTCCCGCTTTTGCTACACGGTAGCAGAAAACGCTTCGTTGTAGCAAAACTACCGATCAGAACATATCGCGGGCCGGTCGCGAGAAGAGGCGTCGCTGAGAGGACGACGGAGAGCGATGCAGTGTCGATCTCCTCTCGTGGCGCCGGAGATGATCCACCTTCGCTCCTTCATATTGTACCCACCTTTTGTCCATCCTCACCACCTCAGACCTCCGCCAATCGTCGCTTCGAGCGGCGGATCAAACCCTGCCACACGGCGGCGCCATGACTCGGATCCGACGAGCGCCGGTGCTGTGAGGCCGTTGCTGCAACCGAATCAAGCCCAGCACGCGTATCCCCCGGTGTTTTTCAACCAAGATCCTGAGCTTGAAGAGCCAGCTCCATCCATGAGCACTCCCTCTCTTCCTAATTTTTCTTGCTAGGGTTTCACACCATTGTTGCTTTAGATGGTGCTACTAGGTAGCAGAAAAAATGTTTGTAGCACAATGTTGCAGTGAAATCAGTAAAACATGTAATGTAGTGTACCAAATTCAGTAGCAAAAATCTACAGCATGAATCAAAGGACTTTTGCTCCTGAGTTTGTACTAATATATTATTCTGCTACTTTTGTTCCTTGGTTTATAGTACTTTGGGAGAAGGTAATAGCAGTACTAACATATTATTCATGATGCATCATGAATCAAAGTTGCTACTATGTGTATAGATACTATAGTAATAGTATGCAACAACTAAAATTGCTTCATGTTAATAGTTGCACAATTATGGTTTAAAGCTTCAACATATTATCCTATAGCAAAAGGTTTCAAACTGAACGTTTGCTATTTGAATTTCAAGGGTTTGTGTTTGATAGCATACTCAGAGGATTCAACCTCAACTAGCCAGCTAAAGGATATGGTGTTGAAGGATATGTCGCCATTGAAGCATTTGCTACACCCGATTTTGTTTCTGAAGGTCCTGCTGCTGCAGGAAACTCTGGTCAAGAGTTTGCTACAAGGGCAGAAAGTGCAGGAAGTGGCAATGCTTCTTTTGCTGCTAGAGCAGATGGTGAAGAGATTTGCTCACAACCTCTTGTTCCTTATGTTGGTATGACGTTTGATGAGTAGCAAAACAAGTGTACAATGACTATGCTTTCAAGCTTGGTTTTGGCTCAAGAATTGGAAACATCAAGTATAGCACAGCAAGAGGTGCATCAAAGGATGCAATTTTAGTAGGATTTTTGAGTGTGTCCATGCTGGAAAACCAGCTGTTGAAGGAAAAATTGCTACTAAGGATACATCTGGTGTTGCTACTTTGGGAGAAGGTGAGAGCATGGACATGAGTAATTTTACTGCACAAAAGTCACGTAGCAAACAAGCTGGCCTCAAGATGGATGTTAAAGACATGAGGCAAAGGAACAGGGTGCTTCTGCATGATTGTAAAGCTAGAATGCTTGTTGGGAAGAGGAATGGAATTTGGATTATCATAGTCTTCAACGCAGAGCATACACACCATGTTATGGGGTAACCCCATGGGTGGCCCGATCTTCACGGATCTCGTGGTCAAATCGATGAGAAAGCAAGGGGAAAGGGAGAAGGTAGCGGAAGCGGACGCACACCTCGCGAAGAACACGATGAACACACACAAAACACACACGATACAAGGCCGATTGCTCTACCGGTGGTCACCGGTCCGATAGAATCCTCGCAAGAAAAGATCGGTCAACGTGCTCCCTCGATCCCACGCAGAGAGGGAAGAACACCTTGGAGAGGGTCTTGACGTATTGGCAAAGGGACACCGATGCCAAGGCCTTGTACAACGAGGGAGGCGCGATGCAAACTCCAACGAGGTGGTGACGATAGTCGATCCCCTTTGGTAGGGGATGAGGCAAAACTAGAGATTCCACAAAGGGGGGTTTTCTTTAGTCTATCATCTATGCCTAAGGGATACAATGAGGGGTGGGGGCTCTATATATAGGCCAACCACAAGTTCAGGGGTAGTTTGGGCATAAAACTAGGGTTTGGTGCGAAATAGAGGGGTACATGGGCCAAGGGCCCAGCTGTTGGCTCGCAGGCCCATCCCTTGAGCCGGACAGTCCGGGTCGGAGTGACCGGACAGTCCGAGGTAACTGAACACTCCGGGTAGTGTCCAAACTGGCCTTCTGAATGTCCACGCCAGGTTGGGGCTAGGGCAGGCTGGACACTCCGGCTGAGTCGCACCGGACACTCCGGCTGGTTCCGGGCGGACACTCCGGCTCAGTCAGCTTCAGGACCGGTGCAACTTCAGGGCTCGTGGGGCGACGCGGCGGGGGTTCATACCTGATGATGCACAGAGTAGTGGTATGAAGTAGCAAGCCATCCAGGTGTATGTCAAAGTCACATGATGAGAGGAGCGAATTCACCTTATCTTGAAGGATCTTGGCTCGGGCACGGGTCATCGGTCCACTTGGGGGACTCGGTGGTGTAGGTGTAGTAGCGTCCGTAGGACGGGCCGCATCAGCTCCCCTCCTTCAAAAAGAGTCGTCCTTGACTCTTCATGCTCATCCTAAGAAGATGATGTCGAGAGACCTTCTTGATCCTAGGGTTCACCATATAGTCGTCCTTCAGAAGCTTGATGTGGCAACTCTTCAATGTTCCTTCACCTTCCATGAAGCCTACAAATCTCACAACAAAAGCGAAACAACACTCAAAGAGTAGCCAATTCATGAAGATTATAGCATGAGTCCTCAAGTAGAAGGAAGTCACCTTATAATATAGAGATAGCTCATTGAAGGGGTAGCCCTAGGTAACTCTCTTCGATTCGTCTTGTCAACTCTTTGTCCATAGAGGTTGGCGCGTATGCAATTGTACCTTCATACAACAAAGACCAAGCAACATATGTTTGTGTGTGATAGAGGAGCATGTCATTTGTGGCATGTCCATTCTTGTTCACAACACTATTAGCACAACTCAAGTATAGCAAACGGAATGCATATGCAAGGTCAAAGTGCATGGGAATTGTTTGAACATCATCCAAATGTGGGAACTCAAAAACTCCATATAACATCTTAGTGTGGCACTCAAAGCAATTGACTAAAATATTGATCAACATCTTTGATGCAAAGCTAGGAGAATTCGGCAAAAACACATGAGGAAGAATATCCAAAGCAACATCATTATGTGTGCAAACCAACCATTGGAAAGAACAATTGTTCAATATGTTGGATGCCATACAAATATAATCAAAAGCCAAAATCATGGGGGTATGAGTATCACAAGCGGAAGAAAAAACAACATGTTTGCAAACAAACCATATGAAAGAGCAAGTGGTCCTTATGTTTGTTGCAACAACAATACGAGAGACTTGGAAGCTCTCATGACAATACATGCTCAAAATGGCATTATGGTTGCACACAAAACATCGAAAAGAGAAATTGTTCAACATTTTTGTGGCAACACACAAAGCATCAATATCCAATAGCAACGAAACATGATTGTCACAAGGTGAAAGAATGCCATTAACATGCTTGTAAGCAAACCATAGGAAAGAGGAATTTGTCAACATGAAAGATGCAAAGCATGCAAAAGGTATCAGAGCTGGGTTCGATCTTGAACTCACTTGGGGGATGCTCTCTAGAGCTCTTTTTGTCAACTCGTGCTCAACCGAGGTTGACATTCTTGTGCGGGTACCTACGCACATCATAGATAAAAGGAATAATGTGTGTGCATGGTAGAGAAATACATCATCCATCATGACATATCTCTTCTTGTGCACATCACCATTAGTGTCTATCAAGTATGAAAAATATGCATGGTGAGTATGCAAGTGGGGAACATGCTTATCATGGCAATCATCAAAATCTCCAAAATTTGAGAAAGCTATGGGGGCCATCTCAATATAAACCATATGAGAATTATTGTTGCAAGTAAAACAAGTGAAAGAGCAATTATTCAACTTATTGCAAGCAACGGGAGAGATTGTAAAACATTCATGACAAAGCATGGTTCGAGGGGTACCATTGGTAACATCATTGCAAGCAAAACATTGGAAAGAGCAATTGTTCAACAAAGTGCAATCAATGATATCATCAACGTAACATTTAGAGCATATCATGTCTATGGCAATATCATGTCAATAAAGGGAATCCACATGGTCATCATGATGCATAGTAAGATTAACACATGGGAATAAGAGTGGAACATATGTCATGTCACAAGTATCATCCATAGCATGCAAGTCATCACAAATCATCATGTCCACTAGTGGGATCAAGAAAAAAATTGGTGGGGAAGAACGAGGGTGAAATCCGTGGCAACTTGGGCTCTGATACCAGATATTATGGGGGTAACCCCGTGGGTGGCCCGATCTTCACGGATCTCGTGCTCAAATCGATGGGAAAGCGAGGGGAAAGGGAGAAGGTAGCGGAAGCGGACGCACACCTCGCAAAGAACACGATGAACACACGCAAAACACACACGATACAAGGCCGATTGCTCTCACCAGTGGCCATCGGTCCGATAGAATCCTCGCAAGGAAATATCGGTCAACGTGCTCCCTCGATCCCACGCGGAGAGGGAAGAACACCTTAGAGAGGGTCTTGACGTCTTGGCAAAGGGACACCGATGCCAAGGCCTTGTACAACGAGGGAGGCGTGATGCAAAGTCCAACGAGGTGGTGAAGATAGTCGATCCCCTTTGGTAGAAGGGGATGAGGCAAAACTAGAGATTCCACAAAGGGGGTTTTCTTTAGTCTATCATCTATGCCTAAGGGATACAATGAGGGGTGGGGGCTCTATATATAGGCCAACCACAAGTTCAGGGGTAGTTTGGGCATAAAACTAGGGTTTGGTGCGAAACAGAGGCGTACATGGGCCAAGGGCCCAGCTGTTGGCTCGTAGGCCCATCCCTTGGGCCGGACAGTCCGGGTCGAAGTGACCGGACAGTCTGAGGTAGCCGGACACTCCGGGTAGTGCCCGGGTAGTGTCCGAACTGGCCTTCTGAATGTCCATGTCAGGTTGGGGCTGGGGCAGGCCAGACACTCCGGCGGACACTCCCGACTCCAGGACTGGTGCAACTTCAGGGCTCGTGGGGCGACGCGGCGGGGGTTCATACCTGATGATGCACAGAGTAGTGGTATGAAGTAGCAAGCCATCGAGGTGTATGTCAAAGTCACATGTGAGAGGAGCGAATTCACCTTATCTTGAAGGAGCTTGGCTCGGGCACGGGTCATCGGTCCACTTGGGGGACTCGGTGGTGTAGATGTTGTTGGAGATATACCCAAGAGGCAATAATAAAGTAGGTTATTATCATATCTTCATACTTATGATAAATGTTTACATTCATGCTATAATAGTATTAACAAGGAAACCATTAATACTTGTGTGATTTGTAAACTTAATTTGAAGTCCCTAGTATAGCCTCTATACTTCACTAGCTTGCTGGTTGATTGATGATTGTGGTTTCCATATCATGAACATTGAGATGTTATCAACAACAGGGTCATATCATTAGGAGAATGATGTGATGGACATACTCCTATAGATAAGCGTAGCATAAAGATCAAGTCATTTCAATAGTTCAATTGCTATATGCTTTCTGATACATAGTAACCTAATTCCTTCGACCATGAGATCATGCATATTGCCTTTACTGGATGGATGCTTTGATGTCATCAAACACCACACCGTAACAGGGTGGCTATAAAGGTGGCATTGAGTGTTCGGAAAGTATTGGTTGAAACACATGGATCAAGAGTGGGATTTGTCCATCCACATGACGGATAGATATTCTGGGCCCTCTCGGTGAAATGTCATCCAATTAGCTTGCAAGCATGTGACTTGGTCAAGGGATCACATATCACGGAGCGAAAAGAGTACTTATCGATGTGAGGATGAACTAGGTATGCGGAGATACCGACGATCATAAACTCGGATAAGTAACATATCGTGAGACAAAGGGAAATTGGTATCGTATGTAAGTGGTTCATTCGATCGCAAGTAATCGTAGAAATATGTGGAGCCATATGAATTTCCAGATTCCTCTATTGGTTATTGTTGAGAAGTGTCTCGATCATGTCCGCATAATTCACGAACCGTAGGGAGACACACTTAAGGATTCGACGTTGTTTGAGTAGTTATGGTATTATGAGAAAGAGACCGAATGTTGTTCGGAGTCTCGGATGGGATCCGGGATATCACGAGGTGATCCGGAATGGTCCGGAGAATAAGATTCATATAAGGAAAGTCCCATTTCGGAGTTGGGGAATGGTTAGGTGTTTTCATGGGAACATTCTAGAAGGTCCCGGAATGTCCGGCACTCCGGAGGGAAGGTACATGAATGTGTCATTACATATTGGAATGATTGCATCATGTACTAAGTGTTCTCGCTGTCCAAAATAAAGGGTTTATTTAAATCCTAAATTGAAAAGTCAAACGGCTAGTTTGAAAGTCAAACGGCAAGTTTTGGAAAGTGGAAAGAGGAGGAGAAGAGGGAAACCGAGTTGGGGAGGGAGACCTCCTCCAACCGGCGGCCAACTCCAATGCCGAGTTGGGGAGGGACCCCTCCTTACACACACTAGATCCTATCCTCTAAACTAAACCCTAGATCTAAACCCCGGTTTAGAGCTATTTCGGTTTAGAGCCTTCTAATTGGTTTAGAGCCTTCTAATTGGTGTGTCTAATTACTAGACCACTAATAGCCTCTCTCATAAGCTCCACCATACTCGCACCGGCTTAAGCGAAGCCTGCTTGGATTTCCCTCTACTTAGGTACCACGCCGTTGTCTTCTTGAATCATGAGAGAGTGCTACAACCTCCATTTTCTTTGGAACAAGGGAGAGGAAGGTCTTCGTCAATCCGAATGTGTGACCGATCATTGCGGGAGCGCTTTGGAACGTGGCGCTGGAAGGATCGTCTACGCGATCTTGAGATCGGAAAGAGTACGACTACATCACCCACGAGAATCTGCTCTCGTTAACCGCTTTGGAATCTTCGAGGGTGAGTTCCTCTATCGACTCGTTGCTACAATCTAGTAGATAGATCTTGGCTTGTTTGTTTGTATGCGATAGAAAATTTTTGTTTTCCATGCTACGAACCCCTACAGTGGTATCAGAGCCGTGTCTATATGTAGATCTGTTGCACGAGTAGAACACAATGGTCATTGTGGGCGTTGATGCTTTTATTGTAGATTGCTTTTTGTGTACTTTGCATCTTGCGGTATGTTGGGATGAAGCGGCCCGGGCTAACCTTACATGACATCGTTCATGAGACTTGCTCCACGCTTAACATGCAACTCGTATTGCATAAGTGGCCTTGCGGGTGCCTGTTTCTCCTAGCATAGTAAAGATCCAATTTACAACGGGTAATCAACAATGCTAGTATCAATGTTGTGGTTCTTGTTCGTAAGTTAGAACGACACTTATTGAAAAGCCCCAAACCACGTAAAACATGCAAAGAAAGTAGAAGCGTCTAACTTTGTTTTGCAGGGGTGTGCAGTGATGTGATATGGCCATGATTGTGATTATATTTGATGTATGCAATGTTCCTTATTGTAAGTTGGCAACCGGCAGGAGCCTTATGGTTGTCTTTAATTTTGTTAAGACCTGCGTGTCTATTCAAAGTAGTTGTAATAGTTGAAGCTGGTGGAAGACAACCATGAAGAAGCGTCATTGACCTTGATGCTATGCCGGTGATGATGGAGATCATGTTCGTGCTTGAAGATGGGGATCGAAAGCACAAAGAAGAAAGGCCATATCATATCAAATATTATGAAATGCATGTGATGTTAATCCTTTATGCATCTTGTATTGCTTAGTAGACGACGGTAGCATTATAAGATGATCCCTCATACACATAAATTTCAAGTTCTAAAAGTGTTCACCCTTAGTATGCACCGTTGCCAAAGCTTGCTGCTTCGAAGCACCACGTGATGATCGGGTGTCTTTGATTCATGGGTGAATACAACGTAAGCAAGCCAGATTTGCTTATGCGGTAGCTAAGGTTTGATCTTGACGAGCCTAGCATGTACAGACATGGCCTCAGGAACACGGATCACCGAAAGGTAAAGCATGAGTCATATAGGAGATATGATGAACATGTTGATTGTTCGCCATTGAAGCTACATCAACTCTCGTGATGATCGGTTTTGATGTGGTGGATTTGGTTCGTGTGATCACTAAAACAATGTGAGGGATATTGTTTTGAGTGGGAGTTCACCTAGATTAATTTAATTATTAATTAGAACTCAATTTATCATAAACTAAATCAAAGTGAATTTGCATAGTTGTTGTAGTCATTGGCATCCGTTTACCACCTTGCGCTTAGTTATAATTGGGATGATAGAACTATAGAATTCTGGTTAGTTACTTTACGAACTGGTATCGTATTGTATTGAAGTGTTAATCTAAAGTTTAAAAGTCCTATTGCAAACTTTCAGTAAGTTCCGGTCACTCCATGAAATTTAATAATTAGTATTAAATCAAGAGTAACAATTCCAAATGTTAGTATATAAGTATCATGTTTATCTCCATGATTCTTGATATTCAAAAGATTATCTTAATATCAAGGTTATCTAGGATCTGAAAGAGTTGTTTGAAACCATGATGTGTGGAAGATATTGTGATATCGAAGCGAAGTTTTAGTTACAACATGATAGAGTATAATATGGCAAAGTCATGTTCTCATGTTTGATGAGAATTTGCAAAAGGTTGGAGACACTAGTTGTCCTAATCTTCCAAAAGGTTTTGGAGAGCAACATTATACTCGTGATTCACCGTTATAAGCTAAAAGTAGCTTGGTCATGGACGATTCCATGATGAAGGTGAATATTTGATGTAGATAAAATGTTTACTACACCAAGAGATTACTAAAGAAAGGAATTTGAAAGAACACCAAATATTTGATAATGGTGATCTACTTCAAAGTGCAAGTTCAAAGACATTGGTATTTAACTATACGCTTTGGACTATGTGTCATATGTATGACTCCACTATTGATGTTGATAGATTCTTTCAAGTAGAAGGAAATCTTGAAAGAGAATCTCATAAGTATATGGCGAAAAGAAAAGACTAGAATTGTTCAGTTTAAGTATATAGATGATATACATGTTATGGCTATATTCTTTGCTTATTAAGCGATGTGGTTCTTAAGTATTTTGATACTGAATTTGTTGGTATGAATCGTCATACGAAACAACACAATTCATGAACTACAATGGCCTAAGTAACTAGCAAAAGAATATGTGATGATGTTCATCGAGAACAAAATAAAGGGTTATTGTGTTGCTCGTTAAACATCAAAAGCTTGCCTTCAAGATTTGTTTTATCAGGTATTATGAGAACAAAAGGGTTGTTCAAATAATTGCCGTAATCCATAAAAGATGGATGATTCGCAAATCTCGTTGGAGACATCACATCCATAAAACTAGTGCTAAAAATGTCGAAAGACAAATTGATTGAAAGATCACTTAGGAAGTGACATCGCCGTTTAAATTATATTGGAAAGAAAACATGAAGAAACTCCATGTGGATGGAATTTTGGAGTCTTTTGATTTTGATCAAATGACGTTTGTGAAACTTTCCTAGAGATAATTAAAACTTCGTTCATAGGCCAAAAGGGAACGAAAGACTAGCTTATTGGAACTTGTGCATATTGTTGTATGGACTCCATTATGTGTAGTCAAGAGCGATGGATTTCAACTTCATATGCTTTCTCCGAAAATTTGAGTGAATATGTGAATATTTACTTAATAAGGATGAAGTGTGAAATATTTGAAAAGTTCGAAAGATTTTCAAGATGAAGTGCAAAATCATTGTAACAAGAATATAAATAGTTTATGATAAGATCATAAAGGAAGATATTTAAGTTACAAGTTTAGCATAATACCTAAGATTTAAGGAATCGGTCAGTGGATTTGCATTTCGAAACACCATAAGAGTATGGAGCATTGAGATATGTAATTGAACCTTGTTTGACATGGTAAGATCGAAGGTATAATTCATAAAACTGCTATTATATTTTAAAGATTAAAAGCTTTAGAGACTACCGTTTTCCTTTGAAAAGAGCTCCATCATAATCCGCTGAAATGACACCATATAAAGTTATGGTTTGGGATAAAACCCAAGTAGTCCTTTCTTAAACATTGGTATGCTTTGCATAAGAAAGATGTTTGCAACCAAAGTCGGATAAACTGTCTTTGTATTACTATTAAGTATTCCTCCATAAACAGGAGACAAAAGTGTTTGTCACTTAGAACGTCAAGTTTCTTTGAGAAGGAATTTTTCGTGAAAAGATGAGTGGGAGGACAATAGAGCGTTGATAAGGTTAAAGGAACCTTAGCTATATGCAGAGTTCTTGGCGCGAAAAGTGTTCGGAGGCAACAACAATGCTCATGGCTCACGATGCCTCAAAGGTTGTGGTTACGAAGGTCGAAATTTCTATTGAACCAAGTAGGTCGATTAAACAATCAAATACCAAGATTTGAGGTTGAATCATTATTTGAGAATAATGAGCGGACTACATGCAAAGAAGTGATGATGGGCCCCGACTCGTCAAATGGCTTGAAGCCATATAATCCGTGATAGTTCCATACACGAGAAATCAAGTTTTGAACTTGAAGGACCCTCGAAAAGGTGTAAGACCTTGCGTTGTGTTTGGATCTATAAAGAAGTAGACATGGATGTTTCACATCTATTAAATAGTCGACATGTTGGGAAAGAGTTCACAACAATGTTCAAAGGTTGTATATGACAAGATTTGATCTTTCATAAGCGATTTTTAGTCTAGACGGATTAATGTAGCAACCACTACATATAATTTGTTATGTGGTAGTAGAATAAACAAAACAAGTTCTTCTAATAGAATGGTTACCTAGGACGTGTGCATGACACGGTCCAAAGGGTTTTGTTAATTCAAAGGATGCTAAAAGCATATGCAAACTTCAATGGTTGAAGTAAGCATAGCGGAGTTGGAATCTTCACTATGATGAAACTGTTAAAGAGTTTAATTTCATCGGAGACAATGAAGATGCTTGCATTTGCAAGAAATTAAGTGGGAGCGCTAAGACATGTTTCTAATACATTATGTGGAAGACATATTGTTGGTTGGAAATAATGTATCTTTTATTAACACATATTAAGAATTTCATCCCGATGAAAGACTTAGGCAAAACCCAAATATTTGGCATCAATAGACGCTAATATGGTTGTGCCAGAAGTACATAGACGAGATATTGAATGAATTCAATATAGAAACTACAAGAAAGGTTCTTGTTGCACAGAAAAGATTGAAAGAGTTCAATGTTGATGATATATACAAGTGTATTGGCACTTGGTAAGTGAAACAAAGATTCAAGTATAGATTGATACTTGATGTATGAAATCACAAAGAGTATTTATATCAATCATCTTGTGATATGTACAAATCCAGATATGTCCTATGCTCTAAATGTTGTGAGCATATACCAGAATGATTTGTAAGATGATCATTGGACAATAGTAAGGATATTCTTATGATCTTTTGGAAGAACTAAGAGTATATTATTTGTAGAAGTGACAAATAGATGGTTAGTTCATTGTAAAAGTACTACATTGATACTAGTTTTGTCACAAAGTACAAATTAAGTTTATCTCAAACTAAATTAAGGGTGGCACAATATAATGGAAAGTGAGTTCCATAATGGATTTGGATGAGTTCCAAAGTTAAGACATTGTGACAGATACTACAACAAAAGGCTAAAGTGTATGACTGCTATTATAGCAGCAAAAGAGGGCATTTGTGTCAAGTAGTTTGTTATCAAACTAGGTGTAGTTCACGGGATAATACTATGAAGATATATTGCGACAATATTATCAACATGTTTTAACCCCAAAGAACTAAAGGTCACACCGAAAGACCAAATTATACAAAGCCATCTCATTAGAGAATGAGTGATGCGTAGAGACGCAAAGATATGCAATTACACACGGACCTGGAAGTGTCAGATCCGGAGATCAGTTGACCACTAGCAATCGTGTACATACAACACCGGAAAGCCATAGGTGTTGAAAACACAAAGGTTTGAAACTAGATTATTGACTCTAGTGCAAGTGGGAGACTGTTGGAGATATACCCAAGAGGCAATAATAAAGTAGGTTATTATCATATCTTCATACTTATGATAAATGTTTACATTCATGCTATAATAGTATTAACAAGGAAACCATTAATACTTGTGTGATTTGTAAACTTAATTTGAAGTCCCTAGTATAGCCTCTATACTTCACTAGCTTGGTTGATTGATGATTGTGGTTTCCATATCATGAACATTGAGATGTTATCAACAACAGGGTCATATCATTAGGAGAATGATGTGATGGACATACTCCTATAGATAAGCGTAGCATAAAGATCAAGTCATTTCAATAGTTCAATTGCTATATGCTTTCTGATACATAGTAACCTAATTCCTTCGACCATGAGATCATGCATATTGCCTTTCTTGGATGGATGCTTTGATGTCATCAAACACCACACCCATGAGGTGGCTATAAAGGTGGCATTGAGTGTTGAAAGTATTGGTTGAAACACATGGATCAAGAGTGGGATTTGTCCATCCACATGACGGATAGATATTCTCTGGGCCCTCTCGGTGAAATGTCATCCAATTAGCTTGCAAGCATGTGACTTGGTCACAAGGGATCACATATCACGGGAACGAGAAAAGAGTACTTATCGATGCGAGGATGAACTAGGTATGCGAGATCTGGCGATCATAAACTTCGGATAAGTAACATATCGTGAGACAAAGGGAAATTGGTATCGTATGTAAGTGGTTCATTCGACGTAATGTCGTAGAAATATGTGGGAGCCATATGAATTTCCAGATTCCTCTATTGGTTATTGTTGAAGTGTCTCGATCATGTCGCATAATTCACGAACCGTAGGGATACACTTAAGGATTGACGTTGTTTGAGTAGTTATGGTATTATGAGAAAGACCGAATGTTGTTGAGTCTCGGATGGGATCCGGGATATCACGAGGTGATCCGGAATGGTCAGGAGAATAAGATTCATATAAGGAAAGTCCCATTTCGGAGTTGGGGAATGGTTAGGTGTTTTCATCGGGAACATTCTAGAAGATCCCGGAATGTCCGGCACTCCGGAGGGGGGAGGGTACATGAATGTGTCATTACATATTGGAATGATTTCATCATGTACTAAGTGTTCTCGCTGTCCAAAATAAAGGGTTTATTTAAATCCTAAATTGAAAAGTCAAACGGCTAGTTTGAAAGTCAAGCAAAGTTTTGGAAAGTGGAAAGAGGAGGAGAAGAGGAAACCAGTTGGGAGGAGACCTCCTCCAACCGGCACCAACTCAATGCCGAGTTGGGGAGGACTCCACTCCCTCCCTGGCGCGCCAGCCCCTCCCACCTATATAAGGAGGCGGGCTCCCTCCTACACACACTAGATCCTATCCTCTAAACTAAACCCTAGATCTAAACCCGGTTTAGAGCTATTTGATTTAGAGCCTTCTAATTGGTTTAGAGCCTTCTAATTGGTGTGTCTAATTACTAGACCACTAATAGCCTCTCTCATAAGCTCCACCATACTACTTGCGGCTTAAGGCGAAGCCTGGGATTTCCCTCTACTTAGGTACCACGCCCGTTGTCTTTGCCGGAATCGCGAGGAGAGTGCTACAACCTCCGCTTTCTTTGGAACAAGGAGAGGAAGGTCTTCGTCAAGTCGAATGTGTGACCGATTGCGGGGGCGCTGCTGGAACGTGGCGCTGGAAGGATCGTCTCACGATCTTGAGATCGGAAAGAAATGCGACTACATCACCCACGAGAATCTGCTCTCGTTAACCGCTTTGGAATCTTCGAGGGTGAGTTCCTCTATCGACTCGTTGCTACAATCTAGTAGATAGATCTTGGCTTGTTTGTTTGTATGCGATAGAAATTTTTTGTTTTCCATGCTACGAACCCCTACAGATGTAGGAGCGTCCGTAGGACGGGCCGCATCACACCAACTACTGAAGCAAATTGGGAGAAGACGCTACTACCAATCTCACAAGAAAGTTTTCGAGGAGGACTCTCAATTCATACAAACTTTGCACAATCAGAACATAACCACGGCACAAATGATGGTCTTCCTCGGAAGTGTGCACGGTGGTGACCCGAGGTGCCTCGGTTATGTTAAGTGTGATGTGTCCAACATTAGAACTATGCTACGGGAGGAAGTATCGCAACAAGACATGAGCATGACGATTGAGTACTTTGAAAGGAGACAAGCAGAGAGCCCAACATTCTTCTTTGATAAGATGGTGGACAAAGACAACAAAGTGACAACTCTTTTTTGGGTTGATGGAAGGACAAGGGCCTTGTACCCCAAGTACAAGGACTCTATGTTTTTCGACACTATATTTTGTACCAACAAATACAACATGCCCTTTGCTCCACTTGTGGGCATCAACAACCACACACACACAATTATGTTGGGTTTTGCTTTGCTACCCAATGAAACAATTAAAACATTCAGTTGGATATTCAACAAAATCAAGGAAGCAATGAATGGTTTGGCTCCAGACCATATTGTGACAGATCAGGACCAAGCAATTGTAACAACAATTTCAAACATATTTCCTGATTCAATTCACAGATGTTGCATCTTCCATGTGCTGACATTAGCGAGAACAAAGTTTGGTAGACACTTGGTAGAAGGTAGTGCTTTTGCTGCAGCGTTCTACTCATGCATTTACAACATAGACACCATAGCAGAATTTGAGATCTACTGGCAGCATATGTTGCAAACTTTTGCTATGGCTAAGAACACACATCTTCAAAATATGTGGAAGATCAGAAAGTCATGGACGTCTATCTACTTCAGACACAGTTTCTTTCCATTTACAAGCACAACAGGGAGATCTGAAGGCTAAACTCCTATTTCAAAACATTAATTCGCCCAAGTGACTCGGTTTGGAACTTTGTGCATCAATATGAATTGTGCCAAAACCTGATGCTAGACTGGGAAGATAATACAACATCCACAATGGATACAACAACGTCACCACTTTGGGGGAGGTGAGTTTGTACCTTGCATATTTATGTTTCAGTAGCATTTCTTTAAACATGTTGTAGCATGTTTGTGCAACTTTTGTAGCAAAACAGAACACTTGATGTAGCATCATTCTGACAATGCTTTCATCAACATAATTTTTTTTAGTTACAACATTGAAAAGCAAGGGCTGGAGTTCTATACTAGGGAGTTATTTACAAGGTTCCAAAAGATGATTGAGAAATCAACAAGGTTTTACCCGGTGCAGGTAGAGGGTGAAGGCATGTGTTTTGACCTCATTCCAAACCCCGGTTATGGTGTCAAAACATATTAGGTTTAAGTTGTTCTTGGTGATTAGTGCTACAAGTGTGGATGCAACACATTTGAGATGTGTGGCATTACATGCCCTCATATAGTAAGGGTGATGGTGCATCTGAATGTGCAGCAAATTCCGGATAAGTACATGCTACATAGGTGGTCTGTTGTAGCCTCAACACCTGCACCTGATCCAGGGACAAATAGCATCAGATTTGGGATTACGGGAACCAATACTCTCAAGTATAATGCTTTGTGCAGAAAGATGAATGAGCTCGCTTTGGATGCTTGCTTCAGTGATGAAACATATGTTGTTGTTTCCAAGCTGATTGATGAGGCGAGCTTGTAGCAACCATGAGGAAAACCAAAAATGCTACGCAGCAAGAAGGATGGTCAAAAAATGTTCAACCATAGGAAGGTATTGCTCCACAACATGATGAAAATAAAAATCAGCAAGAACCAATGTAATGATGCTCCCAGTAGCACGTTGAAGAACCCTGCAAAGGTAAAGCCGAAAGGGCGACCAACCGAGAAGTCGAAGTGGAACAAACCATTGGTTGAGCTTCGTGATGAAGCGAATGAAAAGAGAAGGAAAAAAGCTCAAGAGCCAAAGAAGAAGAAAACTGATGATGCAATAACAAAGACCAACAGGAAGCCAAGAAAGCAAAAATGCCCATACTGCCATCAAGAAGGTCACATAGTGCAACAATGCGTCTACATGGAAGCTTTGATTGCGAGCAATGCTACGAAAATAGGGTTGAAACTCTAGCCATGTAGCTACATGTACTAGCAGGTGTAGCACTTCTATAGCTATTGTGTAGCATATATTCAGTGTACATGTAGCATCATCCCTGATGCAAAAAATTATATTTTTTTAATAGCCCAGGACATGTTTGTGATATGACATACTTTTGATGATAGCAAAATTATTGATCAATTGAAGCATACTGTTTATCTTGTGGTTCATGTGTAGCAAGTGCTAAAATTTCTGGCTTGTGAAGCATATGTTTGTTCTTATATATAGCAATTATGGACATGTAGGTAGCAAAATGTTGTTGGTGTATTTTATGATGGAAGCAAGAGTATTCAGCTTGTAGCATTTTCATGTTGTAACACAAAAGTTGTTTATATTTAGAAAATACTAAAAATTGGTATAGAAAAGGAAAAAAATATTTTATAAAATGAAACCTGTAGCAATTCTTGGACACGTGGGTAGCACAAGATGTCCATGCATGTAGCAATTTGTTTATACATATGTAGCAAAATAAACAAATGTGGTGAGTCAAAAAAAATGACAACATGTTTGGAGTAATTTTAATATGTAGCAATTCTGCCACATAGATGTAGCACAAACAATACTTCTATTTTTAGCAAAACTAAAACACTTGCAGCATCAATAGATAATATCGTGACAATCATATCATTTCAACGGGATCAAACCGTTGCCCATCCAACATGATAATTTGCGAGAACACAAAACACATCCAAGGTTACATGAGTTTTGACCATACAGGTGCAAAATAACAACACTAAAGATCACAAAATAAAGTTCCAACTAACTTCCTTTCACATGCTCTAACAGTTTCTCCCTAGCTACGCTTCTTTTGCAACTCATCATCCATGAGTTGTTGAATGGATCCTTTGTTTTGTCTTACCTCGATCAAATCTGATGCAATAACCTTCCTTAGATCTATTATTGCATTGTTATCGAATTTAGCCATGATCTTTCCAGTGAAGTTATCCATGAAGAGGATGCAGAAGAATCCACAATCAAATCTACCGAAAAAAACAAATAGATATGTTAAAAGGGCAAGCAAAAAACATATGTAGCAAGTGTAGGATCCTAAGGTAGCATACTATGTAAACTATGGTAGCAATAATAAAACAGTAATGTAGCATTTGTTTGCTGCTAGGTAAAGTGAGCCACTCGAGTCATAAGGATTGATAGGAAGCAAATCTTACATTGTAGTCTCCTGCGGGGGATCAGGATTGGTTAGTAGGAATGTGTCAAAGTTAATATTATCTACCAATTTCGACTGTTTGACAAGATCGGCAAAGTTTTTGTACTACAAAAAGAATAGAAACATTGTATGGTTACTCTTCCAGCAACCAAAAAGCACAACAATAAAGAAACTACAGCAGAAGTACTAACCAGATTGCGTGCACTTTCATCCAACAAACCAGCCTCCTTGGCACCTTTCATTGAATAAAAAATGTGCATCTATTTTTCTACTAGATTGATACATTGAACTACCCAATGGTTGAGTTTCACAATAGGAAAGTATAGCTACATTGTAACAAGGATAATACAATGATTTAGCATAATGTATGGCAGCATAAGGTAGCAAAAGGTGAAAGAGTCAAGCAAATGTGAACAAGATAGGAAGAGGATGTTAACTCACAAGGTCACATTTGAAAAGTTTGTACTTTGCATTCTCTTCCTTTAACTCATCCATACATGATTTTGTGTTGAATAACTTTGGATCAACACTGAGCTTCTCCTATTTTTGTGGAAGAAAAAAAGATGTCAGATGAGGCAGCAGCAAAAAACTATTTAAGAATTGCTACTTTGTTACTCAACAGCAAATAAATATAACTAATATAGCATCATGTGTGTAGGTAAGTAGCAATACAGTAATAGTAATTTAGCATAAAAAAGGTAACACACCTACATGGGCTAGAAATGTGGTAGCAAATAAATAAATCTATTGTAGCAAGATGAAGGAATAAAAGTAGCACAAAAATAAAAGTAATGTTGCAGAACATAATTCATATACATGCTTAAACAGCTTCATGCCTGATGATGGAAAACTGATAGCAAGTGAATACAACTATGGTAGAAAAATCAATAGACTGAAGTAGCAAACAATTATCAGTAGTGTAGCAGAACAGTTGTAATGAATGTTGTGCAAATAAAAATCAATACTTTACGTCTTACCACAATGTGTTGCGTAAAAGCGTATTTCCTCTTCTGGCGCGAACTTTTCTTGGTAATAACAGCAGACTCATGGTTGAATTTCTTGATCCACACATTCATCAACTCACTATCAAGGTTTTGTCGCAGCCGAACAGATGTCATGAAAGTCTTGTAGCAGGTGTAGTACCGCCCAATCTGCACAAAAGGTGGACTGCACAAAGCAAAAAACAGCGTTAATGGGTAGTAGCAACAAGTTAACTACAAAGTAGCATACATGTGAATGTATAAGTAGCAAAAAAAGGTAGCAAATATTTTCAACAACCGAAGGTTTTAATAAAAAATAGCAGACATGCAAATATCAGTAGTAGCAAAACAAACAAACACATGTAGCAACTGCTTAGTTGGAAGGTAGCAAAAACAATACTTTAGAGTAGCAAAACATAAATTTTACTATTAACTAGTAAAAATACTTTACTCTAAATGTAGCCACAAAATTAACTACTGAAGCATGTTCAAACAATACTTATGATGCCCTATCCTTTGCGTGGTTCTTGAATTTTCGACCATGCATCACAAATGTGGAGTAAGTTCGATCCACCTCTTGAGATACCTTCTTGTTTTTCAACTTTGGAGGTGTGAGGTCTCCCTTGGCAGCCCTCTTATACCTGGTCTTCTTCTCATGAGTCACCAAACCCAAACTTAGCACTTGACTCAATGTTAACAACAGCTACAAAAATAAAAAAAACAAATTGTATATGAAGGAAAACAATCAGGAGCATATGTATGAAGGTGCAGAAATGCTACAAAATCGTTCATACCAGCTGGAATTGGATCAGATGGTGTTGCAGGCTCGACCAAAGTGGAAGGTGCTGGCTGAATAGTCTCAGAGGCTTTTGAGACACCAGCGGTCGGTTCATTGTTGGGTTTGGAAGGTTGGAGAGCTTGTGAAGTGCAAAACTCTGCATATTCCTCAGTCCCAGGTTCAAACAGATCAAACGAGGTGCATCTGGAGCACTATTCCATGTTGCATCAGAAATATCCTTCCTAGGGCTACAGCGAATTCGCGACCTATCAGGGCTAACAACATCAGGCTGCTCAGTAGCATCAGCTCCCTTGGTCGTAGAATCTAGAATTATTGATGATTACGGTACATCGACTCTTTTTGTTGCCTGCCTTGTAACACACTTTCCTGCCCGAGCAAGCTCCTTAGCGGTACTGCAAAGATATCATGCTCCCGGCAGTAGCTGCGACGCCATCATGCTCCTCAACTGATGTCGTATCGCCATCATGCTCCCCGACAGTAGCTGCGACATCAGCATGCTCATGACCCTCAGCTGCAGCGGCACCATCATCCTCAGGCTTTGATGCAGCAAAAACATTATCGTCGTCCTCTGTTCCTAAATCGTCATCCTCCTCCGACAAATCATCACAACCTAAGGTATTGGTAGGGAAGGCAACACTTGGCCCAGCTCCTTTTTTACTTGCTTCTTCAACATCAACCAAAAGTGTAGACATGCGTTGAGCCTGCATGTGTTTCAGACCAGCAGAGAGTTCTTCATTGTTTTGTCAACATCAGCTCAAAAATTGCCTTGTGCTTCTCATACAAGTGCTTGAAACGAGGGGGAACCTGTCAGCAATACATTAGAAGCATGTTAGTAAGCATGGAAAAGGCAGCAGCATAGGAATATAACCAATGAAGCATAGTTTGCGAAAGTAAATAGCAAAAAAAGTAATGTAGCAAAAATAGTCGTAATACAGTTTGACAAATCTACAAGGTGATTGGAAAATTAGTAGCAAAAGAAGATAAGTATTGTAGCAAAAATTTAAAAATAAAGTAGCAATAAAATAAAGTTAATGTAGCATACAAAGTTTTTATATACACATGTTGTATATTAGTTATCTACTAAACACTAAGGTAGCAAATGAAAAATACTAAGTTAGCAGAATAGCTGCAGTAAAAGTAGCAATAATAATACACTAAAGCAGCAGATAACTTTGAATACTAGATGAAACCCATACATGATGTTGTTGTATAAGTTGTAGCAGAACAATAAAAATAAAGTAGCACAATATGTGCACTAAATTAGCAATAATAATACAGTAATGCAGCAGAACACTTTGAATACTAGTTGAAAACACCTACATAAATTGACTATATACCTAATAGCAGAACAATAAGACTATGGAAGCAAAATCTATGCACTAAAGTAGCAAAAACAAAACAGTATTGTAGCATCTATTATACCTAAAAATTCTGGCTACTAGGGAAATTTAGCCATTCGTGCAATGAGCCAGATGGATTAACTTCGGCTTCTTCAGCTTGGGAGGTTTGGTTCACATGATCACCGATAGTGGCACTACCATAAGGCGTCAAGGACAGCGGCATAAACTACACACAAAAGAAAAATCATGTCAAGAGGATTAATAGCAAAAGAAGAAAAAATTAAATGTTTGAGAGTGTAAAGTGTCTAACCTCTCACCTCCTAAAAATTGTAGTGTTGTTCAATATCTTCCTATCATAGTCATGTTCTACAACAAATGCAAAGTCACCAGACTTAACTGAGCATACTCTAGGCAATGACTTGTCAAAGTTGTTATCGCTTGGTGGGAAATCCAAATGGTCCATATATGCAATCTACAAAAAAGCGAAAACATTGTTAGGGAAGCACCAAAAAACACAGCAAATGAAATGAAAAATCATAACATGATGCGAGAGACACAACTTACCCCAAAAAGAACAAAAGGACCAGTTATCCAGAATTCAAATGTGGTAGAGTCCTTTGGCAAAACAAGCTCTATCTTCTTCTTCTTCTGAATATTGCTCACCGCTTGCATCGCTAACCCCAATATATGCTCATCCCATTCATACTCATCAATTTTGGTTGGGTTAGCCATAAGAGCAACATATTCCAATGATATGTGGTTAGAGCTTTTAGAACAAACAATAGTGCCAAGGTTAAGAAGATCCCATGTATGAATGATGGTTGCCTCATCTGTATCTTCACATTTGTTTAGGATATCAACAGCAATAGCTATATCTACCCTTTCCTTGCCGGCATGGTACAATTCCCGAACACCATCAAGTTCTGCACCTCCAGTGTTGGAAAGATCGATTGGCTTGTTCCCGCAGCGGACTCCAAAAACTTTCCTCACCATATCCCTGGTAAGAACCATCTGGTTTTTTCTGAAGCTTGTACTCACGCAAACGAGGAGTTATATGACCAGCAACAAAGTCAGTAAGCTTATTAGGAATCCTGAATGGAGGCACATTCATCATGGCTTTGAATGCACTCTTTCCTTTGATAATTGCTCTCTTAGCTGGACTAAGGCCGTCTATGATGCTGCACAACCGCTTAGCACCGAACCTGTCCTTTGACATTGATGAGTGCATATTTGCATCATGTTTTACATTATTATTTTGCATTGTAGATGTAGGATTTTGGTATTTTACGGTGTTCGCATGCACATTTTATGTCTATTTTCACCAGGATCAGGACAGATGATTGATCCAATGGATACAATTATTGAAGCAGTTGTACTGTGGAGAAAAGGAGTCAAAACAACGTAAATCACTTATTTGGGAAATATTGATAATACTAGAAGAAAACCAGAAGCGGGCAAAGGAGGCAGAGAGCGTAACGACCAACTATACAGCAGGAGAATTTCTTCCGCCCATATAGCTCTGGTCATATAGTTGGCGCCGCCTCCACCTCGTCAAATAGTTTCACCCCGTGCAATTGGTTCGAAGAGACGACATACAGAACACCTAGAAATCACAAAAACCTCACCTCCGAAAGGCATCTGGAGGGGGAACTCATCTTGCTTGCCCTTTTAACATATCTATTTGTTTGTTTTTTGGTAGATTTGATTGTGGATTCTTCTGCATCCTCTTCATGGATAACTTCACTGGAAAGGTCATGGCTGAATTCGACAACATCACAATACTAGATCTAAGGAAGGTTATTGCATCAGATTTGATCGAGGCAAGACAAAACAAAGGATCCATTCAACATCTCATGGATGATGAGTTGCAAAAGAAGCGTAACTAGCGAGAAACTATTATAGTATGTGAAAGGAAGTTAGTTGGAACTTTATTTTCTGATCTTTAGTGTTGTTATTTTGCACTTGTATGGTCAAAACTCATGTAACCGTGGATGTGTTTTGTGTTCTCGCAAATTGTCATGTTGGATGGACAACGGCTTAATCCCGTTGAAATGATATGATTGTCATGATATTATCTATTGATGCTGCAAGTGTTTTAGTTTTGCTAAAAATAGAAGTACTGTTTGTGCTACATACATGTGGCAGAATTGCTACATATGAAAATTACTCCAAACATGTTGTCAATTTTTTTGACTCAACACATTTGTTTATTTTGCTACATATGTATAAACAAAGTGCTACATGCATGGACATCTTGTGCTACCCACGTGTCCAAGAATTGCTACAGGTTTCACTTTATAAAATATTTTTTTCGTTTTTTGTACCAATTTTTAGTATTTTATGAATGTGAACAACTTTTGTGTTACAACATGAAAATGCTACAAGCTGAATACTCTTGCTTCCATCATAAAATACACCAATGACATTTTGCTACCTTCATGTCCATAATTGCTATATATAAGAACAAACATATGCTTCACAAGCCAGGAATTTTAGCACTTGCTACACTAAACCACAAGATAATCAATATGCTTCAATTGATCAATAATTTTGCTATCATCAAAAGTATGTCATATCACAAACATGTCCTAGGCTATTAAAACAAGATAATTTTTTGCATCAGGAATGATGCTACATGTACACTGAATATATGCTACACAATAGTTATAGAAGTGCTACACCTGCTAGTACATGTAGCTGCATGGCTAGAGTTTCAACTCTATTTTCACAGCATTGCCCGCAATCAAAACTTCCATGTAGACGCATTGTTGCAATGTGTGACCTTCTTCATGGCAGTATGGGCATTTTTGCTTTCTTGGCTTCCTGTTGGTCTTTGTCGTTACATCATCAGTTTTCTTCTTCTTTGGCTCTCTAGCTTTTTTTCCTTCTCTTTGCATTTGCTTCATCACAAAGCTCAACCAATGGTTTGTCCTGCTTCAACTTCTCGGTTGGTCGCCCTTTTGGCTTTACCCTCGTAGGGTTCTTCAACGTGCTAGTGGGAGCATCATTACATTAGTTTTCTTGCTGATTTTTGTTTTCATCATGTTGTGGAGCAATACCTTCCTATGGTTGAACATTTTCTGACCATCCTTCTTGCTCCCTTTCTTCTTGCTATGTAGCATTTTTCGTTTTCCTCATGGTTGCTACAAGCTGACTCGCCTCATCAATCATCTTGGAAACAACAACATATGTTTCATCACTGAAGCAAGCATCTGAAGCAAGCTCATTCATCTTTCTGCACAAAGCATTATACTTGAGAGTATTGGTTCCCGGAATCCCAAATCTGATGCTATTTGTCCCTGGATCAGGTGCAAGTGTTGAGGCTGCAACAAACCACCTATGTAGCATGTACTCATCCAGAATTTGCTGCACATTCAGATGCACCATCACCCTTACTATATGAGGGCATATAATGCCACACATCTCAAATGTGTTGCATCCACACTTGTAGCACTCATCATCAAGAACAACTTGAACCTGATATGTTTTGACACCATAACCGGAGTTTGGAATGAGGTCAAAACACATGCCTTCACCCTCTGCCTGCACGGGGTAAAACCTTGTTGATTTCTCATTCATCTTTTGAAACCTTGTAAATATCTCCCTAGTATAGAACTCCAGCCCCTGCTTTTCAATGTTGTAACTGAAAATTTTTATGTTGATGAAAGCACTGTCAGAATGATGCTACATCAGGTGTTTTGGTTTGCTACAGTAGTTGCACAAACAGGCTACAACATGTTTAAAGAAATGCTACTGAAACATAAATCTGCAAGGTACAAACTCACCTCCCCCAAAGTGGTGACGTTGTTGTATCCATTGTGAATGTTGCATTATCTTCTCGGTCTAGCATCAGGTTTTGGCACAATTCATATTGCTGCACAAAATTCCAAACCAAGTCACTTGGGAGAATTAATGTTTTAAAATAGGAGTTTAGGCCTTTAGATCTTCCCGTTAGGATGGTAAATGGAAAGAAATTGTGTCTGAAGTAGACATGCGCCCATGACTTTCTAGTCTTCCACATATTCTAAAGATGTGTGTTCTCAGCCATAGCAAAAGTTTGCAACATATGCTGCCAGCAGATCTCAAATTCTGCTATGGTGTCCGTGCTGTAAATGCATGACTGGAACGCTGCAGCAAAAGCGCTACCTTCTACCAAGTGTCTACCAATCTTTGTTCTCGCTAATCTCAGCACATGGAAGATGCAGCATCTGTGAATTGAATCAGGAAATATGTTTGAAGTTGTTGTTGCCATTGCTTGGTCCTGATATGTCATAATATGGTCTGGAGCCAAACCGGTCATTGCTTCCTTGATTTTGTTGAATACCCAGCTGAATGTTTCAATTGTTTCATTGGGTAGCAAAGCACATCCCAACACAATTGTGTGTGTGTGGTTGTTGATGCCCACAAGTGGAGCAAAGGGCATGTTGTATTTGTTGGTACAGAATGTAGTGTCGAAAAACACATAGTCCTTGTACTTGGGGTACAAGGCCCTTGTCTTGCCATCAACCCAAAAAAGAGTTGTCACTGTGTTGTCTTTGTCCACCATCTTATCAAAGAACATGTCGGGCTCCCTGCTTGTCTCCATTCAAAGTACTCAATCTTCATGCTCATGTTTCATTGCGACACTTCCTCCCGTAGCATAGTTCCAATGTTGGACACATCACGCTTAACACAACCGAGGCACCTCGGGTCACCATCGTGCACACTTCCGAGGCAACCCATCATTTGTGTCGTGGTTATGTTCTGATTGTGCAAAGTTTGTATGAACTAAAAGTCCTCCTCGGAAACTTTCCTGTGAGATCGGTAGTAGCGTCTTCTCCCAATTTGCTTCACCAGTTGGTGTGTGTGCTCTGCGTTGAAGACTGTGACAGTCCAAATTCCATTCCTCTTCCCAACAAGCATTCTAGATTTACAATCATGCCGAAGCACCCTGTTCTTTTGTCTCATGTCTTTAACATCCATCTTGAGGCCAGCTTGTTTTCTACGTGACTTTTGTGCAGTAAAATTACTCATGTCCATGCTCTCACCTTCTCCCAAAGTAGCAACACCAAATGTATCCTTAGTAGCAAGTTTTCCTTCAATAGCTGGTTTTCTAGCATGGACACACTCAAAAATCCTACTAAGAATTGCATCCTTTGATGCACCTCTTGTTGTGCTATACTTGGTGTTTCCAATTCTTAAGCCAAAACCAAGCTTGAAAGCATAGTCATTTTACACTTGTTTTTCTATTTCGAGGTCGTCAAATGTCATACCAACATAAGGAACAAGAGGTTGCAAGCAAATCTCTTCACCAGCTTCTTCACCAGCTTCTCTAGCAGCAAAAGAAGCATTGCCACTTGCTGTACTTTCTGCCCTTGTAGCAAACTCTTGACCGGAGTTTCCTATAGCAGCAGGACCTTCAGAAACAAAATCGGGAGTAGCAAATGCTTCAGCGGCGGCATATCCTTCAACACCATATCCTTCAGTTGGCTGGTTGAGGTCGAATCCTTCGAGTATGCTATCAAACACAAACCCCTGAAATTCAAATAGCAAAAGTTCAGTTTGAAACCTTTTGCTACAGGATAATATGTTGAAGCTTTAAACCATAATTGTGCAACCTATTAACATGAAGAAATTTTAGTAGCTAGATACTATTACGATAGTATCTGTACAGTACAGTACATGTTAGTATTGCAGAGTAGCAACTTTGATTCATGATGCAGCATGAATAATATGTTAGTACTGCTATCACCTTCTCCCAAAGTACTATAAACCGAGCAACAAAAGTAGCAGAATAATATGTTAGTACAAACTCAGGAGCAAAAGTCCTTTGATTCATGCTGCAGATTTTTGCTACTGAATTTGGTACACTACATTACATGTTCTACTAATTTCACTGCAGCATTTTGCTACAACGTACATTTTTTCTGCTACCTAGTAGCACCATCTGAAGCAACAATGGTGTGAAACCCTTGCAAGGAAAATTAGGAAGAGAGGGAGTGCTCATCGACGGAGCTGGCTCTTAAAGCTCAGGATCTTGGTTGAAAAACATCGGGGGATTCGTGATGAGGACATCCCTACAATTACACCTACCCCAATAACTAATGAAGATGATCCAGCTATTGCAAGGAAGGATCAGTCCAATGAGATTAGAATTGGACCCATTACAAGAGCTCGTGCTAAGCTACTTGAACAACGGGTGAATTTACTCCTAAATGAATTTGGTTCTTTAATTGATGAGAACTTTATACTGCCTAAGTCTATCATTTATGTATGATTAGGTTCGTTGGAGAAACAAGCATGGCGCGAGGAGGAGAAGGGCTACAAGAGGAGCCCAGCATGATGATCGCCCAAGGATGCGCGAGGGAGGAGCGGGAGGAAGACGCAAGAAAAGATCATCAAGACGAAGGCCAAAGGATCTGCCACGACCGGAGTGTTCGGTCGAGTCCACCCGGACTGTCCGGCCTGCCCGAGAGAAGATTTGGCATGGACAATCAGTACACCAGACCGGACACTACCCAGACACCTCCCGGAAACTTCAAAGTTTCTGGCCAGACCGGACTGTCCGGCACACTCCACCCAGATTGTCCGGCCCGACCGGACTGTCCGGCCTATACCAGCCGGAATGTCCGCCCACTGACCGAATATGGTCCGAGTCGGTTTGTATCAGTTTGAGTCGTATGCGTTTAGTTTCGGTTTCTGGTCGCCCCAGCCACCCTTATAAGCCATGGGACGACTCCTAGTTAGGGTTTAGACCATGTTTAAACTATTTTGGAGTTGTTTCTTTCAAAGAACCTATGGAATTACCCTATGATCGAATTATACTACTGCAATTGAGTGTGATTTGTTGTTCCATTGGGAATTAGTAGATTGCAAACTACCGTTCATGGTCAACGGCTGTGTGCGCAAGAGCGTGGTGTTGTGAATATCCTACAGGGTTCGAGAGTTGTTGCGTTGGCATTAGGGTTCGAGCGGGAGAGTTCATAGCTACAGGCTATTTATCTATCCACCATTATCATCATCAACAAGTGCTTGCTGAGAAGATCGGGCCACCCCATATCATCTTGGTATCAGATTTCCTCGTTTACTCGGTGAGCATCCACAAATCCGTCCATAGATTAGTTCATGTGTTTAGTCCTATATAGAAAAAGCCTTACAAAAAGATTTGCCTTAGACTAGATTGCATCGTTTTTGAGTTTTAGTTGCTGATTGTATCTTCTTGTAGATCCGATCTGCAGGTTTTTCTCGTAGGAGTCTAGTTTTTGTTTGTGTCTAGGTTTAGGGTTTGATCTTGTTTTCCATCGTGTCCACCATCACCGTTTTCCGCAAGTTTTCATTGTTTGTCCGAGTCCACATAGTGTACCTTTGTTTGCATACCATAGACATAGCCTATCTACAACATCCGTGCCTAGGAACGTACCCACGAGACTAGTTGCTTTGCTCCGATAGGCTGCTCATTAGGTTTTTGAAGTGCAGAAATTTTCGACAAGCAAAACTGGAATATCTGGCGTATATCAACCGGACTATCCGGCCAGACTAGAGTCTCTAGCACACATCAACCGGACTATCTGGCCCAGTTTTGTTATAAGTTGCTACACTCGTTTCCATTGAGTCATATAGTTGAAAAATCAAACAAAAAGACAGAGAAATGAAAAGAGAATCAGTATAAAAAAAGAGAAAAGAACTACAAGCGTGACAAAAAGATATATCAAAGTGTGCATTATTGGAGGCCTAGTTGATCATAGCACTTGTAGATTGAGCAATCTTGTGCCTGTTTACTTTGAGCTTTTACTAGCGTCTCTCTTGTGCATTGCAATATTCCTTTTCATAAGTTGCTTTGCCACGTTTATCTCCACCATGTGTGTTTCTTAGGTTTTTATACGATCAACACTAGGACTTGTTTGCGGTGTAGTTGGGATACCATACCTAGAGGTCCACCATAAATAACTTGTGTGCCCTATGATCATTCTCTATACCCTTGATATTCACTTCATCACATCAGTGCATCAGTATTTGATTTCATTTTGGTAAAGCATCTCTATTCACTTTGGAACAGTAAGATCCGCTTTCTTGTCAGTTGTGAGTGAGTTGTGAGTGTGCCACCAAACAGATTTTGATTTTTGCACTAACCTACTAATCATGTCTTTTAGTGATGATAATTTTGTGTCGCAGAAAAAGAAGGATGAGGAACTTGTTACTTGGCACGAATATGAGGCATTGAAATCTCACTTGACGCGTGTGTTTACTCACACAGCAGATGCCATTGACAAGAATATCCAGGATGTGCAAGTGGTCGTGGACCAGATATTCGGTGTAGTCACTAACATTCAAACACAAGTGACCACACTCAATACCAATGTCGCAACTTTGCAGTGTTCCATTGATGCCTTAACAGTAGCAATTCAGCAACGGCAGGAACACCCACATGATGATGTTTTTGATGACAATGATGAGGGTAGTGCGGCTGATGCTGCCCCACATCTTGGCAGGGGACGTGCCAATCCCCCTGCACCTGTGCCTACTGCTACACCTGTTTATGCTCGTGGTTTTTCTCCTCTTGGACGTGCTCAACGTGTTCCAAACCAAGCTGCTAATGATGGTTTGGGCAAGCCAAGATTCTCAATTCCCAAGTTTGATGGCTCACTTGATCCTGAAGATTACCTCACATGGGAGTTGAAGATTGAGAAGCTCTGACGATTGATTGACTATCTAGAAGACAAGAAGGTCAAGCTTGCAGTGTTAGAATTTGATGGATATGCTTTGCGCTGGTGGGATGCTATTGTGCAGAACAGAAATGAGGACAATGAACTTCCTATGATGGATTGGCGCGAGATGAAGCGCATTATGAAGGATTTTTTTGTACCCACCAACTACTTGCGATCTGTTTTTGACAAGTTAACACAACTGAGGCAGGGGACCATGTCATTTGATGAGTACTACATGGAGATGGAGATGCTTATGCAACGTGCTAGAGTTCGTGAATCCCTTGAGATGACTATGCAACGATTTCTCAACAATTTGAAGCTACCAATCAAGAGCATTGTTCGTCATCACAAGTATGAGACTATGAATGAACTATTGCACCATGCTAGAGAGGCTGAATCACAGCTAGCTGAAGAAGCTAAGTCACATACAAGGTTTTCGTCTACCAGTCATTTTTCTGCCAGGTCTACACCACCACCACCTACGGCACCACCTACAGCGGCTGCTAGCCATCCTTCACCATCGTCCAAGCCTGCTCCCACGCCTTCTTACGGTTCCAATGCTCGAAAGCCCGTTGCTCCTGCTGCTAGCTCGGGTTGTGGAGTGCCATACTTGTGGAGGTAGAGGACACTACAAGAGAGATTGTCCAAACCGCAAGGTGATGTTTGTCAATGAACAAGGAAAGTATGAGAGTGGATATGATGTTGATTCTCAGGGCGATGATGGTTATGACAACGAGGACGGTATGGATGCCTTCCCTGAGCATGCGCCTACCATAGTGGTCTCTCCACGTATACTTAGTGTGCAGCCTAGTGTTGACTCTCAGTGCTGCAACTTGTTCCAAACCAAAGCACTCATTGGCCCTAACAAAGCTTTCAAGGTAATCATTGATGGAGGTAGCTGCAGAAATCTTGCAAGTAAGGAGTTATGTGCCAAGCTGAATTTGACTTATTTACCTCATCCCAAGCCATACTACATACAATGGTTGAGTGACAATGGTGAGATGAAGGTAAACCATATGGTACGTGTGAATTTTGAAATAGGGCCATACAAGGATTCTATTGATTTTGATGTAGTTCCTATGACTGTTTGCCATCTATTATTGGGTCGGCCTTGGCTTTATGATCGCCATGTGCAACACAATGGCTGTGCCAATACATATCACTTGGAGTTCAAGGGCAAGAAGATTAATTTGCAGCCAATGACACCATAATAGATTGTGAATGAGTCTCATCAAAAGATCGAAGTGAACTTGAAGGATGAGTCTATAGATAGGCGAGATAGTGTTTGTAGCTGTACATGATGTAATAGAGCCCAAAAAGAGTGATATAAGGAAAAGTGAGAGAGTGCCTAGTCTAGTGATATTAGCTACCAAGGAAGATATGAGAGAATTTCGTGAGGATCCTACAGCCATGCCACTTGTGCTCATGTATAAGGGCGAGGTATTGGTTTCTAACGACATGACTCCTATTTCTCTTGGTGTATCTACTGTTTTGCAGGATTTTGGTGATGTGTTTCCAGAAGATGTACCAGCCGAATTGCCTCCATTGCGTGGCATTGAGCATCAAATCGACTTGATGACGCCACATTACCAAACCGTGCACCCTACAGGACCAACCCCGAAGAAACAAAGGAGATACAGAAACAAGTACAGGCGTTGCTGGATAAAGGGTACATTCGTGTTTCTCTTAGCCCTTGTGTTGTTCCTGTTATTTTAGTACCTAAGAAAGATGGTATGTGGCGCATGTGTGTAGATTTTAGAGCTATTAATAACATCACTATTCGATATCGTCATCCTAGTCCACGCATAGAGGATATGCTAGATGAACTGAGTGGTGCTGCTATTTTCTCTAAGATTGATTTGCGTAGTGGTTATCATCAAATTAGGATGAAAGAAGGGGATGAATGGAAAACTGCTTTCGAAACAAAATTTGGTTTGTATTGAGTGGTTAGTTATGTCGTTTGGTCTTGCTAATGCACCTAGTACATTCATGAGATTAATGAATCATGTTTTGAGAGAATTTATTGGTCATTTTGTGGTTGTTTATTTTTATGATATACTTATCTATAGCCACAACGAAACTGAACATTGTAGTCATATCCGACAAGTTTTGCAAGTGTTGCATGATAATAAACTCTATGCTAATCTTGAGAAGTGCACATTTGCAAAAGATAAGGTCATATTTCTAGGATTTGTTGTATCTAAGCATGGGGTAGAAGTTGATCAATCTAAAATTGAATCAATTCAGAATTGGCCTATTCCCATGAATGTGAGTCAAGTGTGTAGTTTCCATGGCTTAGCTGGTTTCTATAGGTGCTTTGTGAAAGATTTTAGCAATATTGTTGCACCATTGAATGACTTGACTAATAAAGGTGTGCCATTTGTATGGGGCGCGGCCCAAGATATTACGTTTTATACATTAAAATGTTTGCTTACTTCTACACCATTACTTGCATTACCTGATTTTTCGAAGCAATTTGAAGTTGAATGTGATGCTACTGGTATAGGTATTGGTGGCGTTTTGATGCAAGAGGGTCGCCCTATAGCATATTTTCTGAGAAACTTACTGGTGATAGACTGAACTATCCTATTTATGATAAATAATTGTATGCACTTGTTAGAGTTCTTGAAGTTTGGCAACATTATTTGTGGCCAAAAGAATTTATCATACATTATGATCATGAAGCATTGAAGTATTTGAAAGCTCAATCAAACTTGCATAGAAGATTAGCTAAATGGGTTGAGTTTATTGAATCTTTTCCTTACATCATTAAGTATAAGAAGGGAGAGGAGAATGTAGTTCCTAATGCTTTGTCTAGGAAAAACATGCTATTAACCAATCTTGATGTTAAAATTCCTGGATTAGAAAGTATTTGTGCACTTTATGTAACTAACCATGATTTTGCTGAACCATATCATTTGTGTGCTCTTAGAAATGCATGGGATAAGTATCATATACATGATGAATATTTGTTTAGAGCTAACAAACTATGTATTCCAGAATCGTGGTTACGTTTGTTCTTTGATACGGATCAAGCCGATGATCCTATGTTTTGTCCCGATCTTTCACAGGAATCAACCAGATAGATGATCTCCCAATAATGCGATGAACGTCACCTGAAGAAGAGGAACAAATCCAGCAAGTAACATGATGAAGATCACCACGCCTCAAACCTGAGCACAACAATCCTTGATGAACACAAGAACCTCCGCAGCAATAATATGATAAACGGTATCGCCGTCCCCAGAGGGATGATACACGGTGGAGCACAATATAGTTTGTAGACTAAACAACTGAACTCCCCCTAAACCCTAGGTGGTTGGCTCCTTTATATAGGAGGCATGCAACTAGTCGGTTGGATAGACCCAAACCGAACACACAAACGGACTCGAACCTAACATGGACTCGGACTCAATAACATAGCAACAATATTTGACACAACCTTAGACTTATCATTACATATCGTAGGTCGTCCTGGCGTGCCAATCATCAATAGGATGAGCCCCGCATCACCTAGCTTGGTGGAGTCCTGAAATTAGGCTTCACCTCCTCCTTCATGCCCATATCATCATCCCCCCTTCAAGAAGCGTTGTCCCCAACGCTTGCGGGTCGGGTCGGAAAGGTGGCGTGATATGAACAATCGCTTCACGCGTCTTCGCCATCTTCAAGTATTGCTTGCCTTCCTCACCACATCCTCCCTCTTGGCCTGCTCGACTTGATACAGCCCTCGGCGCCTGCACCTCCTTGCGTCTCCATACGAGCTTGGACCTAGGTGCCATCGTCTTCTTCTTCTCAACTCTTATTGGAACCCGTGGTTGCTGAACATGGACCTTCTTTGCACGACCTGGCATAAGATGAGTAATGCCTGGACCACACAACTGACGAACATGTCCATCCTTTCCTCTATGCATCTGCACAACCGTCCCATCAAAATGCCTCATATATGTGCTAACAAAACTGCTCTTGTTACCCCGCTGCACTACATGCACTAGAACATCAGGAGCACAACTATCATCCGTCTGAACACCCATGTCAACACAAACAACCTTCTAAACACATGATGCAACATCCTTCCTCTCAGCAATAACAGGATGCACTTCAGCTGGCTTGTCACTAACAAGTTCAACTGTCTTATCATCTACAGGCATAGCTGAAGCAATATCAACATTGTCGCACTGCGCATCATGCTCTCCATCATGCACCTTAGCTAGCCCAGATTTTGGCTTAGCCTTGCGCACCTTCTCCTTATGTACCACCAGCTCTACATCAGACTTTATGTGATCATCCTTCATAGGCTTCAAAGTCTGCTATTTGCCACCATGCACAAAAGAATATGTATTTGCTCTTCCAACATTTGTAACGTTGCAATCATGCTGCCATGGACGACCAAGTAACAGCCCACATACCTCCAGTGGCAACAGATCGCACTCAATCTCATCAACATAATCACCAACTATAAATGGCACACGCACCTTATGAGTTACCTTCACCATACCACAGCTATTGAACCACTTTAGATGCTTAGGTTCAGGAATATGCCATGTGGACAACTCCAACGCTGCCACCATTGCCTTGCTAATGCCATTAGTACAGCTTCCTCCATCAACAATCAACTTGCATGCTTTGCCTTTGATCATACACTGCGCTTGAAATAAATTCCAACGCTGGCCCATGTCAACTGTCATGCAAGCATCGTCTTGTACTTTGTTGAGTTGCAAATTCAGCCCACTCAATGGTACAACCTCATCCTCAAAACTAACCACCTTGTCCAGCTCCTTGGACTTCTCCCAAAATCTAGTGCGCAGAAATTGCTTCAAATCTGCCCAACTAGGTGTTGTTATGCCCTTTCTGGTCCTCTCTTCCTTCCACCAACTAGCCACGGTCTCATCCACACGCCGATGTGCAAGAACAAATTCAGTGCGACCACCAAACTTGGAATTGATCGAACGACATTTGGCGAAACCATCATCCATGTCAGACCTCCAAGATCTAAACTCCGCATATGTGGCAGAACTGTCCAACTTCCATTTGATATCTTCAGAATGAAGTGACAATCCCACAACAATAGTAGTGTAGTGAAAGTACACATCATCCTCTCTGTCTATCTTACGATCTTCCTTTGCTATTCCCATATTAATTCTGGACAAAATTCTAGCCTGGGTTTCGGTCTGAATCAGTGCAGCGGCCAGGCGCCTGGGCAAGCGATCCTATTGTCGTTCTTCCGGAGCGAGCTGAGGCAAGTCGCTCGACCACAGAGCATATGTGGTCTAGCGATGCTGGAGATTGCTCCCTGGCGCAGATGGACCGGCCCACTAGGAACTGAGCCACGCACGGACGAGATCGCCAGATGGGGATCGATCACATGCAAGACGATTGCTTGCCTTTTTTATGCACACGATCGGATCTGATCTCTAGCGATTGATTCCTTTACTTTTTTCTTTAGGTACACGTAGATGCAAAGGACTCTAGCTTAGCGATTGGTTGGGCCCTTTTTTCACGTGAAGGAAACTCCACATATGGAGTCCGATCGAGACTACCTTTTTTTCTCTCCTTCCGTTCCTAGAATCCAGCGATCAAACAGACCGGACTCCCCTGATTCTCACGTAAACCAAAATACCATAAAGCAATCTGCACTTTTCTTCCTTCCTTGCTCCCGTATCTTTGATTGGAATTCACGTCAATAGATGCAAGGCACCAATGTCTTGCTGCTTTTTTTTATTCCAATGTGAAGCTCACGATCAGATCTGGAAAAAAATGCCTTTTTTTTATTCCAATGTGAAGCTCACGATCGGATGTAGAACGAAAACAAGTAGATCCTCAGGACTCTGTCCACTATGGGATCTGGAGGCCTGGATTTTGGCAATTCCGATCGATCACCACCACACAGCCACGGAAGGCAAAACTCTCGGCGTGACTACAACGTGCCTCCAGATACTCTCGATCTGAAAACCAATATCTTCTCCACAACCGATATGTAAACTGCTTGTAGAAAAACAGTCCGCAGATGATCCAAAAACACGCTGTGATCAACGATAGCTCTGATACCACCTGATACGGATCAAGTCGATGATCCTATGTTTTGTCCCGATCTTTCACAGCGAATCAACCAGATAGATGATCTCCCAATAACGCGATGAACGTCACCTGAAGAAGAGGAACGAATCTAGCAAGTAACATGATGAAGATCACCACGCCTCAAACTTGAGCACGACAATCCTTGATGAACACAAGAACCTCCGCAGCAATAATATGATAAATGGTATTGCCGTCTCCGGAGGGATGATACACGGTGGAGCACAATATAGTTTGTAGACTAAACAACTAAACTCCCCCTAAACCCTAGGTGGCTGGCTCCTTTATATAGGAGGCCTGCAACTAGTCGGTTGGATAGACCCAAATCGAACAGACAAACGGACTCGAACCTAACATGGACTCGGACTCAATAACATAGCAACAATATTTGACACAACCTTAGACTTATCATTACATATCGTAGGTCGTCCTAGCGTGCCAATCATCAATAGGATGTGCCCCGCATCACCTAGTTTGGTGGAGTCCTGAAATTAGGCTTCACCTCCTCCTTCATGCCCATATCATTCTTAGTGCAGGAATCACATGCTGGTGGTTTGATGGGTCACTTTGGGAGTGAGAAGACATTGCTCATGCTAGCTGATCATTTTTATTGGCCCAGGATGAGGCGTCATGTGTACAGATTTATGAGTCATTACATTACATGCCACAAGTCCAAATCAAAGTTGAAGCCTCATGGTTTGTATACACCTGTCTCTGCACCTACTACACCATGGGAAGACATTAGTATGGAGTTTGTGCTAGGTCCACCTAAAACATAGAGAGGTCATGATTCTATATTTGTGGTAGTGGATAGGTTCTCTAAGATGGCTCATTTTATTGCCTGCCAAAAAAGCGACGATGCGTCGCATGTTGCTAACCTGTTATTTAGGGACATCATGATTACATGGAGTACCCAAGACGATTGTTTCTGACCGTGATGTGAAGTTCATGAGCTACTTTTGGAAGACCTTATGGGGGAAGTTGGGAACGAAGCTGCTATTCAGTACTACATGCATCCCCAAACAGATGGTCAAACAGAGGTGGTGAATCGAACATTGTCACAATTGCTGAGGACTATGCTAAAGAAGAATCTGCAGGAGTGGGAAGAGTGTTTGCCACATGTTGAGTTTGCATACAACAGGGCTGTGCATTCGACTACTCGGCTTTGTCCATTTGAGGTGGTGTATGATTTCAAGCCATTGACACCACTTGATTTGTTGCCTTTGCCATTACATGAGAGAGTTGATATGGAGGCATCAAAGCGTGCTGAATATGTGAAGAAGATTCATGAGAAGACTCGAGAGGCTATAGAGAAGAAAGGCAAGAACATTGCTGCTGCAAGGAATCAAGCAAGGAAGAAAGTTTTGTTCAAGCCTAGTGACATGGTATGGGTGCATCTACGTAAGGATAGGTTCCCACTACTCCGAAAGTCAAAATTGAAGCCACGTGGTGCTGGTCCTTACAAGGTGTTAGCCAAGATTAATGATAATGCCTACTCGATTGATATACTATTGAGAAGTTTGGTGGAGTTAGCAACAGCTTCAATGTTGTTGATTTATCACCATATGATGGAGAAGACCTTCGAGCGTCGAGGTTGACGCCTTTTGAAGGGGGGAGATGACGATGATGTAGGGGTTCCGCGTATGAAAACAATAAATTTTTACCCTACGCCCCTGAACCCCTGATGCTGCCAGGACCTATCTATTAGTAATACAGTAATTGGAGGGGCTTTTCACGAACTTACCCTTGAAGACCGAAAAGCATTGTCAACGCTCAGGAGAGCGTGGTTGATGTAGACGAGCCGAAGCTGACCTCAAGGTCGTGATGAAGTCCTTGCGCTCCATTGGCTCCAATGACTTGAGTGCCTCAAGTGTGACACCTCGCAGGGAGTTACACACGTCCGGTGCCTGACGATGACTCCCGCTTCCCCGATCCAGCAGCAGTTGCGGAAGTAGAGCTCCTGGAACGGAATCCCGCAGTGCGACGACTCTCTGCGGTGAAGATGTCTCTCGTTCACGCAGTCCGAACTTGGGACCACCGTCACGAGAGAGAGAGAGAGAGAGAGAGAGAGAGAGAGAGAGAGAGAGAGAGAGAGAGAGAGAGAGAGAGAATACCAATTGGAGGTCTTCCCAAAAGTGAGAAAACCTTTATTGAATATTGTGTGTGTTTATCTAGCCAAATACCCCCACTATATATAGGGGGAAAGGAGGTACTACCTCCCTCAAAGTTCCGGGGTGGGACTAAAGGAGATGAGGGGGAGGGGCAGCCGCCGGCCGGCCCTAGTGTTTCTTTGACAGGAAACGCCGCAAGGTTAGAAACATGACTGCCGGGTCAGTCATTTTGCTACTCGGAGAAATTAAAAATGAGTGGAAAGATGATGTTGGACACGATTCTAGTGCCCATTGTCTCGGCGATGCAGAGTACGTGAAGCTAAGAAAATTGGCACCGAGGAAGAGGAAGAAGGAAGGAAATGAAGAAGCAAGTGGACGTGAAGGCTTGGCACCTAGGCTGTGGAAGAAGGTTGCTGGCAATGAAGATGCATAGTAATGTGTTGAACTTGAACCTATATATGTAATTACATAAATTGGAGCTTTGTGTGTGCACGTTCTTTGGTGAAACAATCTACCCATGTTCTCTGAGTAAAATGTACCGCGACTTAGGGTTTGGAAACGCCCGAGTCAGTAGTTGAATCCGAAATTGTGATTGTGCCACTCCTATCTGAAAACACGCAGCACCGGTTCCATGATTGCTGAGGGGCAGGAGGTCTCCAAATACGACAGAATGTAAGTGGCACATAAATAAATTATTTAAGCTGCCACACTCAGATGCTGCACAATGACGTGGCAACATAAACAGCAATGGCAACTGATAATGTCCAGATGCTTAAGCCCGTCTATCTCACCGCCTCCCTGCTCCTGCATCCCCTGCGTCTGGTGAAGCTCCCGGATCTCCATTAACCGGGTGTACGTGCCTCCACTTTATAAATTGTGGCTGTGCCATTTGCATGAGGCACAATCCACGTAGATTACGTTTAAACAAACCACCAATTTCAGAATACCACCATGATCAGACAAAAGGAAGTGATGCAGGGTTAAGACAGACTAACGGGAGAGCAATTTTTTTCCTCCCGGGACTTCGGGACCACTAGTTCAGACCGCTAGGTCAACAAGTACTACTATTAAAACTTAAAAATGCACGGAGCTCAAGCAAAATAGAACTAGTTATCACACATCTCCTTGATCTTCCTAATCTTAGCCCAATGCGCATCTTCCTGCGAGAGCAAGGATCGATTTGTCTGCTCCTTCCTTTTAGCATCTTCCTTGCACAGCTTCAATTGTTTCTCTGTATTTTGCCTCATGCACTTGTCAATACTCGTAGTTGTGAACTGCAGGACTTTGGCCTGGTGAAGATCATTCCTTGCTTGATTCAGTTCTTGCTCTGCTTTAGCCTTCAGGGCCAACGCCACGCCCCTCTCCTTCTCGACTTTGCTAACCTTGTCTTGCACCCTCCTGAGATCTCGGTTAAGCTTGGTCGTGTCAACTGGGTCTCATAGCTTCATCTCAACACTGTCAAGAAGTGAGCTGACTACGGATTCTTTCAACTGAACAGTCATATCACATAGTTTGTCCAGCATTTTCTGCATCGATTTGGGCCACTCTGGGTCTACCCATTTGACAACACCGCAACTTCCGCCTTGCATCATTGCACGACGTCCTTGACACCGTAGAAACCTCCTGCGTGTGTTTCGTCCTTCGGACGCTACAAATTTAGCAGGCACATGTCCGTGTTTACATAGCAGAGGACTGTCTTCATTCACTAAACCGTGATAGTCGGAGTCATACATCGTCTGGTTGGCCTAACACATCATACGCGCATGAGTAAACAGAGTAGATCTAGCTCAAAAAATAGATAACTGGCCACAGATGATAGAGATAGAGATGAGACGACTCACATCGAAATCACCATCCCTGTCGTCACGACGTGTTTCCTCGCCGTCTCCCCTTGAACCCATGGTGAGAGGGGAGGGGGGTGGCTGCCGGAGAGGGGATTGGAATGGAGGCGCCGTTGGCTTGCGGCTACGGCAGGATGGGAGTGAAGTGGGGAAAGTGGCTTCGAGGGGAAGGAAGATAAGTATAGGGAGGAAGAGAAGTAATGGGGATGTGACACTGGGATGTGGCCCACTGAACTCGTGAGTTGTAACACTCGCAAGAGGGGAGAACCCGGTGTTACCAGTTTGTCCAGAGCAAGCGTAGCCAATCATGCCATAGAACAGCCTACTCGTGGATCGCTCTCACAAAGACCATCCCAATCGTCCAAGCGCCCTGATCGAACGGACATGCAATCACACTAGGTGGATCCATGTGTGGTTTGTTTAGAGGAACAGACATGCAATGACTCTAGCTATGGTTCATGAAAAGAACAGACATCCAATGACACTAGGTGGATCCATGTGTGGTTTATGAGAAGAACACACATGCAATGACACTGGTGGATCCATGTGTGGTTTTGAAGGGGTTCCGCGTATGAAAACAATAAAATTTTACCCTACGCCCCTGAACCCCTGAAGCTGCCAGGACCTATCTATTGGTAATATAGTAACTGGAGGGGCTTTTCGTGAACTTACCCTTGAAGACCGAAAAGCGTTGTCAACGCTCAGGAGAGCGTGGTTGATGTAGACGAGCCGAACCCGACCTCAAGGTCGTGATGAAGTCCTTGCGCTCCTTGGCTCCAACGACTTGAGTGCCTCAAGTGCAACACCTCGCGGGGAGTTACACACGTCCGGTGCCTGACGATGACTCCCGCTTCCCCGATCCAGCAACAGTTGGGAAGTAGAGCTCCCGGATCTGAATCCCGCAGCGCGACGACGCTCCATGGTGAAGATGTCTCTCGCTCGCGCAGTCCAGACTTGGGACCACGGTCACGAGAGAGAGAGAGGGGAGAGAGAAAATATCAATTAGAGGTCCTCCCAAAAGTGAGAAGACCTTTATTGATTATTGGTTTATTTATCTTAGCCAAATACTGTATATAGGGGGAGGGGAGGTACTACCTCCCTCAAAGTCCCGGGGTGGGACTAAAGGAGAGGAGGGGGAGGAGGTGGCCGTTGGCCACCTAGTGGGCCCCGCACAGGGGGCTAGGCCCAGCCGGCCTCCCCTTTGGCCCCTCTCCCTCTCTCCTTTCCCCTAATGGGCCCTCTACCTCCGGAAATTGGCCCATTAAGCCTTTTTGACCTTTAATTGATTTTCTCTTTATTAAATAATTATGAATAAATGATTAAATCAATATTTAACATTCATTCACATATTATTCAACCTCCGTGGTCATGGAACACCTTCCACCTCCACTCCGGACATCCTCCGGACTTACCAAAACCCTTCCGGTTTTCTCTCTTCTTTTCTTCGGTGATTCTACCGATCCTATAAACACTCTCTAAGCATCATCGAGCCCTTAAGTGTGATACCCCACGGTTTGGGAACACTGCAGACATGGTCGGGACACTCCTGCACCAATGATCGACAGAGGGACCTGGATGGCCATGTGACCCCTGTGTGTTTCACGAAGATCTTTCGTCGTTTGAACTGGGACAGTCGTGTCTTATTCCCTTTGTCTCTCAATACTTGCATCGCCCGAGATCTGATCAATAAAATCACCATGTCGTGTTCAATCTCGTTACTGAACAATGCTACTTGACTTGTTCCGACAAGTGTTATCCCAGTGATCAAATCACATGCTGCACAGCTATTGGATATAACTTCTCCGAGTGGGCACTTGAGTATCTTCCCGTCACATGGACGGACAAATCCCGCTCTTGACATATATTGCCTCTACGGTTTCTTCCGAATACCTGAACACACCTTTATAACCATCGTATTACCAGATGGCGTTTGATGCTATCTAAGCACTCTCGGGAGACAGTGATTGATATAGCCTCACGGTCTAAGGAATAGTCTACGAGGATCCATTTCTAATCATCGTAACTTGAACTTCGTGACATGATCTGGTCATGATGTTTAGCTTGGGTATTGGTTCATCATCTCATTTTCAGAATGAGATGACTCCATTTCCAACTGGCATAAATGCCACATGATCAGGAAACATGATCATCTGTTTGACCAATGAACCAGTGACTAGTGTTTCACTGGGAACCCCTAGTTGTTTGTATATCACACGTGTATTGATGTTTCCACTCAATACAGTTATAGCATGATATAAAACTTAATCATAAACTATATGAAATATGATAATAGTCCTTACTACTATTTGTCTCTAGGACATATTTCCAACAGTCTCCCACTTGCACTAGAGTACAAATACACTAGCTGCATTTGTTCTCAATCATTGGCACCATATATCTGGTACCCTGAACATGCTTGCTCATGGAAGAGGTTGAGTCTTGGGTCTGTACTTTACAGTCCCAAATCCTTTGCAACTTACTAATGTCACCTTGATTGACATTAATACTTTATCATCACATGATAGCATCTGTGTGAATGCATCGTCGCTATGGCAGTAGAACGAGGCCTGATTCTAGGAGCCTACAGTGACGTTAGATCAACCTCGAGGGCTTTCTCATGGGCACTATGCCCTGGGACACATCATTCTACGTTAAAAGCGAACTAACCCTGCCATAACTTTATACAATACTTTAGATGGTACCCTTATCTATTATTATAAATGTATTCATCGAAACACTAGTGCACTCTATGCAACTTTCGATGTTTTGTTCACCTCGTTTCCTACTTGACTTTAATTGGTATCTACAGAAGTTTCCAACATATTCCCTTATAACATAACCCTTTATGCTTTAAGATATGTCATCCTTTATGGATTTGGAAAACATGTCTACAGTTCTCTATTAGACACTATGGACAAACTTAGCTCAACGTTCTGTGATTCAAACTTAATCACTTTCAAACGTTCCTTAATTGGATCACATATTATGCTAAGTTATCATCATGGTTTTCTAAGAAAGAACCTATGTATCAACATAGTGGATGATGATCATCCTTTTCCTTTCTTTTAACCATTGATGTTCAACTTAATACTATTCCTAATTTGAGTTATTAAGGATCAGTTCCTTAATTAACTTCTATTCTGAAACCCTTTCCAGAATCCTTAAGGAATACTACATAATATCATAATACACCTATTATCAACTTCTACATCTTATAAATCATTATTTATAAGTGTTTGCACTTTCATTCTTAACATACTTAAGAGTTACTCCTATAAGCTCCCACTCAAAATATGTTCCTACATATTTGAATTTGAGACTTATATTGCTCCCACTTAAAAATATGTCAATCACATATTGTTTCAGGAAGACTTTCATAGCTCCCACTCAATTTTATGCAAATTGCATATCCTCCCACTATTTTGAACAATTTCAAAATCCTTTGATCAAATATGAAACTTGGAGATTTACTATGAGATACTAGTACTGTTACTAGTTTTAAATCCAGTAGACATTTAGCACATTTGAATCAAATTCATTTAAATTCATCCAATACTTGACAAATTGTGCTTTTGTCATTCACCCCTTTTTCCTATTATGACTTTGCAGTCATTTGGGAAAATTCAAGTAACCCCTTTTACTTGTGAGATTTAGCAACGAATTGCTTTCTAATCTCAAGTGAATTTTGCTTTTAGGACTTCTCATAATTCTAGTTTACCATTATTTCCTTAGTAGTTCGTAGGTATGTCATATTCCAAAAATCATGACAAATGATTCACAAATGTTTCCATACAAGATATGGATTACATTTTGAATCCTACTTCATATAGTGAAAACGCTAGTGGGGAAAACACAATGATCAAAATCATTGATTCTTTCCTTCTGTGAAGAGAATCGTTCAGGAACGTTGTCCGTTACGCTCCTCAACACTCTGATGCGGGGTTTTGAATCCTCATCGTGTTTTTCACTATATTCCATTTGCTCCATAATTGAGGAACATCACTAAAAGTGAGCTTTCTCAAGAATGCACCAAAATCCAAGCAATACGAATCTTGCTTTCCTTTTGGTTTCAGCTATGGGTTTTGTATTCAAAGTTTCCAATGAATACTCTTCAAGGACTTATTCGCTATTGTTTTGGTTATATCGAATAGCCCCAAAACTTTCACGAATTCAAATGGTTTACTGCCTTCTAATTGAGTGCTAACTATTTCTAAGTTAATGGTCTTTACATCTACACTACAACGATTTATTTGGTGCCTTCTATTCAACCCCTTTGATATCTAATATCACATTGGTGATGCTTTGCATTTTGACGTTTCAAAACGCTTTGCATTCCACAATTTCTTTTATGCCATTCTTATAAAGTTGAATTTCATTACTATTGATCAAATCATAGTAATTGGATTCTCTTTTATATTTATACCCTTTGTTGATGAAACACTTTGATCAAATCAAATAGTTTCATATTCATGTTTCCTTTGGTAAACTACTTTACACATTTAAACAATTATTTAATGATAATTACCATTTTCGTTAAAACACAATACATCGAATATGTATTTACTTTTAACAATTCTTTAAACACTTTGTATTCAAGTAATACATGGTGTTCAAGTTATTTTGCCGAACTTAGGCATGATTTATATGTGATAAGAAATCGAATGACTTTCACATATTATCACATAACTTTGAATTTAAACAATGGTTTTCATTCATTAATGAACATATCATTAAGTTGGGCATTTTTTAACAAGGCATTTCTAGTGTTTTATAAATGTTCATGCATTATCAATTAGTTTCAAACAACAAGGATAATTCACAAGTAATCAAACAAGATATGAACATGAACAGAAATCATTCATAAAACTGGAACAACTGTTTGTTACAAACTCATATGAATAACCGTCTCACAAAGTGTGAGACACACTAAAGAAGTTCACAATCTGTTGATTACAATAATCATCCTAAACACGAACTAAATGATAAATGTCGAGGGAGAGGTTCGTCGGCCATCATCATCATGCTCGCCATCAACACGCAATGTCACCTCCTCTCCAGCAAGCACCTCTCATGCAGAAGGCCCTATTTTCAGCAAAACAGAACAAGTATCAGACATACTTAACACTGTAATGTGTTTGCAAGATTATAACATTTATAAAACTGTATATCAAATATATACCTTTGTCATTGATGACCTGAGCGACATCTGGTTCAACCAACACATTCCTGAGATGTGTCATGAACCGGTGGAACTCCATTGTTTCCGCAAGCCTCATTATGCAAGTCTGACTTGTGCTTGGTAACAGTGTGGCAGGCTGCGGACACGGCGTTTGCAAAAGAGCCCGTAATCCAGACGTCCAGGAAGTATGCTGGCCTCATGTACACATCATGCATGTGCTCCAAGTGGTCGTCCAGTGATGAGTTCTCCTCCATCTTAATGGAGAGGAAGTCTCCCATCAGCTCATGCTCCCAAATGCGTGCCTGCTCCACAAAATGTGTCCTAAGCTGTAGCATCACCGAACGAGGGTTGACATCACCCATGAAAGGCCACAACTCGTCCACCATTCCGAAACGCATCACAACTGAAATATAGGAGGCCATCTCACGACGGAGATAGCGGTCTTTCCGCTCCTCTAGGGTCTCAAGGTCAGTGGGCTGATCCAAATCCATCCCGTCGAGTACGTAGTCGACCATGTCGTTCTCGCTAAGGAGAACATGGAGACTTGCAACCCAAATGGAGAAGTTCGATCCATCTAATCTGAGCTTTTCTCCTTCTAACCATTCAATTGTCAACACGAAAGGTCCCATCTACATTTATAATTGCAAAAGGAATTTAGACTAAATTTATAATTAAATGAGTCAATAATAACTCCACTCAGAAACGCCTATCCTAGAAGGGTTCCTAGTGATAACACGACCCCTATCAGCCACATCTCCCCCAATCGTCACGGCCATCAATGTGGGTTCAAGGGTGGACACTAAACGTCAGTCACATCATTCATGCGACTCGTGCTCGATCTTTCGACCATCCGTGTTCTGAGGCCACGCTTCTCTGGCGTGCTAGGCTCGCCAACTCAACCTTAGTGTATTCGCTGTGCAACATGGCTTACACCCACTGTATGCGAACGTAGATATGTCTGACACCTAGGCATGTAACCTTGGATCGCCTCATACCGAAGAACTTTCTTGGTGGTGCACACTAAGGGGGAACACAATCGTTGGTAATTTTAACAGGGATCATCTTATTAGGCTACCGTCGAGTATCTAATACTAGCACACAATAAGACATACAAACAATAACATTGAATGTAAATGCTATGTGATATGGTCCTTCACGTCGTGATCTCCATCCGTCGTCACCGGGTTCCGGCGCCAGGGTTTCGGCGTTGTAGACACCAGGGTACCGGTGTCATTTCGGCATGGTAGTGTGTCACCTCTGTGACTATCTACTACTACGTAACAAAAGGTAATCACTTTACCTTTGCCACAACCATATCACAAAGAAACGCCCCCCTGCAAAACAAAGTTAGACGCCTCTACTTTATCTTTGCATGTTTTACGTGGCTGAATGGGCTTTCGCACAAGAACCGTTCTTACCTATGAACTGTCACCAGAACGCTGATCAAGTAGTTGTCTATACTACACCCCTTTCGGGGCCCTTAGTTGCAAATGGCATACCAACTAATGCGAGAGAGACAGACACCCCCCTAAGCCACTTTATACGGTACAAGCCCTATGTCAAGCATGGACCAGTCTCGCGAATGAACGCGTAAAGTCGGTTGGGGGCCTCTTCATCAAGCATTACTGCGGTATACACAAGTACACCTGGGAGGGTAACAACTAAAAGATCAACGCCCACACGCTACATCTCGTGTATTCTACCCGTACTAGCATTACTACACATAGATCTAGCTCTGATACCACTGAAGGGGTTCCGCGTATGAAAACAATAAAATTTTACCCTATGCCCCTGAACCCCTGAAGCTGCTAGGACCTATCTATTGGTAATGCAGTAACGGGAGGGGCTTTTTGCAAACTTACCCTTGAAGACCGAAAAGCGTTGTCAATGCTCAGGAGAGCGTGGTTGATGTAGACGAGCCGAAGCGACCTCAAGGTCGTGATGAAGTCCTTGCGCTCCTTGGCTCCAACAACTTGAGTGCCTCAAGTGCGACACCTCGCGGGGAGTTACACACGTCCGGTGCCTGACGATGACTCCCGCTTCCCCGATCTAGCAGCAGTTGCGGAAGTAGAGCTCCCGGATCCAAATCCCGCAGCGCGACGGTGCTCCGCGGTAAAGATGTCTCTCGCTCATGCAGTCCAGACTTGGGACCACGGTCACGAGAGAGAGAGGGGGAGAGAGAAAATATCAATTAGAGGTCCTCCCAAAAGTGAGAAGACCTTTATTGATTATTGGTGTATTTATCTTAGCCAAATACCCCACTATATATAGGGGGAGGGGAGGTACTACCTCCCTCAAAGTCCCGGGGTGGGACTAAAAGAGAGGAGGGGGAGGAGGTGGCCGTCGGCCACCTAGTGGGCCCCATGGGGGGGCTAGGCCCAGTCGGCCTCCCCTTTGGCCCCTTTCCCTCTCTCCTTTCCCCTAATGGGCCCTCTCCCTCCGGAAATTGGCCCATTAAGCCTTTTTGACCTTTAATTAATTTTCTCTTGATTAAATAATTATGAATAAATGATTAAATCAATATTTAACATTTATTCACATATTATTCAACCTCCGTGGCCATGGAACACCTTCCACCTCCACTCCGGACATCCTCCGGACTTACCGAAACCCTTCCGGTTTTCTCTCATCTTTTCTTTGGTGATTCTACCAATCCTATAAACACTCTCTAAGCATCATCAAGCCCTTAAGCGTGATACCCCACGGTTCTTAAACACTCCAGACATGGTCGGGACACTCCCGCACAAATGATCGACAGAGGGACCTGGATGGCCATGTGACCCCTGTGCGTTCCACGAAGATCTTTCATCATTTGAACCGGGACAGTCGTGTCTTATTCCCTTTGTCTCTGGATACTTGTATCGCCCGATATCTGATCAATGACGTCACCATGTCGTGTTTAATCTCGTTACTGAACAATGCTACTTGACTCATTCCGACAAGTGATATCCCCGTGATTAAATCACACGCTGCGCAGCTATTGGATATAACTTCTCCGAGTGGGCCCTTGAGTATCTACCCATCACATGGACGGATAAATCCCGCTCTTGACATATATTGCCTCTACGGTTTCCTCCGAATACCTAAACACACCTTTATAACCACCATATTACCAGATGGCGTTTGATGCTATCTAAGCACTCTCGGGAGACAGTGATTGATATAGCCTCACGGTCTAAGGAATAGTCTACGAGGATCCATTTCTAATCATCGTAACTTGAACTTCGTGACATGATCTGGTCATGATGTTTAGCTTGGGTATTGGTTCATCATCTCATTCTCAGAATGATATGACTCCATTTCCAACTGGCATAAATGCCACATGATCAGGAAACATGATCATCTGTTTGACCAATGAACCAGTGACTAGAGTTTCACTGGGAACCCCTGGTTGTTTGTATATCACACGCGTATTGATGTTTCCACTCAATACAGTTATAGCATGATATAAAACTTAATCATAAACTATATGAAATATGATAATAGTCCTTACTACTATTTGTCTCTACGGCATATTTCCAACAGGTTTCTGAGAAGAACACACATGCAATGACACTGGGTGTGGTTCATGTGAAGAATAGACATGCAATGACACTGGTGGATCCATGTGTGGTTTGTGAAAACAACAGACATGCAATCACACTGGGTGTGGTTCATGAAAAGAACAGACATGCAATGACACTGGTGGATCCTTATGTGGTTTGTTTAGAAGAACACACATGCAATGACACTGGTGGATCCATGTGTGGTTTGTGAGAAGAACATACATGCAATGACACTGGTTGTGGTTTATGAGAAGAACACACATGGAATGACACTGCTGGATCCATGTGTGGTTTGTGAAAAGAACAGACATGCAATCACACTAGGTGGATCCATGTGTGGTTTCTTAGAGGAACAGACATGCAATGACACCGGGTGTGGTTCATGAAAAGAATAGACATGCAATGACACTAGTGGATCCATGTGTGGTTCATGAGAAGAACACACATGCAATGACACTGGTGGATCCATGTATGGTTTATGAGAAGAACATACATGCAATGACACTGGCTGTGGTTCATGAGAGAACACACATGCAATGACACTGGTGGATCCATGTGTGGTTTGTGAAAAGAACAGACCTGCAATCACACTAGGTGGATCCATGTGTAGTTTGTTAAGAGGAACAGACATGCAATGACACTAGGTGTGGTTCATGAAAATAACAGACATAATGACACTGGTGGATCCAAATGTGCTTTGTGAAAGAAACAGACATGCAATGACTCTAGTTGTGGTTCATGAAAAGAACAGACATGCAATGACACTAGTGGATCCATGTGTGGTTCATGAGAAGAACACACATCCAATGACATTGGTGGATCCATGTGTGGTTTGTGAGAAGAACAGACACGCAATGACACTAGTGGATACTTATGTGGTTTGTGAGAAGAACAGACATGCAATGACATTGTGTGTGGTTTGTGAGAAGAACATACATGCAATGACACTGGTGGATCCTTGTGTGGTTTGTGAGAAGAACATACATGCAATGACACTGGTTGTGCTTCATGCGAAGAACACACATGCAATGACACTGGTGGATCCATGTGTGGTTTGTGAGAAGAAATGACATGTAATGACACTAGGTGGATCCATGTGTGGTTTGTTTAGAGGAACAGACATGCAATGACACTAGTGGATCCATGTGTGGTTTGTTTAGAGGAACATACATGCAATGACACTGGTGGATCCTTATGTGGTTTGTTTAGAAGAACACACATGCAATGACACTGGTGGATCCTTATGTGGTTTGCGAGAAGAACATACATGCAATGACATTGGCTGTGGTTCATGAGAAGAACACACATGCAATGACACTGGTGGATCCATGTGTGGTTTGTGAAAAGAACATACATGCAATCACACTAGGTGGATCCATGTGTGGTTTCTTAGAGGAACAGACATGCAATGACACTGGGTGTGGTTCATAAAAATAATAGACATGCAATGACACTAGTGGATCCATGTGTGGTTCATGAGAACACACATGTAATGACACTGGTGGATCCATGTGTGGTTTGTGAGAAGAACATACATGCAATGACACTGGCTGTGGTTCATGAGAAGAACACACATGCAATGACACTGGTGGATCCATGTGTGGTTTGTGAAAAGAACAGACATGCAATCACACTAGGTGGATCCATGTGTGGTTTGTTTAGAAGAACAAACATGCAATGACACTGGGTGTGGTTCATGAAAATAACAGACATGCAATGACACTAGTGGATCCATATGTGCTTTGTGGAAGAAACAGACATGCAATGACTCTAGTTGTGGTTCATGAAAAGAATAGACATGCAATGACACTGGTGGATCCATGTGTGGTTCATGAGAAGAACACACATCCAATGACATTGGTGGATCCATGTGTGGTTTGTGAGAAGAACAGACATGCAATGACACTGGTGGATACTTATGTGGTTTGTGAGAAGAACAGACATGCAATGACATTGTGTGTGTGGTTTGTGATAAGAACATACATGCAATGACACTGGTGGATCCTTGTGTGGTTTGTGAGAAGAACATACATGCAATGACACTGGCTGTGGTTAATGAGAAGAACACACATGCAATGACACTGGTGGATCCATGTGTGGTTTGTGAGAAGAAATGACAAGCAATGACACTAGGTGGATCCATGTGTGGTTTGTATAGAGGAACAGACATGCAATGACACTGGTGGATCCTTATGTGGTTTGTTTAGAAGAACACACATGCAATGACACTGGTGGATCTTTATATGGTTTGTGAGAAGAACATACATGCAATGACACTGGCTGTGGTTCATGAGAAGAACACACATGCAATGACACTGGTGGATCCATGTGTGGTTTGTGAAAAGAACAGACATGCAATCACACTAGGTGGATCCATGTGTGGTTTGTGGAAGGAACCGACATGCAATGACTCGAGATGTGGTTCATGAATAGAACAGACATGCAATGAGACTGGTGGATCCATGTGTGGTTCATGAGTAGAACACACATGCAATAACACTAGTGGATCCATGTGTGGTTTGTGAGAAGAACATACATGCAATGACACCGGCTGTGGTTCATGAGAAGAACACACATGCAATGACACTGGTGGATCCATGTGTGGTTTGTGAAAAGAACAGACGTGCAATCACACTAGGTGGATCCATGTGTGGTTTGTTTAGAGGAACATACATGCAATGACTCTAGTTGTGGTTCATGAAAAGAACAGACATGCAATGACACTAGGTGGATCCATGTGTGGTTCATGAGAAGAACACACATGCAATGACACTAGTGGATCCATGTGTGGTTTGTGAGAAGAACATACAAGCAATGACACTGGCCGTGGTTCATGAGAAGAACACACATCCAATGACACTGGTGGATCCATGTGTGGTTTGTGAAAAGAACAGACATGCAATCACACTAGGTGGATCCATGTGTGGTTTGTTTAGAGGAACATACATGCAATGCCTCTAGCTGTGGTTCATGAAAAGAACATACATGCAATGACACTAGGTGGATCCATGTGTGGTTCATGAGAAGAACACACATGCAATGACACTGGTGGATCCATGTGTGGTTTGTGAAAAGAACATACCTGCAATGACACTGGTTGTGGTTCATGAGAAGAACACATATGCAATAACACTGGTGGATCCATGTGTGGTTTGTGAAAAGAACAGAAATGCAATCACACTAGGTGGATCCATGTATGGTTTGTTTAGAGGAGCAGACATGCAATGACACTAGGTGTGGTTCATGAAAAGAACAGACATGCAATCACACTAGGTGGATCCATGTGTGGTTTGTTGAAGGAACAGACATGCAATGACTCTAGCTGTGGTTAATGAAAAGAACAGACATGCAATGACACTGGTGGATCCATGTGTGGTTCATGCGAAGAACACACATTCAATGACACTGGTGGATCCATGTGTGGTTTGTGAGAAGAACAGACATGCAATGACACTGGTGGATACTTATGTGGTTTGTGAGAAGACAGACATGCAATGACACTGGCTGTGGTTCATGAGAAGAACACACATGCAATGACACTGGTGGATCGTTGTGTGGTTTGTGAGAAGAACATACATGCAATGACACTGGCTGTGGTTCATGAGAAGAAAACACACGCAATGACACTGGTGGATCCATGTCTGGTTTGTGAGAATAACTGACATGTAATGACACTAGGTGGATCCATGTGTGGTTTGTGAGAAGAACAGACATGCGATGACACTGGTGGATCCTTATGTGGTTTGTTTAGAAGAACACACATGCACTGACACTGGTGGATCCTTATGTGGTTTGTGAGAAGAACATACATGCAATGACACTGGCTGTGGTTCATGAGAAGAACACACATGCAATGACACTGGTGGATCCATGTGTGGTTTGTGAAAAGAACAGACATGCAATCACACTAGATGGATCCATGTGTGGTTTGTGGAAGGAAGAGACATGCAATGACTCTAGCTGTGGTTCATGAAAAGAACAGACATGCAATGACACTGGTGGATCCATGTGTGGTTCATGAGAAGAACACAGATGCAATGACACTAGTGGATTTATGTGTGGTTTGAGAAGAACATACATGCAATGACACTGGCTGTGGTTAATGATAAGAACACACATGCAATGACACTGGTGGATCCATGTGTGGTTTGTGAAAAGAACAGACATGCAATCACACTAGGTGGATCCATGTGTGGTTTGTTTAGAGGAACAGACATGCAATGACTATAGCTGTGGTTCATGAAAAGAACAGACATGCAATGACACTAGGTGGATCCATGTGTGGTTCATGACAAGAACACACATGCAATGACACTGGTGGATCCATGTGTGGTTTGTGAAAAGAACATACCTGCAATGACACTAGGTGTGGTTCATGAAAAGAACAGACATGCAATCACACTAGGTGGATCCATGTGTGGTTTGTGGAAGGAACAGACATGCAATCACACTAGGTGGATACATGTGTGGTTTGTAGAGGAACATACATGCAATGACACTGGGTGTGGTTCATGAAAAGAACAGACATGCAATCACACTAGGTGGATCCATGTGTGGTTTGTGGAAGGAACAGACATGCAATGACTCTAGCTGTGGTTCATGAAAAGGACAGACATGCAATGATACTGGTGGATCCGTGTGTGGTTCATGATAAGAACACACATCCAATGACACTGGTGGATCCATGTGTGGTATCTGAAAACAACAGACATGCAATCACACTAGGTGGATCCATGTGTGCTTTGTTTAGAGGAACAGACATGCAATGACACTGGGTGTGGTTCATGAAAAGAACAGACATGCAATCACACTAGGTGGATCCATGTGTGGTTTGTTGAAGGAACATACATGCAATGACTCTAGTTGTGGTTCATGAAAAGAATAGACATGCAATGACATGTGTGGATCCATGTGTGGTTCATGAGAAGAACACACATCCAATGACACTGGTGGATCCATGTGTGGTTTGCGAGAAGAACAGACATGCAATGACACTCGCTATGGTTCATGAGAAGAACACACATGCAATGACACTGGTGGATCCTTGTGTGGTTAGTGAGAAGAACATACATGCAATGACACTGGCTGTGGTTCATGAGAAGAACACACATGCAATGACACTGGTGGATCCATGTGTGGTTTGTGAGAAGAACTGACATGCAATGACACTAGGTGGATCCATGTGTGGTTTGTTTAAAGGAACAGACATGCATTGACACTAGTGGATCCTTATGTGGTTTGTTTAGAAGAACACACATGCAATGACACCGGTGGATCCTTATGTGGTTTGTGAGAAGAACATACATGCAATGACACTGGCTGTGGTTCATGAGAAGAACAAACATGCAATGACACTGGTGGATCCATGTGTGGTTTGTGAAAAGAACAGACATGCAATCACACTAGGTGGATCTATGTGTGGTTTGTTTAGAGGAACATACATGCAATGACTCTAGCTGTGGTTCATGAAAAGAACAGACATGCGATGACACTAGGTGGATCCATGTGTGGTTCATGAGAAGAACACACATGCAATGACACTGGTGGATCCATGTGTGGTTTGTGAGAAGAACATACCTGCAATGACACTGGTTGTGGTTCATGAGAAGAACACACATGCAATAACACTGGTGGATCCATGTGTGGTTTGTGAAAAGAACAGACATGCAATCACACTAGGTGGATCCATGTGTGGTTTGTTTAGAGGAACAAACATGCAATGACACTGGGTGTGGTTCATGAAAAGAACAGACATGCAATCACACTAGGTGGATCCATGTGTGGTTTGTTGAAGGAACAGACATGCAATGACTCTTGTTGTGGTTCATGGAAAGAACAGACATGCCATGACACTGGTGGATCCATGTGTGGTTCATGAGAAGAACACACATGCAATGACACTGGTGGATCCATGTGTGGTTTGTGAGAAGAACAGACATGCAATGACACTGGTGGATACTTATGTGGTTTGTGAGAAGAACAGACATGCAATGACACTTGTTGTGGTTCATGAGAAGAACACACATGCAATGACACTGGTGGATCCTTGTGTGGTTTGTGATAAGAACATACATGCAATGACACTGGCTGTGGTTCATGAGAAGAACACACATGCAATGACACTGGTGGATCCATGTGTTTTGTGAGAAGAACTGACATGCAATGACACTAGGTGGATCCATGTGTGGTTTGTTTAGAGGAACAGACATGTAATGACACTGTTGGATCCTTATGTGGTTGTTTAGAAGAACACACATGCAATGACACTGGTGGATCCTTATGTGGTTTCTGAGAAGAACATACATGCAATGACATTGGCTGTGGTTCATGAGAAGAACAAACATGCAATGACACTGGTGGATCCATGTGTGGTTTGTGAAAAGAACAGACATGCAATCACACTAGGTCGATCCATGTGTGGTTTGTTTAGAGGAACAGACATGCAATGACTCTAGCTGTGGTTCATGAAAAGAACAGACATGCAATGACACTAGGTGGATCCATGTGTGGTTCATGACAAGAACACACATGCAATGACACTGGTGGATCCATGTGTGGTTTGTGAAAAGAACATACCTGCAATGACACTGGCTGTGGTTCATAAGAAGAACACACATGCAATAACACTGGTGGATCCATGTGTGGTTTGTGAAAAGAACACACATGCAATCACACTAGGTGGATCCATGTGTGGTTTGTTTAGAGGAACAGACATGCAATGACACTAGGTGTGGTTCATGAAAAGAACAGACATGCAATCACACTAGGTGGATCCATGTGTGGTTTGTGGAAGGAACAGACATGCAATGACTCTAGTTGTGGTTCATGAAAAGAACAGACATGCAATGACACTGGTGGATCCATGTGTGGTTCATGAGAAGAACACACATCCAATGACACTGGTGGATCCATGTGTGGTTTCTGAAAAGAACATACATGCAATCACACTAGGTGGATCCATGAGTGGTTTGTTTAGAGGAACAGACATGCAATGACACTGGGTGTGGTTCATGAAAAGAATAGACATGCAATCATACTAGGTGGATCCATGTGTGGTTTGTTGAAGGAACAGACATGCAATGACTCTAGCTGTGGTTCATGAAAAGAACAGACATGCAATGACACTGGTGGATCCATGTGTGGTTCATGAGAAGAACACACATCCAATGACACTGGTGGATCCATGTATGGTTTGTGAGAAGAACAGACATGCAATGACACTGGTGGATACTTATGTGGTTTGTGAGAAGAACACACATGCAATGACAATCGCTGTGGTTGATGAGAAGAACACACATGCAATGACACTGGTCGATCCTTGTGTGGTTTGTGAGAAGAACATACATGCAATGACACTAGCTGTGGTTCATGAGAAGAAAACACATGCAATGACACTAGTGGATCCATGTGTGGTTTGTGAGAAGAACTGACATGCAATGACACTAGGCGGATCCATGTGTGGTCTGTTTAGAGGAACAGACATGCAATGACACTGGTGGATCCTTATGTGGTTTGTTTAGAAGAACACACATGTAATGACACTGGTGGATACTTATGTGGTTTGTGAGAAGAACATACATGCAATGACATTGGTTGTGGTTCATGAGAAGAACAAACATGCAATGACCCTGGTGGATCCATGTGTGGTTTGTGAAAAGAACAGACATGCAATCACACTAGGTCGATCCATGTGTGGTTTGTTTAGAGGAACAGACATGCAATGGCTCTAGCTGTGGTTCATGAAAAGAACAGACATGCAATGACACTAGGTGGATCCATGTGTGGTTCATGAGAAGAACACACATGCAATGACACTGGTGGATCCATGTGTGGATTGTGAAAAGAACATACCTGCAATGACACTGGTTGTGGTTCATGAGAAGAACACACATGAAATAACACTGGTGGATCCATGTGTGGTTTGTGAAAAGAACAGACATGCAATCACACTAGGTGGATCCATGTGTGGTTTGTTTAGAGGAACAAACATGCAATGACACTGGGTGTGGTTCATGAAAAGAACAGACATGCAATCACACTAGGTGGATCCATGTGTGGTTTGTTGAAGGAACAAACATGCAATGACTCTAGTTGTGGTTCATGAAAAGAACAGACATGCAATGACACTGGTGGATCCATGTGTGGTTCATTCGAAGAACAGACATGCAATGACACTGGTGGATCCATGTGTGGTTTGTGAGAAGAACAGACATGCAATGACACTGGTGGATACTTATGTGGTTTCTGAGAAGAACAGACATGCAATGACACTCGCTGTGGTTCATGAGAAGAACACACATGCAATGACACTGGTGGATCCTTGTGTGGTTTGTGAGAAGAACATACATGCAATGACACTGGCTGTGGTTCATGAGAAGAACACACATGCAATGACACTGGTGGATCCATGTGTGGTTCGTGAGAAGAACTGACATGCAATGACACTAGGTGGATCCATGTGTTGTTTGTTTAGAGGAACAGACATGCAATGACACTGGTGGATCCTTATGTGGTTTGTTTAGAAGAACACACATGCAATGACACCGGTGGATCCTTATGTGGTTTGTGAGAAGAACATACATGCAATGACATTGACTGTGGTTCATGAGAAGAACAAACATGCAATGACACTGGTGGATCCATGTGTGGTTTGTGAAAAGAACAGACATGCAATCACACTAGGTCGATCCATGTGTGGTTTGTTTAGAGGAATAGACATGCAATGACTCTAGCTGTGGTTCATGAAAATAACAGACATGCAATGACACTTGGTGGATCCATGTGTGGTTCATGAGAAGAACACACATGCAATGACATTGGTGGATCCATGTGTGGCTTGTGCAAAGCAAGTTACACGTCAAGCGTGGAGCAAGTCTCATGTGCGATGACATGTAAGGTTAGCCCGAGCCGCTTCATCCCACCATACCGCAAGATGCAAAGTACACAAAGCAAAATACGAGAACCAACGCCCATACAAAACCATTGTGTTCTACTCTGCAATGATCTCAATAGACACGGCTCTGATACCACTGATGGGTTCATAGCATGGAAAACAAAAAAATTCTACCGCAAGAACGAACAAAACCTAGATCTAATCTAGATAAAAGCCAAGATCTAATCTATTAGACATGTGCAACGAGATAGATCTGTACTAACCTACCTCGAGAACAGAGCTGAACGAGATTGGATCTCGGGGTTGACGTAGTCGATCACTTGCATCTCAAGATCTCAAGATCCTTCGATCGCCACGCTCCGTTCCAGCGCTCACAATGGTCACACGCATGGTCGGCAGACCTTCCTCTCTCCTCGCTCCAACGAGCAGCGGAGGTAGTAGATCTTCCACGGAATCCCAGCAGACGACGGTGTGGTGGTGGTGGTGGAGTAGAGAATTGCAGGCTTACCTAAGCCAAGCAAGAGCGAAGGTAGAGGAGAGAGGCGGCTAGAGCTTGTTATGAGAGAGGGCTAGGGGGCGCCTCCCTTCTATTTACAGGAGGGAGGCGTGCCTGGGGTGGGGGTGTCCTAGTAGGACTCCCCTCCTATGGCGGACGGGTTGGGAAGGGGGGTGTAGTCCTCCTCCCCCACGAATCCGTGTCTCGCCCCACAAGGTTTCCTTTGACCCTTTCTTGGTTTTCAAGCAAACACCAAGAACTCTTCTAGAACCTTCCAGAACATTCTGAAACCTTCTAGAATCTCCATACAAACACTCTGAAACATTTCCTAACTTAGAAAATGATCCCCAATATATGAATCTTATTCTCCGGACCATTCCGGATCTCCTCGTGATGTCCCGGATCCAATCCGAGACTCCGAACAACATTCGGTCTCCAACGCATATTTCATATCTACTTAAAACAACTTCGAACCTTAAGTGTGTCACCCTACGGTTCGTGAATATGCAGACATGATGAAGACACCTCTCCGATCAATAACCATCAGCGGGATCTGGAGATCCATAATGACTCCCACATATTCAACGATGACTCCATGATCAATAGAGCCATTAACACACGAAACCAATTCCCTTTGTCACGCGATATTCTACTTATCCGAGGTTTGATCGTCGGTATCTCCATACCTAGTTCTTCCTCACATCGATAAGTACTTTTACTGCTCCATGTTATGTCATCCCTTGTGACCCAGTCACATGCTTGCAAGCTAACTAGATGACATTCCACCGAGAGGGCCCAGAGCATATCTATCCGTCATATGGATGGACAAATCCCAATCTTGGTCCATGCGCTTCAACACATACTTTCAGAATACCCAATGACACCTTTATAACCACCCAGTTACGAAGCGGTGTTTGATGTCATCAAAGTACCCATCCGGTGATGGTGATTAACATAACCTCATGGTCGAAGGATTAGGTTACTATGTATTTGAAAGCTTACAGCAATACGAACTTGATGACTTGATCTTATGCTACGCTTACTATGGGTGTGTGTCCATCACATCATTCTCCTAATGATATGATCTTGTTATTAACGACATCCAATGCCCATGATCAGGAAACCATGATCATCCATTAATCAACAAGCTAGTTTAACAAGAGGCTTACTAGGGACTCTTTTATGTTTACAAAACACACAAGTATTAATGTTTCCGGTTAATACAATTATAGCATGGGATGTAAACATTTATCATAAACATAAAGATATAATAATAACCACTTTATTATTGCCTCTTGGGCATATCTCCAACACATACATGCAATGACACTGGCTGTGGTTCATGAGAAGAACACACATGCAATGACACTGGTGGATCCATGTGTGGCTTGTGAAAATAACAGACATGCAATCACACTAGGTGGACCCATGTGTGGTTTGTGAAAGGAACATACATGCAATGACTCTAGCTGTGGTTCATGAAAAGAACAGACATGCAATGACATTGGTGGATCCATGTGTGGTTCATGAGAAGAACACATATGCAATGACACTGGTGGATCCATGTGTGGTTTGTGAGAAGAACATACATGCAATGACACTGGCTGTGGTTCATGAGAAGAACACACATGCAATGACACTAGTGGATCCATGTGTGGTTTGTGAAAAGAACAGACATGCAAACACACTAGGTGGATCCATGTGTGGTTTGTTTAGAGGAACAGACATGCAATGACACTGGTGGATCCATATGTGGTTTGTGGAAGGAACAGACATGCAATAACTCTAGCTGTGGTTCATGAAAATAACGGACATGCAATGACACTGGTGGATCCATGTGTGGTCCATGAGAAGAACACACATCCAATGACATTGGTGGATCCATGTGTGGTTTGTGAGAAGAACAAGCATGCAAGGACATTGGTGGATACTTATGTGGTTTGTGAGAATAACAGACGTGCAATGACACTGGCTGTGGTTCATGAAAAGAACACACATGCAATGACACTAGTGGATCCTTATGTGGTTTGTGAGAAGAACATACATGCAATGACACTGGCTGTGGTTCATGAGAAGAACACACATGCAATGACACTGGTGGTCCATGTGTGGTTTGTGAAAAGAACTGACATGCAATGACACTAGGTGGATCCATGTGTGGTTTGTTTAGAGGAACACACATGCAATGACACTAGGTGTGGTTCATGAAAAGAATAGACATGCAATGACACTGGTGGAGCCATATGTGGTTTGTGGAAGGAACAGACATGCAATGACACTAGTGGATCCATGTGTGGTTTATGAAAAGAATAGACATGCAATCACACTACGTGCATCCATGTGTGGTTTGTGAAAAGAACAGACATGCAATCACACTAGGTGGATCCATGTGTGGTTTGTTTAGAAGAACACACATGCAGTGACTCTAGTTGTGGTTCATGAGAAGAAAACACATGCAATGACACTGGTGGATCCATGTGTGGTTTGTGAAAAGAACAGACATGCAATCACACTAGGTGGATCCATGTGTGGTTTTTCTAGAGGAACAAACATGCAATGACACTGGGTGTGGTTCCTGAAAAGAACAGACATGCAATGACACTGGTGGATCCATATGTGGTTTGTGGAAGGAACAGACATGTAATGACTCTAGCTGTGGTTCATGAAAAGAACATACATGCAATGACACTGGTGGATCCATGTGTGGTTCATGAGAAAAACACACATCCAATGACACTGGTGGATCCATGTGTGGTTTGTGAGAAGAACAGGCATGCAATGACACTGGTGGATACTTATGTGGTTTCTGAGAAGAACAGACATGCAATGACACTGGCTGTGGTTCATGAAAAGAACACACATGTAATGACCCTAGTGGATCCTTGTGTGGTTTGTGAGAAGAACATACAGGCAATGACACTGGCTGTGGTTCATGAGAAGAACACACATGCAATGACACTAGTGGATCCATGTGTGGTTTGTGAAAAGAACTGACATGCAATGACACTAGGTGGATCCATGTGTGGTTTGTCTAGAGGAACACACATGCAATGACACTAGGTGTGGTTCATGAAAAGAACAGACATGCAATGACACTGGTGGATCCATATGTGGTTTGTGGAAGGAACATACATGCAATGACACTGGTGGATCCATGTGTGGTTTGTGAGAAGAACACACATTCAATGACATTGGGTGTGGTTCATGAAAAGAACACACATACAATGACACTGGTGTATCGTTATGTGGTTTGTGAGAAGAACTGACATGCAATGCCATTGGTTGATCCATGTATTTCATTGTACATGACACTCACTTTCCATTTTTATACTACTCAGTTTTTCCCTTGGTTTTTTTGGCACTACTCAGTTTTGCCCCCTCTCTCTATCTTTCGTAGAATCCCAAACCTGTGCTCACTCTGTCAGCTACTCCCTGATTGGTTGTCACAGTTGTCACGCGGATCGTGTGCACCAACCGTTGATTCTGTGTGATCCAACGATGATCGTTGCACACGTCGTGCCCTTCACAGTACAGCGTGATACATCCCAGACGTCTCCCTCAGCGAGACTTCTACAAGAAGGAACACGAAGCCATCCATTGAAAAAGTCGTCGAGCGGTCATGTCATGTTTATTCAAGTCTGAAAAGCCTACTGCTGCTACTACTACGCCACAACACATGCCTCATCGAGTGCATGGTCGTCGATGGACAACTGCAATTTATTGCCACTTGATTTTAATAAGACATATCCCATTTTTTACGTAGTGGCTCTCAATCTCACTTCCAACTGGGCCCCACCTTAAGAAGCTTGCACGCGCTAGCCGGAGGCCGAAGAGCTGAGATCAACGAGACCTAACGTCTCCGCCTTCATCGAGTCCCTCGCAGCCATCAACACATCCCTCTACCCGATCTAGCACAACCCCACAAATCTCGCTGTACAGCCACCTATCTTCCCCTCTACATTTCCACTTTTAACTATCGCAAAGGCGAGGGCCGTGTCAAACTTCGTACATAGAAATTGTGTATATGCCCTTTGCATGTGGCTCAATACAGAACTGCCATGCATGGCCCGGGAAAAAAACGTGACGTACCGTGCGCGTGTCGCGGTGCACGGTGCAGTAGACTGCACGGCGCGTTGCACGGTGGTGCAACGAAACGTGCCTTGCTTCCATCCACCTTAACTATAGAGCCCCTCTCCGCACACCCACTCTCACTCTCGCTCACTCTCCCCACGCAACCCTTTCCACTGTCCCACCAACACCCGCAAACTCCCGAGAATACCCCGTCCACGCCGGCGATGGCGGAGGAGGATAAGGTGGCCATCGTCGCCTCCGAGGCCGCCGACGAGGAGGCCCCCGTCTGCTCGGTGGTCCCCCTCTACGCGTTGAAAGCAGCCGCCGTCCCTATCCAGGCCCTAGTCGATCCATCGATGGCAGCCGCCGTTCCTGTCCAGGCCCCCGTCGCCGCTACCAATGGGGTCGCCGAAGAGGAGCCCCCCGTCGACGAGGAGGCCCCTGCCGGTCACAAGCATATCAAGCACTTCTTGGGCACGTACGATCCAGATAAGTACATCGCTCCGCTGAACTCCTACGACACTGGCATTGACGACCCATGGTCGAAGGTAACTAGGGTTTGCTCCCCTCCCCTGGTTCTTCTACCGTTCCCATCGTTGGATGCTAGATCTTGGTTTATTAGGATTCGCTTGTTCGCATTTTGATTGCTCGGTCTTCTTACATCATCTACTCCCCCATTATCCTTTTCTTCCAATAGGTTTCCGGCAATGACGTCTGCAGCGATGACGAGTCCATCCATGCCAAGACTCGTCAGGTGCTGAGGAGGCTACGGGTCGGCCAGTACGACGTCTTCTTCAGGGGCGGCTCCCAGTGCTGCCCCTTCTGCAAGGGGATCGCCTTCGGTTGGGTGAGTCTCGCCGGCACCGACTTCAACTCCTTACTGAAGCACACAGAGGCCTCGGGCTCGGCATCCATGAAGGCGGCGAGCGCGAGACCGTGAACATCAACGCCTACATCACTGAACACCGGGCTCTCGGCATTCACCTCCGAAACCTCCAACGGGTGCCATCAAAGAGGGTCGCATGCCTCCAATCAGGCCCAAGGCCCCCAAGATCAAGGGACCAGGCAACAAGAAGTGGAGGAAGCGCTAGAGGGAGGAGGCGAGGGCACGGGCGCTTGTAGGATGTGCCTGCAGCTGCGGCGGCTGTTGCTGCTAAGCAACTTCTTTCTAGCTATATCCTATTTCTGGCTGAATGCATCGAACCTCATTAAGCAACCTACTTTCCATCGCTATATCCTATTTAGCTGCGCACAACAATATCTACATTTGTTTTGTTTTCTGAATGAATGTATTCTGCCTGATGTGATTTGCTGCTCTAGATTTGCTACCTGATCGGAGGCAAAAAGAGGTCCAAAAGGGAACGAATTATCGAAGTGATAATCTTCTCTAGATTTGCTACCAATTTGGGCAAAATGAAACATATCTGTTTAGCGAGAGAGGAAAAGGGCACTGTTTCAAACTGCCAGTTAACGAGCTACCATCTTGACAAGCTACAAGACACATACATAAACATAACACAAAGAGGGTTAAATTTATTTTACTACTATCACTTGAGGCGCTAGACATCTTGACAAGCTAACTGAGTTCCACAAAATAGAAACATAACACTGACAAGTAAAATTTAAATCACTTCTCATTAGACCACTTGAGGCGCTTGACATCGTTCCTAGGCGACCAACTGCGACCATTATAGGTACTCCATAGCTCACGAAATGCTTCGTCCCACCTGGGATCTGACTTGGCTTCCCTATCTTCAGCGCCCTATAGCACAATTAGTGGTGCATCACAGGCCTGATTGTTGCCGCTAGAAGATGCTGCCTCTTTGTTTGCTGCTTCAGCTGCAGCCTCTCTGTCAGCTGCTTCAGCTTCAGCTGCTTCTGCAGCCTCTCTGTCAGCTGCTTCAGATGAAGCAATTTTCTTTGCATATGCAGCTTCAAACTCAGTTATTCTGCATTTTCTACAAAGGGCTCCCCTAAGCTCGTCTTACCTCTTACAAATAGGGCAAAACACAAGGTAACGTAGAAAAAAATGGATCTTCTTGTATAGCTGGTAGGTCACGTAAGCATCTATGGCTGCATACTTCAGGTTTATATCGCATAACGCCACTCGTCCCGTAAATCGTGCCTATCCGTAGGGAAATCTTCCGTCATTTTGTCGACTCATCGAAGATTCTAGTTAGTGATGCCATTCCATCCTTCCTCGAGCCCCCTAGGATCTTGACAAGACTCGAATATCGATCCAACAGCGCAGAATTATAATTCTCTTGATAAAATTTGAAAAATCAGTTGTTTTATCGACAAGGTAAAACAATTCCCTTTCTACAAGGAACTAGCGCAGCCTTGAACAATTCTGTCGACCCGAAAGTATGTAGTTTGTCATCACCAAAATTTGTAACTACAAATATTTTGTCAATGCAAGATCATCATCTGAATATAATTTTGAAAAGTTTAGTAAATGCAAGATCAAGACTCTCAACATTGTCTTGTCATAATTTATTTGGTCCTAAATAAAATCCGGTAGTTGCAAGATGAGCAAGTGGATAAAGAACAAGAGGAGAAAACCCTAAAAGCGGTTAGCTATAGAGAGCAGATCTAGAAACCAGGAGAGGTGGTAGACGAGGACGTGTTTTCGCATGGCCAGTTGAACGACGGCGACTTCACTCCCTTCATATGGGTGCTTCGGGGTGTACTCGAGGTCCAATCCCACAAACTTGTCCTCGTCTATCCCAAGCCAACCCTCATACATCCTCAGGACACGCACCACTGTCTCCTCCTCGTTGGTGTAGACAACATCTATCTTCTTATTGTCATGGATAGTGAAGCTTGTCTCTAGAGTGCGCGACCTTCCATGGTGGTAAGGAGAAGGCGGGAAGAAGACAGATGACAGGAAGAAGAAGAGTGGTTTCTACGAGGCAGGGGAATGGTGGAACCTTCAATGTGCTTTTAAGGTAGTGGTTAACGACGGGGATGGAAGTCCAAGGAGAGACGTGTGGTGGTGGCCGTTCCAGCTTCTGAGTAAACAAAAAATAGTTATAACGCCGATACATGTGCCCTCTGTTTTCACGTCAATACACTGGGCAGCGGGTGGGCAGGGGGTGTTGTCCTATCCATTGTGCCAACACTACAAGCCTACGTGACAGCCACCCGCCTAAGCGACGGGAGCGACATAACGGCGACAACTGACAGGGGGCCCAACTTGACGGCCGTTAGCCTGATTTTTTGTATTGAAACATAAAGTTGAATTCGTGTCGAAAAAGACCCTCTGAGTATTTTGCACACCAACTGTAGTCATCCCGACTGATTTCAGGGAACTAGGGTACCGTGTTGCCTGGGCGACCCAACTTTCGGGCCGCAAAATGATATTCTCTTTCTCATGGGCACTGTGCCCTGGGACACATCATTCTACGTTAAAAGCGAACTAGCCCCGCCATAACATTATACAACACTTTAGATGGTACCCTTTTCTATTATTATAAATGTATTCATCGAAACACTAGTGCACTCAGTGCAACTTTCGTTGTTTTGTTCACCTCGCTTCCTACTTGACTCTAATCGGTATTACGGGAGTTTCCAACATATTCCCTTATAACATAACCCTTTATGCTTTAAGATATTTCATCCTTTATGGATTTGGAAAATATGTCTACAGTTCTCTATTAGACACTGCAGACAAACTTAACTCAACATTCTGTGATTCAAACTTGATCACTTTCAAACGTTCCTTATTGGATTACATATTATGTTAAGTTATCATCATCGTTTTCTAAGATAGAACCTATGTCTCAACATAGTGGATGATGATCATCCTTTTCTTTCTTTCAACCATTGATGTTAAACTTAATACTATTCCTAATTTGAGTTATTAAGGACTAGTTCCTCAATTAACTTCTATTCCGAAACCCTTTTCAGAATCCCTTAAGGAATACTACATAATATCATAATACACTTATTATTAACTTTTACACCTTATAAATCATTATTTATTGGTATTTGCGCTTTTATTCTTAACACACTTAAGAATCACTCCTATAAGCTCCCACTCAAAACATGTTCCTAACATATTTGGGTATGAGTCACTACTCTTACTCAAACTATGTTCCTACATATTTGAATTTGAGACTTATATTGCTCCCACTCAAAAATATGTCATTCACATATTAGGAAGACTTTTATAGCTCCCACTCAATTTCATGCAAATTGTATATCCACTCACTATTTTGAACAACTTCAAAATCCTTTGATCAAATATCAAACTTGGAATTTTACTATGAGATACTAGTACTTTTACTAGTTTTAAATCCACTAGACATTTAGCACACTTGAATCAAATTCATTTGAATTCGTCCAATACTTGACAAATTGTGCTTTTGTCATTCACCCATTTTTTCACTATGGCTTTGCAGTCATTTGGGAAAATTCAAGTAACCCCTTTTACTTGTGAGATTCAGCAACAAATTGCTTTCTAATCTCAAGTGAATTTTGCTTTGGGATTTCTCATATCCTTACTTTACCATTATTTCCTTAGTAGTTCGTAGGTATGTCATATTTCAAGAATCATGACAAGTGATTCATAAATGTCTCCATACTAGATATGAATTACATTTTGAATCCTACTTTATGCAGTGAAAACACCAGTGGGGAAACACAATGATCATTATCATTGATTATTTCCTTTGTGAAGAGAATCATTCAGGAACGTTGTCCGTTGCGCTTCTGAACACTCTGATGCAGGGATTTGAATCCTCATCGTGTTTTTCACTATCTTCCAAAAGCTTCATAATCGAGAAATATCACTGAAAGTGAGCTTTCTCAAGAATGCACCAAAATCCAAGCAATACAAGTTTTGCTTCTCTTTTGGTTTGAGCTATGGATTTCGTATTCAAAGTTTCCAATGAATACTCTACAAGGACTTATTCGTTATTGTTTTGGTTATATCGAATAACCCCGAAACTTTTACGATGATCCATACTAGATATGGAGCCGCTTTCATGAATTCAAATGGTTCACTATATATTCTAATTGAGTGCTAACTATTTCTAACTAATGGTCTCTACATCTACACTACAACGATTTATTTGGCGCCATCTATTTACCCACTTTGATATCCAATATCACATTGTGATGCTTTACATTTCACAATTTCTTTTATGCCATTCTCATAAAGTTGAATTTCATTACTATTGATCAAATTATAGTAATTAGATTCTCCTTTATATTTATACCCTTATATTGATGAAACACTTTGATCAAATCAAATAGTTGCATACTTATGTTTCCTTTGGTAAACTTATTTACATATTTAAACAATTAGAACAATAATTACCATTTCGTTTGTAGCACCCCGGTAAAAAACCACTACTAGAAAATCGTGTGTTGTTTTTATTTTGTGCATCATCATGACCACATGCTCATGTCATCATGCCACATTGCATTTGAGCATCGTCATGACATCATACATATGTTGCCTAAAACTATTTTCTAAAAGCCTACCTTTGTTTTCTAAATACCCTCTTTATTCCAAATCCAAACCCCGGTCTTTTTCGGATCTCTAGTTTGTCTAAAAACTATTTATAACAGCCTTTCTAAAAATAAAATATAAATAAAAGTATTTTTGTTTTTTAGTGGGGGAGGCAGCCAGCCGCCAGGCAGGCCCAAGGCCCAGCAGCCAGCTACCTACCACCCCACACACTTGAAAACCCTAGTTCCAAACCCCCACCTAATCTCCCCTCAGTCGTCGCCACTCACCACCCCAACCACCTGCCCCGTGCACGCCCCACCAACTCCCAGCCGCTAACCCGCTCCCGCCTAACCCCACCTCATGGCCCCACCCACCGATACCCTCCCGGTCGTGATCCCCATCTCGTCCCCATCATGACCCAGCACCCGTCTCTCGCTCGCTTCTGCCTCCCCATCGAGCGAGCCGCCGCTGCCAGCGGGCTCTGCCCCGAGCCCTTCCTCTTCTGCGCCTCCTCGCATGGTGCCGCTGCCTCGAGCCCAGCCATCGCCGCCGCGGATGGCCTCCGTCTGCACCGTGACATCGACCCGCCCGAGCTCGCCACCACCACGAACCATGTCGCCGACCTTCCCTGTCCTCACTGCCCCGAGCCTCGCGTGCGCGACCTCGACGGCCGCCTGTCTCCTCCCCGTGTTCCTCGCCGCTCTGCCCTTTTCCCCCGGAGCACCGCCTCTGGCCGCCCTCGCCGCGAGGAGCTCCGCGTCGCCTCTGCCCGTGCCACTGCAAGCCTCGCCGGGCCCCTGTCCCTAGGCTCCGCCACCACGTCCCCAGCTCGCCTCTTCTCCGCCTTGCATGGGTTTGGTCGAGCATCACCACTTGCTGGTGCATCTTCTTCCTGGCCATCGTGTTCACGCTCTGCTTCGGTCCCTGCGAGGGACATGGTACTGTGTTGAGCCAATACTCATGTTGTGTTGTGTTGGCTTGTGTTTGATGTGAGGTGTTGACTCGGTGATACCTAAAGGAAATTGGTGCGGTGGGTGCAGTGATGTGGTGCCTCCGGAAGACACCAACGAAGAGACGGAGGTCAAGATCTTCTTCATGAATTCAATAACCTGAAGATCGCCAAGAGGAAACGCCAAGACCTCTAGGGCCATTGTCCTGCGGGAATCTGAACCGATGAACGAAGATGTACCCGGAGGATTCCGAGTAGACACGCAATGTCGCCTTCATGGAACCGAAGACACGGTGCCCCAAGATCGCCTTCCTGGATCCGATGGCCGAGACCCTGAAGACCCCAATTTCGAAGACCGATCCCCAAACCCCTTCGAGCCCCCAAGGTCTTTGATCCAAGATGTGTGATCCCCTTTTCCCGAGACCCCTATTTTATAAATGACATCTACTTGTTGCATATTAAATTGTTCATGAGGGCATACATATTTTGTGGGTTGGGTACTTTGTCGATTCATCTCATAATTAAATATAGAGACTATATGAGGGCTATTCTAGTCTTATATATATCGCCTCCATTTAAATTTGTGTAGCGAACCGATGCTATGTTTTGCCTTGTTAATACAACATTTAAATTGCAGGGTATCTAAATAACTTGAACCATTAATTAATTGTTGGGACCCTGGTTCCGCTTAATATTGCCCAATTGCATCACATCTTTGCCATGTCATGCATCATGCCCGATCTTCTGCCGTAGTATTAAATAGTGTATCCGGTGTTTCTTCTAGTGCTTTGCTTCTTCACGGATTAGGCCTTTGAGTGGATGCGAGTGTAGACCCGATCTCTAGATGAATCTTCGGCTATGTTTTTCCAGGCGAGCATTCTCCCCCTTTCTACCTATTTTGCGTTTATAGTCTTTACTTCCTCCTATTGATCTATTGCTAGTTGCGATGCTTTAGTTTTCGTACCATTTATATACCTTGCAGCCTCTATATTGCCTTGGACACATCCTATTGCATGTTGTTTGATAGATAGTCGGCCTTGCAAGTCGTAGTTGCTTGCTCAGGTGCTGCTTCCTGTCGTTGTTGTTCCACCGTTGTTGGAAGGTTGGCACAAGCTTAATGTTGGAGATGATCATGACTTTAATTTCAACTGATAATTAAAATGCTGGGAATACATATAACTAATGTAGAGGCATCGGTGGGCAATAGCTAATATTTGGTTCTTCCACACTCACTTGTGTCCCATAGGCCCCGAGTACTTGATACATGTTCCTTGACTATTCACACTATCCACATATGGGAGACTCTATGAATCCCCCTTTGCTTGAACTTGATTCACACTTTATTTCTTGGGGCCACAAGTAGTTTGGGGATTTGTTACTATCATGTACTTATGCCATGCTTTACTGCTTTATTTACGATTGTGCGTGGAGCACCTGTACTGTTTTGGAACATGGAACATTTTCGTGGTATCGACAAGCCCAGTCACACTTTTGGGTTCCCAACCGTTTACAGCCATTGTCACAAACCCTGGATCCGTCTCGGAGCCGGCCAACTTTGTTGCGGGTAGCTTAGTGGGGGTGGCCCCCTGAAATGATTTATGAATATTGTGAATGCTTTGTCGTGAGGCCTCGTTACGTTTTATTTGGTTCTTCCCGAGTTTGATCGTGTGTCGTTGCTATTTGTGTATCCCTGTAGGGTAAATCTTTCTGAAAGCCATGTCCATGGTTATGGACGACTTGGAGCAAAGTATCTCGATCATAGACAACCATAACTAAAGTAGTGCTATAAATTTGACTTTGACATGTCTAGTATTCAGGTTCACTACAACGGAATGAGTAAATAAAAGTGCCAACAACTGCTGGAGTTGGGATGTCTCATGCTAATTGTATCTGACTAGTAAGTATTGCAACTACAATGGAATGGTTAACTAAAACTGCCCATTGCTTACGATATCAGGATGACTCATGCTATCTAATGGAATGAATAAAACTGCCAACTGTGTGAGTTCCTCGGTTTGACTTCCTCATTTGGTCTCGAGGGAGAATACCAAGATGGGTATGATTGGTGTTACTATCAGGTTGGATCCGAATAGGTCTTTCTTATCCCTCTCTAATAGCCGATAGTTGAGTCGAGTCTCTATAGATTGTTTAGTTCATGTTGCGCTGCCGCTTCAGTCCACCATACCTATGTAGGCGAGAGCCGCCGAATTCTAGACTCGCTGCATCGCCTCAAGATCGACTGACCGCCTCTTTTTCCTTTGCCCTTTGTCGGCACCCCTTTTGTTGCAGCAGGTTTGAGATCGACATCGTTAGCAGGGCTACCCTTCCGGCTTGGCCTGGGCAGGGTTATGGACGCCATTGGTTATTCTTCAGGGCTCTTAGCCCCATTTGCATCTTATCCATACTCGGATGTTGTATCGTTTTCAAGGTGATTTGGATCTTTGTATTGTATATCCGTATTTTTGACTCATGGAGTCATTGTATATATGTTTCTATGGGTTCCATCGTGGACTATTGTGTAATGCTATTACTTCGTTTCCCACCCGCACGCAAGTGCTTGGTGGGCATCTTTGAATCGTTTCTATGCGGGTTTGGCGGGAATCGCTAAAACTTGCATAGGGCCGATTCGAGGGTCTTACAAAGTGGTACCAGAGCTCAGCAGTTGCGATACCCCACTGGTCCAGCCTGTAGGATAACCTAGCTAACAGCCGATGTAGAGTGCTAAAACTATTTTGCAAAATCGGTTGGATAGATCTGATTAGGTCTGCTTTTACTCCTTACCCCTATGTTATTCTCCTCTTACCTCTGCGTGTTTTGAATCTACTCTTATCTCTTCCTCGAGTCCAGGATTTCTCGTGGTTGGGTTTCCGTCATACCTTCACGGTTTCTCCTTCTCCCTTTTATAACAGTGGAGCTACAATTATCTAATCTGCATCTCGTTTATTGTACCCTTCATCCAATCTTTTTGGTCCTTGAACTCTTTATATGTATGTGCACCTTGACATATATCCGTATCGTTGAAAAGCATATGAGAAGGATGGGCATTGGTGAAATTGGAGTATACCTTGAGCATGTGGTGTTCATGCCAATGGAACCATCGCGAAACCTAATCATTGTGTCTTTTCATACAATTTCTTTTGTATCTTCCGGTGTTTTCCCAATGCAACGACATCTTCTGCGTCAGATCCGATGAAGAGCCTGCATCACTCCTTGGTTTTCTGTAGCTTTCCGAACATTGCTCGTCAAGATCTCCAATCTGAACTCGAGAGTGGGTTGCATAATTCTCCTATTCATGTGTATAGTAATGTTTGGGTGCACGATGGATTGATCCTCATCCGACTACTCTTATCATTCGTTGGTGTACAATGAATTGGTGGATTAATGCAATTTACTCATTCCACTGAAGTTAGAGGTAGCCTTATGACCTCTTTGTTCGCCTTTGTTCTACGGAGTGTTCTCTCGACGAACGTGAGCGATGACCCATTGTTGGTGGTGTCACCAATTCAAGATGGAGCAGAATCTTTGTTAGTGGTGTCGTAAGGATCTACACGAAGCAAGAAGAATCAGACCATCGACCTTCTTCCCCGTACCATGAGGCGGATCTCGAGGGCGAGATCCATTGTTAGTGGTGTCGAATTGTAGCACCCCGGCAAAAACCACTACTAGAAAATCGCATGTTGTTTTTATTTTGTGCATCATCATGACCACATGCTCATGTCATCATGCCACATTTTATTTGAGCATCGTCATGACATCATACATATGTTGCCTAAAACTATTTTCTAAAAGCCTACTTTTGTTTTCTAAATACCCTCTTTATTCCATATCCAAACCCCGGTCTTTTTCGGATCTCTAGTTTGTCTAAAAACTATTTATAACAACCTTTCTAAAATTAAAATATAAATAAAAGTATTTTTGTTTTTTAGTGGGGGAGGCAGCTAGCCGCCAGGCCCAAGGCCCAGCAGCCAGCTACCTACCGCCCTACACACTCGAAAACCCTAGTTCCAAACCCCCACCTAATCTCCCCTCAGCCGCCGCCACTCACCACCCCAACCACCTGCCCCGCGCATGCCCCACCAACTCCCGTCCGCTAACCCGCTCCCGCCTGACCCTACCTCGTGTATGTGCGTGGCCCCACCCACTAACACGCTCCCGGCCGCGATCCCCATCTCGTCCCCATCACGACCTAGCGCCCGTCTCTCGCTCGCTTCTGCCTCCCCATCGAGCGAGCCGCCGCCGCCGCCAGCGGGCTCTGCCCCGAGCCCCTCCTCTTCCGCGCCTCCTCGCTGGCACTGCTGCCTCGAGCCCGGTGGCGCCACCGTGGGACGGCCTCCGTCTACTGCGGCGTCGACCAGCTTCCGCCACCTGCTGGGCTATTCGCCCGACCCCGTCTATTGCTGCTTGCCGGGGCAGCGCGCGACCTCGACCGGTACTTGCCGCTCTCCGTGTGTTTACCGCGCTCCACCCTTTTCCCCTGGAGCACCGCCTCTGGCTGCCCTCGTCGTGAGGAGCTCTGCGTCGCCTTTGCCCATGCCCCTGCAAGCCTCGTTGGGCCCCTGTCCCTAGGCGTCGCCACCACATCCCCATCTCGCCTCTTCTCCGCCTTGCATGGGTTTGGTCGAGCATCACCACTCGCTGGTGCATCTTCTTCCTGGCCATCGTGTTCACGCTCTGCTTCGATCCCTGCGAGCGACATGGTACTGCGTTGAGCCAGTACTCGTGTTGTGTTGTGTTGTGTTGTGTTGGCTTGTGTTTGATGTGAGGTGTTGACTCGGTGATACCTAAAGGAAATTGGTGCGGTGGGTGCAGTGATGTGGTGCCTCCGGAAGACACCAACGAAGAGATGGAGGTCAAGATCTTCTTCATGAATTCAATAACCTGAAGATCGCCGAGAGGAAACGCCATGACCTCTAGGGCCGTTGCCCCGCGAAAATATGAACCGATGAATGAAGATGTACCCGGAGGATTCTGAGTAGACACGCAATGTCGCCTTCATGGAACCGAAGACACGGTGCCCCAAGATCGCCTTCCTGGATCCGATGGTCGAGACCCTGAAGACCCCAATTTCGAAGACCGATCTCCAAACCCCTCCGAGCCCCCAAGATCTTCGATCTTAGATGTGTAATCCCCTTTTCCCGAGACCCTTATTTTATAAATGACATCTACTTGTTGCATATTAAATTGTTTATGATGGCATACATATTTTGTGGGTTGGGTTCTTTGTCGATTCACCTAATAATTAAATATAGAGACTATATGTGGGTTATTCTAGTCTTATATATATCGCCTCCATTTAAATTTGTGTAGCGAACCGATGCTATGTTTTGCCTTGTTAATACAACATTTAAATTGTGGGGTATCTAAATAACTTGAACCATTAATTAATTGTCGGATCCCGGTTCCGCTTAATATTGCCCAATTGCATCGCATCTTTGCCATGTCATGCATCATGCCCGATCTTCTGCCATAGTATTAAATAGTGTATCCGGTGTTTCTTCTAGTGCTTTGCTTCTTCCCGGATTAGGACATTGAGTGGATGCGAGTATCGACCCGATCTCCAGATGAATCCGGGTAATGTTTTTACAGGCGAGCATTCTCCCCATTTCTACCTATTTTGCGTTTATAGTCTTTACTTCCTCCTGTTGATCTATTGCTATCCGTGTTGCGATGCTTTAGTTTTCGTACCATTTATATACCTTCCAGCCTCTATATTGCCTTGGACACATCCTATTGCATGTTGTTTGATAGATAGTCGGCCTTGCGAGTCGTAGTTGCTTGCTCAGGTGCTGCTTCCTGTCGTTGTTGTTCCATCGTGGTTGGAAGGTTGGCACAAGCTTAATGGTGGAGATGATCATGACTTTAATTTCAACTGATAATTAAAATGCAGGGAATAGATATAACTAATGCAGAGGCACCTGTGGGCAATAGCTAATATTTGGTTCTTCCACGCTCACTTGTGTCCCGTAGGCCCCGAGTACTTGATACCTGTTCCTTGGCTATTCGCATTATCCACATACGGGAGACTCTATGAATCCCCCTTTGCCTGAACTTGATTCACACTTTATTTCTTGGGGCCACAAGTAGTTTGGGGCTTTATTACTATCCTGTACTTATGCCATGCTTTACTGCTTTATTTACGATTGTGCGTGGAGCACTTGTACTATTTTGGAACATGGAATGTTTTCACAACATCGACAAGCCTAGTCACACTTTCGGGTTTCCAGTCGTTTACAACCATTGTCACAAACTCTGGATCCGTCTTGGAGCCGGCCAACTTCATTGCGGGTAGCTTAGTGGGGTGGCCCCCTGAAATGATTTGTGAATCATGTGAATGCTTTGTCGTGAGGCCTCGTTGCGTTTTATTTGGTTCTTCCCGAGGTTAATCGTGTCTGTGTTGCTATTTGTGCACCCCTGTAGGGTAAATCTTTCTGAAAGCTGTGTCCGCGGTTATGGACGACTTGGAGCAAAGTATCTCGATCATAGACAACCATAACTAAAGTAGTGCTATAAATTTGACTTTGACATGTCTAGTAATCAGGTTCACTACAACGGAATGAGTAAATAAAAGTGACAACAACTGCTGGAGTTGGGATGTCTCATGCTAATTTGTATTTGACTAGTAAGTATCACAACTACAATGGAATGGTTAACTAAAACTGCCCACTGCTTACGATATCGGGATGACTCATGCTATCTGTATCTGACTAGTAAGTGCTACAACTATAATGGAATGAATAAAACTACCAACTGTGTGAGTTCCTCGGTTTAACTTCCTCGTTTGGTCTCGAGGGGGAATACCAAGATGGGTATGATTGGTGTTACTATCAGGTTGGATCTGAATAGGTCTTTCTTATCCCTCACTAATAGCCGACAGTTGAGTCGAGTCTCTATAGAATGTTTAGTGCATGTTGCGCTGCCGCTTCAGTCCACCATACCTATGTAGGCGAGAGCCGCCGGATTCTAGACTCGCCGTAATCGCCTCTCAGATCGACCGCCCTTTTTCGCTTGCCCTTTGCGGCACCCTTTTATTGCAGCAGTTTGAGATCGACGTCGTTAGCGTGGTTACCCTTCCTATTGGCTGGCAGGGTTATGGACGCCATTGGTTATTCTTCAGGGCTCTTAGCCCCATTTTCATCTTATCCGTACCGGATGTTGTATCGTTTTCAAGGTGATTTGGATCTTTGTATTATATATCCGTATTTTTTACTCATGGAGTCGTTGTATATATATGTTTCTATGGGTTCTATCATGGACTATTGTGTAATGTTATTACTTCGTTTCCCACCCGCACGCAAGTGCTTGGTGGGCATCTTTGAATCGTTTCTATGCGGGTTTGGCGGGAATCGCTAAAACTTGCATAGGGCCGATTCGAGGGTGTTACATCGTTAAAACACAATACATCGAATATGTATTTACTTTCAACAATTCATTAAACACTTTGTATTCAAGTAATACATGGTTCAAGTTATTTTGCCAAACTTAGGCATGATTTATATGTGACAAGAAATCGAATGTCTTTCACATATTATCATTATAACTTTGAATTTAAACAATGGTTTCATTCAAAATGAATATATCATTAAGTTGGGTATTTTAAGGCATTTCAATATTTTACAAATGTTCATGCATTATCAATTAGTTTCAAACAACAAGGATAATTCACCTATAATCAAAGAAGATATGAACACAAATAGAAATCATTCATAAAAGTAGAACAATTGTTTATTACAAACTGATATGAATAACCGTCTCACAAAGTGTGAGACACACTAAAAAAGTTCATAATATTTTTATTACAATAACTATCTAAAACATAAACTAAATGATAAATGTCGAGGGAGAGTGTCGTCGGCCATCATCATCATGCTCGCCATCAACACGCAACATCACCTCCTCTCCAGCAAGCACCTCTCATGCAGAAGGACCTGTTTTCAGTAAAACAGAACAAGTATCAAATATACTTAACACTACAAATGTGTTTGTAAGATTATAACATTTATAAAATTGTATATCAAATATATACCTTTGTCATTAATGACCTCAGCGACATTTGGTTCAACCAACACATTCCTGAGATGTGTTACGAACCGATGGAATTCCATTGATTCTGCGTCGCCTCTCATAATGCAAGTCCTGACTTGTGCTTGGAAGCTTGGTGGCAGCGACCGCAACTCAACTCCTATTGCAAAAGAGCTTGCGGACCAGTTGTCTAGGAAGTATGCCAGACTCATGTATGCATCATATATGCTCAACAAGTGATCGTCCAGTGAGGAGCCTTCCTCCATCTTTATGGAGAGGAAGTCCCCCATCAGCTCATACTCCCATATGCACACTTGTTCCACGAAATGCGATCTCAGATGTGCCATAATTGTTCGGGGATTAAGACTTCCCACCATCAGCCATAGCCCATCTTCCATCCCGAGGCGCATCGTTACTGATATGAATGTGGCCATCACATGACGACGGCAACGGAGATCCCGCTGCTCCTAGGTCTCATGAGAATAGGGTGGCTCCAAGTACATCTCGCAGATCATGTAGTCAGCCACTTTGTTCTCACCAAGGAGATCATAAAGGCGCATGACCCATGCAGAAAAGTTGGATCCATCTAACTTGAGCTTTTCTCCTTTTAACCAATTGTCAATAGGGAAGGTAATCTCGGGGAGAACCATTTTCTATATATATAATTGCAAAAAGGAATTTAGACTAAGTTTATAATTAAATGAGTTAATAATAACTCCACTCAAAAACACCTATCCCTAGAAGGGTTCCTAATGATAACACGACCCCTTTCAGCCACATCTCCCCCGATCGTCACGGTCATCAATGTGGGTTCAAGGGTGGACGCTAAACGTCGGTCACATCATTCATGCGACTCGTGCTCGATCTTTCGACCATCCGTGTTCCGAGGCCATGCCTGCACTTGCTAGGCTCGCCAACTCAACCTTAGTGTATTCGTTGTGCAACATGGCTTACACCCACTATATGCGAACGTAGATATGTCTGACACCCACGCCTGTACCGTGGATCGCCTCATACCGAAGAACTTTCTTGGTGGTGCACACTAAGGGGGAACATAATCGTTGGTAATTTTAAGAGGGATCATCTTATTAGGCTACCGTCGAGTATCTAATACTAGCACACAATAAGATATACAAACAATAACATTGAACGTAAATGCGATGTGATATGGTCCTTCACGTCATGATCTCCAACCGTCGTCACCGGATTCCGGCGTCATAGACACCAGGGTACCGGTGTCTTTCCGGTGTGGTAGTCTGTCACCTCCATGACTATCTATTACTACGTAACATAAGGTAATCACTTTACCTTTGCCACAACCATATCACAAAGCAACGCCCCCCTGCAAAACAAAGTTAGACGCCTCTACTTTATCTTTGCATGTTTTACGTGGCTGAATGGGCTTTCGCACAAGAACCGTTCTTACATATGAACTGTCACCACAACGCTGATCAAGTAGTTGTCTATACTACACCCCTTTCGGGGCCCTTCGTTGCAAATGGCATACCAACTAATGCGAGAGAGACAGACACCCCCTAAGCCACTTTATACGGTACAAGCCGTATGTCAAGCGTGGACTAGTCTCGTGAATGAACGCGTAAAGTCGGTTGGGGACCGCTTCATCAAGCATTACTTCGGTATACACAAGTACACGTGGGAGGGTAACAACTAAAAGATCAACGCCCACACGCTACATCTCGTGTGTTCTACCCGTACTAGCATTACTACGCATAGATCTAGCTCTGATACCACTATAGGAGTTCCGCGTATGAAAACAATAATTTTTTACCCTACGCCCCTGAACCCCTGATGCTGCCAGGACCTATCTATTAGTAATACAGTAACGGGAGGGGCTTTTCGTGAACTTACCCTTGAAGACCGAAAAGCATTGTCAACGCTTAGGAGAGCGTGGTTGATGTAAACGAGCTGAAGCCGACCTCAAGGTCGTTATGAAGTCCTTGCGCTCCTTTGGCTCCAACGACTTGAGTGCCTCAAGTGTGACACCTCGCGGGGAGTTACACACGTCCGGTGCCTGACAATGACTCCCGCTTCCCCGATCCAGCAGCAGTTGTGGAAGTAGAGCTCCTAGATCCGAATCCCGCAGCGCGACGGTGCTCCACGGTGAAGATGTCTCTCGTTAGCGCAATCCGAACTTGGGACCACGGTCACGATAGAGAGAGAGAGAATATCAATTGGAGGTCTTTCCAAAAGTGAGAAAACCTTTATTGAATATTGTGTGTGTTTATCTGGCCAAATACCTCCACTATATATAGGGGAAAAGGAGGCCCGATGGAATTCCATTGATTCTGCGTCGCCTCTCATAATGCAAGTCCTGACTTGTGCTTGGAAGCTTGGTGGCAGCGACCGCAGCTCAACTCCTATTACAAAAGAGCTTGCGAACCAGTTGTCTAGGAAGTATGCCAGACTCATGTATGCATCATATATGCTCAACAAGTGATCGTCCAGTGAGGAGCCTTCCTCCATCTTTATGGAGAGGAAGTCCCCCATCAGCTCATACTCCCATATGCACACTTGTTCCACGAAATGCGATCTTAGATGTGCCATAATTGTTCGGGGATTAAGACTTCCCACCATCGGCCATAGCCCATCTTCCATCCCGAGGTGCATCGTTACTGATATGAATGTGGCCATCACACGACGACGGCAACGGAGATCTCGCTGCTCCTGGGTCTCATGAGAATAGGGTGGCTCCAAGTACATCTCGCAGATCATGTAATGAGCCACTTTGTTCTCACCAAGGAGATCATAAAGGCGCATGACCCATGCAGAAAAGTTGGATCCATCTAACTTGAGCTTTTCTCCTTTTAACCAATTGTCAATAGGGAAGGTAACCTTGGGGAGAACCATTTTCTATATATATAATTGCATAAATAAATTTAGACTAAGTTTATAATTAAATGAGTTAATAATAACTCCACTCAGAAACACCTATCCCTAGAAGGGTTCCTAATGATAACACGACCCCTTTCAGCCACATCTCCCCTGATCGTCATGGCCATCAATGTGGGTTCAAGGGTGGACGCTAAACGTCGGTCACATCATTCATGCGACTCTTGCTCGATCTTTCGACCATCCGCGTTTCGAGGCCATGTCTGCACATGCTAGGCTCGCCAACTCAACCTTAGTGTATTCGTTGTGCAACATGGCTTACACCCACTATATGCGAACATAGATATGTCTGACACCCACGCCTGTACCGTGGATCGCCTCATACCGAAGAACTTTCTTGGTGGTGCACACTAAGGGGGAACATAATCATTGGTAATTTTAACAGGGATCATCTTATTAGGATACCGTGGAGTATCTAATACTAGCACACAATAAGATATACAAACAATAACATTGAATGTAAATGCGATGTGATATGGTCCTTCACGTCATGATCTCCATCCGTCGTCACCGGATTCCGGCGTCGTAGACACCAGGGTACCGGTGTCTTTCCGGCGTGGTAGTCCGTCACCTCCGTGACTATCTACTACTACGTAACATAAGGTAATCACTTTACCTTTGTCACAACCATATCACAAAGCAACGCCCCCCTGCAAAACAAAGTTAGACGCCTCTACTTTATCTTTGCATGTTTTACGTGGCTGAATGGGCTTTCGCACAAGAACCGTTCTTACCTACGAACTGTCACCACAACGCTGATCAAGTAGTTGTCTATACTACACCCCTTTCGGGGCCCTTCGTTGCAAATGGCATACCAACTAATGCGAGAGAGACAGACACCCCCTAAGCCACTTTATACGGTACAAGCCGTATGTCAAGCGTGGACCAGTCTCGCGAATGAACGCGTAAAGTCGGTTGGGGACCGCTTCATCAAGCATTACTGCGGTATACACAAGTACACGTGGGAGGGTAACAACTAAAAGATCAACGCCCACACGCTACATCTCGTGTGTTCTACCCGTACTAGCATTAATACGCATAGATCTAGCTCTGATACCACTGTAGGGCTTCCGCGTATGAAAACAATAATTTTTTACCCTACGCCCCTGAACCCCTGATGCTGCCAGGACCTATCTATTAGTAATACAGTAACGGGAGGGTTTTTTCGTGAACTTACCCTTGAAGATCGAAAAGCATTGTCAACGCTCAGGAGAGCGTGGTTGATGTAGACGAGCTGAAGCCGACCTCAAGGTCGTGATGAAGTCCTTGCGCTCCTTTGGCTCCAACGACTTGAGTGCCTCAAGTGTGACACCTCGCAGGGAATTACACACGTCCGGTGCCAAACGATGACTCCCGCTTCCCCGATCCAGCAGCAGTTGTGGAAGTAGAGCTCCTAGATCCGAATCCCGCAGCGCGACGACGCTCCACGGTGAAGATGTCTCTCGTTAGCGCAGTCCGAACTTGGGACCATGGTCACGATAGAGAGAGAGAATATCAATTGGAGGTCTTCCCAAAAGTGAGAAAACCTTTATTGAATATTGTGTGTGTTTATCTGGCCAAATACCCCCACTATATATAGGGGAAAAGGAGGTACTACCTCCCTTAAAGTCCCGGGGTGGGACTAAAGGAGAGGAGGGGGAGGAGCAGCCGCCGGCCAGCCCTAGTGGGCCCCGCGGGTGGGGGGGCTAGGCCCAGCCACCAACCCCTTGCCCCTTCTCCCTCTCTCCTTTCCCTAATGGGCCCTCTCCCCTCCGGAAATTGGCCCATTAAGCCTTTTGACCTTTTAAATTGATTTTCTCTTTATTAAATAATTATGAATAAATGATTAAATCAATATTTAACATTCATTCATATATTATTCAATCTCTATGGTTATGGAACACTTCCACCTCCACTCCGGACATCCTCCGGATTTACCGAAACCCTTCCGGTTTTCTCTCAACTATTCTTCGGCGATTCTTCCGATCCTATAAACACTCTCTAAGCATCATCAAACCCTTAAGCGTGATACCCTACGGTTCGGGAACACTCCAGACATGGTCGGGACAATCCCGGACCAATGATCGACAGAGGGACCTGGATGGCCATGTGACCCCTATGCGTTCCACGAAGATCTTTCGTCGTTTGAACCAGGACAATCGTGTCTTATTCCCTTTGTCTCTCGATACTTGCATTGCCCAAGATCTGATGAATGACATCACCATGTCGTGTTCAATCTTGTTACCGAACAATGCTACTTGACTCGTTCCGACAAGTGATATCCTTGTGATTAAATCACACGCTGCACAACTATTGGATATAACTTCTCCGAGTGGGCCCTTGAGTATCTTTTCGTCACGTGGACGGACAAATCCCGCTCTTGACATATATTGCCTCTACGGTTTCCTCCGAGTACCTGAACACACCTTTATAACCACTGTATTACCAAGTGGCGCTTGATGCTATCAAAGCACTCTTGGGAGACAATGATTGTTATAGCCTCACAATCTAAGGAATAGTCTACGAGGATCTATTTCTAATCATCACAACTTGAACTTTGTGACATGATCGGGTCACGATTTTTAGGTTGAATATTGGGTCATCATCTCATTCTCAGAATAAGTTGACTCCATTTTCAACTGGCATAAATGCCACATGATCAGGAAACTTGATCATCTGTTGACCAATGAACCAGTGACTGGAGTTTCACTGAGAACTCCTGGTTGTTTGTATATCACACGTGTATTGATATTTCTACTCAATACAGTTATAGCATGATATAAAACTTAATCATAAACTATATGAAATATGATAATAGTCCTTATTACTATTTGTCTCTAGGGCATATTTCCAACAGAGAACATCCCTACAATTACACCTACCCCAATGACTACTGAAGATGATCCAGTTGTTGCAAGGAAGGATCAGTCCAATGAGATTAGAATTGGACCCATTACAAGAGCTCGTACTAAGCTACTTGAACAACATGTGAATTTACTCCTAAACGAATTTGGTACTTTAATTGATGAGAACTTTATACTCCCTAAGTCTATGCATTTATGTATGATCAGGTTCATTGAAGAAACAAGCATGGCGCGAGGAGGAGAATGGCTACAAGAGGAGCCCAACATGATGATCGCCCAAGGATGCGCGAGGGAGGATCGGGAGGAAGGCGCAAGAGAAGATCATCAAGACGAAGGCCAAAGGATCTACTACGACCGGAGTGTCCGGCCGAGTCCACCTGGACTGTCCAGCCTGCCCGAGAGAAGATTTGGCGCGGACAATCAGTACCCCATATCGGACACTACCCGGACACCGCCCGGAAACTTCAAAGTTTCCGGCCAGATCGAACTATCCGACACACTCCACCCGAACTGTCCGGCCCGACCAGACTGTCCGGCCGATACCAGCCAGAATGTCCACCCGCCGACCGAATATGGTCCGAGTCGGTTTGTATCAGTTTTGAGTTGTATGCGTTTAGTTTCGGTTTCTGGGTGCCCTAGCCGCCCTTATAAGCCATGGGACGTCCCCTAGTTAGGGTTTAGACCACGTTTAAACTATTTTAGAGTTGTTTCTTTCAAAGAACCTCTGGAATTACCCTGTGATCGAATTATACTACTGCAATTGAGTGTGATTTATTGTTCCATTGGGAATTAGTAGATTGCAAACTACCGTTCGTGGTCAACGGCTGCGTACGCAAGAGCATGGTGTTGTGAATATCCTAAAGGATTCGAGAGCTGTTGCATTGGCATCAGGGTTCGAGAGCTGTTGCATTGGCATCAGGGTTCGAGCGGGAGAGTTCATAGCTACATGCTATTTATCTATCCATCATTATCATCATAGGCAAGTGCTTGCTGAGAAGATCGGGCCACCCCATATCAATTCGTGTGCTGGGCTTGATTCGGTTGCAGCAACGGCTTCGCGGCACCGGCGCTCGCCGGATCGGAGTCATGGCGCCGCCGTGTGGCAGGGTTTGATCCGCCGCTCGAAGCGATGATTAGCGGAGGTCTGAGGTGGTGAGGATGGCCAGAAGGTGGGTACAATATGGAAGAGCGAAGGTGTCTCATCTTCGGCGCCGTGAGAGGAGATCGACGCCGCGTCGCCCTCCGTCGTCCTCCCAGCGACGCCTCTTCTCGCGACCGGCCCACGATATGTTTTGATCGGTAGTTTTGCTATAACGAAATATTTTCTGCTACCATGTAGTAAAAACGGGAAAGACTACTACTACAGCCGAGATCGAACGGTTCGGGTGGCGTCGATCGAACGGTTTTGGACCCAGGGATCGCGGAGATCTATCGCGGGAAAGGGTAGAGCGGGCCAAAAAAAAAGGCCTAGAGGAGTTGCTCCGAATTGGTTCCGTCGTTCCGTGGCCCCTCCCGCACCCATCCACCAACAAATCCATCACACGGGGACATGGCTTTGGCCGCCGCCCTCGTCCGCGCCGCCGCCCCTCTCCTCGTCCGCGCCCGCATGGCACCGTGCTCTGCGCCGGCCCTGTCTCCCCGCCGCCTCCTGTCATGTTCCACCACCTCCGACGAACCCCCTCCCCCCGCACGGCCGCTGGCGTCGAAGCTGGCCGAGCCTGAGTCCCAGCTGCCCTGGAGGGAAGCGCAGGCGGAAATCCTCCGCGACATCGGACCCGTCGTGCAGCTCATCAAGGATATCCTCCACTCTGACAGGTGGCTCCCCTCCGTCACCTGTTTCACTCTTCATATAACACCGAAACTACTTTTCTAGTTGTAACGTGCCAATGTAGGCGATATTTGAAAAAACTTGTAGCTAGAATGCTAATTACGATCCATACAATGATAAAGCAATTCGTTTCGATCCATATTTGGGAAGTGTGCGTAGATAAGCAGACTAGAAGGGAAGACGCCGTTTTGCATTGTGCATGAAGCTTTTTTCCTTCATGTTTTAGCATCGTATACTGTTAAAAAAATGAAAATATAGTACACTGTGTATCAATTATTTCATTATCTAAGAAACAGGTATTTCTGTCACATACCAACATCCATTCACCCAAAACATAAGAGGTAATGAAATAACATGGAAATAATCAATAATTTTGCAGGTTTTACATTGTTATTCACTGTGAAGCAAAATATCCAACAAAGCTACCATAGAATACAACGAACCTATCTGGCACACTAATTATGCTCCACATACATGCCAACAGTTGCACAACTTGACCAACATCAACAAGAACTAAAGGGGGTGATCAGATCGTGTGCACACTTGGCTATGACTACTGCTGCAAATGAAGTCATCGAGAGATAAAACGACATGACCTTCCTGGTGAGAAAAGGAACAACAAAGTCAAATTATGGAACCAGGCTTAGATTCAAAAAGCATGAAGGAACCAAAATGACATGATAACTCCCTATATGATGTAGGCTTAACCTGTTCGGGGTGGCTCAATCTTCACGGATTGACTTGGTGGAGGGGGAAAGTGGAATTAACGCGAAGAACCTAAAGGGTATCGGAGATACAAACACACAAACACAAACGCAAATTCGGTTTCCCTCGTTTGCCTGAATCACGAACTCAATAGAATCCTTAAGGAAAGAAACATTGGGAGGTAGAGTTTCCTCACGGAAAGATTATCGGGCAATCGAATAGAATTCCAAGGATGAAAAGATTGCTTATGATAGGATCACTAGGGGAAAGATCCAATCAATAGAATTCATCAAGGGGAAATATTCAAATGCAAAGAGGCACCTTGTATAACCTTTAGATATGATCTAGCGAGGTTTATTCCCACATGGGAGGTAAGGCATAAGACAAATCTAATCTCAATTCTTAGTATAGGGTTTACATATGAGGTTGGGGTCATATTTAGAGCCAGCAATGATCAAGGAGTAGTTTAGGCATAAAGCTGGAAACTTGGGGTTACATGGGCTATGGCCCAACTTGTCCTTGCGCACGCGGTTCACTTACTATCGGGGTTTTGATTCCTGGTAGTAGATTTATATGTGATAGGGGATTTGGGGTCACAATCCGATGGGTTAACAACCCCAAGGAACACAAGATTTATATAGGTTGAGGCCCGAGTGCATGCATAGTAAAAACCCTACTTCTTGTGTGAACTGTATAAACGAGCGTGTGAGGTGCTCAAAGTGATTACAAGGGTGGTGACCGGCTAGAAGCCTACCCGGTCAGCTAAGTCTCTCCTTTTCTAGAGGAGAGGACTTGGGGAAAAGTATGATGGAATGTGCTCTATGAGCCTAAGGATGAACTCTCTATGAACTATTCTCCGACAATCTTCTCTCATCGAAGTTCTTGGTTGATGCTTTCGTTGGAGTAGGAGTGTATGTTGATTATTTGGTGGCTGGTGTGCTTCTACTTCTTCTGTTTCTTCTCTCTGAAGAGTTTGGTCATTATATAGCTTTAGCCATGGACATCGGAGCATGGCCGAAGTGTTACCGCTGTTGTGACGCGATTGAAGCTGAGCTAGGCACTGCTGCCATGCCCAACTGCTTATTAGCGCGTTGGCCGGATGCCGCGGTACTGTAGATGAGGTCACCGTGGACTTCCGTGTTCTTGGGAATGACTGCCGCTCGACCTGCCGTCCGGGAAGTGACTCAATGAGGTCACCACACCTCATTGCCGTGTCAAGGAACTCTCCCTGGATGGCATGGATATGGAATCCAATCGGCTTGTAAAGCTGCCTAGGCCCAATCCCCGAGCGTGGACTTCTGGGGCTATGGGCCCTTCCTGGGGCTTACCGACTCGAAGGGTCAAGCCGACTACGGGAGGGGGTGCCTAGCCGGCATGACTGCTCTAGTAGGACCCCTTGATCGTTTGGAGGCGAGGCTGACTTCTAGCCGGTACGCTAATCTATGGGCATCTCGGGGTACCCCACATCCCATCACGTCGTCAGTAGCCCCCGAGCTGGTGGGCGATAAATGGTAAGGTGTCCGAATGATTTCCTGCGTCCGCTATAGGCCAACTTCTTCTAGCTGGTCCATGTGAAGAAGTGCCTTGAATGCTTTATTGATCTTGCGAGAGGCCTGCTTCGCCTAGCCGGTCTGTCCAAGAGGAAGTGCCTTGGCACGGTTTCCTACAAGATGTGTAAGCGTCATGACTGTCTGGGGAGCGGCTGGTTCCCGACGAAGCTTGTCGATGCAGTCTTCATTGAAGGGCGGTTTTCGATGCCATGATGATGAAGATGCCTCGGTAACCGCAGACAATTGTGCCTCGGTAACCGCAGACAATTGGAGAATAGTGGGTAGTTTCCCTTACCACACAGGGGCAAGCGAGTGGCATGGGGAGATGTGATGGTTCGGGACCTTGCCTGACATCCGCCGCCCCTCTATTTAAGGCTTGCGCATGGGGAGGACGTAAGGTCATCTCTCCCCACCTCTTGTCTTTTGCTTTTCTTCTTATATCTTCGCAATGGCGAATGAGTGGCGTGGATCGGGGATGACAAGGTTGCTGTTGGAGGACTTAGGTGCTGATGGGCTTTTCCCCTCCCATTCTCATTGAATCGAGGGTTCCAGCGGGGGAGGTGGTGCCATCGCCTCGATTGTGCGAGCGAGTGCTGTTCGCCTCTTTTCTTTAGCAGGGGCTCGACGTACCTGTTAGTCCCATCGTTCGTCAGGTGCTTTGGTGGTTTGGAATTCAATTCCATCATCTAACGCTGAACAACATCTTGCACATGGCTTGCTTTGTTGCTTTCTGTGAGGGTTACTTGGGAATATGGCCGCACTTGGGCCTCTCTTGCACATGGCTTCCAATGCCGGTAATCGACGAACTGCTGGACGAGCTCGCCGGTGCTCAGTTCTTCTTCAAACTTGATCTGCGTGCCGGCTACCGCCAAATACGCATGCGAGTGGATGATGAGGAGAAGGCGACATTCAAAACCCACCATGGGCACTATCAATTTCGAGTCATGGCATTCGGATTATCCAACGTGCCCGCCACATTTCATTGCGTAATGAATGAGGTGCTCAAGCCGTGTCTTTGGAAGTTCGCGCTTGTGTTCATGGACGACATCCTAGTGTATAGTCCGTCGTTGACAGAGCATGTTGTTCATCTCTCCGCAGTGCTACAACTACTGAAAGACAATCTGTTGTATGTCAAGTAATCCAAGTGTTCTTTCGCACAAACATCACTGGAATATCTCGGTCATATCATATCCAAGGAGGGTATCGCAACAGATCCTCAGAAAACATCAACTATGCTTGCATGGCCTCGTCCAACAACAGTGACAGAGCTGCGAGGATTTCTCGGGCTCACGGGCTACTACCGGAAATTTGTGTGTGTATGGCTTTATCGCTAAGCCTCTGACAAACTTACTGAAGAAGAAAGAGTTCACTTGGATGGAGGAGGTAGAGCAAGCCTTTCTTAAGCTCAAAGCTGCTATGTCGTCCATGCCCGTACTCCATCTTCCTGATTTTGGTAAGCAGTTTGTAATTGAGACAGAGGCGTGTGATACTGGAGTGGGTGCAGTATTAATGCGAGATTGCCATCCAGTCGCGTTTCTCAACCATGCATTGAGTCAACAACATCGCACACTCTCAATATATGAAGAAGAGTTCATCGCCTTGATCATGGATGTTGAGCGCTTGCGTCAATACCTGGTGCGGGGTGAATTCATTATACGCACAGACCTGGCGTCAATACCTGATGCGGGGTGAATTCATTATACGCACAGACCATCAGAACCTTGCTTTTCTAGATGATCAAATATTGCACTCCGCGATGCAGCGCAAGGCAATGACAGGGCTCATGGGACTTCAATTCAAAATTGTTTATAAGAAAGGTAATGAAAATTTGGCGGCAGTTTCCCTCTCATGTGTGGCTCAGGGGCTCTCCAACGATGCACTGTCTAAAGCTCAACCAGCCTGGGCGTGAATACATATGCCACCGATGCCGACGCACAACAAAAGCTACAGAGTCTTGCTATCCTTAGTCCAGATGAGCAAGGTTATGAGTTGTGTAATGGCCTAATCAGATTCAAGGGAAGAGTCTAGGTTGCCGACAACTCTGCTTTGCAAACTAAATTGATCAATGCTTGTCATGCAAGTCCAATTGGAGGGCACTCAGGTATTCTTCCCACATACCTCAGACTTAAGAAGCTATTTGCATGGTCTGGTACAAAAACATCCATGGAGAATTTTGTTAAGCAGTGTAGTACTTGTCAACAAGCAAAACATGATCACTCCCATCCTGCTGGACTTCTACAACCTTTACTTATTCCCAAGGGCATTTGGAGATAATTCTCTATGGATTTCATAGAGGGCCTGCCTCTCTTCAATGGGGCAAATGTCATTATGGTTGTGGTGGGCCGTCTGTCCAAATATGCTCACTTTATCCCTCTGAAGCACCCCTTTTCAGCACCTACAGTGGCTCAAGAATTTTTGGATTCGGTGGTGAAATAGCATGGTGTACCCATGCCCATTGTATCAGATAGAGATAAGTTTTTACAAGCTAGTTATGGAGAGAATTATCCAAGACATTGGGTGCTAAGTTACACTTCTCTACTGCATACCATCCACAAACGGATGGCCAAACAGAACGAGTAAATCAGTGCTTGGAAATGTTCCTAAGATGTGCTGTTCATGATGAGCCAAAGAGTTGGAGGAATTGGTTGCCCCTAGCTGAGCTCTGGTATAATTCTACATATCACTCTGGCCTGGGTTGCTCTCCCTTCAAAGCAGTGTATGGGACTGAGCCCAACTTCATGGCTGTTCCACCTGCTGACACAACATCAATAATTGATGTTGCAGTCATGCTTCATGAGCGCCAGGAACAACTAACATGACTGAAAACACACTTGGCGGCAGGCCAAAATCGCATGAAAATACAGGCGGACAAGAAGCGCACCAAGAAGATATTTTAGGTGGGCGAGCAAGTTCTTCTCAAGCTTCGGCCTTATGCACAATCTTCTCTGGTGAATCGTCCCGGTCACAAATTGGCGTTCAAGTACTACGTGCCTTTTCGTATTTTGGAGAAGATTGGCCTTGTTGCCTATAAATTGGACTTACCAGAGAGTAGTGCAATTCATCCGGTATTCCATGTCTCTCAGTTGAAAGAATTCACCCCAAATTTCACTCCAGTATTCGCAGAATTGCCGCCATTGCCAACTCTGGACATAGGGGACACTGGGCCCGAAGACATTCTAGATCGATGTCTCGTGAAGAAGGGGGATGCAGCTATCCCTCAGGTTGGGTCAAATGGCGTGGCATTATGGCAGTAGCTGCAACTTGGAGGATCTCGAAGTACTTAAGCATCGCTTTCCATTGGCGATTGCTTGGGGACAAGCAAGTTCTCCATGAGGGGAAGATGTAATAGCTGTAATTGTACACGACACCGGAACAGGGGAGAAGGCGTACTAAGTTTAGGTATTCCTGTGGGCCTTGTGACCATGGGTCCACATGTAAGCGTTGAGTTGGGGATAAGTAAGTAGTATAAAGACCAGGAGAGATAGCTGTATCAGTACGAAAATAATGAATGAAACAAGCTGTCGTCTGCTACCTTCTCTCTGTGTCTTCCTGTTCTGAATCCTCTTCCTTCCCTTGTATCTTCTGGATCTCGATTTGGTACTGCATCTCACGTCTTGATTCGTCAGTGGTCAAGGGATAGTTACATGGTAAGCCTCACTTCTTACGTTGCCTAGAATCCAGCTCGCCGGGTAAGATGTAGTGTATATTTTTCATGCTTTTTTTCTTTATCTCTGGGCGCGTCTGATCGCTTCCTCCTATCTTCTTGTTGTGTAGCAGTTTCGGCTTTAGGATCAGGGAGATGACATTGAGAGTGATGATGAGCCGGAGGAGGATCACAGGGATGCAAAGCTGATGATGGGTGTGGTTGGCCTGCCTGCTCCGGAAGACGTTCCTGCCTAAGCCGGGGACATGATGGGGCCAGGGTCTTTGCGACGTCGGCCGACTTCTGTCTTAGCCGACAAGGGCTTTGCCTCGGGTGGCTACTCACAACATACAAGGTTGTCCATGGGCATCCTAGCCTTCTCCCTTGCGGATCAGGCAAAATCATTGGGCGAGGCGGCATCAGCCAACTTACCCCGGCCTTCCCAACTCCTGCACGTTCCGCGAGAGGAGCTGGAGGGGCGGCCTCGCCTTCTGGAGATCATCGGCTGACTCGAGTTATCCTTTGGAGGTATGCACACTCTGGCTAGGTTGCCTTCCGTCCATCTACAAAGGATCTCTCTAGCCCTCGAACCTTCGAATGGTAGCTTGCCGCTGCTTTGGAGGATAATACCTTTATCTTCTTGTTGTGCAGGCCGAGCGCTCGGAACTCCGGACCCTGGCCGCCAACCTTCTTGAGAAGTTTCCCGGCCTGCATTGAGTTCTGGACTAGGGCGCATGAGTCGGCCGGAGCGTGGTGCCCTTCCTTTGGTGATGATACCTCACCGGCTGGCAGGAGCTCTCAAGCCCTCGATCCAGAGTAATTTCTTTTGTTCCCCTTTAACTTTTTTTTCTTACTGAAGTAGCAGCTTTTGTTAGATGCCTGATATGTCGGGTAACATATGTAAGAAAAAGAAAACCTTTCCTGCTTTTGTTCCCCTTTCTTATGTTGCAATGCTTTGCCAGTTGCCTCGCGCGGCGGGAAAGAATGCGAGGGACCCTTTGCTCCTAGGTGCCTTGTTAGAGATGTAATTTTTCCTATATTGTCTACCTTGTCGCAAGGTATCATAGAGGACTTTGACTAATTTAATAGGCAGGGCAACCGGCCAAGTAGTCGGGTTGCTGAATAGCAATGTGGCTGAATTGGCGGGAAGGACCGTGTCGACAAAGCGGGTGGTTAGCATGCCGGGTAGCAAGGTGATTGAGCGGGCAGGGTAATCGGCTAAGTAGACAGAATGTTGAATAGCAACGTGGATAAGGAAGGACTGAGCTATGGAAGCCGCCTGCCGTGTGGTCAGCATGTCGGGTAGCGACGTGATTGAGAGGGCAGGGCGCCTGGCCAAGTAGTCGGAATGCTGAATAGCAACATGGCTAAATTGGTGGGAAGGACCGGGTCGGTGATGCGGCACAGTAAGTAGCTTGCGCAGGCTAGTTTGAGGTGGTTCGCCGTGATGGCTTTACCCGTACTACGATTTTTTTCTAGGCCTAGCGCTAGGCACAAGCGGCAGAAAGCTCTAGTTGCTCGAGTTGACGTACAACCGTGTCACGGACACCGGTTACGTCTTTCTTACTGCTGCTGCTCGCCGGGGCCACATTTTGAGCCCAACCTTCCTCCTCTAGTAGCCCTGGAAGGTTTGCCCTCGGCATCTTCGGCGGCGCTTCGGGCGATCAATGGATGATACTTGCAGGGATGTCGATGCTTCTTAGTTTTTTTCCTTGGTGTCCTCTTCTTCTTGTGCGACCGCCATTATGGTTAGGGCCTCACAATTGTCAGACGGTCTGCGGGCGGGAGTTGGAGAATTTTGTCAGCAGCGTCTTGTCCAAGACCCTGAAGAAGAATTTGGCCACAATTAAGGGCTCTGGATCCCCCATGCCACCTTGCCTTGATGAGGAGCCGCAGGAGGTAGTCCCCAAGCGACTCAGAGAGTTCCTGCCTAAGTGGGCGCTCACCCTGAGTCTGAGGGTCTTTCTCAGTGTTGAAGTCCACCTCACTATGGAGGTCACACGTGTGCGCTGTGCTATCGGCCATGCGTTGACACCTGGTTTATGGGCCATCGAGCTGCCTTCCGGTTTGCTTGCTGCCTCCTTGGCCAACTCTACCCTTGCTCGGGACTGGGTACGCCCTCCATGCCCATGGGACTCTGAGCTGGGCAAAGGGCTACAACACCTTCTTTGGGATCTTCTGACGCTTGTCACGTATCATCGTCGCTGCTATAGCCTCTGGCGTGGTCTACCTCATAGACCATGCAACAATCCAAATCAAAGAGGGCCCTCTTGTGTCTGCCCCCTAGCCGGGAGGGGCTCGGGCTTCTAGTTGTTGATGTGCCGGCTGGAAGGATCCTCTTGACGATGGTGGTGCTGTGAGCCTGCCATTTTAAGCCGTAGGAGAGAATAGTCGGCGACCACCTCAAACTGGACGAAGGCCGACGTCTCGAGGATAACCTCGTACCAGCTTTCAAAGTTGACCACCTTGAAGGTGACTCTTTTAGAGTGGAAATTGCCCCGACATCCAAAGCAAACCACCAAGAGGATTTGCCCATATCAAGGGCTTGGGCGACGGGAATCACGCCTTGGATTCCCAGGCGGTCTAGAGCATGGCGGTACAACAGGTTAAGACCGTCCACCGACGGTTCTACGACTAATGGTAGAGAACTTGGAGCCGAGTCAACTCCAGAGCGACCAACGCCATCAGAGCCCCCGTTGCTGTCTTCGTGCACTGGATCCCTCATGAGTGATGTGATGAAGGGGAATGAGAGGATGCCGGTTCACACTTCCTCGACCATTCTCACGCTCCGCGTCTCCTGCTCGCCCCTGCCGCCCAGGAGGTTGGCGCTGGCGGTGGGCCTCCTCGCTGGGCTTGAGATGGGGAAGATTTATCGGCTCGAACTATTGGGCTACGTGCCGGTGGCTGGACCGAAAAAGGAAAACTTTTCTGCCCAACTTTCCGGCATGCTGCCGCGCCAAGATCCAACTCAGGTAGATGGCAACGGTCCTTACCGCTAGACGCAGTTGCGGAAGTTGGAGAAGCACGTCGCTCGGGGCTGTGCAGTCCTTGCTCTTCATCACAGGTCCGGCTCCGGCGAGTTCTCCGTCATCGGATCCGGTTCACTCCACCGCCTTTCGCTTCTGCCTCTCGCCGCCGAGCACCTCAATTGTGGTGCCTCTGTCGGTATCCACACATACAAGGTGGAGCAGTAGTGGGGAGGTGCTAGCCTCTGGTCCGTCGCCCTTGGGACAAGGTGGTTGTGGTGGTGGGAGTGAGGATTGATGGCTTCTCTTCTGCCGGCACCCCACCCTAGTGTCCCTTCAGTCCACAACCCTAACCCTAGTCAAAATAGGTCCAACCTATTGACACATGACCCTGTCCGACCAAGTCTAACTTGGTGGCATGTGTTAGTCGAATCTCTATTTGACTAGCTCCACTCTCTTAAGTGTGTGAACCCACAGGCTTGTGGTAAGCCAGACACAACACAGTAGGCTTTCTCCTAGAGTCAATAGTCGGTAACGGCCTCTAGCAAGACGTGCTGACTCCCGGTTACACAAGTGCCTTTAGTGTGATGTTCTGTTCGATTCCATTGGCCTCATCATATTGGTGGTAAGCCGCAGGCGAGACTCGTCATCCCAGTGCGGCTTAGCTCTCTTTCTCGCTTCCGTGATATGTGATTCCATCCGCCTAAGCTTAATCAGATATCCATCTGTCTAACTCAGCTGGACTAACTCAATCAACACTTGATCGAGTTACGCATGGCCATGCTTTTCGAATCATATCACACGAGTAAGCCCAGAGAATATCTCTCAGTGGCGGAGGGGCAAATTTCGTCTTGGTCAAACCACGTCACGTGACTTACTTCCGAGTCGGACCAAGCTTCGTCGTTATGGCTACCAGTTACAGACAATGTTAAGCGGGCTCAAATCCGACTAATTGGTAACTCGGATTGTGCGAACACCTCAGGTCTAAGGAAGCCATTGCATCTAGCCGAATCATATGACGTTTACTCACCTTTGGTCAGTCTGGCCAGCATAGCTCTTTCGCGTAGCCAATGTTAGTCAGATGCCATCTCCATGCCTATGTCAGGTGGAACCCTGACATCATCCGGCTTACACATTAGTCTCGGTAGTGTGTTCGGCACTACCGTAAACGACTAAGGACAGGAATGCACAACTGACTTAAGTACTAATTTCCACAAGTCGGATCCAATCCGGTTACATAGTACAATCAATTTTGCATTGGACTAACTTACAACTACAAAGTCAGAAATTGGAGCCTCTAGGGCACCATTCCTAACACGAACTGCACGAGCCGATAGTCTCCCGCTTGGTGTCGGGGACATGGCCGGTCGACTCCCCTGAGAAAGGTCGGCTCATGGACCGCTAGGTCCTTTATCGAGGTTTGCAAGCATGCAAACGTGGTGGGCTGTGGGATTTCTTCCCACACACTTGGGGCCTCTGATTGGTTGGCAGTGAGCGGGAGAGACGTTGCTTGTACCAGGTGGCTTGATCTCGAGCCTCCCTCCTTACTGCATGGGGCAACGGGTCTCCATGGTACCACTGCCGCGAGAAGCGAGGAGGGCCTTCTTTTGCCACACGATTTGCCCCGGGCGGTCGGAGATGGACGGCCCGCTAACACGAGCTTCCTATGGATGCCACCATAGCGTGGGCAAGGTTTGGCGCATGCCATCGTCTCGGAGGCCCACTCTACTTTCGGTGAGTCTTTGTCTTCAGAGTTGGAGGCAGAACAATGCTGAAGATGTTCCTCGACACTCGCCTCCCTACAGAAATCGGGGAAACTTCTCAGGAGGAGGGGCCACAGAGGGCCTCGGTCCCTACCCGAGGCAAGCATCCGTCTACGGCGGTTGTTGAGGCCGCCTTGACCGGCAGGGAACTACGAGGCGATGAAACATGTGGAGTTCTCCGAGCATCCCACCACCGTGTTGGGATTTTGCCGGGGGTGCCTTCAATGGCACCGATGTAGTCGAAGGCAAAGAGGAACAAAGAGCCCATCGAGATGCTTGAAAGTGACTAACAAAGCCTCTACCTGGCACGTCAATTGTCAGGGTTTTTATTCCTGGCAGTAGATTTGTATGTGACAGGGGATTTGGAGTCACGATCCGATGGGTTAACAACCCCAAGGAACACAAGATTTATATAGGTTCATGCCCGGGTGCGTGCCTAGTAAAAATCCTACTTCTTGTGTGAACTGAATAAACGAGCGTGTGAGGTGCTCAAAGTGATTACAAGGGTGGTGACTGGCTCGAAGCCTAACCTGTCAGCTAAGGCTCTCCTTTTCTAGGGGAGAGGACTTGGGGAAAGTATGATGGAATGTGCTCTATGAGCCTAAGGATGAACTATCTATGAACTATTCTCCAGCGAGCTACTCTCGTCGGAGTTCTTGGTTGATTTTTCGTTGGAGTAGGAGTGTATGTGGATTATCTGGTGGCTGGTGTGCTTCCACTTCTCCTTTTCCTTCTCTCTGAAGAGGCTGGTCCTTATATAGCTTCGGCCATAGAAATCGGGGCATGGCCGAAGTGTTAACGTCGTTGTGACGCGACTGGAGCTGAGCTAGACACCGTTGCCATGTGTAGCTACTTATTAGCGCGCTGGCTGAGTGTCGCGGTACTGTAGCAGAGGTCATCGTGGATTTCTATGTACATGGTAATGACTGTCGCTTGTGTCGTCTTCCCGGAAGTGACTCAACAAGGTCATCAGACCTCATTGCCGTGTTTGGGAACTCTCCTCGGACAATGGGGGTGTGATGTCCCATCGGTTTGTAAGGCTGCCCTGGCCCACTCCTCGAGCGTGAACTTCCAGGGCTGTGGGCCCTTCCTGGGGCTAATCGACCCAAAGGGTCAAGCCAGCTATGGGAGGCAGTGCCTAGCTGACATGCCTGCTCTAGCCGGATCGAGGGTCAATGCCCAGCCTCTACTTGGTCGTTTGGAGGCGAGGCTGATTTGTAGCCGATATGCTAATCTATGGGGATCTCGGGGTGCCCCGCATCCTATGACCCCGTCACTTTAACTGGAGACTTCGGTCTAGGTGCGGTAGGTCCAGAGACTCCGGTATGTCTCCTGATCGATCTCTATGAGTTGCTCCACTTGATGATGCGAGCTGAGGCTGATGGGCCAGAGACTCCGGTTTTGTTAGGCCCGATACTCCGGCGTTGCAAGTCCGGAGACTTCGATCTGTCAGGGGCAGAGGCTCCAGTTCCTTCATCCTCTTGTCCACTTAGTAGCTTCACTTGTTGTAGTCCATGAGGTTCCCACCTGGGTACACAATGAGTATTGGAATGAAGTAGCAAGCCGTTGAAAGGAGCGCCGAAATCACAAGAGAATAGGAGCGAATTCACCTTGTCATGGATAGCTTTGGCTCGAGCTCAAGTCGTCGGTCCGCTTGGGGGGCTTGGTGGTGTTAGAGTAGCGTCATACGTAGGGTGGGCTGCATCATCTCCCCCCTTGGGAAAGTGTCGTCCTCAACTCTAAGCTCTCTTCATCTCCATGATAGGGCGACAAAATCCGCCACTCCGGTCTTGAGACTCCAATTCCTTCATCCTCTTGTCCACTTAGCGCTTCACTTGCTGTAGTCCATGAGGTTCCCACCTGAGTACACAAAGAGTATCAGAATAAAGTAACAAGCCGTTCAAAGGAGTGTAGAAATCACAAGAGGATAGGAGCTAATTCACCTTGTCATGTATAGCTTTGGCTCGATCTCGAGTCATCGGTCAGCTTCGGGGGCTTGGTGGTGTTGGAGTAGCATCATCTGTAGGATGGGCTGCATCACTATGCCTGAACATGCCTCATGCAAACATGTAGACACATCAGGATAAAAGTTCTAGAAAAAAACTTAAAAGGTGGTCATGAAGTTACATGTACCTGTAGATGAAAATTAAGAGAACCTACAATATTCAGGTGGAGAAAACACAATGGAGAACTTTCAGAGTTACTAATATGCAAAATATGATAATATTCAATAGCACATACTCGGTTATAAGTAACTGCAATGCTCTCTGTGAAAATATTATAATATGCAAAATGGTGCTGCTGAATATTATCTTGCAACGCTGTTATTAGAATAATTTTTGATAAAAGGAACCTGATTGTCAGCCACAACTGTCTTTTATCATACAGAGGTATCACTACTTGATAATACAATTCTTTAGCATCTGCTGCTTGTCAGTGTGGTTCTATTAAAGGTAGCCGGTTACAGAAACTCTGAAATACATGGCATTAATACAATTGTAAGAAGAAAGGGAAGAGAGTGTGTGATCAAAATTTTAGTTAGGTTGAAGAATCCGAAAACCATGAAAATTTCTCTTATTTAATTTGGATTACAAATACGTAAGAAATATTTGTGGAAGGCTGGAAGCCAAAAATAAGGAACAAGTACAAAATTCGAATATGAGAAATCCATCATAATCGGGAATATGCACTGTAGGTTCTAAGACATGGAGTATCCGTTTTTATGATTTTTTTTTAGCTGAAAACAAGCTGCATCTCATGTGCCCTGCCAATTTACGTTTGATCAAATTATCTTTGGTGAGGATAATCCCCTGGCATAGAGATCAAAGGAACTATTTGATTATTAGTGGTAATTTGAGTCACCATAAGTGTTCCGACCTGAAATGAACTCGTCGTACCCATTAGATTCAAATACATTGATTGAACAGAAAAAAATCCGTTTGTTGGTCCCATCTGAACGGTTCAAGGTGGTCCTCAGTAGTGGCAAATGCCATATTTACCAAATTAACGCGATCATGAGCAATAATATAGCAATATCTTAGCTCTACCACAAATTTACACGGAGCAAGTATTATTTTTGCAATCTAATGTGTTTGTACTCAGCACTGAACAACAAACAAAAGAGAAAAGAAACAACTTACGGCCAGAAAAAGAGAAACCATATACTGTGAAGAGGTGAGCAGCTATGAGGTCAGAGCAACAAACCGTATACTATATGTCAGAAATGAATCATGCCATCGAGTTAATGGCATTAGTGGGTAAGAAGGTGCCCATGCGGGCGTTATGTGTTTTCTTGAAAAACAAATGCAGGCAGACTTGTGATACTGCTCCCTGTACTAAGTGGTGGGCCAGACAGAGCGGCTTGCTGAAGCCGCTCCCAGTGCTCCACCATGGCGCCATCTTTTAGTATGCCACATCATATTTTGTCTGAATAACGTATAATTAATGAGAGATGTTGAAACCGTCTTTTATCTTAGATATGGTCTTTTCACCTAATCCTATGGATGGATAATTAAATCTTGTACCATCATCCAATTAGTCTCAAGTAATCTTAATAAAAATGGGTTCTACTATAATCAATACCAATGGAACCAGTTTAAGTTGCAACATCTTGTGCCTTGAGGTGCTCGTGAATCATGGTAAGACTTAGCTTAGGGGATACTGTTTACTCAGGAGACCATGTCAAGGATTAAGAAGATTACTAAGTTTTTTTGCTAGATGTTTTATCTGTTTTATTAATGCGTATCTATTAGATTGATCTACATACTATTAGACTTATAGCTTGAAAACATACAGGTTTCATATCCTCAAGTTCGTTATTGCAGATCTACCTTGCCCACCTTGGGTATAAGGGGTAGGATCATGTGGTACATGACTATCGTATGAATGATCATGCTAGTGGAATACGATTCACTGGTCTGAACATAATTTTTTCTTTTCTCATTTGTTTTAACAATTGTGACTATGATAATACGTATTTGGTCTATTAGACTACCAAATGCCAATATTTTCTTTTCATAGGGAGTACCAAAGTGCACCCATTCTTAATATAAGTTACTGAGTCCAAAAATTGTAACTTTGTGTGCTAGTTTACTGCCTTCCCGTGTCCATGCAGATATGCAGATGGTGAATGTGTTACTTGGAAGGATGAAAGTATTATTGCAGAAAAGCTTCTTGCTTTCCATCCACGTGTAGAAGATAAGATTGGCTGTGGGCTTGATGCTATAATGGTGAGTCAATATTATCAACAGCTTAATTTCTTCAGGAACTGTTGGTGCCACGATAGAAGTATAGAATACCTGCAATTACTTATACATACGAAAGGGTATTCAGGCGAGCATACTGGTCAGGGTTAGCATTTCTACTGCTACCCTGTCGCACGTTCAACCTTCACATTTAATCAGAACATCATTGTTTGGAGATCTGTATTAAATAGGGAAACCTTATTTATATTTTATAATCATGGTAGTTGACAACACTACAAAACACTATATACACCAAAAATAATGAGACCTCTTTTTTCTTTTCCCTTTTCCTTTCTTGCTTCTTCTTCACCGAGCCCTCACCAATGATCTCCTCCAAAACAACAACACCACCGCTTGCCGCCAACAGCCCAACACCCATGGTACCTAAGGTTATGTTTCCGTGGAATAGTTGCCAACTTGCCATGTTAGCACCATGACATCTGTGTGGCTAGAATAAAGGGAGCATATGCACCTAGGTCCCGGGAGATGTACGCGCACGTATTTTTTTTATTGCAAGGTTATGTTTTTAAACGACCTTGTGAGCACCTAAAATGTGGAGATGTACGCGAACGTATTTTTCCGATTTTTTTTGACATTTCAAAATTTATTGAAAACTAAACTCAAATAAAGGGAGCATATGCACCCCAGAGCAAAATAGCCGTGTCCGTCTATATATATGTACTTTTTGTTGGCATAAAGCTCTGTCACTTCTAGGTTCAGGTGTCATAGTTTTCCTTGTCACTTTACTGTAGCAGATCTTGTTGTTGTCGGTCTGTTGCAGGTTTAGTTTCAGTTAAGGGTTAGCAGTTTAGTTAGCTGTCCTAGTCGTTGCCTGTAACGAACTAGGACCGAATCTGTTGGCACACGATTCCCTCGTGGGATGGCGTGAGATTAGTGGATCGTGGAGACCAGCCACGTTTGCTTGTAATCTGGATAAAAGGAGAAGAAGCCCCGGAAAAGCTGGGACAGTTCACGCAACACAAAAATTGTGTGTGTGTTTATCTCTGAATTGGACCGTGTCCTAGCCCTCACGCGAACCAACTACACCGAGTGGGCGATACTGATGTGTGTCCAGCTCCAGGGCGCAGGGCTCTGGGAGGCAGTCGACACGGACGATGCACCGGAGCAGCAGGCGCTGGGCGCCATTCTGCGCTCCGTGCCACCGGAGATGGTGCATGTACTGGTGGCTAGGACAATGCAAAGGTGGCCTGGGACACCATCAAAACCATGCGCGTGGGCGTGGATCACGTCCGCGCGAGGCAGGACGCCAGAAGCTCCGTAAGGACTTCGACACACTGGCATTCAAGACCGGGAGAGCGTCGAGGACTTCTCCCTGCACGTCTCCAGCGTCGTCACCGAACTGCAATCCCTGGGCGACACCACGTCGGAGCTCGACGGCGTGCAAAAGATTCTGTGCGCCGTCCTGCCCAGTTACGCGTAGATGGCATGCTCGATAGAAACCCTCCTCGACCTCAAGGATCTGTTGATCGAGGAGCTGATAACCTGCCTCCGCAGCAACGTCGTCAGCATCGGCCAACTCGACGAGATCGGCTGTCCCACTCATGTGGAGGACAGGCGCATGACGGTGCGGGACAGGAGCAGGAAGGTGATCGTCATCGTTCCCCGTGCACGCAACCGGCTGTACCCTGTGCAGCTGCAGATAGTGAAGCCCGTATACCCACTGGCGCTGGCGACACGGCGTGGCTGTGGCATGCCCGCTTTGGGCACCAGCACTTCCAGGGGCTGGAGCGCCTCGCGAGCAAGGAGATGGTCTGAGGGCTCCGGTGATCAACCACCCTGATCAGATCTGGGATGCCTGCCTGGCAGGGAAGCAGAAGAGAGCCCCATTCCCGCAGGTGGCCAAGTACAGAGCCACCCAAGCGCTGGAGCTGGTGCATGGGGATCTCTGTGGGCCCATCACGCCGCCCACTCCCGGAGGGAAGCGCTATTTCCTCCTCGTCGATGACCACAACAGAATGATGTGGCTCATGCTCCTGAGCTCCAAGGATGAGGAAGGAGAGGCTCTACGCCGGTTCACAGCAGCGGCCGAGGTGGAAAGTGGACGGCGCCTGCGCACACTTTGGACAGATCGTGGTGGGGAATTCGCGGCCTTCTGTGCTGATCGCGGAACGGCGCGCCACCTCACTGCACCATACTCTCCCCAACAGAACGGTGTGGTTGAACCCCGGGATTAGACAATTGTCGGCATGGCTCCCAGCATGCTCAAAGGCATCGGTATGCCAGCCTCGTTCTGGGGGGACGCCATCACGACTGCAGTTTTCGTCCTCAATCTGTTGAGGGCAAACCTCTAGGGCGGCCCGATCTTTCACGAATCCCTTTCAAATCGAGGATGGAGTGCGGGGGAAGGAGGGGCAGATGAACACGACGAACTCACGCACGAAGAACACGATGAACACACACGCAAAACCACGATACACACCAATAGCTCACGCCGGCGGTGACCGGTCCGGCGCAATCCCTAGGATCGGCGTCGGGCGGAGGACTCTCTCGAACCGGGACGACGAGTAGGGAGACTCGGTGAGATCTTGAAGTCTAGGCAAAGGGACTCCGATGCCTAGGCCTTGTACAACGCGGAGGCACGATGCAAACTCCAACAAGGTTTGGGATATTTGGTGCTCCTTTGTCAAAGGAGCATGAGGCAAAACTAGATAGATCCACAAGGGGTTTCCACTAATTCCAAATATCATGCCTAGTGTTTACAATAGAGGTGGGGGACTATATATAGGCCAGCCACAAAGTCAGGGGTACTTTAGGGATAATAGATAAGTTCTGGATGGACTAAGGGGTACATGGGCCAAAGGCCCAAAGGCCTTTTACATGCCTGGCGACGCTCGGTCAGGAGACTCCGGTGTGGTGGACCGGAGACTCCGGTCTGGGCCAGAGATTTCGGTCGGTCTCCGGAGTGCCATCTGGCTATCCTCGAGCTCGATTCGGGGGTCAGACCGGAGGTGGGCCGGAGTCTCCGGGGTCTTTAGGCCGGAGACTTTGGTGGACCGGAGACTCTGGTCTGAGCAGCTCCAGCGGCTTCTGCTTCACGCCCTGCTCCTTGTTCTCCATCCTTGGGTGCTTGGTGCTGTGTTGGAGCTTCGTACCTTAGCTTGTAGGAGTTTGGCTCGGGCACGAGTCATGGGTCCACTTGGGGGACTTGCTGGTGTAGATGTAGGAGCGTCCATAGGGCGGGTTGCATCAGCTCCCCCCCTTGGGAAAGAGTCGTCCTCGACTCTTCATGGGTATCATAGGGAACATCTCCATGGTAGGGTGAGAGGTCCTTGACATTGAATGTATTGCTTGCAAGGTACTTGGAAGTCGGTATATCGATGATGTAGGCGTTGTTGTTGATTCGTTTGAGGACCTTGAAGGGACCATCTCCTCTTGGTTTGAGCTTGGAATCACGTTCTTTGGGGAAATGGTCCTTGCTCAAGTGTATCCACACAAGATCACCTTCTTCAAAGATTATCTCCTTCTTGTCCTTGTTTAACTTTGGGATAGTGCTAGGCGTCCCCCGGATGATGGGGGAGCTCCCATCGTCCTCCTTCCGCGCGCGACACGTGTCCAAAATCGCCCCCAAATCCCGCTTTTGCTGCAAAACACCCCGTTTTGCTGCAAATGTCCCCGCTTTTGTTTCCGGAGCAAAACAAACGGTTCGTTTCAGAAATAGAACATCCCGTCGGAGGCCTCGCCAGACACCTCGCCGGAAACCATGCAGCAAAAAAATTATGCTAATGAAGCAAAAACGACTTCGCCGGAGACATCGTCGGAAAAAACTCGCCGGTGACTCTCGCCGGAGACCTTGTAGCAAATAGTTAACACTGTTGTAGCAAAACCGCAAGACGGTTGTAGCAACAAACTTCTTCTAATGTAGCAAAACCGAAATCGCCGAAGATATAGTCGCAAAAACATGCTATGTAGCAAAATAGTCGGTCACATGTAGCAACGTCGATAGACGTATGTAGCAAATTTGACCACCGCAGGTAGCAAATAAGCGCAAAAAATGATTCTAGGGTTTCGAGGGACGAGGTCGGGGAGCTCGAGGCCCTTGCTGCGGAAGGAGGCGAGCAGGTCGGTGAAATTCATGGTGGGCGCCGGGATCTGGTCCAGCGCCTCCTACTTCAGCGGCACCCGCCCGTCGGAGGAGGGGGCTTGCGGTGGAGGAGGGCCAGCATGTGAGGCGATATGGCGGCCGGGCAGCCAGGCGGAGGAGGCAGCTGAGGCGGCCGTCTGGAGCTTCTGCGTGCGTGGTGGTTCCGGACGATCAGGATGATCCCCATCATTTTCCTTAACTTTGAAGCTTGGCGAAGGACTTGTTGCTCGATAGTAGCTCTAGTTTCTTCATGAAGCTTCTTCATAGCTTGTGCGTGCTTCTCAACGTCCATGTTGGTGCGCTCATGGAGAGGTAGTGGTAGGATGTCGAGCGCGGTGAGGGGCTCGAAACCATAGACAATCATGAAGGGACTCATCTTGGTTGTTGAGTGCTTGGCACGGTTGTAGGCGAACTCGGCGTGTGGACTATATTCCTCCCAATCCTTGAGGTTTTTCTTGATCAACACATGAAGGAGAGTCCCGAGGCTTCGGTTGACAACTTCGGTTTGGCCATCAGTTTGGGGATGCGATGCGGATGAAAAGAGTAGCTTGACGCCGAGCTTGGCCATGAGGGTCTTCCATAAGTAGCTCATGGATTTGAAGTCGCGGTCGGAGACGATTGTTCTTGGCACACCGTGAAGACGGGCGATTTCCCTGAAAAACAGATTTGCAACATGTGAAGCATCCTCAGTCTTATGGCACGGTATGAAGTGTGCCATTTTGGAAAAGGGATCCACGACAACAAATATAGAATCATGACCATGCTTAGACCTAGGTAATCCTAACACAAAATCCATGCTAATGTCGGACCAAGGTGTATGAGGAATAGGCAATGGCATATAAAGACCATAAGGGTTAGCTTGCGACTTAGCTTGAACACATGTCGTGCATCGTTGAACGTAGCGCTCCACGTCGCGCTTCATCTTGGGCCAAAAGTAGTGAGTGGAGAGCATGTCCAATGTCTTGTCACGGCCAAAGTGACCCATGAGGCCTCCACCATGAGATTCTTGGAGAAGCAAAAGTTGAAGAGACGACTTCGGAATGCAAAGCTTGTTTTGTTTAAAAAGGAAGCCTTTATGTAAATAGAAATCATCAACTCCTTTATCAATGGAGCACTTTGCGAAAATTGGTTCAAAGAATGGGTCGGAAGAATACAAAGTTTTTATTTCCTCAAGACCCAACACGTTGACTTCAAGTCGAGTAAGAAGGTTTGTGTGCTTGCGAGACAAAGCGTCCGCAACTACATTATCTTTGCCCTTCTTATACTTGACAATGTACGGGAAAGACTCCATAAATTCAATCCACTTAGCGTGTCTCTTGCTCAAGTTAGCTTGGCCTTTGAGATATTTCAACGACTCATGGTCGGAATGTATGATAAATTCTTTGGGCCATAGGTAGTGTTGCCAAACTTGAAGAACACAAACTAAGGCAAAAAGTTCTTTGTCATAAATCGGATAATTAAGGCGAGCACCATCAAGTTTCTCGCTATGGTAGGCTATAGGACGTCCGTTTTGCATAAGGACTCCTCCAATGCCAATACCACTAGCCTCACACTCTATCTCAAAAGTTTTTGTGAAATACGGTAACGCAAGGAGAGGTGCTTCGGTGAGCCTCTTTTTGAGTTCATCAAAAGCTTTTTGTTGAGCTTTGCCCCACACGAAGGTGACATTCTTTTTCGTCAACTTGTTGAGAGGACAAGCAATGGTTGAAAAGTCTTTCACAAAGCGACGATAGAAACCGGCCAACCCATGAAAACTTCGGAGTTCACTCACATTTGTTGGGATAGGCCAATCTCGTATGTCCTTTATCTTGGACACATCAACTTCAATTCCCTTCGAAGAAACGACAAATCCAAAAAAAATCAACTTGTCTTTAGCAAAAGTGCACTTGGAAAGAGTAGCATATAGCTTTTCATGTCGAAGGATTTGCAAAACTTCCTTGACATGTTTAATATGGTCCTCAAGTGACTTGCTATAAACAAGTATATCATTAAAATAGACAACGACACTCTTGCCAATGAGAGAATGCAAAATATGATTTATGAGGCGCATGAAGGTGGAAGGGGCATTAGACAAGCCAAAGGGCATAACCAATCATTCATAGAGACCAAGTTTGGTCTTGAATGCGGTTTTCCACTCATCACCTTCAACCATGCGTATTTGATGGTAACCACTACGAAGACCAATTTTCGAAAAAATAGTGGCTCCACACAACTCATCAATCATGTCATCAAGACGTGATATAGGATGTCGATAACGCACGGTAATAGCATTGATTGGACGGCAGTCCATGCATACCGTAACGTATCATCCTATTTTGGAACAAGAATCACGGGTACCGCACTTGGACTAGTGCTAACTTGGATCAAACCTTTGGAGACGAGTTGGTTGATTTGACGTTCGATCTACTTCGTTTCCTCCGGGTTCGTGCGGTAAGCGGCACGATTTGGAAGAGGTGCGCCGGGAATGAGATCAATGCGATGTTCGATGCCGCGAAGAGGAGGTAGTCCATGTGGAAGCTCTTCGGGGAACACATCTTTGAATTCCTGCAAAACAATCATCAAAGATGGAGGAATATTGGTTAATTCATTAGTTCCTTGCGCTAGTGTAGGGGTTCCGCGTATAAAAACAATAAATTTTACTCTACGCCCCTGAACCCCTGAAGCTGCCAGGACCTATCTATTAATGTCTGATAGCAGGATGGGCTTTTCGCGAACTTACCCTTGAAGACCGAAAAGCGTTGTCAATGCTCAGGAGAGCGTGGTTTATGTAGACGAGCCGAAGCCGACCTCAAGGTCGTGATGAAGTCCTTCCGCTCCTTGGCTCCAACGACTTGAGTGCCTCAAGTGCGACACCTCGCGGGGAGTTACACACGTCCGGTGCCTGACGATGACTCCCGCTTCCCCGATCCAGCGGCGATTCGAGTAGAGCTCGGATCGAATTCCAGCACGTGACGCTCATGTGAAGATGTCTCGCTCATGTGATCCAGACTTGGGACCACAGTCACAAGAGAGAGAGGGGGAGAGAGATAATATCAACTGGAGGTCCTCCCAAAAGTCAGAAGACCTTTATTGATTATTGGTGTATTTAAATTGGCCAAATACCCCCACTATATATAGGGAGAGGGGAGGTACTAAAGGAGAGGAGGGGGGAGGGGTGGCCGCCGGCCACCTAATGGGCCTCGCGTGGGGGGCTAGGCCCAGCCGGCCAGCCCCCTTGCCCCTTCTCCCTCTCCCCTTTCCGCTAATGGGCTCTCTCCCCTCCGGGAATTGGCCCATTAAGCCTTTGACCATTTATTTGATTTTTCTCTTTATTAAATAATTATGAATAAATGATTAAATCAACATTTAACATTCATTCACATATTATTCAATCTCCGTGGCTATGGAACACCTTCCACCTCCACTCCGGACATCCTCCGGACTTACCGAAACCCTTCCGGTTTTCTCTCTACTATTCTTCGGCGATTCCACCGGATGCTTAGCATCTCCATCCTTCACAAATTCTCATACAATATGAGAACATGTATTTTGCTAAATTATACTCTATCATAATGCAACCAAAAACATTGTTTTAGATATCACAATATCTTTCACACATGATGGCTTCTGAAACAATTTTCAGCTCCTATATAATCTTGATATTAAAACAACTTTTGAATATCAATAATCATGGAGGCAAACATGATACTTTAGATACTAACATTGGAATTCTTACTCTTGATTTAATACTACTTATTAAACTTCATGGAGTAAATAGAGTTTGTTGAAAGTTTGCAATAGGACTTATAAACTTTAAATTGACATTCAAAACAATACGATACCAGTTCGTAAAGTAAATATCCAGAATTCTATAGTTCTATTATCTCAATTAAAACTAAGCATAAGGTAGTGAACAGACGCCAATGACTACAACAAATTATGCAAATTCACTTCGATTTAGTTTATGACAAATTGAGTTCGATTAATCCAAATTAGAAATAAACTCCCACTCAAAAACGACATCCCTCGTGCCTTTTTGGTGATTACATGAACCAAATCCACTACACCAAGTTCGATCATCACGTGAGTTGATGTAGCTTCAAATGCGAGCATCTATATGGGCATCATATCAACTATATGACTCATGCTTAACCTTTCGGTCCGTGTTCCGAGGCCATGTCTGTACATGCTAGGCTCGCCAAGTAAGAACCTTAGTATTCGCGTGTGTAAAACTGTCTTACACCCGTTCCCATGAAAGCGTAGATTTGAGTACACCCGATCATCACGTGATGTCTCGAAACACGATCCACAGAACGGTGCATACTTAAGGAAGAACACATTTTTTATCTTGATATCTAAATGAGGGATCATCTTATAATGCTATAAAAAAGCGCCAAACTAGCAGTATAAGATGCTAACATCTAATGTGCAAAGTGAGATGATATGGTCCATGCATTTGATCTCTATCATTTGCATCGTGGTATGATCTCTATCATTCCTTTGTGTGTAAGGCCAAGGTCTATGGAACTTACACGTTGAGTGTGTTGTAAGATTACCTATCATACATCTACTTACAACAATACCATATCAAGACACTAGCCCAGCAACGATCTAAACTAGACGCCTCTAATTTATCAATTGCAGGTTTTACGTGGCTTAGGGCTTTCGGAGATAGAACCGTTCTTACCTACGAACATGAACCACAACGAGGATAGCCAAGTTATTAGCAACTCGTTGTAAATCAGATATTGACTATAGTAGAAGAGACAGACACGCGCCAGCCACTTATGCAAAACAAGTTGCATGTCAGTCGTGGAACCGGTCTCATGTACGATGACATGTAAGGTTGGTCCGGGCCGCTTCATCCCACTATGCCACCAATATCCAAAATACATAGAAGATGCAATAACATGATCATCATCGCCCACATATAAACATATGTGTACTACCCGTGCAAAGCACCTACGCATAGACCAGGCTCTGATACCACTGAAGGGATCGCAGCATAGAAAACAAAAATTTTCCTACGATGAGAACTATACGCCAAGATCTATCTACTAGATACAGAGCAACGGGTGGATATACATCCATGGAGAACTTACCCTCGAAGACAACGAGTTTTGTTAACGAGTTGGAACTCGTGGATGATGTGGTCGTACACTTGCCGATCTCAAGATCGTGATGAAGTCGGCGGTCCGGCTCCAAAGACGTCCTTCAGATCCAGCTCCAGCAAGTCCAGCACCGCAAAGTAGCGGTGCATCCGTGATCGCACACACGTCCGGTACCCCGACAACCTCCGTCCCTCGCTCTAGCAAAGCAGCGGAAGCATCAACTCCTTTCCAGATAAAGCTACCGGAAACATGTATCTCGCTAATCCGAGACCATGGGGGAATAATACTAGAGGGGGAGAGAGATCCTTCACGAGGAGGTGTGAGGAAGAAGGGGAGTGAGGGGGGCCTTTTATAGGAGGAGGGGGTACCTCCCCATGGCAGTGCCCATGGGGTGACTCTCACACCTCCCCATTCATGTGGTGGTAGCCCCTCCACATTAAAATGCCCCTTCACATTCTCTTTTAAAGTCTCCACTTTAAATGCATTAAATTTCTCTAAATTTAATGCTCTCTCATTTAATAAAACTCTTTTATTATTTTTTATTCAGAATTTTGTTAATTACTTTAATTAACAAACATTCACATAAAACCCCCTGCAACATTTCAATATTACATGCAGAACCAATTTCAGCAATTTCACCCGAAACAGTTTTGGTGTCTATTGAAATAATTCCAGTGCTTTCTTAAATCTTTATCTGAAACATATTTGCTTCAAATGGTGTCGGTATCCTTAAGTGTGTCACCCTACAGTTCGCGAATAATGCAGACATGATCGAGACCCCTCTCAGATCAATAATCAAAAGCGGGACCTAGAGATCCATATTGACTCCTACACATTCAACGATGACTTCTGTGATCGTGAGAACCTTCAACGCTAGTAACTAAATCCCTTTGTCTCGTGATATATTACATGTCCGAGATTCGATCATCGGTATCCAAATACCTAGTTTGATCTCGTTACCTACATGCACTCTTTTCTCGTTCCCGTGATATAACATTCTAGTGATCACATCACTTGCTTGCAAGCTATTTCAATATGATATCACCGAGAGGGCCCAGAGTATATCTATCCGTCATCGGGATGGACAATCCCACTCTTGATCCATGAGCCTCAACATAACATCTTCGTAGCACTGAACCCACCTTTATAGTCACCCTGTTACGGTGTGACGTTTGATGTTATCAAGATACTCTTCCGGTATTAGCAATTAACATGATCTTATGGTCTAAGGACTAAGATTACTTCGTATGATGTTATAGCAATAAACATAATGACTTTGATCGTAATGCTATACTTCGGATGAATGTTCATCACATCATTCCACCAATAGTGTGACCTTGTTATTAACAACATCCAATGTCCATGATCAGGAAACCTTGATCATCTTGTTAAGCAACGAGCTAGTTTATATGAGAGGCATAACTAGGAACCTTTTATTTTTTTATTAAACACACATGTATTGAGGTTTCCAATCAATACAATTATAGCATGCAAAATAAACATTTATCATAACCATGGAATAAGATAATAACCACTTTATTATTGCCTCTCGGGCATATTTCCTTTAGTTTGTATATCGCACGTGTATTGATGTTTCCACTCAATACAGTTATAGCATGATATAAAACTTAATCATAAACTATATGAAATATGATAATAGTCCTTACTACTATTTGTCTCTAGGGCATATTTCCAACAGCTAGTCCCTTGCAAATAAGGACATAGTGCAAGATGGATGGGTTGTTCCGCACATCTCTCATCTCACTTTTGGTGGCAAGGAGAACACTCTTAGTGTTTTCACTCGAGTTTGGCTTGTGGCTCTCACTCACTATGCTGTGGTTCTCTCGCTCACCGCTCTTCTCACAAGGAGGTGTTGTGTTTTGCGTCCTTGCTAAAGCCTTTGCATTGTCCGCAATTATTTGGCTAGAAGTCATCGGTTGCAAAACACATGTTTTGTTAAGCCATTTAAATGTGTACACATTGGTGCGACCATCATGTAGAGAAGCCTTGTCAAATTGCCATGGTCGACCAAGCAACATGTGGCAAACCGTCATTGGAACTACATCACACTCGACCGTGTGTTTGTAAGGACCAATGGCGAAGGTGACCGAAACGGTATGCTTGATCTTCACGGACCCTTGGTCACTTAGCCATTGCACGTGGTAGGGGTGCTTGTGCGGATGGAGGGTGAGGTTAAGCTTCTCACACAACTCGGTGCTAGCAAGATTGTAGCAACTCCCTCCATCGATGATCACTTTGATAGATTTGCCATTGATGCCGGCTCGCGTTTGGAAGATATTGGAGCGTTGGTCTTCATGCTCTTGTGCTTGAGTGGTCAAGATCCTTGTGACGACAAGCGAAGGACTTGCGTCATGTTCACACATAAGGAGTTCTTGATCATCTTCCACTCGTTGCCTTGCCATTGCTTACTTGACTTGGGCATCAAATTCATCTTCACTCAAGTACTCTTCGTCGCCATTGTCATGGATGAACAAAACTTTCTTGTTTCCACACTTGGCCGACTTCTGTCCTTCGCCTCCAACTTGTAGCATTCACCGTTGAAAGGTGTGTCACTCTTTGATTGTTTGCCACTTGGGGGCAGTTTTCCTTGAGGAAGTGTGGGCTTCAAGGAAGGCTTGGAGGTACTTGAGGAGTTTCCATTGAAGGTTGTTGGCGTAGCGGTTGAAGCTTGCCTGTAGGTGAAATACGTCTTGGGCTTGTTGTACTTGATGTCCTCTTGCACTTGACGTTCGGCCTTTGTTGCGATCTGCACAAGCTTAACCATGTTGTTGTATATTTGGAACTCGACGATGCGCTTGATTGAGTGATTCAAGCCAATAAGGAAACGTGCCATACTTTGCTCTGTGCGCTCTTCAATGTTGGCGCAGATCAAGTTGAGTTCCATTTCCTTGAAGTACTCTTCCACGGTCTTTGTCCCTTGATGAAGCGATTGAAGGTTGTTGAAGAGGTCGCGCGTGTAGTTCGCGGGGACAAAACGGGATCTCATGTGAGCCTTCATGTCATGCTAAGTTGTAATTGGTGGCTCTTGCCTGGCGTCACGAGCAACTTGAACTTGTTCCCACCAAAGGTTGGCGTAATCATCAAATTCAAGCGAAGGCATGGCGACCATCTTCTCGTTGCTATAATTGTGCATGCGGGAGATCTTGTCGACTTTGAGTGTCCATCAGAGGTATTCTTCGGGGTCATTGGATCCGGTAAACTTGGGCATTGTGAACTTGAGCTTGCCAAAAGTTTCTTCATCATTGCGGTCATTGCGACGAGCTTGGTGACCTTGTTGATGATCTTGTGGTTGGGGAGGTGGAACTTGATTGTCGCGACCTTGTTGAGGTGCTTGCTCTTGCTCTTGGCGCGGTTCGTGACGATGTTGAGGCGCTTGGGCCTCATGAGGGTGTTGAGGATGTGGAGCCTCATAACGCGGTTGATGACGAAGAGGAGGCTCGTTCCTCGATTGGTGATGTGGATTAGGCGCACGGGCCTCACGGCGAAGATCATGGTCTTGAGCCTCTTGACGTGGTGGGCGTCGCTCAACTTGTACCACTTGGCGCTCCATGTTTTGCTGTGGTGGAGGAGGTGCCTCGTGATGACCATGGTGTCGGTTCGGAGGTTCATGACGGTGATGACGAGGAGGAGGATCTTGGAGAACTTCACGTCGATGACGAGCTTGATTCTCCCAATTGGAGTCATCACTTGTTGTGTCAAGTATGCGTTGCGGGCGATGGTGTTGGACTTGCGGTTGCACTCGCGGTTCTTCTTGTGGTTGTGCTTATTGGATCACTAGTGCCCTTGCGTGATAACGGTGTGCTTCTTGCCTTGCGGGTGGCCTTGAAGAGAAATCACCATCATAGCTTGACGTTGCGGCATGCCGTGGGGAAGGTACATAGTTCGAAGAGGTTCCATCTTCAACCACGGGGGCGTCATTGTGTCTTGAAGCACTTGGTTGAAGATCTTGTTGAAGAGATGCATGACGACGCGAAGAACTTGAAGAGCTTGATGCACGTGAACGCGGTCTTGCCATTCCGTCGATGAGGCGTCGAAGATTGTCATTTGTTTCGGCGACGGAGCGTTATAGCGCTTCATTTTGGTGGCCAAAGTTGTGATGCATTGCATGCATTTGTCATTCGAGGCCATCGAAGCGGTTGTTGATGTTCTTGAATTCGGCTTGCGTCTCGCCAAATTGTTCATCTTGTCGCGTCTCAAGGTCATGTACGGTCCATGTACTCTTGTCGGACGATGAAGTGACTTGCTCGCGTCATGTACGGTCCATGTTCTTCTTCTTGGGAAGGTGGTTGGCTCGACTCACCGTGCCTATCCATCATGTAGAACACACAAGTATTGTATATGGAAGTGGAATATGGTGGTGTTAGCCTTGTACCTCACCTTGGGGATTGCACCAAATTAGAAACCACAAGTGAGAGCTATAAGCGTGCAAAGTGGAATTGCAAAGAAAACTCACACTAAAGAAAGAACTAACTCTCAAAAGCTTGTTGGTGGTAGGTTAGGATTGTGGAATGCCAAAGAACCAACCAAAAAAAAGGGATAGTCAAAAGTGGGTAAAATTCAACAAAACTCAAGTCAAAAGAGAAGGTCAACAACACAAAAGGGTGACGGGAACCTACGACTATATACACACACGTGGAGATTGTTGGGATTGACACGACTATGAAAATGAGCACACAAAATGTCCTAACGAAGACTAGCTCGTTGTCGTGCCAATGAAAGGAGAGACCGTGGCTCGTTTGCAAACAAGGAAAAATGAGCAACGGATTTCTGCACTTGCCTTGGAGGCTCTTCTTTCTCTCTTGCTTACAAGCTTTGAGACTCTCTTTTGCTATGGGAACAATTTTTTTTCTTTTGCTTTATACCTTTTTTTTTTGCTCTGCCTTGATGCTACCAAGTGACTCTTGCTATTGCTCTTGCACTCTCACTATCCAAGGACACGCGCACAATGATCAAGCAAACACAAGATGAGCCACTCTCGTGGGATATGTACACACAAAGGAAGATAGGGGTTAACAAGGTGACGCAAGATATATACCTTCGTTGGTGATGATGAACTTGCCATCGGTGGTGTGGGATGATGTTTGTGGGCCGTGGTGTCGATGAGCGCGGGAGTTGTCGATGCGGAAGCTTGTTGTTAGTTGACGACACGCACACGGGTGCAAACAAACAAGAGGAAATTAGCCAATGCAAGATAAGAGGCAAAATTGTCAAAATCAGGCGTCAGGGCTGGAGACTCCGGGGTCTTGGACCGGAAACTCCGGTCCAGGCTGGAGACTCCGGGGTGGACAGGCCGAAAACTCCGGTGTGGGCCGGACACTCCGGTCTACAGGTCCGGAAACTCCGGTCTGAAGGCAGAGCTCGAACTGCTCGTGTTCTTGAGCGGAAATCCACGCCTTGGGTCCTCAAATCCGCGAAAAATTGGCCAAATTGGCCTAGGAAAACACAGGATAAAGCTGGATGAACACCTAAGACAAGATTTGGTCGGATCAAAACCACAAATAACACTCCAAATCAAGAGATCGATCCAAGACAAATTTGGGCTATTTTTTGGGGATTTTCGAATTTTTGGTGGATAGAAGAAAAATTTGTGGGGGAATTCGTGAGCTACGAAGCTCTTGATACCAATATGTTGAGGGCAATCCTCTAGGGCAGCCCGATCTTTCACGAATCCCTTTCAAATCGAGGATGGAGTGCGGGGGAAGGAGGGGCGGATGAACACGACAAACTCACGCATGAAGAACACGATGAACACACACACGCAAAACCACGATACACACCAATAGCTCACGCCGGCGGTGACCGGTCCGGCGCAATCCCTAGGATCGGCGTCGGGCGGGGACTCTCTCTCGTACCGGCACGGCGAGTAGGGAGACTCAGTGAGATCTTGACGTCTAGGCAAAGGGACTCCGATGCCTAGGCCTTGTACAACGCGAAGGCACGATGCAAGCACCAACAAGGTTTGGGATATTTGGTGCTCCTTTGTCAAAGGAGCATGAGGCAAGAACTAGATAGATCCACAAGGGGTTTCCACTAATTCCAAATATCATGCCTAGGGTTTACAGTAGAGGTGGGGGACTATATATAGGCCAGCCACAAAGTCAGGGGTATTTTAGGGATAACAGATAAGTTCTGGACAGACTAAGGGGTACATGGGCCGAAGGCCCAAAGGCCTTTTACATGCCTGGCGAAGCTCGGTCCGGAGACTCCGGTGTGGTGGACCGGAGACTCTGGTCTGGGCCGGAGATTCCGGTCGGTCTCCGGTCCATCTCCGGAGTGGCCATCTGGCTGCAGTGGCGGAGCCAGCACGTCCTTGTGGCCTGGGCAAGCTCTGCTGTCAGCAGCCAAATGCCCACGAAATCTAATGACTAAATCATGTCGTTGTATTGGAACTAATGAAGGATTCCCTGGCAGAGCCCGGGCAGCTGCCCGGGGTTGCCGGGCTGAAGCTCCGCCACTGTCTGGCTGTCCTCGAGCTCGATTCGGGGGTCAGACCGAAGGTGGGCGGAGTCTCTGGGGTCTTCAGGCCGGAGACTTTGGTGGACCAGAGACTCCGGTGAGCTCCAGCGGCTTCTGCTTCACACCCTGCTCCTTGTTCTCCATCCTTGGGTTCTTGGTGCTGTGTTGGAGCTTCGTACATTAGCTTGTAGGAGCTTGGCTCGGGCAGGAGTCATGGGTCCACTTGGGGGACTTGTTGGTGTAGATGTAGGAGCGTCCGTAGGGCGGGCTGCATCACAATCACTCCTTCACCCGCAGCGTGGACGGACACACGCCATACGAGGCCTGGCACGGGCACAAACCTGACGTGCATTACCTGCGCGTGTTCGGGTGCAAGGCTCATGTCAAGACGACGCGACCAAACCTCAAGAAGCTGGATGGCCGAAGTGTTCCAGCAGTATTCCTTGGGTACGAACCAGGGAGCAAGGCGTACAGGCTCTATGACCCTGTGGCCAAGCGCGTGCTGGTGTCATGCGACGTCGTCTTTGGGGAAGGGCGAGGATGGGACTGGTCAACTGATGCCAGCTTCCAAGACTCCAGCGAGCTCATCATCGAGTATGCGACATACGGGGAAGCAACGCAGGAGCCTGTCCCGGCAGCCTCTGCCGCGGCAGAGGAAAGCGTGTCACGGCAGCCTGCTGCGGACACCACGGCAGCCTGACGTGGCAGACTTCGGAAGAGAAAACTCTCCCACGGCAGAGCTAGCTGCCACAGAACCAGTGGAGCACGCCACGCCGCCATCAGCTCCGGACCCAGAGCACTACGGCGCTGAGGATGATGCAGAAGGGCCCCACCGGTTTCGCCGTGTGTCCAACCTGATTGGGCCAGACGCGGTCGCACCTGAGCTAGCTGAGCGGCTGTTTCTCATGTCGTCAGAAGAACCAGCGTCTGTTGTAGAAGCAGACCAAGATCCGTGTTGGCAAAAAGCAATGTTGGAGGAAATGACCTCGATTGAAGATAACCAGACCTGGGAACTGGTTGATCTGCCACACGGCCACAAACCCATAGGCTTGAAGTGGGTTTTCAAGGTGAAATGTGATGAGAAAGGCGCCATTATCAAGCACAAGGCATGAATCGTGGCAAAGGGATATGTGCAGCAGCAGGGGATTGACTTTGAGGAAGTATTCGCTCTAGTGGCTCGCATTGAATCTGTCCGGTTGTTGCTCGCACTTGCTGCTCAAGAATCCTGGCCCGTTCATCACATGGACGTCAAATCTGCGTTTCTGAATGGATAGCTGCAGGAGGAAGTTTATGTAGCACAACCACCAGGATTTGTAATTGCTGGGAAAGAGGGCAAGGTGCTTCGCCTCCGCAAGGCTCTCTATGGTTTGCGACAGGCCCCACGAGCCTGGAACTCCAAGCTGGACGCCACGATGGTGTCACTTGGGTTCCAACAGAGCAACTCTGAACATGCCGTGTACTGTCGCGACGGTGTTGTCGTCGGCGTGTACATGGATGACTTGGTGATCACTGGCTCTGGGACTGATGAGATTCAGAAATTCAAGGAGGAGATGAGGGCCTCTTTCCGCATGAGTGATCTTGGGTTACTCAACTACTATCTTGGCATCGAGGAGCGGCAGAGCACACATGGTATAACTCTCGCCCAAACCGCATACGCCAAGTCTGTGCTGGAGAAGGCCGGAATGACAGGTTGCAACACCTGTCAAGCACCAATGGAGGCCAGACTGAAGATGAGCAAGGTCAGTACAGCGGCCCCTGTCGATGCCACGATGTACAGAAGCGTCGTGGGCAGTTTGCGTTACCTGGTTCACACACGCTCTGACATCGCTTATGCGGTTGGGTATGTGAGCCGATTCATGGAAGAACCTACGGAGGAGCACTGGGAGCAGTGAAGCACATCCTCCGCTATGTTGCAGGTACACTGGACTATGGATGCAACTATGACAGGGGAACCGGTGCACGCGCTAAACTGATAGGTTTCAGTGACAGCGACATGGATGGTGTGCTGTTCTTTCTTGGAGATCACCCTGTCAGCTGGCAATCTCAGAAGAAAAAGGTGGTGGCGCTCTCATCCTGCGAGGCAGAATACATCGCCGCCACAACTGCAGCATGTCAAGGCATTTGGCTCACCAGGTTGCTCGGGGAGCTCATCGGACAAGGACCAGCCTCGGCAAAGTTGATGGTGGACAACAAATCCGCCATCTCACTTGTCAATAATCTGGTGTTCCACGACAGGAGTAAGCACATAGATCTCCGCTATCACTACATCCGCGAGTGTGGAGAATAAGAAGATTCTTGTCGAGTTCATCAACACCAACTCGCAGCTAGCTGATATTTTGACAAAGCCACTTGGTCGAGTCAGGTTTCAGGAGTTGCGGAGCAAGATTGGAGTCACCAAAATAAAGTGAAGATGACAGAGATTAGGGGGAGATTGTTGGCATAAAGCTCTGTCACTTCTAGGTTCAGGGGTCGTAGTTTTCTCTGTCAGTTTACTGTAGCAGATCTTGTAGTTGTCGGTATGTTGCAGGTTTAGTTTCAGTTAAGGGTTAGCAGTTTAGTTAGCTGTCCTAGTCGTTGCCTGTAACGAACTAGGACCGAATCTGTTGGCACACGATTTCCTCATGGGATGGCGCGAGATTAGTGAATCGTGGAGACTAGCCACGCTTGATTGTAATCTGAATAAAAGGAGAAGAAACCCCCGGAAAAGCTGTGACAGTTCACGCAGCACAAAAATTGTGTGTGTGTCCATCTTCTACCTCGTGCGATTTGAGAGAGATCTAGACCACACTTTTTACTCTTGGGTGTAGTTACACCCATGTCTCATGTAATACAACATAGCTTGTACCACATCGTAAATCAATAAAGCAAACAACGAGGCACATTACAAGCCTCTAGCAATCGGGTTTCCTGTGTTGTGTTTGGCCTGAGTACTTTTACAGTTTTACTAGTGAGCTGATAGTTGGATTCAGTAGCTAGATTTTTCGATAAATGGCGCTTTTATTAGACTCAAACAGTTTACATTAAGATGATAATCAGTAGCTAGCTAGCTTGCTATGTAACATGTGCATCTATACGACGATGAGCAATCGACTATGACTTGAGCTAGCCTTGTACTATGGATCGCATTGATCATCTTGCTTTTTCGTCACGGACGCTGTAAAGTACTCGGCGTCAGGGCTATGCCAACAATTGGTACCAGAGAAATAAAGTAAAGTAAAGAAAGGCATGTTACATAGTTGCGTGTCTGTGGCAATACACGTTCGTCTACACGTGCGTGTTTCAGCGTGCTAGCAACTCTGGCATGAATAGCAAACCAAAACCAGGCAAGAAAGGTAAAAATTAGTCTGTGAGCTACGCTAGCTATCCTATGAATGAAAACCAGGCAAAAGAAAGGAAAGGAAGAGCCTGCCAGCTCTAGGAGGTGGCATCCCGCGGTTTCGTGTGCAATGGCAGCTGCTGGAGCGCCTTTTCACCAGTGACTACCCACAACCTCCGCTTCAGCAAGGATGTCATCGACTAGTGCTTTGCAATCTGGACGTCCCCTGTCAAAGACACGATCATTCCGAAGCTTCCAAAGCCTTCACATCTTCAGCGTGATGAGCGACTCTGCTCCCCTAGCAATCAGCAATAGAGAACATGAAGGAGAAGAGAACATCATCCGCAGATGGGACAACCTGGAGCCAAACCTGCCGGATAAATGGATAAGTGACCAGCAAGTGCGAGACCAATTCCTCTTGATCACATGATCACAGAGAGAGCATGCAGCAGGCTGCAGGCGGGCTGTGGCAGCCCACGCCTCGTTAGGTGTTCGAGCTTCTGACATGCTCTCTGTTAAGTTATCTAAATCATGAATGGTTCCTATTTTATTAACATATAAACATAATTTTTATAAAGGAAGTACAATATTATCAAAGAGTTGCGTGATTTTAGAATTTTGTCAACCAGAATGTCGATCTTTTAAATAATAGACTTCGAATTTTCTGTGTGGCGGATGATGTTGAGAAAATTAAGTTAACACCTTATGTGTAATTAGTGGATATAATATGTTCCAGCGTAATATACATTTATAGGCACTTGATTAATGGTATCCTCAACAACACATCACATATTGAACATTTCCAGTGCAAGTGATTGTTCGTGTTATCTTATTATTTTGAACTTCACTTTGAAGGTTGATAGACACCCACAGTTCAGGAAGTCAAGATGCCTCTTTGTTGTTCGCACGGATGGTGTCTGGATTGATTTCTCGTACCAGAAGTGCCTTCGTGAGTACATCTGTAAAATGTATCCATCGCATGGAGAGAGATTTATACGCGAACATTTCAAGCGAACCTGAAGGTAGTTGAAATGAAGTGTGCATCCTTTAGTAGTGCAAAGATGAAGTAAGGTATGAAATCCCTTGTGAAAATTATTGAGCCCCCCAGCTTATGTTTGCTTCTTTCATTTCCTACAGGAATGATCTCTAGAGGACGTGTACATGGAACAGAAACTGTTACCTCACATACGAGGTTAAATGCTAGCAAGACAAAAGGTTTCAGAGGCATATGCTGAATATGTGATGCCAAAGGTATTCATCAATGAACTAAAATCATAAATGGCATAATCCCCGGTGATGATGAAACATGCCAAGAAAAGGAGGCCACTGCAAAGACAAGTTCGTTGCATTGTTCATGCTTTTTTCTAGTAGGAGACTCGGAGTTACACAGCTCTGCTGCACGAAGAGGCCAAATTCCAGACTGCAACGGTGATCAAATGCAGAACTTCAAATATCAATCAAGAACATATCAGCCTCTTCATCTGATGAAATCCTTCTTTATTCTGAAGTTCGATCTGGAACGTATAATGACAATGTTCACTCTAATCAAAACTTCATGTTATTTAGAAATTGCAAAATGTAAAGTGTATTCTCACTGTCGAAACTAAAGCATCGACTATTTCGTGGCTTAGCGCTGGAGACGCCAATACTAGCTATTTTCACAACCAGGCAAATCATAGACGTAGGAAAATTTTCATAGGCAGCCTAAAGGACGGTGATTTGGTCGTAAACTCACACAAGGAAATTGAAAGCTTGCTGTTTAATCATTACAAAAACAGAAATGGTACTCCATCAGTCAGAGATGCTTCCCTCAATCTGGATTTCCTTCGGATGAACCAAGTGGATTTACAAAATTTGGAAACAGGGTTTACGGAAGATGAAGTGTAGGAAGCAATTAAGGAGATGCCAAATGAAAAAGCCCCCGGACCAGACGGGTTCATTCTAGCCTTTTACCAGAAATATTGGCAAGTCATAAAGGAAGACACGATGGATATTTTCAAATGCTTACAGTTACATCTGATGGACGGTCGTGCTACGGAAAAAATAAATAGAGCTTTTACGGTGCTTATTCCCAAGAAGCCTGGAGCATGCGAGCCGGGAGACTTTAGGCCGATCAGCTTAGTGCATAGTGTCATAAAGATTTTCTCTAAAGTGCTTGCCAAACGACTCAGTCCGATGCTGCCTGATCTTGTGGGATGTAATCAGGAAGCGTTCCTCAAAGGATGATCACTTCATGACAATTTTAAATTGGTTAAAGAAACAACTAAATTCTTGAGAAGGAGAAGAGTGAAAAGTTTACTTCTCAAACTAGATATAGCCAAAGCTTTTGACACCGTCGTCTAGCAGTTTCTAATAGAGGTTCTGGTAAAAAGGGGTTTGGAAGGAGATGGTTGGCCTGGATATGCATGTTTCTCTCTTCCGTGTCCTCAAGCATCTTACTTAATGGTGTTCCGGGGCCAACCATTTGGCATGGTCGTGGATTGAGACAAGGAGACATCCTCTCCCCTATGCTATTCATCTTGGGCATGGACGCTCTTAATCTTCTCTTCTTGAAAGCCGAAGATTTAGGGGCTGTCTCACATTTTCCTAATGGTGTCGGTATATGCAGATGATGTGATTATTTTCCGTAGGGCGGCCAGGAGAGATGCAATGGCTGTTAAATTTTGCTTGGAATTTTTGGAGAGGCATCAGGCTTAACTTGCAACATAACGAAGAGTTCGGTATCTCCAATTTTCGGCGAGGAGGACGTGATGAAAGAAATTAGTTTGCTACTCAACTGTCAATGGCAAAACTATCGATTACGTATCTTGGACTTCCCCTACACTTCAACAAAGTAAGAAAAGAGGATTTCCAATGCTTGATTGACAAAATACGAAACAGATTAGCAACATGGAGGACATACATGCTCACGCAGGGAGGCCGTTTGATCTTGGTACAATCAGTGCTGAGCGCGATGGTTATTTTTCACCTGATGTCACTCGACCCGCCTCCATGGGTCTTCAAGGCAATTGATAAGATACATCGGGATTTTCTTTGGAGGGGTATAAAGGCTGCAAATGGGGGGGGGGGGCATTGTCTAGTCAATTGGAAAACAATATGCCAGCACAAACCTAACGGAGGTTTGGACATTCTCAATTTAGAATACATGAACACAGCTCTGAAGGTTAGATGGGCTTGGAACTTAAGAGCCGAGGGGCAAAAACATGGTGCATGTTGGCCTCACCTCTCGATGATCGAGTGCGACACACTTTCAATGCTGCGACTTCTGTCAAGGTGGGGAACGGGAAGAGATACTCTTTTTTGGATGAACAAATGGATAAACGGAAAATCTATCGAAGATTTTGCACCGGTCGTTTTTCAGAGCATAAATCTAATCACTAGGGCAAGGAAAACAGTCGTCGAAGCCCTCACGGGTAGCTCATGGATTGAAGACATCAAGAAAACAATCAACATTGAAGGTTTCTTACAAGCGCTTTTCGTGGGAAGAAATTAGAGCAATTAATCTCGTGCCCGACTGTGAAGATGAATGGACTTGGTCGTGGAACTCAAGCGGTTTGTACACCTCTCGGTCAGCATGCAACACTCACTTTGCCACCACAGTGCAGTGGGAGTCAGCAAAAGCTATATGGAAATCATGGGCACCTCTATGTTGCAAAATCACCACTTGGCTGATTATTAGAGACAGGGTTTGGATGGCAGATCGTTTGGCTAAAAGAGGTCTGCCACATATGATGGCTGTGTTTTTTGCAACTTAGCCGAGGAGGATCATAGTCATCTATTTTTTAGATGTGCGCTCGTTAACTTGATTTGGAGCAAAACTTTACTATGGACTGATCTCCCACGAGTTATTCCAAGCATGAACCAAATCTTGAGAACTTGGTGGAGTCAGTCAAGGGAGAGGCTGCAAGGAGAGGAATGCGAACTTTTGGAAAGAACGTAACTGAAGGATTTTCGAGAATCAATTTAAGACCATGGATCAAATCATGGATCATCTCAAGCAGGAAGCGAAACAATGGGTGTTGGCGAGTGACGGTCGTTTTATTCTACCTGAAATGGAGTTTATTGTAGACCAGAGGCTTTCTGTTTGATGAGCTTTTTTTGGTCTTTGTAGCGGTCGTTCTCCCCTGTTCAAACTTTCTGTTGTACTTTGCCTTTTTTCTTCTTCTTAATATATCACATGCAAGGCTTTTGCATGGTTCGAAAAAAAATATCCCAGTCGTTATTGTTGATGGCTTGCACAAGCTGGATGGAACCTGACTCGACATGGGTAGCTTCGATGTGCGTGTAAAACTTCTTCGGCTTCGACAAGCACTCTGTCTTGTGCATAATCCCCCGGCCGCGTTTTCGGTTCTTAGCTGTAAAGCTTCATCAGTGTCCTATCACCAGAGAACCTGTTTCAGGTCATTTCCACCTCTTGTGTGGCTTCACACCTACAGTACTACCCGAGATCACTTACAAAATGTAAGGTCACATATTCCACCCCTATTCGCATTTGTTGAAGTATGGTCCAAATTCAATCAACTTCTGACGAGTGGAGTGATGCCCCCCTCACACTACTAGAAAAAGGCTCTTCTGTGGCACATATATGCGTCACTGTTACCTCGCCACTAAATTGTATTTCTGTGGCGCATATTGATATGCGCCATAGGATTCTCAAATTTCTGTGGCATATTTCATGCACCACAGAATTCTTGTCAGTGGCGCATTTTGCTATATGCTCCACAGAAACTATGTGCACCTGTAACAACTTTGGACCCTACGCTCTAAGTTCAAGCCTGGATGAACCAAAAGTGGTTAAAGAAGTACAGCGGGGGCACAGGGCCACCCACGTGTAGGCCTGTCGGCCGCCCTAACCACTTCCAAGAACATCGGGACAAGAGCGAGCGGCGTAGGCAACAGGCGAAGAGATCAAATACATACACAAGTGAGTATGTATGCAAGCTACCTTACAACAGTTCTTAGAGCCATACCATCTAAAAGAAATAGAAATATTGTAACGCCATATGGCAAGATCCAAATATCCTAGATAGATATAATAGTGTAGGATAGCTCCTCATACATCAATCAACAGAGTATCAAGAGGAAACAGAAAACAGGATCCGAGTACGGATAAGAAGCAAATCGGCATAAGATGCCACATAACTAAGCACATCCCATCCACAGATCTTGTGGATCCCCATCCCCGGAATCTCTACACCGAGTGATCATTGCCAACATCATCTGTCTCCTCCACCCAGTATCCATCTTGCGAATACACCTGTTCATCTGAATCAAACAATTTATCGTGTGAGACCCTAGGAATACTCAGCAAGTCTTTATGCCTCTAAAGGGGACATATACCTGGAGTGACGCAATTGCAGCAAAAGATAATAACTAACAAGTCTATAGATACTCGCTAACCATCCGCCTAACCAAAGATAGGCGAATGTCCGTTAATTAGAAACAACAGTTATAATAGTGTAAAGTAACAGATCCATCATCCTTCTCGCTTACCAACGAGAAAGTGGACGAACAACCCACCCGTTGGCAGTTTTATTAACCATTCCATGAGTATTGCACTAATTACTAGTCAGATATTTAGTTAAATTAAAAGCGGTACTTTAGTTATACTTGTCTATGATCGAGAAACTGTGCTCCAAGTCATCCATAACCGCAGACACGGCTTTCAGAAAGATTTACCCTGCAGGGGTGCACAAATAGCAACACACACTCGATCAACCTCGGAAAAACCAACTCAAAACCCAACAATGCATTCACGACAAAGCGATCACAGGATTCATTAAATATTTCAGGGGGCCACCCCATTAAGCTACCCGCAACGAAGTTGGCCGATTCCGAGACGGACCCAAGGTTTGTGTGGACGGCTGTAAACGACTGGGAACCCGAAAGTGTGACTGGGATTGTCGATACAGCGAAAACGTGTCACGATCCAAAATAGTATAGGTGCTCCACGCACAATCTTAAATAAAACTGTAAAGCATGGCATAAGTACATGATAGTAATAAAACCCCAAAGTAGTTTGTGGCCCCAAAAAATAGAAATGAATCAAGCTCTGGCTCAGGGGGGTCCATAAGGCCTCCCGGATGTGGATAGTGCAAAATAGTCAAGGAACATGAATCAAGTACTCGGGGTCCTACGGGACACAAGTGAGCATGAAAAACCAAATAACAGATATTGCCCACCGGTGACTCTTTCATTAGTTATTCCATGCTACTCAGGTTAAGTTATTTAGGTACCTCGTTATCCATCAGACTCTCACATACCCTACACATGCTGTTCTACGACTCGCATGGCTCAAACAACTCCTGTAGTAATGGCTCATGGGATGGAGGAACAAGCTCGGTGGGGTTTAAAGTAAAGGCTATGCAGTACTTGGGATTCAATTTAATGCATTCACGACTCAATGATGCAAGAATATGATAGAGGCAATAGGTATTATATGTATGCAAGCATGTGGTAGTGCTTGCCTGGCAGCTCAATTGAAGCGAGAGATGGATCTAGATAGTACTCCTAGGATTCCTGATATTTCCCCTGCTCGACGTATTTTCGAAAGAAGAACCAAACAAACAAGGGCCAACATAAATAAAGTGCACAAACATATAATTAAAATGCGAAAAACAACCAAGCATGCCATGATGAATGATGCACAAATTACATGGCAATAATGTAGCATGGCAAGGGTGAGGTGTGGGGACAAGAATAAATCATTTTATTAATTATTTGGTCAAGTTTTATTGCCATAAACAGTTCTAATTTTTAATAATGACATGATGCATGCTTCAATTCATATCATGGAATGCATAGTTAGAACGGACCCGTCGCGCTGATCGATTTAGACATATTATTTGTCGAATTTGGAGTTATAGAATTAAAGTTATTAGTTAATTAAGAAAAGGCATTTTTATTGTAGTTAAACAATTTCGAAAATTTAAATTAGTCAAACATTGTTTTGGATGACATATTTGAATCCTCACATTTTTCTGATTCAAAAACATATCTCATTTGTATTATTTGGATAAGTCAATTAAAAGATATTAATTTCTGGATATTAAAACATATTAAACATTTTGAAGAATTTTTGTTATTTTGAAAAAGATCACGGAAACTTTCTGTACTCAGGAGGAACTAGCCCGAGTCAATGACGCGCAGGGCCCGACGCTGACTCAGCGGCAGGTGGGGCAGCGGGGTGGGTCCGGCTTTTCTCACCGCGGAGAGTTCCAGCCATAGTGGATGACAGGTGGGCCTCCGGCGCGTGGTAAAAGAAAAACAAAAGGGGCGACCGCAGGGACTCGAACCCTTGACCTCTCAACTCGCGCCCAGATTGGATCAAGGAACATGCCATTGCGCCAAGCTGAAGTTGTTGTTAGCCTACCGCCTCCTCTTAAGTTGAGTTAGCTTCGGTTACTTGTTGGCCTGACGAAAACTGCAGATCGCACTACTGAATCTCGCGAGTGAAGCAATGCTGCGGCTTGATCTTGCGGGCAAGAGATCTTCGCGCTCGCTGGACGGAATTAGGCCTATGAGTACTCAGAACGACGGGGAGAAAAATATCTACGCAGTGGTGTGGACGGTTCATGCTGGGGTGGACTATGTCTCATGCAGTTTCGTGAAGAACGCGGAGACAGAACAAGACAGATCTGAATCGGACATCGATCTTGCGATCAAGATTCCCAAAGATTTATTAGATGGTTTTGAATGTTCTTTAGCTAGTTTTGAAGAGGAAGTCCTGATCTACAACTTTCGTTCAGGTTCCAAGCGCAGAAGAGCACCACGGGGAGAGCTAGATCGCGATGAACACATGCAGCAACAAGATGGCTGGCACATCTTCGACGGCGAGCGCGCCCTGCGGCGAGGCCGCCGGCGATGCAAGGTGAGATGGGGAGGGATATGATGTCAGAGAGGTCGGTAGGCTCACCTACGACCCTCGGGTGCAGCTAGTGGGCTCGGGGAGGCGTAGATCAACGAGGAGGCAGCGGGAACGTGGTGTTTTCGGTCTCCTCGGTTCATGGCGGCGGCGAGGCTCCTCCGGCGAGCTCCGGCGTCGATCGCTGGTACAGGTCGAAGAAGAGGAAGCAGTGGCACCTCCTGGGCGTCGTGTTTTCTCCTGGGCACAGCTCCAACCGCCTCCTCTCGAAGCTTGGCCGAACTAGGGTTTGAGATGGTCATGGAGATGGCCATGGCCTAGGTGTTCTTGAGCAGAAGGAGGGAGGAGAAAGGAAGGACGAACTAGGCATCTGGATCTCGATCTAGTACTAGGAGAGATAAGGATGGGAGGGAGGAGAGCACATGGGAGGTGGGGGTGGTGTTTCTTTTTCAAAAAGTGAGGGAGGTGGCGTCGGTGTGAGTTCTCTTCTCTCCTCCTCTTGTGCCTTAGCTAAAAGTAGAAAAGGGAGAGGGACCAGGGAGGAGGACGTGGTGGACTTGGAGCTTGCCAAAGGGGGAAAAGATGGGAGAGGGTTTAGACTAGATGGTTAGTCTATGTAGATAAAAGAGAAAGAGAGACATTAGCTAGATGGGGCTTGGTTGAGAGAAGATGGCATAGGTGTGCACTTGCACACGCATGGGAGGGTGAGAGAGGATGGTGCTTTGGCTAGCTTGGTTGTCTTTTCAATCTTCCAAACTTTGCTTGGATTAAAAACCCATAAAAATCACATAAGAACTCAAAAGAGGAAGTAGAAGATGAAAGGTCAATTGCATGGCTCATGCACATAGGGCCACATATATTTGTTCAAACAAATATAATTCAAAAAGGGCACTATGTTTTGATGCATGCATTCAAAATTGAATGAAATCCAAGCTTGAGCAAGATTGTAAAGAACCACATGGTCAAGTATGAAATAAATGGCCTATTTGAATATAATGCAACTTGCTAGTGTGTATTGGCCACTAGCTATTTAGTTGGTTCCATAACATTCAAATACGCTCATCCTTCCAAGCTTTTGCACATGAGCACTAAGCACTCCACATGTAATTCATTCAAACTCCCTCATGATTTAAGGTAGTTGGTGGATATATTTGAATTAAGAAGACCAAGTATAGTGTGCATGTACCACTATGTTCTAATATGGCCCCTCAATTCTAATATATCCCCAAATAGAATAACCCATGAAGAGAATAAAAATAGAATCTACCACTACATGGCATGCAAAGATGGCCAAGTGGACTTCCATAAGAAAATATTGTGAAAACAATATGATACATATATGGGAGCATGTGGAGTTGCAAGTGGACCCATCCCAACCCACATGAGCTAGAGGTGAACCCAAATAAAACGCAAAGCTCACATATAGTTGGATGGTGGAATTATGGGGTGGTGACAAAGAAAGGTGGTGGAGTTAATAAAAGTTATGCCCCCAACTCTTGGGCATCAAGCATTTATCAAGAACCAAATACAATATATCAAGAGGTAAATACAATTAATAATGCATATGAAATAAGAACCACATGAAAAGGGTTTTATATGATGCTCAAATGCAATGTGGCATGATGACATGAGCATGATATAATTATGATGCAACAATTATATGTAGGAAGTAGCAAAAACTAGACTAGGCTAGTAGCATTGCAATTGTTAGACAATTGGGATGCTACAGCACCACAACTTATGTTACGGGTATTCAAAATAAAGTGCAATTATAGATATACAAGTATATTGTAGGATTTATACAGAAAAGCTACACACAATAGTAGAAATAATACATTTCACTTAGTATATGAAAACAGACATAATACAAACACAAGTAAATGTCATCACATTACTTAGAGACCGATCAAGATACATATATAGTGTCAAGTGCCGAATTATTACACAAGTGCCGAATACAAAGTTCATCATCTCAGATTACAAATGAAGTGGTCACCGCCTATAATAGGATCAAATAGAATACAACTGTGATGATGGTGAGCAAGAGCAGGAGCACCACCAATATCTTTATCCGATTCTTCTTCCACAGGTGGTTCCTCTACTTGGATACCGCCTCTTATCTAGTCGCATATCCTTTGTAGCTGTTTTCACTAAACTTGTTCACTTGTTTCTGACAGTCCTCCCTGATACATATCAAGCCGTTGATCCAATAGTTTTGTCCTGATCTTTCACAGCGAGTAATCCGGATAACAATCCTTCCAATAACACCGATGAACGTCACCTGAAGAAGAGGAATCAATCCAGCAAGTAACATGATGAAGATCACCATGCCTCAAACCCGAGCACGACAATCCTTGATGAACACAAGAACCTTCGCAGCAAATCACTCGATATAATAGATAATGGTATCGCTGTCCCCGGAGGGATGATACATGGGGGAGCACAATATAGTTTTTTAGACTAAACAACTGAACTCCCCTAAACCCTAGGCGGCTGGCTCCTTTATATAGGAGGCCTACAACTAGTCGGTTGGATAGACCCAAACCGAACACACAACAGACTCGAACTTAACCTAGACTCGGACTCAATAACATAGCAACAATATTTGACACAACCTTAGACTTATCATTACATATCGTAAGTCGTCCTGGCGTGCCAATCATCAATGGGATGCGCCCGCATCACCTAGCTTGGTGGAGTCCTAAAATTAGGCTTCACCTCCTCCTTCATGCCCATATCATCATCCCCCCTTCAAGAAGCGTTGTCCCTAACGCTTGCGGGTCGGGTCAGAAAGGTGGCGTGATATGAACAATCGCTTCACGCGTCTTCACGCGTCTTCGCCATCTTCAAGTCTTGCTTTCCTTCCTCACCACATCCTCCCTCTTGGCCTACTCGACTTGATATAGCCCTTGGCGCCTGCACCTCCTTGCGTCTCCATACGAGCTTGGACCTAGGCGCCACCGTCTTCTTCTTCACAGATCTTGTTGGAACCCGTGGTTGCTAAACATGGACCTTCTTTGCACGACCTGACATAAGATTAGTAATGCCTGGACCACACAACTGACGAACATGTCCATCCTTGCCTCTATGAATCCGCACAACTGTCCCAACAAAACGCCTCACAGGTGTGCTAACAAAACTGCTCTTGTTACCCCGCTACACCACATGCACTAGAACATCAGGAGCACAACTATCATCCGTCTGAACACCTGTGTCAACACAAACAACCTTATGAACACATGCTGCAACATCCTTCCTCTCAGCAATAAGATGATGCACTTCAACTGGCTTGTCACTAACAAGTTCCACTGGCTTGTCATCTACATGCATAGCTGAAGCAATATCAACATTGTCGCACTGTGTATCATGCTCTCCATCCTGCACCTTAGCTAGCCCAGATTTTGTCTTAGCCTTGCGCACCTTCTCCTTATGTACCACTAGCTCCACATCAGAGTTTATGTGATCATCCTGCATAGGCTTCAAAGTCTGCTGTTTGCCACCATGCACAAAAGAATATGTATTTGCTCTTCCAGCATGTGTAACGTTGCGATCATACTGCCATGGATGACCAAGTAACAACCCACATACCTCCAATGGCAACACATCGCACTCAATCTCATCAGCATACTCACCAACTGTAAATGGCACATGCACCTTATGAGTTACTGTTGAGGGCAAACCTCTAGGGTGGCCCGATCTTTCACGATTCCCTTTCAAATCGAGGATGAAGTGCGGGGAAGGAGGAGAGGATGAACACGAAGAACGCACGCACGAAGAACGCAATGAACACACACACACACAAAACCATGATACACACCAATAGCTCACGCCGGCGGTGACCGGTCCGGCGTAATCCCTAGGATCGGCGTCGCGCGGAGGACTCTCTCTCGAACCGACACGGCGAGATGGGAGACTCGATGAGATCTTGACGTCTAGGCAAAGGGACTCCGATGCCTAGGCCTTGTACAACACGGAGGCACGATGCAAACTCCAACGAGGTTTGGGGATATTGGTGATCCTTAGTCAAGGAGCATGAGGCAAGAATAAGATAGATCCACAAGGGGTTTCCACTAATTACGATATCATGCCTAGGGTTTACAATGGAGGTGGGGGACTATATATAGGCGAGCCACTTAAACAGGGGTACTTTAGGAATAAAAGACAAGTTCTAGACAGACTAAGGGGTACATGGGCTGCAGGCCCAAAGGCCTTTTCATGCATGGTGTCGGTCGGACCGGAGACTCCGGTGTGGTGGACTGGAGACTCCGGTCTAGGCCGGAGATTCTGGTCAGTCTCCGGACCAGCCTCTGGAGGGGCCTTCAGATTGTTCCAGGACTCGGTGCAGGGTCAGACCAGAGAGTGGGCCGGAGTCTCCGGGGTCTTCAGGCCGGAGACTTTGGTGGACCGGAGACTCCGGTATGCGCAGACTGGAGAGTCCGGTCTGAGTAGCTCCAGCGGCTTCTGCTTCACTCTCTGCTCCTTGTTCTCCATCCTTGGGTACTTGGTGATGTGTCGAGGAAATTTGATACCTCCTTGGATGGTGTGCTACTTCATGCAATTACTCTATGCATCATCAGGTACCCAAGGATGGAGAGGAGCGAGTTCACTTTAGCTTGTAGGAGTTTGGCTCGGGCACGCGTCATGGGTCCACTTGGGGGACTTGTTGGTGTAGATGTAGGAGCGTCCGTAGGACAGTCTGTATCAGGTCCACCCCTTGGGAAAGAGTCGTCCTCGACTCTTCATGGATATCATCTTAAACATCTCCATGGTAGGGTGAGAGATCCTTGACATTGAATGTATTGCTTGCAAGGTACTTGAAGGTCGGTATGTCGATGATGTAGGCGTTTTTGTTGATTCTTTTGAGGACCTTGAAGGGGCCATCTCCTCTTGGCTTGAGCTTGGAGTCACGTTCCTTGGGGAAGCGGTCTTTGCTTAGGTGTATCCACACAAGGTCACCTTCTTCAAAGATCATCTCCTTTTTGTCCTTGTTTAACCTTGAAGCTTGGCGAAGGACTTATTGTTCGATAGTAGCTCTTGTTTCTTCATAGCTTGTGCGTGCTTCTTGACGTCCATGTTTGTGCGCTCAAGGAGAGGTAGCGGTAGGATGTCGAGCGCGGTGAGGGGCTCGAAACCATAGACGATCATGAATGGACTCATCTTGGTTGTTGAATGCTTGGTTCTATTGTAGGCAAACTCGGCGTGGGGAATGCATTCCTCCCAATCCTTCAAGTTCTTCTTGATCAACACACGTAGGAGAGTTCCGAGGCTTCGGTTGACAACTTCGGTTTGGCCATTGGTTTGAGGATGCGATGCGGATGAAAAGAGGAGCTTGACACCGAGCTTGGCCATGAGGGTCTTCCATAAGTAGCTCATGAATTTGACGTCGCAATCGGAGATGATTATTCTTGGCACACCGTGAAGACGGACAATTTCCCTGAAAAACAGATTTGCAACATGTGAAGCATCATCAGTCTTATGGCACGGTATGAAGTGTGCCATTTTGGAAAAGCGATCCACAACAACAAAGATAGAATCATGACCATGCTTAGATCTAGGCAATCCTAACATGAAGTGCATGCTAATGTCGGACCAAGGTGTATGAGGGATAGGCAATGGCATATAAAGACCATAAGGGTTAGCTTGCGACTTAGCTTGAACACATGTCGTGCATCGTTGAACGTAGCGCTCCACGTCACGCTTCATCTTGGGCCAAAAGTAGTGATTGGAGAGCATGTCCAATGTCTTGTCACGGCCAAAGTGACCCATAAGGCCTCCACCATGAGATTCTTGGAGAAGCAAAAGTTGGAGCGACGATTTCGGAATGCAAATCTTGTTTTGTTTAAAGAGAAAACCCTTATGCAAATACAAATCATCAAACCCTTTGTCAATGGAGCACTTTGCGAAAATTGGTTCAAAGAACGGGTCAGAAGCATACAAAGATTTTATTTCCTCAAGACCCAACACGTTGATTTCAAGTCTCGTAAGAAGGCTTGTGTGCTTGCGAGACAAAGCGTCCACAACTACATTATCTTTGCCCTTCTTATACTTGACAATGTACGGAAAAGACTCCATGAACTCAACCCACTTAGCGTGTCTCTTACTCAAGTTGGCTTGGCCTTTGAGATATTTCAACGACTCATGGTCGGAATGTATGATAAATTCGTTGGGCCATAGGTAGTGTTGCCAAACTTGAAGGACACGAACTAAGGCAAAAAGCTCTTTGTCATAAATTGGATAGTTAAGGTGAGCACCATCAAGTTTCTCGCTATGATAGGCTATAGGACGTCCATTTTGCATAAGGACTCCTCCAATGCCAATACCACTAGCATCACACTCTATCTCAAAAGTTTTTTGTGAAATCCGGTAACGCAAGGAGAGGTGCTTCGGTGAGCCTCTTTTTAAGTTCATCAAAAGCTTTTTATTGTGCTTTGCCCCACACGAAGGTGACATTCTTTTTCGTCAACTCGTTGAGAGGGCACGCAATGGTTGAAAAGTCTTTCACAAAGCGACGATAGAAACCGGCCAACCCATGAAAACTTCGGAGTTCACTCACATTTGTTGGGATGGCCAATCTCGCATGTCCTTTACCGTGGACACATGAACTTCAATTCCCTTCGAAGAAACGACAAATCCAAGAAAAAATCCAAGAAAAATCAACTTGTCTTTAGCAAAAGTGCACTTGGGAAGATTAGCATAAAGCTTTTCATGTCGAAGGATTTGCAAAACTTCCTTGACATGTGTTATATGGTCCTCAAGTGATTTGCTATAACCAAGAATGTCATCGAAATAGACAACAACACTTTTGCCAATGAGAGAACGCAAGATATGATTCATGAGACGCATGAAGGTGGATGGGGCATTAGATAAACCAAAGGGCATAACCAACCATTCATAGAGACCAAGTTTGGTCTTGAAGGCAGTTTTCCACTCATCACCTTCAGCCATGCGTATTTGATGGTAACCACTACGAAGATCAATTTTCGAAAAAATAGTGGCTCCACACAACTCATCAAGCATGTCATCGAGACATGGTATGGGATGTCGATAACGCACGGTGATAGCATTGATTGGACTATGATGACCCACAAGTATAGGGGGTGTATCACAATATTTTTGATAAGTAAGAGTGTCGAACCCAACAAGGAGCAGAAGGTGCTGGCTAGTGGTATGGATCAGGAATTCTCTGCAAATACTTAGCAAACGGATTTTTAGGGTTTTTTGATAAAGCAAGTAAACAAAGTACGAGTAAATAAAAGATAGTAGGAATAAATGCAGCAAGTGGCCCAATCCTTTATGCAGCAAAGGACAAGCCGGTTGTATTACTTAAGATGACCAAACGTTCTCGAGGACACATGGGAAGACTGTCAAGTGCTTTCGCTTCATATAGTTGATTAATCTTATTTAGCTTGCTAAGTGTTGTGTGGGTGAACCTGTGCTAATGTACCGCCCCATCCAAGAATAATACATACTTGTGATTATACCCCTTGCAAACATCCGTAAGTACAAGAAAGTAATTAAGCTAGAAACCTAACCACAGCTTTAAACTCTAAGACCCTTACGTCCCTTGTGCAATGGTTTCCTAACAGGGGTTCAGGTTTCTATCACTCCGACAACCCCTACGATTAGTAGCCAAATACACAATGCATTCCCCTAGCCCCATATAGGTGAAGTGTCATGTAGTCGACGTTCACATGACACCACTAGAAGAAGTACAACACAACTTAAATATCAAACCATACCATTGAATCTTTCTCAACACAACTCCACTACTAACAACATGACTTCTCCCATGTCCTCAAGAACAAAACGAACTACTCACAAGACATCATATGGATCATGATCAGAGATGGAATAATGATGTATAACAATCTGAACATAAACAATAATTCAATGGTTCACTCAATAGCATCAACTACAAAGAGTAATCAACACCAGAAAAGTTTCCCCTATGAACTAATGCAAGATTCAACACAATTGTTACAGCAATATGGAGATGGTGATGAGGGTGCTGATGGTGATGATGATGGTGGTGATGATGATGATGATCCCGATGAAGTCCAGCTTGATGGTGGTGTTGATGGCGACAATCTCCCCTCTCCAGGAAGGAATTCCCCCGACAGAAATCTGTCTACCGGAGAGATCTTTCTCTCTCGGTGTTTTCCGCCCTGCAGAGGCGGCAGAATATTTCTGTGGTCGCTCTCCGAGTCTTAGGGTTTCGGGAGGATGATATAGTCCGGAGGGGAGAGGCTAGAGTGGGCCAGGGTGGCCACACCACCTCCAGGTACGGCCTAGGGCTGCTCGCGCCAGGGGGTGGTGTGGGCCCCATGTGGCCCATGTCCACTCCGTCTTCTGGCATCCTTAGTCTTCTGGAAAAATAGGATTTTCCGTATATTTTCCCAGATTTTCTGATCTTCGCGAATTTTGCCTCCAAACAACACCTTTTCCATTAGAATCCTGACTGCAGCCGTCCAAGCTCCAAAAGTCATCAACCATGCAAAAATAGATGAAATAACATAAGTATCACCTCTCAATATGAAATATATCAATGAAAAATAGTGAATTAAGACATAGAATAGTGATGCAAAATGGACGTATCAACTCCCCCCAAGCTTAGACTTCGCTTGTCCCCAAGCGAAACTGAGCTCAATAAACATGGCCTCAGGTTTATGGAGTGAATAGTTGATAAAAGAATACGGACAAGAAGCATCACATTCATCAAATACATAGATCAAAATAGAAGACAACTCACTATTATATAACTCAACTTGCAATGAGTAAAGGAAACACAATAAAGATACATAAAGTGAATCATAATTGGTAATGGCAAACTTAGCTCTTGGTCGAAGAAAAGTTGATAATTTGCTGGAGTTCACAAATAGCTGGTTTTCAATGATAGCTTTCAAAGTAGTAAACATCAGGATAAGAGCAATGTGCAAAACAAGAAACATAAGAAACATGATTGAATAAATCAACATATGAATGAATGAAACACAACAACTCAAAATACTTGCTGAGATAGAAGGGAGTAGGTTTACTGACTCAACTACAAAGTAAAAGAAAGGCCCTTCAAAGAGGGAAGCAGGGATTGCAAGTCTCATAAAGAGCTCCCAAAAATTATGATACTTACTAGCTTTCAGCTCTCATTGCCCCTATCATAGGCATCTTTTGGTGGTTAAGGTAAAAGTGACACAACTAAGAGGATATGCTTGACAAGTTATAAGTTGAAATCTCATGCCCCTTACTTATGAGTACCGATCCTCATGCTACTCAACTTCAGTCACGAGCAAGCTCTTGTCATTGTAAATACATGCGTATCATTGAGAACCGCCAACGGGGTACCCCTTGCACATGACACATGAGCTATCCCATAATCAAAATGACAAGGCAAGCAGACAGTGAGCATCTCAGTGATATTTTTATTTGCTATTTGCATAGGTTTTTATTGAGGATGCTTCATAGAATGCTCACTATAGTTATGCTGCAAGTTTCCACCATGATTAGGCATGGCTTAGGCTAGCGGCCCAGGCGTTTCTCTAACACACATATAAACTCCATGATCTTACAAGTTCCACTTTTATTTCACAACACCGGGATCCATAAGCAAAAGACCATGATATCAACTAGGTACAAAGTACCAAATGAAGTGTTGAAAGCGATCCCCATGATACATGGTTCTGCTAACTTCAACTCATAAAGTGCAAGCATATACGCAACAAAGAAGGACCCAATGGTTCAAGTTTATTAAATGCAAGAAAGTAAAGTGTGCCATCAAGTTCGTGAGAGCTTTAATCACTAATTTTCACATAACAAGTTTAATTTGGGAGGTAGATAAACCAAGAATTTACTTGGACTAGCAATAATGCTACTAGGTAGGTATGGTGGACACAAATGGCAAAGTTTTGGTTTAAAGGAGGTGGATGCACGACAAGAATACCCTCTCAGTACAGGTTTTTGGCTAGCAAGGCTAGGTATCAAGTATAAGAGTTGAAGGAAACAAACAAACATACAAGTGATAAAGACAAACATGCAATCTTCCTTGGAAGCACAAAAGATCTTAACTAGAGAATACTAGACTTATGCGCAAATCAAGAAAGAAAGATGATGAAATAATTTTTCTTTAGAGTACTTTTATCTTTTTCATTCAAATCTCAAAAATAGTGTGCTACTGACCGAGCCAGGTTTGCCAAAACCAACTAAATTAACTCAATGATCCCAAAGTGATACCAATACTAACAACAAGATCAATCGTATAACCACGAATTGAAAACTAATATAAGCTATGCAAAAGAGTAAATGATAGAACTTCTCATTAATATTCCATAATGGCAAACTCACACAAGGGATACATATCTAACGAGAGAGGGGACACTTCCATAATGCAAACTGTAACACCCTCGAATCGGCCCTATGCAAGTTTCAGCGCTTCCCGCCAAACCCGCATAGAAACGATTCAAGGACGCCCACCAGGCACTTTCGTGCGGGTGGAAAACAAAGTAATATCATTACACAATAGTCCACGATGGAACCCACAGAACAGATATATATATACAACAATGACTCACTGAGTCAAGAATACAGATATACAGTACAAAGATTCAAATCACCTTGAACACGATACATCATCCGAGTATGGATAAGAAGCAAATTGAGCTAAGAGCCCTGAAGAATAACCAATGGCGTCCATAACCCTGCCCAGGCCAAGCCAGAAGGGTAACCCTACTAACAACGTCGAACTTATACCTGCTAAAACAAAAAGGGGTGCCGACAATGGGCAAAGGAAAAAGAGGAGCGTCAGTACTGAGGCCACTACACGACGAGGCTAGAATTCGGTGGCTCTCGCCTACATAGGTATGGTGGACTGAAGCGGAAGCGCATCATGCACTAAACAACCTATAGAGACTCAATAAACTGTCGGCTATTAGAGAGGGATAAGAGAGACCTATTCGGGACCAACCTGATACTACCACCAAACATACCCATCCTGGTATTTCCCCCTCGAGACCAGACGAGGAAGTCATGCCGAGGAAACCCACACAGTTGGCAGTTTTATTCATTCATTCCATGGTGGTTGTCTAACTTACTAGTCATATCAGATACAAGTCATATTATAACAACAATTCTTTAGTTATAGTTGTCTATGATCGAGAAACTGTGATCCAAGTCGTCCTTAACCGCGGACACGGCTTTTTGAAAAGATTTAACCCTGCAGGGGTGCACCAAAGTATCCACACGCACTTCAACCCTTGTTGTCAGATCCGAATATGAGCAAGATCCTAAACATACACCCAACAGTATGCGACAGGGCCTCGGACACGACGTTTCCCAGACCCAAAGTAAGTACATGGGGGCCACCCCACTAAGCTACCATAGCGAAGTCGGCCCGGCTCAGGATGGACCGTGGTTTGTGTCAATGGCTGTAAACGACTGGGAACCCAAAAGTGTGACTAGGCTTGTCGATACCATGAAAACATTCCACATTTGTTCCTAAACAGTATAGGTGCTCCACGCACAATCGTAATTAAAGCAGTAAAGCATGGCGTAAGTAAGTAAAGGATAATAATAAAGCCCCAAACTACTTTGTGGCCCCCAGCACAGTACTTTGAAATCAGGTAGTAAGCCGATGGGGTGCCCACACACCCACATGTGGTTAGCGCGCTTGATCTCGGAATAGGTGTCAAGAACTCGGGTCCTAGGTGGACACAAGTGGGTGGTTAAAAACCAAATATTGACTATTACCCACCGGCGCCTCTGCATTATATCTATTTCCAGCATTTTAATTAACAAGTTATAATGTAAGCCATGTTCATCTCCACCGTTAAGCTTCTCCACCATTAAGCATGTGCCAACCTTCTATCAACGGCGGAACAACACGACACGAAGCAGCACCTGAGCAAGCAACTACGACTCGCAAGGCCGACTGTCTATCAATCAACAAGCAATAGGATGTGTCCAAGGCAATATAGAGGCTGCAAGGAATATAAATGGTGCACGGAAACTAAAGCATCAAGACACAGATAGCAATAGATCAACAGGAGGAAATTAAAACTATAAATGCAAAATAGGTAGAAGGGGGAGAGATGCTCGCCTAGAAAACACTGCCGGAGATTCATCCGAAGAACTTGTCGGTACTCGCATCCACTCATCGGCCTAATCCACGAAGAAGCAAACACTAGCAGAAACACCGGATACAATATTTAATACTACGGCAGAAGATCCGGCATGATTATGATATGATGCAGATGCGGTGTAATTAGGCAGTATTAAGCGGAGCGGGGTCCCGACATTTAATTAAACGGTTCAAGTTATTTAGAAACCCTGCAATTTAAATGTTGTATTAACAAGGCAAATCATGGCATCGGTTTGCTACGCAATTTAAATGGAGTCCGGAATAAGACAAAGATATCCCGCATATGTACTCCATATTTAATTATAAGGTGAATCGGTATAATGCCCCCAACCCACAAACATGTATGCAAGCAAGAACAATTTATTATGCGACAGTTGATAATGTCATATTATAAAAATTGGGGCTTAGGGTCACACATCTGGGTTCGGAAGATCTTGGTTCCGGGGGTTCGGGGTTCAACAGGGTCCGGATCTGGGGTTCGGTTCGACGAGATCGTTCTCGGGCAACGGAAGGAGAGCTTGGCGTTCCGGGAAGAAGGACTTGGTTTGGCGTCGGGGCTCATCGGATTCGCCCTGGTCGGAGTCGATCTTGTCATCACGAAGATCTTGTCGGATCCGCGTATCGGGTTGGTCTTGGCGTCCGGGATGGAGAACTTGACATGCGACGTCCTTCGGTATTATGATGTAGAACTTGTTGACTCCGTATCGGTGTACTTGACGTCTTCGGGTCTGGGAGCGGTACTCGACATTACGTATCAGTGACCTTGGCGTCCAGGTTCTCGACGAACTTGGCGTCCGGTCCTCAGGCATCGGTGTCGGTCTTGGGTCTCGGTGCCGGAAGATCTTGGTGTTCCGTGTTGGAGATCATGGCGTCCGAGGTTCGGGGCTTCGGGTCCATGTGGCGATCTTGGCGTTTGGGAATTCCGGGTTGGGGATTTCGGCGCCTTGTCCCAGGAAGGAGAACTTGTCATGCCGAGAAGATCTCCAGGTTCAGGGTCTCGGCCATCTTATCCGTGATGGAGATCTTGTGTCTCAGGCTCCTATGGTCAATGGCAAACTTTGTTTAGGCAACGATCGAGATCCTTATCCGATTTTCTGGTTCTAGTCCATAGGAACATCCTGATCAGAATCACATCGTCACCTCGCCAAACTCATCCTTGTACTCTATCAGCACAGCAACACGAAGGCAGGCCAAGACGCACGCCAGTAACGAGTGGGCCCTCATGTGTTACACAGGAACCAAGCCGAACACCGTGCGGTCAGGATGCTGCACGAGAGCCACAAGCTCGAGACCAAGGAAGATACAGCGAGGCAGAGGGCTCCAAGGTGGCACCATCCTTGGTCGGAGCAGCGGGGACGGAGGCGTCGCAGAAGGCCATGGGGACGACGGCACGGGGCGACGCAGACGAATAGGACACGCGTGTGTGTCAGCAGAGCAGAGGAGGGAGCCCGCGGTGGCGAGAGGGGCGTCGAGGCAGAGCTCGGCCGTGCTTGCAGGTAAGGACGGCGAGCGACGGGGAGAAGCAGGGACTAGGTCGAGGGAGGGCCGGGCGGACGGAGAGGCGGCCGAAGCTTGGCGGCGGGGTCGCCGGGCTCGCTGGCGACGGCCGTGGCGGGTGGTGGCGCCAGAGAGGGGCGGCAAGCTCCGCACGCGGGGACAAGGTCGTGGCCGTCCACCTCAGGGGTGAGCGCAGAGAGGAGGCGGCCAGAAGGGGCGAGGAAGACGACAGGAGGAGGCCTGAGCGGCGGCGTGCCTGCGGGCGAGGGAGGTGGGGCCCATGGCAGCGGCGGAGATCCGAGAGGAGGGCGCCGGTGCTGGACGACATCGCTGTCAAGGGAGACCACAACGGCGGCGGCGGACGAACAAGGCAGGGGCGACACGAGGTGCCGCCTAGCAGCAGGGGCGATAGGGAGAGGAGCATCGCCGGTGTTGGGATCGGAATAGAGGAAGGGATGGCGCGGTGGTTGGTGAGCGAGAGGGAGAGGCGTGCGGGACAGGGTGGCGTCGGTGGGAGTGGGACCCACGGGGTGGGGCCGGTCATGGTGTACGCTCGCGAGAGGGGGTGTGTGGCATGTAGCGTGCATGGGTAGTGCGGTGCACGGTCTGCTGCGCACGGTGGGTGGTTGGCGGCGGCAGGTGGGATGGATGGGGTGTGTGCTGGGATTAGGTCGGGATAGGACTAGGGTTTGGCCAGGGTTGGTCCGGTTAGGGTTTTGTTAGGGCACCAGGGTGGTAGGTGGCTGGCTGGGCCTTTTGGGCCTAGCTGGCTGCCTCCCCTAAAACACTGTTTTATTTATTTATTTTAATTGAAATAGTGTTTTATGATTTGGACAAAACAAAAATATCCGGAAGACCGGGGTTTTAATTTGAAACAAAGACAAGAGATATTTAGAAAACAAAGATAGACTTTTCATAAATAGTTTTAGGCAACCAAATGCATGATGGCATGAGCATCCGATCATGATGGTGCACAAAATGAAAACAACATGCGATTTTCTAGTAGTGATTTTATCGGGGTGCTACAATTCGACACCACTAACAATGGATCTCGCCCTTGAGATCCGCCTCATGGTACGTGGAAGAAAGCCAACGATAGAAATCTCCTCGCTTCATGTAGATCCTTGCGACACCACTAACAAGGATTCTTACTCCATCTTGGAATCAACGACACCACCATCAAGGGGTCGTTGCTCGCGTTCGTCGAGAGAACACTCCGTAGAAACAAAGGCGAAGAAAGAGGTCACAAGGCTACCTCTACTTCAGTGGAAGGAGTGAATTGCATAGATCCGCCAATTCAATGTGCAGAGCGAATGATAAGAGTAGTGGTATGGTCGCGACTCCATCCCGCACTCAAAACATTACTCTGTACATGAATAGCAGAATTATGCAACCAACTCTCAGAATCAGACTGAAGATCTCGATAGTCGAGGTTCGAAACAAAGGAGTAATGTAGACTCTGCATCAGATCTGGCGTAGCTGATGATGACGTCATCTTGAAAACTCCGGAAGGCACAAGAAGGAACAAAGAGGAGTCCAACAAATGAAGGATTCCTCGGAGAGCACGAAGACCGGATGTAGAAGCACCATTACCAAAGAAGGAAGCGAAACCCTGAAGGTACGATGGAAACCCAACCACAAGAATTCCTAGACTCGAAGAAAAGATAAGAGAGCAAATTCAAAACACGTAGAGATAAGAGGAGAATAGCATAGGGGTAAGGAGTAAAATCAGACCTAATCAGATCTATCCAACTGATTTGGCAAAATAGTTTTGACACTCTACATCGGCCGTTAGCTAGGTTATCCTACAGGCTGGACCAGTGGGGTATCGTAACTGCTGAGCTCTGATACCACTCTGTAACACCCTCGAATCGGCCCTATGCAAGTTTCAGCGCTTCCCGCCAAAACCGCATAGAAACGATTCAAGGACGCCCACCAGGCACTTTCGTGCCGGTGGAAAACGAAGTAATATCATTACACAATAGTCCACGATGGAACCCACAGAATAGATATATATATACAACAATGACTCACTGAGTCAAGAATACAGATATACAGTACAAAGATTCAAATCACCTTGAACACGATACATCATCCGAGTACGGATAAGAAGCAAATTGAGCTAAGAGCCCTGAAGAATAACCAATGGCGTCCATAACCCTGCCTAGACCAAGCCGGAAGGGTAACCCTGCTAATGACGTCGAACTTATACCTGTTAAAACAAAAAGGGGTGCCGACAAAGGGCAAAGGAAAAAGAGGAGCGTCAGTACTGAGGCCAGTACACAGCAAGGCTAGGATTCGGCGGCTCTCGCCTACGTAGGTATGGTGGACTAAAGCGGCATCGCATCATGCACTAAACAACCTATAGAGACTCAATATACTGTCGGCTATTAGAGAGGGATATGAGAGACCTATTCAGGACCAACCTGATACTACCACCAAACATACCCATCCTGGTATTTCCCCCTCGAGACCAGACGAGGAAGTCATGCCGAGGAAACCCACACAGTTGGCAGTTTTATTCATTCATTCCATGGTGGTTGTCTAACTTACTAGTCATATCAGATACAAGTCATATTATAACAACAATTCTTTAGTTATACTTGTCTATGATCGAGAAACTGTGCTCCAAGTCGTCCTTAACCGCGGACACGGCTTTTCAAAAAGATTTAACCCTGCAGGGGTGCACCAAAGTATCCACACGCACTTCAACCCTTGTTGTCAGATCCGAATATGAGCAAGATCCTGAACATACACCCAACGGTATGTGACGGGGCCTCGGACACGACGTTTCCCAGACCCAAAGTAAGTACATGGGGGCCACCCCACTAAGCTACCCGCAACGAAGTCAGCCGGCTCCGAGACGGACCCAGGGTTTGTGTCAATGGCTGTAAACGACTGGGAACCCAAAAGTGTGACTAGGCTTGTCGATACCGCGAAAACATTCCACATTTGTTCCTAAACAGTACAAGTGCTCCACGCACAATCGTAATTAAAGTAGTAAAGCATGGCATAAGTACAGGATAATAATAAAGCCCCAAACTACTTTGTGGCCCCTAGCACAGTACTTTGAAATCAGGTAGTAAGCCGATGGGGTGCCCACACACCCACATGTGGTTAGCGCGCTCGATCTCGGAACAGGTGTCAAGAACTCGGGTCCTAGGTGGACACAAGTGGGCGGCTAAAAACCAAATATTGACTATTACCCATCGGTGCCTCTGCATTATATCTATTTCCAGCATTTTAATTAACAAGTTATAATGTAAGCCATGATCATCTCCACCGTTAAGCTTCTCCACCATTAAGCATGTGCCAACCTTCTATCAACGGCGGAACGACACGACGCGAAGCAGCACCTGAGCAAGCAACTACGACTCGCAAGGCCGACTGTCTATCAATCAACAGGCAATAGGATGTGTCCAAGGCAATATAGAGGCTGCAAGGAATATAAATGGTGCACGGAAACTAAAGCATCGAGACACGGATAGCAATAGATCAACAGGAGGAAATTAAGACTATAAATGCAAAATAGGTAGAAGGGGGAGAGATGCTCGCCTAAAAAACACTGCCGGAGATTCATCCGGAGAACTTGTCGGTACTCGCATCCACTCATCGGCCTAATCTGCAAAGAAGCAAACACTAGCAGAAACACCGGATACAATATTTAATACTACGGCAGAAGATCCGGCATGATTATGATATAATGTAGATGCGGTGTAATTAGGCAGTATTAAGCGGAACCAGGGTCCTGACATTTAATTAAACGGTTCAAGTTATTTAGAAACCCCACAATTTAAATGTTGTATTAACAAGGCAAATCATGGCATCGGTTCGCTACACAATTTAAATGGAGTCCGAAATAAGACAAAGATATCCCGCATATGTACTCCATATTTAATTATGAGGTGAATCGGCATAATGCCCCCAACCCACAAACATGTATGCAAGCAAGAACAATTTATTATGCTATAGTTGATAATGTCATATTATAAAGATAGGGGCTTAGGGTCACACATCTGGGTTCGGAAGATCTTGGTTCCAGGGGTTCGGGGTTCGACAGGGTCCGGATCTGGGGTTCAGTTCGACGGGATCGTTCTCGGGCAACGGAAGGAGAGCTTGGCGTTCCGGGAAGAAGGACTTGGTTTGGCGTCGGGGCTCATTGGATTCGCCCTGGTCGGAGTCGATCTTGTCGTCGCGAAGATCTTGTCGGATCCGCGTATCTGGTCGGTCTTGGCGTCCGGGATGGAGAACTTGACATGCGACGTCCTTTGGTTTTATGATGTAGAATTTGCCGACTCCGTATCGGCGTACTTGACGTCTTCAGGTCCGGGAGCAGTTCTCGGCATTACGTATCGGTGACCTTGGCGTCCGGGTTCTCGACGAACTTGGCGTCCGGTCCTCGGGCATCGGGTTCGGGGCTTCGGGTCCATGTGGCAATCTTGGCGTCTGGGAATTCCGGGTTGGGGATTTTGGCGCCTTGTCCCAGGAAGGAGAACTTGTCGTGCCGAGAAGATCTCCAGGTTCAGGGTCTCGACCATCTTATCCGTGATGGAGATCTTGTGTCTCAGGCTCCTATGGTCGATGGCAAACTTTGTTCGGGCAACGACCGAGATCCTTATCCGATTTTCTAGTTCTGGTCCACAGGAACATCCTGATCAGAATCACATCATCACCTCGCCAAACTCATCCTTGTACTCTATCAGCACAGCAACACGAAGGCAGGCCAAGACGCACGCTAGTAACGAGAGGGCCCTCATGTGTTACACAGGCACCAAGCCGAACACCGTGCGGTCAGGATGCTGCACGAGAGCCACAAGCTCGAGACCAAGGAAGATACAGCGAGGCAGAGGGCTCCAAGGTGGCACCGTCCTTGGTCGGAGCAGCAGAGACGGAGGCGTCTCAGAAGGCCATGGGGACGACGGCGCGGGGCGACGCAGACGAATAGGACGCGCGCGTGTGTCAGCAGAGTAGAGGAGGGAGCCCGCGGTGGCGAGAGGGGCGTCGAGGCAGAGCTCGGCCGTGCTTGCAGGTAAGGACGGCGAGCGACAAGGAGAAGCAGGGACTAGGTCGAGGGAGGGCCGGGCGGACGGAGAGGCGGCCGAAGCTTGGCGGCAGGGTCGCCGGGCTCGCTGGTGACGGCTGTGGCAGGTGGTGGTGCTAGAGAGGGGCGGCAAGCTCCGCACGCGGGGACAGGGTCGCGACCGTCCTGCTCAGGGGTGAGCATAGAGAGGAGGCGGCCGGAAGGGGCGAGGAAGACGGCAGGAGGAGGCCTGAGCGGCGGCATGCCTGCGGGCGAGGGAGGTGGGGCCCCATGGCAGCGGCGGGGATCCGAGAGGAGGGCGCCAGTCTTTGGACGTCACGCCGGTCAAGGGAGACCACGATGGCGTGACAGACGGACAAGCGAGGCGGCAGGTGCCTGGCAGCAGGGGCGATAGGGAGAGGAGGGTCACCGGCATTGGGATCGGAACAAAGGAAGGGATGGCGCGGTGGTTGGTGAGTGAGAGGGAGACTCGTGCGGGACAGGGTGGCATCGGTGGGAGTGGGACCCACGGGGTGGGGCAGGTCACGGTGTATGCTCGCGGGAGGGGGTGTGCGGCATGTAGCGTGCACGGGTAGTGCGGTGCACGGGCTGCTGCGCGCGGTGGGTTGTTGGCGGCGGCAGGTGGGATGGATGGGGTGTGTGCTGGGATTAGGTAGGGATAGGACTAGGGTTTGGCCAGGGTTGGTCCGGTTAGGGTTTTGTTAGGGCACCAGGGTGGTAGGTGGCTGGCTGGGCCTTTTGGGCCTAGCTGGCTGCCTCCCCTAAAACACTGTTTTATTTATTTTAATTGAAATAGTCTTTTATGATTTAGACAAAACAAAAAAATCCGGAAGACCGTGGTTTTAATTTGAAACAAAGACAAGAGATATTTAGAAAACAAAGATAGACTTTTCATAAATAGTTTTAGGCAACCAAATGCATGATGGCATGAGCATGCGATCATGATGATGCACAAAATGAAAACAACATGCGATTTTCTAGTAGTGATTTTATCGGGGTGCTACACAAACCATACTACATAATAACTCCTCTATTCATGATACGACTCTACAATAAGGTAAAAAGAATAGAAGATAGTGATGTGATACCGCGACACTCCCCCAAGTTTGGAACAAACCAAGGGGATGCCAAACCTGATGACGAATTACTCCTTCGGTGGTGGTGGTATCCTCTCGATGAGCTTCTTGACCACTTAATCTCGAAAGTGAGATTACGAATCAGCTATGAGTTTTTCTCAATGCGGCTCATGATCATGTCGTGTTGAGAATTCCAGCTCTTGCTATTCTTTCCCCACTCTTCCTCCTTGAAGTCTTCTTTTCCTGCATGGCTAGAACGAGGCAAATCCCAATTGGAGGGTAATTTCCCTTTGGGCATATTCTGGTATTGATGCTCATGGATAAGGGTATGGAAAGGATTCTTGGTGTGTGGAGGAAGTGACCGTGGAGCCAAACTGTGACGAGGAGCTTTTCCCCCAGTCTGCATCCGTGCAGTCCTTCTAACCCTGGCAGGTTCCGTCACCACTCCAATGCTTGCAATGGTAGTGTCGGTGAGCGGATGTTGGCCTTGCTCCTCTTCATCTTCACTTTTGATCTCCTTCTCCTTCCCGGGGTCTTGGAGGTCTTCCTCCATAGGCTCCTTCCCTTTATCCTTGGCGGATACCATTGTGCTTCAAAGCTTCAAGAATAGTTCCTGGCAGAAACAGATCGAAACAAAAACACGACGAAAACACGATATACGAACCTCGGGGGATCCGGGGGTTATATATTACGAAGTTTCATATCAAAAGGAAGGTACTGGGAGAAAACGGGTCGGAGGCGGAGTCTGGGGTGGCCTCACCACCTGGTGGCGCGGCCAGGGGTGGGCCCGCGCCATAGGGTGGTGTGGGCCACCTTGGCTCCGGTTCCGTCCCTTTTTCGCTTTGTAACTTTCCTTATCGATGAAAACTACAAAAATATAGTTGTATTGTATTTTCGTGGAACTTTTCTTAATAGAACTGTTACCTATTTGAAAACAGACTTTGCAGGTCTCTGTATTTGGTCCTCGATGAATTTCTCTGGAGTTATAACTTGAAAGGCATCAACATCTTCATTGTAAGAATCTCCAGCAATATAGTGTTTGAGTCGCTGTCCATTCACTACTTGTGTAGTATTATCTTTTAGAGAAGAAATTTTTATTGCTCCTGAACGGTATACTTCTTCAATGATGAAAGGTCCTTCCCATTTTGATAGTAGCTTTCCTGCAAAAAACTGAGACGAGACCTATACAATAGAACTTTCTCACCAACATGAAATTCTCTCTTAAGTATTCGCTTGTCATGCCATCTTTTAACTTTTTCCTTAAAGAGCCTAGCATTTTCATAGGCTTCACTCCTCCATTCATCTAAAGAACTTAAGTCAAATAATCTTTTCTCACCAGCGAGCTTACAATCTCTATTTAGTTCTTTAACTGCCCAGTAAGCTTTGTGTTCTAATTCTAAGGGTAGGTGACAAGCTTTCCCATAAACCATTTTATAAGGAGACATTCCCATAGGATTTTTGTAAGCAGTTCTATAAGCCCATAAAGCATCATTCAACTTCTTAGCCCAGTTTTTTATAGACCTATTAATAGTCTTTTGCAAGATAGATTTAATTTCTCTATTTGATAACTCTACTTGCCCGCTAGTTTGGGGGTGATAAGCTGAAGCAATTCTATGATTAACATCATATTTAGCAAGGGTCTTCCTAAAACCACCATGAATGAAATGAGAACCCCCATCAGTCATGAGATACCTAGGCACCCCAAACCTAGGAAAGATAACATCCTTAAGCATTTTTAGAGAAGTCTCCCCGTCAGCATTCTTTGTAGGAATGGCTTCTACCCACTTAGTAACACAATCAACGACAACAAGAATATGAGTGTAACCCTTCGAAGGAGGGAAATGACCCATAAAGTCGAATCCCCAACAATCAAAAGGTTCAATAAGTAGAGAGTAGTTCATAGGCATTTCATTGCATCTAGAAAATATTACCAACACGCTGACATTCATCACAAGATAAAACAAATTTTCTTGCATCTTTAAAAAGGGTAGGCCAGTAGAAACCTGATTGTAGCACCTTTTGTGCAGTTCTATCTCCTGCATGATGTCCTCCATAAGCACTATCATGACATTTACGCAATATCTCTTTTTGTTCATGTTCTGGAACACATCTTCGCATAATACCATCCACTCCTTCTTTGTATAAGTGTGGGTCATCCCAAAAATAATGCCTCAGATCATAGAAGAACTTTCTTCTTTGCTGAGCTGTAAAAGTTGGAGGCAAATACTTGGAGACAATAAAGTTAGCATAATCAGCGTACCAAGGGCTCCCTCGCGAGCTAACCCCTACTGCAGCTAACTGTTCATTTGGAAAACTATCATTAACAGGCATAGGGTCAAAAGCGATGTTTTCCAAATGAGATAAATTATCAGCTACAGGGTTTTCAGCACCCTTCCTATCTACTATATGTAGATTAAACTCTTGTAAAAATATCACCCATCTAATAAGCCTAGGCTTAGCGTCCTTCTTCGTCATAAGATATTTAATAGCAGCATGATCAGTATGAATTGTGACTTTTGAGTCTACAATATAGGGCCTAAACTTATCACAAGCAAAAACAACAGCTAGAAATTCCTTTTTAGTAGTAGCATAATTCCTTTGAGCAGCGTCTAGAGTCTTACTAGCATAATGGATAACGTTTAACTTTTTATCAATACGTTGCCCAAGGACAGCACCCACAGCAAAATCACTAACATCACACATTATTTCAAAGGGTAAACTCCAATCAGGTGGTTGAACAATAGGGGCTGTAGTTAAAGCCTTCTTGAGAGTTTCAAAAGCTTCCTTACAATCATCATCAAAAACGAAGGGTACATCTTTTTGAAGAAGATTAGTGAGGGGTTTTGATATCCTAGAAAACTCTTTAATAAACCTCCTATAGAAACCAGCATGACCAAGGATACTACGAATACCTTTGATGTCTCTTGGACATGGCATCTTCTCAATTGCCTCAACCTTGGCTCTATCAACTTCTATGCCTCTTTCAGAAACTTTATGCCCAAGAACAATCCCTTCATTAACCATGAAGTGGCATTTCTCCCAATTAAGAACAAGATTAGTTTCTTCACATCTCTGCAAAACTTTATCAAGGTTGTGCAGACAATTATCAAAAGAAGTTCCATAGACAGAAAAGTCATCCATGAACACTTCTACAATTTCCTCACAAAAACCATGAAAGATAGCAGACATGCACCTTTGGAAAGTAGCAGGAGCATTACATAAACCAAAAGGCATACGTCTATAAGCATAAGTTCCATAAGGGCAAGTAAAAGTAGTTTATTCTTGATCTTGTTGTTTAACAGTAATTTGAGAGAAACCAGAGTAACCATCGAGAAAACAAAAATGGGTCTTTTTAGACAACCTTTCCAACATTTGATTAATAAAAGGAAGCGGGTAGTGATCTTTCTTAGTAACTTTATTAACTTTCCTAAAATCGATGCACATCCTATAGCCTACCACTATTCTTTGAGGAATAAGCTCATCATTATCATTAGGAACAACGGTAATACCTCCCTTTTTAAGAACACAATGAACAGGACTAACCCATTCACTATCAGCAATAGGGTAAATAATACCAACATCAAGGAGTTTCAATACCTCATTCCTTACCACTTCCTTCATCCTAGGATTTAAACGTCGTTGATGCTCCACTACTGGCTTCGCATCTGGTTCTATGTTGATAGAATGCTGACATATAGTAGGTGAAATCCCTTTCAAATCATCCAGAGTATAGCCCATAGCTCCTCGGTGTTTCTTCAAAACCTCCAACAACCTTTCTTCTTCCTTTCCTAAAAGTTTAGAACTAATAATAACAGGATATATCTTTTTATCATCAATATAAGCATATTTAGGATCATCAGGGAGAGGTTTTAGATCGAAAACCGGATCCTTTTTAGGTGGCAACGTGGTACCCAAGTCTTCTATAGGCAATTCATGTTTTAGCATCTGGGGTTGACGACGGAGAATCTCGTCAATCTCATTCCTTTCTTCCATGAAGATCTCACTTTCGTGATCTTCCATAAATTGCTTTAAAGCATTGTTAGGAGCAAGAGAGATAGAAGCAAGTTGTTCAATTCTAAAATCATCATTATGGGTTTCCTCTTTGCAAGGTTCTTTAGCAAATTTCAAAAAATTAAACTCATAAGATTCCCCATCAAACTTAGTCAAGATTTTCTCCCTCTTGCAATCAATAATAGCTCCACAAGTACTCAAGAAAGGTCTACCAAAAATGATAGGATAAGTTTTACTAGCAGCTGAACCAAGTACTAGAAAATCAGCAGGATACTTGATCTTACCACAAAGAACTTCCACGTCTCGTACGATACCAATTGGAGAGATGGTATCTCTATTAGCAAGGTGAATAAACACATCAATCTCTTCCAATTCGCAGGGACTGATTTCATGCATAATTTCTCTGTAAAGCTCATAAGGAATAGCACTGGAACTTGCACCAACATCACATAAACCATAATTACAATGATCACCAATTCTAACAGAAAGCACAAGAACACTAGCTTTTTTAGTTCTATTAGGACGTGGAACAATATTAGAAGCATCCTCGCAAAAGACTATGTGTCCCTCTTCTATGCTTTTAGTGACAAGGTCTTTCACAATTGCTACCACAGGTTCAACATTTATTTGTTTATCAAGTTCTACAGTTCTCTTTTCACTTTTGGTGATTACATTAGTTATCATAGGATGGTCCTTTACCTTTTCGGGGAAGGGAATCTTCTCGATATAAGGTTCGGGTAAGATGGGCTCAATCATGCAATACTCAGCACTTCCAATAGGAGCATAGTTAACAATATCTTTGTAAGGTGCATGGTATTTATTCCATCCCCTATTTGGAATTTCGATATAGGAAGCAAAAGCTCTAAAGCAATTCGTAATAACTTGCAAATCAAGACCATAAACATCACTAATATTTTGAAAGTCATCAGTTCCCATAAAAGATTCAATGCATTCAGAATCATAATTTATACCTGACTTTCTACCTTTGTCATTCTCCCAAGCTTCAGCATTATCTTGAATACGGTCCAGAAGATCCCATTTAGCTTCTTCTTCCATACGAGTGAATGATCCAGCACAAGAAGCATCCAATAAATCTTTATCATGTAGAGGGAGCCTTGCATAAAAGTTATTGATAATAATATTGTTGGGGAGATCATGAATGGGACATTTGAGCATTAGTAACTTCAATCTCCCCAAGCTTGAGCTGTACTCTCTCCATCAAGAGGCCAAAAGTTGTAAATTTGATTCTGATCTTTATGAATCTCACTAGGAGGATAAAACTTTGAATAAAAGAGAGGTACTATTTCCTCCCATTCCAGAGCTTGACCATTCTTCAGCAGCTTATACCATTCCTCAGCTCTTCCTTTCAGTGATAATGAGAATAACTTCTTCTTGACATGATCTGTAGTGATACCTACACACTTGAACAACCCGCATAATTCGTGTATAAAGAGTAAATGATCTTCGGGATGGACAGTTCCATCCCCAACATAGTAGTTATCCATAACACGATCAATAATTCTTGTAGGTATTTTGAAAACATCATTCTCAGCAGGTGGTGGCTTATCTACTACCTTAGCAGTGGTAGTAGCATTACCAAATAAGAAACTTAGCGAATTATCCATAACCAAAATAAAGCAACTAATAGAAGTAAACAATACTCACAGTAGAAGTTTCCTTTACCAGTTCCACTCTCCAATAGCGCTTCACTCCCCGGCAACGACACCAGAAAATAGTCTTGATGACCCACAAGTATAGGGGTGTATCGCAGTATTTTTGATAAGTAAGAGTGTCGAACCCAACGAGGAGCAGAAAGTGCTGGCTAGTGGTATGGATCAGGAATTCTCTGCAAATACTTAGCAAACGGATTTTTAGGGGTTTTTGATAAAGCAAGTAAACAAAGTACGAGTAAATAAAAGACAGTAGGAATAAATGCAGCAAGTGGCCCAATCCTTTATGCAGCAAAGGACAAGCCGGTTGTATTACTTAAGATGACCAAACGTTCTTGAGGACACATGGGAAGACTATCAAGTGCTTTCGCTTCATATAGTTGATTAATCTTCTTTAGCTTGCTAAGTGTTGTGTGGGTGAACCTGTGCTAATGTACCGCCCCATCCAAGACTAATACATACTTCTGATTATACCCCTTGCAAACATCCGTAAGTACAAGAAAGTAATTAAGGTAGAAACCTAACCACAACTTTAAACTCTAAGACCCTTACGTCCCTTGTGCAATGGTTTCCTAACGGGAGTTCAGGTTTCTGTCACTCCGGCAACCCCTACGATTAGTATCCAAATACACAATGCATTCCCCTAGGCCCATATAGGTGAAGTGTCATGTAGTCGACGTTCACATGACACCACTAGAAGAAGTACACCACAACTTAAATATCAAACCATTGAATCTTTCTCAACACAACTCCACTACTAACAACATGACTTCTCCCATGTCCTCAAGAACAAAACGAACTACTCACAAGACATCATATGGATCATGATCAGAGATGGAATAATGATGTATAATAATCTGAACATAAACAATAATTCAATGGTTCACTCAATAGCATCAACTACAAAGAGTAATCAACACCGGGAAAGTTTCCCCTATGAACTAATGCAAGATTCAACACAATTGTTACAGCAATATGGAGATTGTGATGAGGGTGCTGATGGTGATGATGATGATGATGATCCCGATGAAGTCCATCTTGATGGTGGTATTGATGGCGACGATCTCCCCTCTCCGGGAAGGAATTCCCTCGGCAGAAATCTGTCTGCCGGAGAGATCTTTCTCTCTCGGTGTTTTCCGCCCCGCAGAGGCGGAGGAATCTTTCTGTGGTCGCTCTCTGAGTCTTAGGGTTTTGGGAGGATGATATACGCCAGAGGGAAGAGGCTGGAGTGGGCCAGGTTGGCCACACTACCTCCAGGCGCGACCTAGGGCTGCCCGCGCCAGGGGGTGGTGTGGGCCCCCTGTGGCCCATCTCCACTCCGTCTTCTGTCATCCTTAGTCTTCTGGAAAAATAGGATTTTCCGTATATTTTCCCGGATTTTCTGATCTTCGCGAATTTTGCCTCCAAACAGCACCTTTTCCATCAGAATCCTGATTGCAGCGGTCCAAGCTCCAAAAGTCATCAACCATGCAAAAATAGATGAAATAACATAAGTATCACCTCTCAATATGAAATATATCAATGAATAATAGTGAATTAAGACATACAATAGTGATACAAAATGGACGTATTAGATGGCAGTCCATGCATAACCGTAACGTATCATTCGTTTTTGGAACAAGTATCACGGGTACGGCACTTGGACTAGTGCTAACTTGGATCAAACCTTTGGAGACGAGTTGGTTGATTTGACGTTCAATCTCCTTTGTCTCCTCCGGGTTCGTGCGGTAAGCGGCACGGTTAGGAAGTGGTGCACCGGGGATGAGGTCAATGCGATGTTCGATGCCGCGAAGAGGAGGTAGTCCGTGTGGAAGCTCTTCGGGGAACACATCCTTGAATTCCTGCAAAACACTCATCAAAGATGGAGGAACATTGGTTAATTCATTAGTTCCTTGCGCTAGTCCCTTGCAAAGGAGGACATAGTGCAAGATGGATGGGTTGTTCCGAACATCTCTCATCTCACTTTTGGTGGCAAGGAGAACACTCTTAGTTTTTCCACTCGAGTTTGGCTTGTGGCTCTCACTCACTATGAGGTGGTTCTCTCTCTCACTGCTCTTCTCACAAGTGGGTGTTGTGCTTTGCGCCCTCACTAAAGCCTTTGCATTGTCCGCAATTATTTGGCTAGGAGCCATCGGTTGCAAAACACATGTTTTGTTGAGCCATTTGAAGGTGTATACATTGGTGCGACCATCATGTTGAGCAGCCTTGTCAAATTGCCACGGTCAACCAAGAAGCATGTGGCAAATTGTCATAGGAACCACATCACACTCCACCGTATCTTTGTAAGGACCAATGGCGAAAGAGACCGATGCAGTATGCTTGATCTTCACGGACCCTTGGTCACTTAGCCATTGCACGTGGTAGGGGTGCTTGTGCGGGTGGAGGGTGAGGTTGAGCTTCTCACACAACTTGGTGCTAGCAAGGTTGTGACAACTCCCTCCGTTAATGATCACCTTGATAGATTTGCCATTGATGCCGGCTCGTGTTTGGAAGATATTGGAGCATTGGTCTTCATGCTCTTGTGCTTGAGTGGTCAAGATCCTTGTGACGACAAGCGATGGACTTGTGTCATGTTCACACATGAGGAGTTCTTGATCTTCTTCCACTCGTTGCCTTGCCATTGCTTCCTTGACATGGACATCAAATTCATCTTCACTCAAGTACTCTTCATCACCATTGTCATGGATGAACAAGACTTTCTTGTTTCCACATTCGGCCGACTTGTGTCCTTTACCTCCACACTTGTAGCATTCACCATTGAAGGGTGTATCATTCTTTGCTTGTTTGCCACTTGGGGGCAGTTTTCCTTGAGGAAGTGTGGGCTTGAAGGAAGGCTTGGAGGTACTTGAGGAGCTTCCATTGAAAGTTGTTGGTGTAGCTGTTGAAGCTTGCTTGTAGGTGAAGTACATCTTGGGATTGTTGTACTTGATATCCTCTTGCACTTGACGTTCAGCCTTTGTTGCGATGTGCACAAGCTCAACCATGGTGTTGTATGTTTGGAACTCGACGATGCGCTTGATGGGATGGTTCAACCCAATAAGGAAACATGCCATTGTTTTCTCCATGTGCTCATCAATGTTGGCGTGAATCAAGTTGAGTTCCATTTCCTTGAAGTACTCTTCCATGGTCTTTGTCCCTTGATGAAGCGATTGAAGGTTGTTGAAGAGGCCACGCGTGTAATGCGCGGGGACAAAGCGGGATCTCATATGAGCCTTCATGTCATGCCAAGTTGTGATTGATGGCTCTTGCCTTGCATCACGAGCAACTTGGACTTGTTCCCACCAAAGGTTAGCGTAATCATCAAACTCAAGCAAAGCCATCTTCTCATTGCTATAGTTGTGCATGCGGAAGATCTTGTCGACTTTGAGTGCCCATGAGAGGTATTCTTCGGGGTCATTGGATCCGGTAAACTTGGGCATTGTGAACTTGAGCTTGCCGAAAGATTCTTCATCATTGCGGTCATTGCGATGAGCTTGGCGACCTTGTTGATGATCTTGTGGTTGATGAGGTGGAACTTGGTTCTCACGACCTTGTTGCGGAGCTTGCTCTTGATATTGTTGTTGAGGAGCTTGCTCTTTCTCTTGGCGCGGTTGTTGACGGTTTAGAGGCACTTGGGATCCATGAGGTTGTTGAGGATGTGGAGACTCATGATACGGTTGATGACAAAGAGGAGGCTCGTTCCTCGGTTGGTGATGTTGGTTAGGCACATGGGCCTCACGGGGAAGAACATGGTCATGAGCCTCTTGGCGTGGTGGGCGTCGCTCAATTTGGACCACTTGGCGCTCCAAGTTTTGGCATGGTGGAGGAGGCGCCTCGTGATGACCATGTTGTCGTTGTTGACATTCATGACGTTGATGATGATGAGGAGGGTCTTGGAGAGCCTCACGTCGATGACGAGCTTGATTCCCCAAATTGGAGTCATCACTTGTTGTGTCAAGTATGTGTCGCGGTCGATGGTGGTAGACTTGCGGTTTCACTTGTGGTTGCACTTGCGGTTGCTCTTGTTGGAGCACTAATGCCCTTGCATGATGATGGTGTGCTTCTTGCCTTGCTCGTGGCCTTGAAGAGAAACCACCATCATAGCTTGACGTTGCAGCGTGCCATGGGGAAGGTACATAGTTCGAAGAACTTCCATCTTCAACCACGGGGGCATCATTGCGTCTTGGAGCACTTGGGTGAAGATCTTGTTGAGGAGGAGCATGACGACGCGATGAGCTTGAAGAGCTTGATGCGCGTGAACATGGCCTTGCCATACCATCGATGAGGCGTCGAAGATTGTCATTTGTTTCGGCAACGGAGCATTGTAGCGCTTCATTTTGGTGGCCAAAGTTGTGATGCATTGCGTGCATTTGTTGTTCGAGGCCATCGAAGCGGTTGTCGTTGTTCTTGAACTCGGCTTGCGTCTCGCCAAATTGTTCATCTTGTCGCGTCTCAAGGGCTTGGCAACGTTCACGGAACTCTTGTCGAACGATGAAGTGACTTGCGCGCGTCATGTACGGTCCTTGATCTTCTTCTTGGGGAGGTGGTTGGCTCGACTCACCGTGCCTATCCATCATGCAAAACACACAAGTATTGTATATGGAAGTGGAATATGGTGGTGTTAGCCTTGTACGTCACCTTGGGGATTGCACCAAACTAGAAACCACAGATGAGAGCTATAAGCGTGCAAAGTGGAATTGCAAAGAAAACTCACACTAAAGTAATAACTAACTCTCAAAAGCTTGTTGGTGGTAGGTTAGGATTGTGGAATGCCAAGAACCAACCAAAAGAAAAGGGATAGTAAAAAGTGGGTAAAATCCAACAAAACTCAAGTCAAAGGCGAAGGTCAACAACTCAAAAGGGGTGACGGGAACCTACGACTATATACACACACGTGGAGATAGTTGGGAATGACACGACTATGAAAATAAGCAAACAAAATTTCCTAACAAAGACTACGCTTGTTGTCGTGCCAATGCAAGGAGAGACCGTGGCTCGTTTGCAAAGAGGAAAAATGAGCAACAGATTTGTGCACTTGCCTTGGGCGCTCTTCTTTCTCTCTTGCTTACAAGCTTTGAGACTCTCTTTTGCAAGGGGAGACTATTTTTCTTTTTCTTTTGCTTTGTATCTTTTTTTTGCTCTCCCTTGATGCTACCTAGTCACACTTGATATTGCTCTTGCACTCTCACTATCCAAGGACAAATTCACAATGCTCAAGCAAACACAAGATGAGCCACTCTCATGGGATAGGTACACACAAAGGAAGTTATACCTTCGTTGGTGATGATGAACTTGGCGTCGGTGGTGCGGGGTGATGTTCGTGGGCCGTGGTGTCGATGAGCACGGGGTTTGTTGATGCGGAAGCTTGTTGTTAGTTGTGACACGCACACGGGAAAAAACAAACAAGAGGAAATTAGCCAATGCAAGATTAGAGGCAAAACTGTCTAAATCAGGCGTCAGGGCCGAAGACTCCGGGGTTTCAGGCCGGAAACTCCGGTCTAGGCCGGAGACTCCGGTGTGGGTAGGCTGGAGACTCTGGTGTGCAGGCCGGAGACTCCGGTATGGAGTCAGATCGCGAACTGCTCGTGTTCTTGAGCGGAAATCCACGCCTTGTGTCCTCAAATCCGCGAAAAATTGGCAAAATTGGGCTGGGAAAACGCAGGATAAAGCTGGACCAACTCCTAAGACAAGGATTGGTCGGATCAAAACCACAAATAACACTCCAAATCAAGAGATCGATCCAAAGGCAAATTTGGGGGTTTTCGAGTTTTTGGTGGATAGAAGAAAAATTTGTGGGGGAAATCGTGAGCAACGAAGCTCTTGATACCAATATGTTGAGGGCAAACCTCTAGGGTGGCTCGATCTTTCACGATTCCCTTTCAAATCGAGGATGAAGTGCAGGGAAGGAGGAGAGGATGAACACGACGAACGCATGCACGAAGAACGCGATGAACACACACACACAAAACCACGGTACACACCAATAGCTCACGTCGGCGGTGACCGGTCCGGTGCAATCCCTAGGATCGGCGTTGGGCGGAGGACTCTCTCTCGAACCGGCACGGCGAGATGGGAGACTCGGTGAGATCTTGACGTCTAGGCAAAGGGACTCCGATGCCTAGTCCTTGTACAACGCGGAGGCACGATGCAAACTCCAACGAGGTTTGGGGATATTGGTGCTCCTTAGTCAAGGAGCATGAGGCAAGAATTAGAAAGATCCACAAGGGGTTTCCACTAATTCCAACATCATGCCTAGGGTTTACAATGGAGGTGAGGGACTATATATAGGCCAACCACTTAAACAGGGGTACTTTAGGAATAAAAGACAAGTTCTGGACGGACTAAGGGGTACATGGGCCGCAGGCCCAAAGGCCTTTTCATGCCTGGCGTCGGTCGGACCGGAGACTCCAGTGTGGTGGACCAGAGACTCCGGTCTAGGCCGGAGATTCCGGTCAGTCTCTGGACCAGCCTCCGGAGGGGCCTTCAGATTGTCCCAGGGCCCGGTGCAGGGGTCAGACCGGAGAGTGGGACAGAGTCTCTGGGGTCTTCAGGCCGGAGACTTTGGTGGACCGGAGACTCCGGTGTGCACAGACCAGAGACTCCGGTCTGAGTAGCTCCAGCGGCTTCTGCTTCACTCTCTTCTCCTTGTTCTCCATCCTTGGGTGCTTGGTGATGTGTCGAGGCTTCGTACCTGATGATGCATAGAGTAGTTGCATGAAGTAGCACACCATCCAAGGAGGTATCAAATTGGCACGAGGAGAGGAGCGAGTTCACCTTAGCTTGTAGGAGTTTGGCTCGGGCACGAGTCATGGGTCCACTTGGGGGACTTGTTGGTGTAGATGTAGGAGCGTCCGTAGGGCGAGCTGCATCAGTTACCTTCACCATACCGCAGCTATTTAACCACTATAGATGCTTAGATTCAGGAATACGCCATGTGGACAACCCCAACGCTGCCACCATTGTTTTGCTAATGCCATTAGTACAGCTTCCTCCATCAATAATCAACTTGCATGCTTTGCCTTTGATCATACACTACGCCTGAAATAAATTCCAACGCTGGCCCCTGTCAACTGTCATACAAGCATCTCCTTGTACCTTGTTGAGTTGCAAATCATCCCACTCAATGGTGCAACATCCTCCACGACATCCTTAACAACATCAGCCTTAACAACATCAATCGCTAACGCTGCAGAAATCGTGGCTGCCACCTTGCTAACTATTGGCAATGGAACAACTGTTAACTTCTCATGAGTAGTTACAGCCGTCACGACCTTCGGTATAAGAGCTATACTCTTGCCAACATCCACTATCCCATTCACAACCTTGGGCGGCGTCTCGATTTCCTCCATATATATGGTAATACGAAACCATGACGGAGAAAACTTTTGTAGTCCTTCCAAGTATGAGAAAAACCATCTATTTCAACCGCCTCGGACCACCAACTGTCCAACTCCTTGTCCACACGCCGGTGAGCAAGAACATACCCATCATACCCACTAAACTTGCCATTGTATTTGCGACATCGATGGAAACCCTGTTCCATGTGCCTTTCCCAATCTTGGTACTCCTCAACTGTCGCAAGTCTATGTAGGCACCATCTAAGCTCGGATGCATCACGTGCCACTCCATCCAGGAGATTGAGATAGTCATTGAAAACAGCACTAGACTTTTTGCCACGTGTACACCACAAGCCCAAAGTATCTCCTGAAAAAGAATCCATCATGTGAATTATAGCAGAACTCGCAGCAGTCGCCCAGCAGAGCAGGAGCGATTCTTTTTTTCGCACACCTGAAGGCAGAGAGGTAGACAACTTCACGTAAAAGGGCAGAGTAGTCCGTGGTCTTGCGTGAAGTAGCGATCCGGCTATTTATTTTTTTCGGGTACGTGGCCGCCATGTTACCATAACTCCACGTAATGATGGGTGGCTTTGTGCCTTTAAAAAAAACCGATGACGTACCCGCTTAGGTATACGAGCTAGATTTGGTACCGATCCAAAGTAGCTATCGGTTGCCTTTTTTTCAACTAAGCGCGCCTCACGCCTAATTCAAAACAGCGACAACAATGTTTCTTTTTTTCTTTTACTGACACGCTGAACGATCGCCAGGCACACGCGGCCGTGAGGAGTACGGTAGCTGGCCTCCTTATCTCCCCTTTTTTTAACCGACGATCAGATCTGGTACCGAGCGACCCAAACGCAGGCGGACTCACGGGAGACTTCCCTCGATCGCGGCGGATCGCCCCGGGAAAGTTGGCCCCGACTTGTACGGCGGGTGGCCTCTTTTTTTAAAAAAAACTGGAACCTTGAGCCAGGAGATGGAGTGCGATCGCCAGGGACTCTAGGTCGTGAGGTGTACGGAACCTGCTCACGATCGATCTGGTACCCGAGCAGCCAGAGCGCCGAGCGCGGGCAGACTCACACGCGGAATACTTCCCTCGACCGAATCTGATTCCGATTGATGCCGCCTTTTTTTCTTTTTTCGCTATTGCCTCGATCGAATCTGATTCCGATCTACCTCAAGAACTAGCCTCCCAATCTCTTCTCCGAACAAACTGATCTGTAAATTGCCTGTAGAAAAATAGTCCACAGATGATCCAAAAACACGCTGTGATCAACGAAAGCTCTGATACCACCTGATACGGATCAAGTCGATGATCCAATAGTTTTGTCCCGATCTTTCACAGCGAGTAACCCGGATAATAATCCTTCCAATAATACCAATGAACGTCACCTGAAGAAGAGGAATCAATCTAACAAGTAACGTGATGAAGATCACCACGCCTCAAACCTGAGCACGACAATCCTTGATGAACACAAGAACCTTCACAACAAGTCACTCGATATAATAGATAATGGTATCGCTGTCCCCGGAGGGATGATACACGGTGGAGCACAATATAGTTTTTTAGACTAAACAACTGAACTCCCCCTAAACCCTAGGTGGCTGGCTCCTTTATATAGGAGGCATGCAACTAGTCGGTTGGATAGACCCAAACCGAACACACAAACGGACTTGAACCTAACATGGACTCGGACTCAATAACATAGCAACAATATTTGACACAACCTTAGACTTATCATTACATATCGTAGGTCGTCCTGGCGTGCCAATCATCAATAGGATGAGCCCCGCATCACCTAGCTTGGTGGAGTCCTGAAATTAGGCTTCACCTCCTCCTTCATACCCATATCACTCCCACTCCTCGTAGAATCCTAGAACCAAACCCTTGTACACCACGTACCATTTAGCCATCTCTATAGACAAGGCATATTAGTAAATCACGCAACAGAAAGAATTAAAGGGTTCACATGCATATATGTTCACAAAAATTAAAGCAAAGGATTCTTAAACCTAAAGGATAGCATCGATCATCATAGAAGTAAGTCAACGACAACGACCACAATATAGTTAAGTCCAATAACAACGACCATTTCAAGCTAGGCAAGTTAAGTTTATGGCACACTACACGTCTATCGATACAGAAAGTCATGAAGATAGTAAAGTTTATGGCAAACACTACACGCGTCCATCGATAACACACACTCAATCATGCTAGGCACACATCGATCATGAAGAATTCTTCTCGCTCGGCTTCAGGAGCGGTTGATAGCCCTCTTTCGTCATCCACGTCCTGATGTCACCCTGCTTATGGAGACATTCCTTGATCTCCCTCTTAGTCAACCCTCTGACTTGTTGTAGGCCCTCCCTTGTGTTGACATATTCAATGATGGTTTCCGACAACTTCATATGGATGCGATGTAAGTCTTATCTAAGATCATCATCGTCGATTTCCACCAACTTTTTAGCCCATCCTCGAAGACTAGATGGCAGTGATAGGTTCTAGCAATCCTAGAAAATCCCTTTAAGGTGATGGAGTATGTAGAAGGCCTCCTTGGTGCTACCATTAGCTGGCTGCTTGACGCAGGGGAACTCGAGCACGTGCTTGAACATGTGTTTGTCATCCCTGAAACAATCCCCCTTATTGGCGAAGGGGCATCTCTTTTTGGCGTAGCCCTCGAGAGCCTCATCAAGAACACCCCTTATTCTGGTATAGTCTTTCTTCTTCGTCAAACTCCCTGAGTCGAAATACATGGCTAGTGAATACCTCGGGGAAATGACGACGAGTGTGCAGTATTTGTCTCTGTGTAACACAATTGGAACGGAATGTTAGAAAAAGACCAAAGTAAGAAATCTATAACAAAGGCATAAGTTACGGCGGAGAGTGGGTGTGTACTTACTCAGGAAAGAAAGGAAAACGAAGGGTGTCCTTCCTCTTGTTGTCCACCATGACTTCTAGAGGTACGCCGTCGCCATGGTCCGTGTGTTTGATCCTTCCACCAACTGGCTGTCACGCATGGGATTGTTTGTTTGCGGCCCGAAAGTTCCTGGGCGAGCGCATCGTGGTATCCAAGTTGCCTATAATTGCCGTGTTTCATAAAGTTGGGCTGCCAACTACTGAGAGGGGCCATTTCGAGGCAAACTCATCTCACCCCTACCAAATTCAAACATTCCGTTGAACTGCCCCGTGAAGTAGATGGTCGGGACCCACATGTCGTCATCTATCCATGACGCGAGTGCCAATGCGACAACCTCTTAGGCAAATCGAGGAACTAAGTGGCTTGAATGCGTTGACCAATTTCACAAATCCATTCCCTCCTTTCCCCTAGCACCGGCGGCATCGAAATCCACCCTCCAGGCAGAACGATCCCTTTGGACATTTGACTTCCGATGCCAAGTTGTTGCGCCCATTCGCTGATCCCGAGCTCCAATGGCGCATGCCGTTGCCGCTGTTGTGAGGCTCTAGCCCGCCTCTGCCGCTGATGAGCTGAGCAATTCAGAGGATGGTAGATCCTACTACCAAGGAATAAGAATTTCTGGCTACATGCGGGTGAGCTACCCTTCTCTTTGCTATTCTCACTAACTATAGCTGCTAGCTGGCTACTGAACCTAAAATTGTTTGTTAGCCCAACGCTGACAAACATATTTTTTCCACAGTTTTCTGTCAAGTGAGATCTCCACGGACCACCCTTACCTGGTTACGGTAGCCCTCTTCAGGTACGACTTTAAATCAGCAAGGGTGAAGGGTAAGTGGTATGGACACCATTGTATCATGATGGAAGAAGCGCCTGCGCATATCTGCACTATCCCTGGTATGGTTCCTGCTCTGCGTAATCATGATGAAATATGGCCGAAGCAGACTGCAAAGTTCAACTTCATGGATGAACGAGGTATCATGGTTCCTCTAACGTGTGACAGTCAACTAATTGGGTTGATGAAAAGGTATGCTTCGGCTTGCATGTTTGAGATGAATTGTGATGTACTGGATGTGGAAGCTGCCAGAATCGAGTCGCCCTTCTATTCTTGGATAGGGTGGTCGCTCGAACCCAATTAGCTCCTGGTAAGCAAAAGTCACTTGGGGTTCGCATGTTTGTGCTGAATTGTAATTTTTGTTTTATTTACTCTGTATATATTGGGCAGTTATGCAACAGTCTTGTTTCTTTGACAGGAAGCGGCACAAGGTTAGAAACATGACTGCCGGGTCAATCATTTTGCTACTGGAAGAAAATAAAAACGAGTGGAAAGATGATGCTGGACACGATTCTGGTGTTGATTGTCCCGATGATGTAGAGTATGTGAAGCTAAGAAAATTGGCACCAAGGAAGAGGAAGAAGGCAGGAAATCAAGAAGCTAGTGGACGTGAAGGTTTGACACCCAGGCGGGGGAAGAAGGCTGCTGGCAATGAAGATGCATAATAATGTGTTGAACTTGAACCTATATATGTAATTCGGTTAAATTCGGGAGCTCTGTGTGTGGAACATTGCGGGGCGAAACAATCTAGCCACGTTCTCGGAGTAAAATGTACCGCGACTTAGGGTTTGGAAACGCCCGAGTCAGTAGTTGAATCCGAAATTGTGATTGTGCCATGATGGCTCAAAATATATCGAGCTCGTTGGGGAACCCTAAGAGGAGGGGTATGATGAGCACAACACCAAGTTTTCCCTCAGTTATGAAAACCAAGGTTATCAAACCAGTAGGAGCAAGGAAACACCTCCAAGGTGTTGTTTCCAACTTGGAATCCTGCACAACACAACCACAGAACTTTGCCCCAACTTACAGTGAGATTGTCAATCTCACTGGTTTTCCTAAGAACAAAGGATTAAACGTACTGTGCGGAAGATAGTAATTTCTTGCAGAATGTAAACAGTAAACAGTAAATAGTAGATGGTAGATTGATGGTAAAAGAATGGACCGGGGTCCATAGTTCACTAGAGGTGATTCTCCTTAAGATAGATGACATGTTGGGTGAACAAATTACAGCGGGGAAATTGACAGACACCAAGAAAGCATACATGCATATACTAATCATCTTGACTCCTACGAGATTTGATTGGGCATTACAACATTATACATAGACCATAATCCAACTGCATCTATGACTAATAATCCACCTTCAGGTTATCATCCGAACCCCCTCCAGTATTAAGTTGCAAGCAACAGATAATTGCATTAAGCAAAGTGTGTAAAGTAAACAATACGATTGTCCCATGGACAAAGGATTGCTGTTTTCTCCCTAGTAGCAACAACACATCTAGTACCTTAGAGATTTCAGTCACTTCCCCAGATTACTAGAGGCATGTACCCACTATCGAGCATAAATACTCCCTCTTGGAGTTGCTAGCATCTACTTGGCCAAGATAGCTACTAACAACGGAAATCATGAAGATCACAAATAACATAGACATGATAGAATCAATAATCAATCTGAAATAGCATCTCAATATCCATCAGATCCCCACAAACACAAGTTGTAGGATTACAAATAAATGATCTTGATGATGAACGAAGCTCACAAGATCTAAACATGGTAGCACAAAGGAGGAGAATCAACCATCTAGCTACTACATGGACCCGTAGTCCAGGGATGAACTACTCACGCATCACACCGGAGGCAGGCATGGTGATGAAGAGGCCTGTGGTGATCTCTCCTCCCAGGTGCCGGGAAGAGCTTCAGATCCCTCCTAATCTAGGGATGGAGATGGCGGCGGCTACAGACTCTTTCGTAGAATTTTGATCGGGTACTTAGGGTTTTCGTCCTGGGAGGCTTTTATAGGCGAGAGGGCAAGGTAGGTGGAGCACCAGGGGGCCCACACCCCCTGGTGGCATGCCCTCCCAGGCTGCGCCACCACCAGGTGTGGCCGCCCTGGTGTGCCACTTCGTCTCCCCTCCAGACTCTGTGTTGCTTGGGTAAAATATTGACTTTGGCTTTTGTCCGGTCCAATTCCGAGAATATTTCCTTACTAGCTTTTCTGAAACTAAAAACAGCAGAAAACAGGCAACTGGCACTGTGGCATCTTTTTAATAGGTTAGTTCCAGAAAATGTGTAAAGATACTCCAAAGTGTGGACAAAACATAAGAAAGTAGATATAAAACAAGCATGGAACATCAAAAATTATAGATACGTTTACAACGTATCAACATCCCCAAGTTTAACTCCTGCTCGTCCTCTAGTAGGTAAGTGATAAAAAAGAAAATAATTTTTGAGGTGACATGCACCATCATAATCATGATCAAGGTATTTGTAAAACGTTGATAGCTAGGATCATAGTACTCTAACATAAACATGAAAGATATAGTTCTAACAATAAGACATAGCAACTATGTTGTAACATGAAAAGGTACAAACAAAAGATTCATGAATAACAATGCTTTGAAAGACGTTTGTTTGTTTCACATATAGAAAACATAATGAGAATGGTTTTCAGCTTGTCCCTCATAGTGTAGCAAAGCATAAATGCATAGGACACCTTCAAAGTTCATAAGGGTGACTAGATACAAATAGTTTAAGAACAAGCAATATCAAGGTTATGAATCAATCAACAAGTTTTGGGACAATGCACATTAAACTAAGAATGACCACTATGCTCTCTCAATAGGTGCATAAAGATAGAAGATGGAGACTCAACATAAAAAGTAAAACAAAGGCCCTTCATAGAAGGAAGCAGGGATTCAAGTCTCATAAAGAGCTTCCAAAAATTATGGTACTTATTAGCTTTTAGCTCTCATTTCCCTATCATAAGCATATTTAGGTGGTTAAGGTTAAAGTGAACAAATATGAGGATACGCTTGACAAGTTATAATTTGAAAATCTCATGCCCCTCGCTTACGAGTACCGAACCTCATGCTACTCAACTTTAGTCACGAGTAAGTTCTTGTCATTGTAAGTACATGTGTATCATAGAGAACCGCCAACGGGGTACCCCTTGCCCGATGATACGGAAGCTTTCCCATATCAAAATGATAAGGCAAGCAGACAATGAGCATCTCAGCGATCTTTTTATTTGCTATTTGCATAGGTTTTTATTGAGGATGCTTCACAGATTGCCCACTATGGTTATGCTGCAAGTTTCCACCATGATTAGGCATGGCTTAGGCTAGCCACCCAGGCGTTTCTCTAACACATATACAAACTCCATGAGCTTACAAGCTCAACTTTTATTTCACACCGTCGGGATCCATAAGTAAAAGAATCATGATATCAACTAAATAATGTGCAATGTTGAAAGCGTTCCCCATGGTAACATGGTTCTGCTAATTCACAACTTACAAAGCGCAAGCATATACGCAACATAGATGGGCACAATGGTTCAAGTTTATTAAGTGCAAGAAAGTAAAGTGTGCCAACAAGTTTGTGAGAGCTTTAATCACTAATTTTCACATAACAAGTTTAATTCGGAAGGTAGATAAAAACATGAATATACTTGGAATAACAATAATGCTAATAGGTAGGTATGGTGGACTCTTTGGGATAACTTGGTTTTATTTGGAGTTGGATGCATGAGTGGAACTCATACTTGGTACATGTGGAGGCTAGCAAAAGACTGGGAGCGACCAACTAAGAGAGCAATAATGGACATAATCATGCAAAGCGACAAAACATTATTAATTAAAGCATAAAGTGATATTACAAGTCGAAAACTAAATGATCATAGAGGCTATGGTGACTTGGTATAGTCTTAACATGGTGTGAGCATGCGCCAAGTCAACCCAAATAAAGAATCAAAGGAGAATAACATAATATTATGCCTTTATATGCTAAAACAACGCATGATTCTTTAAAGGCACATTAAGCAATCTCATTTGTTTGTAACAAGTCATGCTACAACAATAATCACTAAGCATAAAGTGAAAGCAATATCAAGCATGACATGATAAAGTCTAAGTCACAGTTAAAAACAAGCTCCTTTTATGCCACTTATAAGCATGAACTTTCCTACTCTTTTCCAATCCAAATCAACTTATTTGAAACTATGTAAGAATACGGGGGTCCAACCAATTTATTCAAGCAAACTAAGAAAATGAAAACTAAAAAAAACAAAGACGCTCCAAGGACAACACAATTGTGCATGAAACAATAAAAATGAAGTGTTTGGAAGAAACCTGAGATTTTTATTGATGAAGAAGGGGATGCCTTGGGCATCCCCAAGCTTTGACGCTTGTACTTCTTGAATATTTCTTGGGGTGACACGGGTGGCATCCCCAAGCTTGAGCTGTTGTCCATACTTCATCTTATCACATTGTTCTTCGCTACACTTTAAAATTTCCTTCATACAAAACTTCACACAATCTTCATTAGCAACATTAGTGTACTCAAGATAATAAGTCTTTAGGTTCAGTTTCAACACAAGTAAAACTTCCATTAAAACACAAGCTACTATAGCACTTCCTTTTAAAAGTTCAAGTGAGCAAAGAGAACTCAAAGAGAAAGAGATTAAGAGGCAAATGCAAATAATGGAAGAAATCTGTCAAAATAGACCAGCAGGTAAAAACCAATTTTTTTGAAGACCTTCTGTTGCTCAAATCGAAAAGTGTTGAACTAACGAAAATTATATGACAACCTGGGTCAGAAGCACAAAACATTACAGCTCAATCCGACATATAGAGATTTTTCATGAATTTATACAGCGAAGTACAAAAATCTGTTTCGGGACAACAACTTTCTCAAGTCTTACTTCTCTCTCATTAGAGGTTACTCTTGGCACAAAAACCACACAAAAATGATAAGGAGAGGTTATTACTGAAGCAATAACTTCCAAGACTCAAAAAAATATTCCTAAAGAAATTTGGGTTACGTCCCAATAAGTGCTTTTCTTTAACGTCTTTGAGCTAGGCATAAGAAGTAAAAATCAAGTATTCTCAAATGAAGAAGCATTAAGAGAAAATTTAGTTTTAATAGGAGAGGCAACAGGAATCTTCTCTCTCTTCTTAGGGAAGTGTTCTATACCTTTCTTGAGTGGGAATTGATATTTAATGGTGCCTTCTTTCATATCAATAATGGCACCAACAGTTCTAAGAAAAGGTCTTTCCAAAATAATAGGACAAGAAGCATTGCATTAAACATCCAAAACATAGAAATCAACAGGGACATAGGCATTGTTAACCATAATAAGAAAATCACTAATACTCCCCATGAGTTTCTTTTTAGCATTATCATCAAGTTGGACATTTAAATAACAATCTTCTAGTGGTGGCAAATCAAGCATTTCATAAATCTTTCTAGGCATAATAGAAACACTGCTATCAAGATCACATAAAGCTTTGAGATCAAAATCATTCACTTTCGTATTAATGATGGGTTCCCAACCATCTTCTAATTTCATAGGAATAGAAGCTTTATGTTTCATCTTTTCTTCTTTATTTTTATGAGAGCATCAGTAATGTGCTTTGTAAAGGCCATATTCATAGCACTAGCATTAGGACTTTTAGCAAGCTTTTGTAGGAACTTAATTACTTCAGAGATATTGCAACCATCAAGATCAAAATCATAATTACCATCTAAGGTAGTAGAGCTATTGTTTCCCATATTTCGAAGAATTTCAGTGTTTTTATTAGAAAAGGTTCCATTGGTTTTAGGCATTATTGCAGAAGGAATGGGGACTTCATGTGGTTTACTAGCATCAACATTAGTGGTGGTGATAGTACAAATACTACTATTTCTAGCAATTTCATCTTCTCTTTCCCACTTAACATGCAATTCAGCTAACTGTCTAACATTTCCATCAATTCTAACTTGTATGGATTAGTAGCAGCAAAGCGATTTTCAATGGTTTCAGGTTTAGCAGCCATTTTATTAATCAAAGAGGATTGTGCTTCAGATAAAGATGATATAGTTCTTTCAGCATTAGAATGTTTTTCCTCAATAGTTTTATTGAAAGCAGTTTGTTTACTAATAAAATCTTTAAGAATGACTTCAAGTTCAGAGGGTGCACTTCTATTGTTGTTGTAGGAATTTCCATAAGCATTACCATTATTGGGAGGATATGGCCTATAATTATTATTACCAAAATTATTCCTGTAGGCATTGTTGCTAAAATTATTATTTGTAATAAAGTTCACATCAACTTGCTCTTCTTGAGCAACCAAAGAAGCTAAGGGAACATAATTTGGATCAATATGAGCTTTCCCATTAACAAGCATAGACATAATAACATGAATTTTACCACTCAAGGAGGAGGTTTCTTCAACAGAATTTACCTTCTTACCTTGTGGAGCTCTCTCAGTGTGCCATTCAGAATAGTTAACCATCATATTATCAAGAAGCTTTGTTGCAACACCCAAAGTAATGGTCATAAAGGTACCTCCAGCAGCAGAATCCAGTAGATTTCTTGAAGAATAATTTAGTCCTACATAGAAGGTTTGGATAATCATCCAAGCAGTCAGTCCATGAGTGGGACAATTCTTTACCAAAGATTTCATTCTTTCCCAAGCTTGAGCAACATGTTCATTATCAGATTGTTTAAATTTCATTATTTCACTTCTCATAGATATAATCTTAGCAGGAGGATAGTATTTTCCAATGAAAGCATATTTGCATTTAGTCCAAGAATCAATACTATTTATAGTTAGGGATAGCAACCATTCTTTAGCTTTTCCTCACAAAGAGAAAGGAAACAATTTAAGCTTAATAATATCTCCATCTATATCCCTATGTTTTTGCATCTCACAAAGTTCAACAAAGTTATTAAGGTGAGCATCAACATCTTCAGTACCAACACCAGAGAATTGTTCTTTCATAACAAGATTGAGTAAAGCAGGTTTAATTTCAAAGAAAGTAGCTTCAGAAACAGGTGGAGCAATAGGTGTGCACATGAAATCATTGTTGTTGGTGCTAGTGAAGTCACACAACTTAGTGTTTTCAAGAGTATTCATTTTTTGTGTGTTTTTAATATAAAGAAGCAAACTAGTATAACTAATTTTTTTGTGTTTTTGATAAAAGAAACAAGCAAAAAAGCAGAAATAAACTAAGCAAAACAAAAACAAAGTAAAGAGATTGGTTGTGAGGGACTCCCCTTGTGAAGATGTCCTTGACTCCCCGGCAACGGCGCCAGGCAAGAAGGCTTGATGGATCAAAATATATCGAGCTCATTGGGGAACCCCAAGAGGAAGGTATGATGAGCACAACAGCAAGTTTTCCCTCAGTTATGAAACCAAGGTTATCGAACCAGTAGGAGCAAGGAAACACCTCCAAGGTGTTGTTTCCAACTTGGAATCCTGCATAACACAACCATAGAACTTTGCCCCAATTTACAGTGAGGTTGTCAATCTCACCGGTTTTGCTGAAAACAAAGGATTAAACGTATTGTGTGGAAAATAGTAATTGCTTGTAGAAAGTAAACAGTAAACAGTAAATAGTAGATGGTAGATGGTAGATTGATGGTAAAAGAATGGACCGGGGTCCATAGTTCACTAGAGGTGATTCTCCTTAAGATAGATGACATGTTGGGTGAACAAATTACAGCGGGGCAATTGACAGACACCGAGAAAGCATACATGCATATACTAATCATCTTGACTCCTATGAGATTTGATTGGGCATTACAACATTATACATAGACAGTAATCCAACTGCATCTATGACTAATAATCCACCTTCAGGTTATCATCCAAACCCCCTCCAGTATTAAGTTGCAAGCAACAGATAATTGCATTAAGCAAAGTGTGTAAAGTAAACAATACGATTGTCCCATGGACAAAGGATTGCTGTTTTCTCCCTAGTAGCAACAACACATCTAGTACCTTAGAGATTTCCGTCACTTCCCCAGATTACTAGAGGCATGAACCCACTACCGAGCATAAATACTCCCTCTTGGAGTTGCTAGCATCTACTTGGCCAAGATAGCTACTAACAACAGAAAGCATGCAAGATCACAAATAACATAGACAGGATAGAATCAATAATAAATCTGAAATAGCATCTCAATATCCATCGGATCCCCGCAAACACAACATGTAGGATTACAAATAGATGATCTTGATCATGAACGGAGCTCACAAGATCTAAACATGGTAGCACAAAGGAGCAGAACCAACCATCTAGCTACTATGTGGACCTATAGTCCAGGGATAAACTACTCAGCCATCACACCGAAGGCAGGCATGGTGATGAAGAAGGCCTCTAGGGTGATCTCTCCCCTCCGGCAGGGTGCCGGGAAGAGATTCAGGTCCCTCCCAATCTAGAGATGGAGATGGCGGCGGCTACAGACTCTTTCATGGATTTTTGATCGGATACTTAGGGTTTTCGTCCTAGGAGGCTTTTATAGGCGAGAGGGCAAGGTCGGTGGAGCACCAGGGGGCCCACACCCCCTGGTGGCGCCCCCAAGCCGCGTCGCCACCAGCTGTGGCCGCCCTGGTGCGCCACTTCGTCTCTCCTCCGAACTCCGTGTTGCTTCGGGTAAAATATTGACTTTGGCTTTTGTCCGGTCCAATTCTAAGAATATTTCCTTACTAGCTTTTCTGAAACCAAAAACAGCAGCAAACAGTCAACTGGCAGTGTGGCATCTTGTTAATAGGTTAGTTTTAGAAAATGTGTAAAAATACTCCAAAGTGTGGACAAAACATAAGAAAGTAGATATAAAACAAGCATGGAACATCAAAAATTATAGATACGTTTACAACGTATCATGCCACTACTATCTGAAAACACACAACACCGATTCCACGATTGCTAAGGGGCAGGAGGTCTCCAAATTTGTTGGAATGTAAGTGGCACAGAAATAAATTATTTAAGCTGCTACACTCCATGAAATAGCAACTTATTTTTAGCTGCTGCACACCGACATGGCAACATAAACAATAATGGAAACCGATAATGCCTAGATGATGAGGAAATCGGTACCACTTTCTGGCCTAATCTTGAGCCCGTATATCTCACCGCTTCCCTGCTCCTGCATCCCATGCATTTGGTGAAGCTCCCGGATCTCCAGTAACCGGGTGTACGTGCTTCCACTTTATAAATTGTGGTTGTGCCATTTGCATGTGGCACAATCCACGTAGATTATGTTTAAACAAACCACCAATGTCAGAATACCACCATGATCAGACAAAAGGAAGTAATGCAGGGTTAAGATAGATTAACGGGCAAGCAATTTTTTTCCTCCGAAGACTCCGAGACCACTAGTTCAGACCGCTAGGTCAACAAGTACTACTATTACAACTTAAAAAAGCACAGAGCTCAAGCTAAATAGAACTAGTTATCAAACATCTCCTTGATCTTCCTAATCTTAGCCCGATGCGCATCTTCCAGCGAGAGCAAGGATCGAATCGTCTGCTCCATCCTTTTAGCATCTTCCTTGCACAACTTCAATTGTTTCTCTGCATTTATCCTCATGCTCTTGTCAATACTCGTAGTTGTGAACTACAAGACTTTGGCCTGGTGAAGTTCATTCCTTCCTTGAGTCAGTTCTTCCTCTGCTTTAGCCTTCAGGGCCAACGACATGTCCCTCTCCTTCTCGACTTTGCTAATCTTGTCTTGCACCCTCCTGAGATCTCGGTTAAGCTTGGTTGTGTCAACTTGGTCAAATAGCTTCATCTCAGCACTGTCAAGAAGTGAGCTGACTATGGATTCTTTCAATTCAACAGTCATATCCCATAGTTTGTCCAGCGTTTTCTGCATCAATTTGGGCCACTCTAGATCTACCCAGTTGACAACACCGCAACTTCTGCCTTGCATCATTGCATGATGTCCTTGACACCGTAAAAACCTCCTGCCTGCGTTTCAGCCTTCGAACGCTATAAATTTAGCGGGCACATATCCATGTTTACATAGCGGAGGACTATCTTCCTCCGCTAAACTGTGATAGTCGGCGTTGTACAGCATATGGTTGGCCTAACACATCATACATGCATGAGTAAACAGAGTAGATCTATCTCAAAATAGATAAATGGCCACAGATGATAGAGATAGAAATGAGCCGACTCACATCAAAATCACCGTCCCTGTCATCACGACGCGTTTCCTCACCGTCTCCCCTTGAACCCATGGCAAGAGGGGGGGACTGGGCTGGAGGCACCGTCGGCTTGTGGCTACGGTAGGATGGGAGAGAAGAGAAGTGGGGAAAGTGGCTTCGAGGGGAAGGAAGAGAAGTATGGGGAGGAAGAGAAGTAAAGGGGACGTGACACTGGCATAGGGCCCACGGAACTCGTGACACTCGCAAAACGGGAGCGAGCGATGTAGCCAGTTTGTCCAGAGCAAGCAGACAGTAAGCGTGTCCAATCATGTCGCAGAACAGCCTACTCGCGGATCGCTCTTACGAAGAACCATCCCAATCGTCCAAGCGCCCTGATCGAACGGCATGTAGCAATCGTCATGCAGAACAACTGTGTTAGGGCGTGCCTTCTAGAAGACTCGGTCTAACGCCCTCCACCATTGGGGGCTAAGGTTAGGGCTCTCCATGTGTTTTATGAAAATAACACACATTTCAATGACACTGGTGGATCCATTTGGTTTATGAAAAGAACACACATGCAAATGACTCTGGTGGATCCATGCGTGGTTTGTGAAAATAACACACATTCACTAACTCTAGTTGTGGTTCATGAAAATAACACACATGCAATGACACTGGTGGATCCATATGTGAATTGTGAAAATAACACACATGCTCATGTGGTTTATGAAAAGAACAGACATTCACTGACTCTTGTTGTGGTTCATGAAAACAACACACATCCAATGACTCTAGCTATGGTTTGTGAAAAGAACAGACATGCAATGACTCTAGCTGTGGTTAATGAAAAGAACACACATGCAATGACTCTGGTGGATCCATATGTGGTTCATGAAAAGAACACACATGCAATGACTCTAGTGGATCCATATGTGGTTTGTGAAAAGAACAGACATGCAATGACTCTGGTGGATCCATATGTGGTTTGTGAGAAGAACATACATGAAATGACTCTGGTCGATCCATATGTGGTTTGTGAAAAGAACACACATGAAATGACTCTGGTGGATCCTTATGTGGTTTGTGAAAAGAACAGACATGCAATGACTCTAGCTGTGGTTAATGAAAAGAACACACATGCAATGACACTGGTGGATCTATGTGTGGTTTGTGAAAAGAACACACATTCAATGACACTAGTGGATCCCTATGTGGTTTGTGAAAAGAACAGACATCCACTGACTCTAGTTGTGGTTAATGAAAAGAACACATGAAATGACTCTAGTGGATCCATATGTGGTTTGTGAAAAGAATAGACATGCAATGCCTCTAGTTGTGGTTCATGAAAAGAACACACATGTAATGACACTAGTGTATCCATATGTGTTTTAGGAAAAGAACACGCATTCAATGACACTAGTGGATCCATATATGGTTTGTGAAAAGAAAATATGCTCATGTGGTTTATGAAAAGAACACACATCCAATGACACTGGTGGATCCTTATGTGGTTTGTGAAAAGAACACACATGCAATGACACTGGTGGATCCATATGTGGTTTGTGAAAATAACACACATGCTCATGTGGTTTATGAAAAGAACAGGCATTCACTAACTCTAGTTATGGTTCATGAAAAGAACACACATCTAATGACTCTCGCTATAGTTTATGAAAATAACACACATTTCAATGACACTGGTGGATCCATGTGGTTTATGAAAAGAACATGCATGCAAATGACTCTGGTGGATCCATATGTGGTTTGTGAAAAGAACAGACATTCACTGACTCCAGTTGTGGTTCATGAAAAGAACACACATGCAATGACACTGGTGGATCCATATGTGGATTATGAAAAAAACACACATGCTCATGTGGTTTATGAAAAGAACAGACATTCACTGACTCTAGTTATGGTTCATGAGAAGAACACACATCCAATGACGCTAGCTATGGTTTGTGAAAAGAATAGACATGCAATGACTCTAGCTGTGGTTCATGAAAAGAACACACATGCAATGACTCTAGTGGATCCATATGTGGTTCATGAAAATAACACACATGCAATGACTCTAGTGGATCCATATGTGGTTTGTGAAAAGAACACACATGCTCATGTGGTTTATGAAAAGAACACACATCCAATGACACTGGTGGATCCTTATGTGGTTTGTGATAAGAACACACATGCAATGACACTGGTGGATCCATATGTGGTTTGTGAAAAGAACACACACCCAATGACTCTAGTGGATCCTTATGCGGTTTGTGAGAAGAATAGACATGCAATGACTCTAACTGTGGTTTATGAAAAGAATGGGCATGCAATGACTCTAGTGGATCCTTGTGTGGTTTGTGAAAGAACAGGCATTCACTGACTCTAGTTGTGGTTCATGAAAAGGACACACATGCAATGACACTGGTGGATCCATATGTGGTTCATGAAAAGAACACACATGCAATGACACTGGTGGATCCATATGTGGTCTTTGAAAAGAACACACATGGTCATGTGCATTATGAAAAGAACACCATTCACTGACTCTAGTTGTGGTTCATGAAAAGAACACACATGCAATGACTCTAGTGGATCCATGTGTGGTTTGTGAAAAGAACAGGCATGGAATGACTCTGGTGGATCCATACGTGGTCTACTAAAGAACACACATGCAATGCCACTGGTGGATCCATATGTGGTTCATGAAAAGAACACACATGCAATGACTCTGGTGGATCCATATGTGATTTGTGAGAAGAACAGACATGCAATGACTCTGGTGGATCCATATGTGGTTTGTGAAAAGAACACACATTCAATGACACTAGTGGATCCATATGTGGTTTGTGAAAAGAACACACATACAATGACTCTAGCAGTGGTTAATGAAAAGAACACATGTAATGACTCTAGTGGATCCATATGTGGTGAAAAGAACAGAAATGCAATGACTCTAGCTGTGGTTCATGAAAAGAACACACATGCAATGACACCGGTGGATTATATATGTTTTAGGAAAAGAACACACATTCAATGACACTAGTGGATCCATATGTGGTTTGTGAAAAGAACAGACATGCAATGACTCTAACTGTGTTTATGAAAAGAACAGGCATCTGATAACTTTGGTGGGTCCTTGTGTGGTCTATGAAAAGAACAGACTTGCAATGACTCTAGCTGTGGTTTATGAAGAGAACAAGCATGAAATGACTCTGGTGGATCTTTGTGTGGTTTGTGAAAGAACAGACATTCACTGACTCTAGTTGTGGTTCATGAAAAGAACACACATGCAATGACACTGGTGGATCCATATGTGGTTTGTGAAAAGAACACACATGCAATGACACTGGTGGATCCATGTTGTTTATGACAATAACACACATGCAATGAACTCTAGTGGATCCATGTGGTTTATGAGAAGAACACACATCCAATGAACTATAGTGGATCTATCTTGGCATAATTTGATGTATGCCATGATGTATTTCATTGTCAAAGACACCCACATTCCATTTTTATACTACTCAGTTTTGCCCTTGGTTTTTTGATACTACCAGTTTTGCCCTCTCCCTCTCTCTTTCGTAGAAGCCCAAACCTATGCTCACTCTGTCTGCTACGTCCTGATTGGTTGTCACAGTTGTCAGGCAGATCGTGTGCACCAACTGTTGATCATGTGTGATCCAACGAGGCTCGTTGCACATGTCGTGCCCTTCATAGTACAGCGTGAGACAGCACGAACGTGTCCCTCAGCGAGACGTCTACAAGAAGGAAGACGAAGCCATCCATGGAAAAAGTCGTCGACTGGTCATGTCATGTTTAATCAAGTCTGAAAAGCCTACTACTGCTACTACAACACATGCACAGGGCAACGGGGTCATCGAGTGCATGGTTGTCGACGGGACGCTGCAATTTATTGCCACTTGATTTTAATAAGGCATATCCAGCACTCTCAATCTCACTTCCAACTGGGTCCTACCGCAAGTTACTTCCATGAGTCAAGGCCCCCCCGAGTAGATTTAACACTGCTAGAAATTGGTTCCGCGCCACTTGCATGCAGTGGAATCGAGGTCTGCCATGAGCATGTTTTGAATGGAGTTCTAAAGTGGAGATCGTGGTTGTTTCAAAAAAAGGGAACCCAAAAAAAGGGAACCCAAAAAAAGGGAACCCACCACACGTGTCCACTCGAGGAATAGGAACTGTCTAGTGTTTATAAACCCGCTCGACCTTCTTCTTCCATGAGCTCGTGCCATTTTCCCCAATCTGTCTAGTCCCAAAACCCCAATATGCACCTACCGCGCGCGCCGAAGCTCCTTCGCTTGCACCACATCCTTCCCTAGGTGTGCCATGAAGCGTACGCATGGAGACGAGTAGGAGGTGAAGCTAGTTGAAGGCGCATCAGCAGATGGCTTAGTCGTCACCAAGCAGGCGGAGGCGTCTTCTCCGGGCACAAACGTCGCTCGTCACCGTGCCGTCGAGGGTTCGAGCTCATCCGTCCAGCCAGTAGCCGTCACCGTCGAGCAGCAGGTGGCCGACAACGTCGTGGTGCTAGCGGCAGATCTGGATGGGGGGCAGGCGGCAGGTGGAGCCAATCCGGTGCTCTACATCAACGACCACATCACCGTCCAAGAAATCTTCGACGCAATTGCAGAGAATGACGAGTTTGAGGGGGAGGTCCCTGATGAGGAGTCCGAGGTACTACATTGCTAGCTTCTCTAGTCGCAGCCGCAGATTTCACTATTCATACATAGGATTTGCTCAATCGTGTATAGATTCTTTTGCTCTTGAAGTAGGGTAGTATATATAGGGTTCGAATGGTTGATTGATGCATCTGCCATCTAGTCACAAAACCCCAATCCGTCTAGTCACAAAACCCCAATATGCTCATCTGCCATCTAGTTGAGTTTGCTAGTTGAGTGTTGATTTCGATACACAACATGCCTATAACATTACATTTCTATTCCTTACTGAGCCCAATGATTCAATTTTGCCCCAAAATAGTGCAAGGGCATCTGATGGTGTCGTTTTCTTAGGGATGGTTAGTGAAACTGAGGCAGCAATGTACATAAACAATATAGGTTGTGCTATTGATATTTTGGTTCTCCAACTCCATCTCTGAAAAAAATAATGAGGCCCTTAATTTATTCTCATATGGAACCTGTATATATAATCTTTGTATTATTTCTAATCTTTGAATGAGTCGTATGATGCATATGTATATCCCTGAATATTGTTTTGTATGATTACATTTCAATTTCTTATTATGGCTAATGATTCAAATTTGCTCCAAAAGAGAGGCAGACACATTGGTGTCATATTTTTTTAGGGATGAGTTAGCGAACCTGGGGCCATGTACAAGAACAATATAAGTTGTGAAATTGTTACTTGGTTCGCTTATGCCATCCCTGAAGAAACTTATGAGGCTGCAATCTTTATTCTACATTCATAAAACTATGATATTTGAATTATCTATTCCATGCATTCATAGTGTATAAGAATTACATTTCAGTTTGTCACCGAGGCCGATGATTGAAATTTGCCCCAAAAGAGTTCAAGGGGAGACACATATGATGGTGTCGTGTTTTAGGGATGGGTTGGTGAACCTGAGGCAGCAATGCACACAAACAATATAGGTTCTGTTGTTGGTACTTTGGTTCTCCAATTCCATCTCTAAAACAAATTATGAGGCCCTTGATTTATTCTCATATGGAACTAAATATATGATCCTTGAATTGTTTCTGAACTTTGAATGATTTGTATGATGCATATGTATATGAATGGTTTTGATCATAAGTATTTTTAACATGTGCCTGAAGATTAATTGTTTGGTTTTTTATTTATAATTACAATATTTAGGCTTGTTTTTGTACCTGACTATGTATATCCCTGAATATTGTTTTGTACGATTATATTTCAATTTCTTATTGTGGCCAATGATTCAAATTTGCCCCAAAAGAGAGACAGACACATTGGTGTCAAATTTTTTTAGGGATGAGTTAGCGAACCTAGGGCGATGTACAAGAACAATATAGGTTGTGCAATTGTTACTTGGTTCGCTCACTCCATCCCTGAAGAAACTTATGAGGCCCCTAGATTTATTCTACATACACTCTGATGCAATTAATTGTCATTTTGTTGAGATGAAATGATGATCAAACTATTGTTAAGATGCTTTCTCTTTGATATCAACTTAAATATTGTCTTACATATATATGTTGTCAATTCTTGAGTTGTAATACAATTCAATCATATGTATGAGTTCTAAGTTATGTTCTTAAAATCAACAGGGGGATGATGAGGACGTGGACGATAGCAATGAATCCAGGGACAACAAGAGCCGCTACGTGCTGCGGCGGTTATGGTGTGGGCAAATCCGTTTCTACCTTAGGGGGAGACTGTTTTGCCCATTCTGTGGCAGAGCAATCATCGTGGACCTCGACAACATGATCCAGCACGCGGTGGACGTTGGCAAGGGCGGAGGTAGAAGACATAAGCCGATTACCTTGGCAAGGAACGCAGCCTTCGGCAAATTCCTCCAGGAGTATGTCAGGACTGTCCTGTATCCCCTTGACTAGGCTGCCCCTGCCCTGCTAGGCGTCTCCGTGTCCCGGCCTCCTGCTGCTGCACCTCCTTTTATTTTGCTTTAGTTAATTATTACCTGTGTGTGCATGTAAGACAATATATATGTGGTCCGTGGTGTCTCTGGTGAACCTTCTATATATATGTATTAATCTACTCCTTTATATGGAGTGCCTTAAAATTTCTAGTGTTCAATTATATTACTAATCATGCTCATGCACACTACCAAATATTTGTAGTGTTCGATTATATTATAATTGTCAAGGAATGCATCAACAAGTTAAATTGGTCGAAATTTCGTATTGAAGTAACTAAATGATCTCACATCGGCGATGGCCATTGGCAGAAGCCGAGGCCGAAGGCATAGCCGAAGACCTTGGCGCGACACGTAGCCTTCGGCAAATTCTGTTGAGGGCAAGCCTCTAGGGTGGCCCGATCTTTCACGATTCCCTTTCAAATCGAGGATGGAGTGCGGGGAGAGGAGGGAAGGATGAACACGACGAATGCACGCACGAAGAACGCGATGAACACACACACACGCAAAACCACGATACACACCAATAGCTCACGCCGGCGGTGACCGGTCCGGCGCAATCCCTAGGATCGGCGTCGGGCGGAGGACTCTCTCTTGAACTGGCACTTGTTTCCACATTCGGCCGACTTGTGTCCTTTACCTCCACACTTGTAGCATTCACCATTGAAAGGTGTATCATTCTTTGCTTGTTTGCCACTTGGGGGCAGTTTTCCGTGAGGAAGTGTGGGCTTGAAGGAAGGCTTGGGGGTACTTGAGGAGCTTCCATTGAAAGTTGTTGGTGTAGGGGTTGAAGCTTGCTTGTAGGTGAAGTACGTATTGGGCTTGTTGTACTTGATATCCTCTTGCACTTGACGTTCAGCCTTTGTTGCGATGTGCACAAGCTCAACCATGGTGTTGTATGTTTGGAACTCAACGATGCGCTTGATTGGGTGATTCAAGCCAATAAGGAAACGTGCCATTGTTTGCTCCATGCGTTCATCAATGTTGGCGCGAATCAAGTTGAGTTCCATTTCCTTGAAGTACTCTTCCACGGTCTTTGTCCCTTGATGAAGCGCTTGAAGGTTGTTGAAGAGGTCACGCGTGTAGTGCGCAGAGACAAAGCAGGATCTCGTATGAGCCTTCATGTCATGCCAAGTTGTGATTGGCGGCTCTTGTCTTGCATCACGAGCAACTTGAACTTGTTCCCACCAAAGGTTGGCGTAATCATCAAACTCAAGCGAAGCCATGGCGACCATCTTCTCGTTGCTATAGTTGTGCATGCGGAAGATCTTGTCGACTTTGAGTGCCCATGAGAGGTATTCTTCGGGGTCATTGGATCCGGTGAATTTGGGCATTGTGAACTTGAGCTTGCCAAAAGTTTCTTCATCGTTGCGGTCATTGCGATGAGCTTGGTGACCTTGTTGATGATCTTGTAGTTGTGGAGGTGGAACTTGGTTCTCGCGTCCTTGTTGCGGAGCTTGCTCTTGATATTGTTGTTGAGGAGCTTGCTCTTGCTCTTGGCGCGGTTGTCGGCGATGTTGAGGCGCTTGGGCCTCATGGGGACGAGGGGGTGGAGCCTCTTGACGTGGTTGACGACGAAGGGCAGGCTCGTTCCTCGATTGGTGACGTTGGTTAGGCACATGGGACTCACGGCGAGGATCATGGTCATGAGCATCTTGACGTGGTGGGCGTCACTCAACTTGTATCACTTGATGCTCCAAGTTTTGTTGAGGTGGAGGAGGCACCTCGTGATGACCATGGTGTCGGTGTGGACGTTCATGACATTGATGACGACGAGGAGGATCTTGGAGAGCTTCACGTCAATGATGATCTTGATTCTCCAAATTGGAGTCATCACTTGTTGTGTCAAGTATGTGTCGCGGTCGACGGTGGTAGACTTGCGGTTGCACTTGTGGTTGTTCTTGTGGTTGCTCTTGTTGGATCACTAATGCCCTTGCGTGATGACAGTGTGCTTCTTGGCTTGCTCTTGGCCTTGAAGAGAAATCACCATCATAGCTTGACGTTGCGGCGTGCCATGGGGAAGGTACATAGTTCGAAGAACTTCCATCTTCAACCACGGGGATCTTGTTGAGGAGGAGCATGACGATGTGATGAGCTTGAAGAGCTTGATGCGCGTGAACGTGGCCTTGCCATACCGTCGATGAGGCGTCGAAGATTGTCATTTGTTTCGGCCACGGAGCGTTGAAGCGCTTCATTTTGGTGGCCGAAGTTGTGATGCATTGCATGCATTTGTCGTTTGAGGCCATCGAAACGGTTGTCGATGTTCTTGAACTCGGCTTGCGTCTCGCCAAATTGTTCATCTTGTCACGTCACAAGGGCTTGGCAATGTTCACGGACCTCTTGTCGAACAATGAAGTGACTTACGCGCGTCATGTACGGTCCTTGATCTTCTTCTTGGGAGGTGGTTGGCTCGACTCACCGTGCCTATCCATCATGCAAAACACACAAGTATTGTATATGGAAGTGGAATATGGTGGTGTTAGCCTTGTACCTCACCTTGGGGATTGCACCAAACTAGAAACCACAAGTGAGAGCTATAAGCGTGCAACGTGGAATTGCAAAGAAAACTCACACTAAAGAAAGAACTAACTCTCAAAAGCTTGTTGGTGGTAGGTTAGGATTGTGGAATGCCAAAGAACCAACCAAAAGAAAAGGGATAGTCAAAAGTGGGTAAAATCCAACAAAACTCAAGTCAAAGGCGAAGGTCAACAACTCAAAGGGGTGACAGGAACCTACGACTATTTACACACACGTGGAGATAGTTGGGATTGACACGACTATGAAAATGAGCAAACAAAATGTCCTAACAAAGACTAAGCTCGTTGTCATGCCAATGCAAGGAGAGACCGTGGCTCGTTTGCAAAGAGGAAAAATGAGCAACGGATTTGTGCACTTGCCTTGGGCGCTCTTCTTTCTCTCTTGCTTACAAGCTTTGAGACTCTCTTTTTGCAAGGGGAGACTATTTTTTCTTTTCCTTTTTCTTTGTATCTTTTTCTTTCTTTTGTATTTTTTTGCTCTCCCTTGATGCTACCTAGTCACACTTGATATTGCTCTTGCACACTCACTATCCAAGGACAAATGCACAATGCTCAAGCAAACACAAGATGAGTCACTCTCATGGGATAAGTACACACAAAGGAAGATAGGGGTTAACAAGGTGACACAAGTTATACCTTCTTTGATGATGAACTTGGCATCAGTGGTGCGGGATGATGTTCGTGGGCCGTGGTGTCGATGAGCGTGGGGGTTGTCGATGCAGAAGCTTGTTGTTAGTTGACGACATGCACACGGGCACAAACAAACAAGAGAAAATTAGCCAAAGCAAGATTAGAGGCAAAACTGTCAAAATCAGGCGGCAGGCCGGAGATTCCGGGGTTTCAGGCCGGAAACTCCAGTGTAGGCCGGGGACTCCGGTGTAGGCCGGAGACTCCGGTTTGGAGTCAGATCGTGAACTACTCGTGTTCTTGAGCGGAAATCCACGCATTGGGTCCTCAAATCCACGAAAAATTGGCCAAATTGGGGTGGGAAAACGCAGGATAAAGCTGGACCAACACCTAAGACAAGGTTTGGTCGGATCAAAACCACAAATAACACTCCAAATCAAGAGATCGATCCAAAGGCAAATTTGGGCTGTTTTTTGGGGATTTCTGAATTTTTGGTGGAGAGAAGAAAAATTTGTGGGGGAAATCGTGAGCAACGAAGCTCTTGATACCAATATGTTGAGGGCAAACCTCTAGGGTGGCCGGATGTTTTACGATTCCCTTTCGAATCGAGGATGGAGTGCAGGGAGAGGAGGGAAGGATGAGCATGACGAAAGCACGCATGAAGAACGCGATAAACACACACATGCAAAACCACGATACACACCAATAGCTCACGCCGGCGGTGACTAGTCCGGCACAATCCCTAGGATCGGCGTCGGGCGGAGGACTCTCTCTCGAACCGGCATGGCGAGATGGGAGACTCGGTGAGATCTTGACGTCTTGGCAAAGGGACACCAATGCCAAGGCCTTATACAACACGGAGGCATGATGCAAACTCCAACGAGGTTTGGGGATATTGGTGCTCCTTGGTCAAGGAGCATGAGGAAAGAATTAGATAGATCCACAAAGGGGTTTCCACTAATTCCAATATCATGCCTAGGATTTACAATGGAGGTGGGGGACTATATATAGGCCAGCCACTTAAACAGGGGTATTTTTGGAATAAAAGACAAGTTCTGGACGGACTAAGGGGTACATGGGCCGCAGGCCCAAAGGCCTTTTCATGCCTGGCGATGGTCGGACCGGAGACTTCGGTCTAGGCCGGAGATTCCGGTCGGTCTCCGGACCGGCCTCCGGAGGGGCCTTCAGATTGTCCCAGGGCCCGGTTCTAGGGGCAGGCCGGAGGTGGGGCTGGAGACTCCGGTGTCTTCAGGCCGGAGACTATGGAGGACTGGAGACTCCGTTGTGCATAGACCGGAGACTCCGGTCTGAGCAGCTCCAACGGCTCCTGCTTCACGCTCTGCTCCTGGTTCTCCATCCTTGGGTGCTTGGTGATGAGTCGAGGCTTCGTACCTGATGGTGCATAGTGTAGTTGCATGAAGTAGCACACCATCCAAGGAGGTATCAAATTGGCACGAGGAGAGGAGCGAGTTCACCTTAGCTTGTAGGAGTTTGGCTCGGGCACGAGTCATGGGTCCACTTGGGGGACTTGTTGGTGTAGATGTAGGAGCGTCCGTAGGACGGGCTGCATCAAATTCCTTACAGGTTCAACAACGGGTTGCCGCCGCCCAGCTCCGAATTCGCTTACAGGTTTAACATGGCAGAACTTGAGCTACAAAGGGTACAACTCCCACAGAGACCTCGGCAGGGGTGGCAGGATTGGCACGGGTGCAACCACGACAACGGCAAGCTCGAAATCTAGAGGAGGAAAACATGACCAAGCATGGTCGACGCGGTGACAGATCTCACCGGGAACCAATTCTCGTCCCCGCGCCATGCCATAGTGAGGGCGATCTCCGACTCGGGATGGGGAGGAGAGCGGGGCTGTGTAACTTCGTCCATGTCCCAGCTCCGCGCCATGGTCGTGACCACAGATTGCCGCTCCGGGGGAGAAGAAGACGCGTAATGGATGCAGGCGCCAATGCTGCAAGCCTACAGGGAGGAGAGAGGGGCCAAGCAGGTTTGTCCATGTCCCAGCTCCGTGCCATGGCTGCAATGCCCCACAGATTGCCGCTCCAGGGAAGAAGAAGACGCGTAATGGATTCAGGCGCCAACGCTGCAAGCCTACATGGTTGTCATGACGGCAGCGACATAACAGCAAAAACTGACAGGGGGCCCTAACTTGACGGGCGTTAGCCTGATATTTTGTATTGAAACCTAAAGTTGAGTTCGTGCCGAAAAAGACCCTCTAAGTATTTGGCACGCCAACTATGGTCATCGTGGCTGATTATAGGCAACTTGGGTACCGCGTTGCCTGGGCGCCTAAACTTTCGGGCCATAAAATGATATTCTCGTCACGAATGTAGTAGGGATCCACTATCGCGACGTACGGGGTTTTATCTCTCTTGATCTTCATCGCCAGATTGAGCGTGTATATGCAGACTAAGTTATAGTCTAGCCATTTCAAGAGAAACAGTTTGAAGACGTCCTCGTACGCTATGAAGAACATATCCGTGGGGGCTTCATGGACGAAGTCCACGTCTAGTGGCACCTTGGCCGTGAAAACCCGGTAATTTGGATCTTTGTCTTTAAGAAGGAGGCCCTCTAGTGTCTTGATACCCTCATGTAAAGTTACCATGGGTCCATGCGCGAGGCAGAGTAGCTTTGGAGTCAATATCGGTTCACCAGCTACATGCACTCGGGCCAAGCCGTCTTGGCTGGCTATGAAAGGAATATGCCCGAGAGGCAATAATAAATGGTTATTATGTGATTCCAGATTTATAATAGATGTTTATTTCTCATGCTATAACTTTGTTAAAAGGAAACATTAATACATGTGTGTTTAATAAACAAATAGAAGGTTCCCAGTGATGCCTCTCATCACACTAGCTTGTTGATTAATAGATGATCAAAGTTTCCCGATCATGACATTGGATTTGTTAATAACAAGGTCACAACATTGGTGGAATGATGTGATGAACAAACTCCCAAAGTATAGTAATACGATAATGCCATTATGTTTACACTACTATAACGTCACTCAAAGTAACCCTAATCCTTAGACCATGAGATCACGTCAATCGTTGACTCAGGAAGAGTATTTTGATTACATCAAACATCACACCGTAATAGGGTGATTATAAAGGTGTCATCAGATACTTGGAAAGTATTAGTTGAGGCTCGTGGATCGAGAGTGGGATTTTTTCCATCCTGATGATGGAGAGATATACTCAGGGCCCTCTCGGTGATATCACATTAACATAGCTTGCAAGTAAGTGATAACGATCACTAAGAATGTTATATCATAGGGACGAGAAAAGAGTACTTGTCAGTAACAGGATCGAACTAGGTATGGATGATACCAAATGATCGGGTCTTGTACAAGTAAAATATTGCGAGACAAAAGGAATTAACTACTGCGAATAAAGTTTCACGTGATCACTAGTTTATCATTTGAGCTAGTGGGAGTCATTATGGATCTCCAGGCCCCGTTAATGATTATTGATTGGAGAGTGTCTCGATCATGTCCACTCAGCTCAAGAACCCGTAGGGAGACACAGTTACGGTAGTCGACGCATTTGAGTGGATAGGGAACACCAGCGAAAATACTGGACAGTGCAAGAATTGTTCTGATAAATCTGCCAGAATAATTTCGGTGTATCGGAATATTATTAGGAATTGGATTATCAATGTGTTCATTAAATGAAGTACTTATTAAATGAAGTGTTCATTGAATGCGTGGCATTAAATCAAGTGAATAAAAGGGTGTTTTAATTGCATGCCTGTTGATTTTGAGTGGAGATTAAACATGAGAAAGTGGAGTTGAATTTTGAGTGAGTGGAGCCTCCACCCACATGAATGAGAGAGAGGTGGGCGCACCCACCTTGGCCGCCGGCCATGGCAAGGGGCTGCCCCTCCCCCTATAAGAGGTGGGGTGGAGCTCCTCTCTCTCACACACTCATCCTTCTCCTCTCATATGCCCTTTGGTTGGCATCTTCCTCTCCCTTCTAGCCTTGTCCATTGCCACAAGCACGAAGCTTAGGCAAAGCCCTGCTCAAGACCTTCTCCACCACCATCACCACTATGTCGTAGTGTTGGTGGAGTTCCCGAGGATCAACTACATCCGCTGCCGCGCTGGAGCGAGGGACGGAAGTCGTCAGCACACCGTACGTGTGACCGATTACGGAGGCGCTGCACTTGTGGCGTTGGTCATCACGTCCTTGAGGACGGTCGTGTACACTCTACAATAGCCACGTTTATTTACGGGAACGTTATCCCGCTTTACGGTCTTCGAGGGTGAGTCCATCTGAAACCATTACAAGTATCGCCTAGATATGATCTTGATAGTTGCAACCATAGGATTTTTTTTGTTTTTCATGCAACGAACCCCATTAGTGGTATCAGAGACAGGTTTATGTGTAGATGCTTTGTACAGTTAGAACACACAGAGATGCGGGCATTGATAGTCTTGTTGTTTCATACTTGCGTAAATTTTGATCATGGTGGCATGTTGGGATGAAGCGGCTGATACGTCGTAAACATATCTATAATTTTTGTTGTTACATGCTTGTTTTATATCAACTATCTTATATTTTGTCTATATTTTGACATACTTTTATGCATTTTCTGGAACTAACCTATTAACAAGATGCCAAAGTGCCAGTCGCCTATTTTCTGCTGTTTTTGGTTTCAGAAAAGATCGTAAAGAAATATTCTCAGAATTGGATGGGACAAAAGCCAAAGTTCCTATTTTACCGGAAGACTCACGGAGCCAGAAGACGAGACGGAGAGGGGCCACGAGGTTCGCCACACCACCTAGTGGCGCGGGCCAACCCAGGCCGCGCCAGGGGGTGGTGTGGGCCCCTCGGGCGCCCACCGACCTTGCCTCTTCGCCTATAAAAGTACCCTGGGACGAAAACCCTAAGAACAAGATTAGAATTCCACAAAAATTTCTGAAGTGCCGCCACCACCGAAGAGGAGATTCGGGGGGACAAAAGTCTCTATTCCGGCACCCTGCCGGGACGGGGAAGTGCCCCCGAAGCCATCTCCATCATCTCCATCGCCATCGCCATCGCTGTTGCTGACTCCCATGATGAGGAGGGAGTAGTTCTCTCTCGTGGCTAAGGGCTCTACCGGTAGCTATGTGTTCATCTCTCTCTCTATGCATGATCTTATGAGATCATGAGTTTTGTAATCTATAGATCTATTCTGCTACTCAAGTGCTTTAATGAATCTCTGCTTATCCCCACGTGTCTGAAGTTGATAGTGTGCACACCGTGTGGCATTTTGGCTAAGGTTACATAAATACTTATCATGAGTATAATTTGAGTTAGATGTCTCTATGAGATTGTGGTGTTTGTTGGAACCATCTAGCGCTCAAGGTGACAGTGAGGGGTTATCTAGATGGGGAATGCGATCTTTAAGGTGTGCTGTTATAGCCCTACATCGTCCAACGGGAGAGTAGTTCAGGGTAGCATCATGAAGAGAAGATATTTATATGAGAGTGTCCACTAGTGAAAGTATGATCCCTAGGCCTTGTTTCTAAGCATTGAAACACTGTTTACAATCAGTTCTGTTACATGTTTGCTTACTGCCACTCTTATTTTAGATTGCAATTACCACTTATAATCACCCATATTACTTGTATTTCACTATCTCTTCGCCAAACTAGTGCACCTATACACCTGACAAGTGTATTGGGTGTGTTGGGGACACAAGAGACTTCTTGTATCTTGATTGCAGGGTTGCTTGAGAGGGATACCTTTGACCACTTCCTCCCTGAGTTCGATAAACCTTCGGTGATCCACTTAAGGGGAACTTGCTGCTGTTCTACAAACCTCTGCACTTGGAGGCCCAACACTGTCTACAAGAATAGAAGCATGCGTGATGAGGACATCCCAACAGTTACACCTACCCCAATTGATAATGAAGATGTTCCAATGTTCCAGTTGCAAAGAAGGATCAATCCAATGAGATAAGGATTGGACCAATCACAAGAGCTCGTGCTAAGCTACTAGAACAACAGGTGAACTTGTTTCTTAATGAACCTGGTGTTTTTATTAATGAGAATTTTATACTACCTAAGTCTTTGAACTATTGCATGATCAGGTACTTAGGAGAAGAAGGCATAGCAAGGAGCGAGGAGCAAATGGAACAAGGCGTGTTGATCAATGAAGAATGCACGAGGGAGGAGAGGGAGGAAGCGCAAGGAGCTGTCCGAGACAAAGATCAACAAGAGATGGAAGTTCTCTGCCGCGGCAGAGAAAAGCCCCAGTTCTCTGCCACGGCAGGAAAACATAGTCCAACTCTGCCACAGCAGGCTGCCGCGACAGAGAAAGCGACTACAACTCTGCCACGACAGAGTCAGTTTGACCAAACCCAAGTTGAGTCGGTTTGTATCCCTAGGCCGCTGCCCCTTGGACCCTTAAATAGATGGGGGCGCTTTAGCTTTATTCTTTAGACCACGTTATAATATTTTGGATATGTTTCTTTCATAGAACGTCTGAAATTACCCTGTGTTCGAATTCTACAACTATAATTGAGTGTGATCTATTGTTCCATTGGGAATTAGTAGATTGCATACTACCGTTCATGGTCACGGCTGCGTGCGCAAGGGTGTGGTGTTGTGAATATCCTACAAGGTTCGAGATCTGTTGCATTAGCATCAAGGATCGAGTGGGAGAGATCATAGCTACGCACTAGTTATCTATCATCCACCATATCATCGACAAGAGCTTGCTGAGAAGATTGGGCCACCCCATATCATCTTGGTATCAGATTTCCTCATTGCCTCGGTAAGCAATCCACAATCCATCCATAGATTAGAGAGTGTTTTTTATCCTATACAGAAAAAGCCCCACAGAAAGAGTTACCATAGCCTAGATTGCATCATAGACGAGTAATAGTTGCTAGTCATGTTCAACCTTTAGTTTAGATCTAGATCTGTTCTTCGTAGATCTGTTTTTCTAGTCATTTTATAGTCAATTTCCACCATTGTTTCCGCCACCACAAGGTCAGATCCGATCTAATCTAAGAGTCCTAGTCTACTACTCTTGGCCGAGTCGGAATTAAAAAAAATTCCACCGAGTCTGCCGCGGCACGGAAATAGCCTGTTTTTCCGCCATGAGTCCTACCTCGACTCGATTATTTGCCGCAGACGTTTTTGACATGTTTTTCTGCCACGACACGATTTTGCCCTGTTTTTCTGCCACGGCAGGAAATTTTACAAAGTGTGAATTTGCACTTTTCCTTCAACCTTAGCCACAACCATTCTATTACATAGGTGTAGGAACTTGCCCATTAAGACTAGTTTCCGCTCCTACAGGCTGCTCATAGGATTTTGGTGATATACTTTGTAATTGGCCGTGTGTGATATATCAAATCAAAAAAGGAAGAGAAAAAGCAATATAGCAACAGAAAAAGCAAAAAAAAGAGCTATACAAAAGAAAAAGAAAAATTGTGGAAAAAGAAAATTTGAGCAAGAGGCCTAGTGATTGAGCAATCTTGTGCCTGTTTACTTTGAGCTTTGCTAGTGTCTCTCGAGCGTAGTGCAACACCCTTCATAGTTGCATTGCCACGTTTTTCTCCACGCGTGTGTTTCTTGGGTATTTGTACGTTCAGCACTAGGACTTGTTTGCGGTGTAGATAGGGTACCATACCTATAGCTCCACCTTAAATAACATGTGTGCCCTGCGATCGTTCTCTATACCTTTGATATTCACTTCATCACATAAAGTGCATCAGTCTTTGATTTCGTTTGGTAGAGCATCTCTATTCACTTTGGAATGGTAAGATCTCCTTTCTTATTAGTTGTGAGTGAGCTGTGAGAGTTTCCACCATACAGATTTTGAGTTTTGCACTAACCTACTAATCATGTCTTCTAGTGATGATGATGTTGTGTTGCAGAAAAAGAAGGACGAGGAGCTTGTTAATTGGCGTGAATATGAGGCTTTCAAGTCCCACTTGACACGTGTGTTTACTAACACGATAGATGCCATTGACAAGAATCTCCAGGATATGAATATGAGATTGTATCAGCATGTTGGAACGGTTGATACTATTCAAACGCAAGTGGCTACGCTCAATATCAATGTCACCACTTTGCAGCGTTCCATTGAGGGTTTGACAGCCGCCTTACATAGAAGGGAAGATCCTCAACATGATGATGCCTTTGAGGATTTTGATGAGGGTAGCGCCGTGGATGCTGCTCCACATGTTGGCAGGGGACGTGCTATTCCCCCTGCCCATGCACCTGCTCATGGCCATGGGCTTGCCCCTCTTGGGCGTGCTCAACGTGTTCCCAACCAAGGTGCTAATGATGGTTTGGGCAAGCCAAAATTCTCAATTCCCAAGTTTGATGGTTCCATTGATCCTGAAGACTACCTCACATGGGAGTTGAAGATTGAGAAACTCTGGCACTTATTTGACTATCCAGAAGATAAGAAGGTTAAGCTTGCAGCATCTGAATTTGATGGTTATGCTTTGCGTTGGTGGGATGCTCTCGTGCAACATAGGAGGGAGGACAATGAACTTCCTGTGATGATTGGCGCGAGATGAAGCAAATCATGAAGGCTCGTTTCGTACCAACCAACTACTTGCGATCAGTTTTTGATAAATTGTCGCAATTGAAGTAAGGCACAATGACAGTTGATGAGTACTACATGGAGATGGAGCTGCTTATGCAGCATGCTAGAATTCATGAGTCTATTGAGATGACCATGCATCGATTCCTAAACAATCTGAAGTTGCCAATCAAGAGCATAGTTCGTCATCACAAGTATGAGACCATGAAGGAGCTATTGCACCATGCTAGAGAGGCTGAATCCCAGTTGGCAGAAGAGGCAAAGTCACGCGCTCGTTTTCCATCCTCCAGCAGATTTTCGGCTAGATCTACTCCTCCTACAGCTGCGCCACCAGCTGCTGCTCCGTTTACACCATCGGGCAAACCAGCAATGATGCAGCCTGTCCTACGGACGCTCCTACATCTACACCAACAAGTCCCCCAAGTGGACCCATGACTCGTTCCCGAGCCAAACTCCTACAAGCTAAGGTGAACTCGCTCCTCTCCTCGTTCCAATTTGATACCTCCTTGGATGGTGTGCTACTTCATGCAAATACTCTATGCATCATCAGGTTCGAAGCCTCGACACATCCCCAAGCACCCAAGGATGGAGAACAAGGAGCAGAGCGTGAAGCAGAAGCCGATGGAGCTGCTCAGACCGAAGTCTCCAGTCTGCGCACACCGGAGTCTCCGATCCACCAAAGTCTCCGGCCTGAAGACCCCGGAGACTCTGGCCCACTCTTCGGTCTGACCCCTGCACCGGGCCCTGGGACAATCTGAAGGCCCCTCCAGAGGCTGGTCCGGAGACTGGCCGGAATCTCCGTCCTAGACCCGAGTGTCCGGTCCACCACACCGGAGTCTCCGGTCCGACCGACGCCAGGCAGGAAAAGGCCTTTGGGACCGCGGCCCATGTACCCCTTAGTCCGTCCAGAACTTGTCTTTTATTCCTAGAGTACCCCTATTTAAGTGGATGGCCTATATATAGTCCCCCACCTCCATTGTAAACCCTAGGCATGATATTTGGAATTAGTGGAAAACCCTTGTGGATCTATCTAGTTCTTGCCTCATGCTCCTTTGACAAAGGAGCACCAAATATCCCAAACCTCGTTGGAGTTTGCATCGTGCCTCCGTGTTGTACAAGGCCTTGGCATCGGTGTCCCTTTGCCAAGATGTCAAGATGTCACCGAGTCTCCCATCTCGCCATGCCGGTTCGAGAGAGAGTCCTCCGCTCGATGCTGGTCCTAGGGATTGCGCCGGACCGGTTACCGCCGGCGTGAGCTATTCATGCGTGAGTTCGTCGTGTTCATCCTCCCCTCCTCCCCCCGCACTCCATCCTCGATTTGAGTGGGATTCGTGAAAGATCGGGCCACCCTAGAGGTTTGCCCTCAACATATTGGTATGAAGAGCTTTGTTGCCCATGAATTCCCCCACAATTTTTTCTTCTATCCACCAAAAATTTGAAAATCCCCAAGAAAGTGCCCCATATTTGCCTTTGGATCGATCTCTTGATTTGGAGTGTTATTTGTGGTTTTGATCCGACCAAACCTTGTCTTAGGAGTTGGTCCAGCTTTATCCTGCATTTTCCCAGCCCAATTTGGCCAATTTTTCGCGGATTTGTGGACCCAAGGCATGGATTTTTCCGCTCAAGAACACGAGCAGTTCACGATCTGACTCCAGACCGGAGTCTCCGGCCTGCACACCGGAGTCTTCGGCCTGCACACCGGAGTCTCCGGCCTACACCGGAGTCTCCGGGGTGGACTAGAGTTTCCGGCCTAAAACCTCGGAGTCTCCGGCCTGACGCCTGATTTTGACAGTTTTGCCTCTAATCTTGCATTGGCTAATTTCCTCTTGTTTGTTTGTGCCCGTGTGCGTGTCGTTAACTAACAACAAGCTTCCGCATCGACAACCCCCGCGCTCATTGACACCATGGCCCATGAACATCATCCCGCACCACCGACGCCAAGTTCATCATCAAAGAAGGTATAACTTGCGTCACCTTGTTAACCCCTATCTTCCTTTGTGTGTACCTATCCCATGAGAGTGGCTCATCTTGTATTTGCTTGAGCATTGTGCATTTGTCCTTGGATAGTGAGAGTGCAAGAGCAATATCAAGTGTGACTAGGTAGCATCAACGGAGAGCAAAAAAAACAACAAAAAAAGAAGAAAGAAAAAGGTAGAAGCAAAAGAAAAAGAAAAATAGTCTCCCCTTGCAAAAGAGAGTCTCAAAGCTTGTAAGCAAGAGAGAAAGAAGAGCGCCCAAGGAAAGTGCACAAATCCGTTGCTCATTTTCCTCTTTGCAAACGAGCCATGGTCTCTCCTTGTATTGGCACGACACCGAGCGTAGTCTTTGTTAGGACATTTTGTTTGCTCATTTTCATAGTCGTGTCAATCCCAACAATCTCCACGTGTGTGTATATAGTCGTAGGTTCCCGTCACCCTTTTGAGTTGTTGACCTTCGCCTTTGACTTGAGTTTTGTTGGATTTTACCCACATTTGACTATCCCTTTTCTTTTGGTTGGTTCTTTGGCATTCCACAATCCTAACCTACCACCAACAAGCTTTTGAGAGTTAGTTCTTTCTTTAGTGTGAGTTTTCTTTGCAATTCCACTTTGCACGCTTATAGCTCTCACTTGTGGTTTCTAGTTTTGTGCAATCCCCAAGGTGAGGTACAAGGCTAACACCACCATATTCCACTTCCATATACATTACTTGTGTGTCTTGCATGATGGATAGGCACGATGAGTCAAGCCAACCACCTACCCAAGAAGAAGATCAAGGACTGTACATGACGCGCGCAAGTCACTCCATCGTTCGACAAGAGTTCCGTGAACGTTGCCAAGCCCTTGAGACACGGCAAGATGAACAATTTGGCGAGACGCAAGCCGAGTTCAAGAACATCGACAACCGCTTCGACGGCCTCGAACGACAAATGCATGCAATGCATCACAACTTCGGCCACCAAAATGAAGCGCTTCAAAACTCCGTCGCCGAAAGAAATGACAAACTTCGACGCCTCATCAGCGGTATGGCAAGGCCACGTTCACGCGCATCAAGCTCTTCAAGTTCTTCGCGTCGTCATGCACCTCTTCAACAAGATCTACATCCAAGTGCTCCAAGACGCAATGATGCCCCCGTGGTTGAATATGGAAGTTCTTCGAACTATGTACCTTCCCCACGGCACGCCGCAACGTCAAGCTATGATGGTGATTTCTCTTCAAGGCCACGAGCAAGGCAAGAAGCACACCATCATCACGCAAGGGCATTAGTGATCCAACAAGAGCAACCACAAGAAGACCCGCAAGTGCAACCGCAAGCTCTACCACCATCGACCGCGACACATACTTGACACAACAAGTGATGACTCCAATTTGGAGAATCAAGCTCGTCATTGACGTGAAGCCCTCCAAGATCCTCCTCCTCGTCATCAACGTCATGAACGTCCGCACTGACACCATGGTCATCACGAGGCGCCTCCCCCACCTTAACAAAACTTGGAGCGTCAAGTGATACAAGTTGAGTGACGCCCACCAAGTCAAGAGGCTTATGACCATGTTCTTCACCGTGAGGCCCATGTGCCTAATCAACATCACCAACCGAGGAACGAGCCTCCTCTTCATCATCAACCACGTCATGAGGCTCCACATTCTCAACAACCTCATGGGGCCGAAGTGCCTCAACACCATCAACAACCGCGCCAGGAGAAAGAGCAAGCTCCTCAACAACAATATCAAGAGCAAACTCCGCAACAAGGTCGCGAGAACCAAGTTCCACCACATCAACCACAAGATCATCAACAAGGTCACCAAGCGTCGCAATGACCGCAATGATGAAGAAACTTTCGGCAAGCTCAAGTTCACAATGCCCAAGTTCACTAGATCTTCCGCATGCACAACTATAGCAACGAGAAGATGGTCACCATGGCTTCGCTTGAGTTTGATGAGTATGCCAACCTTTGCTGGGAACAAGTTCAAGTTGTTCGTGATGCAAGACAAGAACCACAAATCACAACTTGGCATGACATGAAGGCTCACATGAGATCCCGGTTCATCCCTACGCATTACACGCGTGACCTCTTCAACAACCTTCAAGCGCTTCGTCAAGGGACAAAGTCCGTGGAAGAGTACTTCAAGGAAATGGAACTCAACTTGATTCGTGCCAACATTGATGAGCGCATGGAGCAAACTATGGCACGCTTCCTTATTGGGTTGAACCATCCCATCAAGCGCATCGTCGAGTTCCAAATATACAACACCATGGTTGAGCTTGTGCACATAGCAACAAATGCTACTGTTATCAGGTGGTTTGATCTTCATGGATCTCATGGTCAAATCGATGGGAAAGCAAGGGGAAAGGGAGAAGGTAGCGGAAGCGGACGCACACCTCGCAAAGAACACGATGAACACACACGCAACACACACGATACAAGGCCGATTACTCTCACCGGTGGCCACCGGTCCGATAGAATCCTCGCAAGGAAAGATCGGTCAACGTGCTCCCGTCAATCCCAAGCGGAGAGGGAAGAACACCTTGGAGAGGGTCTAGACAACTACGCTCACGCACTCGCAAACGTAGTCCTTGTACAACGAGGGAGGCGCGATGCAAACTCCAACGAGGTGGTGACGATAGTCGATCCCCTTTGGTAGAAGGGGATGAGGCAAAACTAGAGATTCCACAAAGAAGGTTGTCTTTAGTCTATCATCTATGCCTCCCCCATACAATGAGGGGTGGGGGCTCTACTTATAGGCCAGCCACAAGTTCAGGGGTAGTTTGGGCATAAAACTAGGGTTTGCGAAATAGATGGGTACATGGGCCAAGGGCCCCAATGGCTCATGGGCCCATCACTTGGGCAGACAGTCGGAGTGACAGCCCAGTGGTAATGGACACTCCGGGTTGTGTATGGGTAGTTCCCGAACTGGCCTTCTGAATGTCCACGCCAGGTTGGGGCTGGGGCTAGCCAGACACTCTGGCCAAGTCGCGTCAGACACTCTGGCTGGTTCAAGTGACACTCGGCTCGGCCACTTTAGGACAAGTACCGGGGCTCTTGGGTCGACACGGCGGGGGTTCGTACCTGATGATGCACAGAGTAGTGGTATGAAGTAGCAAGCCATCCAGGTGTTTGCCAAAGTCACATGATGAGAGGACCGAATTCACCTTATCTTGAAGGAGCTTGGCTCGGGCATGGGTCATCGGTCCACTTGGGGGACTCGGTGGTGTAGATGTAGGAGCGTCCGTAGGACGGGCCGCATCAGCTCCCCCCTTCAAAAAGAGTCGTCCTCGACTCTTCATGCTCATCCTAAGAAGATGATATCGAGAGACCTTCTTGATCCTGAGGTTCACCATATAGTCGTCCTTGAGAAGCTTGATGTGGCAACTCTTCAATGTTCCTTCACCTTCCATGAAGCCTACAAAGCTCACAACAAAAGCGAAGCAACACTCAAAGAGTAGCCAATTCATGAAGATTATAGCATGAGTCCTCAAGTAGAAGGAAGTCACCTTATAATGTAGAGATAGCTCATTGAAGGGTATCCCTAGGTAACTCTCTTCGATTCGTCTTGTCAACTCTTTGTCCATAGAGGTTGACACGTATGCAATTGTACCTTCACACAACAAAGACCAAGCAACATATGTTTGTGTGTGATAGAGGAGCATGTCATTTGTGGCATGTCCATTCTTGTTCACAACACTATTAGCACAACTCAAGTATCGCAAAACAAAATGCGTATGCAAGGTCAAAGTGCATGGAAGCTAATTGAACATCATCCAAATGTGGGAACTCAAAAACTCCATAAAGCGTCTTAGTGTGGCACTCAAAGCAATTGACTAAGATATGGATCAACATCTTTGATGCAAGAGTAGGAGAATTCGGCAAAAAGACACGAGGAAGAATATCCAAAGCAACATCATTATGTGTGCAAACCAACCATTGGAACGAACAATTGTTCAATATGTTGGATGCCATACACATATCATCAAAATCGAAAATCATGGGGGTATGAGTATCGCAAGCGGAAACACACGCAACATGTTTGCAAACAAACCAAATGAAAGAGCAAGTGGTCCTAATGTTTGTTGCAAGAGACTTGGAAGCTCTCATGACAATACATGCTCAAAATGGCATTATGGTTGCACACAAAACATCGGAAAGAGAAATTGTTCAACATTTTTGTGGCAACACAAAAAGCATCAATATCCAATAGTAATGAAACATGATTGTCACAAGGTGAAAGAATACCATTAACATGCTTGCAATCAAACCATAGGAAAGAGCAATTTGTCAACATGAAATATGCAAAGCATGCGAAAGGTATCAGAGCTGAGTTCGATCTTGAACTCACTTGGAGGATGCTCTCTAGAGCTCTTTTTGTCAACTCGTGCTCAACCGAGGTTGACATTCTTGTGCAGGTACCTACACACATCAAACACAAAAGGAAGAACGTGTGTGCATGGTAGAGAAACACATCATCCATCATGACATATCTCTTCTTGTGCACATCACCATGAGTGTCAATCAAGTGTAAAATAGATGCATGGTGAGTATGCAAGTGGTGAACATGCGTATCATGGTAATCATCAAAATCTCCAACATTTGAGAAAGCTATGGGGGCCATCTCAATATAAACCATATGAGAATTATTGTTGCAAGCAAAACAAGTGAAAGAGCAATTATTCAACTTATTGCAAGCAACGGGAGAGGTTGTAAAACATTCATGACAAAGCATGGTTCGAGGGGTACCATTGGTAACATCATTACAAGCAAAACATTGGAAAGAGCAATTGTTCAACAAAGTGCAAGCAATGATATCATCAACATAACGTTTAGAGCATATCATGTCTATGGTAATATCATGACAATAGAAGGATTCCACATGGTCATCATGAAGCATAGCAAAATCAACACATGGGAATAAGAATGGAACATATGTCATGTCATAAGTATCATCCATAGCATGCAAGTCATCACAAATCATCATGTCCACTAGTGGGATCATGGCATCATGAACACCCGTATTGTTACCTTGTTCATACCTCTCATATGAATTGGGTGTTGTGGTAGCATTGGCCTCCATGTGGGAGACTTCTTCATCATGTATGGGGATGGCATCATCTTCATCCACCATGTTCATCTTCTCGGTCGGAGGCATCATCATGTACAAGCTTGGCGCTTCTTTATCCATGGAACCTAGCACATCATGGGATAACACACTAGAGGTAGAGGGTAAGTCGTTAGAAATCAAAGTGGTCTCACATGACCTATCAACTACCACTCTCAACTCACTCGGTGTATCACTCATGCCCTCCAAATGGAAGCACTCAATCTCACGTATGGTGGAGTCACTCATCTCACTCTTGTTTTCACTCAAGTGGGCTAAGTGGCTCTCATACTCACATGGGATTAGTACCACATCATCACTCAAGCATATGAGGGTAGGCTCAATTCTCTCAACTCCATGCGCCTCCTTTGGTGAAGGGAAAATCCCATGTTCACCATTCTCGACCTTGTCGTCGCCTTGTTCTTTGGGTGCCATTGTGGTGGTGGCACTCAAATTGGAAGTATTAGTCCTTCACGTCATCTTCGCTCTTGCATCCACTTGTTGGCAAAGCAACTTGTTTTCTTCTATTTCTTGGGGGGTCATGTTTTTGACGGCCTCGTCCAACTTGGTGATGTAGAGGTCCATCTCTTGCTTGAATGACATTCTTGGAGTTCTTGAAGAAGAAGTTGCATTGACGCTCTTATAGTTGGATGCTTCCTCTTGAACTTGGAGTCTTGGCGTTGAAGCTTGATGGCATGGAGGAGAGCTTGCTCTTGGTTCCATTTTGGTGGTGGCACGAGTAGTTGAAGGTGCCTTATGATTGTGTCGATGGAGGTCATTGGCGTGCCTTGCCAAAGGTTGATGTAGATGGCGCACTTGATCATCCACATGACGCTCACGACGATGCTCCTTGTCCTTGACACTCTTATTGTGATGGTGCTGCCTTCTTGAGCTTGGTTGAGCATTATGGATGGTTCTCAACATGTATTCTTCGTCTTCATGGTGAAGATGCCTTGAACGACGTCTTGTATCCTCTTGATGTTGGTGATGATCTCGAGAGGATGTTTGTCGATGAAGATTCTTGCCTTGTGGCGCCTTGTGTGGAAGATGATGTTTGGGCACCACTCTTCTTGGAGTATATGGCACTTGATGCCTTGGAGGTAGATGCACTTGACGCCTTGGAGATGGTCGTGCTTGGCGCCTTGGAGATGGTGGCACTTGACGGCTTGGAGGTGATGGCGCTCGTCGCCTTGGAGATGGTGGTGCATGACGCCATGTAGGTGGTGGCGCTTGACGCCTTGGAGGTGGATCATCGAAGTAGGTGGTGCCCTTTGGTGTGGCACGCTTGGCCTTGAAGGTCATGGTTTCTTGATGATGCGTCTTCGCTAGCTTGGCATAGTAGTCCTCCATCTCATGGAAGAGCCCTCGAAGTGGGTGAAGCTCGCATGTCCTCCATGCTTGGTGAGGCATCATCGTTGTAGCACTCGAAGTCATCCATGCTTGGGGAGTTGTTGTTGATGTAGTACTCCATATCACCCAAGCATGTGGAGCCATTGTCGGTGTAGTGCTCCATGTACTCCATGCATGTGGATCCATTGTCAGTGTAGTGCTACTTGTACTCCATGCATGATGAGCCATTGTCGATGTAGAGCTCAAAGTCATCCATGCTTGAGGAGCCATAGTTGATGACGTGCTCCATGTCTTCCATGCATGTGGAGCCGTCATAGGTGCAATGCTCTGGGTCCTCAAAGCATGCGGAGCCATTGTCGGTGTAGTGCTCCATCATGTCCTCTATACTTGTGGAGTCGTAGTCATGGTGGCTCATCATGGATTCTTCATAGATATCATCCTCGGTTCCGGAGTCCCTAGACATGATTCACAAGACCAAGTGGTGTATATGGAAGTGGTAGGGGGTTAGAGATGCAACGTCAAACCTTACTTTACCTTGGAAGATAGTATCGTGCAAGTGGCAACACTTGAGAGCAATCAAAACCAAACAAAGTGAAGTTCACGCGGAACACCAAAACCAACTAACCACTAAAAAACACACACACAAAGCTTATGGTGGATAGGTATGGAAGGTGGCATGTCAAGAACCAATCCGAACTCAAGATGTTGTAATGGCAAGTAAAGAACCACAATGATCACAAAGCAAAACAAGTCAATCCACAAGATAGGAATTATATACAAGGAAACACACACGGTGGGATAAATGGGACTTGTGCAATGGATAAAGTGAGCTAAGAACCAAATGATTACCTAGCGAAGACTATAAGCTCTTGTTGCACAAGTGCAAGGAGAGACACTAGTTCGATTGCAATAAATTGGTGGGCTACAAGATATGCACAATAAGTACCACCTATTTGATGTTCATCGAGCTTGTGCTTCCTATTCTATGAGGCACTTGTTTGTTTGTTTCTTTTTCTTTTTCTTGTTATTTTTTTTTCTTTTTTCTATTTTTTCTTTTCTTTTTCACTTGCCCCTTCCTTGTGCCAACAACTATACAAGATAACTATATGAGATAGTGCGCTCACAACTTTTGCTCGGAATTCTACAAGATATCAAATGTGCATAGCCCAAGCAATCATAGGAGGAATTAGTCTCAATAGGTGTTTGTTGAACACAAATATAGTGTAGCTCACAAAGGGAATGCAAGTGGGGAGAAGTCACGGAATTTTATACCTTTCGTCGCCGATCTTCACCCTTTATTGGTGGATTCCTCCTTGCTCACGGAATTTGGATGGAGTAGATAGCATGAACCACGGAGATGATGATGTAGATCTCTTTCTCCTCTTCAAAACGAGCTAAAGAACACCAAAATCCGAGTTCGTATGCAAAAGTTATGCTCAAAACGGTGAAACAGTTTTTTCTGTCTGCAGGGGGGCGGACAGTCCGGTGCGCGCAGGCCGGACAGTCCGGCCGGGGCGGAGATTCCGGTCAATTTATGCCGGATACTCCGATGGGGCGGATATTCTGGTCGGTTTATGCCGGACAGTCCGGTCCGGTCGAACCAGAACTTCCAGAACACGAACAAAACGAGTTTTGGCGGAAAAACTCGAACTAAAACCTCAAATTGATTGGGGAAATCAAGGAATTAGGCTATGGAAACGCAGGGGAAGGTAGATCAACAAGTTTAGCAAGTAATCCACGGATCAAGACCTACCAAAACACACTCAAATCACAGATCGATCCAAAACATGAAATTGGGGCTATTTTTTGGTGATTTTCGAATTTATGGGGGAAAAGACCAAATCGATGAGGAATCCGTGGCAACCAAAAGCTGCTGATACCAGATGTTATGGGGTAACCCCGTGGGTGGCCCGATGTTCACGGATCTCGTGGTCAAATCGATGGGAAAGCGAGGGGAAAGCGAGGGGAAAGGGAGAAGGTAGCGGAAGCGGACGCACACCTTGCGAAGAACACGATGAACACACGCGAAACACACACGATACAAGACCGATTGCTCTCACCGGTGGCCACCGGTCCGATAGAATCCTCGCAAGGAAAGATCGTTCAACGTGCTCCCGTCAATCCCAAGCAGAGAGGGAAGAACACCTTGGAGAGGGTCTTGACAACTACGCTCACGCACTCGCAAACGTAGGCCTTGTACAACGAGGGAGGCGCGATGCAAACTCTAACGAGGTGGTGACGATAGTCAATCCCCTTTGGTAGAAGGGGATGAGGCAAAACTAGAGATTCCACAAAGGGGGTTGTCTTTAGTCTATCATCTATGCCTTCCCCGTACAATGAGGGGTGGGGGCTCTATTTATAGGCAAGCCACAAGTTCAGGGGTAGTTTGAGCATAAAACTAGGGTTTGGTGCGAAATAGAGGGGTAGATGGGCCAAGGGCCCAGCTGTTGGCTCGCAGGCCCATCACTTGGGCCAGACAGTCCGAGTCGGAGTGACCGGACAGTCCGGGGTAGCCGGACACTCCGGGTAGTGTCCGGGTAGTGTCCGAATTGGCCTTCTGAATGTCCATGCTAGGTTGGGGCTGGTGCAGGCCGGACACTCCGGCTCAGTCAGCTTCAGGACAGGTGCAGCTTCAGGGCTCGTGGGTCGATGCGGCGGGGGTTCGTACCTGATGATGCACAGAGTAGTGGTATGAAGTAGCAAGCCATCCAGGTGTATGTCAAAGTCACATGATGAGAGGAGCGAATTCACCTTATCTGGAAGGAGCTTGGCTCGAGCACGGGTCATCGGTTCACTTCGGGGACTCGGTGGTGTAGATGTAGGAGCGTCCGTAGGACGAGACGCATCAGCTACGCCAACAACTTTCAATGGAAGCCCCTCAAGTACCTCCAAGCCTTCCTTCAAGCCCACACTTCCTCAAGGATAACTGCCCCCAAGTGGCAAACAAGCAAAGAGTGACACGCCTTTCAATGGTGAGTGCTACAAGTGTGGAGGTAAAGGACACAAGTCGGCCGAATGTGGAAACAAGAAAGTCTTGTTCATCCATGACAATGGTGATGAAGAGTACTTGAGTGAAGATGAATTTGATGCCCGAGTCAAGGAAGCAATGGCAAGGCAACGAGTGGAAGATGACGAAGAACTCATCATGTGTGAACATGACGCAAGTCCATCGCTTGTCGTCACAAGGATCTTGACCACTCAAGCACAAGAGCATGAAGACCAACGCTCCAATATCTTCCAAACACGAGCCGGCATCAATGGCAAATCTATGAAGGTGATCATTGACGAAGGGAGTTGTCACAACCTTTCTAGCACCGAGTTGTGTGAGAAGCTCAACCTCACCCTCCATCCGCACAAGCACCCCTACCACGTGCAATGGCTAAGTGACCAAGGGTCCGTGAAGATCAAGAATACCGTATCAGTCTCTTTCGCCATTGGTCCTTACAAAGATACGGTGGAGTGTGATGTGGTTCCTATGACAGTTTGCCACATGCTTCTTGGTCGACCATGGCAATTTGACAAGGCTGATCAACATGATGGTCGCACCAATGTATACACCTTCAAATGGCTCAACAAAACATGTGTTTTTCAACCAATGACTCCTAGCCAAATAATTATGGACAATGCAAAGGCTTTAGCGAGGGTGCAAAGCACAACACCAACTTGTGAGAAGAGCGGCGAGAGAGAGAACCACCTCATAGTGAGTGAGAGCCACAAGCCAAACTCGAGTGGAAAAACTAAGAGTGTTCTCCTTGCCACCAAAGTGAGATGAGAGATGTTCGCAACAACCCATCCATCTTGCACTATTTCTTCCTTTGCAAGAGACTAGCGCAAGGAATTAACCAATATTCCTCCATCTTTGATGATTGTTTTGCAGGAATTCAAGGATGTCTTCCCCGAAGAGCTCCCACATGGACTACCTCCTCTTCGCGGCATCGAACATCGCATTGAACTCATCCCAGGTGCACCTCTTCCAAACCGCGCCGCTTACCGCACGAACCCGGAGGAGACAAAGGAGATTGAACGTCAAATCAACCAACTCGTCTCCAAAGGTTTGATCCAAGTTAGCACTAGTCCAAGTGTCGTACCCGTGATTCTTGTTCCAAAGACGGATGATATGTTACGGTTATGCATGGACTGCCGTCCAATCAATGTTATCACCGTGCGTTATCGACATCCCATACCACGTCTCGATGACATGCTTGATGAGTTGTGTCGAGCCACTATTGTTTCGAAAATTGATCTTCGTAGTGGTTACCATCAAATACGTATGGCTGAAGGTGATGAGTGGAAAACTGCCTTCAAGACCAAACTTGGTCTCTATGAATGGTTGGTTATGCCCTTTGGTTTATCAAATGCCCCATACACCTTCATGCTCCTCATGAATCATATCTTGCGTTCTCTCATTGGAAAAAGTGTTGTTGTCTATTTCGTTGATATTCTTGTTTATAGCAAATCACTTGAGGACCATATAACACATGTCAAGGAAGTTTTGCAAATCCTTCGACATGAAAAGATTTATGCTAATCTTCCCAAGTGCACTTTTGCTAAAGACAAGTTGTTTTTTCTTGGATTTGTTGTTTCTGTGAAGGGAATTGAAGTTGATGTTTCCAAGGTAAAAGACATACGAGATTGGCCCATCCCAACAAATGTGAGTGAACTCCGAAGTTTTCATGGGTTGGCCGGTTTCTATCGTCGCTTTGTGAAAGACTTATCGACCATTGCTTGTACCCTTAATGAATTGACCAAAAAGAATGTCACCTTCGTGTGGGGCAAGGCACAACAAAAAGCTTTTGATGAACTTAAAAGGAGGCTCACCGAAGCACCTCTTCTTGTGTTACCGGATTTCACAAGAACTTTTGAGATAGAGTGCGATGCTAGTGGTATTGGCATTGGACGAGTCCTTATGCAAAATGGACGTCCTATAGCCTACCATAGCGAGAAACTCGATGGCGCTCGCCTTAATTATCCAATTTATGACAAAGAGCTTTATGCCTTAGTTCGTGTCCTTCAAGTTTGGCAACACTACCTATGGCCTAAGAAATTTATCATACATTCCGACCATGAGTCGTTGAAATATCTCAAAGGCCAAGCCAACTTGAGTAAGAGACACGCTAAGTGGGTTGAGTTCATGGAATCTTTTCCGTACATTGTCAAGTATAAGAAGGGCAAAGATAATGTAGTTGCGAACGCTTTGTCTCGCAAGCACACAAGCCTTCTTACGAGACTTGAAATCAACGTGTTGGGTCTTGAGGAAATAGAATCTTTGTATGCTTCCAACCCGTTCTTTGAACCAATTTTCGCAAAGTGCTCCATTGACAAAGGGTTTGATGATTTCTATTTGCATAAAAGCTTTCTCTTTAAACAAAACAAGCTTTGCATTCCGAAATCGTCGCTCCAACTTTTGCTTCTCCAAGAATCTCATGTTGGTGGCCTTATGGGTCACTTTGGCCGTGACAAGACATTGGACATGCTCTCCACTCATTACTTTTGGCCCAAGATGAAGCGCGACATGGAGCGCTACGTTCAACGATGCACGACATGTGTTCAAGCTAAGTCGCAAGCTAACCCTTATGGTCTTTATATGCCATTGCCTATTCCTCATACACCTTTGTCCGACATTAGCATGTATTTCATGTCAGGATTGCCTAGATCTAAGCATGGTCATGATTCTATCTTTGTTGTCGCGGATTGCTTTTCCAAAATGGCACACTTCATACCGTTCCATAAGACCGACGATGCTTCACATGTTGCCAATTTGTTTTTCAGGGAAATCGCCCGTCTTCACGATGTGCCACGAACAATCGTCTCCGCCCGCGACGTCAAATTCATGAGCTACTTATGGAAGATCCTCATGGCCAAGATCGGCGTCAAGCTCCTCTTTTCATCCGCGTCACATCCTCAAACTGATGGACAAACCGAGGTTGTCAATCGAAGCCTCGGAACTATTCTACCCGTGCTGATCAAGAAGAACTTGAAGGATTGGGAGGAATGCATTCCCCATGCCGAGTTCGCCTACAACCATGCCAAGCACTCAACAACCAAGATGAGTCCATTCAAGATCGTCTATGGTTTCGAGCCCATCACCGCACTCGACATCCTACCACTACCTCTCCATGAGCGCACAAACATGGACGTCGAGAAGCACGCACAAGCTATGAAGAAACTTCATGAAGAAACAAGAGCTACTATCGAACAACAGGTCCTTCGCCAAGCTTCAAGGTTGAACAAGGACAAGAAGGAGATGATCTTTGAAGAAGGTGACCTTGTGTGGATACACCTAAGCAAAGACCGCTTCCCCAAGGAACGTGACTCCAAGCTCAAGCCAAGAGGAGATGGTCCCTTCAAGGTCCTCAAAAGAATCAACAACAACGCCTACATCATCGACATACCGACCTCCAAGTACCCTGCAAGCAATACATTCAATGTCAAGGATCTCTCACCCTACCATGGAGATGTTCAAGATGATATCCATGAAGAGTCGAGGATGACTCTTTCCCAAGGGGGGGAGCTGATGCAGCCCGTCCTATGGACGCTCCTACATCTACACCAACAAGTCCCCCAAGTGGACCCATTACTCGTTCCCGAGCCAAACTCCTACAAGCTAAGGTGAACTCGCTCCTCTCCTCGTGCCAATTTGATACCTCCTTGGATGGTGTGCTACTTCATGCAAATACTCTATGCATCATCAGGTTCGAAGCCTCGACACATCCCCAAGCACCCAAGGATGGAGAACAAGAAGCAGAGTGTGAAGCAGAAGCCGCTGGAGCTGCTCAGACCGGAGTCTCCGGTCTGCGCACACCGGAGTCTCCGGTCCACCAAAGTCTCTGGCCTGAAGACCCTGGAGACTCCGGCCCACTCTCCGGTCTGACCCCTGCACCGGGCCCTGGGACAATCTGAAGGCCCCTCCGGAGGCTGGTCCGAAGACTGACCAGAATATCCGGCCTAGACCAGAGTCTTCGGTCCACCACATCAGAGTCTCCGGTCCACCACACCGGAGTCTCTGGTCCGACCGACGCCAGGCAGGAAAAGGCCTTTGGGCCCGTGGCCCATGTACCCCTTAATCCGTCCAGAACTAGTCTTTTATTCCTAAAGTACCCCTGTTTAAGTGGCTGGCCTATATATTGATGCAGCCCGTCCTACGGCTGCTCCTACATCTACACCAACAAGTCCCCCAAGTGGACCCATGACTCGTGCCCGAGCCAAACTCCTACAAGCTAAGGTGAACTCGCTCCTCTCCTTGTGCCAATTTGATACCTACTTGGATGGTGTGCTACTTCATGCAACTACTCTATGCATCATCAGCTACGAAGCCCCGACACATCACCAAGCACCCAAGGATGGAGAACAAGGAGCAGAGCATGAAGGAGAAGCTGCTGGAGCTGCTCAGACCAGAGTCTCCGATCTGCGCCCAATGGAGTCTTCGGTCCACCAAAGTCTACGGCCTGAAGACCCTGGAGACTCCAGCCCACTATCCGGTCTGACCCCTGCACCGGGCCCTGGGACAATCTGAAGGCCCCTCCGGAGGCTGGTCCAGAGACTGACCGGAATCTCCGGTCCACCACACCGGATTCTCCGGTCCAACCGACGCCAGGCAATAAAAGGCCTTTGGGCATGTGGCCCATGTACCCCTTAGTCCATCCAGAACTTATCTTTTATTCCTAAAGTACCCCTGTTTAAGTGGCTGGCCTATATATAGTCCCCACCTCCATTGTAAACCCTAGGCATGATAGTTGGAATTAGTGGAAACCCCTTGTGGATCTATCTAGTTCTTGCCTCATGCTTCTTTGACAAAGGAGCACCAAATATCCCAAACCTCGTTGGAGGTTGCATCGTGCCTCCGCGTTGTACAAGGCCTTGGCATCAGTGTCCCTTTGCCAAGACGTCAAGATCTCGCCGAGTCTCCCATATCGCCGTGTCGGTTCGAGAGAGAGTCCTTCGCCCGACGCTGATCCTAGGGATTGCGCCGGACCAGTCACCGCCGACGTGAGCTATTGGTGTGTATCGTGGTTTTGTGTGTGTGTTCATCGCGTTCTTCGTGCGTGAGTTCGTCATGTTCATCCTATCCTCCTTCCCCCGCACTCCATCCTCGATTTGAGTGGGATTCGTGAAAGATCGGCCACCCTAGAGGTTTGCCCTCAACATATTGGTATCAAGAGCTTCGTTTCTCACGAATCTGCCACAATTTTTTCTTCTATCCACCAAAAATTCGAAAATCCCCAAAAAAGAGCCCCATATTTGCCTTTGGATCGATCACTTGATTTGGCGTGTTATTTTTGGTTTTGATCCGACCAAACCTTGTCTTAGAAGTTGGTCCAGCTTTATCCTGCGTTTTCCCAGCCCAATTTGGCCAATTTTTCGCGGATTTGAGGACCCAAGGCGTGGATTTCCGCTCAAGAACACGAGCAGTTCGCGATCTGACTCTAGACCGGAGTCTTCGGCCTGCACACCGGAGTCTCCGGCCTACAACGGAGTCTCCGGCCTATCCACACCAGAGTCTCCGGCCTAGACCGGAGTTTCCGGCCTAAAACCCCGGAGTCTCCGGCCTGACGCCTGATTTTGACAGTTTTGCCTCTAATCTTGCATTGGCTAATTTCCTCTTGTTTGTTTGTGCCCGTGTGCGTGTCACCAACTAACAGCAAGCTTCCGCATCGACAATCCCCGTGCTCATTAACACTACGGCCCACGAACATCATCCCGCACCACCGATGCCAAGTTCATCATCACCAACGAAGGTATAACTTGCGTCACCTTGTTAACCCCTATCTTCCTTTTTGTGTACCTATCCCATGAGAGTGGCTCATCTTGTGTTTGCTTGAGCATTGTGCATTTGTCCTTGGATAGTGAGAGTGCAAGAGCAATATCAAGTGTGACTAGGTAGCATCAAGGGAGAGCAAAAAAAAGATACAAAGAAAAAGCAAAAGAAAAATAGTCTCCCCTTGCAAAAGAGTCTCAAAGCTTGTAAGCAAGAGAAAAAGAAGAGTTCCCAAGGCAAGTGCACAAATCCGTTGCTCATTTTTTCTTTGCAAACGAGCCATGGTCTCTCCTTACATTGGCACGACAACGAGCTTAGTCTTCGTTAGGACATTTTGTTTGCTCATTTTCATACTCGTGTCAATCCCAACTATCTCCACGTGTGTGTATATAGTCGTAGGTTCTCGTTGCTCTTTTGAGTTGTTGACCTTCGCCTTTGACTTGAGTTTTGTTGGATTTTACCCACTTTTGACTATCCTTTTCTTTTGGTTGGTTCTTTGGCTTTCCACAATCCTAACCTACCACCAACAAGCTTTTGAGAGTTAGTTCTTTCTTTAGTGTGAGTTTTCTTTGCAATTCCACTTCGCACGCTTATAGCTCTCACTTGTGGTTTCTAGTTTGGTGCAATCCCCAAGGTGAGGAACAAGGCTAACACCACCATATTCCACTTCCATATACAATACTTGTGTGTCTTGCATGATGGATATGCACACGGTGAGTCGAGCCAACCACCTCCCCAAGAAGAAGATCAAGGACCGTACATGACGCGCGCAAGTCACTTCATCGTTCGATAAGAGTTCTGTGAACGTTGCCAAGCCCTTGAGACGCGACAAGATGAACAATTTGGCGAGACGCAAGCCGAGTTCAAGAACATCGATAACCGCTTCGATGGCCTCAAACGACAAATGCACGCAATGCATCACAACTTCGGCCACCAAAATGAAGCACTCCAACGCTCCGTTGCCGAAACAAATGACAACCTTCGACACCTCATCGACGGTATGGCAAGGCCATGTTCACGCGCATCAAGCTCTTCCAGCTCTTCGCGTCATCATGCTCCTCCTCAACAAGATCTTCACCCAAGTCCTCCAAGACGCAATGATGCCCCCGTGGTTGAAGATGGAAGTTCTTCGAACTATGTACCTTCCCCACGGCACGCCGCAACGTCAAGTTATGATGGTGATTTCTCTTCAAGGCCACGAGCAAGGCAAGAAGCACACCGTCATCACGCAAGGGCATTAGTGATCCAACAAGAGCAACCACAACAAGAACCGCAAGTACAATCGCAAGTCTACCACCATCGACCGTGACACATACTTGACACAACAAGTGATGACTCCAATTTGGAGAATCAAGCTCGTCATCGACATGAAGCTCTCCAAGATCCTCCTCCTCGTCATCAACGTCATGAACATCCGCACCGACACCATGGTCATCACGAGGCGCCTCCTCCACCTCAACAAAACTTGGAGCGTCAAGTGATACAAGTTGAGCGACACCCACCACGTCAAGAGGCTCATGACCATGTTCTTCGCCGTGAGGCCCATGTGCCTAATCAACATCACCAACCGAGTAACGAGCCTCCTCTTTGTCACCAACCGCGTCATGAGGCTCCTCATCCTCAACAACCTCATGGGGCCCAAGTGCCTCAACACCGTCAACAACCGCGTCAAGAGCAAGAGCAAGCTCCTCAACAACAATATCAAGAGCAAGCTCCACAACAAGGTCGCGAGAACCAAGTTCCACCACATCAACCACAAGATCATCAACAAGGTCACCAAGCTCGTCGCAATGACCGCAATGATGAAGAAACTTTCAGCAAGCTCAAGTTCAAAATGCCCAAGTTCACTAGATCAAATGACCCCGAAGAATACCTCTCGTGGGCACTCAAAGTCGACAAGATCTTCCGCATGCACAACTATAGCAATGAGAAGATGGTCGCCATGGCTTCGCTTTTGTGAACTCGCTCCTCTCCTCGTGCCAATTTGATACCTCCTTGGATGGTGTGCTACTTCATGCAAATACTCTATGCATCATCAGGTTCGAAGCCTCGACACATCCCCAAGCACCCAAGGATGGAGAACAAGGAGCAAAGTGTGAAGCAAAAGCCGCTGGAGCTGCTTAGACCAGAGTCTATGGTCTACGCACACCGGAGTCTCTGGTCCACCAAAGTCTCCGGCCTGAAGACCTCGGAGACTCCAGCCCACTCTCCGGCTCCCACTGCACTGCACTGGACAATCAAGGCCCCTCCGAGGCTGGTCAGGAGATCGACTGAATCTCCGGCCTAGACCGGAGTCTCCGGTCCACCACACCGGTGTCTCCGGTCCGACCGATGCCAGCCATGAAAAGGCCTTTGGGCCTGCGGCCCATGTACCCCTTAGTCCGTCCAGAACTTGTCCTTTATTCCTAAAGTACCCCTGTTTAAGTGGCTAGCCTATATATAGTACCCCACCTCCATTGTAAACCCTACGCATGATATTTGGAATTAGTGGAAACCCCTTGTGGATCTATCTAGTTCCTGCCTCATGCTCCTTTGACAAAGGAGCACCAAATATCCCAAACCTTGTTGGAGTTTGCATCGTGCCTCCGCGTTGTACAAGGCCTTGGCATCGGTGTCCCTTTGCCAAGACATCAAGATCTCACCGAGTCTCCCATCTCGCCATGCCAGTTCGAGAGAGAGTCCTCTGCCCGATGCCGATCCTAGGGATTGCGCCAGACCGGTCACCGCCGGCGTGAGCTATTGGTGTGTATCGTGGTTTTGCGTGTGTGTGTTCATCGCGTTCTTCGTGCGTGAGTTCGTCGTGTTCATCCTATCCTCCTTCCACCGCACTCCATCCTCGATTTGAGTGGGATTCGTGTAAGATCGGGCCACCCTAGAGGTTTGCCCTCAACATATATAGTCCCCCACCTCCATTGTAAACCCTAGGCATGATATTTGGAATTAGTGGAAACCCCTTGTGGATCTTTCTAGTTCTTGCATCATGCTCCTTTGACAAAGGAGCACCAAATATCCCAAACCTCGTTGGAGTTTGCATCGTGCCTCCGTGTTGTACAAGGCCTTGGCATCGTTGTCCCTTTGCCAAGACATCAAGATCTCACCGAGTCTCCCATCTCGCCGTGCCAGTTCGAGAGAGAGTCCTCTGCTCGACACCGATCCTAGGGATTGCGCCGGATCGGTTACCGCCGGCGTGAGCTATTGCTGTGTATCGTGGTTTTGCGTGTGTGTGTTCATCACGTTCTTCGTGCATGAGTTCGTCGTGTTCATCCTCCCCTCCTTCCCCCCCGCACTCCATCCTCGATTTGAGTGGGATTCGTGAAAGATCGGGCCACCCTAGAGGTTTGCCCTCAACAAGCAAGTACACCTTCGTTTGGTTCTAATGCTCGGAAACCCGCTGCTCCTGTTGCTAGTTCGGGTTCCAACATGTCTACGGCACGTACTCGTGATGTGGTGTGCCATACTTGTGGAGGTAGAGGGCACTACCAGAAAGATTTTCCAAACAACAAGGTTATGTTTGTTAATGAACAAGGTGAAGTAGAAAATGGAGATGAAGCTTCTGACACTGATCTTGATGACGGCGAGGATGGTGCACCCACTATTGTTGTATCTTCACGTGTACTTAGTGTGCAACCGGTTGAGGAATCCCAGCATTGCAACTTGTTCCAAGCAAAAGCTCTAGTTGGACCAAACAAAGCTTGCAAGGTCATTATTGATGGAGGTAGCTGCAGAAATCTTGCAAGTAAGGAACTATGTGCCAAACTGAATTTGACATACTTACCTCATTCGAAGCCATATTACATACAATGGTTGAGCAACAATGGTGAGATGAAGGTAAATCATATGGTACGTGTGAATTTTCAAATAGGACCATACAAAGATTCTATTGATTTTGATGTGGTTCCTATGACTGTTTGTCACCTACTATTGGGTCGGCCTTGGCTCTATGATTGCCATGTGCAACACAATGGCCGAGTCAATACATATCATTTGGAATTCAAAGGGAAGAAGATTACTATGCAGCCAATGACACCACAAGAGATTGTGAATGATTCTCGCCAAAAGATAGAGATAAACTTGAGGGAAGATACTACCACTCGGCGAGACTGTGTGACAACTGTTCCTGATGTAATTGAGCCTAAATTGAGTGATATAACAAAAAGTGAGAGAGTGCCTGGGTTATTGATACCAGCCACCAAGGAGGATATGAGAGAGTTTCGTGAGGATCCTACAGCCATGCCACTTGCGCTCATGTATAAGGGCGAGGTATTGGTTTCTATAGGCGCTTTGTGAAAGATTTTAGCACCATTGCTGCACCTTTGAATGATTTGACAAAGAAAGGTGTTCCTTTTGTATGGGGCACGGCCCAAGACATTGCATTTGATACATTGAAATGTTTGCTTGCTTCTGCACCATTGCTTGCATTACCTGATTTTTCGAAGCAATTTGAAGTTGAATGTGATGCTAGTGGTATAGGCATAGATGGTGTTTTGATGCAAGAGGGTCGGCCTATAGCTTACTTTTCTGAGAAATTGACTGGTGCTCGTTTGGATTATTCAATCTATGATAAAGAATTGTATGCACTTGTTAGAGTACTTGAGGTTTGGCAACATTATTTGTAGCCAAAGGAATTCATCATACATTCTGATCATGAAGCATTTAAATACTTGAAAGCTCAATCAAACTTGCATAGAAGATTAGCTAAATGGGTTGAGTTCATTGAGTCTTTTCCTTACATCATTAATTATAAGAAGGGAAAAGAGAATGTTGTTGCTGATGCTCTATCTAGGAAGAATATGCTATTAACCAATCTTGATGTTAAAATTCCTGGATTAGAAGCTATTTGTGCACTTTATGCAACTGACCATGATTTTGCTGAACCATATCGTTTGTGTGCTCTTAGAAACGCATGGGATAAGTATCACATACATGATGGCTATTTGTTTCGAGCTAACAAACTATGTATTCCAGAATCGTCGTTGTGTTTGTTCTTAGTGCAGGAATCACATGCTGGTGGTTTGATGGGTCACTTTGGGTGTGAGAAGACGTTGCTCATGCTTGCTGATCACTTTTATTGGCCCAAGATGAGGCGTGATGTGTACAAATTTGTGAGCCGATGTATTACATGTCACAAGTCGAAATCTAAGCTGAAGCCTCATGGTTTGTATACACCTCTCTCTGCACCTACTACTCCATGGGAAGACATTAGTATGGATTTTGTGCTAGGTCTACCTAAAACTCAGAGAGGTCATGATTCTAGATTTGTGGTAGTGGATAGGTTCTCTAAGATGGCTCATTTTATTGCCTGCCACAAAAGCGACGATGCGTCGCATGTTGCTAACCTGTTTCTCAGGGACATCGTGAGATTACATGGAGTACCTAAGACGATTGTTTCTGACCGTGATGTGAAGTTCATGAGCTACTTTTGGAAGACCTTATGTGGGAAGCTAGGAACGAAGCTGCTGTTCAGCACTACATGTCATCCCCAAACAGATGGTCAAACGGAGGTGGTGAATAACACATTGTCACAGCTGCTAAGGACCATGATTAAAAAGAATCTGCAGGAGTGGGAAGAATGTTTGCCACATGTTGAGTTCGCTTACAACAGGGCTGTGCATTCAACTACTCAGCTTTGTCCTTTTGAGGTGGTGTATGGCTTCAAGCCATTGACGCCACTTGATATGCTGCCTCTGCCATTACATGAGAGAGTTGATATGGAGGCATCAAAATGTGCTGATTACGTGAAGAAAATTCATGAGAAGACTAGAGAGGCAATTGAGAAGAAAGGCAAGAACATTGCTGCTGCAAGGAATCAAGCAAGAAAGGAAGTGTTGTTCGAGCCTGGAGATATGGTTTGGGTGCATCTGCGCAAGGACAGATTTCCACTACTTTGCAAGTCCAAATTGAAGCCGTGTGGTGCTGGTCCTTACAAGGTGTTAGCCAAAATTAATGATAATGCCTACTCAGTTGATATACCTATTGAGGTGTTTGGTGGCGCTAGCAACAGCTTCAACGTTGCTGATTTGTCACCATATGCTGGAGAAGACCTTGGAGCATCGAGATCGATGCCTTTTGAAAGGGGGAGATGATGAGGACATCCCTACAGTTACACCTACCCCAATTGATAATGAAGATGTTCCAATGTTCCAGTTGCAAAGAAGGATCAATCCAATGAGATAAGGATTGGACCAATCACAAGAGCTCGTGCTAAGCTACTAGAACAACAGGTGAACTTGTTTCTTAATGAACCTGGTGTTTTTATTAATGAGAATTTTATACTACCTAAGTCTTTGAACTATTGCATGATCAGGTACTTAGGAGAAGAAGGCATATTAAGGAGCGAGGAGGAAATGGAACAAGGTGTGTTGATCAATGAAGAATGCGCGAGGGAGGAGCGGGAGGAAGCGCAAGGAGCTGTCCAAGACAAAGATCAACAAGAGATGGAAGTTCTCTGACGCAGCAGAGAAAAGCCCCAGTTCTCTGCCACGGCAGGAAAACAGAGTCCAACTCTGCCACGACAGGCTGCCACGGCAGAGAAAGCGACTACAACTCTGCCACGGCAGAGTCAGTTTGACCGAACCCAAGTTGGGTCGGTTTGTATCCCTAGGCCGCCGCCCCTTGGACCCTTAAATAGATGGGGGCGCTTTAGCTTTATTCTTTAGACCATGTTAAAATATTTTGGAGATGTTTCTTTCATAGAACCTCTGAAATTACCCTGTGTTCGAATTCTACAACTATAATTGAGTGTGATCTGTTGTTCCATTGGGAATTAGTAGATTGCATACTACCGTTCGTGGTCACGGCTGCGTGCGCAAGAGTGTGGAGTTGTGAATATCCTACAAGGTTCGAGATCTGTTGCATTGGCATCAGGGATCGAGCGGGAGAGATCATAGCTACGCACTAGTTATCTATCATCCACCATATCATCAACAAGAGCTTGCTGAGAAGATCGGGCCACCCCATATCAGTGCGTATACATCAAGCTATTTTCTGGCGCCGTTGTCGGGGAGTGAAGCGCTATTGGAGAGTGGAACTGGTAAAGGAAACTTCTGCCGTGAGTATTGTTTATTTCTGTTAGTTACTTTATCTCAATATGGATAATTCACTTAGTTTCTTATTTTGTAATGCTACTACCTCTGCCAAGGTAGTAGATGAATCACCACCTGCTGAAAATGATACTTTTAAGATACCTACAAGAATTGTTGATCGTGTTATGGATAACTCCTATTTTGGAGATGGAACTATCCATCCTGGTGATCATTTGCTCTTTATACACGAATTATGCGGGTTGTTCAAGTGTGCAGGTATTACAACAGATCAAGTCAAGAAGTAGTTATTCTCATTATCACTGAAAGGAAGAGCTGAGGAATGGTACAAGCTACTGAAGAATGGCCAATCTCTTGAATGGGAGGAAGTTGTACCTCTCTTTTATTCAAAATTTTATCCTCCTAGTGAGATTCATAAAGATCGGAATCAAATATAGAACTTTTGGCCTCGTTATGGAGAGTATAGCTCAAGCTTGGGGAGATTGAAGTTACTAATGCTCAAATGTCCTATTCATGAGCTCCCTAACAATATTATTATTAATAACTTTTATACAAGGCTTTCTCTTTATGATAAGGATCTATTGGATGCTTCTTGTGCTGGATCATTTACACGCATGGAAGAAGAAGCTAAATGGGATCTTCTAGACCGTACTCAAGACAATGCTTAAGCATGGGAGAATGATATAGGAAGAAAGTCAGTTATAAATTATGATTATGAATGCATTAAATCTTTTATGCAAACTGATGACTTTCATAATATTAGTAATGCTTATGATCTTGATTCTCAAAGTATTACAAATTATTTTAAGGCTTTTGCTTCTTATATTGAAATTCCTAAAAAGAAATGGAATAAGTATCATGCACCATATAAATATATTGTTAATTGTGTTCCTGCAAGAGATACTGAAGTTTATACTGCTAATCATATTTTACCTAAACCTTACATTGAGAAAATGCCTTTCCTAGTTAAGGTAAAGGAACATTCTATGACATCTAGTATGGTTAACGAAAGTACAAAGAAAGCTGTAGAACCCAATGAACAAATAGATGATGAACCTGCAGTAGCAAATATGAAAGACTTTGTCGCTAAAAATGTAGAAAATGGGCACATTATCCTTTGTAAGGATAATTCAAAATTTGTTTCACATCCTAATGAAACTAGGAAAGCTAGTGTCCCTGTGTTTTCTATCAGAATAAGTGATCATTGCTACAATAGTTCATGTGATAGTTATATCGTTAAATTTATGCATGATACTGAAATTTATTATGAGAAAAATGTTCTTATGCATCTCAATAATATTAAGTTTCCTCGCTTTATGTTGAAAGTCTTTATGTTGCACTTGTTTTGCCTTCCTATGCTAGTAGCCTCTGGATTTAAAAATTTATTTTCTTACAAAATTCCTTTGCATAGGAAGTGGGTTAGACTTAAAAACGTGTATAATTGCTTCTTGATGCTCTCTTTTACTTCCATTCATATTCTTATGTGAGCATCATTGAAGTTTATCATGCCTATCTTAATGGCTATAAAGAAAGAAATTGTTGGAAGACAACCCAACATATTTTTGCTTTCAGTTTATTTTTGTTTATTTGAGTCTTGGTAGTTATTGCTTCTGCAATAACCTCTCCTTATCCTTTTTGTTTGGTTTTTGTGTCAAGATCAGCCTCTAATGCGATAGAAGTAAGATTTGGGGAACTTGCTGCCCCAAAACAGATTTTTATGCTTCACTAAAGAAATCGTAAAAAATCCCAGAACGTCGTACTGATCTATAATTTTGTGTGTGCATGCCCCAGGTTATTATTTAACTTTCGTTAGTTTTGCACTTTTTGATTTGAGCAACAGAAGATTTTCTAAAAAATTGATCTTTATCTGCTGGTCTGTTTTGACAGATTTCTGCCATTTCTGCATTTGCCTCTTAAATAGATTTCCTTTTTGAATTCCTTTTGGGCTTTTGAGAGGAGTTGTTTTAGTAGCTTATGTTTTGATGGATTTCGGTTGAAACTGAGCTTAAAGGTTTATTACCTTGCATGGACTAATGTTGCTAATGAGAATTGTGTGAAGTTTTGTGTGAAAGAAATTTCCAAGTTGTAGGAGAAAACAATGTAATAAGATGGTGAATGGTCAAAAGACTCAAGCAATATGTTTATGAAGATGAAGATATTGATGTTATTCAAGTGGTGACTCCGGAAAAATTTATTAAAGACCAAATTCAGAGACCTGCAGAGTCTGTTTTCAAATAGGTAACAATTATGGTAATAAAAGGTCCGCGAAAAACTTTCCAAGTTATATTTTTGCACTCTTTATCTAACATGGAAAATAATGAGTTGAAAGAGGGACGGAAACGGAGCCCGGGAGGCTCACACCACCCCGTGGCGTGGGCCCACCTGGCCGCGCCACCAGGGGGTGTGGCCACCCCGGAGCCCGTCTCTGACCCATTTTCTCCTAGTACTTTCCTTTTGTTGTTAAACTTCGTAATATATAATCCCCGGATCCCCTGGGGTTCGTATAACATGTTCTCGTCGTGTTTTCGTTTCGATCTGTTTCTGTCAGGAACTATTCTCAAAGTTTAGAAGCACAATGGTCTCCGCCAACGATAAGGGCAAGGAGCCTGCGGAAGATGATCTCCAAAAACCTTGGGCAAGAGGAGGAGATTGAGAGTGAAGTTGAAGAGGAGGCAAAGGAAGACCAGCATCCGCACACCAGCACCACCATTGCAAGCATTGGAGTGGTGGAGAATCCTGCCAAGTTCAAAAGGACTGCACAGATGTCCACTGGAGGGAAGGTTCCACATCATTGCTTGGCTTCACGGTCACCTCCTCCACGCACCAAGAATCCCTTCCATAACCTTATTCATGAGCAGCAATTCCAAAATATGCCCAAGAAAAAATTACCCTCCAATTGGATATGCCTCGTTCTAACCATGCAGGAAAAGAAGACTTTAAGGAGGAAGAGTGGGGAAAGAATCGCAGGAGCTGGGATTCACAGCCCGATATGATCATGAACCGCATTGAGCACAATTCGGAGTTGATTCGTACTCTCACCTTCGAGATTGAGGATTTGAGGGAATTGATTGAAAAGCTCATCGAGAGAACACCATCACCACCGAAGGAGTAATTCGTCATCATCTTTTGGCATCCCCTTGGTTTGTTCCAAGTTTGGGGGAGTGCCGCGGTATCACATCACTATCTTTCATCTTTTTACCTTTTTAGTAGAGTCATATCATGAATAGAGAAGTTATCATATATGATGGTTTGCATTGTGGAAGTATCTCCCCTCTCGTTAGTTATCTATGTATCCCTTGGTGTGAGTTGCCGTTATGGAATATTAGTGAGAAGTTCTATCATTCACTTTTTGCACATCTTATATTAGTTTGCAATTTCAGTTATATGATTGATCTTGTTGTTAGTATTGGTATCACTGTGGGATCATTAAGTAAATTTAGTTGGTTTTGGCAAACCTAGCTCTAGTTAGTAGCAACACTATTTGAGAATTGAATGAAAAAGAGAAAAGTACTTTTAAGAAATATAATTTCATCATCTTTCTTTCTTGATGGGCTCATAAGCTTTGTATTCTCTAGTTAAGATCTTTTGTGCTTCCAAGGAAGATTGCATGTTTGTTTTTATCACTTGTATGTTTGTTTGTTTCCTTCAACTCTTATGCTTGCTACCCAGCCTTGCTAGCCAAAAACCTGTACTGAGAGAGAATGTTTCTCGTGCATCCAATCCTTAAACCAAAACCTATGCCATTTGTGTCCACCATACCCACCTATTAGCATTATTGCTATTCCAAGTAAATTCATTTTTTTATCTACCTTCCAAATTAAACTTGTTATGTGAAAATTAGTGATTAAAGCTCACACGAACTTGATGGCACACTTTACTTTCTTGCACTTAATAAACCTGGACCATTGTGCCCATCTATGTTGTGTATATGCTTGCGCTTTGTAAGTTGTGAATTAGCAGAACCATGTTACCATGGGGAACTCTTTCAACATTTCACTTTATTTAGTTGATATCATGTTCTTTTACTTATGGATCCTGGCGGTGTGAAATAAAAGGGGAACTTGTAAAGCTCATGGAGTTTGTATATGTGTTAGAGAAACGCCTGGGCGGCTAGCCTAAGCCATGCCTAATCATGGTGGAAACTTGTAGCATAACCATAGTGAGCAATCTATGAAGCATCCTCAATAAAAAAACCTATGCAAATAGGAAATAAAAAACCCTATGCAAATAGGAAATAAAAGCCTATGCAAATAGGAAATGAAAGGATCATTGAGATGCTCATTGTCTGTTGCCTTGTCATTTTGATATGGGAAAGCTCCTGTATCATGGGGCAAGGGGTACCCCGTTGGTGGTTCTCTATGATACACATGTACTTACAATGATAAGAACTTACTCGTGACTAAAGTTGAGTAGCATGAGGTTCGGTACTTGTAAGCAAGGGGCATGAGATTTTCAGCTTATAACTTGTCAGGCATATCCTCATATTTGTTCACTTTAACCTTAGTCACCTAAAGATGCTTATGATAGGGGCAATGAGAGCTGAAAGCTAATAAGTACCATAATTTTTGGAAGCTCTTTATGAAACTTGAATCCCTGCTTCCTTCTATGAAGGGCCTTTCTTTTTTACTTTTATGTTGAGTCTCCATCTTATATCTTTATGCACCTATTGAGAGAGCGTAGTGGTCATTCTTAGTTTAATGTGCATTATCACAAAACTTGTTGATTGATTCATAACTTTGATATTGCTTGTTCTTAAACTATTTGTATCTAGTCACCCTTATGAACTTTCAAGGTGATATGGGGTGGCCCGATCTTCTCAGCAAGCTCTTGTCGATGATGATGGTGGATGATAGATAACTAGCACGTAGCTATGATCTCTCCCGCTCGAACCCTGATGCCAATGCAACAACTCTCAAACCTTGTAGGATATTCACAACACCACACTCTTGCGCACGCAGCCGTCGACCATGAATGGTAGTTTGAAATCTACTAATTCCTGATGGAACAACAGATCACACTCAATTGCAATTGGTAGAATTTGATCACAGGGTAATTCCAGAGGTTCTATTAAAGAAACAACTCCAAAATAATTTTAACATAGTCTAAAACCCTAAACTAGTGTGCCCCATCTATTTATGAGTCTAGGTTGCGGCGGCCTAATGTGGGATCCGAGTTGGTCCCACCCAACTAGATATAAACCAACACAAAAAAGGGTTCGGCCACTTGACTCTGCTGTGGCAGAGTTTTAGGCTGTTTCTCTGCCGCGGCAGCCTGCCGTGGCAGAGCTGGACTCAGTTTTCCTGCCACGGTAGCCTGCCATGGCAGAAAACGGGTGCTTTTCTCTACCGCGGCAGAGAAGTTGCTCCACTTGTTGATCTTCATCTTGGACAACTCCTTGCGCTTCCTCCCTCTCCTCCCTCGCGCATTCTTCATTGATCAACACGCCATGTTCCATTAGCTCCTCGCTCCTTGCTATGCCTTCTTCTCCCAAGTACCTAATCATACAATAATTCAAAGACTTAGGTAGTACAAAATTCTCATTAACTAAAACACCAGGTCCATTAAGAAACAAGTTCACCTGTTGTTCTAGTAGCTTAGCTCGAGCTCTTGTAATTGGTCCAATCCTTATCTCATTGGATTGATCTTTCTTTGCAGCAATTGGAACATCATCATTAGCAATTGGGGTAGGTGTAATTGTAGGGATGTCCTCATCAGAAGGTGTCCTATGCATTTATGTTTTGCTACACCATGAGGGACAAGCTGAATATCATTCTCATTATGTTTTCTATATGTGAAACAAACAAACGTCTTGTAAAGCATTGTTATTCATGAATCTTTTGTTTGTACCTTTTCAAGTTACAACATAGTTGCTATGTCTTATTGTTAGAACTATATCTTTCATGCTATGTTAAAGTACTATGATCCCAGCTATCAATGTTTTACAAATACTTTGATCAAGATTGTGATGGTGCATGTCATGATGCAGTCCGTCCTACGGACGCCTCTACATCTACACCACCAAGCCCCCCAAGTGGACCGATGACTCGCGCTCGAACCAAACTCCTCCAAGCTAAGGTGAATTCGCTCTTGTACTCATGTGACTTCGATACACCACTGGATGGCTTGCTACTTCATGCTCCGAAACTATGCATCATCAGGTACGAAGACACGAGCCAGAGGAGCGACACGGCAGCCAACAGCTGCCAGGAGACCCCGGTACTACCGGCCCCTGGAAGCGGTACTACCGCGCAAGCGGTAATACCGCTCATGGACAGTGGTACTACCGCCCGGGGCAGAGAGATGGACCCGAAGCCCTAGATCCCACCGATACTACCGCAGTCAACAAGCGGTACTACCGCGTGCACCTGAAGACTCACGCCAAAGCTTCTGCCCGCTCCGGTACTACCGCACCCTTCCAGCGGTACTACCGCTCAACCGACCGGTACTACCGGACACCCTAGGGCCTGCGCTCTAGCTCGGCCCTTTGGCCTTGTAACGCCCCCTTTTGATACTTTTGTTGCCTAAACTACCCCTGAACTTGTGGCTGGCCTATATATAGCCCCCCACCTCTATTGTAAACCCTAGGCATGATATTTGGAATTAGTGGAAACCCCTTGTGGATCTTTCTAGTTCTTGCCTCATGCTCCTTTGACAAAGGAGCACCAAATATCCCAAACCTCGTTGGAGTTTGCATCGTGCCTCCGCATTGTACAAGGCCTTGGCATCGGTGTCCCTTTGCCAAGACGTCAAGACCTCACCGAGTCTCCCATCTCCCCGTGCCGGTTCGAGAGAGAGTCCTCCGCCCGACGCCGGTCCTAGGGATTGCGCCGGACCGGTCACCACCGGCGTGAGCTATTGGTGTGTATCGTGGTTTTGCGTGTGTGTGTTCATCGCGTTCTTCGTGCGTGAGTTCGTTGTGTTCATCCTCCCCTCCTTTCCCCGCACTCCATCCTCGATTTGAGTGGGATTCATGAAAGATCGGGCCACCCTAGAGGTTTGCCCTCAACATATTGGTATCAAGAGCCAGGTTGCTCATGAATTCCCCCACAAGTTTTTCTTCTATCCACCAATTTTTTTGAAAATCCCCAAAAAAGAGCCCCAAATTTGCCTTCGGACCGATCTCTGGATTTGGTGCGTTTTTCGTGGTTTTGGTCCATAGATCTGTTGCTGGAGGTATCGATCTACCTTCTTTGTGTGTCCCTAGCCCCAATTTTGTTCAGTTTTCCGCCAATTTGAGGATTTTTGGGCCGATTGTGCATTCAAGTTCGAGATCCACGCGCCCAGGAATCCATGAAGTGGTACTACTGGCAAGCGGAACTACCGGCTGTTCACAGCGGTACTACCGATCACCGGTACTACCGGACTTTTTGAGCGGTACTACCGCCCCTGTCTGACTAGAAATTTTTTACCACCATTTTGGTTCGCTAATTTTAGTATTGGTTTGTTCGTGTTTCGCATGCGTGTCTCCCAACTAACTTCAAGCTTCCACAACAATATTCACATCCCGCGCTCATCGACACCGCGACACCGAACATCATCCCCTACACCGGTAGCAAGTCATCAATACCAAAGGTATAACTTGCTCCACCTTGTTAACCCTTCTTCCTTGTGTGTATCTGTCCTATGAGAGCAGCTCATTTTATGTTTGCCTAAGCATTGTGCACTTGTCCTTGGAAAGTGAGAGTTCGAGAGCAAATACAAGAGTTAACATAGTAGTATAGAAAGGGAGAAAAAGAATTAAAAAAGAGAGATAAAAAGAGAAAGCAAAAGAAAAATAGAAGGATACATAGTCTCCCAATACAAAGAGAGTCTCAAGCTTGTAAGCAAAGAGAGAAAAAGAGCGCGACCGAGGCAAGTGCACAAATCCGTTGCTTATTTCTCTTTTGGCGAACGAGTTGTGGTCTCTCCTTGTGTTGTCACGACACCGAGCGTAGTCTTCGTTAGGACCTTTTGTGCTCATTTTCATAGTCGTGCTAACCACATCCGTATCCACGTATGTGTATCTTTGTGTTTTGTAGATCGTTTCCTTTTTTGCTTTGATCTTTGGTTGTCTACCACTTTTGACAATAACCTTTTCTTTGGATCATTTCGATTGGTTTTCCATAACCCTAACCTTCCACCCACAGATTTTGAGAGTTAGTTCTTTCTTTAGAGTGACTTTTCTTTGCGATTCCACTTTACACGCTTATAGCTCTCACTTGTGGTTTCTAGTTTGGTGCAATCCCCAAGGTGAGGTACAAGTCTAACACCACCATATTCCACTTCCATATACAATACTTGTGTGTTTTGCATGATGGATAGGCACGGTGAGTCGAGCCAACCACCTCCTCCAGAAGAAGAACATGGACCGTACATGACGCGTGCAAGTCACTTCATCGTCCGACAAGAGTTCCGTGAACGTTGCCAAGCCCTTGAGACGCGACAAGCTGAACAATTTGGCGAGACGCAAGCCGAGTTCAAGAACATCGACAACCGCTTCGACGGCCTAGAACGACAAATGCACGCAATGCATCATAACTTTGGCCATCAAAATGAAGCGCTTCAACGCTCCGCCGCCGAAACAAAACAATCTTCGATGCCTCATCGATGGAATGGCAAGACCACGTTCACGCACATCAAGCTCTCCAAGTTCTTCGCGTCGTCACGCACCTCGTCAACAAGATCTTCATGCAAGTGCTCCAACACACAATGATGCCCCCGTGGTTGAAGATGGAAGTTCTTCGAACTATGTACCTTCCCCATGGCACGCTGCAACGTCAAGCTATGATGGTGATTTCTCTTCAAGGCCACGAGCAAGGCAAGAAGCACACCGTCATCACGCAAGGGCATTAGTGATCCAACAAGAGCAACCACAAGAAGACTCGCAAGTGCAACCGCAAGTCTACCACCATCGACCACGACACATACTTGACACAACAAGTGATGACTCCAAATTGGAGAATCAAGATCGTCATCGACATGAAGCTCTCCAAGATCCTCCTCCTTGTCATCAACGACATGAACATCCACACGGACACCATGGTCATCACGAGGTGCCTCCCCCACCTCAACAAAACTTGGAGCGTCAAGTGATACAAGTTGAGCGACGCCCACCACGTCAAGAGGCTCATGACCATGATCTTCGCCGTGAGGCCCATGTGCCTAACCAACATCACCAACCAAGGAACGAGCCTCTTCATCATCAACCGCGTCATGAGGCTCCACATCCTCAACAACCTCATGGGGCCCAAGTTCCTCAACACCGTCAACAACCGCACCAAGAGCAAGAGCAAGCGCCTCAACAACAATATCAAGAGCAAGCTCCAAAACAAGGACGCGAGAACCAAGTTCCACCTCCCCAACTACAAGATCATCAACAAGGTCACAAAGCTCATCGCAATGACCGCAACGATGAAGAAACTTTTGGCAAGCTCAAGTTCACAATGCCCAAGTTCACCGGATCCAATGACCCCGAAGAATACCTCTCGTGGGCACTCAAAGTCGACAAGATCTTCCGCATGCACAATTATAGCAACGAGAAGATGGTCGCCATGGCTTCGCTTGAGTTTGATGATTATGCCAACCTTTGGTGGGAACAAGTTCAAGTTGCTCGTGATGCAAGACAAGAGCCGTCAATCACAACTTGGCATGACATGAAGTCTCACATGCAATCCCGGTTCGTCCCCACGCACTACACGCGTGACCTTTTCAACAACCTTCAATCGCTTCGCCAAGGGACAAAGACCGTGGAAGAGTACTTCAAAGAAATGGAACTCAACATGATCCGCGCCAACATTTATGAGCGCATGGAGCAAACTATGGCACGCTTCCTTATTGGGTTGAACCACCCAATCAAGCGCATCGTCGAGTTCCAAACATACAACACCATGGTTGAGCTTGTGCACATCGCAACAAAGGCTAAATGTCAAGTGCAAGAGGACATCAAATACAACAAGCCCAAGACGTATTTCACCTACAAGCAAGCTTCAACCGCTACAGCAACAACCTTCAATGGAAGCTCCTCAAGTACCTCCAAGCCTTCCTTCCAACCCACACTTCCTCAAGGAAAATTGCCCCCAAGTGGCAAACAAAACAAAGAGTGATACACACTTCAACAGTGAATGCTACAAGTGTGGAGGCAAAGGACACAAGTCGGCCAAATGTGGAAACAAGAAAGTATTGTTCATCCACGACAATGGCGAAGAAGAGTACTTGAGTGAAGATGAATTTGATGCCCGAGTCAAGGAAGCAATGGCAAGGCAACGAGTGGAAGATGACCAAGAACTCCTCATGTGTGAACATGACGCAAGTCCATCGCTTGTCATCACAAGGATCTTGACCACTCAAGCACAAGAGCATGAAGATCAACGCTCCAATATCTTCCAAACATGAGCCGACATCATTGGAATATCTATCAAGGTGATCATTTACGGAGGGAGTTGCCACAACCTTGCTAGCACCGAGTTGTGTGAGAAGCTCAACCTCACCCTCCATCCGCACAAGCACCCCTACCATGTGCAATGGCTAAGTGACCAAGGGTCTGTGAAGATCAAGCATACCGTATCAGTCTCCTTTGCCATTGGTCCTTACAAAGATATGGAGGAGTGCGATGTGGTTCCTATGATAGTTTGCCACATGCTTCTTGGTTGACCATGGAAATTTGACAAGGCTGCTCAACATGATGGTCGCACCAATGTATACACCTTCAAATGGCTCAACAAAACATGTTTTTTGCAACCAATGACTCCTAGCCAAATAATTGCGGACAATGCAAAGGCTTTAGCGAGGGCGCAAAGCACAACACCTAATTGTGAGAAGAGCGGTGAGAGAGAGAACCACCTCATAGTGAGTGAGAGCCACAAGCTAAACTCGAGTGGAAAAACTAAGAGTGTTCTCCTTGCCACCAAAAGCGAGATGAGAAATGTTCAGAACAACCCATCCATCTTGCACTATGTCCTCCTTTGCAAGGGACTAGCGCAAGGAACTAATGAATTAACCAAAGTTCCTCCATCTTTGATGATTGTTTTGCAGGAATTCAAGGATGTGTTTCCCGAAGAGCTTCCACATGGACTACCTCCTCTTCGCGGCATCGAACATCGCATTAACCTCATTCCTGGTGCACCACTTCCCAATCGTGCCGCTTATCGCACGAACCCGGAGGAGACAAAGGAGATTGAACGTCAAATCATCCAACTCGTCTCCAAAGGTTTGATCCAAGTTAGCACTAGTCCAAGTGCCGTACCCGTGATACTTGTTCCAAAAACGGATGATACGTTACGGTTATGCATGGACTGCCATCCAATTAATGCTATCACCGTGCGTTATCGACATCCCATACCATGTCTCGATGACATGCTTGATGAGTTGTGTGGAGCCACTATATTTTTGAAAATTGATCTCCATAGTGGTTACCATCAAATACGCACGGCTGAAGGTGATGAGTGGAAAACCGCCTTCAAGACCAAACTTGGTCTCTATGATTGGTTGGTTATGACCTTTGGCTTATCTAATGCCCCATCCACCTTCATGCGCCTTATGAATCACATCTTGCATTCTCTCATTGGAAAAAGTGTTGTTGTCTATTTCAATGATATTCTTGTTTATAGCAAATCACTTGAGGACCATTTAACACATGTCAAGGAAGTTTTGCAAATCCTCCGACATGAAAAGCTTTATGCTAATCTTGCCAAGTGCATGTTTGCTAAAGACAAGTTGATTTTTCTTGGATTTGTCGTTTCTTCGAAGGGAATTGAAGTTGATGTTTCCAAGGTAAAGGACATACGAGATTGGCCCATCCCAACAAATGTGAGTGAACTCCGAAGTTTTCATGGGTTGGACGGTTTCTATCGTTGCTTTGTGAAAGACTTTTCGACCATTGCTTGTCCCCTCAATGAATTGACCAAAAAGAATGTCACCTTCGTGTGGGGCAAGGCACAACAAAAAGCTTTTGAGGAACTTAAAAAGAGGCTCACTTAAGCACCTCTTCTTGTGTTACCGAATTTTGCTAAAACTTTTGAGATAGAGTGTGATGCTAGTGGTATTGGCATTGGAGGAGTCCTTATGCAAAACGGATGTCCTATAGCCTACCATAGCGAGAAACTTGATGGTGCTCGCCTTAACTATCCAATTTATGACAAAGAGCTTTTTGCCTTAGTTCGTGTCCTTCAAGTTTGGCAACACTACCTATGGCCCAAAGATTTTATCATACATTCCGACCATGAGTCGTTGAAATACCTCAAAGGGCAAGCCAACTTGAGTAAGAGACACGCTAAGTGAGTTTAGTTCATGGAGTGTTTTCCATACATTGTCAAGTATAAGAAGGTCAAAGATAATGTAGTTGCGGATGCTTTATCTCGCAAACACACAAGCCTTCTTACGAGACTCGAAATCAACGTGTTGGGTCTTGAGGAAATAAAATCTTTGTATGCTTCCGACCCGTTCTTTGAACCAATTTTGGTAAACTTCTCCATTGACAAAGGAGTTGATGATTTCTATTTGCATAAGGGCTTTCTATTTAAACAAAACAAGCTATGCATTCCGAAGTCGTCGCTTCAACTTTTTATTCTCCAAGAATATCATGGTGGAGGCCTCATGGGTCACTTTGGCCGTGACAAGACATTGGACATGCTCTCCACTTAGTACTTTTGGCCCAAGATGAAGCGCGACGTGGAGCGCTACGTTCAACGATGCACGACATGTGTTCAAGCTAAGTCGCAAGCTAACCCCTATGGTCTTTATATGCCATTGCCTATTCCTCATACACCTTGGTCCGACATTAGCATGGATTTTTGTTAGGATTGCCTAGGTCTAAGCATGGTCATGACTCTATATTTGTTGTCGTGGATCGCTTTTCCAAAATGGCACATTTCATACCATGCTTTAAGACCGACGATGCTTCACATGTTGCATATCTGTTTTTCAGGGAAATCGTCTGTCTTCACGGTGTGCCACGAACAATCGTCTCCGACCGCGACGTCAAATTCATGAGCTACTTATGGAAGACCCTCATGGACAAGCTCGGCATCAAGCTACTCTTTTCATCCGCATCGCATCCTCAAACCGATGGCCAAACCAAAGTTGTCAACCGAAGCCTCAGAACTCTCCTTCGTGTGTTGATCCAGAAAAACCACAAGGATTGGGAGGAATGCATTCCACACGCCGAGTTTGCCTACAACCGAGCCAAGCACTCAACAACCAAGATGAGTCCATTCATGATCGTCTATGGTTTCGAGCCCCTCACCGCGCTCGACATACTACCGCTACCTCTCCATGAGCGCACAAACATGGAAGTTGAGAAGCACGCATAAGCTATGAAGAAGCTTCACGAAGAAACAAGAGCTACAATCGAGCAACAAGTCCTTCGCCAAGCTTCAAGGTTAAACAAGGACAAGAAGGAGATGATCTTTGAAGAAGGTGACCTCGTATGGATACACCTAAGCAAGGACCGCTTCCCCAAGGAACGCGACTCCAAGCTCAAGCCAAGAGGAGATGGTCCCTTCAAGTTCCTAAAGAGAATCAACAACAACGCCTACATCATCGACATTCCGACCTCCAAGTACCTTCCAAGCAATACATTCAATGTCAAGGACCTTTCACCGTACCATGGAGATGTTCAAGCTGATAACCATAAAGAGTCAAGGACGAATCTTTCCCAAGGGGGGAGCTGATGCAGCACGTCCTACAGACGCCTCTACATCTACACCACCAAGCCCCCCCAAGTGGACCGATGACTCGCGCTCGAACCAAACTCCTCCAAGCTAAGGTGAATTCGCTCTTGTACTCATGTGACTTCGATACACCCCTGGATGGCTTGCTACTTCATGCCCCGACACTATGCATCATCTGGTATGAAGACACGAGCCAGAGGAGCGACACGGTAGCCAACAACTGCCAGGAGACCCCGGTACTACCGCTCATGGACATCGGTACTACCACCCCGGGCAGAGAGATGGACCCGAAGCCCCAGATCGCACTAGTACTACCGCACTCAGCAAGCGGTACTACCGAGCGCACCTGAAGACTCATGCCAAAGCTTCTGCCCGCCCCGATACTACCGCACCCTTCCAGTGGTACTACCACATCTGACCGGTACTACCGCTCAATCGACCGGTACTACCGGACACCCCAGGGCCCGCGCGCTCCAGCTCGGCCCTTTGGCCTTGTAACGCCCCCTTTTGATACTTTTGTTGCCTAAACTACCCCTAAACTTGTGGCTGGCCTATATATAGCCCCCCCACCTCTATTGTAAACCCTAGGCATGATATTTGGAATTAGTGGAAACCCCTTGTGGATCTATCTAGTTCTTGCCTCATGCTCCTTGACAAAGGAGCACCAAATATCCCAAACCTCATTGGAGTTTGCATCGTGCCTCCGTGTTGTAAAAGGCCTTGGCATCGGTGTCCCTTTTGCAAGACATCAAGACCTCACCGAGTCTCCCATCTCGCCGTGACGGTTCGAGAGAGAGTCCTCCACCCGACACCAATCCTAGGGATTGTGCCGGACCGGTCACCGCCGACGTGAGCTATTGGTGTGTATCGTGGTTCTACATGTGTGTGTTCATCGTGTTCTTCGTGCATGAGTTCATCGTGTTCATCCTCCCCTCCTTTCCCCGCACTCCATCCTCGATTTGAGTGGGATTCGTGAAAGACCGGGCCACCCTAGAGGTTTGCCCTCAACATGTCACCTCAAAAATTATTCTTTTTTATCAATTACCTACTCGAGGACGAGCAGGAGTTAAGCTTGGGGATGTTGATACGTCGTAAACGTATCTATAATTTTTAATGTTCCATGCTTGTTTTATATCAACTATCTTATGTTTTGTCTACATTTTGAGATACTTTTATGCATTTTCTAGAACTAACCTATTAACAAGATGCCGCAGTGCTAGTTGCCTGTTTTCTGCCGTTTTTGGTTTCAGAAAAGCTCGTAAAGAAATATTCTCGGAATTGGACGGGACAAAAGCCATAGTTCCTATTTTACCGGAAGACTCACGGAGCCAGAAGACGAGACGGAGAGGGGCCACGAGGTGGCCACACCACCTGGTGGCGTGGGCCATCCCAGGCCACACTAGGGGGTGGTGTGGGCCCCTCGGGAACCCGCTGACCTTGCCTCTTCGCCTATAAAAGTACCCCGAGACAAAAACCCTAAGAACAAGATCAGAATTCCACGAAAAGTTCCGCAGCGCCGCCGCCATCGAAGAGGAGATTCAGGGGACAGAAGTCTCTGTTCCGGCACCCTGCCGGGACGGGGATGTGCCCCCGGAGCCATCTCCATCATCTCCACCGCCATCTCCATCATTGTTGATGACTCCCATGATGAGGAGGGAGTAGTTCTCTCTCGAGGCTAAGGGCTCTACCGGTAGCTATGCGTTCATCTCTCTATGTGTGATCTTATGAGATCATGAGCTTTGTAATCTATAGATCTATTCTGCTACTCAAGTGCTTTAATGAATCTCTACTTATCCCCACGTGTGTGAAGTTGACAGTGTGCACACCGTGTGGCACTTTGGCTAAGGTTACATAAATACTTATCATGAGTATAATTTGAGTTGGATGTCTCTATGAGATTGTGGTGTTTGTTGGAACCATCTAGAGCTCAAGGTGATAGTGAGGGGTTATCTAGATGGGGAATGTGAACTTTAAGGTGTGTTGTTATAGCCCTAGATCTTCCAACCGGAGAGTAGTTCAGGGTAGCATCATGAAGAGAAGATATTTATATGAGAATGACCACTAGTGAAAGTATGATCCCTAGGCCTTGTTTCTAAGCATTGAAACACCGTTTACAATCACTTCTGTTACATGTTTGCTTGCTGCCACTCTTATTTCAGGTTGCAGTTACCACTTATAATCATCCATATTACTTGTATTTCACTATCTCTTCGCCAAACTAGTGCACCTATACACCTGACAAGTGTATTGGGTGTGTTGGGGACACAAGAGACTTCTTGTATCTTGATTGCAGGGTTGCTTGAGAGGGATACCATTGACCACTTCCTCCCTGAGTTCGATAAACCTTGGGTGATCCATTTAAGGGAAACTTGCTACTGTTCTACAAACCTCTGCATTTGGAGGCCCAACACTGTCTACAAGAATAGAAGCGTGCGTAGACATCAGCGGCCCGGACTAACTTTACATGTCCTCGCACATGAGACCTGTCCCATGCTTGACATGCAACTCGTATTGCATAAGTGGCTTAGTGGGTGTTTGCCTCTCCCAACATAGTCATGATCTAATTTACAACGGTTTCTAATAACTTGATTATCACCGTTGTGGCCAAAATTCGTAGGTAGAGTGATTCTCTCCTAGAAATCCCAAAGCCACGTAAAATACGCAAAAATAAATTAGAAGACGTGTAACTTGTTTTTGCAGGGCCTGTGATGTGATATGGTCATTGGTACAAAAATTGTTGTATACAATGAGATTTATTGTAAGTTAAACAAATGACAGGAGCCATATGGTTGTCTTTATCTTTTATGGATTGCGTGTTATTCGTGTATATCCAAGATATATATTGTAATGGTGGAGCCTGCCATGATGGTGGCACCATGGACCTTTATTAGATATGGTTGTCTTTATCACAACTCACTCCCGCTGGAACACCACAAATAAATGGTGTATCCGAACGTCACAATCGAACTTTATTAGATATGGTGCGATCTATGATGTCCCTTACTAATTTTCCACTATCATTTTTGGGGGTCATGCATTAGATACGACCGCATTCACTTCAAATAGGGCACCATCAAAATCCGTTGAAACGACACAATATGAACTATGGTTTGGTCACAAACCTAAGCTGTCATTTCTAAAAGTTTGGGGTTGTGATGCTTGTGAAGAAACTTCAGCCTAATAAGCTCGAACCCAAAGCGGAAAAATGCTCCTGATACTCATTCCGGTTGTCGCCTCTATAGGCTCTATAGGTTGTTGCCTCTATAGGCTCTGCTTATCTGTTGCTTCGGTCATGAAGACCACATAGCTCTGGTTATGCTCCTGAAACTCATTCCGGCCCCTTGGCTGACATTGCCATTGTCAATGCCTTGATATCGCACCTGATTCACAGCTTCTCTCATGTCCGATTTATCATACCTCGGCTATATAGTCAGTGCTTGAGTGTTTGCTCCTATGAGTGGTGGTGGAGGAGGTGGTAAGGTACCCTCTCCTTTATCGGCCCGCTGGAACCAGTTGCATTGCTGAGTAGTGTGATTTGCCGTCTTACTCGTGTTCGAAGTATGAAAACTATAAGGCTGATCAAGCATCATTTCGAAGGTATACTGTTATGGGTCTCCTTGTGGATTTACCCTTGGAGTGGCCCGATCTTCACAGATTTGAGGCGGAAGTGAGGGAAAACACGATGAACACAACTCTAATGCAAGGTAAAGATACAAACACACGCCGAATCACAGCCAATTCGATTTGCTCCCATTGGTTTGAACAACCAATCCAATAGAATCCTCGGCGAGAGACCTTGCGGTAGAATCACCAAAGGAGAGATCGGCAAGCGGACGGTAGAATCCAAACCAAGGAGAGAGTAGCAACCAAGTAGAATCCCAAAGGGGAGAGACCAAGCACTACTAGAATCCTTAGGGAGAGACCAAACACTTGAGGAGGGTCTTGACAACTTGGAGAAGGGCACCGACTCCAAGGCCTTGTACAACTCATAGATTTACTATTGAGAGGGGGGTTCCCATCTAGGGTTAGGCACATGCCTTAATTAATCATCATCTCTAGGGTTTCAAGGAGGGGGCGGGGGCATATATATAGGCCAGCCACGAGCTAGGGGTAAAACATGCATAAGCAGGAAGTTTGGAGCGTTACATGGGCCAAGCCTAGCTTGAGGCGCATAGGCCCACGATGCTCGGTCCGGAGACTCCGGTCTGTCTCCGGAGTCGCATCTAGAGGGGGTCACTGACTGTCCCAGGCGCGGGTTCGGGGCTCGGTCCGGGGATAGGCCGGAGACTCTAGTGTGGTAGACCGGAGACTCCGGTCTGCTAGTCCGGAGACTCCGGTCCTGCTTCAGCAGCTTCTTGCGTCTTCTCTTCTAGGCTTCTTGCTTGGGTGTCTTGGCTCCAGAGCCATCCTTGCTGTATCTCCTTGGCATCATGTTCATGGACCTAGTCACATCATGGGTATTTGTCTCAAATAGGATTCCATTCGCATAATACCCAACAAAAGGCAAAGCATGGAAGGAGTTCACCTTTGGAGTGATGATTAGCGTGGCATGATGTGGACAAAAGGTGGTTTCCGTATGTTGGGCTACATCATCTCCTCCCCCCTTGAAAACTAGTCGACCTCGATGATGTTCGTTCATCATGCAAGGAAGGAGGTGTGTCCTTGGCCTTGTTCTTGTACATGGTCGGATCACCGGTGTCGAAGCCATTCTCAAACTTGGTGAAGAGCTTGTAGAACTTCTTGCCATCATGTTGTGGTTGGAGATCTTGTAACCTTATCCTTGTAGTTGGTGGTCTGTCTTGGGTACCTTGCAAAACCGACAACAAAGAGAGAGAATTGTATGAATGATTGTTAGTATGGGTCATACTCAAGTATCTATTTTCTCACATTTTATGGCTTGCATCGTGGCACTCATGATTTTTCCACTCATTTTTGGCTTGTGGCACTCGCTCTCTTGATGGTGGTTCACTCTCTCACCACTCGTCTCACAAGGGTCATTAGCTTGCTTTATCTTGTTAACGGGTGTCATGTTGGATTTGATGACTTGGCTAGGCGTCATGGGTTGGAGCACAAATTTCTTGTCGTTCCACTTGAAGGAGTATTGGTTGGTGGAACCATGATGTATTGCTCCTCTATCGTATTGCCATGGCCTTCCAAGTAGTATGTGGCACACGAACATTGGCACGGCATCACACTCGATGGTGTCTTAATATGGGCCAATCATGAAGGAGACGTAGACCTTTGATGTTATCTTGAGTGCTCCATTGTCATCAAGCCATTGGACATGGTAGGGGTGAGGGTGCTCTATGCATTGCAACTTGAGTTTCTCACAAAGCTCCATACTTGCGAGGTTTTGGCAACTACCTCCATCAATGATCACTTTTATGGACTTTCCATCAATTTCGGCACGAGTTTGGAAGATATTGAGGCATTGGCCCTCTCTTGGGATGGAGTTTTTTGTCGATATTTGAGCTATGACAAGTGCGGGGCCCGGATCATGCTCGCATACAAGTGTGTCATCCTCTTCCATTGCGGCTATCCTTGCAATAGAGAGGTGAGTGAGAGCTTCATATTCCTCTTCACTCACGGAGTAGGTTGCGCCATTCTCATCCATAAGCATCACTCGTGAGTTGGTGCACTCATATGACTTGTGACCTTTCACTCCACACTTGAAGCAAGTGACTTGACTATCGGATGTCGTGTTGGAGGAGGGTTCTATCACGGTCTTTGCTTGCTTGGATGAGCTCGTTGCTTGGTTTGTTGGCTTCGCGGAAGCATTTGCATTGATGGACGCAAAGTATGACTTGGACTTGTCGTATGCATTCTCCTTTTGCAAGTGCCGCTCAGCTTTGGTAGCTTGATGGAGGAGATCGGTGAGGTTCTTGTACGGTTGAAAGTCAACAATCTTCCGTATTGGGCGGCTCAAACCATTGAGGAACCTTGCTATGGTTTGCTCTTCGAGTTCTCTCACATTAGCTCGCATCATGGTTTTCTCCATTTCCTTGTAGAACTCTTCAATTGACTTGATGCCTTGTTTTAAATTTTTTAGCTCGTCAAAGAGATCTTGTCGATAATGCTCGGGGACGAAGCATGTGTACATCACTTCCTTCATCTCGGTCCAAGTTTAAATTGGAGGTTCCTCGTTCTTCTCGCGGTTCTTTTGGAAGTCTTCCCACCAAACATTTGCATAGTCCTCAAACTCAAGGGATGCCATTGCAACTTTCTTGTCTTCGGAGTAGTTGTGGACTCGGAAGATCTTGTCAACTTTGAGCTCCCAATCAATGTATGCATCGGCGTCTTCTTCTCCCTTGAACTTGGGCATAATGAACTTGAGCTTCCCAAACTTGCCCTCTTCATGTTCACGGTGGTAGTTGCGGCGATCTTGCCTTATGCTTGCTTCACTTGGTGCACGTGGTGGTGGAGGAGGAGCTTGATTTTCTCGAGGACATGGTTGAGGAGGAGCTTGATGTGCAAAGTCTCTTTTACGCTTTTGCTCGGGATCATTTGCATTCATTGGTTGCTGATGACGATGGTGGGGTTGAGCATAGCGGTTGTTGCATCTCGCGCGGTGTGCATCCTCGTCATCATCACTTGTATCCCATTGTGGTGCTTGATGAACTTGTTGTTGATGGTGATGGTCATGGTTCGGGTGTTGGCGCCTATCAACGCGGTTGTGTTCACCATGGCGTTCTTGCTCTTGGGGTGGTGGTGGCGCTTGTACCATAGCTTGTTGTGGAGGGCAACCATATTCTTCTTGGTGTTGTGGATGCGCCTGGTGATCATGGTGTCGATGACGTCTTGCGTGGTGCGGTTGTTGATGTTGTGGCTCAACCACTTGTTCATGGTGATGACGAGCTTGATGTTCCCCATTGTGGTGGTGGGGTTCTCCATGATGAGAATGGGAGCGCGAGGAGTCGCCATGATGACTTGAGGAGTACGCGCGAGACGAACTTGATGAGCTTGAACGGTGTCCCTGACGGTTGCCGAGGTTGGCAATAGCTTGGTGAAGAGCTTGGAATTGAGCATTGTGCTCCACTTGGCGTTGCCGGTCACGGTAGTCGAATTCTCGAAAATTTTCATCAAGCCGGTTCTCAAGCCTCTCAAATTGGGCATTGAATTCTTGGTGTTGCACCCATAAGTTGTGGCGCATGGCAAAACCATCTTGGTTGTTGAAGTTGCCATCTCCGCTTTCTCCGCTTTCCCTAGACATGTTGTTTGACCACAAGTGAAACGAGGGTGGTATTGGTGGTATGGTATGTGCTACCTTGCTTCACCAAGTCAAAAATTGGAAAGGTTGTTCTTGCCGAGAGCAAAGCGAATACACAAGACACACACACAAAGGCCTATGGTGGATGGGTAGGAAGGTGGATAGCAAATGGAACAACCAAACGAAAAGGTTATTTTCAAAAGTGGGTAAAATCCAACAAAAACAAAGTCAAAGGAAAAGGTCAAAAGGGTGACGAGAACCTACGACTATACACACACGGTGGAGATTAATGTGGCTAACACGACTATGAAAATGAGCAACGAACAAAATTGGTCCTAACGAAGACTAATGCTCGGTGTCGTGCCAACACTGGGAGAGACCGTAGCCTGTTTGCCAAAATATGGAGAAGCAACGGATTTGTACGCTTGCCATGCTCTTGCTCGCACTCTTGCTTAGAAGCTTTGGACTCTCTTTTGTATTGGTATCTTTCTCTTTTTCTTTTGCTTAGAAGCTTTTTTTGTACCTCTTTCTTTGCTATGCTATGGAGTCAAGTTTTTGCTATTGCCTCTACACTATGACTTATGCAAGAGCAAGCGCACAATGCTTCGGCAAACACAAGATGAGCTACTCTCGATAGGTTAGGTAACACACAAAGGAAGAAGGGGTTAACAAGGGTGGTGCAAGTTATACCTTGTGGTGATGTCGCACTTGCAACCGTTGGTGGAGGGATGTTTCGAGTTCCGTTGTGTCGATGTCGAGTGCGGGGTGTTGCGGAAGCTTTTGTTAGTTGACAGACACGCACACGAAACACAAAGGTCAAAAGGAAATCAGTCGAAAAAGGAAAAGGGGGTCAAAAATTTTGTCAGGGCCGGGGACTCCGGTGTTGATGGTCCGGACACTCCGGTGTAGGACGGAGACTCCGGTCTTGTGGTCCGGAAACTCCGGTCTGGGCCGGAGACTCCAGTCTGCTAGTCTGGAAACTCTGGTCTAGAGGCAGCGCGACGAACATCTCGTGTTCTTGAACGAAAATTCGGCCCTTGAACCCTCAAATCCAGAAAATTTCGACCAAATTGGGCTAGGAAACGCAGGGCACAAGTAGACTAGCTCCAAAGACAAGTTTCTAATGGACTAAAACCATAATCAACTCACCAAAACGAGAGATCGATCCAAAAGCAATTTGGGGCTATATTTTTGGTATTTTTCAGTTTATGGTGGAAATCGAAGGGCGAAGTCAAATCCGTGGCAACCAAAAGCTACTGATACCTATTGTTATGGGTCTCCCATTGGATTTACCCTTGGAGTGGCCCGATCTTCATGGATTTGAGGCAGAAGTGAGGGAAAACACGATGAACACAACTCTAATGCAAGGTAAAGATACAAACACATGCCAAATCACACCCAATTAGAATTGCTCTTATTGGTTTGAACAACCAATCCAATAGAATCCTCGGCGAGAGACCTTGCGGTAGAATCACCAAAGGAGAGATCGGCAAGCGGACGGTAAAATCCAAACCAAGGAGAGAGTAGCAACCAAGTAGAATCCCAAAGGGGAGAGACCAAGCACTACTAGAATCCTTGATAGGGAGAGACGAAACACTTGAGGAGGGTCTTGACAACTTGGAGAAGGGCACCGACTCCAAGGCCTTGTACAACTCATAGATTTACTATTGAGAGGGGGGTTCCCATCTAGGGTTAGGGACATGCCTTAATTCATCATCATCTCTAGGGTTTCAAGGAGGGGGTGGGGGCATATATATAGGCCAGCCACGAGCTAGGGGTAAAACAGGCATAAGAAGGAAGTTTGGGGCGTTACATAGGCCAAGCCCAACTTGAGGCGCGCATGCCCACGATGCTCGGTCCAGAGACTCCGGTGTGGACCGGAGACTCCGGTCTGTCTCCAGTGTCGCCTTCGGAGGGGGTCACTGATTGTCCTAGGCGCGGGTTCGGGGCTCGGTCCGGGGATAGGCCGGAGACTCCAGTGTGGTAGACTGGAGACTCCGGTCTGCTAGTCTAGAGACTCCGGTCCTGCTTCATCAGCTTCTTGCGTCTTCTCTTCCAGGCCTCTTGCTTGGGTGTGTTGGCTCTAGAGCCATCCTTGCTACATCTCCTTGGCATCATGTTCATGGACCTTGTCACATCATGGGTATTTGTCTCAAGTAGGATTCCATTCGCATAATAACCAACAAAAGGCAAAGCATGGAAGGAGTTCACCTTTGGAGTGATGATTAGCATGGCATGATGTGGACCAAAGGCGGTTTCCATATGTGGGGCTACATCATTTACTTCAGACTTTCCTGCCACTGCTTCTTTTTATCTCCCAACTACCTTTCTCCATCACCTTTTTGACCCCATTGGCCATTATTCTTTTGACGCTGGCTGTTACTTGCATCTGGCTTATCTTGTGCCGCAGCTGCCACTTGGTTACACCCATACTGGTAATCTAGCCTATCATCTCCTCTTTTGCCACGATAATCATCGTGATCACATCGCCTATATGACCTGGCTCCATCATGAGCATGATGTTCCTTGTTTGGCTGAGCTGACATAAGCATCGGCTAAGTGGGGTCACCTAACGTGTACATATCGGCAATCTTTTTTGTCTCGACCAATGTTGCTGGCATATCCCTTTGCAAACTCTACCAAAGTATGCTGCCATGTTGGCAGCCCTGGGCAAACCATGCTATGGCTTGCGATTCAACAATCCCCTCACAGGAATTTGGCACAATAGTCCATCTCGTAAAGAACTCTCTGTCAGTTTCATTATCTCTCTCCTGCACATAGACAACTTCTAAGGACGATTCGGCCTCTTATATGTGCTTATGAAGTTATTGACAAAGGCCTCTTCAAAATCAAGCCAACAATTGATGCTCCTCTCTAGAAAATTGTTTAGCCAAACTCTAGTAGGACCTTCCACCATCTGTAGCACATATCTCACCGCTCACCTATAGTTTCCTTGTGCGACATGCACTGCTGTGACATAGTCTATCAACCAATCTTCTAGCTTTGTGCTACCGTCATACATTTCTGTGCCCCTGGGCAAGTGGAAGTTCAGCACCGGTGGTTCTCTCATAATCCGAGGTACAAAAAAACTTGGACCCAGAGCACCTTGCTCCTCAAGGATTTCTAACTGATAAATTCTGTACATCTTGTACCGAGCATCATTTGGTGGCAAATGATGATTCCCCAGCCGGGGCCCAAGTGGATTCTCTAGCAATTGGTGCTCATATCTTGGGTATTCGTCATTCACCATAGCCGAATAAACATCATTGTAATGGTTCACCCTTCAGTCAGCACCTTGATGCTGATATGCTTGGCCGACGCTCTGTTGCTGCCGAGGAAGAACGGGTGTCAGATTCTGAGGTGGCTGTCCACCGCCAGCCAAGTTATGGATTTACCGGTTTTGATTGTTCTAGCCAGCATTGTCGTGCCCGACATTTCCTTGACCGACATTTCCCTGGCCAGCATTTCCTCGACAGAGATTTCCTTAGCCGACATATCCTTTCCCTGCCTTTCCTTTCTCGGCAATATGTTTTCCGGTGAATGCCGGATCATATGCCAGCAACTGCTTGTTCTTGCCACAAGTAACACTTCCTTCATGCCTCGTGACGACATGGGGAGATGATGCTTGGCCGATAGATTTTTCCCTAGCACCCCAACCGAATAAACTACCTAGGTTTGCCTTGCAGTATACCTCATTCTGATGGTTAGCTATACAGACTAACTCATTTACTCGCTCTTGTTACCTGCACCGGGCTTCTCCTATCAAGTTAGATACCTCGGCTGCTGCTTCCTCTGTAGCTCCGAGGTTCTTGGCTAGAGTACTATATTTCGGCTTACCAGCCGACACTTGACTAACTGACGCAGCTGATTTGATTCTACCACCCCCAGCTATCTCGGCATTGAGGTTTTTACCCTGGTTTTGCACACCATCTATGCGACTAGGGTTAGCTATAGCAGTAAACCCGTGAGCTCTATTGTACTCACGGAGGGTGGTATCTAGCTCTTGCCGGTCTTGAGTTACCTCAACCGCCTTCTCGAGAAGACTCTGGTGCAGCTCATCTAACTGAGTTTGTGCCTGAGCTAGATCTGTAATGGGAGCATCTAACATAGCCAGCTTCTCGAGAGTTGCCTGAAGAGGGTTTTCCCTTGTGGGCATGCTGCTGCCGGCGATGTTTTCTGGCTTCTCCAGCGGATGGCCCCTTGACCTGGCAGGATTGGGGGTTGTGTCCACATCCTCAACAACACCTTTGTCGGCATAGGCTCCAGGACCTGTCATCATGACCTCTACGCAGCTAGCGGGGCGATCTATATGTTAGCTGCGAGCCGTGAAGACAACAAGAGGATCTACAACGACGATCACCCTCTGCGGGTACTTGCACGTGATGTCGACATCGATGTATACTTAGTGAGCGCTGAAGGTGAAAAACTTGCCATTCCTCAGAAAAGGCTGTTGCGGAAGGAGCCAGTGCTGTCGCTGATGAAGTTAGCAAGCCGAGCCTCTGGACAAGGCTAGAAACCACGCGCTCACCAGAAGAGGTTTCCTGTCTTGATGATGACTCTAGCCAGCGCCGCTGATGACCCCATGGTGGGCACCAACTGCCGTGGTGTTATCACGGCAGATGCCATGTGATGGCTTATCTTGGGGCTGAACGGACGCCGAAGGATCCGGGGGGGATGATGCGCTAGCGAGCGCACATAGAACACATCACAAACACAGCCGATGTACCTAGGTTTAGGGCTCTCCTATTGAGATAAAATCCCTACTCCTGCATGTTAGATGATATATCTCTCAATGTTACTTTAGCTACAATGCGCTCCTTGAGTTGTATGCGAGAGGAGGAAGAAGGATATGTCCGCTCCCTCCCTTCGCTAAGTGTAAATGGGGGAAATGAGGAATAGGGGTCGATCCTCTACTCTAGAGACCCTGGGGTACCATATATATGGTCCCCGGGTTACATGTTTAGGGAACAAGTGGCATGGAATATGCCCTTCTGATGGTACAAAGTCATTTCCCTGGGCCTGCAGATGCCGATCTTGTCGCTGGGTCCCCTCATAACCCTGGATGGTACTTGACGTGCCCGTCCCTGATAACCATTGGCATGCCTGACAACGGTTGCCTCCAGGTTTTCCTCGATGGTACTGTTCACCGTTAAACCAGGGGAACGTCTGATCCTTTCTGGGATTCCTGGGAAGAGACATGAGCATTGACTTAGGGGCCGACATATGATCTTTGATAATATGCTAGTCCCTATGTTGACTCCAAGGCTTCACCCAATATAACTCGGCCTAGTCGTACTTGCATAAAAGAGACAAATAGGTTGCACCGACATATCTTTTATATGTCGGTCGGGGTATGTCAGCTTATGCCGGCCACCCCTATGTCGGTCAACCTTAGTCTTGGTCAACCTTTTAACTTCTCATTATATAGGGCCTTGACCGTACCAGGGGTCATTCCGCTGACAGGGATCATAGCTTGTAGCATCCCAATTGTCTAACAATTGTAATGCTACATGGTTTATTATATATAATGCTACCATATACTTGTCATTTGCATCATCATTGTATCATGCTCATGTCACCATGCCACATTGCATTTGAGCTTCATATAAAACCCCTTTTCATTTGGTTCCTTCTTCATATGTATTGCTTTATTAATTGCATTTGCCTCTTGATATATTGTAGTTGGTTCTTGATATATTGCTTGATGCCCAAATTGAGTTGGGGGCATATATTTTATTACTCCATCACCTTTCTTTGTCTCTGTATAAACTCCACGATCAATCTACCATCCCATTTGATTACGAGCAAATGCTTTTCACTTGGTTTTTTTATCTAGATCATATAATTTTGGGTCGGTCCTTTTCTGTTCTACATGCTTCCATACATGTTGCTATATTGATTTCACAATATCAATTATAGAAGAATGCATGGCCACCTTGCATGGCCATGAGAATGGAGGGAATCATCTTCATCGTGTATAGGGTCTGTTCCTCCAAGACTCGATTTGGAGCTCTCGGCACAAGAGGCCCGCTAGAGCTTGTCTTCCACCCACCATCGATCAACATAAACATTTTTCCCTGAAGCTCCATGTCACCGATGAGCGTCATGATGATGGGGCTAAGGTCCTCCGCTGCCTAGGAGGGGATTGGGGATGGGGAGATGCACATCTAAAATTGATTCCTCAAGATTGGTATTGTTCTGCCCTTTTCCAATTTATTTGTCGATTTGGTGAAGGTGTACGACTTTCACCTTGTTCAGATCCACGCCAACGCCTTGTTAGAACTGACCACCTTCACCTACTTATGTGAAGGATTCATTTGGTTGATGCCCTCAGTGGCCTTGTTTCGTCATTTACCCCTCGGGTTGACAAAAACCCGAGGATTGTTGAGGGCATCACCTTTCATGTTTGGAATAACCTTTCCAAGAAATATCTCCATGGGAAGTTCAAATCCAAGTGGGAGGAGTAGTGCAGAGAGCATTGTGTGGTGCGCATGGAGGACCACATCCCATGGATATACGATCCCTAGGAGGTCGCCCAACCTTGCCCAAGGTGGGAATGGCTGAACACCTAGGACGCGAGCCTGAAGCCTATGATTGATAGGACCAATATCCCCGCGAACAAAGGCCTGACGTTGCATTCTTTCAGTTCATACTATCTTCGTTGTTTCTTGGCACTGCTGTAGAGGAGGTCATAGTCAGCTTGGGCGTATTAGGGTCATGAAAACTGATTCGCCTTCAGCCCGGGAAGGACCAAGATCTGGCTCGAGAGGAGTACTCTAGGTTGATGAAGGAGCTCCTCTTCTCCACACCCATAGGAAACCGTTCAAAGGGGCTCTTTCCACTTATCTTTAACAAGCATCGTGACAAAGTCCTTGCAGGTTTTGTCGGAGAAGTGTCCGTAAAGGAACGAGGGGTCCAACATGCCCTGAGTTCGAGAGGACGCTAAACACGCATTCCAAGCTTCTCAATGGTGGCAAAGAAGACGGTGCTCGAACACGACAGAGATGTTGACACGGTTTTTTTACCCAGGTTCGGAACCCTCGTGAGGAGGTAAAACCCCTACTCCTGCTTGGTTGTATTTCTTAGGGTGCTTTGCGAGGGTACAATGGTGAGCCCATGTTTAGGGTTACAGATCGACCCCTTCTAAGGTAGGAGGGGTCTCCTTATATTGGGTGGTCGGGCCTCTCCCCCCGGATGCTGGGCGGGAAGGGTCTCCATACTGACACGCCTCAAAGACCCAGTCTACAAGACTACTTTTCGTGCAACTAGCCTATACCGCCTCGGAGGCACCTGCCCTCCTCGTGTCTTCGGTCATGGATGACGTCTGTCCCCAGGGGCGTGTCGCCCTGGCCCCCTTGCACCAAAATGGAGGGACACCGTCTTAGCTATCGAGACCTTTACTAGAGACGCCTTTGACTACTCGGGACCCCTTAGAATGTACCGGGCCGGCATCCTATGCTGCTGGGCCGCCTCGCAGCCAGCTCTCTCGGAGGAGAGGACCTAGCACACCCTCCATCCTCTAGAGGATTCTATGGTGAGGCCTGCTGAAGATCTTAGGGGTGGGCCCCGCCCCCCTTGGCCCTCACGAGGTGCCTGGATGAACCATCCGGAGGCCTAGACGACTAGGGACTCGAGATACCCCTAGTGCCCTTGGTCCGATAGTAGCCCCTGGGCGCCCGGCTCACACGCTCACCTAAAGGGGTGAAGGGTTGGGCGGCCTAACGGTCGGCTGGTGCCGTTAGGACGTGTGCCGCTCCAGCTCCTCGGGTTTCACCCTCACGGGACCGCGCGTCATGGCCCTGGAACATTGGCCACTCCCGAGGAGGTACCGCCTTTATAAGGTTGTGCTCCTGCCCACTGAGTCTTCCTAACTTCAACCGTCGAGCCTCCACTTCTCCTGCCCCTTTCTGCTCGATTTCCGACCATGCCAACACGAGATGTCTCGCCGGGGAGTCCCCACTGTCAAAACGAGTCTTCCCGGGTGGAGGACGAAGAGGAGGAGACGAGCGAGGTGTTGATCCCTTCCACCATCTTCCTAGACTTAGGGATCGACAAGTTCCGCTTGCATCTCGCCTCGGGAAGGAGCAAGTGGGGTGACTCTGGGGATGTTCGTGAGATCCAAAGAGTCTCGCCGGTCTGCACCCTTCTTTTACCACATCATGCTCGCGGGCCTGGTCCGCCGTTCTCTGGCGGTCCTAGAGCACTACCAAATCTCCTTCGTGCACCTCCACTCCAATTCTGTCACCACCCTGTCCATCTTCGCCTGCTGGTGCGAGATGTTCGTTGGGGTGAAGCCTTCTGTGGCGCTGTTTTATCGCATGTATACCCTTCACCTCACCTCCACATCCCACAGTGCCGACTGTGTTTCCTTCGTGAAGGAGGGGATCTTGGGTTCCCCATGGGCTGGTCGAAATGGGTGGAGGACTTCCATAAACGTTGGTTCTTTATGGACGTCCTGGAGGACGATCCACGGCTTCACGTCCCCACCGCCTTGGCTGAAAAGGTCAGCACCCGGTGGTCCGCGGCCAAACTGGAGGGGGACTGTTGAGGGCAAACCTCGAGGATGGCCCGATCTTTCATGAATCCCTTGAAATCGAGGAGGGGGGATGAGGGAGAGGATGAAATCTGCGAACTCACACACGAAGAACACGATGAACTCACGCAGCATGAAGACACAATACACACCTATAGCTCACGCCGGTGGTGATCGGTCTGGCGCAATCCCTAGGATTGGCGTCGGGCGGAGGTCTCTCTCTCGAACCAGTATGGCGAGTAGAGAGTCTTGGTGAGATCTTGACGTCTAGGCAAAGGAACTCCGATGCCTAGGCCTTGTACAACAAGGGAGGCACGATGCAAACTCTAACGAGGTTGGTGATATTTGGGTGCTCCTTAATCAAGGAGCATGAGACAAGAATTAGATAGATCCACAAGGGTGTCCACTAATTCCAAATATCATGCCTGGAAATACAAGGGGGTGTGGGGGCTACATATAGGCTAGCCACTAAGTGAGGGGTAGTTTGGGTACAAAATGGTAAACACTACGAAATAGGAATATTCTCGGGCATCAAACCCTGGTTGACTTTGAGACGGGGCCATTTCAGCGATAAGACTAGTCGCGCCGGACTAGGAGGCAGAATTTCCGGTCCGAGCCGATCGTTCCGATCAGCCACCAGAATGGCTCACAGAGGTGCATTTCGGCGTGCGCCGGTTGGTTCCGGTTGACGCTGGAATTTCCAGTCCGGGCTCCAGTCCGCCGGTTTGTGCAGTGGGAATTCCGGCGAGAATTCCGGTCCGCCAGGCCTGGGGCCGGTTTGTCCTTGACCTTCGTCTTGTGATGGCTTGGATACTTCTCTTGGCATTTCTTCATGGGGTTCATACCTGATGATGCATAAAGTATTGGCATGAAGTAGCAAGCCGTCCAAGGATGTATCGAAATCACATGAAATAAGGAGTGAATTCACCTTAGCTTGAAGGAGCTTGGCTTGAGCACGAGTCATTGGTCCACTTGGGGGACTTGGTGGTGGAGATGTAAGAGTGTCCGTAGGACGGGATGCATCAGCTCCCCCCTTGGGAAAGAGTCGTCCTCAACTCTTCATGGCTATCATCTTGAACATATCCATGGAGAATATCATTTTGCGACCCGAAAGTTGGGGCGCCTTGGCAACGCGATACCCGAGTTGCCTGTAATCAGCCGCGATGACCACAGTTGGCGTGCCAAATACTCAGAGGGTCTTTTTCAGCACGAATTCAACTTTGTGTTTCAATACAAAATATCAGGCTAATGGCCGTCAACTTGGGACCCCTGTCAGTTTTCATCGTTATGTCGCTCCCGTCGCTTAGGCGTCAATTAGGCTTGCAACATTGGCGCCTACATCCATTACACGTCTTCTTCTTCCCTGGAGTGGCAATCTATGGGGCTTCGTGGCCATGGCACAGAGCTAGGATGTGGACGAACCTGCTCGGCCCCGCTCTCCTCCCTGTAGGCTTGCAGCGTTGGCGCCTGCATCCATTACGCATCTTCTTCTTTCCCGAAGCGACAATCTATGGTCGCGGCCATGGCGCAGAGCTGGGACGTGATCAACCTGCTCGGCCTCGCTCTCCTCCCCATCCCGAGTCGGAGCTCACCCTCACCATGGCCACACCCATGGCACGGTGTGGGGACGAGAATTGGTTCCCGGTGAGATCTGTAATTGTGTCGACCGTGCTCGGTCCTATTTTCCTCCTCCAGAATCCGAGCTCGTCGTCACCATGGTCGCACCCGCACCAATTCTGCCATGTTGAACCTGTAAGCGAATTTGGAGCTAGGCGGCGGCAACCCGTTGTTGAACCTGTAACGAATTTGCTAAAGACTGCGTGTCGCTCCAAGGTCTTCGGCTGATGCCTTCGGCTTCTACCAAAGTCCACCGCCGATGTGAGATCATTTAGTTACTTCAATACAAAATTTCGACCAATTTAACTTGTTGATGTATTCCTTGACAATTGTAACATAATCGAGCACTTGAAATATTTTGTAGTGTGCATGAGCATGATTAGTAATATAATTGAACACTAAAATTTTTAAGGCACTCCATATAAAGGAGTAGATTAATATATATAGAAGGTTCACTAGAGACACCATGGATATATTGTCTTACATGCCACACGCAGGTAATAATTAACTAAAACAAAATAAAAGCATGGGCAGCAGCAGGAGGCCGGGACACGGAGACGCCTAGCAGGGCAGGGGCATCCGCAGGAGGCAGGGACAGCCTAGTCGAGGAGATACATGTCAGTCGTGACATAATTCCGAAGGAATTTGCCGAAGGCTGCGTGCCGCGCCAAGGTAATCGGCCTATGCCTTCTTCCTCCGCCTCTAGCAATGCCCACCACGTGTTGGACCATGCTGTTGAGGTCCATGTTGATTGCTCTGCCACAAAATGGGCAGAATAGTCTCTTCCTACAGTAGAAACGGATTAGCCCACACCGTAACCGCCTCAGCATGTAGCGGCTCTTGTTATCCCTGGATTCCTTGGTACCGTCCACGTCATCATCATCCTCCTGTTGATTTTTAAGAACATAACTTAGAACTCATACATATGATTGAATTGTATTACAACTCAAGAATTGACAACATATATATGTAAGACAATATATCCGGATATCAAAGAGAAAGCATCTCAAAAATAGTTTGATCAGTTCATATATCATTTCATCTCAACACAATAACAATTAATTGCATCAGAGTGTATGTAGAATAAATCTAGGGGCCTCATAAGTTTCTTCAGGAATGGAGTGAGCGAACTGAGTAACAATTGCACAACCTATAATGTTCCTGTACATCGCCCTAAGTTCGCTAACTCATCCCTGAAAAAATCTGACACCAATGTGTCTGCCTCTCTTTTGGGGCAAATTTGTATCATTAGCCACAACAAGAAATTGAAATGTAATCATACAAAACAATATTCAGGGATATACATAGTCAGGTACAAAAACAAGCCTAAATATTGTAATTATAAATAAAAAACCAAACAATTAATCTTCAGGTACATGTTAAAAATAATTATGATCAAAACCATTCATTTACATATGCATCATACGAATCATTCAAAGATTAGAAACAAATCAAGGATCATATATGTAGTTCCATATGAGAATAAATCAAGGGCCTCATAATTTGTTTCAGAGATGGAGTTGGAGAACCAAAGTACCAACAACACAACCTATATTGTTTGGGTGCATTGTTGCCTCAGGTTCACCAACCCATCCCTAAAACACGACACCATCATACGTGTCTCAGCTTGAACTCTTTTGGGGAAAATTTCAATCATCGGCCTCGGTGACAAACTGAAATGTAATTCTTATACACTATGAATGCATAGAATAGATATTTCAAATATCATAGTTCTATGAATGTAGAATAAAGATTGCGGCCTCATAAGTTTCTTCAGGGATGGCGTAAGCGAACCAAGTAACAATTGCACAACTTATACTATTGATCTTGTACATGGCCCCAGGTTCGCTAACTCATCCCTGAAAAATCTGACACCAATGTGTCTGCCTCTCTTTTGGGGAAAATTTGAATCATTGGCCATAATAAGAAATTGAAATGTAATCATGCAAAACAATATTCAGGGATATACATATGCATCATACGACTCATTCAAAGATTAGAAACAATAGAAAGATTATATATATAGGTTCCATATGAGAATAAATTAAAGGCCTTATTTTTTTCAGAGATGGAGTTGGAGAACCAAAATACCAACAACACAACCTATATTGTTTATGTACATTGCTGCCTCAGGTTCACTAACCATCTCCAAGAAAACGACACCATCAGATGCCCTTGATGAGGATATATACAGGGATTATGATGATTCTGACTGCTTGAACTGGAAGGAAATATTGAGTCAAATCAATAATGACTAGGTGAATTCATTCCTAGTTGACCATGATGCTTTCATTTATAAGAACTTTATATTTCCTAAGTCTTTGTGCTATTGTATGATCGGGTACATGGGAGAAGAAGGCGTAGCACGGAGCGAGGAGCTGAAGCATATGGAGCATGGCATGTTGATCAATGAAGAATGCGCGAGGGAGGAGAGGGAGGAAGCGCAAGGAGCTACCAAGAAGAAGATCAACACATGGCAGGATCTTTGCCGCAACAGAGAAACGACACGTTTTCCTGCCACGGCAGGCTGCCGCGGCACAGAAACAGAGTCCATTTCTGCCACGGTAGGCTGTCGTGGCAGAGAAACAGGCCCAAACTCTGCCACGGCAGAACCTTGAGCCGAACCCAATTTTGGGTCGGTTTGTACCCTAGTTGGGTGGGACCAACTCGGTCACCCCCTTAGCCACCACACCCCCAGACTCATAAATAGATGGGGCGCACTAGTTTTAGGGTTTGAGACCATGTTAAAATTATTTTGGAGTTGTTTCTTTTATAGAACCTCTGGAATTACCCTATGATCAAATTCTACCAATTGCAACTGAGTGTGATCTGTTGTTCCATTGGGAATTAGTAGATTGCAAACTACCGTTCGTGGTTGACGGCTACGTGCACAAGAGTGTGGTGTTGTGAATATCCTACAAGGTTCGAGGGTTGTTGCATTGGCATCAGGGTTCGAGCGGGAGAGATCATAGCTACACACTAGTTATCAATCATCCACCATCACTAACGACAAGAGCTTGCTGAGAAGATCAGGACACCCCATATCATCTTGGTATCAGATTTCCTCGTTGCCTCGGTAAGCAATCCATAATCCATCCATAGATTAGAGAGTGTTTTTCATCCTATACATAAAAAGGCCCACAAAAAGAGTTGCCATAGACTAGATTGCATCGTATTCAAGTAATAGTTGCTGGTCATGTTCATCTTTTAGTTTAGATTTGTTTCATCATTTTTCTTCTAGTCTAAGTCGAATCCACCATCTTTTCCGCCGCCTCTAGCAGATCCGATCCTACCAAAGGAGTCCTTGTGTCTTACTATGGGCCAAGTAGGTTTGCATAAATTTAAAAAAAAAGTTGCCACCAATTCTGCTGCGGCACGGAAACGTGTTGTTTTCCTGCCGCGAGTCCTACCGCGACACGGTCTCTGCCACAAGACGATTTTCTTCTGCCACCGCTTCTCGCCGCTCTATTGCGACACATTTTCGTGTTTTTACATACCGCTTCATCACCGCTTACGCGTGGCACAATTTTTGCCGGTTTTCTCTACTACGGCAGGATTTTGCCCTGTTTTTCTGCCACTGCAGGAATTACAAAGTGTGACAACAATTGCACTTTTCCTTAACCTTAGTGTTATGGGGTAACCCCGTGGGTGGCCCGATCTTCACGGATCTTGTGGTCAAATCGATGGGAAAGCGAGGGGAAAGGGAGAAGGTAGCGGAAGCGGACGCACACCTCGCGAAGAACATGATGAACACATGCAAAAATCACAAGATACAAGGCCGATTGCTCTCACCGGTGGCCACCGGTCCGATAGAATCCTCGCAAGGAAAGATCGGTCAAGGTGCTCCCTCGATCCCACGCGGAGAGGGAAGAACACCTTGGAGAGGGTCTTGACGTCTTGGCAAAGGGACACCGATGCCAAGGCCTTGTACAATGAGGGAGGCGCGATGCAAATTCCGACGAGGTGGTGACGATAGTCGATCCCCTTTGGTAGAAGGGGATGAGGCAAAACTAGAGATTCCACAAAGGGGGGTTTTCTTTAGTCTATCATCTATGCCTTAGGGATACATGAGGGGTGGGGGCTCTATTTATAGGCCAGCCACTTACATAGGGGTAGTTTGGGCATAATACTAGGGTTGCAACATAATAAGGGGGTACATGGGCTGTGGCCCAGCTATTGAGTCGCACAAGCCCACTCTTGACCGGTAGTACCGGTCCTCGGGTCCAATAGTACTGGACCGAAGCGATAGCGGCTTCAGGGAGCGGTAGCTCCGGGCTTCAGCTGTCATCGAGCTCCAGGTCCGGTAGTACCGGTTGGGCAACCGGTAGTACCACTTGGGGGCGGTAGTACCGCAAGACGATACCGGGGGGTCCAGAGGCGATGGCGTGGGCTTTAGTCATGGCCGGTAGTACCGCTCAGGCCGAGAGGTAGTACCGGGGCACGGTAGGCCCGCTGTTGGGAGTGGTAGTACCGCTCGCGTCTGTCTTCTTGGGTAACTTGGGAACGAGCTTGGACTTGGCGTTGTAGATGTAGTAGTGTCCGTAGGATGGGCTGCATCATCTCCCCCCCTTCAAAAAGAGTCGTCCTTGACTCTAGACGCTCGTCATGTAGAGGTGGTCGAGAGACATTCTTGATCCTGGGGTTCTCCATGTAGTCGTCCTCGAGTAGCTTGATGTGGCAGCTCTTCAATGTTCCTTCACTTTCCATGTAGCCTACAAAGCTCACAACAAAAGCGAAGCAACACTCAAAGAGTAGCCAATTCTTGAAGATTATAGCATGAGTCCTCGAGTAGAAGGAAGTCACCTTATGGTGTAGAGATAGCTCGATGAAGGGCATCCATAGGTAACTCTCTACGGTTCGTCTTGTCAACTCTTGGGTGGTAGAGGTTGACGTGTATGCATTCATACCTTCACACAACAAAGACCAAGCAACATATGTTTGTGTGTGATAGAGGAGCATGTCATTTGTGGCATGTCCATTCTTGTTCACAACACTATTAGCACAACTCAAGTATAGCAAACGGAATGCATATGCAAGGTCAAAGTGCATGGAAGTTAATTGAACATCATCCAAATGTGGGAACTCGAAAAGTCCATATAACGTCTTAGTGTGGCACTCAAAGCAATGGACTAAAATATTGGTCAACATCTTTGATGCAAGGATAGGAGAATTCGGCAAAAACACATGAGGAAAGATATCCAAAACAACATCATTATGTGTGCAAGCCAACCATTGGAAAGAACAATTGTTCAATATGTTGGATGCCATACACATATCATCAAAAGCCAAAATCATGGGGGTATGAGTATCGCAAGCGGAAGCAAAAGCAACGTGTTTGCAAACAAACCATATGAAAGAGCAAGTGGTCCTTATGTTTGTTGCAACAACAATACGAGAGACTTGGAAGCTCTCATGACAATACATGTTCAAAATGGCATTATGGTTGCACACAAAACATCGGAAAGATAAATTGTTCAACATTTTTGTGGCAACACACAAAGCATCAATATTCAATGGCAACGAAACATGATTGTCACAAGGTGAAAGAATACCATCAACATGCTTACAAGCAAACCATAGGAAAGAGCAATTTTCAACATGAAAGATGCAAAGCATGCAAAAGGTATTAGAGCTGGGTTCGATCTAGAACTCACGTGGGGATGCTCTCTAGAGCTCTTTTTGTCAACTCGTGCTCAACCGAGGTAGACATTCTTGTTCGAGTACCTACACACATCATAGATAAAAGGAAGAACGTGTGTGCATGGTAGAGAAACACATCATCCATCATGACGTATCTCTTCTTGTGCACATCACCATGAGTGTCAATCAAGTATGAAATAGATGCATGGTGAGTATGCAGGTGGTGAACATGCTTATCATGGCATTTACCAAAATCTCCAAAATTTGAGAATTATAAACCATATGAGAATTATTGTTGCAAGCAAAACAAGTGAAAGAGCAATTGTTCATCTTATTGCAAGCAACGGGAGAAATTGTAAAACATCCATGACAAAGCATTGTCCAAGGGGTACCATTGGTAACATCATTGCAAGCAAAACATTGGAAAGAGCAATTGTTCAATAAAGTGCAAGCAATCATATCATCAACGTAACGTTTAGAGCATGGCATGTCTATGGCAACATCATCACAATCAAATAATTTCACATGCTCAACATTATGCAAAGGCAAAGTATCACATGGAAATATCAATGAAGCATATGTGATATCACAAACATCATCCATAGCATGCCAATCATCACAAGTCATCATGTACACTAGTGGGATCATGGCATCATCAACACCCGTATTCTTACCTTGTTCATACCTCTCATATGAAGTGGGTGTTGTGGTAGCATTGGCCTCCATGTGGGAGACTTCTTCATCATGTATGGGGATGGCATCATCTTCGTCCACCAGGTACATCTTCTTGGTTTGAGGCATCATCATCTCCAAGCTTGGCGCTTCTTGATCCATGGAACCTAGCACATCATGAGGAAACACACTAGAGGTAGAGGGTAAGTCGTTAGAAATCCAAATGGTCTCACATGACCTATCAACTACCACTCTCAACTCATTCAATGTATCACTCATGTGCTCAAAGTGGAAGCACTTAATCTCACGTGTGGTGGAGTCACTCATCTCACTCTTGTTTTCACTCAAGTGGGCTAAGTGGCTCTCATGCTCACATGGGATTGGTACCACATCATCACTCAATCATATGGGTGTAGGCTCGGTGTGCTCAACTCCGTGTGCCTCCTTTGGTGAAGGGAAAATCCCCTGCTCACCATTCTTGACCTTGTCGTCGCCATTTTGCACCTTGGCTTGTGTACTCCTCTTGACGTACTCGTCTAACTTGGCGAAGTAGAGGTCTTCGTCCTCCTCATCCATGAGGTTGCATGCGTCATCTAGGATGTCAAGTCTTGGCGTTGAAGCTTGGTGGCATGGAGGAGAGCTTTCTCTTGGTGCCATTTTGTTGTGGCACGAGTAGTTGAAGGTGCCTTATGATGGTGTCGACGGAGGTCATTGGCGTGCCTTGCCAAAGGTTGATGTAGATGGTGCACTTGGTCATCCACATGATGCTCGCGACGATGCTCCTTGTCCTTGGCACTCTTCTCTTTATGGTGGTGCCTTCTTGAGCTTGGTAGAGCATTATGGATGGTGCTCAACATATATTCTATGTCTTCATGGCGAAGATGCCTTGAATGACGTCTTGTATCCTCCTTATGTTGGCGATGATCTCTAGAGGATGTATGTCGATGAAGATTCTTGCTTCGTGGCGCCTCTTTTGGAAGATGATGTTGGGGCGCCACTCTTCTTGTAGGCAGTGGCACTTGTTTCCTTGGAGGTTGTTGCACTTGACGCCTTCGAGGTTGTGGTGCTTGGCGCCTTGGAGATGGTGGTGCTTGGTGCCTTGGAGATGGTGGCGCTTGACGGCTTGGAGGTGATGGCACTCGTCGCCTTGGAGATGGTGGTTCATGATGCCATGTAGGTGGTGGCGCTTGATGCCTTGGAGGTGGATCATCGAAGTAGGTGGTGCCCTTTGGTGTGGCACGCTTGGCCTTTAAGGTCATGGTTTCTTGATGATGCGTCTCCGCTAGCTTGGCGTAGTAGTCCTCCATCTCCAAGCGGTGGAGGTATTCTTCATGGCTCATGGAAGAGCCCTCGAAGTGGGTGAAGCTCGCCATGTCCTCCATGCTTGGTGAGGCGTCATCGTTGAAACACTCGAAGTCGTCCATGCTTGGGGAGTCGTTATTGATGTAGTACTCCATATCACCCAAGCATGTGGAGCCATTGTTGGTGTAGTGCTCCATGCATGAGGAGCCATTGTCGATGTAGAGCTCCAATTCCTCCATGCTTGAGTAGCCATAGTTGATGACGTGCTCCAGGTCTTCCATGCATGTGGAGATGTCATAGGTGCAATGCTCCGGGTCCTCAAAGCATGCGGAGCCGTTGTCAGTGTAGTGCTCCATCATGTCCTCTATAATTGTGGAGTCGTAGTCGTGGTGGCTCATCATGGATTCTTCATAGATATCATCCTTGGTTCCGGAGCCCCCGGACATGATTCACAAGACCAAGTGGTGTATATGGAAGTGGTAGGGGGTTAGGGATGCAACGCAAAACCTTACTTTACCTTGGAAGATAGTATCGTGCAAGTGGCAACACTTGAGAGCAATCAAAACAAGTGAAGTTCACGCGGAACACCAAAACCAACTAACCACTAAAAGACACACACACAAAGCTTATGGTGGATGGGTATGGAAGGTGGCGTGTCCAAGAACAATCGGAAATCAAGATATTGTAATGGCAAGTAAAGAACCACGATGATCACGAAGCAAAACAAGTCAATCCACAAGATAGGAATTATGTACAAGGAAACACACACAGTGGGATAAATGGGACTTGTGCGATGGAGAAAGTGAGCTAAGAACCAAATGATTACCTAGCGAAGACTATAAGCTCGTGTTGTACAAGTGCAAGGAGAGACGCTAGTTCGATTGCAATAAATTGGTGGGCCACAAGATATGCACAATAAGTACCACCTATTTGATGTTCATCGAGCTTGCGCTTCCTATTCTATGAGGCACTTGTTTCTTTCTTTCTTTTTCTTCTTTTTTTTCTATTTTTTTCTCTTTTTCTTTTATTTTCACTTGCTTCTTCCTTGTGCCAACAACTATACAAGGTAACTATATGAGATAGCACGCTCACAACTTTTGCTCAGAATTCTACAAGGTATCAAATGTGCATAGCCCAAGCAATCATAGGAGGAACTAGTCTCAATAGGTGTTTGTTGACCGCAAAGATAGTGTAGCTCACAAAGGGATGCAAGTGGGGAGAAGTCGCGGAATGTTTATACCTTTCTTCGCCGATCTTCACCCTTTATTGGTGGATTCCGCCTTGCTCACGGAATTTGGATGGAGTAGATAGCATGAACAACTTAGATGATGATGTAGAGCTCCCTCTCCTCTTCAAAACGAGCTAAAGGACACCAAATCCTAGTTCGTATGCAAAAATTATGCTCAAAACGGTGAGAGGCTGAATCTGGAATCTGCTGATTCCTTTCAGGTCCGAGCGGTAGTACCGCTTTTTGGACCCCGGTAGTACCGGAAAAGTGCGGTAGTACCGCTTTTTCGACCCGGTAGTACCGGTTATACCTGGGACGTGCAAATTTGACGCGATTTCGCGATTTTGGGGCGATTTGGGCGGAAAATCTTCAAGAAAACCACCAAATCGGAGGGGTAAATGATGGAATTATGCCATGGGAACGCAGGGGAAGGTAGATCAACAAGTTTAGCAAGTAATCCATGGATCAAAACCTACCAAAACGCACTCAAATCACAGATCGGTCCAAAACACGAACTGGGGCTATTTTTGGTAGAATTTTCGAATTTATGGGGAAAGACCAAATCAATGAGAAATCCGTGGAAACCAAAAGCTGCTGATACCAGATGTTATGGGGTAACCCCGTGGGTGACCCGATCTTCACGGATCTCGTGGTCAAATCGATGGGAAAGAAAGGGGAAAGGGAGAAGGTAGCAAAACCGGACGCACACCTCGCGAAGAACACGGTGAACACACGCAAAACTCACACGATACAAGGCCGATTGCTCTCACCGGTAGCCACCGGTCCGATAGAATCCTCGCAAGGAAAGATCGGTCAAGGTGCTCCCTCGATCCCACGCGGAGAGGGAAGAACACCTTGGAGAGGGTCTTCACGTCTTGGCAAAGGGACACCAATGCCAAGGCCTTGTACAATGAGGGAGGCGCGATGCAAACTCCGACGAGGTGGTGACGATAGTCGATCCCCTTTGGTAGAAAGGGATGAGGCAAAACTAGAGATTCCACAAAGGGGGGTTTTCTTTAGTCTATCATCTATGCCTTAGGGATACATGAGGGGTGGGGGCTCTATTTATAGGCCAGCCACTTACATAGGGGTAGTTTGGGCATAATACTAGGGTTGCAACATAATAAGGGGGTACATGGGCTGTGGCCCAGCTGTTGAGGCGTGCAGGCCCAGTCTTGACCGGTAGTACCGGTCCTCGGGTCCGGTAGTACCAGACTGAAGCGGTAGCGGCTTCAGGGAGCGGTAGCTCCGGGCTTCAGCTGTCATCGAGCTCCAGGTCCGATAGTACCGGTTGGGAAACCGGTAGTACCACTTGGGGGAGGTAGTACCGCAAGCCGATACCGAGGCATCCAGAGGCGATGGCGTGGGCTTCAGTCATGGCCGATAGTACCGTTGAGGCTGAGCGGTAGTACCGGGGCACGGTAGGAACACTGTTGGGAGTGGTAGTACCGCTCGCGTCTGTCTTCTTGTGTGACTTGGGGATGAGCTTGGACTTGGCATTGTAGATGTAGTAGAGTCCATAGGACGGGCTGCATCACTTAGCCATAGCCATTCTATTACATAGGTGTAGGAACTTGCCCATTGAGATTAGTTTCCGCTCCTACAGGCTGCTCTTAGGATTTTGGTGCTGTACTTTGTAATTTGGCCATGTGTGATATATATATTAAAAAAGAGAAAAAGCAAACTAGCAAAACAAAAAAGCAAAAAGAGCTATACAAAAGAAAAAGAAAAATAGTGAAAAAGAGAATTTCAGCAAGAGGCCTAGTGATATATTTGTGCACCGGTAGATTGAGCAATCTTGTGCCTGTTTACTTTGAGCTTTGCTAGTGTCTCTCGAGAGTAGTGCAACACCCTTCATAGTTGCATTGCCACGTTTTTCTCCACGTGTGTGTTTCTTGGGTTTTTGTACGATCAGCACTAGGACTTGTTTGCGGTGTAGATAGGATACCATACCTATAGCTCCACCATAAATAACCTGTGTGCCCTGCGATCGTTCTCTATACCTTCGATATTCACTTCATCACATCAGTGCATAAGTCTTTGATTCCGTTTGGTAAAGAATCTCTATTCACTTTGGAACATTAAGATCTCCTTTCTTGTCAGTTGTGAGTGAGTTGTGAGAGTTTCCACCATACAGATTATGATTTTTGCACTAACCTACTAATCATGTTTTTGAGTGATGATGAAGTTGTGTCACAAAAACAACAGGTTGAGGAGCTTGTTAATTGGCGTGAGTCTATTGATGGGAGTATGAAGGACATGCAAGACGCAGTGGATCAGAATACTGCCGCAATCACTAATATTCAAACTCAAGTGATAACACTCAATGTAAACATGTCCACCTTGCAGCGTTCGGTTGAGGCCCTTACAGCGGCGATTCAGCCAAGGTATTTGCAATCAGTTTTTGACAAGCTCATGCAGTTGAGGCAAGGAACCATGTCAGTTGATGAGTACTACATGGAGATGGAGATGCAATGTGCTAGAATTTGTGAATCTACTGAGATGACAATGCAGCGTTTTCGCACCAATTTGAAGCTTCAAATCAAGAGCATTGTTCGTCATCACAAGTATGAGACTATGGACGAACTATTGCACCATGCTAGAGAGGCCGAATCACAGCTAGCTGAGGAGGCTAAGTCACGTGAATGTTTTCCATATACCAGCCGTTTTGCGGCCAGATCTACACCGCCCCCTATGGCGCCACCTGCAGCGGCTGCTAGCCATCCTGCACAATCGGCCAAACCACATGTTGATCCTGTCTTAGAAGAACCGAGAGTGAGCGTTGATGAGACAAATGAGGTTTCTACTAATGTAATCATCTCTACTCCTAGTGTTGTTTCTTGTGATATCCAGGTTGCTTTTGAAGAAAGGGAGCCGTCTATTTTACAACCTGTATCACTATATTGTGCATTGTCACTTGTGGAGGACGTGTTAGTACCTACTACAACTGAGGAGATTGTTGATGACATTGGTACTGATTTGGAGCTTTAGCCAACATGTGCGACATATTGTGAGTCTATTCCTTTACTGAAGCCTCCTTGTGATTTTCCTTGCACTACTGTTTCAGCACCATGTGATAGTTTACCAAATTTAAATTTTGATCATGTGGTACTGATTACACATAAAGAAATACTTGCTCGAATACCACCTACTGATATTGTGTATTCCATAATGCTAAATGAACCTATGAGTATGAGTTGTGCTATGGAAAAAAATTCTGAAATTTCATGTCTAAATTCTAGCACATATTCTCCTTGTTTCACTTTCAATCTAATTGGTGAATATAGCATGGATGAAAATTTTCTTGTGGATCACATATGCATTACTTGTGATATAATCGTTGAAATGAAACATGTTGTTTCTAGCCATACATGTTGTGCGTCGACGACTTTGTGGTGTGGGACATATGCTAAAATTTGTGATAATATGAAACCAAAGTCAGATCTAGTTGATATAATGCAGCCAACACAAGTAATTTTACCTATGTTGGATTGTTGTAATCTTGCTAGAATAGAACCCAAGTTTTCATATTCATTGTGTTTGTCCCAAAAGTATTTGTCTAGTTATGTTACTACTTTAGACTTCCTTGATATTTGCAAATTGAGTTGCATCTTACATACTAGACAACATGATCATGTTAATAATAATCAGAGTAGCGCAGTTGAAGCATGGCATGAATCAATTTGGTTTTCACACATATTGAATTGGTTTGATCTTGTTCACAAATTTGATCATAGGTCTTCTTTGGGAAAACTGAATTTAATATTGAAGAACAAGACTATCTATTTAGTTGTTTTTCACCATGATCATGATTCTTTGTACTTCACTTATACCTGCAATTTAAGTTGCTTGATGTATACTGAACATACTTTTCATGTGAAAAACAATAATACAACATGTTATATATACATATACTTTGCGTACATGTTGTTTTTTTGTTTCTCCCACTTTCAGCTTACCTAAAGTCGTGGACGACTTTTCATGAAGAAAGGGAGGATGATGAGGATATATACAGGGATTATGATGATTCTGACTGCTTGAACTGGAAGGAAATATTGAGTCAAATCAATAATGACTATCAGGTGAATTCATTCCTAGTTGACCATGATGCTTTCATTTATAAGAACTTTATATTTCCTAAGTCTTTGTGCTATTGTATGATGAGGTACATGGGAGAAGAAGCCGTAGCACAAAGCGAGGAGCTGAAGCATATGGAGCATGGCGTGTTGATCAATGAATAATGTGCGAGGGAGGAGAGGGAGGAAGCGCAAGGAGCTACCAAGAAGAAGATCAACACATGGCAGGATCTCTGCCGCGGCATAGAAACGACACGTTTTCCTGCCATGGCACAAAAATAGAGTCATTTTCTGCCACGGCAGGCTGCCACGGCAAAGAAACATGCCCAAACTCTGCCATGGCAGAACCCTGAGCCGAACCCAATTTTGGGTTGGTTTGTACCCTAGTTGGGTGGGACCAACTCGGTCACCCCCTTAGCTGCCACACCCCCGGACTCATAAATAGATGGGGCGCACTAGTTTTAGGGTTTGAGACCACGTTAAAATTATTTTGGAGTTGTTTCTTTTATAGAACCTCTAGAATTACCCTGTGATCGAATTCTACCAATTGCAATTGAGTGTGATCTGGTGTTCCATTGGGAATTAGTAGATTGCAAACTATCGTTCGTGGTCGACGGCTGCGTGTGCAAGAGTGTGGTGTTGTGAATATCCTACAAGGTTCGAGGGTTGTTGCATTGGCATCAGGGTTCGAGCGGGAGAGATCATAGCTACGCACTAGTTATCAATCATCCACCATCACCATCAACAAGAGCTTGCTGAGAAGATCGGGCCACCCCACATCAGCCCTTGCACTATTTTGGGGCAAAATTGAATCATTGGGCTCAGTAAGGAATAGAAATGTAATGTTATAGGCATGTTGTGTATCGAAATCAACACTCAACTAGCAAACTCAACTAGATGGCAGATGAGCAGATTGGGGTTCTGTGACTAGACGGATTGGTGTTTTGTGACTAGATGGCAGATGCATCAATTGAGCGTTCGAACTACCCTACTTCAAGAGAAAAAGAATCTGTACACGATTGAGCAAATCCTATGTATGAACAATGAAATCTGCGGCTGTGACTAGAGAAGCTAGCAATGTAGTACCTGGGACTACTCATCAGGGACGTCCTCCTCAAACTCGTCATTCTCCGCAATTGCATCGAAGATTTCATGGACATGATGGGGTTGTTGGTGTAGAGCACCGGATTGCCTCCGCCTGCCGCCTGCCTCCATCTAGATCTGCCGCTGGCACCACGATGTTGTCGGCCACGATGTTGTCAGCCACATGCGGCTCGGCGGTGACGGCTACTGGCTGAACGGATGATCTCAAACCCTCGACGGCACAACGACGAGCAGAGTTCATGCCCAGATAAGATGCCTCTGCCTGCTTGGCGACGACCGAGACATCTGCCGCGCTTTCAATCGCTTCACCTCAAAGCTCGTCACGCCAGACGCTTCATGGCGCACCTAGGGAAGGAGGTGGTGCAAACGAAGGAGCTTCGGCGCATGCGGTAGGTGCAGATTGGGGTTTGGGGACTAAACTAATTGGTGAAAATCAGACGAGCTCATGGAAGAAGAAGGCCGAGCAGGTTTATAAACACTGGACCGTTCGTAGTCCTCAAGTGGACACGTGTGGTAGGCGGGGGGATGGGGCTGCCACGATCTCCACCTTTTTTTGGGTTCCCTTTTTTTGAAACAACCATGATCTCCACTTTAGAACTGCATTGAAAACATGCTCATGGCAGACCTTGATTCCACTACATGCAAGTGGCGTGGAACCAATTTCTAGCAACGTTAGATCTACTCGAGGGGGCCCCTTGACTCATGGGAGTTACTTACGGTAGGGCCCAGTTGGAAGTGAGATTGAGAGTGCTGCGTGAAAATGGGATATGTCTTATAAAAATCAAGTGGCAATAAATTGCAATGCCTCGTCGACAATCGTGCACTCGACGACCCCGTTGCCCGGTGCATGTGTTGTAGTAGAAGTAGTAGCCTTTGCAGACTAGATTAAACGTGACATGACCACTCGACGACTTTTTCCGTGGACGGTATCGTGTTCCTTCTTGTAGAAGTATCGGTGAGGGAGACGTCCATGCTGTCTCACGCTGTACTGTGAAGGGCACGACGTGTGCAACGATCCTTGTTGGATCACACATGATCAACGGTTGGTGCGCATGATCCGCGTAACAACCGTGACAACCAATCAGGGCGTAGCAGACATAGTGAGCACATGTTTGGGCTTCAACAAAAGAGAGAGAGGGCAAAACTGAGTAGTATCAAAAAACCAAGGGCAAAACTGAGTAGTATAAAAATGGAAAGTGAGTGTCTTGTATAATGAAATACATCATGACATACATCAAATTATGCCAAGATAGATCCACTAGAGTTCATTGGATGTGTGTTCTTCTCATAAACCACATATGGATCCACCGGAGTCATTGCATGTGTGTTATTGTCACAAACCACATATGGATCCACCAGTGTTCATTGCATGTGTGTTCTTTTAACAAACCACATATGGATCCACCAGTGTCATTGCATGTGTGTTCTTTTCACAAACCACATATGGATCCACCAGTGTCATTGCATGTGTGTTCTTTTCATGAACCACAACTAGAGTTAGTGAATGTCTGTTCTTTCACAAACCACACATGGATCCACTAGAGTCATTGTATTGCCTGTTCTTTTCACAAACCACAGTTAGAGTCATTGCATGTCTGTTCTTTTCACAAACCACATAAGGATCCACTAGAGTCATTGGATGTGTGTTCTGATGCAGCTAGTCCTACGGACGCTCCTACATCTACACCAACAAGTCCCCCAAGTGGACCCATGACTCGTGCCCGAGCCAAACTCCTACAAGCTAAGGTGAACTCGCTCCTCTCCTCGTGCCAATTTGATACCTCCTTGGATGGTGTGCTACTTCACGCAACTACTCTATGCATCATCAGGTACGAAGCCTCGACACATCACCAAGAACCCAAGAATGGAGAATAAGGAGCAGAGCGTGAAGCAGGAGCCGCTGGAGCTGCTCAGACCGGAGTCTCCGGTCTGCGCACACCGGAGTCTCCGGTCCACCAAAGTCTCCGGCCTGAAGACCCCGGAGACTCCGGCCCACTCTCCGGTCTGACCCCTGCGCCGGGCCCTGGGACAATCTGTAGGCCCCTCCGAAGGCTGGTCCGGAGACTGACCGGAATCTCCGACCTAGACCAGAGTCTCCGGTCCACCACACCGGAGTCTCCGGTCCGACCGACGCCAGGCATGAAAAGGCCTTTGGGCCTGCGACCCATGTACCCCTTAGTCCATCCAGAACTTGTATTTTACACTACTAGGAAAACGGCTATAGGTAATCCACACATCTGTGGCGCACGTGCCAATTGTGCCCCATGGGTAAAATAGTCGTGGCGCACTGCCAACAAGTGCCCTATGGCTAACTGGCATAACCGTGGCGCACATGGCGGTGGTGCGCCACGGCTACGTGTGGGCCAGGGACGAGGTGGACGCAGGCCACTTACCCGTAGGGCACCATATAGTGGTGCGCCAGGGGTATGCAACATACCCGTAGGGCACCATATAGTGGTGCGCCACGGGTATGAAACATACCCGTAGGGCACCACATGTGGTGCCCTACGGGTAAGTATTTTTCCTATGTTTCCCAACTCCACCCCCCGGGATCGCCTTTTTAGCCTTGCAAAAAATAAAATAAAATGAAAAACACTTCAAATTTAAAAATCCTTTGACATCTAGGTAGGTAATGTGGTCTAGTTTGTAGGAAAATTAACAACCAAAAATTTCAACTTTTTCTACAAAAAAAGCTCATGCCACGGTAAAACAGCCATAACTTTTGCATACAAAGTCGAAAAAAGTTTAATATACCAAAATGACGAGAACGAAGATACACATCCACCTCTGGTCGTTTGGCGATTTTTTAGATTTTCAAAATTCGAAAAGAATAAAAAGTTATGGCCAAAAGATCGTTTTTTCCTGTAGAAAAAATAGAGGCCACATACCCGTAGCGCACCACCATGTAGTGCGCTACGAGTAAGTTGGGTGGGATTCAAAATTCGAATCACCACCCTGGCCACCTACCCCTCTCCTTTTCCCTCCCATTATTCTCCTTCTCCTCTCATTCTCCTCCCTTTTCCTTCTCCTTCTTCCCCTTCTCCTCCTCTCCTCCTCTTCTCCTTCTTGTCCAGATCCTTTCTCTCTAACCTCCTCCTCCTTGCAGTGACAACGACGCTCCTCCGGCCGCCGTTGCCACCTCCTCCTTCGGTCGCCGCCGCTCCTCCGGCTGCTGCCGCCACCTCCTCCTGCCGCCGCCACCTCCTCCTCCTCCTCCGACCGCCACCGCCACCTTCACCTTCTCCTCCGGCTGCCTCCTCCTCCTTCGGTTGCCGCCACCACCTTCTCCTTCGGCTACCACCTCCTCCTTCGGCCGCCACCTCCTCCTCGGCCCGACACCTCCCGCTCGAGAACTAGCGCGGCCACGGCCTCCCGCACCTCCGGCGGTGGTAGGTTGTGGCTTGATACGTCCAAAACGTATATACTTTCCCGAACACTTTTGCTATTGTTTCTCCTCTATACTTGTGTGATTTGGATGCAACTAATGCAAACTGACGTTGTTTTCAGCAGAATGGCCTTGGTGTCTACTTTTTGTGCAGAAAATCAACTATCAGGAAAAATCCCGGAAAATATGCCAAAAATCCTATTTCACCCGAAGACTCTAGGAGCCAGAATACGAGATGGAGAAGAGCCAGGGGGTGGCCACACCACCTGGTGGCGCGGGCCAGGCCAGGCCGTGCCAGGGGGTGGTGTGGGCCCCCCAGGCACCCCCTCAGCCTCTCTCTTCTCCTATAAGGAGCCTTCTGAGCTAAAAAACTTCGGGGGGTTCGACGTTTTTCTAGAAGGAGTTCCGCTCCGCCGCCACCACCAGATTCCATGAAACAGCACCAGAAACTTCGTTCTGGCACCCTGCCAGGACGGGGAATTGGAGGAGATCATCGCCATCATCATCACCATCGCTTCTCCATTGACCATCCATGTTTCCCCCATATATGAGTGAGTAATCCCCCGCTGTAGGCTATGGGGATGGTAGGGATTGGATGAGATCGTTCATGTAATGGCATCAGATTGTTAGGGCATGGTGCCTAGTATCTTTTATTAGTGCTTTATGACTTTGTTGCGACTTGTTGTGCTTAATGTTTGTCACTAGGGCCCGAGTGCCATGATTTCAGATCTGAACATGTTATTGATTCATTATGATAGTATTGTTCTTGGTCTTATCTACAAGGCGTATACACACGTCATTGTCCAGAACCTATGGCCCCGAAGTGACAGAAATCGGGATAACCGGAAGGGAAAGGCTTTGATGTGAGGATCACATGTGTTCATGGAGTGTTAATGCTTTGCTCCAGTGCTCTATTAAAAGGAGCACCTTAATTGCCAGTAGTTCCCTAGAGGCCCCGCTGCAAACGGGCTGGCAGGACAAAAGATGTTGTGCAAGTTCTCATTGCGAGCACGTATGACTATATATGGAACACATGCCTAGGATTGTCTAGTACTTGGATGCTTTATCTTATTTATCTGCAATTGCCCTATGTTCTGATTGCTATGTGGATTGTCTTGTCCATGCAACGCCCGTCCATCCATCCCTATGCCTACCGCACTCGAATCCCACTGTTTACTGCTTTTGTTACTACTGTCTTTGCTTTACTACTGCTGCTGCTTTACTATTCCTACTACAAAACTGTTGCTACTGATAAACTGCTGTGAGCAAGATTGTTTCAAGGTGCGAAAATACTTGTGGGTCATCAAGACTATTTTCTGGCGCCGTTGCCGGGGAGCATAGCTTTATTTATCAAGTTCACTTGGATTCTCTATTGTTCGCTGCTATCCATCCATCATGGGTAAGTCTCGTGATGGCAAGGTTCCTATTTTACCATCCACTACAAGAAGAGGTACGGTTCTGAACACCTCTGTTGGTCTTGATTCATCGTCTGTTATGAGTAAGCTCGTTACACCACCACATACACATGCTACACACACTGCTACTACTGCTGAATCTGAAACTTCTGATGCTTATGATGCTGCTTCTACTGTGCTTGATAAGAGTGGTTCATTAGGTCCTTTCCTAGATGCTACGATTGCTAGAACTATAGCTGGAAATACCGAAACTCCTAATGAAGACACTACCACACCTGTTAGCTCACCTGAGTCTAGTGAGAGTTATGATATTGAAGAAGATTATGTTGAGATGACCGATGAGTTTATTAAAGAATGTAAGAACACCCATGATAGGAGCGCTGCTAAGAGTCTCCTTGAGAGGCGTACTATTAGACCCAAATTATATCCTGCTGCTAAGTTTGCCGCTTCTCCCATAAACATTACAGATGAAGATTATGATTTCTCTCTCAATCTATCTTACATAGCTATTGTCGAGAAAGAACCTTTTTGTGGGACTAAGAATGAAAGTGCGGTAGCACATATGAATGAACTTTCTACCATGAGTGGCTTGTTTTCTGATGATATTAAGATGCACTTACTTTGTTGCTAAGATTTTCCTTTTCACTAAAAGGAGAAGCTAAAACTTGGTTTAGTAATTTACCTCCTGGATCTATTGATAGCCCTGAGTGCTTGATTAGTACTTTCCTGCAGAAATATTTTCCTCCCAGTGCTAGATATGCTATTTTGCAGGAACTTTTTGATTTTAAACAGGGAGAAAAAGAGGTATTACCCGAATGTTGGGCAAGGTTTTGTGCTTTGATTCATGCACAGGCTGGAAGTCCATTACCTAAGAATGAGCTTCTTGATATATTTTATAATGGACTAACCGAGGAATCTAGGACATACCTAGATAGTTGTGCTGATTGTGTTTTCAGGAATAGGACTCCTAAGGAAGCTGAGGAATTAATGGCTAAAATAAGCAAGAATTATGAAGATTGGACTCCTCCTAAACAAGCTATACCTGAAGTAATTGTACCTGAACCATCTATTCCTGTGCCTATTCCAACATCAAAGAAGAGGGGATTTATTGAGTTAAATGATGAAGTGATGAAGGAAGCTAAGAAATGTCTTAAGGAGAAGGGAATTAAAGCTGCAGATGTCAAGAATTTACCTCATATAGAAGAATTATGAAGCCTATTTCCTACTCATCCACTATTGAGGTACACTCTCTCCAACACTTTGATGAAGGTGATATCCCTTACTCTAAACCTCCTGATCAATGCTTAGAAGAGTTTGATATCTTTATTGTTAAGCAAGATAACTTTAATAAAAGGGTGCAAAATCATCTAATGGAAAACACTAGAGCTATTGTTGAGTTGAAAGATATTGTGAAAAGAACCTCTAATGATGTTAAAATGATTGTTAAACATTTTCAAATGGTTCAAACTCAAATAGATCAACTCGTTAAAGTGCAAAACGACTTGCTAGTGAATGCTTCTAAAGAAAAACATGCTTATGAAATTAGAACTAGAAGTGGTGTTGCTACCCAGGATCCTTTATATCCTGAGGGGCATCCCAAAAGAATTGAGCAGGATTCTCAACAAGCTGAAAATAGTGGTTCTACTGGTAAGAAAAGGAAAAAGAAACATAAAACTGTTGAAGAACTCTCTGAACCTGCTATAGATCCTAATAGTATATCTATCTCTGATGCTGAAACTGAAAGTGGTAATGAAAAAAATGAAGTGCCTAATGAAGAAAAAGTTGAAGAAGAACCTGAAAACCACACTAAGACTACTAAATACACCAAAGAAGATTTTATTGCTAAGAAACATGGTAATGAAAGAGAACCTTGGGTCCAAAAACCTATGCCTTTCCCTGATAAGAAAAACAAGTCAAAAGAAGATGAACACTATAATAAGTTTTGTGAGTGGATGAAGCCTTTATTCTTGCAAATTCCTTTGACTGATGCTATTAAATTGCCTCCTTACTCAAAGTATATGAAGGACATTGTCTCGAATAAAAGGAAGATCCCTAATGAAGAAATTTCTACTTTTCTTGCTAATTATTCCTTCAATGGTAAGGTTCCTAAGAAACTTGGAGACCTAGGGATTCCAACTATCCCTTGCTCTATTAAGAACAGTTATGTTAGAACTGCTTTGTGTGATTTGGGAGTTGGAGTTAGTGTTATGCCTTTTTCTCTCTATAAGAGGCTCCAGCTTGAAAAATTGATTCCAACTGATATATCTTTGCAAATGGCTGATAAATCTACCACCATTCCTGTGGGTAAATGTGAGGATGTACCTATTTAGGTGGCTCACAATTGCTTGATATTAACTGATTTTGTTGTGCTTGAAATGCCTAAAGATGATAATATGTCTATTATTCTTGGGAGACTTTTTCTTAATACTGCATGAGCTGTTATTAATTGTAATCAAGGAAAGGTGACCTTCAATGTTAATGACAAGGAACATACTGTCTATTTCCCCAAGAAGATTGAAAGGACTTATGGTCTGAATTCAATTGAACATGTTGAAGGCATTCAAGTTGGAGAAATATATTGTCCCATACCAAGAGAAAAATTTGAAACTATTATGATTGGGACCATTGCTATCAAGGTTAAGGTAACATAATCATTAGTGGAGTACAGAGTTTTGTCTCATATGCAATTGTTTTGGTAGCAAGACTTGATCAACCTTGCTAACAAAAGGATTCCATTGAACAAAACAATGTTTTCATTATGATTATCTCTGTTTATTTCTATCCTTTGCATTTTAGTTTTTGCTTTCGTTTAGTTTTCTTTGTGTTGTTAGTTGCTTGCATGCTAGAACTTCTGTAGTTCTAGCCTTGTTTTGTCCGTGCATCATGTTTCCAAAAGAAAAAAATCTGTCTGTCAGAAAAATCATTCTTCTATTTCTGAAAAAAGCCCAAAAATAAAGTGTCTCGAAAAATTCTAGAAAATTCATATTAAATTTTTACATGAAAAAAGGGGCACAGGAGTACCTGGGAGGTACCAGGGGGGCCCACCAGGCAGGCACACCACATGGTGGCGCGGCCAGCCTTGGGTGGCGCCATGCCCTGGTGTGGGCCACCCCTGCCCCCCCACTACCTCTCTCACCTGCCACTTTCTTCTCTCTCCCGAGTAAGCTCTAGCTCATAGCTCAAAATCGCGTTCTTTCTGTGCTTGCTCTCGATTTCTTCGATCTCCTTGCTCAGCCCATCTTTCTTGCTGAAATTTGGAGCATCTGTTCCCTGGTATGTGACTCCTCCCCTTGTCCAAGTAGATTTGTGTTTAGTGGATTTTATGTTGAGTATTTTGCTGATGTAGGTGACTGGTTATGAGAGCTTGTAAGTTTGTTTGATGCTTAGAGATATAGTTTTGATGCATGTTTAGGCCTCTTGCAAGTCCCTATGAGTAGAATCCTTCATTATATTTACTTTGCAATCACTTGTTTGATAGGTGTTTAAATTTCAGAATACCAAGCATGAACAACCATACTTATGGAGAGATATTTGAGAGTGATGCACCTAGGAGGTCGAGGACCTCAAGAACAACCTCTCAAGCTAGGCCATCATACAATGAATACCTCATTGCAACACGTATTGGCAGTGAAAGGGATGATGGATATGATCACCCATCCTCTTTTCCTTGTTTTACTTTCTTGCAAGCTGCAGGTATTCTTGATGATTTCTTGCTACTGATTGAGAGGGTCGGTTTGACCTCTTATATGCAAGATGAGAGTGCACAATACGCTATGCTCACCAAAACTTTTGTTCAGAGCTTCGTGTTTACTAACACACCCTATCAATCTATTGTCTCTTTTAAAATCTATGATATGCCCTTCACCATGCCTTTGGAGAGATTTTGTAGTATTGTAGGTGTGCTATGACAGCGACCGTGAAGAAAATTCAAGGGCGACCTGCTGATTTGTTGGAGCTTTACCGAGGGGTGACCAATGATGATGACCGCGTGGCGCAACGCAGAAAGATAAAGAATATCCAACTCCCTGCTCTTAGATACTTTGCATACTATCTTGCCACTAGTGTATTGGGTAGGGAGAACACTAGTAATATCTCCGACTATCATTTAGCATTCCTTGCTGCTGTGCTTAACAATGATACTCGGTATAATCTTGGCTCGCTTATTGCTCGCCGCCTAGCTGCTAGGGGTCCTATCTATGGGGGCATCATTGCCTCGTTCTTTCGGTAGCCTTCTTTCATTTCCGAATTTGCTTGCGTGTAGTCAATGCATTAGGTCTTTCGGTGGATCCCGATGATGCTATGCTAGCACCACAGAGGCTTGACCTTGTTGCCATGAAAACACATCACTTTGTCACTGCTACCTCTGATTTGAACAATCTAGTATATTGGATGCTTTTCACTGACGGGGATGAAAGGGAGATCCTTTTGCCACAACCTGTTTTGTTTAGTGTTGACAGGAGACCGTGGTCGCGCTCCAAGGAGGAGTTGGACGAGTAGCTTCACTTGCTAGGTTTCCACGAGCAACACCAGGAGGATGTGCCCTCCTATGATTACTCCGCATATTACAGAGGGACGTACTCGAGCTCGCACCAGGACGAGGGTACCTCCTCGTCGTACCACGGTGACACTTCATCTTGGCCAGCTTGGGATTGATACCCACTTAGGCCAAAAGCCTAAGCTTGGGGGGAGGTACGCCGACACCACACTCATCTCCATATCATGTTGCGTCGGTACTTTGTATATTCATGTTTTCATTCTCTTTTTAGTTTTCGTTCTTCTTTGCTTTTGCTTTCTAAAAACACAAAAAGACAAAAAATATTTTTGTTGTTTCTCTTTAGTTTGCTTCTTCTTTTTGCTTTGTTTGTTTTTCCCTTTTGGTTCTTGTTTAAAAATCGAAAACACCAAAAATATTTGTCGTTCTTCTTTGGTTTTTGCGAGTTTGCTATACGGTTCGGCAGTTCTCAGTGGAATATTGGTTTCATATTATTATTCAAGCCACACAAGTGAAGAGCAATAATGAGGATTAATGACAACTCGAGGCGTGTTAAGAGGCTGGTAACGAACTCTATTTTTTTTTCATTTTTGTACATATACTCATCACTGTGGGCATGCTTAGTCCGTTCATGTAGAGTGTATGTTTTCTTTGGATGCTTAGTAGTTCTTGCTTTCTTATGATTAGCTCCAGCTCGCTAATAGTTTGTAGCATGTCTCATGAATGTTTGCTTGCATTACTCTATTCATAAATCGGTATGACACCGTGGTATGCTCCTCTGAATGTTTCATTTGATTGACTTGGCACATGCTCATGCATGCACATGACTGTAATAATCAGTTAAGCCTCGATGAATTATTTTGCCTTGAGGATCTTGAATCACTTTCATGCCATGAGTAGTCTTGTTTTGTTGCAAGCATGATAATGATAGCTATTGTTCTCTCGTTTGTCGCTCCCTTACTATTGTTAGCCTTCACTTCCACTGAGTGTTTTACTCATGTTTCCAACTCCCTAAACCAAATATTTCCAAAGTGTCCACCATACCTACCTATTCGCATTATTTGCTACTCCAGTGCATATTCAATGTGCCTTGTTTTCTTCCGAATAAATGTTTGCTTGTTATGGGAAAATTAGTTAGTAAAGCTCTCACGAACTTGATGGCACACTTTATTTCCTGCACTTAATAAACCTGAACCATTGTGAACTCTCCATGAAAGTTATATGCTTGCAAATTATAGGCTGGGGATTAGCAGAACCATGTTGTCATGGGGAACGCTTTCAACACTTGTAAATATATACCCAGTTGATACCTTGCTCTTTTGTTTGCGGATGTCGTCGGTGTGAAATAAAAGGGGAGCTTGTAAGTCCATGGAGTTATGTATGTGTGTTAGAGAAACGCCTAGGCCGCTGGTCTAATCCATGCTGACATGGTGGAAACCTGTAGCGTAACCATAATGATATCTATGAAGCATTCTTCTTATAAAAAAAGAGAGAGATAGCTATTGAGAAAAAGAAAAAAAGGAGATTTATGAAAAGAGGAAAGAGAGAAAAAAGAACCATTTTCCCATGGTAAATAAGAAGATTGCTGAGATACTCATTGTTTGCTTGGCCTTGTCATTTTGATATGGGGATTCTTCCGTATCACCGGGCAAGGGGTACCCCGTTGGCGGTTCTCAATGATACGCACATACTTACGATGACAAGAACTTACCGGTAACTAAAGTTGAGTAGCATGAGGAGCGACCCTCGTACTCAAGGGACTTGGGATCTTCAGTTTATAGTCTGTCAAGCATATGACTCAGATTTGACCTCACTTTCACCTTAACCACATTAAAGATGCTTATGATAGGGGCAATGAGAGCTCAAAGCTAAAGAGTACCATACTTTCAGCATTTGGAAGCCTTTCAAAATTATTCAAAACCTTTTTCTTGTACTTGTTGAGTCTCCACATATTCTTTGAGCACCTTCTTGAGAGCATAGTTGTCATTCTTTGTGTTTGCTCCATTACTTGATTATTTGTGTTATGACTTTGATGCTTGTATCCTTGATATCTTTACTTCTAGTCATCACTTGAACTTTAGAGGTGTCTTGATATTCATAATCAAAGGGCAAGCGAGATACCACTCTATCATACCTTTTTATGAGCATTGTAATGTTGCTTATGTTTGTGCTTCATGCTACTTATTATTCTTGAGTTGGAATCTCTTCATAGCTTGCAATGACTATTAAGTAGACTCAGTTGCATACTCTTTATTATGAACTATCTGAGTAGTTGATTACATTGCTGAGAATATTTACATCATATGAAGCAAATGTGTTCGTGAATGTTCTTTTATCGCACTCAGTTTTCAACTGAATTGCTTGAGGACAAGCAATAAGCTAAGCTTGGGGGGAGTTGATACGTCCAAAACGTATCTACTTTTCCGAACACTTTTGCTATTGTTTCTCCTCTATACTTGTGTGATTTGGATGCAACTAATGCAAACTGACGCTGTTTTCAGCAGAATTGCCTTGGTGTATACTTTTTGTGTAGAAAATCAACTATCAGGAAAAATCCCGGAAAATATGCCAAAAATCCTATTTCACCCGAAGACTCAGAGCGTAATACGAGACGGAGAAGAGCCAGGGGGTGGCCACACCACCTGGTGGCACGGGCCAGGCCAGGCTGTGCCAGGGGGTGGTGTGGGCCCCCCAGGCACCCCCTCGGCCTCTCTCTTCGCCTATAAGGAGCCTTCTGACATAAAAAACTTTGGGGGGTTCAATGTTTTTCCAGAAGGAGTTCCGCTCCGCCTCCACCACCAGATTCCATGAAACAGCACCAGAAACTCCGTTCTGGCACCCTGCCGGGACGGGGAATTGGAGGACATCATCGCCATCATCATCACCATCGCTTCTCCATCGACCATCCATGTTTCCCCCATCTATGAGTGAGTAATCCCCCGCTGTAGGCTATGGGGATGGTAGGGATTGGATGAGATCGTTCATGTAATGGCATCAGATTGTTAGGGCATGGTGCCTAGTATCTTTTATTAGTGCTTTATGGCTTTGTTGCGACTTGTTGTGCTTAATGCTTGTCACTAGGGCCCGAGTGCCATGATTTCAGATCTGAACATGTTATTGATTCATTATGATAGTATTGTTCTTGGTCTTATCTACAAGGCGTATACACACGTCGTTGTCCAGAACCTATGGCCCCGGCGATGTAAATCGGGATAACCTGGAAGGGAAAGGCTTTGATGTGAGGATCACATGTGTTCATGGAGTGTTAATGCTTTGCTCGGTGCTCTATTAAAAGGAGCACCTTAATTGCCGTAGTTCCCTAGAGGCCCCGCAAATGGGTCAGGGACAAAAGATGTTGTGCAAGTTCTCATTGCGAGCATGTATGACTATATATGGAACACATGCCTAGGATTGTCTAGTACTTGGATGCTTTATCTTATTTATCTGCAATTGCCCTATGTTCTGATTGCTATGTGGATTGTCTTGTCCATGCAACGCCCGTCCATCCATCCCTATGCCTACCCATTTCGAATCCTCTTGTTCTTTGCTTTTGTTACTCTTTGTCTTTGCTTTACTACTACCGCTGCTTTACTATTCCTACTACAAAACTATTACTCTTGATAAACTCTGTGAGCAAGATTGTTTCAGTGCGGCTGAATTGACAACTCAGTTGTTAAGGCTGATAAATATTCTTTGGCTCCCCTTGTGTCGAATCAATAAATTGGGTTTCACTTCCCTCGAAAATACTGCGATACACCCCCTATACTTGTGGGTCATCATGGTCGCGCCACGACCACCATGCTCCGGCGAGGCGACACGACGGCGGGGACCCGATTGCTTTTGAAATTCAAAACGGGGGTGGTTTTTGCATTTTTTTTGTTTTTGGAAAAACATAGCCGTGGCGCACCTGGACCCCTTCCTGTGGTGCACCACCCAGTGCGCTATGGGTAAATTTTAGCCATAGCACGCGGCTCGTGGCGCACTGCTAGTGCGCTAAAGATGTCTATTTTTGGTGCGCCACGGATGTCCATTTTCCTAGTAGTGTTATTCCTAAAGTACCCCTGTTTAAGTGGCTGGCCTATATATAGTCCCCCACCTCCATTGTAAACCCTAGGCAAGCTATTTGGAATTAGTGGAAACCCCTTGTGGATCTATCTAATTCTTGCCTCATGCTCCTTTGACAAAGGAGCACCAAATATCCCAAACCTCGTTGGAGTTTGCATCGTGCCTCTGTGTTGTACAAGGCCTTGGCATCGGTGTCCCTTTGCCAAGACGTCAAGATCTCACCGAGTCTCCCATCTCGCCATGCCGGTTCAAGAGAGAGTCCTCCGCCCGACGCCGATCCTAGGGATTGCACCGGACCGGTCACCGCCGGCGTGAGCTATTGGTGTGTATCGTGGTTTTGTGTGTGTGTGTTCATCGTGGTCTTCGTGCGTGCGTTCGTCGTGTTCAACCTCTCCTCCTTCCCCCACACTTCATCCTCGATTTGAAAGGGAATCGTGAAAGATCGGGCCACCCTAGAGGTTTGCCCTCAATATATTGGTATCAAGAGCTTCGTTGCTCATGATTTCCCCCACAAATTTTTCTTCTATCCATCGAAAACTCGAAAATCCCCAAAAAACATCCCAGATTTTCCTTTGGATCGATCTCTTGATTTTGAGTGTTATTTGTGGTTTTGATCCGACCAAACCTTGTTTTAGGAGTTGGTCTAGCTTTATCCTGCATTTTCCCAGCCCAATTTGGCCAATTTTTCACGGATTTGAGGACCCAAGGCTTGGATTTCCGCTCAAGAACACGAGGAGTTCACGATCTGACTCCAGACCGGAGTCTCCGGCCTGCACACCGGAGTCTCCGGCCTAGACCAGAGTTTCCGGCCTGAAACCCCAGAGTCTCCGGCCTGACGCCTGATTTTGACAGTTTTGCCTCTGATCTTGCATTGGCTAATTTCCTCTTGTTTGTTTGTGCCCGTGTGCGTGTCGCCAACTAACAGCAAGCTTTCGCATCAACAACCCCCACGCTCATCGACACCACGGCCCACGAACATCATCCCGCACCACCGACGCCAAGTTCATCATCAAATAAGGTATAACCTATGTCACCTTGTTAACCCCTATTGATGTGGCCCGTCCTATGGACGCTCCTACATCTACACCACCGAGTCCCCCAAGTGGACCCATGACCTGTGCTCGAGCCAAATTCCTACAAGCTAAGGTTAACTCGCTCCTTGCCTTGTGCCAATTTTATACATCCTTGGATGCTGTGCTACTTCATGCAACTACTCTATGAATCATCAGGTACGAAGCACCAACACATCACCAAGCACCCCAGGATGGAGAACAAGGAGCAGATCGTGAAGCAGAAGATGCTGGAGCTGCCCAGACCGGAGTCTCCGGTCTGCGCACACCAGAGTCTCCGGACCACCAAAGTCTCCGGCCTGAAGACACCGGAGTCTCCAGCCCCACCTCCCGTCTGGCCCCTGCACCGGGTGATATGGGGTGGCCCAATCTTCTCAGTAAGCGGATGGCGATGATGATGGTGGATGATAGATAACTAGCCTGTAGCTATGAACTCTCCCGCTCGATCCCTGATGCCAATGCAACAGCTCTCGAACCTTGTAGGATATTCACAACACCACGCTCTTGCGCACGCAGCCGTGACCACGAACGGTAGTCTGCAATCTACTAATTCCCAATGGAACAACAGATCACACTCAATTATAGTTGGTAGATTCGAACACAGGGTAATTCCAGAGGTTCTATGAAAGAAACAACTCCAAAATATTTTAACGTGGTCTTAAAACCTAACTTGTGACGGCTACGGAGGTTTATATGAGGGCTGGGGCATCCTCCCCTCTAAACGGGCCTAAAAACAGCCATAACTTGGCCCAAACTGACTCGGTTCGACTCAAACTGATACATACCGACCCATACATGGGTTCGGCCTTATTGGCACGCAGTCCAAACGTCGTGGAACACCTCAAACATGTAATTCTTGGTGCGCCATCTCTCTCTCTTGCTCATACGTGATTTCCTCATTGCCTCCTAGTGCGCATGCCTCCCGCTCCTCCCTCGCGCACTTGTTGATATTGGAAATCAGCGCTTGTCCTTCTTGCTGCAACTCTCCTCCTCCTCGCGCAACGCTTGTGTTATCAATAAACCTGATCATACAAAGATGCATAGACTTAGGTAGTATAAAGTTCTCATTAAGTAAAACATCAGGTTCAATTAGGAATGAATTCACCTGATAGTCATTATTGATTTCACTCAATATTTCCTTCCAGTTCAGGCAGTCAGAATCATCATAATCCATGTATATATCCTCATCATCCTCCCTTTCTTCATCAAAAGCCGTCCTCGGCTTTAGGTAAGCTGAAAGTGGGAGAAACAAAAAGAACAACGTGTACGCAAAGTATATGTATATATAACATGTTGTATTATTGTTTTTCACATGAAAAGTATGTCCAGTATACATCAAGCAACTTACATTGCAGGTATAAGTGAAGTACAAAGAATCATGATCATGGTGAAAAACAACTAAATAGATAGTCTTGTTCTTCAATATTAAATTCAGTTTTCTTAAAGAAGATCTATGATCAAATTTGTGGACAAGATCTAACCAATTCAATATGTGGGAAAACCAAATTGATTCACACCATGCTTCAATTGCGCTACTCTGATTAATATAAACATGATCATGTTGTCCAGTATGGAAGATGCAACTCAATTTGCAAATATAAGTGAAGTATAGAGCAGTAGCACAGCTAGACAAAGACTTTTGGGACAAACACAAAGGATATGAAAACTTGGATTCTATGCTAGCAAGATTACAACGATCCAACATAGGTAAAATTACTTGTGTTGGCTGTATTATATCAACTAGATCTGACTTTAGTTTCATACTATCACAAATTTCAGCATAAGTCCCACAACAAGTCATCGACACACAACAAGTATGGCTAAAAACAGCATGTTTCAGTTCAGCGATTCTATCACAAGTAATGCATATGTGATCCACAAGAAAATTTTCATGCATGCTATATTCACCAATTAGATTGAAAGTGAAACAAGGAGAATATGTGCTAGAATTTAGACATGAAATTTCAGAAATCTTGTCCATAGCACAACTCATACTCATAGGTTCATTTAGCATGATGGAAAACACAATATCAGTAGGTGGTATTCGAGCAAGTATTTCTTTATGTGTAATCAGTACCACATGATCAAAATTGGAATTTGGTAAACTATCACATGGTGCTGAAACAATAGTGTAAGGAAAATCACAAGGAGGCTTCAGTAAAGGAATAGACTAACAATATGTCGCACATGTTGGCTGAAGCTCCAAATTAGTACCAATGTCATCAACAATCTTCTCAGCTGTAGTAGGTACTACGACATCCTCCTCAAGTGACAATACGGATCGTGTGATGCAGTTGTAAAATAGGCTCCCTTTCTTCAAAAGCAACATGTACATCACAAGATACAACACTAGGATTAGACATGATTACGTTAGTAGACAACTCACATGTATCATTAGTGTCCACTCTCAAAATTTCTGGAATAGGCCATTTGTAGTTGTTCAAAAACATAGAACGTAGAAATTGCTTGAAATCTTCCCAAAGGATTTTTTACCCATGACACCATACACAATCCTTGCGTCCTTCCACCAACGAGCTACCTCTTCATCCACACGTCGGTGAGCAAGAATGTATTCTATATGGCTATTAAACTTGCTATCGAAAGTACGACATCTCGCAAAACCAAATCCCATATCAATTTCCCAAATCTGATATTCTGCGGGTGTGGCGGAACTTTCCAATCGCCACTTGATTGTAGTTGGATCATATGCCATGCCAACCACAATAGCTAAATAGTCATGGTAAACATCATCTGATTTCTGCATCACATCAACACTAGTAGAAGTCATGATTAGTACATTAGTGCAAAAACACAAAATTGTTTTGGTGGCACACTCACAACTCACTCAAAAACTGACAAGAAAGCAGATCTTACCGTTCCAAAGTTAATAGTGATGCTTACCAATTCGAAATCAAAGACTGATGCACTGATGTGATGAAGTGAATACCAAATGTATAGAGAACGATCAAAGGCACAGGTTATTTATGGTGGAGCTATAGGTATGGTATCCTAACTACACCGCAAACAAGTCCTAGTGCTGACCGTATGACAAAGACCCACGGAAACACACACGGTGGAGATAAATGGGGCAACTGCAACTATGAAAATGAGCTCAGTAAAGTGAGGTATGTCGGAGGAACGCTCGTGTTGCAATGCACAAGGAGAGACGCTAGCAATGTCTCAACGAAACGGGCACAAGATTGCTAAAGCGAAAGCGGCCAGAGCACTAAGCACGCTAGTCTCTTAGGATAGTTTTAGACACAAAGAAAGGCTTACTAAGGCTCACAAGGATAGGTACACTATGTGGACTCAGTAAAAAAATAAACAAAAAAGAAAAAAAATTGACCTGAGAATTGGTCTCTGCCACGGCAGAAAAACGGCCTAAAATCCTGCCGCGGCAGGATGGCGGCAGAATTTTTTTTTTGCTCGTATGAGGGCAGACCGGTCTGTGGTATGGGGTGGCCCGATCTTCTCAGTAAGCGGATGGCGATGATGACGGTGGATGATAGATAACTAGCCTGTAGCTATGAACTCTCCCGCTCGATCCCTGATGCCAATGCAACAGCTCTCGAACCTTGTAGGATATTCACAACACCATGCTCTTGCGCACGCAGCCGTGACTTTAACGGTAGTCTGCAATCTACTAATTCCCAATGGAACAACAGATCACACTCAATTATAGTTGGTAGATTCGAACACAGGGTAATTCCAGAGGTTCTATGAAAGAAACAACTCCAAAATATTTTAACGTGGTCTTAAAACCTAACTTGTGACGGCTACGGAGGTTTATATGAGGGCTGGGGCGTCCTCCCCTCTAAACGGGCCTAAAAACAGCCATAACTTGGCCCAAACTGACTCGGTTCGACTCAAACTGATACATACCGACCCATACATGGGTTCGGCCTTATTGGCACGCAGTCCAAACGTCGTGGAACACCTCAAACATGTAATTCTTGGTGCGCCATCTCTCTCTCTTGCTCATACGTGATTTCCTCATTGCCTCCTAGTGGCATGCCTCCCGCCTCCTCCTCGCACTTGTTGATATTGGAAATCAGCGCTTGTCCTTCTTTGCAACTCTCCTCCTCGTGCAACGCTTGTGTTATCAATAAACCTGATCATACAAAGATGCATAGACTTAGGTAGTATAAAGTTCTCATTAAGTAAAACATCAGGTTCAATTAGGAATGAATTCACCTGATAGTCATTATTGATTTCACTCAATATTTCCTTCCAGTTCAGGCAGTCAGAATCATCATAATCCCTGTATATATCCTCATCATCGGGCCCTGGGATAATCTGAAGGCCCCTCCGGAGGCTGGTCCGGAGACCGACCGGAATCTCCGGTCCACCACACCGGAGTCTCCGGTCCGACCGTCGCCAGGCATGAAAAGGGCTTTGGGACTACGGCCCATGTACCCCTTAGTCCATCCAGAACTTGTCTTTTATTCCTAAAGTACCCCTGTTTAAGTGGCTGGCCTATATATAGTCCCCCACCTCCATTGTAAACCCTAGGCTTGATATTGGAATTAGTGGAAACCCCTTTGTGGATCTATCTAATTCTTGCCTCATGCTCCTTGACCAAGGAGCACCAATATCACCAAACCTCGTTGGTCGTGCCTCCGTGTTGTACAAGGCCTTGCATCGGTGTCCTTTTGCCAAGACGTCAATATCTCACCATGTCTCCCATCTCGCCATGCCAGTTCGAGAGAGAGAGTCCTCCGCTCGACGCCAATCCTAGGGATTGCGCCGGACCGGTCACCATCGGCGTGAGCTATTGGTGTGTATCGTGGTTTTGTGTGTGTGTTCATCGTTTCTTCGTGCGTGAGTTCGTCGTGTTCATCCTCCCCGCACTCCATCCTCGATTTGAAAGGGAATCGTGAAAGATCAGGCCACCCTAGAGGTTTGCCCTCAACATATTGGTATCAAGAGCTTCGTTGCTCGCGATTTCCCCCACAAATTTGTCGTCTATCCACCAAAAATTCGAAATCCCCAAAAAACAGCCCAAATTTGCCTTTGGATCGATCTCTTGATTTGGAGTGTTATTTGTGGTTTTGATCTGACCAAACCTTGTATTAGGTGTTGGTCCAGCTTTATCCTGTGTTTTCCCAGCCCAATTTGGCCAATTTTTCGCGGATTTGAGGACCCAAGGCGTGGATTTCCGCTCAAGAACACGAGGTTCATGATCCGCCTGCACACACCGGAGTCTCCGGCCTACCCACACCAGAGTCTCCGGCCTGGACTGGAGTTTCCGGCCTGAAACCCCGGAGTCTCCGGCCTGACGCCTGATTTTGACAGTTTTGCCTCTAATCTTGCATTGGCTAATTTTCCTCTTGTTTGTTGGTGCCCATCAACTAACAACAAGCTTCCGCATCGACAACTCCCGTGCTCATCGACACCACGGACCACGAACATCATCCCGCACCACCGACGCCAAGTTCATCATCACCAACGAAAGTATAACTTGCGTCACCTTGTTAACCCCTATCTTCCTTTGTGTGTACCTATCCTATGAGAGTGGCTCATCTTGTGTTTGCTTGAGCATTATGCATTTGTCCTTGGATAGTGAGAGTGCAAGAGCAATATCTAGTGTAACTAGGTAGCATCAAGGGAGAGCAAAAAAAAGATACAAAGAAAACGCAAAAGAAAAATAGTCTCCCATTGCCAAAGAGAGTCTCAAAGCTTGTAAGCAAGAGAGAAAGAAGAGCGCCCAAGGCAAGTGCACAAATCTATTGCTCATTTTCCCTCTTTGCAAACGAGCCACGGTCTCTCCTTGCATTGGCACGACAATGATCTTAGTCTTCGTTAGGACATTTTGTTTTCTCATTTTCATAGTCGTGTCAATCCCAACTTTCTCCACGTGTGTATATAGTCGTAGGTTCCCGTCACCCTTTTGAGTTGTTGACCTTTGACTTGACTTTTGTTGGATTTTACCCACTATTGACTATCCCTTTTCTTTTGGTTGGTTCTTTGGCTTTCCACAACCCTAACCTACCACCAACAAGCTTTTGAGAGTTAGTTCTTTCTTTAGTGTAAGTTTTCTTTGCAATTCCACTTTGCACGCTTATAGCTTTCACTTGTGGTTTCTAGTTTGGTGCAATCCCCAAGGTGAGGTACAAGGCTAACACCACATATTCCACTTCCATGTACAATATTTGTGTGTCTTGCATGATGGATAGGCACGATGAGTTGAGCCAACCACCTCCCCAAGAAGAAGATCAAGGCACGTGCGCAAGTCACTTCATCGTTCGACAAGAGTTCCGTGAACGTTGCCAAGCCCTTGAGACAAGACAAGATGAACAATTTGGCGAGACGCAAGCCGAGTTCAAGAACATCGACAATCGCTTCGACGACCTCGAATGACAAATGCATGCAATGCATCACAACTTCGGCCACCAAAATGAAGCACTCCAACGCTCCGTCGCCGAAACAAATGACAATCTTCGACGCCTCATCGATGGAATGGCAAGTCCACGTTCACGCGCATCAAGCTCTTCAAGATCATCGCGTCGTCATGCTCCTCCTCAACAAGATCTTCACCCAAGTGCTCCAAGATGCAATGATGCCCCCATGGTTGAAGATGGAAGTTCTTCGAACTATGTACCTTCCCCATGGCACGCTGCAACGTCAAGCTATGATGGGGATTTCTCTTCAAGGCCACGCGCAAGGCAAGAAGCACACCGTCATCACACAAGGGCATTAGTGCTAGAACAAGAGAAACCACAAGAGGAACCGCAAGCACAACCGCAAGTCTACCACCATCGACCACGACACATACTTGACACAACAAGTGATGACTCCAATTTGGAGAATCAAGCTCGTCATCGAAGTGAAGCTCTCCAAGATCCTCCTCCTCGTCATCAACGTCATGAACGTCCACACCGGCACCATGGTCATCACGAGGCGCCTCCTCCACCTCACCAAAACATGGAGCGTCAAGTGATACAAATTGAGCGACGCCCACCACGTCAAGAGGCTCATGACCATGTTCTTTGCCGTGAGGCCCATGTGCCTAACCAACGTGACCAACCGAGGAATGAGCCTCCCCTTCATCGTCAACCGCGTCAAGAGGCTCCACACCCTCGCCACCATGAGGTCCAAGCACCTCAACCACGTCAACAACCGCGCCAAGAGCAATAGCAAGCTCCTCAACAACAATATCAAGAGCAAGCTCCGCAACAAGGACGCGAGAACCAAGTTCCACCTCCCCAACTACAAGATCATCAACAAGGTCACCAAGCTCGTCGCAATGACCGCAACGATGAAGAAACTTTTGGCAAGCTCAAGTTCACAATGCCCAAGTTCACTAGATCCAATGACCCCGAAGAATACCTCTCGTGGGCACTTAAAGTCGACAAGATCTTCCGCATGCACAAGTATAGCAATGAGAAGATGGTCGCCATGGCTTCGCTTGAGTTTGATGATTACGCCAACCTTTGGTGGGAACAAGTTCAAGTTGCTCGTGATGCAAGACAAGAGCCGCCAATCACAACTTGGCATGACATGAAGGCTCATATGAGATCCCGCTTTGTCCCCGCGCACTACACGCGTGACCTCTTCAACAACCTTCAAGCGCTTCGTCAAGGGACAATGACCGTGGATGAGTACTTCAAGGAAATGGAACTCAACTTGATTCGCGCCAACATTAACGAACGCATGTAACAAACAATGGCACGTTTCCTTATTGGCTTGAATCAACCAATCAAGCGCATCGTCGAGTTCCAAACATACAACACCATGGTTGAGCTTGTGCACATCGCAACAAAGGGTGAACGTCAAGTGCAAGAGGATATCAAGTACAACAAGCCCAAGACGTACTTCACCTACAAGCAAGCTTCACCCGCTAAACCAACAACTTTCAATGGAAGATCATCAAGTACCTCCAAGCCTTCCTTCAATCCCACACTTCCTCAAGGAAAACTGCCTCCAAGTGGCAAGCAAGCAAAGGGTGATACACCTTTCAACGGTGAATGCTACAAGTGTGGAGGTAAAGGACATAAGTCGGCCGAATGTGGAAACAAGAAAGTCTTGTTCATCCATGACAATGGTGATGAAGAGTACTTGAGTGAAGATGAGTTTGATGCCCGTGTCAATGAAGCAATGGCAAGGCAACGAGTGGAAGATGATCAAGAACTCCTCATGTGTGAACATGACACAAGTTCATCGCTTGTCGTCACAAGGATCTTGACCACTCAAGCACAAGAGCATGAAGACCAACGCTCCAATATCTTCCAAACACGAGCCGACATCAATGGCAAATCTATCAAGGTGATCATTGACGGAGGGAGTTGCCACAACCTTTCTAGCACCGAGTTGTGTGAGAAGCTCAACCTCACCCTCCATCCGCACAAGCACCCCTACCACGTGCAATGGCTAAGTGACCAAGGGTCCGTGAAGATCAAGCATACCGTATCGGTCTCTTTCGCCATTGGTCCTTACAAAGATACAGTGGAGTGTGATGTGGTTCCTATAACAGTTTGCCACATGCTTCTTGGTCGACCGTGGGCAATTTTACAAGGCTGCTCAACATGATGGTCGCACCAATGTATACACCTTCAAATGGATCAACAAAACATGTGTTTTGCAACCGATGACTCCTAGCCAAATAATTGCGGATAATGCAAAGGCTTTAGCGAGGGCGCAAAGCACAACACCTACTTGTGAGAAGAGCGATGAGAGAGAGAACCACCTCATAGTGAGTGAGAGCCACAAGCCAAACTCGAGTGGAAAAACTAAGAGTGTTCTCCTTGCCACCAAAAGTGAGATGAGAGATGTTCGGAACAACCCATCCATCTTGCACTATGTCCTCCTTTGCAAGGGACTAGCGCAAGGAACTAATGAATTAACCAATGTTCCTCCATCTTTGATGAGTGTTGTGCAGGAATTCAAGGATGTGTTCCCCGAAGAGCTCCCACATGGACTACCACCTCTTCGTGGCATCGAACATCGCATTGACCTCATCCCCGACGCACCTCTCCCAAACCGCGCCGCCTACCGCACAAACTCGGAGGAGACGATGGAGATCAAACGTCAAATAAACCAACTCGTCTCCAAAGGTTTAATCCAAGTTAGCACTAGTCCAAGTGTCGTACCCGTGATTCTTGTTCCAAAGACGGATGATACGTTACGGTTATGCATGGACTGCCGTCCAATTAATGCTATCACCGTGTGTTATCGACATCCCATACCACGTCTCGATGACATGCTTGATGAGTTGTGTGGAGCCACTATTTTTTCAAAAATTGATCTTCGTAGTGGTTACCATCAAATACGCATGGCTGAAGGTGATGAGTGGAAAACCACCTTCAAGACCAAACTTGGTCTCTATGAATGGTTGGTTATGCCCTTTGGTTTATCGAATGCCCCATCCACCTTCATGTGCCTTATGAATCATATCTTGCTAATCTTTCCAAGTGCACTTTTGCTAAAGACAAGTTGCTTTTTCTTGGATTTGTCGTTTCTTTGAAGGGAATTGAAGTTGATGTTTCCAAGGTAAAGGACATACGAGATTGGCCCATCCCAACAAATGTGAGTGAACTCCGAAGTTTTCATGGGTTGGCCGGTTTCTATCGTCGCTTTGTGAAAGACTTTTCAACCATTGCTTGTCCCCTTAATGAATTGACCAAAAAGAATGTCACCTTCGTGTGGGGCAAAGCACAACAAAAGGCTTTTGATGAATTTAAAAAGAGGCTCACTGAAGCACCTCTCCTTGCGTTACCGGATTTCACAAAAACGTTTGAGATAGAGTGTGATGCTAGTGGTATTGGCATTGGAGGAGTCCTTATGCAAAACGGACGTCCTATAGCCTACCATAGTGAGAAACTTGATGGTGCTCGCCTCAACTATCCGATTTATGACAAAGAGCTTTTTGCCTTAGTTCGTGTCCTTCAAGTTTGGCAACACTACCTTTGGCCCAAGGAATTTATCATACATTCCGACCACGAGTCGTTGAAATATCTCAAAGGCCAAGCCAACTTGAGCAAGAGACACGCTAAGTGGGTTGAGTTCATGGAGTCTTTTCTGTACATTGTCAAGTATAAGAAGGGCAAAGATAATGTAGTTGCGGACGCATTGTCTCGCAAACATACAAGCCTTCTTACGAGACTTGAAATCAACGTGTTGGGTCTTGAGGAAATAAAATCTTTGTATGCTTCCGATCCGTTCTTTGAACCAATTTTCGCAAAGTGCTCCAATGACAAAGGAGTTGATGATTTCTATTTGCATGAGGGCTTTCTATTTAAACAAATCTATGCATTCCGAAGTCATCGCTTCAACTTTTGCTTCTCCAAGAACCTCATGGTGGAGGCCTCATGGGTCACTTTGGCCATAACAAGACTTTGGACATGCTCTCCACTCACTACTTTTGGCCCAAGATGAAGCGCGGCGTGGAGCGCTATGTTCAACGATGCACGACCTGTGTTCAAGCTAAGTCGCAAGCTAATCCTTATGGTATTTATATGCCATTGTGTATTCCTCATACCCCTTGGTCCGACATTAGCATGGATTTCGTTTTAGGATTGCCTAGATCTAAGCATGGTCATGATTCTATCTTTGTTGTTGTGGATCGCTTTTCCAAAATGGCACACTTCATACCGTGCCATAAGACTGACGATGCTTCACATGTTGCAAATATGTTTTTCAGGGAAATCGTCCGTCTTCACGGTGTGCCAAGGACAATCGTCTCCGACCGCGACGTCAAATTCATGAGATACTTATGGAAGAACCTCATGGCCAAGCTCGGCGTCAAGCTCCTCTTTTCATCTGCCTCACATCCTCAAACTGATGGCCAAACCGAAGTTGTCAACCAAAGCCTCGGAACTCTCCTTCGTGTGTTGATCAAGAAAAACCTGAAGGATTGGGAGGAATGCATTCCACACGCCAAGTTCGCCTACAATCAAGCACTCAACAACCAAGACGAGTCCATTCATGATCGTCTATGGTTTCGAGCCCCTAACCGCACTCGACATCCCACCACTACCTCTCCATGAGAGCACGAACATGGACGTCGAGAAGCGTGCACAAGCTATGAAGACGCTTCATGAAGAAACAAGAGCTACTATCGAACAACAAGTCCTTCGCCAAGCTTCAAGGTTAAACAAGGACAAGAAGGAGATGATCTTTGAAGAAGGTGACCTTGTGTGGATACACCTAAGCAAAGACCGCTTCCCCAAGGAACGTGACTCCAAGATCAAGCCAAGAGGAGATGGTCCCTTCAAGGTCCTCAAAAGAATCAACAACAACGCCTACATCATCGACATACTGACCTCCAAGTACCTTGCAAGAAATACATTCAATGTCAAGGATCTCTAACCCTACCATGGAGATGTTCAAGATGACAACCATGAAGAGTCGAGGACGACACTTTCCCAAGGGGGGAGCTGATGCGGAGCATCCTACGGACGCTCTTACATCTACACCACCGAGTCCCCCAAGTGGACCCATGACTCGTGCTCGAGCCAAACTCCTACAAGCTAAAGTTAACTCGCTCCTCGCCTCGTGCCAATTTGATACGTCCTTGGATGGTGTGCTACTTCATGCAACTACTCTATGCATCATCAGGTACGAAGCACCAACACATCACCAAGCACCCCAGGATGGAGAAAATGGAGCAGATCGTGAAGCAGAAGACGCTGGAGCTGCTCAGACCGGAGTCTCCAGTCTACGCACACCGGAGTCTCCGGACCACCAAAGTCTCCGGCCTGAAGACACCAGAGTCTTCGGCCCCACCTCCGGTCTAGCCCCTGCATCGGGCCCTGGGACAATCTGAAGGCCCCTCCGGAGGCTGGTCCCGAGACCGACCGGAATCTCCGGTCCACCACACCGGAGTCTCCGGTCCGACCGTCGCTAGGCATGAAAAGGCCGTTGGGCCTGTGGCCCATGTACCCCTTAGTCCGTCCAGAACTTGTATTTTATTCCTAAATTACCCTTGTTTAAGTGGCTGGCCTATATATAGTCCCCCACCTCAATTGTAAACCCTAGGCATGATATTTGGAATTAGTGGAAACCCCTTGTGGATCTATCTAATTCTTGCCTCATGCTCCTTTGACAAAGGAGCACCAAATATCCCAAACCTCGTTGGAGTTTGCATCGTGCCTCTGAGTTGTACAATGCCTTGGCATCGGTGTCCCTTTGGCAAGATGTCAAGATCTCACCGAGTCTCCCATCTCACCATGTCAGTTCGACAGAGAGTCCTCCGCCCGACGCCGATCCTAGGGATTGCGCCGGACCGGTCACCGCCGGCGTGAGCTATTGGTGTGTATCGTGGTTTTGTGTGTGTGTTCATCAGGTTCTTCGTGCGTGCGTTCGTCGTGTTCATCCTCCCCTCCTCTCCCCGCACTCCATCCTCGATTTGAAAGGGAATCGTGAAAGATCAGGCCACCCTAGAGGTTTGCCCTCAACACATATCTTCCTTTGTGTGTACCTATCCCATGAGAGTGGATCATCTTGTGTTTGCTTGAGATTGTGCATTTGTCCTTGGATAGTGAGAGTGCAAGAGCAATATCAGGTGTGAATATGTAGCATCAAGGGATAGCAAAAAAAAGAAAGAAAAAGATACAAAGCAAAAGAAAAAGAAAAATAGTCTCCCCTTGCAAAAGAGAGTCTCAAAGCTTGTAAGCAAGAGAGAAAGAAGAGCGCCCAAGGCAAGTGCACAAATCCGTTAATCATTTTTCATCTTTGCAAACGAGCCACGGTCTCTCCTTCCATTGGCATGACAACGAGCTTAGTCTTTGTTAGGACATTTTGTTTGCTCATTTTCATAGTCGTGTCAATCCCAACTATCTCCACGTGTGTGTATATAGTCGTAGGTTCCCGTCACCCCTTTGAGTTGTTGACCTTCGCCTTTGACTTGAGTTTTGTTGGATTTTATCCACTTTTGACTATCCCTTTTCTTTTGGGTGGTTCTTTGGCATTCCACAATCCTAACCTACCACCAACAAGCTTTTGGGAGTTAGTTCTTTCTTTAGTGTGAGTCTTCTTTGCTATTCCACTTTCCACGCTTATAGTTCTCACTTGTGGTTTCTAGTTTGGTGCAATCCCCAAGGTGAGGTACAAGGCTAACACCACCATATTCCACTTCCATATACAATACTTGTGTGTTTTGCATGATGGATAGGCACGATGAGTCGAGCCAACCACCTCCCCAAGAAGAAGATCAAGGACTGTACATGACGCGAGCAAGTCACTTCATCGTTCAGCAAGAGTTCCGTGAACGTTGCCAAGCCCTTGAGACGCCACAAGATGAACAATTTGGCGAGACGCAAGCCGAGTTCAAGAACATCGACAACCGCTTCGATAGCCTCGAATGACAAATGCATGCAATGCATCACAATGTCGGCCACCAAAATTAAGCGCTCCAATGCTCCGTCGCCGAAACAAATGACAATCTTCGACGCCTCATCGACGGCATGGCAAGGCCACGTTCACGCGCATCAAGCTCTTCAAATTCTTCGCATCGTCATGCACCTCCTCAACAAGATCTACATCCAAGTGCTCCAAGACGCAATGATGCCCCCGTGGTTGAATATGGAAGTTCTTCGAACTATGTACCTTCCCCACGGCACGCCGCAACGTCAAGCTATGATGGTGATTTCTCTTCAAGGCCAAGAGCAAGGCAAGAAGCACACCGTCATCACGCAAGGGCATTAGTGCTCCAATAAGAGCAACCACAAGAAGAAACGCAAGTGCAACCGCAAGTCTACCACCATCGACCGCAACACATACTTGACACAACAAGTGATGACTCCAATTTGGAGATTCAAGCTCGTCATCGACGCGAAGCTCTCCAAGATCCTCCTCCTCGTCATCAACGTCATGAACGTCCGCACCAATACCATGGTCATCACGAGGCGCCTCCTCCACCACAACAAAACTTGGAGCGTCAAGTGATACAAGTTGAGCGACACCCACCACGTCAAGAGGCTCATGACCATGTTCTTCGCTGTGAGGCCCATGTGCCTAATCAACATCACCAACCGAGGAACGAGCCTCCTCTTTGTCATCAACCGCGTCATGAGGCTCCACATCCTCAACAACCTCATGGAGCCGAAGTGCCTCAACACCGTCAACCTTCGCTCCAAGAGCAAGAGCAAGCTCCTCAACAACAATATCAAGAGCAAGCTCTGCAACAAGGTCGCGAGAACCAAGTTCCACCGTATCAACCACAAGATCATCAACAAGGTCACCAAGCTCGTCGCAATGACCGCAATGATGAAGAAACTTTTAGCAAGCTCAAGTTCACGATGCCCAAGTTTACCGGATCCAATGACCCCGAAGAATACCTCTCATGGGCATTCAAAGTCGACAAGATCTTCCACATGCACAACTATAGCAACGAGAAGATGGTCGACATGGCTTCGCTTGAGTTTGATGATTATACCAACCTTTGGTGGGAACAAGTTCAAGTTGCTCGAGATGCAAGACAAGAACCGCCAATCACAACTTGGCATGACATGAAGGCTCATACGAGATCCCGCTTTGTCCCTGCGCATTACGCGCGTGACCTCTTCAACAACCTTCAAGCGCTTCATCAAGGGACAAAGACCGTGGAAGAGTACTTTAAGGAAATGGAACTCAACTTGATTCGCGCCAACATTGATGAGCGCATGGAGCAAACAATGGCACGTATCCTTATTGGCTTGAATCACCCAATCAAGCGCATCGTCGAGTTCCAAACATACAACACCATGGTTGAGCTTGCGCACATAGCAACAAAGGCTGAACGTCAAGTGCAAGAGGATACCAAGTACAACAAGCCCAAGATGTACTTCACCTACAAGCAAGCTTCAACCGCTACACCAACAACAGTCAATGGAAGCTCCTCAAGTACCCCCAAGCCTTCCTTCAAGCCCACACTTCCTCAAGGAAAACTGCCCCCAAGTGGCAAACAAGCAAAGAGTGATACACCTTTCAATGGTGAATGCTACAAGTGTGGAGGTAAAGGACACAAGTCGGCTGAATGTGGAAACGAGAAGGTCTTGTTCATCCATGACAATGGCGATGAAGAGTACTTGGGTGAAGATGAATTTGATGCCCGAGTCAAGGAAGCACTAGCAAAGCAACGAGTGGAAGATGACCAAGAACTTCTCATGTGTGAACATGACGCATGTCCATCGCTTGTCGTCACAAGGATCTTGACCACTCAAGCACAAGAGCATGAAGACCAACGCTCCAATATCTTCCAAACACGAGCCGGCATCAATGGCAAATCTATCAAGGTGATCATTGACGGAGTGAGTTGCCACAACCTTCCTAGCACCGAGTTGTGTGTGAAGCTAAACCTCACCCTCCATCCGCACAAGCACCCCTACCACATGCAATGGCTAAGTGACCAAGGGTCCGTGAAGATCAAGCATACCGTATCGGTCTCCTTCGCCATTGGTCCTTACAAAGATACGGTGGAGTGTGATGTGGTTCCTATGACAGTTTGCCACATGCTTCTTGGTCGACCGTGGCAATTTGACAAGGCTACTCAACATGATGGTCGCACCAATGTATACACCTTCAAATGGCTCAACAAAACATGTGTTTTGCAACCGATGACTCCTAGCCAAATAATTGCGGATAATGCAAAGGCTTTAGCGAGGGCGCAAAGCACAACACCTACTTGTGAGAAGAGCGATGAGAGAGAGAACCACCTCATAGTGAGTGAGAGCCACAAGCCAAACTCGAGTGGAAAAACTAAGAGTGTTCTCCTTGCCACCAAAAGTGAGATGAGAGATGTTCGGAACAACCCATCCATCTTGCACTATGTCCTCCTTTGCAAGGGACTAGCGCAAGGAACTAATGAATTAACCAATGTTCCTCCATGTTTGATGAGTGTTGTGCAGGAATTCAAGGATGTGTTCCCCGAAGAGCTCCCACATGGACTACCACCTCTTCGTGGCATCGAACATCGCATTGACCTCATCCCCAGCGCACCTCTCCCAAACCGCGCCGCCTATCGCACAAACTCGGAGGAGACGAAGGAGATCGAACGTCAAATAAACCAACTCATCTCCAAAGGTTTGATCCAAGTTAGCACTAGTCCAAGTGTCGTACCCGTGATTCTTGTTCCAAAGACGGATGATACGTTACGGTTATGCATGGACTGCCGTCCAATTAATGCTATCACTGTGTGTTATCGACATCCCATACCACGTCTCGATGACATGCTTGATGAGTTGTGTGGAGCCACTATTTTTTCGAAAATTGATCTTCGTAGTGGTTACCATCAAATACGCATGGCTGAAGGTGATGAGTGGAAAACCACCTTCAAGACCAAACTTGGTCTCTATGAATGGTTGGTTATGCCCTTTGGTTTATCGAATGCCCATCCACCTTCATGTGCCTAGCCAAATAATTGCGGATAATGCAAAGGCTTTAGCGAGGGCGCAAAGCACAACACCTACTTGTGAGAAGAGCGGTGAGAGAGAGAACCACCCCATAGTGAGTGAGAGCCACAAGCCAAACTCAAGTGGAAAAACTAAGAGTGTTCTCCTTGGCACCAAAAGTGAGATGAGAGATGTTCGGAACAACCCATCCATCTTGCAGTATGTCCTCCTTTGCAAGGGACTAGCGCAAGGAACTAATGAATTAACCAATGTTCCTCCATCTTTGATGAGTGTTTTGCAGGAATTCAAGGATGTGTTCCCCGAAGAGCTTCCACATGGACTACCTCCTCTTCGCGGCATCGAACATCGCATTGACCTCATCCCCGCTGCACAACTTCCCAACCACGCCGCATACCACACAAACCCGGAGGAGACAAAGGAGATTGAACGTCAAATCAACCAACTCGTCTCCAAAGAATCTCATGGTGGATGCCTCATGGGTCACTTTGGCCGCGACAAGACATTGAACATGCTCTCCAATCACTACTTTTGGCCCAAGATGAAGCGTGACGTGGAGCACTACATTCAACGATGCACGACATGTGTTCAAGCTAAGTCGCAAGCTAAATGTTATGGTCTTTATATGCCATTGCCTATTCCTCATACACCTTGGTCCGACATTAGCATGGACTTCGTGTTAGGATTTCCTAGATCTAAGCATGGTCATGATTCTATCTTTGTTGTTGTGGATCGTTTTTCCAAAATGGCACACTTCATACCGTTCCATAAGACCGATGATGCTTCACATGTTGCAAATCTGTTTTTCAGGGAAATCGTCCGTCTTCATGGTGTGCCAAGAACAATCGTCTCCGACCGCGACATCAAATTCATGAGCTACTTATGGAAGACCCTCATGGCCAAGCTCGGCGTCAAGCTCCTCTTTTCATCCGCGTCACATCCTCAAACCGATGGACAAACTGAGGTTGTGAACCGAAGCCTCAGAACTCTTCTACGCGTGCTGATCAAGAAGAGCTTGAAGGATTGGGAGGAATGCATTCCCCATGCCGAGTTCGCCTACAACCGTGCCAAGCACTCAACAACCAAGATGAGTCCATTCATGATCGTCTATGGTTTCGAGCCCCTCACCACGCTCGACATCCTACTGCTACCTCTCCATGAGCGCACAAACATGGAAGTCGAGAAGCACACACAAGCTATGAAGAAGCTTCATGAAGAAACAAGATCTACTATCGAACAACAAGTCCTTCACCAAGCTTCAAGATGAAACAAGGACAAGAAGGAGATGATCTTTGAAGAGGGTTACCTTGTGTGGATACACCTAAGCAAAGACCATTTCCCCAAGGAACGTGACTCCAAGCTCAAGCCAAGAGGAGATGGCCCCTTCAAGGTCCTCAAAAGAATCAACAACAACGCCTACATCATCGACATACCGACCTCCAAGTACCTTGCAAGCAATACATTCAATGTCAAGGATCTCTCACCCTACCATGGAGATGTTCAAGATGATAACCATGAAGAGTCGAGGACGACTCTTTCCCAAGGGAGGCGAGCTGATGCAGCCCGTCCTACGGACGCTCCCACATCTACACCAACAAGTCCCCCCAAGTGGACCCATGACTCGTTCCTGAGCCAAACTCCTACAAGCTAAGGTGAACTCGCTCCTCTCCTCATGCCAATTTGATACCTCCTTGGATGGTGTGCTACTTCACGCAACTACTCCATGCATCATCAGGTACGAAGCCTCGAGACATCATCAAGCACCCAAGAATGGAGAACAAGGAGCAGAGCGTGAAGCAGGAGCCGCTACAGCTGCTCAGACCGGACTCTCTGGTCTGCGTACACCGGAGTCTCCGGTCCACCAAAGTCTCCGGCCTAAAGAGCCCGAAGACTCTGGCCCACTCTCCGGTCTGACCCCTGTGCCAGGCCCTGGGACAATCTAAAGGCCCCTCAGGAAGCTGGTCTGGAGACTGACAGAATCTCCGGCCTAGACCGGAGTCTCCGGTCCACCACACCGGAGTCTCTGGTCCGACCGATGCTAGGCATGAAAAGGCCTTTGGGCCTGCGGCCCATGTACCCCTTAGCCATCCAAAACTTGTCTTTTATTCCTAAAGTACCCCTGTTTAAGTGGCTGACCTATATATAGTCCCCACCTCCATTGTAAACCCTAGGCATGATATTTGGAATTAGTGGAAACCCCTTGTGGATCTATCTAAATCTTGCCTCATGCTCCTTTGACAAAGGAGCACCAAATATCCCAAACCTCGTTGGAGTTTGCATCGTGCCTCCCAGTTGTACAATGCCTTGGCATCGGTCTCCCTTTGCCAAGACGTCAAGATCTCACCGAGTCTCCCATCTCACCGTGTCGGTTCGACAGAGAGTCCTCCGCCCGACGCCGATCCTAGTGATTGCGCCGGACCGGTCACCGCCGGTGTGAGCTATTGCTATGTATCGTGGTTTTGTGTGTGTGTTCATCAGGTTCGTCGTGCGTGCGTTCGTCATGTTCATCCTCTCCTCCATCCCCCGCACTTCATCCTCGATTTGAAAGGGAATCGTGAAAGATCAGGCCACCCTAGAGGTTTTCCCTCAACATGTTCTTTTCACAAACCACATATTGATCCTCCAGTGTCATTGCATGTGTGTTCTTCTCACAAACCACATAAGGATCCACCAGAGTTTGTTGTGTGTTGTTTTCACAAACCACATATGGATCCACCAGTCTCATTGAAATGTGTGTTCTTTTCATTAACCACATATGGATCCCCTAGTGTCATTGCATGCGTGTTCTTTTCATTAACCACAACTAGAGTCATTGCATGTGTGTTCTTTTCAAAAACCACATATGGATCCACCAGAGTTCATTTCATGTGTGTTCTTTTCACAAACCACATATGGATCCACCAGTGTCATTGCATCTGTGTTCTTTTCACAAACCACATATGGATCCACCAGTGTCATTGCATGTGTGTTCTTTTCATGAACCACAACTAGAGATAATGAATGTCTATTCTTTCACAAACCACACATGGATCCACCAAAGTCATTGTATTGCCTTTTCTTTTCACAAACCACAGTTAGAGTCATTGCATGTCTGTTCTTTTCACAAACCACATAAGGATCCACTAGAGTCATTGGATGTGTGTTCTTTTCACAAACCACATATTGATCCACCAGTGTCATTGCATGTGTGTTCTTTTCACAAACCACATAAGTATCCACCAGTGTCATTGGATGTGTGTTCTTTTCATAAACCACATGAGCATGTGTGTTCTTCTCACAAACCACATATGGATCCACCAGAGTTCATTGCATGTGGGTTCTTTTCACAAACCACATATGGATCCACCAGTGTCATTGCATGTGTGTTCTTTCCATTAACCATAGCTAGAGTCATTGTATGTCTGTTCTTTTCACAAACCACATGGATCCACCAGTGTCACTAGATGTGTGTTCTTTTCATTAACCATAGCTAGAGTCATTGCAAGTGTGTTCTTTTCACAAACCACATATGGATCCACCAGTGTCATTGAAATGTGTGTTCTTTTCATTAAACACATTTGGATCCCCTAGTGTCATTGCATGTGTGTTCTTTACATTAACCACAGCTAGAGTCATTGCATGTGTGTTCTTTTCACAAACCACATGTGGATCCACCAGTGTTATTGGATGTGTGTTCTTCTCACAAACCACATAAGGATCCACCAGAGTTCATTGCATGTGTTCTTTTCACAAACCACATATGGGTCCACCAATGTCATTGCATGTGTGTTCTTTTCATTAACCATAGCTAGAGTAATTGCATTTCTATTCTTTTCACAAACCACATGGATCCACCAGTGCCATTTCATGTGTTATCTTTTCATTAACCATAGCTAGAGTCATTGCATGTGTGTTCTTTTCACAAACCACATATGGATACACCAGAGTCATTGCATGTCTATTCTTTTCATTAACCACAACTAGTGTCATTGCATGTATGTTCTTTCCACAAACCACATATGGATCCACCAGTTTCACTGGACGTGTGTTCTTTTCACAAACCACAGCTAGAGTCATTGTATGTGTGTTCTTTTCACAAACCACATATGGATCCACCAATGCTATTGCATGTGTGTTCTTTTCATTAAACACAACTAGAGTCATTGCATGTCTGTTCTTTTCACAAACCACATATGGATCCACCAGAGTTCATTTCATGTGTGTTCTTTTCATTAACAACAACTAGTGTCATTGCATGTCTTTTCTTTTCATAGACCACATATGGATCCACCAGTGTTCATTGCATGTGTGTTATGTTCACAAACCACATATGGATCCACCAGTGTCATTGCATGTGTGTTCTTTTCACAAACCACATATGGATCCACCAGAGTCATTGTATTGCCTGTTTGATATGGGCACGATATGCGCGAGGGAGGAGTGGGAGGTATGCCTAAGGGGGATCATCAAGAGGAATGAACGTTCAATTCGGACAGACAGAAGTCCTAAAATTGAAACAGGCGTGGATTCCTCATACGAACTCCAAATCAAGCAAATAAGCACTTGTTGGATAGATAATTCCAAGATCTTTCCAATGAGAACTTCCACACCTAAAAGACCCTGGATAATCCAACCCCCACACCCTGGATAATCCGGCCCTGCTTTGGAGATTCTGCAAAGGACTTCGTGCGTGACGATCAGTACCGGGGCGGATATTTGACCGGACTTTTCCCCCGGAAAATCTGGTCTCCAGATAATCCGGCCCTCTTAGACTGGATAATCCGGCCCTATAAGTTTCTGTCCGATCCGGACGGACCAGATTGTATCAGACACGTTTTTGTTTCACGTCGTTTGGACGTTCCGGCTGCCATATAAGCCCTGGAACGCCCTCTAGATGAGGGTTAGCTAGAAATTGAGTCTAAAACTATTGTGTGAGTTGCTTGGTGAGCACCCCTCCAGGGACGGAGATGCTGTGTTATCTATCGTATTGATATTGTCGCGGAGGTTCTTGTGTTCATCAAGGATTGTCGTGTTTTGGTTTGAGGCATGGTGTCCTTCTCCATGTTGCTTGCCGGATTCATTCCTCTTCTTCAGGTGACGTTCTTCAGCGTTATTGGAAGGATTCCTATCCAGGTTACTCGTTGTGAAAGATCAGGACAAACTCAAGGATCACCTGTGTGATCCGTATCTGGGATGATATGGGCATGATATGCGTGAGGGAGGAGCGGGAGGTAGGTGCAAGGGAGATCATCAAGAAGAAGGAACGTTCAATTCGGACAGACAGAAGTCCTGAAATTGAAACGGACTTGGATTCCTCATACGAACTCCAAATCAAGCAAATAAGCACTTCTTGGATAGATAATTCCAAGATCTTTCCAATGAGTACTTCCACGCCTAAAAGACCCCAGATAATCCGGCCCCCACACCCCGGATAATCCAACCCTGCTTTGGAGATTCTGCAAAGGACTTCGTGCGCGACGATCAGTACCGGGGCGGATATTTGACCGGACTTTTCCCCCGGAAAATCCGGCCCCTGGATAATCTGGCCCTCTTAGACCGGATAATCCGGCCCTGTAAGTTTCCATCCGATCCGGACGGACCAGATTGTATCAGTAACGTTTTTGTTTCGCGTCGTTTGGACGTTCCGGCTGCCATATAAGCCCTAGAACGCCCTCTAGATTAGGGTTAGCTAGAAATTGAGTCTAAAACTATTGTGTGAGTTGCTTGGTGAGCACCCCTCCGAGGAGGGAGATGCCGTGTTATCTATTGTATTGATATTGTCGCGGGGGTTCTTGTGTTCATCAAGGATTGTCGTGTTTTGGTTTGAGGCATGGTGTCCTTCTCCATGTTGCTTGCTGGATTCGTTCCTCTTCTTCAGGTGATGTTCTTCGGCGTTATTGGAAGGATTCCTATCCAGGTTACTCGTTGTGCAAGATCGGGACAAACTCAAGGATCATCGGCATGATCCGTATCAGGTGGTATCAGAGCACCAGGTTGCTCACGGCGAGATTGTGTTGATTGATCGGCTGAGTGTGTTCTTGGTGGAGATCAGAGAGTTGAGGCGGAGCAGATTGGATCTTGACCTCTACGAACCGGAGTGTTCGACGGTTTCTGCCTGGAGTATCCGGACGACCCGGATAGTCCGGCCCTCCAACATCGGACAATCCGGCCCTGAATTTTGTTGTTGTTGTACAGTCATGCTAGGAAGCATGCGTCGTGTCAGGGTGATTTTTTTGGCAAACGGTGCACTTCTGGGAAGAGATCTGGTGATGTGTACAATGATTATCTCGACATCTTGCGTGGTGTAGTATGTGATGATTCTCAAATCAGTTGGAGACTGGTCCATATGGCGACATATGAGGAATATGAGTCGTGGGAACGTCATATGTAAGATGGTTTTTACAGATGTGATACATACGAGTATTCGGATAATCCTACACGTATGCGTCTTGCATTACAACGTGTGGATGAGGAGATAGCTCGTTGGTGGGATAAAGAGGTGCGTGAGAAGGATATTGTTGATGCGACTTGGAAGTACTTCAGTAATTTTTTGTGTGGCTGTTTTATGTCTCCTCCTCGTAAGGTATTTTGTACCAGCCCATGAAAGCACTCTAGCAGTCGCCCAAAGTTGCGGTTATGTCTATTCCATCTCATGTAAAGGAGCCTCCAGCAGTTGTTCCAGTGCAACCGGTCAGCGTGGTAGTGCCAAAATTTTCTGAAGAGAAGCAGCCTGATGTTGACAAGTTTGTTGTGTGTGCTGCAACTGAAGTGGAGGATGTTGTACCATTGAGTGGGATGAATTTGCAACTCAAGAAGGTACAAGGCGATGCTTGCATGATAGTTGACAAGGGCCAGCGTTGGAATTTATTTCAGGTGCAGTGTCTGATCAAAGGCAAAGCATGCAAGTTGATTGTTGATGGTGGAAGCTGTACTAATTGCATTAGCAAGGCAATGGTGGCAGCGTTGGGTTGTCCACATGGCGTATTCCTGAACCTAAGCATCTACAATGGTTAAATAGCCACGGTATGGTGAAGGTAACTCATAAGGTGCGTGTGCCATTTACAGTTGGTGATTATGTTAATCAGATTGAGTGCGATGTGTTGCCATTGGAGGTATGTGGGATGTTACTTGGTCGTCCATGGCAGTATGATCGCAACGCTACACATGCTGGACGAGCAAATACATATTCTTTTGTGCATGGTGGCAAACAGCAGACTTTGAAGCCTATGCAGGATGATCACATAAAGTCTGATGTAGAGATGGTGGTACATAAGGAGAAGGTGCGTAAGGCTAAGCCAAAATCTGGGCTAGCAAAGGTGCAGGATGGAGAGCATGATGCACAGTGCGACAATGTTGATATTGCTTCAGCTATGCCTGTAGATGACAAGCCAGTGGAACTTGTTAGTGACAAGCCAGTTGAAGTGCATCCTCTTATTGCTAAGAGGAAGGATGTTGCAACATGTGTTTAGAAGGTTGTTTGTGTTGACACGGGTGTTCAGACGGATGATAGTTGTGCTCCCGATGTTCCAGTGCATGAGGTGTAGTGGGGTAACAAGAAAAGTTTTGTTAGCACACCTGTGAGGCGCCCTCTAGATTAGGGTTAGCTAGAAATTGAGTCTAAAACTATTGTGTGAGTTGCTTGGTGAGCACCCCTCTAGGGACGGAGATGCCGTGTTATCTATCGTATTGATATTGTCGCGGAGGTTCTTGTGTTCATCAAGGATTGTCGTGTTTTGGTTTGAGGCGTGGTGTCCTTCTCCATGTTGCTTGCTGGATACGTTCCTCTTCTTTAGATGACGTTCTTCGGCGTTATTGGAAGGATTCCTATCCAGGTTACTCGTTGTGAAAGATCGGGACAAACTCAAGGATCATCGGCATGATCCGTATCACTGTTCTTTTCACAAATCGCAGTTATAGTCATTGCATGTATGTTCTTTTCACAAACCACATAAGGATCCACTAGAGTCATTGTTACCTGTTCTTTTCACCACAGTTAGAGTCATTGCATGTCTGTTCTTTTCACAAATCACATAAGGATCCACTAGAGTCATTGTATGTGTGTTCTTTTCACAAACCACATATGGATCCACCAGTGTCCATTGCATGTGTGTTATTTTCACAAACCACATATGGATCCACCAGTGTCATTGCATGTAAACATAGCTAGAGTCATTGCATGTCTGTTCTTCTCACAAACCACATGGATCCACCAGTGTCACTAGATGTGTGTTCTTTTCATTAACCACAGCTAGAGTCATTGCAAGTGTGTTCTTTTCACAAACCACATATGGATCCACCAGTGTCATTTAAATGTGTGTTCTTTTCATTAACCACATATGGATCCCCTAGTGTCATTGCATGTGTGTTCTTTACATTAACCACATCTAGAGTCATTGCATGTGTGTTCTTTTCACAAACCACATGTGGATCCACTAGTGTCATTGGATGTGTGTTCTTCTCACAAACCACATATGGATCCACCAGAGTTCATTGCATGTGTTTTTTTTCACAAACCACATATGGATCCACCAGTGTCATTGCATGTATGTTCTTTCCATTAACCATAGTTAGTCATTGTTTGTCTGTTCTTTTCACAAACCACATGGATCTGCCAATGTCAATTGATGTGTGTTCTTTTCATTAACCACAGCTAGAGTCATTACATGTGTGTTCTTTTCACTAACCACATATGGATCCACCAGTGTCATTGAAATGTGTGTTCTTTTCATTAACCACATATGGATCCCCTAGTGTCATTGCATGTGTATTCTTTTCATTAACCACAACTAGAGTCATTGCATGTGTGTTCTTTTCACAAACGACATGTGGATCCACTAGAGTTCATTTCATGTGTGTTATTTTCACAAACCACATATGGATCCACCAATGTCATTGCATGTGTGTGCTTTTCACAAACCACATATGGATCCACCAATGTCATGGCATGTGTGTTCTTTTCATGAACCATAACTAGAGTCAGTGAATGCCCGTTCTTTCACAAACCACACGTGGATCCACCAGAGTCATTGTATTGCCAGTTCTTTTCACAAACCACGGTTAGAGTCATTGCATGTCTGTTCTTTTGAAAAACCACACAAGGATCCACTAGAGTCATTGGATGTGTGTTCTTTTCACAAACCACATATTGATCCACCAGTGTCATTGCATGTGTATTCTTCTCACAAACCACATAAGGATCCACCAGAGTTAATTGCATGTGTGTTCTTTTCAAAAAAACACATATGGGTCCTCTAGTGTCATTGCATCTGTGTTCTTTTCATTAACCATAGCTAGAGTAATTGCATTTCTATTCTTTTCACAAACCACATGGATCCACTAGTGCCATTGCATGTGTGTTCTTTTCATTAACCACAGCTACAGTCATTGCATGTGTGTTCTTTTCACAAACCACATATGAATCCACCAGAGTCATTGCATGTCTGTTCTTTTCATTAACCACAACTAGTGTCATTGCATGTATGTTCTTTCCACAAACCACATATGGATCCACCAGCGTCACTGGATGTGTGTTCTTTTCACAAACCACAGCTAGAGTCATTGCATGTCCGTTCTTTTCACAAACCACATATGGATCCACCAATGTCATTACATGTGTGTTCTTTTCATTAACCAAAGCTAGAGTCATTGCTTGTCTATTCTTTTCACAAACCACATATGGATCCACCAGAGTTCATTTCATGTGTGTTCTTTTCATTAACCACAACTAGTGTCATTGTAGGTCTGTTCTTTTCATAGACCACATATGGATCCACAAGTGTTCATTGCATGTGTGTTATTTTCACAAACAACATATGGATCCACCGGTGTCATTGCATGTGTGTTCTTTTCGCAAACCACATATGGATCCACCGGAGTCATTGTATTGCCTGTTCTTTTCACAAATCACAGTTAGAGTCATTACATGTCTGTTCTTTTCACAAACCACATAAGGATCCACTAGAGTCATTGTATGTGTGTTCTTTTCACAAACCACATATGTATCCACCAGTGTCCATTGCATGTGTGTTATTTTCACAAACCACATATGGATCCACCAGTGTCATTGCATGTGTGTTCTTTCCATTAACCATAGCTAGAGTCATTGCATGTCTATTCTTTTAACAAACCACATGGATCCACCAGTGTCATTGGATGTGTGTTCTTTTCATTAACCATAGCTAGAGTCATGCAAGTGTGTCCTTTTCACATACCACATATGGATCCACCAGTGTCATTGAAATGTGTGTTCTTTTCATTAACCACATATGGATCCCCCAGTGTCATTGCATGTGTGTTCTTTACATTAACCACAGCTAGAGTCATTGCATGTGTGTTCTTTTCACAAACCACTTGTGGATCCACCAGTGCCATTGGATGTGTGTTGTTTTCACAAACCACATGAGCATGTGTGTTCTTCTCACAAACCACATATGGATCCACCATAGTTCATTGCATGTGTGTTTTTTTCACAAACCACATATGGATCCACCAATGTCATTGCATGTCTGTTCTTTCCATTAATCATAGGTAGTCATTGCATGTGTGTTCTTTTCACAAACCACATGGATCCACCAGTGTCACTGGATGTGTGTTCTTTTCATTAACCATAGCTAGAGTTATTGAATGTGTGTTCTTTTCACAAACCACTTATGGATCCACTAGTGTCATGAAAATGTGTGTTCTTTTCATTAACCACATATGGATCCCCTAGTTTCATTGCATGCGTGTTCTTTTCATTAACCACAAGTAGAGTCATTGGATGTGTGTTATTTTCACAAACCACATATTGATCCACCAGTGTCATTGCATGCGTGTTCTTCTCACAAACCACATAAGGATCAACCAGAGTTCATTGCATGTGTGTTCTTTTCAAAAAAACACATATGGGTCCACCAGTGTCATTGCATATGTGTTCTTTTCTTTAACCATAGCTAGAGTAATTGCATTTCTATTCTTTTCACAAACCACATGGATCCACCAGTGCCATTGCATGTGTGTTCTTTTCATTAACCATAGCTAGAGTCATTGCAAGTGTGTCCTTTTCACATACCACATATGGATCCACCAGTGTCATTGAAATGTGTGTTCTTTTCATTAACCACAACTAGTGTCATTGCATGTATTTTCTATCCACAAACCATATGTATCCAGCAGTGTCACTGGATGTGTGTTCTTTTCACAAACCACAGCTAGAGTCATTGCATGTGCGTTCTTTTCACAAACCACATATGGATCCACCAATGTCATTGCATGTGTGTTCTTTTCATTAACCAAACCTAGAGTCATTGCTTGTCTGTTCTTTTCACAAACCACATATGGATCCACCAGAGTTCATTTCATGTGTGTTCTTTTCATTAACCACAACTAGTGTCATTGTATGTCTGTTCTTTTCATAGACCACATATGGATCCACTAGTGTTCATTGCATGTGTGTTATTTTCACAAACCACATATGGATCCACCGGTGTCATTGCATGTGTGTTCTTTTCACAAACCACATATGGATCCACTAGAGTCATTGTATTGCTTGTTCTTTTCACAAATCACAGTTAGAGTCATTACATGTCTGTTCTTTTCACAAACCACATAAGGATCGACTAGAGTCATTGTATGTGTGTTCTTTTCACAAACCACATATGGATCCACCAGTGTCCATTGCATGTGTGTTATTTTCACAAACCACATATGGATCCACCAGTATCATTGCATGTGTGTTCTTTCCATTAACCCAAGCTAGAGTCATTGCATGTCTATTCTTTTAACAAACCACATGGATCCACCAGTGTCATTGGATGTGTGTTCTTTTAATTAACCATAGCTAGAGTCATTGCAAGTGTGTTCTTTTCACATACCACATATGGATCCACCAGTGTCATTGAAATGAGTGTTCTTTTCATTAACCACATATGGATCCCCAAGTGTCATTGCATGTGTGTTCTTTACATTAACCACAGCTAGAGTCATTGCATGTGTGTTCTTTTCACAGACCACTTGTGGATCCACCAGTGTCATTGGATGTGTGTTGTTTTCACAAACCACATGAGCATGTGTGTTCTTCTCACAAACCACATATGGATCCACCAGAGTTCATTGCATGTGTGATTTTTTCACAAACCACATATGGATCCACCAGTGTCATTGCATGTTTGTTCTTTCCATTAATCATAGCTAGTCATTGCATGTGTGTTCTTTTCACAAACCACATGGATCCACCAGTGTCATTGGATGTGTGTTCTTTTCATTAACCATAGATAGAGTCATTGAATGTGTGTTCTTTTCACAAACCACATATGGATCCACTAGTGTCATTAAAATGTGTGTTCTTTTCATTAACCACATATGGATCCCCTAGTTTCATTGCATGCGTGTTCTTTTCATTAAACACAACTAGAGTCATTGGATGTGTGTTATTTTCACAAACCACATATTTATCCACCAGTGTCATTGCATGCGTGTTCTTCCCACAAACCACATAAGGATCAACCAGAGTTCATTGCATGTGTGTTCTTTTCACAAACCACATATGGGTCCACCAGTGTCATTGCATGTGTGTTCTTTTCATGAACCACAACTAGAGTCAGTGAATGTCTGTTTTTTCACAAACCACACATGGATCCACTAGAGTCATTGTATTGCCTGTTCTTTTCACAAACCACAGTTGGAGTCATTGTTATGGGGTAATCCCGTAGGTGTCCCGATCTTCATGGATCTCGTGGTTAAATCGATGGGAAAGCGAGGGGAAAGGGAGAAGGTAGCGGATGTGGACGCACGCCTCGCGAAGAACCCGATGAACACACGCAAAACTCACACGATACAAGGCCGATTGCTCTCACCGATGGCCACCGGTCTAATAGAATCCTCGCAAGGAAAGATCGGTCAACATGCTCACTCGATCCCATGCGGAGAGGGAATAACACCTTGGAGAGGGTCTTGACGTCTTGGCAAAGGGACACCACTCCAAGGCCTTGTACAATGAGGGAGGCGCGATGCAAACTCCAACGAGGTGGTGACGATATTCGATCCCCTTTGGTAGAAGGGGATGAGGCAAAACTTGAGATTCCACAAAGGGGGTTGTCTTTAGTCTCTCATCTATGCCTAGGGTTACATGAGGGGGTGGGGGCACTATATATAGGCCAGCCACTAGTTCAAGGGTACTTTAGGAATAAAAGGGGAAAGTCTGGGCAGACTAAGGGGTACATGGGCCGAAGGCCCAGCTGGCGGCGCGCAGGCCCACACGCTCAGGCCGGAGACTCCGGTGTGGGCTAGAGACTCCGGTCTGTCTCCGGTGTCATCTCTGGAGGGGCCTTCTGGTTGTCCTCAAGCTCGATATGGGGGTCAGTCCAGAGATGGGTCCGGAGACTCCGGGGTCTGCAGGCCGGAGACTCCGGTGTCTTCAGGCCAGAGACTCCGGTGTGCGCAGGCTGGAGACTCCAGTGCTCCTGCTGCTGCTTCTTCCATCTTCTCTTCCAAGCCTCCGTCTTGTCGGGCTTGGTGCTCCAGGCTTCCTCCCTTGCCTCCATACTCGTCGGTATGAACCTATCATGGATATGGGACGGAGTATGAAGTAGTATACCATTCAAGAGGGTAGGAAGTGGACTTGCATAGAGGAATGGATTCACCTTTGGATTCCATGACGACTTGGCATAAGTTGGAGACCATGATGTGGTAACGACCGAAGGTCGGGCTACATCATCTCCCCTCCCTTCAAAAAGAGTCGTCCTCGACTCTACACGCTCATCACAAAGTAGAAGATGTCGAGAGACCTTCTTGATCCTAGGGTTCACCATATAGTCATCCTCGGAATGATTGAATTGACAACACCTCAATGTTCCTTCACCTTCAATGAAGCCTACAAAGCTCACCACAAAAGCGAAGCAACACTCAAAGCGTAGCTAATTCATGAAGATTATAGTATGAGTCCTCAAGTAGAGTGAAGTCACCTTATGATGTAAAGATTGCTCGTTGAGGGGCATCCATAGGTAACTCTCTACGGTTTGTCTTGTCAACTTATGGTCCATAGAGGTTGACACGTAAACACTTGTACCTTCACATAACAAAAGACCAAGCAACATATGTTTGTGTGTGATAGAGGAGCATGTCAATTGTGGCATGTCCATTCTTGTTCACATGCTATTAGCACAACTCAAGTATAGCAAACCGGATGCATATGCAAGGTCAAAGTGCATGGAAATCGTTTGAACATCATCCAAATGTGGGAACTCAAAAACTCCATAAAACATCTTAATGTGGCACTCAAAGCAATGGACAATATTGGTCAACATCTTTGATGCAAGAGTAGGAGAATTCGGCAAAAACACATGTGGAAGAACATCCAAAACAACATCATTATGTGTGCAAACCAACCATTGGAAAGAACAATTGGTCAACAGGTTGGATGCCACACACAAATCATCAAAAGAAAATATCATTGGGATATGAGTATCATGAGCAGAAGCAAAAGCAATGTGTTTGCAAACAAACCATATGAAAGAGCAAGTGGTCCTTATGTTTGTTGCAACAACAATACGAGAGACCTGGAAGCTCTCATGACAATACATGCTCAAAATGGCATTATGGTTGCACACAAAACATTGGAAAGAGAAATTGTTCAACATTTTTGTGGCAACACACAAAGCATCAATATCCAAAAGCAACGAGACATGATTGTCACAAGGTGAAAGAATACCATAAACATGCTTGCAATCAAACCATAGGAAAGAGAAATTTATCAACATGAAAGATGCAAAGCATGCAAAAGGTATCAGAGCTGGGTTCGATCTTGAACTCACTTGGGGGATGCTCTCTAGAGCTCTTTTTGTCAACCGAGGTTGACATTCTTGTGCGGGTACCTACACACATCATAGATAAAAGTAAGAACGTGTGTGCATGGTACAGAAATACATCATCCATCATGACATAGATCTTCTTGTGCACATCACCATTAGTGTAAAGCAAGTGTAACATAGGTTCATGGTGAGTATGCAAGTGGGGAACATGCTTATCATGGCAATCATCAAAAACTCCAAAATTTGAGAAAGCTATGGGTGCCATCTCAATATAAACCATATGAGAATTATTGTTGCAAGCAAAACAAGTGAAAGATCAATTATTCAACTTATTGCAAGCAACAGGAGAGATTGTAAAACATTCATGACAAAGCATGGTTCGAGGGGTACCGTTGGTAACATCATTGCAAGCAAAACATTGGAAAGAGCAATTGTTCAACAAAGTGCAAGCAATGATATCATCAATGTAACGTTTAGAGCATGGCATGTCTATGGTAACATCATCACAATCAAATAATTTCACATGCTCAACATTATGCAATGGCTAAGTATCACATGGAAATACCAATGAAGCATATGTGATATCACAAACATCATCCATAGCATGCCAATCATCACAAGTCATCATGTACACTACTGGATCATGGCATCATCAACACCCATATTGTTACCTTGTTCATACCTCTCATATGAAGTGGGTGTTGTGGTAGCAATGGCCTCCATGTGGGTGACTTCTTCTTCTTGCATGGGCATGGCATCATCTTCATCCACCATGTACATCTTCTCGGTCGGAGGCATCATCATCTCCATGCTTGGCGCTTCTTGATCCATGGAACCTAGAACATCATGAGGAAGCACACTAGAGGTAGAGGGTAAGTCGTTAGAAATCAAAGTGGTCTCACATGAATTATCAACTACCACTCTCAACTCATTAGGTGTATCACTCATGCCCTCCAAGTGGAAGCACTCAATCTCACGTATGGTGGAGTCACTCATCTCACTCTTGTTCTCAATCAAGTGAGACCACTTTGATTTCAAACGACTTACCATCTACCTCTAGTGTGTTTTCTCATGATGTTCTAGGTTCCATGGATCAAGAAGCGCCAAGCTTGCAGATGATGATGCCTCCAACCGAGAAGATGTACATGGTGGATGAAGATGATGCCATCCCCATACATGATGAAGAAGTCGCCCACATGGAGGCCAACACTACCACAACACCCACTTCATATGAGAGGTATGAACAAGGTAAAAATAAGGGTGTTGGTGATGCCATGATCCCACTAGTGGACATGATGACTTGTGATGATTGGCATGCTATGGATGATGTTTGTGATATCACATATGACTCATTAGTATTTCCATGTGATACTTTGCCTTTGCATAATGTTGAGCATGTGAAATTATTTGATTGTGATGATGTTGCCATAGACATGCCATGCTCTAAACGTTACGTTGATGATATCATTACTTGCACTTTGTTGAACAATTGCTCTTTCCAATGTTTTACTTGCAATGATGTTACCAATCGTACCCCTCGGACCATGCTTTGTCATGAATGTTTTACAATCTCTCCCGTTGCTTGCAATAAGTTGAATAATTGCTCTTTAACTCGTTTTGCTTGCAACAATAATTCTCATATGTATTCTATTGAGATGGCCCCCATAGCTTTCTCAAAATTTGGAGATTTTGGTCAATGCCATGATAAGCATGTTCCCCACTTGCGTACTCACCATGCACCTAGGTTACACTTGATTGACACTAATGGTGATGTGCACAAGAAGAGATATGTCATGATGGATGATGTATTTCTCTACCATGCACACATGTTCTTCCTTTTGTGTTTGATGTGTGTAGGTACCCGCATGATAATGTCAACCTCGGTTGAGCACGAGCTGACAAAAAGAGCTCTAGAGAGCATCCACCAAGTGAGTTCAAGATCGAACCCAGCTCTGATACCTTTTTGCATGCTTTGCATCTTTCATGTTGACAAATTGCTCTTTCCTATGGTTTGATTGCAAGCATGTTGATGGTATTCTTTCACCTTGTGACAATCATGTCTCGTTGCTATTGGATATTGATGCTTTGTGTGTTGCCACAAAAATGTTGAACAATTTCTCTTTCCGATGTTTTATGTGCAACCATAATGCCATTATGAGCATGTATTGTCACGAGAGCTTCCAAGTCTCTCGTATTGTTGTTGCAACAAACATAAGGACCACTTGCTCTTTCATATGGTTTGTTTGCAAACATGTTGTTTTTGCTTCCATTTGCGATATGCATTGTAACACCCTCGAATCGGCCCTATGCAAGTTTTAGCGATTTTCGCCAAACCCGCATAGAAACGATTCAAAGATGCCCACCAGGCACTTGCGTGCGGGTCGAAAACGAAGTAATAACATTACACAATAGTTCACAATGGAACCCACAGAAACACATATATATATACTACAACGACTCCATGAGTCAAAAATACAGATATACAATACAAAGATCCAAATCACCTTGAAACGATACAACATCCGAGTATGGATAAGATGCAAATGGGGCTAAGAGCCCTAAAGAATAACCAATGGCGTCCATAACCCTGCCCAGGCCAAGCCGAAAGGGTAACCCTGCTAACGACGTCGAACTTATACCTGTTAAACAAAAGGGGTGCCAAAAAGGGCGAAGGAAAAAGGGAGCGGTCAGTACTGAGGCCAGTACACGGCGAGGCTAGAATTCGGTGGCTCTCACCTACATAGGTATGGTGGACAGAAGCGGCAGCGCAGCATGCATAAACAACCTATATAGACTCAATGCGACTGTCGGCTATTAGAGAGGGATAAGAGAGACCTATTCGGGACAAACCTGATACTAACACCCACCATACCCATCCTGTCGTTTCCCCCTCAAGACCAAACAAGGAAGTCAAACCGAGGAACTCACACAGTTGGCAGTTTTATTTATTCCATTATAGTTGAAGCACTTACTAGTCAGATATAGAGAGCATGAGTCATCCTGATAGCATAAGTAGTGGGCAGTTTTAGTTAACCATTCAGTTGTAGTTGCAGTACTTACTAGTCAGATACAATTAGCATGTGACATCCCAAACTCAATAGTTGTTGGCACTTTTATTTCATTCCATTGGAGTTGCGATACTTACTAGGCATGTATAACATGACACGATACACCCCAGTTCCCCCAGTTGTTGGCACTTTTATTATCCATTCCATTGTAGTGAAGTTGATTACTAGTCACATATTAAGTCAAATTTATAGCACTACTTTAGTTATGCTTGTCTATGATCGAGATACTGTGCTCCAAGTCATCCATAACCGTGGACACAGCTTTCAGAAAGATTTACCCTGCAGGGGGTGCACAAATAGCAACACACACACGATCAACCTCGAAAAAATCAAATCAAAACCCAACGAGGCTTTCACGACAAAGCAATCACATAATTCATAAAATATTTCAGGGGGCCACCCCATTAAGCTACCCGCAACAAAGTTGGCCGGCTCCAAGACGGACCCAAGGTTTGCGTCAATGGCTGTAAACGACTAGGAACCCGAAAGTGTGACTGGGCTTGTCGATACCGCGAAAACACTCCGCATCCAAAATAGTATAGGTGCTCCACGCACAATCGTAAATAAAGCAGTAAAGCATGGCATAAGTACATGATCGTAATAAAGCCCCAAACTAGTTTGTGGCCCCAAGAAATAAGAAATGAATCAAGCTCTGGCTAAGGGGATTCACAGTTCCACCTGCGGATAGTGCGATAGTCAAGGAATAGGTATAAAGTACTCGGGTCCTACGGGACACAAGTGGACATGAAAAACCAATTAGCATATATTGCCCACCGGTGTCTCTTTCATTAGTTATCCCAGCAATTTAATAGTTGTATTTAAAGTCATGATCCTCTCTACCGTAAAGCATATGACAAGATTCCAACAACTGTGTGGTACTTTACGACACGGGATCGCACATGAGAAAGCGACTACGACTCGCAAGACCATCTATCTACCAAACAACAGGTAATAGGAGGTGTCCAAGGCAATATAAAGGCTGCACGGAATATATCTGGTATGGAACACTAAAGCATCGTGACACGGATAGCAATAGATCAACAAGAAGAAATAAAGACTATAAATGCAAAATAGGTAGAAGGGGGGAGAATGCTCGCCTGAGAAATACTGTCGAAGGTTCATTATCCGAAGAACTTGTCAGTACTCGCATCCACTCAACGGCCTAATCCGTGAAGACGCAAATCACTAAAAGAAACACCGAATGCAATATTTAATACTACAGAAGAAGATTGTTCATGGTATGATGCATGACATGGCAAAGATGCGATGCAACTAGGCAATATTAAGCGGAACCGAGATCCCGACAATTAATTAATAGGTTCATGTTATTTAGATACCCCGCATTTTAAATATTGTCTTAACAAGGCAATACATGGCATTGGTTCACTACAGAAATTTAAATGGAGCGGAAAAACCCTAGTCGTAATCCAGAATACTCAAGGGTCCTATTAGGTGGAAAAATCAAGACTATCAATGTTTGATATGATGGTAGATGCAAACATGTATATGGATGATGTATTCGTGTTTCTCACAATTTTTTTGATAAACTTACGTATATAAAACAGTTTACTTCGGAATACGATTTAAAAGACATGGATTATGCAAGTTTATGTACTTATAAAGGAATTAAAGAAATTGGCAATTTTACTTATCCGGGAATCCTATATGAGTGTATATGTATTCCTCTCCTTTTTTGGAACACATTTCATATGTAAAACGTTTTATTTTGAATTACCATTTACAAAATATGGTTTGTGTAATTTACAAATGTTTACAAATGCATTTAAATAGTTGACACGATTTTGACTACTCAAAGAGGCAAACAGAGTTCAGATTTGAATTACATATTAGGAGATATGATTTAGGTAAGATTTGCACAATTTACGGAAACAAATATTTTAACCAGGGGTCGGAATTGAAATCACAACCTGTGAGTTAAATACACGGAGCTGACCAACTCAGTCTGCGGTTCAAAATGAAGACGATATTGAACATGTCATTCTAAAGATTGCAGCATCGGATCTGATTATATAAAATGAAAGAAAAAGATTATAACTGCTAGCTGGGGATCAAATTGGTTTTGATAGTGCAGTGTCAAGAAAACGAACCACGGTGCTGCACGACCAAAAACCGAACGAACTAGGTTGCACTCCTGATGTTTTGAGCAAGCCTCAGTTGCTGCAGGTAGACGGCCGGCGAGCACGGACCTGGCGGTTCAGCGGGCGCGCGAGGGTGCAGGGGTACTCATCCGAATGAGAACGATGGCCCAGTTCGAACTGCGTAGCCGCGGAGACAAAAGGGCACCAGAAACATCGCTGGCGATGAGCACCTGTAGTAGAACATGGCCGTCATCATCGACAGCATGATTGGAAAAGGGAGGGAGACCATAGAGGGGTACTTGGGAACGTCGGGCTCACCAGGACCGTTTAGATGTGGTCGAAGAGGACAGACGTGGCTAGGAACAATGGACAACGATGGGGCTCTGCCATGGGCTCCAGCAGGGTGACGATGAGGAAGCAGCTCTAGCACATCTGGCTTCTCCCGACAGGGCTTGTTCGATGCGGATGATGGTGGCGGTGCTCCTCCTGCGACCTGCTGCTCTGGGCAATGACTAGAACGGCGGCACGAAGCGGCGGCCATGGCAAGCGGAGGAAGGGGAAAAGATCTGGGGCTAGGGTTCATAGGAGGGGTGTGATGTGGATTAAGAGAGGTAAAAGGAGGCTCAGTGATGGGTTGTTGAACGCGCGGCTGATGTCGACCAAGAGGACGAGCTCATGCTGCGTGCGTGAAGGCAAGAATAGGACAAACATGAGCTCTCCATCGATGGATCAAGTACTGGGCTGCTGCTCTACCAAACTGAAGATTAACATTGCTGTTGTTGTTTCCTTGTAGCTTCCCGAACTGAACCAAGCATGCACTGTTTTGCCTGGAATTTAAAAAGAAGCCCGAATTGAAAAGCAACTGAAACATATGGAACATGGAGAGATTTAGAAGGCCAGGAACTAGCAGATCAAGGTGGATCCGATATGGGGCAATGCAAGAGGAGAAGAAGGAATCGAGAAGAATTTGTGAAAAGTCACAAATAGGATTTTCTTTTTATTGTTTTGATTTCTTTTAAATTCCTTTTCAGATTGCAATTTAAAGGGGACCGTTTGAAATCTTTTCTAGAGGCGAGGTAGAATTTGAAATAGATTTTGAACACCTGCAGAAAGTTTTGTAGCAAAACAGAATACAGTTTGATTACTTATATAAAATTGTTTGTAGGTACTATAATTGGGAGGATGAGACGTATAGAAAAATATTCCAACATGGATTATTTTAAGTCGCAACTTTAGTTGAAAAAAATATTGCCATGCCGTTTACTAGAGATGGATGCAATTAAAGAAAGAAAGATAGATTGGTATGCAATATTTGCCAAGGAAATAAGATACATATGAATCGACAAAAGGAAGAGATATATGGATAACAAGAATATGAAGATGAAACAGTAACAGAGATAGATATAGACTAAATGGAAGATTATAAGAGATGACAACAAGCAATGTGTGCAAGCTTGCAAAGACAAAGGTGGCCATATTAAGAAAAAGGTAGGTACAAGTTATAAATTATTATGATGAACATTATGCATGAGAAAGAATAACATGGTGCATGAACAAGATGATGTGATGCATGACATGATGATGCACAAAGTAAAGTAACAGGCAATTTCAAGATTTGGGTTTTTCCCGGGATGCTACAATTCGACACCACTAACAATGGATCTCTTCCTCGAGATCCGCCTGATGATACGGGGAAAAAGGCCGATGATCTGAGTCTTCTCGCGTAGTGTAGATCATCGCGACACCACTAACAAAGATCCTTGCTCCATGACACCACCAACAAGGGGTCGTTTCTCACGTTTGTCGAGAGGACACTCCGGAGAAACAAAGATAAAGTTAAAGGTCACAAGGCTACCTCTAACTTCAGTGGAATGAGTAAATTGCATTGATCCACCAATTCAATATACAGAACCGAATGATAAGAGTAGTGGTATGGTTGCGACTCCATCCCGCACTCAAAGCATTACTCTGTACACGAATAGAATGTACACGGATAGAAGAACCATGCGACCACTCTCGGAATTCAGACTGGAGATCTTCACAAGCAATGTTTGGAAAACAAAGGAGTGATGCATGCTCTTCATAGATGATGTCGTCGCGCTGGGGACCACCGGAAGATACAAAATAAATCGTATGAAAAGACATAATGATTATGTTTCGTGATGATTCCATTGGCAAGAACAACACATGCTCAAGGTATACTCCAAATTCACCAATGCTCATCCTTCTCATAATGTTTTTCAACGATACGGATATCCGTCAAGGTGCAGACACAGATAAAGAGTTCAAGGACCAAAAATATTGGATGAAGGGTACAACAAACGAGATGCAGATTAGATGATTATAGTTCCACCATTATGAAAGGGAGGAAGCGAAACCCTGAAGGTACGACGGAAACCGAACCGCGAGAATTCCTAGACTCAAAGAAAAGATAAGAGAGAATATTCAAAACACGCAAAGGTAAGAGGAGAATAGCATAGGGGTAAGGAGTAAAAGCAGACCTAATCAGATCTATCCAACCGATTTTGCAAAATAGTTTTGACACTCTATATCGTCCGTTAGCTAGGCTATCCTACAGGCTGGACCAGTGGGGTATCGTAACTGCTGAGCTCGGATACCACTTTGTAACACCCTCGAATCGGCCCTATGCAAGTTTTAGCGATTTCCGCTAAACCCGCATAGAAACGATTCAAAGATGCCCACCAGGCACTTGCGTGCGGGTGGAAAATGAAGTAATAACATTACACAATAGTTCACGATGGAACCCACAGAAACATATATATACTACAATGACTCCATGAGTCAAAAATACAGATATACAATACAAAGATCCAAATCACCTTGAAACGATACAACATCCGAGTACAGATAAGATGCAAATGTGGCTAAGAGCCCTAAAGAATAACCAATGGCGTCCATAACCCTACCTAGGCCAAGCCGGAAGGGTAACCCTGCTAACGACATCGAACTTATACCTGTTAAACAAAAGGGGTGCCGACAAGGGCGAAGGAAAAGGAGCGTCAAGATCTTGAGGCCAAGACACCGAGGCTAGAATTCGGCGGCTCTCGCCTACATAGGTATGGTGGGCTAAAGCGGCAGCGCATCATGCATAAACAACCTATAGAGACTCGATGCAACTGTCGGCTATTAGAGAGGGATAAGAGAGACATATTTGGGACCAACCTGATACTAACACCCATCATACCCATCCTGGCATTTCCCCCTCGAGACCAAACGAGGAAGTCAAACCGAGGAACTCACACAGTTGGCAGTTTTATTTATTCCATTATAGTTGAAGCACTTACTAGTCAGATAAAGATAGCATGAGTCATCCTGATAGCATAAGTAGTGGGCAGTTTTAGTTAACCATTCAGTTGTAGTTGCAGTACTTACTAGTCAGATACAATTAGCATGTGACATCCCAAACCCAACAGTTGTTGGAACTTTTATTTCATTCCATTGGAGTTGCGATACTTCCTAGGCAGGTATAACATAAAACAACACACCCCAGTTCCACCAGTTGTTGGCACTTTTATTATCCATTCCATTGTAGTGAAGCTGATTACTAATCACATATTAAGTCACACTATTTTAGTTATGCTTGTCTATGATCGAGATAATGTGCTCCAAGTCGTCCATAACCACGGACGCGGCTTTCAGAAAGATTTATCCTGCAGGGGTGGACAAATAACAACACACACACGATCAACCTTGGAAAAACCAAATCAAAACTCAACGAGGCTTTCACGACAAAGAAATCACAGGATTCATAAAATATTTCAGGGGGCCACCCCATTAAGCTACCCGCAACGAAGTTGGCCGGCTCCGAGACGGACCCAAGGTTTGCGTCAATGGCTGTAAACGTCTGGCAACCCGAAAGTGTGACTGGGCTTGTCGATACCGCGAAAACACTCCGCATCCAAAACAGTACAGGTGCTCCACGCACAATCATAAATAAAACAGTAAAGCATGGCATAAGTACAGGATAGTAATAAAACCCCAAACTAGTTTGTGGCCCCAAGAAATAAGAAATGAATCAAGCTCTGGCTAAGGGGATTCATGGTCCCACCTGCGGATAGTGCGATAGTCAAGGAATAGGTATCAAGTACTCGGGTCCTACGGGACACAAGTGGACATGAAAAACCAATTAGCATATATTGCCCACCGGTGCCTCTTTCATTAATTATCTCAGCAATTTAATAGTTGTATTTAAAGTCATGATCCTCTCCACCATAAAGCATATGACAACATTCCAACAATTGTGTGGTACTTCACAACACGGGATCGCACCTGAGAAAGCGAATACGACTCGCAAGACCATCTATCTACCAAACAACAGGTAACAGGAGGTGTCCAAGGCAATATAAAGGTTGCACGGAATATATCTGGTAAGGAACACTAAAGCATCGCGACACGAATAGCAACAGATCAACAAGAGGAAATAAATACTATAAATGCAAAATAGGTAGAAAGGGGGAGAATGCTCGCCTAGGAAACACTGTCGAAGGTTCATTATCCGAAGAACTTGTCGGTACTCGCATCCACTCAACGGCCTAATCCGTGAAGAAGCAAATCACTAAAAGAAACACCGAATGCAATATTTAATATTACGGAAGAAGATCCGGCATGTTCATGGTATGATGCATGACATGGCAAAGATGCGATGCAACTAGGCAATATTAAGCGGAACCGAGGTCCCGAGAATTAATTAATAGGTTCATGTTATTTAGATTCCCTGCATTTTAAATGTTGTCTTAACATGGCAAAACATGGCATTGCTTCGCTACACAAATTTAAATGGAGCGGAAAAACCCTAGTCGTAATCCAGAATACTCAAGGGTCCTATTAGGTGAAAAAAATCAAGACTATCAATGTTCGATATGATGGTAGATGCAAACAGGTATATGGATGATGTATTCGTGTTTCTCACAATTTTTTTGATAAACTTACAAATATAAAACAAAACAGTTTACTTCGGAATACGGTTTAAAAGACATGGATTATGCATGTTTATGTACTTATAAAGGAATTAAAGAAATTGGCAATTTTACTTATCCAGGAATCCAATCTGAGTGTATATGTATTCCTCTCCTTTTTCGGAACACATTTCATATATAAAACGTTTTATTTTGAATTACCATTTACAAAATATGGTTTGTGTAATTTACAAATGTTTACAAATGCATTTAAATAGTTGACACGATTTTGACTACTCAAAGAGGCAAACAGAGTTCAGATTTGAATTATAAATTAGGAGATATGATTTAGGTAAGATTTGCACAATTTACGGAAACAAATATTTTACTAGGGGAGGGAATCGAAATCACAACCTGTGAGTTAAATACATGGAGCTGACCAACTCAGTCCGCGGTTCAAAATGAAGACGATATTGAACATGTCATTCTAAAGATTGCGGCGTCGGATCTGATTATATAAAAAGAAAGAAAAATATTATAACTGCTGGCTATGGATCAAATCGGTTTTGATAGTGCAGTGTCAAGAAAACGAACCACGGTGCTGCACGACCAAAAACCGAACGAACTAGGATGCACTCCTGAAGGTTTGAGCAAGCCTCAGTTGTTGTAGGTGGCCGGCCGGCGAGCACGGACCTGGCGGTTCGGCGGGCGCGCGAGGGTGCAGGCGTACTCATCCGGACGAGAACGATGGCCTAGTTCGAACTGCACAGTCGCGGAGACAAAGGAGCACCAGAAACATCTCTGGCGAGGAGCACCTGCAGTAGAACATGGCCATCATCGTCGACAGCATGATTGGAAAAGCGAGGGAGACCATAGAGGGGTACTTGGGAACGCCGAGCTCACCAGGACCATTTAGATGTGGTCGAAGAGGACGGACGTGGCTGGGAACAACGGACAACGGCGGGGCTCTGCCATGGGCTCTGGCAAGGTGACGATGAGGAAGCAGCTCCAGCACATCTGGCTTCTCCTGACAGGGATTGTTCGATGCGGATGACGGCGGCGGTGCTCCTCCTGTGACCCGCTGCTCCGGGCGATGACTAGAACGGTGGCACGAAGCGGCGGCCATGGCAAGCGGAGGAAGGGGAAAAGATCTGGGGCTAGGGTTCATAGGAGGGATGTGATGTGGATTAAGAGGGGAAAAAGGAGGCTCGGTGCTGGGTTGTTAAACGTGCGGCTGATGTCGACCAAGAGGACGAGGTCATGTTGCGTGCGTGAAGGCAAGAAGAGGACAAATAGGAGCTCTCCATCGATGGATCAAGTACAGGGCTGCTGCTCTACCAAACGGAAGATTAACATTGCTGTTGTTGTTTCCTTGTAGCTTCCAGAACTGAACCAAACGTGCACAGTTTTGCCTAGAATTTAAAAAGAAGCCCAAATTGAAAAGCAACTAAAACATATGGAACATGGAGAGATTTAGAAGGCCAGGAACTAGCAGATCAAGGTGGCTCCGATATGGGGCAATGCAAGAGGAGAAGAAGAAATCGAGAAGAATTTGCGAAAAGACACAAATAGGATTTTCTTTTTATTGTTTTGATTTCTTTTAAATTCCTTTTCAGATTGCAATTTAAAGGGGACCGTTTGAATTCTTTTCTAGAGGCGAGGTAGAATTTGAAATAGATTTTGAACACCTGCAGAAAGTTTTGTAGCAAAACAGAATACAGTTTGATTACTTATATAAAATTGTTTGTAGGTACTATAATTGGGAGGATGAGACGTATAGAAAAATATTCCAACATGGATTATTTTAAGTCGCAACTTTAGTTGAACAAAATATTGCCATGCCGTTTACTAGAGATGGATGCAATTAAAGAAAGAAAGATAGATTGGTATGCAATATTTGCCAATGCAATAAGATACATATGAATCGACAAAAGGAAGAGATATATATGGATAACAAGAATATGAAGATGAAATATTAAGAGAGATATATATAGACTAAATGGAAGATTATAAGAGATGACAACAAGCAATGTGTGCAAGCTTGCAAAGACAAAGGTGGCCATATTAAGAAAAAGGTAGGTACAAGTTATAAATTATTATGATGAACATTATGCATGAGAAAGAATAACATGGTGCATGAACAAGATGATGTGATGCATGACATGATGATGCACAAAGTAAAATAACATGCAATTTCTAGTTTTGGGTTTTTCCCAGGATGCTACAATTCGACACCACTAACAATGGATCTCGCCCTCGAGATCCGCCGCATGATACGGGGAAGAAGGCCGATGATCTGAGTCTTCTCGCGTAGTGTAGATCATCGCGACACCACTAACAAAGATCCTTGCTCCATCTTGAAATCGGCGACACCACCAACAAGGGGCCGTTGCTCATGTTTGTCAAGAGGATACTCCGGAGAAACAAAGATAAAGTTAAAGGTCACAAGGCTACCTCTAACTTCAGTGGAATGAGTAAATTGCATTGATCCACCAATTCAATATACAGAACCGAATGATAAGAGTAGTGGTATGGTTGCGACTCCATCCCGCACTCAAAGCATTACTCTGTACACGAATAGAAGAATCATGCGACCACTCTCGAAATTCAGACTGAAGATCTTCACAAGCAATGTTTGGAAAACAAAGGAGTGATGCATGCTCTTCATAGATGATGTTGTCGCGCTGGGGACCACCGGAAGATACAAAATAAATCGTATGAAAAGACATAATGATTATGTTTCGTGATGATTCCATTGGCAAGAACAACACATGCTCAAGGTATACTCCAAATTCACCAATGCTCATCCTTCTCATAATGTTTTTCAATGATACGGATATCCGTCAAGGTGCAGACACAGATAAAGAGTTCAAGGACCAAAAATATTGGATGAAGGGTACAACAAACGAGATGCAGATTAGATGATTATAGCTCCACCATTATGAAAGGGAGGAAGCGAAACCCTGAAGGTACGACGGAAACCGAACCGCGAGAATTCCTGGACTCAAAGAAAAGATAAGAGAGAATATTCAAAACACGCAAAGGTAAGAGGAGAATAGCACAGGGGTAAGGAGTAAAAGCAGACCTAATCAGATCTATCCAACCGATTTTGCAAAATAGTTTTGACACTCTACATCGTCCGTTAGCTAGGATATCCTACAGGCTGGACCAGTGGGGTATCGTAACTGCTGAGCTCGGATACCACTTTGTAACACCCTCGAATCGGCCCTATGCAAGTTTTAGCGATTTCCGCCAAACCCGCATAGAAACGATTCAAAGATGCCCACCACGCACTTGCGTGCGGGTGGAAAATCAAGTAATAACATTACACAATAGTTCACGATGGAACCCACAGAAACATATATATATACTACAACGACTCCATGAGTCAAAAATACAGATATACAAGACAAAGATCCAAATCACCTTGAAACGATACAACATCCGAGTACGGATAAGATGCAAATGGGTCTAAGAGCCCTGAAGAATAGCCAATGGCGTCCATTAACCACATATGGATCCCCTAGTGTCATTGCATATGTGTTCTTTACATTAACCACAGTAAAGTCATTGCATGTGTGTTATTTTCACAAACCACATGTGGATCCACCAGTGTCATTGCATGTTTGTTCTTTTCACAAACCACATATGGACCCACCAGAGTCATTGTATTGCCTGTTCTTTTCACAAATCATAGTTAGAGTCATTGCATGTCTCTTATTTTCACAAACCACATAAGGATCCACTAGAGTCATTGTATGTGTGTTCTATTCACAAACCACATATGGATCCACCAGTGTCCAGTGCATGTGTGTTATTTTCACAAACCACATATGGATCCACCAGTGTCATTGCATGTGTGTTCTTTCCATTAACCATAGCTAGAGTCATTGCATGTCTGTTCTTTTCACAAACCACATGGATCCACCAGTGTCACTAGATGTGTATTCTTTTCATTAACCACAGCTAGAGTCATTGCAAGTGTGTTCTTTTCACAAACCACATATGGATCCACCAGTGTCATTGAAATATGTGTTCTTTTCATTAACCACATATAGATCCCCCAGTGTCATTGCATGTGTGTTCTTTACATTAACCACAGTAAAGTCATTGCATGTGTGTTCTCTCACAAACCACATGTGGATCCACCAGTGTCATTGGATGTGTATTCTTTTCACAAACCACATGAGCATGTGTGTTCTTCTCACAAACCACATATGGATCCACCAGAGTTCATTGCATGTGTTTTTTTCACAATCCACATATGGATCCACCAGTGTCATTGCATGTCTGTTCTTTCCATTAACCATAGTTAGTCATTGCCTGTCTATTGTTTTCACAAACCACATGGATCTGCCCGTGTCACTTGATGTGTGTTCTTTTCATTAACCACAGCTAGAGTCATTGCATGTGTTTTCTTTTCACTAACCACATATGGATCCACCAGTGTCATTGAAATGTGTGTTCTTTTCATTAACCACATATAGATCCCCAAGTGTGATTGCATGTGTGTTCTTCACATTAACCACAGTAAAGTCATTCCATGTGTGTTCTTTCACAAACCACATGTGGATCCACCAGTGTCATTGGATGTGAGTTCTTTTCACAAACCACATGAGCATGTGTGTTCTTCTCACAAACCACATATGGATCCACCAGAGTTGATTTCATGTGTTTTTTTTTCACAAACCACATATGGATCCACCAGTGTCATTGCATGTTTGTTCTTTCCATTAACCATAGTTAGTCATTGCCTGTCTGTTGTTTTCACAAACCACATGGATCCGCCAGTGTCACTTGACGTGTGTTCTTTTCATTAACCACAGCTAGAGTCATTGCATGTGTGTTCTTTTCACTAACCACATATGGATCCACTAGTGTCATTGAAATGTGTGTTCTTTCATTAACCACATATGGATCCCGTAGTGTTATTGCATGTGTATTCTTTTCATTAACCACATCTAGAGTGATTGGATGTGTGTTCTTTTCACAAACCACATAAGGATCCACCAGAGTTCATTGCATGTGTGTTCTTTTCACAAACCACATATGGATCCACCAGTGTCATTGCATGTGTGTTCTTTTCACAAACCACATATGGATCCACTACTGTCATTGCATGTGTGTTCTTTTCATGAACCACAACTAGAGTCAGTGAATGTTTGTTCTTTCACAAACCACACATTGATCCACCAGAGTCATTGTATTGCCTGTTCCTTTCACAAACCACAGCTAGAGTCATTGCATGTCTGTTCTTTTCACAAACCACATAAGGATCCACTAGAGTCATTGGATGTGTGTTCTTTTCACAAACCACATATTGATCCACAAGTGTCATTGCATGTGTGTTCTTCGCACAAACCACATAAGGATCCACCAGAGTTCATTGCATGTGTGTTCTTTTCACAAACCACATATGGGACCACCAGTGTCGTTGCATGTGTGTTCTTTTCATTAACCATAGCTAGAGTAATTGCATGTCTATTCTTTTCACAAACCTCATGGATCCACCAGTGCCATTGCATGTGTGTGTTTTCATTAACCACAACTAGAGTCATTGCATGTCTATTCTTTTCACAAACGACATATGGATCCACACGAGTTCATTTCATGTGTGTTCTTTTCATTAATCACAACTAGTGTCATTGCATGTCTATTCTTTTCATAGACAACATATGGATCCACCAATGTTCATTGCATGTGTGTTCTTTTCACAAACCACATATGGATCCACCAGTGTTATTGCATGTGTGTTCTTTTCACAAACCACATATGGATCCACCAGAGTCATTGTATTGCTTGTTAATTTTCACAAATCATAGTTAGAGTCATTGCATGTCTCTTCTTTTTACAAACCACATAAGCATCCACTAGAGTCATTGTATGTGTGTTCTTTTCACAAACCACATATGGATCCACCAGTGTCTAGTGCATGTGTGTTCTTTTGACAAACCACATATGGATCCACCAGTGTCATTGCATGTGTTTTCTTTCCATTAACCATAGTTAGAGTCATTGAATGTCTATTCTTTTCACAAACCACATGGATCCACTAGTGTCACAGGTGGATGTGTGTTCTTTTCATTAACCACAGCTAGAGTCATTGCATGTCTGTTCTTTTCACAAACCACATATGGATCCACCAGAGTTCATTTCATGTGTGTTCTTTTCATTAACCACAACTAGTGTCATTGCATGTCTGTTCTTTTCATAGACAACATATGGATCCACCAATGTTCATTGCATGTGTGTTCTTTTCACAAACCACATCTAGATCCACCAGTGTTATTGCATGTGTGTTCTTTTCACAAACCACATATGGATCCACCAGGGTCATTGTATTGCCTGTTCTTTTCACAAATCATAGTTAGAGTCATTGCATGTCTCTTCTTTTTACAAACCACATAAGCATCCACTAGAGTCATTGTATGTGTTTTTTTTTCACAAACCATATATGGATCCACCAGTGTCTATTGCATGTGTGTTATTTTCACAAACCACATATGGATCCACCAGTGTCATTGCATGTGTGTTCTTTCCATTAACCATAGTTAGAGTCATTGAATTTCTGTTATTTTCACAAACCACATGGATCCACCAGTGTCACTGGTGGATGTGTGTAATTTTCATTAACCACAGCTAGAGTCATTGCAAGTGTGTTCTTTTCACAAACCACATATGGATCCACCAGTGTCATTGAAATGTGTGTTCTTTTCATTAACCACATATAGATCCCAGTGTCATTGCATGTGTGTTCTTTACATTAACCACAGTAAAGTCATTGCATGTGTGTTCTTTTCACAAACCACATGTGGATCCACCAGTGTCATTGGATGTGTGTTCTTTTCACAAACCACATAAGGATCCACCAGAGTTCATTGCATGTGTGTTCTTTTCACAAACCACATATGGATCCACCAGTGTCATTGCATGTGTGTTCTTTTCATAAACCACATATAGATCCACTACTGTCATTGCATGTGTGTTCTTTTCATGAACCACAACTAGAGTCAGTGAATGTTTGTTCTTTCACAAACCACACATTGATCCACCAGAGTCATTGTATTGCCTGTTCTTTTGACAAACCACATCTAGAGTCATTGCATGTCTGTTCTTTTCACAAACCACATAAGGATCCACTAGAGTCATTGGATGTGTGTTCTTTTCACAAACGACATATTGATCCACCAGTGTCATTGCATGTGTGTTCTTCGCACAAACCACATAAGGATCCACCAGAGTTCATTGCATGTGTGTTCTTTTCACAAACCACATATGGGACCACCAGTGTCGTTGCATGTGTGTTCTTTTCATTAACCATAGCTAGAGTAATTGCATGTCTATTCTTTTCACAAACCTCATGGATCCACCAGTGCCATTGCATGTGTGTGTTTTCATTAACCACAACTAGAGTCATTGCTTGTCTGTTCTTTTCACAAACCACATATGGATCCACCAGAGTTCATTTCATGTGTGTTCTTTTCATTAATCACAAACTAGTGTCATTGCATGTCTGTTCTTTTCATAGACAACATATGGATCCACCAATGTTCATTGCATGTGTGTTCTTTTCACAAACCACATATGGATCCACCAGTGTTACTGCATGTGTGTTCTTTTCACAAACCACATATGGATCCACCAGAGTCATTGTATTGCTTGTTAATTTTCACAAATCATAGTTAGAGTCATTGCATGTCTCTTCTTTTTACAAACCACATAAGCATCCACTAGAGTCATTGTATGTGTGTTCTTTTCACAAACCACATATGGATCCACCAGTGTCTAGTGCATGTGTGTTCTTTTGACAAACCACATATGGATCCACCAGTGTCATTGCATGTGTGTTCTTTCCATTTACCATAGTTAGAGTCATTGAATGTCTATTCTTTTCACAAACCACATGGATCCACCAGTGTCACTTGTGGATGTGTGTTATTTTCATTAACCATAACTAGAGTCATTGCATGTCTGTTCTTTTCACAAACCACATATGGATCCACCAGTGTCATTGAAATGTGTGTTCTTTTCATTAACCACATATAGATCCCAGTGTCATTGCATGTGTGTTCTTTACATTAACCACAGTAAAGTCATTGCATGTGTGTTCTTTTCACAAACCACATGTGGATCCACCAGTGTCATTGGATGTGTGTTCTTTTCACAAACCACATAAGGATCCACCAGAGTTCATTGCATGTGTGTTCTTTTCACAAACCACATATGGATCCACCAGTGTCATTGCATGTGTGTTCTTTTCATAAACCACATATAGATCCACTACTGTCATTGCATGTGTGTTCTTTTCATGAACCACAACTAGAGTCAGTGAATGTTTGTTCTTTCACAAACCACACATTGATCCACCAGAGTCATTGTATTGCCTGTTCTTTTGACAAACCACATCTAGAGTCATTGCATGTCTGTTCTTTTCACAAACCACATAAGGATCCACTAGAGTCATTGGATGTGTGTTCTTTTCACAAACGACATATTGATCCACCAGTGTCATTGCATGTGTGTTCTTCGCACAAACCACATAAGGATCCACCAGAGTTCATTGCATGTGTGTTCTTTTCACAAACCACATATGGGACCACCAGTGTCGTTGCATGTGTGTTCTTTTCATTAACCATAGCTAGAGTAATTGCATGTCTATTCTTTTCACAAACCTCATGGATCCACCAGTGCCATTGCATGTGTGTGTTTTCATTAACCACAACTAGAGTCATTGCTTGTCTGTTCTTTTCACAAACCACATATGGATCCACCAGAGTTCATTTCATGTGTGTTCTTTTCATTAATCACAAACTAGTGTCATTGCATGTCTGTTCTTTTCATAGACAACATATGGATCCACCAATGTTCATTGCATGTGTGTTCTTTTCACAAACCACATATGGATCCACCAGTGTTACTGCATGTGTGTTCTTTTCACAAACCACATATGGATCCACCAGAGTCATTGTATTGCTTGTTAATTTTCACAAATCATAGTTAGAGTCATTGCATGTCTCTTCTTTTTACAAACCACATAAGCATCCACTAGAGTCATTGTATGTGTGTTCTTTTCACAAACCACATATGGATCCACCAGTGTCTAGTGCATGTGTGTTCTTTTGACAAACCACATATGGATCCACCAGTGTCATTGCATGTGTGTTCTTTCCATTTACCATAGTTAGAGTCATTGAATGTCTATTCTTTTCACAAACCACATGGATCCACCAGTGTCACTTGTGGATGTGTGTTATTTTCATTAACCATAACTAGAGTCATTGCATGTCTGTTCTTTTCACAAACCACATATGGATCCACCAGTGTCATTGAAATGTGTGTTCTTTTCATTAACCACATATAGATCCCAGTGTCATTGCATGTGTGTTCTTTACATTAACCACAGTAAAGTCATTGCATGTGTGTTCTTTTCACAAACCACATGTGGATCCACCAGTGTCATTGGATGTGTGTTCTTTTCACAAACCACATAAGGATCCACCAGAGTTCATTGCATGTGTGTTCTTTTCACAAACCACATATGGATCCACCATTGTCATTGCAAGTGTGTTCTTTTCATAAACCACATATGGGTCCACTACTGTCATTGCATGTTTGTTCTTTTCATGAACCACAACTAGAGTCAGTGAATGTTTGTTCTTTCACAAACCACACATTGATCCACCAGAGTCATTGTATTGCCTGTTCTTTTCACAAACCACATCTAGAGTCATTGCATGTCTGTTATTTTCACAAACCACATAAGGATCCACTAGAGTCATTGGATGTGTGTTCTTTTCACAAACCACATATTGATCCACCAGTGTCATTGCATGTGTGTTCTTCACATAAACCACATAAGGATCCACCCGAGTTCATTGCATGTGTGTTCTTTTCACAAACCACATATGGGACCACCAGTGTCGTTGCATGTGTGTTCTTTTCATTAACAATAGCTAGAGTAATTGCATGTCTATTCTTTTCACAAACCTCATGGATCCACCAGTGCCATTGCATGTGTGTGTTTTCATTAACCACAACTAGAGTCATTGCTTGTCTGTTCTTTTCACAAACCACATACGGATCCACCAGAGTTCATTTCATGTGTGTTCTTTTCATTAATCACAACTAGTGTCATTGCATGTATGTTCTTTTCACAAACCACATATGGATCCACCAGAGTTCATTTCATGTGTGTTCTTTTCATTAACCACAACTAGTGTCATTGCATGTCTGTTCTTTTCATAGACAACATATGGATCCACCAATGTTCATTGCATGTGTGTTCGTTTCACAAACCACATATGGATCCACCAGTGTTATTGCATGTGTGTTCTTTTCACAAACCACATATGGATCCACCAGAGTCATTGTATTGCCTGTTCTTTTCACAAATCATAGTTAGAGTCATTGCATGTCTCTTCTTTTTACAAACCACATAAGCATCCACTAGAGTCATTGTATGTGTGTTCTTCTCACAAACCACATATGGATCCACCAGTGTCCAGTGCATGTGTGTTATTTTCACAAACCACATATGGATGCACCACCGTCATTGCATGTGTGTTCTTTCGATTAACCATAGTTAGAGTCATTGAATGTCTGTTATTTTCACAAACCACATGGATCCACCAGTGTCACTGGTGGACGTGTGTTCTTTTCATTAACCACAGCTAGAGTCATTGCATGTGTGTTCTTTTCACTAACCACATATGGATCCACCAGTGTCATTGAAATGTGTGTTCTTTTCATTAACCACATATAGATCCCCAAGTGTGATTGCATGTGTGTTCTTCACATTAACCAGAGTAAAGTCATTCCATGTGTGTTCTTTCACAAACCACATGTGGATCCACCAGTGTCATTGGATGTGTGTTCTTTTCACAAACCACATGAGCATGTGTGTTCTTCTCACAAACCACATATGGATCCACCAGAGTTCATTTCATGTGTTTTTTTCACAAACCACATATGGATCCACCAGTGTCATTGCATGTTTGTTCTTTCCATTAACCATAGTTAGTCATTGCCTGTCTGTTGTTTTCACAAACCACATGGATCCGCCAGTGTCACTTGATGTGTGTTCTTTTCATTAACCACAGCTAGAGTCATTGCATGTGTGTTCTTTTCACTAACCACATATGGATCCACTAGTGTCATTGAAATGTGTGTTCTTTCATTAACCACATATGGATCCCGTAGTGTTATTGCATGTGTATTCTTTTCATTAACCACATCTAGAGTGATTGGATGTGTGTTCTTTTCACAAACCACATAAGGATCCACCAGAGTTCGTTGCATGTGTGTTCTTTTCACAAACCACATATGGATCCACCAGTGTCATTGCATGTGTGTTCTTTTCACAAACCACATACGGATCCACTACTGTCATTGCATGTGTGTTCTTTTCATGAACCACAACTAGAGTCAGTGAATGTTTGTTCTTTCACAAACCACACATTGATCCACCAGAGTCATTGTATTGCCGGTTCCTTTCACAAACCATAGCTAGAGTCATTGCATGTCTGTTCTTTTCACAAACCACATAAGGATCCACTAGAGTCATTGGATGTGTGTTCTTTTCACAAACCACATATTGATCCACCAGTGTCATTGCATGTGTGTTCTTCGCACAAACCACATAAGGATCCACCAGAGTTCATTGCATGTGTGTTCTTTTCACAAACCACATATGGGACCACTAGTGTCGTTGCATGTGTGTTCTTTTCATTAACCATAGCTAGAGTAATTGCATGTCTATTCTTTTCACAAACCTCATGGATCCACCAGTGCCATTGCATGTGTGTGTTTTCATTAACCACAACTAGAGTCATTGCATGTCTGTTCTTTTCACAAACGACATATGGATCCACACGAGTTCATTTCATGTGTGTTCTTTTCATTAATCACAACTAGTGTCATTGCATGTCTATTCTTTTCATAGACAACATATGGATCCACCTATGTTCATTGCATGTGTGTTCTTTTCACAAACCACATATGGATCCACCAGTGTTATTGCATGTGTGTTCTTTTCACAAACCACATATGGATCCACCAGAGTCATTGTATTGCTTGTTAATTTTCACAAATCATAGTTAGAGTCATTGCATGTCTCTTCTTTTTACAAACCACATAAGCATCCACTAGAGTCATTGTATGTGTGTTCTTTTCACAAACCACATATGGATCCACCAGTGTCTAGTGCATGTGTGTTCTTTTGACAAACCACATATGGATCCACCAGTGTCATTGCATGTGTTTTCTTTCCATTAACCATAGTTAGAGTCATTGAATGTCTATTCTTTTCACAAACCACATGGATCCACTAGTGTCACTGGTGGATGTGTGTTCTTTTCATTAACCACAGCTAGAGTCATTGCATGTCTGTTCTTTTCACAAACCACATATGGATCCACCAGAGTTCATTGCATGTGTGTTCTTTTCATTAACCATAGCTAGAGTAATTGCATGTCTATTCTTTTCACAAACCACATGGATCCACCAGTGCCATTCCATGTGTGTTCTTTTCAGTAACCACAGCTAGTCATTGCATGTCTGTTCTTTTCACAAACCACATATGGATCCACCAGAGTTCATTTTGTGTGTGTTCTTTTCATTAACCACAACTAGTGTCATTGCATGTCTGTTCTTTTCATAGACAACATATGGATCCACCAATGTTCATTGCATGTGTGTCATTTTCACTAACCACATATGGATCCACTAGTGTCATTGCATGTGTGTTCTTTTCACAAACCACATATGGATCCACCAGAGTCATTGTATTGCCTGTTCTTTTCACAAATCATAGTTAGATTCATTGCATGTCTGTTCTTTTGACAAACCACATAAGGATCTACTAGAGTCATTGTATGTGTGTTTTCTTCACAAACCACATATGGATCCACAAGTGTCCATTCCATGTGTGTTATTTTCACAAACCACATATGGATCCACCAGTGTCATTGCATGTGTTTGTTCTTTCCATTAACCATAGCTAGAGTCATTGCATGTCTGTTCTTTTCCCAAACCACATGGAACCACCAGTGTCACTGGATGTGTGTTCTTTTCATTAACCATAGCTAGAGTCATTGCAAGTGTGTTCTTTTCACAAACCACATATGGATCCACCAGTGCCATTTAAATGTGTGTTCTTTTCATTAACCACATATGGATCCCCTAGTGTCATTGCATGTGTGTTCTTTTCATTAACCACAGTAAAGTCATTGCATGTGTGTTCTTTTCACAAACCACATGTGAATCCACCAGTGTCATTGGATGTGTGTTCTTTTCACAAACCACATGAGCATGTGTGTTCTTCTCACAAACCACATATGGATCCACCAGAGTTCATTGCATGTGTTTTTTTCACAAACCACATATGGATCCACCAGTGTCATTGCATGTCTGTTTTTTCCATTTACCATAGTTAGTCATTGTCTGTCTATTCTTTTCACAAACCACATGGATCCGCTAGTGTCACTTGATGTGTGTTCTTTTTATTAACCACAGCTAGAGTCATTGCATGTGTGTTCTTTTCACTAACCACATATGGATCCACTAGTGTCACTGAAATGTGTGTTCTTTTCATTAACCACATATGGATCCCCTAGTGTCATTGCATGTGTATTCTTTTCATTAACCACAACTAGAGTCATTGCATGTGTGTTCTTTTCACAAACCACATATGGATCCACCAGTGTCATTGCATGTGTGTTCTTTTCATGAACCACAACTAGAGTCAGTGAATGCATGTTCTTTCACAAACCACACATGGATCCACCAGAGTCATTGTATTGCCTGTTCTTTTCACAAACCACAGTTAGAGTCATTGCATGTCTGTTCTTTTCACAAGCCACATAAGGATCCACTAGATTCATTCGATGTGTGTTCTTTCCACAAACCACATATTGATCCACCAGTGTCATTGCATGTGTGTTCTTCTCACAAACCACATAAGGATCCACCAGAGTTCATTGCATGTGTGTGCTTTTCACAACCACATATGGGTCCACCAGTGTCATTGCATGTGTGTTCTTTTCACAAACCACATAAGGATCCGCTAGAGTCATTGGATGTGTGTTCTTCTCACAAACCACATAAGGATCCACCAGAGTTCATTGCATGTGTGTTCTTTTCACAAACAACATATGGGACCACCAGTGTCATTGCATGTGTGTTCTTTTCATTAACCATAGCTAGAGTAATTGCATGTCTATTCTTTTCAAAAACCACATGGATCCACCAGTGCCATTGCATGTGTGTTCTTTTCATTAACCACAGCTAGAGTCATTGCATGTGTGTTCTTTTCACAAACCATATATGGATCCACCAGAGTCATTGCATGTCTGTTCTTTTCATTAACCACAACTAGTGTCACTGCATGTATGTTCTTTCCACAAACCACATATGGATCCACCAGTGTCACTGGATGTGTGTTCTTTTCACAAACCACAACTAGAGTCATTGCATGTGTGTTCTTTTCACAAACCACATATGGATCCACCAGTGTCATTGCATGTGTGTTCTTTTCATTAACCACAACTAGAGTCATTGCATGTCTGTTCTTTTCACAAACCACATATGGATCCACTAGAGTTCATTTCGTGTGTGTTCTTTTCATTAACCACAACTAGTGTCATTGCATGTCTGTTCTTTTCATAGACCACACATGGATCCACCAGTGTTCATTGCATGTGTGTTATTTTCACAAACCACATATGGGTCCACCGGTGTCATTGCATGTGTGTTCTTTTCACAAACCACATATGGATCTACCAGAGTCATTGTATTGCCCGTTCTTTTCACAAATCACAGTTAGAGTCATTGCATGTCTGTTCTTTTCACAAACCACATAAGGATTCACTAGAGTCATTGGATGTGTGTTCTTTTTACAAACCACATATTAATCCACCAGTGTCATTAGTGAGGGCAAACCTCTAGGGTGGCCTGCTCTTTCACGAATCCCACTCAAATCAAGGATGGTGTGCGGGGAAAGGAGGGGAGGATGAACATGACGAACTCATGCACAAAGAACGCGATGAACACACACAAAACCATGAAACACACGAATAGCTCACACCGGCGGTGACCGGTCCGGTGCAATCCCTAGGATCAGCGTCGGGCGGAGGACTCTCTCTCGAACCGGCACAGCGAGATGGGAGACTCGGTGAGATCTTGACGTCTAGGCAAAGGGACTCTGATGCCTAGGCCTTGTACAACGCGGAGGCACGATGCAAACTCCAATGAGGTTTGGTGATATTGGTGTTCCTTGGTCAAGGTCATGAGGCAAGAACTAGATAGATCCACAAAGGGGTTTCCACTAATTCCAATATCATGCCTAGGGTTTACAATGGAGGTAGGGGACTATATATAGGCCAGCCACTTAAACAGGGGTACTTTAGGAATAAAATACAAGTTCTGGATGGACTAAAGAGTACATGGGCCGCAGGCCCAAAGGCCTTTTCATGCCTGGCGTCGGTCGGACCGGAGACTCCGGTGTGGTGGACCGGAGATTCGATCTAAATTTGGAGATTCAGCGATCTCGGACCAACCTCGAAGGGACTTGATTGTCCTAGGGCCAGTCTGAGGTCGACCGGAGAGTGGGCTGGAGTCTCCGGGGTCTTCAGGCCGGAGACTTTGGTGGACCGGATACTCCGGTGTGTGCAGACCAGAGACTCCAGTGTGTGCAGACCGGAGACTCCGGTCTGAGCAGCTCCAGCGGCTTCTGCTTCACGCTTTGCTCCCTGTTCTCCATCCTTGGGTGCTTGGGGATGTGTCGAGGCTTCGAACCTGATGATGCATAGAGTATTTGCATGAAGTAGCACACCATCCAAGGAGGTATCAAATTGGCACGAGGAGAGGAGCGAGTTCACCTTAGCTTGTCGGAGTTTGGCTCGGGCACGAGTCATGGGACGGGCTGCATCAGCTCCCCCCTTGGGAAAGAGTCGTCCTCGACTCTTCGTGGTTATCATCTTGAACATCTCCATGGTAGGGTGAGAGATCCTTGACATTGAATGTATTGCTTGCAAGGTACTTGGAGGTCGGTATGTCGATGATGTAGGCGTTGTTGTTGATTCTTTTGATGACCTTGAAGGGACCATCTCCTCTTGGCTTTAGCTTGGAGTCACGTTCCCTGGGGAAGCGGTTTTTGCTTAGGTGTATCCACACAAGGTCACCTTCTTCAAAGATCATCTCCTTCTTGTCCTTGTTTAATCTTGAAGCTTGTCGAAGGACTTGTTGTTCGATAGTAACTCTTGTTTCTTCATGAAACTTCTTCATAGCTTGTGCGCGCTTCTCGACATCCATGTTCGTGCGCTCATGGAGAGGTAGTGGTAGGATGTCGAGTGCGGTGAGGGGCTCGAAACCATAGACGATCATGAATGGACTCATCTTGGTTGTTGAGTGCTTGGCACGGTTGTAGGCGAACTTGGCATGAGGAATGCATTCCTCCCAATCCTTCAAGTTCTTCTTGATCAACACACGTAGAAGAGTTCCGAGGCTTCGGTTGACAACCTTGGTTTGTCCATCGGTTTGAGGATGTGACGCGGATGAAAAGAGGAGCTTGACGCGGAGCTTGGCCATGAAGGTCTTCCATAAGTAGCTCATGAATTTGACGTCGCGGTCGGAGACGATTGTTCATGGCACACCGTGAAGACGGATGATTTCCCTGAAAAACAAATTGGCAACATGTGAAGCATCGTCGGTCTTATGGCACGGTATGAAGTGTGCCATTTTGGAAAAGCGATCCACGACAACAAAGATAGAATCATGACCATGCTTAGATCTAGGCAATCCTAACACGAAATCCATGCTAATGTTGGACCAAGGTGTATGAGGAATAGGCAATGGCATATAAAGACCGTAAGGGTTAGCTTGCGACTTAGCTTGGACACATGTCGTGCATCGTTGAACGTAGCGCTCCACGTCGTGCTTCATCTTGGGCTAGAAGTAGTGAGTGGAGAGCATGTCCAAAGTCGTGTCACGGCCAAAGTGACCCATAAGGCCTCCACCATGAGATTCTTGGAGAAGCAAAACTTGGAGAGACGACTTCGGAATGCAAAGTTTGTTTTGTTTAAAGAGAAAACCCTTATGCAAATAGAAATCATCAACTCCTTTGTCAATGGAGCACTTTGCAAAAATTGGTTCAAAGAACGGGTCGGAAGCATACAAAGATTTTATTTCCTCAAGACCCAACACGTTGATTTCAAGTTTCGTAAGAAGGCTTGTGTGCTTGCGAGACAAAGCGTCCGCAACTACATTATCTTTTCCCTTCTTATATTTGACAATGTATGGAAAAGACTCCATGAACTCAACCCACTTAGCGTGTCTCTTACTCAAGTTGGCTTGGCCTTTGAGATATTTCAACGACTCATGGTAGGAATGTATGATAAATTCCTTGGGCTATAGGTAGTGTTGCCAAACTTGAAGAACACGAACTAAGGCAAAAAGCTCTTTGTCATAAATTGGATAATTAAGGCGGGCACCATCAAGTTTCTCGCTATGGTAGGCTATAGGACGTTTGTTTTGCATAGGGACTCCTCCAATGCCAATACCACTAGCATCACACTCTATCTCAAAAGTTTTTGTGAAATCCGGTAACGCAAGGAGAGGTGTTTCGATGAGCCTTTTTTAAGTTCATCAAAAGCTTTTTGTTGTGCCTTGCCCCACACGAAGGTGACATTCTTTTTCGTCAACTCATTGAGAGGACAAGCAATTGTCGAAAAGTCTTTCACAAAGCGACGATAGAAACCGGCCAACCCATGAAAACTTCGGAGATCACTCACATTTGTTGGGATGGGCCAATCTCGTATGTCCTTTACCTTGGAAACATCAACTTCAATTCCCTTCGAAGAAACGACAAATCCAAGAAAAATCAACTTATCTTTAGCAAAGGTGCACTTGGGAAGATTAGCATAAAGCTGTTCGTGTCGAAGGATTTGCAAAACTTCCTTGACATGTGTAATATGGTCCTCAAGTGACTTGCTATACACAAGTATATCATCATAATAGACAACAACACTTTTTCCAATGAGAGAACGCAAGATATGATTCATGAGGCGCATGAAGGTGGATGGGGCATTAGATAAACCAAAGGGCATAACCAACCATTCATAGAGACCAAGTTTGGTCTTGAAGGCAGTTTTCCACTCATCACCTTCAGCCATGCGTATTTGATGGTAACCACCACGAAGATCAATTTTCAAAAAAATAGTGGCTCCACACAACTCATCAAGCATGTCATCGAGACGTGGTATGGGATGTCGATAACGCACGGTGATAGCATTAATTGGACGACAGTCCATGCATAACCGTAACGTATCATCCGTTTTTGGAGCAAGTATCATGGGTACGGTACTTGGACTAGTGCTAACTTGGATCAAACCTTTGGAGACGAGTTGGTTGATTTGATGTTCAATCTCCTTTGTCTCCTCCGGGCTCGTGCGGTAAGCGGTGCTGTTGGGAAGTGGTGCGCCGGGGATGAGATGAATGCGATGCTCGATGCCGCAAAGAGGAGGTAGTCCATGTGGAAGCTCTTCGGGGAACACATCCTTGAATTCCTGCAAAACACTAATCAAAGATGGAGGAACATTGGTTAATTCATTAGTTCCTCGCGCTAGTCCCTTGCAAAGGAGGACATAGTGCAAGATGGATGGGTTGTTCCGAACATCTCTCATCTCACTTTTGGTGGCAAGGAGAACACTTTGTTTTTCCACTCGAGTTTTGCTTGTGGCTCTCACTCACTATGAGGTGGTTCTCTCTCTCACCACTCTTCTCACAAGTAGGTGTTGTGCTTTGCGCCCTCACTAAAGCCTTTGCATTGTCCGCAATTATTTGGCTAGGAGTCATTGGTTGCAAAACACATGTTTTGTTGAGCCATTTGAAGGTGTATACATTGGTGCGACCATCATGTTGAGAAGCCTTGTCAAATTGCCATGGTCGACCAGGAAGCATGTGGCAAACTGTCATAGGAACCACATCACACTCCACCGTATCTTTGTAAGGACCAATGGCCAAGGAGACCGATACGGTATGCTTCATCTTCACGGACCCTTGGTCACTTAGCCATTGCACGTGGTAGGGGTGCTTGTGCGGATGGAGGGTGAGGTTGAGCTTCTCACACAACTCGGTGCTAGCAAGGTTGTGACAACTCCCTCCGTCAATGATCACCTTGATAGATTTTCCATTGATGTCGGCTCGTGTTTGGAAGATATTGGAGTGTTGGTCTTCATGCTCTTGTGCTTGAGTGGTCAAGATCCTTGTGACGACAAGCGATGGACTTGCGTCATGTTCACACATGAGGAGTTCTTGGTCATCTTCCACTCGTTGCTTTGCCATTGCTTCGTTGACACGGGCATCAAATTCATCTTCACTCAAGTACTCTTTGTCGCCATTGTCATGGATGAACAATACCTTCTTGTTTCCACATTCGGCCGACTTGTGTCCTTTGCCTCCACACTTGTAGCATTCACCGTTGGAGGGTGTATCGCTCTTTGCTTGTTTGCCACTTGGGGGCAGTTTTCCTTGAGGAAGTGTGGGCTTGAAGGAAGGATTGGAGGTACTTCAGGAGCTTCCATTGAAAGTTGTTGGTGTAGCGGTTGAAGCTTGCTTGTAGGTGAAGTACATCTTGGGCTTGTTGTACTTCATATCCTCTTGCACTTGATGTTCAGCCTTTGTTGCGATGTGCACAAGCTCAACAATGGTGTTGTATGTTTGGAACTCGACGATGTGCTTGATTGGGTGATTCAAGCCAATAAGGAAACGTGCCATTGTTTGCTCCATGCGCTCATCAATGTTGGTGTGAACCAAGTTGAGTTCCATTTCCTTGAAGTACTCTTCCACGGTCTTTGTCCCTTGACGAAGCGATTGAAGGTTGTTGAAGAGGTCACGCGTGTAATGCGTGGGGACAAAGCGGGATCTCATATGAGCCTTCATGTCATGCCAAGTTGTGATTGGCGGCTCTTGCCTTGCATCACGAGAAACTTGAACTTGTTCCCACCAAAGGTTGGCGTAATCATCAAAATCAAGCGAAGCCATGGCGACCATCTTCTCGTTGCTATAGTTGTGCATGCGGAAGATCTTGTCGACTTTGAGTGCCCATGAGAGGTATTCTTCGGGGTCATTGGATCCGGTAAACTTGGGCATTGTAAACTTGACCTTGCCGAAAGTTTCTTCATCATTGCGTTCATTGCGACAAGCTTGGTGACCTTGTTGATGATCTTGTGGTTGATGCGGTGGAACTTGGTTCTCGCGACCTTGTTGAGGAGCTTGCTCTTGATATTGTTGTTGAGGAGCTTGCTCTTGCTCCTTGAGCCGTTGTTGACGGTGTTGAGGCACTTGGGCCCCATGAGGTTGTTGAGGATGTGGAGCCTCATGACGTGGTTGATGACGAAGAGGATGCTCGTTCCTCGGTTGGTGATGTTGATTAGGCACATGGGCCTCACGGCGAAGAACATGGTCATGAGCCTCTTGACGTGGTGGGCGTCGCTCAACTTGTATCACTTGACGCTCCAAGTTTTGTTGAGGTGGAGGAGGCGCCTCGTGATGACCATGGTGTCGGAGCGGACGTTCATGACATTGATGACAAGGAGGAGGATCTTGGAGAGCTTCACGTCATGACGAGCTTGATTCTACAAATTGGAGTCATCACATGTTGTGTCAAGTATGTGTCGCGGTCGATGGTGGTAGACTTGCGGTTGCACTTGCGGTTCATGTTGTGGTTGCTCTTGTTGGATCACTTGTTGCGATTCTTGTTGTGATGACGGTGTGCTTCTTGCCTTGCTCCTGGCCTTGAAGAGAAATCACCATCTCTTGTTGGATCACTTGTTGCGATTCTTGTTGTGATGACGGTGTGCTTCTTTCCTTGCTCGTGGCCTTGAAGAGAAATCACCATCATAGCTTGACATTGTGGCGTGCCATGGGGAAGGTACATAGTTCGAAGAACTTTCATCTTTAACCACGGGGGCATCATTGCGTCTTGGAGCACTTGGGTGAAGATCTTGTTGAGGAGGAGCATGACGACGTGATGAGCTTGAAGAGCTTGATGCGCATGAACGTGGCCTTCCCATACCGTCGATGAGGCGTCGAAGATTGTCATTTGTTTCGGCAACGGAGCGTTGGAGCGCTTCATTTTGGTGGCCGAAGTTGTGATGCATTGCGTGCATTTGTCGTTCGAGGCCATGGAAGCGGTTGTCGATGTTCTTGAACTCGGCTTGCGTCTCGCCAAATTTTTCATCTTGTCGCGTCTCAAGGGCTTGGCAACGTTTATGGAACTCTTGTCGAATGATGAAGTGACTTGCGCGTGTCATGTATGGTCCTTGATCTTCTTCTTGGGGAGGTGGTTGGCTCGACTCACCGTGCCTATCCATCATGCAAAACACACAAGTATTGTATATGGAAGTGGAATATGGTGGTGTTAGACTTGTACCTCACCTTGGGGATTGCACCAAACTAGAAACCACAAGTGAGAGCTATAAGTGTGCAAAGTGGAATTGCAAAGAAAACTCACACTAAATAAAGAACTAACTCTCAAAAGCTTGTTGGTGGTAGGTTAGGATTGTGGAATGCCAAAGAACCAACCAAAAGAAAAGGGATAGTCAAAAGTGGGTAAAATCCAACAAAACTCAAGTCAAAGGCGAAGGTCAACAACTCAAAAGGGTGACGGGAACCTACGACTATATACACACACGTGGAGATTCTTGGGATTGACACGACTATGAAAATGAGCAAACAAAATGTCCTAACGAAGACTAAGCTCGTTGTCGTGCCAATGCAAAGAGAGACCGTGGCTCGTTTGCAAAGATGAAAAATGAGCAACGGATTTGTGCACTTTCCTTAGGCGCTCTTCTTTCTCTCTTGCTTACAAGCTTTGAGACTCTCTTTTGCAAGGGAAGACTATTTTTCTTTTTCTTTTTCTTTGTATCTTTTTCTTTTTTTTGCTCTCCCTTGATGCTACCTAGTCACACTTGATATTGCTCTTGCACTCTCACTATCCAAGGACAAATGCACACTGCTCAAGAAAACACAAGATGAGCCACTCTCATGGGATAGGTACACACAAAGGAAGATAGGGGTTAACAAGGTGACGCAAGTTATACCTTCATTGGTGATTATGAACTTGGTGTCGGTGGTGCGGGATGATGTTCGTGGGCCGTGGTGTCAATGAGCGCGGAGATTGTCGATGCGGAAGCTTGTTGTTAGTTGGCGACACGCACACGGGCACAAACAAACAAGAGGAAATTAGCCAATGCAAGATTAGAGGCAAAACTATCAAAATCAGGCATCAGGCCGGAGACTCCGGTTCAGGCCGGAGACTCCAGTGTGGATAGGCCGGAGACTCCGGTGTAGGCCAGAAACTCCGGTGTTGTAACACCCTCGAATCGGCCCTATGCAAGTTTTAGCGCTTCCCGCCAAATCCGCATAGAAACGATTCAAGGACGCCCACCAGGCACTTGCGTGCGGGTGGAGAACAAAGTAATACCATTACACATTAGTCCATGATGGAACCCACATAATGTATATATACAACAACGACTCCATGAGTCAAGAATAAAGATATACAGTGCAAAGATCCAAATGACCCTGAAAACGATACAACATCCGAGTACGGATAAGATGCAAATGGGGCTAAGAGCCCTGAAGAATAACCAATGGCGTCCATAACCCTGCCCAGGCCAAGCCGGAAGGTTAACCCTGCTAACGACATCGAACTTATACCTGCGAAAACAAAAGGGGTGCTGACAAAGGGCAAAGCAAAAAGAGGAGCGTCAGTAGTGAGGCCAGTACACGACGAGGCTAGAATTCGGCGGCTCTCGCCTACATAGGTATGGTGGACTGAAGCGGCAGCGAAGCAGCACTAAATAACCTATAGAGACTCGATAAACTGTCGACTATTAGACAGATAAGAGAGACCTATTCGGAACCAACCTTATACTAACACCAAACACACCCATCCTGGCATTTCCCCCTCGAGACCAAACGAGGAAGTCAAACCGAGGAACTCACACAGTTGACAGTTTTATTCATTCCATTATAGTTGAAGCACTTACTAGTCAGATATAGATAGCATGGGTCATCCTGATAGCATAAGTAGTAGGCAATTTTAGTTCACCATTCAGTTGTAGTTGCAGTACTTACTAGTCAGATACAATTAGCATGTGACATCCCAAACCCAGCAGTTGTTGGCACTTTTATTTCATTCCGTTGGAGTTGCGATACTTACTAGGCAGGTATAACATGACACGATACACCCCAGTTCCACCAGTTGTTGGCACTTTTATTATCCATTCCATTGTAGTGAAGTTGATTACTAGTCACATATTAAGTCAAATTTATAGCACTACTTTAGTTATGCTTGTCTATGATCGAGATACTGTGCTCCAAGTCATCCATAACCGCGGACACGGCTTTCAGAAAGATTTACCCTGCAGGGGTGCACAAATAGTAACACACACACGATCAACCTCGGAAAGACCAAATCAATACCCAACGAGGCTTTCATGACAAAGCAATCACATGATTCATAAAATATTTCAGGGGCCACCCCACTAAGCTACGCGCAACAAAGTTGGCCGGCTCCGGAACGGACCCAGGGTTTGTGTAGACGGCGGTAAACGACTGGGAACCCGAATGTGTGACTGGTCTTGTCGATACAGCGAAAACATGTCACGATCCAAAACAGTACAGGTGCTCCACGCACAATCGTAAATAAAGCAGTAAAGCATGGCATACGTATAGGATAGTAATAAAGCCCCAAACTAGTTTGTGGCCCCAAGAAATAAGAAATGAATCAAGCTCTGGCTAAGGGGGATTCATAGAGTCTCCCGTATGTGGATAGTGCGAATAGTCAAGGAACAGGTATCAAGTACTCGGGGCCTACGGGACACAAGTGGACATGAAAAACCAAATAGCATATATTGCCCACCGGTGCCTCTTTCATTAGTTATCCCAGCAATTTAATAGTTGTATTTAAAGTCATGATCCTCTCCACCATAAAGCATATGACAACATTCCAACAACTGTATTTCACGACACGGGATCGCACCTGAGCAAGCGACTACGACTCGCAAGACCATCTATCTACCAAACAACAGGTAATAGGAGGTGCCCCAGGCAATATAAAGGCTGCACGGAATATATCTGGTACGAAACACTAAAGCATCGCGACACGGATAGCAATAGATCAACAGGAGGAAATAAAGACTATAAATGCAAAATAGGTAGAAAGGGGGAGAATGCTCGCCTAGGAAACACTGCCGAAGAGACATTATCCGAAGGACTTGTCGATACTCGCATCAACTCAATGGCCTAATCCGCAAAGAACCAAAGCACTAAAAGAAAATACCGGATGCAATATTTAGTTCTACGGTAAAAGATCCGGCATGATTATGATATGATGCATGGCATGGCAAAGATGCGATGCAACTAGGCAATATTAAGCGGTACCGGGGTCCCAACATTTAATTATATGATTCAAGTTGTTTATATACCCTGCAATTTAAATGTTGTCTTAACAAGGCAAAATATGTCATCGGTTCACTATGCAAATTTAAATGGAGGCAAATATAAGACTAGAATAGCCCGCATATAGTTTCCATATTTAATTAGGAGATGAATTGGCATAATGCCCTCAAACCAATCAATATGTATGCGACCATGAACAAATTCAATATGCACAAGTGATAATGTCATATTATAAAAATAGGGGTCTCAGATATAGGTCATACATAGGGGACTCAGCGATCTTGGTCTCCGAGGGTGTTTGGGTTCGGTCTCGGCGGGATCGGGATCGGGTTCGGTCTTCGGGTCCATTGCCGATGGCGATCTTGTTTTGATGCCAGGGCATTCAGGGAGATCTTGGCGTGGTTCTTGTACAACTTATCGCTTTGGTTGATCTTGTCTAGCAGGAGATCTTGCTCGTTGGAAGGGTCTCGGACAAAGACGTCAACAGGGGATCATCACCAAACAACAACACCATGTTCCTGTGTGGCGAGACTGAAGTAGTCCGGGTAGCAACACCACGCGCTATCTTAACATGGTTGCAGCTCTAGTACACCACACCCCATCTTCTCTTGATCAGTACCAATACACAACACATAGATAAAACCCACTTGTACTAGAGGAACCAAATGAAAGATCCAAACCACATCGATAGCAGGCAGGTGTTGGACATACCAGCTCGGTGCTACGCGCTACAGGGGAAGTGCTGGAAGGCGGAGGACGAAGGGGCCAGAGATGCTCAGGAGGAGGGCCTGGCAGCAGCGGCGATGGACGCGGCGGAGGCAGGCACGGTTGGTGACCAGGCTTGCTGCCGGGCGGGGCGGCGCGCTCTATGGAGCCGGAGAAGGGCCCGTAGGCGCAGGCGCTGCAAGGACGGCGAGGAACCGGAGCTACACGACGGCGCGGTGAAGAGCTCGCACGGCGTGCTCACTGTAGAGGGAGGAAGGGGTCAATGGGGCAAGGGCTTGCGGCCAAAGGGCGAGGCGGTGGCAGACCGGGAAGAGCTCGTGATGACGCGGTGGAGAGGAGGTAGCGACCGAGGGCGGCGGTGTCCACGTGGCCTCTGCGGGGACGAATCGAGGCATACGGGGTGGGGCGGCGGTTGACAGAGCTCCTAGCGCGGGGAGGTGAGGAGAGGGCTGCAGCGACGACACACAGAGGCGAGGAGGGTCGGGCTCGAGCGGCGGGCTTGAGGAGATGGAGAGGTCGGCCGGCGCCGGGCACATCCTTCGGTCGACAAGGAGGGGGCCCACGGCGGCGCGGCTCTCAGAGCAGAGGCGATGTGGAAACAGCAGCCGGCGGTGCTCGGGGTTTGCAGACGGGGCGAGGAGCGTCGAGTTCAGCGGACCGCGAACACGGTGGTGGCGACGCCATGGGGATCAAGCGGGGCCTCTCCCTGGCGGCCGCTGAGGCTTCTCTACGGGGGGAGATAGAGTCACGGGGAGAGAGAGGGAGCGGGGTCGGGCTCGCGTGGCGAGAAACGGACAAGGGGAGTAGGCCGCGATGGGATCGAGGCGAGAGCATTGTCGGTGGGTTGGCCAGATCGCGAGAGCGAGGCGGGGTTGGTGGCGCAGACAGGGATGGTGGGGTCGGGCTGGCGGGGTTGACCGCGTGTGGGCAGGGCTGCGCGCGAGCATGGCGTGCAGGATTGGGGTAGCTCACGCGAGCGTGTTGGGGTAGGTTTTGGCGGCGGCAGATGGGGAGATGAAGTGGGGATCTGGGGTAGGTGGGGATTAGGGTTTTCTATGGTTAGGGTTTGGTCTAAGCTAGGGTTAGGGTTTTATTTTATCTAGGTCGTAGGCTGGCTGCTGGTTGGGCCTCAGGCCTGACCAGTGGCTGCCTCCCCAGTCAAAACATTTTTATTTATTTTATTTCGAAAAGGCGTTGGTAAATAGTTTTTAGACAAACAAAAGATCTGAAATAGATCGGGGTTTTGATTTGAAATAAAGACAGGAAATATTTAGAAAACAAAAATTGGTTTTTAGAAAATAGTTTTAGGTAAACCATGCATGATGACATGACAATGCTCAAATGCAATGTGGCATGATGACATGAGCATGCGGTCATGATGATGGACAAAATAAAACAACACGCGATTTTCTAGTAGTGGTTTTGCGGGATGCTACAGGTGTGCAGGCCGGAGACTCCGGTCTGGAGTCAAATCGCGAACTGCTCGTGATCTTGAGCAGAAATCCACGCCTTGGGTCCTCAAATCCGCGAAAAAATGACCAAATTGGGATGGGAAAACGCAGGATAAAGCTGGACCAACACGTAAAACAAGGTTTGGTCGGATCAAAACCACAAATAACACTCCAAATCAAGAGATCGATCCAAAGGCAAATATGGGCTCTTTTTTTGGGGATTTCCGAATTTTTGGTGGATAGAAGAAAAATTTGTGGGGGAATTCGTGAGCAACGAAGCTCTTGATACTAATATGTTGAGGGCAAACCTCTAGGGTGGCCCGATCTTTCACGAATCCCACTCAAATCGAGGATGGAGTGTGGGGAAAGGAGGGAAGGATGAACACAACAAACTCACGCATGAAGAATGCGATGAACACACACACACATAAAACCACAAAACACACCAATAGCTTACACCGGCGGTGACCAGTCCGGCACAATCCCTAGGATCGGCATCGGGCGGAGGACTCTCTCTCGAACCGGCACGGCGAGATGGGAGACTCGTTGAGATCTTGACGTCTAGGCAAAGGGACTCCGTTGCCTAGGCCTTGTACAACACGGATGCACGATGCAAACTCCAATGAGGTTTGGTGATATTGGTGCTCCTTGGTCAAGGAGCATGAGGCAAGAACTAGATAGATCCACAAAGGGGTTTCCACTAATTCCAATATCATGCCTAGGGTTTACAATGGAGGTGGGGGACTATATATAGGCCAGGCACTTAAACAGGGGTACTTTAGGAATAAAAGACAAGTTTTGAACGGACTAAGGGGTACATGGGCCGCTGGCCCAAAGGCCATTTCATGCCTTGCGTCGGTCGGACCGGAGACTCCGGTGTGGTGGACCAGAGACTCCGGTCTAGGCCGGAGATTCCGGTCAGCCTCCGGACCAGCCTCCGGAGGGGCCTTCAGATTGTCCTAGGGCCCGGTGCAGGGGTCAGACCGGAGACTGGGCTGGTGTCTCCGGGGTCTTCAGGCTGGAGACTTTGGTGGACCGGAGACTCCGGTGTGCGCAGACCAGAGACTCCGGTCTGAGCAGCTCCAGCGGCTTCTGCTTCACGCTCTGCTCTTTGTTCTCCATCCTCGGGTGCTTGGGGATGTGTCGAGGCTTCGAACCTGATGATGCATAGAGTATTTGCATGAAGTAGCACACCATCCAAGGAGGTTTCAAATTGGCACGAGGAGAGGAGCGAGTTCACCTTAGCTTGTAGGAGTTTGGCTCGGGCACGAGTCATGGGTCCACTTCGGGGACTTGTTGGTGTAGATGTAGGAGCGTCCGTAGGACGGGCTGCATCAGTCATTGCATGTGTGTTCTTCTCACAAACCACATAAGGATCCACCAGAGTTGATTGCATGTGTGTTCTTTTCACAAACCACATATGGGACCACCAGTGTCATTGCATGTGTGTTCTTTTCATTAACCATAGGTAGAGTAATTGCATGTCTATTATTTTCACAAACCACATGGATCCACCAGTGCCATTGCATGTGTGTTCTTTTCATTAACCACAGCTAGAGTCATTGCATGTGTGTTCTCTTCAGAGACCACACATGGATCCACCAGTGTCATTGCATGTGTGTTCTTTTTACTAACAACAACTAGAGTCATTGCTTGTGTGTTATTTTCACAAACCACATATGGATCCACCGGTGTCATTGCATATGTGTTCTTTTCACAAACCACATATGGATCCACCAGAGTCATTGTATTGCCTGTTCTTTTCACAAATCACTTAGAGTCATTGGATGTCTGTTCTTTTCACAAACCACATATGGATCCAACAGAGTCATTGTATTGCCTGTTCTTTTCACAAATCACAGTTAGAGTCATTACATGTCTGTTCTTTTCACAAACCACATAAGGATCCACTAGAGTCATTGTATGTGTGTTCTTCTCACAAACCACATATGGATCCACCAGTGTCCATTGCATGTGTGTTATTTTCACAAAGCACATATGGATCCACCAGTGTTATTGCATGTGTGTTCTTTCCATTAACCATGGCTAGAGTCATTGCATGTCTGTTCTTTTCACAAACCACATGGATCCACCAGTGTCACTGGATGTGTGTTCTTTTAATTAACCACAGCTATAGTCATTTCAAGTGTGTTCTTTTCACAAACCACATGTGGATCCACCAGTGTCATTGAAATGTGTGTCCTTATCATTAACCACATATGGATCCCCTAGTGTCATTGCATGTGTGTTCTTTACATTAACCACAACTAGAGTCATTGCATGTGTGTTCTTTTCACAAACCACATGTAGATCCACCAGTGTCATTGGATGTGTGTTATTTTCACAAACCACATGAGCATGTGTGTTCTTCTCACAAACCACATATGGATCCACCAGAGTTCATTGCATGTTTTTTCACAAACCACATATGGATCCACCAGTGTCATTGCATATCTGTTCTTTCCATTAACCATAGCTAGTCATTGCCTATCTATTCTTTTCACAAACCACATGGATCCACTAGTGTCACTGATTGTGTGTTCATTTCATTAACCACAACTAGAGTCATTACATGTGTGTTCTTTTCACAAACAACATATGGATCCACTAGTGTCATTGAAATGTGTGTTCTTTTTATTAACCACATATGGACCCCCTAGTGTCATTGCATGTGTGTTCTTTTCATTAACCACCACTAGAGCCAGGGCATGTATGTTCTTTTCACAAACCACATATGGATCCACCAGAGTTCATTTCATGTGTGTTCTTTTCACAAACCACATATGGATCCACTAGTGTCATTGCATGTCAACACCCGGATTTTTAATCCCAGATGTCTGTTATGCCATACATCGCAATCCCAGGATTACCATTTTTGCGAGACATAACAAATTGGATATCACAGTACATCATCCATTACAAACCATAATAAGGTCTTACACAAATAAAGGATCTCATGATCTAGTCTTAGTACAATCAAGTAGCAGAATAAATAGGGTAGCATTGGTCTCCATCTTCAGTGTCACAGGCAATGCTGATGATGGGAGATGATCCTAGTTGTCGTAGCCATCCTGCTGTCCTTCCTCCTAGTAGTCCTCCTCATAGTCTGGCCACGGGAATAGCTAGGGAAAAAGCTATGAGTACTCTTTAAGTACTCGCAAACTATAACTAACAAGTAAGGTAGTTCTAGTAGGACTACTAAGTTCTAAGTTTATTTGTAAAGTTAAGTTTGAAACCTAAGCTGAGTTCAGAAACAAAGAAAGATAAAATAAAGTTTGAATTCACCTAAGTGGGAACTTAGTTGTCATAGCCACAACCATGTTGTGGTCAAGTCATGTCACAATTCATTTCATAAGTCATTTTGAAAACATCTGACAACGAAACAGTATGGCCACTCCAACTGTCCATAACCGTGGACGCGGCTATTCGAATAGTTTGACACTCTGTAGAGGTGGTACACTTTCACCACAAAATTCGATACATCTGTCAGGGATAACCCTGAATCATCATACTTAGTATGCAGATAATCAAACATAACCTTTCCTTTACACACTCTAGTATAAGCACCTCTCCTATGAGCTTGGCCATCTGCCATCCTGGGCACTGCATAGGTGGAAAAGATTGAGGGGTAGCCTCAGCTCAAACCTCTCCCGCAAGGGAACTCATACTAATGCATATAATTTTCGGCCAAGCCTTACCCAATTCAGGTATTGTGGTTGTATGGTAAAATTGGAATGGTATCGCATCCGAATGCAACCATCAATTTTTATAAAGGGCTAAGGCTCATGCCTCAACATTTTCATCATCATAAATCATTTGTGTTTCTCAACACATGTCAAAACATCTCAATAGAATGACTCATCATTCCAAGGTTTTCATAAGCATTTTCACCAAGTATTCCCATCTAGAGTGATCAAGTTTTTGGTTTAGCTCCAACTACTAAATTAAGAGTGTTCACTAAGCTAGGATGCTAATCTCAATCTCATGCCATAGAATGACATCTAAGTCTAACTAGATAGGCCAAGTTTTATACTCTTTATGCTATCTATAAACAAAGTAAAGAACTTTGGTAAAGTAAAAGAAAGTAAAGCATGTAAGAAAACTTGGGATGGTATAAATCGAAAGGGTATAACCAAAGCATGCCTAATGCATATTGTTTGGGTTATATTGCATCTAGTGATGGCTTGCAAGTTTTAGCTTGCCAATAATAGCTTGCCTTGATTGGTGCAGTGGTTGAAATTCTCCTCGTATTCTTCGGGGTAGAACTCCTCCTCCTCATAGACTTGGTTGGTACTATCATCTATAAATACATATGGAATACACAATCACCAAACAATACTTAACTAGTCCAGTTAGCACACTAAGGCACACACTTGATGATCCAGTATCATCACATTCATCACGACGAGGGCGACCCCACACGCGCCGCCGAGCGCGAACACGGCGAGAACGCACCGCGAGGAGGAGGCAATCTCGCGAGACCACCACCTAGAGCACCGGCGAACGGGGCCCCTCCACCACCCATGGGCCGTGCGCCCCCACCAGACCAACCACGGATCATCATCTCGCCTCAATCCCGGGATGCCAACGGGCTACCACTGTACTCCACCCCGATGGACAACATCGTCGCGGCCGATGCCGCGATCGCCAACCTCGATGTCCAAGACGACGGCGTGCTACAGATCCAGTACACCAAGGCCCTACTCGTCAGGGCTATCGAGCAATAAGTCATGGAGTCGACGCAGGGGGATGTATTCCCCGCCGCCAGCAGGCGGCATCAAGTGGCCACCCCACCGTGGCCAACGCAATAGTTTGCCCACCACCCCAACCCCTGGCAAACCAACCGCGAGCCGCCAACCCCGCGTTGTCGACCAACGAGCCTCGACCTGCGAACAACACCGTCACCGCAAACGAGCAACCACTTGACGCCCGAACGCACATCATCAACAATCAGGCGTGGCGGTCGCGCCAACCCTATGACCTGTGACACACCCTCGCCAACCGCGGCGACTCGGAGCCAAGAGGCTCGCTCAGCCAAGTCAGGTCACAATGCTTTGGACCCATGATACGTGGGGAAAAATACCCCGCCAACTTCAAGGCCCCCAAGGAGATCGAGAAATACGACCCGATGTACGACCCTGCCGTTTGGCTGGATACATATCTCATGGCAACGGGGATCGCAGGCCACACCGACCTGTTCGCCGCTCGCTACCTCCCCCTGATGATGGAGGGTGTGACCCGACAATGGATCAACATGCTACCCGCCAACAACATCGACTTCTGGGAAGAAATGCGGATCGCCTTCGTCAGGCACTTCGAGGGCTCCTACACCCGTGCCACCACCATCGAGGACCTGGAGCGATGCATCTAGGGACAATGCGAGTCGACCCGCAGTTGGATCCAAAGGTGGCAAGAGCTGTGGATAAACGCCTCCGGCATCCACCCAGACACGGCGATACATTGCTTCAAGAATGCGTGCCGGTACGAACCTCTGGTCGCCAAGATCAAGAGGGTCTACCAGACGCTCGATAACATCCCCGACCTCCTCGAGATCGCCAAGCGCTACGCGGAGGAAGACCCCAACCAAGACTCCAACGACGAGTCGGGAGGAAGACGGCGCACTAGCATCCACGACAGCGGGCGCTTACGCGACATGCGCTACAGCAACACCCGCATCACCGGCAAGCGCTGAACCGACGGGCGAGTTGACTTCATCGCCAACGCCGGCTATGGCCAACGTGACTCCAAGAACTACCGCCGCGACGGAGGAAACTACCACGACAGCGGGAACTACCACGCCAACAACGCGACGAGGCCGAAATTCGACCCGGCTGCCCTGCTCAATCAGCCCTGCATCTACCACAGCAGGGAGGGGAAACCCGCCACCCACACCACCGCTGATTGCCACTCCCTCAAAGAGATCGAGAAGGCGAGACGTGCAAGGGAAGACCCCAACAACAACCAACCGCGGGACAACAGGAACGGCGGCGGCTTCGGAACCGCCGTCAGGTCGCTACACACCTTCACTAGGCTCTGCACCAAGCATGAGAAGAAGGTACTCGCCCGCGCGGTCGCCGTCCATGCGGTGACGCAGGTCGACATCCCCCGCTTCCTAAACTGGTCCGAGCAGAGCATCACCTGGAGTCGCCAAGACCACACGCCAAGAATTGAATATCTAGGGCGAGTCGCCCTGGTGGTCAGGCCAAAGGTGGCCGACTACTGGCTGCCCAAGACGCTGATGGACGGTGGGAGCTCCATCACCATCCTGTACCTCGACACATTCAAAAGGCTCTAGCTCCCAGAAAAATCCATCGAGCCAACACTGACGACTTTCCACGGCATCGTCCCCGGTCGAAAGGCGTACCCGATCGGGAAGGTGACACTACCAGTCACCTTCGGCACCCCGGCGAACTACCGCACGGAGAGAATCGTCTTCGAGCTGGTAAACTTCCGCAGCCCCTACCACTGCGTCCTGGGCCGCCAGGAATTCGCAAAGTTCATGGCGACCCCACACTACGCCTACAATACGATGAAGCTCCCCGGGCCGAGCGGCATCATCACCGTCCACGACGACCCGCACCGTCGAGCTCGTCCCAGGCGACTCCAACCAGACGGTCACCATCGGGGCGCACATGAGCCCTGCATAGGAAAGCAGGCTCATCGGTGAGAACCGCGACATCTTCGCATGGAAGCCATCTGATATGCCAGGTGTCCCGAGGGAACTCGCTGAGCACAAACTGAATGCCGACCCCAAAGTGCGACTAGTAAAACAGTCGCTATGGCCCTTCAATGAAGAGCGCCATCGAGCAATCGCCGAGGAAGTCCAGCGCCTGCTAGCCGCAGGCTTCATCCGGCCAATTAAGTACTCCAAGTGGCTGGCAAACCCAGTCCTGGTTCTCAAAAAGAACAACACCTGGAGAATGTGTATAGACTACACCAACCTCAACAGCGCCTGCCCGAAGGAGGAGTTCGTCCTACCGCGCATCGATCAAATCATCGACTCGACCGTGGGATCGGAGTCGCTGTGTTTTCTCGACACTTACTCTGGTTACAACCAGATCAAGATGGCGGTCGAAGATGAGGAGAAGACGGTGTTCATCACGCCATTCAGCGCGTTCTGCTACACGGCCATGACATTTGGCCTCAAGAACGCAGGCGCCACATACTAGAGGTGCATGTAGGAGTGTCTAGCGAGCCAAATTGTCCGCAACATTCACGTCTACATCGACGACATGGTGGTAAAATCCACCCGCCAGGACGATCTGCTCGCCGACCTAGCAGAAACCTTCGCAAATCTATGGAGGTACAACATCAAGCTGAACCCCGGAAAATGCACCTTCGGCGTACCCACCGGACAACTTCTGGGGTACGTAGTCTCCAAGCGAGGCATTGAGGCCAATCCCACCAAGATCGACACCATCGCGCGACTCGGGAAACCCGAGTGCCTGCGCGACGTCCGAAAGTTGGCAGGGCGAGTCGCGGCTCTCAGTCGCTTCATCCCCCGGCTAGGCGAGAAGGCAATGCCCCTATATCGCCTGATGCGCAAGAACCCAACGTTCCAATGGGACGCAGAGGCCGACAACGCACTGAAAGCACTCAAAGAAGTGCTACTCGCGGCACCACTACTCGCCGCGCCACTCGATAGAGAGCCAATGCTCGTCTACGTCGCGGCCTCCAATCGGGTCGTCAGCGCCGTGATGGTCGTCGAACGACTAGAAGAGGGCATGGAGCGCCCCATACAGCGCTCAGTGTACTACATTAGTGAAGCCTTAACAGACTCACGACAGCGCTACCCGCAATACCAAAAACTGGTGTACGCGGTATTCCGAGCACAGCGGCGACTCCCGCACTACTTCCAGGAGCACCCAATCACGGTGGTATCCTCCACGCCCCTGCAAGACGTCATACGCAATCGCGATGCGACTGGGCGAGTCGCCAAGTGAGCCGTCGAGATCGGCGTCCACAACATCAAATACGAGCCCCGAAAGGCGATCAAGTCGCAAGCCCTGGCTGATCTCCTCGCCGACTGGGAAGAGACACAGCAACCAGAGAAGCTCCCATACCTCCACTACTGGTCGTTCCACTTCGACGGCTCCAAGAATGCCGACGGCGCGGGGGCTGGGGTCATACTGACCTCCCCCAAAGGAGACAAGCTCCGCTACGTGCTCCACCTCAACTTCAAACCCTGCACCAACAACATGGCGGAATACGAGGCCCTCCTCCACGGTATGAGAGCAGCCAAGGAGATGAACATCAATCGCCTGCGATGCTACGGTGACTCCGACCTAGTCGTCGGCCAAGTGGCCGGGACATGTGACGCTGTTTCCCCAACAATGATAGCATACCGCCAGGCCGTCGACCAGTTGGGAGGACACTTCGACGGCTATTCCATCGAGTGGATCGACAGGCATAAAAACGAGGAGGAAGACGCCCTTTCCCGCATCGGATTGGCTCGACAGGCACCACCAGTAGGCGTCTTCCTCGACATCATCCACAAGCCCTCCGTCAGCCCACCGAAGGAGATCGACGTCGGGATCCCACTGCAACCAGAACCGGCCTTAGTCGGCATGGTTGTGGAACCTAGCGACTGGACAGCGCCATACATCACCTTCCTGGAACACAAACTGCTACCGAGCAACGAGACAGAGGCGCGAATGATCGTGCGCCGCTGCAAATCCTTCGTCATCATCAATGGCGAGCTCCACAAGCGCAGCGTGACCGGCGTGTTCCAGCGCTGCGTACAACCAGAGGAAGGCCGCAAGATCCTCCAGGATATTCATGCCGGTGACTGCGGCCATCACGCCGGCGCCAAGTCGCTAGTCGCCAAGGCCATGCGGCACGGTTTCTACTGGCCCACCGCACACGCCGATGCCACCGACGTCGTCCAAAGATGCGTCGGATGCCAGAAGTACGCCAACCAGACGCACCTTCCTGGTTCGGCGCTCAAGACAATCCCCATCACGTGGCCATTCGTCGTATGGGGCATGGACATGGTCGGCCGTTCAAGAAGGCCCCATCTGGCTTCACTCCCCTCCTGGTCGCAGTCGACAAGTTCACCAAATGGGTGGAGGCCAAGCCGATCAAGAAGTGCGACGACAAGACGGCTACCAAGTTCCTCCGTGAACTCATTTACCGGTACGGCTACCCACACATCATCATCATAGACAATGGCACCAACTTCGCCAAGGGAGCCATGGCGGAATTCTATGAGGAGCACGGCATCTGACTCGACCTCGCATTAGTCGCCCACCCGGAGTCAAACGGCCAAGCAGAGCGCGCCAACCAGAGCGTCCTCCACGGTCTCAAACCATGACTACAGGTGCCCCTCGAGCGCACCCCAGGATGTTGGGTCGATGAGCTCCTCTCTGTGATATGGGGGATCCGCACCTCCGTCAACCGATCAACCTGGTTCACGCCTTTCTTCATGGTGTATGGCGCCGAGGCTGTGATGCCAACAGACCTGGAGCACGACTCCCCTTGAGTCGCCAACTATGTCGAGGCGGCCAACGAAACCGCCCGCCAAGATAGCGTCGATCAACTTGACGAAGCACGCGACCTGGCTCGCTCCCGCACCGCCATATACCAGCAAGGACTTCGCCGTTATCACAGCCATCGAGTGCGAACTCGCACCTTCCAGGAAGGCGACCTGGTCCTACGATTGGCCTAGGACAAGAAGGGCATGCACAAGCTCTCCCCTCCATGGGAGGGGCCATTCACCATAGGCCGAGTCCTTGGCAACGACGCCTACTACCTCATCGACATACGGGGTGATGGCCAGTTGGAGGTCGGGAGGCCATGGAATGTCAACCTCCTCTAGAAGTTCTACACCTAGAACCACACAATGTACTATGTTAGAATATATAAATGAAATTCATTCGGATCGCACAAATTGTGCCCACTCGCCATATTCTTGTGCCACTCGCACTCGTACACGCAAGCAATACACCATCCACGGAAGTCAACCTCTGGTCGAGCGACCGGCACGGCAAAGTAGTGCGGCACAAGGGCACCAGAAGTATTCAGGCCTTGTGTCGTCCATGAAAAACGCCAACCCGGAGCCGCCATTGGAGTCGCCTAGCCCGACTGGCTCACCGGGCCAAGACATCCGATACATGCTTCCCACAGCGAATGGTCCCGCCCACCCTCGAGCAAAGCGACTCGAACAGTTAAGTACCACGCGGCTCGGGAACACACCGAGAAAGAGAGCTGCCTAGGGCTCGCCAAGCGACTGGCCCTCCGGGCCAGGGGAGGAGACCCGTTACAAACAACACATTCACAACCTGCAACAGGATCATGACCAATACGGTCTAGCACAATGCTCGGGGACTCGTTCACGAACGAACCCCACTCACGCTCAGGGACTCGCCGCTCAGAAGACGCGAGGGATAAAAACAAACGCGAAAACAAGTCAAACACATAGAAATACACAATCGAGTTATACCCCATTAAAGGGCGGACGCGCTCGGGGACTCGCTCAAATTGTTGAACAAAACACTCACTTAATAATAACACAAGTCGACCAAGTCCCTGCGACATGGATTACAAAAAACATCATACAATGTTCGCCACTTGGCATCTACTACAACTATTACATTTGCTTACTCCACAGGCCCTGACGAAGAAGAAGCGCCACCACCCTTGACGCCGACAAAGGGCCGCCACGGGTTCGCCGGGTACGAGGTCAGCGACTTCGCCAACGACGACTGGAAGGGCTGCTCCGACTTCATGTCACAGTGCTCCGGCTCGGGGTTGCCAGGTGCCAGCACCGTCTCCTGGTACGGCAGAAGATCCCCCATCGCCAAGACACAGTCGGCATAAGGAGTGGCCTTCGCAGTCAGCTTCAGCACCTCCGACATCTCCACCGTGCCGGTCGCCGAAGGATAGCCACTCGTGACGTCGTCCAGATCGAAGTCGTCCGGGAAGTGCGCGAGGCCCAAGCTCAACGTTGTGGCGCCTCGCTACCAACGCTGAGCGTCATCCACTCCACAACCGCGGGCACCTCCTCCAGATAGCGCCACACCTCCGTGAGCCCCCAGGGATGACTTCGGTGGGAGACATGCCCTGGAGAGCCGCCTAGACACACAACGCTGAGGCCGTGGCAGCATTCACCACGGCAGTCACGCACTGCGAAGCGGTATACGTCTGCACCACCGGGTCGCTTTGGCCTACCACAGCTGGAAAGTCAGATGTCAGTGAAACAATGAAACCCCCAAAAGCGGAGAACCGACAAAAGGATAAGGCAAATGACAGAAACTCACCAAGAAGCTTGCGGCAATTCTCCTTGACGTGCCTCTCCAAAGCAGCTTGGTCGTTATGCAGCCCCACCATAATGGAGTCCGTGGCCTTGCGTTCCTCTTCAGCGGTGGCGACGGCAGCCTTCGCACGTTCTTCCGAAGAAATTGAGTCCGCCTTAGCATCCTCCAACTCCTTGACTAGGGAGGCCACTCGCTCATTCGCCGCGTCCAGTTCGGCGAGTGGGACATACCCCTCACGGGCCTTGGAGACCTCGTCCGGGAAACCATCTGCAAGTGGAGATGTCAGAGTATTGCACAAAACCAGCTCATAACAAGCAAAGAAGAACAACGTCAAACACTCACCGATCCTCTCCTGAAGCCGCCGGTTCACCTCTTGCGCCTCGCGCAAATCACGCTCCAGGCGCTCTTGCGCAGCCTGCCGATCAATCGACTCCCGCTGTAACCCCTGCAACACAACGAGACCAGCTAAGCATTGGGAGGAAAAGAAAGACCAGTTCCTAGCCGCTGAAATTCAGCGACCAGGAACTCGGGGACTGGAGAAGGAAGAAAAAATTAAGACCAGTTCCCAGCCACTGAAATTCAGCGACTAGGAACTCGGGGACTGGAGAATACAGAAAAAATTAAGACCAGTTCCCAGCCGCTGAAATTCAGTGACTAGGAACTCGGGAACTGGAGAATACAGGAAAATAAAGCCAATTCCTAGCCGCTGAAATTCAGCGACTAGGAATTCGAGGACTGAACATACTTGAATAGCAGCGCCGAGCATCTTGTGAAGTTCGGCGTCGTACCGACGGACCGTGAAGGAAGGAGGCGCCTGCGGCCTCAATCTCCACGTCCACGATCTCCGGGAACTGCGGAGATTGCGCATCCGCACCGCCTGGAAACCCCCTCGCCATAAAGCGAGGGAACATCACCGACGCCCTGGCAGGGGCGCTGGCCGCCGGGACCGGCACCTCCGGCGCGGACGCAGCTGGTGCTGGCTCTTATCGCGTCGCCGCCCCCTCTTTGACGAGCGGCGCAGCAGCTGGCTCATGGCACTTCCTCGTCGCGGCGTCGGCGCCCTTCGCTTTCTTCGCGACTTCAGCAGACGCGACATCCTCGGAGGCCTTCCTCTTCTTGGGCAGATCACCCTCCCCCGCGACAGTGGCCGGGGGAATCTTGGCAACTGAAGGGCGACCAATCTTCTTAGCTCCCGACCTGCACGAGCCCTTCTAATCATCACAACCACGACATGAAAAAAGGAAAGCAAATTGGGACAAGGAAGTATAACTTACTTTGCGACTGGAAGAACGCGAAGCTCGGTACTGATATGGGCAGGCTTGTCCAACTCGGGACCCAGCTTGCGACTGAGCCCCCGCTCGAATACGTCCGAAGCCCATGAAAGTGAGGGCTTCCTTGACGATGAAGCCGCAGTCGCCGGGATCTCTGGCTCCGACGCCGCTACCTTCGATGGCAGTGGCGACTTGTTCGGCACTACGTCGGTCGCTTCTTGGCTTGGGACCCCCGAGGTCGATGGCGGGATTGAAGCGAGGGGAGCCTCTACCACCACCTCCGCGTCCTCGCCCTCCAACCCCTTCGTCGGGATTGCGGCCCTCAGGACCTTGTGCGAGACTTCAGGAGACCCTTCACCGTCGGAGTCGTCGTCCGACCTGAACACCACTGACGACCTGACCGGTGATGCAGGCCTTTTTGCCAGCGACTTGGGCCGGCGTACGGCTTCGATGGCGTAGCAGTGCGCCGGGACGTCTGCTCTTGGGCGACCTCGTCGCATTCTTCGAACTCGTCCAGGCTGCGGCTCGCTTCGACCTCTCGCTGTTTCTGCATTCGGGTCTTGCGGGCCACGGGCGCTGGGGGAGCGACTTCTTCTTTTTCCCCGTCGCTATCGGAAGGATCCCCCTCGAAATCTTCCTGCAGTTCCTAGGGAACTTCTTCATCAAGCGGAGGGAGCCAACCCTCCAATACCTGAAAAAGCTGAGAACCACTGTGAATCAAAACACGCCAAGCGAAAAGAATGAAATTGGAATACGAACGCAGAGATTGGAAAGAAGACTTACTGTAGGGGCTTCGTTCTTCATGGGAGTATACGGGGTGACTCCGACCGTAGCGCCAGTGAACTCCGCGTCGGTGATCTTCTTCAGGGCGGCCTTGTAATCTTCGGCCTCCCACGACTCCGTGCTGGTGCGAGATGGATCATGTCTCCCGCTGTACTCGTACATCTAGTGTGGACGAGCCGCCAGCGGAACCAGGCGCCGCCCGAGCCAACAATTGTAGAGGTTGATCGGAATCATCCCCTGGTCCTTCAGCTTCTGGACCTGATCCATCATTTCCGTGACGGCCATCCGCTGATCTTCAGGGAGCTTCTTTGGCGCCAGTCGGCGGGGCTCGCTCCTCTCGGCGACGAATTCAGGAAGGGATACCTCGCCGTAGGGAGTAGCTTCCTTGGCATAGAACCAGCTTTTCTTCCACTCGCTGGCGGCCTTCTTCGGCAGGAGGAGCTTGACGAAGTTGGCCTTTGGCTTCAACTGGAAGGTGACCCCGCCTGCGGCCAGCATCAAGCCGCCGGATGCCTCGCGCCCGATGCGGCCGTGGAAGAGCTCCAGCCACAGCGGGAAGTATGGCCTACAGCCGAGGTAGCACTCGCAGAAGGCGACGAAGATCGCCAGCTGCTCGATGCTATGCGGACCAAGATCTGAGGGCTTGATCGCGTAGTACGCGCAGAAGCGGCGGAAGAAGAGCGAAGTGGGGAACCCTAAGCCCCTCTCGAGATGGCTGGTGAAGCAGATAAATTCGCCGGGCTGCGGTTTCGGCTCGGTCTCGGAAGAGGGGGGAACTCGCCAATTCCCCTTGCGGAGCACCTCGACGTCCTCGAAGGATTTCAGTTGGGCTGTGGTGCACTTAGATTTTCCCCACGAGCCTTTGGGAGGCGCCATTGAGTGAAAAGTGGAATCGCGCAACGTGAGGAGAATAGGTCAGGAGGGAGAAGAAAGGAAGAGCAAATTAGGAAGGATGAAGAATGCGAAGCAGGATCGCGAAGCTGATCCATCACTCCCCTTATATGGGAAAGGTCACCCGCCAAAATCAGGATAGCCGTTACCCACGGTAATTGCGCCATAGTTATCGTTGGAAATTCCAACGGATAGTTTGACTAAGGTTGACGGTCCAACTCCTGTGGTCCACTCGCCACTCACCAATCTCTCTTCTCGCGAAATGACGACTGGGCAGCAATGATGTTCATTAAAGTGACGAGTGGGGCTGTGGGGAAATTCTCCTAGGCATCAATAGAGTCCATCACCGATTCGACTGGACGCCCAAATTGGGCTCGCCTACTTCAAGCACCAAAGGACGCCCGCGCCTACATCAACGATGGCCTCGGGGACTACTGATGGGGATATGCCGAAGGGGGTATGCTCAGCAGTAGGTTTTGAGTGGGCTAGAAGGCCCGCGAGTACGCCTGGAGGACAACGACTGGACTCTGAGGAAAGGAGAGGCCCATCGACTGGTGACTGGGAGCCCAGAAGCGTAGCAGAATCCCAGTCGGATTAGGTCAAAAGCCCCCGGATCCTTATCTTGTTCGGGGACAGCTTGTAAACCCTGGCGAGGTGCTTCATATATAAACCTCCCTAGGGTATCGTAGAGACTTATGTTCCATCATACACCCCCTCAAGCGACTCGCTACCCAGCCACCGAGCTCGCCACCCCTGTAACTCGCTCTCTCATAATCTAATCTAGCAGGAGTAGGTCTTTACCCTCCGGGGGGCCGAACCTGGGTAAACCCTTGTGCATCTGCCCCCATCTTGCACCGCAGATGGCCGCCAACTCTTCCTCACGAAACTCTCAATCGCTGCCTATGGCAGCGACTGCCGTGGCCATTTCCACGACAGCAACGGTGCCAGAAAAATGCTTGATGGCTCGGTGTTGATGTAGAGCTCGTTGGGGAACCCAAGAGGAAGGTATGATGAGCACAGCAACAAGTTTCCCTCAGTTATGAAACCAAGGTTTAATCGAACCAGTAGGAGAAAGGAAACACCGCAAAGGTGTTGCGTGACCTTGGCGAGCCTTACCGGTGCTAGTAGCAACGTGGAGACCTGCACAACACAACTACAGAACTTTGTCCCCAACTTGCGATGAGGTTGTCAATCTCACTGTGTTTTGCTGAAAATAAAGGATTAAACGTATCGAATGGAAAGAAGTAAGAGTTTGCAGAAAGTAAACACAAAGCAGTAACAATTTGTAGATTGTATGTAAATAAAAGGACCGGGATCCATAGTTCACTAGGGGTGGCTCTCCTTAAGATAGATAACATGCTGGGTGAACAAATTACAGCGGGGCAATTGACAAACATCGAGAAAGCAATACATGCATATACTAATCATGACTCCTTTGGAACTTGATTGGGCATTACAACATTATACATAGACCGCCATCCAACTGCATTTATGACTAATAATCCACCTTGGTTATCATCGAACCCCTCCGATTAAGTTGCAATAGATTATTTCTTTACAAATTGCATGTAAAGTAAACAATACGATTGTTCTGTGAACAAAGGATTGTTGTTTTCTCCCTAGTAGCAACAGCACATCTAGTACCTTAGAGATTTATGTCACTTCCCCAGATTATCAGAGGCATGAACCCACTATCGAGCATAAATACTAACTCTTGGAGTTGCTAGCATCTACTTGGCCAAGATAGCTACTAACAATGGAAAGCATGCAAGATCACAAATAACAAAGACATGATAGAATCAATAATCAATCTGAAATAGCATCTCAATATCCATCGGATCCCCGCAAACATAACATGCAGAATTACAAATAGATGATCTTGATCATGAATGGAGCTCACAAGATCTAAACATGAAAGCACAAAGGAGGAGAACCAGCCATCTAGCTACTACACGGACCCGTAGTCCAAGGATGAACTACTCACGCATCACACCGGAGGCTTGCATGGTGATGAAGAAGGCCTCCAGGGTGAATTTCCCTCTCCGGCAGGGTGCCGGGAAGAGCTTCAGATCCCTCCCGATCTAGGGATGGAGATGATGGTGGCTACAGACTCTTTCGTGGATTTTTGATCGGGTACTTAGGGTTTTCGTCCTAAGGGCAATATATAGGTGGAAGGAGAGGCCAAGGGGGTCTTGGGTCCGGACCACCTGGCGTGGCTGTGCCCTGGCAGCGGCCAGGTGGTGTGGCCGGCCCCTAGCCCTTCTCCGTCTCGTATTCTGGCATCTGATGACTTCCGGAAAAATAGGCACATTGGCTTTTGTCCGGTCCAATTCCGAGAATATTCATTTTCTGACTTTCCTGGAACCAAAAACAGCAGAAAATAGGCAGCTGGCACTGTGGCTCTTGTTAATAGGTTAGTCCAAGAAATCATATGAAAAGTACTCCAAAGTGTGGACAAACAAGAAAGTGGATAAAACCAAGCATGGAACATCAAAAATTATAGATACATTTGCAATGTATCATTGATCTTCCCTTCCATCTAGATGGCAGAGTCGACTAGCTCTTCGAGATCCTCGAAACGGATGTTGATGATACAGTCTGCATCTCATCATGCAGTCCGTTCAGGAATATCTCCTTCTTCTTGGCCTTCGTGTTGATCTCATCAGGTGCATACCTGGCGAGGGACAAAAATCTGTCACGGTACTCCACTATAGTCATTATGCCTTGATTTATTTCTCTGAATTCATCTCTCATTCTGGTGACTAGACCCAGCGGCACATGGGTGCGGCTGAACTTGACTTTGAAGGCTTCCCACGTCATCACTTGACCGTGGTTCATCGTGCGGGTGTTGTTCCACCATGCTCTTGCATCTCCTGCCAGATAATGGGTGGCAAACATGACTTTCTTGTTGGCATCCTCTCTAGTGACTTCTAAGTTGTTTTCCATGGTCTGTAACCAATCATCAGCATCCAGTGGATCTTCAGACTTGCTAAAGATTGGGGGATTGGTACTCTGGAAGTTTTTGAGTTTGGATCCATGATGAGCCTGATTTCCATGGCCCTGATTATTGTGAGCCATCTGGACGATCTGCTGCAGTGTGGCTAGATTTGCTTGGCGCTCTGCCCTACTAGCTTCGCGGTCTGTAATGAGCGTCTGCAGAATTTGTAGCATGGGGTCCTGCGATGAGCTGCTCCGTCCTTGGTTTCCACGAGTCATCTGAAGATTGAGATAGATAATGGGGTAAGAGGGAAAGTTCTATGGTTTATGGCTTTGGTTTCAAAGCTAAAACTTTGAGTTTGACTCAGGTTTTGCAACTAACTTCTTTTCATTCATTCAAGCAAGGCACACGATACAAACACACACACACCACAACATGAAGGGAAAACATATGGTTTTAAGAATCATTCTGCAAGCTAAGATACAATGGGATCGATACTTCTCACTCCTACGATAGTGCTCTAGTGCATCTACTCATCATCGATGAAGTATGAGTCATCATCGTTGGTGTAGAAGTCCATGGCATCATCCTCCAGATAGTCATCATCATTGCTGAGGTGTGAGTGAATATCCCCTGGATGTCTTCACCTTCTTCCTCTTCTTCTTTTGCTGCCAGCTGAGCTTCTTGCTCCTTGATGGTCTTCTCGAGGTCGACCACCTTCTTGCAAAGACAATCGATGGTGTGATCCTTGCGTGTTGACGGCGAAGAGACTGATGATCCTTGATGAGCAGGGAGAAAGTCTGGGCCTTCTGGGCGGCAATGGCAAGGTTGTGGTTGGCGAACTCTCAAGCATTGTCCAATTCCTTCTGTCTATCATACAGCAGGAAGTCGAGGTTCTCCACTTGGCGCTTCAACTTTTGGCGACTTGGCATCTCCAGAGGCATTCCCATAGAATCACGCCTGGCATAGTGAGCAAAGCGGGTTCCTTGGATCAAGTTGACATTCTGTGCGCAAAGACGAGTGAGAGCTTCATACATTGCCATGGCTAATCCATCTAGCCAGTTGTTCTCTCTCACAGTGAATTGAATCTTTTTGGAAAGTGGTGCTTCTATCTTGCCTCAAAGATCAGCAACTACTAGCCATTGTAAATCTCCTCCTGGGGGACCATTGAGTTGAGCTCCAAAGAATTCTGGATGTGGGCGCTCCAAGTACTCAGACAGTGCATCAAGGTCCCTCTCGAAGATCAGTTGGCCTCCGTTTCCCAACTGGTAGAACTTGCAGTACTGAACTTCCATCTATAAGAATTTAGGATGAGAAAGTTAGTGAGGTGATCAAGTGTGTCAAATTTTATGGAGTAATGTAAGAATTTTTGAGGAACATGTATTTTTTTGAGAGAAAAAATCCCAAGGGTAAGAGAGGAAATAGGTTTTCATAAATACTCACTTCTTTGTTTTGAAACTAAGTTTTTGTTTGGACGTTCATTCCAACTAGGGTCTCCTATGGTCAGGATGGCTCTGATACCAACTTGTCAACACCCGGATTTTTAATCCCAGATGCCTGTTATGCCATACATCGCAATCCCAGGATTACCATTTTTGCGAGACATAACAGATTGGATATCACAGTACATCATCCATTACAAACCATAATAAGGTCTTACACAAATAAAGGATCTCATGATCCAGTCTTAGTACAATCAAGTAGCGGAATAAATAGCGTAGTGGTGGGCTCCATCTTCAGTGTCACAGGCAATGCTGACGATGGGAGATGATCCTAGCTGTCGTAGCCATCCTGCTGTCTTTCCTCCTAGTAGTCCTCCTCATAGTCTGGCCACGAGAATAGCCAGGGACAAAGCCATGAGTACTCTTTAAGTACTCGCAAACTATAACTAACAAGTAAGGTAGTTCTAGTAGGACTACTAAGTTCTAAGTTTATTTGTAAAGTTAAGTTTGAAACCTAAGCTGAGTTCAGAAATAAAGAAAGTTAAAATAAAGTTTTAATTCACCTAAGTGGGAACTTAGTTGTCATAGCCACAACCATGTTGTGGTCAAGTCATGTCACAATTCATTTCATAAGTCATTTTGAAAACATCTGACAACGGAATAGTATGGCCACTCCAACTATTCATAACCACAGACGCGGCTATTCGAATAGTTTGACACTCTGCAGAGGTGGTAAACTATCACCACAAAATTCGATACATCTATCAGGGATAACCATGAATCATCATACTTAGTATGCAGATAATCAAACATAACCTTTCCTTTACACACTCTAGTATAAGCACCTCTGCTATGAGCTTGGCCTCCCAGCCATGGCCATCTACCATCCTGGGCACTGCATAGGTGGACAACATTGAGGGGTAGCCTCAGCTCAAACCTCTACTGCGAGGGAACTCATACTAATGCATATAAACTTTCGGCTAAGACTTACCCAATTCAGGTATTGTGGTTGTACGGTAAAATTGAATGGTATCGCATCCGAACCCAACCAACAGTTTTTATAAAGGGCTAAGGCTCATGCCTCAACATTTTCATCATCATAAACCATTTGTGTTTCTCAACACATGTCAAAACATCTCAATAGAATGACTCATCATTCCAAGGTTTTCATAAGCATTTTCACCAAGTATTCCCATCTAGAGTGATCAAGTTTTTGGTTTAGCTCCAACTACTAAGTTAAGAGTGTTCACTAAGGTAGAATGCTAATCTCAATCTCATGCCATAGAATGACATCTAAGTCTAACTAGATAGGCCAAGTTTTATACTCTTTATGCTATCTATAAACAAAGTAAAGAACTTTGGTAAAGTAAAAGAAAGTGAAGCTTGTAAGAAAACTTGGGATGGTATAAATCAAAAGGGTATAACCAAAGCATGCCTAATGCATCTTGCTTGGGTTATATTGCATCTAGTGATGGCTTGCAAGTTTTAGCATGCCAATAATAGCTTGCCTTGATTGGTGTGGTTGAAATTCTCCTCGTCTTCTTTGGGTAGAACTCCTCCTCCTCGTAGACTTGGTCGGTACTATCGTCTATAAATACATACGGAATACACAATCACCAAACGATACTTAACTAGTCCAGTTAGCACACTAAGGCACACACTTAATGATCTAGTATCACCACAAGACTTTAATGAACTAGTTTTATTTACTTTATTTGAGAAAAGTAATTTCTACTCATTGAAATTAATTAAGATTTAATATTATCCATTTAAAATATGGGATCATGTGGACACATGTCATCACCACATATTCTAATGCATGGGAATGTGATTTAAATATTGGATCATATTTTAATAAGTTTAAGTTTAATATTTAAATGTTTTAAAGTGACTAGAAATGCCTATATAGCATTATTTTGGTACTAGTCCAAAGTCACCGCATGCAAACCTAAATATTATTACATATTCAGATAGGTATATTCAAATGTGATTTTTGAGAGTTGGAATCAACTCAAAAGCTATTATGGTTGATTTTTGAAAAATGTTTGAATGTAGACAAGTCTCTGTTTTGTTATTTTTGCTATATGTGATATATAACTCTAATTGATTTAAATCCAACGGGCTTGGATAGAGATTTAAATTATCTTTCCGACATAATTGGAATCATTCAATTTGGTTAAGTAAATCTTTCTGAAATGATTTTCAAACTAGTGGATAGAAACTAGATTAAGTCTAAATAGAAAAATCTAAATTTGAATTCTAGGGCCAACGTGGGAATACTAACGGGCCGGCCCAGTTTCACTCCGCAGCGCAGAGAACAGCTGACAGGGGGCCCAGCATGTCAGCGGCTCTTCAAACACGAAGCGGTACGGGGCGATGTGGGCCGCATGATTAGAACTACGATCGACGACTGTGGCTCGTCGTCGACGGCGGACAGGTCGCCAGCGATACGGAACCCTAGCGGCTCGGTGGGGGTGCAGTGGGGGCATACCAGGGCTCCAGCTAGTGTGGCGATGGGGGCGATCGAACAAGGAGACGACGATGGACTCAGGCGAGGTCGCGGCAACTCCTGGGGTGGACGAAATCGACAGGGCTCTTCCTCCTCTGCTGCGGCGAACTCCGGCGCAATTCTGGTGAACGGCTGCTCGAGCGGCTCCGGCGATGGGGTGAAGTGGTTCTGAGGGAGAGGGGAGTTGAGTGGTGTGAGGAATTGGTGCTGGGGAGGGCCCCTTATATAGGCTCGACGAGGGGACCGTGAGGGCGATGGTGAGCTTATTGGTGACGACAATACAGGGTGCTAGAGGCATGGGCAGGGTAGGCGGACGGTGGCTTGCCTCCTGGCGGTCAGCTACGGCGTGATGGCAACGCTAGGGGTGGTGGCATGTGGTCAGGAAAGGATGGCGCTCTGCACGGCAGAGGCGGTGCTCGACGCGGCGTGCGGTGGCTGCTGGTCGCGCGGCGGGAAATGGGCGTGTCTGGGGAGGTGCAGGGGTTATGGTGGAGCGGCGCACGCGAGCTGAAGGCAAGGCGCGGCTTGTGCGGGCTTGTCGGGGACGGTGCTTTGGCGTGAGCTGGGCACGGCGCAGAGGCGGTGGGCGCGAGCTATCCTCGGTGGTCCAGGGGCTGGCAACGCTCAGGGAAGGGACCGTGGGCGTTGGTAGGGTTTGGCTGAGCTAGGGGCGTGCTGGATTGGCGTTGCGCGGTCGTTGGCACGTTGCCCGCGTTTGGCCGGTGACGACCATATTTGGGCGGCGCGCCACTGTTGCTAGCGGTGAAGGGGGAGCTGGTCTGGGCTGGGGTAGATGCTAGGGGGCCAGGTGATTAAGTGGGAGGCCAAATTGGTCGATGATCACTGTGGAAACAGTGAAGCTAATCTAGTTTTGGTTCAGTGCCTGCCATGTGTTCGACAAAATTGCCGCAAGAAGAAAAGTTTTGAATTTTGGATTCAAAATTTTTGAGTGTTCTCCACTTAAGCTTGAGATTCTATGCCTGTTTGGAAAGGTCAAAGGGAATTCATTTGTGTGGTTTTTGAAAAGGTGTGATCTATGCATATGAAATGGATTCCAATTTCAAATGCCATTTAGAATTAGTGTTTAAATGTTTTTGTAATATTTCAAAGTGGGCCTTGGTAGATCATTACTTGTACTAGCAAGGGGTGCAAAGATTCATAAATGTTTCTGTTGGACTTTGAGTTCTAGGAACACCTAAAGTGACCTAGTGGATTAAAATGGCAAAAATGACCATTTGCCTTCATTAATTCTAATTGATTTATTTTTCTTTGGACTTTGCTTGGGAATGATCTAGATGATGTTGATGAGGACATCCCTATAGTTACACCTACCCCAATTGCTAATGAAGATGTTCCAATTGCAAAGGAAGATAAATCCAATGAGATAAGGATTGGACCAATCACAAGAGCTCGTGCTAAGCTGCTAGAACAATAGGTGAACTTGTTTCTTAATGAACCTAGTGTTTTTATTAATGAGAATTTTATACTTCCTAAGTCTTTGAACTATTGCATGATCAGGTACTTAGGAGAAGAAGGCATAGCAAGGAGCGAGGAGCAAATGGAACAAGGCGTGTTGATCAATGAAGAATGCGTGAGGGAGGAGAGGAAGGAAGCGCAAGGAGTTGTCCAAGCCAAGGATCAACAAGAGATGGACCTTCTCTGCCATGGCAGAGAAAAGCCCTAGTTCTCTGCCACGGCAAGAAAACGGAGTCCATCTCTGCCACGACAGGCTGCTGTGGCAGAGAAACCGACTAGAACTCTGCCACGGCAGAGCCAGTCTTGGCCGAGCCACTTGTGGCCGGTTTGTATCCAGGTTGGGTGGAACCAACTCGGGTTCCACCATAGGCCGCCGCCCCTTGGACCCATAAATAGATGGGAGCGCCGTAGATTAGGTTTTCAGAACACGTTAAAATATTTTGGAGATGTTTCTTTCATAGAACCTCTGGAATTACCCTGTGTTCGAATTCTACAACTATAATTGAGTGTGATATGTTGTTCCATTGGGAATTAGTAGATTGCAAACTACCGTTCGTGGTCATGGTTGCATGCGCAAGAGTGTGGTGTTGTGAATATCCTACAAGGTTCGAGATCTGTTGCACTGGCACCAGGGATCGAGCGGGAGAGATCATAGCTACGCACTAGTTATCTATCATCCACCATATCATCGATAAGAGCTTGCTGAGAAGATCAGGCCACCCCATACATCTTGGTATCAGATTTCCTCGTTGCCTCGGTAAGCAATCCATAATCCATCCATAGATTAGAGAGTGTTTTCGTCCTATATAGTAAAAGCCCCACAAAAAGAGTTGCCATAGCCTAGATTGCATCGTAGACGAGTAATAGTTGCTGGTCGTGTTCATCCTTTAGTTTAGATCTAGATCTGTTCTTCGTAGATCTGTTTTTCTAGTCGTTTTCTAGTCAATTTCCACCATTGTTTCCGCCACCACAATGTCAGATCCGATCATATCTAAGAGTCCTAGTCTACTACTCTTGGTCGAGTCGGAATTAAAAAAATAATAATAATAATTTTCTACCGACTCTGCCGCGGCATGGAAACAACCTATTTTCCTGCCGCGGAGTCCTGTTCTGCCACGACTCGGATTTGCTGCCGTGGCACGTTTTTGACGTGTTTTTCTGCCGCGGCAGGATTTTCTGCCACGACACGATTTTGCCCTATTTTTCTGCCATGGCAGGAAATTTTACAAAGTGTGAATTTGCACTTTTCCTTCAACCTTAGCGACAACCATTCTATTACATAGGCGTAGGAGCTTGCCCATTGAGACTAGTTTCCGCTCCTACAGGCTGCTCATAGGATTTTGGTGTTGTACTTTGTAATTGGCCGTGTGTGATATATCAAATCAAAAAAAGAAGAGAAATAGCAATATAGCAACAGAAAAAGCAAAAAAAATAAAAAGAGCTATACAAAAGAAAAAGAAAAATTGTGGAAAAGTAGAATTTGAGCAAGAGGCCTAGTGATATCTTTGTGCATCGGTAGATTGAGCAATCTTGTGCCTGTTTACTTTGAGCTTTGCTAGTTTCTCTCGAGCGTAGTGCAACACCCTTCATAGTTGCATTGCCACGTTTTTCTCCACGTGTGTTTTTCTTGGGTATTTGTACGATCAGCACTAGGACTTGTTTGCGGTGTAGATAGGGTACCATACCTATAGCTCCACCTTAAATAACCTGTGTGTCCTGCGATCGTTCTCTATACCTTTGATATTCACTTCATCACATCAAGTGCATCAATCTTTGATTTCATTTGCTAGAGCATCCCTATTCACTTTGGAACGGTAAGATCTCCTTTCTTATTAGTTATGAGTGAGCTGTGAGAGTTTCCACCATACAGATTTTGATTTTTGCACTAACCTACTAATCATGTCTTCTAGTGATGATGATGTTGTGTTGCAGAAAAAGAAGGATGAGGAGCTTGTTATTTCGCGTGAATATGAGGCTTTGAAGTCCCACTTGACACGTGTGTTTACTAACACGATAGATTCCATTGACAAGAATCTCAAGGATATGAATATGAGATTGGATCAGCATGTTGGAACGGTTGATACTGTTCAAACGCAAGTGGCTACGCTCAATGTCAATGTCACCACTTTGCAGCGTTCCATTGAGGGTTTGACAGCCGCCTTACATAGAAGGGAAGATCCTCAACATGATGAATGCCTTTGATGATTTCGATGAGGGTAGTACAGTGGATGCTGCTCCACATGTTGGCAGGGGACGTGCTATTCCCCTGACCATGCACCTGCTCATGGCCATGGGCTTGCCCCTCTTGGGCGTGCTCAACGTGTTCCCAACCAAGCTGCTGATGATGGTTTGGGCAAGCCAAAATTCTGAATTCCCAAGTTTGATGGTTCCATTGATCCTGATGTAGCCCAACCTTCGGTCGTTGCCACATCATGGTCTCCAACTTATGCCAAGTCGTCATGGACTCCAAAGGTGAATCCGTTCCTCTATGCGAGCCCACTTCCTGCCCCATTGAATGGTATACTACTTCATACTCCATCATGTATTCATGATAGGTTCATATCGACAAGTACGGAAGCATGGGAGGAAGCCTGGAGCACCAAGCCCGAAAAGGCGGAGGCTTGGAAGAGAAGACGGAAGAAGCAGCAGCTGGAGCACCGGAGTCTCCGTCCTGCACACACCGGAGTCTCCGGCCACACCGGAGTCTCCGGCCTGTAGACCCTGGACTCTCCGGACCCATCTCCCGACTGAACCTCAGATCGAGCTGGAGGACAGCCAGAAGGCCCCTCTAGAGACAACACCGGAGACAGACCGGAGTCTCCGGCCCACACCGGAGTCTCCGGACCCCACACCGGAGTCTCCGGCCTGAGCGTATGGGCCTGCGCATCGCCAGCTGGGCCCTTGGCCCATGTACCCCTTAGTCCGCCCAGACTTTCCCCTTTTATTACTAAATTACCCTTGAACTAGTGGCTGGCCTATATATAGTGCCCCCACCCCCTCATGTAACCGGAGGCATAGATGATAGACTAAAGAAAACCCCCTTTGTGGAATCTCTAGTTTTGCCTCATCCCCTTCTACCAAAGGGGATCGACTATCGTCACCACCTCGTTGGAGTTTGCATCGCGCCTCCCTTGTTGTACAAGGCCTTGGCATCGGTGTCCCTTTGCCAAGACGTCAAGACCCTCTCCAAGGTGTTCTTCCCTCTCCATGTGGGATCGAGGGAGCACATTGACTGATCTTTCCTTGCGAGGATTCTATCGGACCGGTGGTCGCCGGCGGGAGCAATCAGCCTTATATCGTGTGAGTTTTGCGTGTGTTCGTCGTGTTCTTCACGAGGTGTGCGTCCGCTACCTTCTCCCTTTCCCCTTGCTTTCCCATCGATTTGACCACGAGATCCGTGAAGATCGGGCCACCCACGGGGTTACCCCATAACATCTGGTATCAGCAGCTTTTGGTTGCCACGGATTTCCCCTCGATTTGGTCTTTTTCCCCATAAATTCGAAAATTCCACAAAAAACAGCCCCAATTCGTATTTTGGATCGATCTGTGATTTGAGTGCGTTTTGGTTGGTTTTGATCCATGGATTACTTGCTAAACTTGTTGATCTACCTTCCCCTGCGTTTGCATGGCCTAATTCCTTGATTTCCCCCACCAATTTGGTGTTTTGGTTTGAGTTTTTCCGCCAAAATCGTGTGCCGGACGAGTTCTACATGTCCTGGAACCTCCACACCAGAAATTCCGGCCCCCGGACCGGAGACTCCGGCCTAGACGGGAGACTCCGGCCCCCAGACCGGAGATTCCGGTCCAGACCGGAGTTTCTTGCAAAGTCTCCGCCCCCACTGCTGACAACAAATCTTTTTCACCGTTTTGGGCATAACTTTTGCATACGAATTCGGATTTTGGTGTTCTTTAGCTCGTTTTGAAGAGGAGAAAGAGATCTACATCATCATCTCCGTGGTTCATGCTCTCTACTCCATACAAATTCCGTGAGCAAGGCGGAATCCACCAATAAAGGGTAAAGATCGGTGGGGAAAGGTATAAAAATTCCGCGACTTCTCCCCACCTGCATCCCTTTGTGAGCCACACTATCTTTGCATTCAACAAACACCTATTGAGACTAGATCCTCCTATTATTGCTTGGGCTATGCACATTTGATACCTTGCAGAATTCCGAGCAAAAGTTATGAGCACGCTATCTCATATAGTTATCTTGTATAGTTGTTGGCACAAGGAAGGGGCAAGTGAAAAAGAAAAGAAAAGTGAAAAAAATAGAAAAAGAAAAAGACAAAAAAAAATTGAAAAAGAAACAAGTGCCTCATAGAATAGGAAGCGCAAGCTAGATGAACATCAAATAGGTGGTACTTATTGTGCATATCTTGTAGCCCACCAATTTATTGCAATCGAACTAGTGTCTCTCCTTATACTTGTGCGACACGAGCTTATAGTCTCCGCAAGATAATCATTTGGTTCTTAGATCACTTTCTCCATCGCACAAGTCCCATTTATCCCACCGTGTGTGTTTCCTTGTACATATTTCCTTCTTGTGGATTGACTTGTTTTGCTTTGTAATCATCGTGGTTCTTTACTTGCCATTACAATATCTTGATTTCGGATTGTTCTTGGACACGCCACCTTCCATACCTATCCACCATAAGCTTTGTGTTTTTTTTTAGTGGTTAGTTGGTTTTTGTGTTCCGCGTGAACTTCACTTTGCTTGGTTTTGATTGCTCTCAAGTGTTTCCACTTGCACGATACTATCTTCCAAGGTAAAGTAAGGTTTGATGTTGCATCCCTAACCCCCTTACCACTTCCATATACACCACTTGGTATTGTGAAGCATGTCTAGGAACTCCGGAACCAAGGATGATATCTATGATGAATCCACGATGAGCCACCATGCCTAGGCCTCCCCAAGAATGGATGACATGATGGAGCACTACACCGACAATGGCTCCACATGCTTGGGTGATATGGAGTTCTACAATAACAATAACTCCCCAAGAATGGAAGACTTCAAGAACGACAACGACAAGCTCCTCAAGTCGCATCGACCAAGAGGGAGCCTCCACCTCGAGAACACCAAGGTCCACCATCAAATGGACAACTTCAAGCGCGACATGGACAACGACTTCGCCAAAACCATGAGCATGATGGCAAAGACTAATGATGCTTTGTGCTCATTATAATGCCTCACCAAGAAGAGTGCCAAGGATAAGGAACATCGTCGCGAGCATCATGTGGATGACCAAGTGTGCCATCTACATCAACCTTTGGCAAGGCACGCCAATGACCTCCGTCGACACCATCATAAGGCACATTCACCTACTCGTTCCAGCACCGAAATGCCACCAAGAGCAAGCTCTCCTCCATGCCATCAAGCTTCAATGCCCAAACTTGACGTCCTAGATGACGCATGCAACCTCATGGATGAGGAGGACAAAGACCTCTACTTTGCCAAGTTGGACGAGTACGTCAAGAGGACTACACAAGCCAAGGTGCAAGAGGGCGACGACAAGGTGGAGAATGGTGAGCATGGGACTTTACCTTCACCAAAGGAAGCGCAAGGATTTGAGCACACCGAGCCTATCCCCATATGCTTGAGTGATGATGTGGTACCAATCCCATGTGAGTATGAGAGCCACTTAGCCCACTTGAGTGAAAACAAGAGTGAGATGAGTGCCGCCACCATATGTGAGATTGAGTGCTTCCACTTGGAGGGCATGAGTGATACACCGAGTGAGTTGAGAGTGGTAGTTGATAGGTCATGTGAGACCACTTTGATTTCTAACAACTTACCCTCTACCTCTAGTGTGTTTTCTCATGATGTGCTAGGTTCCATGGATCAAGAAGCGCCAAGCTTGGAGATGATGATGCCTCCAACCAAGAAGATGTACATGGTGGATGAAGATGACGCCATCCCCATACATGATGAAGAAGTCGCCCACATGGAGGCCAATGCTACCACAACACCCAATTCATATGAGAGGTATGAACAAGGTAAAAATAAGGGTGTTGATGATGCCATGATCCCACTAGTGGACATCATGACTTGTGATGATTGGCATGCTATGGATGATGTTTGTGATATCACATATGCTTCATTGATATTTCCATGTGATACTTTGCCTTTGCATAATGTTGAGCATGTGAAATTATTTGATTGTGATGATGTTAACATAGAGATGACATGCTCTAAACGTTACATTGATGATATCATTGCTTGCACTTTGTTGAACAATTGCTCTTTCCAATGTTTTGCTTGCAATGATGTTACCAATAGTACCCCTCAGATAATGCTTTGTCATGAGTGTTTCACAATTTCCCCCGTTGCTTGCAATAAGTTGAATAATTGCTCTTTCACTTGTTTTGCTTGCAACAATAATTCTCATATGGTTTCTATTGAGATGCCCCCCATAGCTTTCTCAAATTTTGGAGATTTTGGTAAATGCCATGATAAGCATGTTCCCCACTTGCATACTCACCATGCACCTATGTTATACTTGATTGACGCTCATGGTGATGTGCACAAGAAGAGATACGTCATGATGGATGATGTGTTTCTCTACCATGCACACACGTTCTTCCTTTTATCTATGATGTGTGTAGGTACCCGCACAAGAATGTCAACCTCGGTTGAGCACGAGTTGACAAAAAGAGCTCTAGAGAGCATACCCCAAGTGAGTTCAAGATCGAACCCAGCTCTGATACCTTTTGCATGCTTTGCATCTTTCATGTTGACAAATTGCTCTTTCCTATGGTTTGATTGCAAGCATGTTGATGGTATTCTTCTTGTGACAATCATGTTTTGTTGCTATTGGATATTGATGCTTTGTGTGTTGCAATCAAAATGTTGAACAATTTCTCTTTCAAATGTTTTGTGTTCAACCATAATGCCATTATGAGCATGTATTGTCACGAGAGCTTCCAAGTCTCTCGTATTGTTGTTGCAACAAACATAAGGACCACTTGCTCTTTCATATGGTTTGTTTGCAAACATATTGTTTTTGTTTCCGCTCGTGATACTCATATCCCAATGATATTTGGTTTTGATGATTTGTGTGTGGCATCCAACATGTTGACCAATTATTCTTTCCAATGGTTGGTTTGCACACATAATGATGTTGTTTTGGATGTTCTTCCGCGTGTGTTTTTGCCGAATTGTCCTACTCTTGCATCAAAGATGTTGACCAATATTGTCGACTGTTTTGAGTGCCACACTAAGATGTTTTATGGAGTTTTTGAGTTTCCACATTTGGATGATGTTCAAGCAATGTCCATGCACTTTGACCTTGCATATGCATCCCGTTTGCTATACTTGAGTTGTGCTAATAGTGTTGTGAACAAGAATGGACATGCCACAAATGGCATGCTCCTCTATCACACACAAACATATGTGGCTTGGTCTTTCTTGTGTGAAGGTACTATTGCATACGCATCAACCTCTATGGATAAAGAGTTAACAAGACGAATCGAAGAGACTTACCTATGGCTACCCTTCAACGAGCCATCTCTACATCCTAAGGTGACTTCCTTATACTTGAGGAGTCATACTATAATCTTCATGAATTGGCTAAGCTTCGAGTGTTGCCTCACTTTTATGGTGAGCTTTGTAGGCTTCATTGAAGGTGAAGGAACATTGAGGTGTTGTCAATACAATCATTCTGAGGACGACTATATGGTGAACCCCAGGATCAAGAAGGTCTCTCGACATCTTATACTTTGTGATGAGCGTGTAGAGTCGAGGACGAATCTTTTTGAAGGGAGGGGAGATGATGTGGCCCGACCTTCGGTCGTTACCACATCAAGGTCTCCAACCTATGCAAAGTCGTCATGGACTGCAAAGGTGAATTCGTTCCTCTATGCGAGCCCACTTCCTGCCCCATTGAATGGTATACTACTTCATACTCCGTCATGTATTCATGATAGGTTCATATCGACAAGTACAGAAGCATGGGAGGAAGCCTGGAGCACCAAGCCCGACAAGACGGAGGCTTGGAAGAGAAGACGGAAGAAGCAGCAGCTGGAGCACTGGAGTCTCCGGCCTACACACACCGGAGTCTCCGGCCACACCGGAGTCTCTGGCCTGCAGACCCCGGAGTCTCCGGAACCATCTCCAGACTGAACCCTAGATCGAGCTCGAGGACAGCCAGAAGGCCCCTTCGGAGATGACACCGGAGACAGACCGGAGTCTCCGGCCCACAGCGGAGTCTCCGGACCCCACACCGGAGTCTCCGTCCTGAGCGTATGGGCCTGCACGCCGCCAGCTGGGCCCTTGGCCCATGTACCCCTTAGTCCGCCCAGACTTTCCCCTTTTATTCCTAAAGTACCCTTGAACTAGTGGCTGGCCTATATATAGTGCCCCCACCCCCTCATGTAACCGGAGGCATAGATGATAGACTAAAAAAACGCTTTGTGGAATCTCTAGTTTTGCCACATCCCCTTCTACCAAAGGGGATTGACTATCGTCACCACCTCGTTGGAGTTTGCATCGCGCCTCCCTCGTTGTACAAGGCCTTGGCATCGGTGTACCTTTGCCAAGACGTCAAGACCCTCTCCAAGGTGTTCTTCCCTCTCCGTGTGGGATCGAGGGAGCACATTGACCGATCTTTCCTTGCGAGGATTCTATCGGACCGGTGGCCGCCGGCGGGAGCAATCGGCCTTGTATCGTGTGAGTTTTGCATGTGTTCATCATGTTCTTCGCGAGGTGTGCATCCGCTTCCACTACCTTCTCCCTTTCCCCTCGCTTTACCATCAATTTGACCACGAGATCCGTGAAGATCGGGCCACCCACGGATTTACCCCATAACAGATCCTAAAGACTACCTCACATGGGAGTTGAAGATTGAGAAACTCTGGCGGTTATTTGACTATCTAGAAGATAAGAAGGTCAAGCTTGCAGCATCTGAATTTGATGGTTATGCTTTGCGTTGGTGGGATGCTCTCGTGCAACATAGGAGGGAGGACAATGAACTTCCTGTGATGGATTGGCGCGAGATGAAGCAAATCATGAAGGCTCGTTTCATACCAACCAACTACTTGCGATCAGTTTTTGATAAATTGACGCAATTGAAGCAAGGCACAATGACAGTTGATGAGTACTACATGGAGATGGAGCTGCTTATGCAGCGTGCTAGAATTCGTGAGTCTATTGAGATGACCATGCAGCGATTCCTAAACAATCTGAAGTTCCCAATCAAGAGCATAGTTCGTCATCACAAGTATGAGTCCATGAATGAGCTATTGCACCATGGTAGAGAGGCCGAATCCCAGTTGGTAGAAGAGGCGAAGTCACGCGCTCATTTTCCATCCTCCAGCAGATTTTCAGCTAGATCTACTCCTAATACAGCTGCGCCAAAAGCTGCTGCTCTGTTTACACCATCGGCCCATCCAGCAAGTACACCTTCGTTTGGTTCTAATGCTCGGAAACCGACTGCTCCTGCTGCTAGTTAGGGTTCCAACATGTCTGCGGCACGTACTCGTGATGTGGTGTGCCATACTTGTGGAGGTAGAGGACACTACAAGAAAGATTGTCCAAACAACAAGGTTATGTTTGTTAATGAACAAGGTGAAGTAGAAAGTGGAGATGAAGCTTCTGACACTGATCTTGATGACGGCGAGGATGGTGCTGATGCATATGCTGAGCGTGCACCAACTATTGTCGTATCTTCACGTGTACTTAGTGTGCAACCGGTTAAGGAATCCCAGCGTTGCAACTTGTTCCAAACAAAAGCTCTAGTTGGACCTAACAAAGCTTGGAAGGTAATTATTGATGGAGGTAGCTGCAGAAATCTTGCAAGTAAGGAACTATGTGCCAAACTGAATTTGACATACTTACCTCATCCCAAGCCATACTACATACAATGGTTGAGCAACAATGGTGAGATGAAGGTAAATCATATGGTACGTGTGAATTTTCAAATAGGGCCATACAAAGATTCTATTGATTTTGATGTGGTTCCTATGACTGTTTGTCACCTACTGTTGGGTCGGCCTTGGCTCTATGATCGCCATGTGCAACACAATGGCCGAGCCAATACATATCACTTGGAATTCAAAGGGAAGAAGATTACTATGCAGCCAATGACACCACAAGAGATTGTGAATGATTCTCGCCAGAAGATAGAGGTACACTTGAAGGAAGATACTACCACTCGGCGAGACTGTGTGACAGCTGTTCCTGATGTAATTGAGCCTAAATTGAGTGATATAACGAAAAGTGAGAGAGTGCCTGGGTTATTGATACTAGCCACCAAGGAGGATATGAGAGAGTTTCATGAGGATCCTACAGTCATGCCACTTGTGCTCATGTATAAGGGCGAGGTATTGGTTTCTAACGACATGACCCCTATTTCTCTTGGTGTCTCTTCTGTTTTGCAGGATTTTGGGGATGTGTTTCCAGAAGACGTACCCGCGGGTTTACCTCCATTGCTTGGTATAGAACATCAAGTGGACCTGATTCCTGGCGCCACACTTCCCAACCATGCACCTTACAGGACTAATCCCAAAGAAACAAAGGAAATTCAGAAGCAAGTACAAGCGTTGCTGGATAAAGGGTACATTCGTGTCTCTCTTAGCCCTTGTGATGTTCCTGTTATTTTAGTTCCTAAGAAAGATGGTACATGGCGCATGTGTGTTGATTGTAGAGCGATTAATAACATAACTATTCGATATCGTCATCCTATTCCACGCTTGGAGGATATGCTAGATGAATTGAGTGGTGCTGCTGTTTTCTCTAAAATTTACTTGCGTAGTGGTTATCATCAAATTAGGATGAAAGAAGGGGAGGAATGGAAAACTGCTTTCAAAACTAAATTCGGCTTGTATGAGTGGTTAGTCATGCCGTTTGGTCTTACTAATGCACCTAGTACTTTCATGTGTTTGATGAATCATGTTTTGAGAGAGTTTATTGGTCATTTTGTGGTTGTTTACTTTGATGATATACTCATATACAGCCACACCAAATCTGAACATTGCACTCATATTAGACAAGTTTTGCAAGTGTTAAGTGATAATAAACTGTATGCTAATCTTGAGAACTGTACATTTGCAAAAGATAAGGTCATATTCCTAGGATTTGTTGTTTCTAAGCATGGAGTAGAGGTAGATCAATCTAAATTGAATCAATTCATAATTGTCCTACTCCAATGAATGTCAGTCAAGTGCGTAGTTTCCACGGTTCTGGTTTCTATATGCGCTTTGTGAAAGATTTTAGCACCATTCTGCACTTTGAATGATTTGACAAAGAAAGGTGTTCCTTTTATATGGGGCGCGGCCCAAGACATTTCATTTGATACATTGAAACGTTTGCTTACTTCTGCACCATTACTTGCATTACCTGATTTTTCGAAGTAATTTGAAGTTGAATGTGATGCTAGTGGTATAGGCATAGGTGGCGTTTTGATGCAAGAGGGTCGACCTATAGCTTATTTTTCTAAGAAATTGACTGGTGCTCGTTTGAATTATTCAATTTATGATAAAGAATTGTACGCACTTGTTAGAGTACTTGAGGTTTGGCAACATTATTTGTGGCCAAAGGAATTCATCATACATTCTGATCATGAAGCACTGAAATACTTGAAAGCTCAATCAAACTTGCATAGAAGATTAGCTAAATGGGTTGAGTTCATTGAGTCTTTTCCTTACATCATTAACTATAAGAAGGGAAAAGAGAATTTTGTTGTTGATGCTCTATCTAGGAAGAATATGCTATTAAGCAATCTTGATGTTAAAATTCCTGGACTAGAAGCTATTTGTGCACTTTATGCAACTGACCATGATTTTGCTGAACCATATCGTTTGTGTGCTATTAGAAACACATGGGATAAGTATCATATACATGATGGATATTTGTTTCGAGCTAACAAACTATGTATTCCAGAATCGTCGTTGCGTTTGTTCTTAGTGCAGGAATCACATGCTGGTGGTTTGATGGGTCACTTTGGGCGTGAGAAGACGTTGCTCATGCTCGCTGATCACTTCTATTGGCCCAAGATGAGGCGTGATGTGTACAGATTTGTGAGCCGATGCATTACTTGCCACAAGTGAAATCCAAAGTGAAGCCTCACGGTTTGTATACACCTCTCTCTGCACCTACTACTCCATGGGAAGACATTAGTATGGATTTTGTGCTAGGTCTACCTAAAACTCAGAGAGGTCATGATTCTATATTTGTGGTAGTGGATAGGTTCTCTAAGATGGCTCATTTTATTGCACTTACAAAAAGCGATGCGTCGCATGTTGCTAACCTGTTTTTCAGGGACATCATGAGATTACATGGAGTACCAAAGACGATTGTTTCTGACCGTGATGTGAAGTTCATGAGCTACTTTTGGAAGACCTTATGGGGGAAGCTAGGAATAGAGCTGATGTTCAGTACTACATGCCATCCCCCAAACAGATGGTCAAACGGAGGTGGTGAATAAAACATTGTCACAGCTGCTAAGGACCATGATTAAAAAGAATCTGCGGGAGTGGGAAGAGTGTTTGCCACATGTTGAGTTTTCTTACAACAGGGCTATGCATTCAACTACTCAGCTTTGTCCTTTTGAGGTGGTGTATGGTTTCAAGCCATTGACGCCACTTGATATGTTGCCTCTACCATTACATGAGAGAGTTGATATGGAGGAATCAAAACATGCGGATTACGTGAAGAAGATACATGAGAAGACTAGAGAGGCAATTGAGAAGAAGGGCAAGAACATTGCTGCTGCAAGGAATCAAGAAAGGAAAGAAGTGTTGTTCAAGCCTGGAGATATGGTTTGGGTACATCCGCACAAGGACAGATTTCCACTACTTCGCGAGTCCAAGTTGAAGCCACGTGGTGCTGGTCCTTACAAAGTGCTAGCCAAAATTAATGATAATGCCTACTCAGTTGATATACCTATTGAGGAGTTTGGTGGTGCTAGCAACAGTTTCAATGTTGCTGATTTGTCACCATATGCTGGAGAAGACCTTCGAGCGTCGAGTTCGATGCCTTTTGAAGGGGGGGAGATGAAGAGGACATCCCTACAGTTACACCTACCCCAATTGCTAATGAAGATGTTCCAATTGAAAAGAAAGATCAATCCAATGAGATAAGGATTGGACCAATCACAAGAGCTCGTGCTAAGCTGCTAGAACAACAGGTGAACTTGTTTCTTAATGAACCTGGTGTTTTTATTAATGAGAATTTTATACTACCTAAGTCTTTGAATTATTCCATGATCAGGTACTTAGGAGAAGAAGACACAGCAAGGAGCGAGGAGCAAATGGAACAAGGCGTGTTAATCAATGAAGAATGCGCGAGGGAGGAGAGGGAGGAAGCGCAAGGAGTTGTCCAAGACAAAGATCAACAAGAGATGGACGTTCTCTGCCGGGGCAGAGAAAAGCCCCAGTTCTCTACCACGGCAGGCTGCTGCAGCAGGAAAACGGAGTCCAGCTCTGCCACGGCAGGCTGCCGCGACAGAGAAACCGACTAGAACTCTGCCACGGCAGAGCCAGTCTTGGCCGAGCCACTTGTGGACGGTTTGTATCTAGGTTGGGTGGAACCAACTCGGGTTCCACCATAGGCCTCCGCCCCTTGGACCCATAAATAGATGGGGGCGCCGTAGATTAGGTTTTCAGACCACGTTAAAATATTTTGGAGATGTTTCTTTCATAGAACCTCTAGAATTACCCTGTGTTCGAATTCTACAACTATAATTGAGTGTGATCTGTTGTTCCATTGGGAATTAGTAGATTGCAAACTATGGTCCGTGGTCACGGCTACATGCGCAAGAGTGTGGTGTCGTGAATATCCTACAAGGTTCGAGATCATTGCTTTGGCATCGAGGATCGGCGGAGAGATCATAGCTACACACTAGTTATCTATCATCCACCATATCATCGACAAGAGCTTGCTGAGAAGATCGGGCCACCCCATATCAGATGTGGCATTCACCTTAGAATCATTTTGCAACCATTAGAACCAACAAACAAGGCAATTCAAAAAAATTCCATATTAATGCAACACACATATGCATGCTTAAATGTTTTAATAATAAAAAGTTTTTGTTAACCCTAAATTGGGTGATTTGAATCTTGATTAACCTTGATCAAAGTTTTGGGATGTTACATTGCATGTGTTTTCTTTTCACAAACCACATATGGATCCACCAGTGTCATTGCATGTGTGTTCTTTTCATGAACCACAACTAGAGTCAGTGAATGTCTGTTCTTTCCCAAAACCACACATGGATCCACCAGAGTCATTGTATTGCCTGTTCTTTTCACAAACCATAGTTAGACTCATTGGATGTCTGTTCTTTTCATAAACCACATAAGGATCCACTAGAGTCATTGGATGTGTGTTCTTTTCACAAACCACATATTGATCCTCCAGTGTCATTGCATGTGTGTTCTTCTCACAAACCACATAAGGATCCACCAGAGTTCGTTGCATGTGCGTTATTTTCACAAACCACATATGGGTCCACAGTGGCATTGCATGTGTGTTCTTTTCATTAACCACAGCTAGAGTCATTGCATGTCTATTCTTCTCACAAACCACATATGGATCCACCAGAGTCATTGCATGTATGTTCTTTTCATTAACCACAACTAGTGTCATTGCATGTATGTTCTTTCCACAAACCACATATGGATCCACCAGTGTCACTGGATTTGTGTTCTTTTCACAAACCACAGCTAGAGTCATTGCATGTGTGTTCTTTTCACAAACCACATATGGATCCACCAGTGTCATTGCATGTGTGTTCTTTTCATTAACCATAGCTAGAGTCATTGCATGTCTGTTCTTTTCACAAACCACATATGGATCCACCAGAGTTCATTTCGTGTGTGTTCATTAACCACAACTAGTGTTATTGCATGTCAATTCTTTTCATAGACCACATATGGATCCACCAGTGTTCATTGCATGTGTGTTATTTTCACAAACCACATATGGATCCACCGGTGTCATTGCATGTGTGTTCTTTTTACAAACCACATATGGATCCACCAGAGTCATTGTATTGCCTGTTCTTTTCACAAATCACAGTTAGAGTCATTGGATGTCTGTTCTTTTCACAAACCACATAAGGATCCACTAGTCATTGTATGTGTGTTCTTTCACAAACCACATATGGATCCACTAGTGTCCATTGGATGTGTGTTATTTTCACAAACCACATATGGATCCACCAGTGTCATTGCATGTGTGTTCTTTCCATTAACCATAGCTAGAGTCATTGTATGTCTATTCTTTTCACAAACCACATGGATCCACCAGTGTCACTAGATGTGTGTTCTTTTCATTAACCACAGCTAGAGTCATTGCAAGTGTGTTCTTTTCACAAACCACATATGGATCCACCAGTGTCATTGAAATGTGTTTTCTTTTCATTAACCACATATGGATCCCCTAGTGTCATTGCATGTCTGTTCTTTACATTAATCACATCTTGAGTCATTGCATGTGTGTTCTTTTCACAAACCACATGTGGATCCACCAGTGTAATTGGATGTGTGTTATTTTCACAAACCACATGAGCATGTGTGTTCTTCTCACAAACCACATATGGATCCACCAGAGTTCATTGCATGTTTTTTTTTCACAAACCACATATGGATCCACCAGTGTCATTGCATGTATGTTCTTACCATTAACCATAGCTAGTCATTGCATGTCTGTTCTTTTCACAAACCACATACGGATCCACTAGAGTCATTGGATGTGTGTTCTTTTCACAAACCACATATCGATCCTCCAGTGTCATTGCATGTGTATTCTTCTAACAAACCACATAAGGATCCACCAGAGTTTGTTGCATATGTGTTATTTTCACAAACCACATATGGGTCCACCAGTGTCATTGCATGTGTGTTCTTTTCATTAACCTTAGCTAGAGTCATTGCATGTCTATTCTTTTCAAAAACCACATGGATCCACCAGTGCCATTGCACATGTGTTCTTTTCATTAACCACAACTAGAGTCATTGCATGTGTGTTCTTTTCACAAACCACATATGGATCCACCAGAGTCATTGCATGTATGTTCTTTCCATTAACCACAACTAGTGTCATTGCATGTATGTTCTTTCCACAAACCACATATGGATCCACCAGTGTCACTGGATTTGTGTTCTTTTCACAAACCACATATGGATCCACTAGAGTTCATTTCGTGTGTGTTCTTTTCATTAACCACAACTAGTGTCATTGCATGTCTGTTCTTTTCATAGACCACATATGGATCCACCAGTGTTCATTGCATGTGTGTTATTTTCACAAACCACATATGGATCCACCGGTGTCATTGCATGTGTGTTCTTTTCACAAACCACATATGGATCCACTAGAGTCATTGTATTGCCTGTTCTTTTCACAAATCACAGTTAGAGTCATTGCATGTATGTTCTTTTCACAAACCACATAAGGATCCACTAGAGTCATTGTATGTGTGTTCTTTCACAAACCACATATGGATCCACCAGTCCATTGCATGTGTGTTATTTTGACAAACCACATATGGATCCACCAGTGTCATTGCATGTGTGTTCTTTCCATTAACCATAGATAGAGTCATTGTATGTCTATTCTTTTCACAAACCACATGGATCCACCAGTGTCACTAGATGTGTGTTCTTTTCATTAACCACAGCTAGAGTCATTGCCCGAGCCAACAATTGTAGAGGTTGATCGGAATCATCCCCTGGTCCTTCAGCTTCTGGACCTGATGCATCATTTCCGTGACGGCCATCCGCTGATCTTCAGGGAGCTTCTTTGGCGCCAGTCGGCGGGGCTCGCTCCTCTCGGCGACGAATTCAGGAAGGGATACCTCGCCGTAGGGAGTAGCTTCCTTGGCGTAGAACGAGCTTTTCTTCCACTCGCTGGCGGCCTTCTTCGGCAGGAGGAGCTTGACGAAGTTGGCCTTTGGCTTCAACTGGAAGGTGACCCCGCCTGCGGCCAGCATCAAGCCGCCGGATGCCTCGCGCCCGATGCGGCCGTGGAAGAGCTCCAGCCACAGCGGGAAGTATGGCCCTGAGGGTAGCACTTCGCATACGAAGATCGCCGCTGCTTTCGATGCTATGCGGACCAAGATCTGAGGGCTTGATCGCGTGAAATGAAGCGGCGGAAGAAGAGCGAAGTGGGGAACCCTAAGCCCCTCTCGAGATGGCTGGTGAAGCAGATAAATTCGCCGGGCTGCGGTTTCGGCTCGGTCTCGGAAGAGGGGGGAACTCGCCAATTCCCCTTGCGGAGCACCTCGACGTCCTCGAAGGATTTCAGTTGGGCTGTGGTGCACTTAGATTTTCCCCACGAGCCTTTGGGAGGCGCCATTGAGTGAAAAGTGGAATCGCGCAACGTGAGGAGAATAGGTCAGGAGGGAGAAGAAAGGAAGAGCAAATTAGGAAGGATGAAGAATGCGAAGCAGGATCGCGAAGCTGATCCATCACTCCCCTTATATGGGAAAGGTCACCCGCCAAAATCAGGATAGCCGTTACCCACGGTAATTGCGCCATAGTTATCGTTGGAAATTCCAATGGATAGTTTGACTAAGGTTGACGGTCCAACTCCTGTGGTCCACTCGCCACTCACCAATCTCTCTTCTCGCGAAATGACGACTGGGCAGCAATGATGTTCATTAAAGTGACGAGTGGGGCTGTGGGGAAATTCTCCTAGGCATCAATAGAGTCCATCACCGATTCGACTGGACGCCCAAATTGGGCTCGCCTACTTCAAGCACCAAAGGGCGGCGCCTACATCAACGATGGCCTCGGGACTCTTGATGGGGATATGCAGAAGGGGTATGCTCAGTGATGGGTTTTGAGTGGGCTAGAAGGCCCGCGAGTACGCCTGGAGGACAACGACTGGACTCTGAGGAAAGGAGAGGCCCATCGACTGCTGACTGGGAGCCCAGAAGCGTAGCAGAATCCCAGTCGGATTAGGTCAAAAGCCCCCGGATCCTTATCTTGTTCGGGGACAGCTTGTAAACCTCAAGAGGTGCTTCATATATAAACCTCCCTAGGGTATCGAGAGACTTATGTTCCATCATACACCCCTCAAGCGACTCTACCCAGCCACCGAGCTCGCCACCCTGTAACTTCGCTCTCATAATCTAATCTAGGAGTAGGTCTTTACCCTCCGGGCCGAACCTGGTAAACCTTGTGCATCTGCCCCCATCTTGCACCGCAGATGGCCGCCAACTCTTCCTCACGAAACTCTCAATCGCTGCCTATGGCAGCGACTGCCGTGGCCATTTCCACGACAGCAACGGTGCCAGAAAAATGCTTGATGGCTCGGTGTTGATGTAGAGCTTGTTGGGGAACCCAAGAGGAAGGTATGATGAGCACAGCAACAAGTTTCCCTCAGTTATGAAACCAAGGTTTAATCGAACCAGTAGGAGAAAGGAAACACCCCAAAGGTGTTGCTAGCTGAGCCTTGGCAGGGCGCACTACCGGTGCTAGTAGCAACGTGGAGACCTGCACAACACAACTACAGAACTTTGTCCCCAACTTGCGATGAGGTTGTCAATCTCACTGTGTTTTGCTGAAAATAAAGGATTAAACGTATCGAATGGAAAGAAGTAAGAGTTTGCAGAAAGTAAACACAAAGCAGTAACAATTTGTAGATTGTATGTAAAGAAAAGGACCGGGATCCATAGTTCACTAGGGGTGGCTCTCCTTAAGATAGATAACATGCTGGGTGAACAAATTACAGCGGGGCAATTGACAAACATCGAGAAAGCAATACATGCATATACTAATCATGACTCCTTTGGAACTTGATTGGGCATTACAACATTATACATAGACCGCCATCCAACTGCATTTATGACTAATAATCCACCTTCAGGTTATCATCCGAACCCCCTCCAGTATTAAGTTGCAAGCAATAGATTATTTCTTTACAAATTGCATGTAAAGTAAACAATACGATTGTTCTGTGAACAAAGGATTGTTGTTTTCTCCCTAATAGCAACAGCACATCTAGTACCTTAGAGATTTATGTCACTTCCCCAGATTATCAGAGGCATGAACCCACTATCGAGCATAAATACTAACTCTTGGAGTTGCTAGCATCTACTTGGCCAAGATAGCTACTAACAATGGAAAGCATGCAAGATCACAAATAACAAAGACATGATAGAATCAATAATCAATCTGAAATAGCATCTCAATATCCATCGGATCCCCGCAAACATAACATGCAGAATTACAAATAGATGATCTTGATCATGAATGGAGCTCACAAGATCTAAACATGAAAGCACAAAGGAGGAGAACCAGCCATCTAGCTACTACACGGACCCGTAGTCCAAGGATGAACTACTCACGCATCACACGGGAGGCTTGCATGGTGATGAAGAAGGCCTCCAGGGTGAATTTCCCTCTCCGGCAGGGTGCCGGGAAGAGCTTCAGATCCCTCCCAATCTAGGGATGGAGATGATGGTGGCTACAGACTCTTTCGTGGATTTTTGATCGGGTACTTAGGGTTTTCGTCCTAAGGGCAATATATAGGTGGAAGGAGAGGCCAAGGGGTCTGTGGGAGACCACCTGGCGTGCTGCCAGTGGTGTGGCCGCCTAGCCCTTCTCCGCCTCAGATTCGGCATCTGATGACTTCCGGAAAAATAGGCACATTGGCTTTTGTCCGGTCCAATTCCGAGAATATTCATTTTCTGACTTTCCTGGAACCAAAAACAGCAGAAAATAGGCAGCTGGCACTATGGCTCTTGTTAATAGGTTAGTCCAAGAAATCATATGAAAAGTACTCCAAAGTGTGGACAAACAAGAAAGTGGATAAAACCAAGCATGGAACATCAAAAATTATAGATACATTTGCAATGTATCATTGATCTTCCCTTCCATCTAGATGGCAGAGTCGACTAGCTCTTCGAGATCCTCGAAACGGATGTTGATGATACAGTCTGCATCTCATCATGCAGTCCGTTCAGGAATATCTCCTTCTTCTTGGCCTTCGTGTTGATCTCATCAGGTGCATACCTGGCGAGGGACAAAAATCTGTCACGGTACTCCACTATAGTCATTATGCCTTGATTTATTTCTCTGAATTCATCTCTCATTCTGGTGACTAGACCCAGCGGCACATGGGTGCGGCTGAACTTGACTTTGAAGGCTTCCCACGTCATCACTTGACCGTGGTTCATCGTGCGGGTGTTGTTCCACCATGCTCTTGCATCTCCTGCCAGATAATGGGTGGCAAACATGACTTTCTTGTTGGCATCCTCTCCAGTGACTTCTAAGTTGTTTTCCATGGTTCAGAACAATCATCGATCCAAGTGGATCTTCAGACTTGCTAAAGATTGGGGGATTGGTACTCTGGAAGTTTTTGAGTTTGGATCCATGATGAGCCTGATTTCCATGGCCCTGATTGTTGTGAGCCATCTGGACGATCTGCTGCAGTGTGGCTAGATTTGCTTGGCGCTCTGCCCTACTAGCTTCGCGGTCTGTAATGAGCGTCTGCAGAATTTGTAGCATGGGGTCCTGCGATGAGCTGCTCCGTCCTTGGTTTCCACGAGTCATCTGAAGATTGAGATAGATAATGGGGTAAGAGGGAAAGTTCTATGGTTTATGGCTTTGGTTTCAAAGCTAAAACTTTGAGTTTGACTCAGGTTTTGCAACTAACTTCTTTTCATTCATTCAAGCAAGGCACACGATACAAACACACACACACACCACAACATGAAGGGAAAACATATGGTTTTAAGAACCATTCTGCAAGCTAAGATACAATGGGATCGATACTTCTCACTCCTACGATAGTGCTCTAGTGCATCTACTCATCATCGATGAAGTATGAGTCATCATCGTTGGTGTAGAAGTCCATGGCATCATCCTCCAGATAGTCATCATCATTGCTGAGGTGTGAGTGAATATCCCCTGGATGTCTTCACCTTCTTCCTCTTCTTCTTTTGCTGCCAGCTGAGCTTCTTGCTCCTTGATGGTCTTCTCGAGGTCGACCACCTTCTTGCAAAGACAATCGATGGTGTGATCCTTGCGTGTTGACGGCGAAGAGACTGATGATACTTGATGAGCAGGGAGAAAGTCTGGGCCTTCTAGGCGGCAATGGCAAGGTTGTGGTTGGCGAACTCTCAAGCATTGTCCAATTCCTTCTGTCTATCATACAGCAGGAAGTCGAGGTTCTCCACTTGGCGCTTCAACTTTTGGTGACTTGGCATCTCCAGAGGCATTCCCATAGAATCACGCCTGGCATAGTGAGCAAAGCGGGTTCCTTGGATCAAGTTGACATTCTGTGCGCAAAGACGAGCGAGAGCTTCATACATTGCCATGGCTAATCCATCTAGCCAGTTGTTCTCTCTCACAGTGAATTGAATCTTTTTGGAAAGTGGTGCTTCTATCTTGCCTCAAAGATCAGCAACTACTAGCCATTGTAAATCTCCTCCTGGGGGACCATTGAGTTGAGCTCCAAAGAATTCTGGATGTGGGCGCCCAAGTACTCGACGATTGCATCAAGGTCCCTCTCGAAGATCAGTTAGCCTCCGTTTCCCAACTGGTAGAACTTGCAGTACTGAACTTCCATCTATAAGAATTTAGGATGAGAAAGTTAGTGAGGTGATCAAGTGTGTCAAATTTTATGGAGTAATGTAAGAATTTTTGAGGAACATGTATTTTTTTGAGAGAAAAAATCCCAAGGGTAAGAGAGGAAATAGGTTTTCATAAATACTCACTTCTTTGTTTTGAAACTAAGTTTTTGTTTGGACGTCCATTCCAACTAGGGTCTCCTATGGTCAGGATGGCTCTGATACCAACTTGTCAACACCCGGATTTTTAATCCCAGATGCCTGTTATGCCATACATCGCAATCCCAGGATTACCATTTTTGCGAGACATAACAGATTGGATATCACAGTACATCATCCATTACAAACCATAATAAGGTCTTACAAAAATAAAGGATCTCATGATCCAGTCTTAGTACAATCAAGTAGCGGAATAAATAGCGTAGTGGTGGGCTCCATCTTCAGTGTCACAGGCAATGCTGACGATGGGAGATGATCCTAGCTGTCGTAGCCATCCTGCTGTCTTTCCTCCTAGTAGTCCTCCTCATAGTCTGGCCACGAGAATAGCCAGGGACAAAGCCATGAGTACTCTTTAAGTACTCGCAAACTATAACTAACAAGTAAGGTAGTTCTAGTAGGACTACTAAGTTCTAAGTTTATTTGTAAAGTTAAGTTTGAAACCTAAGCTGAGTTCAGAAATAAAGAAAGTTAAAATAAAGTTTTAATTCACCTAAGTGGGAACTTAGTTGTCATAGCCACAACCATGTTGTGGTCAAGTCATGTCACAATTCATTTCATAAGTCATTTTGAAAACATCTGACAACGGAATAGTATGGCCACTCCAACTATTCATAACCACAGACGCGGCTATTCGAATAGTTTGACACTCTGCAGAGGTGGTAAACTATCACCACAAAATTCGATACATCTATTAGGGATAACCATGAATCATCATACTTAGTATGCAGATAATCAAACATAACCTTTCCTTTACACACTCTAGTATAAGCACCTCTGCTATGAGCTTGGCCTCCCAGCCATGGCCATCTACCATCCTGGGCACTGCATAGGTGGACAACATTGAGGGGTAGCCTCAGCTCAAACCTCTACTGCGAGGGAACTCATACTAATGCATATAAACTTTCGGCTAAGACTTACCCAATTCAGGTATTGTGGTTGTACGGTAAAATTGAATGGTATCGCATCCGAACCCAACCAACAGTTTTTATAAAGGGCTAAGGCTCATGCCTCAACATTTTCATCATCATAAACCATTTGTGTTTCTCAACACATGTCAAAACATCTCAATAGAATGACTCATCATTCCAAGGTTTTCATAAGCATTTTCACCAAGTATTCCCATCTAGAGTGATCAAGTTTTTGGTTTAGCTCCAACTACTAAGTTAAGAGTGTTCACTAAGGTAGAATGCTAATCTCAATCTCATGCCATAGAATGACATCTAAGTCTAACTAGATAGGCCAAGTTTTATACTCTTTATGCTATCTATAAACAAAGTAAAGAACTTTGGTAAAGTAAAAGAAAGTGAAGCTTGTAAGAAAACTTGGGATGGTATAAATCAAAAGGGTATAACCAAAGCATGCCTAATGCATCTTGCTTGGGTTATATTGCATCTAGTGATGGCTTGCAAGTTTTAGCATGCCAATAATAGCTTGCCAATAATAGCTTGCCTTGATTGGTGTGGTTGAAATTCTCCTCGTCTTCTTTGGGTAGAACTCCTCCTCCTCGTAGACTTGGTCGGTACTATCGTCTATAAATACATACGGAATACACAATCACCAAACGATACTTAACTAGTCCAGTTAGCACACTAAGGCACACACTTAATGATCTAGTATCACCACAAGACTTTAATGAACTAGTTTTATTTACTTTATTTGAGAAAAGTAATTTCTACTCATTGAAATTAATTAAGATTTAATATTATCCATTTAAAATATGGGATCATGTGGACACATGTCATCACCACATATTCTAATGCATGGGAATGTGATTTAAATATTGGATCATATTTTAATAAGTTTAAGTTTAATATTTAAATGTTTTAAAGTGACTAGAAATGCCTATATAGCATTATTTTGGTACTAGTCCAAAGTCACCGCATGCAAACCTAAATATTATTACATATTCAGATAGGTATATTCAAATGTGATTTTTGAGAGTTGGAATCAACTCAAAAGCTATTATGGTTGATTTTTGAAAAATGTTTGAATGTAGACAAGTCTCTGTTTTGTTATTTTTGCTATATGTGATATATAACTCTAATTGATTTAAATCCAACGGGCTTGGATAGAGATTTAAATTATCTTTCCGACATAATTGGAATCATTCAATTTGGTTAAGTAAATCTTTCTGAAATGATTTTCAAACTAGTGGATAGAAACTAGATTAAGTCTAAATAGAAAAATCTAAATTTGAATTCTAGGGCCAACGTGGGAATACTAACGGGCCGGCCCAGTTTCACTCCGCAGCGCAGAGAACAGCTGACAGGGGGCCCAGCATGTCAGCGGCTCTTCAAACACGAAGCGGTACGGGGCGATGTGGGCCGCATGATTAGAACTACGATCGGCATCATTAAACGACGGCGGGTCAGACAGTCGCCAATGGAACCCTAGCGGCGGGGGGGTGGTGGGGCTCCATACCAGGGGCTGTGGAAGCGTGTGGGCGATGAAGAGGCGAACGGAAGACGGTGGGGCGATGGACTCTGGGTGGGCAACTCAGGGCTCCACCTGGGGCGAACGACAGGGCGGCGCTCCGTGGGCATAACGGCTGCTCGAGCGGCTCCGGCGATGGGGTGAAGTGGTTCTGAGGGAGAGGGGAGTTGAGTGGTGTGAGGAATTGGTGCTGGGGAGGGCCCCTTATATAGGCTCGACGAGGGGACCGTGAGGGCGATGGTGAGCTTATTGGTGACGACAATACAGGGTGCTAGAGGCATGGGCAGGGTAGGCGGACGGTGGCTTGCCTCCTGGCGGTCAGCTACGGCGTGATGGCAACGCTAGGGGTGGTGGCATGTGGTCAGGAAAGGATGGCGCTCTGCACGGCAGAGGCGGTGCTCGACGCAAGGCGGTACGCTGGTCGCAAGTGGAAATGGGCGTGTCTGGGAGGTGCAGGGTTATGGTGAGCGGGCGACGCGAAGAAGGCAAGGCGCGCCAGCGGGCTTGTCGGGGACGGTGCTTTGGCGTGAGCTGGGCACGGCGCAGAGGCGGTGGGCGCGAGCTATCCTCGGTGGTCCAGGGGCTGGCAACGCTCAGGGAAGGGACCGTGGGCGTTGGTAGGGTTTGGCTGAGCTAGGGGCGTGCTGGATTGGCGTTGCGCGGTCGTTGGCACGTTGCCCGCGTTTGGCCGGTGACGACCATATTTGGGCGGCGCGCCACTGTTGCTAGCGGTGAAGGGGGAGCTGGTCTGGGCTGGGGTAGATGCTAGGGGGCCAGGTGATTAAGTGGGAGGCCAAATTGGTCGATGATCACTGTGGAAACAGTGAAGCTAATCTAGTTTTGGTTCAGTGCCTGCCATGTGTTCGACAAAATTGCCGCAAGAAGAAAAGTTTTGAATTTTGGATTCAAAATTTTTGAGTGTTCTCCACTTAAGCTTGAGATTCTATGCCTGTTTGGAAAGGTCAAAGGGAATTCATTTGTGTGGTTTTTGAAAAGGTGTGATCTATGCATATGAAATGGATTCCAATTTCAAATGCCATTTAGAATTAGTGTTTAAATGTTTTTGTAATATTTCAAAGTGGGCCTTGGTAGATCATTACTTGTACTAGCAAGGGGTGCAAAGATTCATAAATGTTTCTGTTGGACTTTGAGTTCTAGGAACACCTAAAGTGACCTAGTGGATTAAAATGGCAAAAATGACCATTTGCCTTCATTAATTCTAATTGATTTATTTTTCTTTGGACTTTGCTTGGGAATGATCTAGATGATGTTGATGAGGACATCCCTATAGTTACACCTACCCCAATTGCTAATGAAGATGTTCCAATTGCAAAGGAAGATAAATCCAATGAGATAAGGATTGGACCAATCACAAGAGCTCGTGCTAAGCTGCTAGAACAATAGGTGAACTTGTTTCTTAATGAACCTAGTGTTTTTATTAATGAGAATTTTATACTTCCTAAGTCTTTGAACTATTGCATGATCAGGTACTTAGGAGAAGAAGGCATAGCAAGGAGCGAGGAGCAAATGGAACAAGGCGTGTTGATCAATGAAGAATGCGTGAGGGAGGAGAGGAAGGAAGCGCAAGGAGTTGTCCAAGCCAAGGATCAACAAGAGATGGACCTTCTCTGCCATGGCAGAGAAAAGCCCTAGTTCTCTGCCACGACAGGAAAACGGAGTCCATCTCTGCCACGACAGGCTGCTGTGGCAGAGAAACCGACTAGAACTCGCCGCCAGCAGAGCTGGTCTGGCCGAGCCACTTGTGGCGGTTTGTATTCAGGTTGGGTGGAACCAACTCGGTTCCACCATAGGTCCGCCTTTGGACCCATAAATAGATGGGAGCGCCAGAGATTAGGTTTTCAGAACACGTTAAAATATTTTGGAGATGTTTCTTTCATAGAACCTCTGGAATTACCCTGTGTTCGAATTCTACAACTATAATTGAGTGTGATATGTTGTTCCATTGGGAATTAGTAGATTGCAAACTATCGTTCGTGGTCATGGTTGCATGCGCAAGAGTGTGGTGTTGTGAATATCCTACAAGGTTCGAGATCTGTTGCACTGGCACCAGGGATCGAGCGGGAGAGATCATAGCTACGCACTAGTTATCTATCATCCACCATATCATCGATAAGAGCTTGCTGAGAAGATCAGGCCACCCCATACATCTTGGTATCAGATTTCCTCGTTGCCTCGGTAAGCAATCCATAATCCATCCATAGATTAGAGAGTGTTTTCGTCCTATATAGTAAAAGCCCCACAAAAAGAGTTGCCATAGCCTAGATTGCATCGTAGACGAGTAATAGTTGCTGGTCGTGTTCATCCTTTAGTTTAGATCTAGATCTGTTCTTCGTAGATCTGTTTTTCTAGTCGTTTTCTAGTCAATTTCCACCATTGTTTCCGCCACCACAATGTCAGATCCGATCTAATCTAAGAGTCCTAGTCTACTACTCTTGGTCGAGTCGGAATTAAAAAAATAATAATAATAATTTTCTACCGACTCTGCCGCGGCATGGAAACAGCCTATTTTCCTGCCGCAGAGTCCTGTTCTGCCACGACTCGGATTTGCTGCCGTGGCACGTTTTTGACGTGTTTTTCTGCCGCGGCAGGATTTTCTGCCACGACACGATTTTGCCCTATTTTTCTGCCACGGCAGGAAATTTTACAAAGTGTGAATCCGTTCCTCTATGCGAGCCCACTTCCTGCCCCATTGAATGGTATACTACTTCATACTCCGTCATGTATTCATGATAGGTTCATATCGACAAGTACGGAAGCATGGGAGGAAGCCTGGAGCACCAAGCCCGAAAAGACGGAGGCTTGGAAGAGAAGACGGAAGAAGCAGCAGCTGGAGCACCGGAGTCTCCGTCCTGCACACACCGGAGTCTCCGGCCACACCGGAGTCTCCGGCCTGTAGACCCTGGACTCTCCGGACCCATCTCCCGACTGAACCTCAGATCGAGCTGGAGGACAGCCAGAAGGCCCCTCTAGAGACAACACCGGAGACAGACCGGAGTCTCCGGCCCACACCGGAGTCTCCGGACCCCACACCGGAGTCTCCGGCCTGAGCGTATGGGCCTGCGCATCGCCAGCTGGGCCCTTGGCCCATGTACCCCTTAGTCCGCCCAGACTTTCCCCTTTTATTACTAAATTACCCTTGAACTAGTGGCTGGCCTATATATAGTGCCCCCACCCCCTCATGTAACCGGAGGCATAGATGATAGACTAAAGAAAACCCCCTTTGTGGAATCTCTAGTTTTGCCTCATCCCCTTCTACCAAAGGGGATCGACTATCGTCACCACCTCGTTGGAGTTTGCATCGCGCCTCCCTTGTTGTACAAGGCCTTGGCATCGGTGTCCCTTTGCCAAGACGTCAAGACCCTCTCCAAGGTGTTCTTCCCTCTCCGTGTGGGATCGAGGGAGCACATTGACCGATCTTTCCTTGCGAGGATTCTATCGGACCGGTGGTCGCCGGCAGGAGCAATCAGCCTTATATCGTGTGAGTTTTGCGTGTGTTCGTCGTGTTCTTCACGAGGTGTGCGTCCGCTTCCGCTACCTTCTCCCTTTCCCCTCGCTTTCCCATCGATTTGACCACGAGATCCGTGAAGATCGGGCCACCCACGGGGTTACCCCATAACATCTGGTATCAGCAGCTTTTGGTTGCCACGGATTTCCCCTCGATTTGGTCTTTTTCCCCATAAATTCGAAAATTCCACAAAAAACAGCCCCAATTCGTATTTTGGATCGATCTGTGATTTGAGTGCGTTTTGGTTGGTTTTGATCCATGGATTACTTGCTAAACTTGTTGATCTACCTTCCCCTGCGTTTGCATGGCCTAATTCCATGATTTCCCCCACCAATTTGGTGTTTTGGTTTGAGTTTTTCCGCCAAAATCGTGTGCCGGACGAGTTCTGCATGTCCTGGAACCTCCACACCAGAAATTCCGGCCCCCGGACCGGAGACTCCGGCCTAGACGGGAGACTCCGGCCCCCAGACCGGAGATTCCGGTCCAGACCGGAGTTTCTTGCAAAGTCTCCGCCCCCACTGCTGACAACAAATCTTTTTCACCGTTTTGGGCATAACTTTTGCATATGAATTCGGATTTTGGTGTTCTTTAGCTCGTTTTGAAGAGGAGAAAGAGCTCTACATCATCATATCCGTGGTTCATGCTCTCTACTCCATACAAATTCCGTGAGAAAGGCGGAATCCACCAATAAAGGGTGAAGATCGGTGGGGAAAGGTATAAAAATTCCGCGACTTCTCCCCACCTGCATCCCTTTGTGAGCCACACTATCTTTGCATTCAACAAACACCTATTGAGACTAGTTCCTCCTATTATTGCTTGGGCTATGCACATTTGATACCTTGCAGAATTCCGAGCAAAAGTTATGAGCACGCTATCTCATATAGTTATCTTGTATAGTTGTTGGCACAAGGAAGGGGCAAGTGAAAAAGAAAAGAAAAGTGAAAAAAAATAGAAAAAGAAAAAGACAAATTTTTTTTGAAAAAGAAACAAGTGCCTCATAGAATAGGAAGCGCAAGCTCGATGAACATCAAATAGGTGGTACTTATTGTGCATATCTTGTAGCCCACCAATTTATTGCAATCGAACTAGTGTCTCTCCTTATACTTGTGCGACACGAGCTTATAGTCTCCGCAAGGTAATCATTTGGTTCTTAGCTCACTTTCTCCATCGCACAAGTCCCATTTATCCCACCGTGTGTGTTTCCTTGTACATATTTCCTTCTTGTGGATTGACTTGTTTTGCTTTGTAATCATCGTGGTTCTTTACTTGCCATTACAATATCTTGATTTCGGATTGTTCTTGGACACGCCACCTTCCATACCTATCCACCATAAGCTTTGTGTGTTCTTTTTAGTGGTTAGTTGGTTTTTGTGTTCCGCGTGAACTTCACTTTGCTTGGTTTTGATTGCTCTCAAGTGTTTCCACTTGCACGATACTATCTTCCAAGGTAAAGTAAGGTTTGATGTTGCATCCCTAACCCCCTTACCACTTCCATATACACCACTTGGTATTGTGAAGCATGTCTAGGAACTCCGGAACCAAGGATGATATCTATGATGAATCCACGATGAGCCACCATGCCTAGGCCTCCCCAAGAATGGATGACATGATGGAGCACTACACCGACAATGGCTCCACATGCTTGGGTGATATGGAGTTCTACAATAACTCCCCAAGAATGGAAGACTTCAAGAACGACAACGACAAGCTCCTCAAGTCGCATCGACCAAGAGGGAGCCTCCACCTCGAGAACACCAAGGTCCACCATCAAATGGACAACTTCAAGCGCGACATGGACAACGACTTTGCCAAAACCATGAGCATGATGGCAAAGACTAATGATGCTTTGTGCTCATTATAATGCCTCACCAAGAAGAGTGCCAAGGATAAGGAACATCGTCGCGAGCATCATGTGGATGACCAAGTGTGCCATCTACATCAACCTTTGGCAAGGCACGCCAATGACCTCCGTCGACACCATCATAAGGCACATTCACCTACTGCTCCAAAGACCGAAATGCCACCAAGAGCAAGCTCTCCTCCATGCCATCAAGCTTCAATGCCCAAACTTGACGTCCTAGATGACGCATGCAACCTCATGGATGAGGAGGACAAAGACCTTTACTTTGCCAAGTTGGACGAGTACGTCAAGAGGACTACACAAGCCAAGGTGCAAGAGGGCGACGACAAGGTGGAGAATGGTGAGCATGGGACTTTACCTTCACCAAAGGAAGCGCAAGGATGTGAGCACACCGAGCCTATCCCCATATGCTTGAGTGATGATGTGGTACCAATCCCATGTGAGTATGAAAGCCACTTAGCCCACTTGAGTGAAAACAAGAGTGAGATGAGTGCCGCCACCATATGTGAGATTGAGTGCTTCCACTTGGAGGGCATGAGTGATACACCGAGTGAGTTGAGAGTGGTAGTTGATAGGTCATGTGATACCACTTTGATTTCTAACAACTTACCCTCTACCTCTAGTGTGTTTTCTCATGATGTGCTAGGTTCCATGGATCAAGAAGCGCCAAGCTTGGAGATGATGATGCCTCCAACCAAGAAGATGTACATGGTGGATGAAGATGACGCCATCCCCATACATGATGAAGAAGTCGCCCACATGGAGGCCAATGCTACCACAACACCCAATTCATATGAGAGGTATGAACAAGGTAAAAATAAGGGTGTTGATGATGCCATGATCCCACTAGTGGACATCATGACTTGTGATGATTGGCATGCTATGGATGATGTTTGTGATATCACATATGCTTCATTGATATTTCCATGTGATACTTTGCCTTTGCATAATGTTGAGCATGTGAAATTATTTGATTGTGATGATGTTAACATAGAGATGACATGCTCTAAACGTTACATTGATGATATCATTGCTTGCACTTTGTTGAACAATTGCTCTTTCCAATGTTTTGCTTGCAATGATGTTACCAATAGTACCCCTCAGATAATGCTTTGTCATGAGTGTTTCACAATTTCCCCCGTTGCTTGCAATAAGTTGAATAATTGCTCTTTCACTTGTTTTGCTTGCAACAATAATTCTCATATGGTTTCTATTGAGATGCCCCCCATAGCTTTCTCAAATTTTGGAGATTTTGGTAAATGCCATGATAAGCATGTTCCCCACTTGCATACTCACCATGCACCTATGTTATACTTGATTGACGCTCATGGTGATGTGCACAAGAAGAGATACGTCATGATGGATGATGTGTTTCTCTACCATGCACACACGTTCTTCCTTTTATCTATGATGTGTGTAGGTACCCGCACAAGAATGTCAACCTCGGTTGAGCACGAGTTGACAAAAAGAGCTCTAGAGAGCATACCCCAAGTGAGTTCAAGATCGAACCCAGCTCTGATACCTTTTGCATGCTTTGCATCTTTCATGTTGACAAATTGCTCTTTCCTATGGTTTGATTGCAAGCATGTTGATGGTATTCTTCTTGTGACAATCATGTTTTGTTGCTATTGGATATTGATGCTTTGTGTGTTGCAATCAAAATGTTGAACAATTTCTCTTTCAAATGTTTTGTGTTCAACCATAATGCCATTATGAGCATGTATTGTCACGAGAGCTTCCAAGTCTCTCGTATTGTTGTTGCAACAAACATAAGGACCACTTGCTCTTTCATATGGTTTGTTTGCAAACATATTGTTTTTGTTTCCGCTCGTGATACTCATATCCCAATGATATTTGGTTTTGATGATTTGTGTGTGGCATCCAACATGTTGACCAATTATTCTTTCCAATGGTTGGTTTGCACACATAATGATGTTGTTTTGGATGTTCTTCCGCGTGTGTTTTTGCCGAATTGTCCTACTCTTGCATCAAAGATGTTGACCAATATTGTCGACTGTTTTGAGTGCCACACTAAGATGTTTTATGGAGTTTTTGAGTTTCCACATTTGGATGATGTTCAAGCAATGTCCATGCACTTTGACCTTGCATATGCATCCCGTTTGCTATACTTGAGTTGTGCTAATAGTGTTGTGAACAAGAATGGACATGCCACAAATGGCATGCTCCTCTATCACACACAAACATATGTGGCTTGGTCTTTCTTGTGTGAAGGTACTATTGCATACGCATCAACCTCTATGGATAAAGAGTTAACAAGACGAATCGAAGAGACTTACCTATGGCTACCCTTCAACGAGCCATCTCTACATCCTAAGGTGACTTCCTTATACTTGAGGAGTCATACTATAATCTTCATGAATTGGCTACGCTTCGAGTGTTGCTTCACTTTTATGGTGAGCTTTGTAGGCTTCATTGAAGGTGAAGGAACATTGAGGTGTTGTCAATACAATCATTCTGAGGACGACTATATGGTGAACCCCAGGATCAAGAAGGTCTCTCGACATCTTCTACTTTGTGATGAGCGTGTAGAGTCGAGGACGAATATTTTTGAAGGGAGGGGAGATGATGTGGCCCGACCTTCGGTCGTTACCACATCAAGGTCTCCAACCTATGCAAAGTCGTCATGGACTGCAAAGGTGAATTCGTTCCTCTATGCGAGCCCACTTCCTGCCCCATTGAATGGTATACTACTTCATACTCCGTCATGTATTCATGATAGGTTCATATCGACAAGTACAGAAGCATGGGAGGAAGCCTGGAGCACCAAGCCCGACAAGACGGAGGCTTGGAAGAGAATACGGAAGAAGCAAAGAATTGGAGCCTGAGTCTCCGGCCTACACACACCGGAGTCTCCGGCCACACCGGAGTCTCTGGCCTGCAGACCCCGGAGTCTCCGGAACCATCTCCAGACTGAACCCTAGATTGAGCTCGAGGACAGCCAGAAGGCCCCTTCGGAGATGACACCGGAGACAGACCGGAGTCTCCGGCCCACAGCGGAGTCTCCGGACCCCACACCGGAGTCTCCGTCCTGAGCGTATGGGCTCAAGACGCCTTGGCTGGGCCCTTGGCCCATGTACCCCTTAGTCCGCCCAGACTTTCCCCTTTTATTCCTAAAGTACCCTTGAACTAGTGGCTGGCCTATATATAGTGCCCCCACCCCCTCATGTAACCGGAGGCATAGATGATAGACTAAAAAAACGCTTTGTGGAATCTCTAGTTTTGCCACATCCCCTTCTACCAAAGGGGATTGACTATCGTCACCACCTCGTTGGAGTTTGCATCGCGCCTCCCTCGTTGTACAAGGCCTTGGCATTGGTGTACCTTTGCCAAGACGTCAAGACCCTCTCCAAGGTGTTCTTCCCTCTCCGTGTGGGATCGAGGGAGCACATTGACCGATCTTTCCTTGCGAGGATTCTATCGGACCGGTGGCCGCCGGTGGGAGCAATCGGCCTTGTATCGTGTGAGTTTTGCATGTGTTCATCATGTTCTTCGCGAGGTGTGCATCCGCTTCCACTACCTTCTCCCTTTCCCCTCGCTTTACCATCAATTTGACCACGAGATCCGTGAAGATCGGGCCACCCACGGATTTACCCCATAACAGATCCTAAAGACTACCTCACATGGGAGTTGAAGATTGAGAAACTCTGGCGGTTATTTGACTATCTAGAAGATAAGAAGGTCAAGCTTGCAGCATCTGAATTTTATGGTTATGCTTTGCGTTGGTGGGATGCTCTCGTGCAACATAGGAGGGAGGACAATGAACTTCCTGTGATGGATTGGCGCGAGATGAAGCAAATCATGAAGGCTCGTTTCATACCAACCAACTACTTGCGATCAGCTTTTGATAAATTGACGCAATTGAAGCAAGGCACAATGACAGTTGATGAGTACTACATGGAGATGGAGCTGCTTATGCAGCGTGCTAGAATTCGTGAGTCTATTGAGATGACCATGCAGCGATTCCTAAACAATCTGAAGTTCCCAATCAAGAGCATAGTTCGTCATCACAAGTATGAGTCCATGAATGAGCTATTGCACCATGGTAGAGAGGCCGAATCCCAGTTGGTAGAAGAGGCGAAGTCACGCGCTCATTTTCCATCCTCCAGCAGATTTTCAGCCAGATCTACTCCTAATACAGCTGCGCCAAAAGCTGCTGCTCTGTTTACACCATCGGCCCATCCAGCAAGTACACCTTCGTTTGGTTCTAATGCTCGGAAACCGACTGCTCCTGCTGCTAGTTAGGGTTCCAACATGTCTACGGCACGTACTCGTGATGTGGTGTGCCATACTTGTGGAGGTAGAGGACACTACAAGAAAGATTGTCCAAACAACAAGGTTATGTTTGTTAATGAACAAGGTGAAGTAGAAAGTGGAGATGAAGCTTCTGACACTGATCTTGATGACGGCGAGGATGGTGCTGATGCATATGCTGAGCGTGCACCAACTATTGTCGTATCTTCACGTGTACTTAGTGTGCAACCGGTTAAGGAATCCCAGCGTTGCAACTTGTTCCAAACAAAAGCTCTAGTTGGACCTAACAAAGCTTGCAAGGTAATTATTGATGGAGGTAGCTGCAGAAATCTTGCAAGTAAGGAACTATGTGCCAAACTGAATTTGACATACTTACCTCATCCCAAGCCATACTACATACAATGGTTGAGCAACAATGGTGAGATGAAGGTAAATCATATGGTACGTGTGAATTTTCAAATAGGGCCATACAAAGATTCTATTGATTTTGATGTGGTTCCTATGACTGTTTGTCACCTACTGTTGGGTCGGCCTTGGCTCTATGATCGCCATGTGCAACACAATGGCCGAGCCAATACATATCACTTGGAATTCAAAGGGAAGAAGATTACTATGCAGCCAATGACACCACAAGAGATTGTGAATGATTCTCGCCAGAAGATAGAGGTACACTTGAAGGAAGATACTACCACTCGGCGAGACTGTGTGACAGCTGTTCCTGATGTAATTGAGCCTAAATTGAGTGATATAACAAAAAGTGAGAGAGTGCCTGGGTTATTGATACTAGCCACCAAGGAGGATATGAGAGAGTTTCATGAGGATCCTACAGTCATGCCACTTGTGCTCATGTATAAGGGCGAGGTATTGGTTTCTAACGACATGACCCCTATTTCTCTTGGTGTCTCTTCTGTTTTGCAGGATTTTGGGGATGTGTTTCCAGAAGACGTACCCGCGGGTTTACCTCCATTGCTTGGTATAGAACATCAAGTGGACCTGATTCCTGGCGCCACACTTCCCAACCATGCACCTTACATGACTAATCCCAAAGAAACAAAGGAAATTCAGAAGCAAGTACAAGCGTTGCTGGATAAAGGGTACGTTCGTGTCTCTCTTAGCCCTTGTGATGTTCCTGTTATTTTAGTTCCTAAGAAAGATGGTACATGGCGCATGTGTGTTGATTGTAGAGCGATTAATAACATAACTATTCGATATCGTCATCCTATTCCACGCTTGGAGGATATGCTAGATGAATTGAGTGGTGCTGCTGTTTTCTCTAAAATTTACTTGCGTAGTGGTTATCATCAAATTAGGATGAAAGAAGGGGAGGAATGGAAAACTGCTTTCAAAACTAAATTCGGCTTGTATGAGTGGTTAGTCATGCCGTTTGGTCTTACTAATGCACCTAGTACTTTCATGTGTTTGATGAATCATGTTTTGAGAGAGTTTATTGGTCATTTTGTGGTTGTTTACTTTGATGATATACTCATATACAGCCACACCAAATCTGAACATTGCACTCATATTAGACAAGTTTTGCAAGTGTTAAGTGATAATAAACTGTATGCTAATCTTGAGAAGTGTACATTTGCAAAAGATAAGGTCATATTCCTAGGATTTGTTGTTTCTAAGCATGGAGTAGAGGTAGATCAATCTAAATTGAATCAATTCATAATTGTCCTACTCCAATGAATGTCAGTCAAGTGCGTAGTTTCCACGGTTCTGGTTTCTATATGCGCTTTGTGAAAGATTTTAGCACCATTGCTGCACCTTTGAATGATTTGACAAAGAAAGGTGTTCCTTTTATATGGGGCGCGGCCCAAGACATTTCATTTGATACATTGAAACGTTTGCTTACTTCTGCACCATTACTTGCATTACCTGATTTTTCGAAGTAATTTGAAGTTGAATGTGATGCTAGTGGTATAGGCATAGGTGGCGTTTTGATGCAAGAGGGTCGACCTATAGCTTATTTTTCTAAGAAATTGACTGGTGCTCGTTTGAATTATTCAATTTATGATAAAGAATTGTACGCACTTGTTAGAGTACTTGAGGTTTGGCAACATTATTTGTGGCCAAAGGAATTCATCATACATTCTGATCATGAAGCACTGAAATACTTGAAAGCTCAATCAAACTTGCATAGAAGATTAGCTAAATGGGTTGAGTTCATTGAGTCTTTTCCTTACATCATTAACTATAAGAAGGGAAAAGAGAATTTTGTTGCTGATGCTCTATCTAGGAAGAATATGCTATTAAGCAATCTTGATGTTAAAATTCCTGGACTAGAAGCTATTTGTGCACTTTATGCAACTGACCATGATTTTGCTGAACCATATCGTTTGTGTGCTATTAGAAACACATGGGATAAGTATCATATACATGATGGATATTTGTTTCGAGCTAACAAACTATGTATTCCAGAATCGTCGTTGCGTTTGTTCTTAGTGCAGGAATCACATGCTGGTGGTTTGATGGGTCACTTTGGGCGTGAGAAGACGTTGCTCATGCTCGCTGATCACTTCTATTGGCCCAAGATGAGGCGTGATGTGTACAGATTTGTGAGCCGATGCATTACTTGCCACAAGTCGAAATCCAAGCTGAAGCCTCACGGTTTGTATACACCTCTCTCTGCACCTACTACTCCATGGGAAGACATTAGTATGGATTTTGTGCTAGGTCTACCTAAAACTCAGAGAGGTCATGATTCTATATTTGTGGTAGTGGATAGGTTCTCTAAGATGGCTCATTTTATTGCCTGCCACAAAAGCGACGATGCGTCGCATGTTGCTAACCTGTTTTTCAGGGACATCGTGAGATTACATGGAGTACCAAAGACGATTGTTTCTGACCGTGATGTGAAGTTCATGAGCTACTTTTGGAAGACCTTATGGGGGAAGCTAGGAACAGAGCTGATGTTCAGTACTACATGCCATCCCCCAAACAGATGGTCAAACGGAGGTGGTGAATAAAACATTGTCACAGCTGCTAAGGACCATGATTAAAAAGAATCTGCGGGAGTGGGAAGAGTGTTTGCCACATGTTGAGTTTTCTTACAACAGGGCTATGCATTCAACTACTCAGCTTTGTCCTTTTGAGGTGGTGTATGGTTTCAAGCCATTGACGCCACTTGATATGTTGCCTCTACCATTACATGAGAGAGTTGATATCAAAACATGCGGATTACGTGAAGAAGATACATGAGAAGACTAGAGAGGCAATTGAGAAGAAGGGCAAGAACATTGCTGCTGCAAGGAATCAAGAAAGGAAAGAAGTGTTGTTCAAGCCTGGAGATATGGTTTGGGTACATCCGCACAAGGACAGATTTCCACTACTTCGCGAGTCCAAGTTGAAGCCACGTGGTGCTGGTCCTTACAAAGTGCTAGCCAAAATTAATGATAATGCCTACTCAGTTGATATACCTATTGAGGAGTTTGGTGGTGCTAGCAACAGTTTCAATGTTGCTGATTTGTCACCATATGCTGGAGAAGACCTTCGAGCGTCGAGTTCGATGCCTTTTGAAGGGGGGGAGATGAAGAGGACATCCCTACAGTTACACCTACCCCAATTGCTAATGAAGATGTTCCAATTGAAAAGAAAGATCAATCCAATGAGATAAGGATTGGACCAATCACAAGAGCTCGTGCTAAGCTGCTAGAACAACAGGTGAACTTGTTTCTTAATGAACCTGGTGTTTTTATTAATGAGAATTTTATACTACCTAAGTCTTTGAATTATTCCATGATCAGGTACTTAGGAGAAGAAGACACAGCAAGGAGCGAGGAGCAAATGGAACAAGGCGTGTTAATCAATGAAGAATGCGCGAGGGAGGAGAGGGAGGAAGCGCAAGGAGTTGTCCAAGACAAAGATCAACAAGAGATGGACGTTCTCTGCCGCGGCAGAGAAAAGCCCCAGTTCTCTACCACGGCAGGCTGCTGCAGCAGGAAAACGGAGTCCAGCTCTGCCACGGCAGGCTGCCGCGACAGAGAAACCGACTAGAACTCTGCCACGGCAGAGCCAGTCTTGGCCGAGCCACTTGTGGCCGGTTTGTATCTAGGTTGGGTGGAACCAACTCGGGTTCCACCATAGGCCTCCGCCCCTTGGACCCATAAATAGATGGGGGCGCCGTAGATTAGGTTTTCAGACCACGTTAAAATATTTTGGAGATGTTTCTTTCATAGAACCTCTGGAATTACCCTGTGTTCGAATTCTACAACTATAATTGAGTGTGATCTGTTGTTCCATTGGGAATTAGTAGATTGCAAACTATGGTCCGTGGTCACGGCTACATGCGCAAGAGTGTGGTGTCGTGAATATCCTACAAGGTTCGAGATCTGTTGCACTGGCATCAGGGATCGAGCGGGAGAGATCATAGCTACACACTAGTTATCTATCATCCACCATATCATCGACAAGAGCTTGCTGAGAAGATCGGGCCACCCCATATCAGATGTGGCATTCACCTTAGAATCATTTTGCAACCATTAGAACCAACAAACAAGGCAATTCAAAAAAATTCCATATTAATGCAACACACATATGCATGCTTAAATGTTTTAATAATAAAAAGTTTTTGTTAACCCTAAATTGGGTGATTTGAATCTTGATTAACCTTGATCAAAGTTTTGGGATGTTACATTGCATGTGTTTTCTTTTCACAAACCACATATGGATCCACCAGTGTCATTGCATGTGTGTTCTTTTCATGAACCACAACTAGAGTCAGTGAATGTCTGTTCTTTCCCAAAACCACACATGGATCCACCAGAGTCATTGTATTGCCTGTTCTTTTCACAAACCATAGTTAGACTCATTGGATGTCTGTTCTTTTCATAAACCACATAAGGATCCACTAGAGTCATTGGATGTGTGTTCTTTTCACAAACCACATAAGGATCCACCAGAGTTCGTTGCATGTGCGTTATTTTCACAAACCACATATGGGTCCACAGTGGCATTGCATGTGTGTTCTTTTCATTAACCACAGCTAGAGTCATTGCATGTCTATTCTTCTCACAAACCACATATGGATCCACCAGAGTCATTGCATGTATGTTCTTTTCATTAACCACAACTAGTGTCATTGCATGTATGTTCTTTCCACAAACCACATATGGATCCACCAGTGTCACTGGATTTGTGTTCTTTTCACAAACCACAGCTAGAGTCATTGCATGTGTGTTCTTTTCACAAACCACATATGGATCCACCAGTGTCATTGCATGTGTGTTCTTTTCATTAACCATAGCTAGAGTCATTGCATGTCTGTTCTTTTCACAAACCACATATGGATCCACCAGAGTTCATTTCGTGTGTGTTCATTAACCACAACTAGTGTTATTGCATGTCAATTCTTTTCATAGACCACATATGGATCCACCAGTGTTCATTGCATGTGTGTTATTTTCACAAACCACATATGGATCCACCGGTGTCATTGCATGTGTGTTCTTTTTACAAACCACATATGGATCCACCAGAGTCATTGTATTGCCTGTTCTTTTCACAAATCACAGTTAGAGTCATTGGATGTCTGTTCTTTTCACAAACCACATAAGGATCCACTAGTCATTGTATGTGTGTTCTTTCACAAACCACATATGGATCCACTAGTGTCCATTGGATGTGTGTTATTTTCACAAACCACATATGGATCCACCAGTGTCATTGCATGTGTGTTCTTTCCATTAACCATAGCTAGAGTCATTGTATGTCTATTCTTTTCACAAACCACATGGATCCACCAGTGTCACTAGATGTGTGTTCTTTTCATTAACCACAGCTAGAGTCATTGCAAGTGTGTTCTTTTCACAAACCACATATGGATCCACCAGTGTCATTGAAATGTGTTTTCTTTTCATTAACCACATATGGATCCCCTAGTGTCATTGCATGTCTGTTCTTTACATTAATCACATCTTGAGTCATTGCATGTGTGTTCTTTTCACAAACCACATGTGGATCCACCAGTGTAATTGGATGTGTGTTATTTTCACAAACCACATGAGCATGTGTGTTCTTCTCACAAACCACATATGGATCCACCAGAGTTCATTGCATGTTTTTTTTTCACAAACCACATATGGATCCACCAGTGTCATTGCATGTATGTTCTTACCATTAACCATAGCTAGTCATTGCATGTCTGTTCTTTTCACAAACCACATACGGATCCACTAGAGTCATTGGATGTGTGTTCTTTTCACAAACCACATATCGATCCTCTAGTGTCATTGCATGTGTATTCTTCTCACAAACCACATAAGGATCCACCAGAGTTTGTTGCATATGTGTTATTTTCACAAACCACATATGGGTCCACCAGTGTCATTGCATGTGTGTTCTTTTCATTAACCTTAGCTAGAGTCATTGCATGTCTATTCTTTTCAAAAACCACATGGATCCACCAGTGCCATTGCACATGTGTTCTTTTCATTAACCACAGCTAGAGTCATTGCATGTGTGTTCTTTTCACAAACCACATATGGATCCACCAGAGTCATTGCATGTATGTTCTTTCCATTAACCACAACTAGTGTCATTGCATGTATGTTCTTTCCACAAACCACATATGGATCCACCAGTGTCACTGGATTTGTGTTCTTTTCACAAACCACGGCTAGAGTCATTGCATGTGTGTTCTTTTCATTGACCATAGCTAGAGTCATCGCAAGTCTGTTCTTTTCACAAACCACATATGGATCCACTAGAGTTCATTTCGTGTGTGTTCTTTTCATTAACCACAACTAGTGTCATTGCATGTCTGTTCTTTTCATAGACCACATATGGATCCACCAGTGTTCATTGCATGTGTGTTATTTTCACAAACCACATATGGATCCACCGGTGTCATTGCATGTGTGTTCTTTTCACAAACCACATATGGATCCACTAGAGTCATTGTATTGCCTGTTCTTTTCACAAATCACAGTTAGAGTCATTGCATGTATGTTCTTTTCACAAACCACATAAGGATCCACTAGAGTCATTGTATGTGTGTTCTTTCACAAACCACATATGGATCCACCAGTCCATTGCATGTGTGTTATTTTGACAAACCACATATGGATCCACCAGTGTCATTGCATGTGTGTTCTTTCCATTAACCATAGATAGAGTCATTGTATGTCTATTCTTTTCACAAACCACATGGATCCACCAGTGTCACTAGATGTGTGTTCTTTTCATTAACCACAGCTAGAGTCATTGCAAGTGTGTTCTTTTCACAAACCTCATATGGATCCACCAGTGTCATTGAAATGTGTGTTCTTTTCATTAACCACATATGGATCCCCCAGTGTCATTGCATGTGTGTTCTTTACATTAATCACATCTTGAGTCATTGCAAGTGTGTTCTTTTCACAAACCACATGTGGATCCACCAGTGTAATTGGATGTGTGTTATTTTCACAAACCACATGAGCATGTGTGTTCTTCTCACAAACCACATATGGATCCACCAGAGTTCATTGCATGTTTTTTTCACAAACCACATATGGATCCACCAGTGTCATTGCATGTCTGTTCTTACCATTAACCATAGATAGTCATTGCATGTCTGTTCTTTTCACAAACCACATAAGGATCCACTAGAGTCATTGGATGTGTGTTCTTTTCACAAACCACATATTGATCCTCCAGTGTCATTGCATGTGTATTCTTCTCACAAACCACATAAGGATCCACCAGAGTTCGTTGCATGTGTGTTATTTTCACAAACCACATATGGGTCCACCAGTGTCATTGCATGTGTGTTCTTTTCATTAACCGTAGTTAGAGTCATTGCATGTCTATTCTTTTCAAAAACCACATGGATCCACCAGTGCCATTGCATGTGTGTTCTTTTCATTAACCACAGCTAAAGTCATTGCATGTGTGTTCTTTTCACAAACCACATATGGATCCACCAGTGTCATTGCATGTATGTTCTTTTCATTAACCACAACTAGTGTCATTACATGTATGTACTTTCCACAAACCACATATGGATCCACCAGTGTCACTGGATTTGTGTTCTTTTCACAAACCACGGCTAGAGTCATTGCATGTGTGTTATTTTCATTAACCATAGCTAGAGTCATCGCATGTCTGTTCTTTTCACAAACCACATATGGATCCACTAGAGTTCATTTCGTGTGTGTTCTTTTCATTAACCACAACTAGTGTCATTGCATGTATGTTCTTTTCATAGACCACATATGGATCCACCAGTGTTCATTGCATGTGTGTTATTTTCACAAACCACATATGGATCCACTGGTGTCATTGCATGTGTGTTCTTTTCACAAACCACATATGGATCCACCAGAGTCATTGTAAATCCTGTTCTTTTCAGAAATCACAGTTAGAGTCATTGCATGTATGTTCTTTTCACAAACCACACAAGGATCCACTAGAGTCATTGTATGTGTGTTCTTTCAGAAACCACATATGGATCCACTAGTGTCAATTGCATGTGTGTTATTTTCACAAACCACATATGGATCCACCAGTGTCACTGGATGTGTGTTCTTTTCATTAACCACAGCTAGAGTCATTGCTAGTGTGTTCTTTTCACAAACCACATATAGATCTACCAGTGTCATTGAAATGTGTGTTCTTTTCATTAACCACATATGGATCCCCCAGTGTCATTGCATGTGTGTTCTTTACATTAACCACAGCTTGAGTCATTGCATCTATGGTCTTTTCACAAACCACATGTGGCTCCACCGGTGTCATTGGATGTGTGTTCTTTTCACAAACCACATGAGCATGTGCGTTCTTCTCACAAACCACATATGGATCCACCAGTGTCATTGCATGTGTGTTCTTTTCACAAACCACATATGGATCCACCAGTGTCATTGCATGTGTGTTCTTTCCATCAACCATGTCTAGAGTCATTGCATGTCTGTTCTTTTCACAAACCACATGGATCCACCAGTGTCATTGCATGTGTGTTCTTTCCATTAACCACAGCTAGAGTCATTGCATGTGTGTTCTTTTCAGAAACCACATATGGATCCACAAGTGTCATTGCATGTGTGTTCTTTTCATTAACCATATATGGATCCCCTAGTGTCATTGCATGTGTGTTCTTTTCATTAACCACAACTAGGGTCATTGCATGTGTGTTCTTTTCACAAACCACATATGGATCCACCAGAGTTCATTCCATGTGTGTTCTTTTCACAAACCACATATTGGTCCACCAGTGTCATTGCATGTGTGTTCTTTTCACAAACCACATAAGGATCCACCAGTGCCATTGGATGTGTGTTCTTTTCACAAACCACAAGAGCATGTGTGTTCTTCTCACAAATCACATATGGATCCACCAGAGATCATTACATGTGTGTTCTTTTCACAAACCACATATGGATCCACAAGTGTCATTGCATGTGTGTTCTTTTCATTAACCACAACTAGAGAAATTGCATGTATGTTCTTTTCACAAACCACATGGATCCACCAGTGCCATTGCATGTGTGTTCTTTTCATTAACCACAGCTAGAGTCATTGCATGTGTGTTCTTTTCACAAAACACATATGGATCCACCAGAGTTATTGCATATCTGTTCTTTTCATTACCCACAACTAGTGTCATTGCCTGTATGTTCTTTCCACAAACCACATATGGATCCACCAGTGTCACTTGATGTGTGTTTGTTTCATAAACCATAGCTACAGTCATTGCATGTGTGTTCTTTTCACAAACCACATATGGATCCACCAGTGTCATTGCATGTGTGTTCTTTTCATTAACCACAAATAGAGTCATTGCATGTGTGTTCTTTTCACAAACCACATATGGATCCACCAGAGTTCATTTCATGTGTGTTCTTTTCACAAACCACATATGGATACTCCAGTGTGATTGCATGTATGTTCTTTTCACAAACCACATATGGATCCACCAGTGTCATTGCATGTGTGTTCTTTTCTTGAACCACAACTAGAGTTAGTGAATGTCTGTTCTTTCACAAACCACACATGGATCCACCAGAGTCATTGTATTGCTTGTTCTTTTCACAAACCACAGTTAGAGTCATTGCATGTCTGTTCTTTTCACAAACCACATAAGGATCCACTAGAGTCATTGGATGTGTTTTTTTTTGACAAATCACATATTGATCCACTAGTGTCATTGCATGCGTGTTATTTTCACAAACCACGTAAGGATCCACCAGTGTCATTGGATGTGTGTTCTTTTCACAAACCACATCTGGATCCACTAGTGTCATGAAAATGTGTGTTCTTTTCATTAACCGCATATGGATCCCCTAGTTTCATTGCATGCGTGTTCTTTTCATTAACCACAACTAGAGTCATTGGATGTGTGTTATTTTCACAAACCACATATGGATCCACCAGTGTCCATTGCATGTGTTCTCTTTTCACAAACCACATATGGATCCACCAGTGTCATTGAATGTGTGTTATTTCCATTAACCATAGCTAGAGTCATTGCATGTCTGTTCTTTTCACAAACCACATGGATCCACCATTGTCATTGCATGTGTGTTATTTTCATTAAGCACAGCTAGAGTCATTGCATGTGTGTTCTTTTCACAAAACACATATGGATCCACCAGAGTTATTGCATGTCTGTTCTTTTCATTACCCACAACTAGTGTCATTGCCTGTATGTTCTTTCCACAAACCACATATGGATCCACCAGTGTCACTTGATGTGTGTTTGTTTCATAAACCATAGCTACAGTCATTGCATGTGTGTTCTTTTCACAAACCACATATGGATCCACCAGTGTCATTGCATGTGTGTTCTTTTCATTAACCACAAATAGAGTCATTGCATGTGTGTTCTTTTCACAAACCACATATGGATCCACCAGAGTTCATTTCATGTGTGTTATTTTCACAAACCACATATGGATACTCCAGTGTGATTGCATGTATGTTCTTTTCACAAACCACATATGGATCCACCAGTGTCATTGCATGTGTGTTCTTTTCTTGAACCACAACTAGAGTTAGTGAATGTCTGTTCTTTCACAAACCACACATGGATCCACCAGAGTCATTGTATTGCTTGTTCTTTTCACAAACCACAGTTAGAGTCATTGCATGTCTGTTCTTTTCACAAACCACATAAGGATCCACTAGAGTCATTGGATGTGTTTTTTTTTGACAAACCACATATTGATCCACTAGTGTCATTGCATGCGTGTTATTTTCACAAACCACGTAAGGATCCACCAGTGTCATTGGATGTGTGTTCTTTTCACAAACCACATGAGGATGTGTGTTCTTATTACAAACCACCTATGGATCCACCAGAGTTCGTTGCATGTGTGTTCTTTTAACAAACCACATATGGATCCACCAGTGTCATTGCATGTGTGTTATTTCCATTAACCATAGCTAGAGTCATTGCATGTCTGTTCTTTTCACAACCACATGGATCCACCAGTGTCACTGGATGTGATGCAGCCTGTCCTACGGACGCTCCTACATCTACACCAACTACTCCCCCAAGTGGACCCATGACTCGTGCCCGAGCCAAACTCCTACAAGCTAAGGTAAACTCTCTCCTTTCCTCGTGCCAATTTGATACCTCCTTGGATGGTGTTCTACTTCATGCAACTACTCTATGCATCATCGGGTACGAAGCCTAGACACATCACCAAGCACCCAAGGATGGAGAACAAGGAGCAGAGCATGAAGCAGAAGCTGCTGGAGATGCTTAGACCCTAAATGACTGGAGTCTCTGGTCTGCTTATACCGGAGTCTTCGGCCTGCCAAAGTCTGCGGTCTGAAGACCTCAGAGACTCCGGCCCAATCTCCGGTCCGACCCCCTGCACCGGGCCCTGGGACAATCTGAAGGCCCCTCCGGAGGCTAGTCCGGAGGCTACACTGGATTCTCTGGCCTAGACCGGAGTCTCCGTCCTGCACACCGGAGTCTCCGGTCCGACCGATAGCAGGCATGAAAAGGCCTTTGGGCCTACGACCCATGTACCCCTTAGTCCGTCCAGAACTTGTCTTTTATTCCTAAAGTACCCATGTTTAAGTGGCTGGCCTATATATAGTCCACCACCTCCATTGTAAACCCTAGGCATGATATTTGGAATTAGTGGAAACCCCTTGTGGATTTATCTAATTCTTGCCTCATGCTCCTTTGACAAAGGAGCACCAAATATCCCAACCTCGTTGGAGTTTGCATCGTGCCTCCACGTTGTACACGGCCTAGGCATCGGAGTCCCTTTGCCTAGACGTCAAGATCTCACCGAGTCTCCCATCTCGCCGTGCCGGTTCGAGAGAGAGTCCTCCGCCCGTCGCCGATCCTAGGGATTGCGCCGGACCGGTCACCACCGGCGTGAGCTATTGGTGTGTATCGTGGTTTTGCGTGTGTTTGTTCATCGTGTTCTTCGTGCGTGAGTTTGTCGTGTTCATCCTCCCCTCCTTTCCCCGCACTCCATCCTCGATTTGAGTGGGATTCGTGAAAGATCGGGCCACCCTAGAGGTTTGCCCTCAACATATTGGTATCAAGATCTTCGTTGCTCACGAATTCCCCCACAAAATTTTCTTCTATTCACCAAAAATTCGAAAATCCCCAAAAAAGAGCCCCATATTTGCCTTTGGATCGATCTCTTGATTTGGAGTGTTATTTGTGGTTTTGATCCGACCAAACCTTGTCTTAGGAGTTGGTCTAGCTTTATCCTGCGTTTTCCCAGCCCAATTTGGCCAATTTTTCACGGATTTGAGGACCCAAGGCATGGATTTCTGCTCAAGAACACGAGCAGTTCGCGATCTGACTCCACACCGGAGTCTCTAGCCTACCCACATCGGAGTCTCCGGCCTGGACCGGAGTTTCTGGCTTGAGACCACGGATTCTTCGGCCCTGACGCCTGATTTTGACAGTTTTGCCTCTAATCTGGCATTGGCTAATTTCCACTTGTTTGTTTGTGCCCGTGTGCGTGTCGTCAACTAACAGTAAGCTTCCGCATCAACAAACCCGCGCTCATCGACACCACGGCCCACGAACATCATCCCGCACCCCCGACGCCAAGTTCATCATCACCAACGAAGGTATAACTTGCGTCACCTTGTTAACCCCTTTCTTCCTTTGTGTGTACCTATCCCATGAGAGTGGCTCATCTTGTGTTTGCTTGAGCATTGTGCATTTGTCCTTGGATAGTGAGAGTGCAAGAGCAATATCAAGTGTGACTAGGTAGCATCAAGGGAGAGCAAAAGAAAGAAAAGATACAAAGCAAAAGAAAAAGAAAAATAGGCTTCCCTTGCAAAAGAGAGTCTCAAAGCTTGTAAGCAAGAGAAGAAGAAGAAGAGCGCCCAAGGCAAGTGCACAAATCCGTTGCTCATTTTTCCTCTTTGCAAACGAGCCACGGTCTCTCCTTGCATTGGCATGACAACGAGCTTAGTCTTTGTTAGGACATTTTGTTTGCTCATTTTCATAGTCGTGTCAATCCCAACTATCTCCACGTGTGTGTATATAGTCGTAGGTTCCCGTCACCATTTTGAGTTGTTGACCTTCGCCTTTGACTTGAGTTTTGGTGGATTTTACCCACATTTGACTATCCCTTTTCTTTTGGTTGGTTCTTTGGCATTCCACAATCCTAACCTACCACCAACTAGCTTTTGAGAGTTAGTTCTTTCTTTAGTGTGAGTTTTCTTTGCAAATCCACTTTGCACGCTTATAGCTCTCACTTGTGGTTTCTAGTTTGGTGCAATCCCCAAGGTGAGGTACAAGGCTAACACCACCATATTCCACTTCCATATACAATACTTGTGTGTCTTGCATGATGGATAGGCATGGTGAGTCGAGCCAACCACCTCCCCAAGAAGAAGATCAAGGACCGTACATGACACGCGCAAGTCACTTCATCGTCCACCAAGAGTTCCATGAAGGTTGCCAAGCCCTTGAGACGCGACAAGATGAACAATTTGGCAAGACGCAAGCCGAGTTCAAGAACATCGACAACCTCTTTGATGGCCTCGAACAACAAATGCACGCAATGCATCACAACTTCGGCCACCAAAATGAAGCTCTTCAACGCTCCATCGCCGAAACAAATGACAATCTTCGAAGCCTCATCGACGGAATTGTTGGGTTCGCAGCATAGAAAACAAAAAATTTCCTACGGTGTGAACTACACGCCAAGAACTATCTACTAGGTACAAAGCAAACGGGTGGACATACATCCATAGAGAACTTACCCTCGAAGACAACGAGCTTTGTTAACGAGTAGGAACTCGTGGTTGATGTAGTCGCACACTTGCCGATCTCAAGATCGTGAGGAAGTCTGAGCGCCGCAACTCAGCAGCGCATCCGCACTCGCACACACGTTCAAGCCACCGGACAAGCTCCACCTCCTCGCTCCAGCGATCCAAATGAGCAAAGAACTCCTTCCTGCATTTAAATGCCACGGGAACATGTATCTCGCTAATCCGAGACCATGGGGAAATAATTCTAGAGGGGAGAGATCCTTCACAAGGAGGTGTGAGGATGAAGGAGGAATGGGTGGCCTTTATAGGAGGAGGGGTGCCCTGTCTCCATGGCGGCGCATGGAGGTGACCCTCACCTCCCCCATTCATGTGGTGGTAACTCCTCATTAAAATGCCTCTTCACATTCCCTTTTAAAGTCTCCACTTTAAATGCATTAAGTTTCTCCAAATTTAATGCTCTCATTTAATAAAACTCTTTTATTAAATTTATTCAGAATTTTTAATTACTTTAATTAACAAAATTCACATATAGCTCATACAATATTTCAATATCACATGCGTAACCACCTTCGCAATTTCACCAAACAATTTCCGGTTTCTATTGAACAATTCCTGCTTTGCAATTCTTTCGTCTTCAAACATATGTGCTCCAAAATGGTGTCCTAACTCTTAAGTGTGCCACCCTACGGTTCGCGAATAATGCAGACATGATCGAGACCCTTCTTTGATCAATAATCAGCGGGACACGAGATCCGTGATCGACTCTACACATTCAACGATGACTCCTGTGATCGTGAGAACCTTTAACGCTTGTAACTAAATCCCTTTGTCTCTCGATATATTACATGTCCGAGATTCGATCATCGATATCTCCATACCTAGTTTGATCTCGCAATCGACATGCACTCTTTTCTCGTTCCCGTGATATAACATTCTAGTGATCACATCACTTGCTTGCAAGCTATCCTAATGTGATATCACCGAGAGGGCCTAGAGTATATCTATCCGTCATCTGGATTGACAAATTCCACTCTTGATCCATGAGCCTCAACATAACACCTTCGTATAATGAACCCATCTTTATAGTCACCCTGTTACGGTGTGACGTTTGATGTTATCAAGATACTCTTCCGGTGTTAGCAATTAACATGATCTCATGGTCTAAGGATAAAGATTACTTCGTATGATGTTATAGCAATATAAACACAATGACTTGATCGTAATGCTATACTTCGGATGAATGTTCATCACATCATTCCACCAATGGTGTGACCTTGTTATTAACAACATCCAATGTCCATGATCAGGAAACCTTGATCATCTTGTTAATCAACAAGCTAGTCTATAAGAGAGGCATGACTAGGAACCCTTTTTGTTTATTAAACACACATGTATTGATGTTTCCTATCAATACAATTATAGAATGCAAAATAAACATCTATCATATACAAGGAATACATAATAACAACTTTATTATTGCCTCTCAGGGCATATTTCCTTCAGGAATGGCAAGACCGCGTTCACATGCATCAATCTCTTCAAGCTCTTCGCGTCATCATGCTCCTGCTCACCAAGATCTTCACCCAAGTGCTCCAAGATGCAATGATGCACCCGTGGTTGAAGATGGAAGTTCTTCGAACTATGTACTTTCCCCATGGCACGCCGCAACGTCAAGCTATGATGGTGACTTCTCTCCAAGGCCAAGAGCAAGGCAAGAAGCACACCGTCATCACGCAAGGGCATTAGTGATCCAACAAGAGCAACCACAAGAATACCCACAAGAGCAACCACAAGTCTACCACCATCGACCGCGACACATACTTGACACAACAAGTGATGACTCCAATTTGGAGAATCAAGCTCGTCATCGACGTGAAGCTCTCCAAGATCCTCCTCCTCGTCATCAACATCATGAACGTCCGCACCGACACCATGGTCATCATGAGGCGCCTCCCCCACCTCAACAAAACTTGGAGCGTCAAGTGATACAAGTTGAGCGACGCCCGCCACGTCAAGAGGCTCACGACTATGTTCTTCGCCGTGAGGCCCATGTGCCTAACCAACATCACCAACCAAGGAACGAGCCTCCTCTTCATCATCAACTATGTCATGAGGCTCCACATCCTCAACAACCTCATGGGGCCCAAGTGCCTCAACACTGTCAACAACCGCGCCAAGAGCAAGAGCAAGATCCTCAACAACAATATCAAGAGCAAGCTCCGCAACAAGGTCGCGAGAACCAAGTTCCACTACATCATCCACAATATCATCAACAAGGTCACCAAGATCGTCGCAATGACCACAATGATGAAGAAACTTTTGGCAAGCTCAAGTTCACAATGCCTAAGTTTACTGGATCCAATGACCCCGAAGAATACCTCTCATGGGCACTCAAAGTCGACAAGATCTTCCTCATGCACAACTATAGCAACGAGAAGCTAGTCGCTATGGCTTCGCTTGAGTTTGATGACTACGCCAACCTTTGGTGGGAACAAGTTCAAGTTGCTCGTGACGCAAGGCAAGAGCCTCCAATCACAACATGGCATGACATGAAGGCTCACATGAGATCCCGGTTTGTCCCCGCGCATTACACGCGTGACCTCTTCAACAACCTTCAATCCCTTCATCAAGGGACAAAGACCGTGGAAGAGTACTTCAAGGAAATGGAACTCAAATTGATTCGCGCCAACATTGATGAGCACATGGAGCAAACAATGTCACGTTTCCTTATTGGCTTGAATCACCCAATCAAGCGCATCGTCGAGTTCCAAACATACAACACCATGGTTGAGCTTGTGCACATTGCAACAAAGGCTGAACGTCAAGTGCAATAGGACATCAAGTACAACAAGACCAAGACGTATTTCACCTAGAAGCTCCTCAAGTACCTCCAAGCCTTCCTTCAAGCCGACACTTCCTCAAGGAAAACTGCCCCCAAGTGGCAAACAAGCAAAGAGTGATACACATTTCAATGGTGAATGCTACAAGTGTGGAGGTAAAGGACACAAGTCGGCCAAATGTGGAAACAAGAAAGTCTTGTTCATCCATGACAATGGTGATGAAGAGTATTTGAGTGAAGATGAATTTGATGCCCGAGTCAAGGAAGCAATGGCAAAGCAACGAGTGGAAGATGACCAAGAATTCCTCATGTGTGAACATGACGCAAGTCCATCGCTTGTCATCACAAGGATCTTGACCACTCAAGCACAAGAGCATGAAGACCAATGCTGCAATATATTCCAAACTCGAGCCGGCATCAATGGCAAATCTATCAAGGTGATCATTGACGGAGGGAGTTGTCACAACCTTGCTAGCACCAAGTTGTGTGAGAAGCTCAACCTCACCCTCCATCCGCACAAGCACCCCTACCACGTCCAATGGCTAAGTGACCAAGGGTCCGTCAAGATCAAGCATACCGTATCGGTCTCTTTCTCCATTGGTCCTTACAAAGATACGGTGGAGTGTGATGTGGTTCCTATGATAGTTTGCCACATGCTTCTTGGTCAACCATGGCAATTTGACAAGGTTGCGCAACATGATGGTCGCACCAATGTAAACACCTTCAAATGGATCAACAAAACATGTGTTTTCTAACCGATGACTCCTAGCCAAATAATTGCGGACAATGCAAAGGCTTTAGCGAGTGCGCAAAGCACAACACCTACTTGTGAGAAGAGCAGTGAGAGAGAGAACCACCTCATAGTGAGTGAGAGCCACAAGCCAAACTCGAGTGGAAAAACTAAGAGTGTTCTCCTTGCCACCAAAAGTGAGATGAGAGATGTTCGGAACAACCCATCCATCTTGCACTATGTCCTCCTTTGCAAGGGACTAGCGCAAGGAACTAATGAATTAACCAATGTTCCTCCATCTTTGACGATTGTTTTACAGGAATTCAAGGATGTGTTCCCCAAAGAGCTTCCTCATGGACTACCTCCACTTCGCGGCATCGAACATCACATTGACCTCATCCCCGGTGCACCACTTCCCAACCGCGCCGCTTACCGCACGAACCCGGAAGAGATAAAGGAGATTGAACATCAAATCAACCAACTCGTCTCCAAAGGTTTTATCCAAGTTAGTACTAGTCCAAGTGCCGTACCCGTGATACTTGTTCCAAAAATGGATGATACGTTACGGTTATGCATGGACTGCCGTCCAATCAATGCTATCACCGTGCATTATCGACATCCCATACCACATCTCGTTGACATGCTTGATGAATTGTGTGGAGCCACTATTTTTTTGAAAATTGATCTTCGTAGTGGTTACCATCAAATACGCATGGCTGAAGGTGATGAGTGGAAACCTGCCTTCAAGACCAAACTTGGTCTCTATGAATGGTTGGTTATGCCCTTTGGTTTATCTAATGCCCCATCCACCTTCATGCGCCTCATGAATCATATCTTGTGTTCTCTCATTGGAAAAAGTGTTGTTGTCTATTTCGATGATATTCTTGTTTATAGCAAATCACTTGAGGACCATATAACACATTTCAAGGAAGTTTTGCAAATCCTTCGACATGAAAAGCTTTATACTAATCTTCCCAAGTGCACTTTTGCTAAAGACAAGTTGATTTTTCTTGGATTTGTCGTTTCTTCGAAGGGAATTGAAGTTGATGTTTCCAAGGTAAATGTTATGGGTCTCCTTGTGGATTTACCCTTGGAGTGGCCCGATCCTCACGGATTTGAGGCGAAAGTGAGGGAAAACACGATGAACACAACTCTAATGCAAGGTAAAGATACAAAAACACGCCAAATCACACCCAATTCGATTTTCTCCTATTGGTTCGAACAACCAATCCAATAGAATCCTCAGCGAGAGACCTTGCGGTAGAATCACCAAAGGAGAGATCGACAAGCGGATGGTAGAATCCAAACCAAGGAGAGAGTAGCAACCAAGTAGAATCCCAAAGGAGAGAGACCAAGCACTACTAGAATCCTTGATAGGGAGAGACCAAACACTTGAGGAGGGTCTTGACAACTTGGAGAAGGGCACCGACTCCAAGGCCTTGTACAACTCATAGATTTACTATTGAGAGGGGGTTCCCATCTAGGGTTAGGCACATGCCTTAATTCATCATCATCTCTAGGGTTTCAAGGAGGGGGTGGGGGCATATATATAGGCCAGCCACGAGCTAGGGGTAAAATAGGCATAAACAGGAAGTTTGGGACGTTACATGGGCCAAGCCCAGCTTGAGGCACGTAGGCCCATGATGCTTGGTCCGAAGACTCCGGTCGATCTCCGGTTCAGCTTCCGGAGGGGGTCACTGACTGTCCCAGGCGCTGGTTCGGGGCTCGGTCTAGAGACTCCGGTGTGGTAGACCGGAGACTCCGGTCTGCTAGTCCGGAGACTCCGGTCCTGTTTCAGCAGCTTCTTGCGTCTTCTCCTCCAGGCCTCTTGCTTGGGTGTCTTGGCTCTAGCGCCATCCTTGCTGCATCTCCTTGGCATCATGTTCATGGACCTAGTCACATCATGGGCATTTGTCTCAAGTAGGATTCCATTCGCATAATAACCAACAAGAGGCAAAGCATGGAAGGAGTTCACCTTTGGAGTGATGATTAGCGTGGCATGATGTGGACCAAAGGTGGTTTCCGTATGTTGGGCTACATCATCTCCCCCGCTTGAAAATGAGTCGACCTCGACGATGTTCGTTCATCATGCAAGGAAGGAGGTGTGTCCTTGGCCTTGTTCTTGTACATGGTCAGATCACCGGTGTCGAAGACATTCTCAAACTTGTTGAAGAGCTTGTGGTACATCTTGCCATCATGTTGTGGTTGGAGATCTTGTAGCCTTCTCCTTGTAGTTGGTGATGTATCTTGGGTACCTTGCAAAACCGACAACAAAGAGAGAGAATTGTATGAATGATTGTTAGTATGGGTCACACTCAAGTCTCTCTTCTCACATTTTGTGGCTTGTGTCGTGGCACTCATGATTTTTCCACTCATTTTTGGCTTGTGGCACTCACTCTCTTGATGGTGGTTCACTCTCTCACCACTCGTCTCACAAGGGTCCTTAGCTTGCTTTATCTTGTTAATGGGTGTCATGTTGGATGCGATGACTTGGCTAGGCGTCATGGGTTGGAGCACAAATTTCTTGTCGTTCCACTTGAAGGAGTATTGGTTGGTGGAACCATGATGTATTGCTTCTCTATCGTATTGCCATGGCCTTCCAAGTAGCATGTGGCACACGGACATTGGCACGACATCACACTCGACGGTGTCTTCATATGGTCCAATCTTGAAGGAGACGTGGACCTTTGATGTTATCTTGAGTGTTCCATTGTCATCAAGCCATTGGACATGGTAGGGGTGAGGGTGCTCTATGCATTGCAACTTTAGTTTCTCACAAAGCTTCAGACTTATGAGGTTTGGCAACTACCTCCATCGATGATCACTTTTATGGACTTGCCATCAATTCCGGCACGAGTTTGGAAGATATTGAGGCGTTGGTCCTCTCTTGGGATGGAGTTTGTTGGCGAGATTTGTGCTATGACAAGTGCGGGCCCCGGATCATGCTCGCATACAAGTGTGTCATCCTCTTCCATTGGGGCTGTCCTTGCAATAGCTTGTTGAGTGAGAGCTTCATACTCCTCTTCACTTACGGAGTAGGTTGCGCCATTCTCATCCGTAAGCATCACTCGTGAGTTGGTGCATTCATATGACTTGTGACCTTTCACTCCACACTTGAAGCAAGTGACTTGACTATCCGATGTAGTGTTGGAGGAGGGTGCTAGCACGGTCTTTGCTTGCTTGGATGAGCTCGTTGCTTGGTTTGTTGGCTTTGCGGGAGCATTTGCATTGATGGATGCAAAGTATGACTTGGGCTTTTCGTATGCATTCCTCTTTTGCAAGTGTCGCTCAGCTTTGGTAGCTTGATGGAGGAGCTCGGTGAGGTTTTTGTATGGTTGAAAGTCAACAATCTTCCTTATTGGGTGGCTCAAACCGTTGAGGAACCTTGCTATGGTTTGCTCTTCGAGTTCTCTCACATCAGCTCGCATCATGGTTTTCTCCATTTCCTTGTAGAACTCTTCAATTGACTTGGTGCCTTGTTTCAAGTTTTGTAGCTTGTCGAAGAGATCTTAGCGATAATGCTAGGGGACGAAGCGTGTGTACATCACTTCCTTCATCTCGGTCCAAGTTTCAATTGGAGGTTCCTCATTCTTCTCGGGGTTCTTTTGGAAGTCTTCCCACCAAACATTTGCATAGTCCTCAAACTCAAGGGATGCCATTGCAACTTTCTTCTCTTTGGAGTAGTTGTGGACTCGGAAGATCTTGTCAACTTTGAGCTCCCAATCAATGTATGCATCGGCGTTTTCTTCTCCCTTGAACTTGGGCATAATGAACTTGAGCTTCCCAAACTTGCCCTCTTCATGTTCATGGTGGTAGTTGTGGCGATCCTGCCTTATGCTCGCTTAACTTGGTGCACGTGGTGGTGGAGGATGAGCTTGATTTTCTCGAGGACGTGGTTGAGGAGGAGCTTGATGCGCAAAGTCTCTTCCACGCCTTTACTCGGGATCATTTGCATTCATTGGTTGTTGATGACGATGGTAGGGTTGAGCATAGCAGTCGTTGCGTCTCGCGCGGTGTGCAGCCTTGGCATCATCACTTGTATCCCATTGTGGTGCTCGATGAACTTGTCGTTGATGGCGATGGTCATGGTTCCGGTGTTGGCGCCTATCAACGTGGTTGTGTTGACCATGGCGTTCTTGTTCTTGGGGTGGTGGTGGCGCTTGTACCATAGCTTGTTGTGGAGGGTGGCCATGTTCTTCTTGGTTTTGCGGCTGCGCCTGGTGATCATGGTGTCGATGACGTCTTGCGTGGTGTGGTTGTTGATGTTGTGGCTCAACCACTTGTTCATGGCGATGACGAGCTTGATGTTCCCCATTGTGGTGGTGGGGTTCTCCATGATGAGAATGGGGGCGCGTGGAGTTGCCATGATGACTTGAGGAGCGCGCGCGAGACAAACTTGACAAGCTTGAATGGTGTCCATGACGGTTGCCGAGGTTGGCAATAGCTTGGTGAAGAGCTTGGAATTGAGCATTGTGCTCCACTTGGCGTTGCCGGTCATGGTAGTCGAATTCTCGAAAAGTTTCATCAAGCCGGTTCTCAAGCCTCTCAAATTGGGCATTAAATTCTTGGCGTTGCACCCATAAGTTGTGCCGCGTGGCAAAACCATCTTGGTTGTTGAAGTTGCCATCTCTGCTTTCTCCGCTTTCCCTAGACATGTTGTTTGACCACAAGTGAAACGAGGGTGGTATTGGTGGTATGGTATGTGCTACCTTGCCTCACCAAGTCAAAAATTGGAAAGGTTGTTCTTGCCGAGATCAAAGTGAATACACAAGACACACACACAAAGGCCTATGGTGGATGGGTAGGAAGGTGGATAGCAAATGGAACAACCAAATGAAAAGGTTATTGTCAAAAGTGGGTAAAATCCAACCAAAAACAAAGTCAAAGGAAAAGGTCAAAAGGGTGACGAGAACCTACGACTATGCACACACGGTGGAGATTAATGTGGCTAACATGACTATGAAAATGAGCAACGAACAAAGTTGGTCCTAACGAAGACTAATGCTCGGTGTCGTGCCAACACTAGGAGAGACCATAGCCCATTTGCCAAAAGATGGAGAAGCAACAGATTTGTACGCTTGCCTTTCTCTTGCTCGGACTCTTGCTTAGAAGCTTTGGACTCTCTTTTGTATTGGTATCTTTCTCTTATCCTTTTGCTTATAAGCTTTTTTTTGTACCTCTTTCTTTGCTATGCTATGGAGTCAAGTTTATGTTATTGCCTCTACACTATGGATTATGCAAGAGCAAGCGCACAATGCTTCGACAAACACAAGATGAGCTACTCTCGATAGGATAGGTAACACACAAAGGAAGAAGGGGTTAACAAGGGTGGTGCAAGTTATACCTTGTGGTGATGTCGCACTTGTAACCATTGGTGGAAGGATGGTTCGAGTTCCGTGGTGTCAATGTCGAGCGCGACGCGTTGCGGAAGCTTTTGTTAGTTGACAGACACGCACACGAAACACAAACGTCAAAAGGAAATCAGTCGAAAAAGGAAAAGGGGGCCAAAATTTTTTTCCAGGGCCAGAGACTCCGGTGTTGCTCGTCCGGACACTCTGGTGTAGGCCGGAGACTCCGGTCTAGAGTCTGCACGACGAACATCTTGTGTTCTTGAGCGGAAATTCGGCCCTTGAACCCTCAAATCCATAAAATTTCGACCAAATTGGGCTAGGAAACGCAGGGCACAAGTAGACCAACTCCAAAGACAAGTTTCTATTGGACTAAAACCACAATCAACTCACCAAAACAAGAGATCGATCCAAAGGCAATTTGGGGCTATATTTTTGGTATTTTTCAGTTTATGGTGGAAATCGAAGGGTGAAGTCAAATCCATGGCAACCAAAAGCTGCTGATACCAGTTGTTATGAGTCTCCTTGTGGATTTACCCTTGGAGTGGCCCGATCCTCACGGATTTGAGGCAGAAGTGAGGGAAAACAAGATGAACACATATCTAATGCAAGGTAAAGATACAAACACACGCCAAATCACACCCAATTCGATTTGCTCCTATTGGTTCGAACAACCAATCCAATAGAATCCTCAGCGAGAGACCTTGCGGTAGAGTCACCAAAGGAGGGATCGACAAGCGGACGGTAGAATCCAAACCAAGGAGAGAGTAGCAACCAAGTAGAATCCCAAAGGGGAGAGACCAAGCACTACTAGAATCCTTGATAGGGAGAGACCAAACACTTGAGTAGGGTCTTGACAACTTGGAGAAGAGCACCGACTCCAAGGCCTTGTACAACTCATATATTTACTATTGAGTGGGGGTTCCTATCTAGGGTTAGTCACATGTCTTAATTCATCATCATGTCTAGGGTTTCAAGGAGGGGGTGGGGGCATATATATAGGCCTGCCACGAGCTAGGGGTAAAACAGGCATAAACAGGAAGTTTGGGACGTTACATGGGCCAAGCCTAACTTGAGGCACGCAGGCCCACGATGCTCGGTCCGAAGACTCCGGTGTAGCGCTCTGGAGACTCCGGCTGGGCCGGAGACTCCGGTTGATCTCCGGTTCAACATCTGGAGGGGGTCACTGACTATCCTAGGCGCTGGTTTGGGGCTCGGTCTAGAGACGGGCCGGAAACTCCGGTGTGGTAGACCGGAGACTCTGGTCTACTGGTCCAGAGACTCCGGTCCTACTTCAGCAGCTTCTTGCATCTTCTCTTTCAGGCCTCTTGCTTGGGTGTCTTGGCTCCAGAGCTATCCTTGCTGCATCTCCTTGGCATCATGTTCATGGACCTAGTCACATCATGGGCATTTGTCTCAAGTAGGATTCCATTCGCATAATAACCAACGAGAGGCAAAGAATGGAAGGAGTTCACCTTTGGAGTGATGATTAGTGTGGCATGATGTGGACCAAAGGTGGTATCCGTATGTTGGGCTACATCAGTAAAGGACATATGAGATTGGCCCATCCCAACAAGTGAGTGAACTCCGAAGTTTTCATGGGTTGGCCAGTTTCTATCGTTGCTTTGTGAAAGACTTTTCCACCATTGCTTGTCCTCTCAACAAGTTGACGAAGAAGAATGTCACCTTCGTGTGGGGCAAAGCACAACAAAAAGCTTTTGATGAACTTAAAAAGAGGCTCACCGAAGCACCTCTCCTTGCTTTACCGGATTTCACAAAAACTTTTGAGATAGAGTGTGATGCTAGTGGTATTGGCATTGGAGGAGTCCTTATGCAAAATGGACGTTCTATAGCCTATCATAGCGAGAAACTTGATGGTGCTCGCCTTAATTATCCAATTTATGACAAAGAGCTTTTTGCCTTAGTTCATGTCCTTCAAGTTTGGCAACACTACCTATGGCCCAAGGAGTTTATCATACATTCCGACCATGAGTCGTTGAAATATCTCAAAGGCCAAGCTAACTTGAGCAAGAGACACGCTAAGTGGGTTGTGTTCATGGAGTATTTTCCGTACATTGTCAAGTATAAAAGGGCAAAGATAATGTAGTTGCAGATGCCTTGTCTCGCGAACACACAAGCCTTCTTACGAGACTTGAAATCAACGTGTTGGGTCTTGAGGAAATAAAATCTTTGTATGCTTCCGACCCGTTCTTTGAACCAATTTTCGCCAAGTGCTCCATTGACAAAGGGGTTGATGATTTCTATTTGCATAAGGGTTTTCTCTTTAAACAAAACAAACTTTGCATCCCGAAATTGCCGCTCCAACTTTTGCTTCTCCAAGAATCTCATGGTGGAGGCCTGATGGGTCACTTTGGCCGTGCCAAGACTTTGGACATGCTCTCCACTCACTACTTTTGGCCCAAGATGAAGCACGACGTGGAGCGCTACGTTCAACGATGCACGACTTGTGTTCAAGCTAAGTCACAAGCTAATCCCTATGGTCTTTATATGCCATTGCCTATTCCTCATACACCTTGGTCCGACATTAGCAAGGATTTCATGTTAGGATTGCCTAGATCTAAGCATGGTCATGATTCCATCTTTGTTGTCGTGGATTGCTTTTCCAAAATGGCACACTTCATACAGTGCCATAAGACCGACGATGCTTCACATGTTGCAAATCTGTTTTTCAGGGAAGTCGTCTGTCTTCACGGTGTGCCAAGAACAATCGTCTCCGACCGCGATGTAAAATTCATGAGCTACTTATGGAAAACCCTCATGGCCAAGCTCGGCATCTAGCTCCTCTTTTCATCCGCATCGCATCCTCAAACCGATGGCCAAACCGAAGTTGTCAACCGAAGCCTCGGAACCCTTCTCCGTGTGTTGATCAAGAAGAACTTGAAGGATTGGGAGGAATGCATTCCACACGCCGAGTTTGCCTACAACCGTGCCAAGCACTCAACAACCAAGATGAGTCCATTCATGATCATCTATGGTTTCGAGCCCCTCACCGCGCTCGACATCCTACCACTACCTCTCCATGAGCGCACGAACATGGACCTCGAGAAGTGCGCACAAGCTATGAAGAAACTTCATGAAGAAACAAGAGCTACTATCGAACAACAAGTCCTTCGACAAGCTTCAAAATTAAACAAGGACAAGAAGGAGATGATCTTTGAAGAAGGTGACCTTGTGTGGATACACCTAAGCAAAGACCGCTTCCCCAAGGAACATGACTCCAAGCTCAAGCCAAGAGGAGATGGTCTCTTCAAAGTCCTCAAAAGAATCAACAACAATGCCTACATCATCGACATACCGACCTCCAAGTACCTTGCAAGCAATACATTCAATGTCAAGGATCTCTCACCCTACCATGGAGATGTTCAAGATGATAACCATGAAGAGTCGAGGATGACTCTTTCCCAAGGGAGGGAGCTGATGCAGCCCGTCCTACGGACGCTCCTACATCTACACCAACTAGTCCCCCAAGTGGACCCATGACTCGTGCCTGAGCCAAACTCCTACAAGCTAAGGTGAACTTGCTCCTTTCCTCGTGCCAATTTGATACCTCCTTGGATGGTGTGCTACTTCATGTAACTACTCTATGCATCATCAGGTACGAAGCCTCGACACATCACCAAGCACCCAAGGATGGAGAACAAGGAGCCGAGCGTGAAGCAGAAGCCGCTGGAGATGCTCAGACCAGAGTCTCCGGTCTGCGCACACCGGAGTCTCCGGCTGCCAAAGTCTCTGGTCTAAAGACCCCAGAGACTCCGACGCAATCTCCGGTCTAACCCCCTACACAGGGCCCTGGGACAATCTGAAGGCCCCTCCGGAGGTTGGTCAGGAGGCTACATCGGATTCTTCGGCCTAGACCGGAGTCTCCGGTCCAACCGATGCGGCCCATGTACCCCTTAGTCCGTCCAGTACTTGTCTTTTATTCCTAAAGTACCCCTGTTTAAGTGGCTGGCCTATATATAGTCACCCACCTCCATTGTAAACCCTAGGCATGATATTTGGAATTAGTTGAAACCCCTTGTGGATCTACCTAATTCTTCCCTCATGCTCCTTTGACAAAGGAGCACCAAATATCCCAACCTCGTTGGAGTTTGCATCGTGCCTCCGCGTTGTACAAGGCCTAGGCATCGGAGTCCCTTTGCCTAGACGTCAAGATCTCACCAAGTCTCCCATCTCGCCGTACCGGGTTGAGAGAGAGTCCTCCGCCCGTCGCTGATCCTAGGGATTGCGCAGGACCGGTCACCGCTAGCGTGAGCTATTGGTGTGTATCGTGGTTTTGTGTGTGTGTTCATCGCGTTCTTCGTGCGTGAGTTTGTCATGTTCATTCTCCCCTCCTTTCCCCGCACTCCATCCTCGATTTGAGTGGGATTCGTGAAAGATCGGGCCACCCTAGAGGTTTGCCCTCAACAGGATGTGTGTTCTTTTCGTTAACCACAACTAGAGTCATTGCATGTGTGTTCTTTTCACAAACCACATATGGATCCACCAGTGTCATTGCATGTGTGTTATTTTCATGAACCACAACTAGAGTCAGTTAATGTTTGTTGTTTCACAAACCACACACGGATCCACCAGATTCATTGTATTGCCTGTTCTTTTCACAAACCACAGTTTGAGTCATTGGATGTCTATTCTTTTGACAAACCACATAAGGATCCACTAGAGTCATTGGATGTGTATTCTTTTTACAAACCACATATTGATCCACCTGTGTCATTGCATGTGTGTTCTTTTCATAAACCACATAAGGACCCACCAGTGTCATTGGATGTGTGTTCTTTTCACAAACCACATAAGGACCCACCAGTGTCATTGGATGTGTGTTCTTTTCACAAACCACATGAGCATGTGTGTTCTTCTCACAAACCACATATGGATCCACCAGAGTTCATTACATGTGTGTTCTCTTCACAAACCACATATGGATCTACCAGTGTCATTGCATGTGTGTTCTTTTCATTAACCACACCTAGAGTCATTGCATGTCTGTTCTTTTCACAAACCACATGGATCCACTAGTGCCATTGCATGTGTGTTCTTTTCATTAACCACAACTAGAGTCATTGCATGCGTGTTCTTTTCACAAACCACATATGGATCCACCAGAGTCATTGCATGCCTGTTCTTTTCATTAACCACAACAAGTGTCATTGCATGTATGTTCTTTCCACAAACCACATATGGATCCACCAGTGTCACTGGATATGTGTTCTTTTCACAAACCACAGCTAGAGTTATTGCATGTGTGTTCTTTTCACAAACCACATATGGATCCACCAGTGTCATTCCATGTGTGTTCTTTTCATTAACCACAGCTATAGTCATTGCGTGTCTGTTCTTTTCACAAACCACATATGAATCCACCAGAGTTCATTCCATGTGTGTTCTTTTCATTAACCATAACTAGTGCCATTGCATGTCTGTTGTTTTCATAGACCAGATATGGATCCACCAGTGTTCATTGCATGTGTGTTCTTTTCACAAACCACATATGGATCCACTAGATTCATTGTATTGCCTGTTCTTTTCACAAATCACAGTTAGAGTCATTGCATGTCTGTTCTTTTTACAAACCACATAAGGATCCACTAGAGTCATTGTATGTGTGTTCTTTTCACAAACCACATATGGATCCACCAGTGTCCATTGCATATGTGTTCTTTTCACAAACCACATATGGATCCACCAGTGTCATTGCATGTGTGTTATTTCCATTAACCATAGCTAGAGTCATTGCATGTCTGTTCTTTTCACAAACCACATGGATCCACCAGTGTCATTGCATGTGTGTTCTTTTCATTAACCACAGCTAGAGTCATTGCATGTGTGTTCTTTTCACAAACCACATATAGATCCACCAGTGTCATTGCATGTGTGTTCTTGTTGAGGGCAAACCTCTAGGGTGGCCCGATCTTTCACGAATCCCACTCAAATCGAGGATGGAGTGCGGGGGAAGGAGGGGAGAGTGAACCCAATGAACGCGCGCACAAAGAACGCGATGAAGACACACACACGCAAAACCACGGTACACACCAATAGCTATCGCCGGCGGTGACCGGTCCGGCGCAATCCCTAGGATCGGCGTCGGGCGGAGGACTCTCTCTCGAACCGGCACGACAAGATGGGAGACTCGGTGAGGTCTTGACGTCTTGGCAAAAGGACACCGATGCCAAGGCCTTGTACAACGCGGAGGCACGATGCAAACTCCGACGAGGTTTGGGATATTTGGTGCTCCTTTGTCAAAGGAGCATGAGGGAAGAACTAGATAGATCCACAAGGGGTTTCCACTAATTCCAAATATCATGCCTAGGGTTTACAATAGAGGTGGGGGGCCATATATAGGCCAGCCACAAGTTCAGGGGTAGTTTAGGCAACTAAAGTATCAAAAGGGGGCGTTATAAGGCCAAAGGGCGAAATGAGCACGCAGTTTCTGGCTGTCCATTAGTACCGGTCGGTTGAGCGTAGTACGCCGATGCGTATTACCGGAAGTGTGCGGTAGTATCGAGCAGTGAAGCTTGGCGTGAGTCTTCGTGAGCGCGAGTACTCGCTTTCGAAAAGCGGTAGTACCGGTGGGATCCGGGGCTTCAGTCCATCTCTCGCCTCGGTAGTAGTATCGTTGTCCATGAGCGGTAGTACTGCCAGCGGTAGTACCGCCTGTGGGCCGGTACGGGTCTCCCGGCAATTGGTCTGGCGCTCCTCTGGCTCATGTCTTCATACCTAATGATGCATAGTGTCGAGGCATGAAGTAGCAAGCCATCCAGGGGTGTATCGACATCACATGAGTACAAGAGCGAATTCACCTTAGCCTGGAGGAGTTTGGTTCGAGCGCGAGTCATCGGTCCACTTGGGGGGCTTGGTGGTGTAGATGTAGAGGCGTCCGTAGGACGGGCTGCATCAGCTCCCCCCCCCTTGGGAAAGAGTCGTCCTCGACTCTTCATGGTTATCATCTTGAACATCTCCATGGCAGGGTGAAAGGTCCTTGACATTGAATGTATTGCTTGCAAGGTACTTGGAGGTCGGAATGTCGATGATGTAGGCGTTGTTGTTGATTCTCTTTAGGACCTTGAAGGGACCATCTCCTCTTGGCTTGAGCTTGGAGTCGCGTTCCTTGGGGAAGCGATCCTTGCTTAGGTGTATCCATACAAGGTCACCTTCTTCAAAGATCATCTCCTTCTTGTCCTTGTTTAACCTTGAAGCTTGGCGAAGGAATTGTTGCTCGATTGTAGCTCTTATTTCTTCGTGAAGCTTCTTCATAGCTTGTGCGTGCTTCTCGACATCCATGTTTGTGCGCTCATGTAGAGGTAGCGGTAGTATGTCGAGCGCGGTGAGCGGCTCGAAACCATAGACGATCATGAATGGACTCATCTTGGTTGTTGAGTGCTTGGCACGGTTGTAGGCGAACTTGGCGTGTGGAATGCATTCCTCCCAATCCTTGAGATTTTTCTTGATCAACACACGAAGGAGAGTCCCGAGGCTTTGGTTTACAACTTCGGTTTGACCATCGGTTTGAGGATGCGACACGGATGAAAAGAGTAGCTTGACGCCGAGCTTGGCCATGAGTGTCTTCCATAAGTAGCTCATGAATTTGACGTCGTGGTCGGAGATGATTGTTCTTGGCACACCGTGAAGACGGACGATTTCCCTGAAAAACAGATTTGCAACATGTGAAGCATCGTCGGTCTTATGGCACGGTATGAAATGTGCCATTTTGGAAAAGCGATCCACGACAACAAATATAGAGTCATGACCATGCTTAGATCTAGGCAATCCTAACACGAAATCCATGCTAATGTTAGACCAAGGTGTATGAGGAATAGGCAATGGCATATGAAGACCATAGGGGTTAGCTTGTGACTTAGCTTGAACACATGTCGTGCATCATTGAACATAGCGCTCCACGTCTTGCTTCATCTTGGGCCAAAAGTAGTGAGTGGAGAGCATGTATAATGTCTTGTCACGGACAAAGTGACCCACGAGGCCTCCACCATGAGATTCTTGGAGAAGCAAAAGTTGAAGCGAAGACTTCGGAATGCATAGCTTGTTTTGTTTAAATAGAAAGCCTTTATGCAAATAGAAATCATCAACTCCTTTGTCAATGGAGCACTTTGCGAAAATTGGTTCAAAGAACGGGTCGGAAGCATACAAAGATTTTATTTCCTCAAGACCCAACACGTTGATTTCGAGTCTCATAAGAAGGGTTTGTGTGTTTGCGAGACAAAGCGTCCGCAACTACATTATATTTGCCCTTCTTATACTTGAAAATGTACGGAAAAGACTCCATGAACTCAACCCACTTACCGTGTCTCTTACTCAAGTTGGCTTGCCCTTTGAGGTATTTCAATGACTCATGGTCGGAATGTATGATAAATTCCTTGGGCCATAGGTAGTATTGCCAAACTTGAAGGACACAAACTAAGGCAAAAAGCTCTTTGTCATAAATTGGATAATTAAGGCGAGCACCATCAAGTTTCTCGCTATGGTAGGCTATAGGACGTCCGTTTTTCATAAGGACTCCTCCAATGCCAATACCACTAGCATCACACTCTATCTCAAAAGTTTTAGCGAAATCCGGTAACGCAAAAAGAGGTGCTTCGGTGAGCCTCTTTTTAAGTTCATCAAAAGCTTTTTGTTGTGCCTTGCCCCACACGAAGGTAACATTCTTTTTCGACAACTCGTTGAGAGGAAAAGCAATTGTCGAAAAGTCTTTCACAAAGCGACGATAGAAACCGGCCAACCCATGAAAACTTCGGAGTTCACTCACATTTGTTGGGATGGGCCAATCTTGTGTGTCCTTTACCTTGGAAACATCAACTTCAATTCCCTTCGAAGAAACGACAAATCCAAGAAAAATCAACTTGTCTTTAGCAAAGGTGCACTTGGGAAGATTAGCATAAAGCTGTTCGTGTCGAAGAATTTGCAAAACTTCCTTGACATGTGTAATATGGTCCTCAAGTGACTTGCTATACACAAGTATATCATCATAATAGACAACAACACTTTTTTCAATGAGAGAATGCAAGATATGATTCATGAGGTGCATGAAGGTGGATGGGGCATTAGATAAACCAAAGGGCATAACCAACCATTCATAGAGACCAAGTTTGGTCTTGAACGCCATTTTCCACTCACCACCTTCAGCCATGCGTATTTGATGGTAACCACTACGAAGATCAATTTTCGAAAAAATAGTGGCTCCACACAACTCATCAAGCATGTCATCGAGACGTAGTATGGGATGTCCATAACGCACGGTGATAGCATTAATTGGATAGCAGTCCATGCATAACCGTAATGTATCGTCCGTTTTTGGAACAAGTATCACGGGTACGGCACTTGGACTAGTGCTAACTTGGATCAAACCTTTGGAGACGAGTTGGTTGATTTGACGTTCAATCTCCTTTGTCTCCTCCGGGTACGTGCGGTAAGCGGCGCGGATGGGAAGTGGTGCGCCGGGGATGAGATCAATGCGATGCTCGATGCCATGAATAGGAGGTAGTCCATGTGGAAGATCTTTGGGAAACACATCCTTGAATTCCTGCAAAACATTCATCAAAAATGGAGGAACATTGGTTAATTCATTAGTTCCTTGGGCTAGTCCCTTGCAAAGGAGGACATAGTGCAAGATGGATGGGTTGTTCCGAACATCTCTCATCTCATGTTTGGTGGCAAGGAGAACACTCTTAGTTTTTCCACTCGAGTTTGGCTTATGGATCTCACTCACTATGAGGTGGTTCTCTCTCTCACCGCTCTTCTCACAAGGAGGTGTTGTGCTTTGTGCCCTCGCTAAAGCCTTTGCATTGTCCGCAATTATTTGGCTAGGAGTCATTTGTTGCAAAACACATGTTTTGTTGAGCCATTTGAAGGTGTATACATTGGTGCGACCATCATGTTGAGCAGCCTTGTCAAATTGCCATGGTCGAACAAGAAGCATGTGGCAAACTGTCATAGGAACCACATCACACTCCACCGTATCTTTGTAAGGACCAATGGCAAAGGAGACCGATATAGTATGCTTGATGTTCACGGACCCTTAGTCACTTAGCCATTGCACGTGGTAGGGGTGCTTGTGCGGAAGGAGGGTGAGGTTGAGCTTCTCACACAACTTGGTGCTAGCAAGGTTGTGGCAACTCCCTCCATCAATGATCACCTTGATAGATTTGCAATTGATGCCGGCTCTTATTTGGAAAATATTTGAGCGTTGGTCTTCACGCTCTTGTGCTTGAGTGGTCAAGATCCTTGTGACGACAAGCAATGGACTTGCGTCATGTTCACACATGAGGAGTTCTTGGTCTTCTTCCACTCGATGCCTTGCCATTGCTTCCTTGACTCGGGCATCAAATTCATCTTCACTCAAGTACTCTTCTTCGCCATTGTCGTGGATGAACAATACTTTCTTGTTTCCACATTCGGCCGACTTGTGTCCTTTGCCTCCACACTTGTAGCATTCACCGTTGAAAGGTGTATCACTCTTTGCTTGTATGCCACTTGGGGGTAGTTTTCCTTGAGGAAGTGTGGGCTTGAAGGAAGGTTTGGAGGTACTTGAGGAGCTTCCATTGAGGTTTGTTGGCGTAGCGGTTGAAGCTTGCTTGTAGGTGAAGTACATCTTGGGCTTGTTGTACTTGATATCCTCTTGCACTTGACGTTCAGCCTTTGTTGCGATGTGCACAAGCTCAACCATGTCGTTGTATGTTTGGAACTCGATGATGCGCTTGATTGGGTGGTTCAACCCAATAAGGAAGCTTTCCATAGTTTGCTCCATGCGCTCGTCAATGTTGGCACGAATCAGGTTGAGTTCCATTTCGTTGAAGTACTCTTCCATGGTCTTTGTCCCTTGGCAAAGCGATTGAAGGTTGTTCAAGAGGTCACGTGTATAGTGCGCGGGGACGAACCGGGATCGCATGTGAGCCTTCATGTCATGCCAAGTTGTGATTGGTGGCTCTTGTCTTGCATCACGAGCAACTTGAACTTGTTCCCACCAAAGGTTGGTGTAATCATGAAACTCAAGCGAAGCCATGGCGACCATCTTCTCGTTGCAATAATTGTGCATGCAGAAGATCTTGTCGACTTTGAGTGCCCATGAGAGGTATTCTTCGGGGTCATTGGATCCGGTAAACTTGGGTATTGTGAACTTGAGCTTGCTAAAAGTTTCTTCATCACTGCGGTCATTGCGACGAGCTTGGTGACCTTGTTGATGATCTTGTAGTTGGGGAGGTGGAACTTGGTTCTCGCGTCCTTGTTGTGGAGCTTGCTCTTGATATTGTTGTTGAAGCACTTGCTCTTTCTCTTGGCGCGGTTGTTGACGGTGTTGAGGCACTTGGGCTCCATGAGGTTGTTGAGGATGTGGAGCCTCATGACGCGGTTGATGACGAAGAGGAGGCTCGTTCCTTGGTTGGTGATGTTGGTTAGGAACATGGGCCTCACGGCGAAGAACATGGTCGTGAGCCTCTTGACGTGGTGGGCATCGCTCAACTTGTATCACTTGACGCTCCAAGTTTTTTTGATGTGGAAGAGGCACCTCATGATCACCATGGTGTCGGTGCGGACGTTCATGACGTTGATGACGAGGAGGAGGATCTTGGGGAGCTTCACGTTGATGACAAGCTTGATTCTCCAAATTGGAGTCATCACTTTTTGTGTCAAGTATGTGTCGCGGTCGATGGTGGTAGACTTGCGGTTGCACTTGCGGTTCTTCTTGTGGTTGCGCTTGTTGGGTCACTAATGCCCTTGCGTGATGATGGTGTGCTTCTTGCCTTGCTTGTGGCCTTGAAGAGAAATCACCATCGTAGCTTGACGTTGCGGCGTGCCGTGGGGAAGGTACATAGTTCGAAGAACTTCCATCTTCAACCACGGGGGCATCATTGCGTCTTGGAGCACTTGCATGAAGATCTTGTGGAAGAGGTGCGTGACGATGCGAGGAACTTGAAGAGCTTGATGCGTGTGAATGTGGTTTTATCATTCCATCGATGAGGCGTGGAAGATTGCCATTTGTTTCGGCGATGCAGCGTTGAAGCGCTTCAGTTTGATGGCCAAAGTTGTGATGCATTGCGTGCATTTGTCGTTCTAGGCCGTCGAAGCGGTTGTCGATGTTCTTGAACTCTGCTTGCGTCTCGCGAAATTGTTCATCTTGTCGCGTCTCAAGGGCTTGGCAACATTCACGGAACTCTTGTTGGACGATGAAGTGACTTGCGCGCGTCATGTACGGTCCATGTTCTTCTTCTTGAGGAGGTGGTTGGCTCGACTCACCGTGCCTATCCATCATGCAAAACACATAAGTATTGTATATGGAAGTGGAATATGGTGGTGTTAGCCTTGTACCTCACCTTGGGGATTGCACCAAACTAGAAACCACAAGTGAGAGCTATAAGCGTGCAAAGTGGAATCGCAAAGAAAACTCACACTAAAGAAAGAACTAACTCTCAAAAGCTATGGGTGGAAGGTTAGGGTTGTGGAAAACCAAACGAAACGATCCAAAGAAAAGGTTATTGTCAAAAGTGGTAGAGAACCAAAGATCAAAGCAAAAAGGAAACGATCTACAAAACACAAAGATACACACACGTGGAGATGGATGTGGTTAGCACGACTATGAAAATGAGCACAAAAGGTCCTAACGAAGACCACGCTCGGTGTCATGCCAACGCAAGGAGAGACCACAACTCATTCGCCAAAAGAGAAATAAGCAATGGATTTGTGCACTTGCCTCGGTCGCGCTCTTTTTCTCTCTTTGCTTACAAGCTAGAGACTCTCTTTGTATTGGGAGACTATGTATCCTTCTATTTTTCTTTTGCTTTTTTTATTCTTTTTCTCCCTTTCTATACTACTATGTTAACTCTTGTATTTGCTCTCGCACTCTCACTTTCCAAGGACAAGTGCACAATGCTTAGGCAAACACAAAATGAGTTGCTCTCATAGGATAGGTACACACAAGGAAGAAGGGTTAACAAGGTGGAGCAAGTTATACCTTTGGTATTGACGACTTGCTACTGGTGTAGGGGAATGTTGTTTGGGGTCGCGGTGGCGATGAGCGCGGGATGTGTATATTGTTGCAGAAGCTTAAAGCTAGGAAGGCGACATGCACGCAAAACACGAACAAGCTATGAAGGAAATATGCCCTGAGAGGCAATAATAAAGTTGTTATTATATATTCCTTATACATGATAGATGTTTATTTTACATGCTAGAAATGTATTGATTCAGAAACATCAATACATGTGTGTTTAATAAACAAAAAGGGTTCCAAGTCATGCCTCTCTTATAGACTAGCTTGTTGATTAATAGGATGATCAAGGTTTCCTGATCATGGACATTGGATGTTGTTAATAACAAGGTCACACCATTGGTGGAATGATGTGATGAACATTCATCCGAAGTATAGCATTACGATCAAGTCATTATGTTTATATTGCTATAACATCATACGAAGTAATCTTTATCCTTAGACCATGAGATCATGTTAATTGCTAACACCGGAAGAGTATCTTGATAACATCAAACGTCACACCGTAACAGGGTGACTATAAAGATGGGTTTAGTACTACGAAGGTGTTATGTTGAGGCTCATGGATCAAGAGTGGAATTTGTCAATCCAGATGACGGATAGATATACTCTGGGCCCTCTCGGTGATATCACATTAGGATAGCTTGCAAGCAAGTGATGTGATCACTAGAATGTTATATCACGAACGAGAAAGAGTGCATGTCGTAACGAGATCAAACTAGGTATGGAGATACCGATGATCGAATCTCGGACATGTAATATATCGAGAGACAAAGGGATTTAGTTACAAGCATTAAAGGTTCTCACGATCACGAGTCATCGTTGAATGTGTAGGAGTCGATGCGGATCTCCGTGTCCTGCTGATTATTGATCGGAGAAGGGTCTCGATCATGTCGCATTATTCGCGAACCGTAGGGTGGCACACTTAAGAGTTACGACACCATTTTGGAGCACATATGTTTGAACGAAAGAATTGCAAAGCATGTGAATTGTTTCAATAGAAACCAGAAATTGTTTCGGGTGAAATTGCAGAAGGTGGTTCTGCATGTGATATTGAAATATTGCAAGGGGCTATATGTGAATGTTTGTTAATTAAAGTAATTAACAAAATTCTGAATAAATTTAATAAAAAGAGTTTTATTAAATGAGAGAGCATTAAATTTGGAGAAATTTAATGCATCTAAAGTGGAGACTTTAAAAGGGAATGTGAAGAGGCATTTTAATGTGGAGGGGTTACCACCACATGAATGGGGGAGGTGAGGGGTCACCCCCATGCGCCGGCCATGGAGAGAGGGGGCACCCCCCCTCCTCCTATAAAAGGCCACCCATTCCCTCCTTCATCCACACACCTCCTTGTGAAGGATCTCTCTCCCCCTCTAGAATTATTCCCCCATGGTCTCGCATTAGCGAGATACATGTTCCCGGTGGCATTTCGTCTGGAAGGAGTTGCTGCTTCCGCTGGATCGCTGGAGTGAGGAGGTGGAGGTTGTCCGGTGGCTTGAACGTGTGTGTGAGTGCGGATGCGCTGCTGAGTTGCGGCGCTCGAACTTCCTCACGATCTTGAGATCGGCAAGTGTACGACTACATCAACCACGAGTTCCTACTCATTAATAAAGCTCGTTTTCTACGAGGGTAAGTTCTCGTTGGATGTATGTCCACCCGTTGCTTTGTACCTAGTAGATAGATCTTGGCGTGTAGTTCACACCATAGGAATTTTTTTTCTATGCTGTGGACCCAACAAGCTAATACTAAAATTAGCAAACAAAAATGGGGTGAAAAATTTCTTGTCAGACAGAGGATAAGATCAGCTCAAAAAGTCTGGTAGTAATGGGTGACCGTAGTACCTGTGATCAAATCGGTAGTACCGCTGCTTTACGGTAGTATGTCATGATTCTGGGCGCATGGATCTCGAACTTGAACGCACAATCGACCCAAAAATCCTCAAATTGGCGGAAAACTGAACAAAATTGGGGCTAGGGACACACAAAAGAGGTAGATCGATACCCCAAGCAACAGATCTATGGACCAAAATGACGAAAAATGCACCAAATCTAGAGATCGATCTGAAGGCAAATTTGGGGCTCTTTTTGGGGATTTTCGAAATTTTTGGTGGATAGAAGAAAATTTTGTGGGGGAATTTGTGAGCAACGAAGCTCTGATACCAATATGTTGAGGGAAAACCTCTAGGGTGGCCCGATCTTTCATGAATCCCACTCAAATCAAGGATGGAGTGCGGGGGAAGGAGGGGAGAATGAACCCAATGAAGGCACGCACGAAGAACGCGATGAACACACACACACACGCAAAACCACGATACACACCAATAGCTCACACCGACGGTAACTGTACGACGCAATCCCTAGGATCGGTGTCGGGCGGAGGACTCTCTCTCGAACCGGCACAACGAGATGGGAGACTCGGTGAGGTCTTGACGTCTTGGCAAAGGAACACCGATGCCAAGGCCTTGTACAACGCGGAGGCACGATGCAAACTCCAACGAGGTTTGGGATGTTTGGTGCTCCTTTGTCAAAGGAGCATGAGGCAAGAACTAGATAGATCCACAAGGGGTTTCCACTAATTCCAAATATCATGCCTAGGGTTTACAATAGAGGTGGGGGGCTATATATAGGCCAGCCACAGGTTCAGGGGTAGTTTAGGCAACTAAATTATCAAAAGGGGGCGTTACAAAGCCAAAGGGCCGAGCTGGAGCGCGCAGGCCCTGGGGTGTCCGGTAGTACCAGTCGGTTGAGCGGTAGTACCGGCCAGATGCGGTAGTACCGCTTGAAGGGTGCGGTAGTACCGGAGCGGGCAAAAGCTTTGGCATGAGTCTTCAGCTGAGCGCGGTAGTAACGCTTGGTGAGTGCGGTAGTACCGGTGGGATCTGGGGCTTCGGGTCCATCTCTCTGCCCGGGGTAGTAGTACCGCTGTCCATGAGCGGTAGTACCGCTTGTGCGGTAGTACCGCTTCCAGGGGCCGGTAGTACCGGGGTCTCCTGGCAGCTGTTGGCTGCCGTGTCGCTCCTCTGGCTCGTGTCTTCGTACCTGATGATGCATAGTGTCGAGGCATGAAGTAGCAACCAATCCAGGGGTGTATCAAAGTCACATGAGTACAAGAGCGAATTCACCTTAGCTTGGAGGAGTTCGGTTCGAGCGCGAGTCATCGGTCCACTTGGGGGGCTTGGTGGTGTAGATGTAGAGGCGTCCGTAGGACGGGCTGCATCAGTTCTTTTCATTAACCATGTACCTGGGGCTTCGGGTCCATCTCTCTGCCCGGGGTAGTAGTACCGTTGTCCATGAGCTAGTAATCGGTCTCCGGCATTGTTGGCCGTCGCCTCCTCGGCTCGTGTCTTCGTACCTGATGATGCATAGTGTCGAGGCATGAAGTAGCAACCAATCCAGGGGTGTATCAAAGTCACATGAGTACAAGAGTGAATTCACCTTAGATTGGAGGAGTTTGGTTCGAGCGCGAGTCATCGGTCCACTTGGGGGGCTTGGTGGTGTAGATGTAGAGGCGTCCATAGGATGGGCTGCATCAGTTCTTTTCATTAACCACATATGGATCCCCTAGTGTCATTGCCTGTGTGTTATTTTCATTAACCACAACTAGAGTAATTGCATGTGTGTTCTTTTCACAAACCACATATGGATCCACCAGAGTTCATTTCATGTGTGTTCATTTCACAAACCACATATGGATCCACCAGCTTCATTGCATGTGTGTTATTTTCACAAACCACATATGGATCCACCGGTGTCATTGCATGTGTGTTCTTTTCACAAACCACACATGGATCCACCAGAGTCATTGTATTGCTGTTCTTTTCACAAACGACAGTTAGAGTCATTGCATGTCTGTTCTTTTCACAAACCACACAAAAATCGACTAGAGTCATTGGATGTGTGTTCTTTTCACAAACCACATATTGATCCACCAGTGTCATTGCATGTGTGTTCTTTTCACAAACCACATAAGGATCCACCAGTGTCATTGGGTGTGTGTTCTTTTCACAAACAACATGAGCATGTGTGTTCTTCTCACAAACCACATATGGATCCACCAGTGTCATTGCATGTGTGTTCTTTTCATTAACCACAGCTAGAGTCAATGCATGTCTATTCTTTTCACAAACCACATGGATCGACCAGGGCCATTGCATGTGTGTTCTTTTCATTAACCACAGGTAGAGACATTGCATGTGTGTTCTTTTCACAAACCACATATGGATCCACCAGAGTCATTGCATGTCTGTTCTTTTCATTACCCACAACTAGTGTCATTGCCTGTATGTTCTTTCCAAAAACCACATATGGATCCACCAGTGTCACTAGATGTGTGTTCTTTTCACAAACCACAGCTAGAGTCATTGCATGTGTGTTCTTTTCATTAACCACAACTAGTGTCATTGCATGTGTATTCTTTTCACAAACCACACATGGATCCACTAGAGTTCATATCATGTGTGTTCTTTTCACAAACCACATATGGATCCACCAGTGTCATTGCATGTTTGTTCTTTTCATTAACCATAACTAGTGCCATTGCATGTCTGTTCTTTTCATAGACCACATATGGATCCGCTAGTGTTCATTGCATGTGTGTTCTTTTCACAAACCACACATGGATCCACCATGGTCATTACATGTGTGTTCTTTTCACAAACCACATATGGATCCACCAGAGTCATTGTATTGCCTGTTCTTTTCAGAAATCACAGTTAGAGTCACAGCATGTCTGTTCTTTTCACAAACCACATAAGGATCCACTAGAGTCCTTGTATGTGTGTTCTTTTCACAAACCACATATGGATCCACCAGTGCACATTGCATGTGTTTTCTTTTCACAAACCACATATGGATCCACCAGTGTCATTGCATGTGTGTTATTTCCATTAACCATAGCTAGAGTCATTGCATGTCTGTTCTTTTCACAAACCACATGGATCCACCAGTGTCATTGCATGTGTGTTCTTTTCATTAACCACAACTAGAGTCATTGCATGTGTGTTCTTTTCACAAACCACATATGGATCCACCAGTGGCATTGCATGTGTGTTATTTTCATTAACCACATATGGATCCCCTAGTGTCATTGCATGTGTGTTCTTTTCATTGACAACAACTAGAGTCATTGCATGTGTGTTCTTTTCACAAACCACATATGGATCTACCAGAGTTCATTTCATGTGTGTTCTTTTCACAAACGACATATGGATCCACAAGTGTCATTGCATGTGTGTTCTTTTCACAAACCACATATGGATCCACCATTGTCATTGCATGTGTGTTGTTTTAACCACAACTAGAGTCAGTGAATGTTATTTCACAAACCACACACAGATCCACCAGAGTCATTGTATTGCTTGTTCTTTTCACAAACCATAGTTAGAGTCATTGCATGTCTATTCTTTTCACAAACCACATAAGGATCCCCTAGAATCATTGGATGTGTGTTCTTTTCACAAAGGACACACTACTAGGAAAAACGTTATCAGTGGCGCACGAAAACAACTTTCTGTGGCGCATCTAGTAGTCGCCACTAAAATTACATTTCGGTGGCGCATATAGCTATATGGGCCACAGAATTATGTCCCAGATTCTGTGGCGCATATAGCATATAGCTATATGCGCCACAGAATCCTTTTTTCAGAATTTTGAAATTTTCAGAATCTGGTACAAATACAGTATATAACAGGTATATTACAGGAAATACACAAAAATTAACAGAAATTCACAAAAAAGTTGCACACAGCAGTACAAATGTTCCAGTTCACATATAATGCATCAATAAGCACGAATGTTCACAAGTGTTCATCAATCACATCACTTAGAACCGAATAAGTGTACAAGTATATTTCACAAGTGTTCATCTCACTCACATAACTTACAACCACGAATGTTGTCACCGCCTATACCTTAGGACAGAATGTAGTACATCGTAACCGCGATGCCGGTGAGGAGGAGCGGCACCAAGATCTTCGTCCAGTTCTTCTTCCACACGTGTCTCCTCCACTTGGCCACCGCCTCCTCTCTAGTCACGTATCCCTTGTAGTTGTTGCCGCTGAACTTGTGCACTTGTTGGTGGAGTCCACCCACTCCTCGTAGACACCTGGAACCCGACCCTTATACACAACGTACGTCGGCATCTCTATTGACAAGGCATATTAGTACATCATGCAAATATATATGTTGACAAATATTAGAGCAAGGCATCCATAAACTTAAAACAATGCGTCGATGACAATGAAAGAAACACGACAACATGTTCGACACAATAACAACGACAGTTTCAAGCTAGGCAAGTTAATTTTTTCGACACACACTACATGTCCACCGATACACACGCTCTCTCGGTCAAGTAGCCTTCTCCTCGCAGGGCGCCGGGAACGGCTTGTACATGTCTTTCGTCGTCCACGTCCTGAAGTCACCTCGCCTTGAGGCGGGCTTCGATCTCCTCTTGGTGAACGACTGGCTGGTGTAAGAGCCCACCATGTGTTGACTGTTCCATGATGATATGTGACAGCTTCACTGCAGATCATGGAAGTCTTCCCCGAGATCGGGTCACTGATCCCATGCAAGTTTTGGGCCCAACCTTGGAGAGAAGATCGCCGCGGTAGCATCACGCAATCCCGGACAAACCCTTTGAGGTGATGGCAACGAGAAGGCCTCCTTCACATCGCCGACGGCTGCTTGACACAGGGAACTCGAACACATGCTTGAACTTGTGTCGGCCATCGCCCTCGTAAGCCTCCCCTTATAGTTGAAGGCCTCCCTGATTGGCATAGCCTCGATAGCATCATCGAACGCCCTTACTCGGCGTAGTTCTTCCTCCTCGCACTCCCGAGTCAAGTAGGTGGTGTTTAATACCTCATGGAGAGGACGATGAGCGCAAGATTTATCTCGCAACACATAATGTGGAACGGATGTTGGAAAAGAGCAATGGAAAGAAATACTTATGTGTTACGACGGTAGGAGGATGTGTACTCTTACTCTGGAAAGAAAGGCAAAAGGATGTTGTCCTTCCTCTTGTTGTCCATCAATAGCTTCTGAAGGTAGGACTTTGCCCGGGCCCGGGTCCTTGTTCCTTCTTCCAGCTGGCTATCCCGCATGTAGTAGGGATCCGCTATCGCGACGAACGGGGTGTCCACTCTCTTGACCTTCATCGCCATATTGAGCGCGAATAGGCAGACCAAGTTATAGTCCAGCCGTATCGAGTGGAACAGCTTGAAGATGTCCTCGTAGGCTATGAAGAACACATCCGCGGGGGCATCGGTGATGAATCCCACGTCCTCCGGCACCTTGGCGGTGAACACCGGGTAACTCGGGTCCTTGTCCTTGAGAAGGAGGCCCTCTAGTGTCAGGACACCTTCATGCAAACTCATCATAGCTCCCGAAGCCAGGCGGCGCAGTTCCGGAGGCAGTATGGGCTGACCAGCTTCGTGCACTCTAGTCAAGCCATCCTCGCGGGGTGGTACAACATCGTCCCGGTAACGGATCGGAGCAGGCTGGCTCGCAGCCTTGTCCTTGTTCCTGTTCGGCCTCTTCCTCACCCTCTTCCTCTTTGCATCAGCAGCCTCCACTGGCGATGCTAACCCGTCACCGGCCGTCCTGCGGAGTGTGTCAGGGCTGAAAATGATTCCGGCCGATGGAGGTTGTGTCTCGGCGGCCGGAGGCGTCTCCTGAGAAAACCCACGGAAGACCAGGCGCTTCTTGGGATGGCTAGCTTGATCGCAGAATGATGGTTCTTCAACGAGAGTAGGCATGAACGGTCCTTTGCTGGCGCCGGTGTTGACGAAGGCATTGACGTCGACCGGTGCATCATCATCATCATCCACCTCGATGTTGGCATCGAAGGCCACCATGTCCATGTCATCCTGGGGTGGTGGCGATGGCTGTTGCGGTGCCACGGCCTTGCCTTTAGGCGGTGGCGATGGCGGTCAAGGAGCAACCACGCCCTTGGATGCTTGTGGCGCCGGTGCAGACGCTCCCAAGAGTCTCTGGTGACGGCTTGTGGTGGCGGCAACAACGACCGGTGCAGCAGGAGGCTTCATCCTTGGCGGCCGGACGATCGAGGTGGCACCGGTGGAGTGAGACCCAATACGAATCTGGGTCTTTGGCCAAATCATGGGATAGCCATGGAAACCTTCCAGGGTCAGGTGCTCGTCGGCTCCCGGAGGTTGCATGGGAGGGTCCATGTCTTCGCACCCCCCAACACGCGACCCAACTCGACGCGCATCACAGCATCGTCCATGGGCTTGCAGTGCATCGTGCGGTTCCCCGGTTGTATTAGCTTGCCCGTGGCAACATCCTTCAACTCGCCGCCGGGCACCTTGTGCAGGAGCACGCACGGAGTTTCCTGAGGCATACAGATATGCATCATGAGATGGCAGCCAATCAAAGGCATTAAGTAGAGCACGCTGACTAACTACTTATTTTACCTTGGTGAGGGCGCCGAGCTCGCTAATGTCGAGACACAGCGGCCGGTAGCTGATCCTTCTTCTTCTCCGTCTCGGTGCATTAGGAAGCACCACTGGCCGGCCGCGCCTTTGGTAGTCTCGGCAGAAGGCAGCTCTGGCGCATCCAACTCCATCGCCACGCCACGGGATGGAGGGCGGCGGGGTAACCATGTCTGGCGACACTTGGTGGCTCGAGGTGCCGCCACGGCCGGGCACTTGTATCGCCCCACGACCATCCGCATTCCATTTTGCTATCCCTCCATCAGCCGAGGGGTAGCATCTCGAGGATCTTCTGCTGCACTATCACGCTCACCTCGTCTGGTCCACCTTATCGCCTCTAGATGCGCGATCTTCCGCTTCAGCTCTTCCTTCTCGGCTTGATCCTGAGCCGCCGACTGGGTCCGCCTCTCCTTTCTCTTCTTGGCTTCCTCGCTATAGTACTCGTGGAACTTTGTGCTCGTACCAAAGCCAGAGATACGGCCAAATGACGTGGGTGACTCGGACCGTGGCCTCCCCTTGAAGGCGTTGGTCGCCCTGTTGAAAATCGTGTCCCACGGCTCCGTCGAGCCCTAGGACGACGAGTCCGGCGCCTCGCGTGTAGCCTTGATTTCAGCGTCCTGCAGATAAGGAAAGGTGAACCCATTTAGGAACTTTCCTTCATTATTCAAAATGAAAGCAAATGGACCGCGGGTAAATTCCTTACCAGCTTACTCTCAAACTTCCTCACATCGTCATCATCGGTGATGAATTCCTAGGAATCCTTGTCCAGATAGTAGCGGGCCCGGACAAAGTTCCGGGTCTGCTCGTCCGTGATTTTTAAAAACGGGTTTCTTTCCCGAGACGCTCAACCTCGGCGTCCTCCCTTGCCCATATGGCCTTCTTTCCCCTATAACCGCCGCTTCCACATCGGTGGTTACCTATGTTCCGTTCCCGCATTTCCCGACCCGACTCCGTCCATGCCTTCGCTTCGTCAGTCTCCATCTCTGCCTTGAATATCTTGAACTCGTCTTCATCGATCATGGGCTCACCCTTCTTGATCTTCTCCCAGCTTTCCTTTTCCGCGATCTTGTTCTTCACCCGGGTTCTCCAGCTGCTCAAGGCATTGGCCATCTTCGTGATGGCTAACCTGTTCACCTTATTGGATTTTTCCAGTTTGTCGTACGGCTGGCTGAACTTGTACCATCGGTGAAGCTTCTTAAGGCGTTTGCCACAAACCGCCATTCGCTTCACTTCTCGTGCTTCGTGTTGATCGACATGCTTTCCGGATGATGCACCGAGTTGCATGCCGCACCAGCGGCAACATCCGGAGGCTCCAATGGAAGGCCACTTTCCGAGACCAGAGTGATCTCCGGTAGTGTCGGCGAGCTTTGCGCTTCCGATCCTTCCTCGGCTTCTTATTCTTCAAACAGACGGGTTGCTGCTACGCCATCCATGCGGTCCCCGCCATCGGTCGTGGCGGCCTCCACCATCGGAGGTGGTCGATCCTCCTCCTCGGCTTCATCTATCCGTAGTCCTCGCCCCCTCTTGCTCATCATCCCATCGTGGCCCGCATTAGCCGCCACATCCTCATGTTGAGACTCCGCCTCAGGCCGCGCCTCCCGAAAGTGAGGTTCGCCGCCTGGCTTGGTCTTCACGCCATGGCGGTTTAGAAGTGCCGGCCCCATCGGCGGCCGACATGTTTGCACACTTTTAAACAAATTAAAATAAGGAAGTTAGTATTAATTATTGTTGACAATATTTAAAATGAGCTGTCCATTTCTCCCAAAGTGTCAATTCACTTCCACTTCGGTCGAGAAATGGGGCTCATATGTCAAAAAATTACTAAGTGTCGACCAAAAAATTCGGCATGACCTTCACTAATTTTTTGACATATGAGCCCCATTTCTCGACCAAAATGGATCGAAATCAACATTTCAGGAGAAATGGGCAGCTCGGGTGATTTCCCTGCAAACATTTCACATACAAAAATGCACAAATTGTGCTCCACAAGCACATATGGTGCTCCAACACCATACAATAGAAACTCCCGATGATGGTGTTTTCTTTTCTTTTCTAGCTGACAGAGATATACTACAGAGATATAGCTAGCTAGCTAAAAGCATGATTCACTCACAGAGATATACTGCAAAGATATACTGACAGAGAGATACTGCAGAGATATACATGATTCACTCGCCGCAAAGCAAAGTCCAGTGCAGACTGCAGAGATATAGCTAGCTAAAAGCATACGGTACATTGTAGTACAAGAGTAGTACTGAACATGACTGTACTTATACTATTAATCAACAAAAGTCAGATGTACCATCAGTTGTAATAATGACATTTCCGTTTTGAAAACAGGTCTATAAGAATTTGATGGAACCCACAATCTGATGGTTTGTAAGCAGATATCCTTGTTTTATCTAGCAGGCTCAATCATGTTCGACGAGCCTTTATTTAGTTAATATTCGGTGCTATTTACAGCACTTACGTGAGCCTTTCTTAGTTTTTTGGCAATGCTATATAAATCGTCCACCATAGCAGTTTAAGCTATGCGGCAAAAAATTGCCAGTGGACATTATAATCTATCACATAGCAGTTTAAGCTATGCGGCAAAAAACCTCGAAGACCTAGAATGTCACTGAATTATTGTGATCTCTTGTGTCTCATGCGTTGATGTATTTCTAACTTAGGTTGGTTTTGATACACACCTCTTGGAGAGCAATAAGCAGTTAAGGAACTTAGTACCCTCCATAGGCTGTGTGTTCGTCTGCCAAAACGGATGCTCCGAAGTGCCAAGGCTGCTTCCCAGATGTAAATTGCTTTTTCCTGAGAGTAGAGTCAGTTGTGGTTTAGCATCAATGTTGTCTGTTGTATATTTATGATAATTTAACAATTTGTCCTCTTGGCTGTCATTTGGTTCCATATGGAGAAATTTGTATTAGGGGAGTCGTACATCAAGATACATTTGTCCTGAATTAGTTGTATTGAACCCTGAGAAGAATTGTCTTTGTTGCCACAAACTCCCTAGGACATTGTGCTCATTAGAATTCATTTTACTATCTGCCTATCCAGCTTACAACCAGAGTATGTAGAAAACTTCAAACTAGAGTCCAGCCCATGATCCCAAAAGACAAGAAACTAAACATAATCCAGTTCCCAGCAGATGAACGACGCATGAAACAGGGCAAAAGCTAAAACTAATAAATAACAGGGCAAACGCTATAAAGCAAGTAGAATCAGCCAGCAAATACATGAACCATGACAGAAGAGGGAGAAACGCGCTCGTGTGCCAGGAGTACTGCCTCTTCCTAAACCCAAGATTTTTTATATTTTTGGTTGGCTTAGGATTATTCCTTGTACTAGCTTGTTCATGCTTTGATTGGCTTAGAAGTCAATGAATTTTCTGTTACCTGGAAGGAACTCGTGAATGTTCAGATGTCTGGCTGGTCGTCGGAGCCCCTCCTCCTCTTGGTGATCTACGAGGCCATGGCGAGGTCAGCGTGGGCCGGCTAGAGGTAGGGCATAGTGAAGGAAGGAGGAAGGGAAGGAGGAGAGGGTCACCGCAGGTGGTGGTGGCGGTCCCGACCTCGGGCAACTCTCCTGGCGCGACGGCCACGGTGGGGCAAGCAATGTGAAGCGTGGGCAGTGTGGCGCAGGCGGCAAGCGTATGAGCGGGGAAAAGGGGCGGGCGCGGTGGGGCGGGCGTGGCGGCGACAGTGGAGGCGTGCTAGCTAGGGTTGGGATTGACTAGATTTGGGGCAGTGAGGTTGAAAACACTAAGTCAAGACTGTGGGCGATCCATGCATATGCGCCACAGAATTGTTAGAGATGGTACATAAAAGGCGTGTTGCGCTGTTGTTTGACAGAAACACTTGCTTACCACACTGGTTCAGCGCTTGCTCCTTTGTTCTGAACCTGGGGTGGCCAGGTTCGATTGCTGGCTACCACATCTTTTTTTTTGACTTTAAAAAAAATATTTTTAGGATGGTAATAATAAATTAAAAGCAAGAACTAATATATTTGCCTATTAAAAACAAGAATTAATATATTTGCCTCGATATTATATTATATATATGCTTGTGTCACACCCACATCAATATCCGCATACATTAGTTTGTCAAAGTAATACATATATGCCATGAGCACACACACGTGCATTAATTAGTACAAAAAAAGGCGTCAAAAACCGCTAAGTCGGCTCCGAGTTAGCTAGTGTCTTTTCACAACAACTTTCTTGCCCTTCTTCTTCGCGGTAGAATACTTTAGGCCGGCCACCTTGAGATTTCTTCTCGCACGGCAACCTTTAGCTGGTAGGGTAGTCTTCCTTCTTACTTTAGCATAAGTAGTTGGCTTGTCGAAGTACTTGTCGAATTCCTCTTCGATCTTGGGACCGCCGTTCTTGTCGATGTCTTGCTTGTTGGCGGGTCCTTCCATTCCGATGATGCTCCTCTTGCCCCTCCTCACGACAACACGGCTTGGCTTTGCCGGGTCGGTAATGAAGAAGCATTGGTCAACTTGGCTAGCGAGCACCCATGGCTCATTTTTTGTGGAGGCGTTCTTCGATTTGGCATCGGGTATAACCATGGTGGTGAAAACCGGCCATCTTTTTCGATGCTCTTGGCCCATCTAACACGAAACATCAGACCGCCACACTCCGCAGTAGTCGAGTTCCCATATCTCCTCGATCCTTCCAGAGAATCTTTCCTTGACATCGCCTCGGTCATCGTAGATGATAGCATAGTTACTCCTGAGTTTTGGTATTCGGTATTCTTGTCCTTCTCCTTGGTGTAGAATCTGTAGCCGTTGATGTCGTACGTCTGATAGGTCCTAACGTTGTACCCGGGGCCCTGTGAGAGTGAGAATATGAATTTCTGATCTTCAGTATAAGGCGTCGGCCTGGGAGTGTCCAGTAGCCTTTTCTTGAACCACCCGTGAAGTCGGGCGTTGTGCTCTTTGGTTACGCTCCCTTCTTCCTCGGCTTACCCATGTTGGCGAGCTTTTGCTCGATTAAGGTTTTGTGCTCATCCACCTGTGGGGTCACCAACTGTATGTGTTAGAAGCGCCGACTCGGTTTGCCCTATCAAAGTCGACGTGTTCGAGTTCGATGTCGACGCGGAGTCTTGGTAGCCCTCACGGTGACCAAATCCAGCGAGCCTCCCGAGGTGCTTCGGTGGGCGACCGACATCCCGGTTCTCGGTGCTTAGGTAGTTCGCAAAAGGAGATGCACTCAGAGGTCAGAAAGCCCTTGGCTATGCTTCCATCTGGACGGGACCTGTTGCGAACGAATCCTTTGATGACACCGTTTAGCCTTTCGAACGGCATCATGTTGTGCAAGAACGCCGGCCCGAGATGGATGATGTCATCCACGACATGGACAAGCAGATGCACCATGATGTCGAAGAACGCAGGAGGAAGTAAATCTCAAGCTCGCATAGTATCTTGACGATCTCTTCCTGTAGCTTGCCGAGCTGCTTCACGCCGATAGACTTCCTAGATATGACATCGAAGAAGTTGCAGAGGCCAAATAGCGTCTCACGGACGTGCTCGTCCATTATCCCTCGGATCGCAACGGGGAGTATCTGTGTCATCAGCACGTGACAGTCGTGAGACTTCATCCCACTGAACCTCTTCTTCGCTATGTCCAGATATCTGCTTATCTTCCTAGAGTAGCCGTGTGGAACCTTGACTCCTAGGAGGCAACATAAAAACCTCTTGAGCTCCTCCTCGCTTAGAGTGAAGGATGCATCTTTAAGCACCACCTCATTCTTCTTAGCCCTTTTGCGGCGACCCTGGGTCCCTTCCGTCTGTTCATCGTCATCATCGGCATCGTCACTATCGGGGTACTGAAGTTCCTTCTTAATGCCAAGCAATTTTAGGTCGCTTGCTTTCGCCCATCCTTGGTCCTATCCGCATGTTCATCGAGTGCCGAGCAGTGCTCGGTAACGTTCTTCGTGATGTGCATCATATCGAGGCTATGGGGCGTGTGGAGGACCTTCCAGTAAGGAAGGTCCCAGAAAACGGACCTCGCCTTCCATACTCCATGCAGCGGTGATGGCTGTTCCCTCGGCCGCTTCTTTCCTGGCGCAGGGCACTCTTCCCAATTGTCCAGAAGCTCCTTGATTTCCTCGCCGCTTAACGGTCGACATGGGGCATTTTCGAGTTCGTCTTTGCCATTGAACAGGTCTCCGCGTTTTCTCCACGGGTGATCCTTGCGGAGCCACATTCAAGTCCTTTGGAACATGGTTTTCGAAGACCCAGGATCCCTCGGCAGCTGCAGATGCGGGGTCTTATCCATGCACCTAGCACATGCACAAAATCCGTGGTTCACCTGACACGCTACATATCCGTAACCAGGATAGTCCTGCACCGTCGTGAGCAACGCAACTCTCAGGTTGAAATAATCTCCAGTGTAGGCATCCCACGATGCGTGCGGCCTCCCCACATCGTCGCTAACTCCTCTTTCAGGAGCCCGAGATATAGATGCATGTCGACACCCGGTTGTTTTGGCCCCTGGATAAGGATACTCATGTGTATGTACCGCTGCTTGCACAACCAGTGGTGGGAGGTCAGACGGCCATACAAACACGGGCCAGGTGTGTGTGCTACTACGGTTGCCAAAGGGATTGAGTCCGTCGGTGCTCATGCCCAGCCTAACGCCTTGGATCGAGCCCGAACTCATCTTGGAATTGATGTCCACGATTCCACCGCTAGCGCCCATGGGGTGTGTCAGATCTTGCACTTCTCCGGATCATCTTCAGGATTCTACCTCATCGCGTGCCATTGCATAAGCTACACTTACTTAGGGTCTACGAAAAAACAATGCAGACCTGAATTCATAGAAAAGTACCACACCACTTATAGAGGAACTTTCTTGTTCCTCTCTTGTATCGCCCCCGGCCGCACACCGGCATGTGGTTTTATCCTTGTACTGCTCCGTAAAGTGCGCATTTTGATGCATGCGTGGTACTTCACGACGGTAGGTCTAGTGGGCAACTACTTTCCTCGCCTCCTCGATACTTGTTGGCAATGTGTTGTCCTTGGGAAGACGAGCGTGCTGAATTTCATGTGAGCGTTAAAGCTAGTGTCGGTCCATTTGTGCTCCGCCTTCATCTCCAGAGCCTTCAGCGTTACACTCAAGCGTGTATCCTCGGGCCGGCACCCAGGATACAATGGAGTCCGCCCGTCTACCTCCATCTGTGTCAGCTTGGCTTTCTCTCTAGCTGCAGCTCTCGTGTTGGTCGTCTGCTTGAGGAGTATTTCTTGAAGATGAGGGTCCTGCAAGGCCGGGTTAGCGGCGTGTCCGTGTTCTGCCTTCTCCACCGCCACCACCACCATCCGCTCGCATCGTCTCCTTCATGAGGATCTCCTTCGTCATGATGACCATGTCCAGAGACCCTTCGTCTTCTCCCCGCCTCGCCTCTTCTTCATCATGGCCACCGCCATGTACCGACCTCCTCATTCACTAAGAAGCTGTGCATGAAATCGCGATCAACAGTGAGACTCAGCTTGTCCGAATCAGGGTTGATCCACTTCCGGTGTTTGCACGTTCGACACGGACATCTTATCTTGGTCATGTTGTTCCGAACCATGTCGGCTACCACGTTAGCCTTGTATCTAACCACCCAACGTTCGCTCATATGGATGACCATGGTTGCCTGCGCGCGAACATAGACCAAATTAAAGAGAGTATGTTAGAACCATGCACACACATGACGCGCACACACATACATGCATGCGCATGATCGCCCAGGAAATTTCGGCATGACCTATCCTAAAAATAGGACGTATGGCTAGTGCAGAAATTTGTCGAAATGGACGTGAATCAACATTTTGGCAAACGTCCATGCACCCGGCGCCGGCAACATGCATTCAAGCACAACACAACCTCACTCCACAAGCAACATGTATTCAAGCACAACACAAAGCGAAGGAACATCATCTCTCGCCATCGCACACCGCCCGCGGGACCATCTTCACCTACAAAACATCCATACATACACACCGTGCCGAGGCCCGCCAGCCACACAAAACATGCATCACACAAGTACCCATGCACACATGCCTCACAAATCTACAAACCCCATATGCATATATATAGTGTAGCAAGAGGGGGTGTTGGGATGTGTGGAGGAGGAAAGTATGAGTGGTTTACTACCTTTACAAGTAGGAGTAGCTTCCCCTCACAAGTACATGAAGCAAAGTAGGTCTAGATATCAACAATGGAGGTGAGTATGAGCAAAATGGAGTGGGAGGGAGGAGGGGGACGAGCTAGCTAGTTGGAGGTGGTGGGAACAAGGGAAAGGGGGGCTGCCACCTTTTGTAGATCTGTTTCGCATATTCTGTGGCGCATATGGAAAATGCGCCATAGAATGTCAAAATTCTGTGGCGCATATGAAGCCATATGCGCCACAGAATTTTGACATTCTGTGGCGCATATATCCATATGCGCCACAAAATTCTGGCCTGCCCATATGCTGGGGTCAGGCCCACATGGGCCCACAGGAATTATGTGGCGCATGTAGCATATATGCGCCACAGAATTCTCACTTTCTATGGCGCATATATCCATATGAGCATGTGTGTTCTTCTCACAAACCACATATGGATCCACCAGAGTTCATTGCATATGTGTTCTTTTCACAAACCACATATGGATCCACCAGTGTCATTGAATGTGTGTTCTTTTCCTTAACCACAACTAGAGTCATTGCATGTCTATTCTTTTCACAAACCACATGGATCCACCAGTGCCATTGCATGTGTGTTCTTTTCAATAACCACAGGTAGAGTCATTGCATGTGTGTTCTTTTCACAAACCACATATGGATCCACCAGAGTCATTGCATGTCTATTCTTTTCATTACCCACAACTAGTGTCATTGCCTGTATGTTCTTTCCACAAACCACATATGGATCCACCAGTGTCACTGGATGTGTGTTCTTTTCACAAACCACAGCTAGAGTCATTGCATGTGTGCTCTTTTCACAAACTACATATGGATCCCTAGTGTAATTTCTTGTGTGTTCTTTTCATTAACCACATCTAGAGTCATTGCATGTGTGCTCTTTTCACAAACCACATATGGATCCACCAGAGTTCATTTCATGTGTGTTCTTTTCACAAACCACATATGGATCCACCAGTGTCATTGCATGTGTGTTCTTTTCATTAACCACAGCTTGAGTCATTGCATGTCTGTTCTTTTCACAAACCACATATGGATCCGCTAGTGTTCATTTCATGTGTGTTCTTTTCATTAACCACACCTAGTGCCATTGCATGTCTGTTCTTTTTATTGAGCACATATGGATCCACCAATGTTCATTGCATGTGTGTTATTTTCATAAACCACATATGGATCCACCGGTGTCATTGCATGTGTGTTCTTTTCACAAACCACATATGGATCCACCAGAGTCATTGTATTGCATATTCTTTTCACAAACCACATTTAGAGTCATTGCATGTCTGTTCTTTTCACAAACCACATAAGGATCCACTAGAGTCATTGTATGTGTGTTCTTTTCACAAACCACATATGGATCCACCAGTGTCATTGCATGTGTGTTCTTTCCATTAACCATAGCTAGAGTAATTGCATGTCTGTTCTTTTCACAAACCACATGGATCCACCAGTGACATTGCATATGTGTTCTTTTCATTAACCACAACTAGAGTCATTGTATGTGTGTTCTTTTCACAAACCACATATGGATCCACCAGTGTCATTGCATGTGTGCTTTTCATTAACCACATATGGATCCCCTAGTGTCATTGCATGTGTGTTCTTTTCATTAACCACAACTAGAGTCATTGCACGTGTGTTATTTTCACAAACCATGTATCATCCCAAATCTTTAATCAAAGTTATCAAGATCCAAATCACCCAATTTAGGGTTAACAAAAACTTTTATTATTAAAAACAATTATGAATGCATGTGTGTTTGCATTAATATAGAATTCTTTGAAATTGCCATGTTTGATTGTTCTAATGGTTGTGAAATGATTCAAAGGTGAATGCCACATCATCTAGATCATTCAAAAACAAAATCCAAAGAAAAAGAAATCAAATAATATTAATAAATGCAAATGGTCATTTGTGCCATTTTAATCTACTAGGCCACTTTAGGTGTTCCTAGAAGTCAATTCTTAACAAAAATAATTCTAACTCTTTTCACCCCTTGCTAGTACAAGTAAAGATCTACCAAGGCCCACTTTACAATCTTACAAAAATCCTTAGCCACTAATTTTAAGTGGCATTTGAAATTTGAATTCCCGGCGTCGCAGGCCCAAAGGCCTTTTCATGCCTGGCGTCGGTCGGACCGGAGACTCTGGTGTGGTGGACTGGACACTCCGGTCTAGGCCAGAGATTCCGGTCAGTCTCCAGACCAGCCTCCGGAGGGGCCTTTAGATTGTCCCAGGGCCCGGTGCAGGGGCCAGACCGGAGAGTGGGCCGGAGTCTCCGGGGTCTTCAGGACAAAGACTTTGGTGGACCGGAGACTCCGGTGTGCAGAGACCGGAGACTCCGGTCTGAGCAGTTCCAGCGGCTTCTGCTTCACGCTCTGCTCCTTGTTCTCCATCCTTGGGTGCTTGGGGATGTGTCGAGGCTTCGAACCTGATGATGCATAGAGTATTTGCATGAAGTAGCACACCATCCAAGGAGGTACCAAATTGGCACGAGGAGAGGAGCGAGTTCACCTTAGCTTGTAGGAGTTTGGCTCGGGCACGAGTCATGGGTCCACTTGGGGGACTTGTTGGTGTAGATGTAGGAGCGTCTGTAGGGCAGGCTGGATCAGCTCCCCCCCTTGGGAAAGAGTCGTCATCGACTCTTCATGGTTATTATCTTGAACATCTCCATGGTAGGGTGAGAGATCCTTGATATTGAATGTATTGCTTGCAAGGTACTTGGAGGTCGGTATGTCGATGATGTAGGCGTTGTTGTTGATTCTTTTGAGGACCTTGAAGGGACCATCTCCTCTTGGATTGAGCTTGGAGTCATGTTCCTTGGGGAAGCGGTCTTTGCTTAGGTGTATCCACACAAGGTCACCTTCTTCCAAGATCATCTCATTCTTGTCCTTGTTTAACCTTGAAGCTTGGCGAAGGACTTGTTGTTCGAGAGTAGCTCTTGTTTCTTCATAGCTTGTGCGTGCTTCTCGACGTCCATGTTCGTGCGCTCATGGAGAGGTAGTGGTAGGATGTCGAGTGCGGTGAGGGGCTCGAAACCATAGACAATCATGAATGGACTCATCTTGGTTGTTGAGTGCTTGGCACGATTGTAGGCAAACTCGGCATGGGGAATGCATTCCTCCCAATCCTTCAAGTTCTTCTTGATCAGCACACGTAGAAGAGTTCCGAGGCTTCGGTTGACAACCTCGGTTTGTCCATTGGTTTGACGATGTGATGCGGATGAAAAGAGGAGATTGACGCCGAGCTTGGCCATGAGGGTCTTCCATAAGTAGCTCATGAATTTGATGTCGCGGTCGGAGACGATTGTTCGTGGCACACCGTGAAGACGGACGATTTCCCTGAAAAACAAATTAGCAACATGTGAAGCATCGTCAGTATTATGGCATGGTATGAAGTGTGCCATTTTGGAAAAGCGATCCACGACAACAAATATAGTCATGACCATGCTTAGATCGAGGCAATCCTAACATGAAATCCATGCTAATGTCGGACCAAGGTGTATGAGGAATAGGCAATGGCATATAAAGACCATAGGGATTAGCTTGCGACTTAGCTTGAACACATGTCGTGCATCGTTGAACGTAGCGCTCCACGTCGCGCTTCATCTTGGGCCAAAAGTAGTGAGTGGAGAGCATGTCCAACGTCTTGTCACGGCCAAAGTGACCCATAAGGCTTCCATCATGCGATTCTTGGAGAAGCAAAAGTTGGAGCGACGATTTTAGAATGCAAAGTTTGTTTTGTTTAAAGATAAAACCCTTATGCAAATAGAAATCATCAACTCTTTTTTCAATGGAGCACTTTGAGAAAACTGGTTCAAAGAATGGGTCGGAAGCATACAAAGTTTTTATTTCCTCAAGACCCAACACGTTGATTTCAAGTCTCATAAGAAGGCTTGTGTGCTTGCGAGACAAAGCATCCGCAACTACATTATCTTTGCTCTTCTTATACTTGACAATGTATGGAAAAGATTCCATGAACTCAACCCACTTAGCGTGTCTCTTACTCAAGTTGGCTTGTCCTTTGAGATATTTCAACGACTCATGGTAGGAATGTATGATAAATTCTTTGGGCCAAAGGTAGAGTTGCCAAACTTGAAGAACATGATCTAAGGCAAAAAGCTCTTTGTCATAAATTGGATAATTAAGGCGAGCACCATCAAGTTTCTCGCTATGGTAGGCTATAGGACGTCCGTTTTGCATAAGGACTCCTCCAATGCCAATACCACTAGCATCACACTCTATCTCAAAAGTTTTTCTGAAATCTAGTAACGCAAGGATAGGTGCTCCGGTGAGCCTCTTTTTGAGTTCATCAAAAGCTTTTTGTTGTGCTTTGCCCCACACGAAGGTGACATTCTTTTTCGTCAACTAGTTGAGAGGACAAGCAATGGTGGAAAAGTCTTTCACAAAGTGACGATAGAAACCGGCCAACCCATGAAAACTTCGGAGTTCACTCGCATTTGTTGGGATGGGCCAATCTCGTATGTCCTTTACTTTGGAAACATCAACTTCAATTCCCTTCGAATAAACGACAAATCCAAGAAAAATCAACTTGTCTTTAGCAAAAGTGCACTTGGGAAGATTAGCATAAATCTTTTCATGTCGAAGGATTTTCAAAACTTCCTTGACATGTGTTATATGGTCCTCAAGTGATTTGCTATAAACAAGAATATCATCAAAATAGACAACACCACTTTTTCCAATGAGAGAACGCAAGATATGAGTTCATTAGGCGCATGAAGGTGGATGGGGCATTAGATAAACCAAAGGGCATAACCAACCATTCATAGAGACCAAGTTTGGTCTTGAAGGCAGTTTTCCACTCACCACCTTCAGCCATGCGTATTTGATGGTAACCACTAAGAAGATCAATTTTCGAAAAAATAGTGGCTCCACACAACTCATCAAGCATATCATCGAGATGTGGTATGGGATGTTGATAACGCACGGTGATAGCATTGATTGGACGACAGTCCATGCATAACCGTAACATATCATCCGTCTTTGGAACAAGAATCACATGTACGACACTTGGACTAGTGCTAACTTGGATCAAACCTTTGGAGACGAGTTGGTTAATCTGACGTTCAATCTCCTTTCTCTCCTCCGGGTTCGTGTGATAAGCGGTGCGGTTGGGAAGTGGTGCACCGGGGATGAGGTCAATGCGATGTTCGATGCCGCAAAGAGGAGTTAGTCCAAGTGGAAGCTCTTCGGGGAACACATCCTTGAATTCCTGCAAAAAACTCATCAAAGATGGAGGAACATTGGTTAATTCATTAGTTCCTTGTGCTAGTCCCTTGCAAAGGATGACATAGTGCAAGATGGATGGGTTGTTCTGAACATCTCTCATCTCACTTTTGGTGGCAAGGAGAACACTCTTAGTTTTTCCACTCGAGTTTGGCTTGTGGCTCTCACTCACTATGAGGTGGTTCTCTCTCTCACCGCTCTTCTCACAAGTAGGTGTTGTGCTTTGCGCCCTCGCTAAAGCCTTTGCATTGTCTGCAATTATTTGGGTAGGAGTCATCGGTTGCAAAACACATGTTTTGTTGAGCCATTTGAAGGTGTATACATTGGTGCGACCATCATGTTGAGCAGCCTTGTCAAATTGCCATGGTCGACCAAGAAGCATGTGGCAAACTGTCATAGGAACCACATCACACTCCACCGTACCTTTGTAAGGAGCAATGGCGAAGGAGACCGATACGGTATTCTTGATCTTCACGGACCCTTGGTCACTCAGCCATTGCACGTGGAAGGGGTGCTTGTGCGGATGGAGGGTGAGGTTGAGCTTCTCACACAACTCGGTGCTAGCAAGGTTGTGGCAACTCCCTCCATCAATGATAACATTGATAGATTTGCCATTGATGCTGGCTCGTGTTTGGAAGATATTGGAGCGTTGGTCTTCATGCTCTTGTGCTTGAGTGGTCAAGATCCTTGTGATGACAAGCGATGGACATGCGTCATGTTCACACATGAGGAGTTCTTGGTCATCTTCCACTCGTTGCCTTGCCATTGCTTCCTTGACTCGGGCATCAAATTCATCTTCACTCAAGTACTCTTCATCACCATTGTCATGGATGAACAAGACTTTCTTGTTTCCACATTCAGCCGACTTGTGTTCTTTTCCTCCACACTTGTAGCATTCGCCATTGAAAGGTGTATCACTCTTTGCTTGTTTGCCACTTGGGGGCAGTTTTCCTTGAGGAAGTGTGGGCTTGAAGGAAAGCTTGGAGGTACTTGAGGAGCTTACATTGAAAGTTGTTGGCGTAGCGGTTGAAGCTTGCTTGTAGGTGAAATACGTCTTGGGCTTGTTGTACTTGATGTCCTCTTGCACTTGACGTTCAGCCTTTGTTGCGATGTGCACAAGCTCAACCATGGTGTTGTATGTTTGGAACTCGACGATGCGCTTGATTGGGTGATTCAAGCCAATGAGGAAATGTGCCATTGTTTGCTCCATGCGCTCATCAATGTTGGCGCGAATCAAGTTGAGTTCCATTTCCTTGAAGTACTCTTCCACGGTCTTTGTCCCTTGAGAAAGCGATTGAAGGTTGTTGAAGAGGTCACGCGTGTAATGCGCGGGGACAAGCGAGGATCTCATGTGAGCCTTCATGTCATGCCAAGTTGTAATTGGTGGCTCTTGCCTTGCATCACGAGCAACTTGAACTTGTTCCCACCAAAGGTTGGCGTAATCATCAAATTCAAGCGAAGCCATGGCGACCATCTTCTCATTGCTATAGTTGTGCATGCGGAAGATCTTGTCGACTTTGAGTGCCCATGGGAGGTATTCTTCGGGGTCATTGGATCCGGTAAACTTGGGCATTGTGAACTTGAGCTTGCCGAAAGTTTCTTCATCATCGCGGTCATTGCGACGAGCTTGGTGACCTTGTTGATGATCTTGTGGTTGATGCGGTGGAACTTGGTTCTCGTGACCTTGTTGCGGAGCTTGCTCTTGATATTGATGTTGAGGAGCTTGCTCTTTCTCTTGGCGCGGTTGTTGACGGTGTTGAGGCACTTGGGCCCCATGAGGTTGTTGAGGGTGTGGAGCCTCGTGAAATGGTTGATGACGAAGAGGAGGCTCGTTCCTCGGTTGGTGATGTTGATTAGGCACATGGGCCTCACGGTGAAGAACATGGTCATGGGCCTCTTGACGTGGTGGGCGTCGCTCGACTTGTATCACTTGACTCTCCAAGTTTTTATGAGGTGGAGGAGGCGCCTCGTGATGACCATGGTGTCGGTGCGGACATTCATGACGTTGATGATGAGGAGGAGGATCTTGGAGGGCTTCACATTGATGACGAGCTTGATTCTCCAAATTGGAGTCATCACTTGTTGTGTCAAGTATGTGTTGCGGTCGATGGTGGTAGACTTGCGGTTGCACTTGCGGTTCTTCTTGTTGGATCATTAATGCCCTTGCGTGATGATTGTGTGCTTCTTGCCTTGCTCGTGGCCTTGAAGAGAAATCACCATCATAGCTTGACATTGCGGTGTGCCGTGGGGAAGGTAAATAGTTCGAAGAACTTCCATCTTTAACCACGGGGGCATCATTGTGTCTTGGAGCACTTGGGTGATGATCTTGTTGAGGAGGAGCATGACGACGTGAAGAGCTTGATGCGCGTGAACGTGGCCTTGGCATACCGTCGATGAGGCGTCGAAGATTGTGATTTGTTTCGGCAACGGAGCGTTGGAGCGCTTCATTTTGGTGGCCGAAGTTGTGATGCATTGCGTGCATTTGTCATTCAAGGCCATCGAAGCGGTTGTCGATGTTCTTGAACTCGGCTTGCGTCTTGCCAAATTGTTCATCTTGTCACGTCTCAAGGGCTTGGCAACGTTCACGGAACTCTTGTCGAACGATGAAGTGACTTGCACGCATCATGTACGGTCCTTGATATTCTTCTTGGGGAGGTGGTTGGCTCGACTCACCGTGCCTATCCATCATGCAAAACACACAAGTATTGTATATGGAAGTGGAATATTGTGGTATTAGCCTTGTACCTCACCTTGGGGATTGCACCAAACTAGAAACCACGAGTGAGAGCTATAAGAGTGCAAAGTGGAATTGCAAAGAAAACTCACACTAAAGAAAGAACTAACTCTCAAAATCTTGTTGGTGGTAGGTTAGGATTGTGGAAAGCCAAAGAACCAACCAGAAGAAAAGGGGTAGTCAAAAGTGGGTAAAATCCAACAAAACTCAAGTCAAAGGCGAAGGTCAACAACTCAAAAGGGTGACGAGAACCTACGACTATATACACACACGTGGAGATAGTTGGGATTGACACGACTATGAAAATGAGCAAACAAAATGTCCTAACAAAGACTACGCTCGGTGTCGTGCCAATACAAGGAGAGACCGGGCTCGTTTGCAAAGAGGAAAAATGAGCAACGGATTTGTGCACTTGCCTTGGGCGCTCTTCTTTCTCTCTTGCTTACAAGCTTTGAGACTCTCTTTTGCAAGGGGAGACTATTTTTCTTTCTCTTTTGCTTTGTATCTTTTTCTTTCTTTTTTGTTTATTATTTTTTTTGCTCTCCCTTGATGCTACCTAGTCACACTTGATATTGCTCTTGTACTCTCACTATCCAAGGACAAATGCACAATGCTCAAGCAAACACAAGATGAGCCACTCTCATGGGATAGGTACACACAAAGGAAGATAGGGGTTAACAAGGTGACGCAAGTTATACCTTCGTTGGTGATGATGAACTTGGCGTCGGTGGTGCGGGGTGATGTTCGTGGGCCGTGGTGTCGATGAGAGCGAGGGTTGTTGATGCGGAAGCTTACTGTTAGTTGACGACACGCACACGGGCACAAACAAACAAGAGGAAATTAGCCAATGCAAGATTAGAGGCAAAACTGTCAAAATCAGGCGTCAGGCCAGAGACTCCGGGGTTCCAGGCCGGAAACTCCGGTCCAGGCCGGAGACTCCTGTGTGGGTAGGCCGAAGACTCCGGTGTAGGCCGGAGACTCCGGTCTGGAGTCAGATCATGAACTGCTCGTGTTCTTGAGCGGAAATCCACGCCTTGTGACCTCAAATCCGCTAAAAATTGGCCAAATTGGGCTAGGAAAACGTAGGATAAAGCTGGACCAACACCTAAGGCAAGGTTTGGTCGGATCAAAACCACAAATAACACTCCAAATCAAGAGATCGATCCAAAGGCAAATATGGGCTCTTTTTTGGGGATTTTCGAATTGTTGGTGGATAGAAGAAAAATGATGAGGATATATACAGGGATTATGATGATTCTGACTGCCTGAACTGGAAGGAAATATTGAGTCAAATAAATAATGACTATCAGGTGAATTCATTCCTAATTGAACCTGATGTTTTACTTAATGAGAACTTTATACTACCTAAGTCATTGCATCTTTGTATGATCAGGTTTATTGATAACACAAGCGTTGCGCGAGGAGGAGGAGAGTTGCAGCAAGAAGGATAAGCGCTGATTTCCAATATCAACAAGTGCGCGAGGGAGGAGCGGGAGGCATGCGCACTAGGAGGCAATGAGGAAATCACGTATGAGCAAGAGAGAGAGATGGTGCACCAAGAATTACATGTTTGAGGTGTTTCACGATGTTTGGACTACGTGCCAATAAGACCGAACCCATATATGGGTCGGTATGTATCAGTTTGAGTCGAACCGAGTCAGTTTGGGTCAAGATATGGCTGTTTTTAGGCCCGTTTAGAGGGGAGGACGCCCCAGCCCTCATATAAACCTCCGTAGCCATCACAAGTTAGGGTTTAGACCACGTTAAAATATTTTGGAGTTGATTCTTTCATAGAACCTCTGAAATTACCATGTGTTCGAATTCTACAACTATAATTGAGTGTGATCTGTTGTTCCATTGGGAATTAGTAGATTGCATACTACCGTTCGTGGTCACGGCTGCGTGCGCAAGAGTGTGGTGTTGTGAATATCCTACAAGGTTCGAGATCTGTTGCACTGGCATCAGGGATCGAGCGGGAGAGTTCATAGCTACGCACTAGTTATCTATCATCCCCCATCATCACCGCCATCTGCTTACTGAGAAGATTGGGCCACCCCATATCATCTTGGTATCAGATTTCCAGTGTTGCCTCGGTAAGCATCCACAAATACATCCATAGATTAGTTGTTTTTGTCCTATACAAAAAAAGCCACATAAAAATATTAGGGTTCATAGTTCATTGACATAGCCTAGATAACACTGTTCGTGAGTTCTAGTCGCTGATCGTAATCCTTTTGTGTAGTCTTTCTTCTAAATCTGAGTCATAGTTTTTGTCTAGTTTTCGTCTGTTTTTGATCCGTTGTCGGAGTCCCTAGACTATTTCTAGACTGTTCGTCGTGTTCTTGAGTCTTAGATCTATTAGATCTGTTTTCTTTTAGATTGGGGTTGTAGATCCGTTTGAAACAAGGATAAAAAAATAAACCTGATCGTACCTGAGCTTCCTTCACGTGAAAGAAAGAAGAAAAAAAAGTCCAGATCGGATTGAACTTAAGCTTTTCTCATGTTCAAAAGAACAAAAAAACTACCGCTTCGATCACTACAGGGCAGATGCTTCTGTGCTAGTACGTGAGCATCCTCACGTTACCAAAAAAATCGAAAAAAAATCGGACCCTCGCTGCACCACAGACAGGTCTGTCCTCATACGAGAAAATTTTGTGTCTGCCGACATCTTGCCGTGGCAGGATTTCGGGCCTTTTTTCTACCGTGGCAGAGACCAATTCTTAGGTCAATTTTTTTTCCTTTTTTGTTTATTTTTTTACTGAGTTCACATAGCGTACCTATCCTTGTGAGCCTTAGTAAGCATTTCTTTGTGTCTAGAACTATCCTATGAGACTAGCGTGCTTAGTGCTCTGCGGGCTGCTCAGTTTAGCAATCTTGTGCCAGTTTCGTTGAGACATTGCTAGCGTCTCTCCTTATTCATTGCAACACGAGCGTTCCTCTGGCATACCTCACTTTATTGAGCTCATTTTCATAGTTGCAGTTGCCCCATTTATCTCCCATTGCCAAAGAGAGTCTCAAAGCTTGTAAGCAAGAGAGAAAGAAGAGCGCCCATGACAAGTGCACAAATCCGTTGCTCATTTTTCCTCTTTGCAAACGAGTCACGGTCTCTCCTTGCATTGGCACGACAACGAGCTTAGTCTTTTTTAGGACATTTTGTTTGCTCATTTTCATAGTCGTGTCAATCCCAACTTTCTCCACGTGTGTGTATATAGTCGTTGGTTCCCGTCACCCTTTTGAGTTGTTGACCTTCGCCTTTGACTTGAGTTTTTTTGGATTTTACCCACTTTTGACTATCCCTTTTCTTTTGGTTGGTTCTTTGGCTTTCCACAACCCTAACCTACCACCAACAAGCTTTTGAGAGTTAGTTCTTTCTTTAGTGTGAGTTTTCTTTGCAATTCCACTTTGCACGCTTATAGCTCTCACTTGTGGTTTCTAGTTTGGTGCAATCCCCAAGGTGAGGTACAAGGCTAACACCACCATATACCACTTCCATATACAATACTTGTGTATCTTGCATGATGGATAGGAACGGTGAGCCGAGCCAACCACCTCCCCAAGAAGAAGATCAAGGACCGTACATGCCGCGCGCAAGTCACTTCATCATCCACCAAGAGTTCCGTGAACGTTGCCAAGCCCTTGAGACGCGACAAGATGAACAATTTGGCGAGACGCAAGCCGAATTCAAGAACATCGACAACCGCTTCGCCAACCTCGAACGACAAATGCATGCAATGCATCACAACTTCGTCCACCAAAATGAAGCGCTTCAACGCTCCGTCGCTGAAACAAATGACAATCTTCGACGCCTCATCGACGGAATGGCAAGACCGTGTTCACGTCCTTCAAGCTCTTCAAGCTCGTCGCGTCGTCATGCTCCTCCTCAACAAGATCTTCAACCAAGTGCTCCAAGATGCAATGATGCCCCCGTGGTTGAAGATGGAACCTCTTCGAACTATGTACCTTCCCCACGGCACGCCACAACGTCAAGCTATGATAGTGACCTCTCTTCAAGGCCACGAGCAAGGCAAGAAGTACACCGTCATCACGCAAGGGCACTAGTGGTCTAACAAGAGCAACCACAAGAGGAACCGCAAGAGCAACCGCAAGTGCAACCACAAGTCTACCACCATCGACCGCAACACATACTTGACACAACAAGTGATGACTCCAATTTGGAGAATCGAGCTTGTCATCGACGTGAAGCTCTCCAAGATCCTCCTCCTCGTCATCAACGTCATGAACATCCACACCGACAACATGGTCATCACGAGGCGCCTCCTCCACCTCAACAAAACTTGGAGCATCAAGTGATACAAGTTGAGCGACGCCCACCACATCAAGAGGCTCATGACCATGTTCTTCGCCATGAGGCCCATGTTCCTAACCAACATCACCAACCGAGGAACGAGCCTCCTCTTCAGCATCAACCGCGTCAAGAGGCTCCACACCTTCGCCACCATGAGGCCCAAGCGCCCCAACCACGTCAACAACCGCGCTAAGAGCAAGAGCAAGCTCCTCAACAACAATATCAAGAGCAAGCTCCGCAACAAGGACGCGAGAACCAAGTTCCACCTCCCCAACTACAAGATCATCAACAAGGTCACCAAGCTCGTCGCAACGACCGCAATGATGAAGAAACTTTTGGCAAGCTCAAGTTCACAATGCCCAAGTTCACCGGATCCAATGACCCCGAAGAATACCTCTTGTGGGCACTCAAAGTCGACAAGATCTTCCGCATGCACAACTATATCAACGAGAAGATGGTCGCCATGGCTTCGCTTGAGTTTGATGATTATGCCAACCGTTGGTGGGAACAAATTCAAGTTGCTCGTGATGCAAGACAAGAGCCGCCAATCACAACTTGGCATGACATGAAGGTTCATATGAGATCCCGCTTTGTCCCCGCGCACTATACGCGTGACCTCTTCAACAACCTTCAAGCGCTTCGTCAAGGGACAAAGACCATGGAAGAGTATTTCAAGGAAATGGAACTCAACTTGATTCGCGCCAACATTGATGAACGCATGGAGAAAACAATGGCACGGTTTCCTTATTGGATTGAATCACCCAATCAAGCGCATCGTCGAGTTCCAAACATACAACACCATGGTTGAGCTTGTGCACATAGCAACAAAGGCGGAACGTCAACTGCAAGAGGACATCAAGTACAACAAGCCCAAGACGTATTTCACCTACAATCAAGCTTCAACCGCTACACCAACAACTTTCAATGGAAGCTCCTCAAGTACCTCCAAGCCTTCCTTCAAGCCCACACTTCCTGAAGGAAAACTGCCCCCAAGTGGCAAGCAAGCAAAGAGTGATACACCTTTCAATGGTGAATGCTACAAGTGTGGAGGTAAAGGACACAAGTTGGCCGAATGTGGAAACAATAAAGTCTTGTTCATCCATGACAATGGTGATGAAGAGTACTTGAGTGAAGATGAGTTTGATGCCCATGTCAAGGAAGCAATGGCAAGGAAATGAGTGGAAGATGATCAAGAACTCCTCATGTGTGAACCTGACGCAAGTCCATCGCTTGTCGTCACAAGGATATTGACCACTCAAGCACAAGAGCATGAATACCAATGCTCCAATATCTTCCAAACACGAGCCGCCATCAATGGAAAATCTATCAAGGTGATCATTGACGGAGGGAGTTGCCACAACCTTGCTAGCACCGAGTTGTGTGAGAAGCTCAACCTCACCCTTCATCCACACAAGCACCCCTACCACGTGCAATGGCTAAGTGACCAAGGGTCCGTAAAGATCAAACATACCATATCGGTCTCCTTCGCCATTGGTCCTTACAAAGATACATTGGAGTCTGATGTGGTTCCGATGACAGTTTGCCAACATGCTTCTTGGTCGACCATGGCAATTTGACAAGGCTTCTCAACATGATGGTCGCACCAATGTATACACCTTCAAATGGCTCATAAACATGTGTTTTGCAACCAATGACTCCTAGCCAAATAATTGCGTACAATGCAAAGGCTTTAGCGAGGGCGCAAAGCACAACACCTACTTGTGAGAAGAGCGGTGAGAGAGAGAACCACCTCATAGTGAGTGAGAGCCACAAGCCAAACTCAAGTGGAAAAACTAAGAGTGTTCTCCTTGCCACCAAAAGTGAGATGAGAGATGTTCGGAACAACCCATCCATCTTGCACTATGTCGTCCTTTGCAAGGGACTAGCACAAGGAACTAATGAATTAACCAATGTTCCTCCATCTTTGATGACTGTTTTGCAGGAATTGAAGGATGTGTTCCCCGAAGAGCTCCCACATGGACTACCCCTTCTTCGCGGCATCGAACATCGCATTGACCTCATCCCCGGTGCACCACTTCCCAACCGCGCCGCCTACCGCACGAACCCGGAGGAGATGAAGGAGGTCGAACGTCAAATCAACCAACTCGTCTCCAAAGGTTTGATCCAAGTTAGCACTAGTCTATGTTCCATACCCGTGATTTTTGTTCCAAAGACGGATGATACGTTACGGTTATGCATGGACTACCGTCCAATCAATGCTATCACCGTGCGTTATCGACATCCCATACCACGTCTCGATGACATGCTTGATGAGTTGTGTGGAGCCACTATTTTTTCAAAAGTTGATCTTCGTAGTGCTTACCATCAAATACGCATGGCTGAAGGTGATGAGTGGAAAACCGCCTTCAAGACCAAACTTGGTCTCTATGAATGGTTGGTTATGCCCTTTGGTTTGTCTAATGCCCCATCCACCTTCATGCGCCTCATGAATCATATTTTGTGTTCTCTCATTGGAAAAAGTGTTGTTGTCTATTTCGATGATATTCTTGTTTATAGCAAATCACTTGAGGACCATATAACACATGTCAAGGAAGTTTTGCAAATCCTTCGACATGAAAAGCTTTATGCTAATCTTCCCAAGTGCACTTTTGCTAAAGACAAGTTGATTTTTCTTGGATTTGTCGTTTCTTCAAAGGGAATTGAAGTTGATGTTTCCAAGGTAAAGGACATACGAGATTGGCCCATCCCAACAAATTTGAGTGAACTCAGAAGTTTTCATGGGTTGGCCGGTTTCTATCGTCGCTTTGTGAAAGACTTTTCAACCATTGCTTGCCCCCTTAATGAATTGACCAAAAAGAATGTCACCTTCGTGTGGGGCAAAGCACAACAAAAAGATTTTGATGAACTTAAAAAGAGGCTCGCCGAAGCACCTCTCCTTGCGTTACCGGATTTCACAAAAACTTTTGAGATAGAGTGTGATGCTAGTGGTATTGGCGTTGGAGGAGTCCTTATGCAAAACGGACGTCCTATAGCCTACCATAGCGAGAAACTTGATGGTGCTCGCCTTAACTATCCGATTTATGACAAAGAGCTTTTTGCCTTGGTTCGTGTCCTTCAAGTTTGGCAACACTACCTTTGGCCCAAGGAATTTATCATACATTCCGACCATGAGTCATTGAAATATCTCAAAGGCAAAGCTAACTTGACCAAGAGACACGCTAAGTGGGTTGAGTTCATGGAGTCTTTTCCATACATTGTGAAGTACAAGAAGGGCAAAGAAAATGTAGTTGCGGGCGCATTGTCTCGCAAACATACAAGCCTTCTTACGAGACTTGAAATCAACATGTTGGGTCCTGAGGAAATAAAATATTTGTATGCTTCCGATCTGTTCTTTGAAACAATTTTCGCAAAGTGCTCCAATGACAAAGGAGTTGATGATTTCTATTTGCATGAGGGCTTTCTATTTAAACAAAACAAGCTATGCATTTCGAAGTCGTCGCTTCAACTTTTGCTTCTCCAAGAATCTCATGGTGGAGGTCTCATGGGTCACTTTGGCCGTAACAAGACATTGGACATGCTCTCCACTCACTAATTTTGGCACAAGATGAAGCGCGACGTGGAGCGCTACGTTCAACGATGCACGACATGTGTTCAAGCTAAGTCGCAAGCTAATCCCTATGGTCTTTATATGCCATTGCCTATTCCTCATACACCTTGGTCCGACATTAGCATGGATTTCGTGCTAGGATTGCCTCGATCTTAGCATGTTCATGATTCTATATTTGTTCTTGTGGATCGCTTTTCCAAAATGGCACACTTCATACCGTGTCACAAGACCGACGATGCTTCACACGTTGCAAATCTGTTTTTCAGGGAAATCGTCCGTCTACATGGTGTGCCACGAACAATCGTCTCCGACCGCAACGTCAAATTCATGAGCTACTTATGGAAGACCCTCATGGCCAAGATCGGCGTCAAGCTCCTCTTTTCATCCGCGTCGCATCCTCAAACCGATGGACAAACCGAGGTTGTCAACCGAAGCCTCGGAACTCTCCTACGTGTGTTGATCAAGAAAAACTTGAAAGATTGGGAGGAATGCATTCCCCACGCCGAGTTCGCGTAAAATCGAGCAAAGCACTCAACAACCAAGATGAGTCCATTCATGATCATATATGGTTTTGAGCCTCTCACCGCGCTCGACATTCTACCACTACCTCTCCATGAGCGCACGAACATGGATGTCGAGAAACACGCACAAGCTATGAAGAAACTTCATGAAGAAACAAGAGCTACTATTGAACAACAAGTCCTTCACCAAGCTTCAAGGTTAAACAAGGACAGGAAGGAGATGATCTTTGAAGAAGGTGATCTTGTGTGGATACACCTAAGCAAAGACCGCTTCCCCAAGGAACGTGACTCCAAGCTCAAGCCAAGAGGAGATGGTCCCTTCAAGGTCATCAAAAGAATCAACAACAATGCCTACATCATCGACATACCAACCTCCAAGTACCTTGCAAGAAATACATTCAATTTCAAGGACCTTTCACCCTACCATGGAGATGTTCAAGATGATAACCATGAAGAGTCGAGGACGACTCTTTCCCAAGGGGGGAGATGATCCGGCCCGTCCTACGGACGCTCCTACATCTACACCAACAAGTCCCCCAAGTGGACCCATGACTCGTGCCCGAGCCCAACTCATGACCGGTCCGGCGCAATCCCTAGGATCGGCGTCGGGCGGAGGACTCTCTCTCGAACTGGCACGGCGAGATGGGAGACTCGGTGAGATCTTGACGTCTAGGCAAAGGGACTCCGATCCCTAGGCCTTGTACAACACGGAGGCACGATGCAAACTCCAATGAGGTTTGGTGATATTGGTGCTCCTTGGTCAAGGAGCATGAGGCAAGAACTCAATAGATCCACAAAGGGGTTTCCACTAATTCCAATATCATGCCTAGGGTTTACAAAGGAGGTGGGGGACTATATAAAGGCCAGCCACTTAAATGGGGGTACTTTAGGAATAAAATACAAGTTTTGGACGGACTAAGGGTTACATGGGCCACAAGCCCAAAGGCCATTTCATGCCTGGCATCGGTCGGACCGGAGACTCCAGTGTGGTGGACCGGAGACTCCGGTCTAGGCCAGAGATTCTGGTGAGTCTCCGGACCAGCCTCCGCAGGGGCCTTCAGATTGTCCCAGGGCCCGGTGCAGGGGTCAGACCAGATAGTGGGCCGGAGTCTCCAGGGTCTTCAGGTCGGAGACTTTGGTGGACCGGAGACTTCGGTGTGCAGAGACTGGAGACTCCGGTCTGAGCAGCTCCAGCGGCTTCTGCTTCACGCTCTGCTCCTTGTTCTCCATCCTTGGGTGCTTGGGGATGTGTCGAGGCTTCGAACCTGATGATGCATAGAGTATTTGCATGAAGTAGCACACCATCCAAGGAGGTATCAAATTGGCACGAGGAGAGGAGCGAGTTCACCTTAGCTTGTAGGAGTTTGGCTCGGGCACGAGTCATAGGTCCACTTGGGGGACTTGTTGGTGTAGATGTAGGAGCGTCCGTAGGACGGGCTGCATCAAACACACTCACCAAAAATCTTCTCAAAATTCAAATAAAACTTTCTTGCGGCCATTTGACCGAACACCTTGGAGACACAAAATAAACTCTAGCCTAATTCTATTGTTTTGAGCAGTGATCCTTCAATGCATTGCCCTCTTTACTCCCCTTGTCCCCTCTGATCCAACCCAGCCCAGACCAACATCCCCCTTCGCCGTGGAGTACAGTGGCGCGCCGCCCGAATATGGTCGTCGCCAGCCGACCGTGGCCGACGCGCCAGAGACCACGCCGCACCTACCCAGCATGTCCCTAGCTCCATCGCACCCTATCGCGACCCCCTGTCCACCCCACAGACGCAGCCGAGCACTGGACCACATCAGAGAAGCCGTGCACCGAGCCTCTGCGCCGTGTCCGGAGTGCGCCAAGGCCATACCGACAAGGCAAGACACACCGACCACAGCTGCGGCGCCGCTCCGACTTGACCCCAGCACACTCCCGGACATGCCCATTTCCCGCCACGACTCCAAGACCCATTGTGAGCCGCTGTCATGAATATCACTGCCAAGCGCCAGCGCCCGCCACCAAAAGTCACCCAACCACCAGAAGGCTTATTACGACGCTATAGATGACCGCTAGGAGGCAGAGCACCATCTGCCTATCTCGTCCATGCCATTAGCCTCCTGTACCATCCCCTCGTCTAGCTATAAAAGGAGACCTCCTCAACCCCATTTCTCCACACTCCAACACTCACCACCTTCCATTGATCCCCTCACACCATCCGCAGAGCCGCTCGAGCCCTCAATCGCCGGAATTGTGCTAAAGCTCGCCGCAATAGAGGAGAAAGGGAGCCATCAATTGCAACCACCCCAGGAGCCGCCGCGACCACGCCCGAGTCCGCCGTCGTCCACCAGTTCGATCGCCCCCATCGCCATGTTAGCTGGAGCCCTAGTAAGCCCCCAATCGACCCCCACTGAACCGCTAGGGTTAGTTCTCGCCAGCGACCAGTTCGTCGTTGACGATGAACTCTGGCCGTTAGATTAGAATTTGATCGAACGGTCTAGATTAGCAGATACCGCTTTGAGTTAGATATCTCGCTGACGTTATCATGATTGGGTCAACCAGGCCAGATCATAAGTGAAATAGTTCCCCTTGTCAGTTGCCCTCTGCGCCACGGAGCGCCACTGGGCCGGCCCATTTAGTTTCCCGCCTTAGCCCGCAGATTCAAATAAAGATTTTTCTAATTAAGTTTAAACTCAATTCTGTCCACTAGTTTAAAAATCAATTCAGAGAATTCTACTAAACCAAAATGAATGATTCAAATTTTGTTAAAAAGATAATTAAAATATCTATCCAACCCCGTTGGATTTAAATCAAGTGGAGTTATAGATCACATATAGTAAAAATAACAAAACAGAGACTTTTCTATATTCAAACATTTTTCAAAAATCAACCATAAGGGCTTTTGAGTTGATTCTAACTCTCAAAAATCACATTTGACAATACCTATCTGAATATGTAATAATATTTAGGTTTGCATGCAGTGACATTGGACTAGTACCAAAATAATGCTATATAGGCATTTCTAGTCACTTTAAATCATTTAAATAATAAACTTAAACTTATTGAAATATGATCCAACATTTAAATCACATTCCCATGTATTAGAATATGTGGTGATGACATGTGCCACATGATCCCATATTTTAATTGGAGAATATTAAATCTTAATTAATTTCAATGAGTACAAATTAATTTCTCAAATAAAATAAACGAAACTAGTTCATTAAATCTGGTGATGATTGTGATGATACTAGATCACCAAGTATGTGCCTTAGTGTGCTAAATAGACTAGTTAAGTATTTGTTTGGTGATTGTATATCCTGTATGTATTTATAGACAATAGTACCGACCAAGTCTACGAGGAGGAGGAGTTCTACCCAAAGAAGACGAGGAGAATTTCAACCACTGCACCAATCAAGGAAAGCTATTGTTAGCAAGCTAGAATTATACAAGATGACCTAAGCAAGATGCATTAGGCATGCTTTGGTTATACCTCTTGAGTTATACCCATCCCAAGTTTTACTTTTGCTTTATCAAAGTTTCGTTACTTCTAGTAATGCTTTATGAGATTTTAGAAAGTAGTATAGATAGCATAAAGAGTATAAAAATTATCCTATACTAGATGACATTCTATGGCATGATATTGAGATTAGAAGCCACTTTAGTGAACACTCTTAACTTGTGGTTATAGCTAAACCAAAAACTTGAACTCTAGATGGGAATACTTGGTGAAAATGCTTATGAAAACCTTGGAATGATGAGTCATTCTATTGAGATGTTTTGACATGTGTTGAGAAACACAAATGGTTTATGATAATGAAAATGTTGAGGCATGAGCCTTACCCCTTTATAAAAACTAATGGTTGGGTTCGGATGCGATACCATTCCAAATTTACCGTACAACCACAATACCTGAATTGGGTAGGGCTTAGCCGGAAGTTTATATGCATTAGTATGGGTTTCCTCGCGGAAGAGGTTTGAGTTGAGGCTACCTCTTGATGATGTCCACCTATGCAGTGCCCAGGATGGCAGATGGCCATGGATGGGAGGCCAAGCTCATAGGAGAGGTGCTTATACTAGAGTGTGTAAAGGAAAGGTTATGTTTGATTATCCGCATACTAATTATGATGATTCAGGGTTATCCCTGACGGATGTATCAAATTTTGTGGTGAACGTGTACCACCTCTACAGAGTGTCAAACTATTCGAATAGCCGCGTCCACGGTCATGGACAGTTGGAGTGGGCATACTGTTCCGTCGTCAGATGTTTTCCAAATGACTTATGAAATAAATTGTGACTTTACTTGACCACAACAAGGTTGTGACTACGAAAACTAAGTTCCCACTTAGGTGATTTAGAACTTTATTTTATCTTTCTTTGTTTCTGAACTCATCTTAGGTTTCAAACTTAACTTTGCAAATAAACTTAGAACTTAGCATTCCTACTAGAAGTACCTTACTTGTTAGTGATAGTTTGCGAGTACTTAAAGAGTACTCATGGCTTTGTCCCTGGCTATTCCCGTGGCCAGACTATGAGGAGGACTATCCGGAAGAAGGACATCAGGACAGCTACGACAACTAGGATCATCTCCCATCGTCAGCATTGCCTGTGACACCAAAGATGGAGCCCACTGCTATGCTTATTATTCTGCTACTTGTTTGTATTAAGACTGGATCATGAGATCCTTTATTTGTATAAGACCTTATTATGGTTTCTAATGGATGATGTACTGTGATATCCAATCTGTTATGTCTCGCAAAAATGGTAATCCTGGGAGTGCGATGTATGGCATAACAGGCATCTGGGATTAAAAATCCGGGTGTTGACAAGTTGGTATCAGAGCCATCCTGACCATAGGAGACCCTAGTTAGAATGGACGTCCAAACAAAAATTAGTTTCAAAACAAAAAGAAGTGAGTATTTATGAAAACCTATTTCCCCTCTTCCCTTGGGATTCTTTCAAAAATATTCATGTTCCTAAAAAAAATCTTACATTACCACATAAAATTTGACACACTTGATCACCTCACTAACTTACTCATCCTAAATTCTTATAGATGGAAGTTCAGTATTGCAAGTTCTACCAGTTGGGCAACGGAGGCCAACTGATCTTCGAGAGGGATCTTGATGCACTGTCTGAGTACCTTGAGCGTCCGCATCCGGAATTCTTCGGAGCCCAACTCAAGGACTTTCCAGGAGGAGATTTACAATGGCTGATAGTTGCTGATCTTCGAGGCAAGATGGAGGCACCCCTTTCCGAGAAGATACAATTCACCATGAGAGAGAACAACTGGCTAGATGGATTAGCCAGGGCTATGCATGAAGCTCTCGCCCGTCTTTGCGGACAGAACGTCAACTTGATCCAGGGAACTCGCTTTGCTCACTATGCAAGGCGTGATTCTATGGGAATGCCACTAGAGATGCCAAGTCACCTGGAGTTGAAGAGCCAAGTGGAGAACCTTGACTTCCTACTATATGACAGACAGAAGGAATTGGACAATGCTCGAGCCTACGCCAACCACAACCTTGCCATTGCTGCCCAGAAGGCCCAAACTTTCTCACTCCTCATCAAGGATCGTCAATCACTTCGCTGGCAATGCGAGAAGAAGGATCGCACCATCGCTCGTCTTCACAAGAAGGTGGCCGGCCTCGAGAATATCATCCAGGAGTAAGAAGCTCAACTTGCAGCAAAAGAGGAAGAAGAGGAAGAAGGTGAAGACATCCAGGGGGATATTCACTCATACCTTAGTGATGACAATGACTATCTGGAGGATGATGCCATGGACTTCTACACCGACGATGATGACTCCGACTTCATCGATGATGAGTAGATGCACTAGAGCACTATCGTAGGAGTGAGAAGTATCGGTCCCATTATATCTTAGCTTACAGAATGGTTCTTAAAACCATCTATTTTTCCTTTCATGTTGTGGTGTGTGTGTTTGTATCGTGTGCCTTGATTGAATGAATGAATGTGAAGAAGTTAGCTTGCAAAACCTGAGTTCAAACTCAAAGTTTTAGCTTTGAAACCAAAACCATGAACCTTAGAACTTTCCCTCTTACCCCATTATCTATCTCAATCTCCAGATAACTCGTGGAAACCAAGGAGGGCGCAGCTCATCGCAGGACCCGATGCTGCAGATTCTGCAGATGCTAGTTTTAGACCGCGAAGCTAGTAGGGCAGAGCGCCAAGCCAACCTAGCCACCCTACAACAGATCGCCCAGATGGCCCACAATAATCAGGTCCATGGAAATCAAGATCATCATGGATCCAAACTCAAAAACTTCCAGAATACCAATCCCCCTATCTTTAGCAAGTCTAAAGACCCGCTAGATGCTGATGATTGGTTACAGACCATGGAGAATAACTTAGAAGTCACATGAGTGGATGCCAATAAGAAAGTTCTGTTTGCCACCCACTATCTGGTAGGAGATGCAAGAGCATGGTGGAACAGCACCCGCACGATGAACCACGGTCAAGTGATGACGTGGGAAGCTTTCAAGGTCAAGTTCAGCCGCACCCATGTGTCGCAAGGTTTAGACACCAGAATGAGAGATGAATTCAGAGAACTAAAGCAAGGCAGAATGACTGTAGTGGAGTACCGTGACAGATTCTTGTCCCTCGCCAGGTATGCACCTGATGAGATCAACACTGAAGTCAAGAAAAAGGAGAGATTCTTGAACGGACTGCATGATGAGATGCAGATGTTGTTAGTCAACATCCGTTTTGGTGATCTCGAAGAGATAGTCGACTCTGCCATCCATATGGAAGGGAAGATCAACCAAGCGAATGACAATCGCAAACGTCGGATGATGCACCAAGCTGGGTCCCACAGTACCCAGAAGTATCGCCCCAACCCGTCTACAGGATATGCCCCGCGGAACAATAGACCCCCAATGTCTCGTCCAAGCTACCCCAACCGTAGTGGAGGAAATGTGAAGACCGGAGGAAACAACAACAACCACCCCGGCAACTCCCACAACTTCAACCATGCACCGCCCAAGTCCAACAACAACAACAACAACAATACTGCACCGAGGACTGGAAGCAATGTCGTGCCTATTGCAGCCAAAGACAAGTCTCAGGTTACTTGTTTTCAGTGTGGAGTCAAGGGTCACTACTCTAATGAGTGTCCCAAGAAGATTGCCGCCACTGCCAATGTGAATGCCCCAGCTCAGTAGCAGTGCCGTGTTCAGCCCGGAAGAAGATTCGCCCCAGGGAACCCGCACAACCGCAACGGCCGTCTCTTCCACATGAACGCCGAAGAAGCCCAAGAAGCGCTAGATGTCGTGCTGGGTATGTTTTCTATTCACTCATTATTAGCAAGAGTGTTGTTTGATTCTGGAGCATCGCACTAGTTTGTTACCGAAGATTTTGCATGCACTAGTAAGATTCACCCAACCAACTTGAAGCATGTTATGATAGTTCAAATACCTGGTTCAACCACCAAAGCTAGAAAATTTTGCAAGGCTGTGCCTATCAAAATACATGGGATAGATTTTTATGCCAATCTAATAGTACTTGGAACCAAAGGTTTGGAAGTAGTACTAGGAATGGATTGGATGTCGAAGCATAAAGGATTGATCGACTGTGCCAAGAAATCCATCACCATGACCAGTAGCTCTGGAGTATCAGTAGAGCATATATCTGAAACCTTGCCCCGCCAGTTCAAATGCAGCAAGAGTCTAGCCCTACCAACCATAGAACAAGTCAGAGTAGTCTGTGAATACCCCGATGTATTCCCAGATGAATTGCCCGGTATGCCCCCAGATCGGGATATTGAGTTCATTATTGAACTAATTCCTGGAACCGGACCCATAGCTCAGAGACCCTATAACATGAACCCCTCAGAGTTAGTGGAGCTGAAGAAGCAACTGGATGCTATGCTGGAGAAAGGCTTGATTTAACCAAGCGCATCGCCATGGAGATCGCCAGTGTTGTTCGTCGATAAGAAAGATGGAGGCAACCGTTTGTGCACAGATTACCGGAAGCTAAATGATGTCACCATCAAGAACAAGTACCCATGCCCAAGATAGAGGATCTGTTTGATCAATTGACTGGTGCCAGAGTGTTCTCTAAGATTTATCTTAGGACTGGTTATCATCAACTCAAGATTCGTGCAACGTATATTCCAAAGACCGCCTTTACCACCAGATATGGATTGTATGAGTATACGGTCATGTCTTTTGGATTAACCAATGCCCCCCGCTTATTTCATGAATCTCATGAATAAGATCTTTATGAACTTTCTGGATAAGTTTGTTGTTGTGTTTATCGGCGATATTGTTATCTACTCCAAGTCAGAAGAAGACCATGAGCAACATCTGAGAATCATCCTTCAAACCCTTAGAGAGCACCAGTTGTATGCCAAGTTCAGAAAATGTGAGTTTTGGCTGAAAGAAGTAGGATTCCTCGGACATATTGTGTCAGCGGGAGGAGTCGCTGTTGATCCCGCCAAGATCAAAGATGTTGAAGAATGGGAAGCCCCAACCACTCAAACCCAAGTCTGTGCATTTCTCGGATTAGTAGGATATTACCGCAAGTTCATAGAAGGATTTTCGAGCATCGCAAGATCCATGACCCAATTGTTGAAGAAGGACAAGAAGTTTGAATGGACCGACAAATGTGAAGCAAGTTTCCAAGAGCTCAAGAAGAGATTGATTTCAGTCCCAATATTGATTATGCCAGATATCAAGAAGCCGTTTGACATGTATTGTGATGCATCCAAGATTGGTATCGGATGTGTGTTGATGCAAGAAGGCAAAGTCATAGCATATCTGTCCAGACAACTCAGCAGCATGAACAAAACTACCCTACCCATGATCTTGAATTAGCAGCTGTAGTTTTAGCCTTGAAGACATGGCGTCATTACCTTATGGGTAATCGTTGTGAGATTTATTCAGATCACAAGAGCTTGAAGTATATTTTCACTTAGAAGGAGCTGAATATGAGGCAAATGAGATGGATAGAGTTAATCAAGGATTATGACCTTGGCATTCACTATCACCTCGGCAAAGCCAATGTGGTAGCGGATGCTCTTAGCAGATTACCGTGTAGGTTAAACACCATGATCAAAGAGAACCAGCCAAGTTTGCATGAAGAGTTGGAGCAGTTTAGAACTGAGCTAGTTAGCAAAGGATTTTTAGCTAGCATTGAACTTCAACCCACTTTGATTAGCCAGATCAAGGAAGCCCAGAAGGGAAATACAAGTATCGATGGAATCAAACATCGTATTGGTACAGGAAAGGTACCTGGATTCACCAAAGACGAAGAAGGAGTTCTGGGGTACAACGGACGTATCTGTGTGCCCGCAGATTCGTAACTGAAGCAAGTTATCATGCAAGAAGCTCATGATACTCTTTATTCTATCCACCCCGGAGGAACAAAGATGTATCAGGATTTGAAGGAGAAATTTTGGTGGCACAAGATGAAGAGAGAAATCGGAAGCTACATCGCCAAGTGTGATATCTGTCAAAGAGTCAAAGCGGAACATCAGAGACCCACAGGACTGTTGCAACCATTGCAGATTCCGTAATGGAAATGGGATTCCGTCGAAATGGACTTTATCACCGGTTTGCCTACTTGTAGTAGGGCAAATGACTCTATATGGGTCATTGTTGATAAACTGTCCAAGGTATCCCATTTTATACCTGTCAAGACAACCTACCAGAGTTCGAAGCTAGAATTGTTAGTTTGCATGGAACCCCCATGATGCGGCCGGTCCTACGGACGCTCCTACATCTACTCCAACAAGTCCCCCAAGTGGACCCATGACTCGTGCCCGAGCAAAACTCCTACAAGCTAAGGTGAACTCGCTCCTCTCCTCGTGCCAATTTGATACCTCCTTGGATGGTATGCTACTTCATGCAACTACCCTATGCATCATCAGGTACGAAGCTTAGACACACCACCAAGCACCCAAGGATGGAGAACAAGGAGCATAGCATGAAGCAGGAGCCGCTAGAGATGCTCAGACCAGAGTCTCCGGTCTACACACACCGGAGTGTCCGGTCCACCAGAGTCTCCGGCCTGAAGACACCGGAGTCTCCGGCCCCACCTCCGGTCTGCCCCTAGAACTAGGCCCTGGGACAATCTGAAGGCCCCTCCGGAGGCCAGTCCGGAGACCAACCGGAGTCTCCGGCCCAGACCGGAGTCTCCGGTTCACCACATCGGAGTCTCCGGTCCGACCGTCGCCAGGCATGAAAAGGCCTTTGGGCCTGCAGCCCATGTACCCCTTAGTCCGTCCAGAACTTGTATTTTATTCCTAAAGTACCCCTGTCTAAGTGGCTGGCCTATATATAGTCCCCCACCTCCATTGTAAACCCTAGGCATGATATGGGAATTAGTGGAAACCCCTTTGTGGATCTATCTAATTCTTGCCTCATGCTCCTTGACTAAGGAGCAACAATATCCCCAAACCTCGTTGGAGTTTGCATCGTGCCTCCGTGTTGTACACGGCCTAGGCATCGGTGTCCCTTTTCCTAGACGTCAAGATCTCACCGAGTCTCCCATCCCGCCATGCCGGTTCGAGAGAGAGTCCTCCACCCGACGCCGATCCTAGGGATTGTGCCGGACTGGTTACCGCTGGCGTGAGCTATTGGTGTGTATCGTGGTTTTGTGTGTGTGTTCTTCGCGTTCTTCGTGCGTGTGTTCGTCGTGTTCATCCTCCCCTCCTCTCCCCGCACTCCATCCTCGATTTGAAAGGGAATCGTGAAAGATCAGGCCACCCTAGAGGTTTACCCTCAACATAGTGGTATCAAGAGCTTCGTTGCTCATGATTTCCCCCACAAAATTTTCTTCTATCCGCCAAAAATTCGAAAATCCCCCAAAAAAGAGCCCATATTTGCCTTTGGATCGATCTCTTGATTTGGAGTGTTATTTGTGGTTTTGATTCGACCAAACCTTGTCTTAGGTGTTGGTCCAGCTTTATCCTGCGTTTTCCCAGCCCAATTTGGCCAATTTTTCGCGGATTTGAGGATCCAAGGCGTCGATTTCCACTCAAGAACACGAGCAATTCGCGATCTGACTCTAGACCGGAGTCTCCGGCCTGCACATCGGACTCTCCGGCCTACACCGGAGTCTCCGGCCTGCACAGTAGTTTCCAGCCTGAAACCCCGAAGTCTTCGGCCTGACGCCTGATTTTGACAGTTTTGCCTCTAATCTTGCATTGGATAATTTCCTCTTGTTTGTTTGTGCCCGTGTGCATGTCGTCAACTAACAACAAGCTTCCACATCGACAACCCCCGTGCTCATCGACACCACGGCCCACGATCATCATCCCGCACCACCGACGCCAAGTTCATCATCAAAGAAGGTATAACTTACGTCACCTTGTTAACCCCTATCTTCCTTTGGGTGTACCTATCCCATGAGAGTGGCTCATCTTGTGTTTGCTTGAGCATTGTGCATTTGTCCTTGGATAGTGAGTGTGCAAGAGCAATATAGAGTGTGACTAGGTAGCATCAAGGGAGAGCAAAAAAAAGAAAGAAAAGATACAAAGAAAAATCAAAAAAAAAAATAGTCTCCCATTGCCAAAGAGAGCCTCAAAGCTTGTAAGCAAGAGAGAAAGAAGAGCGCCCAAGGCAAGTGTACACGTTGCTTACTTTTATTCTTTGCAAACGAGCCAGGGTCTCTCCTTGCATTGGCACGACAACGAGCTTAGTCTTTGTTAGGACATTTTCTTTGCTCATTTTCATAGTCGTGTCAATCCCAACTTTCTCCACGTGTGTGTACATAGTCGTAGGTTCCCGTCACCCTTTTGAGTTGTTCACCTTCGCCTTTGACTTGAGTTTTGTTGGATTTTACCCACTTTTTACTATCCCTTTTCTTTTGGTTGGTTCTTTGGCATTCCACAATTCTAACCTACCACCAACAAGCTTTTGAGAGTTAGTTCTTTCTTTAGTGTGAGTTTTCTTTGCAATTCCACTTTGCACGTTTATAACTCTCACTTGTAGTTTCTAGTTTGGTGCAATCCCCAAGGTGAGGTACAAGGCTAACACCACCATATTACACTTCCATATACAATACTTGTGTGTCTTGCATGATGGATAGGCACGGTGAGCCGAGCCAACCACCTCTCCAAGAAGAAGATCAAGGACCGTACATGACGCGCACAAGTCACTTCATCGTTTCACAAGAGTTCCGTGAATGTTCCCAAGCCCTTGAGACGCGACAAGATGAACAATTTGGCGAGATGCAAGCCGAGTTGAAGAACATCGACAACCGCTTCGATGGCCTCAAAAGGCAAATGCAAGCAATGCATCACAACTTCGACCACCAAAATGAGTCACTTCAACGCTCTGTCGCAGAAACAAACGACAATCTTCGACGCCTCATCGACGGAATGGCAAGACCACGCTCACGTGCTTCAAGCTCTTCAAGTTCTTCGCGTCATCATGCACCTCTGCAACAAGATCTACCTCCAAGTGCTCCAAGACTCAATAGCACCCCCGTGGTTGAAGATGGAACCTCTTCGAACTATGTACCTTCACCACGGCACGCCGCAACATCAAGTTATGATGGTGACCTCTCTTCAAGGCCACAAGCAAGGCAAGAAGCACACAGTCATCACACAAGGGCACTAGTGATCCAACAAGAGCAACCACAAGAAGAACCACAAGCGCAACCGCAAGTGTAACCGCAAGTCTACCACCATCGACCACGACACATACTTGACACAACAAGTGATGACTCCAATTTGGAGAATCAAGCTCGTCATCGGCGTGAAGCTCTCCAAGATCCTCCTCTTCGTCATCAACATCACGAACGTCCACACCGACACCATGGTCATCACGAGGCGCCTCCTCCACCTCAACAAAACTTGGAGCGTCAAGTGATACAAGTTGAGCGACACCCACCACGTCAAGAGGCTCATGACCATGTTCTTCGCCGTGAGGCCAATGTGCCTAACCAACATCACCAACTGAGGAACGAGCCTCCTCTTCATCATCAACCGCGTCAAGAGGCTCCACACCCTCGCCACCATGAGGCCCAAGTGCCTCAACCACGTCAACAACCGTTCCAAGAGCAAGAGCAAGCTCCTCAACAACAATATCAAGAGCAAGCTCCGCAACACGGACGCAAGAACCAAGTTCCACCTCCCCAACCGCAAGATCATCAACAAGGTCACCAAGCTCGTCACAATGACCGCAATGATGAAGAAGTTTTTGGCAAGCTCAAGTTCACGATGCCCAAGTTCACCGGATCCAATGACCCCGAAGAATACCTCTCGTGGGCACTCAAAGTCGACAAGATCTTCCGCATGCACAACTATAGCAACAGGAAGATGGTCGCCATGGCTTCGCTTGAGTTTGATGATTACGCCAACCTTTGGTGGGAACAAGTTCAAGTTGCTCGTGATGCAAGACAAGAACCACCAATCACAACTTGGCATGAGATGAAGGCTCACATGAGATCCCGGTTCGTCAAGGGACAAAGTCCGTGGAAGAGTACTTCAAGGAAATGGAACTCAACTTGATTCGCACCAACATTGATGAGCGCATGGAACAAACAATGGCACGTTTCCTTATTGGCTTGAATCACCCAATCAAGCGCATCGTCGAGTTCCAAACATACAACACCATGGTTGAGCTTGTGCACATTGCAACAAAGGCTGAAAGTCAAGTGCAAGAGGATATCAAGTACAGCAAGCCAAATACGTACTTCACCTACAAGCAAGCTTCAACCGCTACACCAACAACTTTCAATGGAAGCTCCTCAAGTACCTCCAAGCCTTCCTTCAAGCCCACACTTCCTCAAGGAAAACTGCCCCCAAGTGGCAAGCAAGCAAAGAGTGATACACCTTTCAATGGTGAATGCTACAAGTGTGGAGGGAAAGGACACAAGTCGGCCGAATGTGGAAACAAGAAAGTCTTGTTCATCCATGACAATGGTGATGAAGAGTACTTGAGTGAAGATGAGTTTGATGCTCGTGTCAAGGAAGCAATGGCAAGGCAACGAGTGGAAGATGATCAAGAACTCCTCATGTGTGAACATGACGCAAGTCCATCGCATGTCGTCACAAGGATCAACGCTCCAATATCTTCCAAACACGAGCCGGCATCAATGGCAAATCTATCAAGGTGATCATTGACGGAGGGAGTTGCCACAACCTTGCTAGCACCGAGTTGTGTGAGAAGCTCAATCTCACCCTCCATCCGCACAAGCACCCCTACCACGTGCAATGGCTAAGTGACCAAGGGGCCGTGAAGATCAAGCATAGCGTATCGGTCTCCTTCGCCATTGGTCCTTACAAAGATACGGTGGAGTGTGATGTGGTTCCTATGATAGTTTGCCACATGCTTCTTGGTCGACCGTGGCAGATTGATAAGGCTGCTCAACATGATGGTCGCACCAATGTATACACCTTCAAATGGCTCAACAAAACATGTGTTTTGCAACCGATGACTCCTAGCCAAATAATTGCGGACAATGCAAAGGCTTTAGCGAGGGCGCAAAGCACAACACCTACTTGTGAGAAGAGCGGTGAGAGAGAGAACCACCTCATAGTGAGTGAGAGCCACAAGCCAAACTCGAGTGGAAAAACTAAGAGTGTTCTCCTTGCCACCAAAAGTGAGATGAGAGATGTTCAGAACAACCCATCCATCTTGCACTATGTCGTCCTTTGCAAGGGACTAGCACAAGGAACTAATGAATTAACCAATGTTCCTCCATATTTGATGAGTGTTTTGCAGGAATTGAAAGATGTGTTCCCCAAAGAGCTCCCACATGGACTACCCCCTTTTCGCGGCATCGAACATCGCATTGACCTCATCCCCGGTGCACCACTTCCCAATCGCGCTGCCTACCGCACGAACCCGGAGGAGGTGAAGGAGGTCGAATGTCAAATCAACCAACTCGTCTCCAAAGGTTTGATCCAAGTTAGCACTAGTCCAAGTGCCGTACCCGTGATTTTTGTTCCAAAGACGGATGATACATTACGGTTATGCATGGACTCCGTCCAATCAATGCTATCACCGTGCGTTATCGACATCCCATACCACGTCTCGATGACATGCTTGATGAGTTGTGTGGAGCCACTATTTTTTCGAAAGTTGATCTTCGTAGTGGTTACCATCAAATACGCATGGCTGAAGGTGATGAGTGGAAAACCCCCTTCAAGACCAAACTTGGTTGGTTATGCCCTTTGGTTTGTCTAATGCCCCATCCACCTTCATGCGCCTCATGAATCATATTTTGCATTCTCTCATTGGAAAAAGTGTTGTTGTATATTTTGATGATATTCTTGTTTATAGCAAATCACTTGAGGACCATATAACACATGTCAAGGAAGTTTTGCAAATCCTTCGACATGAAAAGCTTTATGCTAATCTTCCCATGTGCACTTTTGCTAAAGACAAGTTGATTTTTCTTGGATTTGTCGTTTCTTCGAAGGGAATTGAAGTTGATGTTTCCAAGGTAAAGGACATACAAGATTGGCCCATCCCAACAAATGTGAGTGAACTCCGAAGTTTTCATGGGTTGGTCGGTTTCTATCGTCGCTTTGTGAAAGACTTTTCAACCATTGCTTGCCCCTTAATGAATCTCAAAGGACAAGCCAACTTGAGTAAGAGACACGCTAAGTGGGTGGAGTTCATGGAGTCTTTTCCGTACATAGTCAAGTATAAGAAGGGAAAAGATAATGTAGTTGCGGGCGCATTGTCTCGCAAACATACAAGACTTCTTACGAGAGTTGAAATCAACGTGTTGGGTCTTGAGGAAATAAAATCTTTGTATGCTTCCGACCCGTTCTTTGAACCAATTTTCGCAAAGTGCTCCAATGACAAAGGATTTGATGATTTGTATTTGCATGAGGGCTTTCTATTTAAACAAAACAAGCTATGCATTCCGAAGTCGTCGCTTCAACTTTTGCTTCTCCAAGAATCTCATGGTGGAGGCCTCATGGGTCACTTCGGATGTAACAAGACATTGGACATGCTATCCACTCACTACTTTTGGCCCAAGATGAAGCACGACTTGGAGCGCTACGTTCAACGATGCACGACATGTGTTCAAGCTAAGTCGCAAGCTAATCCCTATGGTCTTTATATGCCATTGCCTATTCCTAATACACCTTGGTCCGACATTAGCATGGATTTCGTGTTAGGATTGCCTAGATCTAAGCATGGTCATGATTCTATATTTGTTGTTGTGGATCGCTTTTCCAAAATGGCACACTTCATACCGTGCCACAAGACCGACGATGCTTCACATGTTGCAAATCTGTTTTTTAGGGAAATCGTCCGTCTACATGGTGTGCCACGAACAATCGTCTCCGACCGCGACATCAAATTCATGAGCTACTTATGGAAGACCCTTATGGCCAAGCTCGGCGTCAAGCTCCTCTTTTCATCCGCGTCGCATCCTCAAACCGATGGACAAACCGAGGTTGTCAACCGAAGCCTCAGAACTCTTCTACGTATGTTGATCAAGAAAAACTTGAAGGATTGGGAGGAATGCATTCCCCACGCCGAGTTCGCCTACAACTAAGCAAAGCACTCAACAACCAAGATGAGTCCATTCATGATCGTCTATGGTTTCAAGCCCCTCACCGCGCTCGACATCCTACCACTACCTCTCCATGAGCGCACGAACATGGACGTCGAGAAGCGTGCACAAGCTATGAAGAAACTTCATGAAGAAACAAGAGCTACTATCGAACAACAAGTTCTTCGCCAAGCTTCATAGTTAAACAACGATAAGAAGGAGATGATTGTTGAAGAAGGTGACCTTGTGTGGATACACCTAAGCAAAGTCCGCTTCCCCAAGGAACGTGACTCCAAGCTTAAACCAAGAGGAGATGGTCCCTTCAAGGTCATCAAAAGAATCAACAACAATGCCTACATCATCGACATACCGACCTCCAAGTACCTTGCAAGCAATACATTCAATTTCAAGGATCTCTCACCCTACCATGGAGATGTTCAAGATGACAACCATGAAGAGTCGAGGACGACTCTTTCCCAAGTGGGGGAGCTGATGCGGCCTGTCCTACGGACGCTCCTACATCTACTCCAACAAGTCCCCCAAGTGGACCCATGACTCGTGCCCGAGCAAAACTCCTACAAGCTAAGGTGAACTCGCTCCTCTTCTCGTGCCAATTTGATACCTCCTTGGATGGTATGCTGCTTCATGCAACTACCCTATGCATCATCAGGTACGAAGATTCGAAACACCACCAAGCACCCAAGGATGGAGAACAAGGAGCACAACATGAAGCAGGAGCCGCTGGAGCTGCTCAGACCGGAGTCTCCAGTCTACGCACACCGGAGTCTCCGGTCCACCAGAGTCTCTGGCCTGAAGACATCAGAGTCTCCGGCCCCACCTCCGGTCTGCTCCTAGAACCAGGCCCTGGGACAATCTGAAGGCCGCTCCGGAGGCCAGTCCGGAGACTGACCGGAGTCTCCGGTCCGACCATCATCAGGCATGAAAAGGCCTTTGGGCCTGCGGCCCATGTACCCCTTAGTCCATCCAGAACTTGTATTTTATTCCTAAAGTACCCCTGTTTAAGTGGCTGGGCTATATATAGTCCCCCACCTCCATTGTAAACCCTAGGCATGATATTGGAATTAGTGGAAACCCCTTTGTGGATCTATCTAATTCTTGCCTCATGCTCCTTGGCTAAGGAGCACCAATATCCCCAAACCTCGTTGGAGTTTGCATCGTGCCTCCGCGTTGTACAAGGCCTAGGCATCGGTGTCCCTTTGCCTAGACGTCAAGATCTCACCGAGTTTCCCATCTTGTCATGCCGGTTCGAGAGAGAGTCCTCCGCCCGACGCCGATCCTAGGGATTGCGCCGGACCTGTTACCGCCAGCGTGAGCTATTGGTGTGTATCGTGGTTTTGTGTGTGTGTGTGTTCTTCGCCTTTTTCGTGCGTGTGTTCGTCGTGTTCATCCTCCCCTCCTCGATTTGAAAGGGAATCATGAAAGATCGGGCCACCCTAGAGGTTTGCCCTCAACACCCCAAGACCATAGTGTTGGATCGAGGAACCCAATTTACCTCGAGATTTTGGCAGAAAGTCCAAGAAGGATTAGCAACCAAGTTGAATTTCAGCACAGCTTATCACCCGTAGAATGACGGATAGACTGAAAGAGTCAACAAAATCTTAGAAGATATGTTGAGAGCTTGTGTGTTAGAGTATGGATCAAAATGGGAAGATTGCCTACCTTTTGCAGAATTCTCATACAACAACAGTTATCAAGCCAGTTTGCAAATGGCCCTTATATGGAAGAAAGTGATGTACCCCTTTGAATTGGTTGCAAGTAGGAGAGAGTCAGATTTTCGGACCCGACATCCTACGAGAAGCCGAAGAGAAGGTTCCCAAAGTCCGTGAGCACCTCAAGACTGCCCAATCCAGAGAAAAGAGTTATGCTGACAAGAGACGTAGACACCAGACTTTCCACGTCAGAGATTTTGTGTACCTCAACGTTTCACCGTTGAAGGGAACGCAACGTTTTAGTCTGAAAGGAAAGTTAGCCCCCAGATATATCGGACCCTTCAAGATTCTAAATCATCGAGGAGAAGTATCGTATCAGCTGGAACTGCCAGAGGAGATGTCAGCCATCCATAATGTGTTCCATATCTCGTTACTTCGCAAATGCTTGGAAGTACCGGAGAAGACCGAAGTGTTCAAGAACATCGATCACTGAGCCGTTGATATCAACAAGGATCTGACGTATCGTGAAGTGCCATTCGTATCTTGGAAGAAGCCTTCAGAACCACCAGGACCCGGAGCATCAAATTTCTCAAGATCCAATGGAGTAACCACACCGAAGAAGAAGCCACCTGGGAGCAAGAAGATTACATTTGGACTGAGTTTCCAAATCTCTTTAGTTCCTAGTTTTCTTAAATCTTGGGACGGGATTTTGTTTAAGGGGAGAAGGTTTGTAACATCCCAAATCTTTAATCAAAGTTATCAAGATCCAAATCACCCAATTTAGGGTTAACAAAAACTTTTATTATTAAAAACAATTATGAATGCATGTGTGTTTGCATTAATATAGAATTGTTTGATTGTTCTAATGGTTGTGAAATGATTCAAAGGTGAATGCCACATCATCTAGATCATTCAAAAACAAAATCCAAAGAAAAAGAAATCAAATAAGATTAATAAATGCAAATGGTCATTTGTGCCATTTTAATCTACTAGGCCACTTTAGGTGTTCCTAGAAGTCAATTCTTAATAGAAATAATTCTAACTCTTTTCACCCCTTGCTAGTACAAGTAAAGATCTACCAAGACCCACTTTACAATCTTACAAAAACCCTTAGCCACTAATTTTAAGTGGGATTTGAAATTTGAATCCACTTCATATGCATAGATCCCACTTTTTCAAAAACCACTCAAATGAGTTCACCTTGACAAACCCAAGCAACCACAGATGACCAAGCATAAGATCAACACACTCACCAAAAATCTTCTCAAAATTCAAATAAAACTTTCTTGCAGCCATTTGACCGAACACCTTGCAGACACAGAATAAACTCTAGCCTAATTCTGATCCTTCAATGCATTGCCCTCTTTACTCTCCCCCTGTCCCCTCTGATCCAACCCAGCCCAGACCAACATCCCCCTTCGTCGTGGAGTATAGTGGCGCGCCGCCTGAATATGGTCGTCACCGGTCAACCGTGGCCGACGCGCCAGACACCACGCCGCACCTACCCAGCATGTCCCCTAGCTCTGCCGCACCCTACCGCGACCCCCTGTCCCCCCATGGACGCAGCCGAGCACTAGACCACCTCAGAGTAGCCGCGCACCGAACCTCTGCACCTCATCTTGTAGGGGTGTATGTTTTGCTTCCTTAACCTAGTTTGTAACATGCACACAAATTTTTATTTTCCGTATTTAGGTTTTGCATTCAAACACTCACACTCAATATGCGCAAGCACAACATGCACTTACCAGAATCTAAAGAATGTGGAAGGAGTCGCCCTGTAACTCAATTACAAGTGGATCAGCATGTATGTGACACGGAGGATACACATTTTTTGGAATTCATGACATGTTTTACCTCCACACTAATGCATTTTTCCTTGTTATTCCCTTTTATTAATCAACAACCAACTGTTGTAGATAGTGGACATCAGGATGCTACAACAAATGCTAGCATGGTTGCGCCTAAAAGTAATGTAGGCGCACCTGTAGACTATGGCTGCACCAAAATACACCTGCAGCAGTAAATCCTCCTCGCGCGTGACGAAAGGTTAACTGCAAAACAATGGCTCCTTCTTTTACTTCAGCATCGTTGTCTACTAGTTGTAGCTAACTTGCTAATATGGTTATGCATCCCAGCTATTTTGTATGGGGGGAAGATGGACGCACTTCGAACTGTAGTATTCCTATAGAATTTTCTATCTCTAGTGTTAAGTTGTCTACTAGTTGTAGTTAAGTTGTCTTTTGTTTCCTGTTATGTTGCATGTATAAACCCTATTGTTGTTCCCATATCAGTTTTAAGTTGCACTGTTCTATGCACTATATTTCTATAAGCGGTGTTTCTGTCAAGGAGATTTTCTGTGATTTTTATTACTCCGTCCATCCCAAAATAATTGACTTGAGTTTATCTAAATTCGTATGAATCTATATACTAAAACATGTCTAGATGCAAATCTAGACAAAGCCAAGTCATTTATTTTGGGACGGAGGGAGTACCTCTTTTTGGTTCCTCTAGGGCTAAGCCTTTTGGTTCGTAAAAATTTGAAGAATTTGAGTTCTAATGGAAATCTGCATAAGAAGGAAAGTTGGATTGGAGAGGAAAAAGAGAGACTATGGTTGGCTTGGAGAGGAAAAAGAAGAGACAGGGGAGGACGAGAGAGTCACGTGTTATTAGGATTTTGGGAGTGCTTGGCACATGCGGCTTTGGTGCAGGAGCTGTCAGTGGGGAAGCGCGCCCCTGAGGGGTTGTTGGATGGACGGGAATCTATCCTAATCGGTCAGTGGCTAGTTTTGACTAACCAGCCACCGGTTGCTGCATAGACATGCCCTTAGAATATGTGGTGATGACATGTGTCCACATGATCCCATATTTTAATTGGAGAATATTAAATCTTAATTAATTTCAATGAGTAGAAATTACTTTTCTCAAATAAAATAAATGAAACTAGTTCATTAAATCTGGTGATGATTGTGATGATATTAGATCATCAAGTATGTGCCTTAGTGTGCTAAATAGACTAGTTAATTTTTTGTTTGTGATTGTGTATCCCGTATGTATTTATAGATGATAGTGCCGACCAAGTCTACAAGGAGGAGGAGGAGTTCTACCCCGAAGAAGACGAGGAGAATTTCAACCACTGCACCAATCAAGGCAAGCTATTGTTAGCAAGCTAGAATTATACAAGATGACCTAAGCAAGATGCATTAGGCATGCTTTGGTTATACCTCTTGAGTTATACCCATCCCAAGTTTTACTTTTGCTTTATCAAAGTTTCATTACTTCTAGTAATGCTTTGTGAGATTTTAGAAAGTAGTATAGATAGCATAAAGAGTATAAAACTTGGCCTATACTAGATGTCATTCTATGGCATGAGATTGAGATTAGCATCCCACTTTAGTGAACACTCTTAACTTGTGGTTAGAGCTAAACCAAAAACTCGATCACTCTAGATGGGAATACTTGGTGAAAATGCTTATGAAAACCTTGGAACGATGAGTCATTCTATTGAGATGTTTTAACATGTGTTGAGAAACACAAATGGTTTATGATGATGAAATTGTTGAGGCATGAGCCTTACCCCTTTATAAAAACTGATGGTTGGGTTCAGATGCGATACCATTCCAAATTTACCGTACAACCACAATACCTGAATTGGGTAGGGCTTAGCCAGAAGTTTATATGCATCAGTATGGGTTCCCTCGCGGGAGAGGTTTGAGCTGAGGCTACCTCTTGATGATGTCCACCTATGCAGTGCCCAGAATGGCAGATGGCCATGGCTGGGAAGCCAAGCTCATAGGAGAGGTTCTTATAGTAGAGTGTGTAAAGGAAAGGTTATGTTTGATTATCCGCATACTAAGTATGATGATTCAGGGTTATCCTTGACGGATGTATCGAATTTTGTGGTGAAAGTGTACCACCTCTGCAGAGTATCAAACTATTTGAATAGCCGCGCCCGCGGTCATGGACAGTTGGAGTGTGTTGAGGGCAAACCTCTAGGGTGGCCCAATCTTTCACGAATCCCACTCAAATCGAGGGTGGAGTGCAGGGAAAGGAGGGAAGGATGAACACGACGAACACACGCACGAAGAACACGATGAACACACGCACGCAAAACCACGATAAACACCAATAGCTCACGCCGGCGGTGACCGGTCCGCCGCAATCCCTAGGATCGGCGTCGGGCGGAGGACTCTCTCTCGAACCGGCATGGCGAGATGGGAGACTCGGTGAGATCTTGACGTCTTGGCAAAGGGACATCGATGCCAAGGCCTTGTACAACGCGGAGGCACGATACAAACTCCAACGAGGTTTGGGATATATGGTGCTCCTTTGTCAAAGGAGCATGAGGCAAGAATTAGATAGATCCACAAGGGGTTTCCACTAATTCCAAATATCATGCCTAGGGTTTACAATGGAGGTAGGGGACTATATATAGGCCAGCCACTTAAACAGGGGTACTTTAGGAATAAAAGACAAGTTCTGGACGGACTAAGGGGTACATGGGCCATAGGCCCAAAGGCCTTTTCATGCCTGGCGTCGGTCGGACCGGAGACTTCGGTGTGGTGGACCAGAGACTCCGGTCTAGGCCGGAGATTTCGGTCAGTCTCTGGACCAGCCTCCGGAGGGACCTTCAGATTGTCCCAGGGCCCGGCGCAGGGGTCAGACCGGAGAGTGGGCTGGAGTCTCCGGGGTCTTCAGGCCGGAGACTTTGGTGTACCGGAGACTCCGGTGTCGCAGACCGGAGACTCCGGGTCTAGCAGCTCCAGTGGCTCCTGCTTCACGCTCTGCTCCTTGTTCTCCATCCTTGGGTGCTTGGTGATGTGTCGAGGCTTCGTACCTGATGATGCATAGAGTAGTTGCGTGAAGTAGGACACCATCCAAGGAGGTATTAAATTGGCACGAGGAGAAGAGCGAGTTCACCTTACCTTGTAGGACTTTGGCTCGAGCACAAGTCATGGGTCCACTTGGGGGACTTGTTGGTGTAGATGTAGGAGCGTCCGTAGGACGAGCTGCATCAGGTCCCCCCCTTGGGAAAGAGTCGTCCTCGACTCTTCATGGTTATCATCTTGAACATCTCCATGGTCGGGCGGGAGATCCTTGACATTGAATGTATTGCTTGCAAGGTACTTGGAGGTCGGTATGTCGATGATGTAGGCATTGTTGTTGATTCTTTTGAGGACCTTGAAGGGGCCATCTCCTCTTGGCTTGAGCTTAGAGTCACGCTCCTTGGGGAAGCGGTCTTTACTTAGGTGTATCCACACAAGGTCACCTTCTTCAAAGATCATCTCCTTCTTATCCTTGTTTAATCTTGAAGCTTGGCGAAAGACTTGTTGTTCGATAGTAGCTCTTGTTTCTTCATGAAGCTTCTTCATAGCTTCTATGCGCTTCTCGACGTCCATGTTTGTGCGCTGATGGAGAGGTAGCGGTAGGATGTCGAGCGCGGTGAGGGGCTCAAAACCATAGACAATCATGAATGGACTCATCTTGGTTGTTGAGTGCTTGGCTCGATTGTAGGCAAACTCGGCGGGGGGAATGCATTCCTCCCAATCCTTCAAATTCTTCTTGATCAACACACGTAGCAGAGTTCCGAGGCTTCGGTTGACAACTTCGGTTTGGCCATCGTTTTGAGGATGCGATGCGGATGAAAATAGGAGCTTGACGCCGAGCTTGGCCATGAGGGTCTTCCATAAGTAGCTCATGAATTTGACGTTGCGATTGGAGATGATTGTTCTTGGCACACCGTGAAGACAGATGATTTCCCTGAAAAACAGATTTGCAACATGTGAAGCATCGTCGGTCTTATGGCACGGTATGAAGTGTGCCATTTTGGAAAAGCGATCCACAACAACAAAGATAGAATCATGACCATGCTTAGATCTAGGCAATCCTAACACGAAATCCATGCTAATGTCGGACCAAGGTGTATGAGGAATAGGCAATGGCATATAAAGACCATAAGGGTTAGCTTGCTACTTAGCCTGAACACGTGTCGTGCATCGTTGAATGTAGCGCTCCACATCACGCTTCATCTTGGGCCAAAAGTAGTGATTGGAGAGCATGTCCAATGTCTAGTCACGGCCAAAGTGACCCATGAGGCCTCCACCATGAGATTCTTGGAGAAGAAAAAGTTGAAGCAACGACTTCGGAAGGCATAGCTTGTTTTGTTTAAAATGAAAGCCCTTATGCAAATAGAAATCATCAACTCCTTTGTCATTGGAGCACTTTGCGAAAATTGGTTCAAAGAACGGGTCGGAAGCATACAAAGATTTTATTTCCTCAAGACCCAACACGTTGATTTCAAGTATCGTAAGAAGGCTTGTATGTTTACGAGACAATGCGTCCGCAACTACATTATCTTTGCCCTTCTTATACTTAACAATGTACGGAAAAGACTCCATAAATTCAACCCACTTAGCGTGTCTCTTAGTCAAGTTGGCTTGGCCTTTGAGATATTTCAAGGACTCATGGTCGGAATGTATGATAAATTCCTTGGGCCATAGGTAGTGTTGCCAAACTTGAAGAACACGAACTAAGGCAAAAAGCTCTTTGTCATAAATCGGATAGTTAAGGCGAGCACCATCAAGTTTCTCGCTATGGTAGGCTATAGGACGTCCGTTTTGCATAAGGACTCCTCCAATTCTAATACCACTAGCATCACACTCTATCTCAAAAGTTTTTGTGAAATCCGGTAACGCAAGGAGAGGTGCTTCGGTGAGCCTCTTTTTAAGTTCATCAAAAGCTTTTTGATGTGCTTTGCCCCACACGAAGGTGACATTCTTTTTCGTCAACTCGTTGAGAGGGCATGCAATGGTTCAAAAGTCTTTCACAAAGCAACGATAGAAACCATCCAACCCATGAAAACTTCGAAGTTCACTCACATTTGTTGGGATGGGCCAATCTCGTATGTCCTTTTCCTTGGAAACATCCACTTCAATTCCCTTCGAAGAAACAACAAATCCAAGAAAAATCAACTTGTCTTTAGCAAAAGTGCACTTGGGAAGATAAGCATAAAGCTTTTCATGTCGAAGGATATGCAAAACTTCCTTGACATGTGTTATATGGTCCTCAAGTGATTTGCTATAAACAAGAATATCATCGAAATAGACAACAACACTTTTTCCAATGAGAGAACACAAGATGTGATTCATAAGGCGCATGAAGGTGGATGGGGCATTAGATAAACCAAAGGGAATAACCAACCATTCATAGAGACCAAGTTTGGTCTTGAAGGCAGTTTTCCACTCATCACCTTCAGCCATGCGTATTTGATGGTAACCACTACGAAGATCAATTTTCGAAAAAATAGTGGCTCCACACAACTCATCAAGCATGTCATTGAGACGTGGTATGGGATGTCGATAACGCACAGTGATAGCATTGGTTCGACGGCAGTCCATGCATAACCGTAATGTATCATCCGTTTTTGGAACAAGTATCACGGGTACGACACTTGGACTAGTGCTAACTTGGATCAAACGTTTGGAGACGAGTTGGTTGATTTGACGTTCAATCTCCTTTGTCTCCTCCGGGTTCATGCGGTAAGCGGCGCGGTTGGGAAGTGGTGCACCGGGGATGAGGTCAATGCGATGTTCGATGCCGCGAAGAGGAGGTAGTCCATGTGGAAGCTCTTCGGGGAACACAACCTTGAATTCCTGCAAAACACTCATCAAATATGGAGGAACATTGGTTAATTCATTAGTTCCTTGCGCTAGTCCCTTGCAAAGGAGGACATAGTGCAAGATGGATGGGTTGTTCCAAACATCTCTCATCTCACTTTTGGTGGCAAGGAAAACACTCTTAGTTTTTCCACTCGAATTTGACTTGTGGCTCTCACTCACTATGACGTGGTTCTCTCTCTCACCGTTCTTCTCACCAGTAGGTGTTTTGCTTTGCGCCCTCGCTAAATCCTTTGCATTGTCCGCAATTATTTGGCTAGGAGTCACCGGTTGCAAAACACATGTTTTGTTGAGCCATTTGAAGGTGTATACATTGGTGCGACCATCATGTTGAGCAGCCTTATCAAATTGCCACGGTCGACCAAGAAGCATGTGGCAAACTGTCATAGGAACCACATCACACTCCACCGTATCTTTGTAAGGACCAATGGCGAAGGAGACCGATACGGTATGCTTGATCTTCATGGACCCTTGGTCACTTAGCCATTGCACGTGGTAGGGGTGCTTGTGCGGATGGAGGGTAAGGTTGAGCTTCTCACACAACTCGGTTCTAGCAAGGTTGTGGAAACTCCCTTCGTCAATGATTACCTTGATAGATTTGCCATTGATGCGGCTTGTGTTTGGAAGATATTGGAGCGTTGGTCTTCATACTCTTGTGCTTGAGTGGTCAAGATCCTTGTGACGACAAGCGATGGACTTGCGTCATGTTCACACATGAGAAGTTCTTGGTCATCTTCCACTCGTTTCCTTGCCATTGCTTCCTTGACTCGGGCATCAAATTCATCTTCACTCAAGTACTCTTCATCACCGTTTTCATGGATGAACAAGACTTTCTAGTTTCCACATTCGGCTGACTTGTGTCCTTTACCTCCACACTTTTAGCACTCACCATTGAAAGGTGTGTCACTCTTTACTTGTTTGCCACTTGGGGGCAGTTTTCCTTGAGGAAGTGTGGGCTTGAAGGAAGGCTTGGAGGTACTTGAGGAGCTTCCATTGAAAGTTGTTGGTGTAGAGGTAGAAGCTTGCTTGTAGGTAAAGTACGTCTTCGGCTTGTTGTACTTGATATCCTCTTACACTTGACGTTCAGAATTTGTTGCGATGTGCACAAGCTCAACTGGTGTTGTGTGTTTGGAACTCGACGATGCGCTTGATTGGGTGATTAAAGCCAATAAGGAATCGTTCCATTGTTTGCTCCATGCGCTCATCAATGTTGGCGCAAATCAAGTTGAGTTCCATTTCCTTGAAGTACTCTTCCATGGTCTTTGTCCCTTGACGAAACGCTTGAAGGTTGTTGAACAGGTCATGCGTGTAGTGCGCGGGGACAAAGCGGGATCTCATATGAGCCTTCATGTCATGCCAAGTTGTGATTGGCGGCTCTTGTCTTGCATCACGAGCAACTTGAACTTGTTCCCACCAAAGGTTGGCATAATCATCAAACTCAAGCGAAGCCATGGCGACCATATTCTCGTTGCTATAGTTGTGCATGCGGAAGATCTTGTCGACTTTGAGTGCCCATGAGAGGTATTCTTCGGGGTCATTGGATCTGGTAAACTTGGGCATTGTGAACTTGAGCTTGCCGAAAGATTCTTCATCATTGCAGTCATTGCGACGAGCTTGGTGACCTTGTTGATGATCTTGTGGTTGATGCGGTGGAACTTGGTTCTCGCGACCTTGTTGCGGAGCTTGCTCTTGATATTTTTGTTGAGGAGCTTGCTCTTGCTCTTGGCGCGGTTGTTGACGGTGTTGAGGCACTTGGACTCCATAAGGTTGCTGAGGATGTGGAGCCACATGACGCGGTTGATGACGAAGAGGAGGCTCGTTCCTCGGTTGGTGATGTTGATTAGGCACATGGGCCTCACGGCGAAGAACATGGTCATGAGCCTCTTGACGTGGTGGGCGTCGCTCAACTTGTATCACTTGACACTCCAAGTTTTGTTGTGGTGGAGGAGGCGCCTCGTGATGACCATGGTATCGGTGTGGACGTTCATGACGTTGATGACGAGGAGGAGGATCTTGGAGAGCTTCACGTCGATGACGAGCTTGATTCTCCAAATTGGAGTCATCACTTGTTGTGCCAAGTATGTGTCGCGGTCGATGGTGGTAGACTTGCGGTTGCACTTGTGGTTGCTCTTGTTGGAGCACTAATGGCCTTGCGTGATGACGGTGTGCTTATTGCCTTGCTCTTGGCCTTGAAGAGAAATCACCATCATAGCTTGACGTTGCGGCCTGCCGTGGGGAAGGTACATAGTTCGAAGAACTTCCATCTTCAACCACGGGGGCATCATTGCGTCTTGGGGCACTTGGATGTAGATCTTGTTGAAGAGGTGCATGACAACGCGAAGAACTTGAAGAGCTTGATGCTCGTGAACATGACCTTCCCATTCCGTCGATGAGGCGTCGAAGATTGTCATTTGTTTCGGTGACGAAGCATTGGAGCGCTTCATTTTGGTGGCCGAAGTTGTGATGCATTGCATGCATTTGTCGTTCGAGGCCGTCGAAGCGGTTGTCGATGTTCTTGAACTCGGCTTGCGTCTCGCCAAATTGTTCACCTTGTCGCGTCTCAAGGGCTTGGCAATGTTCAAGGAACTCTTGTCGAACGATGAAGTGACTTGCGCGTGTCATGTACGGACCTTGATCTTCTTCTTGGGGAGGTGGTTGGCTCGACTCACCGTGCCTATCCATCATGCAAAACACACAAGTATTGTATATGGAAGTGGAAAATGGTGGTGTTATCCTTGTACCTCACCTTGGGGATTGCACCAAACTAGAAACCACAAGTGAGAGCTATAAGCGTGCAAAGTGGAATTGCAAAGAGAACTCACACTAAAGAAAGAACTAACTCTCAAAAGCTTGTTGGTGGTAGGTTAGGATTGTGGAATGCCAAAAGAACCAACCAAAAGAAAAGGGATAGTCAAAAGTGGGTAAAATCCAAAAAAACTCAAGTCAAAGGCGAAGGTCAACAACTCAAAAGGGGTGACGGGAACCTACGACTATATACACACACGTGGAGATAGTTGGGATTGACACGACTATGAAAATGAGCAAACAAAATGTCCTAACAAAGACTACGCTCGTTGTCGTGCCAATGCAAGGAGAGACCGTGGCTCGTTTGCAAAGATGAAAAATGATCAACGGATTTGTGCACTTGCCTTAGGCGCTCTTCTTTCTCTCTTGCTTCATGCTTTGAGACTCTCTTTTGCAAGGGGAGACTATTTTTCTTTTTCTTTTGCTTTGTATCTTTTCTTTCTTTTTTTTTCTTTTTTTGCCCTCCCTTGATGCTACCTAGTCACACTTGATATTGCTCTTGCACTCTCACTATCCAAGGACAAATGCACAATGCTCAAGCAAACACAAGATGAGCCACTCTCATGGGATAGGTACACACAAAGGAAGATAGGGCTTAACAAGGTGACGCAAGTTATACCTTCGTTGGTGATGATGAACTTGGCGTCGGTGGTGCGGGATGATGTTCATGGGCCGTGGTGTCGATGAGCGCGGGGTTTGTTGATGCGGAAGCTTGTTGTTAGTTGACGACACGCACACGGGCACAAACACACAAGAGGAAATTAGCCAATGCAAGATTAGAGGCAAAACTATCAAAATCAGGCGGCAGGCCGGAGACTCCGGGGTTTCAGGCCAGAAACTCTGGTCCAGGCTGGAGACTCCGGTGTGGGTAGGCCGGAGACTCCGGTATGGAGTCAGATCGTGAACTGCTCGAGTTCTTGAGCGGAAATCCACGCCTTGGGTCCTCAAATCCGCGAAAAATTGGCCAAATTGGGCTGGGAAAACACAGGATAAAGCTGGACCAACTCCTAAGACAAGGATTGGTCGGATCAAAACCACAAATAACACTCCAAATCAAGAGATCGATCCAAAGGCAAATTTGGGCTGTTTTTTGGGGATTTTCGAGTTTTTGGTGGATAGAAGAAAAATTTGTGGGGGAAATCGTGAGCAACGAAGCTCTTGATACCAATATGTTAAGGGCAAACCTCTAGGGTGGCCTGATCTTTCACGAATCCCACTCAAATCGAGGGTGGAGTGCGGGGAAAGGAGGGAAGGATGAACACGACGAACACACGCACGAAGAACACGATGAACCCACGCACGCAAAACCACGATAAACACCAATAGCTCACGCCGGCTGTGACCGGTCCGGCGCAATCCCTAGGATCGGCGTCGGGCGGAGGACTCTCTCTCGAACTGGCACGGCGAGATGGGAGACTCAGTGAGATCTTAACGTCTTGGCAAAGGGACACCGATTCCAAGGCCTTGTACAATGCGGAGGCACGATGCAAACTCCAATGAGGTTTGGGATATTTGGTGCTCCTTTGTCAAAGGAGCATGAGGCAAGAATTAGATAGATCCAAAAGGGGTTTCCACTAATTCCAAATATCATGCCTAGGGTTTACAATGGAGGTGGGGGACTATATATAGGCCAGCCACTTAAACAGGGGTACTTTAGGAATAAACGACAAGTTCTGGACGGACTAAGGGGTACATGGATGAGCCCAAAGGCCTTTAATGCGTCGGTCGGACCGGAGACTCCGGTGTGGTGGACCGGAGACTCCGGTCTAGGTCGGAGATTCCGGTCAGTCTCCGGACCAGCCTGCAGAGGGGCCTTCAGATTGTCCCAGGGCCCAGCGCAGGGGTCAGACCGGAGAGTGGGCTGGAGTCTCCAGGGTCTTCAGGCGGGAGACTTTGGTGGACCGGAGACTCCGGTGTGCGCATACCGAAGACTCCGATCTAAGCATCTCCAGCGGCTCCTGCTTCATGCTCTGCTCCTTGTTCTCCATCCTTGGGTGCTTGGTGATGTGTCGAGGCTTCGTATCTGATGATGCATAGAGTAGTTGCATGAAGTAGCACACCATCCAAGGAGGTATCGAATTGGCACGAGGAGAGGAGCAAGTTCATCTTAGCTTGTAGGAGTTTGGCTCGGGCACGAGTCATGGGTCCACTTGGGGGACTTGTTGGTGTAGATGTAGGAGCGTCCGTAGGACGGGCTGCATCAGAGTGGCCATACTGTTCCATCGTCAGATGTTTTCCAAATGACTTATGAAATGAATTGTGACTTGACTTGACCACAACAGGGTTGTGACTATGAAAACTAAGTTCCCACTTAGATGATTTAGAACTTTATTTTATCTTTCTTTGTTTCTGAACTGAGCTTATGTTTCAAACATAACTTTGCAAATAAACTTAGAACTTAGCATTCCTACTAGAACTACCTTACTTGTTAGTGATAGTTTGCGATTACTTAAAGAGTACTCATGGCTATATCCCTGGCTATTCCCGTGGCCAGACTATGAGGAGGACTATCCGGAAGAAGGACAGCAGGACGGCTATGACAACTAGGATCATCTCCCATCATCAGCATTGCCTGTGACACTGAAGATGGAGCCCACCGCTACGCTTATTATTCCGCTACTTGTTTGTATTAAGACTAGATCATGAGATCCTTTATTTGTGTAAGACCTTATTATGGTTTGTAATGGATGATGTACTGTGATATCCAATCTGTTATGTCTCGCAAAAATGGTAATCTTGGGATTGCGATGTATGGCATAAAAGGCATCTGGGATTAAAAATCCGGGTGTTGACAAACCACATATGGATCCACCAGAGTTCATTTCATGTGTGTTCTTTTCAAAAACCACATACGGATCCACCAGTGTCATTGCATATGTGTTCTTTTCACAAACCACAGCTAGACTCATTACATGTGACTTTTTTTCACAAACCACATATGGATCTACCAGTGTCATTGCATGTGTGTTCTTTTCATTAACCACAGCTAGAGTCATTGCAAGTCTGTTCTTTATACAAACCACATGGATCCACCAGTGCCATTGCATGTGTGTTGTTTTCATTAACCACATCTAGAGTCATTGCATGTGTGTTCTTTTCACAAACCACATATGGATCCACCAGAGTTCATTTCATGTGTGTTGTTTTCATTAACCACAACTAGTGTCTTTGCATGTCTGTTCTTTTCATAGACCACATACGGATCCACCAGTGTTCATTGCATGTGTGTTCTTTTCACAAACCACATATGGATCCACCAGTGTCATTGCATGTGTGTTATTTTCACAAACCACATATGGATCCACCAGAGTCATTGTATTGCCTATTCTTTTCACAAACCATAGTTAGAGTCATTGCATGTCTGTTCTTTTCAAAAACCACATAAGAATCCACTAGAGTCATTATATGTGTGTTCTTTCACAAACCACATATGGATCCACCAGTGTCCATTGCAAGTTTTTTTCACAAACCACATATGGATCCACTAGTGACATTGCATGTGTGATCTTTCCATAAACCATAGCTAGAGTCATTGCATGTCTGTTCTTTTCACAAACCACATGGATCCACCACTGTCATTGCATGTGTGTTCTTTCCATTAACCACAGCTAGAGTCATCACATGTGTGTTCTTTTCACAAACCACATATGGATCCAGCAGTGTCATTGCATGTGTGTTCTTTTCATTAACCACATATGGATCCCCTAGTGTCATTGCATGTGTGTTCTTTTCATTAACAACAACTAGAGTCATTGCATGTGTGTTCTTTTCACAAACCACATATGGATCCACCAGAGTTCATTTCATGTGTGTTCTTTTCACAAACCACATATTGATCCACCAGTGTCATTGCATGTGTGTTCTTTTCACAAACCACATAAGGATCCACCAGTGTCATTGGATATGTGTTCTTTTCACAAACAACATGAGCATGTGTGTTCTTATCACAAACCACATATGGATCCACCAGAGTTCATTGCATGTGTGTTCTTTTCACAAACCACATATGGATCCACCAGTGTCAATGCATGTGTGTTATTTTCATTAACCACAGCTAGAGTCATTGCATGTGTGTTCTTTTCACAAACCACATAGATCCACCAGTGCCATTGCATGTGTGTTCTTTTCATTAACCACATCTAGAGTCATTGCCTATGTGTTCTTTTCACAAACCACATACGGATCCACCAGAGTCATTGCATGTCTGTTCTTTTCATTACCCACAACTAGTGTCATTGCCTGTAAGTTCTTTCCACAAACCACATATGGATCCACCAGGGCACTAGATGCGTGTTCTTTTCACAAACCACAACTAGAGTCATTACATGTGTGTTCTTTTCACAAACCACATATGGATCCACCAGTGTCATTGCATGTCTGTTCTTTTCATTAACCACAACTAGAGTCATTGCATGTGTGTTCTTTTCACAAACAACATATGGATCCACCAGAGTTCATTTCATGTGTTCTCTTTTCACAAACCACATATGAATCCACCAGTATCATTGCATGTGTGTTCTTTTCACAAACCACATATGGATCCACCAGTATCATTGCATGTGTGTTCTTTTCTTGACACACAACTAGAGTCAGTGAATGTCTTTTCTTTCACAAACCACACATGGATCCACCAGAGTCATTGTATTGCCTGTTCTGTTCACAAACCATAGTTAGAGTCATTGCATGTCTGTTTTTTTCGCAAACAACATAAGGATCTACTAGAATCATTGGATGTGTGTTCTTTTGATAAACCACATATTGATCCACCAGTGTCATTGCATGTGTGTTATTTTCACAAACCACATAAGGATCCACCAGTGTCATTGCATGTGTGTTATTTTCACAAACCACATGAGGATGTGTGTTCTTCTTATAAACCACATATGGATCCACCAGAGTTCATTGCATGTGTGTTCTTTTCACAAACCACATATGGATCCACCGGTGTCATTGCATTTGTGTTCTTTCCATTAAGCATAGCTAGTCATTGCATGTCTGTTCTTTTCACAAACCACATGGATCCACCAGTGTCACTAGATGTGTGTTCTTTTCATTAACCACACCTAGAGTCATTGCATGTGTGTTCTTTTCACAAACCACATATGGGTCCACTAGTTTCATTGCATGTGTGTTCTTTTCATGAACCACAACTAGAGTCAGTGAATGTCTGTTCTTTCATAAACCACACATGGATCCACCAGAGTCGTTGTATTGCATGTTCTTTTCACAAACCATAGTTTGAGTCATTGCATGTCTGTTCTTTTCACAAACCACATAAGGATCCACTAGTCATTGGATGTGTGCTCTTTTCACAAACAACATATTGATCCACCGGTGTCGTTGCATGTGTGTTCTTTTCACAAACCATATAAGGATCCACCAGTGTCATTAGATGTGTGTTCTTTTCACAAACCACATGAGCATCTGTGTTCTTCTCACAAACCACATATGGATCTACCAGAGTTCATTGCATGTGCGTTCTTTTCACAAACCACATATGGATCCACAAGTGTCATTGCATGTGTATTCTTTTCATTAACCACAATTAGAGTCATCACATGTCTGTTCTTTTCACAAACCACATGGATCCACTAGTGCCATTGCATGTGTGTTTTTTCATTAACCACAACTAGAGTCATTGCATGTGTGTTCTTTTCACAAACCACATATGGATCCACCAGAGTCATTGCATGTTTGTTCTTTTCATTAACCACAACAAGTCTCATTGCATGTATGTTCTTTCCACAAACCACGTATGGATCCACCAGTGTCACTGGATGTGTGTTCTTTTCACAAATCATAGCTAGAGTCATTGCCTATGTGTTATTTTCACAAACCACATATGGATCCACCTGTGTCATTCCATGTGTGTTCTTTTCATTAACCACAACTATAGTCATTGCATGTATGTTCTTTTCACAAACCACATATGGATCCACCAGAGTTCATTTCATGTGTGTAATTTTAATTAGCCATAACTAGTGCCATTGCATGTCTGTTCTTTTCATAGACCACATATGGATACACCAGTGTTCATTGCATGTGTGTTCTTTTCACAAACCACATATGGATCAACCAGTGTCATTGCATGTGTGTTCTTTTCATAAACCACATATGGATCCACTAGAGTCATTGTATTGTCTTTTCGTTTCACAAATCATAGTTAGTGTCATTGCATGTCTGTTCTTTTCACAAACCACATAAGGATCCACTAGAGTCATTGTATGTGTGTTCTTTTTACAAACGACATATGGATCCACTAGTGTCCATTGCATGTGTGTTCTTTTCACAAACCACATATGGATCCACCAGTATCATTGCATGTGTGTTATTTCCATTAACCATAACTAGAGTCATTGCATGTCTGTTCTTTTCACAAACCACATGGATCCACCATTGTCATTGCATGTGTGTTATTTTCATTAACCACAGCTAGAGTCACTGCATGTGTTTTATTTTCACAAACCACATACGGATCCACCAGTGTCATTGCATGTGTGTTCTTTTCATTAACCACATATGGATCCCCTAGTGTCATTGCATGTGTGTTCTTTTCATTAACCACAACTAGAGTCATTGTATGTGTGTTCTTATCACAAACCACATATGGATCCACCAAAGTTCATTTCATGTGTGTTCTTTTCACAAACCACATACGGATCCACCAGTGTAATTGCATGTGTGTTCTTTTCACAAAGCACATATGAATCCAACAGTGTCATTGCATGTGTGTTCTTTTCATGAACTACAACTAGAGTCAGTGAATGTCTGTTCTTTCACAAACCACACATGGATCCACCAAACTCATTATATTGCCTGTTCTTTTTACAAACCATAGTTAGAGTCATTGCATGTCTGTGCTTTTCACAAACCACATAAGGATCCACTACAGTCATTGGATGTGTGTTCTTTTCACAAACCACATATTGATCCACCAGTGTCATTGCATGTGTGTTCTTTTCACATACCACATAAGGATCCACCAGTGTCATTGGATGTCTGTTCTTTTCACAAACCACATGAGCATGTGTGTTCTTCTCACGAACCACATATGGATCAACCAGAGTTCATTGCATGTGTGTTCTTTTCACAAACCACATATGGATCCACCAGTGTCATTGCATGTCTGTTCTTTCCATTAACCACAACTAGAATCATTACATGTTTGTTCTTTTCACAAACCACATGGATCCACTAGTGTCATTGCATGTGTTTCTTTCAACTAACCACAGCTAGAGTCATCGCATGTGTGTTCTTTTCACAAAACACATATGGATCTAGCAGTGTCATTGCATGTGTGTTCCTTGCATTAACCACATATGGATCCAGCAGTGTCATTGCATGTGTGTTCCTTGCATTAACCACATATGGATCCCCTGGTGTCATTGCATGTATATTCTTTTCATTAACCACAACTAGAGTCATTGCATGTGTGTTCTTTTCACAAACCACATATGGATCCACCAGAGTTTATTTCATGTGTGTTCTTTTCACAAACCACATATTGATCCACCACTATCATTGCATGTGTGTTCTTTTCACAAACCACATAAGGATCCACCAGTGTCATTGGATGTGTGTTCTTTTCACAAACCACATGAGCATGTGTGTTCTTCTCCCAAACCACATATGGATCCACCAAAGTTCATTGCATGTGTGTTCTTTTCACAAACCACATATGGATCCACCAGTGTCATTGCATGTGTGTTATTTTCATTAACCACAGCTAGAGTCATTGCATGTGTGTTCTTTTCACAAACTACATGGATCCACCAGTGCCATTGCATGTGTGTTCTTTTCATTAACCACAGCTAGAGTCATTGCCTGTGTGTTCTTTTCACAAACCACATATGGATCCACCAGAGTCATTGCATGTCTGTTCTTTTCATTACCCACAACTAGTGTCATTGCCTGTATGTTCTTTCCACAAACCACATATGGATCCACCAGTATCACTAGATGTGTGTTCTTTTCACAAAGCACAACTAGAGTCATTGCATGTGTGTTCTTTTCACAAACCACATATGGATCCACCAGTGTCATTGCATGTCTGTTCTTTTCATTAACCACAACTAGAGTCATTGCATGTGTGTTGTTTTTACAAACCACATATGGATCCACCAGAGTTCATTTCATGTGTGTTCTTTTCACAAACCACATATGAATCCACCAGTGTCATTGCATGTGTGTTCTTTTCACAAACCACATATGGATCCACCAGCGTCATTGCATGTGTGTTCTTTTCTTGACACTCAACTATAGTCAGTGAATGTCTGTTCTTTCACAAACCACACATGGATCCACCAGAGTCATTGTATTGCCTATTCTTTTCACAAACCATAGTTAGAGTCATTGCATGTCTGTTATTTTCACAAACCACATAAGGATCTACTAGCATCATTGGATGTGTGTTCTTTTGATAAACCACATATTGATCCACCAGTGTCATTGCATGTGTGTTATTTTCACAAACCACATAAGGATCCACCGGTGTCATTACATGTGTGTTATTTTCACAAACCACATGAGGATGTGTGTTCTTCTTACAAACCACATATGATTCCACCAGACTTCATTGCATGTGTGTTCTTTTCACAAACCACATATGGATCCACCAGTGTCATTGCATGTGTGTTCTTTTCATTAACCAAAGCTAGTCATTGCATGTTTGTTCTTTTCACAAACCACATGGATCCACCAGTGTCACTAGATGTGTGTTCTTTTCATTAACCACAGCTACAGTCATTGCATGTGTGTTCTTTTCACAAACCACATATGGGTCCACTAGTGTCATTGCATGTGTGTTCTTTTCATGAACCACAACTAGAGTCGGGAATGCCTGTTCTTTCACAAACCACACATGGATCCACCAGAGTCGTTGTATTGCCTGTTCTTTTCACAAACTACAGTTTGAGTCATTGCATGTCTGTTCTTTTCACAAACCACATAAGGATCCACTCGTCATTGGATGTGTGTTCTTTTCACAAACCACATATTGATCCACCGGTGTCGTTGCATGTGTGTTCTTTTCACAAACCACATAAGGATCAACCAGTGGCATTGGATGTGTGTTCTTTTCACAAACCACATGAGCATGTGTGTTCTTCTCACAAACCACCTATGGATCTACCAGAATTCATTACATGTGCATTCTTTTCACAAACCACATATGGATCCACCAGTGTCATTGCATGTGTATTCTTTTCATTAACCACAGATAGAGTCATTGCATGTCAGTTCTTTTCACTAACCACATGGATCCACTAGTGCAATTGCATTTGTGTTCTTTTCATTAACCACAACTAGAGTCATTGCATGTGTGTTCTTTTCACAAACCACATATGGATCCACCAGAGTCATTGCATGTCTGTTCTTTTCATTAACCACAACAAGTGTCATTGCATGTATGTTCTTTCCACAAACCACATATGGATCCACCAGTGTCACTGGATGTGTGTTCTTTTCACAAACCATAGCTAGAGTCATTGCCTGTGTGTTCTTTTCACAAACCACATATGGATCCACCAGTGTCATTCCATGTGTGTTCTTTTCATTAACCACAGCTATAGTCATTGCATGTCTGTTCTTTTCACAAACCACATATGGATCCACCAGAGTTCATTTCATGTGTGTAATTTTCATTAACCATAACTAGTGCCATTGCATGTCTGTTCTTTTCATAGACCACATATGGATACACCAGTGTTCATTGCATGTGTGTTCTTTTCACAAACCACATATGGATCAGCTAGTGTCATTGCATGTGTGTTCTTTTCACAAACCACGTATGGAACCACCAGAGTCATTGTATTGTCTGTTCTTTTCACAAATCACAGTTAGAGTCATTGCATGTCTGTTCTTTTCACAAACCACATAAGGATCCACTAGAGTCATTGTATGTGTGTTCTTTTCACAAACCACATATGGATCCACCAGTGTCCATTGCATGTGTTCTCTTTTCACAAACCACATATGGATCCACCAGTGTCATTGAATGTGTGTTATTTCCATTAACCATAGCTAGAGTCATTGCATGTCTGTTCTTTTCACAAACCACATGGATCCACCATTGTCATTGCATGTATGTTATTTTCATTAAGCACAGCTAGAGTCATTGCATGTGTGTTCTTTTCACAAACCACATATGGATCCACCAGAGTCATTGCATGTCTGTTCTTTTCATTAACCACAACAAGTGTCATTGCATGTATGTTCTTTCCACAAACAACAAATGGATCCACCAGTGTCCTGATTTGTGTTCTTTCACAAACCATAGCTAGAGTCATTGCTGTGTTCTTTTTCAAACCACATATGGATCCACCAGTGTCATTCCATGTGTGTTCTTTTCATTAACCACAGCTATAGTCATTGCATGTCTGTTCTTTTCACAAACCACATATGGATCCACCAGAGTTCATTTCATGTGTGTAATTTTCATTAACCATAACTAGTGCCATTGCATGTCTGTTCTTTTCATAGACCACATATGGATACACCAGTGTTCATTGCATGTGTGTTCTTTTCACAAACCACATATGGATCAGCTAGTGTCATTGCATGTGTGTTCTTTTCACAAACCACGTATGGAACCACCAGAGTCATTGTATTGTCTGTTCTTTTCACAAATCACAGTTAGAGTCATTGCATGTCTGTTCTTTTCACAAACCACATAAGGATCCACTAGAGTCATTGTATGTGTGTTCTTTTCACAAACCACATATGGATCCACCAGTGTCCATTGCATGTGTTCTCTTTTCACAAACCACATATGGATCCACCAGTGTCATTGAATGTGTGTTATTTCCATTAACCATAGCTAGAGTCATTGCATGTCTGTTCTTTTCACAAACCACATGGATCCACCATTGTCATTGCATGTGTGTTATTTTCATTAACCACAGCTAGAGTCATTGCATGTGTGTTCTTTTCACAAACCACATATGGATCCACCGGAGTCATTGCATGTCTGTTCTTTTCATTAACCACAACAAGTGTCATTGCATGTATGTTCTTTCCACAAACCACATATGGATCCACCAGTGTCACTGGATGTGTGTTCTTTTCACAAACCATAGCTAGAGTCATTGCACATGTGTTCTTTTATAAACCACATATGGATCCACCAGTGTCATTCCATGTGTGTTCTTTTCATTAACCACAGCTATAGTCATTGCATGTCTGTTCTTTTCACAAACCACATATGGATCCACCAGAGTTCATTTCATGTGTGTAATTTTCATTAACCATAACTAGTGCCATTGCATGTCTGTTCTTTTCATAGACCACATATGGATACCCAGTGTTCATTGCATGTGTGTTCTTTTCACAAACCACATATGGATCAGCTAGTGTCATTGCATGTGTGTTCTTTTCACAAACCACGTATGGAACCACCAGAGTCATTGTATTGTCTGTTCTTTTCACAAATCACAGTTAGAGTCATTGCATGTCTGTTCTTTTCACAAACCACATAAGGATCCACTAGAGTCATTGTATGTGTGTTCTTTTCACAAACCACATATGGATCCACCAGTGTCCATTGCATGTGTTCTCTTTTCACAAACCACATATGGATCCACCAGTGTCATTGAATGTGTGTTATTTCCATTAACCATAGCTAGAGTCATTGCATGTCTGTTCTTTTCACAAACCACATGGATCCACCATTGTCATTGCATGTGTGTTATTTTCATTAAGCACAGCTAGAGTCATTGCATGTGTGTTCTTTTCACAAACCACATATGGATCCACCAGAGTCATTGCATGTCTGTTCTTTTCATTAACCACAACAAGTGTCATTGCATGTATGTTCTTTCCACAAACCACATATGGATCCACCAGTGTCACTGGATGTGTGTTCTTTTCACAAACCATAGCTAGAGTCATTGCCTGTGTGTTCTTTTCGCAAACCACATATGGATCCACCAGTGTCATTCCATGTGTGTTCTTTTCATTAACCACAGCTACAGTCATTGCATGTCTGTTCTTTTCACAAACCACATATGGATCCACCAGAGTTCATTTCATGTGTGTAATTTTCATTAACCATAACTAGTGCCATTGCATGTCTGTTCTTTTCATAGACCACATATGGATACACCAGTGTTCATTGCATGTGTGTTCTTTTCACAAACCACATATGGATCAGCTAGTGTCATTGCATGTGTGTTCTTTTCACAAACCACGTATGGAACCACCAGAGTCATTGTATTGTCTGTTCTTTTCACAAATCACAGTTAGAGTCATTGCATGTCTGTTCTTTTCACAAACCACATAAGGATCCACTAGAGTCATTGTATGTGTGTTCTTTTCACAAACCACATATGGATCCACCAGTGTCCATTGGATGTGTTCTCTTTTCACAAACCACATATGGATCCACCAGTGTCATTGAATGTGTGTTATTTCCATTAACCATAGCTAGAGTCATTGCATGTCTGTTCTTTTCACAAACCACATGGATCCACCATTGTCATTGCATGTGTGTTATTTTCATTAAGCACAGCTAGAGTCATTGCATGTGTGTTCTTTTCACAAACCACATATGGATCCACCAGTGTCATTGCATGTGTGTTCTTTTCATTAACCACAACAAGTGTCATTGCATGTATGTTCTTTCCACAAACCACATATGGATCCACCAGTGTCACTGGATGTGTGTTCTTTTCACAAACCATAGCTAGAGTCATTGCCTGTGTTCTTTTCAAACCACATATGGATCCACCAGTGTCATTCCATGTGTGTTCTTTTCATTAACCACAGCTACAGTCATTGCATGTCTGTTCTTTTCACAAACCACATATGGATCCACCAGAGTTCATTTCATGTGTGTAATTTTCATTAACCATAACTAGTGCCATTGCATGTCTGTTCTTTTCATAGACCACATATGGATACACCAGTGTTCATTGCATGTGTGTTCTTTTCACAAACCACATATGGATCAGCTAGTGTCATTGCATGTGTGTTCTTTTCACAAACCACGTATGGAACCACCAGAGTCATTGTATTGTCTGTTCTTTTCACAAATCACAGTTAGAGTCATTGCATGTCTGTTCTTTTCACAAACCACATAAGGATCCACTAGAGTCATTGTATGTGTGTTCTTTTCACAAACCACATATGGATCCACCAGTGTCCATTGGATGTGTTCTCTTTTCACAAACCACATATGGATCCACCAGTGTCATTGAATGTGTGTTATTTCCATTAACCATAGCTAGAGTCATTGCATGTCTGTTCTTTTCACAAACCACATGGATCCACCATTGTCATTGCATGTGTGTTATTTTCATTAACCACAGCTAGAGTCATTGCATGTGTTTTATTTTCACAAACCACATACGGATCCACCAGTGTCATTGCATGTGTGTTCTTTTCATTAACCACATATGGATCCCCTAGTGTCATTGCATGTGTGTTCTTTTCATTAACCACAACTAGAGTCATTGTATGTGTGTTCTTATCACAAACCACATATGGATCCACCAAAGTTCATTTCATGTGTGTTCTTTTCACAAACCACATACGGATCCACCAGTGTAATTGCATGTGTGTTCTTTTCACAAAGCACATATGAATCCAACAGTGTCATTGCATGTGTGTTCTTTTCATGAACTACAACTAGAGTCAGTGAATGTCTGTTCTTTCACAAACTACACATGGATCCACCAAACTCATTGTATTGCCTGTTCTTTTTACAAAGCACAGTTAGAGTCATTGCATGTCTGTTCTTTTCACAAACCACATAAGGATCCACTACAGTCATTGGATGTGTGTTCTTTTCACAAACCACATATTGATCCACCAGTGTCATTGCATGTGTGTTCTTTTCACAAACCACATAAGGATCCACCAGTGTCATTGGATGTCTGTTATTTTCACAAACCACATGAGCATGTGTTGATATGGGCATGAAGGAGGAGGTGAAGCCTAATTTTAGGACTCCACCAAGCAAGGTGATGCGGGCGCATCCCATTGATGATTGGCACGCCAGGACGACCTACGATATGTAATGATAAGTCTAAGGTTGTGTCAAATATTATTGCTATGTTATTGAGTCCGAGTCTAGGTTAGGTTCGAGTCCGTTTGTGTGTTCGGTTTGGGTCTAGCCAACCGACTAGTTGCAGGCCTCCTATATAAAGGAGCCAGCCGCCTAGGGTTTAGGGGAGTTCAGTTGTTTAGTCTAAAAACTATATTGTGCTCCATCGTGTATCATCTCTCCGGAGACGGCGATACCGTTTATCAGATTATTATTGTTGTGAAGGTTCTTGTGTGTATCAAGGATTATTGAGCTGTGGTTTGAGGCGTGGTGATCTTCATCACGTTACTTGCTGGATTAGTTCCTCTTCTTCAGGTGATGTTCATCGGCGTTATTGGGAGATCATCTATCAGGTTGAATCGCTGTGAAAGATCAGGACAAAACTTAAGAATCATCGGCTTGATCCGTATCAGGTGGTATCAGAGCTTTCGTTGATCACAGCGTGTTTTTGGATCATCTGCAGACTATTTTTCTACAACTAGTTTACAGATCGGTTGGAGAAGAGATTGAAAGTTGAAGTTTTCAGATTAGATCATGCGAAGCTGTATGTGCGCCGCCAAGGCTCTGATTGTTTATCGATCTGTCTTGAGGAGTACTACTTCAATTCGACTTTGGATTTACGTGGTTCCTTGCACGTGAAGAATTTACTGCAGCTTTGAGCCGTGCGTCTACTAGGAATTGCTGATTTGAAGATTCTGTTGTTTGCTTCGGATTGGAAAGTTCCATCGTACCGATCGAGTGAGATTCCCGTCGATCTCGTTTCCGATCCACTTGGATTGTTGTCCAAAGTCCTACAACTCTACGTTTTCCCAGCCAGGCGGACCCATCCAGTGCATAAAAAAACAAAAGGGAGCGACAGAGTCCTCGCTCGCGCACCCATCCTCGCTCGCGCGCGCCTGTCAGCCTCTCTGCGTCGCCTGCTGCTGTCTCGCACGCCTAGGGACAGACGCCTCTGTCCTCGAGCGAGGCTTGTGGCGATCGACAAGGAACCAGGATCGGTTCCGGTTTAAAAAAAATCCTGGAGTACCAGGTTGCTCGCTCGCACGCCTGGGGACAGCCAGGTCTGTGTGATTTGGAAAGAAAAGATTGACCGCCTGAAGTCAGTTAAAAAAAAGGCTGTGTGATTTTTTTTCAGAGTTCTGCTAAAGTTCAGAGATGGATCTTAAGGGTAATGTTAGTGATTTTTCAGCGCAAGACGTCTACAATGATTATCTAGACCTGAAAAATTGTGTGCGCTGGGATTCTAGTAAATTGAAGTGGAGGCTTCTACATACTGCAACCTCGACAGAATACAAGATATGGGAAGAGACAATGCAAGCTCGATTTCGCTTATGTGTTGATCTTTCTCCAGATCTGCAGTTTGACGACACTATCGCTTTTCGTCTTGCAAAAAGGCGTGAGGATGCGCGAATTTTCTGGTGGTGGAATGTGGACACACGTACGCGAGGTGTCTCAATAAATATTGTTTGGGAGGACTACAAAAAGTTTTTACGTGCTAAATTTTTGGCACCATCAGAGATAGAGGACAAGGTGATTGTTCCAGAGGATGTTGTACCATTGAGTGGGCTGAATTTGCAACTCAAGAAAGTACAAGACGATGCTTGCATGACAGTTGACAAGGGCCAGCGTTGGAATTTATTTCAAGCGCAGTGTATGATCAAAGGCAAAGCATGCAAGTTGATTGTTGATGGAGGAAGCTGTACTAATGGCATTAGCAAGGCAATGGTGGCAGCGTTGGGGTTGTCCACATGGCGTATTCCTGAACATAAGCATCTACAGTGGTTCAATAGCTGCAGTATGGTGAAGGTAACTCAAAAGATGCGTGTGCCATTTACAGTTGGTGATTATGTTGATGAGATTGAGTGCGATGTGTTGCCATTGGAGGTATGTGGGTTGTTACTTGGTCGTCCATGGCAGTATGATCGCAATGTTACACATGCTGGAAGAGCAAATACATATTCTTTTATGCATGGTGGCAAACAACAGACTTTGAAGCCTATACAGGATGTTGACATAAAGTCTGATGTAGAGCTGGTGGTACATAAGGAGAAGGTGCGCAAGGCTAAGCCAAAATCTAGGCTAGCTAAGGTGCAGGATGGAGAGCATGATGCACAGTGTGACAATGTTGATATTGCTTCAGCTATGCCTGTAGATGACAAGCTAGTGGAACTTGTTAGTGACAAGCCAGTTAAAGTGCATCCTCTTATTGCTGAGAGGAAGGATGTTGCAGCATGTGTTCAGAAGGTTGTTTGTGTTGACACAGGTGTTCAGACGGATGATAGTTGTGGTCCTGATGTTCTAGTGCATGTGGTGCAGCGGGATAACAAGAGCAGTTTTGTTAGCACACATGTGAGGCGTTTTGTTGGGACAGTTGTGCGGATGCATAAAGGCAAGGATGGACATGTTCGTCAGTTGTGTGGTCCAGGCATTACTCATCTTATGCAGGGTCGTGCAAAGAAGGTCCATGTTCAGCAACTATGGGTTCCAACAAAAGTTGAGAAGAAGAAGAAGATGATGGCGCCTAGGTCCAAGCTCGTATGGAGACGCAAGGAGGTGCAGGCGCCAAGGGCTATATCAAGTCGAGCAGGCCAAGAGGGAGGATGTGGTGAGGAAGGCAAGCAAGACTTGAAGATGGCGAAGACGTGTGAAGCGATTGTTCATATGACGCCACCTTTCTGACCCGACCCACAAGCATTGGGGACAACGCTTCTTGAAGGGGGGATGATGATATGGGCATGAAGGAGGAGGTGAAGCCTAATTTTAGGACTCCACCAAGCAAGGTGATGCGGGCGCATCCCATTGATGATTGGCACGCCAGGACGACCTACGATATGTAATGATAAGTCTAAGGTTGTGTCAAATATTATTGCTATGTTATTGAGTCCGAGTCTAGGTTAGGTTCGAGTCCGTTTGTGTGTTCGGTTTGGGTCTAGCCAACCGACTAGTTGCAGGCCTCCTATATAAAGGAGCCAGCCGCCTAGGGTTTAGGGGAGTTCAGTTGTTTAGTCTAAAAACTATATTGTGCTCCATCATGTATCATCTCTCCGGGGACGGCGATACCGTTTATCAGATTATTATTGTTGTGAAGGTTCTTGTGTGTATCAAGGATTATTGAGCTGTGGTTTGAGGCGTGGTGATCTTCATCACGTTACTTGCTGGATTAGTTCCTCTTCTTCAGGTGACGTTCATCGGCGTTATTGGGAGATCATCTATCAGGTTGACTCGCTGTGAAAGATCGGGACAAAACTTAAGGATCATCGGCTTGATCCGTATCATGTGTGTTCTTCTCACGAACCACATATGGATCCACCAGAGTTCATTGCATGTGTGTTCTTTTCACAAACCACATATGGATCCACCAATGCCATTGCATGTCTGTTCTTTCCATTAACCACAGCTAGAATCATTGCATGTCTGTTCTTTTCTCAAACCACATGGATCCACCGGTGTCACTGGATGTGTGTTCTTTTCATTAACCATAGCTAGAGTCATTGCATGTGTGTTATTTTCACAAACCACATATGGATCCACCAGTGTCATTGCATGTGTGTTCTTTTCATTAACCACATATGGATCCCCTAGTGTTATTGCATGTGTCTTGTTTTCATTAACTACAACTAGAGTCATTGCATGTGTGTTCTTTTCACAAACCACATATGGATCCACCAATGGCATTGCATGTGTATTCTTTCCATTAACCACAGCTGAAGTCATTGCATGTCTGTTCTTTTCACAAACCACATATGGATCCACCGGTGTCATTGCATGTGTGTTCTTTTCATTAACCACAGCTAGAGTCATTGCATGTGTGTTCTTTTCACAAACCACATATGGATCCACCAGAGTTCATTTCATGTGTGTTATTTTCATTAACCACAACTAGTGTCATAGCATGTCTATTCTTTTCACAAACCACATGGATCCACCAGTGTCATTGCATGTGTGTTCTTTTCATTAACCACAGATAGAGTCATTGCATGTGTGTCCTTTTCACAAACCACATATGGATCCACCAGTGTCATTGCATGTATGTTCTTCTCATAAACCACATATGGATCCTAACCTTAAGAGATCCCTAACCTTAGCCCCCCAATGGTGGCCGTTAGACCGAGTCTTCTAGAAGGCACGCCCTAACAGAGTTGTTCTGCATGACGATTGTTACATACCGTTCGATCGGGGCGCTTGGACAATTGGGATGGTCTTCGTAAGAGCGATCCGTGAGTAGGCTGTTCTGCGACATGATTGGCCATGCTTACTGCCCGCTTGCTCTGGACAAACTGGCAACATGGGGCGCTGCCCTTTTGCAAGTGTCATGACTCACGAGTTTCGTGGCCATATGCCAGTGTCACGCCCCCTTTACTTCTCTTCCTGCCCATACTTCTCTTCCTTCCCCTCGAAGACACTTTCCCCATTTCTCTCCCATCCTGCCGTAGCCGCAAGCCGACTGCGCCTCCAGCTATCTCTCCCGCAGCTACCCCTGTCCCCCACCTCCCTCTCGCCATGGGTTCAAGGGGAGACGGTGAGGAAACGCGTCATGATGACAGGGGCGGTGATTTCGATGTGAGTCGTCTCATCTCTATCTCTATTATCTGTGGCTAGTTATCTATTTTGAGCTAGATCTACTCTGTTTACTCATGCGCGTATGATGTGTTAGGCCAACCAGACGCTATACGACTCCGACTATCACGGCTTAGCGAATGAACACAGTCCTCCGCTATGTAAACATGGGTATGTGCCCGCTAAATTTGTAGCATTCGAAGGACAAAACGCATGCAGGAGGTTTTTACGGTGTCAAGGACAGTGTGCAATGATCCAAGGCAGAAGTTGCGGTGTTGTCAAATGGGTAGATCTAGAGTGGCCCAAATCGATGAAGAAAACGCTAGACAAACTATGGGATATGACTGTTGAGTTGAAAGAATCTATAGTTAGCTCACTTCTTGACAGTGCTGAGATGAAGCTATGGGACCCAATTGATACAACCAAGCTTAACCGAGATCTTAGGAGCGTGCAAGACAAGGTTAGCAAAGTCGAGAAGGAGAGGGACGTGGTGTTGGCCCTGAAGGATAAAGCAGAGCAAGAACTGACTCAAGCAAGGAATGATCTTCACTAGGCCAAAGTCCTGCAGTTCACAACTACGAGTATTGACAAGTGCATGAGGATAAATGTAGAAAAACAACTGAAGCTATGCAAGGAAGATGCTAAAAGGAAGGAGCAGACGATTCTCGCAGGAAGATGCGCATCGGGCTAAGATTAGGAAGATCAAGGAGATGTGTGATAACTAGTTCTATTTAGCTTGAGCTCCGTGCTTTTTTAAGTTGTAATAGTAGTACTTGTTGACCTAGCGGTCTAAACTAGTGGTCCCGGAGTCCTAGGAGAAAAACAAATTGGCCGCCCGTTAATCTGTCTTAACCCTGCATTACTTCCTTTTATCTGATCATGGTGGTATTCTGACATTGGTGGTTTGTTTAAACATAACTACGTGGATTAAGCCGCATGCAAATGGCACAACCACAATTTATAAAGTGGAAGCACGTACACCCGGTTACTGGAGATCCGGGACCTTCGCCAGATGCAGGAGCAGGGAGGCAGTGAGATAGACGGGCTCAAGATTAGGCCAGAAAGTGGTATCGATTTCCTCATCATCAGGGCATTATCGGTTGCCATTGCTGTTTATGTTGCCATGTCGTTGTGCAGCAGCTAAAATAAGTTGCTGCTTAATGGAGTGTAGCAGCTTAAATAATTTATTTCTGTGCCACTTACGTTCCTTCAAATTTGGAGACCTCTTGCCCCTCAGCAATCGTGGAACCTATGTTGCGTGTTTTCAGATAGTAGTGGCACAATCACAATTTCAGATTCAACTATTGACTCGGGCGTTTCCAAACCCTAAGTCGCGGTACATTTTACTCTGAGAATGTGGGTAGATTGTTTCACCCCGCAAATTTCCACACACAGAGCTCCAGAATTTAACCAAATTACATATATAGGTTCAAGTTCAACACATTACTATGCATCGTCATTGCCAGCAGCCTTCTTCCCCAGCCCGGTGCCAAGCCTTCACGTCCACTGGCTTCTTCATTTCCTGTCTTCTTCCTCTTCCTCGGTGCCAATTTTCTTAGCTTCATGTACTCTGCATCGCTGGGACAATCATCACTAGAATCATGTCCAGCATCATCTTTCCACTCATTTTTATTTTCTTCCGGCAGCAAAATGACTGACCCGACAATCATGTTTCTAACCTTGCGGCGCATCCTGTCAAAGAAATAGGACGGTTGCATAACTGCCCAATATCTACAGAGTAAATAAAACAAAAATTACAATTCAGCAGCCTCCATAACCAAGTATGAGTTCCACCCCCCTCCTCCACCCCCCTCCTCCCTCGGTGATCATGGCTTCTAGCAATCCCATCCATGGAAGGGCTTCTACATTGGGACTTCTCCCCAGGGCTGGCCTTGGAAGATCAGGTACGTCGACGTTTTGGAACATCGGTCCATTTCTCTCCTTCTGGTGGGAAGGAATTCTTTCTGGTGGTCTCGTTCTCCTGCGCATCTTTTCCTCTCACCGAGGAATCTGTGGGTTTGGCTTTGCAATGTTGTCTGGGGGGTAATTGCCGACTATACAAGGTTTTCCAGTTAAGTGATCGCAGATTCAGATTCTCGGTGGCTTCTAATCAAGTGGGGCATTTTATCTATGGGCTTCGAGATCGAATTTGGCCGGATTTCATTTGTCACTTCTCTGTTTAGAGGAACACATCCTACGATCTCTGGTTTTCTTCATTCGGATATTACATTGGATCAAACTTCTAAGGAATTCTTGGATATCTCTCAGCGAAGTCATACTAATCTGAAACATAATTTGAGTGTTCTGAAGAAAAATGCAAGGACAGATACTACTGATCGACCTGCTCAAGTTTTATCAAAGTTTGATCTGCATAATTCAGTGATTGTTCGAGATTTTTCTGATCAGAAAAGGGAGTCTAACGCTGTGAATCTTCCGTTGCGATCTTCTGATCATATTCTCTTTGGTACGTTCAACGATCCGATTTTGGTGGATCAGAAGATTTTTTCAAATTTGAAATTTGTTAATGACAGATTCTTCCGTAAAGTCTGCGATCGGTTACCTATCTTGGTGCTAGAACAATTAGAAGATTTTCGATCCTCTGGATACGCTGATAAAGATATTATGGAAATTCTTAATTTACCTGCTTTGCCTCCAAAGGACCTGGTGTTTGAATATTTGGGCCGATGCTCTCGCTGTGGGCTATCGGACCATAAATCTGCAAACTGCCCTGGCATGTGTTTTGATTGTCGTAAACTGGGCCGCAAATGTAGGTTCTGCTACCGGGCCCGTGGGATCTGCCGCGCCTCCTGCCTGGCCCCGGGACACTTATCTGGAGATTGCGATATTGGGCTCTGATGTCTGCTTTGCAAAGACCTTGGTCATTGGGCCAAGCATTGTAACGTGAGCAGAAAGATGGTCCGACAAATTTGGGTACCAAAGCAGAACCGTATCAGACAAAATCGGACAGATTTATTGGGTCGAAATATCTGGGTTGTTAAGAAACAAACTAAACCTTGCGCAGATATTCCCCAAACGCTTGCCTCTTCGTCTTTGGAGCTCCCGGCGGAACCCCCTACAGTAATCCCTGGCAGAGAGATTGCAATGGCGAACTTCCCGGTGAATCCTCTAGCTTTCATCCCGGACGGTATGTCTATTGACCATGGCCCTTCTGATCGTCGTGTTCGCTCGGTTCTTGTGGTTGATCCTATTGCTCCTCTGAACCATGATAATGTTGTCATTGCTGAACCCAACTGTTTTATTCCGATTCAGTTTAGATCTGACATGAGGAACACGATTGAGGGGTTGCTGAATGAAAGTGGATTTGAGGTTGCTTAATGTGATGATCATCCTTTTGGCCTAGGTAGCTTTACTCTGGTTGATACTCTGATAGCTGACACTGTTGTTGGAACCACCTTTGAAATTGATGAAATCACCACTGTCACTTTTGTGAGACATGACCAAGCTAGAAACCGTAGATTAGCCTCCTTTGGTCAACAGACTTGGATACTTTTCCTAGGTTTTCCTGCAGATTATCAAACTAATTCCTACATTTGTAGTGCTGTTGAGGATTTTGGATTACTCACTATGTGGCACAGACCTAGGGAACACCTCAAATATGTCCTAGTTAAGGTGGTTGTGGCAAACCCAAAGTTCATCCCCAAAAGTCTTGTAATTTCTCAATTAGGTGGGGCAAGAAACTCTTGGACTGTACCAGTTTATATCCTTTGCAGTAGTGATTGGAATGCACACATACATGTCCTACCACCACCTCATGAGGACCCAGAACCTGAAGATAGGAACCCTCATCCTTTCTATGGCCTTGAACAATCTGCTGAACAAATTTATCAACAACAATTGGCTGCTTGGCTCCAGCAGAATGGTGCTCATGGAGGACAGGGTCATAATCATAATCAGGGACATCAGCATGCACCTGTTCAGAATCATCAGCTAGACCAGGAGATGGCTGCTGATGTTGACAGTGACATTGCTTCTCCCCCCCTTTACAATTTCCAGGCTATTATTCTTGAACAAGGTGTCACTGTTGAAGCTGGGATCCCACCTCCTATTACCAATATTCATGATAGCCCTTTATCTGCTTGGAATGAAAATGTTGACAGTCCTATGTCTGAAGATTCATCCTCTTCTAACACTGTCATTGTGAATGCTTTCCAGACTGCTTCTGAATCTGTTTTTGCGGCTAACATCTCAGCTCTGTCTAGAGTTAGTTCCTTTTTACCCCACTGGAAGACCCTCTCATCTAGTGATGTGGACAATCTGGATTTTGCAAAAGCTTTGGTTTGTGGTTTGAACCCACTTGATTCTAATACAGGGCTTAAGCTATCTATTATTCAGAACATTATCATGCAGAAATTGAATAGGAATATTTGGGTTGACATGGGACTCTTATCTTCAATGCCTACTTTTAATAATGTGAATGTGGTGATTGGAAAAAGACTCTCCTCTGGTCCCTGGCCCAGGAATGTTGCTAAGAAGGTGGATCTTAACTTATCTCCATCCATGGGGCTGTGTCGTCTTTCAGGGGCTATGCATGAGGACTTGGGATTTCAGGAGGTGGTCATCTCTGGTGTTCATGATAATTTTGATAAGCAGCAATTTCTTGACAGAGTTACTGATGTTAATAATTCCATTATGCCCCTGATGACTTCTCAGGTTAGAAGGAGTCCTAGAAACACAAAATATGATGGCTTCAAGGTCCACATGCCTGTTGATGGGAAGAAATACAAATCTAAGGTCAAGCCTAGGAAAGTTCCTACTACTATTGAAGCCAAGGACTTACAGATCTCTGCAGGACAAGTTCAGGAGGTGAATGATGTTGATGAGGATGATCTTCCTCCACCTACTCCTATTCTTTGTCATCAGAACATTGGTGTGAAGCTGTGTGGTATCCCTGAAGCTGAGCTCGCTGCCAAGGAGCTTTTGGCATCTAAGAAATAATATTTATTCCTTTTGTAATGAATAATCACAAACAATGGATTATCTTGTGTTGGAACATCAGAGGACTTAATGCTAGGAAGAAGCAGTTGGCTTTGTTTAATGCCATAAATTCTAGTGGTTGTGCTGTAGTATGTCTGCAAGAAACCAAGAAACATCATTTTGATTCCACCTTTATCAAGAGATTTGATGAATTTGTTTATATTCCTTCTAATGGTGCATCTGGTGGTCTGATTATTATTTGGAATAGCTCTGTCTTTTCTGGTGTGATTATGCATTGTGAGCCCTTTGCTATCTCTGTGCATTTCACATCAACTCAATTTGCTGAGTCCTGGACTTTGGTGAATGTGTATGGCCCTTGCCATGGTACTCTCAGGGATGATTTTGTTGACTGGTTAATGAACCTTCACATTCCAGATAATGAGGATTGGCTAATCATGGGTGATTTTAACTTCATAAGATCACCAGAAAATAGAAATAAACCTGGTGGGAGTGTCCAAGATATGTTCACTTTCAATGAATTCATTAGAATACAACAACTAACTGAATTACCAATAAAAGGCAGAAAGTAAACTTGGAGTAATATGCAATCAGATCCTTTGTTGGAACAGTTAGATTGGGTTTTCTCTTCTCTTCATTGGACATAATCTTACCCTGCTACTTCTGTTCTGGCACAGGGTAAACCCACTTCTGATCACACACCATGTGTGATTTCTATACAAACTTCAATTCCTAGATCTAAGATCTTTAGGTTTGAATCTTTTTGGACTACTCATTCTGGGTTCTTTGACACTGTGGCTGCTAGTTGGATTAAGCCGGTTTATAAGGGTAACATTGCTGCGGTTCTGAATGCCAAATTTAAAAGACTTCGACATGATCTGAAATTTTGGAGCAAATCTATATCCAAATTATCTATCTGTATTGATAATTCTAATAGAGCTCTCATGGAACTAGATAAAATTGAAGACAGAAGGCATTTAACAATTCCTAAAGAAAATTTTAGACAGATCATCAAGAAGCATATCATCAAATTACTTGAGTATAAAAGACAATATTGGAAAGCTAGATATACCATTAGATGGACAAAGTTTGGAGATGAAAATTCCAAATTCTTCCATGCTATGGCTACTGATAGATACAGAAGAAACAACATATCTCATTTGAAATTGAATGAGGACACTATGATAACCACTCATGAGGACAAAGAGGAGCCTATCTTTAATGCTTTCAAGGAAATACTGGGTACTATACAAAATCCTCAGATGATCATGAATCTGACTGACCTCATTAAGCCAGTTGAGGGACTTGAGAAACTCTCTGAGCCTTTCACAGTAAATGAGATTAATTTAGTGGTTAAACAAATGCCTGTAGACAAAGCTCCTGGTCCTGATGGCTTTAATGGGCACTTTGTCAAGACTTGTTGGCATATCATTAAAGATGATATCTACAAATTATGTCAGGAATTTCACTCTGGGAACATGAATTTGGAAAGTATAAATGTTGGATATATTACTCTGATCCCAAAAAAAGGTACACCTGAGTCTATTAATGATTATAGACCTATTACCTTATTAAATTAATGCCTCAAAATCATCACAAAAATTCTTGCAAATAGACTACAGAAGGTGGTACTTGGAATTGTACATCAGAATCAATATGGTTTTCTTAAAGGAAGATCCATTCAAGATTGCTTAGCCTGGGCATTTGAATTTATCCATCAATGTGAACAATCCAAGAAGGAAATAATTTTACTCAAACTAGACTTTGCCAAGGCATTTGACACAATTGATCACCAGGCAATGATTAAAATAATGGCACAAATGGGATTTGATGATAAGTGTCTTAAGTGGATTGAAATAATATTTGACTCTGGGAAATCTTCTGTACTTATTAATGGTGTCCCTGGAAGGCAATTTCACTGCAGAAGAGGTGTCAGACAAGGAGATCCTCTTTCACCCTTATTTTTGTTCTTGCTGCTGACCTCCTCTAGTCTGCAATCAATAGATCCCTAGCTACTAAAACACTGGAGTCACCAATTACTTGCAACCCAAGTATGAATTATCCAGTGGTACAATATGCTGATGATACCATCATTATCATGCCTGCCAAGATTAATCAAGTTGTTACAATGAAAAACATTCTTGATACCTATGCTGCATCCACTGGTCTTCATATCAACTATAGTAAATCTATTATGATCCCTTTGAATGTCAATGAGCAACTTACTAATGAGCTGGCATCCCTTCTTGGCTGTGTAATTGGGAAAATGCCTTTTACTTATTTGGGACTGCCTCTAGGAACCACCAGACCTGCTGTGACTGATCTTTTGCCACTTGTAGACAGAATTGAGAGGAATCTCTCTGCTAATTACATGTTGATGTCTTACATTGGTAGAACAACTCTTATAAACTCTCTGTTAACTTCTATTCTCATGTTCCCTATGTGTACTCTTAAGATACCACCAAGAATAATGGAACATGTGGACAAAATCAGGAGACATTGCTTGTGGAATAAGAAAGATGAGGCAGGAGAGCATTGTAATGCCTTAATTGCCTGGGACAAGGTGTGGAGGCCAAAGAACAAAGGAGGTATGGGTGTTCTGAATCTTAAAATACAGAATGATGCACTGCTTTTGAAGTTTTTACATAAGTTTTACAACAAAATTGACATCCCATGGGTATCTCTAATCTGGAACACATATTATATTGGGACAATTCCACATGCTTCTGAAACATGTGGATCTTTCTGGTGGAAGGATATTGTTAAACTATTCCCAATTTACAGAGGGATTACTCATTGTACTGTTAAAACTGGGAATACAGTGCTGATGTGGAAGGATAACTGGTTGGAAGGGGTGGCAGCTGAAATGTTCCCAAGAGCATTTTCTTTTACATCTAAAGAGGACTCTTCAGTGGCAGAATTTCTCAGTGCCCCTGACCTTGCCACGAATTTTTCTCTGCCTATTTCGCCTCAAGCCATGGAAGAGCTAAAGGAATTGCAGCAAAAAGTCACAAATATAGAAATTAATGATTCTGTAAAAGACATTTGGAGTTACAATTGGGGATCAGACAAATACCAGGCTAAAGCATTCTATCAATTCTGTTTCAGAGAGATGGAAGCACACATTTCCTTCAACTGGTTATGGAAGAGTAAATGTACACCAAAGTTCAAGTTTTTCTTCTGGCTATTACTCTCTGATAGATTGAATACTAAAAACATGCTCAAACGAAGACACTACAATAGTGTGTCTAATTATGATTGTTTAATTTGCAACAATAACTTTGAGGAAACAGTGGAACACCTCTTTTTCGCCTGCTCTTTCAGCAAACAATGCTGGCAGGCTCTTGGTCTGCAATGGGATGATAATGTGGACCGTCTGCACATTATTGAAAAAGGGAAAAAAGACTCAACAAGCAAGCTGTTTATGGAGACTATTATCGTAGCAACCTGGAGCATCTGGAAAGAGAGGAATGACTTGTGCTTTAACAATATTACTCCCTCTACTGACTCTTGGAAGAACAGATTTCAGCAAGACTTTAGGTTGCTAGTACATAGGACCAAATCTGAATATCATCAGGAGATACACAATACTTGTAACTCTCTGTAGCTCTTTATAAGCGCTTTGTAACTTTCTGCTCCTTACACCCCCCCTGTATCAGTCTCAGGAACATATGTAACTGCGCTAGGCTTCCCCAACTTGGGGAATCCTAAAGTAATTTAAAGACAATAGGATCACACCTACTGTCAAGAGCTTCAACAAAAAAATTACAATTCAGCACAAACATGCGAACTCCAAGAGACTTTTGCTTACCAAGAGCTAATTGGGTTCGAGCGACCACCCTGTCCAAGAATAGAAGGGCGACTCCCAGTTGCAGCAGCTTCCACATCCAGTACATCACAATTCAGCTCAAACATGCAAGCCGAAGCATACCTTTTCATCAACCCAATTATCTAACTATCACACATTAGAGGAACCATGATGCCTCGTTCATCGATGAAGCTAAACTTTGCAGTCTGCTTCAGCCATATTTCATCATGATTACGCAGAGCAGCAACCATATTAGGGATAGTGCAGATCTGTGCATGCGCTTCTTCCATCATGATACAATGGTGTCCATACCACTTTCCCTTCACCCTTGCTGATTTCAAGTCATACCTGAAGAGCGCTACCGTAACCAGGTAAGGGTGGTGGATACGTTGCAAATGTATCTATAATTTTTTATGTTCCATGCTTGTTTTATATCTACTTTCTTATGTTTTGTCCACACTTTGGAGTATTTCTATACACTTTCTTGGACTAACCTATTAACAAGATGCCACAGTGCGGTTACACATTTTCGCTGTTTTTGGTTCCAGGAAAGCAAGAAAATGAATATTCTCGGAATTGGACGGGACAAAAGCCAAAGTCAATATTTCTCCGAGGGGGACATGGAGCCAGAAGACGAGACAGAGAGGGGCCAGAGGCCGGCCACACCACCTGCGTGGCTGGCTGGCCCGCGCCGGTGGTCTTTGTGCCGCACTGGGCACCCCCTCGACCTCCCCTTTCGCCTATAAGAAGCCTCCCATACAGAAACCCTAAGTACCCGATCAAAATTCCACGAAAGAGTCTATAGCCGCCGTCATCTCCATCCCTAGATCGGGAGGGATCTGAAGCTCTTCCCAGCACCCTTCCAGAGGGGACAATTAACCTTGGAGGCCTTCTTCATCACCATGACTGCCTCCGGTGTGATGCGTGAGTAGTTCATCCCTGTACTACGGGTCCATGTAGTAGCTAGATGGTTGGTTCTTCTCATTTGTGCTACCATGTTTAGATCTTGTGAGCTCTGTTCATGATCAAGATCATCTATTTGTAATCTTACATGTTGTGTTTGCGAGGATCCGATGGATATTGAGATGCTATTTCAGATTGATTATTGATTATATCATGTCTTTGTTATTTGTGATCTTGCATGCTCTCCGTTGTTAGTAGCTATCTTGGTCGAGTAGATGCTAGCAACTCCAAGAGGGAGTATTTATGCTCGATAGTCGGTTCATGCCTCTAGGAATCTGGGGAAGTGACAGAAATCTCTAAGGTACAAGATGTGCTGTTGCTACTAGGGAGAAAACAATAATCCTTTGTTCATAGAACAATCGTATGGTTTACTTTCACACAATGCTTAATGCAATTATCTGTTGCTTGCAACTTAATTCTCGAGGGGGGTCGGATGATAACCTGAAGGTGGATTATTAGTTATAGATGTAGTTGGATTACGGTCTATGTATAATGTTGTAATGCCCAATCAAATCTCATAGGAGTCTAGATGATTAGTATATGCATGTATGCTTTCTCGATGTTTGTCAATTGCCCCGCTGTAATTTGTTCACCCAACATGTCATCTATCTTAAGGAGAATCACCACTAGTGAACTATGGACCCTGGTCCTTTCTTTTACTATCAATCTACAATCTACTATTTACCATTTTCTGTTTACTTGCTTCAAGCAATTACTATCTTCCACACAATACGTTTAATCCTTTGTTTTCAGCAAAACCGATGAGATTGACAACCTCACTATAAGTTGGGGGCAAAGTTCTGTGGTTGTGTTGTGCAGGATTCCAAGTTGGAAACAACACCTTGGAGGTGTTTCCTTGGTCCTACTGGTTCGGTAACCTTGGTTTAATAACTGAGGGAAAACTTGTTGCTGTGGTCATCATACCTTCCTCTTGGGGTTCCCCAACGAGCTCGATATATTTTGAGCCATCAAGCTATTTTTCTGGCGCCGTTGCCGGGGATTCAAGGACATCTTCACAAGGGGACTCCCTCGTAGCCAATCTCTTTACTTTGTTTTATTTGTTTTGCTTAGTTTATGTTTGCCTTGTTTGCTTGTTTCTTTATCAAAAACACACAAAACATAGTTGTACTAGTTTGCTTCTTTATATCAAAAACACACAAAAATTAGTTATTTCTATAGTTGTTACCTCGTTCTTAGCTCACCATGTTGATCCCTAAGTTCACCCTGAAAGACCTTTCAATAGGTAGTGGCTCTATAATTGGGAAAGATAATATTGACGAATTCTTTAATCATGTTAGCAAACATGAGGATATTGAGGATAGATCCCTTGTAGAACTTGCTCCAAATTATGAAATTGCTGCAGCTTATTTAGTTCACATGTTGAAAGCTAGGTTTGTTAATCTTAACCCCATAATGCAAGTAATGTTTCTTAAACTTAAAGAAATTGAGGTCCCTGAAAAGAGAGATTTTATTCTGGAAACATTGCTTAAAGAATTCTATGATGTTGCTAAGGAAGCTAGAAAAGTCTTTGATCGTTTTAATATGCTAGGCTCATGTGTAGATGTTATTGGTACACGAGAAAAGATGGACAAAACCGAACCTAATGGGGAGGAAATTAAGATACCAATACCTTTTAAACTTGTAGGAATGCATGAAGCCTTAGAAAAGAATTTTGATTGGATTGTTCCTGAAAACCCGTTTGATGAAAATAGTGAACCCAAGAGCATTGAGAGAGGATCCTCTAGAACTTACTTAGATGATATACCTTGCCTTGTTGAAGATATTTCTGGTATTAATCTTAATGCTTTTTCATTTGAGAATACTTGATTCTTTTCTTCCTCCTTATGCCTAACTTAAAGGCATTAAAGAAAAGTACTTATTGGGAGATAACCCAAAAGTTTTAGTTGAGTCTTGGAAGTTATTGCTTCAGTAATAACCTCTCCTTATCCTTTTTATTTGCTTTTTGTGCCAAGAATAACCTCTAATGAGAGAGAAGTAATGCTTGGGAAAGTTGCTGTCCCAAAACAGATTTGTGTGCTTCGCTGTAAAAATTCGTGAAAAATCTCTGTATGTCGGTTTGAGCTGTAATTTCTTATGCTTATGCCCTAGGTTGTTATCCAAATTTTGTTAGTTCAACACTTTTCGATTTGAGCAACAGAAGGTCTTGGAAAAAATCGGTTTCTATCTGCTGGTCTGTTTTGACACATTTCTGCCATTATTTGCATTTGCTTCTTGTTGATTCCTTTTTGGGTTCTTTTTGGGGAAATTGAGCTTTCTGAGGGAAATGCAGCAGTAGCTTGTGTTTTAATGAAATTTTTACTTGTGTTGGAACTGAACCAAAAGACTTATTATCTTGAGTACACTAATGTTGCTAATGAAGATTGTGTGAAGTTTTGTATGAAGGAAACTTTCAGGTGTAAGGGAAGAATGATGTAATGAGATGAAGAATGGACAAAAGCTCAAGCTTGGGGATGCCACCCCGTGTCACCCTAAGAAATATTCAAGAAGTACAAGCATCAAAGCTTGGGGATGCCTTGGGCATCCCCTTCTTCATCAATAAAAATCTCAGGCTTCTTCCAAACACTTCATTTTTATTGTTTCATGCACAGTTGTGTTGTTCTTGGAGCGTCTTCATTTTTGATGCAGCCCATCCTACGGACGCTCCTACATCTACACCAACAAGCCCCCCAAGTGGACCTACGACTCGTGCCCGAGCCAAACTCCTACAAGCTAAGGTGAACTCGCTCCTCTCCTCGTGCCAATTTGATACCTCCTTGGATGGTGTGCTACTTCATGCAACTACACTATGCATCATCAGGTACGAAGCCTCGACTCATCACCAAGCACCCAAGGATGGAGAACAAGGAGCAGAGCGTGAAGCAGGACCCGCTGGAGCTGCTCAGACCGGAGTCTCTGGTCTACGCACACCGGAGTCTCCGGTCCACACAAGTCTCTAGCCTAAAGACACCGGAGTCTCCGGCCCCACCTCTGGTCTGCCCCCAGAACCAGGCCCTGGGAGAATCTGAAGGCCCCTCCAGAGGCCGGTCCGGAGACCGACCGGAATCTCCGGTCTACCACACTGGAGTCTCCGGTCCGACCGTCGCCAGGCATGAAAAGGCCTTTGGGCCTGCGGCCCATGTACCCCTTAGTCCGTCCAGAACATGTCTTTTATTCCTAAAGTACCCCTGTTCAAGTGGCTGGCCTATATATAGTCCCCCACCTCCATTGTAAACCCTAGGCATGATATTGGAATTAGTGGAAACCCCTTTGTGGATCTATCTAATTCTTGCCTCATGCTCCTTAACCAAGGAGCACCAATATCCCCAAACCTCGTTGGAGTTTGCATCGTGCCTCCGCGTTGTACAAGGCCTTGGCATCGGTGTCCCTTTGCCAAGACGTCAAGATCTCACCGAGTCTCCCACCTCGCCGTGCCGGTTCGAGAGAGAGTCCTCCGGCCGACGCCGATCCTAGGGATTGCGCCGTACCGGTCACCGCCGGCGTGAGATATTGGTGTGCATCATGGTTTTGTGTATGTGTGTTCATTGCGTTCTTCATGCGTGCGTTCATCGTGTTCATCCTTCCCTCCTTTCCCCGCACTCCATCCTTGATTTGAAAGGGAATCGTGAAAGATCGGGCCACCCTAGAGGTTTGCCCTCAACATATTAGTATGAAGAGCTTCGTTCCTCACAATTTCCCCCACAAATTTTTCTTCTATCCACCAAAAATTCGAAAATCCCCAAAAAACAGCCCAAATTTGCCTTTGGACCGATCTCTTGAACTCCAAAGTGTGGACAAAACATAAGAAAGTAGATAAAACCAAGCATGGAACATCAAAAATTATAGATACATTTGCAATGTATCAACATCCCCAAGCTTAACTCCTGCTCGTCCTCGAGTAGGTAAGTGATAAAAAGAAATAATAATTTTTGAGGTGACATGCACCATCATAAACTTGATCAAAGTACTTGTAAAACATTCAAAGCTGGGATCATAGTACTTCAATCATAACATGAAAGACAAAGTTCTAGCAATAAGACAAAGAAACTATGATGCAACATGAAAAGACACAAACAAAAGATTCATGAATAACATGCTTTGCAAGACGTTTGTTTGTTTCACATAAAGAAAACATAGCATAATGGTATTCAGCTTGTCCCTCAATAGAGTAGCAAATATAAATGCATAGGACACCTTCAAAGTTCATAAGAGTGACTAGATACAATAGTTTCAAACAAGCAATAACAAGTTATGCATCAATCAACTAGTCTTGGGACAATGCACATAGAACTAAGAATGGCCACTATGCTCTCAAAGTAGGTGCATAAAGATAGAAGGTGGAGACTCAATATTATTGTGGAAGAAAGGCCTTTTGTAAAAGGAAGTAGGGATTCAAGTCTCATAAAGAGCTTCCAAAACTTATGGTACTTATAGCTTTCAGCTCTCATTGCCCCTATCATAAGCATCTTGAAGGTGATTAAGGTTAAAGTGACACAACTAAGAGGATATGCTTGACAAGTTATAAACCGAAATCTCATGCCCCTTACTTACGAAGACCGATCCTCATGCTACTCAACTTCATTCACGAGTAAGCTCTTGTCATTGTAAGTATATGTGTATCATTAAGAACCGCCATGTGGTACCCTTGCACATGATACGGGAGCTTTCCCATAATCAAAATGACAAGGCAAGCAGACAATGAGCATCTCAGCGATCTTTTTATTTGCTATTTGCATAGGTTTTTATTGAGGATGCTTCATAGAGTGCTCATTATGGTGATGCTGCAAGTTTCCACCATGATTAGGCATGGATTAGTCTAGCGGCCCAGGCGTTTCTCTAACACACATACAAACTCCATGATCTTACAAGTTCCACTTTTATTTCACACCGCCGGGATCCGTAAGCAAAAGAACATGATATCAACGGGGTACAAAGTACAAGTGCAATGTTGAAAGCATTCCCCATGAAACATGGTTCTTCTAACTTCAACTTATAAAGCGCAAGCATTACGCAACAAAGAAGGACCCAATGGTTCAAGTTTATTAGAGGGAATAAAGTAAAGTGTGCCATCAAGTTCGTGAGAGCTTTAATCACTAGTTTTCTCATAACAAGTGAAAGGTAGACAAAAGCATGAATATACTTGGAATAGCATAAGCTAGTATGTAGGTATGGTGGACTCTTTGGAATAACTTGGTTTAGGGAGTTGGATGCATGATTGGAACTCATACTTTGTGGTGGAGGCTAGCAAAAGACTAGGAGCGACAAACTAAGAGAGCAATAATGGCCATAATCATGCAGAGCGAGAAAACATCATTGATCAAAGAATAAAGTGATACTACAAGTTGAAAACTAAAGGATCATAAAGGCTATGGTGACTTGAGATAGTCATAACATGGTGTGAGCATGTGCCAAGTCAACCCAAATAAAGTATCAAAGGAGAATACCACTATACTATGCTTTAATATGCTAAAACAACGCATGATTCATCCAAGGAACATTAAGCAATCTCAATTGTTCATAACAAGTCATGCTACAACAAAGAATACTAAGCATAAAGCCAAAACAATATCAAGCATGGCATGACAAAGCATAGCCATAGTCAAAAACGAGCTCTTTTTACCACAAAAGTATGCACTTTCCTACCCTTTTCCAAACCAAACCAAACTATTTGCAAACCAATGTATGAAAAAGGGGGTCCAACCAACTTATTCAGAAAACTAAACAAACCAAGCAAACTAAAAACCAAAATGAAAACAAAAAAGAAGACGCTCCAAGAAAAACACAACTGTGCATGAAACAATAAAAATGAAGCGTTTGGAAGAAACCTTCAATTTTCATTGATGAAGAAGGGGATGCCTTGGGCATCCCCAAGATTTGACGCTTGTACTTCTTGGATATTTCTTGGGGTGACACGCGTGGCATCCCCAAGCTTGAGCTTTAGTCCATCCTTCATCTCGTTACTCATTTCTTCCATACACCTGAAATTTTTCCTTCATACAAAACTTCACACAATCTCATTAGCAACATTAGTGCACTTAAGATAAATAAGTCTTAAGGTTAAGTTCTAACACCAATAAACTTCCATTAGAACACTAGCTACTGAAGCACTTCCCTCAAAAAGCTCAATTCCCCAAAAGAACTCAAAAAGGAACCAACAAGAAGCAAATGCAGAAAATGGCAGAAATCTGTCAAAACAGACCAGCAGGTAAAGACGAATTTTTTCGAAGACATTCTGTTGCTCAAATCAAAAAGTGTTGAACTAACGAAAGTTAGATAACAACCTGGGGCAGAAGCTCAAAAATGCATGCCTCAATCCGACATACAGAGCTCTCTCACGAAGTTTTACGGTGAAGCACAAAAAATCTGTTTTGAGACAGCAACTTTCCCAATCATTACTTCTCTCTCATTAGAGGTTACTCTTGGCACAAAAAGCAAATAAAAAGGATAAGGAGAGGTTATTACTGAAGTAATAACTTCCAAGACTCATCTAAAACTTTTGGGTTATCTCCCAATAAGTACTTTTCTTTAACGCCTTTAAGTTAGGCATGATAGTTTGAGAAGATGCTCACATGAGAAATATGAATTGAAGTAAAAGAGAGCATCAAGAAGCAAATTCAAAACACATTTAAGTCTAACCCACTTCTCTATGCATAGGAATCTTGCAAACAAACAAGTCATGAAAGCACAAAGCAACAAGCATAGGAAAGCAAAACATGTGCAACTTCAAGACTTTCAACATAAAGAGGGGAAACTTAATATTATTGAGATGCATAAAACCATGTTTCCCTCTCTCATAATAACTTTCAGTAGCATCATGAATAAAATTAATGATATAACTATCACACAAAACATTCTTATCATGAGCCACATGCTTAAAAGAATTAATACTCCCCACATAAACATAGTCATTCTTATTAACTGTAGTGGGAGCAAATTCAACAAAATAGCTATCATTATTATTCTCATCACCATAATCATCAAATATAGGAGGCATATTGTAATCATAATTACTTTCCTCCTCAATAGTAGGTGGACTAAAAATATCATAATCATCATTGCAATCATCATAAGCAATAGAATAGTTATCTTCCCAAGTGTGTTCATTTGTAAACATATCATCATTGGAAGGATCATGGATAGCACTAATAGTATAGCAATTATTAATATCATCATTTTCAGAATTGGTACCGAAGAGATTTTCAATATCAAAAGTAGTGTGCTTTTCCCAATCATGATCACTACTATAGGTAATAGGCATAGGAACATCATCGAGTTCAGACTCATCAAAAACTATAATAGGAGCAACATGCTTAGGGGAAAATACCGTATCCTCTCTCCTTTTACTCCTCCTTTTCTTCTTTTTCTTATTCTCTTTAGGAGGGAGAGGCTTGAAAAGAAGCTTCTCCATATACCCTGGTTCATTGTTAGAGACAATAGAAGAAACTTTGGAGGATTCCTTCTTTTCATTAATAAGATCAAAACACATATTAGTCCTATCATATTTTGGTAAAATCTCATCCTCTATAATATTTTGTATGTAAGTATTTGTGTGGCAATTATCAACACAATAAAGATGACAACCATGCAGGACACTATTCATATCAAAAGCACCCATATCTACCAAAGAGGTTTTTCTTGATAACTCTTCACACCCCAAAAATAATGTAAGTTCATCATGATGATTAGGAGTGATCATGTCATCACAATACAAACTTGCAGTACTCATTGGATTAGAAGGGCTATTATTATCGCCTGAGCACTGAAAATTGAAATGACCCACTTCAAAGCAAAGTTCACAAATAAAAGGATAAAGGGCACAAACGTTTTTACCAAGATCATTTAAAGCCCTATACCACATTCTAGTTTTTTCATTCCTGTGGGTGATATAATATTCTTCTTCAATTTGATTATTCTCACAAGGTCTATGTATTCCAAAAAAATTAACATGCTTATAAGAAATAGTACTTTCAGAGGTTTGAGCATGTTTATTGCTATCATTAGCAACAATTTCATTTTCCATGCAAGTGTCTTTAAAAGGCTCATGATACATGTCCCGATTTTCTTTAGGAGCATTAATATGAGAAGCAAAGGTTTTAAAACAATCAATAAGAATTTGAGGATCAAGACCGTATTTAGCACTAAGCTCTTGAAAATCAGCAGTTTCAGCAAAAGACTTAATGCAATCATACTCATAGTTTATACCTGATTCTTTACCTTTGTTGTTATCCCAATCTTCGGTATTGCTTTGAATTGTTTCAAGAAGATCCCACTTAGCTTTGACCTCCTTAGTCGTGAAGGATCCCTCTAAACAATTATCTAGATAGTCCTTGTAATGTCCTGAAAGCCTTGCATAGAAATTATTAATAACAATATTCCTAGGGAGCTCATGAATGGGACATTTGAGCATTAATGACTTCAATCTCCCCCATGCTTGGGCAATACTTTCTCCATCATGAGGATGAAAATTATAAATGTAATTCCTATCTTTATGAATTTCATGAGGAGGATAAAATTTAGAGTAAAAGAGAGATTCAAGTTCCTTCCACTCCAAATGATGAGGATCATCTAGTAGCTCATACCACTCTCTTGCTTTGCCCTTAAGTGAAAAAGAGAATAACTTCTTCTTGACATGATCTGTTGTAATACCTGCACACTTGAACAACCCGCATAATTCGTGTATAAAGAGCAAATGATCACCGGGATGGACAGTTCCATCTCCAAAATAGTAGTTATCCATAACACGATCAATAATTTTTATAGGTACTTTAAAAGGGATGCTTTCAGTATGTGGATTTAACATATCACAAGTATCATTAGAATTACCACATATGGGAGATAAAGTATCATCAGAGCAAACTTTCTTCCTTAAAACTCGGGAACTAAAAAGATCATTTTCATAAACACTAACTTCCCCAAGCTTAGACGTTTCCATAGCATTAGTAACAAAGGTGTTCAAAAGATTCATACTAATAACATTGCTACTAGTATGCAAAGAAGGTTCCAAGGTTTTTTTAATTTTTTTTCAAAGAATTCGAGTTCTAACTTAGGAAAAAGACTAAAAAGCTCTCTATTTTTGTTGTTGTTTTCCATTAAGCCTAACTAGTGAAAATAAGAAACAAAAAGACAAAATTGCAGAATCTAAAGGAAATAACTTTGAGCACTCACACCGGAGGATGTGAGTACCTTTTACCTTACCTCCCCGGCAATGGCGCTAGAAAATAACTTGATGTCTACGCACTTCTATTCTTGTAGACAGTTGTTGGGCCTCCAAGTGCAGAGGTTTGTAGAACAGCAGCAAGTTTTCCCTTAAGTGGATTACCCAAGGTTTATTGAACTCAGGGAGGAAGTGGTCAAAGGTATCCCCTCTCAAGCAACCCTGCAATCAAGATACAAGAAGTCTCTTGTGTCCCCAACACACCCAATACACTTGTCAGGTGTATAGGTGCACTAGTTCGGCGAAGAGATAGTAAAATACAAGTGGTATGGATATAAGACAACGGTGCTATAAAATAGCTTGATGGTGTGGAAGAGACTAAAAGCAAACTAGAATAAAGATGGAAGCAAGCAAACATGTAACAGATCTAGTAGCAAACTGTGTTTCAATGCTAAGAAACAAGGCCTAGGGATCATACTTTCACTAGTGAACACTCTCATATAAATATATTCTTCTTTATGATACTACTCTTAACTACTCTCCGGTTGAACACTCTAATCGAAGGTAGGGCTATAACAGCACACCTCAAAGTTCATCTTTCCCATCTAGAAAACCCCACACTGTACCTTGAGCACTAGATGGTTCCAACAAACACCACAATTTCATAGAAAGATCCAACTCCAAATATAACTCATAACAAGTATTTGTAATCTCTAGCCTATGTGCCACCATGGTGAGCACGCTGTCACTTTCACACACATGGGGAGAGCAGAGATCTATTAAAGCACTTGAGTGGCAGAATAGATCTATAGATTACAAGCTCATGATCTCAATATGATCATGCATAGAGAGAGAGATGAACACATAGCAACCGGTAGAACCCTTAGCCTCGAGAAAGAACTACTCCCTCCTCGTCATGGGAATCAGCAATGGTGATGAAGATGGTGGTGGAGATCGATGGAGATGGCTCCGGGGGCACTTCTCCGTCCCGGCAGGGTGCCGGAACAAAGACTTTCTGTCCCCCGGATCTCCTTTTCGGTGGTGGCGGCGCTACGGAACTTTTCGTGGATTTCTGATGGATGATTTAGGGTTTACGCATCGGGAGGCTTCTTATAGGCCAGAGGGCAAGGTCGGTGGGCTGTCAGGGGGCCCACACCATGCCCTGGCGTGGCCTAGGTGGACCCGCGCCTAGGGGTGTTGTGGCCACCCTATGGCCCCCCTCCGGCTCTCCTTCTGGCTCCGTGAATCTTCCGGGAAAATAGTAACTTTGGCTTTTGTCCCGTCCAATTCCGAGAATATTCATTTTCTGGCTTCCTGGAACCAAAAACAGCAGAAAACATGCAACTGGCAGTATGGCATCTTGTTAATAGGTTAGTCCAAGAAATCATATGAAAAGTACTCCAAAGTGTGGACAAAACATAAGAAAGTAGATAAAACCAAGCATGGAACATCAAAAATTATTGATACATTTGCAATGTATCACAAACACACAAGCCTTCTTACGAGACTTGAAATCAACGTGTTGGGTCTTGAGGAAATAAAATCTTTGTATGCTTCCGACCCGTTCTTCGAACCAATTTTCGCAAAGTGCTCCAATGACAAAGGAGTTGATGATTTCTATTTGCATAAGGGCTTTCTATTTAAACAAAACAAGCTATGCATTCCGAAGTCGTCGCTTCCACTTTTGCTCCTCCAAGAATCTCATGGTGGAGGCCTTATGGGCCACTTTGGTCACGACAAGACATTGGACATGCTCTCCAATCACTACTTTTGGCCCAAGATGAAGTGTGACGTGGAGCGCTACGTTCAACGATGCACGACATGTGTTCAAGCTAAGTCGCAAGCTAATCCCTATGGTCTTTATATGCCATTGCCTATTCCTCATAGACCTTGGTCCGACATTAGCATGGATTTGGTGTTAGGATTGCCTAGATCTAAGCATGGTCATTGTTCTATATTTGTTGTTGTGGATCGTTTTTCCAAAATGGCACACTTCATACCGTGCCATAAGACCGACGATGCTTCACATGTTGCAAATCTGTTTTTCAGGGAAATCGTCCGTATTCACGGTGTGCCAAGGACAATCGTCTCCGACCGCGACGTCAAATTCATGAGATACTTATGGAAGACCCTCATGGCCAAGCTCGGTGTCAAGTTCCTCTTTTCATCCGCATCACATCCTCAAACTGATGGCCAAACCGAAGTTGTCAACCGAAGCCTCGGAACTCTCCTTCGTGTATTGATCAAGAAAAACCTGAAGGATTGGGAGGAATGCATCCCACACGCCGAGTTCGCCTACAATCGAGCCAAGCACTCAACAACCAAGATGAGTCCATTCATGATCGTCTATGGTTTCGAGCCCCTCACCGCACTCGACATCCTACCACTACCTCTCCATGAGCGAACGAACATGGACGTCGAGAAACGCGCATAAGCTATGAAGAAACTTCATGAAGAAACAAGACCTACTATCGAACAACAAGTCCTTCGCCAAGCTTCAAGGTTAAACAAGGACAAGAAGGAGATGATCTTTGAAGAAGGTGACCTTGTGTGGATACACCTAACCAAAGACTGCTTCCCCAAGGAACGTGACTCCAAGCTCAAACCAAGAGGAGATGGTCCCTTCAAGGTCCTCAAAAGAATCAACAACAACGCCTATATCATCGACATACCGACCTCCAAGTACCTTGCAAGCAATACATTCAATGTCAAGAATCTCTCACCCTGCCATGGAGATGTTGAAGATGATAACCATGAAGAGTCGAGGACGACTCTTTCCTAGGGGGGGGGGAGCTGATGCAGCCTGTCCTACGGACGCTCCTACATCTACACCATCAAGTCCCCCAAGTGGACCCATGACTCGTGCACGAGCCAAACTCCTACAAGCTAAGGTGAACTCGCTCCTTTCCTCGTGCCAATTTGATACCTCCTTGGATGGCATGCTACTTCATGCAACTACCCTATGCATCATCAGGTATGAAGCTTCGACACATCACCAAGCACCCAAGGATGGAGAACAAGGAGCAAACCATGAAGCAGGAGCCGCTGGAGCTGCTCAGACCGGAGTCTCCGGCCTGCCAAAGTCTCCGGCCTCTATACATCGGAGTCTCCGGACCCACCTCCGGTCTGCCCTCGGAACCAGGCGCTAGGACAATCTGAAGGCCCCTCCGGAGGCTGGGCCGAGAGTCTGGTCCACCACACCGGAGTCTCCGGTCTGACCGTCGCCAGACATGAAAAGGCCTTTGGGCCTGTGGCCCATGTAACCCCTAGTCCATCCAGAACTTGTCTTTTATTCCTAAAGTACCCCTGTTTAAGTGGCTGGCCTATATATAGTCCCCCACCCCCATTGTAAACCCTAGGCATGATATTGGAATTAGTGGAAACCCCTTTGTGGATCTATCTAATTCTTACCTCATGCTCCTTGACTAAGGAGCACCAATATCCCCAAACCTTGTTGGAGTTTGCATCGTGCCTCCGCGTTGTACAAGGCCTAGGCATCAGTGTCCCTTTGCCTAGACATCAAGATCTCACCGAGTCTCCCATCTCGTCGTGCCGGTTCGAGAGAGAGTCCTCCGTCCGACGCCGATCCTACGGATTGCGCCGGACCGGTCACCGCCGGCATGAGCTATTGGTGTCTATCGTGGTTTTTTGTGTGTGTGTGTTCATCACGTTCTTCGGGCGTGCGTTCGTCGTGTTCATCCTCCCCTCCTCTCCCCGCACTCCATCCTTGATTTGAAAGGGAATCGTGAAGGTCAGGCCACCCTAGAGGTTGGCCCTCAACATTTCCTTTGTGAGCTACACTATCTTTGTGTTCCACAAACACCTATTGAGACTAGTTCCTCCTATGATTGCTTGGGCTATGCACATTTGATACCTTGTATAATTCCAAGCAAAAGTTGTGAGCGCGCTATCTCATATTGTTATCTTGTATAGTTGTTGCCATAAGGAAGAGGCAAGTTGATGAGGATATATTCTATGAATATGATGATTCTAATTGTCTCAGCTGGAAGGAAATATTAAGCCTAACCAGTAATTTATATAAGGTTTGTTGATAACACAAGCATTGCGTGAGGAGGAGAAGAGATGCATCAAGGGGAACCAGACGTGTTGATCACCAATGTGTGCGCGAGGGAGGAGAGGGAGGCAGGCGCACTAGGAGACAATGAGGAAATCATGTATGATCAAGAGAGGGATGTGGCGCAGCAAGAAATACACGTTTGATGTGTTCCACGATCTTTGGCCTGCGTGCCAATTAGGCCGAACCCATCTATGGGTCGGTATGTATCAGTTTGAGTCGAACCGGGTCAGTTTGGGCCAAACTAAGGCTGGTTTTAGGCCTGGTTTGTGGGGAGCTCGCCCCAACCTCTTTAAGTACCCCCACAGCCGCCGCAATTAGGGTTAGACCATGTTTAGATAAAACCAATACTTGTTTCGTTGAACTGCTTAAGCATTCATCTGAAATTATATGTTCCTCTTTGATTCGATCAGGAATATCTACCATACCTCCACTTTGATTCGATCTAGAGTTTTCTACTGAAAGTTTTTGTGTTTTCTGCTGTTCCATTGGGAATTGGTAGATTGCAAACCGCTTCGTGGTCGGTAGCTACGTGCGCAAGTGTGTAAAGTTGCGAATACCATCTGGGTTGAGATCTGTTGCATTGGCAACGGGGGAACAACCGGTGATTCATAGCATCCCACAAGTTATCTCCATTACATCCACCATCATCTACGATGTGCTCAACGAGAAGATCAGGCCACCCCTTATCACAAGTGAAAAAAATAGAAGAAAAAGAAAGAAAGAACCAAGTGCCTCATAGAATAGGAAGCGCAAGCTCGATGAACATCAAATAGGTGGTACTTATTATGCATATCTTGTAGCCCACCAATTTATTGCAATCAAACTAGCGTCTCTCCTTGCACTTGTGCGAGATGAGCTTATAGTCTTCGCTAGGTAATCATTTGGTTCTTAGCTCACTTTCTCCATCGCGCAAGTCCCATTTATCCCACCATGTGTGTTTCCTTGTATATAATTACTACCTTGTGGATTGACTTGTTTTGCTTTGTGATCATCGTGGTTCTTTACTTGCCATTACAATATCTTGATTTCAGATTGTTCTTGGACACGCCACCTTCCATATCTATCCACCATAAGCTTTGTGTGTGTGTGTGTTTAGTGGTTAGTTGGTTTTGGTGTTCCCCGTGAACTTCACTTTGCTTGGTTTTAATTGCTCTCAAGTGTGACCACTTGCATGATACTATCTTCCAAGGTAAAGTAAGGTTTTATGTTGCATCCCTAACCCCCTACCACTTCCATATACACCACTTGTTCTGGTGAATCATGTCTAGGGAATCCGGAACCGAGGATGATATCTATGAAGAATTCATGATGAGCCACCACGACTCCGACTCCACAAGTATAGAGGACATGATGGAGCACTACATCAACAATGGCTCCGCGTGCTTTGAGGACCTAGAGCATTGCACCTATGATGGCTCCACATGCATGGAAGACATGGAGCACGTCATCAACTATGGCTCCTCAAGCATGGAGGACTTGGAGTTCTACATCGACAATGGCTCCTCATGCATGGAGTACATGGAGCACTACACCGACAATGGCTCCACATGCTTGGGTGATATGGAGTACTACATCAACAACAACTCCCCAAGCAAGGATGACTTCGAGTGCTACAATGACAAAGCCATCACCTCCAAGCTGTCAAGCGCCACCATCTCCAAGGCACCAAGAATGACCATCTCCAAGGCATCAAGTGCATCTAACTCCAAGGCATCAAGTGCCATCTACTCCAAGAACAGTGGCGCCCAAACATCATCTTCCACACAAGGCGCCACGAAGCAAGAATCTTCATCGACAAACATCCTCTAGAGACCATCGCCAACATCAAGAGGATACATGATGCAGCCCGTCCTACGGATGCTCCTACATCTACACCAACAAGTCCCCCAAATGGACCCATGACTCGTGCCCGAGCCAAACTCCTACAAGCTAAGGTGAACTCGCTCCTCTCCTCGTGCCAATTTGATACCTCCTTGGATGCTGTGATACTTCATGCAACTACTCTATGCATCATCAGGTACGAAGCCTCAAGACATCACCAAGCACCCAAGGATGGAGAACAAGGAACAGAGCGTGAAGCAGAAGTCGTTGGAGCTTCTCAGACCGGAGACTCCGGTCTGTGCACACCGGAGTCTCCAGCCTGCCAAAGTCTCCGGTCTGAAGACCTCGGAGACTCCAGCCCACTCTCTGGTCTGACCCCATGCACCGGGCCCTGGGACAATCTGAAGGCCCCTGCGGAGGCTGGTCCGGAGGCTACACCGGATTCTCCGGCCTAGACCGGAGTCTCCGGCCTGCACACCAGAGTCTCTGGTCCGACCGACGCCAGGCATGAAAAGGCCTTTGGGCGTGCGACCCATGTACCCCTTAGTCCGTCCAGAACTTGTATTTTATTCCTAAAGTACCCCTGTTTAAGTGGCTGGCCTATATATAGTCCCCCACCTCCATTGTACACCCGAGGCATGATATTTGGAATTAGTGGAAACCCATTTGTGGATCTATCTAGTTCTTTCCTCATGCTCCTTTGACAAAGGAGCACCAAATATCCCAAACCTTTTTGGAGTTTGCATCGTGCCTCCGTGTTTTACAAGGCCTAGGCATCGGAGTCCCTTTGCCTAGACGTCAAGATCTCACCGAGTCTCCCATCTCGCTGTGCCGGTTCGAGAGAGAGTCCTCTGCCCAACGCCGATCCTAGGGATTGCGCCGGACCGGTCACCGCCGGCGTGAGCTATTGGTGTGTATCGTGGTTTTGCGTGTGTGTGTTCATCGCGTTCTTCGTGCATGAGTTCGTCGTGTTCGTCCTCCCCTCCTTCCCCCGCACTCCATCCTCGATTTGAGTGGGATTCGTGAAAGATCGGGCCACCCTAGAGGTTTGCCCTCAACATATTGGTATCAGAGCTAGGTTGCTCATGAATTCCCCCACAAATTTTTCTTCTATCCACCAAAAATTTGAAAATCCACAAAAAAGAGCCCCATATTTGCCTTTCGATCGATCTCTTGATTTGGAGTGTTATATGTGGTTTTGATCCGACCAAACCTTGTCTTAGGAGTTGGTCCAGCTTTATCCTTCGTTTTCCCAGCCCAATTTGGCCAATTTTTCGTGGATTTGAGGACCCAAGATGTGGATTCCCGCTCAAGAACATGACCAGTTCGCGATCTAACTCCAGACCGGAGTCTCCGGCCTGTACACCGGAGTTTCTGGCTTACATCGGAGTTTCCGGCCTATCCACACCGGAGTCTCCGGCCTGAACTAGAGTTTCCGGCCTGAAACCCCGGAGTCTCCGGCCCTGACGCCTAATTTTGACAATTTTGCCTCTAATCTTGCATTGGCTAATTTCCACTTATTTGTTTGTGCCCGTGTGCATGTCGCCAACTAACAGCAAGCTTCCGCATCAACAACTCCTGCGCTCATCGACACCACGGCCCACGAACATTGGTGCGCACCACCGACGCCAAGTTCATCATCACCAACGAAGGTATAACTTGCGTCACCTTGTTAACCCCTATCTTCCTTTGTGTGTACCTATCCCACGAGAGTGGCTCATCTTGTGTTTGCTTGAGCATTGTGCACTTGTCCTTGGATAGTGAGAGTGTAAAAGCAATAGCAAGAGTGCCTTGGTAGCATCAAGGGAGAGCAAAAAAAAGATACAAAGCAAAAGAAAAACAAAAATAGTCTCCCATCAAAAAGAGAGTCTCAAAGCTTGTAAGCAAGAGAGAAAGAAGAGTGTCCAAGTCAAGTGCACAAATCCGTTGCTCATTTTTCCTCTTCGCAAACGAGTCACGGTCTCTCCTTGTATTGGCACCACACCGAGCGTAGTCTTCGTTAGGACATTTTGTTTGCTCATTTTCATAGTCGTGTCAATCCCAACAATCTCCACGTGTGTGTATATATTCGTAGGTTCCTGTCACCCCTTTGAGTTGTTGACCTTCGCCTTTGATTTGAGTTTTGTTGGATTTTACCCACTTTTGACTATCCTTTTTCTTTTGGTTTGTTCTTTGGCATTCCACAATCCTAGCCTACCACCAACACGCTTTTGAGAGTTAGTTCTTTCTTTAGTGTGAGTTTTCTTTGCAATTCCACTTTGCACGCTTATAGCTCTCACATGTGGTTTCTAGTTTCGTGCAATCCCCAAGGTGAGGTACAAGGCTAACACCACCATATTCCACTTCCATACAATACTTGTGTGTCTTGCATGATGGATAGGCACGGTGAGTCGAGCCAACTACCTCCCCAAGAAGAAGATCAAGGACCGTACATGACATGCGCAAGTCACTTCATCATCCGCCAAGAGTTCCGTGAACGTTGCCAAGACCTTGAGACGCGACAAGATGAACAATTTCGCAAGACGCAAGCCGAGTTCAAGAACATCGACAACCGCTTCGATGGCCTCGAAAGACAAATGCACGCAATGCATCACAACTTCGGCCACCAAAATGAAGCGCTTCAAAGCTCCATCGCCGAAACAAATGACAATCTTCGACGCCTCATCGACGGAATGGCAAGACCACGTTCACGTGCATCAAGCTCTTATAGCTCTTCGCGTTGTCATGCTCCTCCTCAACAAGATCTACATCCAAGTGCTCCAAGACGTAATGATGCCACCGTGGTTGAAGATGGAAGTTCTTCGAACTATGTACCTTCCCCACGGCACGCTGCAACGTCAAGCTATGATGGTGATTTCTCTTCAAGGCCACGAGCAAGGCAAGAAGCACACCGCCATCATGCAAGGGCATTGGTGATCCAACAAGAGAAACCACAAGAAGAACCGCAAGTGCAACCGCAAGTCTACCACCATCGCCCGTGACACGCACTTGACACAACAAGTGATGACTCCAATTTGGAGAATCAAGCTCGTCATCGACATGAAGCTCTCCAAGATCCTCCTCCTCGTCATCATCATCATGAACGACTGCACCGACACCATGGTCATCACGAGGCGCCTCCTCCACCACACCGAATCATGGAGCATCAAGTGGTACAAGTTGAGCGATGCCCACCACGTCAAGAGGCTCACGACCATGATCTTCGCTGTGAGGCCCATGTGCCTAACCAACATCACCAACCAAGGAACGATCCTCCTCTTCGTCATCAACCGCGTCATGAGGCTCCACATCCTCAACAACCTCTTGGGGCCCAAGCTCTTCAACAACATCACCAACCACGCCAAGAGCAAGAGCAAGAGCCACAACAACAACATCAAGAGCAAGCTCCGCAACAAGGTCGCGAGAACCAAGTTCCACCTCCTCAACCACAAGATCATCAACAAGGTCACCAAGCTCGTCATAATGACCGCAACGATGAAGAAACTTCTAGCAAGTTCAAGTTCACAATCCCAAGTTCACCGAATCCAATGACCCCGAAGAATACCTCTCATGGGCACTCAAGGTCGACAAGATCTTCCGCATGCACAACTATATCAACTAGAAGATGGTAGCCATGGCTTCGCTTGAGGTGTATGATTACGCCAACCTTTGGTGGGAAAAATTTCAAGTTGCTCGTGATGCAAGACAAGAACTGGCAATCACAACTTGGCATGTCATGAAGGATCATATGAGATCCCGCTTTGTCCCGGGGCACTACACGTGTGACCTCTTCAACAACCTTCAATCGCTTCGTCAAGGGACAAAGACCGTGGAAGAGTACTTCAAGGAAATGGAACTCAACTTGATCCATGCCAACATTGAACGGCGCATGGAGCAAACTATGGCACGTTTCCTCATTGGCTTGAATCACCCAATCATGCGCATCGTCGAGTTCCAAACATACAAAAACATGGTTGAGCTTGTGCACATTGCAACAAAGGCTGAACGTCAAGTGCAAGAGGACATCAAGTACAACAAGCCCAAGACGTATTTCACCTACAAGCAAGCTTCAACCGCTACGCCAACAACTTTCAATGGAAGCTCCTCAAATACCTTCAAGCATTCCTTCAAGCCCACACTTCCTCAAGGAAAACTGCCCCCAAGTGGCAAACAAGCAAAGAGTGATACACCTTTCAATGGTGAATTGATGCAGCCCGTCCTACGGATGCTACTACATCTACAACACCAAGTCCAAGCTCGTCCCCAAGTCACCCAAGAAGACAGACACGAGCGGTACTACCGCTCCCAACAGCAGTACTACCACGCCCTGGTACTACCGCTCAGCCTCTGCGGTACTACCGGCCACGACTGAAGCCCGCGCCATCACCTCTGGATGCCCCGGTACTGGCTTGCGGTCCTACCGGCCCCATGCGGTACTACCAGGCTGCACCACCGGTACTACCTGACCTGGATACCACCTGCCACTTGAGCCGGAGCTACCACCCCGCCTGAAGCTGCTACCGTTCCCATGTACTCTGGGACCAGTGATACTACTGGTCACCATGGTGCTGCAGCAAGACTAGATCTAGGCCACATCCCATGTACCCCTTTATTATGTTGCAACCCTAGATTTATGCCCAAACTACCCCTATGTAAGTGGCTGGCTTATATATAGAGCCCCCACCCCCTCATGTATCCCTTAGGCATAGATGATAGACTAAAGACAACCCCCTTTGTGGAATCTCTAGTTTGCCTCATCCCTTTCTACCAAAGGGGATCGACTATCGTCACCACCTCGTTGGAGTTTGCATCGCGCCTCCCTTGTTGTACAAGGCCTTGGCATCGGTGTCCCTTTGCCAAGACGTCAAGACCCTCTCCAAGGTGTTCTTCCCTCTCCACGTGGGATCGAGGGAGCATGTTGACCGATCTTTCCTTGCGAGGATTCTATCGGACTGGTGGTGGTGTAGCCCAACATACGGAAACCACCTTTGGTCCACATCATGCCACGCTAATCATCACTCCAAAGGTGAACTCCTTCAATGCTTTTCCTTTCGTTGGTTATTATGCGAATGGAATCCTACTTGAGACAAATGCCCAGGATGTGACTAGGTCCATGAACATGATGCCAAGGAGATGCAGCTAGGATGGCTCTGGAGCCAAGACACCCAAGCAAGAGTCCTGGAAGAGAAGACACAAGAAGCTACTGAAGCAGGACCGGAGTCTCCGGACCAGCAAACTAGAGTCTCTGGTCTACCACACCGGAGTCTCCGGACCGAGCACCGAACCAGCGCCTGGGACAGTTAGTGACCCCCTCTAGAGGTTGAACCGGAGATCGACCAGAGTCTCCGGACCGCTACACCGGAGTCTCCAGACCGCTACACCGGAGTCTCCGGACCGAGCATCATGGGCCTAAACGCATCAAGCTGGGCTTGGCCCATGTAACGACCCCAAACTTCCTGTTTATGCCTATTTGACCCCTAGCTCGTGGCTGGCCTATATATATGCCCCCACCCCTCCTTGAAACCCTAGAGATGATGATGAATTAAGGCATGTGCCTAACCCTAGATGGGAACCCCCCCTCTCAATAGTAAATCTATGAGTTGTACAAGGCCTTGGAGTCGGTGCCCTTCTCCAAGTTGTCAAGACCATCCTCAAGTGTTTGGTCTCTCCCTATCAAGGATTCTAGTAGTGCTTGGTCTCTCCCCTTTGGGATTCTACTTGGTTGCTACTCTCTCCTTGGTTTGGATTCTATCGTCCGCTTGCCGATCTTGATGAGGATATATTCTATGAATATGATGATTCTAATTGTCTCAGCTGGAAGGAAATATTAAGCCTAACTAGTAATTTATATAAGGTTTGTTGTTAACACAAGCATTGCGTGAGGAGGAGAAGAGATGCATCAAGGGGAACCAGACGTGTTGATCACCAATGTGTGTGCGAGGGAGGAGAGGGAGGCAGGCGCACTAGGAGACAATGAGGAAATCATGTATGATCAAGAGAGGGATGTGGTGCATCAAGAAATACACGTTTGAGGTGTTCCATGATGTTTGGCCTGCGTGCCAATTAGGCCGAACCCATCTATGGGTCGGTATGTATCAATTTGAGTCGAACCGGGTCAGTTTGGGCCAAACTAAGGCTGGTTTTAGGCCTGGTTTGTGGGGAGCTCGCCCCAACCTCTTTAAGTATCCCCACAGCCGCCGCAATTAGTATTAGACCATGATTAGATTAAACCAATACTTGTTTCGTTGAACTGCTGCAAGCATTCATCAGAAAACACGAAAACTTTCAGTAGAAAACTCCAGATCGAATCAAAGTGGAGATATGGTAGATATTCCTGATCGAATCAAAGAGGAACATATAATTTGACTTCCCCCTTCGATTTCCAAGAGGTATGGTAGAGTATCCCCATAACAACTGGTATCAGCAGCTTTTGGTTGCCACGGATTTGACTTCCCCCTTCGATTTCCACCATAAACTGGAAAATACCTAAAATATAGTCCCAAATTGCTTTTGGATCGATCTCTTGGTTTTGTGAGTTGATTGTGGTTTTAGTCCAATAGAAACTTGTCTTTGGAGTTGGTCTACTTGTGCCCTGCGTTTCCCAGCCCAATTTGGTCGAAATTTTCTAGATTTGAGGGTTCAAGGGCCAAATTTCCGCTCAAGACCACGAGTTGTTCGTCATGCAGACTCTAGACCGGAGTATCCGGACCGGCAGACCGGAGTCTCCAGCCTAGACCGGAGTCTCCGGCCCAGACCAGAGTCTCTGGACACCAAGACCGGAGTCTCCAGCCTACGCCGGAGTGTCCGGACCAGCAACACCGGAGTCTCCGGCCCTGACAAAATTTTTGGACCCCTTTTCCTTTTTCGACTGATTTCCTTTTGACGTTTGTGTTTTGTGCATGTCTGTCAACTAACATAAGCTTCCGCAATACCTCGCCCTCGACATCGACACCACGGAACTCGAACCAGTCGTCCACCAACGGTTGCAAGTGTGACATCACCACAAGGTATAACTTGCACCACCCTTGTTAACCCCTTCTTCCTTTGTGTGTTGCCTAACCTATCGAGAGTAGCTCATCTTGTGTTTGTTGAAGCATTGTGCGCTTGCTCTTGCATAAGTAATAGTGTGGAGGCAATAACATAAACTTGACTCCATAGCATAGCAAAGAAAGAGGTACAAAAAAAAGCTTATAAGCAAAACAAAAAGAGAAAGATACCAATACAAAACAGAGTCCAAAGCTTCTAAGCAAGAGTGCGAGCAAGAGAAAGGCAAGCATACAAATCCGTTGCTTCTCCATCTTTTGGCAAAAGGGCTACAGTCTCTCCTATTGTTGGCACGACACCGAGCATTAGTCTTCGTTAGGACCAGTTTTGTTCGTTGCTCATTTTCATAGTCGTGTTAGCCACATTAATCTCCATCGTGTGTGTATAGTCGTAGGTTCTCGTCACCCTTTTGACCTTTTCCTTTGACTTTGTTTTTGGTTGGATTTTACCCACTTTTGACAATAACCTTTTCGTTTGGTTGTTCCATTTGCTATCCACCATAGGACTTTGTGTGTGTGTCTCTTGTGTATTCGCTTTGCTCACGGCAAGAACAACCTTTCCAATTTTTGACTTGGTGAGGCAAGGTAGCATATACCATACCACCAATACCACCCTCGTTTCACTTGTGGTCAAACAACATGATGCGGACCGTCCTACGGACGCTCCTACATCTACACCACCGAGTCCCCCAAGTGGACCGATGACCCGTGCCCGAGCCAAGCTCCTTCAAGATAAGGTGAATTCGCTCCTCTCATCATGTGACTTTGACATATACCTGGATGGCTTGCTACTTCATACCACTACTCTATGCATCATCAGGTACGAACCCCCGCTGTGTCGACCCACGAGCCCTGAAGCCGCACCTGTCCTAAAGCTGACTGAGCCGGAGTGTCCGCCCAGAACCATCTAGAGTGTCCGGCGCAGCCGGAGTGTCCGGCGCGACTCGGCCGAAGTGTCCGGCGCGACTCGGCCGGAGTGTCCGGCCTGCCCCAGCCCCAACCTGGCGTGGACATTCAGAAGGCCAGTTCGGACATTACCCGGACACTACCCGGAGTATCCGGCCACCCCGGACTGTCCGGTCACTCCGACCCGGACTGTCCGACCCAAGTGATGGGCCTGCGGGCCAACAGTTGGGCTCTTGGCCCATGTACCCCTCTATTTCGCACCAAACCCTAGTATTATGCCCAAACTACCCCTGAACTTGTGGCTGGCCTATAAATAGAGCCCCCACCCCTCATTGTATCCCTTAGGCATAGATGATAGACTAAAGACAACCCCCTTTGTGGAATCTCTAATTTTGCCTCATCCCCTTCTACCAAAGGGGATCGACTATCGTCACCACCTTGTTGGAGTTTGCATCGTGCCTTCCTCGTTGTACAAGGCCTTGGCGTCGGTGTCCCTTTGCCAAGACGTCAAGACCCTCTTCAAGGTGTTCTTCCCTCTCTGCGTGGGATCGAGGGAGCACGTTGACCGATATTTCCTTGCGAGGATTCTATCGGACCAATGGCCACCGGTGAGAGCAATCAGCCTTGTATCGTGTGAGTTTTGCGTGTGTTCATCGTGTTCTTCGCGAGGTGTACGTCCGCTTCCGCTACCTACTCCCTTTCCGCTCGGTTTCCCATCGATTTGACCACGACATCCGTGAAGATCGAGCCACCCACGGGGTTACCCCATAACATCTGGTATCAGCAGCTTTTGGTTGCCACGGATTCCTCATCGATTTGGTCTTTTCCCTATAAATTTGAAAATTCCACCAAAATAAGCCCCAATTCGTGTTATGGACCGATCTGTGATTTGAGTGTGTTTTGGTAGGTTTTGATCCATGGATTAATTGTTAAACTTGTTGATCTACCTTCCCATGTGTTTCCATAGCCTAATTCCTTGATTTCCTCCATCAATTTGAGGTTTTGGTCCAAGTTTTTCCGCCAAAACTCGTCCCGTTCGTGTTCTGGAAGTTCTGGTTCGACCGGACCGGACTGCCAGGCCAAAACGGACCAGAATATCCGCCCCACCGGAGTTTCCGTCCTAAACTGACCGGAATATCCGGCCTACGCGCCCCGGACTGTCCGCCCCCTCTTGCAGACAGCAAATCTGTTTCACGGTTTTGAGCATAACTTTTGCATACGAACTCGGATTTTGGTATTCTTTAGCTCGTTTTGAAGAGGAGAAAGAGCTCTACATTATCATCTCTGTGGTTCATGATATCTACTCCATCCAAATTCTATGAGCAAGGCGGAATCCACCAATAAAGGGTGAAGATCATTGACGAAAGGTATAAAAATTCCGTGTCTTCTCCCCACTTGTTTTCCTTTGTGAGCTACACTATCTTTGCATTCAACAAACACCTATTGAGACTAGTTCCTCCTATGATTGCTTGGGCTATGCACATTTGATACCTTGTAGAATTCCGAGCTAAAGTTGTGAGCGCGCTATCTCATATAGTTATCTTGTATAGTTGTTGGCACAAGGAAGAGGCAAGTGAAAAAAATAGAAAAAAGAAAAAGAAGAAAAAGAAACAAACAAACAAGTGCCTCATAGAATAGGAAGCGCAAGCTCTATGAACATCAAATAGGTGGTACTTATTGTGGATATCTTGTAGCCCACCAATTTATTGCAATCGAACTAGCGTCTCTCCTTGCACTTGTGCGACACGAGCTTATAGTCTTCGCTAGGTAATCATTTGGTTCTTATCTCACTTTCTGCGTCGCACAAGTCCCATTTATCCCACCGTGTGTGTTTCCTTGTACATAATTCCTATCTTGTGGATTGACTTGTTTTACTTTGTGATCATTGTGGTTCTTTACTTGCCATTACAACATCTTGAGTTTGGATTGGTTCTTGACATGCCACCTTACATACCTATCCAACATAAGCTTTGTGTGTGTGTGTGTTTTAGTGGTTAGTTGGTTTTGGTGTTTCGCGTGAACTTCACTTGGCTTGGTTTTGATTGCTCTCAAGTGTTGCCACTTGCACAATACTATCTTCCAAGGTAAAGTAAGGTTTGGCATTGCTTTCCTAACCCCCTACCACTTCCATATACACCACTTGGTCTTGTGAATCATGTCTCGGGACTCCAGAACCGAGGATGATATATATGAAAAATCCATGATGAGCCACCATGACTACGACTCCATAAGTATAGAGGACATGACAGAGCACTACTCCGACAATGGCTTCGCATGCGTTGAGGACCTGGAGCATTAGACATATGATGGCTCCACATGCATGGAAGACATGGAGCACGTCATCAACTATGGCTCCTCAAGCATGGAGGACTTGGACCTCTACATCGACAATGGCTCCTCATGCATGTAGTACATGGAGCACTACACCGACAATGGCTCCACATGCTTGGGTGATACGGAGTACTACATCAACAACGACTCCCCAAGAATGGATGACTTCGAGTGCTACAACGACGACGCCTCACCAAACATGGAGGACATGGCGAGCTTCACCCACTTCGAGGGATCTTCCATGACCCATGAAGAATACCTCCACCGCTTGGAGATGGAGGACTACTACGCCAAGCTAGCGGAGACGCATCATCAAGAAACCATGACCTTGAAGGCCAAGCGTGCCACACCAAAGGGCACCACCTACTTCGATGATCCACCTCCAAGGCGTCAAGCGCTAACACCTACATGAAGTCATGGGTCACCATCTCCAAAGCAGCGAGCGCCATCACCCCCAAGCCGTCAAGCACCACCATCTCCAAGGCGACAAGAACCACCATCTCCAAGATGCCAAGCAAGGCCACCTCGAAGGCGTCATGTGCAACAACCTCCTAGGCATCAAGTGCCACCAACTACAAGAAGAGCGGCGCTCCAACATCACCTTCCAAAAGAGGCGCCAAGAAGCAAGAATCTTCATCAACATACATCCTCTCGTGATCTTCACCAACATCAAGAGGATACAAGACATCGTTCAAGGCATCTTCGTGATGAAGACGAAGAATACATGTTGAGCATCATCCATAATGCTCAACCAAGCTCAAGAAGGCAATACCATCACAAGAAGAGTGCCGAGGACAAGGAGCATCATCGCGAGCATCATGTGGATGATCAAGTGCACCATCTACATCAACCTTTGGCAAGGCACGCTAATGACCTCCGTCGACACCATCATAAGGAACCTTCAACTACTCGTGCCACCACCAAAATGGCACCAAGAGCAAGCTCTCCTCCACGCCATCAAGCTTCAACGCCAAGACCTGACGTCCTAGATGATGCATGCAACTTCATGGAGGAGGATGAAGACCTCTACTTCGCCAAGTTGGACGAGTACGTCAAGAGGACTACACAAGCCAAGGTGCAAGATGGCGACGACAAGGTCAAGAATGGTGAGCATGGGTTTTTCCCTTCACCAAAGGAGGCGCATGGAGTTGAGAGAACCGAGCCTACCCCCATATGCTTGAGTGATGATGTGGTACCAATCCCATGTGAGTATCAGAGCCACTTAGCCCACTTGAGTGAGAACAAGAGTGAGATGAGTGACTCCACCATACGTGAGATTGAGTGCTTCCATTTGGAGGGCATGAGTGATACATCGAGTGAGTTGAGAGTGGTAGTTGATAGGTCATGTGAGACCACTTTGATTTCTAACGACTTACCCTCTACCTCTAGTGTGTTATCCCATGATGTGCTAGGTTCCATGGATAAAGAAGCGCCAAGCTTGGACATGATGATGCCTTCGACCGAGAAGATGAACATGGTGGATGAAGATGATGCTATCCCCATACATGATGAAGAAATCTCCCACATGGAGGCCAATACTACCACAACACCCACTTCATATGAGAGGTATGAACAAGGTAACAATATGGGTGTTGATGATGCCATAATCCCACTAGTGGAGATGATGACTTGTGATGATTGGCATGCTATGGATGATGTTTGTGATATCACATATGCTTCATTGATATTTCCATGTGATACTTTGCCTTTGCATAATGTTGAGCATGTGAAATTATTTGATTGTGATGATGTTGCCATAGACATGCCATGCTCTAAATGTTACTCTGACGATATCATTGCTTGCACTTTGTTGAACAATTGCTCTTTCCAATGTTTTGGTTTCAATGATGTTACCAAGGGTACCCCTCGAACCATGCTTTGTCATGAATGTTTTACAATCTCTTCCGTTGCTTGCAATAAGTTGAATAATTGCTCTTTCACTTGTTTTGCTTGCAACAATAATTCTAATATGGCTTATATTGAGATGCCCCCCATAGTTTTCTCAAATTTTGGAGATTTTGATGATTGCCATGATAAGCATGTTATCCACTTGCATACTCAACATGCATATTTTTCATACTTGATTGACACTAATGGTGATGTGCAGAAGAAGAGATATGTCATGATGGATGATGTATTTCTCTACCATGCACACACATTCTTCCTTTTATCTATGATGTGTGTAGGTACCCGCACAAGAATGTCAACCTCGGTTGAGCACGAGTTGACAAAAAGAGCTCTAGAGAGCATCCCCCAAGTGAGTTCAAGATCGAACCAAGCTCTGATACCTTTTGCATGCTTTGCATCTTTCATGTTGGCAAATTGCTCTTTCATATGGTTAGCTTGCAAGCATGTTAATGGTATTCTTTCACCTTGTGACAATCATGTTTCGTTGCTATTGGATATTGATGCTTTGTGTGTTGCCACAAAAATGTTGAACAATTTCTCTTTCCGATGTTTTGTGTGCAACCATAATGCCATTTTGAGCATTTATTGTCATTAGAACTTCCTAGTCTCTCGTATTGTTGTTGCAACAAACATAAGGACCACTTGCTCTTTCATTTGGTTTGTTTGCAAACATGTTGCTTGTGTTTCCGCTTGCGATACTCATACCCCCATGATTTTGGCTTTTGATGATATGTGTATGGCATCCAACATATTGAACAATTGTTGTTTCCAATGGTTGGTTTGCACACATAATGATGTTGTTTTGGATATCTTTCCTCATTTGTTTTTGCCAAATTCTCCTAGCTTTGCAGCAAAGATGTTGATCAATATTTTAGTGTTGATAAGACGAATCAAAGAGAGTTACCTAGGGCTACCCTTCAATGAGCTATCTCTACATTATAAGGTGACTTCCTTCTACTTGAGGACTCATGCTATAATCTTCATGAATTGGCTACTCTTTGAGTGTTGCTTCGCTTTTGTTGTGAGCTTTGTAGGCTTCATGGAAGGTGAAGGAACATTGAAGAGTTGCCACATCAAGCTTCTCAAGGACGGCTATATGGTGAACCCCGAGATCAAGAAGGTCTCTCGACATCATCTTCTTAGGATGAGCATAAAGAGTCGAGGACGACTCTTTTTGAAGGGGGGGGAGCTGATGCGGCCCGTCCTACGGACGCTCCTAAATCTACACCACCGAGTCCCCCAAGTGGACCGATGACCCGTGCCCGAGCCAAGCTCCTTCAAGATAAGGTGAATTCGCTTCTCTCATCATGTGACTTTGACATACACCTGGATGGCTTGCTACTTCATACCACTACTCTGTGCATCATCAGGTACGAACCCCCGCCGCGTCGACCCACGAGCCTTGAAGCTGCACCTGTCCTGAAGCTGACTGAGCCGGAGTGTCCGGCGCGACTCGGCCGGAGTGTCCGGCCTGCCCCAGCCCCAACCTGGCATGGACATTCAGAAGGCTAGTTCGGACTTTACCCGGACACTACCCGGAGTGTCCGGCCACCCCGGACTGTCCGGTCACTCCGACCGGATTGTCTAATCGATGGACCTCTGAGCCAACAGCTGAGCCCTTGGCCTATGTACCCCTCTATTTCACACCAAACCATAGTTTTATGACCAAACTACCCCTGAACTTGTGGCTGGCCTATAAATAGAGCCCCCACCCCTCATTGTATCCCTTAGGCATAGATGATAGACTAAAGACAACCCCTTTGTGGAATCTCTAGTGTTGCCTCATCCCCTTCTACCAAAGGGGATCGACTATCGCCACCACCTCGTTGGAGTTTGCATCGCGCCTCCCTCGTTGTACAAGGCCTTGGCATCAGTGTCCCCTTGCCAAGACGTCAAGACACTCTTCAAGGTGTTCTTCCCTCTCCGCATGGGATCGAGGGAGCACGTTGACCGATATTTCCTTGCGAGGATTCTATCGGACCGGTGGCACCGGTGAGAGCAATCGGCTTTCTATCGTGTGAGTTTTGCGTGTGTTCATCGTGTTCTTCGCGAGGTGTGCATCCGCTTCCACTACCTTCTCCCTTTCCCCTCGCTTTCCCATTGATTTGACCACGAGATCCGTGAAGATCGGGCCATCCACGGGGTGACCCCATAACACAACATGTCTAGGGAAAGCGGAGAAAGCGGAGACGGCAACTTCAACAACCAAGATGGTTTTGCCACGCGCCACAACTTATGGGTGCAACACCAAGAATTCAATGCCAAATTTGAGAGACATGAGAACCGGCTTGATGAAACTTTTCGAGAATTCAACTACCGTGACCGGCAACGCCAAGTGGAGCACAATGCTCAATTCCAAGCTCTTCTCCAAGCTATTGCCAACCTCGGCAACCGTCATGAACACCATTCAAGCTCGTCAAGTTCGTCTCGTGTGCGCTCCTCAAGTCATCATGGCGACTCCTCGCGCCCCCATTCTCATCATGGAGAACCCCACCACCACAATGGGGAACATCAAGCTCGTCATCGCCATGAACAAGTGGTTGAGTCACAACATCAACAACCGCACCATGCAAGACGTTATCGACACCATGATCACCAGGCGCATCCGCAAAACCAAGAAGAACATGGTCACCCTCCACAACAAGCTATGGTACAAGCGCCACAACCACCCCAAGAACAAGAACGCCATGGTGAACACAACCACGTTGATAGGCGCCAACACCGGAACCATGACCATCGCCATCAACAACAAGTTCATCGAGCACCACAATGGGATACACGTGATGATGATGAGGTTGCACACCGTGCGAGACGCAACAACCGCTATGCTCAACCCCACCATCGTGATCAACAACCAATGAATGCAAATGATCCCGAGCAAAGGCGTAGAAGAGATTTTGCGCATCAAGCTCCTCCTCCACCACCACGTGCACCAAGTGAAGCGAGCATAAGGCAAGATCGTTGCAACTACCACCGTGAACATGAAGAGGGCAAGTTTGGGAAGCCCCACTTCATTATGCCCAAGTTCAAGGGAGAATAAGACGCTGATGCATACATTGATTGGGAGCTCAAAGTTGACAAGATCTTCCGAGTCCACAACTACTCCGAAGAGAAGAAAGTTGCCATGGCATCCCTTGTGATATGGGGTGGCCCGATCTTCTCAGTAAGCGGATGGCGATGATGATGGTGGATGATAGATAACTAGCCTGTAGCTATGAACTCTCCCGCTCGATCCCTGATGCCAATGCAACAGCTCTCGAACCTTGTAGGATATTCACAACACCACGCTCTTGCGCACGCAGCCGTGACCACGAACGGTAGTCTGCAATCTACTAATTCCCAATGGAACAACAGATCACACTCAATTATAGTTGGTAGATTCGAACACAGGATAATTCCAGAGGTTCTATGAAAGAAACAACTCCAAAATATTTTAACGTGGTCTTAAAACCTAACTTGTGACGGCTACGGAGGTTTATATGAGGGCTGGGACGTCCTCCCCTCTAAACGGGCCTAAAAACAGCCATATCTTGGCCCAAACTGACTCGGTTCGACCCAATCTGATACATGTTGACCCATATATGGGTTCGGCCTTATTGGCACGCAGTCCAAATGTCGTGGAACACCTCAAACATGTAATTCTTGGTGCGCCATCTCTCTCTCTCTTGCTCATACGTGATTTCCTCATTGCATCCTAGTGCGCATGCCTCCCGCTCCTCCCTCGCGCACTTGTTGATATTGGAAATCAGCGCTTGTCCTTCTTGCTGCAACTCTCCTCCTCCTCGCGCAACGCTTGTGTTATCAATAAACTTGATCATACAAAGATGCATAGACTTAGGTAGTATAAAGTTCTCATTAAGTAAAACATCAGGTTCAATTAGGAATGAATTCACCTGATAGTCATTATTGATTTCACTCAATATTTCCTTCCAGTTCAGGCAGTCAGAATCATCATAATCCCTGTATATATCCTCATCACCTTGAGTTTGAGGACTATGCAAATGTTTGGTGGGCAGACTTCCAAAAGAACCGCGAGAAGAATGAGGAACCTCCAATTGAAACTTGGACCGAGATGAAGGAAGTGATGTACACACACTTCGTCCTTGAGCATTATCGCCAAGATCTCTTCGACAAGCTACAAAACTTGAAACAAGGCACAAAGTCAATTGAAGAGTTCTACAAGGAAATGGAGAAAACATTGATGCGAGCTGATGTGAGAGAACTCGAAGAGCAAACCATAGAAAGGTTCCTCAACGGTTTGAGCCGCCCAATAAGGAGCATTGTTGAGCCTCAACCGTACAAGAACCTCATCGAGCTCCTCCATCAAGCTACCAAAGCTCAGAGGCACTTGCAAAAGGAGAATGCGTACAAAAATCCCAAGTCATACTTTGCGTCCATCAATGCAAATGCTCCCGCAAAGCCAACAAACCAAGCAATGAGCTCATCCAAGCAAGCAAAGACCGTGCTAGCACCCTCCTCCAACAAGACATCGGAAAGTCAAGTCACTTGCTTCAAGTGTGGAGTGAAGGGTCACAAGTCATATGAGTGCACCAACTCATGAGTGATGCTTACGGATGAGAATGGCGCAACCTACTCCGTAAGTGAAGAGGAGTATAAAGCTCTCACTCAACAAGCTATTGCAAGGACAACCGCAATGGAAGAGGATGACACACTTGTATGCGAGCATGATCTGGGCCTCGCACTTGTCATAGCACAAATCTCGCCAACAAACTCCATCCCAAGAGAGGACCAACGCCTCAATATATTCCAAACTCGTGCCGGAATTGATGGCAAGTCCATAAAAGTGTTCATCGATGGAGGTAGTTTCCAAAACCTCGCAAGTACGGAGCTTTGTGAGAAACTAAAGTTGCAATGCATAGAGCACCCTCGCCCCTACCATGTCTAATGGCTTGATGACAATGGAGCACTCAAGATAACATCAAAGGTCCACGTCTCCTTCAAGATTGGACCATATGAAGAAACCGTCGAGTGTGATGTCGTGCCAATGTCCGTGTACCACATGCTACTTGGAAGGCCATGGCAATACGATAGAGAAGCAATACATCATGGTTCCACAAACCAATACTCCTTCAAGTGGAACGACAAGAAATTTGTGCTCCAACCCATGACGCCTAGCCAAGTCATTGAATCCAACATGACACCCATTAACAAGATAAAGCAAGCTAAGAACCCTTGTGAGACGAGTGGTGAGAGAGTGAACCACCATCAAGAGAGTGAGTGCCACAAGCCAAAAATGAGTGGAAACATCATGAGTGCCACGACGCAAGCCACAAAATGTGAGAAGAAAGACTTGAGTGTGACCCATACTAACAATCATTCATACAATTCTCTCTCTTTCTCGTCGGTTTCGCAAGGTGCCCAATATACACCACCAACTACAAGGATATGGCTACAAGATCTCCAACCACAACATGATGGAAAGATGTACCACAAGCTCTTCAACAAGTTTGAGAATGGCTTCGACACCGGTGATCCGACCATGTACAAGAACAAGGCCAAGGACATACCTCTTTCCTTGCATGATGAACGAGCATTGTCGAGGTCGACTCGTTTTCAAGCGGGGGAGATGATGTAGCCCAACATACGGAAACCACCTTTGGTCCACATCATGCCACGCTAATCATCACTCCAAAGGTGAACTCCTTCCATGCTTTGCCTTTCATTGGTTATTATGCGAATGGAATCCTACTTGAGATAAATGCCCATGATGTGACTAGGTCCATGAACATGATGCCAAGGAGATGCACCCAGGATGGCTCTAGAGCCAAGACACCCAAGCAAGAGGCCTGGAAGAGAAGACGCAAGAAGCTACTGAAGCAGGACCGGAGTCTCCGTCCCGTCTCCGGACCGAGCATCGAACCAGCGCCTAGGACAGTCAGTGATCCCCTCCGAAGGTTGAACCGGAGATCGACCGGAGTCTCCGGACCACACCGGAGTCTCTGGACCGAGCATCGTGGGCCTGCACGCCTCAAGCTGGGCTTGGCCCATGTAACGCCCCCAAACTTCCTGTTTATGCCTGTTTTACCCCTAGCTCGTGGCTGGCCTATATATATGCCCCCACCCCCTCCTTGAAACCCTAGAGATGATGATGAATTAAGGCATGTGCCTAACCCTAGATGGGAACCCCCCTCTCAATAGTAAATATATGAGTTGTACAAGGCCCTGGAGTCGGTGCCCTTCTCCAAGTTGTACAAGGCCTTGGAGTCGGTGCCCTTCTCCAAGTTGTCAAGACCCTCCTCAAGTGTTTGGTCTCTCCCTATCAAGGATTCTAGTAGTGCTTGGTCTCTCCCTTTGGGATTCTACTTGATTGCTACTCTCTCCTTGGTTTGGATTCTACCGTCCGCTTGCCGATCTCTCCTTTGGTGATTCTACCGCAAGGTCTCTTGCCGACGATTCTATTGGATTGGTTGTTCGAACCAACGGGAGAAAATCAAATTGGGTGTGATTTGACTTGTGTTTGTATCTTTACCTTGCTTTCGAGTTGTGTTCATCGTGTTTTCCCTAAATTCCGCCTCAAATCCGTGAAGATCGGGCCACTCCAAGGGTAAATCCATAAGGTGATATGGGGTGGCCCGATCTTCTCAGTAAGGGGATGATGGTGGATGATAGATAACTAGCCTGTAGCTATGAACTCTCCCGCTCGATCCTTTATGCCAATGCAACAGCTCTCGAACCTTGTAGGATATTCAGAACACCATGCTCTTGCGCACGCAGCCGTCGACCATGAACGGTAGTTTGCAATCTACTAATTCCTGATGGAACAATAGATCACACTCAATTATAGTTGTAGAATTCGAACACAGGGTAATTTCAGAGGTTCTATGAAAGAAACATCTCCAAAATATATTAACATGGTCTAAACCCTAACTTGTGACGGCTACGGAGGTTTATATGAGGGCTGGGACGTCCTCCCCTCTAAACAGGCCTAAAAACAGCCATATCTTGGCCCAAACTGACTCGGTTCGACCCAATCTGATACATGCTGACCCATATATGGGTTCGGCCTTATTAGCACGCAGTCCAAATGTCGTGGAACACCTCAAACATGTAATTCTTGGTGCGCCATCTCTCTCTCTTGCTCATACATGATTTCCTCATTGCCTCCTAGTGCGCATGCCTCCCGCTCCTCCCTCGCGCACTTGTTGATATTTGAAATCAGCGCTTGTCCTTCTTGCTACAACTCTCCTCCTCCTCGCGCAACGCTTGTGTTATCAATAAACCTGATCATACAAAGATGCATAGACTTAGGTAGTATAAAGTTCTCATTAAGTAAAACATCAGGTTCAATTAGGAATGAATTCACCTGATAGTCATTATTGATTTGACTCAATATTTCCTTCCAGTTCAGGCAGTCAGAATCATCATAATCCATGTATATATCCTTATCATAAGGAGACCCATAACAGGTGGCCACTGGTGAGAGCAATCGGCCTTGTATCGTGTGTGTTTTGTGTGTGTTCATCGTGTTCTTCATGAGGTGTGCATCCGCTTCCGCAACCTTCTCTCTTTCCCCTCACTTTCCCATCGATTTGACCACGAGATCCATGAAGATTGGGCCACCCACGGGGTTACCCCATAACATCTGGTATCAGCAGCTTTTGGTTGCCACGGATTTCTCATCGATTTGGTCTTTTCCCCATAAATTTGAAAATTCCACCAAAAATAGCCCCAATTCGTGTTTTGGACCGATCTGTCATTTGAGTGCGTTTTGGTAGGTTTTGATCCGTGGATTGCTTGCTAAACTTGTTGATCTACCTTCCCTTGCGTTCCCATGGCCTAATTCCATCACTTACCCCTCTGATTTGATGTTTTTCTTGAAGATTTTCCGCCCAAATCGCCCCAAAATCACGAAATCACGTTAATTCTGCACGTCCCAGGTATAACCGGTACTACCAGGCCCAAAAAGCGGTACTACCGCACTTTTCCGGTACTACTGGGGTCCAAAAAGCGGTACTACCGCCCAGACCTGAAACGATTCAGCAGATTCCAGATTTCAGCCTCTCAACGTTTTGAGCATAACTTTTGCATACTACCATAGGAGGTATTCGAGCAAGTATTTCCTTATGTGTAATCAGTACCACATAATCAAAATTCGAATTTGGTAAACTATCACATGGTGTTGTAACATTAGTGCAATGCAAGTCACAAGGAGGCTTCGGTAAAGGAATAAACTCACAATATGTCGCACATGTTGGCTGAATCTCCAAAACAGTACCAATGTCATCAACAATCTTCTCAGCTGTAGTAGGTACTACGACATCCTCCTCAAGTGACAATACCAGATCGTGTGATGCAGTTTGTAAAATAGGCGTCTCCCTTTCTTCAAAAGCAACCTACACATCACAAGATACAACACTAGGAGTAGACATGATTATGTTAGTAGACAACTCACATGTCTCATTAGTGTCCACTCTCAAAATTTCTGGAATAGGCCATTTGTAGTTGTTCAAAAACATAGAACGTAGAAATTGCTTGAAATCTTCCCAAAGGATTTTTTTACCCATGACACCATACACAATCCTTGCGTCCTTCCACCAACGAGCTACCTCTTCATCCACACGGCGGTGAGCAAGAATGTATTCTATATGGCCATTAAACTTGCTATCGAAAGTATGACATCTCGCAAAACCAAATCCCATATCAATTTCCCAAATCTGATATTCTGCGGGTGTTGCGGAACTTTCCAATCGCCACTTGATTGTAGTTGGATCATATGCCATGCCAACCACAATAGCTAAATAGTCATGGTAAACATCATCTGATTTCTACATCACATCAACACTAGTAGAAGTCATGATTAGTACATTAGTGCAAAAACACAAAATTGTTTTGGTGGCACACTCACAACTCACTCAAAAACTGACAAGAAAGCTGATCTTACCGTTCCAAAGTGAATAGTGATGCTTACCAATTCGAAATCAAAGACTGATGCACTGATGTGATGAAGTGAATACCAAAGGTATAGAGAACGATCGCAGGGCACACAGGTTATTTATGATGGAGTTGTAGGTATGGTATCCTAACTACACCGCAAACAAGTCCTAGTGCTGATCGTATGACAAAGACCCACGGAAACACACACGGTGGAGATAAATGGGGCAATTGCAACTATGAAAATGAGCTCACTAAAGTGAGGTATGTCAGAGGAACGCTTGTGTTGCAATGCACAAGGAGAGACGTGTAACATCCCAAAACTTTAATCCAAGGTTATTAAGATCCAAATCATCAAACTTAGGGTTAACAGAAACTTTTTCAATTGAAATTATCAAAGCATTCATATGTGTGTGCATTTAAAAATAAGAGTTGTTTGAATTGCCATGTTTAAGTGATCCATTGCTTGTAAAATGATTCTTAGGTGAAATAAACATCATCTAGATCATCCCCAAACAAATTCCAAAGAAAAACAAATCAAAATGAATAAAAGAAGCAAATGGTCAGTTGTGCCATTTTAATCAGCATGCCTACTTTGGCTATTCCTAGTACTCAAAACCTAACAGAAACAATTATGGATCTTTGCACCCCTTGATAGTACAAATTATGTTGTACCAAGGCCCGCCTTGTGATCTGCCAAAAACATTCAAACACTATATTTAAAGGGCATTTGAAAATTGAATCTATTTCATATGGGAATATCCCACTATTTCAAAAACCACTCAAATGAGCTTAAATTTCAAAACCCAAGAACCCACTGAGTCTCAAGCTTATGCCTAGCACACCCACCAAAAATCTTTTCAAAATTCCAAACTAATTTTCTTGCGGCCATTTCATCAAACACATGGCATGCATGAATTACACCTAATATCTAGCTTACTGTTCTGGACAGGGTTTTGCACCCAATTCTCCTCAAAACACTCCATCTGTCTCCAAAATATCTAACCATGCCATTATCACCCCCTCCCCTATCCCCTAGTGGCCATGCCATGCCATGCCATGCCGAGCACATGCTGGCCGGCCGACCATGCCACCACCGCAGCAGATCATCTCGCCCCCTCTCACCATGTCTAGCAGCTAGCTGACACCTCACCGCCACTCTCTGTCCCCTCCCCGAGCCGAGCCAGACCGTAGACCACCGCCAAAGTGCCGCCTTTGCCTGCGCCATGCCAGCAGCGCCCAGAGCGCCGCCCGACGCTGCGTAGACGCCGCCCGACCGCAGCCCACCGCGTCACGCGCCACGACCCAGGGAGCATGCCGGACATGCCCGTTCGCCGCCCCTTGACCGCAGCCCGCGTCCACCGCTTCGCCACGACCCAGGGAGCATGCCGGACATGCCCGTTCGCCGCCCAACGCACCACAGCCACTGCTCGCCATGGACATGGACACCGCTGTCTCTGCCGCTCAGAGCGCCAGCACCGCCCGACCGCATACCACCGCCCCTAGTCCTGCATTGATCACGTAGAGCACCGCCAGGAGACCAGCCACCGTCCCCTACCTCGAGCCATGCTGCTAGCACGCTGTGCAGCCCTCGTCGGAGCCGCCCGCCCATGCCTATCGGTCGCGTCATCGTCCTATAAATAGAGGCCACCCCCAGCCATTCTATGCACACCACTCACCTCCCCTCACCTCACTGGACCTTCCCCACTTCACCCCGGAGCAAGGCGAGCAGCCGTTGGCCGGAATTGCACCGGTGTAGGCCGCCTCTGGAGGAGAAGGGCGCCGCTGATTCCGACCACCCCTGGAGCTGCCTCAACCGTCCCTGAGCTCACCGTCGACCACCAGTCTGTTTGCCCGCCTCGCCGTTGTTGCTGGAGCCCTGGTACGCCCCCTGAGCACCCCCACTGAGCCGTTAGGGTTAGAGTTCGCCAATGACAGTCCATCATCGGAAAGATCTGACCTTTGATCCCCGTTCTAATCCAACGACACCCATCGCCCCGTACCGCTTCACGCGTTATGAGCCGCTGATCGGTGGACCCCCCTGTCAGCTGAGCCCCGCACCTCGTAGTGTCACTAGGCCGGCCCGTTACTGTTCCCACGCAACCTAGTTAGTTTGAATTAGGATTTTTCTATTTTAGTTAAACCTAGTTCCGTCCCTTAGCTTAAAATTCAATTCAGAGAGATTTACAATTCCAAATGGAGTGATTCCAATTGAGTTAGAAAGCTACTGAAAAGATCAACCCAAGCCCGTTGGATTTAATTCAATTAGAGTTAGAGATCTCTCCTAGTAAAAATAACAAGACAGAAGCATTTGCACCTTGCAACATTTTAATAAAATCAACCATGTTAGCTTTTGAGTTGATTCCAACTCTCAAAAATCACATTTAACCATACCTATCTAAATACGTAATAATATTAAGGTTTAAATGCAGTGACTTTGGACTAGTACCAAAATGAACTTAAACCAAAGTAATTATGAACCAACCCTTAAATTACATTCCCACATGTTAAGATATGTGGTGATGACATGTGTCCACATGATCCCATATTTTAAGTGGTGAATATTAAATCTTTGTTAATTTTCAATGAGTAGAAATTACTTTTCTTATATAAAAAGAATGAAACTAGTTAATAAAACTTGTGATGATTGTGATGATAACAGATTATCAAATGTATGCCTTAGAGTGCTAATTAGACTAGTTAAGTATTGTTTGGTGATTGTGTATACCGTATGTATTTATAGAAGATAGTATCGACCAAGCTTACGAGGAGGAGGAGTTCTACCAAGAGGAGGAAGACAACTTCAACCACTGCACCAACCAAGGCAAGCTACTATTAGCAAGCTAGGATTAAACTGGATGGTTTAGCAAAGATGCCTTAGGCATGCTTTGGTTAAACTACTTTGACTATTCTTTACCCCAAGTACTGATTTCAAGCTTTACTTCCTTTACTTTATCCAAAGTCCTTTACTTGTTTTGAAGGTAGCATAAAGAGTATAAAACTTGACCTATTTAGATAACTTTAGATGTCATTCTATGGCATCATATTGATCTCACCTTCCCACCTTAGTGAACACTCTTAACTTAGTAGTTTAGAGTAGATAAAAATTTGAGTCACTTGGTGAAAATGAATTATGAAAACCTTGGAATGATGAGTCATTCTATTGAGATGTTTTGACATGTGTTGAGAAACACAAATGGTTTATGATGATGAAAATGTTGAGGAATGAGCCTTAGCCCTTTTATAAAACTGATGGTTGGATTCGGATGCGATACCATTCCAAATTTACCGTACAACCACAATACCTGAATTGGGTAAGGCTTAGCCGAAAGTTTACATGCATTAGTATTAGTTCCCTCACGGGAGAGGTTTGAGCTGAGGCTACCTCTCAATGTTGTCCACCTATGCAGTGCCCAAGATGACAGATGGTCATGGTTGGGAGGCCATGGTCATAGGAGAGATGCTTATACTAGGGTGTGTAAAGGAAAGGTTATGTTTGATTATATGCATACTAAGTATGATGATTCAGGGTTATCCCTGACAGATGTATCGAATCTTGTGGTGAAAGTGTACCACCTCAGCAGAGTGTCAAACTATTCGAATAGCCTTGCCCGCGGTTATGGATAGTTGAAATGGCCATACTGTTTCGTTGTCAGATGTTTTCAAAATAACTTATGAAAGGAATGATGAATCTTGATTTGACCACAACAGGGTTGTGTTTATGGCACTAGCTTCCCAACTTAAGTGATTCTAGAAATTTATTTTATCTTTCTTTGTTTCAGAACTCAGCTTAGGTTTCAAACTTAACGTTATAGTTAAACATAGAGTTAGCAATTTAACTTAGATTTATACTACTCGTTAGTGGTAGTTTGCGAGTACTTAAAGAGTACTCATGGCTTTTGTCCCTGGCTATTCTCATGGCCAGACTATGAAGGAGACTACCAAGATGATGGCCAGCAGGACGGCTATGATAACTAGGACTATCTGCCTTCGCCAGCATTGCCTGTGCCCCTGAAGATGGACCCCACCGCTACGCTTATCTTTTATTTCCGCTGCTTGTTGTATTAAGACTGGATCATGAAATCCTTATTTGTGTAATACCTTATGTATGGTTTGTAATGGATGATGTACGGTGATATCCAATCCGTTATGTCTCGCAAAAATGGTAATCCTGGGATTGCGAGGTATGGCATAACGGGCATTCCAAGTGAGTATTTATGAAAAACTATTTCCTCTCTTATCCTTGGGAATTCATTCTTTCTCAAAAATTCATGTTCCTCAAAATTCTTACATTACTACTTAAAAATTTGACACATTTGATCACTTCACTAATTTCCTCATCCTTAATTCTTGTAGATGGAGACTCAGTTCAGCAAGTTCTACCAGTTGGGAAATGGAGGTCAACTGATCTTCGAGAGGGATCTGGATTCACTGTCGGAGTTACTAGGACGCCCACATCCGGAGTTTCTTGGAGCTCAACTTCCAGGACCCCCAAGAGGAGATTTACAGTGGCTAGTCACCGCTGATCTTAGAGGAAGCATCGAAGCACCAACATCCGGGAGAATCCAGTTCTCCGTGAGAGAGAACAACTGGCTAGATGGATTAGCCAGGGCAATGCATGAAGTTCTTGCACGTCTATGCGCCCTCAGTGTCAACCAACTCCAGGGAACCCGTTTTGCTCACTATGCAAGACGTAACTTCATGGGAATGCCGATGGAGATGCCAAGTCACCCAGAGTTGAGGCGTCAAGTGGAGAATCTTGACTTCTTACTACACGACAGAAAGCAGGAACTAGAAAATGCCAGGGAGTTAGCCAACCAGAACCATGCCATTGCCGACCAGAAGGCCCAGACTTTTGCACTGCTCGTCCAAGATCGCCAGTCTCTTCGCCGCCAGCGCGGAAAGAAGGATCGCACCATTGCCTGTCTTCGCAAGAAGGTGGCCGACCTCGAGAAGACCGTCAAGGAGCAAGAAGCTCAGCTTGCCGCAAATTAAGAAGAAGAGGAGGGTGAAGACATCCAGGGAGACATGGATTCTTACCTCAGCAATGATGATGACTTTCTAGAGGAGGATGTTGTGGACTTCTACACTGACGATGAGGACTTTGACTTCATCGATGATGAGTAGATGCACTAGAACACTATCGTAGCATGAGATGTATCGGTCCCACTGTATCGTAGCTTGTGGAATGGTTCTTCAAACCATATGTTTTCCTTTGATTGTTGTGGTGTGTGTTGTATCGTGTGCTTGTTTGCATGAATGAAATGAAGTTAGTTGCAAAACCTGAGTCAAACTCAAAGTTTTAGCTTGAAACCAAAACCATGAACCTTAGAACTTTCCCTCTTACCCCTTTATCTACCTCAATCTTCAGATGACTCGTGGAAACCAAGGAGGGAGCAGCTCGTCGCAAGACCCAATGCTGTAGATCTTGCAGAATCTCATCGCAGACAGAGAAGCAAGCAGGGCAGAATGTCAAGCCAACTTAGCAACATTGCAGCAGATCGCCCAGATGGCTCTCAACAACCAGAATCATCGAAACGAGGATCACCATGGGTCCAAACTCAAAAACTTCCAGAATACCAATCCCCCAATCTTCAACCAGGCTGAAAACCCACTAGATGCAGATGACTGGTTGCAGACAATGGAAAACAACTTAGAAGTTGCAGGAGTTGATGACAACGAGAAAGTTCTCTTCGCCACCCACTATCTGGCGGGAGATGCAAGAGCTTGGTGGACTAGTATCCGCAATATGAACCATGGTCAAGTGATGACATGGGAAGCTTTCAAAACAAAGTTCAGCCGCACCCACGTGCCACAAGGTCTAGTCACCAGACTAAGAGATGAGTTTCGAGACTTGAAGCAAGGGGCAGAATGACTGTGGTGGAATACCGTGACAGATTCCTGTTGTTTGCAAGATATGCCCCTGATGAGATCAACATAGAGGTGAAGAAGAAGGAGAGATTCCTGAACAGACTGCATGATGAGATGCAAACTGTCCTCGTCAACATCCGTTTCAAGGATCTCTAAGAGCTAGTCGACTCTGCCATCTAGATGGAAGGGAAGATTAATCAGGCAAACGACAACCGCAAACATCGTATGATGCAGCAATCAGGATCTAGTAGTCATTAGAACTACCGTCCTAACCCCTCACTAGGATATGCACCAAGGAACAACCGACCCCCAATGTCTCTCCCAAGCTACCCCAACCGTAGCGGAGGGAATGCGAAGTCCGGAGGAAACAATCACAACTCCGGCAATGCCAACAATTTCAACCGTGCCCCTCCCAAGAACAACAACAACAACACTGCACCTAGAACTGGCAGCAATGGTGTGCCTGTCGCTGCAAAGGACAAGTCCCAGATCACTTGTTTCGAGTGTGGAGTGAAGGGTCACTACTCCAATGAGTGTCCCAAGAAGACTGCAGCCACTGCCAATGTGAATGCCCTAGCTCAACAACAGCGTCGTGTTCAACCAGGGAGAAGGTTTGCCCCAGGGAACCCTCACAACCGCAACGGTCGTCTCTTCCACATGAACACCGAAGAAGCCCAAGAAGCGCCAGATGTAGTGATGGGTATGTTTTATGTCAACTCAATTTTAGCAAGAGTATTGTTTGATTTGGGAGCATCGCATTCATTTGTCACCGAAGAATTTGCATGAAGTGCTAATATTCACCCAACCAACCTGAAGCATGTCATGATAGTTCAAATCCCTGGATCAACTACAAAAGCTAGAAAAAATTGCAAAGCTGTACCTATCAGAATACATGGGATAGATTTTTACGCCAACCTTATAGTACTTGGAACCAAAGGATTGGAAGTAGTACTAGGTATGGACTGGATGTCAAGGCATAAAGGACTGATATACTGTGCCAAGAAAGCCATCACCATGACCAGTAGTTCTGGAGTAACAGTAGAGCATATATCTGAAACCTTACCTCGCTAATTCAAGTGCAACAAGAGTCTAGCCCTACCCACCATAGACCAAGTAAGAGTAGTCTGTGAATACCCCAACGTATTCCCAGATGAATTGCCAGGTATGCCCCTGGATAGGGATATTGAGTTCATTATCGAGCTAATCCCCGGAACCAAACCCATAGCCTAGAGACCCTATAGCATGAACCCATCAGAGTTAGTGGAACTGAAGAAGCAGTTAGATGCTATGTTAGCAAAAGGCTTGATTCAACCAAGCGCTTCGCCATGGAGATCACCAGTGTTATTTGTCGACAAGAAAGATGGAGGAAACCGTCTGTGTACAGATTACAGAAAGTTGAATGACGTCACCATCAAGAATAAGTACCCCTTGCCAAAGATAGAGGATCTATTTGATCAGTTGACTGGAGCCTAGGTATTCTCAAAGATTGATCTTAGGACTGGTTATCACCAACTTAAGATTTGTGCAACGGATATTCCGAAGACCGCCTTTACTACTTGCTATGGTTTATACGAGTATACGGTTATGTCTTTTGGGTTAACCAATGCCCTGCTTATTTCATGAATCTCATGAATAAGATCTTTATGAATTTCCTAGATAAGTTTGTAGTTGTGTTTATCGACGACATCCTTATATACTCCAAGTCAGAAGAAGAGCATGAGCAACATCTGCGAATCATCCTAGAAACCCTGAGAGAACATCAGTTGTTTGCCAAGTTCAGCAAGTGTGAGTTTTGGCTGAAAGAAGTAGGATTCCTAGGACATATTGTGTCTGCCGGAGGAGTTTCTGTTGATCCCGCCAAGATCAGAGATGTCGAAGCATGGGAAGCCCCAACCACTCAAATCCAAGTCCGTGCATTTCTCGGATTAGCGGGATACTACCGCAAGTTCGTCGAAGGATTCTCGAGCATCGCCAGACCCATGACCCAATTGTTGAAGAAGGACAAGAACTTTGAATGGACTGACAAGTGTGAAGCCAGTTTCCAGGAGCTGAAGAAGAGATTGATATCAGCCCCAATATTGATCATGCCAGACATCAAGAAGCCGTTTGATGTATATTGTGATGCATCCAAGATTGGTCTCGGATGTGTTTTGATGCAAGAAGGCAAAGTCATCGCGTATCTGTCTCGACAACTGAAGCAGCATGAGCAGAACTATCCGACCCATGATCTTGAATTAGCAGCCGTAGTTTTGGCATTGAAGACATGGCGTCATTATCTGATGGGTAATCGCTGTGAGATTTACTCGGATCATAAGAGCTTGAAGTATATTTTCACTCAAAAGGAGCTGAATATGAGGCAAAGGAGATGGATAGAGTTAATCAAGGATTATGACCTTGACATTCACTATCACCCCGGCAAAGCCAATGTGGTAGCGAATGCTCTTAGCAGATTGTCGTGCAGGCTTAACACCATGATCAAGGTGAAGCAACCAAGTTTGTATGAGGAGTTGGAGTAGTTCAGAACGGAATTAGTTAGCAAAGGATTCTTAGCTAGCATTGAACTTCAACCCACATTGATTAGCCAAATCAAGGAAGCCCAGAAGGGAAATGAAAGTATCGATGGAATCAAACGTCGTATTAGTACAGGAAAGGTACCTGGATTCACTGAAGATGAAGGAGTTCTTTGGTACAAAGGACGTATCTGTGTGCCAGCAGATTCGGAGCTGAAGCAAGTTATCATGAAGGAAGCTCATGATACTCTTTATTCTATCCACCCCGGAGGAACGAAGATGTATCAGGATTTGAAAGAGCAATTTTGGTGGCACAAGATGAAGAGAGAAATCGGAAGTTACATCGCCAAATGTGACATCTGTCAAAGAGTGAAAGCAGAGCACCAGAGACCCGGAGGACTGTTGCAACCATTGCAGATTCCGGAATGGAAATGGGATTCCGTCGAAATGGACTTTATCACTAGTTTGCCTACTTCTAGTAGGGGAAATGACTCAATCTGGGTCATAGTTGATAGATTGTCCAAGGTAGCCCACTTTATACCTGTCAAGACTACCTACCAGTCTTGAAGCTAGCGGTACATTGCTAGGATTGTTAGTCTGCATGGAACCCCCAAGGCCATAGTATCAGATCGAGGAACCCAGTTTACCTCGAGATTTTGGCAGAAAGTGCAGGAAGGATTAGGCACCAAGTTGAACTTCAGCACCGCGTATCACCCGCAAACAGATGGACAGACTGAGAGAATCAACCAAATCCTAGAAGATATGTTAAGAGCTTGTGTGTTGGAATACATATCAAAATGGGAAGACTGCCTTCCTTTCGCAGAGTTCTCATATAACAACAGTTATCAAGCTAGTTTGCAAATGGCACCATTTGAGTTCCTATATGGAAGAAAGTGCCATACCCCTTTGAATTGGTCACAAGTAGGAGAGAGTCAGATCTTTGGACCCGACATTCTCCGAGAAGCCGAAGAGAAAGTTCACAAAGTCCGTGAGCACCTCAAGACCGCCCAATCTAGACAGAAGATTTATGCTGACAAGAGAAGGAGAGACCTGACTTTCAATGTTGGAGATTTTGTATATCTCAAGGTTTCACTGTTGAAAGGTACCCAACGCTTTAGTCTGAAAGGGAAGTTAGACCCCAGATATATCGGGCCTTTCAAGATTCTGAACCGTCGAGGAGAAGTATCGTCTCAACTGGAACTGCCCGAAGAGATGTCAGCCATCCACAATGTGTTCCATATCTCGTTACTTCTCAAATGCCTGGAAGTGCCGGAGAAGACTGAAGTTTTCAAGAACATCGATCACAGAGCTGTGGAGATCAATAATGACCTGACCTATCGTGAAGTGCACATCCGTATCTTAGAAGAAGGTTATAGAACCACTAGGACCAGGAGTATCAAGTTTCTCAAGATTCAGTGGAGCAACCATACCGAGGAGGAAGCCACTTGGGAGCAAGAAGATTACATTAGGACAAAGTTCCGAGATTTCTTTAGTTCCTAGTTTTCTTTGTAAATCTTGGGACGAGATTTTGTTTAAGGGGGGAAGGTTTGTAACATCCCAAAACATTAATCCAAGGTTATTAAGATCCAAATCATCAAACTTACGGTTAACAAAAACTTTTTTAATTGAAATTATCAAAGCATTCATATGTGTGTGCATTTAAAAATAAGAGTTGTTTGAATTGCCATGTTTAAGTGATCCGTTACTTGTAAAATGATTCTTAGGTGAAATAAACATCATCTAGATCATCCCCAAACAAATCCCAAAGAAAAACAAATCAAAATGAATAAAAGAAGCAAATGGTCATTTGTGCCATTTTAATCAGCATGCCTACTTTGGCTATTCCTAGTACTCAAAACCTAACAGAAACAATTATGGATCTTTGCACCCCTTGATAGTACACATAATGTTGTACCAAGGCCCACCTTGTGATCTGCCAAAAACATTCAAACACCATATTTAAAGGGCATTTGAAAATTGAATCTATTTCATATGGGAAGATCCCACTATTTCAAAAACCACTCAAATGAGCTTAAATTTCAAAACCCAAGCCCCCACAGAGTCTCAAGCTTATGCCTAGCACACCCACCAAAAATCTTTTCAAAATTCCAAACTAAATTTCTTGCGGCCATTTCATCAAACACATGGCATGCATGAATTACACCTAATATCTAGCTTACTATTCTGAACAGGGTTTTGCACCCAATTCTCCTCAAAACACTCCCTCTATCTCCAAATGATCTAACCATGCCATTATCACCCCCTCCCCTATCCCCTAGTGGCCATGCCATGCCGAGCACATGCTGGTCGGCCGACCATGCCACCACCGCAGCAGACCATCTCGCCCCCTCTCACCATGTCTAGCAGCTAGCTCACACCTCACGGCCACTCTCTGTCCCCTACTCGAGCCGAGCCAGACCATGGACCACCGCCAAAGCGCCGCGCACTGCCTGTCTGCGCCATGCCGAGCACGCGCCAAAGCGCTGCGCCCGACACGTTGTAGACGCCGCCCCTTGACCACAGCCCGCGTTCACCGCTTCGCCACGACCCAGGGAGCACGCCGGACATGCCCGTTCGCCGCCCAACGCACCACAGCCACCGCTCTCCGTGGACACCGCCATCTCTGCTGCTCAGAGCGCCAGCACCGCCCGACCGCATACCACCGCCCCTAGTCCCGCATTAATCACGTAGAGCACCGCCAGGAGATCAGCCACTGTCCCCTACCTCGAGCCACGCCGCTAGCATGCTGTGCAGCCCTCGCCAGAGCCGCCCGCCCATGCTTCTCGGTCGCGTCTTCGTCCTATAAATAGAGGCCACCCCCAGCCGTTCTCTGCACACCACTTACCTCCCCTCACCTCACTGGGCCTTCTCCACTTCACCCCGAAGCAAGGCGAGAAGCTGTTGGCTGAAATTGCACCGGAGTAGTCCGCCTCTGGAGGAGAAGGGTGCCGCTGATTCTGACCACCCCCGGAGCTGCCTCGTAGCCGTCCACCAGTCTGCTTGCCGTCGACCGCGTTTTGGAGCCCTGGTATGCCCCCTGATGATATGGGGTGGCCCGATCTTCTCAGCAAGCTCTTGTCGATGGTCATGGTGGATGATAGATAACTAGTGCGTAGCTATGATCTCTCCTGCTCGATCCCTGATGCCAATGCAACAGCTCTCGAACCTTGTAGGATATTCACAACACCACACTCTTGCGCACGCAACCGTGACCACGAACGGTAGTATGCAATCTACTAATTCCCAATGGAACAACACATCACACTCAATTATAGTTGGTAGATTCGAACACAGGGTAATTCCAGAGGTTCTATGAAAGAAACAACTCCAATATATTTTAACATGGTCTAAAAACCTAAAAACCATGATTTACAGGCCTATATAAAGGCAGTTGGACGTCCAACATAGAGTTGGGGTCAAAACCAAACATATCTCTAACTTTCTCACTTAAAAGGACTCTATTTGTAAACTAACAGAAAACGTCTGTCGACTTGTTTTGGTTGCTGCGCACAGCTCGTAACGAACTAGGAGACGTGCAAGTACCCGTTCGACAGATCTCGGAATTATGTTTCCAACAAGTACTTATGTGCTTAATTTGGAGTTGGTATGTGGAAACCACGTCCGTTTCAATTTCAGAACTTCTGTCTGTTCGAATTGAACCTTCCTTGTTGTTCGCCTTCTAACTCTCGGTCGACTTTGTTTTGATGATCTGCTCTGGCGCCTTCCTCCCGCTCCTCCCTCGCGCATCCTCGGGCGATCATCATGCCAGGCTCCTCTTGTAGCCCTTCTCCTCCTCGTGCCATGCTTGTTTCTTCAACGAACCTGATCATACATAAATGCATAGACTTAGGTAGTATAAAGTTCTCATTAAGTAAAACATCAGGTTCAATTAAGAGTGAATTCACCTATTGCTCAATCAGCTTTGCACGAGCTCTTGTAATGGGTCCAATCCTGATTTCATTGGACTTGTATTTTGCAGCAACATATTCATTGTGAATAGGAGTAGGATATAGTGGAATAGTATGGATGTCCTCATCATCTCCTCCCCCCCTTCAAAAGGCATCGACCTCGACGCTCCAAGGTCTTCTCCAGCATATGGTGACAAAGCTGAGTAGTTGAATGCATAAACCTGTTGTAAGCGAACTCAACATGTGGCAAACACTCTTCCCACTCCCGTAGATTCTTTTTAATCATGGTCCTTAGCAGCTGTGTCAATGTTCTATTCACCACCTCCGTTTGACCATCTATTTGGGGATGACATGTAGTGCTGAACAACAGCTTCGTTCCTAGCTTCCCCCATAAGGTCTTCCAAAAGTAGCTCATGAACTTCACATCACGGTCAGAAACAATCGTCTTTGGTACTCCATGTAATCTCACGATGTCCCTGAAAAACAGGTTAGCAACATGCGACGCATCGTCGCTTTTGTGGCAGGCAATAAAATGAGCTATCTTAGAGAACCTATCGACTACCACAAATATAGAATCATGACCTCTGTGAGTTTTAGGTAGACCTAGCACAAAATCCATACTAATGTCTTCCCATGGAGTAGTAGGTGCAGAGAGAGGTGTATACAAACCGTGAGGCTTCAGCTTGGATTTCGACTTGTGGCAAGTAATGCATCTGCTCACAAATCTGTACACATCACGCCTCATCTTGGGCCAATAAAAATGATCAGCAAGCATGAGCAATGTCTTCTCACGCCCAAAGTGACCCATCAAACCACCAACATGTGATTCCTTCACTAAGAACAAACGCAACGACGATTCTAGAATACATAGTTTGTTAGCTCGAAACAAATATCCATCATGTATATGATACTTATCCCATGCGTTTCTAAGAGCACATAAACGATATGGTTCAGCAAAATCATGGTCAGTTGCATAAAGTGCACAAATAGCTTCTAATCCAGGAATTTTAACATCAAGATTGGTTAATAGCATGTTCTTCCTAGATAGTGCGTCAGCAACAACATTCTCTTTTCCCTTCTTAGAATTAATGATGTAAGGAAAAGACTCAATGAACTCAACCCATTTAGCTAATCTTCTATGCAAGTTTGATTGAGCTTTCAAGTATTTCAATGCTTCATGATCAGAATGTATGATGAATTCCTCTGGCCACAAATAATGTTGCCAAACTTCAAGTGCTCTCACAAGTGCATACAATTCTTTATCATAGATTGAATAATTCAAACGAGCACCAGTCAATTTCTCAGAAAAATAAGCTATAGGCTGACCCTCTTGCATCAAAGCGCCAACTATGCCTATACCACTAGCATCACATTCAACTTCAAATTGCTTCGAAAAATCAGGTAATGCAAGCAATGGTGCAGAAGTAAGCAAATGTTTCAATGTATCAAATGCAATGTCTTGGGTCGCGCCCCATACAAAAGGAACACCTTTCTTTGTCAAATCATTTAATGGTGCAGCAATGGTGCTAAAATCTTTCACAAAGCGCCTATAGAAACCAGCGAGACCGTGGAAACTACGCACTTGACTTACATTCATTGGAGTAGGCCAATTGTGAATTGATTCAATGTTAGATTGATCTAGCTCTACTCCATGCTTAGAAACAACAAATCCTAGGAATATGACCTTATCTTTTGCAAAAGTACACTTCTCAAGATTAGCATACAGTTTATTATCACGTAACACTTGCAAAACTTGTCTAATATGAGTGCAATGTTCAGATTCGGTGTGGCTGTATATGAGTATATCATCAAAGTAAACAACCACAAAACAACCAATAAACTCTCTCAAAACATGATTCATCAAACGCATGAAAGTACTAGGTGCATTAGTAAGACCAAACGGCATGACTAACCACTCATACAAGCCAAATTTAGTTTTGAAAGCAGTTTTCCATTCATCTGCTTCTTTCATACTAATTTGATGATAACCACTACGCAAGCCAATTTTAGAGAAAACAGCAGCACCACTCAATTCATCTAGCATATCCTCTAAGCGTCTAATGGGATGAAGATATTGAATAGTGATGTTATTAATCGCTCTACAGTCAACACACATGCGCCATGTACCATCTTTCTTAGGAACTAAAATAACAGGAACAACACAAGGGCTAACAGAAACACGAATGTACCCTTTATCCAGCAACGCTTGTACTTGCTTCTGAATTTCCTTAGTTTCTTCGGGATTAGTCCTGTAGGGTGCACGGTCGGGAAGTGTGTCGCCAGGAATCAAGTCCACTTGATGTTCTATACCACGCAATGGAGGTAAGCCTACGGGTACATCTTCTGGAAACACATCCCCAAAGTCCTGCAAAATAGAAGAGACACCAAGAGAAATAGGGGTCATGTCGTTAGAAACCAATACCTCGCCCTTATACATGAGCACAAGTGGCATGGTTGTAGGATCCTCACAAAATTCTCTCATATCTTCCTTAGTGGCTAATATCAATAAACCGGGCACTCTCTCACTTTTCGTTATATCACTCAATTTAGGCTCAACTAAATCAGGAACAGCTGTCACGCAATCTCGCCGAGTGGTAGTATCTTCCTTCAAGTTCACCTCTATCTTCTAGCGAGAATCATTCACAATTTCTTGTGGTGTCATTGGCTGCATAGTAATCTTCTTTCCTTTGAATTCCAAGTGATATGTATTGGCTCGGCCATTGTGTTGCACATGGCGATCATAGAGCCAAGGCCGACCCAATAGTAGGTGACAAACAGTCATAGGAACCACATCAAAATCAATAAAATCTTTGTATGGCCCTATTTGAAAATTCACACGTACCATATGATTCACCCTCATCTCACCATTGTATGTAGTATGGCTTGGGATGATGTAAGTATGTCAAATTCAGTTTGGCACATAGTTCCTTACTTGCAAGATTTCTGCAGCTACCTCCATCAATAATGACCTTGCAAGCTTTATTTGGTCCAACTAGAGCTTTTGTTTGGAACAAGTTGCAACACTGGGATTCCTTAATCGGTTGCACACTAAGTACATGTGAAGACACGACAATAGTTGGTGCACGCTCAGCATATGCATCAGCACCATCCTCGCCATCATCAATATCATCGTCAGAAGCTTCATCTCCACTCTCTACTTCTCCTTGTTCGTTGACAAACATAACCTTGCTGTTTGGACAATCCTTCTTGTAGTGACCTCTACCTCCACAAGTATGGCACACCACATCACAGATGCGTCAGTAGACATGTTGGAACCCGAGCTAGCAGCAGGAGCAGCGGGTTTCCGAGCATTAGAACCAAATGAAGGTGTACTTGCTGGTTTGGTCGATGGTGTAAATGGAACAGCAGCTGGTGACGTGGCTGTAGGAGGAGTAGATCTGGCCGAAAATCTGCTGGAGGATAGAAAACGAGTGCGTAACTTCGCCTCTTCTGCCAACTGGGATTCGGCCTCTCTAGCATGGTGCAATAGCTCATTCATGGTCTCATACTTGTGATGACGCATTATGCTCTTGATTGACAACTTCAGATTGTTTAGGAATCGCTGCATGGTCATCTCAATGGACTCACGAACTCGAGCACGCTGCATAAGCAGCTCCATCTTCATGTAGTACTCATCTACTGTCATTGTGCCTTGCTTCAATTGCGTCAATTTATCAAAAACTGATCGCAAGTAGTTGGTTGGAACGAAACGAGCCTTCATGATTTGCTTCATCTCGCGCCAATCCATCACAGGAAGTTAATTATCCTCCCTCCTATGTTGCACAAGAGCATCCCACCAACGCAAACGCATAACCATCAAATTCAGATGTTGCAAGCTTGACCTTCTTGTCTTCTGAATAGTCAAATAAGCGCCAGAGTTTCTCAATCTTCAACTCCCATGTGAGGTAATCTTCAGGATCAATGGAACCATCAAACTTGGGGATCGAGAACTTTGGCTTGCCCAAACCATCATCAGCAGCTTGGTTGTGAACACGTTGAGCACGCCCAAGAGGGGCAAACCCACGGCCATGAGCAGGTGCATGGGCAGGGGGAATAGCACGTCCCCTGCCAACATGTGGAGCAGCATCCAGAGCGCTACCCTCATCGAAATCATCAAAGGCAACATCATGTTGAGGATCTTCCCTTCTATGTAAAGCGGCTGTCAAACCCTCAATGGAACACTGCAAAGTGGTGACATTCACATTAAGCGTAGCCACTTGCGTTTGAATAGTATCAACCGTTCCAACATGCTGATCCAATCTCATATTCATATCCTGGAGATTCTTGTCAATGGCATCTGTCGTGTTAGTAAACACACGTGTCAAGTGGGACTTCAAAGCCTCATATTCACGCTTATTAACAAGCTCCTCATCCTTCTTTTTCTGCATCACAACATCATCATCACTAGAAGACATGATTAGTAGGTTAGTGCAAAAATCAAAATCTGTATGGTGGAACTCTCACAGCTCACTCACAACTAATAAGAAAGGAGATCTTACCGTTCCAAAGTGAACAGAGATGCTCTACTAAACGAAATCAAAAACCGATGCACTGATGTGATGAAGTGAATATCAAAGGTATAGAGAACGATCACAGGGCACATAGGTAATTTATGGTGGAGCTATAGGTATGGTATCGTAAATACACCGCAAACAAGTCCTAGTGCCGATCGTATGACAAAGACCCACGGAAACACACACGGTGGAGATAAATGGGGCAATTTCAACTATGAAAATGAGCTCAATAAAGTGAGGTATGTCGGAGGAACGCTCGTGTTGCAATGCACAAGGAGAGACGCTAGCAATGTCTCAACGAAACAGGCACAAGATTGCTAAACTGAGCAGCCCGCAGAGCACTAAGCACGCTAGTCCCGTAGGATAGTTTTAGACACAAAGAAAGGCTTACTAAGGCTCACAACGATAGGTACGCTATGTGGACTCAGTAAAAAAATAAACAAAAAAAAGAATTGTTTTTTCTCGTACTAGCACAGACTGGTCTATGGTGCAGCGAGGGTCTGATTTTTTTTTGCTGACTCTCACGCACGCTGGGGGGCAGACTTGTCTGCGGTCAGGCGTGCAATACCGATCCGGATTGATTTTTTTCTCCTTCTTTCAAACGGATCTACAACCTCAGACTAAAAGAAAACAGATCTAATAGATCTAAGACTCAAGAACACGACGAATAGTCTAGAAATAGTCTAGGGACTCCGACAACGGATCAAAAACAAACAAAAACTATGACTCAGATTTAGAAGAAAGGCTACACAAAAGGATTACGATCAGCAACTAGAACTCACGAACAGTGTTATCTAGGCTATGGCAATGAACTATGAACCCTAATATTTTGTGTGGCTTTTTCTGTATAGGACAAAAACAACTAATCTATGGATGGATTTGTGGATGCTTACTGAGGCAACACTGGAAATCTGATACCAAGATGATATGGGGTGGCCCGATCTTCTCAGCAAGCTCTTGTCGATGGTAATGGTGGATGATAGATAACTAGTGCGTAGCTATGATCTCTCCCGCTCGATCCCTGATGCCAATGCAACAGCTCTCGAACCTTGTAGGATATTCACAACACCACACTCTTGTGCACGCAACCGTGCCCACGAAAGGTAGTATGCAATCTACTAATTCCCAATGGAACAACACATCACACTCAATTATAGTTGGTAGATTCGAACACAGGGTAATTCCAGAGGTTCTATGAAAGAAACAACTCCAATATATTTTAACATGGTCTAAAAACCTAAAAACCATGATTTACAGGCCTATATAAAGGCAGTTGGACGTCCAACATAGAGTTGGGGTCAAAACCAAACATATCTCTAACTTTCTCACTTAAAAGGACTCTATTTGTAAACTAACAGAAAACGTCTGTCGACTTGTTTTGGTTGCTGCGCACAGCTCGTAACGAACTAGGAGACGTGCAAGTACCCGTTCGACAGATCTCGGAATTATGTTTCCAACAAGTACTTATGTGCTTAATTCGGAGTTGGTAGGTGGAAACCACGTCCGTTTCAAATTCAGAACTTCTGTCTGTCCGAATTGAACCTTCCTTGTTGTTTGTCTTCTAACTCTCGGTCGACTTCGTTTTGATGATCTTCTCTTGCGCCTTCCTCCCGCTCCTCCCTCGCGCATCCTCGGGCGATCATCATGCCGGGCTCCTCTTGTAGCCCTTCTTCCCCTCGTGCCATGCTTGTTTCTTCAACGAACCTAATCATACATAAATGCATAGACTTAGGTAGTATAAAGTTCTCATTCAGTAAAACATCAGGTTCAATTAAGAGTGAATTCACCTGTTTCTCAATCAGCTTTGCACGAGCTCTTGTAATGGATCCAATCCTGATTTCATTGGACTTGTTCTTTGCAGCAACATCTTCATTGTGAATAGGAGTAGGAGATAGTGGAATAGTATGGATGTCCTCATCACCAGAGCACCCCCACTGAGATGTTAGGGTTAGAGTTTGTCGGTGACAGGTCCGTCGACGACGACGATCCCCAGCCGTTTATCCCCGTTCTAATCCAACGACCCCCATCGCCTCGTACCGCTTCGCGCGTTATGAGCCGCTGACCGGTGGACCCCCTGTCAGCTGAACCCCGCCCTGCGTAGTGTCACTGGGCCGGCCCGTTAGCGTTCCCGCGTAACCCAGTTAGTTTGAATTAGGATTTTTCTATTTTAGTTAAACCTAGTTTTGTCCCTTAGTTTAAAATTCAATTCAGAGAGATTTACAAATCCAAATGGATTGATTCTAATTGTGTTAGAAAGCTACTGAAAAGATCTACCCAAGCCCGTTGGATTTAATTCAATTAGAGTTAGAGATCTCTCCTAGTAAAAATAACAAGACAGAAGCATTTGCACCTTGCAACATTTTTATAAAATCAACCATGTTAGCTTTTGAGTTGATTCCAACTATCAAAAATCACATTTAACCATACCTATCTAAATATGTAATAATATTAAGGTTTACAGGCAGTGACTTTGGACTAGTACCAAAATAATGCTATATAGGCATTTCTAGTCACTTTAAATCATTAAATAATGAACTTAAACCAAAGTAATTATGAACCAACCCTTAAATTACATTCCCACATGTTACGATATGTGGTGATGACATGTGTACACATGATCCCATATTTTAAGTGGTGAATATTAAATCTTAGTTAATTTTAAATGAGTAGAAATTACTTTTCTTAAATAAAAAGAATGAAACTAGTTAATAAAACTTGTGATGCTTGTGATGATAATAGATTATCAAATGTATGCCTTAGAGTGCTAATTATACTAGTTAAGTATTGTTTGGTGATTGTGTATATCGTATGTATTTATAGAAGATAGTACCGACGAAGCTTACGAGGAGGAGGAGTTCTACCAAGAGGAGGAAGACAACTTCAACCACTACACCAACCAAGGCAAGCTACTATTAGCAAGCTAGGATTAAACTAGATGGTTTAGCAAAGATGCCTTAGGCATTCTTTAGTTAAACTACTTTGACAATTCTTTACCCCAAGTACTGATTTCAAGCTTTACTTCCTTTACTTTACCCAAAGTCCTTTACTTGTTTTGAAGGTAGCATAAAGAGTATAAAACTTGACCTATTTAGATAACTTTAGATGTCATTCTATGGCATCAGATTGATCTCACCTTCCCACCTTAGTGAACACTCTTAACTTAGTAGTTTAGAGTAGATAAAAACTCGAATCACTTTAGATGGGAACAGTTGGTGAAAATGAATTATGAAAAACTTGGAATGATGAGTCATTCTATTGAGATGTTTTGACATGTGTTGAGAAACACAAATGGTTTATGATGATGAAAATGTTGAGGAATGAGCCTTAGCCCTTTTATAAAACTGATGGTTGGATTCGGATGCGATACCATTCCAAATTTACCGTACAACCACAATACCTGAATTGGGTAAGGCTTAGCCGAAAGTTTACATGCATTAGTATTAGTTCCCTCACGGGAGAGGTTTGAGCTGAGGCTACCTCTCAATGTTGTCCACCTATGCAGTGCCCAAGATGACAGATGGTCATGGTTGGGAGGCCATGGTCATAGGAGAGGTGCTTATACTAGGGTGTGTAAAGGAAAGGTTATGTTTGATTATCTGCATACTAAGTATGATGATTCAGGGTTATCCCTGACAGATGTATCGAATCTTGTGGTGAAAGTGTACCACCTCAGCGAAGTGTCAAACTATTCGAATAGCCGCGTCCGCGGTTATGGACAGTTGGAATGGCCATACTGTTTCGTTGTCAGATGTTTTCAAAATAACTTTTGAAAGGAATGATGAATCTTGATTTGACCACAACAGGGTTATGTTTATGGCACTAGCTTCCCAACTTAAGTGGTTCTAGAACTTTATTTTATCTTTCTTTGTTTCAGAACTCAGCTTAGGTTTCAAACTTAACGTTATAGTTAAACATAGAGTTAGCAATTTAACTTAGATTTATACTACTTGTTAGTGGTAGTTTGCGAGTACTTAAAGAGTACTCATGGCTTTTGTCCCTGGCTATTCTCATGTCCAGACTATGAAGGAGACTACCAAGATGATGGCCAGCAGGACGACTATGATAACTAGGACTATCTGCCTTCGTCAGCATTTCCTGTGCCCCTGAAGATGGACCCCATCGCTACGCTTATCTTTTATTTCCATTGCTTGTTGTATTAAGACTGGATCATAAGATCCTTATTTGTGTAAGACCTTATGTATGGTTTGTAATGGATGATGTACGGTGATATCCAATCCGTTATGTCTCGCAAAAATGGTAATCCTGGGATTGCGAGGTATGGCATAACGGGTATCTGGGATTAAAAATCCGGGTGTTGACAAGACGCTAGCAATGTCTCAACGAAACGGGCACAAGATTGCTAAACTAAGCAGCCTGCAGAGCACTAAGCACGCTAGTGTTGTAGGATAGTTTTAGACACAAATAAAGGCTTACTAAGGCTCACAAGGATAGGTACGCTATGTGGACTCAGTAAAAAAATAAACAAAAAAAATTTTGACCTGAGAATTGGTCTCTGCCACGACAGAAAAAAGGCCCGAAATCCTGCCGCGGCAGGATGTCGGCAGACACAAAATTTTCTCGTATGAGGACAGACCTGTCTGTGGTGCAGCGAGGGTCCGATTTTTTTTTGTAACATGAGGGTGCTCACGTACTAGCACAGAAGCGTCTGCCCTGTAGCGAACGAAGCGGTAGTTTTTTTTCTTCTTTTGAACGTGAGGAAAGCTTAAGTTTGATCCGATCTGGACTTTTTTTCTTCTTTCTTTCACGTGAAGGAAGCTCAGGTATGATCAGGTTTATTTTTGTATCCTTGTTTCAAACGGATCTACAACCCCGTTCTAAAAGAAAACAGATCTAATAGATCTAAGACTCAAGAACACGACGAACAGTCTAAAAATAGTCTAGGGACTCCGACAACAGATCAAAAACAGACGAAAACTAGACAAAAAACTACGACTCAGATTTAGAAGAAAGGCTACACAAAAGGATTACGATCAGCGACAAGAACTCACAAACAGCGTTATCTAGGCTATGGCAATGAACTATAAACCCTAATATTTTTGTGTGGCTTTTTCTGTATAGGACAAAAAAAACTAATCTATGGATGGATTTGTGGATGCTTACCGAGGCAACACTGGAAATCTGATACCAAGATGATACGGGGTGGCCCGATCTTCTCAATAAGCGGATGGCGGTGATGATGGTGGATGATAGATAACTAGCCTGTAGTTATGAATTCTCCCGCTCGATCCCTGATGCCAATGCAACAGGTCTCGAACCTTGTAGGATATTCACAACACCATGCTCTTGCGCATGCAGCCGTCGACCACGAACGGTAGTTTGCAATCTACTAATTCCTGATGTAACAACAGATCACACTCAATTATAGTTGTAGAATTCAAACACAGGGTAATTTCAGAGGTTCTATGAAAGAAACATCTCCAAAATATGTTAACATGGTCTAAACCCTAACTTGTGACGCTATAGAGGTTTATATGAGGGCTGGGGCGTCCTCCCCTCTAAACAGGCCTAAAAACAGCCATATCTTGGCCCAAACTGACTCGGTTCGACTCAAACTGATACATACCGACCCATATATGGGTTCAGCCTTATTGGCACGCAGTCCAAACGTCGTGGAACACCTCAAACATGTAATTCTCGGTGCGCCATCTCTCTCTTGCTCATACGTGATTTCCTCATTGCCTCCTAGTGCGCATGCCTCCCGCTCCTCCCTCGCGCACTTGTTGATATTGGAAATCAGCGCTTGTCCTTCTTGCTGCAACTCTCCTCCTCCTCATGTAACGCTTGTGTTATCAATAAACCTGATCATACAAAGATGCATAGACTTAGATAGTATAAAGTTCTCATTAAGTAAAACATCAGGTTCAATTAGGAATGAATTCACCTGATAGTCATTATTGATTTGACTCAATATTTCCTTCCAATTCAGGCAGTCAGAATCATCATAATCCCTGTATATATCCTCATCATAAGGAGACCCATAACAGGTGGCCACCGGTGAGAGCAATCGGCCTTGTATGGTGTGTGTTTTGCATGTGTTCATCGTGTTCTTCGCGAGGTGTGCGTCCGCTTCCACAACCTTCTCTCTTTCCCCTCGCTTTCCCATCGATTTGACCACGAGATCCGTGAAGATCGGGCCACCCATAGGGTTACCTCATAACATCTAGTATCAGCAGCTTTTGGTTGCCACGGATTTCTCCTCGATTTGGTCTTTTCCCCATAAATTTGAAAATTCCACCAAAATAGCCCCAATTCGTGTTTTGGACCGATATGTCATTTGAGTACGTTTTCGTAGGTTTTGATCCGTGGATTGCTTGCTAAACTTGTTAATCTACCTTTCATTGCGTTCCCATGGCCTAATTCCATCATTTACCCATCCGATTTGATGTTTTTCTTGAAGATTTTCCGCCCAAATCGCCCCAAAATCGCGTTAATTCTGCGCGTCCCATGTATAACCAGTACTACCGGGCCCAAAAAGTGGTACTACCGCACTTTTCCCGTACTACCGGGGTCCAAAACGCGGTACTACCGCCGGACCTAAAACGAATCAGCAAATTCCAGATTTCAGCCTCTCACCGTTTTGAGAATAACTTTTGCATACGAACTCAGATTTTGGAGTTCTTTAGCTCGTTTTAAAGAGGAGAAAGATATCTATATCATCATCTCCCTAGTTCATGCTATATACTCCATCCAAATTCTGTGAGCAAGGCGGAATCCACCAATGAAGGGTGAAGATCGGCGATGAAAGGTATAAAAATTCCGTGACTTCTCCCCACTTGCATTCCTTTGTGAGCTACACTATCTTTGCGATCAACAAACACCTATTGGGACTAGTTCCTCCTATGATTGCTTGGGCCATGCACATTTGATACCTTATAGAATTCTGAGCAAAAGTTGTGAGCGTGCTATCTCATATAGTTATCTTGTATAGTTGTTGGCACAAGGAAAAGGCAAGTGAAAAATAAAATAAAACGAGAAAAAAATAGAAAAAAGAAAAAAACAAGTGCCTCATAGAATAGGAAGCGCAAGCTCGATGAACATCATATAGGTGGTACTTATTAGGCATATCTTGTAGCCCACCAATTTTATTGCAATCGAACTAGTGTCTCTCCTTGCACTTGTGCGGCACGAGCTTATAGTCTTCGCTAGGTAATCATTTGGTTCTTAGCTTACTTTCTCTATCGCACAAGTCCCATTTATCCCACCGTGTGTGTTTCCTTGTATATATTCCTATCTTGTGGATTGACTTGTTTTGCTTTGTGATCATCGTGGTTCTTTACTTTCCATTACAATATCTTGATTTCGTATTGTTCTTGGACACGCCACCTTCCATACCTATCCACCATAAGCTTTGTGTGTGTGTTTTTTAGTGATTAGTTGGTTTTGGTGTTCCGCGTGAACTTCACTTTGCTTGGTTTTGATGCTCTCAAGTGTTGCCACTTGCACGATACTATCTTCCAAGGTAAAGTAAGGTTTGACGTTGCATCCCTAACCCCCTACCATTTCCATATACACCACTTGGTCTTATGAATTATGTCTAGGGACTCCGGAACCGAGGATGCTATCTATGAAGAATCCATGATGAGCTACCACGACTACGACTCCACAAGTATAGAGGACATGATGGAGCACTACACCGACAACGTCTCCGCATGCTTTGAGGACCCGGAGCATTGCACCTATGACGACTGCACATGCATGGAAGACATGGAGCACGTCATCAACTATGGCTCCTCAAGCATGGAGGAATTGGAGCTCTACACCGACAATAGCTCCACATGCTTGGGTGATATGGAGGTCTACATCAACAACGACTCCCCAAGCATGGACGACTTCGAGTGCTACAACGACAACGCCTCACCAAGCATGGAGGACATGGCGAGCTTCACCCACTTCGAGGGCTCTTCCATGAGCCATGAAGAATACCTCCACCGCTTGGAGATGGAGGACTACTACGCCAAGCTAGCGGAGACGCATCATCAAGAAACCATGACCTTCAAGGCCAAGTGTGCCACACCAAAGGGCACCACCTACTTCGATGATCCACCTCCAAGGCGTCAAGCGCTACCACCTACATGGCGTCATGGGTCACTATCACCAAGGTAGCAAGCGCCATCACCTCCAAGCTATCAAGAACCACCATCTCCAAGGCGCCAAGAACCACCATCTCCAAGGAGCCAAGCAAGGCCACCTCGAAGGCATCATGTGCAACAACCTCCTAGGCATCAAGTGCCACCAACTACAAGAATAGCGGCGCCCCAACATCACCTTCCAAAAGAGGCGCCAAAAAGCAAGAATCTTCATCGTCATACATCCTCTCGTGATCATCACCAACATCAAGAGGATACAAGACGTCGCTCAAGGCATCTTCGCCATGAAGACGAAGAGTACATGTTGAGCAGACCGAGCCTACACCAATTTGCTTGAGTGATGATGTGGTACCAATCCCATGTGAGTATGAGAGCCGCTTAGCCCACTTGAGTGAAAACAAGAGTGAGATGAGTGACTCCACCATCTGTGACATTCAGTGCTTCCACTTTGAGGGCATGAGTGATATGTCAAGTGAGTTGAGAGTGGTAGTTGATAGGTTATGTGAGACCACTTTGATTTTTAACAACTTACCCTCTACCTATAGTGTGTTATCCCATGTTGTGCTAGGTTCCATGGATAAAGAAGCGCCAAGCTTGGATGAAGATGATGCCATCCCCATACATGATGAAGAAGTCGCCCACATGGAGGCCAATTCTACCACAACACCCACTTCATATGAGAGGTATGAACAAGGTAAGAATACGGGTGTTGATGATGCCATGAACCCACTAGTGGACATGATGACTTGTGATGATTGGCATGCTATGGATGATGTTTGTGATATCACATATGCTTCATTGATATTTGCATGTGATACTTTGCCTTTGCATAATGTTGAGAATGTGAAATTATTTGATTGTGATGATGTTGCCATAGACATGCCATGCTCTAAACGTTACGTTGGTGATACCATTGCTTGCACTTTGTTGAACAATTGCTCTTTCCAATGTTTTGCTTGCAATGATGTTACCAATGGTACCCCTCGAACCATGCTTTGTCATGGATGTTTTACAATTTCTCCCGTTGCTTGCAATAAGATGAACAATTGCTCTTTCACTTGTTTTGCTTGCAACAATATTTCTCATATGGTTTATATTGAGATGGCCCCCATAGCTTTCTCAAATATTGGAGATTTTGGTAAATGCCATGATAAGCATGTCCACCACTTGCATCTATTTCATACTTGCTTGACACTAATGGTGATGTGCACAAGAAGAGATACGTCATGATGGATGATGTGTTTTTCTACCATGCACACATGTTCTTCCTTTTATCTATGATGTGTGTAGGTATCCGCACAAGAATGTCAACCTCGGTTGAGCACGAGTTGACAAAAAGAGATCTAGAGAGCATCCCCCGAGTGAGTTCAAGATCGATCCCAGCTGTGATACCTTTTGCATGCTTTGCATCTTTCATGTTGAAAAATTGCTCTTTCCTATGGTTTGCTTGCAAGCATGTTGATGGTATTATTTCACCTTGTCACAGTCATGTTTCGTTGCCATTGAATATTGATGCTTTGTGTGTTTCCACAAAAATGTTGATCATTTCTCTTTCCGTTGTTTTGTGTGCAACCATAATGCCATTTTGAGCATGTATTGTCATGAGAGCTTCCAAGTCTCGCGTATTGTTGTTGCAACAAACATAAGGACCACTTTCTCTTTCATATGGTTTGTTTGCAAACACGTTGCTTTGCTTCCGCTTGGGATACTCATACCCCCATGATTTGGCTTTTGATGATATGTGTATGGCATCCAACATATTGAACAATTGTTCTTTCCAATGGTTGGTTTGCACACATTATGATGTTGTTTTGGATATTTTTCCTCATGTGTTTTTGCCGAATTCTCCTATCCTTGCATCAAAGATGTTGACCAATATTTTAGTCCATTGCTTTGAGTGCCACACTAAGACGTTACATGGAGTTTCTGAGTTCCCACATTTGGATGATATTCAATTAACTTCCATGCACTTTGACCTTGCCTACGCATTTTGTTTGCGATACTTGAGTTGTGCTAATAGTGTTGTGAACAAGAATGGACATGCCACAAATGACATGCTCCTCTATCACACACAAACATATGTTGCTTCGTCTTTGTTGTGTGAAGGTACAATTGCTTCCGCGTCAACTTCTATGGACAAAGAGTTGACAAGACGAATCGAAGAGAGTTACCTATGGTTGCCCTTCAACGAGCCATCTCTACACTATAAGGTGACTTCCTTCTACTTGAGGACTTAGGCTATAATCTTCAAGAATTGGCTACTCTTTGAGTGTTGCTTCGCTTTTATTGTGAGCTTTGTAGGCTACATGGAACGTGAAGGAACATTGAAGAGTTGCCACATCAAGCTACTCGAGGTCGACTACATGGCGAACCCCAGGATCAAGAATGTCTCTCGACCACCTCTACATGACGAGCGTCTAGAGTCGAGGATGACTCTTTTCGAAGGGGGGGAGCTGATGTAGCCCGTCCTACGGACGCTACTACATCTACAACGCCAAGTCCAAGCTCGTCCCCAAGTCACCTAAGAAGACAGACGCGAGCGGTACTACTGCTCCCAACAGTGGTACTACCACGCCCCGGTACTACCGGCCATGACTGAAGCCCGCGCCATCACCTCTGGATGCCCCGGTACCGGCTTACGGTCCTACCGTCCCCATGCGGTACTACCGGGCTGCAATACCGGTACTACCGGACCTGGAGACCACCTACCACTGGAGCCGGAGATACACCCTGCCTGAAGCTGCTACCGTTCCCATCCGGTACTACCGGACCCGAGGGCCGGTACTACCGGTCACCATGGTGCCTGCCTAGATCTGGGCCACAGCCCATGTACCCCTTTATTATGTTGCAACCCTATATTTATGCCCAAACTACCCCTATGTAAGTGGCTAGCCTATATATAGAGCCCCCACCCCCTCATGTATCCCTTAGGCATAGATGATAGACTAAAGACAACCCCCTTTGTGGAATCTCTAGTTTTGCCTCATCCCCTTCTACCAAAGGGGATCGACTATCGTCACCACCTCGTTGGAGTTTGCATCGCGCATCCCTCGTTGTACAAGGCCTTGGCATCGGTGTCCCTTTGTCAAGATGTCAAGACCCTCTTCAAGGTGTTCTTCCCTCTCCACGTGGGATCAAGGGAGCACGTTGACCGATCTTTCCTTGCGAGGATTCTATCGTACCGGTGGGCACCGGTGAGAGCAATCGACCTTGTATAGTGTGTGTTTTGTGTGTGTTCATCGTGTTCTTTGCGAGGTGTGCGTCCGCTTCCGCAACCTTCTCTCTTTCCCCTCGCTTTCCCATCGATTTGACCACGAGATCCGTGAAGATCGGGCCACCCACAGGGTTACTCCATAACATGAATGCTACAAGTGTGAAGGCAAAGGACACAAGTCGGCCGAATGTCGAAACAAGAAAGTCTTGTTCATCCATGACAATGGTGATGAAGAGTACTTGAGTGAAGATGAATTTGATGCTCGAGTCAAGGAAGCAATGGTAAGGCAATGAGTGGAAGATGACCAAGAACTCCTCATGTGTGAACATGACGCAAGTCCATCGCTTGTCGTCACAAGGATCTTGACCACTCAAGAACAAGAGCATGAAGACCAACGCTCCAATATGTTCCAAACACGAGCCGGCATCAATGTCAAATCTATCAAGGTGATCATAGACGGAGGGAGTTGCCACAACCTTGCTAGCACCGAGTTGTGTGAGAAGCTCAACCTCACCCTCCATCAGCACAAGCACCCCTACCACGTGCAATGGCTAAGTGACCAAGGGTCCGTGAAGATCAAGCATACCGTATCGGTCTCCTTTGCCGTTGGTCCTTACAAAGATACGGTGGAGCGTGATGTGGTTCCTATGACAGTTTGCCACATGCTTCTTGGTCGACCATGGCAATTTGACAAGGCTGCTCAAGATGATGGTCGCACCAATGTATACACCTTCAAATGGCTCAACAAAACATGTGTTTTGCAACCAATGACTCCTAGCCAAATAATTGCGAACAATGCAAAGGCTTTATGATATGGGGTGGCTCGATCTTCTCAGCAAGAACTTGTCGGTGGATATGGTGGATGATAGATAACTAGCCTGCAACTATGAACTCTCCCGCTCGATCCCTGATGCCAATGCAACAGCTCTCGAACCTTGTAGGATATTCACAACACCACGCTCTTGCGCACGCAGCCGTGACTACAAACGGTAGTATGCAATCTACTAATTCCTAATGGAACAACAGATCACACTCAATCATAGTTGTAGAATTTGAACACAGGGTAATTTCAGAGGTTCTATGAAAGAATCAACTCCAAAATATTTTAACGTGGTCTAAAGAATAAAGCTAAAGCGCTCCCATCTATTTAAGGGTCCAAGGGCGGCGGCCTAGGGATACAAACCGACCCAACTTGGGTTCGGTCAAACTGACTCTGCTGTGGTAGAGTTGTAGTCGCTTTCTCTGCTGCGGCAGCCTGCCGTGGCAGAGTTGGACTCTGTTTTCCTACCGTGGCAGAGAACTGGGGCTTTTCTCTGCCATGGCAGAGAACTTCCATCTCTTGTTGATATTTGCCTTGGGCATCTCCTTGCGCTTCCTCCCTCTCCTCCCTCGTGCATTCTTCATTGATGAACACGCCTTGTTCCATCTGCTCCTCGCTCCTTGCTATGCCTTCTTCTCCTAAGTACCTGATCATGCAATAGTTCAAAGACTTAGGTAGTATAAAATTCTCATTAATAAAAACACCAGCTTCATTAAGAAACAAGTTCACCTGTTGTTCTAGTAGCTTAGCACGAGCTCTTGTGATTGGTCCAATCCTTATCTCATTGGATTGATCCTTCTTTGCAATTGGAACATCTTTATTATCAATTGGGGTAGGTGTAACTGTAGGGATGTCCTCATCATCTCCTCCCCTTCAAAAGGCGTCGACCTTGATGCTCCAAGGTCTTCTCCAGCATATGGTGACAAATCAGCAACATTGAAACTATTGCTAGCGCCACCAAACTCCTCAATTGGTATATCAACTGAGTAGGCATTATCATTAATCTTGGCTAGCACCTTGTAAGGACCAGCACCACGTGGCTTCAATTTGGACTTGCGTAGTAGTGGAAATTTGTCCTTGCGCAGATGCACCCAAACCATATCTCCAGGCTCGAACAACACTCCCTTCCTTTCTTGATTCCATGCAGCAGCAATGTTCTTGCCTTTCTTATCAATTGCCTCTCTAGTCTTATCATGCATTTTCTTCACGTAATCAGCATGTTTTGATGCCTCCATATCAACTCTCTCATGTAATGGCAGAGGCAGCATATCAAGTGGCGTCAATGGCCTAAAGCCATACACCACCTCAAAAGGACAAAGCTGAGTAGTTGAATGCATAAACCTGTTGTAAGCAAACTCAACATGTGGCAAACACTCTTCCCACTCCCGCAGATTCTTTTTAATCATGGTCCTTAGCAGCTGTGTCAATGTTCTATTCACCACCTCCGTTTGACCATTTGTTTGGGGATGACATGTAGTGCTGAACAGCAGCTTTGTTCCTAGATTCCCCCATAAGGTCTTCCAAAAGTAGCTCATGAACTTCACATCACGGTCAGAAACAATTGTCTTTGGTACTCCATGTAATCTCACGATGTCCCTGAAAAATAGGTTAGCAACATGCGACGCATCGTCGCTTTTGTGGCAGGCAATAAAATGAGCTATCTTAGAGAACCTATCGACTACCACAAGTATAGAATCATGACCTCTCTGAGTTTTAGGTAGACCTAGCACAAAATCCATACTAATGTCTTCCCATGGAGTAGTAGGTGTAGAGAGAGGTGTATTCAAACCGTGAGGCTTCAGCTTTGATTTTGACTTGTGGCAAGTAATGCATCGGCTCACAAATCTGTACACAGGCCCCTCATCTTGGGCCAATAAAAGTGATCAGCGAGCATGAGCAATGTCTTCTCACGCCCAAAGTGACCCATCAAACCACCAGCATATGATTCCTGCACTAAGAACAAACGCAACAACGATTCTGGAATACATAGTTTGTTAGCTCGAAACAAATAGCCATCATGGATATGATACTTATCCCATGCGTTTCTAATAGCACACAAACGATATGGTTCAGCAAAATCATGATCAGTTGCATAAAGCGTACAAATAGTGTCTATTCCAGGAATTTTAACATCAAGATTGGTTAATAGCATATTCTTCCTAGATAGAGCATCAGCAACAACATTCTCTTTTCCCTTCTTATAGTTAATGATATAAGGAAAAGACTCAATGAACTCAACCCATTTAGCTAATCTTCTATGCAAGTTCGATTGAGCTTTCAAGTATTTCAATGCTTCATGATCAGAATGTATGATGAATTCCTTTGGCCACAAATAATGTTGCCAAACCTCAAGTACTCTAACAAGCGCATATAATTCTTTATCATAGATTGAATAATTCAAACGAACACCAGTCAATTTCTCAGAAAAGTAAGCTATAGGCCGACCCTCTTGCATCAAAATGCCACCTATGCCTATACCACTAGCATCACATTCAACTTCAAATTGCTTCAAAAAATCAGGTAATGCAAGCAATGGTGCAGAAGTAAGCAAACGTTTCAATGTATCAAATGCAATATCTTGGGCCGCACCCCATACAAAAGGAACACCTTTCTTTGTCAAATCATTCAAAGGTGCAACAATGGTGCTAAAATCTTTCACAAAGCGCCTATAGAAACCAGCGAGACCATGGAAGCTACGCACTTGAATTACATTCATTGGAGTAGGCCAATTCTGAATTGATTCAATTTTAGATTGATCTACCTCTACTCCATGCTTAGAAACAACAAATCCTAGGAATATGACCTTATCTTTTGCAAATGTACACTTCTCAAGATTAGCATACAGTTTATTATTACGTAACACTTGCAAAACTTGACTAATATGAGTGCAATGTTCAGATTTGGTGTGGCTGTATATAAGTATATCATCAAAGTAAACAACCACAAAACGACCAATAAACTCTCTCAAAACATGATTCATCAAACACATGAAGGTACTAGGTGCATTAGTAAGACCAAATGGCATGACTAACCACTCATAAAAGCCGAATTTAGTTTTGAAAGCAGTTTTTCATTCATCCCCTTCTTTCATCCTAATTTGATGATAACCACTACGCAAGTCTATCTTAGAGAAAACAGCAGCACCACTCAATTCATCTAAAATATCCTCTAAGCGTGGAATAGGATGACGATATCGAATAGTGATATTATTAATCGCTCTACAATCAACACACATGCGCCATGTACCATCTTTCTTAGGAACTAAAATAACAGGAACAGCACAAGGGCTAAGAGAGACACGAATGTACCCTTTATCCAGCAACGCTTGTACTTGCTTCTGAATTTCCTGAGTCTCTGGCCCGTCTCCAGACCGAGCCCCGAACCAGCGCCTGGGACAGTTAGTGACCCCCTCCGGAGGATGAACCGGAGATCGACCGGAGTCTCCGGCCCAGACCGGAGTCTCTGGACCGCTACACCGGAGTCTCCGGACTGAGCATCATGGGCCTGCGCGCCTCAAGCTGGGCTTGGCCAATGTAACGTCCCAAACTTCCTGTTTATGCCTGTTTTACCCCTAGCTCGTGGCTGGCCTATATATATGCCCCCACCCCCTCCTTGAAATCCTAGAGATGATGATGAATTAAGGCATGTGCCTAACCCTAGATGGGAACCCCCTCTCAATAGTAAATCTATGAGTTGTACAAGGCCTTGGAGTCGGTGCCCTTCTCCAAGTTGTCAAGACCCTCCTCAAGTGTTTGGTCTCTCCCTATCAAGGATTCTAGTAGCGCTTGGTCTCTCCCCTTTGGGATTCTACTTGGTTGCTACTCTCTCCTTGGTTTGGATTCTATTGTCCGCTTGCCGATCTCTCCTTTGGTGATTCTATCGCAAGGTCTCTCGCCGAGGATTCTATTGGATTGGTTGTTCGAACCAATGGGAGCAAATCGAATTGGGTGTGGTTTGGCGTGTGTTTGTATCTTTACCTTGCATTAGAGTTGTGTTCATCGTGTTTTCCGTCACTTCCGCCTCAAATCCGTGAAGATCAGGCCACTCCAAGGGTAAATCCACAAGGAGACCCATAACAACTGGTATCAGCAGCTTTTGGTTGCCACGGATTTGACTTCGCCCTTCGATTTCCACCATAAACTGAAAAATACCAAAAATATAGCCCCAAATTGCTTTTGGATCAATCTCTCGTTTTGGTGAGTTCATTGTTGTTTTAGTCCAATAGAAACTTGTCTTTGGAGTTAGTCTACTTGTGCCCTGCGTTTCTAAGCCCAATTTGGTCGAAATTTTCTGGATTTGAGGGTTCAAGGGCCGAATTTCCGCTCAAGAACACGAGTTGTTCATCGTGCAGACACCAGACCGAAGTCCCCGGACCGGCAGACCGGAGTCTCCGAACACCAAGACCGGAGTCTCCGGCCTACACCGGAGTGTTCGGACCAGCAACACCGGAGTCTCCGGCCCTGGCAAAAAATGTGGCCCCCTTTTCCTTTTTCGAATGATTTCCTTTTGATGTTTGTGTTTCGTGTGCGTGTCTATCAACTAACAAAAGCTTCCGCAATGCCTCGCACTCGACATCGACACCAGGGAACTCGAACCATCCCTCCACCAACGGTTGCAAGTGCGACATCACCACAAGGTATAACTTGCACCACCCTTGTTAACCCCTTCTTCCTTTTTGTGTTACCTAACCTATCGAGAGTAGCTCATCTTATCTTTGCCGAAGCATTGTGCGCTTGCTCTTGCATAAGTCATAGTGTAGAGGCAATAACATAAAGTTGACTCCATAGCATAGCAAAGAAAGAGGTACAAAAAAAGCTTATAAGCAAAAGAAAAAGAGAAAGATACCAATACAAAAGAGAGTCCAAAGCTTCTAAGAAAGAGTGCGAGCAAGAGCAAGGCAAGCGTACAAATCCGCTGCTTCTCCATATTTTGGCAAACGGGATACCGTCTCTCCTAGTGTTGGCACAACACCGAGCATTAGTCTTCGTTAGGACCAATTTTGTTTGTTGCTCATTTTCATAGGCGTGTTAGCCACATTATCTCCACCGTGTGTGTATAGTCGTAGGTTCTCGTCACCCCTTTGACCTTTTCCTTTGACTTTGTTTTTGGTTGGATTTTACCCACTTTTTACAATAACCTTTTCGTTTGGTTGTTCCTTTTGCTATCCACCTTCCTACCCATCCACCATAGTCCTTTGTGTGTGTGTCTTGTGTATTCGCTTTGCTGTCAGCAAGAACAACCTTTCCAATTTTTGACTTGGTGAGGCAAGGTAGCACGTACCATACCACCAATTCCACCCTCGTTTCACTTGTGGTCAAACAACATGTCTAGGGAAAGCAGAGAAAGCGGAGATGGCAACTTCAACAACCAAGATGGCTTTGCCACGCGCCACAACTTATGGGTGCAACGCCAAGAATTCAATGCCCAATTTGAGAGGCTTGAGAACCGGCTTGATAAAACTTTTCGAGAATTCGACTACCGTGACTGGCAACGCCAAGTAGAGCACAATGCTCAATTCCAAGCTCTTCACCAAGCTATTGCCAACCTCGGCAACCGTCATGGACACCATTCAAACTCGTCAAGTTCGTCTCGTGCACGCTCCTCAAGTCATCATGGCGACTCCTCGCGCTCCCATTCTCATCATGGAGAGCCCCACCACCACAATGGGGAACATCAAGGTCGTCATCGCCATGAACAAGTGGTTGAGCCACAACATCAACAACCGCACCACACAAGACGTCATCGACACCATGATCACCAAGCGCATCCGCAAAACCAAGAAGAACATGGTCGCCCTCCACAACAAGCCATGGTACAAGCGCCGCCACCACCCCAAGAACAAGAACGCCATGGTGAACACAATCACGTTGATAGGCACCAACACCGGAACCATGACCATCGCCATCAACAACAAGTTCATCAAGCACCACAATGGGATACAAGTGATGATGACGAGGCTGCACACAGCGCGAGACGCAACAACCGCTATGCTCAACCCCACCATCGTCATCAACAACCAATGAATGCAAATGATCCCGAGCAAAGGCGTATAAGAGACTTTGCGCATCAAGCTCCTCCTCAACCGCGTCCTCGAGAAAATCAAGTTCCTCCTCCACCACCATGTGCACCAAGTGAAGCGAGCATAAGGCAAGATCGCCGCAACTACCACCGTGAACATGAAGAGGGCAAGTTTGGGAAGCTCAAGTTCATTATGCCCAAGTTCAAGGGAGAAGAAGACGCCGATGCATACATTGATTGGGAGCTCAAATTTGACAAGATATTCCGAGTCCACAACTACTCTGAAGAGAAGAAAGTTGCAATGGCATCCCTTAAGTTTGAGGACTATGCAAATGTTTGGTGGGAAGAATTCCAAAAGAACCGCGAGAAGAATGAGGAACCTCCAATTGAAACTTGGACCGAGATGAAGGAAGTGATGTACACACGCTTCGTCCCCGAGCATTATCGCCAAGATCTCTTCGACAAGCTACAAAACTTGAAACAAGGCACCAAGTCAATTGAAGAGTTCTACAAGGAAATGGAGAAAACCATGATGCGAGCTGATGTGAGAGAACTCGAAGAGCAAACCATAGCAAGGTTCCTCAATGGTTTGAGCCACCCAATAAGGAAGATTGTTGACTTTCAACCGTACAAGAACCTCACTGAGCTCCTCCATCAAGCTACCAAAGCTGAGCAGCACTTGCAAAAGGAGAATGCATACGAAAAACCCAAGTCATACTTTGCGTCCATCAATGCAAATGCTCCCGCAAAGCCAACAAACCAAGCAACGAGCTCATCCAAGCAAGCAAAGACCGTGCTAGCACCCTCCTCCCACACGACATCGGATAGTCAAGTCACTTGCTTCAAGTGTGGAGTGAAAGGTCACAAGTCATATGAGTGCACCAACTCACGAGTGATGCTTACGGATGAGAATGGCGCAACCTACTCCATAAGTGAAGAGGAGTATGAAGCTCTCACTCAACGAGCTATTGCAAGGACAGCCGCAATGGAAGAGGATGACACACTTGTATGCGAGCATGATCTGGGCTCCGCACTTGTCATAGCACAAATCTCGCCAACAAACTCCATCCCAAGAGAGGACCAACGCCTCAATATCTTCCAAACTCGTGCCGGAATTGATGGCAAGTCCATAAAAGTGATCATCGATGGAGGTAGTTGCCAAAACCTCGCAAGTATGAAGCTTTGTGAGAAACTAAAGTTGCAATGCATAGAGCACCCTCACCCCTACCATGTCCAATTGCTTGATGACAATGGAGCACTCAAGATAACATCAAAGGTCCACGTCTCCTTCAAGATTGGACCATATGAAGACACCGTCGAGTGTGATGTCATGCTAATGTCCGTGTGCCACATACTACTTGGAAGGCCATGGCAATATGATAGAGAAGCAATACATCATGGTTCCACCAACCAATACTCCTTCAAGTGGAACGACAAGAAATTTGTGCTCCAACCCATGACGCCTAGCCAAGTCATCGCATCCAACATGACACCCATTAACAAGATAAAGCAAGCTAAGGACCCTTATGAGACGAGTGGTGAGAGAGTGAACCACCATCAAGAGAGTGAGTGCCACAAGCCAAAAATGAGTGGAAAAATCAAGAGTGCCATGACGCAAGCCACAACATGTGAGAAGAGAGACTTGAGTGTGACCCATACTAACAATCATTCATACAATTCTCTCTCTTTGTTGTCGGTTTTGCAAGGTACCCAAGATACACCACCAACTACAAGGATAAGGCTACAAGATCTCCAACCACAACATGATGGCAAGATGTACCACAAGCTCTTCAACAAGTTTGAGAATGGATTCGACACCGGTGATCCGACCATGTACAAGAACAAGACCAAGGACACAACTCCTTCCCTGCATGATGACCGAACATCGTCGAGGTCGACTCGTTTTCAAGCAGGGGGAGATGATATACTCCAACATACGGAAACTACCTTTGGTCCACATCATGCCACACTAATCATCACTCCAAAGGTGAACTCCTTCCATGCTTTGCCGTTTGTTGGTTATTATGCGAATGGAATCCTACTTGAGACAAATGCCCATGATGTGACTAGGTCCATGAACATGATGCCAAGGAGATGCAGCAAGGATGGCTCTGGAGCTAAGACACCCAAGCAAGAGGCACAGGCGAAGGCATAAGAAGCTGAAGCAGGACCGGAGTCTCCGGACCAGCAGACCGGAGTCTCCGGTCTACCACACCGGAGTCTCCGGCCCGTCTCCAGACCGAGCCATGAACCAGCGCCTGGGACAGTCAATGACCCCCTCCGGAGGATGAACCGGAGATCGACCGGAGTCTCCGGACCGCTACACCAGAGTCTCCGGACCGAGCATCGTGGGCCTGCACGCCTCAAGCTGGGCTTGGCCAATGTAACGTCCCAAACTTCCTGTTTATGCCTGTTTTACCCCTAGCTTGTGGCTGGCCTATATATATGCCCCCACCCCCTCCTTGAAACCCTAGAGATGATGATGAATTAGGGCATGTGCCTAACCTTAGATGGGAACCCCCTCTCAATAGTAAACTATGAGTTGTACAAGGCCTTGGAGTCGGTGCCCTTCTCCAAGTTGTCAAGACCCTCCTCAAGTGTTTGGTCTCTCCCTATCAAGGATTCTAGTAGTGCTTGGTCTCTCCTCTTTGGGATTCTATTTGGTTGCTACTCTCTCCTTGGTTTGGATTCTACAGTCCGCTTGTCGATCTCTCCTTTGGTGATTCTACCGCAAGGTCTCTCGCCGAGGATTCTATTGGATTGGTTGTTCGAACCAACGGGAGCAAATCGAATTGGGTGTGGTTTGGCGTGTGTTTGTATCTTTACCTTGCATTAGAGTTGTGTTCATCGTGTTCATCATGTTTTCCCTCACTTCCGCCTTAAATCCGTGAAGATCGGGCCACTCCAAGGGTAAATCCACAAGGAGACCCATAACAGACAATCTCGCTGAGTGGTAGTACCTTCCTTCAAGTTCACCTCTATCTTTTGGCGAGAATCATTCACATTTCTTGTGGTGTCATTGGCTGCATAGTAATCTTTTTTCCTTTAAATTCCAAGTGATATGTATTGGCTCGGCCATTGTGTTGCACATGGCGATCATAGAGCCAAGGCCGACCCAATAGTAGGTGACAAACAGTCATAGGAACCACATCAAAATCAATAGAATCTTTATATGTCCCTATTTGAAAATTCACACGTACCATATGATTTACCTTCATCTCACAATTTTTGCTCAACCATTGTATGTAGTATGGCTTGGAATGAGGTAAGTATGTCAAATTCAGTTTGGCACATAGTTCCTTACCTGTAAGATTTCTACAGCTACCTCCATCAATAATGACCTTGCAAGCTTTGTTTGGTCCAACTAATGTTTTTGTTTGGAACAAGTTGAAACGCTGGGATTCCTCAACCGGTTGCACACTAAGTACATGTGAAGATACGACAATAGTGGGTGCACGCTCAGCATATGCATCAGCACCATCCTTGCCGTTATCAATATCATCATCAGAAGCTTCATCTCCACTTTCTACTTCACCTTGTTCATTAACAAACATAACCTTGCTGTTTGGACAATCTTTCTTGTAGTGCCCTCTACCTCCACAAGTATGGCACACCACATCACGAGTACGTGCCGTAAACACGTTGGAACCCAAGCTAGCAGCAGGAGCAGCGGGTTTCTGAGCATTAGACCCAAACGAAGGTGTACTTGTTGGTTTAGCCGATGGTGTAAACGGAGCAGCAGCTGATGGCACAGATGTAGGAGGAGTAGATCTGGCCGAAAATCTCTTGGAGGATGGAAAACGAGCGCGTGACTTCGCCTCTTCTGCCAACTGGGAGTCGGCCTCTCTAGCATGGTGCAATAGCTCATTCATGGTCTCATACTTGTGATGACGAACTATGCTCTTGATTGGCAACTTCAGATTGTTTAGGAATCTCTACATGGTCATCTCAATAGACTCACGAATTCTAGCACACTGCATAAGCAGCTCCATCGCCATGTAGTACTCATCAACTATCATGGTTCCTTGCTTCAATTGCGTTAATTTATCAAAAACTGATCGCAAGTAGTTGGTTGGTACAAAACGAGCCTTCATGATTTGCTTCATCTCGCGCCAATCCATCACAGGAAGTTCATTGTCCTCCCTCCTATGTTGCACAAGAGCATCCCACCAACGCAAACCATAACCATCAAATTCAGATGCTGCAAGTTTAACCTTCTTGTCTTCTAGATAGTCAAATAAGCGCCAGAGTTTCTCAATCTTCAACTCCCATGTGAGGTAATCTTCAGGATCAATGGAACCATCAAACTTGGGAATTGAGAATTTTGGCTTGCCCAAACCATCATCAGTAGGTTGGTTGAGCACACGCTAAGGACGCCCTAGAGGGGCAAGCCCACGACCATGAGCAGGTGCATGGGCAGGGGGAATTGCACGTCCCCTAGCAACATGTGGAGCAGCATCCACAACGCTACCCTCATCAAAATCATCAAAGGCATCATCAGGTTGAGGCTCTTGCCTTCTATGTATGGCGGCTATCAAACCCTCAATGGATTGCTGCAAAGTTGCGAAGTTGGCAGTGAGTGTAGCCACTTGCGTTTGGATAGTATCAACCACTCCAATATTCTGATCCAGCCTCATATTGATATCCTGGAGATTCTTGTCAATTCCATCTGTGGTGTTTGTAAACACAAGTGTCAAATGAGACCTCAAAGCCTCATATTCACGCCAATTGACAAGATCCTCATCCTTCTTTTTCTGCGACACAACATCACCATCACTAGTAGACATGATTAGTAGGTTAGTGCAAAAATCAAAAGTTGTATGGTGGAAACTCTCACAACTCACTCACAACTAATAAGAAAGGAGATCTTACTGTTCCAAAGTGAATAGAGATACTCTACCAAACAAGATCAACGACTGATGCACTAAAGTGATGAAGTGAATATCGAAGGTATAGAGATGATCGCAGGGCACACAGGTTATTTATGGTGGAGCTATAGGTATGGTATCCTATCTACACTGCAAAGAAGTCCTAGTGCTGATCGTACAAATACCCAAGAAACATACACGTGGAGAAAAACGTGGCAATGCAACTATGAAGGGTGTTGCACTACGCTCGAGAGACACTAGCAAAGCTCAAAGTAAGCATGCACAAGATTGCTCAATCTACCGGTGCACAAAGATATCACTAGGCCTCTTGCTCAAATTCTCTTTTTCCACAATTTTTTTCTTTTGTATAGCTCTCTTTTTTTATACTTTTTCTTTTGCTATCTTGCTTTTTCTTCATGTTTTTGATGTTATAGTTAACACACGGCCAATTACAAAGTACAGCACCAAAAATCCTAGGAGCAACCTGTAGGAGCGGAAACTAGTCTCAATAGGCAAGTTTCTACACCTATCTAGTAGATTGGCTACGGCTAAGGGTTTTGGAAAAGTGCAAATTGATCACACTTTGTAATTTTGGTGTCGTGGCAGAAAAACAGCTCAAAATCCTGTCGTGGCAGAACAAATCCTGCTGTGGCAGAGAAAGATGCAGAAATCCTGCCGTGGCAGAGCGGCGGCAGCAAAACAGACAGAAATTGTGCCGTGGCAGAGCGGCGACAGCGTGTGGTAGAGAAGTGCGCGGAAATCGTACCGCGGCAGAGCGGCGATAGCGCGCGGCAGAGGTATTGTGCCACGGCAGTCTCTGTCGGACTCGGGTTCGCGGCAGGGAAAAGTGGCCTTTTTCGTGCCGCGGCAGAATCGTTAAGTATTTTTTTTGAACTAAGGCAAACCAACTCGTCCTGGAGTAAACCACAAGGACTCTAAACTAGATCAGATCTACTAGATGGCGCGGAAGACAGATGATGAACACGACTAGACAAAAGAAAAACAATGAAAACAAAAACAGATCTAGACTAATTGATGAACACGACTAGCAACTATGACTCGTCTACAATGTAATCTAGGCTATGGCAAATCATTTTGTGGGGATATTTTCTGTATAGGACGAAAACACTCTCTAATATATGGATGGATTGCGGATTGCTTACCGAGGCAACGAGGAAATCTGATACCAAGATGATATGGGGTGGCCCGATCTTCTCAGCAAGCACTTGTCGGTGGATATGGTGGATGATAGATAACTAGCCTGTAGCTATGAACTCTCCCACTCGATCCCTGATGCCAATGCAATAGCTCTCGAACCTTGTAGGATATTCACAACACCACGCTCTTGTGCACGCAGCCGTGACCACGAACCGTAGTATGCAATCTACTAATTCCCAATGGAACAACAGATCACACTCGATTATAGTTGTAGAATTCGAACACAGGGTAATTTCAGAGGTTCTATGAAAGAATCAACTCCAAAATATTTTAACATGGTCTAAAGAATAAAGCTAAAGCGCCCCTATCTATTTAAGGGTCCAAGGGGCGGCGGTCTAGGGATACAAACCGATCCAACTTGGGTTCGGTCAAACTGACTCTACCATGGAAGAGCTGTAGTCGCTCTCTCTTCCGTGACAGCCTGCCATAGCAGAGTTGGACTATGTTTTCCTGCCGTGGCAGAGAACTTCCATCTCTTATTGATATTTGCCTTGGACATCTCCTTGCGCTTCCTCCCTCTCCTCCCTCGTGCATTCTTCATTGATCAACACGCCATGTTCCATTTGCTCCTCGTTCCTTGCTATGCCTTCTTCTCCTAAGTACCTGATCATGCAATAGTTCAAAGACTTAGGTATAAAATTCTCATTAACAAAAACACCAGGTTCATTAAGAAACAAGTTCACCTGTTGTTGTAGTAGCTTAGCACGAGCTCTTGTGATTGGTCCAATCCTTATCTCATTGGATTGATCCTTCTTTGCAATTGGAACATCTTTATTATCAATTTGGGTAGGTTTAACTGTAGGGATGTCCTCATCACTTTAGCGAGGGCGCAAAGCACAACACCTAGTTGTGAGAAGAGCGGTGAGAGAGAGAACCACCTCATAGTGAGTGAGAGCCACAAGCCAAACTCGAGTGGAAAAACTAAGAGTGTTCTCCTTGCCACAAAAAGTAAGATGAGAGATGTTCGAAACAACCCATCCATCTTGCACTATGTCCTCCTTTGCAAGGGACCAACGCAAGGGACTAATGAATTAACCAATGTTCCTCCATCCTTGATGATTGTTTTGCAGGAATTCAAGGATGTGTTCCCCAAAGAGCTTCCACATGGACTACCCGCTCTTCGCGGCATCGAACATCGCATTGACCTCATCCCCGGTGCACCACTTCCCAACCGTGCCGCTTAGTGCACGAACCCGGAGGAGACAAAGGAGATTGAACGTCAAATCAACCAACTCGTCTCCAAAGGTTTGATCCAAGTTAGCATTAGTCCAAGTGCCGTACCCGTTATACTTGTTCCAAAAAAGGATGATACGTTATGGTTATGCATGGACTGCCATCCAATCAATGCTATCACCGTGTGTTATCGACATCCCATACCACGTCTATATGACATGCTTGATGAATCGTGTGGAGCCACTATTTTTTCGAAAATTGATCTTCGTAGTGGTTACCATCAAATACGCATGGCTGAAGGTGATGAGTGGAGAACTGCCTTCAAGACCAAACTTGGTCTCTATGAATGGTTGGTTATGCCCTTTGGTTTATCTAATGCCCCATCCACCTTCATGCGCCTCATGAATCATATCTTGCATTCTCTCATTGGAAACAGTGTTGTTGTCTATTTCGATGATATTCTTGTTTATAGCAAATCACTTGAGGACCATATAACACATGTCAAGGAAGTTTTGCAAATCCTTCGACATTAAAAGCTTTATGCTAATCTTCCCAAGTGCACTTTTGCTAAAGACAAGTTGATTTTTCTTGGATTTGTCATTTCTTCGAAGGGAATTGAAGTTGATATTTCCAAGGTAAAGGACATACGAGATCGGCCCATCCCAACAAATGTGAGTGAACTCCAAAGTTTTCATGGGTTGGCCAGTTTCTATCATCGCTTTGTGAACGACTTTTCAACCATTGCGTGCCCTCTCAATGAGTTGACGAAAAAGAATGTCATCTTCGTGTGGGGCAAAGCAGAACAAAAAGCTTTTGATGAACTTAAAAAGAGGCTCACCGAAGCACCTCTCCTTGCATTACCGGATTTCACTAAAACTTTTGAGATAGAGTGTGATGCTAGTGGTATTGGCATTGGAGGAGTCCTTGTGCAAAACGGACGTCCTATAGCCTACCATAGCGAGAAACTTGATGGTGCTCGCCTTAATTATCCAATTTATGACAAAGAGATTTTTTCCTTAGTTCGTGTCCTTCAAGTTTGGCAACACTACCTATGGCCCAAGGAATTTATCATACATTCCGACCATGATTCGTTGAAATATCTCAAAGGCCAAGCTAACTTGAGTAAGAGACACGCTAAGTGGGTTGAGTTCATGGAGTCTTTTCTGTACATTGTCAAGTATAAGAAGGGCAAAGATAATGTAGTTGCGGACGCTTTGTCTCGCAAGCACACAAACCTTCTTACGAGACTTGAAATCAATGTGTTGGGTCTTGAGGAAATAAAATCTTTGTATGCTTCCGACCCGTTCTTTGAACCAATTTTCGCAAAGTGCTCCATTGACAAAGGGGTTGATGATTTCTATTTGCATAAGAGCTTTCTCTTTAAACAAAACAAGCTTTGCATTCCTAAATCGTCGCTCCAACTTTTGCTTCTCCAAGAATCTCATGGTGGAGGCTTTATGGGTCACTTTGGCCGTGACAAGACTTTGGACATGCTCTCCAGTCACTACTTTTGGACCAAGATGAAGCGCGATGTGGAGCGCTACATTCAACGATGCACGTCATGTGTTCAAGCTAAGTCGCAAGCTAACCCTTATGGTATTTATATGCCATTGCCTATTCCTCATACACCTTGGTCCGACATTAGCATGGATTTTGTGTTAGGATTACCTAGATTTAAGCATGGTCATGACTCTATATTTGTTGTCGTGGATCGCTTTTCCAAAATGGCAAACTTCATACCGTGCCATAAGACCGACGATGCTTCACATGTTGCAAATCTGTTTTTCAGGGAAATCGTCCGTCTTCATGGTGTGCCAAGAACAATCGTCTCCAACCGTGATGTCAAATTCATGAGCTACTTATGGAAGACACTCATGGCCAAGCTCGGCGTCAAGCTCCTCTTTTCATCCGCGTCGCATCCTCAAACTGATGGCCAAACCGAAGTTGTCAACCGAAGCCTCGGAACTCTTCTACGTGTGCTGATCAAGAAAAACTTGAAGGATTGGGAGGAATGCATTCCACACGCTGAGTTCGCCTACAACCGTGCCAAGCACTCAACAACCAAGATGAGTCCATTCATGATCGTCTATGGTTTCGAGCCCCTCACCGTGCTCGACATCCTACCACTACCTCTCCATGATAGCACGAACATGGATGTTGAGAAGCGTGTACAAGCTATGAAGAAGCTTCATGAAGAAACAAGAGCTACTATCGAACAACAAGTCCTTCACCAAGCTTCAAGGTTAAACAAGGACAAGAAGGATATGATATTTGAAGAAGGTGATCTTGTGTGGATACACCTAAGCAAAGACCGCTTCCCCAAGGAACACGACTCCAAGCTCAAGCCAAGAGGAGATGGTCCCTTCAAGGTCCTCAAAAGAATCAACAACAACGCCTACATCATTGACATACCGACCTCCAAGTACCTTGCAAGCAATACATTCAATGTTAAGGATCTCTCACCCTACCATGGAGATGTTCAAGATGATAACCATGAAGAGTCGAAGTCGACTCTTTCCCAAGGGGGGGAGCTGATGCAGCCCGTCCTACGGACAGTCCTACATCTACACCAACAAGTCCCCCAAGTGGACCCATGACTCGTGCCCGAGCCAAACTCCTACAAGCTAAGGTGAACTCGCTCCTCTCCTCGTGCCAATTTGATACCTCCTTGGATGGTGTGCTACTTCATGCTACTACTCTATGCATCATCAGGTATGAAGCCTCAACACATCACCAAGCACCCAAGGATGGAGAACAAGGAGCAGAGAGTGAAGCATTGAGAGCTGCTCAGGACGAGTCTCCGGCTCACGACACTGGAGTCTCCGGTTTGCGCACACCGGAGTCTCCGACCTGCCAAAGTCTCTGGTCTGAAGACCCCGGAGACTCCGGCCCACTCTCCTGTCTGACCCCCTGCACCGGGCCTTGGGACAATCTGAAGGTCCCTCCAGAGGCTGGTCTGGAGGCTACACCGGATTCTCTGGCCTAGACCGGAGTCTCCGGCCTGCACACTGGAGTCTCTGGTCCGACCGACGCTAGGCATGAAAAGGCCTTTGGGCCTGCGACCCATGTACCCCTTAGTCCGTCCAGAACTTGTCTTTTATTCCTAGAGTATCCCTGTTTAAGTGGCTGGCCTATATATAGTCCCCCACCTCCATTGTAAACCCGAGGCATGATATTTGGAATTAGTGGAAACCCCTTTGTGGATCTATCTAGTTCTTGCCTCATGCTCCTTTGACAAAGGAGCACCAAATATCCCAAACCTCGTTGGAGTTTGCATCGTGCCTCCGCGTTGTACAAGGCCTAGGCATCGGAGTCCCTTTGCCTAGACGTCAAGATCCCACCGAGTCTCCCATCTCGCCGTGCCGGTTCGAGAGAGAGTCCTCCGCCCAACGCTGATCCTAGGGATTGCCGCGGACCGGTCACCGCCGGCGTGAGCTATTGGTGTGTATCGTGGTTTTGCATGTGTGTGTTCATCGCGTTCTTCGTGCGTGAGTTCGTTGTGTTCGTCCTCCCCTCCTTCCCCCGCACTCCATCCTCGATTTGAGTGGGATTCATGAAAGATCGGGCCACCCTAGAGGTTTGCCCTCAACAATACAAGACAACATTCAAGGCATATTCGCCATGAAGACGGAGAATACATGTTGAGCACCATCCATAATGCTCAACCAAGCTCAAGAAGGCACCACCATCAAAAGAAGAGTGCCAAGGACAAGAAGCATCGTCGCGAGCGTCATGTGGATGACCAAGTGCACCGTATACATCAACCTTTGGCAAGGCACACCAATGACCTACGTCGACACCATCATAAGGCACCTTCTACTTCTCGTGCCACCACCAAAATGGCACCAAGAGCAAGCTCCCCTCCACACCTTCAAGCTTCAATGCCAAGACTTGACATCCTAGATGACGCATGCAACTTCATGGAGGAGGAAGATGAAGACCTCTACTTCGCCAAGTTGGACGAGTACATCAAGAGGATGTCCACACAAGACAAGGAGGCCATGGCAAAGGATGAGCAAGCTCCAAGACAAGGGCCTACCCCACAAGATGGTGATGACAAGGTCAAGATTGGTGAGCATGGGATTTTCCCTTCACCAAAGGAGGAGCATGGAGTTGAACACACCAAGCCTATCCCCATATGCTTGAGTGATGATGTGAACCAATCCCATGTGAGTATGAGAGCCACTTAGCCCACTTGAGTGAAAACAAGAGTGAGATGGGTGACCCCACCATATGTGAGATTGAGTGCTTCCACTTTGAGGGCATGAGTGATACACCGAGTGAGTTGAGAGTGGTAGTTGATAGGTCATGTGAGACCACTTTGATTTCTAATGACTTACCCTCTACCTCTAGTGTGTTTCCTCATGATGTGCTAGGTTCCATGGATAAAGAAGCTCCAAGCTTGGAGATGATGATGACTCCAACCAAGAAGATGAACATGGTGGATGAATGTGATGCCATCCTCATATTGGATGAAGAAGTCGCCCACATGGAGGCCAATGCTACCACAACACCCACATCATATGAGAGGTATGAACAAGGTAAGAATACGGGTGTTGATGATGCCATGATCCCACTAGTGGACATGATGACTTGTGATGATTGGCATGCTATGGATGATGTTTCTGATATCACATATGATTCATTGATATTTCCATGTGATACTTTGCCTTTGCATAATGTTGAGCATGTGAAATTATTTGATTGTGATGATGTTTCCATAGACATGCCATGCTCTAAACATTACGTTGATGATATCATTGCTTGCACTTTGTTGAACAATTACTCTTTCCAATGTTTTGCTTGCAATGATGTTACCAATGGTACCCCTCGAACCATGCTTTGTCATGAATGTTTTACAATCTCTCCCGTTGCTTGCAATAAGTTGAATAATTGCTCTTTCACTTGTTTTGCTTGCAACAATAATTACCATATGTTGTCTATTGAGATGGCCCCCATAGCTTTCTCAAAATTTGGAGATTTTGGTAAATGCCATGATAAGCATGTTCCCCACTTGCATACTCACCATGCATCTATTTCATACTTTCTTGACACTAATGGTGATGTGCACAAGAAGAGATACATCATGATGGATGATGTGTTTCTCTACCATGCACACACGTTCTTCCTTTTGTGTTTGATGTGTGTAGGTACCCGCACAAGAATGTCAACTTCGGTTGAGCACGAGTTGACAAAAAGAGATCTAGAGAGCATCCCCCAAGTGAGTTCAAGATCGAACCCAACTCTAATACCTTTTGCATGCTTTGCATCTTTCATGTTGACAAATTGCTCTTTCCTATGGTTTGATTGCAAGCATGTTGATGGTATTCTTTCACCTTGTGACAATCAGGTTCCATTGCTATTGGATATTGATGCTTTGTGTTGCAACAAAAATGTTGAACAATTTCTCTTTTTGATGTTTTGTGTGCAACCATATTACCATTATGTGCATGTATTGTCATGAGAGCTTCCAAGTCTCTCGTATAGTTGTTGCAACAAACATAAGGACCACTTTCTCTTTCATATGTTTTTTTCGCAAACATGTTGTTTTTGCTTCCGCTTGCGCTACTCCTATGCCCATGATTTTGGTTTTTGATGATTTGTGTGTGGCATCCAACACGTCGAACAATTTCTCTTTTCAATGGTTGGTTGGCCCACATAATGATGTTGTTTTGGATATTCCTCCTCATGTGTTTTTGCCAAATTCTCCTATCCTTGCATCAAAGATGTTGATCAATATTTTAGTCCATTGCTTTGAGTGCCACGCTAAGACGCTATATGGAGTTTTTGAGCTTTCACATTTGGATGATATTCAAACAATTTCCATGCACCTTGACCTTGCATATGCATCCCGTTTGCTATACTTGATTTGTGCTAATAGTGTTGTGAACAAGAATGGACATGCCACAAATGACATGCTCCTCTATCACACACAAACATATGTTGCTTGGTCTTTGTTGTGTGAAGGTACAATTGCTTCCGTGTCAACCTCTATGGAACATAAGTTGACAAGATGAACCGTAGAGAGTTACCTATGGCTGCCCTTCAACGAGCCATCTCTACATAGGTGACTTCACTCTACTTGAGGACTCATGCTATAATCTTCATGAATTGGCTAGGCTTTGAGTGTTGCTTCGCTTTTCTGGTGAGCTTTGTAGGCTTCATTGAAGGTGAAGGAACATTGAGGTGTTGTCAATTCAATCTTCTCGAGGACGACTATATGGTGAACCCCAGGACCAAGAAGGTCTCTCGACATCTTCTACTTTGTGATGAGCGTGTAGAGTCGAGGACGACTCTTTTTGAAGGGAGGGGAGATGATGTAGCCCAACCTTCGGTCGTTACCACATCATGGTCTACAAAGGTGGATTCGTTCCTCTATGCGAACCCACTACCTACCCTCTTGAATGGTATACTACTTCATACTCAATCCCATATCCATGATAGGTTCACACCAACAAGTACGGAGACATAGGAGGAAGCCTAGAGCACCAGCCTGACAAGATGGAGGCTTAGAAGAGAAGACGGAAGAAGCAGCAGCCGGAGCACCGGAGTCTTTGGCCTGCGCACACCGGAGTCTCCGGCCTGCATACCCCGGAGTCTCCGGCCCATCTCCATACCGACCCCGAGACCGAGCTCGAGGATAGCCAAAAGGCCCCTCCGGGGATGGATCAGAGACTGACCGGAATCTCCAGCCCAGACCAGAGTCCCCGGACTACAACACCAGAGTCTCTGGCCTAAGTGTATGGGCCTGCGCGCCGCCAGCTGGGCCTTTGGCCCATGTACCCCTTAGTCCGTCCAGACTTTCCCCTTTTATTCCTAAAGTACCCTTGAACTTGTGGCAGGCCTATATATAGTGCCCCCACCCCCTCTTGTAACCCTAGGCATAGATGATAGACTAAAGACAACCCCCTTTATGGAAACTCTAGTTTTGCCTCATCCCCTTCTACCAAAGGATAGGGAGTAGTGGATACACCACTAGTATTATGAGGATCTAAGATAAAGATTATTATCATGAACATTCTCAACTATGTATGTGTGGGAGGAACTCCGTATTTGGACAATTAGATAGCAACTGCTGCTCACATCATCCTCATAACCACACAACAAGAATCGACATCACCGAAAGTTACGCTATTAAGGGACGTAATCCCGTAGGACGTATCCCATGGCATGGATAGTGTTCCGTGAGTTTCCTTGGATTCCCAAGTTGATACGTAAGGAGTGACAATAGCTTTGTAGTCACTGTAAGTGCTAGCACGTCTTCGTCTACAACCTAGTAGTTCCATCCATCAAGTCCCCATGAGATGCAAATATTGAGAGGTCGACTTCTCTCAACATCAAGATGTAGAGAATCTAACACATGGTCACAGCTATGAATATCATAATAGACATTATCTTATTTCAATCTCATACTAGGGTTTCTCCATCTTCCCAAGAACTAAAGATCTACTCAGACATGGAGGCAATCAACATCATAGCAATGGTAATGGAAACAATCATAGATGAATAGTACTTGTATAAATCCACAATGAGTACGGGAATTACAACATGATCTAGACAAGGACGTAGATGGGATGGATGGATATGTTGGTGGTGTAGTGGTGGATGATGAAGAATGATGCCTTAGCCTCCCAGATCTGCGCAGGGTGAAGATGTATCCTTGTGATGCAACCCGTCATACGGACACTAATACATCTACACCAACAAGTCCCCCAAGTGGACCCATGACTCGTGCCTAAGCCAAACTCCTACAAGCTAAGGTGAACTCGCTCCTCTCCTCGTGCCAATTTGATACCTCCTTGGATGGTGTGCTACTTCATGCAACTACTCTATGCATCATCAGGTACGAAGCCTCGACACATCACCAAGCACCCAAGGATGGAGAACAAGGAGCAGAGAGTGAAGCCGGAGCTGCTTTCTGGAGAGTCACCGATCTGCGCACACCGGAGTCTCCGGTCCACCAAAGTCTCCGGCCTGAAGACCCCGGAGACTCCGGCCCACTCTCCGGTCTGACCCCTGCACCGGGCCCTGGGACAATCTGAAGGCCCCTCCGGAGGCTGGTCCAGAGACTGACTGGAATCTCCGGCCTAGACCGGAGTCTCCGATCCACCACACCGGAGTCTCCGGTCCGACGCCAGCATGAAAGGCCTTTAGCTCACGGCCCATGTACCCCTTAGTCCGTCCAGAACTTGTCTTTTATTCCTAAAGTACCCCTGTTTAAGTGGCTGGCTTATATATAGTCCCTCACCTCCATTGTAAACCCTAGGCATGATATTGGAATTAGTGGAAACCCCTTGTGGATCTATCTAATTCTTGCCTCATGCTCCTTGACTAAGGAGCACCAATATCCCCAAACCTCGTTGGAGTTTGCATCGTGCCTCTGCGTTGTACAAGGCCTAGGCATCGGAGTCCCTTTGCCTAGACGTCAAGATCTCACCGAGTCTCCCATCTCGCCGTGCCAGTTCGACAGAGAGTCCTCCGCCCGAGGCCGATCCTAGGGATTGCGCTGGACCGGTCACCGCCGGCGTGAGCTATTGGTGTGTATCGTGGTTTTGTGTGTGTGTGTGTTCATCGCGTTCTTCGTGCGTTGATACATTGCAAATGTATCTATAATTTTTGATGTTCCATGCTTGGTTTTATCCACTTTCTTGTGTTTTATCCACACTTTGGAGTACTTTTCATATGATTTCTTGGACTAACCTATTAACAAGAGCCACAGTGCCAGCTGCCTATTTTCTCATGTTTTGGTTCCGGAAAGTCGAAAATGAATATTCTCGAATTGGACGGGACAAAAGCCAAAGTGCCTATTTTTCCGAAGTCATCGATGCCGAATCACGAGATGAGAGGAGCCAGGGGGCCAGCACAACACCTGGCCGCGCGAGCCAGGCCTGGCCGCGCCAGGGGGTGGTGTGGCCAGCCCAGGCACCCCCTCGGCCTCTCCTTCCGCCTATAAGATGCCCTCGGGATGAAAACCCTAAGAACTCAATCAAAAAACCACGAAATAGTCTGTAGCCGCTGTCATCTCCATCCCTAGATCGGGAGGGATCTGAAGCTCTTCCCGGCACCCTGCTGGAGAGGAAAATTCACCGTGGAGGCCTTCTTCATCACCATGCAAGCCTTCGGTGTGATGCGTGAGTAGTTCATCTCTGGACTACGGATCCATGTAGTAGCTAGATGGCTGGTTCTCCTCCTTTGTGCTTTCATGTTTAGATCTTGTGAGCTCCGTTTATGATCAAGGTCATCTATTTGTAATTCTGCATGTTGTGTTTGCGGGGATCCGATGGATTTTGAGGTGCTATCTCAGATTGATTATTGATTCTATCATGTCTTTGTTATTTGTGATCTTGCATGCTTTCCGTTGTTAGTAGCTATCTTGGCCAAGTAGATGCTAGCAACTCCAAGAGTTAGTATTTATGCTCGATAGTGGGTTCATGCCTCCGTAATCTAGGAAGTGATGTAAATCTCTAAGGTACTAGATGTGATGTTGCTACTAGGGAGAAAACAACAATCCTTTCTTCATAGAACAATCGTATTGTTTACATTACATGCAATTTGTAAAGCAATAATCTGTTGCTTGCAACTTAATACTAGAGGGGGTTCGGATGATAACCTGAAGGTGGATTATTAGTCATAGATGCAGTTGGATGGCGGTCTATGTATAATGTTGTAATGCCCAATCAAGTTCCAAAGGAGTCAAGATGATTAGTATATGCATGTATTGCTTTCTCGATGTTTGTCAATTGCCCCGCTGTAATTTGTTCACCCAGCATGTTATCTATCTTAAGGAGAGCCACCTCTAGTGAGCTATGGATCCCGGTCCTTTCTTTTACATACAATCTACAAACTGTTTACTGCTTTGTGTTTACTTTCTGCAAACTTTTACTTCCTTCCATTCGATACGTTCAATCCTTTGTTTTCAGCAAAACCGGTGAGATTAACAACCTCATCACAAGTTGGGGACAAAGTTCTGTGGTTGTGTTGTGCAGGTCTCCACGTTGCTACTAGCACCGGTAGTGTGCCCTGCCAAGGCTCAGCTAGCAACACCTTTGGGGTGTTTCCTTGCTCCTACTGGTTTGATTAAACCTTGGTTTCATACTGAGGGAAACTTGCTGCTGTGCTCATCATACCTTCCTCTTGGGGTTCCCCAACGAGCTTGTTAATACACGAGCCATCAAGCACTTTTCTGGCGCCGTTGGCGGGGAGTCAAGGACATCTTCACAAGGGGAGTCCCTCATAACCAATCTCTTTACTTTGTTATTTTTGTTTTGCTTAGTTTCTTTTGCTTGGTTTGCTTGTTTTGTTATCAAAAACACAAAAAAATAGTTTTACAAGTTTGCTTTCTTATTTGAAAACATAAAAAATGACTACTCTTGAAAACACTAAGTTTGTGACTTCACTAGCACCAACAACAATGATTTTATGAGCACACCTATTGCTCCACCTGTGCCTGAAGATACTTTCTTTGAGATAAAACCTGCTTTACTCAATCTTGTTAGGAGAGAACAATTTTCTGGTATTGGTAATGAAGATGTTGTTGCCCATCTAAATAACTTTGTTGAACTTTGTGAGATGCAAAAGCATAGGGATGTAGATGGTGATATTATTAAGCTGAAATTGTTTCCTTTCTCTTTGAGAGGAAAAGCTAAAGAATGGTTGAATTCCTTAACTAGGAATAGTATTGATTCTTGGACTAAGTGCAAAGATGCTTTCATTGGAAAATACTATCCTCCTGCTAAGATTATATCTATGAGAAGTGAAATAATGAAGTTTAAACAATCTGATAATGAGCATGTTGCTCAAGCTTGGGAAAGAATGAAATCTTTCGTAAAGAATTGTCCCACTCATGGACTGACTGCTTGGATGATCATCCAAACTTTTTATGCAGGATTGAACTATTCTTCAAGGAACCTATTGGACTCTGCTGTTGGAGGTACCTTTATGACCATCACTTTGGGTGCTGCAACAAAACTTCTGGACAATATGATGGTCAATTATTCTGAATGGCATACTGAGAGAGCTCCACAAGGTAGGAAGGTAAATTCTATTGAGGAAACTTCCTCCCTGAGTGATAAGATTAATATTATTATGTCTATGCTTGTTAATGGGAAATCCCATATTGATACAAATAATGTTCCTTTAGCCTCTTTGGTTGCTCAAGAAGAGCAACTTGATGTGAACTTCATAAGAAATAACAATTTTGGCAATAATGCTTATAGGAACAATTTTGGCAACAACAATTATAAGCTATATCCTCCCACCAATGGTAATGCTTATGGAAATTCCTACAACAATAATAGGAGTGCTCCCTCTGAACTTGAAGTTATGCTTAAAGACTTTATTAGTAAGCAAACTGCTTTCAATAAAACTATTAAGGAAAAACTCTCTAATGCTGAAAGAAATATAGCATCTTTGGCTGAAGCTCAATCTTCTTTGAATAAAATGGCTGCTAAACCTGAAACTAATGATAATCCCTTTGCAGCTACTAATGCTATACAAGTAAGAATTGATGAAAATGTTAGACTATTAGCTGAATTACATGCTAAGTGGGAAAGAGAAGATGAAATTGCTAGAAACATTAGTGTTTCTACTATCACCACCACTAGTGTTGAGGCTAGTAATAGTTCTACTACTCTAGATGATAAATTTGATTTTGATCTTGATGGGTGTAATATCTCTGAAGTTATTAAGTTCCTACAAAAGCTTGCTAAAAGTCCTAATGCTAGTGCTATGAACATGGCCTTTACAAAACACATTATTGATGCTCTCATAAAGATTAAAGAAGAAAAGATGAAACATAAAGCTTCTATTCCTATAAAACAATAAGATGGTTGGGAACCCATCATTAATATGAAAGTGAATGACTATGATTTTAAAGCTTTATGTGATCTTGATAGTAGTGTTTCTATTATCCCTAGAAGGATTTATGATATGCTTGATTTGCCACCACTTGAAGATTGTTATTTGAATGTCCCACTTGATGATAATGCTAAAAAGAAACTCATGGGGAGTCTTAATTATGTTCTTATTATGGTTAATAATGCCTATGTCCTCGTTGATTTCTATGTTTTGGATGTTGAATGCAATGCTTCTTGTCCTGTTACTTTAGGAAGACCTTTTCTTAGAACTGTTGGTGCCATTATTGATATGAAAAAAGCCACCATTAAATATCAACTCCCACTCAAGAAAGGTATAGAACACTTCCCTAAGAAGAGAGAGAAGATTTCTTTTGCTTCTCCTATGAAAAAAATTTGGTCTTAATGCTTCTTCATTTGAAAACACTTGATTCTTTTTCTTGCTTCTTATGCCTAACTTAAAAGCGTTAAAGAAAAGTACTTATTGGGAGATAACCCAAAAGTTTTAGATGAGTCTTGGAAGTTATTACTTCAGTAATAACCGCTCCTTATCCTTTTTATTTGCTTTTTGTGCCAAGAGTAACCTCTAATGGGAGAGAAGTAATTATTGGGAAAGTTGCTGTCCTGAAACAGATTTCTATGCTTCGTGTAAAATCTATGAACGTCTTTTTGAGGTGTGAATTTTTGTGCTTCTGCCACAGGTTGTTATCTAACTTTCGTTAGTTCAACACTTTTTTATTTGATCAACAGAAGGTCTTCGAAAAAAATCGTCTTTACCTGCTGGTCTGTTTTGATAGATTTCTGCCATTTTCTGCACTTGCTTCTTGTTGGTTCCTTTTTGAGTTCTTTTGGGGAATTGAGATTTTTGAGGGGAGTGCTTTAGTATCTAGTGTTCTGATGGAAATTTATTTGGTGTTGGAACTGAACCTTAAGACTTATTATCTTGAGTGCACTAATGTTGCTAATAAAGATTGTGTGAAGTTTTGTATGAAGGAAAAATTTTAGGTGTATGGAAGGAATGAGTAATGAGATGAAGGATGGACTAAAGATCAAGCTTGGGGATGCCACGCGTGTCACCCCAAGAAATATCCAAGAAGTACAAGCGTCAAAGCTTGGGGATGCCCAAGGCATCCCCTTCTTCATCAATAAAAATCCTAGGTTTCTTTCAAACGCTTCATTTTTATTTTTTCATGCACAGTTGTGTTCTTCTTGGAGCGTCTTCTTTTTCGTTTTTGTTTTGGTTTTTCGTTTGCTTTTGTTTGCTTAGTTTTCTGAATAAATTGGTTGGACCCCCTCTTTCATGCATTGATTTTCAAATAGTTTGGTTTGGATTGGAAAAGAGTAGGAAAGTTCATGCTTATGTGGTAAAAAGAGCTCGTTTTTGACTGTGGCCTATGCTTTGTCATGCCATGCTTAATATTGTTTTGGCTTTATGCTTATTATTCTTTGTTGTAGCATGACTTGTTATAAACAATTGAGATTGCTTAATGTGCCTTGGATGAATCATGCGTTGTTTTAGCATATTAAAGCATAGTATAGTGGTATTCTCCTTTGATGCTTTATTTCGGTTGACTTGGCGCATGCTCACACCATGTTATGACTATCTCAAGTCACCATAGCCTTTATGATCCTTTAGTTTTCAACTTTTAGTATCACTTTATGCTTTGATCAATGATGTTTTGTCGCTCTGCATGATTATGGCCATTATTGCTCTCTTAGTTTGTCGCCCCCAGTCTTTTGCTAGCCTCCACAACCAAGTATGAGTTCCACTCATGCATCCAACTCCCTAAACCAAGTTATTCCAAAGAGTCCACCATACCTACCTACTAGCTTATGCTATTCCAAGTATATTTATGCTTTTGTTTACCTTTCGAATTAAACCTGTTATGAGCAAACTAGTGATTAAAGCTCTCACGAACTTGATGGCACACTTTACTTTTCTTTCCCTTAATAAACTTGAACCATTGTCTCGTCTATGTTGTATATGCTTGCACTTATTTGTTGGGGATTAGCAGAACCATGCTGTCATGGGGAACGCTTTGAACATTGCACTTGGTACTTGTACCTAGTTGATATCATGCTCTTTTGTCTATGGATGTCGTCGGTGTGAAATGAAAGGGGAGCTTGTAAGTCCATGGAGTTATGTATATGTGTTAGAGAAACGCCTGGGCCGCTGGTCTAATCCATTCTGACATGGTGGAAACCTGCAGCGTAACCATAATGAGCTGTCTATGAAGCATTCTTCTTATAAAAAAAGAGTCCTATATTGAGAAAAAAAAGAGATTATGAAAAGAGGAAAGGGAGAAAAAAGCACCATATTCCCATGGTAAATAAGAAGATTGCTGGGATGCTTATTGTCTGCTTACCTTGTCATTTTGATATGGGGATTCTTCCGTATCATCGGGCAAGGGGTACCCCGTTGGCGTTTCTCTATGATACACGTGTACTTACGATGACAAGAACTTACCGGTGACTAAACTTGAGTAGCATGAGGAGCGGCCCTCGTATACAAGGCACATGAGATTTCTAACTTATACTTCGTCAAGCATGTACACCATAGTTTGTTCACTTTAACCTTAATCACTTCCATGCTTGGTTTTATCCACTTTCTTGTGTTTTGTCCACACTTTGGAGTACTTTTCATATGATTTCTTGGACTAACCTATTAAAAAGAGCCACAGTACCAGCTGCCTGTTTTCTGCTATTTTTGGTTCCAGGAAAGTCAGAAAATGAATATTCTCAGAATCGGACGAGACAAAAGCCAAAGTGCCTATTTTTCCAGAAGTCATCAGATGCCAGAATAAGAGACGGAGAGGAGCCAGGGGCCACCACACCACCTGGCCATGCGGGCTAGGCCTGGCCATGCCAAGGGGTGGTGTGGCCAGCCCAGGCACCCACTCGGCCTCTCCTTCCGCCTATAAGATGCCCTCAAGACGAAAACCCTAAGTACCCGATCAAAAATCCAAAAAAGAGTCTGTAGCCGCCATCATATCCATCCCTAGATCGGGAGGGATCTGAAGCTCTTCCCGGCACCCTACTGGAGATGGGAATTCACCCTGGAGGCCTTCTTCATCACCATGCAAGCCTCCGGTGTGATGCGTGAGTAGTTCATCTCTGGACTACGGATCCATGTAGTAGCTAGATGGCTGGTTCTCCTCCTTTTTGCTTTCATGTTTAGATCTTGTGAGCTTCGTTCATGATCAAGGTCATCTATTTGTAATTCTGCATGTTGTGTTTGCGGGCATCCGATGGATATTGAGGTGCTATCTCAGATTGATTATTGATTCTATCATGTGTTTGTTATTTGTGATCTTGCATGATTTCCGTTGTTAGTAGCTATCTTGGCCAAGTAGATGCTAGCAACTCCAAGAGTTGGTATTTATGCTCGATAGTGGGTTCATGCCTCTGGTAATCTGGGGAAGTGACAGAAATCTCTAAGGTTCTAGATGTGTTGTTGCTACTAGGGAGAAAACAACAATCCTTTGTTCATAGAATAATCGTATTGTTTACATTACACGCAATTCGTAAAGCAATAATCTATTGCTTGCAACTTAATACTGGAGGGGGTTCGGATGATAACCTGAAGGTGGATTATTAGTCATAGATGCAGTTGGATGGCGGTCTATGTATAATGTTGTAATGCCCAATCAAGTTCCAAAGGAGTCAAGATGATTAGTATATGCATGTATTGCTTTCTCGATGTTTGTCAATTGCCCCGCTGTAATTTGTTCACCCAACATGTTATCTATCTTAAGGAGAGCCACCTCTAGTGAACTATGGATACCGGTCCTTTCTTTTACATACAATCTACAAACTGTTTATTGCTTTGTGTTTACTTTCTACAAACTTTTACTTCCTTCCATTCGATACGTTTAATCCTTTGTTTTCAACAAAACCGATGAGATTGACAACCTCATCGCAAGTTGGGGACAATTTCTATGGTTGTGTTGTGCAGGTCTCCACGTTGCTACTAGCACCGGTAGTGCGGGAATGTTCGTTTGCGGTACCAAACTTGGTGGGTGAGCGCACCGTGGTACCCGAGTTGCCATCAATCGCGCGGAGGGGCCATAGTAGATTCACCAATTGTCCAGAAGGGTCAAATGGGGGTGAATACAAATCTAACGGCCAAACGGTCGTTTGAACCAGACGAAAAACGGTTGAACTCAAATACCGCCGTTAGGTTAACTCTTCTTGGCCCGCCATGTTAGTATTCCCTGTTATCTTTTGCGGTCGTGGACTAGCTTACCCTTGCGTGGACCAGATCCCTGAGTGGACCAGATCTATTTCTTTGCTCTGCTCTGGTCTTCTCCCCTGCTCCCCTCCCCATAACATTTTCTCAGCTCTGGCTGCTCGTCTCAGATCGGTGCTCGCACTTGCTCTAATTTGCGTCCCTGCCATGTCCGGTCAACCTCCCACGCCTCTAATCGGCTCGCTTGGCCGCCAAGTTGCATCGTCCGCCGTATATAGGAGTTTCGTGTCCCGGACTAATATCTCGCCTCGGCTAGTCCTTCTCGACGGCGGAGCGTCCGTCCCAGGCGATCCAGGCGACCGCCTCGGGAAGTTGCATCTCGCCGCACCCGTGCATGGTAGCCCTGGCATAGCAGTTCGACGACCACGCTCTCATGGCCACCGTGCTGGGCGTCCGTCCCGCCGTGTCACCGACAGAGTTGCTGTCGGCTTTCAGGTCTCGTTTTGGGATCAGACGAAATGAGGTCAACATTGAGGTATGCACGCCGCCATTTGATTTTTTCGTCCGGTTCGAGCACAGCTCAGACACCGAGCGGAGTTCTGCATTCTTCCCATTCTTTCGAGTGCTGCGGGGAGAAAATGAGCTTCATGTGTTGGCATCGCGCCTGTGGGTGTGACGATCGCTTGGGGCAGCTTCGTTTCTTCTCCAAACTCGGCTTTGACGGCCTCCCATTGGATGCTTGGGAGCCAGAGGCCCTCAAGCAGGTCGTCAGTAGCCTTGGCGGCGAGCTGGTGGAAATCGTGCCACCGAGCGACAGATGGGTCATCGAGGTAAAGGCGTGGCTGAAAGATCCTGACACCGTTCCTAAGATGTACGAGGTGCAGATTCCAAGCAGGGCAGGGCGACAGCTTTGCTGGAAGCACCCGGTCATCATCCACCTGGAGGAGGTTCTGGAATCGGTACATGGCATTCAGGGCCCCGAAGAGGCTGCCAGAAAGCATCCTCGTCGCCTGCAGTGTTGGCCTAGAAGGATCGATGGCACAGGACCATTTCGCGACGCTGCACACAGTTTCGGTGGGGGGACCGGGCTTGGAAGAGCTGGTGGTTCTGATTTCCCTCGAGGGAAGACAGAGCTCTAGTGAATTGCCGTGGTATGTGTGGCTAATAAATTTGTAGTATGGAGAGCGTAGTAGGAAGTTAGCATCGACTAAAAATGTGTAATAGTTTGAATCGATGTAGTACGTGTGTGTAATAGTTTGAAGTAGTATGTGTGTGTAATAGTTTGAATCGATGTAGTATGTGTGGGTGATGAATTTGATGTAGTGTGTGTGTAATAGTTTGAATCGATGTAGTTGAACACCGGCCTTTGTAATTTCTGTGAATAACCAAGGACAACCTCATGAAAAGAAGGTGGTCTGGCAATGAGCAATGTCAATTCTGTGGATGCCAGGAAAATGTAGTCCATCTCCTCTTCAAGTACAAGGTAGCTACATTTGTAGCACGTTGAACTTCAGGACCATTTTGCAGGCAACACAAGACAAAGGAAAAAATGGTTTACAACACAGACAGCAGATGCAAAATCTGTAGTTTGGGATAAAAAGATGCCAGTTAACTGGATTGAACCACGACTAGTAATTGAAGGAAATAGATACTTGATAGTATTTGCTTACAACAGTAGTACTTCCATACAAAGGGTCTTATACCTGCACAAAAGTGGGCTAAACTTCCTACTAGTTTATAGAACAATTCATCAGCATTTCATCTACAAAAGCCATTCTTCAGTCTGAACTTAACTATTCTACACTGAAGAAACTACAGATCTCCACCAGAAAAGTTGGCTGGCCAATTGCCTTGAGAGGACATAAGTTCTTTGATCATTTAACCCAAACTGATCTATTGCCTTCCCGCCAAACTACAAGAAATCTTCATTGTTCATGCACGAGCGATTTGCGTGCGCCAGTCCCGGTTCAGTTCGACCATCCGTGCCGCTGCAACGATTTCTTCAAAACTAAAATTCGACATCTCCTTCTCGGGATCGTAGGTCCGTCTAAACTCGAACCTGAATTCCGGGGCTGAGCTGATGCCCGCCGCCGGCTTCGGCTGTCGAACAATCTAGCATGCTGAGTGTAGACGCTTGGTCGCCGCCCGCACGGCCTTGACGGTCACGTGGGGCGGAGCGTCTTTGCCGCAGATGGCGTGCTCCCAGCTACCCCATGAGGTAAGGTAGTCCGCGCCAAGGCGTGACGCGAGTTCCTAAACCTTGGCGCCTGCTCGAGGGTGTACCTTGGCGGCATGCTCTCATGAATAATTTGATACGTACCTTGTTCCCACTGCCTAGAGCATGCCGTAATGCCGCCACACGATTCCTCCACATCGCTCTCTTGGCCATGCTTGCCGCATCTGGCGCCGACGATGACACAGTCGCTGTCGCGGACGATTCGGCACATTCGGGGAAATCATCTGCCTGGCAGGGCAATGGGAGACCGGCCTTGAATTAGAGCTTCATGGCCTGCCTTAGAGGGGCTAAATACCCTAGTTTCGGCGGCTGTCGCGGTGGCGGCTTAGGCTTAGGCGGGGCCATGTTACCCTAGTTGGTGCGGCACGGAGGAGATGCGCAAGGTGAATTGTGGTTAGTCGGAGAAGGGCAGTGAAAGACTGACAGTAGGTTTCGACTACGGGCACGCGTGAAAATAAACATTTCCCATTTCCTTAGAGGGTAATAATTCGACACTCGTTGCATTAACAGCTCAATCTTTATTTCCCTTCTCAGCATAAGAGTGCGAACGTAATAAAAAGATCGGCCGTGGCTATCCACCTCATCGGGCAATGTATCAGGACAGGTAGGAGATGGGACCGGGTTTCATTTTAGAAATATTGACGATTGTGCCCTTATGTTTATACGATATTATTTATATGCCACCATGTACCGTTGAGTGTAGCAACACCATCAGAAACAGGGGATAACGATGTGGTGTGTTTTATTTTTTTAAAGGGCATCAGAAACAGGGGATGCCGACGTGGCATGTTTTCTGACTGGCGGGCCTGCCCCCTCCACCTTCGACGGAAGTGCATCCCAGGTTCAAGGGGTGGTGCCGCCCACCAACACATTATTGTGCAATTTTCCATGTGGGACCTGAATTCTGGCGCTGAGCTGATGCCCATTTCGAACACAGAGAATTCTGAAAGAAGCTACTAAAAATAAATATTTTGAATTCTGGAAGTACTAAATTTAAATACATTACAATTTTGTCTGAAAGTTAATACGTATACTGCTCATCGAAATAATATAAATACAGTACAAATTTCTACTTCGAAAAATAGACCTGAAAATGCTAGCAAATAACCTAGGATGAATATAGGATTCATTCTCCCCTATATATTTCATCGTTGTCGGCTCCCGCGTGCTGCAACACACATTCAGAGAACTCTCTCCGTCTGCAATGTGCTGCCAGTATCTCATCCAGAGGGTAAGGCCTCAGTGTATGTTCCAAACTTAAGCCATACGTCATTGTTGGTTCCTCTTCCCAGGCTTGAACCTCATGATCGTACAGTCTGATATAATTCCTGTAGTATATGCAACCGGGTTTGACTGTGGGGTGTAACCTGGTGTCAATGGAGATAGACCGACTGTAATCAACAAAGAGGGCATTACTTCCAATGTCACCGACGGCCTCGAGAGAGCGGTTCTCCGTGTCCACTCGGTACAACACCGCTTGCCCTTTGGTGAAATCCCCGTTCAACACAAGAAGCAGATCACCATCTGACTCCACAAGGTAAAATTTGTAAGTTCCGCGTACCTGTTCAAAGACTGGGGCCGAAATTATTTTGGCCATCGTGACAGTGCTCGCGTGCTTCTCTAACTTGATGTTGGTCTACAAGATGTCTCCATTCTCAAGTAATGCATATACTTCCCCTTGGAATGTCGTCATGCAGTCTAGAAGCATAGCAGGAGGTGGCGAATACAGTCCTTCTCCAAATGATTCATTGATTTGCCCCGTTGGGGTGCTCTCATCGGCCCATGCAATACGATCTGGATAATTGGTGCAAACGAACACCATCGTCGGGGACTTCATCACGACGACAGATTGCAGAGGATCAGATGGTATGTGTGGTTGAAACTCAGTGTTAGACTTATGAGTGATTGGGTTTAGAAGCCGAATCTGGTACGGCTCCACCCTCTGAGCAAGCACGATGACGCCACGAGAAACACCGACGAAGTAGAATCTTTTGGAAGAAGAGGGCATCAGTTAGCACTAAGATGTTTACAATGGAAAATACCAATAAGTATCGGATGTGAATGTGAACCTGCGATGGACGTCCATTAGATTTGTCCTGAAGCAACGACTATTGGTGAGGTTGAGGAAGGTGAAGTCGCCAACGTCTGGAAGTGTGTGATCTATCATGATCCAGTTGTTCAGATGGAATTCGGGCACCTTTAAAGTGTGGCGCCAATTGGTGCAGACTTCCCGACAAGCAGCATAGGTGTCGATGTACTCCTCTTTCTCCAGCAAATAGTCGGCGATCTTGCAAAGTGGGTCGGCCGGGAGATCGGCCCAGTTCCTCTTCATCTGGCTACTGGCCATGGATTACGTGCGGGAATGTTTTGATCGAGGAAGAAAGAAGAACTACCACTGCGAGGAGAAGAAGAAGAGGATAACAGACGAGGGAGACGAAGCAGAACTGCCACTGCGAGGAGACGAGGAGACGGGGGAGAAGAAGCGGAACTGCCAATTCAAGTTTGGATCAACGGGATTTTTTTCGGAACTAGCGCGTGAACCAACCATGCACTGCATGCAAGTTTTGATCAAACAAACTGACATGTGGGACCTGCTAAAAAATTCCGTGAACTGCTCCCCGTGCATAGTACGCTGACAGGTGGCATGTTTTCTGACAGGCGGGCCCGCCTCCTCCACCTACGACGGAGCGCGTCCAAGGTTCGAGGGCTGGTGCCGCCGACCAACACATTATTGTGCAATTTTCCATGCTTTGTCGCAACCAGCTCCGCTCCGCTCCTCTCCTCTGCTCCTGCCGCCGCCACTCTGCTCAGTCATGCACCGCTCTCGTCGTCCCCTTGGGTCGTCGTCCTCCCGCCCTCCCCTCCCTGCCATCCCATCACGTCCCCTCCCCTCCCCTCCCTACCCTGTCTCCTTGCCGCCGCCCACCACCCAGGTGCGTCACGAAAACCGAGAGTCGGCCGTTGGGCTAGGGGCCCAACGACGCTGGTGATCCGGATCCCGCTCGGAGAAGGATCCTGCGAGGCTTGAGAGCACGGATATGGGTCCTGCGCGGCTGGAGAGCACGGAATCTCCTTCAAGTCTGGAGAGCACAGAGGACAACAAAACGGGGGGAGAGGAAGCGGGATGTAGAGCTTTGGAGGTATGGAGCCCAGAGAAGGTGTCGTGCGTCCACATTGAAGGGTAAGAACTGTGATTGCTTATCTACATACCCCAATTAGCGTTTCTAGTCCCGTGGTGATGGCAAGGATATGTGTTGGTAACCGCAGGACATCTGTACAGCTTGTCCTTGAGCATGATGCTTTGTCAAGCGAGCATGAAGGCACTGAAACGTGTGGCGGTGCGGATGATGATGAGAAAGCATATCCAGATGTGGCTGCTGACCCTGATAGGATGGAGAGTAGGGAATATTTGGTTGATTCGAACTTTGAGCCTGACTATGGGACTTATGAGGAAGAGGATGTTGGAGATATGCCCAAGAGGCAATAATAAAGTGGTTATTATCATATCTTCATATTTATGATAAATGTTTACATACCATGCTATAATTGTATTAACAGGAAACATTAATACTTGTGTGATTTGTAAACATAAAAGAGTCCCTAGTAAAGCCTCTTGTTAAACTAGCTTGTTGGTTAATATATGATCATTGTTTCCTGATCATGAACATAGAGATGTTATTAACAACAGGGTCATATCATTAGGAGAATGATGTGATGGACATACTCCTATAGATAAGCGTAGCATAAAGATCAAGTCATTTCAATAGTTCAATTGCTATATGCTTTCTGATACATAGTAACCTAATTCCTTCGACCATGAGATCATGCATATCACCTTTACTGGATGGATGCTTTGATGTCATCAAACACCACACCGTAATGTGGGTGGCTATAAAGGTGGCATTGAGTGTTCGGAAAGTATTGGTTGAAACACATGGATCAAGAGTGGATTTGTCCATCCACATGACGGATAGATATTCTCTGGGCCCTCTCGGTGAAATGTCATCCAATTAGCTTGCAAGCATGTGACTTGGTCACAAGGGATCACATATCACGGGAACGAGAAAAGAGTACTTATCAATAACGAGGTTGAACTAGGTATGCAGAGATACCGACGATCATAACCTCGGATAAGTAACATATCGTGAGACAAAGGGAAATTGGTATCGTATGTAAGTGGTTCATTCGATCGCAAAGTAATCAGAAATATGTGGGAGCCATATGAATTTCCGATTCCTCTATTGGTTATTGTTCGGAGAAGTGTCTCGATCATGTCCGCATAATTCACAACCGTAGGGAGACACACTTAAGGATTCGACGTTGTTTGAGTAGTTATGGTATTATGAGAAAGAGACCGAATGTTGTTGAGTCTCGGATGGGATCCGGGATGTCACGAGGTGATCCGGAATGGTCCGGAGTATAAGAGTCTTATCAGGAAAGTCCCGTTTCGGAGTTGGGGAATGGTTCCGGTGTTTTCATCGGGAACATTCTAGAAGGTCCCGGAATGTCCGGCACTCCGGAGGGGGAAGGGTACATGAATGTGTCATTACATATTGGAATGATTGCATCATGTACTAAGTGTTCTCGCTGTCCAAAATAAAGGGTTTATTTAAATCCTAAATTGAAAAGTCAAACGGCTAGTTTGAAAGTCAAACGGCAAGTTTTTGGAAAGTGGAAAGAGGAGGAAAAGAGGGAAACCGAGTTGGGGAGGGAGACCTCCTCCAACCGGCGGCCAACTCCAATGCCGAGTTGGGGAGGGACTCCACTCCCTTCCCCTGGCGCGCCAGCCCCCTCCCACCTATATAAGGAGGGGCAGGGCTCCCTCCTCTACACACACAAGTTCCTATCCTCTAAACTAAACCCTAGATCTAAACCCCGGTTTAGAGCTATTTCGGTTTAGAGCCTTCTAATTGGTTTAGAGCCTTCTAATTGGTGTGTCTAATTACTAGACCACTAATAGCCTCTCTCATAAGCTCCACCATACTACCGCTTAAGGCGAAGCCTGCGGGATTTCCCTCTACTTCCGGTACCACGCCAGTTGCCGGAATCGCGAGGAGAGTGCTACAACCTCCGCCGCCTTGGAACAAGGAGAGGAAGGTCTTCGTCGAGTACCGAATGTGTGACCGATCATGGGAGCGCTGCTGAACGTATACCTGGAAGGATCGTCACGTGATCTTGAGATCGGAAAGATGCGACTACATCACCCACGAGAATCGCTCTCGTTAACCGCTTTGGAATCTTGAGGTGAGTTCCTCCATCGACTCGTTGCTACAATCTAGTAGATAGATCTTGGCTTGTTTGTTTGTATGCGGTAGAAATTTTTGTTTTCCATGCTACGAACCCTACAAAGGGTATCGAGCCGTGTCTATATGTAGATCTGTTGCACGAGTAGAACACAATGGTCATTGTGGGCGTTGATGCTTTTATTGTCGATTACTTCTTGTGTACTTTGCATCTTGCGGTATGTTGGGATGAAGCGGCCCGAGCTAACCTTACATGACATCGTTCATGAGACTTGCTCCACGCTTGACATGCAACTAGTATTGCATAAGTGGCTTTGTGGGTGCCTGTTTCTCCTAGCATAGTAAAGATCCAATTTACAACAGGTAATCAACAATGCTAGTATCAATGTTGTGGTTCTTGTTCGTAAGTTAGAACGACACTTATGGAAAGCCCCAAACCACGTAAAATATGCAAAGAAAGTAGAAGCGTCTAACTTTGTTTTGCAGGGGTGTGCAGTGATGTGATATGGCCATGATTGTGATTATATTTGATGTATGCAATGTTCCTTATTGTAAGTTGGCAACCGGCAGGAGCCATATGGTTGTCTTTAATTTCTGTTAAGATCTGCGTGTCTATTCAAAATAGTTGTAATAGTTGAAGCTGGTGGACGACAACCATGAAGAAGCGTCATTGACCTTGATGCTATGCCGGTGATGATGGAGATCATGTTCGTGCTTGAAGATGGAGATCGGAAGCACAAAGAAGAAAGGCCATATCATATCACATATTATGAATTGCATGTGATGTTAATCCTTTATGCATCTTGTATTGCTTAGTAGACGACGGTAGCATTATAAGATGATTCCTCATACACATAAATTTCAAGTTCTAAAGTGTTCACCCTTAGTATGCACCGTTGCCAAAGCTTGCTGCTTCGAAGCACCACGTGATGATCGGGTGTCTTTGATTCCGGTGAATACAACGTAAGCCAGATTTGCTTATGCGGAAGCTAAGGTTTGATCTTGACGAGCCTAGCATGTAGACATGGCCTCGTGAACACGGATTGCCGAAAGGTAGAGCATGAGTCATATAGTAGATATGATGAACATGTTGATTGTTCGCCATTAAAGCTATATCAACTCTCGTGATGATCGGTTTTGATGTGGTGGATTTGGTTCGTGTGATCACTAAAACAATGTGAGGGATATTGTTTTGAGTGGGAGTTCACCTAGATTAATTTAATTATTAATTAGAACTCAATTTATCATAAACTAAATCAAAGTGAATTTGCATAGTTGTTGTAGTCATTGGCATCAGTTTACCACCTTGCGCTTAGTTATAATTGAGATGATAGAACTATAGAATTCTGGTTAGTTACTTTACGAACTGGTATCGTATTGTTTTGAAGTGTTAATCTAAAGTTTAAAAGTCCTATTGCAAACTTTCAGTAAGTTCCGGTTACTCCATGAAGTTTAATAATTGGTATTAAAACAAGAGTGACAATTCCAAAGTGTTAGTATATGAGTATCATGTTTGTCTCCATGATTCTTCATATTCAAAAGATTATCTTAATATCAAGGTTATCTAGGATCTGAAAGAGTTGTTTCAGAAACCATGATGTGTGGAAGATATTGTGATATCTGAAACGAAGTTTTGGTTACAACATGATAGAGTATAATATGGCAAAGTCATGTTCTCATGTTTGATGAGAATTTGCAAAAGGTTGGAGACACTAGTTGTCCTAATCTTCCAAAAGGGTTTTGGAGAGCAACATTATACTCGTGATTCACCGTTATAATCTAAAAGTAGCTTGGTCATGGACGATTCCATGATGAAGGTGAATATTTGATGTAGGTAAAATGTTTACTACGCCAAGAGATTACTAAAGAAAGGAATTTGAAAGAACACCAAACATTTGATAATGGTGATCTACTTCAAAGTGCAAGTCCAAAGACATTGGTATTTAACTATACACGCTTTGGACTATGTGTCATATGTATGACTCCACTATTGATGTTGATAGATTCTTTCAAACAGAAAAGGAAATACTGAAAGAGAATCTCATAAGTATATGGCAGAAAAGAAAAGACTAGAATTGTTCAGTTTAAAGTATATAGATGATATACATGTTATGGCTATATTCTTTGCTTATTAAACAATGTGGTTCTTAAGTACTTGATACTGAATTTGTTGGTATGAATCGTCATACGAAACAACACAATTCATGAACTACAATGGCCTAAGTAATTAGCAAAAGAATATGTGATGATGTTCATCGAGAACAAAATAAAGGGTTATTGTGTTGCTCGTTAAACATCAAAAGCTTGCTTTCAAGATTTGTTTTATCAGGTATTATGAGAACAAAAGGGTTGTTCAAATAATTGCCGTAATCCATAAAAGATGGATGATTCGCAAATCTCGTTGGAGACATCACATCCATAAAACTAGTGCTAAAAATGTCGAAAGACAAATTGATTGAAAGATCACTTAGGAAGTGACATCGCCGTTTAAATTATATTGGAAAGAAAACATGAAGAAACTCCATGTGGATGGAATTTTGGAGTCTTTTGATTTTTAATCAAATGACGTTTGTGAAACTTTCCCAGAGATAATTAAAACTTCGTTCATAGGCCAAAAAGGGAACGATGGACTAGCTTATTGGAACTTGTACATATTGTTGTACGAACTCCATTATGTGTAGTCAAGAGCGATGGATTTCAACTTCATATGCTTTCTCCGAAAATTTGAGTGAATATATGAATATTTACTTAATAAGGATGAAGTATGAAATATTTGAAAAGTTCAAAAGACTTTCAAGATGAAGTGCAAAATCATTGTAACAAGAATATAAATAGTTTATGATAAGATCATAAAGGAAGATATTTAAGTTACAAGTTTAGCATAATACCTAAGATTTAAGGAATCGTTCCGTGGATTTGCATTTCCCGAAACACCATAAGAGTATGGAGCGTTCGAGATATGTAATTGAACCTTGTTTGACATGGTAAGATCGAAGGTATAATTCATAAAACTGCTATTATATTTTAAAGATTAAAAGCTTTAGAGACTACCGTTTTCCACTGAAAAGAGCTTCATCATAATCCGCTGAAATGACACCATATAAGGTTATGGTTTGGGATAAAACCCAAGTAGTCCTTTCTTAAACATTGGTATGCTATGCATAAGAAAGATGTTTGCAACCAAAGTCGGATAAACCTGTCTTTGTATTACTGTTAAGTATTCCTCCATACACACCGGAGACAAAAGTGTTTGTCGCTAAGAACGTCAAGTTTCTTTGAGAAGGAATTTTTCGTGAAAAGTTAAGTGGGAGGACAATAGAACTTTGATAAGGTTAAAAGAACCTTAGCTATATGTGCAGAGTTGCGCAGCACCGAAAAGTGTTCCGGAGGCAGCAACAATGCTCATGGCTCACGTGCCTCAAAGGTTGTGGTCACGGAGGTCTAAGTTTCTATTGAACCAAGTAGGTCAAGTAAACAATCAAATACCAAGATTTGAGGTTGAATCATTATTTGAGAATAATGAAGACTACATGCAAAGAAGCGATGATGGGCCTGACTGGCCAAATGGTTTGAAGCCATAAAATCCGTGATAGTTCCATACACGAGAAATCAAGTTTTGAACTTGAAGGACCCTCGAGAAAGGTGTAAGACCTTACAGTTGTGTTTGGATCTATAAAGAAGTAGACATGGATGTTTCACATCTATGAAATAGTCGACATGTTGGGAAAAAGTTCACAGCAATGTTCAAAGGTTGACTATGACAAGATTTGATCTTTCATAGTGATATTTAGTCTAGACGGATTAATGTAGCAACCACTACATATAAATTTGTTATATGGTAGTTGAATAAACAAAACAAGTTCTTCTAATAGAATCGTTACCTAGGACATGTGCATAACACGGTCCATAGGGTTTTGTTAATTCAAAGGATGCTAAAAGCATATGCAAACTTCAATGGTTAAAGTGAGCATCGCGGAGTTGGAATCTTCATTGTGATGAAACTGTTAAAAGGAGTTTAAAAGTTCATTAGAGACGATGAAGATGCTTGCATTTGCAAGAAATTAAGTGGGAGCGCTAAGACATGTTTCTAATACATTATGTGGAAGACATATTGTTGATTGGAAATAATGTATCTTTTATTAACACATATTAAGAATTTCATCCCGATGAAAGACTTAGGCAAAACCCAAATATTTGGCATCAATAGACGCTAATATGGTTGTGCCAGAAGTACATAGACGAGATATTGAATGAGTTCAATATAGAAACTACAAGAAAAGGTTCTTATACGCAGAAAGGATTGAATGAGTTCAATGTTGATGATATATTCAAGTGTATTGGCACTTGGTAAGTGAAACAAAGATTCAAGTATAGTTTGATACTTGATGTATGAAATCACAAAGAGTATTTATATCAATCATACTGTGATATGTACAAATCCAGATATGTCCTATGCTATAAATATTATGAGCATATACCAGAATGATTCATAAGATGATCATTGGACGATAGTAAGGATATTCTTATGATCTTTTGGAAGAACTAAGAGTATATTATTTGTAGAAGTGACAAATAGATGGTTAGTTCATTGTAAAAGTACTACATTGATACTAGTTTTGTCACAAAGTACAAATTAAGTTTATCTCAATCTAAACTAAGGGTGGCACAATATAATGGAAAGTGAGTTCCATAATAGATTTGGATGAGTTCCAAAGTTAAGACATTGTGACAGATACTTCAACAAAAGGCTAAGTATATGACTGCTATTATAGCAGCAAAAGAGAGCATTTGTGTCAAGTAGTTTGTTATCAAACCAGGTGTAGTTCACAGCGGGATAATACTATGAAGATGTATTGTACGACAATATTGTCAACATGTTTTAACCCCAAAGAACTAAAGGTCACACCGAAATACCAAATTTATACAAAGCCATCTCATTAGAGAATGAGTGATGCGTAGAGACGCAAAGACATGCAATTACACACGGACCTGGAAGTGTCAGATCCGGAGATCAGTTGACCACTAGCAATCGTGTACATACACCACCGGAAAGTCATAGGTGTTGAATACACAAAGGTTTGAAACTAGATTATTGACTCTAGTGCAAGTGGGAGACTGTTGGAGATATGCCCAAGAGGCAATAATAAAGTGGTTATTATCATATCTTCATATTTATGATAAATGTTTACATACCATGCTATAATTGTATTAACAGGAAACATTAATACTTGTGTGATTTATAAACATAAAAGAGTCCCTAGTAAAGCCTCTTGTTAAACTAGCTTGTTGGTTAATATATGATCATTGTTTCCTGATCATGAACATAGAGATGTTATTAACAACAGGGTCATATCATTAGGAGAATGATGTGATGGACATACTCCTATAGATAAGCGTAGCATAAAGATCAAGTCATTTCAATAGTTCAATTGCTATATGCTTTCTGATACATAGTAACCTAATTCCTTCGACCATGAGATCATGCATATCACCTTTACTGGATGGATGCTTTGATGTCATCAAACACCACACCGTAACAGGTGGCTATAAAGGTGGCATTGAGTGTTCGGAAAGTATTGGTTGAAACACATGGATCAAGAGGGATTTGTCCATCCACATGACGGATAGATATTCTCTGGGCCCTCTCGGTGAAATGTCATCCAATTAGCTTGCAAGCATGTGACTTGGTCACAAGGGATCACATATCACGAACGAGAAAAGAGTACTTATCAGTAACGAGGTTGAACTAGGTATGCGGAGATACCGACGATCATAACCTCGGATAAGTAACATATCGTGAGACAAAGGGAAATTGGTATCGTATGTAAGTGGTTCATTCGATCGCAAAGTAATCGAGAAATATGTGGAGCCATATGAATTTCCAGATTCCTCTATTGGTTATTGTTAGAGAAGTGTCTCGATCATGTCCGCATAATTCACGAACCGTAGGGAGACACACTTAAGGATTGACGTTGTTTGAGTAGTTATGGTATTATGAGAAAGAGACCGAATGTTGTTCGAGTCTCGGATGGGATCCGGATATCACGAGGTGATCCGAATGGTCCGGAGAATAAGATTCATATAAGGAAAGTCCCGTTTGGAGTTGGGGAATGGTTCCGTGTTTTCATCGGGAACATTCTAGAAGGTCGGAATGTCCCACTCCGGAGGGGGAAGGTACATGAATGTGTCATTACATATTGGAATGATTGCATCATGTACTAAGTGTTCTCGCTGTCCAAAATAAAGGGTTTATTTAAATCCTAAATTGAAAAGTCAAACGGCTAGTTTGAAAGTCAAGCAGCAAGTTTTTGGAAAGTGGAAAGAGGAGGAAAAGAGGAAACCGAGTTGGGGAGGGAGACCTCCTCCAACCGGCGCCAACTCCAATGCCGAGTTGGGGAGGACTCCACTCCCTTCCTGGCCAGCCGACCCCTCCCACCTATATAAGGAGGCGGGGCTCCCTCCTCTACACACACACAAGTTCCTATCCTCTAAACTAAACCCTAGATCTAAACCCCGGTTTAGAGCTATTTCGCTTAGAGCCTTCTAATTGGTTTAGAGCCTTCTAATTGGTGTGTCTAATTACTAGACCACTAATAGCCTCTCTCATAAGCTCCACCATACTACGCACCGGCAAGCTGAAATGCCCTGCGGGATTTCCTCTACTTAGGTACCACGCCGTTGTCTTTCTTAGGAATCGCGAGGAGAGTGCTACAACCTCCACGCCTGCTGGAACAAGGGAGAGGAAGGTCTGTCGAAAACAGAATGTGTGACCGATTGGGAGCGCTTGCTGAACGTGGCGCTGGAAGGATCGTCTACGCGATCTTGAGATCGGAAAGAGTACGACTACATCACCCACGAGAATCTGCTCTCGTTAACCGCTTTGGAATCTTCGAGGGTGAGTTCCTCCATCGACTCGTTGCTACAATCTAGTAGATAGATCTTGGCTTGTTTGTTTGTATGCGGTAGAAATTTTTTGTTTTCCATGCTACGAACCCCTACAGAGGAATGTGAAGATGTGGAAATGGGATGTAGATACGACAACGAAGGCCAGTGATACACTTTGACAGGGACAATCCTACAATTGATGAGGGGACTGTCTTTGATAATGTGGAGGACTGCAGATATGCAGTTGCAACCTATGCAATCAGAGTTTGGTTCGAATTTATCATTGAAAAGAGCGACCAAAAGAGATTTAGGGTGCACTATAGGGAATGTAATGTGTGTAAATGGAGATTACATGTATCTCCAATGTGGGGTGGACACCCATTTCAGGTTGCAATAGATACATTTAGTTTCAGTCTTTCTCATATTTATTCTGCTGATAACTAGCTCTAAATTATTTGGATTCTTATTGAATGCAGATCAAAGTAAACACGAAGAAACACAACTGCCCTAATACTTCTTTAAGTGGTAAAATTAGACCGGCGACTACCAAGTGGATTGTTGCTACTGTACTTGACTGGGTGAGGCAAGATCATAACATTGGACTTGCTGAACTCAGAGCAAAGATTAGCAAAAAAATTAACGTTCTGATTCCTTACCACAGAGTCTTTGATGGGAAGGAGATGGCTCTAGACTTCATTCAAGGCAAGTGGAATGACAGTTTTCATATGTTGTATAGTTTCAAAGCTCAGGTAGAGAAAACATCACCTGGTAGTGTTGTTGACATCGATTACGAGGTTGTGAAAGGGAGAGAAAAGGTATCGAGGGGGGTATAAGGTGCAGATAAGATATGCTTCAGGAGATGTTTTGTCTGCCTGAAGGCATGCTGGAAGGGGTTCCTAGACGGCTGTAGGCCATACTTGGCAATAGGTGCAACTTCTTTAACACGGAAGTTTAGGGACATGTTGCTTCTGCTTATGCTTTGGACGCGCATAATTGGCTTCTACCCGTAGCTTATGCTGTTCTTGAGGGTGAATCAAATGAAAGCTGGACATGGTTCATGCAGAGACTACAGGAAGTAATTGGTCACCCTAAAGGCTTGGTGATACACACAGGTGCATCCGAGGGTCTTGAGAATGCTGTTGATGTTGTGTTTCATGGGGTTGAGCATAGGGAATGCATGCGGCACCTCGCTACTAACTTCACGAAGAAGTTCAAAGGAAAGATCTTTGAAGAGGAATTGTGGCGATCAGCATACACATACATCCCAAGCACGCATGCTACTTACTTGCAGAACATGTATGTAGTGTCAAAGGTGAAAAAATACCTTGAGGAACATCACACCAAGCTATGGGCCAGAAGCAAGTTTGGTGAGTTAAGCAAGGTGGATTTTGTATGCAATAATTTGGCAGAGAGTTTCAATGATAAGATTTCGGGCATGAAGACACTTGGAATTGTTATTTTGTTGGATGCAATAAGAAAGTGCATAATGGTGAATATATATTTAAGGCAAAGAATTTGTGCAAGAAAAATTTTAGGCCATAAAATAGTTCCAAAGGTGGTTATGTTACTGAATGCAAGAACCAGGGTAATGAGAACGATAAAGATGAGGGTGGTCAGAAGTTCCAGAACATTGGTTGTGGTTTTGCAGAATACAAGCGTGAAAGTGAACGGAGGTACACTGTAGACATTGGAAACAAGACTTGTTCATGCGCAAAGGGTGACATCGGGTCCGCCATGTCACCATGCAATTTACTTCATCTTAAAGCTTAGAGGTAATGGAGCTGAAATAGAGAACTATGTCGACAACTATTTCTCCGTGGATAAGTTTGCTGCAACTTATGCAGAAAACGTACCACCTATGGCCGATGAAAATGATTGGGAGATTGTCGATCCAGGGTTCAAACTTCAACCACCAGTTCTTAGGAGGCCACCTGGGAGGCCTAGAAAGCTAAGGATCAAAGCCTCCACCAATAAAGGTCTAAGGCTGGGAGCTAGGAAAAGGAAATGCGGACGTTGTGGCGGATTCGGCCATATCAAGAGGTTGTGCAAAAACCCAGTTACACATGCTATTGTCCCTATTCACACTCCGGTAGCAGAAAATGAGGCTTCTCAGCCAGAACTGGCGGAAGAGCAGCACGAAGACGATGATGAGCACTCGGAGGAAAACATACGTAAGCAGCCAATTTATGAAGAAGTGGAGGTGCCGGCGAGAAAAGGGTGTGAAAAGAAACAAAAGGGTAAGCGGAACGGGGAGGAAAGGACAAATAATGGAGGTGTATTAGAATATGAAGAAGTTGCAGGGGTGATTGAGGATGTTCTTGAGGATCTTTCGGCAAACTGCAGGAGAAATAATAAATCCCTGCCAATTTCATCTTTGTACGATTCTCCAGATGAAAGGTAAGCTTAAAAATTGTTTTATTTGCCATTTTATCATTTTTTTATCCTCATCAACTAATGCTTAATGCAACGTGGGCTAGCAGACTAATAAGAGGAGCAGAAAGATGCAGGCATAGTAACGTCATATGTTGAATTATATCATTGAAACTAAACTAGATGTGTCGTGTTTATTTATATCTGGCAACGCGTTATGCGTGATAAGTCATGTGGACCAGATTACATTTTTTTAAATATTATTACATTAATTTTTTACCTGCGTTTGGACGTGGCTACTACTTCCCATCTCCCTTGCATTCCCATCTCCTCTGGCGCACTCCAGAATTATGGCTGTGCCATCAAGTAGCAGAGTCAGCGTATTGTCCCATCAGGTGTGAACGCAATGACTTTGTTTGTTCAGAATTTGACGACTTTTGATTAGTTTGAAAGACAGAGAAACCTAAAACATGTATCTAGACATGTTTTGGGTATAGACACATTTATTAAATATCTAAAAAAACTAAGTCAGTTCTATCTGGACAGGAGTAGTACACTATTACAACACGCTCGATCCCTTCTCCTCAGGCGCACTCCAAATTACGGCCGTGCCATCAAGTGCTGGGAGCAGAGTCAGTGTATTGTCCCATCAGATATGCCAGGGAACGCGCGAACTTTATTTTTAGGATTGGACGAGTTTCGATCGAATAGTTTCAAAGACAAAGACAACTAAAACATGGGCAACATATATAGATTATGACGATAATCGGCCATGACTCAGGTGACCCAGATCCAAAGAGCGCATTAGGATACCATACATAGATTTAATTTATGCTTAAGTGGCCCTAATCGACTATGACGCTCCTGCAGTCTCCATCATTGACGACATTGTCCGCGTCGCCGCTAGCCTCCTCCACGTCGGAATCGATGCCGATGTTCCCGGCAGCGTTCCTGCTCCTCATGGATTCTTCATGGCGCGCTGCATCGATAACGGTGGAGGTCATACGCCCAGGCACTACCCAGAAGCGCTGCCTCCCTTCGGGGTTGCGCAGATCCGGGTGGATCTCCCGCCGGTGGGTTCCGCATAGCTCAATCAACGCGTGCTCCTTCTTGAACAGCTTTCGCCAGTACGCGCTCGTACGCGAGTACCGCGCCATTGCCCTCTTCCACTCTGACAGCTGGCAGCAGCGCTCCTCGATCTGCCTCGCCAACGCGTTGTCACGCAAGAGCGGCGCGACAAGAACCCCGGCGTAGCTGAGCTCGAAGCCGACCGGAAGCCTCGCTAACGGCGGAGCAAGTATGTCGTAGTGGGCGAACATCTGAGCCTCATGCAAGCTGAGTTTGGGCCTCTCCCTCTCCATGGCGATGAAGGAACATGATCTGATTTTAGGCCCCGAGGTTAAGGGGATAAGGGCAAGGACGTAGGCCCAGCGTAGTTGCCACAGCCAATCAGTTCGCAGAACAGACTTCTCGCGGATCGCCCTCGCGAAGGACATCACTATCGTCCAAGCACCCCGATCCAAGGGCGCCTAACAATAGGGGATCGGGTCTTCTAGAAGCCCAGAGCGGTTGCTGGTTAGTTCTGCATCCCGATTGTTTGTGGCCAACGGCGGTAGTTGAAAATAATACACATTTCAATGACACTAGTAGATCCATGTGTGGTGTCTAAAGAGAACACACATCCAATGACTGTAACACCCTCGAATCGGCCCTATGCAGATTTCAGCCCTTTCCGCCAAACCCGCATAGAAACGATTCAAGGACGCCCACCAGGCACTTTCGTGCGGGTGGAAAACAAAGTAATAACATTACACAACAGTCCTCGATGGGACCCACATAACATATATATATATACAGCACGACTCCAAGATTCAAGAATACAGATATAATATACATAGATCCAAATCACCTCGAAATGGTAGAGCGTCCGACTACGGACAAGATGCAAATGGGGCTAAGAGCCCTGAAGAATAACCAATGGCGTCCATAACTCGCCAGCCAAGCCGGAAGGTAACCGCTAACGCCGATCACAAACCTGCTAAAACAAAAGGTGTTGACAAAGGCAAAGGAAAAGAGGCGTCAAGATCGAGGCCATTACAGCGAGGCTAGAATTTGGCGGCTCTCGCCTACATAGGTATGGTGGGCTGAAGCGGCAGCGCAGCGGACCTAAATAACCTATAGAGACTCGATTCAACTGGCGGTTATCAGAGAGGGATAAGAAAGACCTATTCGGATCCAACCTGAAGCTAACACCAAACAAACCCATCCTGGTATTTCCCCCTCGAGACCAAACGAGGAAGTCGGGCCAAGGAACTCACACAGTTGGCAATTTTACTCATTCCGTTATAGTTGCAGCAATTACTAATCAGATATAGATAGCATGAGTCATCCTGATAGCATAAGTAGTGGGATGTTTTAGTTAACATTCCGTTGTAGTTGGAACATTTGCTAGTCAGATATAATTGTCCTGAGAAATCCCAAAACCCAGCATTTGTTGGCACTTTTATCACATTCCATTGGAGTTGTAATACTTACTAGGCAGGTATAGTATGACACAGCTCACCACAGATCCACCAGTTGTTGGCATTTTTATTATCCATTCCATTATAGTTGCATCTGCTTACTAGTCACATATTAAGTCAAATTTATAGCACTACTTTAGTTATGCTTGTCTATGATCGAGATACTATGCTCCAAGTCGTACATAACCCGGACACGACTTTCAGAAAGTTTTACCCTGCAGGGGTGCACAAATAGCAACACACACTCGATCAACCTCGGAAAAACCAACTCAAAACCCAACGAGGCTTTCACGACAAAGCGATCACAGGATTCATAAATATTTCAGGGGGCCACCCCATTAAGCTACCCGCAACGAAGTTGGCCGGCTCCGAGACGGACCCAAGGTTTGCGCCAATGGTTGTAAACGACTAGGAACCCGAAAGTGTGACTGGGCTTGTCGATACCGCGAAAACACTCGCCAATCCTAAACAGTACAGGTGCTCCACGCACAATCGTAAATAAAGCAGTAAAGCATGGCATAAGTACAGGATAGTAATAAAGCCCCGAACTACTTTGTGGCCCCAAGAAATAGAAATGAATCAAGCTCTGGCTCAGGGGGGTCCATAAGGCCTCCCAGATGTGGATAGTGCGAAAAATCAAGGAACATGTATCAAGTACTCAGGGTCCTACGGGACACAAGTGAGCGTGGAAGAACCAAATAACATCTATTGCCCACCGATGCCTCTGCATTAGTTATATCTAGCAATTTATTAGTTGTATTTAAAGTCATGATCATCTCCACCAGTAAGCATCTGCCAGCATTTCAACAACTGTGGTACTTGACAACACGAGATCGCACCTGAGCAAGCAGCTACGACTCGCAAGGCCAGCTATCTACCAAACACGGGTGATAGGAGGTGTCCAAGGCAATATAGAGGCTGCATGGTATATAACTGGTGTTCGGAAACTAAAGCATCGCGACACGGATAGCAATAGATCAACAGGAGGAAATAAGGACTATAAATGCAAAATAGGTAGAAGGGGAAGAGATGCTACTTTGGGAAACAACATCAAGGTTCATATCCGGAGAACTTGTCGATACTCGCATCAACTCATCAGCCTAATCCGCGAAGAAGCAAACACTAGAACAAACACCGGATGCACTATTTAATACTACGGCAGAAGATCCGGCATGATTATGATATGATGCATGACATGGCAAAGACGCGGTGCAATTAGGCACTATTAAGCGGAACCGGGGTCCCAACAATTAATTATATGGTTCAAGTTATTTAACTACCCTGCAATTTAAATGTTGTATTAACAGGGCGAAACATGGCATCGGTTCGCTACACCAATTTAAATGGAGTCCGGAATAGGACAAAAGTATCCCGCATATTGACTCCATATTTAATTATGAGATGAATCGGCATAATGCCCCCAGACCACATGATATGCATGCGAGATGAACAAATAATATGCAACAAGTTTTATATATATCATTTATGACAGTGGATCCATATGTGGTATGTGAAAGAACACATGCAATGACAAAAGAACACACATGCAATGACAGGATCCATGTGGTATGTGAAAAGAACACACATGCAATGACTGGTTGTTGTTAAAAAAGAACACACATGCAATGACACTGTGGATCCATGGTGGTTGTATCAAAAGAACACACATGCAATGACACTGTGGATCCATATGTGGTATGTGTGAAAAGAACACACATGCAATGACTCTTGGTTGTTGTTAGTAAAAAGAACACACATGCAATGACACTGTGGATCCATGTGTGGTATGTGAAAAGACACATGCAATGACTCGTTGTTGAACACAAAGAAACATCCATGATCACACACATCCAATGTGTGGAAAAGAACACACATGCAATGACACTGGGATCCATATGGTATGTGAAAAGAACACACATGCAAAATGACTCGTTGTTGTTAGTAAAAAGAACACACATGCAATGACACTGGATCCATGGTGGTAAGAGAACACACATGCAATGACACTGGTGGATCCATATGTATGTGAAAAGAACACACATGCAATGACTCTGGTTGTTGTTAGTGAAAAGAACACACATGCATGACACAGTGGATCCATGTGTGGTAAGAGAGAACACACATGCAATGACCATGTTGTTGTAGAAAAGAACACACATGCAATGACATGGTGGATCCATAGTGGTAAAAGAACACACATGCAATGACACTGGTTGTTGTTAAAAAGAACACACATGCAATGACTTAAGGTGGATTGTGAAGAACACACATGCAATGACACTGTGGATCCATAGGTGGTATGTGAAAAGAACACACATGCAATGACTGGTTGTTAGTAAAAAGAACACACATGCAATGACACTGGGATCCATGTGGTCTATGAAGAGACACATTTCACAACATGGATCCATATGGTATGTAAAAAAGAACACACATGCAATGACTGTTGTTAGTAAAAGAACACACATGCATTGACACTGATCCATATGTGGTATGTGAAAAGAACACACATGAAATGACTCAAGCAGAAAGGTAAAAGAACACACATTCAATGACACTGGTGGATCCATGTGCATGAAAATAACACATGAATGATCACGTTACACATTAAACACAAGCATTAGGACACTGGTGGATCCATAGGTGGTATGTGTGAAAAAGAACACATTCAATGACTCAAAGTTGTTAAGTGCCAAAAGAACACACATGCACGACACTGTGGATCCATAGGTGGATTGTGAAAAGAGCACACATGCACGACACTGGTGGATCCATGTGATTGTGAAGATAACACACATGCAAATGACACCGGGGGATCCACATGTAAGGTGGGAGAAGAATAGCTAAATGACGCCACTGTTACAGGTAAAACGAAGACACATGCAATGACACATGTGGATTCCATAGGTGGGATTGTGAAAAGAAGCACACATGCAATGACATTGGTGGGATTCATATGTGGTATGTGAAAAGAAACACACATGCAAGGACTTCCTCTAGTTAAGCAGTAGGTTAAAAGAGTATACATGCAATGACATTCTAGGAATTCATGTGTGGTCTCTCAAGAGAACACACATTTCAATGACATCAAACTACGGATCCATATGTATGTGAAAAGAACACACACGGCCAATTCTCGTTGTTGTTACTAAAAATAACACACATGCAAGGACACTCAGGATCCATATGTGGATTCTGAAAAGAGCACACATGCACGACACTGTGGATCCATGCGTACCCGGGATTGTGAAGAATACATGTCAATGACACAAGGGATCTATGTGGTATGTGAGAAAAAACACACATGAAATTACTCCCTAGGTTAAGGTCATAGTAAAAAGAACACACATGCAATGACACTGTGGATCCATAGGTTGATTGTAAAAGAGAACACATGCTGAAGTGACACTTGTGGGATCTATATGGTAGGTGTGAAAAGAACACACTATGCAATGACTCAAATTGTTGTTACTAAAAAGAACACACATGCAATGACACTTGTGGATCCATAGGTATGTAAAAGAACAAATGCGATTTCTAATGACTCAAGGTCCATATGTGTGTTAGTAAAAGAACACACATGTGAGTTCATTGTTATAGTAAAAAAGAACAATGACACTGCTGGATCCATAGGTGGATCTGTAGTGTAAGCACACATGCAATGATCGTGGGTTACATAGGCATGAAAAGAATACATGACTCCAAGCACGTGCAAAAATGCCACATGCAATGATACTGGTGGATCTCTTAGGGATTGTGAAAAGAGCATACATGCAATGACACTTGTAACTGCATATGTGGTATGTGAAAAGAACACATGCACATGACCTGCAAATTGTTATTGAAAAGAACATACACATGTAATGACATCATGGATCCATGTGTCTCAGAAGAACACACATTTCAATGACAATCAGGTGGATCCATATGTGGTATGTGGAAGAATCATTAATACGTAATGACTCACAGTTGTTAGATAAAAAGAAACACACATGCAATGGGACTCTGGGATCACATACGTATGTCAAAAGAACACATATGCAATGACACAGGTGGATCTTATAGGTGGTATGTGAAAAGAACAAATATTTCAATGACACTGTGCTCCATAGTTGGACGTGAAAAAAGAACATATGCAATGACACCGGTGGATCCATAGGTGGATTGTGAAAGAGCATGCAATGACTCGTTGTTACATTACTAAAAAGAACACAAGGCGCAATGACATCAGGATCTTAGGTGGATTGTAAAAGAGCAATACATGCAATGACATCAGGACCAAGGCGGGTATGTAAAAGAACACACATGCAATGACTCGCTATTGTTAGTGATTAGAGCAGCGGCAATGACATCTGTAACGCATGTGGTCACCAAGAGAATGAAGCATTTCAATGACACTGTGGACCCATATGTATGTGAAAAGAAGGCATAATGACTTGCTGTTACTAAAACAACACATGTTACTGACACTGGTGGATCCATAGGTGGTATGTGAAAGAACACATTTCAATGACTGCTGAAAGGTTACTAAAAAGAACACACATGCAATGACACTGGTGGATCCATAGTGATTGTGAAAAGACACATATGCAAGAGCACACATGCAATGACACCTGTGGGATCCATGTGTGGATTGTGAAGAGGACACATGCAATGACACTGGTGGATCCATGTGGTGAAGGTGAGAAGAAGAATACTAAATGACGCCAAAGCTGTTGTTAGTAAAAAGAATACATGCAATGACACAGACTCCATAGGTGTGATTGGGAAAAGAGCACATGCAATGACATTGGTGGATCTATATGTGGTATGTGAAAAGAACACACATGCAATGACTTCTAGTTGTTGTTAGAAAGATTGCTACATGCAAATACATCAGGAATTCATGTGGTCTTCAAGAGAACACATGCCATTTAAATGACACTGCAATTCATATGTGTATGAAAAGAACACATGCAATGACCTCAAGTTGTTGTTACTAAAAACAAATACACATGCAATGACACTTGTGGATCCATAGGATTCTGAAGACACATGTAATGACACTATGGATCCATGTGGATTTGTGAAGAGACACACATGCAACAGACAATCGTGGATCCATATGTGGTATGTGAGAAAACAACAAGAAATGACTCTAGTTGTTGTTAGTAAAAGAACATACATGCAATGTATTGGTGGATCCCAGGTGGATTGTAAAAGAGCACACATGCTATGACACTTGTGGATCCATGGTATGTGAAAAGAAGAACACACATGCAATGACTCAGCTTTACAGTAGTGAAAGAATATACATGCAATGACACTAGTGGATCGATCTGTGGGTCTCAGAGAAAATAATATTTCAACAAAACTGTGGATCCATATGTGGTATGTGAAAGAACACACATGCAATGACTCTGGTTGTTGTTACAAAAAGAATACACATGTAATGACTCAGCCATCCGCTTATGGTGGGCGTGAAAAGAACAAATACTCTAAAATGACTTCCGTCATAGTAAAAAGAACACACATGCAATGACATCATGGACTACAGGTGATTGTGAAAAGAGCACACATGCAATGACTGTACAGCAGCATTTAAAAAAGAACATACATGCAATGACACTGTGGATCTCTTAGTGGATTGGGGAAAAGAGCACACATGCAATGACACAGGATCTACATAAAAGTGTGTGAAAAGAACACATGCAATGACTCCAAATTGTTATTGGAAAAGAAATATGGGAATGACACTGTTGGATCCATGTGGTCTCTGTAAAAAAACACACATTTCAATGACACTGTGGATCTTATGTGTATGTGAAAAGGAAATGGTTGCCACGCAATGACTGTTACTTCCAAAAAACAAGGCAATGACACAGGGATCTAGCAGGTGGTATGTGAAAAGAACAAACATTTTCAATGACTTGTTGTTGTTAGTAAAAAGAACATGAAGGAAACAGGATCCATAGGTGGATTGTAGTATATATATGCACGACACTGTGTGGAACTACATGTGGTATGTGAAAAGAAAGTCAATACATGCAATGACTTATTGTTAGATGGAGCATGTTACGTAATGACATCAGGACTGCATGTGTGGTCACCAAGAGAATACATATTTATCGACATCAGTGGATCCATATGTGGTATGTGAAAATAACACACATGCAATGATTTGCTGCTACACAAAACACACACAAGCAATGACACTGTGGATTCATAGGTGGTATGTGAAAAGAATGGTCACATTTCGTCGACTGCTTGTTACATTAAAAAAGAACACATGCAATGACAACGGTATCCAATAGGTGGATTGGGTAGTGTATACGCAATACACCGTGGATCCATGTGATTGTAAGATAACACACACAGACACTGTGGATCCATATGTGGTATGCAGAAAGAAGGTTGCTAAATGACGCCATTGTTGTTAGTAAAAAGAACACATGTAATGACATGTGGATCCAGGTGACGGTGAAAAGAGCAATATGCAATGACATTGGTGGATCTGGTGTAAGGGAAAAGAACACATGCATGCAATGACTGAAGTTGTTAGTGAAAAGAGAAGGCATGCAAATACATCAGAATTCAAGTGTGGCCTCTCAAGAGAACATTGCTACCCTGTACCCAGACACCGTGTGGATCCATATGCAGAAAAGAACACACATGCAATGACTCTGGTTGTTGTTAGTAAAAAGAGCACACATGCAATGACACTGGTGGATCCATATGTGGTATGTCAAAAGAACACACATGCAATGACTCCAGTTGTTGTTAGTGAAATGAACACACATGCAATGACACTAGTGGATCCATGTCTGGTCTCTAAAGAGAACACACCTTTGAAGGACACTGGTGGACCCATATGTGGTATGTGAAAAGAACAGTCATGAAATGACTCAGTTGTTGTTAGTAAAAAGAACACACATGCAATGACACTGGTGGATCCATAGGTGGATTATGAAAAGAGAACACATGCAATGACACTGGTGGATCCATATGTGGTATGTAAAAAGATAACACATGCAATGACTCCAGTTGTTGTTAGTGAAAAGAACATACATGCAATGACACTGGTGTATCCATGTGTGGTCTCTGTAGAGAACACACATTTCAATGACATTGGTAGATCCATATGTGGTATGTGAAAAGAACACACATGCAATGACTCCAGTTGTTGTTAGTGAAAAGAACACATATGCAATGACACTGGTGGATCCATATGTGGTATGTGAAAAGCACACACATGCAATGACTCCAGTTGTTGTTAGTGAAAAGAACATGCATGCAGTGACACTGGTGGATCCATGTGTGGTCTCTAAAGAGAACACACCTTTCAATGACACTGGTGGATGCATATGTGGTATGTGAAAAGAACAGTCATGAAATGACTCAGTTGTTGTTAGAAAAAAGAACACACATGCAATGACACTGGTAGATCCATAGGTGGATTATGAAAAGAGAACACATGCAATGACACTGGTGGATCCATATGTGGTATGTAAAAAGAACACACATGCAATGACTCCAGTTGTTGTTAGTGAAAAGAACATACATGCAATGACACTGGTGGATCCATGTGTGGTCTCTGTAGAGAACACACATTTCAATGACATTGGTGGATCCATATGTGGTATGTGAAAAGAACACACATGCAATGACTCCAGTTGTTGTTAGTGAAAAGAACACACACGCAATGACACTGGTGGATCCATATGTGGTATGTGAAAAGAACACACATGCAATGACTCCAGTTGTTGTTAGTGAAAAGAACACACATGCAATGACACTGGAGGATCCATGTGTGGTCTCTAAAGATAACACACATTTCAATGACACTGGTGGATCCATATGTGGTATGTGAAAAGAACAGTCATGAAATGACTCAGTTGTTGTTAGTAAAAATAACACACATGCAATGACACTGGTGGATCCATAGGTGGATTATGAAAAGAGAACACATGCAATGACACTGGTGAATCCATATGTGGTATGTAAAAAGAACACACATGTAATGACTCCAGTTGTTGTTAGTGAAAAGAACATACATGCAATTACACTGGTGGATCCATGTGTGGTCTCTGTAGAGAACACACATTTCATTGACACTGGTGGATCCATATGTGGGGGATATGTGAAAAGAACACACATGCAATGACTCCAGTTGTTGTTAGTGAAAAGAACACACATGGAATGACACTGGTGGATCCATAGGTGGTACGTGAAAAGAACACACATTTCAATGACTCTGGTTGTTGTTACTAAAAAGAACACACATGCAATGACACTGGTGGATCCATAGGTGGATTGTGAAAAGAGCACACATGCAATGACACTGGTGGATCCAGATGTGGTATGTCAAAAGAACACACACGCAATGACTCCAGTTATTGTTAGTGAAAAGAACATACATGCAATGACACTGATGGATCCATGTGTGGTCTCTAAAGAGAACACACATTTCAATGACTCTGGTTGTTGTTAGTAAAAAGAACACACATGTAATGACACTGGTGGATCCATGTGTGGTCTCTGAAGAGAACACACATGAAATGACTCTGGTTGTTGTTAGTAAAAAGAGCACACATGCAATGACACTGGTGCATTCATGTGTGGATTGTGAAGAGAACACACATGCAATGACACTGGTGGATCCATGTGTGGTATGTGAGAAGAACAGTCATGAAATGACTCCAGTTGTTGTTAGTAAAAAGAACACACATGCAATGACACTGGTGAATCCATAGGTGGATTGTGAAAAGAGCACACATGCAATGACACTGGTGGATCCATCTGTGTTATGTGAAAAGAACAGACATCCAATGACTCCAGTTGTTGTTAGGGCAAATAACATACATGCAATAACACAGGTGGATCCATGTGTGGTCTCTAAAGAGAACGCACATTTCAATGACACTGGTCGATCCATATGTGGTATGTGAAAAGAACACACATGCAATGACTCCAGTTGTTGTTAGTAAAAAGAACACACATGCAATGACACTAGTGGATCCATGTGTGGTCTCTGAAGAGAACACACATTTCAATGACACTGGTGGATCCATATGTGGTATGTGAAAAGAACACACACGCAATGACTCCAGTTGTTAGTAAAAAGAACACACATGCAATGACACTGGTGGATCCATGTGTGGTCTCTAAAGAGAACACACATGCAATGACTCTAGCAGTGGTTAATGAGAAGAACACACATGCAATGACACTAGTGGATCCATGTGTGGTATGTGAAAAGAACAAACATGCAATGACTCCAGTTATTGTTAGTGAAAAGATAACACATGCAATGACACTGGTGGATCCATATGTGGTATGTGAAAAGAACACACATGCAATGACTCCAGTTATTGTTAGTGAAAAGAACATACATGCAATGACACTAGTGGATCCATGTGTGGTCTCTGAAGAGAGCACACATTTCAATGACTCTGGTTGCTGTTAGTAAAAAGAACACACATGCAATGACACTGGTGGATCCATGCGTGGTCTTTGAAGAGAACATACATGCAATGACACTGGTTGCTGTTACTAAAAAGAACACACATGCAATAACACTGGTGGATCCATGTGTGGATTGTGAAGAGAACACACATGCAATGACACTGGTGGATCCATAGGTGGTATGTGAGAAGAACAACCATGAAATGACTCTGGTTGTTGTTAGTAAAAAGAACACACGTGCAACGACACTGGTGGATCCATAGGTGGATTGTGAAAAGAGCAAATATGCAATGACACTGGTGGATCCATATGTGGTATGTGAAAAGCACACACATGCAATGACTCCATTTGTTGTTAGTGAAAAGAACATGCATGCAGTGACACTGGTGGATCCATGTGTGGTCTCTGAACAGAACACACATGCAATAACTCTGGTTGTTGTTAGTAAAAAAGCACACATTCAATGACATTGGTGGATCCATGTGTGGATTGTGAAGAGAACACACATGCAATGACACTGGTGGATCCATAGGTGGTATGTGAGAAGAACAGTCATGAAATGACTCTGGTTGTTGTTAGTTAAAAGAACACACATGCAATGACACTGGTGGATCCATGTGTGGTCTCTGAACAGAACACACATGCAATAACTCTGGTTGTTGTTAGTAAAAAAGCACACATTCAATGACATTGGTGGATCCATGTGTGGATTGTGAAGAGAACACACATGCAATGACACTGGTGGATCCATAGGTGGTATGTGAGAAGAACAGTCATGAAATGACTCTGGTTGTTGTTAGTAAAAAGAACACACATGCAATGACACTGGTGGATCCATAGGTGGATTGTGAAAAGAGCACACATGCAATGAAACTGGTGGATCCATATGTGGTATGTGAAAAGAACACACATGCAATGGCTCCAGTTGTTGTTAGTGAAAAGAACACACATGCAATGACACCGGTGGATCCATAGGTGGATTGTGAAAAGAGCACACATGTAAATGACACTAGTGTATCCATATGTGTTATGTGAAAAGAACACACATGCAATGACTCCAGTTGTTGTTAGTGAAAATACACGCATGCAATGACACTGGTTGATCCATGTGTGGTATCTAAAGAGAACACACATTTCAATGACACTGGTGGATCCATATGTGGTATGTGAAAAGAACAGTCATGAAATGACTCGGTTGTTGTTAGTAAAAAGAACACACATGCAATGACACTGGTGCATCCATAGGTGGATTATGAAAAGAGAACACATGCAATTACACTAGTGGATCCATATGTGGTATGTGAAAAGAACACGCATGCAATGACTCCAATTGTTGTTAGTGAAAAGAACATACATGCAATGACACTGGTGGATCCATATGTGGGGGATAGGTGAAAAGAACACACATGCAATGACTCCAGTTGTTAGTGTAAAGAACACACATGCAATGACACTGGTGGATCCATAGGTGGTATGTGAAAAGAACACACATTTCAATGACTCTGGTTGTTGTCACTAAAAAGAACACACATGCAATGACACTGGTGGATCCATAGGTGGATTGTGACAAGAGCACGCATGCAATGACACTGGTGGATCCATATGTGGTATGTGAAAAGAACACACATGCAATTACTCCAGTTGTTGTTAGTGAAAAGAACATAGATGCAATGACACCGGTGGATCCATGTGTGGTCTCTGAAGAGAACACACATTTCAATGACTCTGGTTGTTGTTAGCAAAAAGAACACACATGCAATGACACTGGTGGATCCATGTGTGGTCTCTAAAGAGAACACACATGCAATGACTCTGGTTGTTGTTAGTAAAACGAGCACACATGCCATGACACTAGTGGATCCATGTGTGGATTGTGAAGAGAACACACATGCAATGACACTGGTGGATCCATAGGTGGTATGTGAGAAGAACAGCCATGAAATGACTCCAGTTGTTATTAGTAAAAAGAAGACACATGCAATGACACTGGTGGATCCATAGGTGGATTGTGAAAAGAGCACACATGTAATGACACGGGTGGATCCATATGTGGTATGTGAAAGGAACACACATGCAATGACTCCAGTTGTTGTTAGTGAAAAGAACATACATGCAATGACACTGGTGGATCCATGTGTGGTCTCTGAAGAAAACACACATTTCAATGACACTAGTGGATCCATATGTGGTATGTGAAAAGAACACACATGCAATGACTCTGGTTGTTCTTAGTGAAAAGAACACACATGCAATGACACTGGTGGATCCATAGGTGGTATGTGAAAAGAACACACATTTCAATGACTCTGGTTGTTGTTACTAAAAAGAACACACATGCCATGACACTGTTGGATCCGTAGGTGGATTGTGAAAAGAGCACACATGCAATGACACTGGTGGATCCATATGTGGTATGTGAAAAGAACACACATGCAATGACTCCAGTTGTTGTTAGTGAAAAGAACATACATGCAATGACACTGGTGGATCCATGTCTGGTCTCTGAAGAGAGCACACATTTCAATGACTCTGGTTGTTGTTTGTAAAAAGAACACACATGCAATGACACTGGTGGATCCATGTGTGGATTGTGAAGAGAACAGACATGGAATGACACTGGCTGTTGTTACTGAAAACAACACACATGCAATGACACTGGTGGATCCATGTGTGGACTGTGAAGAGAACACACATGCAATGACACTGGTGGATCCATAGGTGATATGTGAGAAGAATAGCCATGAAATGACTCTGGTTGTTGTTAGTAGAAAGAACACACATGCAATGACACTGGTGGATCCATAGGTGGATTGTGAAAAGAGCACACATGCAATGACACTGGTGGATCCGTATCGTATTGAAAAGAACACACATGCAATGACTCCAGTTGTTGTTAGTGAAAAGAACATACATGCAATGACACTGGTGCATCCATGTGTGGTCTCTGAAGAGAACACACATTTCAATGACTCTGGATGTTGTTAGTTAAAAGAACACACATGCAATGACACTGGTGGATCCATGTGTGGTCTCTGAAGAGAACACACATGCAATGACTCTGGTTCTTGTTAGTAAAATAGCACACATGCAATGACACTTGTGGATCCATGGGTGGATTGTGAAGAGAACACACATGCATTGACACCGGTGGATCCATAGGTGGTATGTGAGAAGAACAGTCATCCAATGACTCTGGTTGTTGTTTGTAAAAAGAACACACATGCAATGACACTGGTGGATCCATAGGTGGATTGTGAAAATAGCACACATGCAATGACAATAGTGGATCCATATCTGTTATGTGAAAAGAACACACATGCAATGACTCTAGTTGTTGTTAGTGAGAAGAACACACATGCAATGACACCGGTGGATCCATAGGGGGATTGTGAAAAGAGCACACATGCAAATGACACTGGTGGATCCATATGTGGTATGTGAAAAGAACACACATGCAATGACTCCAGTTGTTGTTAGTGAAAAGAACACACATGCAATGACACTGGTGGATCCATGTGTGGTCTCTAAAGAGAACACACATTTCAATGACACTCGTGGATCCGTATGTGGTATGTGAAAACAACAGTCATGAAATGAGTCAGTTGTTGTTAGCAAAAAGAACACACATGCAATGACACTGATGGATCCATAGGTGGATTATGAAAAGAGCACACATGCAATGACACTGGTGGATACATATGTGGTATGTGAAAAGCACACACATGCAATGACTCCAGTTGTTGTTAGCGAAAATAACATACATGCAATGACACTGGTGGATCCATGTGTGGTCTCTGTAGAGAACACACATTTCAATGACACTGGTGGATGCATATGTGGGGGATATGTGAAAAGAACACACATGCAATGACTCCAGTTGTTGTTATTGAAAAGAACACACATGCAATGACACTGGTGGATCCATAGGTGGTATGTGAAAAGAACACATTTCAATGACTCTGGTTGTTGTTACTAAAAAGAACACACATGCAATGACACTGGTGGATCCATAGGTGGATTGTGAAAAGAGTACACATGCAATGACACTGGTGGATCCATATGTGGTATGTGAAAAAACACACATGCAATGACTCCAGTTGTTGTTAGTGAAAAGAACATACATGCAATGACACCGATGGATCCATGTGTGGTCTTTGAAGACAACACACATTTCAATGACACTGGTGGATCCATATGTGGTATGTGAAGAACACACATGCAATAACTCTGGTTGTTGTTAGTGAAAAGAGCACACATGCAATTACACTGGTGGATCCATATGTGGTATGTGAAAAGAACACACATTTCAATGACTCTGGTTGTTGTTACAAAAAAGAACACACATGCAATGACACTGGTGGATCCATAGGTGGATTGTGAAAAGAGCACACATGCAATGACACTGGTGGATCCATATGTGGTATGTGAAAATAACACACATGCAATGACTCCAGTTGTTGTTAGTGAAAATAACATACATGCAATTACACTGGTGGATCCATGTGTGGTCTCTGAAGAGAGCACACATTTCAATGACTCTGGTTGTTGTTAGTAAAAAGAACACAAATGCAATGACACTGGTGGATCCATGTGTGGTCTCTGAAGACAACACACATGCAATGACACTGGCTGTTCTTTCTAAAAACAACACACATGTAATGACACTGGTGGATCCATGTGTGGATTGTGAAGAGAACACACATGCAATGAAACTAGTGGATCCATAGGTGGTATGTGAGAAGAACAGCCATGAAATGACTCTGGTTGTGTTAGTAAAAAGAACATACATGCAATGACACTGGTGGATCCATAGGTGGATTGTGAAAAGAGCACACATGCAATGACACTGGTGGATCCATATGTGGTATGTGAAAATAACACACATGCAATGACTCGAGTTGTTGTTAGTGAAAAGAACATACATGCAATGACACTGGTGGATCCATGTGTGGTCTCTGAAGAGAACACACATTTCAATGACTCTGGTTGTTGTTAGTTAAAAGAACACACATACAATGACACTGGTGGATCCATGTGTGGGGTCTGAAGAGAACACACATGCAACGACTCTGGTTGTTGTTAGTAAAAAGAGCACACATGCAATGACACTGGTGGATCCATGTGTGGATTGTGAAGAGAACACACATGCGATGACACTGGTGGATCCATAGGTGGTATGTGCGAAGAACAGTCATGAAATGACTCTGGTTGTTGTTAGTAAAAAGTACACACATGCAATGACACTGGTGGATCCATAGGTGGATTGTGAAAAGAGCACACATGCAATGACACTAGTGGATCCATATCTGTTATGTGAAAAGAACACACATACAATGACTCCAGTTGTTGTTAGTGAAAAGAACACACATGCAGTGACACCGGTGGATCCATAGGGGGACTGTGAAAAGAGCACACATGCAAATGACACTGGTGGATCCATATGTTGTATGTGAAAAGAACACACATGCAATGACTCCAGTTGTTGTTAGTGAAAACAACACACATGCAATGACACTGGTGGATCCATGTGTGGTCTCTAAAGAGAACACACATTTCAATGACACTCGTGGATCCATATGTGGTATGTGAAAAGAATAGTCATGAAATGACTTAGTTGTTGTTAGTAAAGAGAACACACATGCAATGACACTAGTGGATCCATAGGTGGATTGTGAAAAGAGCACACATGCAAATGACACTGGTGGATCTATAGGTGGTATGTGAGAAGAACAGTCATGAAATGACTCTGGTTGTTGTAAGTAAAAAAACACACATGCAATGACACTGGTGGATCCATAGGTGGATTGTGAAAAGAGCACACACGCAATGACACTGGTGGATCCATATGTGGTATGTGAAAAGAACACACATGCAATGACTCCAGTTGTTGTTAGTGAAAAGAACATACATGCAATGACACTGGTGGATCCATGTGTGGTCTCTGAAGAGAACACACATTTCAATGACACTGGTGGATCCATATGTGGTATGTGAAGAACACACAGACAATGACTCTGGTTGTTGTTAGTGAAAAGAGCACACATGCAATGACACTGGTGGATCCATATGTGGTATGTGAAAAGAACACACATTTCAATGACTCTGGTTGTTGTTACTAAAAAGAACACACATGCAATGACACTGGTGGATCCATAGGTGGATTGTGAAAAGAGCACACATGCAATGACACTGGTGGATCCATATGTGGTATGTGAAAAGAACACACATGCAATGACTCCAGTTGTTGTTAGTGAAAAGAACATACATGCAATAACACCGGTGGATCCATGTGTGGTCTCTGAAGAGAGCACACATTTCAATTACTCTGGTTGTTGTTAGTAAAAATAACACACATGCAATGACACAGGTGGATCCATGTGTGGTCTCTGAAGAGAACACACACGCAATGACAGTGGTTGTTGTTACTAAAAAGAACACACATGTAATGACACTGGTGGATCCATGTGTGGATTGTGAAGAGAACTCACATGCAATGACACTGGTGGATCCATAGGTGGTATCTGAGAAGAACAGCCATGAAATGACTCTGGTTGTTGTTAGTAAAAAGAACACACATGCAATGACACTGGTGGATCCATAGGTGGATTGTGAAAAGAGCACACATGCAATGACACTGGTGGATCCATATGTGGTATGTGAAAAGAACACACATGCAATGACTCCAGTTGTTGTTAGTGAAAAGAACATACATGCAATGACACTGGTGGATTCATGTGTGGTCTCTGAAGACAACACACATTTCAATGACTCTGGTGGATCCATATGTGGTATGTGAAAACAACACACATGCAATGACACTGGTGGATCCATAGGTGGTATGTGAGTAGAACTGATATGGGGTGGCCCGATCTTCTCAGTAAGCGGATGGCGATGATGATGGTGGATGATAGATAACTAGCCTGTAGCTATGAACTCTCCCGCTCAATCCCTGATGCCAATGCAACAACTCTCGAACCTTGTAGGATATTCACAACACCACGCTCTTGCGCACGCAGCCGTGACCACGAACGGTATTCTGCAATCTACTAATTCCCAATGGAACAACAGATCACACTCAATTATAGTTGGTAGATTCGAACACAGGGTAATTCCAGAGGTTCTATGAAAGAAACAACTCCAAAATATTTTAACGTGGTCTTAAAACCTAACTTGTGACGCTTACGGAGGTTTATATGAGGGCTGGGGTGTCCTCCCCTCTAAACGGGCCTAAAAACAGCCATAACTTGGCCCAAACTGACTCGGTTCGACTCAAACTGATACATACCGACCCATACATGGGTTCGGCCTTATTGTTTGATCCAAACGTCGTGGAACACCTCAAACATGTAATTCTTGGTGCGCCATCTCTCTCTCTTGCTCATACGTGATTTCCTCATTGCATCCTAGTGCGCATGCCTCCGCTCCTCCCTCGCACTTGTTGATATTGGAAATCAGCTTGTCCTTCTTCTCGCAACTCTCCTCCTCCTCGCGCAACGCTTGTGTTATCAATAAACCTGATCATACAAAGATGCATAGACTTAGGTAGTATAAAGTTCTCATTAAGTAAAACATCAGGTTCAATTAGGAATGAATTCACCTGATAGTCATTATTGATTTCACTCAATATTTCCTTCCGATTCAGTGATCAGAATCATCATAATCCTGATATATCCTCATCATCCTCCCTTTCTTCATGAAAAGCCGTCCTCGGCTTTAGGTAAGTGAAAGTGGGAGAAACAAAAAGAACAACGTGTACGCAAAGTATATGTATATATAACATGTTGTATTATTGTTGTTCACATGAAAAGTATGTCCAGTATACATCAAGCAACTTACATTGCAGGTATAAGTGAAGTACAAAGAATCATGATCATGGTGAAAAACAACTAAATAGATAGTCTTGTTCTTCAATATTAAATTCAGTTTTCTTAAAGAAGATCTATGATCAAATTTGTGGACAAGATCTAACCAATTCAATATGTGAGAAAACCAAATTGATTCACACCATGCTTCAACTGCGCTACTCTGATTAATATAAACATGATCATGTTGTCCAGTATGGAAGATGCAACTCAATTTGCAAATATAAGTGAAGTATAGAGCAGTACAGCTAGACAAAGACTTTTGGGACAAACACAAAGGATATGAAAACTTGGATTCTATGCTATCAAGATTACAACGATCCAACATAGGTAAAATTACTTGTGTTGGCTGTATTATATCAACTAGATCTGACTTTAGTTTCATACTATCACAAATTTTAGCATAAGTCCCACAACAAGTCATCGACACACAACAAGTATGGCTGAAAACAGCATGTTTCAGTTCAGCGATTCTATCACAAGTAATGCATATGTGATCCACAAGAAAATTTTCATGCATGCTATATTCACCAATTAGATTGAAAGTGAAACAAGGAGAATATGTGCTAGAATTTAGACATGAAATTTCAGAAATCTTGTCCATAGCACAACTCATACTCATAGGTTCATTTAGCATGATGGAAAACACAATATCGAGGGTGGTATTCGAGCAAGTATTTCTTTATGTGTAATCAGTACCACATGATCAAAATTGGAATTTGGTAAACTATCACATGGTCTTTGAAAAAAATAGTGTAAGGCAAATCACAAGGAGGCTTCAAAGGAATAGACTCACAATATGTCGCATGTTGGCTGAAGCTCCAAATTAGTACCAATGTCATCAACAATCTTCTCAGCTGTAGTAGGTACTACGACATCCTCCTCAAGTGACAATACCAGATCGTGTGATGCAGGTTGTAAAATAGGCGGCTCCCTTTCTTCAAAAGCAACATGTACATCACAAGATACAACACTAGGAGTAGACATGATTACGTTAGTAGACAACTCACATGTCTCATTAGTGTCCACTCTCAAAATTTCTGGAATAGGCCATTTGTAGTTGTTCAAAAACATAGAACGTAGAAATTGCTTGAAATCTTCCCAAAGGATTTTTTTACCCATGACACCATACATAATCCTTGCGTCCTTCCACCAACGAGCTACCTCTTCATCCACACGTCGGTGAGCAAGAATGTATTCTATATGGCTATTAAACTTGCTATCGAAAGTACGACATCTCGCAAAACCAAACCCCATATTAATTTCCCAAATCTGATATTCTACGGGTGTGGCGGAACTTTCCAATCGCCACTTGATTGTAGTTGGATCATATGCCATGCCAACCACAATAGCTAAATAGTCATGGTAAACATCATCTGATTTCTGCATCACATCAACACTAGTAGAAGTCATGATTAGTACATTAGTGCAAAAACACAAAATTGTTTTGGTGGCACACTCACAACTCACTCAAAAACTGACAAGAAAGCAGATCTTACCGTTCCAAAGTGAATAGTGATGCTTACCAATTCGAAATCAAAGACTAATGCACTGATGTGATGAAGTGAATACCAACGGTATAGAGAACAATTCGCAAGGCACACAGGTTATTTATGGTGGAGCTGTAGGTATGGTATCCTAACTACACCGCAAACAAGTCCTAGTGCTGATCGTATGACAAAGACCCACGGAAACACACACGGTGGAGATAAATGGGGCAACTGCAACTATGAAAATGAGCTCAGTAAAGTGAGGTATGTCGGAGGAACGCTCGTGTTGCAATGCACAAGGAGAGACGCTAGCAATGTCTCAACGAAATGGGCACAAGATTGCTAAAGCGAAAGGTAGCAGAGCACTAAGCATGCTAGTCTCGTAGGATAGTTTTAGACACAAATAAAGGCTTACTAAGGCTCACAAGGATAGGTACGCTATGTGGACTCAGTAAAAAAATAAACAAAAAAAAGAAAAAAAATTTGACCTGAGAATTGGTCTCTGCCACGGCAGAAAAACGGCCTAAAATCCTGCCGCGGCAGGATGGCGGCAGAATTTTTTTTTTGCTCGTAAGAGGGCAGACCGGTCTGTGGTGAGGCGATGGTCAATTTTTTTTTCACGCCGGAGCACAGACCTGTCTGCAGTCAGGCGTGAGGCAGCGAGCCAATTTTTTTTTTATTCCGACTTGCCAAGCAGTACGCAACTAGGACTCTTTACTTGGTCGGATCTGACTTGATGGTAGCGGAAAAAGATGGTGGAAAACAACTAGAACAACTAGAAAACCAATCTACGAAGAACAGATCTAAATCTAATCGAAAAGAGGAACTCGACCAGCAACTATTACTCGATTACGATGTAATCTAGGCTATGGCAACTCGTTTTGTGGGGATTTTTCTGTATAGGATGAAAAACACTCTCCAATCTATGGATGGATTGTGGATTGCTTACCAAGGCAACGAGGAAATCTGATACCAAGAGGATATGGGGTGGCCCGATCTTCTCAGTAAGCGGATGGCGATGATGATGGTGGATGATAGATAACTAGCCTGTAGCTATGAACTCTCCCGCTCGATCCCTGATGCCAATGCAATAGCTCTCGAACCTTGTAGGATATTCACAACACCACGCTCTTGCGCACGCAGCCCTGACCACGAACGGTAGTCTGCAATCTACTAATTCCCAATGGAACAACAGATCACACTCAATTATAGTTGGTAGATTCGAACACAGGGTAATTCCAGAGGTTCTATGAAAGAAACAACTCCAAAATATTTTAACGTGGTCTTAAAACCTAACTTGTGATGCTTATGGAGGTTTATATGAGGGCTGGGGCGTCCTCCCCTCTAAACGGGCCTAAAAACAGCCATAACTTGGCCCAAACTGACTCGGTTCGACTCAAACTGATACATACTGACCCATACATGGGTTCGGCCTTATTGGCACGCAGTCCAAACGTCGTGGAACACCTCAAACATGTAATTCTTGGTGCGCCATCTCTCTCTCTTGCTCATACGTGATTTCCTCATTGCATCCTAGTGCGCATGCCTCCCGCTCCTCCCTCGCGCACTTGTTGATATTGGAAATCAGCGCTTGTCCTTCTTGCTGCAACTCTCCTCCTCCTCGCGCAACGCTTGTGTTATCAATAAACCTGATCATACAAAGATGCATAGACTTAGGTAGTATAAAGTTCTCATTAAGTAAAACATCAGGTTCAATTAGGAATGAATTCACCTGATAGTCATTATTGATTTCACTCAATATTTCCTTCCAGTTCAGGCAGTCAGAATCATCATAATCCCTGTATATATCCTCATCAAGAACAGTCATGAAATGACTCTGGTTGTTGTTAGTAAAAAGAACACACATGCAATGACACTGGTGATCCATAGGTGGATTGTGAAAAGAGCACACATGCAATGACACTGGTGTATCCATATGTGGTATGTGAAAAGAAGACACATGCAATGACTCTAGTTGTTGTTAGTGAAAAGAACACACATGCAATGAGACTGGTGGATCCATGTGTGGTCTCTGAAGAGAACACACATTTCAATGACTCTGGTTGTTGTTAGTAAAAAGAACACACATGCAATGACACTGGTGGATCCATGTGTGGTCTCTGAAGAGAACACACATGCATTGACTCTGGTTGTTGTTAGTAAAAAGAGCACACATGCAATGACATTGGTGGATCCATGTGTGAATTGTGAAGAGAACACACATGAAATGACACTGGTGGATCCATAGGTGGTATGTGAGAAGAACAGTCATGAAATGACTCTTGTTGTTGTTAGTAAAAAGAACACACATGCAATGACACTGGTGGATCCATAGGTGGATTGTGAAAAGAGCACACATGCAATGACACTGGTGGATCCATAGGTGGTATGTGACAAGAACAGTCATGAAATGACTCTGGTTGTTGTTAGTGAAAAGAACACACATGCTCAGTGGATCCATAGGTGGATTGTGAAAAGAGCACACATGCAATGACACCGGTGGATCCATAGGTGGTATGTGAGAAGAACAGTCATGAAATGACTCTGGTTGTTGTTAGTAAAAAGAACACACATGAAATATCACTGGTGGATCCATAAGTGAATTGTGAAAAGAGCACACATGCAATGACACTGGTGGATCCATATGTGGTATGTGAAAAGAACACACATGCACTGACTCCAGTTGTTATTAGTGAAAAGAACATACATGCAATGACACTGGTGGATCCTCATGTGTGGTCTCTGAAGAGAACACACATGCAATGACACCGGTGGATCCATATGTGGTATGTGTAAAGAACAAACATGCAATGACTCCAGTTGTTATTAGTGAAAAGAACATACATGCAATGACACTGGTGGATCCATGTGTGGTCTCTAAAGAGAACACACAATACAATGACACTGGTGGATCCATATGTGGTATGTGAAAAGAACACACATGCAATGACTCTGGTTGTTGTTAGTGAAAAGAACACGCATGCAATGACACTGGTGGATCCGTAGGTGGTATGTGAAAAGAACACACATTTCAATGACTCTGGTTGTTCTTACAAAAAAGAACACACATGCAATGACACTGGTGGATCCATAGGTGGATTGTGAAAAGAGCACACATGCAATGACACTGGTGGATCTATATGTGGTATGTGAAAAGAACACACATGCAATGACTCCAGTTGTTGTTAGTGAAAAGAACATACATGCAATGACACTGGTGGATCCATGTGTGGTCTCTGAAGAGAGCACAAATTTCAATGACTCTGGTTGTTGTTAGTAAAAAGAACACACATGCAATGACACTGGTGGATCCATGTGTGGTCTCTGAAGAGAACACACATGCAATGACTCTGGTTGTTGTTTGTAAAAAAGAGCACACATGTAATGACACTAGTGGATCCATGTGTGGATTGTGAAGAGAACACACATGCAATGACACTGGTGGATCCATAGGTGGTATGTGAGAAGAACAGTCATGAAATGACTCTGGTTGTTGTTAGTAAAAAGAACAACCATGCAATGACACTAGTGGATCCATAGGTGGATTGTGAAAAGAGCACACATGCAATGACACTGGTGGATCCATATCTGGTATGTGAAAATAACATACATGCAACGACTCTAGTTGTTGTTAGTGAAAAGAACACACATGCAATGACACCGGTGGATCCATAGGTGGATTGTGAAAAGAGCACACATGCAAATGACACTAGTGGATCCATATGTGGTATGTGAAAAGAACACACATGCAATGACTCCAGTTGTTGTTAGTGAAAAGAACACACATGCAATGACATTAGTGGATCCATGTGTGGTCTCTAAAGAGAACGCACATTTCAATGACACTGGTGGATCCATATGTGGTATGTGAAAAGAACAGTCATGAAATGACTCAGTTGTTGTTAGTAAAAAGAACACACATGCAATGACACTGGTGGATCCATAGGTGGATTATGAAAAGTGCACACATGCAATGACACTGGTGGATCCATATGTGGTATGTGAAAAGAACACACATGCAATGACTCTAGTTGTTGTTAGTGAAAAGAACATACATGCAATGACACTGGTGGATCCATCTGTGTTCTCTGTAGAGAACACACATTTCAATGACACTGGTGGATCCATGTGTGGGGGATATGTGAAAAGAACACACATGCAATGACTCCAGTTGTTGTTAGTGAAAAGAACACACATTCAATGACACTGGTGGATCCATAGGTGGTATGTGAAAAGAACACACATTTCAATGACTCTGGTTGTTGTTACTAAAAAGAACACACATGCAATGACACTGGTGGATCCATAGGTGGATTGTGAAAAGAGCACACATGCAATGACACTGGTGGATCCATATGTGGTATGTGAAAAGAACACACATGCAATGACTCCAGTTGTTGTTAGTGAAAAGAACATACATGCAATGACACTGGTGGATCCATGTGTGGTCTCTAAACAGAGCACACATTTCAATGACTCTGGTTGTTGTTAGTAAAAAGAACACACATGCAATGACACTGGTGGATCCATGTGTGATGATGTAGCCCGACCTTCGGTCGTTACCACATCATGGTCTCCAACTTATGCCAAGTCGTTATGGACTCCAAAGGTGAATCTGTTCCTCTATGAGAGCCCACTTCATACCCTCTTGAATGGTATACTACTTCATACTTCGTCCCATATCCATGATACGTTCATACCGACGAGTACAGAGGCAATGGAGGAAGCCTGGAGCACCAAGCCCGACAAGACATAGGCTTGGAAGAGAAGACGAAAGAAGCAGCAGCTGGAGCACCGGAGTCTCCAGCCTACGTACACCGGAGTCTCCGGCCTGAAGACACCGGAGTCTCCGGCCTGCAGACCCCGGAGTCTCCGGACCCATCTCCGGACTGAACCCCAGATCGAGCTCGAGGATAGCTAGAAGGCCCCTCCGGAGATGACACCGGAGACAGACCGGAGTCTCCGGCCCACTGGAGTCTCGGCTGGCGTGTGGGCCTCTGGCCAGCTGGGCCTTTGGCCCATGTACCTTAGTCATGCACTTTCCCTTTTATTCCTAAAGTACCCTTGAACTAGTGGCTGGCCTATATATAGTGCCCCACCCCCTCATGTAACGGGAGGCATAGATGATAAACTAAAGAAAACCCCCTTTTGTGAAATCTCTAGTTTTGCCTCATCCCGTTCTACCAAAGGGGATCGACTATCGTCACCACCTCGTTGGAGTTTGCATCGCGCCTCCCTCGTTGTACAAGGCCTTGGCATCGGTGTCCCTTTGCCAAGACGTCAAGACCCTCTCCAAGGTGTTCTTCCCCCTCCGCGTGGGATCGAGGGAGCACGTTGACCGATCTTTCCTTGCGAGGATTCTATCGGACCGGTGGCCACCGGTGAGAGCAATCGGCCTTGTATCGTGTGTGTTTTGCGTGTGTTAATCGTGTTCTTTGCGAGGTGTGCGTCCACTTCCGCTACCTTCTCCCTTTCCCCTCGCTTTCCCATCGATTTAACCACGAGATCCGTGAAGATTGGGCCACCCACGGGGTTACCCCATAACATCCAAAGTTGTTATTTTCCCGGAAGACTCACGGAGCCAGAAGGAGAGTCGGAGAGGGGCCACAGGGTGGCCACACCACCCCTAGGCACGGGCCCCCATTGGCCGTGCCAGGGCATGGTGTGGCCCCCCTGGCTGGCCACCGACCTTGCCTCTTTCGCCTATATATCTCCCCCCGAGGAAAAAACCCTAGATCGTCAATCAGAAATCCACGAAAAGTTCCACAGCGCCGCCGCCACCGAAGGAGAGATTCGAGGGACAGAAAGTCTCTGTTCCGGCACCCTGCCGGGACGGGGAAGTTCCCCCGGAGCCATCTACATCGATCTCCACCACCATCTCCATCGGCGTTGTTGATTCCCATGACGAGGAGGGAGTAGTTCTCTCTCGAGGCTAAGGGTTCTACCGGTAGCTATGTGTTCATCTCTCTCTCTATATACATGATCTTATTGAGATCATGAGCTTGTAATCTATAGATCTACCTTGCTACTCAAGTGCTTTAATAGATCTCTGTTCTCCCCATGTGTGTGAAGTTGACAGTGTGCACACCATGGTGGCACTTAGGCTAGAGATTACAAATACTTGTTATGAGTTATATTTGGAGTTGGATGTCTTTATGAAATTGTGGTGTTTGTTGGAACCATCTAGTGCTCAAGGTGACAGTGTGGGGTTATCTAGATGCGGAAAGCGAACTTTGAGGTGTGCTGTTATAGCCCTACCATGGATTAGAGTGTCCAACCGGAGAGTAGTTCAGCATAGTATCATAAAGAAGAATATATTTATATGAGAGTGTTCACTAGTGAAAGTATGATCCCTAGGCCTTGTTTCTAAGCATTGAAACACTATTTGCAACTAGATCTGTTACATGTTTGCTTGCTGCCATCTTTATTTCAGGTTGCCTTTAGTCTCTTCCACGCCATCAAGCTATTTTTTATCACCATTACCACTTATAATTATCTATACCACTTGTATTTCACTATCTCTTCGCCGAAATAGTGCACCTATACACCTAACAAGTGTATTGGGTGTGTTGGGGACACAAGAGACTTCTTGTATCTTGATTGCAGGGTTGCTTGAGAGATGTTATGGGGTAACCCCGTGGGTGGCCCGATCTTCACGGATCTCATGGTCAAATCGATGGGAAAGCGAGGGGAAAGGGAGAAGGTAGCGGAAGCGTACGCACACCTCGCGAAGAACACGATGAACACACGCAAAACACACACGATACAAGGCCGATTGCTCTCACCGGTGGCCACCGGTCTGATAGAATCCTCGCAAGGAAAGATCGGTCAACATGCTCCCTCGATCCCACGCGGAGAGGGAAGAACACCTTGGAGAGGGTCTTGACGTCTTGGCAAAGGGACACCGATGCCAAGGCCTTGTACAACGAGGGAGGCGCGAAGCAAACTCCAACGAGGTGGTGACGATAGTCGATCCCCTTTGGTAGAACGGGATGAGGCAAAACTAGAGATTTCACAAAAGGGGGTTTTCTTTAGTCTATCATCTATGCCTCCCGTTACATGAGGGGGTGGGGGCACTATATATAGGCCAGCCACTAGTTCAAGGGTACTTTAGGAATAAAAGGGGAAAGTCTGGGCGGACTAAGGGGTACATGGCCAAAGGCCCAGCTGGCGTGCGCAGGCCCATACGCTCAGGCCGGAGACTCCGGTGTGGGCCAGAGACTCCGATCTGTCTCCGGTGTCGTCTCTGGAGGGGCCTTCTGGCTGTCCTCGAGCTCGATCTAGGGTTCAGTCCGGAGATTGGTCCGGAGACTCCTGGGTCTGCAGACCGGAGACTCCGGTGTCATCAGGCCAGAGACTCCGGTGTGGCCGGAGACTCCGGTGTGCGTAGGCCAGAGACTCCGGTGCTCCGGCTACCACTTCTTCCGTCTTCTCTTCCAAGCCTCTGTCTTGTCGGACTTAGTGCTCCAGGATTCCTCTCTTGCCTCCGTACTCGTCGGTATGAACCTATCATGGATATGGGACGGAGTATGAAGTAGTATACCATTCAAGAGGGTAGGAAGTGGGCTCTCATAGCGGAACGGATTCACCTTTGGAGTCCATAACGACTTGGCATAAGTTGGAGACCATGATGTGGTAACGACCGAAGGTCGGGCTACATCATCTCCCCTCCCTTCAAAAAGAGTCGTCCTCGACTCTACACGCTTATCACAAAGGAGAAGATGTTGAGAGACCTTCTTGATCCTGTGGTTCACCATATAGTCGTCCTCGGAATGATTGAATTGACAACACCTCAATGTTACTTCACCTTCAATGAAGCCTACAAAGCTCACCACAAAAGTGAAGCAACACTCAAAGCGTAGCCAATTCATGAAGATTATAGTATGAGTCCTAAAGTAGAAGGAAGTCACCTTAGGATGTAGAGATGGCTCGTTGAAGGGTAGCCATAGGTAACTCTCTTCGATTCGTCTTGTCAACTCTTTATCCATAAAGGTTGATGCGTATGCAATAGTACCCTCACACAACAAAGACCAAGAAACATATGTTTGTGTGTGATAGAGGAGCATGTCATTTGTGGCATGTCCATTCTTGTTCACAACACTAATAGCACAACTCAAGTATAGCAAACGGGATGCATATACAAGGTCAAAGTGCATGGAAATTGCATGAACATCACCCAAATGTGGGAACTCAAAAACTCCATAAAACATCTTAGTGTTGCACTCAAAGCAGTGGACAATATTGGTCAACATCTTTGATGCAAGAGTAGGAGAATTCGGCAAAAACACACGCGGAAGAACATCCAAAACAACATCATTATGTGTGCAAACCAACCATTGGAAAGAACAATTGGTCAACATGTTGGATGCCACACACAAATCATCAAAACCAAATATCATTGGGATATGAGTATCACGAGTCGAAGCAAAAGCAACGTGTTTGCAAACAAACCAGATGAAAGAGCAAGTGGTCCTTATGTTTGTTGCAACAACAATACAAAAGACTTGGAAGTTCTCATGACAATACATGCTCAAAATGGCATTATGGTTGCACATAAAACATTGGAAAGATAAATTTTTCAACATTTTTGTGGCAACACACAAAGCATCAATATCCAAAAGCAACGAGACATGATTGTCACAAGGTGAAAGAATACCATCAACATGCTTGCAATCAAACCATAGGAAAGAGCAATTTGTCAACATGAAGGATGCAAAGCATGCAAAAGGTATCAGAGCTGGGTTCGATCTTGAACTCACTTGGGAGATGCTCTCTAGAGCTCTTTTTGTCAACTCGTGCTCAACCGAGGTTGACATGATCATGCGGGTACCTACACACATCAAACACAAAAGGAAGAACATGTGTGCATGGTAGAGAAATACATCATCCATCATGACATATCTCTTATTGTGCACATCACCATTAGTGTCAATCAAGTGTAACATAGGTGCATGGTGAGTATGCAAGTGGGGAACATGCTTATCATGGCATTTACCAAAATCTCCAAAATTTGAGAAAGCTATGGGGGCCATCTCAATATAAACCATATGAGAATTATTGTTGCAAGCAAAACAAGTGAAAGAGCAATTATTCAACTTATTGCAAGCAACAGGAGAGATTGTAAAACACTCATGACAAAGCATGGTCCGAGGGGTAGCATTATGATTAACATTGCAATCAAAACATTGGAAAGATAAATTGTTCAACAAAGTGCAAGCAATGATATCATCGACGTAACGTTTAGAGCATGGCATGACTTTGGCAACATCATCACAATCAAATAATTTCACATGCTCAACATTATGCAAAGGCAAAGTATCACATGGAAATATCAATGAAGCATATGTGATATCACAAACATCATACATAGCATGCCAATCATCACAAGTCATCATGTCCACTAGTGGGATCATGGCATAATCAACACCCTTATTTTTACCTTGTTCATACCTCTCATATGAAGTGGGTGTTGTGGTAGTATTCGCCTCCATGTGGGCAACTTCTTCATCATGTATGGGGATGGTATCATCTTCATCCACCATGTTTATCTTCTTGGTTGGAGGCATCATCATCTCCAAGCTTGGCGCTTCTTGATCCATGGAACCTAGCACATCATGAGAAAACACACTAGAGGTAGAGGGTAAGTTGTTAGAAATCAAAGTGGCCTCACATGACCTATCAACTACCACTCTCAACTCACTAGGTGTATCAGTCATGCCCTCCAAGTGGAAGCACTCAATCTCACGTATGGTGGAGTCACTCATCTCACTCTTGTTTTCACTCAAGTGGGCTAAGTGGCTCTCATACTCACATGGGATTGGTACCACATTATCACTCAAGCATGTAGGGGTAGGCTTGGTTCTCTCAACTCCATGCGCCTCTTTTGGTGAAGGGAAAATCCCATGCTCACCATTCTTGACCTTGTCTTCGCCATCTTGCACCTTGGCTTGTGTAGTCCTCTTGATGTACTCGTCCAACTTGGCGAAGTAGAGGTCTTCATCTTCCTCCTCCATGAAGTTGTATGCGTCATCTAGGACGTCAATTTTGGGCATTGAAGCTTGATGGCGTGGAGGAGAGCTTGCTCTTGGTGCCATTGTGGTGATGGCACGAGTAGTTGAAGGTGCCTTATGATGGTGTTGACGGAGGTCATTGGCGTGCCTTGCCAAAGGTTGATGTAGATGGCACACTTGATCATCCACATGACTCTCGTGACGATTCTTCTTGTCCTTGGCACTCTTCTTGGTGAAGTGTTGTAATGAGCGCAAAGCATCATTAGTCTTGGCCATCATGCTCATGGTTTTGGCGAAGTCTTTGTCCATGTCACGCTTGAAGTTGTCCATTGGATGGTGGACCTTAGTGCTCTCGAGATGGAGGCTCCCTCTTGGTTGATGCGACTTGAGGAGCTTGTCATTGTCGTTCGTGAAGTCGTCCATGCTTGGGGAGTTATTGTTGTTGTAGAACTCCATATCACCCAAGCATGTGGATCCATTGTCGGTGTAGTGCTCCATCATGTCATCCATGCTTGTGGAGGCATATGCATGGTGGCTCATCGTGGATTCTTCATAGAAATCATCCTCGGCTTCAGAGTCCCTAGACATGTTTCACAAGACCAAGTGGTGTATATGGAAGTGGTAGGGGTTAGGGATGCAACGTCAAACCTTACTTTACCTTGGAAGATAGTATCGTGCAAGTGGAAACACTTGAGAGCAATCAAAGCCAAGCAAAGTGAAGTTCACGCGGAACACCAAAACCAACTAACCACTAAAACACACACACACAAGCTTATGGTGGATAGGTATGGAATGTGGCGTGTCCAAGAACAATCCGAAATCAAGATATTGTAATGGGAAGTAAAGAACCATGATGATCACGAAGCAAAACAAGTCAATCCACAAGATAGGAATTATGTACAAGGAAACACACACGGTGGGACAAATGGGACTTGTGCGACGGAGAAAGTGAGCTAAGAACCAAATGATTACCTAGCGAAGACTATAAGCTCGTGTCGCACAAGTGCAAGGAGAGACGCTAGTTCGATTGCAATAAATTGGTGGGATACAAGATATGCACAATAAGTACCACCTATTTGATGTTCATCGAGCTTGCGCTTCCTATTCTATGAGGCACTTGTTTCTTTCTTTCTTTTTCTTCTTTTTCTTTTTCTTTTTTTTCACTTTTCTTTTCTTTTTCACTTGCCTCTTCCTTGTGCCAACAACTATACAAGATAACTATATGAGATAGCGCGCTCACAACTTTTGCTCGGAATTCTACAAGGTATCAATGTGCATAGCCCAAGCAATCATAGGAGGAACTAGTCTCAATAGGTGTTTGTTGAACACAAAGATAGTGTAGCTCACAAGGTAAAGCAAGTTGGGAGAAGTCGCGGAATTTTATACCTTTCATCGCCAATCTTCACCCTTTATTGGTGGATTCCGCCTTGCTCACGGAATTTGTATGGAGTAGATAGCATGAACCATGGAGATGATGATGTAAAGCTCTTTCTCCTCTTCAAAACAAGCTAAAGAACACCAAAATCTGAGTTCGTATGCAAAAGTTATGCCCAAAACGGTGAAACAGATTTGCTGTCAGCAGTAGGGGCGGAGACTTTGCCAGAAACTCCGGTCTGGACCGGAATCTCCGGTATGGGGGCCGGAATCTCCGGTCTGGGCCGGAGTCTCCGGTTCGGGGGCCAGAATCTCTGGTCCGGAGGTTCCAGGAGTTCCAGAACACGAACGGGACGAGTTTTGGCGGAAAAACTCGACCCAAAACCACAAATTGGTGGGGGAAAACAAGGAATTATGCCATGGAAACGCAGGGGAAGGTAGATCAACAAGTTTAGCAAGTAATCCATGGATCAAAACCTACCAAAACGCACTCAAATCACAGATCGATCCAAAACACGAATTGGGGCTGTTTTTTGTTGAATTTTCGAATTTATGGGGAAAAAGACCAAATCGAGGGGAAATTCGTGGCAACCAAAAGCTGCTGATACTAGATGTTATGAGGTAACCCCGTGGGTGGCCCGATCTTCACGGATCTCGTGGTTAAATCGATGGGAAAGCGAGGGGAAAGGGAGAAGGTAGCGGAAGCGGATGCACACCTCGTGAAGAACACGATGAACACACGCAAAACACACACGATACAAGGTCGATTGCTCTCACCGGTGGCCACCGGTTCGATAGAATCCTCGCAAGGAAAGATCGGTCAACATGCTCCCTCGATCCCACCCGGAGAGGGAAGAACATCTTGGAGAGGGTCTTGACTTCTTGGCAAAGGGACACCGATGCCAAGGCCTTGTACAACGAGGGAGGCGCGATGCAAACTCCAACGAGGTGGTGACGATAGTCGATCCCCTTTGGTAGAAGGGGATGAGGCAAAACTAGAGATTTCACAAAAGGGGGTTTTCTTTAGTCTATCATCTATGCCTCCTCTTACATGAGGGGGTGGGGGCACTATATATAGGCCAGCTACTAGTTCAAGGGTACTTTAGGAATAAAATAGGAAAGTCTGGGCGGACTAAGGGGTACATGGGCCAAAGGCCTAGGCCAGGCACATGTGAGCCCGAGACTCCTCGGGGCGGAGACTCGGTGTGGGCGGAGACTCGGTCTGTGCATCTCGGAGGGCCCTGGCCGCCCCTCGAGCTCGATCTGGGGTTTAGTCCGGAGATTGGTCCGGAGACTCCTGGGTCTGCAGACCGGAGACTCCGGTGTCTTCAGGCCAGAGACTGCGGTGTGTCCGGAGACTCCGGTGTGCGTAGGTCGGAGACTCCGGTGCTCCAGCTGCTGCTTCTTCCGTCTTCTCTTCCAAGCCTCTATCTTGTCGGGCTTGGTGCTCCAGGCTTCCTCCCTTGCCTCCGTACTCGTCGGTATGAACCTATCATGGATATGGGACGGAGTATGAAGTAGTATACCATTCAAGAGGGTAGGAAGTGGGCTCTCATAGAGGAACGGATTCACCTTTGGAGTCCATAACGACTTGGCATAAGTTGGAGACCATGATGTGATAACGACCGAAGGCCGGGCAACATCATGTGGTCTCTGAAGCGAACACACATGCAATGACTCTTGTTGTTGTTACTTAAAACAACACACATGCAATGACACTGGTGGATCCATGTGTGGATTTTGAAGAGAACACACATGCAATGACACTGGTGGATCCATAGGTGGTATGTGGGACAAATAGTCATGCAATGACTTTTGGTTGTTGTTAGTGAAAAGAACACACATGCAATGACACTGGTGGATCCATAGGTGGATTGTGAAAATAGCACATATGCAAATGACACTGGTGGATCCATAGGTGGTATGTAAGAAGAACGGTCATGCAATGACTCTGGTTGTTGTTAGTAAAAATAACACACATGCAATGACACTGGTGGATCCATAGGTGGATTGTGAAAAGACCACACATGCAATGACACTTGTGGATCCATATGTGGTATGTGAAAAGAACACACATGCAATGATTCCAGTTGTTGTTAGTGAAAAGAACATACATGCAATGACACCGATGGATCCATGTGTGGTCTCTGAAGAGAGCACACATTTCAATGACTCTGGTTGTTGTTTGTAAAAAGAACACACATGTAATGACACTGGTGGATCCATGTGTGGTCTCTGAAGAGAATACACATGCAATGATTCTGGTTGTTGTTACTAAAAAGAACACACATGCAATGATTCTGGTTGTTGTTACTAAAAAGAACACACATGCAATGACACTGGTGGATCCATGTGTGGATTGTGAAGAGAAAACACATGCAATGACCCTGGTGGATCCATAGGTGATATGTGAGAAGAACAGTCATGAAATGACTCTGGTTGTTGTTAGTAAAAATAACACACATGTAATGACAGTGGTGGATCCATAGGTGGACTGTGAAAAGAGCACACATGCAATGACACTGGTGGATCCATGTATGTGGTATGTGAAAGAACACACATGCAATCACTCCAGTTGTTGTTAGTGAAAAGAACAAACATGCAATGACACTGGTGGATCCATGTGTGGTCTCTGAAGAGAACACACATTTCAATGACTCTAGTTGTTGTTAGTAAATAGAACACACATGCAATGACACTGGTGGATCCATGTGTGGTCTCTGAAGAGAACACACATGCAATGACTCTGGTTGATGTTAGTAAAAAGAGCACACATGCAATAACACTGATGGATCCATGTGTGGATTGTGAAGAGAACACACATGCAATAACACTGGTGGATCCATAGGTGGTATGTGAGAAGAACAGTCATGAAATGACTCTGGTTGTTGTTAGTAAAAAGAACACACATGCAATGACACTGGCGGATCCATAGGTGGATTGTGAAAAGAGCACACATGCAATGACATTGGTGGATCCATAGGTGGTATGTGAGAAGAATAGTCATGAAATGACTCTGGTTATTGTTAGTGAAAAGAACACACATGCAATGACACCAGTGGATCCATAGGTGGATTGTGAGAAGAACAGTCATGAAATGACTCTAGTTGTTGTTAATAAAAAAACACACATGCAATAACACTGGTGGATCCATTGGTGGATTCAGAAAAGAGCACACACGCAATGACACTGGTGGATCCATATGTGGTATGTGAAAATAACACACATGCAATGACTCCAGTTGTTGTTAGTGAAAAGAACATACATGCAATGACACTGGTGGATCCATGTGTGGTCTCTAAAGACAACACACATTTCAATGACTCTGGTTGTTGTTAGTAAAAAGAACACACATGCAATGACACTGGTGGATCCATGTGTGTTCTCTGAAGAGAACACACATGCAATGACTCTGGTTGTTGTTACATAAAAGAACACACATGCAATGACACTGGTGGATCCATGTGTGGATTGTGAAGAGAACACACATGCAATGACACTAGTGGATCCATAGGTGGTATGTGAGAAGAACAGTCATGCAATGACTCTGGTTGTTGTTAGTGAAAAGAACACACATGCAATGACACCGGTGGATCCATAGGTGGATTGTGAAAAGAGCACACATGCAAATGACGCTGGTGGATCCATAGGTGGTATGTGAGAAGAATAGTCATACAATGACTCTGGTTGTTGTTAGTAAAAAGAACACACATGCAATGACACTGGTGGATCCATAGGTGGATTGTGTAAAGACCACACATGCAATGACATTGGTGGATCCATATGTGGTATGTGAAAAGAACACACATGCAATGACTCTAGTTGTTAGTGAAAAGAACATACATGCAATGACACCGATGGATCCATGTGTGGTCTCTGAAGAGAGCACACATTTCAATGACTCTGGTTGTTGTTTGTAAAAAGAACACACATGCAATGACACTGGTGGATCCATGTGTGGTCTCTGAAGAGAAGACACATGCAATGATTCTGGTTGTTGTTACTAAAAATAACACACATGCAATGACATTGGTGGATCCATAGGTGGTATGTGAGAAGAACAGTCATGAAATGACTCTGGTTGTTGTTAGTAAAAAGAACACACATGCAATGACACTGGTGGATCTATAGGTTGATTGTGAAAAGAGCACACATGCAATGACACTGGTGGATCCATATGTGGTATGTGAAAACAACACACATGCAATGACTCCAGTTGTTGTTAGTGAAAAGAACATACATGCAATGACACTAGTGGATCCATGTGTGTTCTCTGAAGAGAACACACATTTCAATGACATTGGTGGATCCATATGTGGAATGTGAAAAGAACACACATGCAATGACTCTAGTTGTTACTAAAAAGAACACACATGCAATGACACTGGTGGCTCCACAGGTGGCATGTGAAAAGAACACACATTTCAATGACTCTGGTTGTGTTAGTAAAAAGAACACACATGCAATGACACTGGTGGATCCATAGGTGGATTGTGAAAAGAACACACATTTCAATGACTCTGGTTGTTGTTATTAAAAAAACACACATGCAATGACACTGGTGGATCCATGTGTGGATTGTGAAGAGAACGCACATAGAATGACACTGGTGGATCCATAGGTGGTATGTGAGAAGAACAGTAATGAAATGACTCTGGTTGTTGTTAGTAAAAAGAACACACATGCAATGACACTGGTGGATCCATAGGTGGATTGTGAAAAGAGCACACATGCAATGACAGTAGTGGATCCATAGGTGGTATGTGAGAAGAATAGTCGTGAAATGACTCTGGTTGTCGTTAGTGAAAAAAACACATGCAATGACACCGGTGGATCCATAGGTGGATTGTGAAAAGAGCACACATGCAAATGACACTCGTGGATCCATAGGTGTTATGTGAGAAGAACAGTCATGAAATGACTCTGGTTGTTGTTAGTAAAAAGACACACATGCAATGACATTGGTGGATCCATAGGTGGATTGTGAAAAGAGCACACACACAATGATAGGGGTGGATCCATATGTGGTATGTGAAAAGAACACACATGCAATGACTCCAGTTGTTGTTAATGAAAAGAACATACATGCAATGACACTGGTGGATCCATGTTTGGTCTCTGAAGAGAGCACGCATTTCAATGACTCTGGTTGTTGTTAGTAAAAAGAACACACATGCAATGACACTGGTGGATCCATGTGTGGTCTCTGAAGAGAACACACATGCAATGACTCTGGTTGTTGTTAGTAAAAAGGGCACACATGCAATAACACTGGTGGATCCATGTGTGGATTGTGAAGAGAACACACATGCAATGACACTTGTGGATCCATCGGTGGTATGTGAGAAGAACAGTCATGAAATGACTCTGGTTGTTGTTAGTAAAAAGAACACACATGCAATGACACTGGTGGATCCATAGGTGGATTGTGAAAAGAGCACACATGCAATGACATTGGTGGATCCATAGGTGGTATGTGAGAAGAACAGTCATGAAATGACTCTGGTTGTTGATAGTGAAAAGAACACACATGCAATGACACCGGTGGATCCATAGGTGGATTATGAAATAGCACACATGCAAATGACACTGGTGGATTCATAGGTGGTATGTGAGAAGAACAATCATGAAATGACTCTAGTTCTTGTTAGTAAAAAAACACACATGCAATAACACTTGTGGATCCATTGGTGGATTCAGAAAAGAGCACACACGCAATGACACTAGTGGATCCATATGTGGTATGTGAAAACAACACACATGCAATGACTCCAGTTGTTGTTAGTGAAAAGAACATACATGCAATGACACTGGTGGATCCATGTGTGGTCTCTAAAGACAGCACACATTTCAATGATTCTGGTTGTTGTTAGTAAAAAGAACACACATGCAATGACACTGGTGGATCCATGTGTGGTCTCTGAAGAGAACACACATACAATAACTCTGGTTGTTGTTACTTAAAAGAACACACATGCAATGACACTGGTGGATCCATGTGTGGATTATGAAGAGAACACACATGCAATGACACTAGTGGATCCATAGGTGGTATGTGAGAAGAATAGTCATGCAATGACTCTGGTTGTTGTTAGTGAAAAGAACACACATGCAATGACACCGGTGGATCCATAGGTGGATTGTGAAAAGAGCACACATGCAAATGACACTGGTGGATCCATTGGTGGTATGTGAGAAGAACAGTCATGCAATGACTCTGGTTGTTGTTAGTAAAAAGAACACACATGCAATGACACTGGTAGATCCATAGGTGGATTGTGTAAAGACCACACATGCAATGACATTGGTGGATCCATATGTGGTATGTGAAAAGAACACACATGCAATGACTCTAGTTGTTGTTAGTGAAAAGAACATACATGCAATGACACCGATGGAACCATGTGTGGTCTCTAAAGAGAGCACACATTTCAATGACTCTAGTTGTTGTTTGTAAAAACAACACACATGCAATGACACTGGTGGATCCATGTGTGGTCTCTGAAGAGAAGACACATGCAATGATTCTGGTTGTTGTTACTAAAAAGAACACACATGCAATGACACTGGTGGATCCATAGGTGGTATGTGAGAAGAACAGTCATGAAATGACTCTGGTTGTTGTTAGTAAAAAGAACACACATGCAATGACACTGGTGGATCCTTAGGTGGATTGTGAAAAGCGCACACATGCAATGACACTGGTGGATCCATATGTGGTATGTGAAAAGAACAGACATGCAATGACTCCAGTTGTTGTTAGTGAAAAGAACATACATGCAATGACACTGGTGGATCCATTGGTGGATTGTGAAAAGAGCACACATTTCAATGACTCTGGTTGTTGTTAGTAAAAAAACACACATGCAATGACACTGGTGGATCCATGTGTGGATTGTGAAGAGAACACACATGGAATGACACTGGTGGATCCATAGGTGGTATGTGAGAAGAACAGTCATGAAATGACTCTGGTTGTTGTTAGTAAAAAGAACACACATGCAATGACACTGGTGGATCCATGTTTGGTCTCTGAAGAGAACACACATGCAATGACTCTGGTTGTTGTTACATAAAAGAACACACATGCAATGACACTGGTGGATCCATGTGTGGATTGTGAAGAGAACACACACGCAATGACACTTGTGGATCCATAGGTGGTATGTGACAAGAACAGGCATGCAATGACTCTGGTTGTTGTTAGTGAAAATGAAACGGTACAACCCACAAGGATTGCACCTCTATGTATCACGCCAATCTCTGGATCGGTTCATTGGCATACATAGTATCGATAGACATCAAAGAATTAAAAGTGCATCATTATTACAGCGGTATGATCCAGAATATTGCATTTATTACAAGGTTTGCAAAGCATAACGCTCGCACAAATAAGCAAGTAGCAAATAGATAGCATAAATAAAGTAGCTCTAGTCTCCATTAGACGCCACAGGCGAACAAAATGTTGAGTGGAGGGTCGCAACCAACACTAATACTCAGAGTAACCGAAAGAGTAACCTGAATGCATGAAACGTAACAGCCCCGAAGGGTCAGCACTTGGAATGCACTAGCAAGTGGAACAATGAGAGAAACAACAAGGCTAATAACTATATGCATATCTGGCTTGTGGGGTTCAGGCTTAGTTGCAGCAGCAAAATACTTTATCCTAACCTTTGTAAATCATTTGTAAAACATTTAATCTTCAACAAACAACCCAATTAAGTTTCAACCACAAGTTTTAGTAATTACAAGTTAGAATGAAGGAGAACATGTCATAGCACCCACAATTCAGCAACTCAATCGTCCATTACTGGGGACACGGCTAAGCACTTAGTTTTACACCCTGCAGGGGTTGCACACTTTACCCATATGACACTGGCCGTACCACGACACGCATATTGAGTCGTGATAGGGAGAAGTCCAAGAAGAGACAATTCGGGAAGCAGCTCCCCAAGCCCATCCACGCACCGTACCAACCTATCACATTCACTACATCTCTGGATACGAAGAGCTCGGGTCGCCACAACCTACTAAGTCCATCCAGCCACCCATAACTCACTGGCATATGGTTGCACACGGAAGCTACCAAATCAAGACACTAATCATTTCTCAGGAACCTGGGTGGCCATCCACAAGTGAGCTACTCGGGTAAACCATAGACATGTGCCCGGCATTCACGAACCAAGCAATTACCAATCCACCCAGATAGTTCATTAATTAAGTTGTTTTCACTTTCCAAACGCGTTATTTCAACACAAGCTTTGCCATGGTGTATCCCACCCTCGTCTACATAAGCATAGCTAAGCACAGCTACTCACGGCTTACTTCGCTAACGGGATGAACTACGCATATCGATAGCATAGGAGTAGATAATACTTGTAAAACAAAACAAGCTACAATGCATATAGAAAGTAAATAGGACATTTATGAAGCTCCACTTGCCTTGGTAGTTGTCGGAGTCAAAAGCACAGTCCGGACAGTCACACGGGTTACAATCCTCACAATCTACACGAAAGCAATTCAAACAATAAACAAACCACACACATAGAGGTCAACAAATGCAACACAATGCATGCATGGTACTTTAACAAAGCTTTAGTAGCTTGGTCAAGTTCTCTAATCAATTCTACTACTGGATGATGCATGAGAAAACATTTAATGCAAAGAAAACAATTTATGCATAAAAGAGGTCTAGTTAAAAGGTCTTTAGCCAAAACATTGCACCAAAGATGTAAATAGTGCAGTACAAGTTTGACAAAAATACTACTGGATAGGTAACTCCAAATAGAGCCTAGACCAAAAGGATTTACGTCAAAAAGGTTTACAGATCTTTTTCTGCGAATTAAATACTACTTTAAGCCTTTCTATAATCTCAGGAAAATACATACAGTAGACCTGGTATATTATTGCAGAATAAAATTCTACACAATTTTGCGAATCCAACGATACCTTATTTGCAATTTTTGGCCAAGCAGATATTTTCCTATGAATTTTTGAAGTTAAATAAAGTTTCTGCAATTTTAATAAAAACTGCTAAAACCGGGGGAATATTCCCCGAGTCGACGGGTCCCGGTTGATCGATCGTGATCAGCCAGCAGTCAAAGGAGTATCTGGGCGTTGTCGCTGCCGAATCATTGTCAAGGTGTCTGGCGGCGGTATCGGAGCAGCGGCGTGTGGCGGCGATGATGGCCGCTCGGCGGCGATGGCGGCGCAGGTCTGACATAGGGGCGTCGGCGGGTGCGGTAAGGGCGGCAGGCCGGCGGCGACGGCGTGTGGCGGCAGCAGGCGAATGGAGCGGCGGCGGCTCCGGATTCCGGCGAGTTCGGTGGCTCGCGGGCTAGGGTAAGGAGGGGAAAAAGGCGACGACAACGAGCTCTATAAGGGAGGGCAAAGAGGCGTGAGAAAACGAGCCAAAATCCCAAAGAATCGGATGAGCGGTTGGTCTCTACAACGAACACGGCGGCGGTGACGTCATCCTGGTCGAGCACGAACTGGTGGGGTGGCTGACGGGCGGGGGCCGGCGGTCAGAAGAAAAAAAAAGAAAGGAAGAAAAGAAAAAGGAAAAATAAAGAGAAAGAAGGGTGGCCGCGGTGATGGGCCACTGGCGGGCCGGCGTGATTCGCTCGCGGCAGTTGGCGGCGGCTGGGCCCCGGGTGGGCCTCGGGCGGCTGCCCGGCTGGCGGCCAAAATCTTTTCTTTTTTTTCCTTATCTGAACTAAAACTGAACCTGAACTAACTGAAAACAGTCTGAATTTTTCTGCAACTACTGAAAATTGGCCATAACTTTTGATCCGTAGCTCCGAATTGAATGAAACAAAATCCTACGGGTTCGTAGAGACAAGCCCTACGCAACCATGCATCTGAAATGCCCAAAAGGGGTCTCTCTTGCAGATGCAAGGCAAAAGACCTAGTAGGCTTGCAAAAGGGATGAACTAGCAAAGAAGAGGTGTTTTGGCAAAAACTTTAAAACTGAAACTTTTTGCAAAGATGCTCATGATTCAATGACATGTACGTATGCAGTGCGAAATCAAAAATTTGTGATGTGACAATACTAACCCCCTTAAGATGAATCTCGTCCCCGAGATTCGACGTGGCTAGCAAATAGGTGCGGGTGGTCCTCTCGGAGGTCATCCTCTCGCTCCCAGGTGGCTTCCTCCTCGGTGTGGTGGCTCCATTGCACCTTGCAAAACCTGATCGTCTTGCTGCGTGTAACCCTCTCCGCTGTTTCCAAGATCTTGACCAGTTTCTCCTCATAGGTCAGGTCACTCTCTAGCTGAACCTCATCTAATGGCACGGTATCCCTCAACGGTGTATCTACCATCTCTGGGTGACATTTCTTCAGCTGAGACACATGGAACACGTCGTGAATAGCGGATAGAACCTCTGGCATCTCCAGCTGGTACGCAACCTCTCCTTTGCATGCCAGGATCTTGTAGGGCCCAATAAACCGAGGTGCCAGCTTGCCTTTAATCCCAAATCGCTTAATTCCATGTAGTGGCGAAACTCTGAGATATGCTCGATCTCCAATCTCGTACGCCACTTCCTTGCGCTTAGAATCAGCATAGCTCTTCTATCTCAATTGTGCTACCTTCAACCTGTCCCGAACCAAACTAACCTTGTCTTCAGCATCCTTTATCAAATCCGGTCCAAACAGTTGACGTTCACCTACACCATCCCATAACAATGGTGTTCTGCACCTCTTACCATATAGTACATCAAATGGTGATGTCTTGATGCTGGATTGGTAGCTGTTGTTGTAGGAGAACTCAGCATAAGGTAAATTTTCATCCCAACTAGCGCCATGAGCCAAAGCACAGGCTCTCAAGATATCCTCCAAAATCTGATTAACCCTCTCGCTCTAACCATCCGTCTAGGGGTGGAAAGCTGTGCTAAACTCCAACCTCGTTCCCAACGACTCATGGAGCTGGCGCCAAAAGTGAGAAGTAAATTGGGTGCCTCTATCTGACACAATGCTCTTAGGAACTCCGTGCAGGCACACAATTCTGTTCATGTAGATATTGGCTAACTTAGCACTGGTATAAGTGGTCTTCACGGGTATAAAGTGTGCTACCTTGGTCAAATGATCTACCACTACCAAAATAGAATCATATCCTGACTTGGTCCTGGGTAATCCTGTGATGAAGTCCATTCCAACTATATCCCACTTCCATTCAGGTATCGGTAATGGCTGTAGTAACCCTGCTGGCTTCTGGTGCTCAGCCTTCACTATACTACATACATCACATAGGGCAATATATTCTGCAATCTCTCGCTTCATGTTAACCCACCAAAACCTTTCCTTCAAATCCATGTACATCTTCGTGTTGCCTGGATGTATAGAGTATGGCGAATTATGAGCTTCCTGAAATATCAGCTTCCTAATCTCCGGATCGTTGGGCACACACAAGCGGTCCTTGTACCATAGCATCCCTTGATCATCCTCGTGAAAACCTTCAGCCTTGTCTTTGGGTATGTTTCCTCTTATCTCTTCCAGGTCACTATCCTTCTTTTGAGCTTCTCTAATCTCGTCCAGAAGCGTTGGATTAACTTCCATTGTTGCCAAGTATCCCTCGGATACTACTTCCAACCTGAGGTCCTTGAGTTGTTCACACAAATCCTCGGGTAACTCCCCCACTATCAGGCCATTAGCATAAACCTTGCGACTCAAGCGCATCCGCTACAACATTGGCCTTTCCTGGGTGATATTGCAAACTCATGTCGTAATCCTTTATGAGCTCCAGCCATCTCCTCTGCCTCCTATTCAGCTCCTTCTGAGTGAATATGTATTTCAGACTCTTGTGATCTGTAAACACATCACAATGCTTACCCATCAGGTAGTGCCTCCATACCTTGAGCGCGTGCACAACTGACGCTAATTCCAAGTCATGCGTGGGGTAATTCCTCTCGTGGTGTTTGAGTTGGCGCGAGGCATAGGATACCACTCTCCCATCTTGCATCAGTACACTACCCAGTCCTTGACGTGAAGCATCACAATACACTTGGAAATCCTTCTGAATATCTGGCAAACACAGGATAGGTGCGGTCACTAGGCGCTGCTTCAGTTCTGAAACTAACCGCACTCCTTGGTCCATTCAAACTTCTTCTCCTTCTTCAGTAGTTCAGTCATTGGCTTTGCAATCTTGGAGAAGTTCTCTATAAACCTCCTGTAATATCCAGCAAGTCCCAAGAAACTCCTAATATCTCCCACATTCTTGGGTGACTCCCATTCTATAACTGACACCACCTTGCTTGGATCGACTGCGACTCCTTCACCTGACACCACGTGTCCAAGAAAACCAACAGTGTTCAACCAGAATTCACACTTGCTAAACTTGGCATATAATTTATGCTCCCTCAGCTTTTCCATAATTAGTCGCAGGTGTTTCTCATGTTCAGCATCATCCTTGGAGTATATCAATATGTCATCAATGAATACCACCACGAATTTATCCAAGTACTCCATGAATACCTTGTTCATCATGGTCATAAAATATGCCAGGGCATTTTTTAGTCCAAAAGACATAACTGTATACTCATATAACCCATACCTAGTGGTGAAAGCGGTCTTGGGTATGTCTTCCTCTCGGATCTTCAATTGGAAATACCCCGACCTTAAATCAATCTTGGGAAACACCTTTGCTCCTTCCAACTGATCAAACAAATCATTTATATTGGGCAATGGGTATTTATTCTTGTTAGTCACTTCATTAAGTGAGCGGTAGTCAACCACCAGTCTCTTACTACTGTCCTTCTTCTCCACGAATAGAACAGGCGCGCCCCAAGATGATGAACTGGGCTGAATAAGTCCCTTGTCCAATTGCTCCCTAAGCTGCTTCTTTAACTCCTTCAGTCCCTCCACATCCATCTTATACGGCCTCTTGGCTATCGGTCCTGTTCTCGGCATCAAGTCAATAAGGAACTCCACATCCCTATCAGGTGGCATCCCTGGTAGCTCATCCGGAAACACATCGGGGTACTCATTTACTACGGCCACATCCTCTAGGCTAACCCCCTTAAGAGAATTCAACTAGGCCACTCCAGTACTGAAAGGCGACTTGTATCTGATCCTTACTCCCTTTGGTGTGGTGAGTGATATTACTCGTTAAGCACAATCTATCTGACCCTGATGTTCCGACATCCAGTCCATGCCCAATATGACATCTAGACCCTGGGGTTCTAGTATAACCGGGTGTGCAGGAAATGCATAAGCACCAATTTCTAGTGTCAGTCCTCGACATGTTGCACTAGCTATCATCTCTCCCCCAGGGGAACTTACTCTAATAGATCCTCTAAGAGCCTCGGTAGGTACCTTATACTTATCCACAAATGCCCTTGATATGAATGTATGCGATGCACCAGTATCGAAAAGAACAAATGCGATGTGGGTATTGATTGGAAACTTACCAACCACTAGCTCTGGTTCATTCTGAATCTCCTCGACGTTCACATGGTTGACCGTCGCCTTCTGGTTTGCATTGGGCTTGCTTCCTGCTTCAATCCTCTTCTCTGGGCAGTTATCAGCATAGTGCCCCATCTTCTTGCACTTGAAGCATTCCAGTTCACTGATATCCCTCCTTCCAGAGCGGTTGGGTCCATTGTTCCTTCCAGAGTTGCTGTTGTAGCTCTTGTGGCCATTGTGGTGGCGACCATTTCCTCCACGGTGGCGATTGTCACTCCTGTGACCCTCGTGGTGATGTCCACTACTTCCATGATGGTTACGGTCATCTCCGCCATGCTTAGAGTATCCAGAGTGTCCATCATAAGAGGTGCGAGCACGGTGGTGTGATCCTGATGAGTGATGGATGCTCTTCCTCTTACGTCTTTCCACCTGCTGCTGTTTCCCCTCCAGAATTCTAGCCTTGTCCATCAGTTCCTGAAATGTCGGACAGTAAACCACAGATAGCTGAAGTGAGAGCACATCACTGAGGCCATCCAGGAACCTCTCCCTCCTCTTGGCATCAGTGTCCACATCCTCAGGGGCATAACGAGAGAGATTGTTGAATTCCTCTATGTAATCCGCCACAATACGGTTGGTCTGGCGCAGGTTGTGGAACTCCTTCCTCTTCAGGCTCATGGTCCCGGCAGATACGTGGTTTGTCCTGAATCCTTCCTCAAACATAGCCCAGTGCTTGTCTCCATGGGTGAGTAATCTGAAAGCATCCCACCATGAGGCAGTGATCCCTCCAGCAAGTGAGCACAAACCTCACCTTCTCAGCATCAGTGCAGCCAACGGTCACCAGGTCCTTGTTCACGAGCGAAGCGATCGAGAGCAATCATGGGCTCAGGTGCAGAGGAGAACTTAGCTGGCCTCAGCCTCAAGAACCTAGTGAGAGCATCCCCCTGCGGCTGATTGTTCCCGTTGTTGTTGTTGTTGTTGTTGTTGTTGTTGTTCTGAGTTGTCATGAATTGCGTCATCACTTGGGTCAGCTGTGCTTGAGCGGCCATGAGCTGAGCCATCTCATCTGGTCCGCTGCGTGACATCTACGGTTCAGCACATGTAAGATTAGAAACAAACAACTACAGATAAGCAATAGCCCTCTACCCATGCACAAGCTCAAGCCACAACAATCATAAGCAATCACCACATGATCAAACACACTCACAAAGATCGTTCCAGGTTTTCACTAACAGTATATAGCTACAAAAATAGTTTAGAAACGCTGGCAACAGCGTTTGGTAAAGCAAGACAGCAAAATAAGCAAACCAGAAAATCTGGTAGAACAGTTCTGTCCTGTTCACGAATTTTTCTGGGCACCTTAAACTCATCAGGAATTTTAGACAATTTTTGTGCAGATGCTACAGGTAATTACGCTCCAGATCCTAAAATATGAGCGCAATACGGGTTACCAGTAAGGAATTAAAAATCGCGCGGTAAAACTGGTCAGGCAGAAAACTGCAGCAGTAAACTCACGAAAATTACCCAAACTTGTTCAAAAATCATTTAATAAATCTGACGAAAATTCCTGGAACTTCAAGGTACTTAACTGAGCAATATAAACACAATAAGCTAATAGTGCAGAAGTTTACATTGATCGATGCCTAAGACTAAAGAATATCCCTAACGAAGACTAGTTTTGGAGGACCATCTCTAGCTATTTGATGAATAGGTTGCAGTAGGTTCTGGAGTCCATGCGCTGACGCTTCGCTCCTGGTGCACGCCACGGTGGTGGTGTGTACACCTCTCCCGAGTCCTCTTCACTTGAGTCCTCGAATTCCACCTCTTCGGGGTCCTCCTCATCACTTCCTTCAACAAAAGCGCCCGCTGCATCTCCTCCATCATCGTCATCGCTTCCTCCACCATCACTACCTCCACCATCATCATTGTTACCTCCTCCACCATTGTTACCTCCATCACCATTATCTGCATCATCATCATCACTATCATCATCATCATCGTTCCCATCATCATTGTTGCCATTGTTTGGTGGAGGGTTCTGATGTGCTTGAAGGGCAGCAATCTGGGCAGCCATGTCCACAATGGTCCGATCACGATCAGCCACAACTTGATCCCTTTGCACAATGGTTTGGTTCAGCGCTGCAATCGTGGCATCTCTTCCAATGAGGACTTGCTCCATTGTATTCACGGCAGTGTGCAAGGTTTCCATCTCATACCCTTGCAAGTGCACCACGCCCTGAAAATAATCCAGCTGCTCCTTTTGCTGCATCAACTTCTCTTCCCTCTCCCACGCTTTGATATCCATGTCTTCTAACTGCTTCACTTGGAGCGGCATGTTGTTCCGATCACCTGTGGTAATCATCACAAGCCCTTGCTCATTCCGACCTCCAAATGCAAGGAAGGGTGAACCTTTGGTCGGTGTCGGTGGAGATAGCACGGGCGTGACAGGGTCTCGTGCATGGCCGACTCCACTCCTTGCTCCCAGGTAAGGTACTTCTTGGTGAGGTTCAGGTTCTCAATACCAGGCACAGTGAGGTCTGCAAGAACAATCGCGATGATCTCCCACAGGCGATCTCCAGGCACATAGGTGTTCATCCTTCTCCCTTTGAACATCGGCATCAACATGCCCAGTGTCTTGCAAAGCTCCGCCAGCTGTCTCGCGAAGGGCCTTGGTGATTGGAGCTCAACATACTCAACTCTGGTGGCATCTCCCATCTATCAATTGTAAAGAGGAAAGAGTGAGAATAGCAAAAGAAAAGAATTTACTAGAGTGAATGGCATAAGAATAAAGACATAATTTAAAATAGGCTTAAGTAAACATAAGGCTGTCCTATTCCAATCCTAGGTCATGATCCTACAGTCAAAACACTGCCCTGATACCATCTGAAACGGTACAACCCACAAGGATTGCACCTCTATGTATCACGCCAATCCCTGGATCGGTTCATTGGCATACATAGTATCGATAGACATCAAAGAATTAACAGTGCATCATTATTACAGCAGTATGATCCAGAATATTGCATTTATTACAAGGTTTGCAAAGCATAACGCTCGCACAAATAAGCAAGTAGCAAATAGATAGCATAAATAAAGTAGCTCTAGTCTCCATTAGACGCCACAGGCGAACAAAATGTTGAGTGGAGGGTCGCAACCAACACTACTACTCAGAGTAACCGGAAGAGTAACCTGCAACATGAAACATAACAGCCCTGAAGGGTCAGCACTTGGAATGCACTAGCAAGTGGAACAATGAGAGAAACAACAAGGCTAATAACTATATGCATATCTGGCTTGTGGGGTTCAGGCTTAGTTGCAGCAGCAAAATACTTTATCCTAACCTTTGTAAATCATTTATAAAACATTTAATCTTCAACAAACAACCCAATTAAGTTTCAACCACAAGTTTTAGTAATTACAAGTTAGAATGAAGGAGAACATGTAGTAGCACCCACAATTCAGCAACTCAATCGTCCATTACCGGGGACACGGCTAAGCACTTAGTTTTACACCCTGCAGGGGTTGCACACTTTACCCATATGACCTGGTCGACCCGCTCGTACCATGACACGCATATTGAGTCGTGATAGGGAGAAGTCCAAGAAGAGACAATTCGGGAAGCAGCTCCCCAAGCCCATCCACGCACCGTACCAACCTATCACATTCACTACATCTCTGGATACGAAGAGCTCGGGTCGCCACAACCTACTAAGTCCATCCAGCCACCCATAACTCACTGGCATATGGTTGCACACGAAAGCTACCAAATCAAGATACTAATCATTTCTCAGGAACCTGGGTGGCTATCCACAAGTGAGGTACTCGGGTAAACCATAGACATGTGCCCAGCATTCACGAACCAAGCAATTACCAATCCACCCAGATAGTTCATTAATTAAGTTGTTTTCACTTTCCAAACACGTTCTTTCAACACAAGCTTTGCCATGGTGTATCCCACCCTCGTCTACATAAGCATAGCTAAGCACAGCTACTCACAACGGCTCGCCTAACAGGATAGACTACGGCATAATACGATAGCATAGGAGTAGATAATACTTGTAAAACAAAACAAGCTACAATGCATATAGAAAATAAATAGGACATTTATGAAGCTCCACTTGCCTTGGTAGTTGTCGGAGTCAAAAGCACAGTCCGGACAGTCACACGGGTTACAATCCTCACAATCTACACGAAAGCAATTCAAACAATAAACAAACCACACACATAGAGGTCAACAAATGCAACACAATGCATGCATGGTACTTTAACAAAGCTTCAGTAGCTTGGTCAAGTTCTCTAATCAATTCTACTACTGTATGATGCATGAGAAAACATTTAATGCAAAGAAAACAATTTATGCATAAAAGAGGTCTGGTTAAAAGGTCTTTAGCCAAAACATTGCACCAAAGATGTAAACAGTGCAGTACAAGTTTGACAAAAATACTACTGGATAGGTAACTCCAAATAGAGCCTAGACCAAAAGGATTTACGTCAAAAAGGTTTACAGATCTTTTTCTGCAAACTAAATACTACTTTAAGCCTTTCTATAATCTCAGGAAAATACATACAGTATACCTGGGATATTATTGTAGAATACAATTCTACACAATTTTGTGAATCCAACGATACCTTATTTGCAATTTTTGGCCAAGCAGATCTTTTCCTATGAATTTTTGAAGTTCAACAAAGTTTCTGCAATTTCAATAAAAACTGCTAAAACCGGGGGAATATTCCGGAAATATTCCAGGAATATTCCGGGGAATATTCCCATTGGGAGGTCGATCTGGTCGAACCGTTTGACGATCAACTGTCAATCGGATCGTAGCTCACGAAGATGGCAACGAATGAGCGGGCGGCGGCCAGGACATTGGCGGTGGTAGCGGCAATGGCGCCGGTGGCGCGGCGCATCGTGACAAGCGAAGGTGGCGAAATTAACAACGGCAATGACGGCGGCAGCGATGTGGCGGTGGGCGGATGGAGCGGCGGCGGCTCAGGATTCCGGCGAGGAATTCCGGCGAGTTCGGCGGCTCGCGGGCTAGGGCAAGGAGGGGAAAAGGCGGCGGCAGCGAGCTCTATAAGGGAGGGCAAAGAGGCGTGAGAAAACGAGCCGAAATCCCAAAGAATCGGACGAGCGGTTGGTCTCTGCAACGAACACGGCGACGGTGACGTCATCCTGGTCAAGCACGAACTGGTGGGGTGGCTGACGGGCGGTGCCCGGCGGTCAGAAGAAAAAAACAAAGGAAGAAAAGAAAAAGGAAAAGGAAAGAGAAAGAAGAAGGGTCGCTGCGGTGATGGTAGCTAAGCGTGATTCGCCATACCTGGTGGCGGCCGGGTGGGCCTCGGCTGCTGGCTGGCCGGTCAAATCTTTTTCCTTCTCTGAACTGAAACTGAACCTGAACTAACTGAAAACAGTCTGAATTTTTCTGCAACTACTGAAATTTGGCCATAACTTTTGATCCGTAGCTCCGAATTGAATGAAACCAAATCCTATGGGTTCGTAGAGACGAGCCCTACGCAACCATGCATCTGAAATGCCCAAAAGGGTCCTCTCTTGCAGATGCAAGGCAAAAGTCCTAGTAGGCTTGCAAAAGGGATGAACTAGCAAAGAGGAGGTGTTTTGGCAACAACTTTAAAACTGAAACTTTTTGCAAAGATGCTCATAATGCAATGACATGTATGTATGCAGTGCCAAATCAAAAATTTGGGATGTGACAGAAAATAACACACATGCAATGACACCGGTGGATCCACAGGTGGATTGTGAAAAGAGCACACATACAAATGACACTGGTGGATCCATAGGTGGTATGTGAGAAGAACAGTCATGCAATGACTCTGGTTGTTGTTAGTAAAAAGAACACACATGCAATGACACTGGTGGATCCATAGGTGGATTGTGAAAAGACCACACATGCAATGCCACTGGTGGATCCATATGTGGTATGTGAAAAGAACACACATGCAATGACTCCAGTTGTTGTTAGTGAAACGAACATACATGCAATGACACCGATGGATCCATGTGTGGTCTCTGAAGAGAGCACACATTTCAATGACTCTGGTTGTTGTTTGTAAAAAGAACACACATGCAATGACACTGGTGGATCCATGTGTGTTGGTGGATCCGTGTGTGGTCTTTGAAGAGAACACACATTTCAATGACACTGGTGGATCCATATGTGGTATGTGAAAAGAATACACATGCAATGACTCCAGTTGTTGTTACTAAAAAGAACACACATGCAATGACACTGGTGGATCCATAGGTGGTATGTGAAAAGAACACACATTTCAATGACTCTAGTTGTGTTAGTAAAAAGAACACACATGCAATGACACTGGTGGATCCATAGGTGGATTGTGAAAAGAGCACACATTTCTACGACTCTGGTTGTTGATAGTAAAAAGAACACACATGCAATGACACTGGTGGATCCATAGGTGGATTGTGAAAAGAGCACACATGCAATGACACTGGTGGATCCATAGGTGGTATGTGAGAAGAACAGTCATGAAATGACTCTGGTTGTTGTTAGTGAAAAGAACACACATGCAATGACACCGGTGGATCCATAGGTGGATTGTGAAAAGAGCACACATGCAAATGACACTGGTGGATCTATAGGTGGTATGTGAGAAGAACAGTCATGAAATGACTCTGGTTGTTGTAAGTAAAAAAGACACATGCAATGACACTGGTGGATCCATAGGTGGATTGTGAAAAGAGCACACACGCAATGACACTGGTGGATCCATATGTGGCATGTGAAAAGAACACACATGCAATGACTCCAGTTGTTGTTAGTGAAAAGAACATACATGCAATGACACTGGTGGATCCATGTGTGGTCTCTGAAGAGAGAACACATTTCAATGACTCTGGTTGTTGTTAGTAAAAAGAACACACATGCAATGACATTGGTGGATCCATGTGTGATCTCTGTAGAGAACACACATGCAATGACTCTGGTTGTTGTTACTTAAAAGAACACACATACAATGACATTGGTGGATCCATGTGTGGATTGTGAAGAGAACACACATGCAATGACACTGGTGGATCCATAGGTGCTATGTGAGAAGAACAGTCATGCAGTGACTCTGGTTGTTGTTAGTGAAAAGAACACACATGCAATGACACCGGTGGATCCATAGGTGGATTGTGAAAAGAGCACACATGCAAATTACACTGGTGGATCCATAGGTGGTATGTGAGAAGAACAGTCATGCAATGACTCTGGTTGTTGTTAGTAAAAAGAACACACATGCATTGACAGTGGTGGATCCATAGGTGGATTGTGAAAAGACCACACATGCAAGGACCTTTGGTGGATCCATATGTGGTATGTGAAAAGAACACACATGCAATGACTCCAGTTGTTGTTAGTGAAAAGAACATACATGCAATGACACCATTGGATCCATGTGTGGTCTCTAAAGAGAGCACACATTTCAATGACTCTGGTTGTTGTTTGTAAAAAGAACACACATGCAATGACACTAGTGGATCCATGTGTGGTCTTTGAAGTGAACACATGCAATGATTCTGGTTGTTGTTACTAAAAAGAACACACATGCAATGACACGGGTGGAGCCATGTGTGGATTGTGAAGAGAACACACATGCGATGACACTGGTGGATCCATAGGTGGTATGTGAGAAGAATAGTCATGAAATGACTCTGGTTGTTGTTAGTAAAAAGAACACACATGCAATGACACTGGTGGATCCATAGGTGGATTGTGAAAAGAGCACACATGCAATGACACTAGTGGATCCATATGTGGTATGTGAAAAGAACACACATGCAATGACTCCAGTTGTTGTTACTAAAAAGAACATACATGCAATGACACTGGTGGATCCATGTGTGGTCTCTGAAGAGAACACACATTTCAATGACTCTGGTTGTTGTTAGTAAAAAGAACACACATGCAATTACACTGGTGGATCCATAGGTGGATTGTGAAAAGAGCACACATTTCAATGACTCTGGATATTGTTACTAAAAAGAACACACATGCAATGACACTGGTGGATCCATAGGTGGATTCTGAAAAGAGCACACATGCAATGACTTTGGTTGTTGTTAGTAAAAAGAGCACACATGCAATGACACTGGTGGATCCATGTGTGGATTGTGAAGAGAACACACATGCAATGATACTGGTGGATCCATATGTGGTATGTGAGAAGAACAGTCATGAAATGACTCTGGTTGTTGTTAGTAAAAAGAACACACATGCAATGACACTAGTGGATCCATAGGTGGATTGTGAAAAGAGCACAAATGCTTTGACACTGGTGGATCCATATGTGGTATGTGAAAAGAACACACATGCACTGACTCTAGTTGTTGTTAGTGAAAAGAACATACATGCAATGACATGGTGGATCCATGTGTGGTCTCTGAAGAGGGCACACATTTCAATGACTCTGGTTGTTTTTAGTAAAAAGAACACACATGCAATGACACTGGTGGATCCATGTGTGGTCTCTGAAGAGAACACACATGCAATGACTCTGGTTGTTGTTAGTAAAAAGGGCACACATGCAATAACACTGGTGGATCCATGTGTGGATTGTGAAGAGAACACACATGCAATAACACTTCTGGATCCATCGGTGGTATGTGAGAAGAACAGTCATGAAATGACTCTGGTTGTTGTTAGTAAAAAGAACACACATGCAATGACCTTTGGTGGATCCATAGGTGGATTGTGAAAAGAGCACACATGCAATGACACTGTGGATCCATAGGTGGAATGTGAGAAGAACAGTCATGAAATGACTCTGGTTGTTAGTGAAAAGAACACACATGCAATGACACCGGTGGATCCATAGGTGGATTGTGAAAAGAGCACACATGCAAATGACACTGGTGGATCTATAGGTGGTATGTGAGAAGAACAGTCATGAAATGACTCTGGTTGTTGTAAGTAAAAAAACACACATGCAATGACACTGGTGGATCCATAGGTGGATTGTGAAAAGAGCACACACGCAATGACACTGGTGGATCCATATGTCGTATGTGAAAAGAACACACATGCAATGACTCCAGTTGTTGTTAGTGAAAAGAACATACATGCAATGACACTGGTGGATCCATGTGTGGTCTCTGAAGAGAGAACACATTTCAATGAGTCTGGTTGTTGTTAGTAAAAAGAACACACATGCAATGACATTGGTGGATCCATGTGTGGTCTCTGTAGAGAACACACATGCAATGACTCTGGTTGTTGTTACTTAAAAGAACACACATGCAATGACACTGGTGGATCCATGTGTGGATTGTGAAGAGAACACACATGCAATGACACTGGTGGATCCATAGGTGCTATGTGAGAAGAACAGTCATGCAATGACTCTGGTTGTTGTTAGTGAAAAGAACACACATGCAATGACACCGGTGGATCCATAGGTGGATTGTGAAAAGAGCACACATGAAAATTACACTGGTGGATCCATAGGTGGTATGTGAGAAGAACAGTCATGCAATGACTCTGGTTGTTGTTAGTAAAAAGAACACACATGCATTGACAGTGGTGGATCCATAGGTGGATTGTGAAAAGACCACACATGCAAGGACACTGGTGGATCCATATGTGGTATGTGAAAGAACACACATGCAATGACTCAGTTGTTGTTAGTGAAAAGAACATACATGCAATGACACCATTGGATCCATGTGGTCTCTAAAGAGAGCACACATTTCAATGACTCTGGTTGTTGTTTGTAAAAAGAACACACATGCAATGACACTAGTGGATCCATGTGTGGTCTTTGAAGTGAACACACATGCAATGATTCTGGTTGTTGTTACTAAAAAGAACACACATGCAATGACACGGGTGGAGCCATGTGTGGATTGTGAAGAGAACACACATGCGATGACCTTTGGTGGATCCATAGGTGGTATGTGAGAAGAATAGTCATGAAATGACTCAGTTGTTGTTAGTAAAAGAACACACATGCAATGACACTGGTGGATCCATAGGTGGATTGTGAAAAGAGCACACATGCAATGACACTAGTGGATCCATATGTGGTATGTGAAAAGAACACACATGCAATGACTCCAGTTGTTGTTACTAAAAAGAACATACATGCAATGACACTGGTGGATCCATGTGTGGTCTCTGAAGAGAACACACATTTCAATGACTCTGGTTGTTGTTAGTAAAAAGAACACACATGCAATTACACTGGTGGATCCATAGGTGGATTGTGAAAAGAGCACACATTTCAATGACTCTGGATATTGTTACTAAAAAGAACACACATGCAATGACACTGGTGGATCCATAGGTGGATTCTGAAAAGAGCACACATGCAATGACTTTGGTTGTTGTTAGTAAAAAGAGCACACATGCAATGACACTGGTGGATCCATGTGTGGATTGTGAAGAGAACACACATGCAATGATACTGGTGGATCCATATGTGGTATGTGAGAAGAACAGTCATGAAATGACTCTGGTTGTTGTTAGTAAAAAGAACACACATGCAATGACACTAGTGAATCCATAGGTGGATTGTGAAAAGAGCACAAATGCTTTGACACTGGTGGATCCATATGTGGTATGTGAAAAGAACACACATGCAATGACTCTAGTTGTTGTTAGTGAAAAGAACATACATGCAATGACACTGGTGGATCCATGTGTGGTCTCTGAAGAGAGCACACATTTCAATGACTCTGGTTGTTGTTAGTAAAAAGAACACACATGCAATGACACTGGTGGATCCATGTGTGGTCTCTGAAGAGAACACACATGCAATGACTCTGGTTGTTGTTAGTAAAAAGGGCACACATGCAATAACACTGGTGGATCCATGTGTGGATTGTGAAGAGAACACACATGCAATAACACTTCTGGATCCATCGGTGGTATGTGAGAAGAACAGTCATGAAATGACTCTGGTTGTTGTTAGTAAAAAGAACACACATGCAATGACACTGGTGGATCCATAGGTGGATTGTGAAAAGAGCACACATGCAATGACACTGGTGGATCCATAGGTGGTATGTGAGAAGAACAATCATGAAATGACTCTGGTTGTTAGTGAAAAGAACACACATGCAATGACGGTGGATCCATAGGTGGATTGTGAAAATAGCACACATGCAAATGACACTGGTGGATCTATAGGTGGTATGTGAGAAGAACAGTCATGAAATGACTCTGGTTGTTGTAAGTAAAAAAACACACATGCAATGACACTGGTGGATCCATAGGTGGATTGTGAAAAGAGCACACACGCAATGACACTGGTGGATCCATATGTCGTATGTGAAAAGAACACACATGCAATGACTCAGGTTGTTGTTAGTGAAAAGAACATACATGCAATGACCTTTGGTGGATCCATGTGTGGTCTCTGAAGAGAGAACACATTTCAATGAGTCTGGTTGTTGTTAGTAAAAAGAACACACATGCAATGACATTGGTGGATCCATGTGTGGTCTCTGTAGAGACCACACATGCAATGACTGGTTGTTGTTACTTAAAGAACACACATGCAATGACATTGGTGGATCCATGTGTGGATTGTGAAGAGAACACACATGCAATGACACTGGTGGATCCATAGGTGCTATGTGAGAAGAACAGTCATGCAATGACTCTGGTTGTTGTTAGTGAAAAGAACACACATGCAATGACACCGGTGGATCCATAGGTGGATTGTGAAAAGAGCACACATGAAAATTACACTGGTGGATCCATAGGTGGTATGTGAGAAGAACAGTCATGCAATGACTCTGGTTGTTGTTAGTAAAAAGAACACACATGCATTGACAGTGGTGGATCCATAGGTGGATTGTGAAAAGACCACACATGCAAGGACACTGGTGGATCCATATGTGGTATGTGAAAAGAACACACATGCAATGACTCCAGTTGTTGTTAGTGAAAAGAACATACATGCAATGACACCATTGGATCCATGTGTGGTCTCTAAAGAGAGCACACATTTCAATGACTCTGGTTGTTGTTTGTAAAAAGAACACACATGCAATGACACTAGTGGATCCATGTGTGGTCTTTGAAGTGAACACACATGCAATGATTCTGGTTGTTGTTACTAAAAAGAACACACATGCAATGACACGGGTGGAGCCATATGTGGATTGTGAAGAGAACACACATGCGATGACACTGGTGGATCCATAGGTGGTATGTGAGAAGAATAGTCATGAAATGACTCTGGTTGTTGTTAGTAAAAAGAACACACATGCAATGACACTGGTGGATCCATAGGTGGATTGTGAAAAGAGCACACATGCAATGACACTAGTGGATCCATATGTGGTATGTGAAAAGAACACACATGCAATGACTCCAGTTGTTGTTACTAAAAAGAACATACATGCAATGACACTGGTGGATCCATGTGTGGTCTCTGAAGAGAACACATTTCAATGACTACGGTTGTTGTTAGTAAAGAACACACACATGCAATTACACTGGTGGATCCATAGGTGGATTGTGAAAAGAGCACACATTTCAATGACTCTGGATATTGTTACTAAAAAGAACACACATGCAATGGCACTGGTGGATCCATAGGTGGATTCTGAAAAGAGCACACATGCAATGACTTTGGTTGTTGTTAGTAAAAAGAGCACACATGCAATGACACTGGTGGATCCATGTGTGGATTGTGAAGAGAACACACATGCAATGATACTGGTGGATCCATATGTGGTATGTGAGAAGAACAGTCATGAAATGACTCTGGTTGTTAGTAAAAAGAACACACATGCAATGACACTGGTGGATCCATAGGTGGATTGTGAAAAGAGCACAAATGCTTTGACACTGGTGGATCCATATGTGGTATGTGAAAAGAACACACATGCAATGACTCTAGTTGTTGTTAGTGAAAAGAACATACATGCAATGACACTGGTGGATCCATGTGTGGTCTCTGAAGAGAGCACACATTTCAATGACTCTGGTTGTTGTTAGTAAAAAGAACACACATGCAATGACACTGGTGGATCCATGTGTGGTCTCTGAAGAGAACACACATGCAATGACTCTGGTTGTTGTTAGTAAAAAGGGCACACATGCAATAACACTGGTGGATCCATGTGTGGATTGTGAAGAGAACACACATGCAATAACACTTCTGGATCCATCGGTGGTATGTGAGAAGAACAGTCATGAAATGACTCTGGTTGTTGTTAGTAAAAAGAACACACATGCAATGACACTGGTGGATCCATAGGTGGATTGTGAAAAGAGCACACATGCAATGACACTGGTGGATCCATAGGTGGTATGTGAGAAGAACAGTCATGAAATGACTCTGGTTGTTGTTAGTGAAAAGAACACACATGCAATGACACCGGTGGATCCATAGGTGGATTGTGAAAAGAGCACACATGCAAATGACACTGGTGGATCTATAGGTGGTATGTGAGAAGAACAGTCATGAAATGACTCTGGTTGTTGTAAGTAAAAAAACACACATGCAATGACACTGGTGGATCCATAGGTGGATTGTGAAAAGAGCACACACGCAATGACACTGGTGGATCCATATGTCGTATGTGAAAAGAACACACATGCAATGACTCCAGTTGTTGTTAGTGAAAAGAACATACATGCAATGACACTGGTGGATCCATGTGTGGTCTCTGAAGAGAGAACACATTTCAATGAGTCTGGTTGTTGTTAGTAAAAAGAACACACATGCAATGACATTGGTGGATCCATGTGTGGTCTCTGTAGAGAACACACATGCAATGACTCTGGTTGTTGTTACTTAAAAGAACACACATGCAATGACATTGGTGGATCCATGTGTGGATTGTGAAGAGAACACACATGCAATGACCTTTGGTGGATCCATAGGTGCTATGTGAGAAGAACACCATGCAATGACTCTGGTTGTTGTTAGTGAAAAGAACACACATGCAATGACACCGGTGGATCCATAGGTGGATTGTGAAAAGAGCACACATGAAAATTACACTGGTGGATCCATAGGTGGTATGTGAGAAGAACAGTCATGCAATGACTCTGGTTGTTGTTAGTAAAAAGAACACACATGCATTGACAGTGGTGGATCCATAGGTGGATTGTGAAAAGACCACACATGCAAGGACACTGGTGGATCCATATGTGGTATGTGAAAAGAACACACATGCAATGACTCCAGTTGTTGTTAGTGAAAAGAACATACATGCAATGACACCATTGGATCCATGTGTGGTCTCTAAAGAGAGCACACATTTCAATGACTCTGGTTGTTGTTTGTAAAAAGAACACACATGCAATGACACTAGTGGATCCATGTGTGGTCTTTGAAGTGAACACACATGCAATGATTCTGGTTGTTGTTACTAAAAAGAACACACATGCAATGACAGGTGGAGCCATGTGTGGATTGTGAAAGAACACATGCGATGACAACGGTGGATCCATAGGTGGTATGTGAAGAATAGTCATGAAATGACTCTGGTTGTTGTTAGTATAATGAACACACATGCAATGACACTGGTGGATCCATAGGTGGATTGTGAAAAGAGCACACATGCAATGACACTAGTGGATCCATATGTGGTATGTGAAAAGAACACACATGCAATGACTCCAGTTGTTGTTACTAAAAAGAACATACATGCAATGACACTGGTGGATCCATGTGTGGTCTCTGAAGAGAACACACATTTCAATGACTCTGGTTGTTGTTAGTAAAAAGAACACACATGCAATTACACTGGTGGATCCATAGGTGGATTGTGAAAAGAGCACACATTTCAATGACTCTGGATATTGTTACTAAAAAGAACACACATGCAATGACACTGGTGGATCCATAGGTGGATTCTGAAAGAGCACACATGCAATGACTTTGGTTGTTGTTAGTAAAAGAGCACACATGCAATGACACTGGTGGATCCATGTGTGGATTGTGAAGAACACACATGCAATGATCTTGGTGGATCCATATGTGGTATGTGAAGAACAGTCATGAAATGACTCTGGTTGTTGTTAGTAAAAGAACACACATGCAATGACACTAGTGAATCCATAGGTGGATTGTGAAAGAGCACAAATGCTTTGACACTTTGGTGGATCCATATGTGGTATGTGAAAAGAACACACATGCAATGACTCTAGTTGTTGTTAGTGAAAAGAACATACATGCAATGACACTTTGGTGGATCCATGTGTGGTCTCTGAAGAGAGCACACATTTCAATGACTCTGGTTGTTGTTAGTAAAAGAACACACATGCAATGACATGGTGGATCCATGTGTGGTCTCTGAAGAACACACATGCAATGACTCTGGTTGTTGTTAGTAAAAGGGCACACATGCAATAACTGGTGGATCCATGTGTGGATTGTGAAGAGAACACACATGCAATAACATACGGATCCATCGGTGGTATGTAGAAGAACAGTCATGAAATGACTCTGGTTGTTGTTAGTAAAAGAACACACATGCAATGACACCGGTGGATCCATGGGTGGATTGTGAAAAGAGCACACATGCAATGACACTGGTGGATCCATAGGTGGTATGTGAGAAAAACAGTCATGAAATGACTCGGGTTGTTGTTAGTGAAAAGAACACACATGCAATGACACTAGTGGATCCATAGGTGGATTGTGAAAAGAGCACACATGCAAATGACACTGGTGGATCTATAGGTGGTATGTGAGAAGAACAGTCATGAAATGACTCTGGTTGTTGTAAGTAAAAAAACACACATGCAATGACCTTTGGTGGATCCATAGGTGGATTGTGAAAGAGCACACACGCAATGACCTTTGGTGGATCCATATGTCGGTATGTGAAAAGAACACACATGCAATGACTCAGTTGTTGTTAGTGAAAAGAACATACATGCAATGACCGGTGGATCCATGTGGTCTCTGAAGAGAGAACACATTTCAATGAGTCTGGTTGTTGTTAGTAAAAAGAACACACATGCAATGACATTGGTGGATCCATGTGTGGTCTCTGTAGAGAACACACATGCAATGACTCTGGTTGTTGTTACTTAAAAGAACACACATGCAATGACACTGGTGGATCCATGTGTGGATTGTGAAGAGAACACACATGCAATGACACTGGTGGATCCATAGGTGCTATGTGAAAAGAATCATGCAATGACTCGTTGTTGTTAGTGAAAAGAACACACATGCAATGACACGGTGGATCCATAGTTGTATTGTGAAAAGAGCACACATGAAAATTACACTGGTGGATCCATAGGTGGTATGTGAGAAGAACAGTCATGCAATGACTCTGGTTGTTGTTAGTAAAAAGAACACACATGCATTGACAGTGGTGGATCCATAGGTGGATTGTGAAAAGACCACACATGCAAGGACACTGGTGGATCCATATGTGGTATGTGAAAAGAACACACATGCAATGACTCCAGTTGTTGTTAGTGAAAAGAACATACATGCAATGACACCATTGGATCCATGTGTGGTCTCTAAAGAGAGCACACATTTCAATGACTCTGGTTGTTGTTTGTAAAAAGAACACACATGCAATGACACTAGTGGATCCATGTGTGGTCTTTGAAGTGAACACACATGCAATGACTCGAGTTGTTGGTACTAAAAGAACACACATGCAATGACACGGGTGGAGCCATATGTGGATTGTGAAGAGAACACACATGCGATGATGACACTGGTGGATCCATAGGTGGTATGTGAGAATAGTCATGATGAAATGACTGTTGTTGTTAGTAAAAAGAACACACATGCAATGACACTGGTGGATCCATAGGTGGATTGTGAAAAGAGCACACATGCAATGACACTAGTGGATCCATATGTGGTATGTGAAAAGAACACACATGCAATGACTCCAGTTGTTGTTACTAAAAAGAACATACATGCAATGACACTGGTGGATCCATGTGTGGTCTCTGAAGAGAACACACATTTCAATGACTCTGGTTGTTGTTAGTAAAAAGAACACACATGCAATTACACTGGTGGATCCATAGGTGGATTGTGAAAAGAGCACACATTTCAATGACTCTGGATATTGTTACTAAAAAGAACACACATGCAATGACACTGGTGGATCCATAGGTGGATTCTGAAAAGAGCACACATGCAATGACTTTGGTTGTTGTTAGTAAAAAGAGCACACATGCAATGACACTGGTGGATCCATGTGTGGATTGTGAAGAGAACACACATGCAATGATACTGGTGGATCCATATGTGGTATGTGAGAAAACAGTCATGAAATGACTCTGGTTGTTAGTAAAAGAACACATGCAATGACACTAGTGAATCCATAGGTGGATTGTGAAAAGAGCACAAATGCTTTGACACTGGTGGATCCATATGTGGTATGTGAAAAGAACACACATGCAATGACTCTAGTTGTTGTTAGTGAAAAGAACATACATGCAATGACACTGGTGGATCCATGTGTGGTCTCTGAAGAGAGCACACATTTCAATGACTCTGGTTGTTGTTAGTAAAAAGAACACACATGCAATGACCTTTGGTGGATCCATGTGTGGTCTCTGAAGAGACCACACATGCAATGACTCTGGTTGTTGTTAGTAAAAAGGGCACACATGCAATCACACTGGTGGATCCATGTGTGGATTGTGAAGAGAACACACATGCAATAACACTACAGGATCCATCGGTGGTATGTGAAGAACAATCATGAAATGACTCTAGTTGTTGTTAGTAAAAAGAACACACATGCAATGACACTGGTGGATCCATAGGTGGATTGTGAAAAGAGCACACATGCAATGACACTGGTGGATCCATAGGTGGTATGTGAGAAGAACAGTCATGAAATGACTCTGGTTGTTGTTAGTGAAAAGAACACACATGCAATGACACCGGTGGATCCATAGGTGGATTATGAAAAGAGCACACATACAAATGACACTGGATCTATAGGTGGTAGAAGAAGAACGTCCATGAAATGACTCTGGTTGTTGTAAGTAAAAAACACACATGCAATGACCTTTGGTGGATCCATAGGTGGATTGTGAAAGAGCACACACGTAATGACACTTTGGTGGATCCATATGTTATGTGAAAAGAACACACATGCAATGACTCCAGTTGTTGTTAGTGAAAAGAACATACATGCAATGACCTGGTGGATCCATGTGTGGTCTCTGAAGAGAGAACACATTTCAATGAGTCTGGTTGTTGTTAGTAAAAAGAACACACATGCAATGACATTGGTGGATCCATGTGTGGTCTCTGTAGAGAACACACATGCAATGACTCTGGTTGTTGTTACTTAAAAGAACACACATGCAATGACACTGGTGGATCCATGTGTGGATTGTGAAGAGAACACACATGCAATGACACTGGTGGATCCATAGGTGCTATGTGAGAAGAACAGTCATGCAATGACTCTGGTTGTTGTTAGTGAAAAGAACACACATGCAATGACACCGGTGGATCCATAGGTGGATTGTGAAAAGAGCACACATGAAAATTACACTGGTGGATCCATAGGTGGTATGTGAGAAGAACAGTCATGCAATGACTCTGGTTGTTGTTAGTAAAAAGAACACACATGCATTGACAGTGGTGGATCCATAGGTGGATTGTGAAAAGACCACACATGCAAGGACACTGGTGGATCCATATGTGGTATGTGAAAAGAACACACATGCAATGACTCCAGTTGTTGTTAGTGAAAAGAACATACATGCAATGACACCATTGGATCCATGTGTGGTCTCTAAAGAGAGCACACATTTCAATGACTCTGGTTGTTGTTTGTAAAAAGAACACACATGCAATGACACTAGTGGATCCATGTGTGGTCTTTGAAGTGAACACACATGCAATGATTCTGGTTGTTGTTACTAAAAAGAACACACATGCAATGACACGGGTGGAGCCATATGTGGATTGTGAAGAGAACACACATGCGATGACCTTTGGTGGATCCATAGGTGGTATGTGAGAAGAATAGTCATGAAATGACTCTGGTTGTTGTTAGTAAAAAGAACACACATGCAATGACACTGGTGGATCCATAGGTGGATTGTGAAAAGAGCACACATGCAATGACACTAGTGGATCCATATGTGGTATGTGAAAAGAACACACATGCAATGACTCCAGTTGTTGTTACTAAAAAGAACATACATGGAATGACACTGGTGGATCCATGTGTGGTCTCTGAAGAGAACACACATTTCAATGACTCTGGTTGTTGTTAGTAAAAAGAACACACATGCAATTACACTGGTGGATCCATAGGTGGATTGTGAAAAGAGCACACATTTCAATGACTCTGGATATTGTTACTAAAAAGAACACACATGCAATGGCACTGGTGGATCCATAGGTGGATTCTGAAAAGAGCACACATGCAATGACTTTGGTTGTTGTTAGTAAAAAGAGCACACATGCAATGACACTGGTGGATCCATGTGTGGATTGTGAAGAGAACACACATGCAATGATACTGGTGGATCCATATGTGGTATGTGAGAAGAACAGTCATGAAATGACTCTGGTTGTTGTTAGTAAAAAGAACACACATGCAATGACACTGGTGGATCCATAGGTGGATTGTGAAAAGAGCACAAATGCTTTGACACTGGTGGATCCATATGTGGTATGTGAAAAGAACACACATGCAATGACTCTAGTTGTTGTTAGTGAAAAGAACATACATGCAATGACACTGGTGGATCCATGTGTGGTCTCTGAAGAGAGCACACATTTCAATGACTCTGGTTGTTGTTAGTAAAAAGAACACACATGCAATGACACTGGTGGATCCATGTGTGGTCTCTGAAGAGAACACACATGCAATGACTCTGGTTGTTGTTACTAAAAAGAACACACATGCAATGACACTAGTGGATCCATGTGTGGATTGTGAAGAGAACACACATGCAATGACACTGGTGGATCCATAGGTGGTATGTGAGAAGAACAGCCATGAAATGACTCTGGTTGTTGTTAGTAAAAAGAATACACATGCAATGACACTGGTGGATCCATGTGTGGTCTCTAAAGAGAACACACATTTCAATGACACTGGTGGATCCATATGTGGTATGTGAAAAGAACACACATGCAATGACTCTGGTTGTTGTTACAAAAAATAATACACATGCAATGACACTAGTGGATCCATAGGTGGTACGCGAAAAGAACACACATTTCAATGACTCTGGTTGTTGTTATTAAAAAGAACACACATGCAATGACACTGGTGGATCCATAGGTGGATTGTGAAAAGAGCACACATTTCAATGACTCTGGTTGTTGTTAGTAAAAAGAACACACATGCAATGACACTGGTGGATCCATAGGTGGATTGTGAAAAGAGCACACATGCAATGACTCTGGTTGTTGTTAGTAAAAAGAATACACATGCAATGACACTGGTGGATCCATGTGTGGATTGTGAACAAAACACACATGCAATGACACTGGTGGATCCATATGTGGTATGTGAGAAGAACAGTCATGAAATGACTCTGGTTATTGTTAGTAAAAAGAACACACATGCAATGCCATTGGTGGATCCATAGGTGGATTGTGAAAAGAGCACACATGCAATGACACTGGTGGATCCATATGTGGTATGTGAGAAAAACACACATGCAATGTGTTGGGGGCAAACCTCTAGGGTGGCCCGATCTTTCACGATTCCCTTTCAAATCAAGGATGGAGTGCGGGGAGAGGAGGGGAGGATGAACACGACGAACACACGCACTAAGAACACGAAGAACACACATACACAAAACCACGATACACACCAATAGCTCACACCGGCAGTGACCGGTCCGGCGCAATCCGTAGGATCGGCGTCAGGCGGAGGACTCTCTCTCGAACCGGCACGGCGAGATGGGAAACTCGGTGAGATCTTGACATGTTGGCAAAGGGACACCGATGCCAAGGCCTTGTACAACGCGGAGGCACGATGCAAACTCCAACGAGGTTTGGGATATTGGTGCTCCTTGGTCAAGGAGCATGAGGCAAGAATTAGATAGATCCACAAAGGGGTTTCCACTAATTCCAATATCATGCCTAGGGTTTACAATGGAGGTGGGGGACTATATATAGGCTAGCCACTTAAACTGGGTACTTTAGGAATAAAAGACAAGTTCTGGACGGACTAAGGGGTACATGGGCCGCAGGCCCAAATGCCTTTTACATGCCTGGCGACGGCCGGTCCAGAGACTCCGGTGTGGTGGACCAGAGACTCCGGTCTGGGCCGGAGACTCCCGTGTCTTTAGGCCGGAGACTTTGGTGGACCAGAGACTCCGGTGTCTTGTGACCGGAGACTCGGTCTGAAACAGCTCCAGACTCTGCTTCATGCTCTGCTCCTTGTTCTCCATCCTTGGGTGCTTGGTGTTGTGTGGAAGCTTCGTACCTGATGATGCATGGGGTAGTTGCATGAAGTAGCATACTGTCCAAGGAGGTATCAAATTGACACGAGGAGAGGAGCGAGTTCACCTTAGTTTGTAGGAGTTTGGCTCGGGCACGAGTCATGGGTCCACTTGGGGGACTTGTTGGTGTATGTGTAGGAGCATCCGTAGGACGGGCCGCATCAGCTCTCCCTCCTTGGGAAAGAGTCGTCCTCGACTCTTCATGGTTATCATCTTGAACAGCTCCATGGTAGGGTGAAAGATCCTTGACATTGAATGTATTGCTTGCAAGGTACTTGGAGGTCGGTATGTCGATGATGTAGGCATTGTTGTTGATTCTTTTGAGGACCTTGAAGGGACCATCTCCTCTTGGCTTGAGCTTGGAGTCACGTTCCTTGGGGAAGCGGTCTTTGCTTAGGTGTATCCACACAAGGTCACCTTCTTCAAAGATCATCTCCTTCTTGTCCTTGTTTAACCTTGAAGCTTGGCGAAGGACTTGTTGTTTGATAGTAGCTCTTGTTTCTTCATGAAGTGTCTTCATAGCTTGTGCACGTTTCTCGACGTCCATGTTCGTTCGCTCATGGAGAGGTAGTGGTAGGATGTCGAGTGCGGTGAGGGGCTCGAAACCATAGACGATCATGAATGGACTCATCTTGGTTGTTGAGTGCTTGGATCGATTGTAGGCAAACTCGGCGTGTGGAATGCATTCCTCCCAATCCTTCGGGTTTTTCTTGATCAACACACGAAGGAGAGTTCCGAGGCTTCGGTTGACAACTTCGGTTTGGCCATCAGTTTGAGGATGTGATGCGGATGAAAAGAGGAGCTTGACGCCGAGCTTGGCCATGAGGGTCTTCCATAAGTAGATAATGAATTTGACGTCGCGGTCGGAGACGATTGTCCTTGGCACACCATGTAGACGGACGATTTCCCTGAAAAACAGATTTGTAACATGTGAAGCATCGTCGGTCTTGTGGCACGGTATGAAGTGTGCCATTTTGGAAAAGCGATCCACAACAACAAATATAGAATCATGACCATGCTTAGATCTAGGCAATCCTAACACGAAATCCATGCTAATGTCGGACCAAGGTGTATGAGGAATAGGCAATGGCATATAAAGACCATAGGGATTAGCTTGCGACTTAGCTTGAACACATGTCGTGCATCGTTGAACGTAGAGCTCCACGTCGCGCTTCATCTTGGGACAAAAGTAGTGAGTGGAGAGCATGTCCAATGTCTTGTTACGGCCAAAGTGACCCATTAGGCCTCCACCATGAGATTCTTGGAGAAGCAAAAGTTGAAGCGACGACTTCAGAATGCATAGCTTGTTTTTTTAAATAGAAAGCCCACATGCAAATAGAAATCATCAACTCCTTTGTCATTGGAGCACTTTGCGAAAATTGGTTCAAAGAACGGGTCGGAAGCATACAAAGATTTTATTTCCTCAAGACCCAACACGTTGATTTCATGTCTCGTAAGAAGGCTTGTATGTTTGCGAGACAATGCATCCGCAACTACATTATCTTTGCCCTTCTTATACTTGACAATGTACGGAAAAGACTCCATGAACTCAACCCACTTAGCGTGTCTCTTGCTCAAGTTAGCTTGGCCTTTGAGATATTTCAACGACTCGTGGTCGGAATGTATGATAAATTCCTTGGGCCATAGGTAGTGTTGCCAAACTTGAAGGACACGAACTAAGGCAAAAAGCTCTTTGTCATAAATTGGATAATTAAGGCGAGCACCATCAAGTTTCTTGCTATGATAGGCTATAGGACGTCCATTTTGCATAAGGACTCCTCCAATGCCAATACCACTAGCATCACACTCTATCTCAAAAGTTTTTGTGAAATCCGGTAAAGCAAGAAGAGGTGCTTCGGTGATCCTATTTTTGGTCAATTCATTAAGGGGGGAAGCAATGGTTGAAAAGTCTTTCACAAAGCGATGATAGAAACCGGCCAACCCATGAAAACTTCGGAGTTCACTCACATTTGTTGGGATGGGCCTTCTCGTATATCCTTTACCTTGGAAACATCAACTTCATTTCCCTTCGAAGAAACGACAAATCCAAGAAAAATCAACTTGTCTTTAGCAAAAGTGCACTTGGGAAGATTAGCATAAATCTTTTCATGCCGAAGGATTTGCAAAACTTCCTTGACATGTGTTATATGGTCCTCAAGCGATTTGCTATAAACAAGAATATCATTGAAATAGACAACAACACTTTTTCCAATGAGAGAACGCAAGATGTGATTCACCAGGCGCATGAAGGTGGACGGGGCATTCGATAAACCAAAGGGCATAACCAACCATTCATAGAGACCAAGTTTGGCCTTGAAGGCGGTTTTCCACTCATCACCTTCAGCCATGCGTATTTGGTGGTAACCACTACGAAGATCAAATTTCAAAAAATAGTGGCTCCACACAACTCATCAAGCATGTCATCGAGACGTGGTATGGCATGTCGATAACGCACGGTGATAGCATTGATTGGATGGCAGTCCATGCATAACCGTAACGTATCATCCGTCTTTGGAATAAGAATCATGGGTACGACACTTGGACGAGTGCTAACTTGGATCAAACCTTTGGAGACGAGTTGGTTGATTTGACGTTCGATCTCCTTCGTCTCCTCCGGGTCCGTGCGGTATGCGACGCGGTTTGGAATAGGTGCGCTAGGGATGAGGTCAATGGCGATGTTCGATGCCGCAAAGAGGAGGTAGTTCATGTGGGAGCTCTTCGGGGAACACATCCTTGAATTCCTGCAAAACACTAATCAAAGATGGAGGAACATTGGTTAAGTCATTAGTTCCTTGCACTAGTCCCTTGCAAAGGAGGACATAGTGCAAGATGGATGGGTTGTTCCGAACATCTCTCATCTCACTTTTGGTGGCAAGGAGAACACTCTTAGTTTTTCCGCTCGAGTTTGGCTTGTGGCTCTCACTCACTATGAGGTGGTTCTCTCTCTCACCGCTCTTATCACAAGTAGGTGTTGTGCTTTGCGCCCTCGCTAAAGCCTTTGCATTGTCCGCAATTATTTGTCTAGGAGTCATCGGTTGCAAAACACATGTTTTGTTGAGCCATTTGAAGGTGTGTACATTTGTGCGACCATCATGTTGAGTAGCCTTATCAAATTTCCACGATCGACCAAGAAGCATGTGGCAAACTATCATAGGAACCACATCACACTCCACCCTATCTTTGTAAGGACCAATGGCGAAGGAGACCGATATGGTATGCTTGATCTTCACGGACCCGTGGTCACTTAGCCATTGCGTGTGGTAGGGGTGCTTGTGCGGCTGGAGGGTGAGGTTGAGCTTCTCACACAACACGGTGCTAGCAAGGTTGTGGCAACTCCCTTCGTCAATGATCACCTTGATAGATTTGCCATTGATGTCGGCTCGTGTTTGGAAGATATTGGAGCGTTGGTGTTCATGCTCTTGTGCTTGAGTGGTCAAGATCCTTGTGACGACAAGCAATGGACTTGCGTCATGTTCAAACATGAGGAGTTCTTGATCATCTTCCACTCGTTGCTTTGCCATTTCTTCCTTGACACGCGCATCAAATTCATCTTCACTCAAGTACTCTTCATCACCATTGTCATGGATGAACAAGACTTTCTTGTTTCCACATTCGGCCGACTTGTGTCCTTTACCTCCACACTTGTAGCATTCACCATTGAAAGGTGTATCACTCTTTGCTTGCTTGCCACTTGGGGGCAGTTTTCCTTGAGGAAGTGTGGGCTTGAAGGAAGGCTTGGAGGTACTTGATGAGCTTCCATTGAAAGTTGTTGGTGTAGCGGTTGAAGCTTGCTTGTAGGTGAAGTACGTCTTGGGCTTGTTGTACTTGATGTCCTCTTGCACTTGACGCTCAGCCTTTGTTGCTATGTGCACAAGCTCAACCATGGTGTTGTATGTTTGGAACTCTACGATGCGCTTGATTGGGTGATTCAAGCCAATAAGAAAACGTGCCATTGTTTGCTCCATGCGTTCATCAATGTTGGCACGAATCAAGTTGAGTTCCATTTCCTTGAAGTTATCTTCCACGGTCTTTGTCCCTTGACGAAGCGCTTGAAGGTTGTTGAAGAGGTCGCGCGTGTAGTGTGCGGGGACGAACCAGGATCTCATGTGAGCCTTCATGTCATGCCAAGTTGTGATTGGCGGTTCTTGTCTTGCATCACGAGCAACTTGAACTTGTTCCCACCAAAGGTTGGCGTAGTCATCAAACTCAAGTGAAGCCATGGAGACCATCTTCTTGTTGCTATAATTGTGCATGCGGAAGATCTTGTCGACTTTTAGTGCCCATGAGAGGTATTCTTCGGGGTCATTGGATCTGGGGAACTTGGGCATTGTGAACTTGAGCTTGCCAAAAGTTTCTTCATCGTTGCGGTCATTGCGACGAGCTTGGTGACCTTGTTGATGATCTTGTAGTTGGGGAGGTGGAACTTGGTTGTCGCGGCCTTGTTGCGGAGCTTGCTCTTGATATTGTTGTTGAGGAGCTTGCTCTTGCTCTTGGCGCGGTTGTTGATGTTGTTGACGCGCTTGGGCCTCATGGTGGCGAGGGTGTGGAGCCTCTTGATGCGGTTGATGACGAGGAGGAGGCTCGTTCCTCGGTTGGTGATGTTGGTTAGGCACATTGGCCTCACAGCGAAGAACATGGTCATGAGCCTCTTGACGTGGTGGGCGTCGCTCAACTTGTATCACTTGATGCTCCAAGTTTTGTTGATGTGGAGGAGGCGCCTCGTGATGACCATGGTGTCGGTGCGGACGTTCATAACGTTGATGACGAGGAGGAGGATCTTGGAGAGCTTCACGTTGATGACGAGCTTGATTCTCCAAATTGGAGTCATCACTTGTTGTGTCAAGTATGTGTCGCGGTCGATGGTGGTAGACTTGCGGTTGCACTTGCAGTTGCGCTTGCGGTTCCTCTTGTGGTTGCTCTTGTTGGATCACTAGTTCCCTTGCGTGATGACGGTGTGCTTCTTGCCTTGCTCGTGGCCTTGAAGAGAGGTCACCATCATAGCTTGACATTGCGGCGTGCCGTGGGGAAGGTACATAATTGGAAGAGGTTCCATCTTCAACCACGGGGGCATCATTGCGTCTTGGAGCACTTGGTTGGAGATCTTGTTGAGGAGGAGCATGACGACACGATGAGCATGAAGAGCTTGAAGAACGTGAACGCGGTCTTGCCATTCCGTCGATGAGGCGTCATAGATTGTCATTTGTTTCAGCGACGGAGCGTTGAAGAGCTTCATTTTGGTGGCCGAAGTTGTGATGCATTGCTTGCATTTGCCTTTCGAGGTCGTTGAAGCGGTTGTCGATGTTCTTGAACTTGGCTTGCGTCTCGCCAAATTTTTCATCTTGTCGCATCTCATGTGCTTGGCAATGTTCACGGAACTCTTGGCAGACGATCAAGTGACTTGCGTGCGTCATGTATGGTCCTTGATCTTCTTCTTGGGGAGGTGGTTGGCTCGGCTCACCGTGCCTATCCATCATGCAAGACACACAAGTATTGTATATGGAAGTGGAATATGGTGGTGTTAGCCTTGTACCTCACCTTGGGGATTGCACCAAACTAGAAACCACAAGTGAGAGCTATAAGCGTGCAAAGTGGAAATGCAAAGAAAACTCACACTAAAGAAAGAACTAACTCTCAAAAGCTTGTTGGTGGTAGTTAGGATTGTGGAATGTCAAAGAACCAACCAAAAGAAAAGGGATAGTCAAAAGTGGGTAAAATCCAACAAAACTCACGTCAAAGGTGAAGGTCAACAACTCAAAAGGGTGACGGGAACCTACAACTATATGCACACACGTGGAGAAAGTTGGGATTGACACGACTATGAAAAATGAGCAAACAAAATGTCCTAACAAAGACTAAGCTCGTTCTCGTGCCAATGCAAGGAGAGACCGTGGCTCGTTTGCAAAGAGGAAAAAAGAGCAACGGATTTTTGCACTTGTCTTGGGCGCTCTTCTTTCTCTCTTGCTTATAAGATTTGAGACTCTCTTTGGCAATGGGAGACTATTTTTCTTTTGCCTTTTCTTTGTATCTTTTTCTTTCTTTTGTTATTTTTTTGCTCTCCCTTGGTGCTACCTAGTCACACTTGATATTGCTCTTGCATTCTCACTATCCAAGTACAAATGCACAATGCTCAAGCAAACACAAGATGAGCCACTCTCATGGGATAGGTACACACAAAGGAAGATAGGGGTTAACAAGGTGACGCAAGTTATACCTTCTTTGATGATGAACTTGGCATCGGTGGTGCGGGATGATGTTCGTGGGCCGTGGTGTCGATGAGCGCGGGGGTTGTTGATGCGGAAGCTTGTTGTTAATTGGCGACACACACACGAGCACAAACAAACAAGAAGAAATTAGCCAATGCAAGATTAGAGGCAAAACTGTCAAAATCAGGCGTCAGGCTGGAGACTCCGGGGTTTCAGGCCGGAAAATCCGGTCTAGGCCGGAGACTCTGGTGTGCAGGCCGGACACTCTGGTCTAGAGTCAGATCGTGAACTGTTCGTGTTCTTGAGCGGAAATCCATGCCTTGGGTCCTCAAATCCGTGAAAAATTGGCCAAATTGGGCTGGGAAAACGCAGGATAAAGCTGAACCAACACCTAAGACAAGGTTTGGTCGGATCAAAACCACAAATAACACTCCAAATCAAGAGATCGATCCAAAGGCAAATATGGGCTGTTTTTTGGGGATTTTCGAATTTTTGGTGGATAGAAGAAAAAATTGTGGGGGAAATCGTGAGCAACGAAGCTCTTGATACCAATATGTTGGGGGCAAACCTCTAGGGTGGCCTGATCTTTCACGATTCCCTTTCAAATCGAGGATGGAGTGCGGGGAGAGGAGGGAACGATGAAAACGACGAACGCACACACTAAGAACGCGAAGAACACACACACCAATGAGGTCCGGCGCAATCCCTAGGATCGGCGTCGGGCGGAGTACTCTCTCTCGAACCGGCACGGCGAGATGGGAGACTCGGTGAGATCTTGATGTCTTGGCAAAGGGACACCGATGCCAAGGCCTTGTACAACGCGGAGCCATGATGCAAACTCCAATGAGGTTTGGGATATTGGTGCTCCTTGGTCAAGGAGCATGTGGCAAGAATTAGATAGATCCACAAAGGGGTTTCCACTAATTCCAATATGATGCCTAGGGTTTACAATGGAGGTGGGGGACTATATATAGACCAGCCACTTAAACAGGGGTACTTTAGGAATAAAAGACAAGTTCTAGATGGACTAAGGGGTACATGGGCCACAGGCCCAAAGGCCTTTTACATGCCTGGCGACGGTCGGTCCAGAGACTCCAGTGTGGTGGACCGGAGACTGGTGCAGGCAGAGACTCGGTCGATCTCGGACCGACCTCGGAGGCCTTGATTGTCCCAGGGGCCTGGTTACTGGCAGACGGAGGTTGGGTCGGAGACTCCGGTGTCTTCAGGCTGGAGACTTTGGTGGACAGGAGACTCCGGTGTGCGCAGACCGAAGACTCTGGTCTGAGCAGCTCCAGCGGCTCCTGCTTCATGCTCTGCTCCTTGTTCTCCATCCTTGGGTGCTTGGTGATGTGTCGAAGCTTTGTACTTGATGATGCATAGGGTAGTTGCATGAAGTAGCATACCATCCAAGGAGGTATCAAATTGACACGAGGAGAGGAGCAAGTTCACCTTAGTTTGTAGGAGTTTGGGTCAGGCACGAGTCATGGGTCCACTTGGGGGACTTGTTGGTGTGGATGTAGGAGCGTCTGTAGGACGGGCCACATCACAATGACTCCATTTGTTGTTAGTGAAAATAACATACATGCAATGACACTGGTGGATCCATGTGTGGTCTCTAAAGAGAGCACACATTTCAATGACTCTGGTTGTTGTTAGTAAAAAGAACACACATGCAATGAGACTAGTGGATCCATGTGTGGTCTCTAAAGAGAACACACATGCAATGACTCTGGTTGTTGTTACTAAAAAGAACACACATGCAATGACATTGGTGGATCCATGTGTGGATTGTGAAGAGAACACACATGCAATGACACTAGTGGATCCATATGTGGTATGTGAGAAGAACAGCTATGAAATGACTCTGGATGTTGTTAGTAAAAAGAACACACATGCAATGTCACTGGTGGATCCATGTGTGGTCTCTGAAGAGAACACACATTTCAATGACACTGGTGGAGCCATATGTGGTATATGAAAAGAACACACATGCAATGACTCTGGTTGTGGTTACAAAAAAGAACACACATGCAATGACACTGGTGGATCCATAGGTGGTATGTGAAAAGAACACACATTTCAATGACTCTGGTTGTTGTTAGTAAAAAGAACACACATGCAATGACACTCGTGGATCCATAGGTGGATTGTGAAAAGAGCACACATTTAAATGACTCTGATTGTTGTTAGTAAAAAGAACACACATGCAATGACACTGGTGGATCCATAGGTGGATTGTGAAAAGAGCACACATGCAATGACTCTGGTTGTTGTTAGTAAAAGGAGCACACATGTAATGACACTGGTGGATCCATGTGTGGATTGTGAAGAGAACACACATGCAATGACACTAGTGGATCCATATGTGGTATGTGAGAAGAACAGTCATGAAATGACTCTGGTTGTTGTTAGTAAAAAGAACACACCTGCAATGACACTGGTGGATCCATAGGTGGATTGTGAAAAGAGCACACATGCAATGCAACTGGTGGATCCATATGTGGTATCTGGAAAGAACACACATGCAATGAATCCAGTTGTTGTTAGTGAAAAGAACATACATGCAATGATACTTGTGGATCCATGTGTGGTCTCTGAAGAGAGGACACATTCAATGACTCTGGTTGTTGTTAGTAAAAAGAATACACATGCAATGACACTAGTGGATCCATGTGTGGTCTCTGAAGAGAACACACATGCAATGACTCTGGTTGTTGTTACAAAAAAGAACACACATGCAATTACACTGGTGGATCCATGTGTGGATTGTGAAGAGAACACACATGAAATGACACTGGTGGATCCATAGGTGGTATGTGAGAAGAACAGCCATGAAATGACTCTGGTTGTTGTTAGTAAAAAGAACACACATGCAATGTCATTGGTGGTTCCATAGGTGGATTGTGAAAAGAGCACACATGCAATGACACTGGTGGATCCATATGTGGTATGTGAAAATAACACACATGCAATGACTCTAGTTGTTGTTAGTGAAAAGAACATACATGCAATGACATTGGTGGATCCATGTGTGGTCTCTGAAGAGTACACACATTTCAATGACACTGGTGGATCCATATGTGGAACGTGAAAAGAACACACATGCAATGACTCTCGTTGTTTTTACTAAAAAGAACACACATGCAATGACATTGGTGGATCCATAGGTGGTATATGAAAAGAACAAACATTTCAATGACTCTGGTTGTTGTTAGTACTAGTGGATCGATAGGTGGATTGTGAAAAGAGATTTTCCCTCTCTCTCGGTCACAAATCTCACAAAAGCCCAAACGTGTGGAGATCCCAAACATGTGCTCACTCTGGGTGCTATGCCCTGATTGGCTGACACAGATGTCACGCGGATCGTCTCCACCAACCGTTGATCCCATGTGATCCAACGGGCAGGATAACCCCTCTCTTCTCCACTTTTTTTATGCATGGTCAATCCGTGCCACCTCTCTATCCATGCCACCGATTCTTTACCCCCATAAACAAGTGAAAATCCATCTATCGAACTAAAATAAATAAAATAAATGATCATATTTCGAAGAAGCCATCGTCTTTGTCTTCTGGTTCGTCCTCGTCTTTGTCAACGCCATGGTCCCTGCCATCGCCGTCGTCGGTGCCCTCCTCTGACGACTCGACACCGCCCCCTTCCTCGAATAAGCACGCTATCTCCTCATCGGAGTCCTCCTCCTCTGCATAGTCCCACGGGTCCACGTCACTCTCCTCCGCTTCTGCCTCCAACTGATCGATGAACGCCTCCTCGTTGGCCGAGTCGGACTCGTCCAAATAGCTATCTCCTCTCTTCTTCCTGGTCTTCTTCTTGTTCCTCTTCTTGTCCGTACTCCCCAGTGCAACACGCGCCCCCGTCCTAGCTGCTGCTTTGCACTTGTCTGATGCTGCAGGTACCCCACGCTCCTCCTGCATGTCCGGTATGAGCTTCGACATCGCGATGTCCTCGAGTGACGATGTCGATGGATCATGGCGTGGTCGGACACGACATGCTGCCTCAGCAGGCGACTCGCGAGCACGGACGATGCAGCGAGGAGCCAGGGACACAGGACGGTTAGTGGACAGCTTGGACCTGCCATTGCCACGGCGAGGGGGCATCGTGCTCGAGGTAGTTGCTCTGAATGGTCGATGGCGGGTACACAAAGTGGGGTGCCGATCTGATCAAGGACGAGCAGCGGTTTCGTGCGTCGTGTCCACGCAGACATTTGTCGATTATCAAAAAAAGTAATATCTCGCGTACTGAACATAATTTGATCACAATAAAAGTGGCATAGCGTATTCTAGACTCGTAAATATCCTGTGCGTGCCTGTCACGTGGAGTTCAACGGAGTTGGACGTGCCGACGTGATCGTGCAGCAGTTGCGTGCGTCATTGCCCCATAAACACGTGACACACGCACGCGGGATGTGCGCGCCGATTCCCGTGACGACCACCCGGCTCGCACTCCCCTTATTATATACTAGATTTTGGGCGGCGCCGAAGACCATTGAAGTGTCCATCGCAATAAAGACAAGTCCCATCGATTCCCTACCCCTGCCTCCCTGGCTTCTTTGAGAAGGTAGACCGTACACGGTGGTCTTGTATAATAGTACTAGTACTACTGGACCACGGCCTGTACTCTTTATTCTTCTCCCACACTAATAATCACTATCTCCTTCCTCCTGCCACCGCCACACTCACCCTGCAAGCCATGGCTCCACTGAGGAGGGGGAGAGGCCGGTCGACGATCCTCGTGGAGAAAAGGGAGAGAAATCGCCACGAGGCACTTCTTGCTCTACCAGCCGCTCAAGCCCACCCTCTCATCGAGGCCCAATCTCCCCCGATAATGGCACCGAATGTTCTAGCAGGCGAGGGCTCCTCCGGGTACGGTCTCCTTATTCTACTTCTTCTCCATCTCCCTCTCCATCATGATCTTAATCAGCTCTTCTTGTTTTTCTTCTTCTTCTGGCTCTTCCTCTTCTACGTATTACAGGTCGGCCGTGGAGCCCGAATCCACCACGACGGAGGCGTTGCAGGACCCGTTCGGCCCCGTTCCATGTCTCAGCGAGGTAGAAAATCTCCACACTATAATTTCTCCGAGTTATGATGTGGATCTCTTAGATGTTGTCCGCCCCGCATTGGTTTTTCTTCTTCTTTTGCGAGTTTTATTAGTTTTCATGAATGTGACTGGATCTCTTGGTCTTTCCTTAATACCGCTGTTCATAGGTTCACTATGGATTTTTTGTGATTAGGATTAGTTTATCGTGGTCATGAATAGATCTCCAGGTCCTTTTTTAACACTGCGGCCAATAGATTCAACGGGGATTTTTTTGATCTCTATTAGTATTCACCTGGGACCTGGAGTGTATTTGTAGAATTCCTATTTCAATTAACATGAACGATGCAGCGATCGAAGGCCGAGTACCATGAGAAGGTGGCCGCGATCAGTTCCAAGATTGCCAACCAACATGAGCTTGCACGCTCCCTCACCCAAGCTAATGAGAGCCTACACAAGCAATTATCTGAACAGAAGGAGATCTCGCTAGATTTTGCATGTGACGTTGTTAGGATGCAGAAAGTGCTCGACCGTAACTTGAACAGGCAAGAACAGGCCATCAAGATAATGAACGAGCTTCCGGAGGAGAAGAAGAATCTCGTGGAAAGGTGCATTCTCCTGCAGGACGAAGTCAGCAAGGCACTCAGAGGACGCGTCGAGGAAACCAAGGCTACCATCCGAGCCTACCATGACAAGAACCGTTGCCTGGATGCAGTCAAGGTGATGAAGGCGGACATGAGCAGAGGGATCACCGTACTCGAGGGTGTTCGGAAAGAGAACGAGGAGCTAAGGGCATGTCTAGAGGCGTATCGGAGCAATGCCCAAGTCTGATTCCGGTTAGCGGGGACACAAATACCAGTTCGTCCTCCTCTCCTTTGGTAATGTTTAGGGTTAGAGCAATGCCCATATGCTTCCCATTATAGGGTGCAATAAGAATCCTAGGGCAACTCCTTATCTATCTGGACATGTGTTGGTGTTCATGTTCATGAATGGACACCATGTTCTCTTTCCATTATGTATCTGGACATGGGTTTCTGCATTATGAGTTTGCCACTCTCCCACTACTATTTGGTGATATTGGGAAAAACCCACGGCACACTAAACTGCTGATAAATCTTATTTGTCTTTGAAATTGAAATTATGACAGTGCCGCTAGTCGATTCATAAAATTTTGATTAGTCCTAGATTGCTTCTTCCTTGAAATTATGACAGTGCCACTAGTCGATTCAGTTAATTATGGAAACTAACCAGCTTGTCCTGGTGAACTGAACAAACCATAATATGTATTTTTGTTGCAGGGAAAGAGGCGAAAGATCGATCGGGACCTGGCGACCTGGCTAAATGACAAGATAGCAATCCAAAGGGAGAAGCGAATTCGAAGCGGCCTTTGACCAGCAAGCTGCCAAGTCGCGGTCCTTTCTATCAAGTGCCAGAAACTGAAGGAGTTAAACGCCGACTAGGCGAAGCTACACAGTGAAGGTCGCGCCTCGGCTAGGAAGCAGACGGAGATCATGAAAGAGATCTTGAAGGAAAATCGTATGGCTATGGACAAAATTCTCCAATCCGTGACGGAGCGCTGGAACCTACAGCTGAAGCACGACATAGTACTGAAGGAGCTGGCCAATCTTAGGGAGGAAAACAGGCAGCTACGGGCCAGGCTCGATTGAACACAACATATGTCTATTTAGGGTCTGTTTGGTTCTGATTCTGTAACCTGCTTCTGCTATCAAAAAGCTAAACGCTAACCAAAGGGATATTTTTGGTAGCAGATTCCAAATAAGCAGACTGCCTTAGGTAGTGTTATTCTCAAAGCCGGTATAACCACCTTCCGCTGCTTTGGATTTTGGATTTGCATAAAATTACCCACCAATGCCACTGGTAAGTTACCGCTTCACCGTATATATTTTCTTCACGCATGGATCGGGTACCATCTCCGTAATCCCTTTCTTTCCTGTTCCTTCTCGGCGTGGCGGCATACCTTGAGTTAGGGTTAGCTCCGTCTCTCTCCACCGTCGGTGACACGCCTGTCCCTACGCCTCCTTGACCCTATTCTTTACCTGCTTCCGTCCTTAATCCTTGTCCTCCGGTAGAGTGACCCCAAGATCGCCGATCAAAGAGTCCGGTCAGACGCGTGGCGTTGCCCTTGACTAAAACACTGCCGCCTACCGCCGGCCGAAGTCAGTGTTTCTCCCGTCAAACCAGGTAACCTCCTATTCATCACGCATCTCAGCCGGCCCATCTCCTGTTTTTCATATCTAATCTGTATGCGGCGAGCAGCAACAAACAAATCGTGCCGGCCATGGCAGATAGTTCCATCTATATGCATATTGCTCATGATACTGTTGCCATGTGACAAGATAGTTAGAATAAAATAGGGGTGTTGTCGTATATTACTTCAAACTGGAGTAGACGAGCTAGCTAGATGCGTGTGTACGCGGGCGCGGCCTTATTCCGGCTAGCCGATCCTGAACATGCATTTACAAGGTAGCTTGCACTAGCTTGACTAGATCGGAGATGAACGAAGCTAGCATCCAGACACGTACTACAAGCTAGCTAGCTTGCTAGATTGTCTATATGGATATAGCTAGCACTCACGCATATGTACAAGAAGTTTGCTAGATTGATATAATGAATATATTGGAAAGGTCAGTTCATCTTTGTATCGCTACGAACTGTGTATTTACGATCGTGAATAGAATGCTAATATATCTTATCAATTACTTTTATCTATGTGAACTTATGATTGTGAGTATATTCAAACTTTATTTACTTGATTGAAGTATGAGTGAGAAGGCGATGCAGGATCTGTGAATGTCAAGCACTTTATTGACATATGCAAGGAAGAGATTGATGCGGGAAACAGGCCTGTAGGTTGTTTTAATTCACCTGGTTGGAAGAACCTGATAGCTAAGTTTGAAGCAAGGTCTGGAAAAAAACTAACGAAGACACAATTGAAGAATAAATGGGACAATATGAAAAAAGATTATACAATATTCATGGAGTTGAAAATTGCTGCCTCTGGGCTGGGTTGGGATGATGCAAAGCAAACTGTTGATTGCTTTCGATACATGGTGGGATGAACATCTTGAGGTGTGATTAGTAAAAAATTCATGAATTAAGTATTTATTTTTTCACTATTTGCTGTTTACACTAGCTAACTTGTTAATTCATGAACTACAGAGATGCAACAATGCTGAAAGATATCAAGTGCAGCCATCTGAAGTTCAGAAAACATGGGCCCAAGCACATTGATGATCTGCATGCACTTTTTGATAAGGCGCATGTCAATGGTGCTACTGCGGCATGTCCCGGAGATGTATCCTCTGATGAGTCCAGTGATGAGGATGTGGTTGAAGTGGCGAAATCTTGATGAAATTAATAAGTTGAAGAAAGCAAAAGGAAACAAGAAGCGCAAGGAATCATCTAATTTCAATGAAGAGAAAACTAACAAGAAGCCCAAGGAATCCTCTAATGGCAATAAAGAGAAAGATGAGAAGAGCCCCTTCTTTCGAGTGTACGCAGGCACATGTGACAAGATAGGAATTGTTGCTGACAAGATTTCAGCTAGTGTTGAAGCATCATCGGCTCCCCCAACAAACCATGTACCTTCCATTGCAGATGTTATGCAGATGGTGAAAGATTGTGGGGTTGAAGAAGGAACCGCTTTGATGCACACAACCACTATGTTGATCGTGAAGCCATGTTTTAGGGAGATATTCAGCTTGCTTCAAACAAAAGAAGGACGGTTTGATTTGTTGGAGAGGGAGCATGAAAAGGAGATGAAGTGCGTGTAGAACATTTTAGTAATATATTTGCTTGCGTTGTGTGTGAACCATTTATATGTTGTAGTGAACCATTTTTATCTTGTCGCGTGAACCATTTATATCTTGTCGTGTGAACCATTTGTTGCATGAATTTTATGTAAGTGTTATTGCTGCCATATTTGTGATCTTAACATAATATTGGTGCTGCCATGTTTATTTAAGTTGTGTTATTACCTTTGCTGCCATGAATTTTAACCTCTGCATATTTATATTTGTGTAGATGGATACAAGCATGGCCAAACAAGGACGGGAGAGACTTCAACTTCTAGCCGAACTTGCTGATCTTGCGCATCAGGCTACCATCATTGGGAACATGGGTAAACTCTATCTTGGCGTTATTTGCATAAAGACTCGTATAGAGAAGCTCCTGAAACTGGACTTCAGTGGGTCATGAGATGTTTTGGTCGTCCTAGATATTTTTACAAGATGTTTTGCATGACTCCTGAGGTGTTCACGGCACTCCATGATTTGCTTGTCTCTAACTATGGACTAAAATCAACAAACAATGTGTCATCCATTGAGTCACTAGCCATGTTCTTATGGATTGTTGGAGGCCCGCAAGCATTTGCACAAGCCGAAAACCAATTTACAAGGTCCCTATGGACAGCACACACCAAGTTCAAGGAAGTGTTATATTATTTGCGCAAGTTAGCAAGAGACAACATCAAACCAAGAGATCCTACTTTCAGTAGAGAGCATGCAAAGGTCAAGGAGGATCGTTTTTGGCCTCACTTCAAAGGCGCTATTGGTGCTATAGATGGATCACATGTACCATGTTCAGTTCCTGCGGACGAGGTAGTTAACCACACATGTCGACATGGGTATACATCACAGAATGTGCTTGCCATATGTGACTTTGACATGAGGTTTACTTTTGCGGTTGCTGGTTGGCCGGGCTCTGCACATGACACAAGAATCCTACACCATGCATTAGCAAATTTTCCATCATTTCCTCTAGCTCCTAAAGGTATATCATTATATTATGTATGAAACGCATAACGTCAATTTTGTTGTCTTATTCTCACTTTATGTTTATTTTCAGGAAAGTACTACCTTGTTGACTCTGGTTATCTAAACCGAATTGGATACCTTGCTCCTTTTAAAGAATGCGTACCATCTACCCGAGTTTAAGTCTTCGTGGTAGGCGTGCACTACAAGGAAAGTATGAGATATTTAATTTCTTGCATTCATCTCTTCGAAATGTCATTGAGCGTGCATTTGGAGTCCTGAAACAAAAGTGGCGTATATTAAAGGCCATGCCAAGTTTTGCACCTCGTACACAGAAGCATATCATTCTGGCTTGCATAGCGTTGCACAATTTTATCCGCGATAGCAAATTGCGTGATAAGGAATTTGATAAGTGTGATGAAGATGAGGATTATCTACGAGCAGACGTGCAACACCACAAACACATGGTGATGATGTCCCAGAAGTCGAGAATGAGGAATCCATGAACGACATTCGGATTAGGATCGCCGATGCTTTGCTTATGGCGAGAGAGGAATAGAATATCTATGTTTTTATGCAGAACATTATCGTGTGAACATGTATCCATGCGATACATGTCTTTTGTAATAATTCTAGAACATCACTTTCTATTAATATTATATACACTTATACATTACAAAAAATTTAAAATATTGTCCCAGAATAGATATTTACGTATTAATCAATGAACATATTGATGTTTTCCGATCAATTAGCATACAAACAGTCTTCTCTGAGCTCAGGGGTATTATAGACATTTACAACCAAACCCACAGTTCACAGTTGGTATAACCAAACAACTTTCAGAAAATCCACAGTTTTCAGCTGACAGCAGCTTTTCCACAGTTCACAGTTCACAGTAGATTTTTCAGAATCCACAGTTCAACCAAACACACCCTTAGTACTGAACTGCCTAGTTTATCCTCTAAAGTGGTGATTTTGTAAGCGTGAACTTAACTCTATGCACGATATGTGTGTTCGTCTGAAATTAGTTTGCTCGAGGATTGAGTTTGGCTTAGTTCAGAAAGCGCAGCTGCAAGTCTTACAATTAACTAGTTTCAGGCATTGGTACAACATAAATTATTCATCTCGAATTTCCTTTATCCTCTATAGTCTGTCCTTGTTCACCCTCGCGCGCCTTCTTCAGTTCTTTCAACAGATCCGCAATGCAGTACTCTAGCTTCTTCTTGTCTTCCCTGAGCTGATCCCTCTCCTTTTCTGCATTATGAATCAGCAACCTATGACTATCCTGAAGCTTCTTTGGAGTTCCAACAACCAATCTCCCATCGATTCCGTCAGTTAGCTCTGACTGCAAATTCTCAATTTCTTGTTCCACCTCCTTATTTCGTACCGATAGCTTGTATTTTTTTTAGCTGCATCACTTACATCAGTAAATCTTCCCGACCTTTCCAACGCATACATCTCCCATAACGGTGCCAAACATTTCTTAAATGCATCTGACCACTCAAGATCCACCCACTCTACTGCTTTACACACCGGGCCAACCTAAAAACACACACACTATAGTGTTATGAACATGCACGATACATTTTATTTCATGTCATAGTTGCACATAATGTAAACAAACCTGATTTGTACAGCCAAAAAAACTTCTCCTAGTGTTACTGTCTTCGAATGCCACATATCTCCTCAGTTTTAGCCCATGGTCACATGGCACTTCTCCATCAAGATCTAGGCCCTCCCATTCAGAGTCGTAGATCGTCCTTGGTACCTATAGGTAAACGCAAAGCTGAAATCGAACATGATTGCATGCACATATCGAGCTCAGATCGAGAGATTTACCATTTCCTAACCCTAGCCCGAGAAAACAGAGGAACTCACATCGTGGAAGGAATACTTGATGTCGGAGAGAAGGCTATCGCTGCTCGACTGGTCGTCCTTGCCGTTCAAGGACATCATGGCGAATGCGTCGTTACAGGCGACGGCGACGGCGTCGGCGTCGGTGAGAGAGAGAGAGAGAGAGAGAGAGAGAGAGAGAGAGAGAGAGAGAGCAGCCCTTCTACCACTGCAACGATGACTAAATTGGCATGTTACAATAGTTTAATGGATACCATGCCCTTTCCCTGGATTACTGTCTCTTGCCTGATATGGATTCTCTTCACACATTCTCATTTCAAATATGAAACCTGCACTCCCTCTATCCCAATTTCATTACCTAACAAAAACATACTAGTATATTACATCATCCAAAGAAACAAAATCATGTCAACTACAAGGTACTTATGCATCACTTCTTCAGTCATGGTTTCACAAAACATTACATTATAATCTCTCAACAAACATAACCACAACATGGTTTCACAAAACATCACATTACAATCTCTCAACAAACGTAATCACAGAAACAAGTATATTACATCAACTCAAGAAACAAAATCATGTCAACTACAAGGTACTTACACATCACTTGTCCTGTCATGGTTTCGCAAAACATTACATTACAGTCTCTCAACAAACAAATAACAGAAACAAGTATAGTACATCATCTCAAGAAACATAATCATGTCAACTACAATGTGTTTATGCATCACTAGTCCAGTCATGGTTTCACAAAACATTACATTACAATGTCCCAACAAACATAATAACAGAAACAAGTACGGTACGTCATCTTAAGAAACATAATCATGTCAACTACAATGTACTTATGTCTTATTACAACAACGATGGTTTCTATGAGTAACATGTCCGAAAATCTCAACAGCTTGCACAGCATTATATTGCAATCTCTCAACAAACATAATCACAGAAGCACGCTCTAAATGCAACAGCGTCAATATTACAAATACAGGCAGGGGAACCCCACGGTCCATATGACAAGCCCAGGGTAGCAAATCTCATCAGATCTCATCAACGTCGACCACCTCATTCTGTTCAGCCACTACAGGGGCATCTACATCCACTATAACCTGTTCAACAACATAAGAAATGGTACCAAGGAAGAACACCTTCCTAGTTCGCTTCTTTCGCCACATAATCTGCATAAGATCTTCAGTATCCAAAACATCTATGAATTGCTGCTTCTTATGATGCCACCAGCGGATTTTTGCCATCTGCTTAGGGCCAATACTGATTTCCTTACCGGTCGTCTCTCTCATTTCATCAAGAGTTATGTTTTTGGAATTAACAGTGATCTCCACAGTACATGACGAAACTGGCTTATTAACTCCCTCATCAAGTTTTGCCATGTATGAATCCACCTCTATGCGTATATTGAACTTATCTAGATCAGCATCTATTGGTCCGTATTCTCTAGGAGTAGAAGCTCTGGAAGCAAGATCTCCAGCATCTGCATACATATCATCAATCATCGCTTCAACTTTCACCTTACGATCAGCTGCACAACACTCCCAAACCATCTGAAGCTCATGGGAGTGCTCAATTTGATGATAGGTATCATTCATGTTGCGCCACACCAATTTTGTCCTCTGTCTAGAACCCCAGGGAATTCTAGCGGCAAGCATATCTACCAGCTGCGAAACAGACACAACCTCTTGCAATTCACAAGCAGATGCATATATTGCCCAAACACAACCCTCTTGCAACCAAAATCAAGCTTTGCAGTGTACTACCGACCATGAATTGTGAACTCATATAGGTCCCTTGTATCAAAGTTGTGCCTAATTTGATTAAAACAGGGAACATTTCAGTTCATTCGATTCTATTATGTCGTAACTAATCTACTTGCAAGATAAGGCACAGATAAGAAAAATTCACCTCTTTCTCTTCTCCCGGGTTTTTTTCTTCGAGATCTGAGTGCTGCATCCGCCCACCGGAGTCGAACAATCTGCCGCCGGCCTTGCTTTTCTCTTCAACCCTCTGCTTGTAGGTACCTTGGGAGCAAAATCCTTGCTGGCCTCCTCGCTAACCGGGGCTAAAGACCTCGCCGCTGCTACGTGTTGAGCCCCAGACTTGGGCCCCGACGGACCCTTTTTAGTCGGCGACGTAGCTACAACCTTCGCCTTGCAAGACATGCTGGGCCACCGCCGCCGGATTCAGTGTCGGGGGAGGGAGAAAAAAGGTCCTTCGCCGCCGGCAGATTTAGGGTCAGGGAAGGGAAGAAAAGGGACCGCCGCCGCCACAGCAAGATTCAGTGTCGAGAGTTAGGAAAGTGCAGTAATGGATTTGCCCCTACGACACGTGCAGGGTGGCTAAGAAGAGTGACCGGCGAAGGAGGGGCATAGCAGGATCTAGTATAACGGAATATCCTGACTTAACGGGCGCGATTTGAAAATATTGGGTTTGGCCATCATTCACTCGAAAGACCCCTCTCAGCAATTGGCGCCCCAACTTTTTCAATCGCGGTGATAAAAATCAACTTGGGTACCGTGTTGCCTGGCCACCCCAACTTTTGGGCCGCAAAATGATATTCTTTGGTAGTGTGCCCTGCCAAGGCTCAGCTAGCAACACCTTTGAGGTGTTTCCTTGCTCCTACTTGTTCGATTAAACCTTGGTTTCATAACTGAGGGAAACTTGCTGCTGTGCTCATCATACCTTCCTCTTAGGGTTCCCCAACGAGCTTGTTAATACACGGGCCATCATGCGTGTGTTCGTCGTGTTCATCCTCTCCTCCTTCCCCCGCACTTCATCCTCGATTTGAAAGGGAATCGTGAAAGATCGGGCCACCCTAGAGGTTTGCCCTCAACATATTGGTATCAGAGCTTCGTTGCTCACGATTTCCCCCACAAATTTTTCTTCTATCCACCAAAAACTCGAAAATCCCCAAAAAACAGCCCAAATTTGCCTTTGGATCGATCTCTTGATTTGGAGTGTTATTTGTGGTTTTGATCCGACCAATCCTTGTCTTAGGTGTTGGTCCAGCTTTATCCTGCGTTTTCCTAGCCCAATTTGGCCAATTTTTCGCGGATTTGAGGACACAAGGCGTGGATTTCCGTTCAAGAACACGAGCAGTTCGTGATCTGACTCCAGACCGGAGTCTCCGGCCTACACACCGGAGTCTCCAGCCTACACCGGAGTCTCCAGCCTACACCGGAGTCTCCGACCTACCCACACCAGAGTCTCCGGCCTAGACCGGAGTTTCCGGCCTGAAACCCCGGAGTCTCCGACCAACCGCCTGATTTTGACAGTTTTGCCTCTAATCTTGCATTGGCTAATTTCCTCTTGTGTGTTTGTGCCCATGTGCGTGTCGTCAACTAACAACAAGCTTCCGCATCAACAAACCCCGTCCTCATCGACACCATGACCCACGAACATCATCCCGCACCACCGACGCCAAGTTCATCATCACCAACGAAGGTATAACTTGTGTCACCTTGTTAACCCCTATCTTCCTTTGTGTGTACCTATCCCATCAGAGTGGCTCATCTTGTGTTTGCTTGAGCATTGTGCATTTGTCCTTGGATAGTGAGAGTGCAAGAGCAATATCAAGTGTGACTAGGTAGCATCAAGGGAGAGCAAAAAAAAGATACAAAGAAAAAGAAAAAGAAAAATAGACTCGCCTTGCAAAAGAGAGTATCAAAGCGTGTAAGCAAGAGAGAAAGAAGAGTGCCTAAGGCAAGTGCACAAATCCGTTGCTCATTTTTCCTCTTTGCAAATGAGCCACGGTCTCTCCTTGCATTGGCACGACAACGAGCTTAGTCTTCGTTAGGACATTTTGTTTGCTTATTTTCATAGTCGTGTCAATCCCAACTATCTCCACGGGTGTGTATATAGTCGTAGGTTCCCGTCACCCCTTTTGAGTTGTTGACCTTCGCCTTTGACTTGAGTTTTGTTAGATTTTACCCACATTTGACTATCCCTTTTCTTTTGGTTGGTTCTTTGGCATTCCACAATCCTAACCTACCACAAATAAGCTTTTGAGAGTTAGTTCTTTCTTTAGTGTGAGTTTTCTTTGCAATTCCACTTTGCACGCTTATAGCTCTCACTTGTGGTTTCTAGTTTGGTGCAATCCCCAAGGTGAGGTACAAGGCTAACACCACCATATTCCACTTCCATATACAATACTTGTGTGTTTTGCATGATGGATAGGCACGGTGAGTCGAGCCAACCACCTCCCCAAGAAGAAGATCAAGGACCGTACATGACGCGTGCAAGTCACTTCATCGTTCGGCAAGAGTTCCGTGAATGTTGCCAAGCCCTTGAGACGCGACAAGATGAACAGTTTGGCGAGACGCAAGCCAACTTCAAGAACATCGACAACCGCTTCGATGGCCTCGAACGACAAATGCACGCAATGCATCACAACTTCGGCCACCAAAATGAAGCACTCCAATGCTCCATTGCCGAAACAAATGACAATCTTCGATTCCTCATCGACGGTATGGCAAGGCCACGTTCACGCGCGTCAAGCTCTTCAAGCTCATCGCGTCGTCATGCTCCTCCTCAACAAGATCTTCACCCAAGTGATCCAAGACGCAATGGTGCCCCGTGGTTGAAGATGGAAGTTCTTCGAACTATGTACCTTCCCCACGGCACGCCGCAACGTCAAGCTATGATGGTGATTTCTCTTCAAGTCCACGAGCAAGGCAAGAAGCACACCGTCATCACGCAAGGGTATTAGTGCTCCAACAAGAGAAACCGCAAGTGCAACCACAAGTCTACCACCATCGACCGCGACACATACTTGACACAACAAGTGATGACTCCAATTTAGGGAATCAAGCTTGTCATTGACGTGAGGCTCTCCAAGACCATCCTCCTCATCATCAACGTCATGAATGTCAACAACGACACCATGGTCATCACGAGGCGCCTTCTCCACCACGCCAAAACTTGGAGCACCAAGTGGTCCAAATTGAGCGAAGCTCACCATGTCAAGAGGCTCATGACCATGTTCTTCGCCGTGAGGCCCATGTGCCTAATCAACATCACCAACCAAGGAACGAGCCTCCTCTTTGTCATTAACCGTGTCATGAGGCTCCACATCCTCATCAACCTCATGGGGCCCAAGTGCCTCAACACCGTCAACAACCGTGCCAAGAGCAAGAGCAAGCTCCTCACCAACAATATCAAGAGCAAGCTCCACAACAAGGTCAAGAGAACCAAGTTCCACCGCATCAACCACAAGATCATCAACAAGGTCACCAAGCTCGTCGCAATGACCGCAATGATGAAGAAACTTTCGGCAAGCTCAAGTTCACAATGCCCAAGTTTACCGAATCCAATGACCCCGAAGAATACCTCTCATGGGCACTCAAAGTCGACAAGATCTTCCGCATGCACAACTATAGCAGCGAGAAGATGGTCGCCATGGCTTCGCTTGAGTTTGATGATTACGCCAACCTTTGGTGGGAACAAGTCCAAGTTGCTCGTGATGCAAGGCAAGACCCACCAATCACAACTTGGCATGACATGAAGGCTCATATGAGATCTCGCTTTGTCCCCGCGCATTACACGCGTGACCTCTTCAACAACCTTCAATCGCTTCATCAAGGGACAAAGACCATGGAAGAGTACTTCAAGGAAATGGAACTCAACTTAATTCGTGCCAACATTGATGAGCGCATGGAGCAAACAATGGCACGTTTCCTTATTGGGTTGAACCATCCCATCAAGCGCATCGTCGAGTTCCAAACATACAACACCATGGTTGAGCTTGTGCACATCGCAACAAAGGCTGAACGTCAAGTGCAAGAGGATATCAAATACAACAAGCCCAAGACGTACTTCACCTTCAAGCAAGCTTCAACCGCTACACCAACAACTTTCAATGGAAGCTCCTCAAGTACCTCCAAGCCTTCCTTCAAGTCCACACTTCCTCAAGGAAAGCTGCCCCCAAGTGGCAAACAAGCAAAGAGTGATACACCCTTCAATGGTGAATGCTACAAGTGTGGAGGTAAAGGACACAAGTCGGCCGAATCTGGAAACAAGAAAGTCTTGTTCATTCATGACAATGGTGATGAAGAGTACTTGAGTGAAGATGAATTTGATGTCCGTGTCAAGGAAGCAATAGCAAGGAAACGAGTGGAAGATGATCAAGAACTCCTCATGTGTGAACATGACGCAAGTCCATCGCTTGTCGTCACAAGGATCTTGATCACTCAAGCACAAGAGCAGGAAGACCAACGCTCCAATATCTTCCAAACATGAGCCGACATCAATGGCAAATTTATCAAGGTGATCATTGACGGAGGGAGTTGTCACAACCTTGCTAGCACCGAGTTGTGTGAGAAGCTCAACCTCACCCTCCACCCGCACAAGCACCCCTACCACGTGCAATGGCTAAGTGACCAAGGGTCCGTGAAGATCAAGCATACTGCATCGGTCTCTTTCACCATTGGTCCTTACAAAGATACGGTGGAGTGTAATGTGGTTCCTATGACAGTTTGCCACATGCTTCTTGGTCGACCGTGGAAATTTGACAAGGCTACTCAACATGATGGTCGCACCAATGTATACACGTTCAAATGGCTCAACAAAACATGTGTTTTGCAACTGATGACTCCTAGCCAAATAATTGCAGACAATGCAAAGGCTTTAGCGAGGGCGCAAAGCACAACACCTACTTGTGAGAAGAGCGGAGAGAGAGAGAACCACCCCATAGTGAGTGAGAGCCACAAGCCAAACTCGAGTGGAAAAACTAAGAGTGTGCTCCTTGCCACCAAAAGTGAGATGAGAGATGTTCAGAACAACCCATCCATCTTGCACTATGTCCTCCTTGGCAAGGGACTAGCGCAAGGAACTAATGAATTAACCAATGTTCCTCCATCTTTGATGAGTGTTTTGCAGGAATTCAAGGATGTGTTCCCCGAAGAGCTTCCACATGGACTACCTCCTCTTCGCGGCATCAAACATCGCATTAACCTCATCCCCGGTGCACCACTTCCCAACCGCGCTGCTTACCGCATGAACCCGGAGGAGACAAAGGAGATTGAACGTCAAATCAACCAACTCATCTCCAAAGGTTTGATCCAATTTAGCACTAGTCCAAGTGCCGTACCCGTGATACTTGTTCCAAAAACGGATGATATGTTACGGTTATGCATGGAATGCTGTCCAATAAATGCTATCACCATGCATTATCGACATCCCATTCCATGTCTCGATGACATGCTTGATGAGTGGTGTGGAGCCACTATTTTTTCGAAAATTGATCTTCGTAGTGGTTCCCATCAAATACGCATGGCTGAAGGGGATGAGTGGAAAACTGCCTTCAAGACCAAACTTGGTCTCTATGAATGGTTGGTTATGCCCTTTGGTTTATCTAATGCCCCATCCACCTTCATGCGCCTAATGAATCATACCTTGCGTTCTCTCATTGGAAAAAGTGTGGTTGTCTATTTCAATGATATTCTTGTTTATAGCAAATCACTTGAAGACCATATAACACATGTCAAGGAAGTTTTGCAAATCCTTCGACATGAAAAGATTTATGCTAATCTTCCCAAGTGCACTTTTGCTAAAGACAAGTTGATTTTTCTTGGATTTGTCGTTTCTTCGAAGGGAATTGAAGTTGATGTTTCCAAGGTAAAGGACATCGAGATTGGCCCATCCCAACAAATGTGAGTGAACTTCGAAGTTTTCATGGGTTGGCCAGTTTCTATCGTCGCTTTGTGAAAGACTTTTCCACCATCGCTTGTCCTCTCAACGAGTTGATGAAAAAGAATGTCACCTTTGTGTGGGGCAAAGCACAACAAAAAGCTTTTGCTGAACTCAAAAAGAGGCTCACCGAAGCACCTCTCCTTGCGTTACCGGATTTCACAAAAACTTTTGAGATAGAGTGTGATGCTAGTGGTATTGGCATTGGAGGAGTCCTTATGCAAAACGGACGTCCTATAGCCTACCATAGCGAGAAACTCGATGGTGCTCGCCTTAATTATCCAATTTATGACAAAGAGCTTTTTGCCTTAGTTCGTGTCCTTCAATTTTGGCAACACTACCTATGGCCCAAGGAATTTATCATACATTCTGACCATGAGTCGCTGAAATATCTCAAAGGCCAAGCCAACTTGAGTAAGAGACACGCTAAGTGGGTTGAGTTCATGGAGTCTTTCCATACATTGTCAAGTATAAGAAGGGCAAAGATAATGTAGTTGCGGACGCTTTGTCTCGCAAGCACACAAGCCTTCTTACGAGACTTGAAATCAACGTGTTGGGTCTTGAGGAAACAAAATCTTTGTATGCTTTCAACCCATTCTTTGAACCAATTTTCGCAAAGTTCTCCATTGACAAAGGGTTTTATGATTTCTATTTGCAGAAGGGCTTTCTGTTTAAACAAAACAAGCTTTGCATTCCGCAATCGTCGCTCCAACTTTTGCTTCTCCAAGAATCTCATGGTTGAGGCCTTATGGGTCACTTTGGTCGTGACAAGACATTGGACATGCTCTCCATTCACTACTTTTGGCCCAAGATGAAGCGCGACGTGGAGCACTACGTTCAACGATGCACGACATGTGTTCAAGCTAAGTCGCAAGCTAACCCCTATGGTCTTTATATGCCATTGCCTATTCCTCATACACCTTGGTCCGTCATTAGCATGGATTTCGTGCTAGGATTGCCTAGATCTAAACATGGTCATGACTCTATATTTGTTGTCGTTGATTGCTTTTCCAAAATGGCACACTTGATACCGTGCCATAAGACCGACTATACTTCACATGTTGCAAATCTGTTTTCAGGGAAATCGTCTGTCTTCACGGTGTGCCAAAACAATCGTCTCCAACCGCGACGTCAAATTCATGAGCTACTTATGGAAGACACTCATGGCCAAGTTCGGCGTCAAGCTCCTCTTTTCATCCGCGTCACACCCTCAAACCGATGGACAAACCGAGGTTGTCAACCGAAGCCTCGGAACTCTTCTATGTGTGCTGATCAAGAAGAACTTGAAGGATTGGGAGGAATGCATTCCCCATGCCGAGTTCGCCTACAACCGTGCCAAGCACTCAACAACCAAGATGAGTCCATTCATGATCATCTATGGTTTCGAGCCCCTCACCGCACTCGACATCCTACCACTACCTCTCCATGAGCGCTCGAACATGGACATCGAGAAGCGCGCACAAGCTATGAAGAAACTTCACGAAGAAACAAGAGCTACTATCGAACAACAAGTCCTTCGCCAAGCTTCAAGGTTAAACAAGGACAAGAAGGAGATGATCTTTGAAGAAGGTGACCTTGTGTGGATACACCTAAGCAAAGACCGCTTTCCCAAGGAACGTGACTCCAAGCTCAAACCAAGAGGAGATGGTCCCTTCAAGGTCCTCAAAAGAATCAACAACAACGCCTACATCATCGACATACCGACCTCCAAGTACCTTGCAAGAAATACATTCAATGTTAAGGATCTCTCACCCTACCATGGAGGTGTTCAAGATGATAACCATGAAGAGTCGAGGACGGCTCTTTCCCAAGGGGGGAGCTGATGCAGCCCGTCATACAGACGCTACTACATCTACACCAACAATTCCACCAAGTGGACCCATGACTCGTGCCCGAGCCAAACTCCTACAAGCTAAGGTGAACTCGCTCCTCTCCTCGTGCCAATTTGATACCTCCTTGGATGGTGTGCTACTTCATGCAACTACTCTATGCATCATCAGGTACGAAGCCTTGACACATCACCAAGCACCCAAGGATAGAGAACAAGGAGCAGAGAGTGAAGCGGAAGCCACTAGAGCTGCTTAGACCGTAGTCTACGGTCTGCGCACACCGGAGTCTCTCGTCCACCAAAGTCTCCGGCCTGAAGACCCCGGAGACTCCGGCCCACTCTCCGGTCTGACCCCTGCACCGGGCCCTGGGACAATCTGAAGGTCCCTCCGGAGGCTGGTCCGAAGACTAACCGGAATCTCCGGCATGAAAAGGCCTTTGGGCCTGCGGCCCATGTACCCTTAGTCCATCCAGAACTTGTCTTTTATTCCTAAAGTACCCCTGTTTAAGTGGCTGGCCTATATATAGTCCCTCACCTCCATTGTAAACCCTAGGCATGATATTGGAATTAGTGGAAACCCCTTGTGGATCTATCTAATTCTTGCCCCATGCTCCTTGACTAAGGAGCACCAATATCCCCAAACCTCATTGGAGTTCGCATCGTGCCTCTGCGTTGTACAAGGCCTAGGCATTGGAGTCCCTTTACCTAGACGTCAAGATCTCATCGAGTCTCCCATCTCACCGTGTCGGTTCGAGAGAGAGTCCTCCACCCGACGCCAATCCTAGGGATTGCGCCGGACCGGTCACCGCCGGCGTGAGCTATTGGTGTGTATCATGGTTTTGTGTGTGTGTGTTCATCGCATTCTTCGTGCATGCGTTCGTCGTGTTCATCCTCTCCTCCTACCCCTGCACTTCATCCTCGATTTGAAAGGGAATCGTGAAAGGTCGGGCCACCCTAAAGGTTTGCCCTCAACACCTTATGGATGACTTCCCCCTCCAGATGCCTTCCGGAGGTGAGGTTTCTACGATTTCTAGGTGTGCTGATGCAGCCCATCCTATGGACGCTCCTACATCTACACCAACAAGTCCCCCAAGCAGACCCATGACTCGTGCCCGAGCTAAACTCCTACAAGCTAAGGTGAACTTGCTCCTCTCCTTGTGCCAATTTGATACCTCCTTGGATGGTGTGCTACTTCATGCAAATACTCTATGCATCATCTGGTTCGAAGCCTCGACACATCCCCAAGCACCCAAGGATGGAGAACAAGGAGCAGAGCGTGAAGCAGAAGCCGCTGGAGCTGCTCAGACCAGAGTCTCTGGTCTGTGCACACCGGAGTCTCCGGTCCACCAAAGTCTCTGGCCTGAAGACCCCGGAGACTCCGGCCCACTCTCCGATCTGACCCCTGCCCTGGGCCCTGGGACAATCTGAAGGCCCCTCCAGAGGCTGGTCCCGAGACTGACCGGAATCTCCGGCCTAGACCGGAGTCTCTGGTCCACCACACCGGAGTCTCCGGTCCGACCGATGCCAGGCATGAAAAGGCCTTTGGGCCTGCGTCCCATGTAACCCTTAGTCCATCCAAAACTTGTCTTTTATTCCTAAAGTACCGCTGTTTAAGTGGCTGGCCTATATATAGTCCCCCACCTCCATTGTAAACCCTAGGCATGATATTGGAATTAGTGGAAACCCCTTGTGGATCTATCTAATTCTTCCCTCATGCTCCTTAACTAAGGAGCACCAATATCCCCAAACCTCGTTGGAGTTTGCATCGTGCCTCCGTGTTGTACAAGGCCTAGGCATTGGAGTCCCTTTTCCTAGACGTCAAGATCTCACCGAGTCTCCCATCTCGCCGTGCCGGTTCGAGAGAGAGTCCTTGGCCCGACGCCGATCCTAGGGATTGCGCCGTCCGGTCACCGCCGGCATGAGCTATTGGTGTGTATCGTGGTTTTGTGTGCGTGTGTGTTCATCGCGTTCTTCGTGCGTGAGTTCGTCGTGTTCATCCTCCCCTCCTTTCCCCGCACTCCATCCTCGATTTGAGTGGGATTCGTGAAACATCGGGCCACCCTAGATGTTTGCCCTCAACATTTTGGTATCAAGAGCTTCGTTGCTCACGAATTCCCCCACAATTTTTTCTTCTATCCACCAAAAATTCAAAAATCCCCAAAAAAGAGCCCATATTTGCCTTTGGATCGATCTCTTGATTTGGAGTGTTATTTGTGGTTTTGATCCGACCAAACCTTGTTTTAGGTGTTGGTCCAGCTTTATCCTGCGTTTTCCCAGCCCAATTTGGCCAATTTTTCGCGGATTTGAGGACCCAAGGCATGGATTTCCGCTAAAGAACACGAGCAGTTCTCGATCTTACTCCAGACCAGAGTCTCTATCCTGCACACCGGAGTTTCGACCTACACCAGAGTCTCTGGGCTATCCACACCGGAGTCTCTGGCCTGTACCGGAGTTTCTGGCCCGAAACCCCAGAGTCTCCGGCCTGACGCCTGATTTTGAAAGTTTTGCCTCTAATCTTGCATTGGATAATTTCCTCTTGTTTGTTTGTGCCAGTGTGCGTGTCGCCAACTAACAGCAAGCTTCCACATCAAAAAAACCCGCGCTCATCGACACCACGACGCATGAACATCATCCCGCACCACCGACACCAAGTTCATCATCACGAATGAAGGTATAACTTGCGTCACCTTGTTAACCCCTATCTTCCTTTGTGCGTACCTATCCCATGAGAGTGGCACATCTTGTGTTTGCTTGAGCATTGTGCATTTGTCCTTGGATAGTGAGAGTGCAAGAGCAATATCAAGTGTGACTAGGTAGCATCAAGGGAGAGCAAAAAAAGAAAGAAAGAAAAAGATACAAAGAAAAAGAAAAAGAAAAATAGTCTTCCCTTGCAAAAGAGAGTCTCAAAGCTTGTAAGAAAGAGAGAAAGAAGAGAGCCCAAGGCAAGTGCACAAATCCGTTGCTCATTTTTCATCTTTGCAAACGAGCCACGGTCTCTCCTTGCATTGGCATGACAACGAGCTTAGTCTTCGTTAGGAAATTTTGGTTTGCTCATTTTCATAGTGGTGTCAATCCCAACAATCTCCACGTGTGTGTATATAGTCGTAGATTCCCGTCACCCTTTTGAGTTGTTGACCTTCGCCTTTGACTTGAATTTTGTTGGATTTTACCCACATTTGACTATCCCTTTTCTTTTGGTTGGTTCTTTGGCATTCCACAATCCTAACCTACCACCAACATGCTGTTGAGAGTTAGTTTTGTATTTAGTGTGAGTTTTCTTTGCAATTCCACTTTGCACGCTTATAGCTCTCACTTGTGGTTTCTAGTTTGGTGCAATCCCCAAGGTGAGGTACAAGGCTAACACCACCATATTCCACTTCCATATACAATACTTGTGTGTTTTGCATGCTGGATAGGCATGGTGAGTCGAGCCAACCACCTCCCAAAGAAGAAGATCAAGGACCATACATGACACGCGGAAGTCACTTCATCGTTCGACAAGAGTTCCGTGAACGTTGCCAAGCCCTTGAGACGTGACAAGATAAACAATTTGGCGAGACGCAAGCCGAGTTCAAGAACATCGACAACCGCTTCAATTGCCTCGAACGACAAATGCACGCAATGCATCACAACTTCGGCCACCAAAATGAAGCACTTCAATGCTCCGTCGCCGAAACAAATGACAATCTTCGACGCCTCATCGATGGAATGGCAAGACCATGTTCACGCGCATCAAGCTCTTCAAGTTCTTCGTGTCGTCGCGCACCTCATCAACAAGATCTTCATGTAAGTGCTCCAACATGCAATGATGCCCCCGTGGTTGAAGATGGAAGTTCTTCGAACTATGTACCTTCCCCACGGCACGCCGCAACATCAAGCTATGATGGTGATTTCTCTTCAAGGCCACGAGCAAGGCAAGAAGCACACCGTCATCATGCAAGGGCATTAGTGATCCAATAAGAGCAAACACAAGAAGAACCGCAAGTGCAACCGCAAGTCTACCACCATCGACCACGACACATACTTGACACAACAAGTGATGACTCCAATTTGGAGAATCAAGTTTGTCATCGACGTGAAGCTCTCCAAGGTCCTCCTCATCATCATCAACGTCATGAACGTCCGCACCGTCACCATGGTCATCACGAGGCGCCTCCTCCACCTCAACAAAACTTGGAGCGTCAAGTGATACAAGTCGAGCGATGCCCACCACGTCAAGATGCTCATGACCATGTCCTTCGTCGTGAGGCCCATGTGCCTGATCAATATCATCATGCGAGGAACGAGCGTCCTCTTCATCACCAACCACGTCATGAGGCTCCACTTCCTCAACAACCTCATGGGGCCCAAGTGCCTCAACACCGTCAACAACCGCGCCAGGAGCAAGAGGAAGCTCCTCAACAACAATATCAAGAGCAAGCTCCGCAACAAGGTCGCGAGAACCAAGTTCCACCACATGAACCACAAGATCATCAACAATGTCACCAAGCTCGACGCAATGACCGCAATGATGAAGAAACTTTCGGCAAGCTCAACTTCACAATGCCCAAGTTTACTGGACCAATTGACCCCAAAGAATACCTCTCATGGCCACTCAAAGTCGACAAGATCTTCTGCATGCACAACTATAGCAACGAGAAGATGGTCTCCATGGCTTCGCTTGAGTTTGATGATTACGCCAACCTTTGGTGGGAACAAGTTCAAGTTGCTCGTGATGCAAGGCAAGAGTCACCAATCACAACTTGGCATGACATGAAGGCTCACATGAGATCCCGGTTCGTCCCCGCGCATTACACGTGTGACCTCTTCAACAACCTTCAAGCGCTTCGTCAAGGGACAAAGACCGTGGAAGAATACTTCAAGGAAATGGAACTCAACTTGATTCGCGCCAACATTGATGAGCGCATGGAGAAAACAATGGCACATTTCCTCATTGGCTTGAATCACCGAATCAAGTGCATCGTCGAGTTCCAAACATACAACACCATGGTTGAGCTTGTGCACATAGCAACAAAGGCTAAACGTCAAGTGCAAGAGGACATCAAGTACAACAAGCCAAAGACGTATTTCACCTACAAGCAAGCTTCAACCTCTACACCAACAACTTTCAATGGAAGCCCCTCAAGTACCTCCAAGCCTCCCTTCAAGCCCACACTTCCTCAAGGAAAACTTCCCCCAAGTGGCAAACAAGCAAGGAGTGACACACCTTTCAATGGTGAGTGCTACAAGTGTGGAGGTAAAGGACACAAGTCGGCCGAATGTGGAAACAAGGAAGTCTTGTTCATCCATGACAACGGTGATGAAGAGTACGTGAGTGAAGATGAATTTGATACTCGAGTCAAGGAAGCAATGGCAAGGCAATGAGTGGAAGATGACCAAGAACTCCTCATGTGTGAACATGACGCAAGTCCATCGCTTGTCGTCACAAGGATCTTGACCACTCAAGCACAAGAGCAGGAAGACCAACGCTCCAATATCTTCCAAACACGAGCCTTCATTAATGGAAAATCTATCAAGGTGATCATTGACGGAGGGAGTTGTCACAACCTTGCTAGCACCGAGTTGTGTGAGAAGCTCAACCGCACCCTCCATCCGCACAAACACCCCTACCACGTGCAATGGCTAAGTGTCCAAGGGTCCATGAAGATCAAGCATACCGTATCGGTCTCTTTCGCCATTGGTCCTTACAAAGATACGGTGGAGTGTGATGTGGTTCCTATGACAGTTTCCACATGCTTCTTGGTCGACCATGGCAATTTGACAAAGCTGCTCAACATGATGGTCGCACCAATGTATACACCTTCAAATGGCTCAAGAAAACATGTGTTTTGCAACCAATGACTCCTAGACAAATAATTACGGACAATGCAAAGGCTTTAGCGAGGGCGCAAAGCACAACACCTACTTGTGAGAAGAGCGATGAGAGAGAGAACCACCTCATAGTGAGTGAGAACCACAAGCCAAACTCGAGTGGAAAAACTAAGAGTGTTCTCCTTGCCACCAAAAGTGAGATGAGAGATGTTCGCAACAACCCATCCATCTTGCACTATGTCCTCCTCTGCAAGGGACTAGCACTAGGAACTAATGAATTAACCAATATTCCTCCATCTTTGATGATTGTTTTGCAGGAATTCAAGGATGTGTTCCCCGAAGAGCTCCCACATGGACCAGCTCCTCTTCGCGGCACGGAACATCACATTGACCTCATACCAGGTGCACCTCTTCCAAACCGTGCCGCCTAACGCACGAACCCGGAGGAGACGAAGGAGATCGAACGTTAAATCAACCAACTCGTCTCCAAAGGTTTGATCCAAGTTAGCACTAGTCCAAGTGCCGTACCCGTGATTCTTGTTCCAAAGACGGATGATACGTTACGGTTATGCATGGACTGCCGTCCAATCAATGCTATCATCGTGTGTTATCGACATCCCATACCACATCTCGATGACATGCTTGATGAGTTGTGTGGAGCCACTATTTTTTCGAAAATTGATCTTCCTAGTGGTTACCATCAAATACGCATGGCTGAAGGCGATGAGTGGAAAACCGCATTCAAGACCAGACTTGGTCTCTATGAATGGTTGGTTATGCCCTTTGGTTTGTCTAATGCCCCATCCACCTTCATGCGCCTTATGAATCACATCTTGTGTTCTCTCATTGTAAAAAGTTTTGTTGTCTATTTCGATGATATTCTTGTTTATAGCAAATCACTTGAGGACCATATAACACATGTCAAGGAGGTTTTGCAAATCCTTCGACATCAAAAGCTTTACGCTAATCTTCCCAAGTGCACTTTTGCTAAAGACAAGTTGATTTTTCTTGGATTTGTTGTTTCTTCGAAGGGAATTGAAGTTGATGTTTCCAAGGTAAAGGACATACGAGATTGGCCCATCCCAACAAATGTGAGTGAACTCCGAAGTTTTCATGGGTTGGCCAGTTTATATCGTCGCTTTGTGAAAGATTTTTCGACCATTGCTTCTCCCCTCAATGAATTGACCAAAATGAATGTCACCTTCATGTGGGGCAAGGCACAACAAAAAGCTTTTGATGAACTTAAAAGGAGGCTCACCGAAGCACCTCTTCTTGCGTTACCGGATTTCACAAAAACTTTTGAGATAGAGTGTGATGCTAGTGGTATTGGCATTGGAGGAGTCCTTATGCAAAATGGACGTCCTATAGCCTACCATAGCGAGAAACTTGATGGTGCTCGCCTTAATTATCCAATTTATGACAAAGATCTTGTGGCCTTAGTTCGTGTCCTTCATGTTTGGCAACACTACCTATGGCCCAAGGAATTTATCATACATTTCGACCATGAGTCGTTGAAATATCTCAAAGGCCAAGCCAACTTGAGTAAGAGACACGCTAAGTGGGTTGAGTTCATGGAATCTTTTCTGTACATTGTCAAGTATAAGAAGGGCAAAGATAATGTAGTTGTGGATGCTTTGTCTCGCAAGCACACAAGCCTTCTTACGAGACTTGAAATCAACGTGTTGGGTCTTGAGGAAATAAAATCCTTGTATGCTTCCGACATGTTCTTTGAACCAATTTTCGCAAAGTGCTCCATTGACAAAGGGTTTGATGATTTCTATTTGCATAAGGGCTTTCTCTTTAAACAAAACAAGCTTTGCATTCCGAAATCATCGCTCCAACTTTTGCTTCTCCAAGAATCTCATGGTGCAGCCCTTATGGGTCACTTTGGCCGTGACAAGACATTGGACATGCTCTCCACTCACTACTTTTGGCCCAAGATGAAGTGCGACGTGGAGATCTGTTGGAATTATGCCCTAGAGGCAATAATAAAGATGTTAATATTATAATTCTTGTTCATGATAAAGTTTATATTCCATGCTAGAATTGTATTAAGCGGAAACATTAATACTTGTGTGGTTTGTGAACAACACCGTGTCCCTAGTACGCCTCTATGGACTAGCTCATTGATCAATGATGGTTAAGGTTTCCTAACCATAGACACGAGTTGTCGATTGATAATGAGATCATATCATTGGGAGAATGATATGGTGGACAGACCCAAACTAAGCGAAGCAATTAGATCGTATCATTGTGTTCATCTTTGCGAAGCTTTTCCTATGTCAAATATTGTATTCCTTAGACCATGAGATAATACAACTCCCTAGTATCGGAAGAAAGCTTTGAGGTCATCAAACGTCATCCTATGAGAGGGTGATCATAAAGGTGTCTCTCAGGTGATCAGAAAGTATCTGTTGGGTTGTATGTATCGAGATGGGATTTGTCCCTCCCAAGTCGGAGAGATATACTTCGGGCCCACTCGGTAATCGATATCGACACCACTTGCAAGCATGTGGTTAAGGAGTTAATCACAAAGTGATATCGGATTATGGAACGAGTAAAGTACTTGCTGTGAACGAGATTGAACTAGGTATGACGATACCGACGATCGAATCTCGGGCAAGTAAAATATCGCGAGACGAAGGGAATATATATATGGGATTGATTGAATCCTGGCATCGTGGTTCATCCGATATGATCATCGATGAATGTGTGGGAGTGAATATGGGTGCCCAGACCCCGCTGTTGATTATTGATAGAAGATCATATACGCATATTCTCGAACCGCAGGTCACACACTTAACGTGTCTCGACGCTAGGATAGATTGGATAATTGGTTTATGAATTTTTGTTGAGTCTCGATGGGATCCGGATATCACGAGAGGTTCGGAATGGTCAGGAGAATAAGATTCATATAAGGCAAGGCGGTTTTTGGAGTTCGAATTGTTCCGGATTAATCGGTATTATACGGAAGCTTCTAGAACCTTCCGGAAGGGGGCCAACGTGGTCCCACCTTCCGGGAGGGGCATGGGCCTATGAGGGAGTGTCCTCGCATTGGGCCAGGGCAAGGCCCCATAGGGCCCAGCCGATCTGGATAAGTTTAAATCGTTTAAACTAGAGATAAGATAAGATAGGATTTCTAGATAAGGGAGAGTTTAAATTGTTTAAACTAGAGATAGGCTTGGAGGAGAGGCTAGGGCTGGCCGCACCCCCTCTATATATAGAGGGCTGGTGCACTCCTCTCACACACCTTACACCTTCCTCCAAACCCTAGTTGCCTGCCGCCCTTCCACTCTCCCTCCCATTGTTTGTAGGCGAAGCCTGCAGAAATTCTCCACCATATACACCACGCCGTCGTCTGTAGATCCAATCTATCTCTCCACCATAATTGCTGGTCCGAGGAAGGAGGAGGCGTCGAGGTGCTGCGTGTGCATCTCACGGAGGCACCGCCACTTGTGGTGCTAGATCGGATCGGATCGCGAGGAGGAGAAGCGAGTGCGACTACATCACCCACGTTCGGACAAGCGTTCGCTGTCGCGAATCTTCAAGGGTATGAAGATCTAATCCAATCTCTCTCGTTGTTTGCATCTCCTAGATTAGATCTTGGCTTTCCCTCTGTTCGCTTCCGTAGAAAATTTTGATTTACTATGCTGCGAAACCCTTCACTGGTATCAGAGCTAGATCTATGCGTAGATGTGATTCACGAGTAGAACGCAACATGGTTGTTGCAGGCGTTGATGTTTTCTGTTGCAAGCCTCTTGTTTGTGTTCTTCTTATGACGCGGGATAGTGAGATTGAAGCGGTCCAGGCCAACCTTACGCGACGTCGTCATGAGACCGACTCCGCACTTGACGTGTGGCTTGTACCACATGCGGTGGTGGATGTCAGTTTCTCTCACTATAGTTGTCATGGGATTAACACCGGAGTTTGGCAACCATAATATCACCGTTGTGGCTTTCCGTAGGTAAGAATCGTTCTTAGCATCTACTCCCATAAGCCACGTAAAACATGCAACAACAAAGTAGAGGCGTCTAACTTGTTTTTGCAGGGAGTGTTTTCTGTGATATGGTATGGCCCAAGATGTGATGTGTATATTGTATGCGATGATCATGTTTTGTAATGTTTCACGACTTGCATGTCGATGAGTACACAACCGGCAGGAGCCATATGGTTGTCTTTATAATTGTGTATGACCTGAGAGTCAACTTCTTATAAGCCATGTAATATCTTTACTTTATCGCTCAGTAGTTAGCAATAGTTGTAGTTGCTATTCGTGGTGGAGGCAATCATGGTGGAGTGATGGAGATCATGCTTGAGCGCACAAGATGGAGATCATTGCGAAGATAGGCTATACCATGTCACATAAAGTTATATGCATGTGATGTTTATCCTTTTATGTATCTTATTATGCTTAGATCGCGACGGTAGCATTATAAGATGATTCCTCACTTAAAGATCAAGCTAAAAGCTGTGTTCTCCCCAAGTATGCACCGTTGCGAAAGTTCGTCGTGTCCAAGCATCACGTGATGATCGGGTGCTATAGACTCTACGCTCACATACAACGGGTGCAAGCCAGTTTTGCACACGCGGAAATACTTGGGTCTAACTTGACGAGCCTAGCATGTATGCAGACATGGCCTCGGAACACAATAACCAAATGGTTAATCTTGATTGATATGAATGATATGATCGACACTTCGTTGTCCACCATTGAAACCACATCTCTTCTCGTGAAGATCGGATTAGGTGTGGTGAATTTGGATCATGTTCACTAAACAACTTGAGGGATGTTGAATTTAGTGGGAGTTCATCTAGTAATTTGATTAAGTTGAACTATTTATCATGAACATAGTCTAAATTGTACTTGCAAATACTGTAGATCACATGGCCAAGTCCAACTTCAACTTCAACGTTTTTGCTGAGAAAGAAAAGCTTAGAAACAATGGGTCTAACTTAACCAACTGGTTCCGCAATCTAAGAATCATTACATGCGGTGGACAAAAGGACTATGTCCTTAAGAAAGCGCTAGGTGGCGCCCTGCTATAGATCGTCGGTGATGAAAAAGCTGTTTATCGATCGGCAAGGATGATTATGATTTGATTAAGATCGTCATGTTGTATGCTATGGAATCGGATCTTCAAAATCGTTTTGAGGAGTTACCGCCCTTTGAGATTCTCGAGGAGCTGAAAAACATGTTTCAGACTCAAGCCCGTTCTGAGAGATATGAGATCTCTAAGAAATTCCTTAACTACAAGATGGAGGAAGGGAGTTCTGTTAGTGAGCACGCCATTAAGATGATGGGCTACACTCAACGCCTTGAGCAAGCGGATTGCAAGATTCGGAGGAGCTCAAGATTGACACTCCTAGCTACAAAAGTTTTGTAGTTGATCACAATCAGATTGGTTCCACTGATATGATCACTGAGCTCTTTGCTAAAATGAAAGTAGCGGAGGTGAACATCAAAAAGAATAATCATGTGTTGATGGTCAACAAGCCCCCCTCCTTTAAGAAAGGTAAAGGTGCAAAGAAGCCCTTCAAGAAAAGCGGCGGCAAGCGCGTTGCCCCTGCTGAGAAGAAGCTCAAGTCTGGTCCTAAGCCGGACTTCGAGTGCTTCTATTGCAAGGACAAGGGTCCTCGAAGCGAATCGTCCAAGTACTTAGCGACAAGAAGGTGGCACCATCAAAGGTATATTTGATATACATGTTATTGATGTTTTCCTTACTAGCCCTCGTTGTAGTGCCTGGGTATTTGATACTGGTTCGGTTGCTAATATTTGTAACTCTAAACAGGAGCTACGGAATATACGGTGGCTTGAGAGGGATGAGGTGACGATGCGTTGGCAGCGGATCAAGAGTTGATGTGATGGCCGTCACGCTCTCCTTAGTTTTACCTTCGGATTAGTTTTAAACCTTAATAAGTGTTATTATGTGCTGCGTTGAGCATGAACATTTTTTCGGATCTTGTTTATTGCAAGACGGTTATTCATTTAAATCGGAGAATAATGGTTGTTCTATTTATATGAGTAACATCTTTTATGGTCATGCACCTATTGTGAATGGTTTATTTCTTCTAAATCTCGAAAGGGATGAAACACACATCCATAACATTGAGGCTAAGAGATGCAAAGTAGATAGTGATAATACTACTTATTTGTGGCACTGTCGTCTAGGTCATATTGGTGTAAAGCGCATGAAGAAACTCCATTCTGATGGACTTTTGGAGTCTCTTGATTTTGAATCATTTGACACATGCGAACCATGCCTCATGGGCAAGATGATCAAAACCCCGTTCTCCGGTATGATGGAGCGAGCAACGGACTTGTTGGAAATCATACATACCGATGTATGCGGACCGATGAGTGTTTCGACGCGCGGTGGATATCGCTATTTTCTCACTTTTACTGATGACTTGAGTAGATATGGGTATATCTATTTAATGAAACATAATCTGAAACGTTTGAAAAGTTCAAAGAATTTCAGAATGAAGTGGAGAACCATCGTAACAGAAAGATTAAGTTTCTACGATCCGATCGTGGGGGCGAATATTTGAGTTATGATTTTCTCACGCATCTCAAAGCAAGTGGAATCGTTTCACAACTCACGCCACCGGAACACCACAGCGCAATGGTGTGTCTGAACGCCGGAATCGAACCCTATTAGATATGGTCCGATCGATGATGTCTCTTACTGATTTGCCGTTATCATTTTGGGGTTATGCATTAGAAACCGCTGCATTCACTTTAAATATGGCTCCATCTAAATCCGTTGAGACGACACCGTATGAACTGTGGTTTGGTGCTAAACCTAAGTTGTCGTTTCTTAAAGTTTGGGGATGCGAAGCTTACGTCAAGAAGTTGATGCCGGACAAGCTCGAACCCAAAGCGAAGAAATGCGTCTTCATAGGATACCCTAAGGAAACTATTGGGTATACCTTCTATCACAGAACCGAAGGCAAAGTGTTTGTCGCAAAGAACGGTTCCTTTCTTGAGAAGGAGTTTCTCTCGAAAGAGGTGAGTGGGAGGAAAGTAGAGCTAGACGAGGTTATTGAACCTTCTCTTGAATTGGAGAGTAGCGCAACACCTGAAATTGTTCCACCGCACCAACAATAGAGGAAGCTAATGACAAGGATCATGAAGCTTGGACGATGCATCTTGAACGTCATGGTCGACAAGGTCGCGTGCCCCTCCTGAGTGGTACGGCAACCCTGCCTTGACTGTCTTGTTAGTAGAAGACAGTGAACCTACGAACTATGAGGAAGCGATGATGAGCCCAGACTCTGAGAAATGGCTAGAAGCCATGAAATCCGAATTGGGATCCATGAGCGAAAACCAAGTATGGACTTTGGTGGACCCTCCTAGCGACCGAAAGGCCGTTGAGTGCAAATGGATCTTCAAGAAGAAAACGGACGCGGATGGTAATGTTACCGTCTATAAAGCACGGCTTGTTGCGAAATGTTTTGACAAGTTCAAGGTGTTGACTACGATGAGATTTTCTCTCCCGTAGCGATGTTTAAGTCCATTCGGATTTTATTAGCAATTGCTGCGTTTCATGATTATGAAATTTGGCAAATGGATGTCAAGACTGCTTTCCTCAATGGCAACATTGATGAAGAGTTGTATATGATGCAACCCGAAGGTTTTGTCGATCCTAAGGATCTTGATAAAGTATGCAAACTTCAGCGTTCCATTTATGGACTGAAGCAAGCATCTCGGAGTTGGAACCTTCGTTTTGATCAAGTGATCAAGAGCTTTGGATTTGTTCCAAATTGCTACGAAGCTTGCATCTACAAGAAAGTGAGTGGGAGCTCGGTGACGTTTCTGGTACTATATGTGGATGACATATTGATTATTGGAAATGACATCAACATGCTTAACGATGTGAAGAGTTATTTGAACAAGTGTTTTTCAATGAAAGACCTAGGTGAAGCTGCTTATATATTGGGCATCAAAATCTATAGAGATAGACAAAGACGCTCGATAGCTTTAAGCGGTACATACCTAGACAAAGTTCGAAAAGGATCGAATGGATAAGGCATTAAAAGGTTCGATGCCTATGTTGTCGTAAGATATTGAGCAAGGCTCGGTCCGGCTACGGTAAATGATAGGGAAGCTATGAGCAAAGTGCCTTATGCCTCGGCCATAGGTTCCATCATGTATGCCATTTGTGTACTAGACCGGATGTGTCCAATGCTCTTAGTTTGACGAGATATCAAAGTGATCCAGAGTGGAACACTGGACAGCCGTGAAGAACATCCTAAGGTACCTAAATAGGACTAAAGAAATGTTCTTAGTCTATGGGGTGATGAACAACTCGTCGTAAAAGGTTACGTCGATGCTAGTTTCGACACCGACAAGGATGATTCTAAATCTCAGACAGGATACGTGTATATTTTGAATGGAGGAGCTGTAAGCTGGAGAAGTTGCAAGCAAAGCGTGATCGCGGGATCTACAGTAGAAGTGGAATATATGGCTGCTGCAGAAGCATCAAGTGAAGGAGTTTGGATCAGAAACTTCATCACTGAGCTTGGCGTGGTTCCAAGTGCATTGGACCCACTGGAGATATTGTGTGACAACACTGGCGCCATAGCACTCGCTAAGGAACCAAGATATCATCCAAAGACCAAGCATATCAACCGCAAGTTTCATATAATCCGAGATTATATAGCAGATGGAGATCTGAAGATCAACAAAGTACATACAGATCTGAATGTCGCAGATCCATTGACAAAACCTCTTCCACGTGTAAAACATGATCAGCACCTCAGTGCCATGGGTGTGAGATTGTTGCCAAATGTAAACTAGATTATTGACTCTAGTGCAAGTGGGAGACTATTGGAATTATGCCCTAGAGGCAATAATAAAGATGTTATTATTATAATTCTTGTTCATGATAAAGTTTATATTTCATGCTAGAATTGTATTAAGCGGAAACATTAATACTTGTGTGGTTTGTGAACAACACCGTGTCCCTAGTACGCCTCTATGGACTAGCTCATTGATCAATGATGGTTAAGGTTTCCTAACCATAGACATGAGTTGTCGATTGATAATGAGATCATATCATTGGGAGAATGATATGGTGGACAGACCCAAACTAAGCGAAGCAATTAGATCGTATCATTGTGTTCATCTTTGCGAAGCTTTTCCTATGTCAAATATTGTATTCCTTAGACCATGAGATAATACAACTCCCTAGTATCGGAAGAAAGCTTTGAGGTCATCAAACGTCATCCTATGAGAGGGTGATCATAAAGGTGTCTCTCAGGTGATCGGAAAGTATCTGTTGGGTTGTATGTATCGAGATGGGATTTGTCCCTCCCAAGTCGGAGAGATATACTTCGGGCCCACTCGGTAATCGATATCGACACCGCTTGCAAGCATGTGGTTAAGGAGTTAATCACAAAGTGATATCGGATTATGGAACGAGTAAAGTACTTGCTGTGAACGAGATTGAACTAGGTATGACGATCGAATCTCGGGCAAGTAAAATATCGCGAGATGAAGGGAATATATATATGGGATTGATTGAATCCTGGCATCGTGGTTCATCCGATATGATCATCGATGAATGTGTGGGAGTCAATATGGGTGCCCAGACCCCGCTGTTGATTATTGATAGAAGATCATGTCTGCATATTCTCGAACCCGCAGGGTCACACACTTAACGTGTCTCGACGCTAGGATAGATTGGATAATTGGTTTATGAATTTTTGTTCGGAGTCTCGGATGGGATCCGGGATATCACGAGAGGTTCCGGAATGGTCCGGAGAATAAGATTCATATAAGGCAGTTTTTGGAGTTGAATTGTTAGGATTAATCGGTATTGTACCGGAAGCTTCTAGAACCTTCCGGAAGGGGGCCAACGTGGTCCCACCTTCCGGGAGGGGGCATGGGCCTATGAGGGAGTGTCCTGGCCGCATTGGGCCAGGGGCACAAGGCCCCATAGGGCCCAGCAGCGATACTGGATAAGTTTAAATCGTTTAAACTAGAGATAAGATAAGATAGGATTTCTAGATAAGGGAGAGTTTAAATTGTTTAAACTAGAGATAGGCTTGGAGGAGAGGCTAGGGCTGGCCGCACCCCCCTCTATATATAGAGGGCTGGTGCGCCCCCTCTCACACACCCTTACACCTTCCTCCAAACCCTAGTTGCCCTGCTGCCCTTCCACTCTCCCTCCCGACTGTTTGTAGGCGAAGCCCTGCGGCAGAAATTCTCCACCATATACACCACGCCGTCGTGCTGTAGATCCAATCTATCTCTCCACCATACTTGCTGGTCCGAGGAAGGAGGAGACGTCGAGGTGCTGCACGTGTGCATCTCACGGAGGCACCGCCACTTGTGGTGCTAGATCGGATCGGATCGCGAGGAGGAGAAGCGAGTACGACTACATCACCCACGTTCCGATTTAACGTTCCATTGCTTGAATCTTCAAGGGTATGAAGATCTAATCCAATCTCTCTCGTTGTTTGCATCTCCTAGATTAGATCTTGGCTTTCCCTCTGTTCGCTTCCGTAGAAATTTTTGATTACTATGCTGCGAAACCCTTCAAGATCTACGTTCAACGATGCACAACATGTGTTCAAGCTAAGTCGCAAGCTAGCCCTTATGGTCTTTATATGCCTTTGCCTATTCCTCATACACCTTGGTCCGACATTAGCATGAATTTCGTGTTAGGATTGCCTAGATCTAAGCATGGTCATGATTCTATCTTTGTTGTCGTGGATCGCTTTTCCAAAATGGCACACTTCATACCATGCCATAAGACTGACGATGCTTCACATGTTGCCAATTTGTTTTTTAGGGAAATCGTCCGTCTTCACGGTGTGCCACGAATAATTGTCTCCGACCGCGACGTCAAATTCATGAGCTACTTATGGAAGACCCTCATGGCCAAGATCAGTGTCACATCCTCAAACCGATGGACAAACCGACGTTGTCAACCGAAGCCTCAGAACTCTTCTACGCGTGCTGATCAAGAAGAACTTGAAGGATTGGGAGGAATGCATTCCCCATGTCGAGTTCGCCTACAACCGTGCCAAGCACTCAAGAACCAAGATGAGTCCATTCATGATCGTCTATGGTTTCGAGCCCCTCACCGCACTCGACATCCTACCACTACCTCTCCATGAGCGCACGAACATGGACGTCGAGAAGCACGCACAAGCTATGAAGAAACTTCATGAAGAAACAAGAGCTACTATCGAACAACAAGTCCTTCGCCAAGCTTCAAGGTTAATCAAGGACAAGAAGGAGATGATCTTTGAAGAAGGTGACCTTGTGTGGATACACCTAAGCAAAGACCACTTCCCCAAGGAACGTGACTCCAAGCTCAAGCCAAGAGGAGATGGTCCCTTTAAGGTCCTCAAAAGAGTCAACAACAACGCCTACATCATAGACATACCGACCTCCAAGTACCTTGCAAGCAATACATTCAATGTCAAGGATCTCTCACCCTACCATGGAGATGTTCAAGATGATATCCATAAAGAGTCGAGGCCGACTCTTTCCCAAGGGGGGAGCTGATGCAGCCCGTCCTACGGATGCTCCTACATCTACACCAACAAGTCCCCCAAGCGGACACATGACTCGTGCCCGAGCCAAACTCCTACAAGCTAAGGTGAACTCGCTCCTCTCCTTGTGCCAATTTGATACCTCCTTGGATGGTGTGCTACTTCATGCAAATACTCTATGCATCATCAGGTTCGAAGCCTCGACACATCCCCAAGCACCCAAGGATGGAGAACAAGGAGAGGCGTGAAGCGAGGCTTGGAGTTGCTCAGACCGGAGTCTCCGGTCTGCGCACACCGGAGTCTCTGGTCCACCAAAGTCTCCGGCCTGAAGACCCCGGAGACTCCGGCCCACTCTGCGGTCTGACCCCTGCCCCGGGCCCTGGGACAATCTGAAGGCCCCTCCGGAGGCTGGTCCGGAGACTGGCCGGAATCTCTGGTCTAGACCGGAGTCTCCGGTCCACCACACCGAAGTCTCCGGTCCGACCGATGCCAGGCATGAAAAGGCCTTTGGGCTTGCGGCCCATCTAACCCTTAGTCCGTCCAGACCTTGTATTTTATTCCTAAAGTACCCCTGTTTAAGTGGTTGGCCTATATATAGTCCCCCACCTCCATTGTAAACCCTAGGCATGATATTGGAGTTAGTGGAAACCCCTTGTGGATCTATCTAATTCTTGCCTCGTGCTCCTTGACTAAGGAGCACCAATATCCGCAAACCTCGTTGGAGTTTGCATCATGCCTCCAGGTTGTACAAGGCCTAGGCATCAGAGTCCCTTTACCTAGACGTCAAGATCTCACCGAGTCTCCCATCTCGTCGTGCCGGTTCAAGAGAGAGTCCTCCGCCCGACGTCGATCCTAGGGATTGCACCGCATAGGTCACCACCGGCGTGTGCTATTGGTGTGTATCATGGTTTTGTGTGTGTGTGTGTGTGTGTTCATCGCGTTCTTCGTGCGTGAGTTTGTCGTGTTCATCCTCCCCTCCTTTCCCCGCACTCCATCCTAGAGGTTTGCCCTCAACATGTTCTGTATGTCGTCTCTGCGACGCAATTGCATGGGGTGAAACTATTTGACGAGGCAGAGGCGGCACCAACTATACGGCCGGAGATATACGGCCAGAAAATTAGCTCCTACCGTATAGTTGGTCGTTGAACCTTCTGCCTCCCTTGTTCGCTTCTGGTTTTCTTCTAGTATTATTAATATTTCCCAAATAAGTGATTTATGTTGTTTTTAACTCCTTTTCTCCACAGTACAACTGCTCCAAGAATTGTATCCATTGGATCCATCATCTGTCCTGATCCTGGTGAAAACAGACATAAAATGTGTGTGCAAACGCCGTAAAATACCAAAATCCTACATCTACAATGCAAAATAATAATGTAAATCATGATGCAAATATGCACTCATCAACTTCCCCAAGCTTAGACTTTTGCTCGTCCCGAGCAAGTTTTAGCTTAATGGATGTGATCCTCATATTCATGAAGCTAAGTCGATTAAAATAAATGAGGCAGTTGCAGCATGTGTTTATCATATACAATACATAGGAACAAGTTCGTGAATAGTACCTTATTCGAACCATCTGAATAGTATTAGCAGGCTTCCACACCTTAGTTATCAACAGTTCATAAAAGATGAATCTCAACATAATGTAAAAGTATCTGGTTCAACCGAATGAGTTAACGAGGTAGTCCCAAGTGTTTTAGGATCAACGTATTCACTTGGGATTCAAAATCTCAAAACATGCATGTCTCTTTGTCATACTACAATATAGTGGTATATGCCTATTTGCTCTTTGTACATTCACTCTTTTTCTTCTTTCTTTTTCTTTTATTTTGCATATATGCTCACACTTTGTTTTAAGTGTTGTGCAGAGGAGCTAGCCATATATTCCACCTTATGTAGGAATTCAAAGTTCAGCGATCTCAATTATCAAATTCCAACTGTATATGAAGCATTCTTATGACTTGGAGATTCTACCACGACTTGTTCTCACTCTATTTCAATATAACTTTCATTTTCCCTTGTTCAAGGTTTCTTTTTAAACTTAATTGTATAGATAATTTCTCTTTGTAAATCAAACCGTAGACTTACAACATGTTGACCAAATTATCTTTATGTGTTCTATTAATACCAATGGTGTGGAAGACTCCTATTGCTATCATCAAATGCAAGTAAAATCATACTCAAGCCATTCATATATCAATAAAGCAAACACAAACTCAATATTGCTCCATATATAATAATAAACTCGGAATTTCATAAAAGGGGTCGACTATTCCTGAAGGGAATTCTAATGATGCAAACTTTATTTCTAGTTTGAACTAATGCAAAAATAATAATAATAACTTATAAGATTGATTACAAGGTCTTAAAGATCTCCCCAGACTTGGACTCAAGCCAGGCGGGATCGAATAATCCCTTGCGATTATTTGATACCATGATTGTTGTAGATCACTGTGGCACCATGGCATGTAACACTACAGTGCGTAGCTTCTTGTTGGTCTCCTCCAGAGCAGTTATGCGGCTGTAGCACCTGCGCACATCAGATTGCAGAGTATCCACTCTATCTACGAGCTTAGTTACCAATGGAAGGAGGTCTTCCTTCTTCTCCATCTCATTGAGACGGTGACCGACTTCGACGCGATGGAGTAGCTCCTGCTTCTAATATATCTCTAGTGCCCGCACGCGATCCTTGGTCCTAGGGACAGCTTCCTCTCCCTCATCCATAATTGATGGATCGGGGAAGTGGAAACCATACCTCCACTCTTCTTGAGGCTTAACCTTCATACGAGCACCAATGGTTGGCTTCATGGGTGGTGCCTTTGCCTAGTTGCTAGCACCTGCACTAATATTAGATAATTCCTTATGCTTCTGCGGCCTTGGATCCGTGGTGACGAACTTGACCGCCTCCACATGCCCTTTTCCATGCGGCTTGCGATCTTCTCTCTCTTGTTGAGCTTTCTTCATTGCCACCCAATCGATCTCCGGTGGATGTAACACCCTCGAATCGACCCTATGCAAGTTTTAGCGCTTCCCGCCAAACCCACATAGAAACGATTCAAGGACGCCCACCAAGCACTTTCGTGCGGGTGGAAAACAAAGTAATATCATTACACAATAGTCCACGATGGAACCCACAGAACAAATATATATACAACAATGACTCACTGAGTCAAGAATACAGATATACAATACAAAGATCCAAATCACCTTGAAACCGATACAACATCCGAGTACGGATAAGAAGCAAATTGAGCTAAGAGCCCTGAAGAATAACCAATGGCGTCCATAACCCTGCCCAGGCCAAGTCGGAAGGGTAACCCTGCTAACGACGTCGATCTCAAACCTGCTAAAACAAAAAGGGGTGCCGACAAAGGGCAAAGGAAAAAGAGGAGTGTCAGTATGGAGGCCAGTACACGGCGAGTCTAGAATTTGGCAGTCCTCGCCTACATAGGTATGGTGGACTGAAGCGGCAGCGCAGCAGCACTAAACAACCTATGGAGACTCAATATAACTGGCGGCTATTAGAGAGGGATAAGAAAGACCTATTCGGATCCAACCTGGTACTAACACCAAACATACCCATCCTGGCATTTCCCCCTTGATACCAAACGAGGAAGTCAAAATCGAGGAACTCACACAGTTGGCAGTTTTATCCATTCCATTATAGTTGAAGCACTTACTAATCAGATATAGATAGCATGAGTCATCCTAATAGCATAAGTAGTGGGCAGTTTTAATTAACCATTCAGTTGTGGTTGTAGTACTTACTAGTCAGATACAATTAGCATGTGACATCCCAAACCCAGCAGTTGTTGGCACTTTTATTTCATTCCATTGGAGTTGCGATACTTACTAGGCAGGTATAACATGACACGATACACCCTAGTTCCACTAGTTGTTGGCACTTTTATTATCCATTCCATTGTAGTGAAGCTGATTACTAGTCACATATTAAGTCAAATTTATAGCACTACTTTAGTTATGCTTGTCTATGATCGAGATACTGTGCTCCAAGTCGTCCATAACCACACACACGACTTTCAGAAAGATTTACCCTGCAGGGGTGCACAAATAGCAACACACACACGATCAACCTCAGAAAAACCAAATGAAAACCCAACGAGGCTTTCACCACAGAGCAATCATAGGATTCATAAAATATTTTAGGGGGCCACCCCACTAAGCTACCCGTAATGAAGTTGGCCAGCTCCGGAACGGACCCAGGGTTTGCGAGAATGGCTGTAAACGACTGGGAACCCAAAAGTGTGACTGGGCTTATTGATACCGCGAAATCATGCCGTGATCCAAAACAGTATTGGTGCTCCACGCACAACCGTAAATAAAACAGTAAAGCATGGCATAAGTTCAGGATAGTAATAAAGTCCCAAACTAGTTTGTGGCCCCAAGAAATAAGAAATGAATCAAGCTCTGGCTAAGGGGGATCCATAGGGTCTCCCGTATGTGGATAGTGCGAATAGTCAAGGAACAGGTATCAAGTACTCGGGGCCTACGGGACACAAGTGGACATGAAAAACCAAATAGCATATATTGCCCACAGATGCCTCTTTCATTAGTTATCCCAGTAATTTAATAGTTGTATTTAAAGTCATGATCCTCTCCACCGTAAAGCATATGATAATATTCCAACAAATGTGTGGTACTTCACGACACGGGATCGCACCTGAGCAAGCGACTACGACTCGCAAGACCATATATCTACCAAACAACAGGTAATAGGAGGTGTCCAAGGCAATATAAAGGTTGCACGGAATATATCTGGTACGTAACACTAGAGCATCACGACACAGATAGCAATAGATCAACAGGAGGAAATAAAGACTCTAAATGCAAAATAGGTAGAACGGGGGAAATGCTCGCCTGGAAAACATAGCCGAAGATACATTATCCGAAGGACTTGTCGATACTCGCATCCACTCAACGGCCTAATCCGCGAAAAAGCAAACACTAAAAGAATCACCAGATGCACTATTTAATACTACGGCAAAAGATCCGACATGATGTATGTATGATGCATGCCATGGCAAATATACGGTGCAATTAGGCAATATTAAGCGGAACCGGGGTCCCGATTATCAATTATATGGTTCATGTTGTTTAGCTACCCCACAATTTAAATGTTGTCTTAACAAGGCAAAACATGGCATCGGTTGGCTACACAAATTTAAATGGAGTCAATATAAGACTAGATTAGCCCGCATATGCGCTCCATAGTTTATAACGAGTGAATCGGCATAATGCCCCCAAACCCACATGAAGATGTATGCAATCATGAACAATTAATGCAACAAGTATATTATATTCATCAAAATAGGGGTCTCGAGAAAAGGGGGTCACACATCAAGGTCCGAAGATCTTGGGGTTCCGAAGGTGTTCGCGTTCGGTCTCAGCGGGATTGGTCTTGTGGTCGACGAGATCGGTCTTCAGATCCGTGAAGAAGGTCATGGCGGCTCCAGGAAGGGACCTTGGGGTTACGTGTCAATGATCTTGGCAACCAGGTTCTCGGGCATCGGATCCGTGACTCTTGGTGCCCGCGAGGAGAACTTGGTGTCCCATAATGAAGATCTTGATATCAGACCGTCCTTGCCGGGAATACTTCAGGCCACCTCGCCACTTGTTGATCTTGTCGGACCGCAACAATCTAGCGTTTCGGGGTTCTTCACTTGGCAGGCAGAAGGCAACATAGACGAAGCAACAGTACACTGCACCAGCACAACATCAGGAGGAGCACGAAGACAGGTTCCAACACGGGTACGTCACCACCTTCAGTATAGCATTGAGAAGGATCTCCTCTGCAATACATGACATCCACAAAAATAGTGGTCGGAGGCAATGCACACATGCTTGGTCGGTGAAGAGCACGGCGAAACTGGATGAGAGAGGACGAAGTAGCGTGGCCTAGAAGGGATGGCGGTGGCGTGATGGGACACGAAGAGGTCGCAGCTGCGACGCAGAGGCGGCTGGTGTTGTCCCTATGCGGCAGAGACCGGTGATGCGGCAGAGGGTGATGCAGAGCTGCCCGATCCGGTGAGGGAGATGGGGCCGGGAGCCCGGTGGTGCTTTGATGCAGAGCCAGAGAGGAGCACGACCGGGGAAGGCGAGGCCGAGGCCGACGACAGAGAGCGAGGATGGAGGCGGCAACCGGCTTGAGGAGGAGGGGCCATGGCGACGGTGGCCGCTGGCAACGACGGTGTGCTCGACGGGGTCCGAGCAGACAATGGCCGGGGCTCTGGTGAGGAAGGGCAGGCGGTGTGATGCGGCGGTGCAAGCTCGGAGAGGCGGCCAAGGCAGAGGCGGCTGCTGCTGTGGGCGAGGAAGAGCAGGGCCCAGAGGTTTGTGGGGATCGAATCGAGGGAGAGGGTGCGTCTGTGGGGTGGGGTCGGGGGGCACTGTGCGCATCGAGCGGGTCCAGGGGAGCGTGTCGAGCGAGATAGGTGGGCCGCATCACTACGCTGTCGTGTACCGCTGCATGCGCGAAGTCGTCAAGTGTACGTGAGCGATTGGTATGATGGAGCGTGTGGGGCGATGCGTGGTGTGTCTGGCGTGCATTTGGGACTAGATGGGATTAGGTAGGGTAGAATTATGGTTTGTTCTGGAGGAAGCCGGCTGGGCTTTTGGGCCTGGCTGGCTGCCTCCCAAAATAATATTAACTTTTATTTTATTTTTAAATAGACTTTCGTAAATAGTTTTTAGACAAATAAAAGATCCGATAAAGACTGGGTTTTTATTTGAATAAGGACAAGGGATATTTAGAAAACAAATATAGACTTATGGAAAATAGTTTTAGGTAAAAACATGCATGATGATGACGATGGTCAAATGCAATGCGGCATGATGACATGAGCATGTGGTCATGATGATGCACAAAATAACAATAAGATGCGATTTTCTAGTAGTGATTTTATCAGGGTGCTACAGTGGATCATAGATGTCACGGCGGATGTAGACGTCAACCATGTCATCATCGGAATCGTTGTTGAAGTAGCTTGGCTCGACATACTCCTTGTACCACGGCTTCTAGAGCGGTCCCTAGAAAGAGCAATGAGCCCCCATGGGTTTCCCACGGCCTAGGACGGGATAGCGCATTGCTAGATTGGTTCCTGCAGATTATGATTAGAGAGAGAGACAATGACAGTATATAAGGGGGGTCAGAGGTCGGTAAAACTCACGAGAAACACCAAATTGTCGTCCAAGAAAAGAATCTAAACAAAATAAGGAAAGAAATCACAGATTTGGAAGTGTCCTGTCTCGTAACGACCAACTATACGGGCGCGGCCCATATAGGTTCGGCCGTATAGTTGGTTCCGGGCAGATATTTCCAAATATCTCGAGTCCAGGTCAATTAAATCACGACTCAGAACCGACAATAACGTTTTTTTTGTGATGAACGAAAAACAAACGAAAAGTGTCTGAGAGTTTAATGACCAACTATATGGCTGGAATTTGGCTTCGGTCATATAGTTGCGACCGTATAGATATAGACACCAAAAATCAAAAGTTTCTGAGGGTTTAACGACCAATTATACGGCCGAACTTTTTGCTCGTATAGTTGCGACCATATAGATACAGACACCAAAAAGCAAAACTATCTGAGAGTTCAACGACCAACTATGCGGCCGCAATTTTTTGCTTCGATCGAATAGTTGTGACCGTATAGGCTCAGATATCAAAAACAATTTTACAAATATGATACAGAGAGTTTAACGACCAACTATACGGCGGGAGCTCCCTCTCCGATCGTATAGCTCCGCCCGTATAGTTGGTCAAACCCCTCTAAAACTTCAGAAAAACACAAGGATTTCAAAGGCAGAATTTTTAGGAGTAAAATTTGTGAAAACAAATCACTTATTTGGGTAAGAACACTTAACTTGCACTTACCATTTTATTATTCGGGGATGAGAAAGTTCTTCCAACAACAAAGACTTCTTCTCCCCTGAAGGAATTGACCTTAATTCGTTGAATAATTCTCGTAAACGAAAATCACCAAGACTAAAGTTCCTCTCAACAAGATTGGTGTCTTGCTAGGCTATCATGGAAACTGCATTTAACATCTTTATTTCCTGCCTCTGCATAATCTGCAACTCAAATTCTTGAAGTGAAAGAATCCAACGGACCAGTCTTGGTTTATGGTCTTTCCTCTCAAGGAGTTCTTTTAAACCATCATGATTCGTATGAACTCTCACCTTTGCATCAACTATGCAAGAGCAAAATTTATCACAAGAGAAAAATACAGCAAACAGTTCCTTTTCTTCCTTTGGGTAATAGTTCTGAGCACCATTTAGAGTTCTACTAGCATGATGTATAATATTAGATCTACGACCAATATGTTGTTCCAGAGTTACTCCTACAACATCATCACTAGCTTCACATATTAAGTCAAAGGTTATATCCCATATAGGTGGTTTAATGATAGGAGCACGAGATAAAGCATTTTTGAGTTGATCAAAGGCTTCAAGACATTTATCATCAAAATTAAATCTTACTCCCTTTTGCAGGAGGTTAGTCAAAGGTTTAGATATTTCAGAGAAATTTCTAATGAACCTTTTATAAAACCCACATGACCAAGGAAACTTCTTATACCTTTAATATCCCTAGGTCGTGGCATTCTCTCAATTGCCTCAACCTTAGCACTATCAACTTCAATTCCCTTTCCCGATACCTTGTGTCTAAGGACTATACCTTCTTTGACCATAAAATGGCATTTCTCCCAATTTAGAACAAGATTGGTTTCTTCGCAATGCTGCAAAACTCTTTTGAGATTATCCAAGCAGCTCGTAAACGAAGTTCCATAGATAGAAAAGTCATCCATAAATACTTCCATTATGAGTTCTATGAAATCAGCAAAAATAGCAGTCATGCATCTTTGAAAAGTAGCCAGAGCATTACATAATCCAAAAGGCATACATCGGTAAGCATGTAAACCATGAGGACTAATGAAAGTTGTATTAAGTTGGTCATCATGATGAACAACTATTTGAGAAAAACCAGAGTATCCGTCCAATTAACAAAAATGAGTATGGTTTGCTAACTTCTCTAGAGTTTGATCTATGAACAGTAAAGGATAGTGATGTTTCCTAGTTTCTTTATTTAATTTTCTAAAGTCGATGCACATCCTATGCCCAACAATAGTTCTAGTAGGTATCGATTCATTATTTTCATTAGGAACAACACTGAAACCACCCTTCTTAGGGACACAATGAACATGACTTACCCATTCACTTTCTTTAACAGGATAGATTATACCTGCATCCCAGTAGGCCTACAATTTCTTTTCTTACCACTTCTTTCATTTCAAGCTTTAGTCTTCTATTAAATTCTGCAAATGGTTTAGCACCTTCCTCCATGAATATTCGATGGACGGCTATCATGGGACTGATGCCCTTCAAGTCATCCATTGAGTACCCAAAGGCCTTGCAATGCTCCTTAAGTATTTCCATAAGTTCTTTTTCTTTTCCTGAAAGTTTAGCACTAATAATAACAGGAAATTTATTTGTATCATCTAGAAACCTGTATTTGAGATTATCTGGTAGTGATGCAGACCGTCCTACAGACGCTCCTACATCTACACCACCAAGTCCCCCAAGTGGACCCATGACTCGTGCTCGAGCCAAGCTTCTCCAAGCTAAGGTGAATTCGCTCTTGTACTCGTGTGACTTCGATACGCCCCTGGATGGCTTTCTACTTCATGCCCCGACACTATGCATCATCAGGTATGAAGACACGAGCCAGAGGAGCGATGCACCAGCCAACAGCTGCCAGGAGATCGCGCGTACCATTACAGCGGTACTACCGCACTCAGCAAGCGGTACTACCGCGCGCACCTAAAGACTCACGCCAAAGCTTCTGCCCGCCCCAGTACTACCGCACCATTCAAGCGGTACTACCACGTTTGACAGGTACTACCGGTCAGCCGACCGGTACTACCGGACACCCTAGGGCCTACGCGCTCCAGCTCGGCCCTTTGGCCTTGTAACGCCCCCTTTTGATACTTTAGTTGCCTAAACTACCCCTGAACTTGTGGCTGGCATATATATAGCCCCCCACCTCTATTGTAAATGCTAGGCATGATATTTGGAATTAGTGGAAACCCCTTGTGGATCTATCTAATTCTTGGCTCATGCTCCTTTGACAAAGGAGCAACAAATATCCCAAACCTCGTTGGAGTTTGCATCATGCCTCCGTGTTGTACAAGGCCTTGGCATCAGTGTCCCTTTGCCAAGACGTCAAGACCTCACCAAGTCTCCCATCTCGCCGTGCCGGTTCGAGAGAGAGTCCTCCGCCCGACGCCGATCCTAGGGATTGCGCCGGACCGGTCACTGCCGGCTTGAGCTATTGGTGTGTATCGTGGTTTTGTGTGTGTGTGTTCACCGTGTTCTTCATGCGTGAGTTCGTCGTGTTCATCTTCCCCCTCCTTACCCCGCACTCCATCCTCGATTTGAGTGGGATTCGTGAAAGATCGAGCCACCCTAGAGGTTTACCCACAACATATTGGTATCAAGAGCTTCATTGCTCACGAATTTCCCCACAAATTTTTCTTCTATCCACCAAAAAATTCGAAAATTCCCAAAAAGAGCCCAAAATTTGCCTTCGGATCGATCTCTGGATTTGGTGTGTTTTTCGTGGTTTTGGACCATAGATCTGTTGCTTGGGGTATCGATCTACCTTCTTGTGTGTCCCTAGCCCCAATTTTGTTAAGTTTTCCGCCAATTTGAGGATTTTTGGGCCGATTGTGCATTCAAGTTCAAGATCCACGTGCCCAGGAATCCGCGAAGCGGTACTACCGCCAAAACGAGCGGTACTACCGGCGAGCGGTACTACCGGCTGATCACAGCGGTACTACCGGACTTTTTGAGCGGTACTACCGCACCTGTCAGACAACAAATTTTTCACCCCCATTTTTGTTCGCTAATTTTAGTATTGGCTTGTTCGTGTTTCGCGTGCGTGTCGCCTTCCTAACAACAATCTTCCGCAAGTCATTACATAATGCGCTCTTCGACACCGCGACACCCGAACGACACTCCCCTACACCGGTAGCAAGTCATCAATACCAAAGGTATAACTTGCTCCACCTTGTTAACCCTTCTTCCTTGTGTGTATCTATCCTATGAGAGCAGCTCATTTTGTGTTTGCCTAAGCATTGTGCACTTGTCCTTGGAAAGTGAGAGTGTGAGAGCAAATACAAGAGTTAACATAGTAGTATAGAAAGGGAGACAAAGAATCAAAAAAAAGAGAGAAGAAGGAAAAGCAAAAGAAAAAAAGATACATAGTCTCCCAATACAAAGAAAGTCTCAAGCTTGTAAGCAAAGAGAGAAAAAGAGCACGACCGAGACAAGTGCACAAATCCGTTGCTTATTTCTCTTTTGGCGAACGAGTTGTGGTCTCTCCTTGCGTTGCACGACACTGAGCATAGTCTTCGTTAGGACCTTTTGTGCTCATTTTCATAGTTGTGCTAACCACATCTGTTGAGGGCAAACCTCTAGGGTGGCCCGATCTTTCACGATTCCCTTTCAAATCGAGGATGGAGTGCGGGGAGAGGAGGGGAGGATGAACACGACGAACTCACGCACGAAGAAACGATGAACACACACACACACACACACACAAAACCACGATACACACTAATAGCTCACGCCGGTGGTGACCGGTCCGGCGCAATCCCTAGGATCAGCGTCGGGCGGAGGACTCTCTCTCGAACTGGCACGGCGAGATGGGAGACTTGGTGATATCATGACGTCTTGGCAAAGGGACACCGATGCCAAGGCCTTGTACAACGCGGAGGCATGATGCAAACTCCAATGAGGTTTGGTGATATTGGTGCTCCTTGGTTAAGGAGCATGAGGCAAGAATTACATAGATCCACAAAGGGGTTTCCACTAATTCCAATATCAAGCCTAGGGTGTACAATGGAGGTGGGGGACTATATATAGGCCAGGCACTTAAAAATGGGTACTTTAGGAATAAAAGACAAGTTCTGGACAGACTAAGGGCTACATGGGCTGCAGGCCAAAGGCCTTTTCATGCCTGGCGATGGTCGGACCGGAGACTCCGGTGTGGTGGACCGGAGACTCCGATCTGGACCAGAGATTCCGGTCGGTCTCCGGACCAGCCTTCGGAGGGGCCTTCAGATTGTCCCAGGGCCCGGTGCATGGGCCAGACCGGAGATGGGGCCGGAGACTCTGGTGTCTTCAGGCCGGAGACTTTGGTGGTCCAGAGACTCCGGTGTGCACAGACCGGAGACTCCGGTCTGAGCAGCTCCAGCGTCTTCTGCTTCACGATCTGCTCCTTGTTCTCCATCCTGGGGTGCTTGGTGATGTGTTGGTGCTTTGTAGCTAATGATGCATAGAGTAGTTGCATGAAGTAGCACACCATCCAAGGATGTATCAAATTGGCACAAGGCGAGGAGCGAGATAACCTTAGCTTGTAGGAGTTTGGCTCGAGCACGAGTCATGGGTCCACTTGGGGGACTTGTTGGTGTAGATGTAAGAGCGTCCAGAGGGGCCGCATCGACTCCCCCTTGGGAAAGAGTCGTCCTCGACTCTTCATGGTTATCATCTTGAACATCTCCATGGTAGGGTGAGAGATCCTTGACATTGAATGTATTGCTTCCAAGGTACTTGGAGCTCGGTATGTCGATGATGTAAGCGTTGTTGTTGATTCTTTTGAGGACCTTGAAGGGACCATCTCCTCTTGGCTTGAGCTTGGAGTCACGTTCCTTGGGGAAGCGGTCTTTGCTTAGGTGTATCCACACAAGGTCACCTTCTTCAAAGATCATCTCCTTCTTGTCCTTGTTTAACGTTGAAGCTTGGCGAAGGACTTGTTGTTCGATAGTAGGTCTTGTTTCTTCATGAAGTTTCTTCATAGCTTGTGTTCGTTTCTCGACGTCCATGTTCGTTCGCTCATGTAGAGGTAGTGGTAGGATGTTGAGTGCGGTGAGGGGCTCGAAACCATAGACGATCATGAATGGACTCATCTTGGTTGTTGAGTGCTTGGCTCGATTATAGGCGAACTCGGCGTGTGGCATGCATTCCTCCCAATCCTTCAGGTTTTTCTTGATCAATACACGAAGGAGAGTTCCGAGGCTTCGGTTGACAACTTTGGTTTGGCCATCAGTTTGAGGATGTGATGCGGATGAAAAGAGGAGCTTGACGCCGAGCTTGGCCATGAGGGTCTTCCATAAGTAGCTCATGAATTTGACGTCGCGGTCGGAGACGATTGTCCTTGGCACACCGTGAAGACGGACGATTTCCCTACAAACAGATTTGCAACATGTGAAGCATCGTCGGTCTTATGGCACGGTATGAAGTGTGCCATTTTGGAAAAACGATCCACAACAACAAATATAGAATCATGACCATGCTTAGATCTAGGCAATCCTAACACGAAATCCATGCTAATGTCGGACCAAGGTGTATGAGGAATAGGCAATGGCATATAAAGACCATAGGGATTAGCTTGCGACTTAGCTTGAACACATGTCGTGCATCGTTGCACGTAGCGCTCCACGTCACGCTTCATCTTGGGCCAAAAGTAGTGATTGGAGAGCATGTCCAATGTCTTGTCGCGACCAAAGTGACCCATAAGGCCTCCACCATGAAATTCTTGGAGGAGCAAAAGTTGAAGCAATGACTTCAGAATGCATAGCTTGTTTTGTTTAAATAGAAAGCCCTTATGCAAATAGAAATCAACTCCTTTGTCATTGGAGCAATTTGCGAAAATTGGTTCGAAGAACGGGTCAGAAGCATACAAAGATTTTATTTCCTCAAGACCCAACACGTTCATTTCAAGTCTCGTAAGAAGGCTTGTATGTTTGCGAGACAATGCGTCCGCACCTACATTATCTTTGCCATTCTTATACTTGACAATGTACGGAAAAGACTCCATGAACTCAACCCACTTAGCGTGTCTCTTGCTCAAGTTAGCTTGGCCTTTGAGATATTTCAATGACTCGTGGTCGGAATGTATGATAAATTCCTAGGGCCAAAGGTAGTGTTGCCAAACTTGAAGGACACGAACTAAGGCAAAAAGCTCTTTGTCATAAATCGGATAGTTGAGGCGAGCACCATCAAGTTTCTCGCTGTGGTAGGCTATAGGACGTCCGTTTTGCATAAGGACTCCTCCAATGCCAATACCACTAGCATCGCACTCTATCTCAAAAGTTTTTGTGAAATCCGGTAAAGAAAGGAGAGGTGCTTCGGTGAGCCTCTTTTTGAGTTCATCAAAAGCTTTTTGTTGTGCTTTTCCCCACACGAAGGTGACATTCTTCTTCGTCAACTCGTTGAGAGGACAAGCAATAGTGGAAAAGTCTTTCACAAAGCAACGATAGAAACCAGCCAACCCATGAAAATTTCATAGTTCACTCACATTTGTTGGGATGGGCCAATCTCGTATGTCTTTTACCTTGGAAACATCAACTTCAATTCCCTTCAAAGAAACGACAAATCCAAGAAAAATCAACTTGTCTTTAGCAAAAGTGCACTTGGGAAGATTAGCATAAAGCTTTTCATGTCGAAGGATTTGCAAAACTTCCTTGACATGTGTTATATGGTCCTCAAGTGATTTGCTATAAACAAGAATATCATCGAAATAGACAACAACACTTTTTCCAATGAGAGAACGCAAGATATGATTCATTAGGCGCATGAAGGTTGATAGGGCATTAGACAAACCAAATGGCATAACCAACCATTCATAGAGACCAAGTTTGGTCTTGAAGGCGGTTTTCCACTCATCACCTTCAGCCATGCGTATTTGATTGTAATCACTATGAAGATCAATTTTTGAAAAAATAGTGGCTCCACACAACTCATCAAGCATGTCATCGAGACGTGGTATGGGATGTTGATAACGCACGGTGATAGCATTGATTGGATGGAAGTCCATGCATAACCATAACGTATCATCCGTCTTTGGAACAAGAATCATACACTTGGGTACTACTTGACTAGTGCTACCTTGGATCAAACCTTGGAGACGAGTTGGTTGATTTGACGTCAATCTCCTTGTCTCCTCCGGTTCGGTTGGGGAAGTGGTGCACGAGATTCCAATTAATTTGGCCTTGGTCCCCCACTCTTGGGAACTCCTTGAATTCCTCAAACACTCATCAAGTTATCTTTATAGTTCTTGCGCTTAGTCCCTTGCAAAGGAGGACATAGTAAGATGGTTAGTCTGTTCTAACATCTCTCATCTCACTTTTGGTGGCACGAGAACACTCTTGGCTTTTTCCACTGACCAGTTTCTGTGGCTCTCACTCACTATGAGGTGGTTCTCTCCTCTCACCGCCTCTTCTCACAAGTAGTAGGTGTTGTGCTTTGCTTCCTCGCTAAAGCCTTTGCATTGTCCGCAATTATTTGGCTAGGAGTCATCATTGCAAAACACATGTTTTGTTGAACCATTTAGCAGTATACATTAAAAGTAATTTACTGTTGAGCTGCCTTTGTCAAATTTCCACAAATGCACTGGCGAAGCAGTGTGGCAACCGGTTTATAGGGAACCACATCACACTCCAATCGATTTTCTATAAGGAGAAATGCATAAGGAACTGAGCACGATATGCTTGATCTTCACGCGACCTCATTACCGAGCCATCGACGTGGTGTGGGTGTCAGGCGATGGAGGCGAGAAGGAGCTTCTGGTCAACTTGGAAGCAAGAAGGTTGTGAGATAACCCTCCGCTAATGATCACCTTGATAGATTTTCCATTGATGACATTGTGGTTTGGAAGATATTGGAGTGTTATCTTCATGTTTTGTGCTTGAGCGGGTCAAGATCCTTGTGACGGCTGCTTTATGGACTTGCGCCATACCACATGAGGAGTTCTCGATCATCTTCCACTGCCGCCTTGCCATTGCCTTGACACTGCATCAAACTTCTTCACACATACTCTTTCATCACCATTGTCATGGATGAACATGACTTTCTTGTTTCCTTCACATTTGGCCGACTTGTGTCCTTTACCTCACATTCTGTAGCATTCATCGCTGAAAGGTGTATCACTCTTTGCTTCCTTTCCCACTTGGGGGGGCTTTTCCTTGAGGGTGTGGGCTTGAAGGAAGGCTTGAGATTTCGAGGAGCTACCATTGAAAGTTGTTGTGAAGCAAGCCTTGTAGGGCACCACTTGGGCTTGTTGCATTGATGTCCTCTGCACTTTCGGCCTTTGTTGCTATGTGCACAAGCTCAACCATGGTGTTGTATGTTTTCTGATGATGCTCTTGATTGGGTGATTCAAGCCCATAAGGAAACATGCCATTGTTGCTCCTATGCGCCATCAATGTTGCTAATTAGTCGAGTTCCATTTCCTGAACATTTCTTCCACTGCCTTGTCCTTGATGAAGCTACTGGAGCTTGAGAGGTCACACTTCAGTGCTGTTCAGAGTTTGTGAGTTGCTTTCTGTTGTTGGCTCCGTTGTTGAGGCACTGGCCTCATGGTGCGTGATTAGACCTCTTGGCGTGGTTGATGATGAAGAGAGGCTGGATTCCTCGGTTATTGATCTTGGTTACACATGGGCCTCATGTATCATGAGCCTCTTGGCGTGGTGGGCGTCGCTCAACTTGTATCACTTAGCTCAAGTTTTGTTGATGGAGGCTCCTGCGTATGACCATGGTGTCGTTGTTGATGTTCATGACGATGACGAGGAGGAGGATCTTTGAGTTTCACGCCGATGACGATCTTGATTCTCCAAATTGAGTCATTCACTGTTGTGCTGATCAAGTGTAATTTGCCTAATGATGTTGCGCTATGTGTTCCTCTTGTGGTTGCTCTTGTTGGATCACTATGCCCTGGCGTGATGACGGTAAAGCTTCTTGCCTGCTCGTGGCCTGAAGAGAAGTTTCTTCATCACCATCATATCTTGATGTTGCAAGGTCATCTTCAACCACGGGGGATCATTAGTATGGAGCAGTACTTGGGTGAAGCGTCAAGATTGTCAGGAGGAGCATCAAGATGCTGATGAGTTCGAAAGCTATACGCGCAAAGTGGAATTGCAAAGAAACTCACACTAAAGAAAAGAACTAACTTCAAAGATGTGGGTGATCCAAAGAAAGGTTACTGGCTGCAAAGTGGTAGAATCAAAGATCAAAGCAAAAAAGAATGATCTACAAAACACAAAGATAACACACGTGGGAGACTTGACATGTTGCTGCCCGGCCCCACACGCCCTACATCTACACCACCGAGTCCCCTGAAGTACTCCATGACTCGTGCTCGAGGCCAAACTTAATGGGCACCAACACATCACCAAAGGCCCGGTGTGTAGATGTAGGAGCGAGTTAACCTTCTCTTGGTGATGTGTTGGTGCTTCGTACCTGATGATGCATAGAGTAGTTGCATGAAGTAGCACACCATCCAAGGATGTATCAAATTGGCACGAGGCGAGGAGCGAGTTAACCTTAGCTTGTGGGAGTTTGGCTCGAGCACGAGTCATGGGTCCACTTGGGGGACTCGGTGGTGTAGATGTAGGAGCGTCCGTAGGACGGGCCGCATCAACATCCGTCTCCACGTGTGTGTATCTTTGTGTTTTGTAGATCATTTCCTTTTTGCTTTGATCTTTGGTTCTCTACCACTTTTGACAATAACCTTTTCTTTGGATCGTTTCGTTTTCTTTTCCACAACCCTAACCTTCCACCCACATCTTTTGAGAGTTAGTTCTTTCTTTAGTGTGAGTTTTCTTTGCGGTTCCACTTTGCACGCTTATAGCCCTCACTTGTGGTTTCTAGTTTGGTGCAATCCCCAAGGTGAGGTACAAGGCTAACACAACCATATTCCACTTCCATATACAATACTTGTGTGTTTTGCATGATGGATAGGCACGGTGAGTTGAGCCAACCACCTCCTCAAGAAGAAGAACATGGACCTTACATGACGCGTGCAAGTCACTTCATCGTCCGAGAAGAGTTTCGTCAATGTTGCCAAGCCCTTGAGACGCGACAAGATGAACAATTTGGCGAGACGCAAGCCGAGTTCAGGAACATCGACAATCGCTTCGACGGGCTAGAACGACAAATGCACGCAATGCATCATAACTTTGGCCATCAAAATGAAGCGCTTCAACACTCCGTCGCTGAAACAAATGACAATCTTCGACGCCTCATCGATGGAATGGCAAGACCACGTTCATGCGCATCAAGCTCTTCAAGTTCTTCGTGTCGTCACGCACCTCGTCAACAAGATCTTCATGCAAGTGCTCCAACATGCGATGATGCCCCTATGGTTGAAGATGGAAGTTCTTCGAACTATGTACCTTCCCCACGGCACGCCGCAACGTCAAGCTATGATGGTGATTTCTCTTCAAGGCCACGAGCAAGGCAAGAAGCACACCTTCATCATGCAAGGGAATTAGTGATCCAACAAGAGCAACCACAAGAAGAACCGCAAGTGCAACCGCAAGTCTACCACCATCGACCGCGACACATACTTGACACAACAAGTGATGACTCCAATTGGGAGAATCAAGCTCGTCATCAACGTGAAGCTCTACAAGATCCTCCTCCTCGTCATCAACGTCATGAACGTCCACACCGACACCATGGTCATCACGAGGCGCCTCCTCCACCACAACAAAACTTGGAGCGTCAAGTGATACAAGTTGAGCGACGCCCACCACGTCAAGAGGCTCATGACCATGATCTTCACCGTGAGGCCCATGTGCCTAACCAACATCACCAACCGAGGAACGAGCCTCTGCTTCGTCATCAACTGTGTCATGAGGCTCCACATCCTCAACAACCTCATGGGGCCCAAGTGCCTCAACACCGTCAACAACCGCGCCAAGAGCAAGAGCAAGCTCCTAACCAACAATATCAAGAGCAACCTCGGCAACAAGGTCACGAGAACCAAGTTCCACCGCATCAACCACAAGATCATCAACAAGGTCACCAAGCTTGTCGCAATGACCGCAATGATGAAGAAACTTTCGGCAAGCTCAAGTTCACAATGCCCAAGTTCACCGGATCTAATGACCCCGAAGAATACCTCTCGTGCGCACTCAAAGTCGACAAGATCTTCTACATGCACAATTATAGCAACGAGAAGATGGTCGCCATGGCTTCGCTTGAGTTTGATGATTACGCCAACCTTTCGTGGGAACAAGTTCAAGTTGCTCGTGATGCAAGACAAGAGTCGCCAATCACAACTTGGCATGACATGAAGGCTCACATACCTCGGCGACCCGACTTTGTCCTCAAGACTACACGCGTGACCTCTTCAACAACCTTCAATCGCTTTGCCAAGGGACAAAGACCATGGAAGAGTACTTCAAGGAAATGGAACTCAACTTGATTCGCGCCAACATTGACGAGCGCATGGATCAAACTATGGCACGCTTCCTTATTGGGTTGAACCGCCCAATCAAGCGCATCGTCGAGTTCCAAACATACAATGACATGGTTGAGCTCATGCACATCGCAACAAAGGTTGAACGTCAAGTGCAAGAGGATATCAAGTACAACAAGCCCAAGACGTACTTCACCTACAAGCAAGCTTCAACCGCTACACAAACAACTTTCAATGGAAGCTCCTCAAGTACCTCCAAGCCTTCCTTCAAGCCACACTTCCTGAAGGAAAATTGCCCCCAAGTGGCAAACAAGCAAAGAGTGATATACCTTTCAACGGTGAATGCTACAAGTGTGGAGGCAAAGGACATAAGTCAGCCAAATGTGGAAACAAGAAAGTATTGTTCATCCACGACAATGGCGAAGAAGAGTACTTGAGTGACGATGAATTTGATGCCTGTGTCAAGGAAGCAATGGCAAGACAACGAGTGGAAGATGACCAAGAACTCCTCATGTGCGAACATGACGCAAGTCCATCGCTTGTCATCACATGGATCTTGACCACTCAAGCACAAGAGCATGAAGACCAACGCTCCAATAGCTTCCAAACACGAGCCGACATCAATGGCAAATCTATGAAGGTGATCATTGATGGAGGGAGTTGCCACAACCTTGCTAGCACTGAGTTGTGTGAGAAGGTCAACCTCACCCTCCATCCGCACAAGCACCCCTACCACGTGCAATGGCTAAGTGACCAAGGGTCCATGAAGATCAAGCATACCGTATCGGTCTCCTTTGCCATTGGTCCTTACAAAGACACGGTGGAGTGTGATGTGGTTCCTATGACAGTTTGCCACATGCTTCTTGGTCGACCATGGAAATTTGACAAGGCTGCTCAACATGATGGTCGCACCAATGTATACACTTTCAAATGGCTCAACAAAATATGTGTTTTGCAACCAATGACTCCTAGCCAAATAATTGCGGACAATGGAAAGGCTTTAGCGTGGGCGCAAAGCACAACACCTACTTGTGAAAAGAGCGGTGAGAGAGAGAACCACCTCATAGTGAGTGAGAGCCACAAGCCAAACTCGAGTGAAAAAACCAAGTGTTGTCGTTGCCACCAAGCGTGAGATGAGAGATGTTCGGAACAACCCATCCATCTTGCACTATGTCCTCCTTTGCAAGGGACTAGCGCAAGGAACTAATGAATTAACCAATGTTCCTCCATCTTTGGTGAATGTTTTGCAGGAATTCAAGGACGTATTCCCCGAAGAGCTTCCACATGGACTACCTCCTCTTTGCGGCATCGCACATCGCATTGACCTCATCCCCGACGCACCACTTCCAAACCGCTACCGCTGCCATCGCATAATTCTCGGAGGAGACAAAGGAGATTGAACGTCAAATCAACCAACTCGTCTCCAAAGGTTTGATCCAAGTTAGCACTAGTCCAAGTGCAGTACCCGTGATACTTGTTCCAAAATCGGATGATACGTTACGGTTATGCATGGACTGCCGTCCAATCAATGCTATCACCGTGCATTATCGACATCCCATACCACGTCTTGATGACATGCTCGATGAATTGTGTGGAGCCACTATTTTTTCGAAAATTGATCTTCGTAGTGGTTACCATCAAATACGCATGGCTGAAGGTGATGAGTGGAAAACTGCCTTGAAGACTAAACTTGGTCTCTATGAATGGTTGGTTATGCCATTTGGTTTATCTAATTCCCCATCCACCTTCATGCGCCTCATGAATCATATCTTGCGTTCTCTCATGGGAAAAAGTGTTGTTGATGTAGCCCGACCTTTGGTCGTTACCACATCATGGTCTCCAACTTATGCCAAGTCGTCATGGACTCCAAAGGTGAATCCGTTCCTCTATGCGAGCCCACTTCCTGCCCCCATTAAATGGTATACTACTTCATACTCCGTCATGTATTCAAGATAGGTTCATATCGACAAGTACGGAAGCATGGGAGGAAGCCTAGAGCACCAAGCCCGACAAGACAGAGGCTTGGAAGAGAAGACGGAAGAAGCAGCAGCTGGAGCAGTAGAGTCTCCGGCCACACCGGAGTCTCTGGCCTGCAGACCCCGGAGTCTCCGGACCCATCTCCGGACTGAACCCCAGATCGAGCTCGAGGACAGCCAGAAGGCCCCTCCGGAGACGACACCGGAGACAGACCGGAGTCTCGAGCCCACACCGGAATCTCCAGACCCCACACCGGAGTCTCCGGCCTGAGCGTATGGGTCTGCGTGCCGCCAGCTGGGCCCTTGGCCCATGTACCCCTTAGTCCGCCCAGACTTTCCCCTTTTATTCCTAAAGTACCCTTGAACTAGTGGCTGGCATATATATAGTGCCCCCACCCCCTCATGTAACCCTAGGCATAGATGATAGACTAAAGAAAACCCCCTTTGTGGAATCTCTAGTTTTGCCTCACCCCCTTCTACCAAAGGGTATCGACTATCATCACCACCTCGTTGGAGTTTGCATCGCGCCTCCCTCGTTGTACAAGGCCTTGTCATCGGTGTCCCTTTGCCAAGACATTAAGACCCTCTCCAAGGTGTTCTTCCCTCTCCACGTGTGATCGAGGGAGCACGTTGACCGATCTTTCCTTGCAAGGATTCTATCGGACCGGTGGCCACCGGTGAGAGCAATCGGCCTTGTATCGTGTGAGTTTTGCGTGTGTTCATCATGTTCTTCGTGAGGTGTGCGTCCGCTTCCGCTACCTTCTCCATTTCCCCTCGCTTTCCCATCGATTTGACCACGAGATCCATGAAGATCGGGCCACCCACGGGGTTACCCCATAACATCTGGTATCAACAGCTTTTGGTTGCCACGGATTTCCCCTCGATTTGGTCTTTTTCCCCATAAATTCGAAAATTCCACCAAAAACAGCCCCAATTCATGTTTTGGATCGATCTGTGATTTGAGTGCGTTTTGGTAGGTTTTGATCCGTGGATTACTTGCTAAACTTGTTGATCTACCTTCCCCTGCGTTTCCATGGCCTAATTCCTTGTTTTCCCCCACCAATTTGAGGTTTTGGGTCGAGTTTTTCCGCCAAAACTCGTCCCGTGTTCGAACGTCTGGAACCTTCGGATCGAATTCGGACCGGACGGAGACTCGCCCAGACCGGATATTCGGCCCTGCATCGAGATTCCGGTCCAGACCGGAGTTTCTGGCAAAGTCTCCGCCCCTCCTGCTGACAGCAAATTTGTTTCACGGTTTTGAGCATAACTTTTGCATACGAACTCGGATTTTGGTGTTCGTTAGCTCGTTTTGAAGAGGATAAAGAGCTCTACATCATCATCTCCGTGGTTCATCCTATATACTCCATCCAAATTCCATGAGCAAGGCGGAATCCACCAATAAAGGGTGAAGATCGGCGATGAAAGGTATAAAAATCCCGCGATTTCTCCCCACTTGCATCCCTTTGTGAGCTACACTATATTTGTGTTCAACAAACACCTATTGAGACTAGTTCCTCCTATGATTGCTTGGGCTATGCACATTTGATACCTTGTAGAATTCCGAGCAAAAGTGGTGAGCGCGTTATCTCATATAGTTATCTTGTATAGTTGTTGGCACAAGGAAGAGGCAAGTGAAAATAAAAAAAGAGAAAAAAATAGAAAAAGAGAAAAAGAAGAAAAAGAAAGAAAGAAACAAGTGCCTCATAGAATAGGAAGCGCAAGCTTGATGAACATCAAATAGGTGGTACTTATTGTGCATATCTTGTAGCCCACCAATTTTATTGCAATCGAACTAGCGTCTCTCCATGCACTTGTGCGACACGAGCTTATAGTCTTTGCTAGGTAATCATTTGATTCTTAGATCACTTTATCCGTCGCACAAGTCCCATTTATCCCACCGTGTGTGTTTCCTTGTATATATTCCTATCTTGTGGATTGACTTGTTTTGCCTTGTGATCATCGTGGTTCTTTACTTATCATTACAATATCTTGATTTCGAATTGTTCTTGGACACGCCACCTTCCATACCTATCCACCATAAGCTTTGTGTGTGTGTGTGTGTTTTTAGTGGTTAGTTGGTTTTGGTGTTCCGCGTGAACTTCACTTTGCTTGGTTTTGATTGCTCTTAAGTGTTGCCACTTGCACGATACTATCTTCCAAGGTAAAGTAAGGTTTGACGTTGCATCCCTAACCCCCTACCACTTCCATATACACCACTTGGTCTTGTGAAGCATGTCTAGGAACTCCGGAACCAAGGATGATATCTATGAAGAATCCACGATGAGCCACCATGCCTACGCCTCCACAAGCATGGATGACATGATGGAGCACTACACCGACAATGACTCCACCTGCTTGGGTGATATGGAGTTCTACAACAACAATAACTCCCCAAGCATGGACGACTTCAAGAACGACAAATGACATGCTCCTCTATCACACACAAACATATGTTGCTTGCTCTTTGTTGTGTGAAGGTACTATTGCATACGCATCAACCTCTATGGATAAAGAGTTGACAAGACGAATCGAAGAGAGTTACCTATGGCTGCCCTTCAACGAGCCATCTCTACATCCTAAGGTGACTTCCTTCTACTTGAGGACTCATACTATAATCTTCATGAATTGGCTACGCTTTGAGTGTTGCTTCGCTTTTGTGGTGAGCTGTGTAGGCTTCATTGAAGGTGAAGGAACATTGAGGTGTTGTCAATACAATCATTCCGAGGACGACTATATGGTGAACCCCAGGATCAAGAAGGTCTCTCGACATCTTCTACTTTGTGATGAGTGTGTAGAGTCGAGGCCGACTCTTTTTTGAAGGGAGGGGAGATGATGTAGCCCGACCTTCGGTCGTTACCACATCATGGTCTCCAATTTATGCCAAGTCGTCATGGACTCCAAAGCTGAATCCATTCCACTATGCGAGCCCACTTCCTGCCCCATTGAATGGTATACTACTTCATACTCCGTCATGTATTCATGATAGGTTCATATCGACAAGTACGGAAGCATGGGAGGAAGCCTGGTGCACCAAGCCCGACAAGATGGAGGCTTGGAAGAGAAGACGGAAGAAGCAGTAGCTGGAGTACCGGAGTCTCCGGCCTGCACACACCGGAGTCTCCGCCCATGCACTTCGGAGTCTCTGCACTCCATCTTTGGATGAACCCTAGATCGAGCTCGAGGATGCCAAGGCCCCTCCCGAGACGACACCGAGACAGACTGTAGTCTCGGGCCCACACCGAGTCTCCTGACCACACTGGAGTCTCCGGCTCGAGAAGGTGGGCTCACAGACCGCAAGCTGGTCCCTTGGCCCATGTACCCCTTAGTCCGCCGAGAATTTCCCCTTTTATTCCTAAAGTACCCTTGAACTAGTGGCTGGCCTATATATAGTGCCCCCACCCCCTCATGTAACCCTAGGCATAGATGATAGACTAAAGAAAACCCCCTTTATGGAATCTCTAGTTTTGCCTCACCCCCTTCTACCAAAGGGGATTGACTATCGTCACCACCTCGTTGGAGTTTGCATCGCGCCTCCCTCATTGTACAAGGCCTTGGCATCGGTGTCCCTTTGCCAAGACGTCAAGACCCTCTCCAAGGTGTTCTTCCCTCTCCTGGTGGGATCGAGGGAGCACATTGACCGATCTTTCCTTGCGAGGATTCTATCGGACCGGTGGCTACCGGTGAGAGCAATCGGCCTTGTATCGTGTGAGTTTTGCGTGTGTTCATCGTGTTCTTCGCGAGGTGTGCGTCCGCTTCCGCTACCTTCTCCCTTTCCCCTCGCTTTCCCATCGATTTGACCACGAGATCCGTGAAGATCGGGCCACCCACGGGGTTACCCCATAACAGTTGTTGTCTATTTCGATGATATTCTTGTTTATAGCAAATCACTTGAGGACCATATAACACATGTCAAGGAAGTTTTGCAAATCCTTCGGCATGCAAAGCTTTATGCTAATCTTCCCAAGTGCACTTTTGCTAAAGACAAGTTGATTTTTCTTGGATTTGTCATTTCTTTGAAGGGAATTGAAGTTGATGTTTCCAAGGTAAAGGACATATGAGATTGGCCCATCCCAACAAATGTGAGTGAACTCCAAAGTTTTCATGGGTTGGCCGGTTTCTATCATCGCTTTGTGAAAGACTTTTCAACCATTGCTTGCCCCCTTAATGAATTGACCAAAAAGAATGTCACCTTCGTGTGGAGCAAAGCACAACAAAAAGCTTTTGATGAACTTAAAAAGAGGCTCACCGAAGCACCTCTTCTTAGTTTACCGGATTTCACAAAAACTTTTGAGATAGAGTGTGATGCTAGTGGTATTGGCATTGGAGGAGTCCTTGTGCAAAAAGGACGTCCTATAGCCTACCATAGCGAGAAACTTGATGGTGCTCGCCTTAACTATCCAATTTATGACAAAGAGCTTTTTGCCTTAGTTCGTGTCCTTCAAGTTTGGCAACACTACCTTTGGCCGAAGGAATTTATCATACATTCAGACCACGAGTCGTTGAAATATCTCAAAGGCCAAGCTAACTTGAGCAAGAGACACGCTAAGTGGGTTGAGTTCATGGAGTCTTTTCCGTACATTGTCAAGTATAAGAAGGGCAAAGATAATGTAGTCATGGACGATTGTCTCAAACATACAAGCCTTCTTACGAGACTTGAAATCAACGTGTTGGGTCTTGAGGAAATAAAATCTTTGTATGCTTCCGACCCGTTTTATGAACCAATTTTCGCAAAGTGCTCCAATGACAAAGGAGTTGATGATTTCTATTTGCATGAGGGATTTTAAACAAAACAAGCTATGCATTCCGAAGTCGTCGCTTCAACTTTTGCTTCTCCAAGAATCTCATGGTAGAGGCCTCATGGGTCACTTCGGCCGTAACAAGACATTGGACATGCTCTCCACTCACTACTTTTGGCCCAAGATGAAGCGCGACGTGGAGCGCTACGTTCAACGATGCACGACATGTGTTCAAGCTAAGTCGCAAGCTAATCCCTATGGTCTTTACATGCCATTGCCTATTCCTCATACACCTTGGTCTGACATTAGCATGGATTTCGTGTTAGGATTGCCTAGATCTAAGCATGGTCATGATTCTATATTTGTTGTTGTGGATCGCTTTTCAAAAATGGCACACTTCATACCATGCCACAAGACCGACGATCCTTCACATGTTGCAAATCTGTTTTTCAGGGAAATCGTCCGTCTACATGGTGTGCCACGAACAATCATCTCCGACCGCGACGTCAAATTCATGAGCTACTTATGGAATACCCTCATGGCCAAGCTCGGCATCAAGCTCCTCTTTTCATCCGCGTCGCATCCTCAAACCGATGGACAAACCGAGGTTGTCAACCGAAGCCTCGGAACTCTCCTACTTGTGTTGATTAAGAAAAACTTGAAGGATTGGGAGGAATGCATTCCCCACGCCGAGTTCGCCTACAACCGAGCAAAGCACTCAACAAGCAAGATGAGTCCATTCATGATCGTCTATGGTTTCGAGCCCCTCACCGCGCTCGACATCCTACCACTACCTCTCCATGAGCGCACGAACATGGATGTCGAGAAGCGTGCACAAGCTATGAAGACACTTCATGAAGAAACAAGAGCTACTATCGAACAACAAGTCCTTTGCCAAGCTTCAAGGTTAAACAAGGATAAGAAGGAGATGATCTGTGAAGAAGGTGACCTTGTGTGGATACACCTAAGCAAAGACCGCTTCCCCCAAGGAATGTGACTCCAAGATCAAGCCAAGAGGAGATGGTCCCTTCAAGGTCATCAAAAGAATCAACAACAACGCCTACATCATCGACATACCAACCTCCAAGTACCTTGCAAGCAATACATTCAATGTCAAGGACCTTTCACCCTACCATGGAGATGTTCAAGATGATAACCATGAAGAGTCGAGGACGACTCTTTCCCAGGGGGGGAGCTGATGCGGCCCGTCCTACGAACGCTCCTACATCTACTCCAACAAGTCCCCCAAGTGGACCCATGACTCGTGCCTGAGCAAAACTCCTACAAGCTAAGGTGAACTCGCTCCTCTCCTCATGCCAATTTGATACCTCCTTGGATGGTATGCTACTTCATGCAACTACCCTATGCATCATTAGGTACGAAGCTTCGACACACCACCAAGCACCCAAGGATGGAGAACAAGGAGCAGAGCATGAAGCAGGAGCCGCTGGAGCTGCTCAGACCGGAGTCTCCGGTCTACGCACACCGGAGTCTCCGGTCCACCAGAGTCTCCGGCCTGAAGACACCGGAGTCTCCGGCCCCACCTCCTGTCTGCCCCTAGAACCAGGCCCTAGGACAATCTAAAGGCCCCTCCGGAGACCGGCCAGAGTCTCCGGCCCAGACCGGAGTCTCCGGTCCGACTGTCGCCAGGCATGAAAAAGCCTTTGGGCCTACGGCCCATGTACCCCTTACTCCGTCCAGAACTTGTATTTTATTCCTAAAGTACCCCTGTTTAAGTGGCTGGCCTATATATAGTCCCCCACCTTCATTGTAAACCCTAGGCATGATATTGGAATTAGTGGAAACCCCTTGGTGGATCTATCTAATTCTTGTCTCATGCTCCTTGACTAAGGAGCACCAATATTCCCAGAACCTTGTTGGAGTTTGCATCGTGCCTCCGGGTTGTACAAGGCCTAGGCATCGGTGTCCCTTTGCCTAGACGTCAAGATCTCACCGAGTCTCCCATCTCGCCGTGCAGGTTCGAGAGAGAGTCCTCCGCCCGACGCTGATCCTAGGGATTGCGCTGGACCGGTTACCGCCGGCGTGAGCTATTGGTGTGTATCGTGGTTTTGCGTGTATGTGTTATTCGCTTTCTTCGTGCGTGTGTTCGTCGTGTTCATCCTCCCCTCCTCTCCCTGCACTCCATCCTTGATTTGAAAGGGAATCGTGGAAGATCGGGCCACCCTAGAGGTTTGCCCTCAACAAGCTATGAAGAAGCTTCATGAAGAAACAAGAGCTACAATCGAGCAACAAGTCCTTCGCCAAGCTTCAAGGTTAAACAAGGACAAGAAGGAGATGATCTTCCAAGAAGGTGATCTTGTGTGGATACACTTGAGTAGGGACCGCTTTCTCAAGGAACTAGATTCCAAGCTCAAACCAAGAGGAGATGGCCCCTTCAAGGTCCTCAAGAGAATCAACAACAACGCCTACATCATCGACATACTGACCTGAAAGTACCTTGCAAGCAATACATTCAATGTCAAGGACCTTTCACCCTACCATCGAGATGTTCAAGATGATAACCATGAAGAGTCGAGGATGACTCTTTTCCAAGGGGGGGAGGTGATGCAGCCCGTCCTACGGACGCTCCTACATCTACACCACCAAGTCCCCGAAGTGGACCCATGACTCGTGCTCGAGCCAAGCTTCTCCAAGCTAAGGTGAATTCGCTCTTGTACTCATGTGACTTTGATACACCCCTAGATGGTTTGCTACTTCATGCCCCGACACTATGCATCATCAGGTATGAAGACACGAGCCAGAGGAGCGACGTACCAACAATGCCAGAGAGACCGCAGATTACTACGGCCGAAGCGTATTATCATGGACAGCGGTACTACCGCCAAGGCGTAGAGATGGACCAAGCCCCAGATCCAATCGGTACTAAAGACTCAAGAAGCGGTACTACTGCCACAAGACCAAGACTCACGCCAAAGCTTCTTCCCGCCCCGGTACTACCGCACCATTCAAGAGGTACTACCACGTTTGACAGGTACTACCGCTTAGCCGACCGGTACTACCAGACACCCTAGGGCTCACAAGGCTGGCTCCTTGGCCTTGTAACGCCCCCTTTTGATACTTTAGTTGCCTAAACTACCCCTGAACTTGTGGCTGGCCTATATATAGCCACCCACCTCTATTGTAAATGCTAGGCATGATATTTGGAATTAGTGGAAACCCCTTGTGGATCTATCTAATTCTTGCCTCATGCTCCTTTGACAAAGGAGCACCAAATATCCCAAACCTCGTTGGAGTTTGCATCGTGCCTCTGCGTTGTACAAGGCCTTGGCATCGGTGTCCCTTTGCCAATACGTCAAGACCTCACCGAGTCTCCCATCTTGCCGTGCCGGTTCGATAGAGAGTCCTCCGCCCGATGTCGATCCTAGGGATTGCGCCGGACTGGTCACCGCCGGCATGAGGTATTGGTGTGTATCGTGGTTTTGCGTGTGTGTGTTCACCGTGTTCTTCGTGCGTGAGTTTGTCGTGTTCATCTTCCCCCTCCTTACCCTGCACTCCATCCTTGATTTGAGTGGGATTCGTGAAAGATCGGGCCACCCTAGAGGTTTACCCACAACAGGTAGAGTCTTCAACTCTGGGGGTGGTAGTTCCTCGTCCCCTCTCTTTTCTGGCTCTTCAAAAGCCTCATCGGCTGGAGGTCCCAAAATGGGAAGTGAGTCGAATTCATCTTCTAGTTCTCCTAGGGACTTGTCCTCCATAACTATTTCTTCATAATTTGGATCTTCATTTGTTTCTTCTTCTTGATTACCAAAAAAAGATCCGCCATTTCTTCAATAGTTCTCTCTTCCTCTTCTTCTTGTATTTGTGGAGGCCTGTCTTTGAATTTGGAAAAATGGAATTTATTTTCCGTTCCCCAAGCTTAACAGACACAATCGCCTTTTTGAAATTAACATAGGCACCTATATCACCCAAAAAGTTTCTTCCAAATATAATAGGGCAAAGAGTGTCAGCTGGCATATCAACAACTACAAAATCGATGGGAAAGTTTTTATTGCCAATTGTAACAGTTGCATCTTCAACTACTCCCGTTGGAATTCTAAGTTTTTTATTGGCTAACATAATTGTCATATCACTATTTTCAATTATAGCCGGTTCTATTTCTTATTTTATTTCTAAATAGAAATCATAAGATATAACATTAACTTTGCTGCCAAGATCACATAAACCGTAATGAAAGGTTTCTTTAAATATGCAGGGAATAATAGGCTTACCCACATCTTTTACCTTTGTTTTACCTTCAACCAATATGGACATCTCTTCATCAAGTTCAACTATGTTACAATGTGCGTACATAGCCATAATTGCTTCCTTGGTTACCTCTACATCTTTGGTTTCCTCCAGATGTTCCACGACTTCTGGCAAATTTTCTTCTTCCTTTTTATCCTGTACTGCCTTCATATTCAAGAATATGATTTCGTGCAGTGTTAGGAAAAGGCATTTCATTAATTGGTTCTAAAGAGGCTAGTGTTGCTTTATCTTCTCTTTTCTTCTCAGGTTCGGGTGGTGCATCATACTTGACCGGTCCCTCTTTTCGAGCTTTAATGTGTTCTGTAAAAGCTTTAACAACTTGCAACACAAGATCTGAATCCAAGTAAAGTTCTTTAGATAATTCTTTAACATGGCCCTTTATATTATAGTCATGAATACAATCATGTTCTATTTCTACGCCTCCTTCACTTCCTAGACCAAAATTCCATGAAACTCTATGATCACGAATTCTATTAAGTAAAGCCCAAGCTTTAGGTATAGGAAGATTCAAAAAAGCTCCTTCAGCGAAAGAGTCTATTCAATTTTATTAGATTCAATTAAACCACCATAAAAGATATGCAATAAATACCATTTAGGTAAATCATGATGAGGACATAGATGTAGTAAATCTTTAAATCTGATATAACCTCTTACTAGTCCTTCATTAAAACAGTTTTTCCAAGTCATTATAAGACGCCTGATTCCAAAAGATTTTGACAAAGGGTAATATTTTGCTAGAAATTCACAAGCTCAATTATCCCAAGTAGTAGTGGCTTCAGGTGGTAGAGATCTATACCATGAGAGAGCTGTACTAGTCAAAGTCTGACTAAGAAGTTTAACTCTTACCTCATCGGCGGTATATCCCATTAATAGAAAAGTGCCACATATATCTTTGAAGCATGCAATATGCTCATATGGATCAGGATCTTCTTCATCTCCAGTAAATTGCTTCTTATGTAGAATACTAAGTAGTAGAGGATTTATTTCAAAACCCCTCGTCTTCTCATTGGAGTTGTCTCTTTTATAAATATCATAGGGCTTCCTAAAGCAGTTGAGTGGGTTAGCACTAGTCATATGCTCAAACTCCATCATGTTGGTGGGAACCTGTAACTCAAAACAAAATTTAGCAAGACAAAAATAAATAAGTAAAAACTAAAAGACCTACAATACTTAGCTCCCCGGCAATGGCGCCAGAAAATAGCTTGATGACTGCAAGTGCACAGATCGTTTGTAGCTAGTTTCAAAATAAAGATATCGATCCCATAGGGAGCAGGAGTCTGAAGTCTAATCACTCTTGAAATAAATATTATGATAGAAATGCTAGATTAAGTTCTAAGTAACAAGATAAAATGCGAGAATTGTGTAAAAGGGTGTTTTTGGATTTGAGGTATAAGAGCAATAATAAAGTAAAACAAAATAACTTAATACAGAAAGTAAGTATGGCGTATGTAAGAAAGATTGGAACTGCAACAGGGAAAAAGCGTTCTCAGGGAGTAGTAGATACACCACTAGTATTATGAGGATCTAAGATAAAGATTATTATCATGAACATTCTCAACTATGTATGTGTGGGATGAACTCCGTATTCGGACAATTAGGAAGCAATCGCTGCTCACATCATCCTCATAACCACAATAGTCAGCAATCGACATCAGTCGAGTTACTGTGCTATTAAGGGACGTAATCTCGTAGGACATATCCCATGGCATGGATAGTTCTCTGTGAGTTCCCTCGGATTCCCAAGTTGATACGTAAGGAGTGCCAACACCTTTGTAGTCACTGTAAGTGCTAGCATGCCTCCGTCTAGCAACTAGTAGTTCCCTCCATCAAGTCCCCACGAGAGGCAAGTATTGAGAGGTCAACTTCTCTCAACATCAAGATGTAGAGAATCTACACATGGTCACAGCGATGAATATCATAATAGACTTTATCTTATTTCAATCTCATACTAGGTTTACTCCATCTCCCCATGAACTAAAGATCTACTCAGACATGGAGGCAATCAACATCATGGCAATGGTAATGGAAACAATCATAGATGAATAGTACTTGTATAAATCCACTATGAGTACGGGAATTACAACAAGATCTAGACAAGGATGTAGATGGGATGGATGGAGATGTTGGTGATGCAGCGGTGGATGATGAAGATCGATGCCTTAGCCTCCCGGATCTGCACAGGGCGAAGATGGATCCTTGTGGATGAGTTCCACCTCCAGATGCCTTCTGGAGGTGAGGTTTCTATGATTTCTGGGTGTTCTGTATGTCGTCTCTGCAAACCAATTGCATGGGGTGAAACTATTTGACGAGGCGGAGGCGGCGCCAACTATACGGCCGGAAAATTTACTCCCACCGTATAGTTGGTCGTTGAGCCTTCTGCCTCCCTTGTTCGCTTCTGGTTTTCTTCTAGTATTATTAATATTTCCCAAATAAGCGCTTTACGTTGTTTTTAACTCCTTTTCTCGACAATACAACTGCTTCAAGAATTGTATCGATTGGATCCATCATCTGTCCTGATCCTGGTGAAAACAGACATAAAATGTGCGCGTGAACGCTGTAAAATACCAAGACCCTACATCTACAATACAAAATAATAATGTAAATCATGATGCAAATATGCACTCATCAGTTCCGCACGGTGAATGCTTTCCCTGCATGTTCTGTGTGAGGATTATCGAGCGCCAGGAACCGTGGGTGAGGTGACTTGTCGCTAGAGCTAGTCTATAAGTCATAGCTCGACATTTTAGGCCTCAGTGTCGACCGGGGATGGCACCGGCGGCATGCACCATGCCTAGCCCCCACTCACACAACTGACACAAGGGAAAAGGCATCACAGAAAAACAAAGAAGCAATGAAAGCCACAGCGAGGAACACTAGAAAAAACAGCAAGTGTTCTTGAGTTTTTCACACAGCAGAGGAGAGCAAAAAAAGAAAGGATCGTTACCGGCTCTAGTAGAGCTCAGGGGTAGAACTTGCGGAGATGCTAGATGTTCCACGCGTTAGGGATCGGAACCCCCTCTTCTGTCTCCAATCGCATCGCCCCAGGCCTCGAGATGATACGGATCAAGCCGATGATCCTTGAGTTTTGTCCCGATCTTTCACAGCGAGTCCAACAGGAGGTAATCTCCCAATCACACGATGAATGCAACCTGAAGAAGAGGAATCAATCCAGCAAGCAATGTGATAAATATCACCATGCCTCAAACCTAAGCATGACAATCCTTGATGAACACAAGAACCTCTGCAACAATCTCCATAATAATCTGATAAACGTTATCACCATCCCCGGGGGGATGATACACGGTGGAGCACAATATAGTTTTTAGACTAAACAATTGAACTCCCTAAACCCTAACTCGACCAGCTCCTTATATGAGGGCTGGGGCACCCGACTAGTTGGGTCGTGACTCGACTTGGTGGTGGATAGGGCCAAACCAAGCCCAAACTCACACAAATACTAATTGGCCCACTACGTGACCAGGAACATATTTATTAAATTACAAAGACACGCCTAGCTTGGTGGAGTCCTGAAATTGGGATGCACCTCCTCCGTCGTGCCCATATCATCCTCCCCCTTCAAGAAGCGTTGTCCCCAATGCGTGCGGGTTGGGTCGGGAAGGTGGCGTGATATGAACAATAGCTTCACGCGTCTTCACCATCTTCAAGTCTTGCTTGCCTTCCACTCCGCATCCTCCCTCTCGGCTTGCTTGACTTGAAACAGCCCTTGGCCCATGCACCTCCTTGCGTCTCCATACGATCTTGGACCTAGGCGCCACCATCTTCTTCTTCTTCTCAACTCTTCTCACCTCCTTACGTCTCCATAGCAAGGGGTCCAGGGTTACAGATCGCTAGGATCGACCCCTTCTAAGGTAGGAGGGGGTCTCCTTATATAGGGCGGCCGGACCTCTTCCCCTGGATGCTGGGCGGGAAGGGTCTCCACAATGCCACGCTTCAAAGACCTGGTCTACAAGACTACTTTTTGTGGACCTAGCCTATACCGCCTCAGAGACACCCGTCCTCCTCATGTCTTCGGTCATGGATGACGTCCGTCCCCAGGGGCATGCAACCGCAGGACCCCTTGCACCGAAATTGAGGGACACCGCCTTAGCTTTCGGGACCTTTACCAGCGACACCTTTGACTACCCGGGACCCCTTAGAATGTACCGAGTCGGCATCATATGCTGCTGCCAAGCTTGTCGTCTTCCATAGGTGGGCACGTACGCCCCGAGCCTCCTAAGGGGCCGCCTTGCAGCCGGCTTCCCCAGAGGAGGGGACCTAGTGCACCCTCCATCCTCCAAAGGATTCTCCGGTGAGGCCTGCTAAAGATATTGGGAGTGGGCCCCGCCCCCTTGTCCCTCAGAAGGAGCCTGGATGAACCGTCCGGAGGCCCAGCCGACTAGGGACTCGGGGTACCCCGATAACCTTTGTCCGACAAGGTTGCCTTCTTGCAGCACAAGGGGCCTCGTTAGGGGAGAGAGGTTGGGGTCCTACGACACATTAAAGGAGGTCTAAGAGGTCTCTTCTAGCTCTAGTGTTGAATCTTTGGACGTTGTTCGCTTTTCTGCGAAGGGGAAGTCTTCCTGCGATGATTCCGTGCCCTTGGAGGAGAGCGGACCTGTTGAGGGCAAACCTCTAGGGTGGCCCATCTTTCACGAATCCCACTCAAATCAAGGATGGAGTGCGGGGGAAGGAGAGGAGGATGAACACGACGAATTCACGCACGAAGAACACGATGAACACACACACACAGAACCACGATACACACCAATAGCTCACGCCGACGGTGATCGGTCCGGTGCAATCCCTAGGATCAGCGTCGGGCGGAGGACTCTCTCTCGAATCGGCACGGCGAGATGGGAGACTCGGTGAGATCTTGACGTCTTGGCAAAGGGACACCGATGCCAAGGCCTTGTACAACACGGAGGCACGATGCAAACTCCAACGAGGTTTGGGATATTTTGTGCCCCTTTGTCAAAGGAGCATGAGGCAAGAACTAGATAGATCCACAAGGGGTTTCCACTAATTCCAAATATCATGCCTAGGGTTTACAATGGAGGTGGGGGACTATATATAGGCCAACCACAGGTTCAGGGGTAATTCAAGCATTAAAGTAGAGTTCTGGGCGAAGTAGAGGGGTACATGGGCCACAGGGCCCAGCTAGGCTCGCAGGCCCATCTTCAGGCCGGACAGTCCGGGTCGAGTTGACCAGACAGTCCAGGGTGTTTGGACACTCCGGGTAGTGTCCGGGTAGTGTCCAAACTGGCCTTTTGAATGTCCATGCTAGGTTGGGGCTAGGGCAAGCCGGACACTCTGGCTGAGTCGCGTCGGACACTCTGGCTACGTCGGACACTCCGGCTCAGGAAGCTTCAGGACAGGTGCAGCTTCAAGGCTCGTGGGTCGACGCGGCGGGGGTTCGTACCTGATGATGCACAAAGTAGTGGTATGAAGTAGCAAGCCATCCAGGTGTATGTCAAAGTCACATTATGAGAGGAGCGAATTCACCTTAGCTTGAAGGAGCTTGGCTCGGGCATGGGTCATCGGTCCACTTGGGGGACTCGGTGGTGTAGATGTAGGAGCATCCGTAGGACGGGCTGCATCAGCTCCCCCCCCTTGGGAAAGAGTCGTCCTCGACTCTTCATGGTTGTCATCTTGAACATCTCCATGGTAGGGTGAGAGATCCTTGACGTTGAATGTATTGCTTGCAAGGTACTTGGATATCGGTATGTCGATGATGTAGGCGTTATTGTTGATTCGTTTGAGGACCTTGAAGGGACCATCTCCTCTTGGCTTGAGCTTGGAGTCGCATTCCTTGGGGAAGTGGTCTTTGCTTAGGTGTATCCACATGAGATCACCTTCTTCAAATATCAACTCCTTCTTGTCCTTGTTTAGCCTTGAAGCTTGGCGAAGGACTTGTTGCTCGATAGTAGCTCTTGTTTCTTCATGCAGTTCTTCATAGCTTATGGGTGCTTCTCAACGTGCATGTTGGTGCGCTCATGAAAAGGTAGTGGTAGGATGTCGAGCGCGGTGAGGGGCTCGAAACCATATACGATCATGAAGGGACTCATCTTGGTTGTTGAGTGCTTGGCTCGGTTGTAGGTAACTCATGGGGGAATGCATTCCTCCAAATCCTTCAAGTTTTTCTTGATCAACACACGTAGAAGAGTTTCGAGGCTTCGGTTGACAACCTCGGTTTGTCCATCGGTTTGAGGATGCGACGCGGATGAGAAGAGGAGCTTGACGTCGAGCTTGGCCATGAGGGTCTTCCATAAGTAGCTCATGAATTTGACATCGCGGTCGGAGACGATTGTTCTTGGCACACCGTGAAGACGGACGATTTCCCTGAAAAACAAATTGGCAACATGTGAAGCATCATCGGTCTTATGGCACGGGTATGAAGTGTGCCATTTTGGAAAAGCGATCCACGACAACAATGATAGAATCATGACCATGCTTAGATCTAGGCAATCCTAACACGAAATCCATGCTAATGTCGGACCAAGGTGTATGAGGGATAGGAAATGGCATATAAAGACCATAAGGGTTACCTTGCGACTTAGCTTGAACAGATGCCGTGCATCGTTGAACGTAGCGCTCCACGTCGCGCTTCATCTTGGGCCAAAAGTAGTGAGTGGAGAGCATGTCCAAAGTCTTATCACGGCCAAAGTGACCCATAAGGCCTCCACCATGAGATTCTTGGAGAAGCAAAAGTTGGAGCGATGATTTCGGAATGCAAAGCTTGTTTTGTTTAAAGAGAAAGCCCTTATGCAAATAGAAATCATCAAACCCTTTGTTAATGGAGCACTTTGTGAAAATTGGTTCAAAGAACGGGTCGGAAGCATACAAAGATTTTATTTCCTCAAGACCCAACACGTTGATTTCAAGTCTCGTAAGAAGGCTTGTGTGCTTGCGAGACAAAGCGTCCGCAACTACATTATCTTTGCCCTTCTTATACTTGACAATGTACGGAAAAGATTCCATGAACTCAACCCACTTAGCGTGTCTCTTACTCAAGTTGGCTTGGCCTTTGAGATATTTCAACGACTTGTGGTTGGAATGTATGATAAATTCCTTGGGCCATAGGTAGTGTTGCCAAACTTGAAGAACACGAACTAAGGCAAAAATCTCTTTGTCATAAATTGGATAATTAAGGCGAGCACCATCAAGTTTCTCGCTATGGTAAGCTATAGGATGTCCATTTTGCATAAGGAGTCCTCCAATGCCAATACCACTAGCATCACACTCTATCTCAAAAGTTTTTGTGAAGTCCGGTAACGCAAGGAGAGGTGCTTCGGTGAGCCTCTTTTTAAGTTCATCAAAAGCTTTTTGTTATGCTTTGCCCCACACGAAGGTGACATTATTTTTTGTCAACTCGTTGAGAGGACAAGCAATGGTGGAAAAGTCTTTCACAAAGCGACGATAGAAACCGGCCAACCCATGCAAACTTCGGAGTTCACTCACATTTGTTGGGATGGGCCAATCTCGTATGTCCTTTACCTTGGAAACATCAACTTCAATTCCCTTCGAAGAAATGACAAATCCAAGAAAAATCAACTTGTCTTTAGCAAAAGTGCACTTGGGAAGATTAGCATAAAGCTTTTCATGTAGAAGGATTTGCAAAACTTTCTTTACATGTGTTATATGGTCCTCAAGTGATTTGCTATAAACAAGAATATCATCGAAATAGACAACAACACTTTTTCCAATGAGAGAATGCAAGATGTGATTCATAAGGTGCATGAAGGTGGATGGGGAATTAGATAAGCCAAAGGGCATAACCAACCATTCATAGAGACCAAGTTTGGTCTTGAAGGTGATTTTCCACTCATCACCCTCAACCATGTGTATTTGATGGTAACCACTACGAAGATCAATTTTCGAAAAAATAGTGGCTCCACACAACTCATCAAGCATGTCATCGAGACGTGGTATGGGATGTCGATAACGCACGGTGATAGCATTAATTGGACGGCAGTCCATGCATAACCGTAACGTATCATCCGTTTTTGGAACAAGTATCATGGGTATGACACTTGGACTAGTGCTAACTTGGATCAAAACTTTGAAGACGAGTTGGTTGATTTGACGTTCAATCTCCTTTGTCTCCTCCGGGTTCATGCGGTAAGCAGCGCGATTGGGAAGTGGTGCACTGGGGATGAGGTCAATGTGATGTTTGATGCCGCGAAGAGGAGGTAGTCCATGTGGAAGCTCTTCGGGGAACACATCCTTGAATTCCTGCAAAACAATCATCAAAGATGGAGGAACATTGGTTATTCATTAGTTCCTTGCGCTAGTCCCTTGGAAAGGAGGACATAGTGCAAGATGGATGGGTTGTTCCGAACATCTCTCATCTCACTTTTGGTGGCAAGGAGAACACTCTTAGTTTTTCCACTCGAGTTTGGCTTGTGGCTCTCACTCACTAGGAGGTGGTTCTCTCTCTCACTGCTCTTCTCACAAGTAGGTGTTGTGCTTTGCGCCCTCGCTAAAGCCTTTGCATTGTCCGCAATTATTTGGCTAGGAGTCATTGGTTGAAAAACACATGTTTTGTTGAGCCATTTGAAGGTGTATACATTAGAGTGACCATCATTTTGAGCAGCCTTGTCAAATTGCCATGGTCGACCAAGAAGCATGTGGCAAACTGTCATAGGAACCACATCACACTCCACTGTATCTTTGTAAGGACCAATGGCAAAGGAGACCGATACGGAATTCTTGATCTTCACGGACCCTTGGTCACTTAGCCATTGCACATGGTAGGGGTGCTTGTGTGGATGGAGGGTGAGGTTGAGCTTCTCAGACAAATCGGTGCTAGCAAGGTTGTGGCAACTCCCTCCGTCTATGATCACCATGATAGATTTTCCATTGATGCTGGCTCGTGTTTGGAAGATATTGGAGCATTGGTCTTCATCCTCTTGTGCTTGAGTGGTCAAGATCCTTGTGATGACAGCGATGGACTTGCGTCACACATGAGGAGTTCTTGGTCATCTTCCACTCGTTGACTTGCCATTGCTTCCTTGACTCGGGCATCAAATTCATCTTCACTCAAGTACTCTTCATCACCATTGTCGTGGATGAACAAGACTTTCTTGTTTCCACATTCGGCTGACTTGTGTCCTTTGCCTCCACACTTGTAGCACTCACCATTGAAAGGTGTGTTGCTCTTTGCTTGTTTGCCACTTGGGGGTAGTTTTCCTTGAGGAAGTGTGGGCTTGAAGGAGGGCTTGGAGGTACTTGAGGAGCTTCCATTGAAAGTTGTTGGTGTAGCGGTTGAAGCTTGCTTGTAGGTGAAGTACGTCTTGGGCTTGTTGTACTTGATGTCCTCTTGCACTTGACGTTCAGCCTTTGTTGCGATGTGCACAAGCTCAACCATGGTGTTGTATGTTTGGAACTCGATGATGCGCTTGATTGGGTGATTCAAGCCAATGAGGAAACGTGCCATAGTTTGCTCCATGCGCTCATCAATGTTGACGCGGATCAAGTTGAGTTCCATTTCCTTGAAGTACTCTTCCACGGTCTTTGTCCCTTGACGAAGCGCTTGAAGGTTGTTGAAGAGGTCACGCGCGTAATGTGCGGGAACAAAGCGGGATCTCATATGAGCATTCATGTCATGCCAAGTTATGATTGGCGGTTCTTGTCTTGCATCACGAGCAACTTGAACTTGTTCCCACCAAAGGTTAGCATAATCATCAAACTCAAGCGAAGCCATGGCGACCATCTTCTCGTTGCTATAGTTGTGCATGCGGAAGATCTTGTCGACCTTGAGTGCCCACGAGAGGTATTCTTCGGGGTCATTGGATCCGGTGAACTTGGGCATTGTGAACTTGAGCTTGCCAAATGTTTCTTCCTCATTGTGGTCACGGTAGCGATTGTAGCCATGTTGATGACGGTCTTCATCTTCCATGCGATCGTTGCGATGAGCTTGTTGTTGTTGAGGAGGAGGAACTTGGTTCTCGTGACCTTGCTGCGGAGCTTGCTCTTGATTTGTTGTTGAGGCGCTTGCTCTTGCTCTTGGCGCGGTTGTTGACGATGTTGAGGCACTTGGGCCTCGTGAGGGTGTGGAACCTCATGACGTGGTTGATGACGCCTCGTTCCTCGGTTGGTGATGTAGATTAGGCACATGGGCCTCACGACTAAGATTATGGTCTTGAGCATCTTGACGTGGTGGGCACCGCTCAACTTGTATCACTTGATGCTCCAAGTTTTGTTGTGGTGGAGGACGCGCCTCGTGATGACCATGGTGTCGGTGCAGACGTTCATGACGTTGATGACGAGGAGGAGGATCTTGGAGAGCCTCACGTAGATGACGAGCTTGATTCTCCAAATTGGAGTCATCACTTGTTGTGTCAAGTATGTGTCGCGGTCGATGGTGGTAGACTTGCGGTTGCACTAGCAGTTTTTCTTGTGGTTGCTCTTGTTGGATCACTAATGCCCTTACGTGATGACAGTGTGCTTCTTGCCTTGATCTTGGCCTTGAAGAGAAATCACCATCATAGCTTGACGTTGCGGCCTGCCGTGGGGAAGGTACATAGTTCGAAGAACTTCCATCTTCAACCACGGGGGCATCATTGCGTCTTGGAGCACTTGGGTGAAGATCTTGTTGAGGAGGCGCATGACGCCGCGAAGAGCCTGATGCACGTGAACGCGGTCTTGCCATTCCGTCGATGAGGTGTCAAAGATTGTCATTTGCTTCGGCAACTGAGCGTTGAAGCGCTTCATTTTGGTGGCCGAAGTTGTGATGCATTGCATGCATTTTTCATTCTAGGCCATCGAAGCGGTTGTCGATGTTCTTGAACTCGGCTTGCGTCTCGCTAAATTGTTCATCTTGTCGCGTCTCAAGGGCTTGGCAACGTTCACGGAACTATTGTCGAACGATGAAGTGACTTGCGCACGTCATGTACGGTCCTTGATCTTCTTCTTGGGGAGGTGGTTGGCTCGACTCACCGTGCCTATCCATCATGCAAGACACACAAGTATTGTATATGGAAGTGGAATATGGTGGTGTTAGCCTTGTACCTCACCTTGGGGATTGCACCAAACTAGAAACCACAAGTGAGAGCTATAAGCGTGCAAAGTGGAATTGCAAAGAAAGCTCACACTAAAGAAAGAACTAACTCTCAAAAGCTTGTTGGTGGTAGGTTAGGATTGTGGAAAGCCAAAGAACCAACCAAAAGAAAAGGGATAGTCAAAAGTGGGTAAAATCCAACAAAACTCAAGTCAAAGGCGAAGGTCAACAACTCAAAAGGGGTGACGGGAACCTACGACTGTATACACACACGTGGAGATAGTTGGGATTGACACGACTATGAACATGAGGAAACAAAATGTCCTAACAAAGACTAAGCTTGTTGTCGTGCCAATGCAAGGAGAGACCATGGCTCGTTTGCAAAGATGAAAAATGAGCAACGAATTTGTGCACTTGCCTTGGGCGCTCTTCTTTCTCTCTTGCTTACAAGCTTTGAGACTCTCTTTTACAAGGGGACACTATTTTTCTTTTTCTTTTGCTTTGTATCTTTTTCTTTCTTTCTATTTTTTTTTGCTCTCCCTTATTGCTCTTGCACTCTCACTATCCAAGGACAAATGCACAATGCTCAAGCAAACACAAGATGAGTCACTCTCATGGGATAGGTACACACAAAGGAAGATAGGGGTTAACAAGGTGACGCAAGTTATACCTTCTTTGATGATGAACTTGGCGTCGGTGGTGCGGGATGATGTTCGTGGGCCATGGTGTCGATGAGCGCGGGAGTTGTTGATGCAGAAGCTTGCTGTTAGTTGCTGACACGCACACTGGACACGAGCAAACAAAGGAAATTAGCCAATGCGAAAAATGAGGCGACATCATTAAATCTGGCGTTATGCCGACACTCCGGTCTCTGTGCGACACTGCTCGATCGGTTCGACACTCCGGCACGGGTTTTCTGCTCGTGTTCTTGAGCGGAAATCCTCGCCTTAAGGCCTCAAATCTGTGAAAAACTGGCCAAATCGGGTTGGGAAAACGCAGGATAAAGCTGGACCAACTCGTAAGACAAGGTTTGGTCGGATCAAAACCACAAATAATACTCCAAATCAAGAGATCGATCCAAAGGCAAATATGGGGCTCTTTTTTTGGGGATTTTCGAATTTTTGGTGGATAGAAGAAAAATTTGTGGGGGAATTCGTGAGCAACGAAGCTCTTGATACCAATATGTTGAGGGCAAACCTCTAGAGTGGCCCGATCTTTCACGAATCCCACTCAAATCAAGGATGGAGTGCGGGGGAAGGAGAGGAGGATGAACACGACAAACTCACGCACGAAGAACATGATGAACACACACACACAAAACCACGATACACACCAATAGCTCACGCTAGCGGTGACCGGTCCGGCGCAATCCCTAGGATCGGCGTCGGGCAGAGGACTCTCTCTCGAACCGGCACGGCGAGATGGGAGACTCGGTGAGATCTTGACGTCTTGGCAATGGGACACTGATGCCAAGGCCTTGTACAACGCGGAGGCACGATGCAAACTCCAACGAGGTTTGGAATATTTGGTTCTCCTTTGTCAAAGGAGCATGAGGCAAGAACTAGATAGATCCACAAGGGGTTTCCATTAATTCCAAATATCATGCCTAGGGTTTACAATGGAGGTGGGGGACTATATATAGGCCAACCACAGGTTCAGGGATAATTCAGGCATTAAAGTAGAGTTCTGGGCGAAGTAGAGGGGTACATGGGCCATAGGGCCCAGCTAGGCTCGCAAGCCCATCTTTAGGCCCGACAGTCCGGGTCGAGTTGACTGGATAGTCCGGGGTGGCCGGACACTCGGGTAATGTCCGGGTAGTGTCCGAACTGGCCTTCTGAATGTCCACGCCAGGTTAGGGCTAGGGCAGGCCGGACACTCCGGCTGAGTCATGCCGGACACTCCGGTTCAGGCAACTTCAGGACATGTGCAGCTTCAGGGCTCGTGGGTCGACGCGGCGGGGTTCGTACCTGATGATGCACGGAGTAGTGGTATTAAGTAGCAAGCCATTTAGGTGTATGTCAAAGTCACATGATGAGAGGAGCGAATTCACCTTAGCTTGAAGGAGCTTGGCTCGGGCACGGGTCATCGGTCCACTTGGGGGACTCGGTGGTATAGATGTAGGAGCGTCCGTAGGACGGACTGCATCAGAACCTTAGGGTGATGTGGCTCCTGAGGATTTTTTTCTTCTCTCTGGGTAAGGTGAACAGGGAGAAAACAAGAGCCACACATGTACTTCTCCCTGAGTTGACCTTAATTCCCTTTCGGTAGCACAACCCGAGGAGTTTGTATCGTTTGACGCTTCCTTGGCTACCCGGTGCAAGTGGGCACGCCTAGCCACCAGCGAATCTTCAGCCCACCCATCTGGCTCCCCCTCTTGTGCCAAGAAAGGGAGGTGGGACTTCGAGAGTACTTGTAGGTGGGTGTATTTTTCATTCCTTCGTCGTGTCGTGATTCTTCTTCTAACGTGTCTCTTCGTTTGAATGAGAGTGGTCATGATGCCACCAAGATGTCGCCCTCTGCGGCGGTCACTATTGTTCCAAGCTAGATCTTGGGCTAGCCGAGCTCACGTGACCGGTTTGCAGCGAGGTATAAGCCTTAGAGGGAGGTGAGAGTCAATCCCAGCTCACATGTCACAACATGCTTGATTCTTCTTTTATTCACCTTCTTTCTTTTTTAGGATCGCTTGTTACCGAGGCAGCCCCGAAGCCTCCATGTCCCCGGGCTCTGGCATCCCCTAAGGCAGGATCTACCTTGGCTCCCTCGAGGAGGTTTCACAGGAAGGGTCTCTCTCACGCCTTGCCCCTAACATTTCTCCTTGGTGGCACACCGGGCTACATCGTTTCTTGCCCTCAGGCCACTCCTTCTCATTCACTTGCTCAACTTATATAACCAGTACAAGATATGACCCACTACCAGCTAATCCTAATCTCACGCCACCACACACACGACTCGGCCAAGGAACTAACTACTTGGCCCACTAATCTCTCCACTAGCTAGCTCCATGCCACACATATTCAGCACTTGTGCGGATCCGTCATAACGGCCACACGACTAGGCTAAATATGCATGATGACTACTTACTAACAAATACTACTTAATCAACTGAACCATCAGACTTGTATGTACGCACAAGATCTTCTCTATTGTGTGTACTTTGCCGCAGCCTATGGTGCTAACATGGACCCAACACATACGTGAACGAAAATCAACACTAACTAACAAGATTAGTTCCAACATTGCCAGTGACTCCTTTCCACCAAAGAAGAGGATTCTTTCCCTTCATGGATACCGACCTCCGATGGTTTGCCAGGTGATTAGCCCTGGAGGAGGGTCAAAAGGAATCTCCGGCTCGGGGGCTAGAGGCGAGCACCCGAGTGAAGGGTTTGTGGAAGCAGCTCTATGCCCTTTGCATGGGAAGCTCTCGCCTAGAGGATGAAGTTCGCGGCCTGAAGTGCCAGGTTTTCGAGTCCCAGCAGGAGGACAAGGATGCATCACAGGCACTCCTTGCAAAGAAAGACAAGAGCGACAGGTGGTCGAAGCCGTTCCTTTGGGTGGCCTCCTAATTGAATGATCTGATGGCGTCCATTTGACTTCCCTGGTAGACCTCCCTGATCCTGGCGAGGACGTCTGTCTTTGCTTCCTTTCTGCCTTGGTGACTCAACTTGATGGTCTCTGCTCGTCCGTCGACTCGCTGCTGCGGAAGGAAGGTATGGATGTAGCTTCAGGAGTGTCCCGAGCCTTGCTGTCCAGGCTACACCACCAGATTCCTGGCTTGAACGTTCAGCCAATCTTCCCCCCACACCCGGCAAGGACCTTCGTGCTTCCCGAGAAGTGGTGGAGCCAGCCATGGCTAGGCTGGTGGGGTGCCTAGACATCGATTCAGCTTTTTGACACCAAGTGACCTTTCCTGCTTAGAAACAAAGAGAAAATAGTATTGCTTTGTCAAATTGTATCTTTTTCCAATTTCTTTTGTTGTATTGTCGGGATATTCTTAATAAAGTTCACCGCATTACCGACTCTGACTCATTTTATTACGTAGTGTATCTGTTGCCCCGAGCGTCTTTCCGGGGGATGGATAAGCATGAATACACTAGCTACAGGACTATGGATCGGGTCTAGTAGTACAAACTACAATTTGCACCCCAACCGCGCGACCACTTCACCTTTAGGTTGGTGTGCCCCAGCACCGAGGACTCCGGGCTGGACCCGGGCGACCGTTCAAGGGGACATTCCTTCCCTAGGGAGCCCTTAGTACGGTTAGGCATACACTAAGCTTTTCTTAGAAGACGGTAGATGAAAGCGAACAATAAAATTTAAACTAGAAAATTCCATTATACAAAACTCCTTGTACATGACCCCGGGGGTCACCGGAGTTATCCGGATTGGATGAATTTGTGTTCCATCGCAAGAACCTGGGGACTGCCCAGGTTTGGTTCTCGGGATGGGTTTCACATGGAGTAAATCTATTGGTCTTGGGCCACCCATTTGAGAATATCATTTTGTGGACCGAAAGTTGAGATGCCCAGGCAACACGGTACCCAAGTTGCCTGTAATTAGCCGCGATGACCACAGTTGCCGTGCCAAATCTCAGAGGGTCTTTTTCGGCATGAATTCAACTTTATGTTTCAATACAAAATATTAGACTAACGGCCGTCAAGTTGCCCCCCTTGTCAGTTTTAACCGTTATGTCGCTCTCGTCGCTTAGGCGTCAATTATGCTTGCAGCGTTGGCGCCTACATCCATTACACGTCTTCTTCTTCCCAAGAGCGACAATCTATGGTCGCGGCCATGACGTGGAGCTGGGACGTGACGAACCTGCTCGGTCCCGCTCTCCTCCCCATCCTGAGTTAGAGCTCGCCCTCACCATGGCCGCATCCATGGCACGGTGCGGGGACGAGAATTAGTTCCCAGTGAGATCGGTCACCGTGTCGACCATGCTCGATCTTGTTTTCCTCCTCTAGAATCTGAGCTCGCCGTCGCCGTGGTCGCACCCGCACCAATTATGCCACCTCTGCCGAGGTCTCTATGGTAGCTCAAGTTCTGCCATGTTGAACTTGTAAGCAAATTCGGAGCTGGGCAGCGGCAATCCGTTGTTGAACCTATAAGGAATTTGCCGAAGGCTGCGTGCTGCACCAAGGTCTTTGGCTGATGCCTTCGGCCTCGGCTTCTGCCAACGTCCAACTTCAATACGAATTTTTGACCAATTTAACTTGTTGATTCATACCTTGACAATTATAATATAATCGAACACTAGAAATATTTGGTAGTATGCATGAGCATGATCAGTAATATAACTGAACACTAGAAATTTTAAGGCACTCCATATAAAGGAGTAGATTAATACATATATATAGAAGATTCACCAGAGACACCACAGATATATTGTCTTACATGCAACACACATGTAATAATTAACTAAAACAAAATAAAAGAAGGGGCAGTAGCAGGAGGCCGGGACACGAAGACGCCTAGCAGGAAAGGGGCAGCCTAGTCGAGGGGATACAGGCCAGTCCTGACATACTCCCGGAGGAATTTTCCGAAGGTTGCGTGCCGTGCCAAGGTAATTGGCTTATGCTTTCTGCCTCCGCCTTTGCCAACGCCCACCGCGTGCTGGATCATGCTGTCGAGGTCCACGTTGATTGCTCTACCACAGAATGGGCAAAATAGTCTCCCCCTATGGTAGAAACAGATTTGCCCACACCGTAACCGCCTCAGCACATAGCGTCTCTTGTTGTCCCTGGATTCCTTGCTATCGTCCACTTTATCATCATCCTCCTGTTGATTTTTAAGAACATAAGTTAGAACTCATACATATAATTGAATTGTATTACAACTCAAGAATTGACAACATATATATGTAAGACAATATTAAGTTGATATCAAAGAGAAAGCATCTCAACAATAGTTTGATCAGTTCATCTCAACAAAATGATAATTAATTGGATTAGAGCATATGTACAATAAATCTAGGGGCCTCATAAGTTTCTTCAGGGATGGCGTAAGCGAACCAAGTAACAATTACACAACCTATATTGTTTTTGTACATCACCCCAGGTTCGCTAACTCATCCCTAAAAAAATCTGGCACCAATGTGTCTGCCTCTCTTTTGGGGCAAATTTGAATCATTTGCCACAATAAGAAATTGAAATGTAATCCTACGAAACAATATTCAGGGATATACATAGTCAGGTACAAAAATAATCCTAAATATTGCATTTATAAATAAAAAACCAAATGATTAGTCTTTAGGTACATGTTACAAATACTTATGATCAAAACCATGCATATACATATGCATCATACCAATCATTCAAAGATCAAAAACAATTCAAGGATCATATATATGAGAATAAATCAAGGGCCTCATAATTTTTTCCAGAGATGGAGTTGGAGAACCAATGTACCAACAACACAACCTATATTGTTTATGTGCATTGCTGCCTCAGGTTCACCAACCCATCCCTAAAACACGACACCATCATATGTGTCTCCCCTTGAACTCTTTTGGGGCAAATTTCAATCATCGGCCTCAGTGACAAACTGAAATGTAATTCTTATACACTATGAATGCAAGCAATACATAATTCAAATATCATAGTTCTATGAATGTAGAATAAAGATTGCGGCCTCATAAGTTTCTTCAGGGATGGCGTAAGTGAACCAAGTAACAATTGCACAACCTATATTGTTCTTGTACATCGCCCCCGGTTCGCTAACTCATCCCTAAAAAAATCTGACACCATTGTGCCTGCCTCTCTTTTGGGGAAAATTTGAATCATTGGCCACAGTAAGAAATTGAAATGTAATAGTACAAAACAATATTCAGGGATATACATATGCATCATACGAATCATTTGAAGATCAGAAACAATACAAAGATTATATATTTATAGGTTCATATCAGAATAAATTAAGGGCCTCATTTTTTTTAGAAATGGAGTTGGAGAACCAAGATACCAATAGCACAACCTATATGTTTATATACATTGCTTCCTCAGGTTCACTAACTATCCCTAAGAAAACGACACAGTCAGATGTGTCTCCCTTGCACTATTTTGGGGCAAAATTGAATCATTGGGCTCAGTAAGGAATAAAATGTAATGTTATAGGCATGTTGTGTATCGAAATAAACACTCAACTAGCAAACCCTAAAACCCCTAAATCAAATGTTAATCGATTAAATTTACCTCACAAGAAGAAACGTATGAACAACAACGAGTTGAGCAAATGTAAATTTACTAGATGGGAGATGAGCAGACTGGGGTTTTGTGACTAGACGGATTGGGGTTTTGTGACTAGATGGCAGATGCATTAATCGACTGTTCGAACCATATATATACTACCCTACTTCAAGAAAAAAATAATCTATACACGATTGAGCAAATCATATGTATGAACAGTGAAATCTGCAGATGCGACTAGAGAAGCTAGCAATGTAGTACCTCGGACTTCTCATCAGGGACCTCCTCCTCGAACTCGTCACTCTCTGCAATTGCGTCGAAGATTTCTTGAACGGCGATGGGTTCGTTGATGTAGAGCACCAAATTGCCTCCGCCTGCCACCTGCCCCCCATACAGATCTGCCGCTGACACCACGACATTATCGGCCATCTGCTGCTCGACAGCGACGGCTACTGGTTGGATGGATGAGCTCGAACCCTGATCGCATGGCTAATGCGGAGGCGTCAGGCTCAGAGAAGATGCCTCCGCTTGCTTGGCGATCGCAGCCATCTCGCTGCACTCTTCAATCTTCACCTCACCTGCCTCCACACGTACGCTTCATGGCGCACCTAGGGAAGGAGGTGGTGCAAATGGCGGTAGGTGCAGATTGGGGTTTTGGGACTAGGAAGATTGGGGGAAATGACACGAGCTCAGGGAAGAAGAAGGCCGAGCGGGTTTATAAACACTGGACCATTCGTAGTCCTCGAGTGGACACGTGTGGTGGGCAGGGGGGATGGGGCTACCACGATCTCCACTTTTTTGGGGGTTCCCTTTTTTGAAACAACCACGATCTCCACTTTAGAACTTCATTGAAAACACGCTCATGGCAGACCTCGATTCCACTACATACAAGTGGCACATAACCAATTTCTAGCAACGTTGGGTCTACTCGAGGGGCCCCCTTGATGCATGAAAGTTACTTGCGGTAGGGCCCAGTTGGAAGTGAGATTGAGAGCACTGCATAAAAATGGGATATGTCTTATTAAAATCAAGTGGCAATAAATAGCAGCGTCCCGTCGACAACTGTGCACTCGATGACCCCGGTGCCCTATGCATGTGTTGTAGTAGTAGTAGTAGGCTTTTCAGACTTGATTAAACATTATATGACCACTCGACGACTTTTTCCATGGATGGCTTCATGTTCCTTCTTGTAGAAGTCTCGCTGAGGGAGACGTCTGTGCTGTCTCACGCTGTACTGTGAACGGCACGACATGTGCAATGATCCTCGTTGGATCACACTAGATCAACGGTAGGTGCGCACGATCCGCGTGACAACTATGTCAACTAATCAGGGCGTAGCAGACGAGTGAGCACAGGTTTGTGCTTCCATGAAAGAGAGAGATGGTAAAATTGAGTAGTATCAAAAACCCAAGGGCAAAACTAAGTAGTACAAAAATGGAAAGTGAGTGTCTTGTACAATGAAATACATCGTGGCATACATCAAACCACATCATGGCATTGCATGTATGTTCTTTTCACAAACCACACAAGGATCCACCAGAGTCATTGCATGTCTGTTATTTTCATAGAGCACATATGGATCCACCAGAGTTCATTGCATGGGTGTTCTTTCAACAAACCACATATGGATCCACCAGTGTCATTGCATGTGTGTTCTTTTCACAACCCACATATGGATCCACCATTGCATGTGTGTTCTTTTCATTAACCACATATGGATCCCTTAGTGTCATTGCATGTGTGTTCTTTTCCTTAACCACAACTAGTGTCATTGCATGTCTATTCTTTTCATAGACCACATATGGATCCACCAGAGTTCATTGCATGTGTGTTCTTTTCACAAACCACATATGGATCCACCAGTGTCATTGCATGTCTGTTCTTTTCATTAACCACATCTAGAGTCATTTCATGTGTGTTCTTTTCACAATACACATGTGGATCCACAGTGTCATTGCATGTGTGTTCTTTTCACAAAACAACAACTAGAGTCATTGAATATGTGTTCTTTTCACAAACCACATATGGATCCACCAGTGTCATTGCATGTATGTTCTTTCCATTAACCACATCTAGAGTCATTTCATGTGTGTTCTTTTCACAAACCACATATGGATCCACCAGTGTCATTGCATGTGTGTTCTTTTCATAAACCACATATGGATCCACCAGAGTTCATTGCATGTGTGTTCTTTTAATAAACCACGGCTAGAGTCACTGGATGTGTGTTCTTTTCACAAACAACATATGGATCCACTAGAGTCATTGCATGTGTGTTCTTTTCACAAACCACATATGGATCCACCAGTGTCATTGAAATGTGTGTTCTTTTCATTAACCACAACTAGAGTCATTGCAGGTCTGTTCTTTTCACAAACTACATGGATCCACCAGTGTCATTGCATTTGTGTTCTTTCAATAAACCACAACTAGAATCATTGCATGTGTGTTCCTTTCATTAACCATAGCTAGAGTCATTGCATGCGTGTTCTTTTCAATAACCACATATGGATCCACCAGAGTCATTGCATGTCTGTTCTTTTTACAAACCACATATGGATCCACCAGTGTCATTGCATGTGTGTTCTTTTCACAAACCACAGATGGATCCCCAGTGTCATTGCATGTGTGTTCTTTTCACAAACCACATATGGATCCCCCGGTGTCATTGCATGTGTGTTCTTTTCACAAACCACATATGCATCCACCAGAGTTCATTGCATGTGTGTTCTTTTCATTAACCACAGCTAGAGTCATTGCATGTCTGTACTTTTCACAAACAACACAAGGATCCACTAGAGTCACTTGATGTGTGTTCTTTTCATAGACAACATATGGATCCACAAGAGTAATTGCATGTGTGTTCTTTTCACAAACCACATATGGATCCACCAGAGTTCATTGCATGTGTTTTCTTTTCACAAACCACATATGGATCCACCAGTGTCATTACATGTGTGTTCTTTTCACAAACCACATATGGATCCACCAGTGTCATTGCATGTGTGTTCCTCTCATAAACCACATATGGATCCCCTAGTGTCATTGCATGTGTGTTCTTTTAATAAACCACAGTTAGAGTCACTGGATGTGTGTTCTTTTCATAAAACACATATGGATCCATATTGCATGTGTGTTCATTTCACATACCACATATGGATCCACCAGAGTTCGTTGCATGTGTGTTCTTTTCATTAACCACAGCATGAGTCATTGCATGTCTGTTCATTTCACAAACCACATGGATCCACCAGTGTTGTTACATGTGTGTTCTTTCAATAAACCACATCTAGAGTCATTGCATGTGTGTTCTTTTCATTAACCACAGCTAGAGTCATTTCATGTGTGTTCTTTTCACAAACCACATATGGATCCACCAGTGTCACTGGATGTGTGTTCTTTTCATAAACCACATATGGATCCACCAGATTCATTGCATGTCTAATCTTTTCACAAACCACATATGGATCCACCAGTGTCATTGCATGTCTGTTCTATTCATAATCCACATGGATCAACCAATGTCATTGCATGTGTGTTCTTTTAATAAACCATAGCTAGTCACTGGATGTGTGTTCTCTTCATAAACCACAACTAGAATCATTGCATGTGTGTTCTTTTCACAAACCACATATGGATCCACCAGAGTTCATTGCATGTGTGTTCTTTTCACAAACCACATTTGGATCCACCAGTATCATTGCATGTGTGTTCTTCTCATAAACCACATATGGATCCCCTAGTGTCATTGCATGTGTGTTCTTTTAATAAACCACATCTAGAGTCACTGGATGTGTGTTCTTTTCATAAACCACATATGGATCCACCAGAGTCATTGCATGTGTGTTCTTTTCACAAACCACATATGGATCCACTAGTGTCATTGAAATGTGTGTTCTTTTCATAAACCCTATGGATCCACCAGTATCATTGAAATGTATGTTCTTTTCATTAACCACAGCTAGAGTCATTGCATGTCTGTTCTGTTGAGGGCAAACCTCTAGGGTGGCCCGATCTTTCACGAATCCCACTCAAATCGAGGATGGAGTGCGGGGGAAAGGAGGGGAGGATGAACCCAATGAACTCACGCACGAAGAACCCGACGAACACACACACACACAAAACCACGATACACACCAATAGCTCACACCGGCGGTGACCGGTCTGGCACAATCCCTAGGATCGGCGTCGGGCGGATGACTCTCTCTCGAACCGGCACGGCGAGATGGAGAATATCATTTTGCGGCCCGAAAGTTGGGGTGTCCAGGCAACGCGGTACCCAAGTTCCCTAAAATCATCCGTGATGACTACAGTTGGTGTACCAAATACTCAAAGGGTCTTTTTCGGCACGAATTCAAATTTACGTTTCAATAAAAAAATCAGGCTAACGGCTGTCAAGTTGGCCCCCGCCGGGTTCTGCTATGTCGCCCTGCCTCTCGTCGCTTAGGTGTCAATTAGGCTTGCAGCGTTGGCGCCTGCATCCATTACGCGTCTTCTTCTTCCCCGGAGCGGCAATCTTTGGGGCGTTGCAGCCATGGCGCGGAGCTGGGACGTGGACGAACCTTCTCGGCCCAGCTCTCCTCCCTATAGGCTTGCAGCATTGGCGCCTGCATCCATTACGCGTCTTCTTCCCCGGAGCAGCAATCTGTGGTCGCGGCCATGGCGCAGAGAAGTGACGGTTGCTCGATCCGCTCTCCTCCCCATCCTGAGTCGGAGCTTGCCCTCACCATGGACGCACCCATGGCACGGTCGAGGATGAGAATTGGTTCCCGGTGAGATCTATCACCTTGTCGACCATGCTCGGTTCTGTTTTCCTCCTCTAGAATTCGAGCTCGCCGTCGCCGTGGTTGCACCCGCACCAATTCTGCCACCTCTGCCGAGGTCTCTGTGGTAGCTCAAGTTCTAGGGCTCTCCAAGTTCTGCCATGTTGGGCCTGTAAGTGTTGTTGTATGTGAAACCAGCAAATCTCTTTTGTTCAAATCTCTTGGGCTGTACCAACTTCATTGTGTTTAATTATGAAAGACAAAATCTAAATGACTTCTCTCAATTTCTCGCATAGAAAAATGCACAGCTAATTTCATATTCTCGCAGGAACTTACCCCACTTGTTGAACCGGCGGCACTGCCACGATCTCCACGTAACCACAGTGAGTTCTCGAACCGAAAGTTGCGCTACCACGCTGTTTAGCTTGCGGTTCTTCTTCCTCTGCTGTTCTGGCGCTTCATCTTCTTCTTCCTCTCACAGCAGTTCCTTGCAGGCATTTCCTTTCACCCATTTCCTTGCAGGCATGGACGATGGGAAATGCACAACAGAGACCCACTTGGTCCCTGCCCATGGCACCATGATTTGTGATGGTGTACACAAATGATGAAGCGATCGTGGAGACAACTCTCGAGTTTGAGCAATTTCTTGAGAAAGAGAAGCACAAGTTTGTGGGGCTAGACTTGGAGTACACCCATGCAAATAAGCGAAAAAATCCTCCACAAGAGATCGCTGTCGTGCAAATCGCCATACATGAGGAGGTCCTCGTTTACCACTTCTGCAGGTATGTGAAATTTAAATTTGAGATCACCACTTCTGCATCCCTTGTTCCCTTACATCCCTAGAACCATCTAAGTGCAGGAGTAAACCAACTGAGATGCGTTGTCCGGCTCTGGTCGAGTTCTTGTGTAGGAAAGGGATAACTTTCACTAACGTGGATATCACAAATGACACAATTATGCTTTCTCGTGCGTTGATAAAAATCCCAGAGGGGCACCACATCGACATCCAAAATATGTACAAGATCAAATCATACCCAGCGAAGGATGGCATGAGTGATCTGGCAGTGGAAATCATCGATAAATCCTATGAAAAACAGAATAAATTGAAGCGACTCGATCTACTGGGAGTGGAAGTCGATGAGCCAGGTGCGCCTCGAGTATGCAGCCAGAGACGCCTACATGGCGTTTGAAGTCAGACAAAGCTCATTACCATGAAAGATGGGATGGTTAAGGCGGGGTTTTCACGAGAGAGCTATGCCCTGGTTGCAAGCTAGCCTGGAGAAGAAGCACGAGGAGGATGTAAAGCGGTTTCAGTGGAAAGCAGGATCTTGGGACGGTGGTGACATCAAGCCTGGTCAAGGGGAAGCAAGTCAAGGACGACAACAAGTGGTGGTGATACATTATGTGTTTGAACTAGATTTTAGTTTCTAGTTTATTATGTGTGTGATACATTTAGTTACTTCAATACAAAATTTCGACCAATTTAACTTGTTGATGTATTTCTTGACAATTATAATATAATCGAGCACTACAAAAATATTTTGTAGTGCGCATGAGCATGATCAGTAAATATAACTGAACACTAGAAACTTTAAGGCACTCCATATAAAGGAGTAGATTAATATAGAAGGTTCACCAGAGACACCACGGATATATTGTCTTACATGCCACACACAGGTAATAATTAACTAGTACTAAATAAAAGCAGGGGCTGCAGCAGGGAGGTCGGACACGGAGACGCCTGGCGAGGCGGGGTTTATCGGGAGGAGGCAACGGCCCTAGTCGATGGGATCTGACAGTCTGACATACTCCGGAGAATTTTCCCGTAGAACTGCGTGCAGCCAAGGTAATCGGCCTATGCCTTACGCCTCCGCCCTCCCAACGCCCTCCGCGTCTTTGGATCATCTGTTGAGGTCCACGTTGATTGCTACGCCAAGGAATGGGCAAAAGCAGTCTCCCCTACGGTGAAGCGGATTAGCCCACACCGTAACCGCCTCGGCGTGGCGGCTCTTGTTGTCCCTGGATACCTTGCTATCGTCCACTTCATCATCATCCTCCTGTTGATTTTAAGAACATAACTTAGAACTCATACATATGATTGAATTGTATTACAACTCAGAATTGACAACATGTATATGTAGACAATATATCCGTGGATATCAAAGATAAAACATCTCAGCAATAGTTTGATCGGTTCATATATCATTTCATCTCAACACAATGACAAATAATTGCATCAGTGAATGTGGATAAAGATTCGGCCTCATAAGTTTCTTGAGGGGATGGAGTCCAGCGAACCAAGTAACAATTGCACAACTTATGTTGTTGTACATGCCCAGGTTCACTAACTCATCCTCAAAAAAAATCTTGACACCAATGTGTCTCTTTTGGGACAAATTTGAATCATTGGCCACACAATAAGAAATTGAAATGTAATCATACAAAACATTATTCAGGGATATATCATAGTCAGGTACAAAACAAGCTTCAATATTGTAATTATAAAAAAAAAAACCAAAACAATTAATCTTCAGTGTGCATGTTAAAAATACTTATGATCAAAACCATTCATATACATATGCATCATACCAATCATTAAAAGATCGTAAACAATTCAAGGATCATATATGTAGTTCCATATGAGAATAAATCTAGGATAATTGTTTTGGAGTTGAGTAGAGTACCAACAAACAAGTATATTGTTTGTGCATGCCTCAGTTCACCAACCCATCCCTAAAACACGACACCATCATATGTGTCTCCCTTGAACTCTTTTTGGGCAAATTTCAATCATCGGCCTCTGTGACAAACTAAAATGTAATTTTATACACTATGAATGCATGGAATAGGTAATTCAATATTCATAGTTCTATGAATGTAGGATAAAGATTGCAGCCTCATAAGTTTCTTCAGGGATGGAGTCAGCGAACCAAGTAACAATTTCACAACCTGTAATGTTATTGTACATCGCCCTAGGTTCACTAACTCATCCCTAAAAAAATCTGACACCAATGCGCCTGCCTCTCTTTTGGGACAAATTTGAATCATTGGCCACAATAAGAAATTGAAATGTAATCATACAAAACATTATTCCGGGATATACATAGTCAGGTACAAAAACAAGCCTCAATATTGTAATTCTAAATAAAAAACCAAACAATTAATCTGCAGGTGCATCTTAAAAATACTTATGATCAAAACCATTCATATACATATGCATCATATCAATCATTAAAAGATCAGAAAAAATTCAAGGATCATATATGTAGTTCCATATGAGAATAAATCTAGGGCCTCATAATTTGTTTCAGAGATGGAGTTGGCGAACCAAAGTACCAACAGCACAACCTATATTATTTGTGTGCATTGCTGCCTCAGGTTCACCAACCCATCCCTAAAACACGACACCATCATACGTGTCTCCTCTTGAACTCTTTTGGGGCTAATTTCAATCATCGGCCTCAGTGACAAACTAAAATGTAATTCTTATACACTATGAATGCATGGAATAGATAATTCGAATATCATAGTTCTATGAATGTAGAATAAATATTGCGGCCTCATAAGTTTACTCAGGGACGGCGTGAGTGAACCAAGTAACAATTGCACAGCCTATATTGTTGTTGTACATCGCCCCAGGTTCACTAACTCGTCCCTGAAAAAATCTAACACCAATGTGTTTGCCTCTCTTTTGGGGCAAATTTGAATCATTGGCCAAAATAAGAAATTGAAATGTAATCGTACAAAACATTATTTAGGGATATACATAGTCAGGTACAAAAACAAGCCTAAATATTGTAATTATAAATAAAAACCCAAACAATTAATCTTTAGGTGCATGTTAAAAATACTTATGATCAAAATCATTCATATACATATGCATCATACCAATCATTAAAAGATCAGAAACAATTCAAGGATCATATATGTAGTTCCATATGAGAATAAATCTAGGGCCTCATAATTTGTTCCAGAGATGGAGTTGGAGAACCAAAGTACCAACAACACAACCTATATTGTTTGTGTGCATTGCTGCCTCAGGTTCACCAACCCATCCCTAAAACACGACACCATCATACGTGTCTCCCCTTAAACTCTTTTGGGGCAAATTTCAATCATCGGCCACGGTGACAAACTAAAATGTAATTCTTATACACTAAATGCATGGAATAGGTAATTCGAATATCATAGTTCTATGAATGTAGAATAAAGATTAAGGCCTCATAAGTTTCTATAGGGACAACGTAAGTGAACCAAGTAACAATTGCACAGCCTATATTGTTCTTGTACATCGCCCCAGGTTCACTAACTCGTCCCTGAAAAAATCTGACACCAATGTGTCTGCCTCTCTTTTGGGGCAAATTTGAATCATTGGCCACAATAAGAAATTGAAATGTAATCATACAAAACATTATTCAGGGATATACTTAGTTAGGTACAAAACCAAGCCTAAATATTGTAATTATAAATAAAAACCAAACAATTAATCTGCAGGTACATGTTAAAAATACTTATGATCAAAACCATTCATATACATATGCATCATACCAATCATTAAAAGATCAGAAACAATTCAAGGATCATATATGTAGTTCCATATGAGAATAAATCAAGGGCCTCGTAATTTGTTTCAGAGATGGAGTTGGCGAACCAAAGTACCAACAACACAACCTATATTGTTTGTGTGCATTGCTGCCTCAGGTTCACCAACCCATCCCTAAAACACGACACCCATTCAGAGATGGGGTCATCGATGTAGATCACCGGATTGCCTCCACCAGCCCGCCATCCAGATCTACCATTGGCACCACGACATTGTCGGCCACGACGCTACTCGTGCCACGGCTACTGGCCGCTGGCGATGGTTACCACCGCTTGGCATGACGGCTACCAACTGCTGCTCGGCGGTGACGGCTACCACCTGATGCTCGGTGGCGACAGTTACTAGCTGGACGGATGAGTTCGCACCCTCGACGACATGGCGACGAGCGATGTTCGTGCCCGGAGAAGACGCCTCCGCCGCTGGCATCGACGAGCCATCTGCTGCGCTTTCAACTGCTTCACCTCCGGATCATCTCCACGCGACGCTTCATGGCGCACCAAGGAAGTGTAATCGCAAATGAGGGATCTTCACGCTTGGCATGTGTAGATTGGGGTCTTGGGACTAGACAGACTGGGGGTAAATGACACGAGCTCATGGAAGAAGAAGGTCGAGGGGGGTTATAAACACCGGACCGTTCGTAGTCCTCGAGTGGACACGTGTGGTGGGCGGGGGGCTACCATGATCTCCACCCTTTTTTTCGGTTCCCTTTTTTTTGAAACAGCCACGGTCTCCACTTTAGAGCTGCATTGAAAACACGCTCATGGCAGACCTCGATTCCACTGCATGCAAGTGGCCCGGCACTAATTTCTAGCAATGTTAGATCTACTCGAGGGGGGCCCATGACTCATAGAATTTACTAGCGGTAGGGCCCAGTTGGAAGTGAGATTGAGAGCGCTGTGTAAAAATGGGATATGTCTGATTAAAATCAAGTGGCAATAAATTGCAGCGTCCCGTCGACAACCGGGCACTCGATGACCCCGTTGCCATGTGCATGAGTTGTAGTAGCAGTAATAGGCTTTTAAGACTTGATTAAACTTGACATGACCGCTCGACGACTTTTTCCATGGACGGCATCGTGTTCCTTCCTGTAGAAGTCTCGCGGAGGGAGACATCTGTGCTGTCTCACGCCAGATGAAGGGCACGACGTAGTAACGATCATCGTTGGATCGCCAGAATCAACGATTGAAGACGATCCGGCGTGACAACTGTGACAACCAATCAGGGAGTAGCAGACAGGGTGAGCACAGGTTTGGGCTTCTATGAAAGATAGAGAGGGGGGGCCAAAACTAAGTAGTACCATATAAAACCAAGGGTAAAACTAAGTAGCATAAAAATGGAAAGTGTCTTGTACAATGAAATACATCGTGGAATACATCAAATTATGCCAAGATAGATCCACTAGAGTTCATTGGATGTGTTTTCTTCTCATAAACCACACCCAGTGTCACTGCATGTCTATTCTTTTCATGAACCACATAAGGATCTACCAGTGTCATTGGATGTGTGTTCTTCTCATGAACCACACGTGGATACACCGATGTCATTACATGTTTGTTCCTCTAAACAAACCACATAAGGATCCACCAGTGTCATTGCGTGTCTGTTCTTTTCATGAACCACACCCATTGTCATTGCATGTGTGTTCTTCTAAACAAACCACACAAGGATCCACCCGTGTCATTGCCTGTCTGTTCTTTTCATGAACCACACCCAGTGTCATTGCATGTGTGTTCTTCTAAACAAACCACATAAGTCATTGCATGTCTGTTCTTTTCATGAACCACACCCGGTGTCATTGCATGTGTGTTCCTCTAGACAGACCACATAAGGATCGACCGGTGTCATTGCATGTTTGTTCCTCTAAACAAACCACATAAGGATCCACCAGTGTCATTGGATGTGTGTTCTTCTCATGAACCACACATGGATCCACCGGTGTCATTGCATGTCTGTTCCTCTAAACAAACCACATAAGGATCCACCAATGTCATTGCATGTCTGTTCTTTTCATGAACCACACACAGTGTCATTGCATGCGTGTTCTTTTCATTTACCACAGCTAGAGTCATTGCATGTCTGTTACTTCCATAAACCACACTTGGATCCACCGATATCATTGCATGTTTGTTCTTTTCATGAACCACAACCAGTGTCACTACATGTCAGTTCTTTTCATGAACCACATAAGGATCTACCAGTGTCATTGGATGTGTGTTCTTCTCATGAACCACACGTGGATCCACCAGTGTCATTGGATGTCTATTCCTCTAATCAAACCACATAAGGATCCACCAGTGTCATTGCATGTCTGTTCTTTTCATGAACCACACCTAGTGTCATTGCATGTGTGTTCTTCTAAACAAACCACATAAGGATCCACCAAATCATTGCATGTCTATTCTTTTCATGAACCACAAATAAGGATCCACCGGTGTCATTGCATGTCTGTTCTTTTCATGAACCACACCCAATGTCATTGCATGTATGTTCTTTTCATGAACCACATAAGGATCTACCAGTGTCATTGCATATCTGTTCTTTTCATGAACCACATAAGGATCCACCAGTGTCATTGCATGTCAGTTCTTTTCATGAACCACATAAGGATCCACCAGTGTCATTGCATGTCTATTCTTTTCATGAACCACACCCAGTGTCATTGCATGTATGTTCTTTTCATGAACCACACCCAGTGTCATTGCATATCTGTTATTTTTCATGAACCACACCCAGTGTCACTGCATGTCAGTTCTTTTCATGAACCACATAAGGATCTACCAGTGTCATCGGATGTGTGTTCTTCTCATGAACCACACGTGGATCCACCGGTGTCATTGCATGTCTGTTCCTCTAAACAAACCACATAAGGATCCACGAGTGTCATTGCATGTCTGTTCTTTTCATGAACTACACCCAGTGTCATTGAACGTGTGTTCTTCTAAACAATCCACATAAGGATCCACCAGTGTCATTGCATGTCTGTTCTTTTCATGAACCACATAAGGATCCACCAATGTCATTGCATGTTTGTTCGTTTCATGAACCACATAAGGATCCACCAGTGTCATTACATGTATGTTCTTTTCATGAACCACATAAGGATCCACTAGTGTCATTGCATGTCTGTTCTTTTCATGAACCACACCTAGTGGCATTGCATGTCTGTTATTTTTATGAACCACGCCCAGTGTCATTGCATGTCTGTTCTTTTCATGAACCACACCCAGTGTCACTGCATGTCAGTTCTTTTCATGAACCACATAAGGATCTACTAGTGTCATTGGATGTGTGTTCTTCTCATGAACCACACGTGGATCCACCGGTGTCATTGCATGTCATTCCTCTAAACAAACCACATAAGGATCCACGGTGTCATTGCATGTCTATTCATTTCATGAACCACACCAGTGTCATTGCATGTGTGTTCTTCTAAACAAACCAGATAAGGATCCACCAGTGTCATTGCATGTATGTTCTTTTCATGAACAACATAATGATCCACCAGTGTCATTGCATGTATGTTCTTTTCATGAACCACATAAGGATCCACCAGTGTAATTGCATGTCTGTTCTTTTCATGAACCACACCTAGTGTCATTGCATGTCTGTTCTTTTCATGAACCACAACCAGTGTCCTTTGCATGTACATTATTTTCCTGAACCACCTCACGATCCACATGTGTCATTGCATGTCTGTTCTTTTCATCAACCACACCCAGTGTCATTGCATGTCTGTTCTTTTCATGAACCACACCCAGTGTCACTGCATGTCTGTTATTTTCATGAACCACATAAGGACATACCAGTGTCATTGGGTGTGTGTTCTTCTCATGAACCACATGTGGATCCACCAGTGTCATTGCATGTCATTCCTCTAAACAAACCACATAAGGATCCACAGTGTCATTGTGTGTCATTCTTTTTCATGAACCACACCCATTGTTATTGCATGTGTGTTCTTCTAAACAAACCACATAAGGATCCACGGTGTCATTGCACATACATTCTTTTCATGAACCACACCCGGTGTCATTACATGTGTGTTCTTCTAAACAAACCACATAAGTCATTGCAAGTCATTCTTTTCATGAACCACACCGGTGTCATTGCATGTCTGTTCTTTTCATGAACCACACCCAATGTCCCGCATGTCATTCTTTTCATGAACCACATAAGGATCTACAGTGTCATTGGATGTGTGTTCTTCTCATGAACCACATGGATCCACTGGTGTCATTGCATGTCTGTTCCTCTAAACAAACCACATAAGGATTCACCAGTGTCATTGCATATCTGTTCTTTTCATGAACCACACCCAATGTCATTGCATGTGTGTTCTTCTAAACAAACCACATAAGGATCCACCAGTGTCATTGTATGTCTATTCTTTTCATGAACCACATAAGGATCCACCAGTGTTATTGCATGTATGTTCTTTTCATGAACCACATAAGGATCTACCAGTGTCATTGGATGTGTGTTCTTCTCATGAACCACACGTGGATCCACCGGTGTCATTGCATGTATGTTCCTCTAAACAAACCACATAAGGATCCACCAGTGTCATTGCGTGTCTGTTCTTTTCATGAACCACACCCAGTGTCATTGCATGTGTGTTCTTCTAAACAAACCACATAAGGATCCACCGGTGTCATTGCATGTATATTCTTTTCATGAACCACACCTAGTGTCATTGCATGTGTGTTCTTCTAAACAAACCACATAAGTCATTGCATGTCTGTTCTTTTCATGAACCACACCCGGTGTCATTGCATGTGTGTTCCTCTAGACAGACCACATAAGGATCCACCGATGTTATTGCATGTGTGTTCTTCTAAACAAACCACATAAGGATCCACCAGTGTCATTGCATGTCTGTTCTTTTCATGATCCACACCCAGTGTCATTGCATGCGTGTTCTTTTTATTAACCACAGCTAGAGTCATTGCATTTCTGTTACTTCCATAAACCACACATGGATGCACCGATGTCATTGCTTGTTTGTTCTTTTTATGAACCACACCCAGTGTCACTGCATGTCAGTTCTTTTCATGAACCACATAAGGATCCACCCACTGTCATTGGATGTGTGTTCTTCTCATGAACCACACGTGGATCCACCGGTCTCATTGCCCATTGCATGTTCGTTCCTCTAAAAAAACCACATAATGATCCACTAGTGCCATGTCTGTTCTTTTCATGAACCACACCCATTGTCATTGCATGTGTGTTCTTCTAAACAAACCACATAAGGATCCACCCGTGTCATTGCCTGTCTGTTCTTTTCATGAACCACACCCAGTGTCATTGCATGTGTGTTCTTCTAAACAAACCACATAAGTCATTGCATGTCTGTTCTTTTCATGAACCACACCCGGTGTCATTGCATGTGTGTTCCTCTAGACAGACCACATAAGGATCGACCGGTGTCATTGCATGTTTGTTCCTCTAAACAAACCACATAAGGATCCACCAGTGTCATTGGATGTGTGTTCTTCTCATGAACCACACATGGATCCACCGGTGTCATTGCATGTCTGTTCCTCTAAACAAACCACATAAGGATCCACCAATGTCATTGCATGTCTGTTCTTTTCATGAACCACACACAGTGTCATTGCATGCGTGTTCTTTTCATTTACCACAGCTAGAGTCATTGCATGTCTGTTACTTCCATAAACCACACTTGGATCCACCGATATCATTGCATGTTTGTTCTTTTCATGAACCACAACCAGTGTCACTACATGTCAGTTCTTTTCATGAACCACATAAGGATCCACCCAGTGTCATTGGATGTGTGTTCTTCTCATGAACCACACGTGGATCGACCGGTGTCATTGCATGTCTATTCCTCTAAACAAACCACATAAGGATCCACCAGTGTCATTGCATGTCTGTTCTTTTCATGAACCACACCTAGTGTCATTGCATGTGTGTTCTTTTAAACAAACCACATAAGGATCCACCAGCGTCATTGCATGTCTATTCTTTTCATGAACCACAAATAAGGATCCACCGGTGTCATTGCATGTCTGTTCTTTTCATGAACCACACACCCAATGTCATTGCATGTATGTTCTTTTCATGAACCACATAAGGATCTACCAGTGTCATTGCATATCTGTTCTTTTCATGAACCACATAAGGATCCACCAGTGTCATTGCATGTCAGTTCTTTTCATGAACCACATAAGGATCCACCAGTGTCATTGCATGTCTATTCTTTTCATGAACCACACCCAGTGTCATTGCATGTATGTTCTTTTCATGAACCACACCCAGTGTCATTGCATATCTGTTATTTTTCATGAACCACACCCAGTGTCACTGCATGTCAGTTCTTTTCATGAACCACATAAGGATCTACCAGTGTCATCGGATGTGTGTTCTTCTCATGAACCACACGTGGATCCACCGGTGTCATTGCATGTACATTCCTCTAAACATACCACATTAGGATCCACGATTTTCATTGCATGTCTGTTCTTTTCATGAACTACACCCAGTGTCATTGAACGTGTGTTCTTCTAAACAATCCACATAAGGATCCACCAGTGTCATTGCATGTCTGTTCTTTTCATGAACCACATAAGGATCCACCAATGTCATTGCATGTTTGTTCGTTTCATGAACCACATAAGGATCCACCAGTGTCATTACATGTATGTTCTTTTCATGAACCACATAAGGATCCACTAGTGTCATTGCATGTCTGTTCTTTTCATGAACCACACCTAGTGGCATTGCATGTCTGTTATTTTTATGAACCACGCCCAGTGTCATTGCATGTCTGTTCTTTTCATGAACCACACCCAGTGTCACTGCATGTCAGTTCTTTTCATGAACCACATAAGGATCTACTAGTGTCATTGGATGTGTGTTCTTCTCATGAACCACACGTGGATCCACCGGTGTCATTGCATGTCTGTTCCTCTAAACAAACCACATAAGGATCCACCAGTGTCATTGCATGTCTATTCATTTCATGAACCACACCAGTGTCATTGCATGTGTGTTCTTCTAAACAAACCAGATAAGGATCCACCAGTGTCATTGCATGTATGTTCTTTTCATGAACAACATAATGATCCACCAGTGTCATTGCATGTATGTTCTTTTCATGAACCACATAAGGATCCACCAGTGTAATTGCATGTCTGTTCTTTTCATGAACCACACCTAGTGTCATTGCATATACATTCTTTTCATGAACCACAACCAGTGTCACTGCATGTCTGTTATTTTCATGAACCACATAAGGATCTACCAGTGTCATTGCATGTCTGTTCTTTTCATCAACCACACCCAGTGTCATTGCATGTCTGTTCTTTTCATGAACCACACCCAGTGTCACTGCATGTCTGTTATTTTCATGAACCACATAAGGACATACCAGTGTCATTGGGTGTGTGTTCTTCTCATGAACCACATGTGGATCCACCAGTGTCATTGCATGTCTGTTCCTCTAAACAAACCACATAAGGATCCACCAGTGTCATTGTGTGTCTGTTCTTTTCATGAACCACACCCATTGTTATTGCATGTGTGTTCTTCTAAACAAACCACATAAGGATCCACCAGTGTCATTGCCTGTCTGTTCTTTTCATGAACCACACCCAGTGTCATTACATGTGTGTTCTTCTAAACAAACCACATAAGTCATTGCAAGTCTGTTCTTTTCATGAACCACACCCAGTGTCATTGCATGTCTGTTCTTTTCATGAACCACACCCAATGTCACTGCATGTCAGTTCTTTTCATGAACCACATAAGGATCTACCAGTGTCATTGGATGTGTGTTCTTCTCATGAACCACACATGGATCCACTGGTGTCATTGCATGTCTGTTCCTCTAAACAAACCACATAAGGATTCACCAGTGTCATTGCATATCTGTTCTTTTCATGAACCACACCCAATGTCATTGCATGTGTGTTCTTCTAAACAAACCACATAAGGATCCACCAGTGTCATTGTATGTCTATTCTTTTCATGAACCACATAAGGATCCACCAATGTTATTGCATGTATGTTCTTTTCATGAACCACATAAGGATCTACCAGTGTCATTGGATGTGTGTTCTTCTCATGAACCACACGTGGATCCACCGGTGTCATTGCATGTATGTTCCTCTAAACAAACCACATAAGGATCCACCAGTGTCATTGCGTGTCTGTTCTTTTCATGAACCACACCCAGTGTCATTGCATGTGTGTTCTTCTAAACAAACCACATAAGGATCCACCGGTGTCATTGCATGTATATTCTTTTCATGAACCACACCTAGTGTCATTGCATGTGTGTTCTTCTAAACAAACCACATAAGTCATTGCATGTCTGTTCTTTTCATGAACCACACCCGGTGTCATTGCATGTGTGTTCCTCTAGACAGACCACATAAGGATCCACCGATGTTATTGCATGTGTGTTCTTCTAAACAAACCACATAAGGATCCACCAGTGTCATTGCATGTCTGTTCTTTTCATGATCCACACCCAGTGTCATTGCATGCGTGTTCTTTTTATTAACCACAGCTAGAGTCATTGCATTTCTGTTACTTCCATAAACCACACATGGATGCACCGATGTCATTGCTTGTTTGTTCTTTTTATGAACCACACCCAGTGTCACTGCATGTCAGTTCTTTTCATGAACCACATAAGGATCCACCCACTGTCATTGGATGTGTATTCTTCTCATGAACCACACGTGGATCCACCGGTCTCATTGCCCATTGCATGTTCGTTCCTCTAAAAAAACCACATAATGATCCACTAGTGCCATATACATTCTTTTCATGAACCACACCCAGTGTCATTGCATGTGTGTTCTTCTAAACAAACCACATAAGGATCCACCAGGGTCATTGCATGTCTGTTCTTTTCATGAGCCACACATTAGGATCCATCAGTGTCATTGCATGTCTATTCTTTTCATGAACCACACCCAATGTCATTGCATGTCTATTCTTTTCATGAACCACATAAGGATCTACCAGTGTCATTGCATGTCCGTTCTTTTCATGAACCACATAAGGATCCACCAGTGTCATTGCATGTCTGTTCTTTTCATGAACCACATAAGGATCCACCAGTGTCATTGCATGTCTGTTCTTTTCATGAACCACACATTAGGATCCACCAGGGTCATTTCATGTCTATTCTTTTCATGAACCACACCTAATGGCATTGCATGTCTATTCTTTTCATGAACCACATAAGGATCCACCAATGTCATTGCATGTTTGTTCGTTTCATGAACCACATAAGGATCCACCAGTGTCATTACATGTATGTTCTTTTCATGAACCACATAAGGATCCACTAGTGTCATTGCATGTCTGTTCTTTTCATGAACCACACCTAGTGGCATTGCATGTCTGTTATTTTTATGAACCACGCCCAGTGTCATTGCATGTCTGTTCTTTTCATGAACCACACCCAGTGTCACTGCATGTCAGTTCTTTTCATGAACCACATAAGGATCTACTAGTGTCATTGGATGTGTGTTCTTCTTATGAACCACACGTGGATCCACCGGTGTCATTGCATGTCTGTTCCTCTAAACAAACCACATAAGGATCCACCAGTGTCATTGCATGTCTATTCATTTCATGAACCACACCCAGTGTCATTGCATGTGTGTTCTTCTAAACAAACCAGATAAGGATCCACCAGTGTCATTGCATGTATGTTCTTTTCATGAACAACATAATGATCCACCAGTGTCATTGCATGTATGTTCTTTTCATGAACCACATAAGGATCCACCAGTGTCATTGCATGTCTGTTCTTTTCATGAACCACACCTAGTGTCATTGCATGTCTGTTCTTTTCATGAACCACAACCAGTGTCACTGCATGTCTGTTATTTTCATGAACCACATAAGGATCTACCAGTGTCATTGCATGTCTGTTCTTTTCATCAACCACACCCAGTGTCATTGCATGTCTGTTCTTTTCATGAACCACACCCAGTGTCACTGCATGTCTGTTATTTTCATGAACCACATAAGGACATACCAGTGTCATTGGGTGTGTGTTCTTCTCATGAACCACATGTGGATCCACCAGTGTCATTGCATGTCTGTTCCTCTAAACAAACCACATAAGGATCCACCAGTGTCATTGTGTGTCTGTTCTTTTCATGAACCACACCCATTGTTATTGCATGTGTGTTCTTCTAAACAAACCACATAAGGATCCACCAGTGTCATTGCCTGTCTGTTCTTTTCATGAACCACACCCAGTGTCATTACATGTGTGTTCTTCTAAACAAACCACATAAGTCATTGCAAGTCTGTTCTTTTCATGAACCACACCCAGTGTCATTGCATGTCTGTTCTTTTCATGAACCACACCCAATGTCACTGCATGTCAGTTCTTTTCATGAACCACATAAGGATCTACCAGTGTCATTGGATGTGTGTTCTTCTCATGAACCACACATGGATCCACTGGTGTCATTGCATGTCTGTTCCTCTAAACAAACCACATAAGGATTCACCAGTGTCATTGCATATCTGTTCTTTTCATGAACCACACCCAATGTCATTGCATGTGTGTTCTTCTAAACAAACCACATAAGGATCCACCAGTGTCATTGTATGTCTATTCTTTTCATGAACCACATAAGGATCCACCAATGTTATTGCATGTATGTTCTTTTCATGAACCACATAAGGATCTACCAGTGTCATTGGATGTGTGTTCTTCTCATGAACCACACGTGGATCCACCGGTGTCATTGCATGTATGTTCCTCTAAACAAACCACATAAGGATCCACCAGTGTCATTGCGTTATACATTCTTTTCATGAACCACACCCAGTGTCATTGCATGTGTGTTCTTCTAAACAAACCACATAAGGATCCACCGGTGTCATTGCATGTATATTCTTTTCATGAACCACACCTAGTGTCATTGCATGTGTGTTCTTCTAAACAAACCACATAAGTCATTGCATGTCTGTTCTTTTCATGAACCACACCCGGTGTCATTGCATGTGTGTTCTCTAGGCAGACCACATAAGGATCCACCGATGTTATTGCATGTGTGTTCTTCTAAACAAACCACATAAGGATCCACCAGTGTCATTGCATGTCTGTTCTTTTCATGATCCACACCCAGTGTCATTGCATGCGTGTTCTTTTTATTAACCACAGCTAGAGTCATTGCATTTCTGTTACTTCCATAAACCACACATGGATGCACCGATGTCATTGCTTGTTTGTTCTTTTTATGAACCACACCGGTGTCCTTTGCATGTCAGTTCTTTTCATGAACCACATAAGGATCCACCCACTGTCATTGGATGTGTGTTCTTCTCATGAACCACACGTGGATCCACCGGTCTCATTGCCCATTGCATGTTCGTTCCTCTAAAAAAACCACATAATGATCCACTAGTGCCATGTCTGTTCTTTTCATGAACCACACCCAGTGTCATTGCATGTGTGTTCTTCTAAACAAACCACATAAGGATCCACCAGGGTCATTGCATGTCTGTTCTTTTCATGAGCCACACATTAGGATCCATCAGTGTCATTGCATGTCTATTCTTTTCATGAACCACACCCAATGTCATTGCATGTCTATTCTTTTCATGAACCACATAAGGATCTACCAGTGTCATTGCATGTCCGTTCTTTTCATGAACCACATAAGGATCCACCAGTGTCATTGCATGTCTGTTCTTTTCATGAACCACATAAGGATCCACCAGTGTCATTGCATGTCTGTTCTTTTCATGAACCACACATTAGGATCCACCAGGGTCATTGCATGTCTATTCTTTTCATGAACCACACCTAATGGCATTGCATGTCTATTCTTTTCATGAACCACATAAGGATCCACCAATGTCATTGCATGTTTGTTCGTTTCATGAACCACATAAGGATCCACCAGTGTCATTACATGTATGTTCTTTTCATGAACCACATAAGGATCCACTAGTGTCATTGCATGTCTGTTCTTTTCATGAACCACACCTAGTGGCATTGCATGTCTGTTATTTTTATGAACCACGCCCAGTGTCATTGCATGTCTGTTCTTTTCATGAACCACACCCAGTGTCACTGCATGTCAGTTCTTTTCATGAACCACATAAGGATCTACTAGTGTCATTGGATGTGTGTTCTTCTTATGAACCACGTGGATCCACCGGTGTCATTGCATGTACATTCCTCTAAACAAACCACATAAGGATCCACCAGTGTCATTGCATGTCTATTCATTTCATGAACCACACCAGTGTCATTGCATGTGTGTTCTTCTAAACAAACCAGATAAGGATCCACCAGTGTCATTGCATGTATGTTCTTTTCATGAACAACATAATGATCCACCAGTGTCATTGCATGTATGTTCTTTTCATGAACCACATAAGGATCCACCAGTGTCATTGCATGTCTGTTCTTTTCATGAACCACACCTAGTGTCATTGCATGTCATTCTTTTCATGAACCACAACCGGTGTCCTTTGCATGTACATTATTTTCATGAACCACATAAGGATCTACCAGTGTCATTGCATGTCTGTTCTTTTCATCAACCACACCCAGTGTCATTGCATGTCTGTTCTTTTCATGAACCACACCCAGTGTCACTGCATGTCTGTTATTTTCATGAACCACATAAGGACATACCAGTGTCATTGGGTGTGTGTTCTTCTCATGAACCACATGTGGATCCACCAGTGTCATTGCATGTCTGTTCCTCTAAACAAACCACATAAGGATCCACCAGTGTCAGTGCGTGTCTGTTCTTTCCATGAACCACACCCATTGTTATTGCATGTGTGTTCTTCTAAACAAACCACATAAGGATCCACCAGTGTCATTGCACATCATTCTTTTCATGAACCACACCCAGTGTCATTACATGTGTGTTCTTCTAAACAAACCACATAAGTCATTGCAAGTCTGTTCTTTTCATGAACCACACCCAGTGTCATTGCATGTCTGTTCTTTTCATGAACCACACCCAGTGTCACTGCATGTCAGTTCTTTTCATGAACCACATAAGGATCTACCAGTGTCATTGGATGTGTGTTCTTCTCATGAACCACACATGGATCCACTGGTGTCATTGCATGTCTGTTCCTCTAAACAAACCACATAAGGATCCACCAGTGTCATTGCATATCTGTTCTTTTCATGAACCACACCCAATGTCATTGCATGTGTGTTCTTCTAAACAAACCACATAAGGATCCACCAGTGTCATTGTATGTCTATTCTTTTCATGAACCACATAAGGATCCACCAGTGTTATTGCATGTCTGTTCTTTTCATGAACCACATAAGGATCTACCAGTGTCATTGGATGTGTGTTCTTCTCATGAACCACACGTGGATCCACCGGTGTCATTGCATGTATGTTCCTCTAAACAAACCACATAAGGATCCACCAGTGTCATTGAGTGTCTGTTCTTTTCATGAACCACACCCAGTGTCATTGCATGTGTGTTCTTCTAAACAAACCACATAAGGATCCACCGGTGTCATTGCATGTCTATTCTTTTCATGAACCACACCTAGTGTCATTTCATGTGTGTTCTTCTAAACAAACCACATAAGTCATTGCATGTCTGTTCTTTTCATGAACCACACCCGGTGTCATTGCATGTGTGTTCCTCTAGACAGACCACATAAGGATCCACCGATGTTATTGCATGTGTGTTCTTCTAAACAAACCACATAAGGATCCACCAGTGTCATTGCATGTCTGTTCTTTTCATGAACCACACCCAGTGTCATTGCATGCGTGTTATTTTTATTAACCACAGCTAGAGTCATTGCATTTCTGTTACTTCCATAAACCACACATGGATGCACCGATGTCATTGCTTGTTTGTTCTTTTTATGAACCACACCGAGTGTCACTGCATGTCAGTTCTTTTCATGAACCACATAAGGATCCACCCACTGTCATTGGATGTGTGTTCTTATCATGAACCACACGTGGATCCACCGGTCTCATTGCCCATTGCATGTTCGTTCCTCTAAACAAACCACATAATGATCCACTAGTGCCATGTCTGTTCTTTTCATGAACCACACCCAGTGTCATTGCATGTGTGTTCTTCTAAACAAACCACATAAGGATCCACCAGGGTCATTGCATGTCTGTTCTTTTCATGAGCCACACATTAGGATCCATCAGTGTCATTGCATGTCTATTCTTTTCATGAACCACACCCAATGTCATTGCATGTCTATTCTTTTCATGAACCACATAAGGATCTACCAGTGTCATTGCATGTCCGTTCTTTTCATGAACCACATAAGGATCCACCAGTGTCATTGCATGTCTGTTCTTTTCATGAACCACATAAGGATCCACCAGTGTTATTGCATGTCTGTTCTTTTCATGAACCACACCCAGTGTCAGTGCGTGTCTGTTCTTTTCATGAACCACACCCAGTGTCATTGCATGTGTGTTCTTCTAAACAAACCACATAAGGATCCACCGGTGTCATTGCCTGTCTATTCTTTTCATGAACCACACCCAGTGTCATTGCATATGTGTTCTTCTAAACAAACGACATAAGTCATTGCATGTCTGTTCTTTTCATTAACCACACCCGGTGTCATTGCATGTGTGTTCCTCTAGACAGACAACATAAGGATCCACCAGTGTCATTGCATGTCTGTTCCTCTAAACAAACCACATAAGGATCCACCAGTGTAATTGGATGTGTGTTCTTCTCATGAACCACACATGAATCCACCAGTGTTATTGCATGTATGTTCCTCTAAACAAACCACATAAGGATCCACCAGTGTCATTGCATGTCTGCTCTTTTCATGAACCACACCCTGTGTCATTGCATGCGTGTTCTTTTTGTTAACCACAGCTAGAGTCATTGCATGTCTGTTACTTCCATAAACCACACATGGATGCACCGATGTCATTGCATGTTTGTTCTTTTCATGAACCACACCCAGTGTCACCGCATGTCAGTTCTATTCATGATCCACATAAGGATCCACCCACTATCACTGGATGTGAGTTCTTCTCATGAACCACACGTGGATCCACCCGTGTCATTGCCCTTTGCATGTCTGTTCCTCTAAACAAACCACATAATGATCCACTAGTGTCATTGCATGTCTGTTCTTTTCATGAACCACACCTAGTGTCATTGCATGTGTGTTCTTCTAAACAAACCACATAAGGATCCACCAGGGCTATTGCATGTCTGTTCTTTTCATGAACCACACATTAGGATCCACCAGTGTCATTGTATGTCTATTCTTTTCATGAACCACACCCAATGGCATTGCATGTCTATTCTTTTCATGAACCACATAAGGATCTACCAGTGTCATTGCATGTCTGTTCTTTTCATGAACCACATAAGGATCCACCAGTGTTATTGCATGTCTGTTCTTTTCATGAACCACACCCAGTGTCAGTGCGTGTCTGTTCTTTTCATGAACCACACCCAGTGTCATTGCATGTGTGTTCTTCTAAACAAACCACATAAGGATCCACCGGTGTCATTGCCTGTCTATTCTTTTCATGAACCACACCCAGTGTCATTGCATGTGTGTTATTCTAAACAAACCACATAAGTCATTGCATGTCTGTTCTTTTCATGAACCACACCCGGTGTCATTGCAAGTGTGTTCCTCTAGACAGACAACATAAGGATCCACCGGTGTCATTGCATGTCTGTTCCTCTAAACAAACCACATAAGGATCCACCAGTGTAATTGGATGTGTGTTCTTCTCATGAACCATACATGAATCCACCAGTGTCATTGCATGTATGTTCCTCTAAACAAACCACATAAGGATCCACCAGTGTCATTGCATGTCTGCTCTTTTCATGAACCACACCCAGTGTCATTGCATGCGTGTTCTTTTTGTTAACCACAGCTAGAGTCATTGCATGTCTATTACTTCCATAAACCACACATGGATGCACCGATGTCATTACATGTTTGTTCTTTTCATGAACCACACCCAGTGTCACCGCATGTCAGTTCTATTCATGAACCACATAAGGATCCACCCACTATCACTGGATGTGAGTTCTTCTCATGAACCACACGTGGATCCACCGTGTCATTGCCCATTGCATATACATTCCTCTAAACAAACCACATAATGATCCACTAGTGTCATTGCATGTACATTCTTTTCATGAACCACACCCAGTGTCATTGCATGTGTGTTCTTCTAAACAAACCAAATAAGGATCCACAGGCCATTGCATATACATTCTTTTCATGAACCACACATTAGGATCCACCAGTGTCATTGTATGTCTATTCTTTTCATGAACCACACCCAATGGCATTGCATGTCTATTCTTTTCATGAACCACATAAGGATCTACCAGTGTCATTGCATGTCTGTTCTTTTCATGAACCACATAAGGATCCACTAGTGTCATTGCATGTCTGTTCTTTTCATGAACCACACCCAGTGTCACTGCATGTCTGTTCTTTTCATGAACCACATAAGGATCTACCAGTGTTATTGCATGTCTGTTCTTTTCATGAACCACATAAGGATCCACCAGTGTCATTGCATGTCTATTCTTTTCATGAACCAAATAACGATCCACCAGTGCCATTGCATGTCTGTTCTTTTCATGAACCACACTCAGTGTTATTGCATGTGTGTTTTTCTAAACAAACCACATAAGGATCCACCAGTCTCATTGTATGTATGTTCTTTTCATGAACCACATAAAGATCCACCAGTGTCATTGCATGTGCATTCTTTTCATGAACCACATAAGGATCCACCGTGTCATTGCATTGTTCTTTTCATGAACCACACGGTGTACATTCATTTTTTTCATGAACCACACCGGTGTCCTGCATGTCTATTCTTTTCATGAACCACATAAGGGTCTACCAGTGTCATTGGATGTGTGTTCTTCTCATGAACCACACGTGGATCCACCGGTGTCATTGCATGTCTATTCCTCTAAACAAACCACATAAGGATCCACCGATTAAGTGCGTGTCTATTTTTTTCATGAACCACACCCAGTGTCATTGCATGTGTGTTCTTCTAAACAAACCACATAAGGATCCACCGGTGTCATTGCACATCTATTCTTTTCATGAACCACACGGTGTCATTGCATGTGTGTTCTTCTAAACAAACCACATAAGTCATTGCATGTACATTCTTTTCATGAACCACACCGGTTTCCTTGCATGTGTGTTCCTATAGACATACCACATAAGGATCCACCGGTGTCATTGCATGTCTATTCCTCTAAACAAACCACATAAGGCTCCACCAGTGTAATTGGATGTGTGTTCTTCTCATGAACCACATGGATCCACCGGTGTCATTGCATGTATGTTCCTCTAAACAAACCACATAAGGATCCACAGTGTCATTGCGTGTACATTCTTTTCATGAACCACACCGGTGTCATTGCATGTGTGTTCTTCTAAACAAACCACATAAGGATCCACGGGTGTCATTGCTGTCTATTCTTTTCATGAACTACACGAGTGTCATTGCATGTGTGTTCTTCTAAACAAACCACATAAGTCATTGCATACATTCTTTTCATGAACCACCCGGTGTCCTTGCATGTGTGTTCCTCTAGACAGACCACATAAGGATCCACCGGTGTAATTGCATGTCTGTTCCTCTAAACAATCCACATAAGGATCCACAGTGTAATTGGATGTGTGTTCTTCTCATGAACCACACATGGATCCACAGTGTCATTGCATGTATGTTCCTCTAAACAAACCACATAAGGATCCACCAGGTGTCATTGCATATACATTCTTTTTTATGAACCACACCCAGTGTCATTGCATGCGTGTTCTTTTATTAACCACAGCTAGAGTCATTGCATATGTTACTTCCATAAACCACAGATGGATGCACGATGTCATTGCATGTTTGTTCTTTTCATGAACCACACCAGTGTCACTTTGCATGTCGATTCTTTTCATGAACCACATAAGGATCCACCCATCCTTTGGATGTGTGTTCTTCTCATGACCCCACGTGGATCCACCGGTGTCATTTCCCATTGCATGTCTGTTCCTCTAAACAAACCACATAATGATCCACTAGTGTCATTGCATGTCTGTTCGTTTCATGAACCACACCAAGAGTCAAAGCATGTCTGTTCTTCTATACAAAACACATAAGGATCCACGAGGGCCATTGCATATACATTCTTTTCATGAACCACATTAGGATCCACCAGGGTCATTGCATGTCTATTCTTTTCATGAACCACACCTAATGGCATTGCATGTCTATTCTTTTCATGAACCACATAAGGATCTACCAGTGTCATTGCATGTCTGTTCTTTTCATGAACCACATAAGGATCCACCAGTGTCTTTGCATGTCTGTTCTTTTCATGAACCACATAAGGATCCACCAGTGTCATTGCATGTCTGTTCTTTTCATGAACCACACCCAGTGTCAGTGCATGTCTGTTCTTTTCATGAACCACACCCAGTGTCAGTGCATGTCTGTTCTTTTCATGAACCACACCCAGTGTCACTGCATGTCTGTTCTTTTCATGAACCACATAAGGATCTACCAGTGTCATTGCATGTCTGTTCTTTTCATGAACCATATAAGGATCCACCAGTGTCATTGCATGTCTATTCTTTTCATGAACCACATAACGATCCACCAGTGCCATTGCATGTCTGTTCTTTTCATGAACCACACCCAGTGTTATTGCATGTGTGTTCTTCTAAACAAACCACATAAGGATCCACCAGTCTCATTGTAGGTATGTTCTTTTCATGAACCACATAAGGATCCACCATTGTCATTGCATGTCTGTTCTTTTCATGAACCACATAAGGATCCACCAGTGTCAATGCATGTTTGTTCTTTTCATGAACCACACCCAGTGTCAGTGCATGTCTGTTCTTTTCGTGAACCACATAAGGATCTACCAGTGTCATTGGATGTGTGTTCTTCTCATGAACCACACGTGGATCCACCGGTGTCATTGCATGTCTGTTCCTCTCAACAAACCACATAAGGATCCACCAGTGTCAATGCGTGTCTGTTCTTTTCATGAACCACACCCAGTGTCATTGCATGTGTGTTCTTCTAAACAAACCACATAAGGATCCACTGGTGTCATTGCCTGTCTATTCTTTTCATGAACCACACCCAGTTTCATTGCATGTGTGTTCTTCTAAACAAACCACATAAGTCATTGCATGTCTGTTCTTTTCATGAACCACACCCGGTGTCATTGCATGTGTGTTCCTCTAGACAGACCACATCAGGATCCACCGGTGTCATTGCATGTCTGTTCCTCTAAACAAACCACATAAGGATCCACCAGTGTCATTAGATGTGTGTTCTTCTCATGAACCACACATAGATCCACCAGTGTCATTGCATGTATGTTCCTCTAAACAAGCCACATAAGGATCCACCAGTGTCATTGCATGTCTGTTATTTTCATGAACCACACCCAGTGTCATTGCATGTGTGTTCTTTTTATTAACCACAGCTAGAGTCATTGCATGTCTGTTACTTCCATAAACCACACATGGATGCACCGATATTATTGCATGTTTGTTCTTTTCATGAACCACACCCAGTGTCACTGCATGTCAGTTCTTTTCATGAACCACATAAGGATCCACCCACTGTCATTGGATGTGTGTTCTTCTCATGAACCACACGCGGATCCACCGGTGTCATTGCCCATTGTATGTCTGTTCCTCTAAACAAACCACATAATGATCCACTAGTGTCATTGCATGTCTGTTCTTTTCATGAACTACACCCAATGTCATTGCATGTGTGTTCTTCTAAACAAACCACATAAGGATCCACCAGGGCCATTGCATGTCTGTTCTTTTCATGAACCACACATTAGGATCCACCAGGGTCATTGCATGTCTATTCTTTAAATGAACCACACCCAATGGCATTGCATGTCTATTCTTTTCATGAACCACATAAGGATCTACCAGTGTCATTGCATGTCCTTTCTTTTCATGAACCACATAAGGATCCACCAGTGTCATTGCATGTCTGTTCTTTTCATGAACCACATAAGGATCCACCAGTGTCATTGCATGTCTGTTCTTTTCATGAACCACACCCAGTGTCAGTGCATGTCTGTTCTTTTCATGAACCACACCCAGTGTCGCTGCATGTGTGTTCTTTTCATGAACCACATAAGGATCTACCAGTGACATTGCATGTATGTTCTTTTCATGAACCACATAAGGATCCACCTGTGTCATTGCATGTCTATTCTTTTCATGAACCACATAACGATCCACCAGTGCCATTGCATGTCTGTTCTTTTCATGAACCACACCCAGTGTTATTGCATGTGTGTTCTTCTAAACAAACCACATAAGGATCCACCAGTCTCGTTGTATGTATGTTCTTTTCATGAACCACATAAGGATTCACCAGTGTCATTGCATGTCTATTCTTTTCATGAACCACACCTAATGGCATTGCATGTCTATTCTTTTCATGAACCACATAAGGATCTACCAGTGTCATTGCATGTCTGTTCTTTTCATGAACCACATAAGGATCCACCAGTGTCTTTGCATGTCTGTTCTTTTCATGAACCACATAAGGATCCACCAGTGTCATTGCATGTCTGTTCTTTTCATGAACCACACCCAGTGTCGATTGCATGTACATTCTTTTCATGAACCACACCCGGTGTCCTTTGCATGTCTGTTCTTTTCATGAACCACATAAGGATCTACCGGTGTCATTGCATACATTCTTTTCATGAACCATATAAGGATCCACAGTGTCATTGCATGTCTTTTCTTTTCATGAACCACATAACGATCCACGGTGCCATTGCATATGCATTCTTTTCATGAACCACACCCAGTGTTATTGCATGTGTGTTCTTCTAAACAAACCACATAAGGATCCACCAGTCTCATTGTAGGTATGTTCTTTTCATGAACCACATAAGGATCCACCATTGTCATTGCATGTCTGTTCTTTTCATGAACCACATAAGGATCCACCAGTGTCAATGCATGTTTGTTCTTTTCATGAACCACACCCAGTGTCAGTGCATGTCTGTTCTTTTCGTGAACCACATAAGGATCTACCAGTGTCATTGGATGTGTGTTCTTCTCATGAACCACACGTGGATCCACCGGTGTCATTGCATGTCTGTTCCTCTCAACAAACCACATAAGGATCCACCAGTGTCAATGCGTGTCTGTTCTTTTCATGAACCACACCCAGTGTCATTGCATGTGTGTTCTTCTAAACAAACCACATAAGGATCCACTGGTGTCATTGCCTGTCTATTCTTTTCATGAACCACACCCAGTTTCATTGCATGTGTGTTCTTCTAAACAAACCACATAAGTCATTGCATGTCATTCTTTTCATGAACCACACCGGTGTCATTGCATGTGTGTTCTTCTAAACAAACCACATAAGGATCCACGGGGTCATTGCATATACATTCTTTTCATGAGCCACACATTAGGATCCATCAGTGTCATTGCATGTCTATTCTTTTCATGAACCACACCCAATGTCATTGCATGTCTATTCTTTTCATGAACCACATAAGGATCTACCAGTGTCATTGCATGTCCGTTCTTTTCATGAACCACATAAGGATCCACCAGTGTCATTGCATATACATTCTTTTCATGAACCATAAGGATCCACCAGGTGTTATTGCATGTCTGTTCTTTTCATGAACCACACCCAGTGTCGGTGCATGCGTACATGTTCTTTTCATGAACCACACCCAGTGTCATTGCATGTGTGTTCTTCTAAACAAACCACATAAGGATCCACCGGTGTCATTGCCTGTCTATTCTTTTCATGAACCACACCCAGTGTCATTGCATGTGTGTTCTTCTAAACAAACGACATAAGTCATTGCATGTCTGTTCTTTTCATTAACCACACCCGGTGTCATTGCATGTGTGTTCCTCTAGACAGACAACATAAGGATCCACCAGTGTCATTGCATGTCTGTTCCTCTAAACAAACCACATAAGGATCCACCAGTGTAATTGGATGTGTGTTGTTCTCATGAACCACACATGAATCCACCAGTGTTATTGCATGTATGTTCCTCTAAACAAACCACATAAGGATCCACCAGTGTCATTGCATGTCTGCTCTTTTCATGAACCACACCCTGTGTCATTGCATGCGTGTTCTTTTTGTTAACCACAGCTAGAGTCATTGCATGTCTGTTACTTCCATAAACCACACATGGATGCACCGATGTCATTGCATGTTTGTTCTTTTCATGAACCACACCCAGTGTCACCGCATGTCAGTTCTATTCATGATCCACATAAGGATCCACCCACTATCACTGGATGTGAGTTCTTCTCATGAACCACACGTGGATCCACCCGTGTCATTGCCCATTGCATGTCTGTTCCTCTAAACAAACCACATAATGATCCACTAGTGTCATTGCATGTCTGTTCTTTTCATGAACCACACCCAGTGTCATTGCATGTGTGTTCTTCTAAACAAACCACATAAGGATCCACCAGGGCCATTGCATGTCTGTTCTTTTCATGAACCACACATTAGGATCCACCAGTGTCATTGTATGTCTATTCTTTTCATGAACCACACCCAATGGCATTGCATGTCTATTCTTTTCATGAACCACATAAGGATCTACCAGTGTCATTGCATGTCTGTTCTTTTCATGAACCACATAAGGATCCACCAGTGTTATTGCATGTCTGTTCTTTTCATGAACCACACCGAGGTCGGTCGCGTGTGCATTCTTTTCATGAACCACACCCAGTGTCATTGCATGTGTGTTCTTCTAAACAAACCACATAAGGATCCACCGGTGTTATTGCCTGTCTATTCTTTTCATGAACCACACCCAGTGTCATTGCATGTGTGTTCTTCTAAACAAACCACATAAGTCATTGCATGTCTGTTCTTTTCATGAACCACACCCGGTGTCATTGCAAGTGTGTTCCTCTAGACAGACAACATAAGGATCCACCGGTGTCATTGCATGTCTGTTCCTCTAAACAAACCACATAAGGATCCACCAGTGTAATTGGATGTGTGTTCTTCTCATGAACCATACATGAATCCACCAGTGTCATTGCATGTATGTTCCTCTAAACAAACCACATAAGGATCCACCAGTGTCATTGCATGTCTGCTCTTTTCATGAACCACACCCAGTGTCATTGCATGCGTGTTCTTTTTGTTAACCACAGCTAGAGTCATTGAATGTCTATTACTTCCATAAACCACACATGGATGCACCGATGTCATTACATGTTTGTTCTTTTCATGAACCACACCCAGTGTCACCGCATGTCAGTTCTATTCATGAACCACATAAGGATCCACCCACTATCACTGGATGTGAGTTCTTCTCATGAACCACACGTGGATCCACCCGTGTCATTGCCCATTGCATGTCTGTTCCTCTAAACAAACCACATAATGATCCACTAGTGTCATTGCATGTCTGTTCTTTTCATGAACCACACATTAGGATCCACCAGTGTCATTGTATGTCTATTCTTTTCATGAACCACACCCAATGGCATTGCATGTCTATTCTTTTCATGAACCACATAAGGATCTACCAGTGTCATTGCATGTCTGTTCTTTTCATGAACCACATAAGGATCCACTAGTGTCATTGCATGTCTGTTCTTTTCATGAACCACACCCGGTGTCCTGCATATACATTCTTTTCATGAACCACATAAGGATCTACCAGTGTTATTGCATGTCTGTTCTTTTCATGAACCACATAAGGATCCACCAGTGTCATTGCATGTCTATTCTTTTCATGAACCAAATAACGATCCACCAGTGCCATTGCATGTCTGTTCTTTTCATGAACCACACTCAGTGTTATTGCATGTGTGTTCTTCTAAACAAACCACATAAGGATCCACCAGTCTCATTGTATGTATGTTCTTTTCATGAACCACATAAAGATCCACCAGTGTCATTGCATGTCTGTTCTTTTCATGAACCACATAAGGATCCACCAGTGTCATTGCATGGCTGTTCTTTTCATGAACCACACCGAGTGTCAGTGCATGTCTGTTCTTTTCATGAACCACACCCAGTGTCACTGCATGTTTATTCTTTTCATGAACCACATAAGGGTCTACCAGTGTCATTGGATGTGTGTTCTTCTCATGAACCACACGTGGATCCACCGGTGTCATTGCATGTCTATTCCTCTAAACAAACCACATAAGGATCCACCAGTGTCAGTGCGTGTCTATTTTTTTCATGAACCACACCCAGTGTCATTGCATGTGTGTTCTTCTAAACAAACCACATAAGGATCCACCGGTGTCATTGCCTGTCTATTCTTTTCATGAACCACACCCAGTGTCATTGCATGTGTGTTCTTCTAAACAAACCACATAAGTCATTGCATGTCTGTTCTTTTCATGAACCACACCCGGTTTCCTTGCATGTGTGTTCCTCTAGACAGACCACATAAGGATCCACCGGTGTCATTGCATGTCTATTCCTCTAAACAAACCACATAAGGATCCACCAGTGTAATTGGATGTGTGTTCTTCTCATGAACCACACATGGATCCACCAGTGTCATTGCATGTATGTTCCTCTAAACAAACCACATAAGGATCCACCAGTGTCATTGCGTGTCTGTTCTTTTCATGAACCACACCCAGTGTCATTGCATGTGTGTTCTTCTAAACAAACCACATAGGATCCACCGGTGTCATTGCCTGTCTATTCTTTTCATGAACTACACCCAGTGTCATTGCATGTGTGTTCTTCTAAACAAACCACATAAGTCATTGCATGTCTGTTCTTTTCATGAACCACACCCGGTGTCCTTGCATGTGTGTTCCTCTAGACAGACCACATAAGGATCCACCGGTGTAATTGCATGTCTGTTCCTCTAAACAATCCACATAAGGATCCACCAGTGTAATTGGATGTGTGTTCTTCTCATGAACCACACATGGATCCACCAGTGTCATTGCATGTATGTTCCTCTAAACAAACCACATAAGGATCCACCAGTGTCATTGCATGTCTGTTCTTTTCATGAACCACACCCAGTGTCATTGCATGCGTGTTCTTTTTATTAACCACAGCTAGAGTCATTGCATGTCTGTTACTTCCATAAACCACAGATGGATGCACCGATGTCATTGCATGTTTGTTCTTTTCATGAACCACACCCAGTGTCACTGCATGTCAGTTCTTTTCATGAACCACATAAGGATCCACCCACTGTCACTGGATGTGTGTTCTTCTCATGACCCACACGTGGATCCACCGGTGTCATTTCCCATTGCATGTCTGTTCCTCTAAACAAACCACATAATGATCCACTAGTGTCATTGCATGTCTGTTCTTTTCATGGACCACACCAAGTGTCATTGCATGTGTGTTCTTCTAAACAAACCACATAAGGATCCACCAGGGCCATTGCATGTCTGTTCTTTTCATGAACCACACATTAGGATCCACCAGGGTCATTGCATGTCTATTCTTTTCATGAACCACACCTAATGGCATTGCATGTCTATTCTTTTCATGAACCACATAAGGATCTACCAGTGTCATTGCATGTCTGTTCTTTTCATGAACCACATAAGGATCCACCAGTGTCTTTGCATGTCTGTTCTTTTCATGAACCACATAAGGATCCACCAGTGTCATTGCATGTCTGTTCTTTTCATGAACCACACCCAGTGTCAGTGCATATACATTCTTTTCATGAACCACACCCGGTGTCACTTGCATGTCATTCTTTTCATTATCCACATAAGGATCTACCAGTGTCATTGCATGTCTGTTCTTTTCATGAACCATATAAGGATCCACCAGTGTCATTGCATGTCTATTCTTTTCATGAACCACATAACGATCCACCAGTGCCATTGCATGCATTCTTTTCATGAACCACACCCAGTGTTATTGCATGTGTGTTCTTCTAAACAAACCACATAAGGATCCACCAGTCTCATTGTATGTATGTTCTTTTCATGAACCACATAAGGATCCACCATTGTCATTGCATGTCTGTTCTTTTCATGAACCACATAAGGATCCACCAGTGTCAATGCATGTTTGTTCTTTTCATGAACCACACCCAGTGTCGATGTATACATTCTTTTCGTGAACCACATAAGGATCTACGGTGTCATTGGATGTGTGTTCTTCTCATGAACCACATTAGGATCTACCGGTGTCATTGCATGTCTGTTCCTCTCAACAAACCACATAAGGATCCACCAGTGTCAATGCGTGTCTGTTCTTTTCATGAACCACACCCAGTGTCATTGCATGTGTGTTCTTCTAAACAAACCACATAAGGATCCACTGGTGTCATTGCCTGTCTATTCTTTTCATGAACCACACCCAGTTTCATTGCATGTGTGTTCTTCTAAACAAACCACATAAGTCATTGCATGTCTGTTCTTTTCATGAACCACACCCGGTGTCATTGCATGTGTGTTCCTCTAGACAGACCACATCAGGATCCACCGGTGTCATTGCATGTCTGTTCCTCTAAACAAACCACATAAGGATCCACCAGTGTCATTAGATGTGTGTTCTTCTCATGAACCACACATAGATCCACCAGTGTCATTGCATGTATGTTCCTCTAAACAAGCCACATAAGGATCCACCAGTGTCATTGCATGTCTGTTATTTTCATGAACCACACCCAGTGTCATTGCATGTGTGTTCTTTTTATTAACCACAGCTAGAGTCATTGCATGTCTGTTACTTCCATAAACCACACATGGATGCACCGATATTATTGCATGTTTGTTCTTTTCATGAACCACACCCAGTGTCACTGCATGTCAGTTCTTTTCATGAACCACATAAGGATCCACCCACTGTCATTGGATGTGTGTTCTTCTCATGAACCACACGCGGATCCACCGGTGTCATTGCCCATTGTATGTCTGTTCCTCTAAACAAACCACATAATGATCCACTAGTGTCATTGCATGTCTGTTCTTTTCATGAACTACACCCAATGTCATTGCATGTGTGTTCTTCTAAACAAACCACATAAGGATCCACCAGGGCCATTGCATGTCTGTTCTTTTCATGAACCACACATTAGGATCCACCAGGGTCATTGCATGTCTATTCTTTAAATGAACCACACCCAATGGCATTGCATGTCTATTCTTTTCATGAACCACATAAGGATCTACCAGTGTCATTGCATGTCTTTTCTTTTCATGAACCACATAAGGATCCACCAGTGTCATTGCATGTCTGTTCTTTTCATGAACCACATAAGGATCCACCAGTGTCATTGCATGTCTGTTCTTTTCATGAACCACACCCAGTGTCAGTGCATGTCTGTTCTTTTCATGAACCACCGTCAGTGTCGCTGCATGTGTGTTCTTTTCATGAACCACATAAGGATCTACCAGTGACATTGCATGTATGTTCTTTTCATGAACCACATAAGGATCCACGTGTGTCATTGCATGTCTATTCTTTTCATGAACCACATAACGATCCACCAGTGCCATTGCATGTCTGTTCTTTTCATGAACCACACCCAGTGTTATTGCATGTGTGTTCTTCTAAACAAACCACATAAGGATCCACCAGTCTCGTTGTATGTATGTTCTTTTCATGAACCACATAAGGATTCACCAGTGTCATTGCATGTCTGTTCTTTTCATGAATCACATAAGAATCCACCAGTGTCATTGCATGTTTGTTCTTTTCATGAACCACACCTAGTGTCAGTGCATGTCTGTTCTTTTCATGAACCACACCCAGTGTCAGTGCATGTCTGTTCTTTTCATGAACCACATAAGGATCTACAAGTGTCATTGGATGTGTGTTCTTCTCATGAACCACACGTGGATCCACCGGTGTCATTGCATGTCTGTTCCTCTCAAACCACATAAGGATCCACCAGTGTTAATGCGTGTCTGTTCTTTTCATGAACCGCACCCCGTGTCATTGCATGTGTTCTTTTAAACAAACCACATAAGGATCCACTGGTGTCATTGCCTGTCTATTCTTTTCATGAACCACACCCAGTTTCATTGCATGTGTGTTCTTCTAAACAAACCACATAAGTCATTGCATGTCTGTTCTTTTCATGAACCACACCCGGTTTCCTTGCATGTGTGTTCCTCTAGACAGACCACATAAGGATCCACCGGTGTCATTGCATGTCTATTCCTCTAAACAAACCACATAAGGATCCATCAGTGTAATTGGATGTGTGTTCTTCTCATGAACCACACATGGATCCACCAGTGTCATTGCATGTATGTTCCTCTAAACAAACCACATAAGGATCCACCAGTGTCATTGCGTGTCTGTTCTTTTCATGAACCACACCCAGTGTCATTGCATGTGTGTTCTTTTTATTAACCACAGCTAGAGTCATTGCATGTCTGTTACTTCCATAAACCACACATGGATGCACCGATATTATTGCATGTTTGTTCTTTTCATGAACCACACCCAGTGTCACTGCATGTCAGTTCTTTTCATGAACCACATAAGGATCCACCCACTGTCATTGGATGTGTGTTCTTCTTATGAACCACACGCGGATCCACCGGTGTCATTGCCCATTGCATGTCTGTTCCTCTAAACAAACCACATAATGATCCACTAGTGTCATTGCATGTCTATTCTTTTCATTAACTACACCCAGTGTCATTGCATGTGTGTTCTTCTAAACAATCCACATAAGGATCCACCAGGGTCATTGCATGTCTGTTCTTTTCATGAACCACACATAAGGATCCACCAGTGTCATTGCATGTCTGTTCTTTTCATGAACCACACCCAATGTCATTGCATGTCTATTCTTTTCATGAACCACATAAGGATCTACCAGTGTCATTGCATGTCTGTTCTTTTCATGAACCACATAAGGATCCACCAGTGTCATTGCATGTCTGTTCTTTTCATGAACCACATAAGGATCCACCAGTGTCATTGCATGTCTGCTCTTTTCATAAACCACACCCAATGTCATTGCATGTCTGTTCTTTTCATGAACCACACCTAGTGTCACTGCATGTCAATTCTTTTCATCAACCACATAAGGATCCACCCAGTGTCATTGGATGTGTGTTCTTCTCATGAACCACACGTGGATCCAACGGTGTCATTGCATGTCTGTTCCTCTAAACAAACCACATAAGGATCCACCAGTGTCATTGCATGTCTATTCTTTTCATGAACCACACCTAATGTCATTGCATGTCTGTTCTTTTCATGACCCACATAAGGATCTACTAGTGTCATTGCATGTCTGTTCTTTTCATGAACCACTTAAGGATCCACCAGTGTCATTGCATGTCTGTTCTTTTCATGAACCACACCTAGTGTCATTGCATGTCTGTTCTTTTCATGAACCACACCTAGTGTCATTGCATGTTTGTTCTTTTCATGAACCACCACCAGTATCACTGCATGTCAGTTCTTTTCATGAACCACATAAGGTTCTACCAGTGTCATTTGGATGTGTGCTCTTCTCATGAACCACACGTGGATCCACCGGTGTCATTGCATGTCTGTTCCTCTAAACAAACCACATAAGGATCCACAAGTGTCATTGCATGTATGTTCTTTTCATGAACCACACCTATTGTCACTGCATGCGTGTTCTTCTAAACAAATCATATAAGGATCCACTAGTGTCATTGCATGTCTGTTCTTTCATGAACCACATAAGGATCCACCAGTGTCATTGCATGTCTGTTCTTTTCATGAACCACATAAGGATCCACTAGTGTCATTGCATGTCTGTTCTTTTCATGAACCACAGCCAGTGTCATTGCATGTGTGTTCTTCTAAACAAACCACATAAGGATCCACCAGGGCCATTGCATGTCTGTTCTTTTCATGAACCACACATTAGGATCCACCAGTGTCATTGCATGTCTATTCTTTTCATGAACCACACCCAATGGCATTGCATGTCTATTCTTTTCATGAACCACATAAGGATCTACCAGTGTCATTGCATGTATGTTCTTTTCATAAACCACATAAGGATCCACCAGTGTCATTGCATGCCTGTTCTTTTCATGACCCCATAAGGATCCACCACTGTCATTGCATGTCAGTTCTTTTCATGAACCACACCCAGTGTTAGTGCATGTCTGTTCTTTTCATGAACCACACCCAGTGTCACTGCATGTCTGTTCTTTTCATGAACCACATAAGGATCTACCAGTGTCATTGCATGTCTGTTCTTTTCATGAACCACATAAGGATCCACCAGCGTCATTGCATGTCTATTCTTTTCATGAACCACATAACGATCCACCAGTGCCATTGCATGTCTATTCTTTTCATGAACCACACCCAGTGTTATTGCATGTGTGTTCTTCTAAACAAACCACATAAGGATCCACCAGTCTCATTGTATGTATCTTATTTTCATGAACCACATAAGGATCCACCAGTGTCATTGCATGTCTGTTCTTTTCATGAACCACATAAGGATCCACCAGTGTCATTGCATGTCTGTTCTTTTCATGAACCACATAAGGATCCACCAGTGTCATTGCATGTCTGCTCTTTTCATAAACCACACCCAATGTCATTGCATGTCTGTTCTTTTCATGAACCACACCTAGTGTCACTGCATGTCAGTTCTTTTCATGAACCACATAAGGATCCAACCAGTGTCATTGGATGTGTGTTCTTCTCATGAACCACACGTGGATCCACCGGTGTCATTGCATGTCTGTTCCTCTAAACAAACCACATAAGGATCCACCAGTGTCATTGCATGTCTATACTTTTCATGAACCACACCCAATGTCATTGCATGTCTGTTCTTTTCATGACCCACATAAGGATCTACTAGTGTCATTGCATGTCTGTTCTTTTCATGAACCACATAAGGATCCACCAGTGTCATTGCATGTCTGTTCTTTTCATGAACCACACCTAGTGTCAGTGCATGTATGTTCTTTTCGTGAACCACATAAGGATCTACCAGTGTCATTGGATGTGTGTTCTTCTCATGAACCACACGTGGATCCACCGGTGTCATTGCATGTTTGTTCCTCTCAACAAACCACATAAGGATACACCAGTGTCAATGCGTGTCTGTTCTTTTCATGAACCACACCCAGTGTCATTGCATGTGTGTTCTTCTAAACAAACCACATAAGGATCCACTGGTGTCATTGCCTGTCTATTCTTTTCATGAACCACACCCAGTTTCATTGCATGTGTGTTCTTCTAAACAAACCACATAAGTCATTGCATATACATTTCTTTTCATGAACCACACAGGTGTCATTGCATGTGTGTTCCTCTAGACAGCCCACATCAGGACCCCCCGGTGTCATTGCATGTCTGTTCCTCTAAACAAACCACATAAGGATCCACCAGTGTCATTAGATGTGTGTTCTTCTCATGAACCACACATAGATCCACCAGTGTCATTGCATGTATGTTCCTCTAAACAAGCCACATAAGGATCCACCAGTGTCATTGCATGTCTGTTATTTTCATGAACCACACCCAGTGTCATTGCATGTGTGTTCTTTTTATTAACCACAGCTAGAGTCATTGCATGTCTGTTACTTCCATAAACCACACATGGATGCACCGATATTATTGCATGTTTGTTCTTTTCATGAACCACACCAGTGTCCTTGCATGTCGATTCTTTTCATGAACCACATAAGGATCCACCCACTTGTCATTGGATGTGTGTTCTTCTCATGAACCACACGCGGATCCACCGGTGTCATTGCCCATTGTATGTCTGTTCCTCTAAACAAACCACATAATGATCCACTAGTGTCATTGCATGTCTGTTCTTTTCATGAACTACACCCAATGTCATTGCATGTGTGTTCTTCTAAACAAACCACATAAGGATCCACCAGGGCCATTGCATGTCTGTTCTTTTCATGAACCACACATTAGGATCCACCAGGGTCATTGCATGTCTATTCTTTAAATGAACCACACCCAATGGCATTGCATGTCTATTCTTTTCATGAACCACATAAGGATCTACCAGTGTCATTGCATGTCTTTTCTTTTCATGAACCACATAAGGATCCACCAGTGTCATTGCATGTCTGTTCTTTTCATGAACCACATAAGGATCCACCAGTGTCATTGCATGTCTGCTCTTTTCATAAACCACACCCAATGTCATTGCATGTCTGTTCTTTTCATGAACCACACCTAGTCTCACTGCATGTCCGTTCTTTTCATGAACCACATAAGTATCCACCCAGTGTCATTGGATGTGTGTTCTTCTCATGAACCACACGTGGATCCACCGGTGTCATTGCATGTCTGTTACTCTAAACAAACCACATAATGATCCACCAGTGTCATTGCATGTCTATTCTTTTCATGAACCACACCCAATGTCATTGCATGTCTGTTCTTTTCATGACCCACATAAGGATCTACTAGTGTCATTGCATGTCTGTTCTTTTCATGAACCACATAAGGATCCACCAGTGTCATTGCATGTCTGTTCTTTTCATGAACCACACCTAGTGCCATTGCATGTCTGTTCTTTTCATGAACCACACCTACTGTCATTGCATGTGTGTTCTTTTCATGAACCACCACCAGTGTCACTGCATGTCAGTTCTTTTCATGAACCACATAAGGATCTACCAGTGTCATTGGATGTGTGCTCTTCTCATGAACCACACGTGGATCCACCGGTGTCATTGCATGTATGTTCTTTTCATGAACCACATAAGGATCCATCAGTGTCATTGCATGTCTGTTCTTTTCATGAACCACATAAGGATCCACGATTGTCATTGCATGTCTGTTCTTTTCATGAACCACATAAGGATCCACCAGTGTCATTGCATGTTTGTTCTTTTCATGAACCACACCCAGTGTCATTGCCTGTCTGTTCTTTTCATGAAACACACACGGTGTCACTACATGTCTATTCTCCACATAAGGATCTACCAGTGTCATTGGATGTGTGTTTTTCTAAACAAACCACATAAGGATCCACCGGTGTCATTGCATGTCTGTTCTTTTCATGAACCACACCCGGTGTCACTGCATGTAAGTTCTTTTCATGAACCACATAAGGATCCACCAGCGTCATTGGATGTGTGTTCTTCTCTTGAACCACACGTGGATCCACCGGTGTCACTGCATGTCTGTTCTTTTCATGAACCACACATAAGGATCCACCAGTATCATTGCATGTCTGTTCTTCTCATGAACCACATAAGGATCCACCGGTGTCATTGCATGTCTGTTCTTTTCATGAATCACATAAGGATCCACCAGTGTCATTGGATGTCTGTTCTTTTCGTGAACCACACCTAGTGTCATTGCATGTTTGTTCTTTTCATGAACCACACCAAGTGTCACTGCATGTCAGTTCTTTTCATGAACCCACATAAGGAACTACCAGTGTCATTGCATGTGTGTTCTTCTCATGAACCACACATGGATCCACTCGTGTCATTGCATGTGTGTTCTTCTAAACAAACCACATAAGGATCCACCAGTGTCATTGTATGTCTGTTCTTTTCATGAACCTCATAAGGATCCACCAATGTTATTGCATGTCTGTTCTTTTAATGAACCACATAAGGATCCACCAGTGTCATTGCATGTCTGTTCTTTTCATGAACCACACCCAGTGTCAGTGCATGTCTATTCTTTTCATGAACCAGACCTAGTGTCACTGCATGTCTATTCTTTTCATGAACCACATAAGGATCTACCAGTGTCATTGCATGTCTGTTCTTTTCATGAACCACATAAGGATCCACCAGTGTCATGGCATGTCTATTCTTTTCATGAACCACATAACGATCCACCATTGTCATTGCATGTTTGTTCTTTTCATTAACCACACCCAGTGTCATTGCATGTGTGTTCTTCTAAACAAACCACATAAGGATCCACCAGTCTCATTGTATGTCTGTTCTTTTCATGAACCACATAAGGATACACCAGTGTCATTGCATGTCTGTTCTTTTCCTGAACCACATAAGGATCCACCAGTGTCATTGCATGTCTGTTCTTTTAATGAACCACACCCAGTGTCAGTGCATGTTTGTTCTTTTCATGAACCACACCCAGTGTCACTGCATGTCTGTTCTTTTCATGAACCACATAAGGAGCTACCAGTGTCATTGGATGTCTGTTCTTCTCATGAACCACACGTGGATCCACCGGTGTCATTCCATGTCTGTTCCTCTAAACAAACCACATAAGGATCAACCAGTGTCATTGCGTCTCTGTTCTTTTCATGAACCACACCTAGTGTCATTGCATGTGTGTTCTTCTAAAGAAACCACATAAGGATCCACCGGTGTCATTGCCTGTCTATCCTTTTCATGTACCACACCCAGTGTCATTGCATGTGTGTTCTTCTAAACAAACCACATAAGGATCCACCAGTGTCATTGCATGTCTGTTCTTTTCATGAACCACACCCGGTGTCACTGCATGTAAGTTCTTTTCATGAACCACATAAGGATCCACCAGTGTCATTGGATGTGTGTTCTTCTCATGATCCACACGTGGATCCACCGGTGTCACTGCATGTCTATTCTTTTCATGAACCACACATAAGGATCCACCAGTATCATTGCATGTCTGTTCTTCTCATGAACCACATAAGGATGCACTGGTGTCATTGCATCTCTGTTCTTTTCATGAATCACATAAGAATCCACCAGTGTCATTGAATGTCTGTTCTTTTCATGAAACACACCCAGTATCATTGGATGTCTGTTCTTTTCATGAACCACACCAAGTGTCATTGCATGTCTGTTCTTTTCATGAACCACACACAGTGTCACTGCATGTCAGTTCTTTTCACGAACCCACATAAGGATCTACCAGTGTCATTGGATGTCAGTTCTTCTCATGAACCACACATGGATCCACTGGTGTCATTGCATGTCTGTTCCTCTAAACAAACCACATAAGGATCCACCAGTGTCATTGCATATCTGTTCTTTTCATGAACCACACCCAATGTCATTGCATGTGTGTTCTTCTAAAAAAAACCACATAAGGATCCACCAGTGTCATTGTATGTCTATTCTTTTCATGAACCACATCAGGATCCACTAGTGTTATTGCATGTCTGTTCTTTTCATGAACCACATAAGAATCTACCAGTGTCATTGGATGTGTGTTCTTCTCATGAACCACACGTGGATCCACCGGAGTCACTGCATGTCTGTTCCTCTAAACAAACCACATAAGGATCCACCAGTGTCATTGCGTGTCTGTTCTTTTCATGAACCACACCCAGTGTCATTGCAGGTGTGGTCTTCTAAACAAACCACATAAGGTTCCACCGGTGTCATTGCCTGTCTATTCTTTTCATGAACCACACCCAGTGTCATTGCATGTGTGTTCTTCTAAACAAAAAACATAAGTCATTGCATGTTTGTTCTTTTCATGAACCACACCTGGTGTCATTGCATGTGTGTTCCTCTAGACGGACCACATAAGGATCCACCGGCGTCATTGCATGTCTATTCATCTAAACAAACCACATAAGGATCCACTAGTGTCATTGGATGTGTGTTCTTCTCATGAACCACACATGGATCCACCGGTGTCATTGCATGTATGTTCCTCTAAACAAACCACATAAGGATCCACCAGTGTCATTGCATGTCTGTTCTTTTCATGAACCACACCCAGTGTCATTGCATGCCTGTTCTTTTTATTAACCACAGCTAGAGTCATTGCATGTCTGTTACTTCCATAAACCACACATGGATGCACCGATGTCATTGCATGTTTGTTCTTTTCATGAACCACACCCAGTGTCACTGCATGTCAGTTCTTTTCATGAACCACCTAAGGATCCACCCATTGTCATTGGATGTGTGTTCTTCTCATGAACCACACGTGGATCCACCGGTGTCATTGCCCATTGCATGTTTGTTCCTCTAAATAAACCACCTAATGATCCACTAGTGTCATTGCATGTCAGTTCTTTTCATGAACCACACCTAGTGTCATTGCCTGTGTGTTCTTCTAAACAAACCACATAAGGATCCACTAGAGTCATTGCACGTCTGTTCTTTTCATGAACCACACATTAGGATCCACCAGTGTCATTGCATGTCTATTCTTTTCATGAACCACATAAGGATCTACCAGTGTCATTGCATGTTTGTTCTTTTCATGAACCACATAAGGATCCACCAGTGTCATTGCATGTCTGTTCTTTTCATGAACCACATAAGGATCCACCAGTGTCATTGCATGTTTGTTCTTTTCATGAACCACACCCAGTGTCAGTGCATGTCTATTCTTTTCATGAACCACACCCAGTGTCACTGCATGTCTGTTCTTTTCATGAACCACATGAGGATCTACCAGTGTCATTGCATGTCTGTTCTTTTCATGAACTGCATAAGGATCCACGAGTGTCATTGCATGTCTATTCTTTTCATGAACCACATAACGATCCACCAGTGTCATTGCATGTCTGTTCTTTTCGTGAACCACACCCAGTGTCAGTGTATGTCTGTTCTTTTCATGAACCACACCCAGTGTCACTGCATGTCTGATCTTTTCATGAACCACATAAGGATCTACCGGTGTCATTGCATGTCTGTTCTTTTCATGAACCACATAAGGATCCACCAGTGTCATTGCATGTATGTTCTTTTCATGAACCACACCCAGTGTCAGTGCATGTCTATTCTTTTCATGAACCACACCCAGTGTCACTGCATGTCTGTTCTTTTCATGAACCACATAAGGATCTACCAGTGTCATTGGATGTGTGTTCTTCTCATGAACGACATGTGGATCTACCGGTGTCATTGCATGTCTATTCCTCTAAACAAACCACATATGGATCCACCAGTGTGATTGCATGTCTGGTCTTCTCATGAACCACACCAGTGTCATTGCATGTGTGTTCTTCTAAACAAACCACATAAGTCATTGCATTATGTTCTTTTCATGAACCACACCCGGTGTCATTGCATGTGTGTTCCTCTAGACAGACCATATAAGGATCCACCGGTGTCATTGCATGTTTGTTCCTCTAAACAAACCACATAAGGATCCACCAGTGTCATTGGATGTGTGTTCTTCTCATGAACCACACATGGATCCACCGGTGTCATTACATGTCTGTTCCTCTAAACAAACCACATAAGGATCCACCAGTGTCATTGCGTGTCTGTTCTTTTCATGAACCACACCCAGTGTCATTGCATGCGTGTTCTTCTAAACAAACCACATAAGGATCCACCAGTGTCAATGCATGTCTGTTCTTTTCATGAACCACATAAGGATCCACCAGTGTCATTGCATGTCTGTTCTTTTCATGAACCACATAAGAATCCACCAGTGTCATTGCATGTCTGTTCTTTTCATGAACCACGTAAGGATCCACCAGTGTCATTGCATGTCTGTTCTTTTCATGAACCACACCCAGTGTCAGTGCATGTCTATTCTTTTCATGAACCACACCCAGTGTCACTGCATGTCTGTTCTTTTCATGAACCACATAAGGATCTACCAGTGTCATTGGATGTGTGTTCTTCTCATGAACGACACGTGGATCTACCGGTGTCATTACATGTCTATTCCTCTAAACAAACCACATAAGGATCCACCAGTGTGATTGCATGTCTGTTCTTTTCATGAACCACACCTAGTGTCATTGCATGTGTGTTCTTCTAAACAAACCACATAAGTCATTGCATGTCTGTTCTTTTCATGAACCACACCCGGTGTCATTGCATGTGTGTTCCTCTAGACAGACCACATAAGGATCCACCGGTGTCATTGCATGTCTGTTCCTCTAAACAAACCACATAAGGATCCACCAGTGTCATTGGATGTGTGTTCTTCTCATGAACCACACATGGATCCACCGGTGTCATTACATGTCTGTTCCTCTAAACAAACCACATAAGCATCCACCAGTGTCACTGCGTGTTTCTTCTTTTCATGAACCACACCCAGTGTCATTGCATGCGTGTTCTTCTAAACAAACCACACAAGGATCCACCAGTGTCGTTGCATGTCTGTTCTATTCATGAACCACATAAGGATCCACCAGTGTCCTTGCATGTCTGTTATTTTCATGAACCACATAAGGATCCACCAGTGTCATTGCATGTCTGTTCTTTTCATGTACCACACCCAGTGTCAGTGCATGTCTGTTCTATTCATGAACCACACCCAGTGTCATTGCATGTCTGTTCTTTTCATGAACCACATAAGGATCTACCAGTGTCATTGCATGTCTGTTCTTTTCATGAACCACATAAGGATCCACCAGTGTCATCGCATGTCTATTCTTTTCATGAACTACATAACGATCCACCATTGTCATTGCATGTCTGTTCTTTTCATGAACCACACCCAGTGTCATTGCATGTGTGTTCTTCCACATAAGGATCCACCAGTGTCATTGTATGTCTGTGCTTTTCATGAACCACATAAGGATACACCAGTGTCATTGCATGTCTATTCTTTTCATGAACCACATAAGGATCCACCAGTTTCATTGCATGACTGTTCTTTTCATGAACCACACCCAGTGTCAGTGCATGTCTGTTCTTTTCATGAACCACACCCAGTATCACTGCATGTCTGTTCTTTTCATGAACCACATAAGGATCTACCAGTGTCATTGGATGTGTGTTCTTCTCATGAACCACACGTGGATCCACCGGTGTCATTCCATGTCTGTTCCGCTAAACAAACCACATAAGGATCCACCTGTGTCATTGCGTGTCTATTCTTTTCATGAACCACACCCTGTGTCATTGCATGTGTGTTCTTCTAAACAAACCACATAAGGATCCACCGGTGTCATTGTATGTCTGTTCTTTTCATGAACCACATAAGGATCCACCAATGTTATTGCATGTCTGTTCTTTTCATGAACCACGTAAGGATCCACGAGTGTCATTGCATGTCTGTTCTTTTCATGAACCACACCCAGTGTCAGTGCAAGTCTATTCTTTTCATGAACCACACCCAGTGTCACTGTATGTCTGTTCTTTTCATGAACCACATAAGGATCTACCAGTGTCATTGGATGTGTGTTCTTCTCATGAACGACACGTGGATCTACCGGTGTCATTACATGTCTATTCCTCTAAACAAACCACATAAGGATCCACCAGTGTGATTGCATGTCTGTTCTTTTCATGAACCACACCTAGTGTCATTGCATGTGTGTTCTTCTACACAAACCACATAAGTCATTGCATGTCTGTTCTTTTCATGAACCACACCCGGTGTCATTGCATGTTTGTTCCTCTAGACAGACCACATAAGGATCCACCGGTGTCATTGCATGTTTGTTCCTCTAAACAAACCACATAAGGATCCACCAGTGTCATTGGATGTGTGTTCTTCTCATGAACCACACATGGATCCACCGGTGTCATTACATGTCTGTTCCTCTAAACAAACCACATAAGCATCCACCAGTGTCACTGCGTGTCTGTTCTTTTCATGAACCACACCCAGTGTCATTGCATGCGTGTTCTTCTAAACAAACCACACAAGGATCCACTAGTGTCATTGCATGTCTGTTCTATTCATGAACCACATAAGGATCCACCAGTGTCCTTGCATGTCTGTTCTTTTCATGAACCACACCCAGTGTCAGTGCATGTCTGTTCTTTTCATGAACCACACCCAGTGTCACTGCATGTCAGTTCTTTTCATGAACCACATAAGGATCTACCAGTGTCATTGCATGTCTGTTCTTTTCATGAACCACATAAGGATCCACCAGTGTCATCGCATGTCTATTCTTTTCATGAACCACATAACGATCCACCATTGTCATTGCATGTCTGTTCTTTTCATGAACCACACCCAGTGTCATTGCATGTGTGTTCTTCCACATAAGGATCCACCAGTGTCATTGTATGTCTGTTCTTTTCATGAACCACATAAGGATACACCAGTGTCATTGCATGTCTATTCTTTTCATGAACCACATAAGGATCCACCAGTGTCATTGCATGTCTGTTCTTTTCATGAACCACACCCAGTGTCAGTGCATGTCTGTTCTTCTAAACAAACCACATAAGGATCCACCGGTGTCATTGCCTGTCTATTCTTTTCATGAACCACACCCAGTGTCATTGCATGTGTGTTCTTCTAAACAAACCACATAAGTCATTGCATGTCTGTTCTTTTCATGAACCACACCAGCTGTCATTACATGTGTGTTCCTCTAGACAGACCGCATAAGGATCCACCAGTGTCATTGCATGTCAGTTCCTCTAAACAAACCACATAAGGATCCACTAGTGTCATTGGATGTGTGTTCTTCTCATGAACCACACATGGATCCACCGGTGTCATTGCATGTTTATTCCTCTAAACAAACCACATAAGGATCCACCAGTGTCATTGCATGTCTGTTCTTTTCATGAACCACACCTAGTGTCATTGCATGTGTGTTCTTTTATTAACCACAACTAGAGTCATTGCATGTCTGTTACTTCCATAAACCACACATTGATGCACCGATGTCATTGCATGTTTGTTCTTTTCATGAACCACACCTAGTGTCACTGCATGTCAGTTCTTTTCATTAACCACATAATGATCCACCCAGTGTCATTGGACGTGTGTTCTTCTCATGAACCACACATGGATCCACCGGTGTCATTGCCCATTGCATGTCTGTTCCTCTAAACAAAACACATAATGATCCACTAGTGTCATTGCATGTCTGTTCTTTTCATGAACCACACCCAGTGTCATTGCATGTGTGTTCTTCTAAATAAACCACATAAGGATCCACCGGGATCATTGCATGTCTATTCTTTTCATGAACCACACATAAGGATCCACCAGTGTCATTGCATGTCTGTTCTTTTCATGAAGCACACCCAATGTCATTGCATGTCTATTCTTTTCATGAACCACATAAGGATCTACCAGTGTCATTGCATGTCTGTTCTTTTCATGAACCACATAAGGATCCACCAGTGTCATTGTATGTCTGTTCTTTTCATGAACCACATAAGGATCCACCAGTGTCATTGCATGTCTGCTCTTTTCATAAACCACACCCAGTGTCATTGCATGTCTGTTATTTTCATGAACCACGCCTAGTGTCACTTCATGTCAGTTCTTTTCATGAACCCTATAAGGATCCACCCAGTGTCAATGGATGTGTGTTCTTCTAATGAACCACACGTGGATCCACCGGTGTCATTGCATGTCTGTTCCTCTAAACAAACCACATAAGGATCCACCAGTGTCATTGCATGTCTGTTCTTTTTATGAACCACACCCAATGTCATTGCATGTCTGTTCTTTTCATGAACCACACCCAGTGTCAGTGCATGTCTATTCTTTTCATGAACCACACCAAGTGTCACTGCATGTCTGTTCTTTTCATGAACCACATAAGGATCTACCAGTGTCATTGGATGTGTGTTCTTCTCATGAACCACACGTGGATCTACCGGTGTCATTGCATCTCTATTCCTCTAAACAAACCACATAAGGATCCACCAGTGTGATTGCATGTCTGTTCTTTTCATGAACCACACCAAGTGTCATTGCATGTGTGTTCTTCTAAACAAACCACATAAGTCATTGCATGCCTGTTCTTTTCATGAATCACACCTGGTGTCATTGCATGTGTGTTCCTGTAGACAGACCACATAAGGATCCACCGGTGTCATTGCATGTTTGTTCCTCTAAACGAACCACATAAGCATCCACCAGTGTCATTGTATGTGTGTTCTTCTCTTGAACCACACATGGATCCACCGGTGTCAATACATGTCTGTTCCTCTAAACAAACCACATAAGGATCCACCGGTGTCATTGCGTGTCTGTTCTTTTAATGAACCACACCCAGTGTCATTGCATGCGTGTTCTTCTAAACAAACCACATAAGGATAAACCAGTGTCATTGCATGTATGTTCTTTTACATGAACCACATAAGGATCCACCAGTGTCATTGCATGTCTGTTCTTTTCATGAACCACACCGAGTGTCAGTGCATGCCTATTCCCTTCATGAACCACACCCAGTGTCACTGCATGTCTGTTCTTTTCATGAACCACATAAGGATCTACCAGTGTCATTGGTTGTGTGTCCTTCTCATGAACCACACGCGGATCCACCGGTGTCATTGCATGTCTGTTTCTCTAAACAAACCACATAAGGATCCACCAGTGTCATTGCATGTCTGTTCTTTTCATGAACAACACCCAACGTCATCGCATGTCTGTTCTTTTCATGAACCACATAAGGATCTACCAGTGTCATTGCATGTCTATTCTTTTCATGAACCACATAAGGATCCACCAGTGTCATTGCATGTCGGTTCTTTTCATGAACCACATAAGGATCCAGAAGTGTCATTGCATGTCTGTTCTTTTCATGAACCAGACCCAGTGTCATTGCATGTCTGTTCTTTTCATGAACCACACCTAGTGTCATTGCATGCGTGTTCTTTTTATTAACCACAGCTAGAGTCATTGCATGTCTGTTACTTCCATAAACCACACATTGATGCACCGATGTCATTGCATGTTTGTTCTTTTCATGAACCACACCCAGTGTCACTGCATGTCAGTTCTTTTCATGAACCACATAATGATCCACCCAGTGTCATTGGATGTGTGTTCTTCTCATGAACCACACGTGGATCCACCGGTGTCATTGCCCATTGCATGTATGTTCCTCTAAACAAACCACATAATGATCCACTAGTGTCATTGCATGTCTGTTCTTTTCATGAACCACACCTAGTGTCATTGCATGTGTGTTTTTCTAAACAAACCACATAAGGATCCACCAGGGTCATTGCATGTATGTTCTTTTCATGAACCACACCCAATGTCATTGCATGTCTATTCTTTTCATGAACCACATAAGGATCTACTAGTGTCATTGCATGTCTGTTCTTTTCATGAACCACATAAGGATCCACCAGTGTCATTGCGTGTCTGTTCTTTTCATGAACCACATAAGGATCCACCAGTGTCATTGCATGTCTGCTCTTTTCATAAACCACACCCAGTGTCATTGCATGTCTGTTCTTTTCATGAACCACACCTAGTGTCACTTCATGTCAGTTCTTTTCATGAACCATCTAAGGATCCACCCAATGTCGTTGGATGTGTGTTCTTCTCATGAACCACACGTGGATCCACCGGTGTCATTGGATGTGAGTTCTTCTCATGAACCACACGTGGATCCACCGGTGTCATTGCATGTCTGTTCTATTCATGAACCACACATAAGGATCCACCAGTGTCATTGCATGTCTGTTCTTTACATGAACCACATAAGAATCCACCAGTGTCATTGCATGTCTGTTCTTTTCATGAACCACATAAGGATCCACCAGTGTCATTGCACGTCTGTTCTTTTCATGAACCACATAAGGATCCACTAGTGTCATTGCATGTCTGTTCTTTTCATGAACCACACCCAGTGTCATTGCATGTCTGTTCTTTTCATGAACCACACCTAGTGTCATTGCATGTCTGTTCTTTTCATGAACCACCAACAGTGTCACTGCTTGTCATTTCTTTTCATGAACCACATAAGGATCTACCAGTGTCATTGGATGTGTGTTCTTTTCATGAACCACACATGGATCCACTGGTGTCATTGCATGTCTGTTCCTCTAAACAAACCACATAAGGATCCACCAGTGTCATTGCATGTCTATTCTTTTCATGAACCACACCCAGTGTCATTGCATGCGTGTTCTTCTAAACAAACCACATAAGGATCCACTAGTGCCATTGGATGTCTGTTCTTTTCATGAACCACATAAGGATCCACCAGTGTCATTGCATGTCTGTTCTTTTCATGAACCACACCCAGTGTCTGTGCATGTCTGTTCTTTTCATGAACCATACCAAGTGTCACTGCATGTCTGTTCTTTTCATGAACCACATAAGGATCTACTAGTGTCATTGCATGTCTGTTCTTTTCATCAACCACATAAGGATCCACCAGTGTCATTGCATGTCTATTCTTTTTATGAACTACATAAGGATCCACCAGTGTCATTGCATGTTTGTTCTTTTCATGAACCACACCTAGTGTCAATGCATGTCTGTTCTTTTCATGAACCACATAAGGATCTACCAGTGTCATTGGTTGTGTGTCCTTCTCATGAACCACACGCGGATCCACCGGTGTCATTGCATGTCTGTTCCTCTAAACAAACCACATAAGGATCCACCAGTGTCATTGCATGTCTGTTCTTTTCATGAACCACACCCAATTTCATCGCATGTCTGTTCTTTTCATGAACCACATAACGATCTACCAGTCTCATTGCATGTCTATTCTTTTCATGAACCACATAAGGATCCACCACTGTCATTGCATGTCGGTTCTTTTCATGAACCACATAAGGATCCAGAAGTGTCATTGCATGTCTGTTCTTTTCATGAACCAGACCCAGTGTCATTGCATGTCTGTTCCTTTCATGAACCACACCTAGTGTCATTGCATGTCTGTTCTTTTCATGAGCCACCACCAGTGTCACTGTATGTCTGTTCTTTTCATGAACCACATAAGGATCTACCAGTGTCATTGGATGTGTGTTCTTCTCGTGAACCACACGTGGATCCACCGGTGTCATTGCATGTATGTTCCTCTAAACAAACAACATAAGGATCCAGGAGTGTCATTGCATGTCTGTTCTTTTCATGAACCACACCCAATGTCATTGCATGCGTGTTCTTCTAAACAAACCACATAAGGGTCCACCAGTGTCATTGCATGTCTGTTCTTTTCATGAACCACATAAGGATCCACCAGTGCCATTGCATGTCCGTTCTTTTCATGAACCACACCCAGTGTCAGTGCATGTCTGTTCTTTTCATGAACCACACCAGTGTCAATGCATGTCTGTTCTTTTCATGAAACACACCTAGTGTCACTGCATGTCTATTCTTTTCATGAACCACATAAGGATCTACCAGTGTCATTGCATGTTTGTTCTTTTCATGAACCACATAAGGATCCACTAGTGTCATTGCATGTCTGTTCTTTTCATGAACCACATAAGGATCCACCAGTGTCATTGCATGTCTGTTCTTTTCATGAACCACACCCAGTGTCATTGCATGTCTGTTCTTTTCATGAAACACACCCGGTGTCATTGCATGTCTGTTCTTTTCATGAACAACATAAGGATCTACCAGTGTCATTGGATGTGTGTTCTTCTCATGAACCACACGTGGATCCACCGGTGTCATTGCATGTCTGTTCCTCTAAACAAACCACATAAGGATCCACCGGTGTCATTGGATGTGTGTTCTTTTCATGAACCACACCTAGTGTCATTGCATGTGTGTTCTTCTAAACAAACCACATAAGGATCCACCAGTGTCATTGCATCTCTGTTCTTTTCATGAACCAGACCTGGTGTCACTGCATGTAAGTTCTTTTCATGAACCACATAAGGATCCACCAGTGTCATTGGATGTGTGTTCTTCCCATGAACCACACGTGGATCCACCGGTGTCATTGCATGTCTGTTCTATTCATGAACCACACATAAGGATCCACTAGTTTCATTGCATGTCTGTTCTTTACATGAACCACATAAGAATCCACCAGTGTCATTGCAGGTCTGTTCTTTTCATGAACCACATAAGGATCCACCAGTGTCAATCCACGTCTGTTCTTTCCATGAACCACATAAGGATCCACCAGTGTCATTGGATGTTTGTTCTTTTCATGAACCCGACCCAGTGTCATTGCATGTCTATTCTTTTCATGAACCACACCCAGTGTCACTGCATGTCAGTTCTTTTCATGAACCACATAAGGATCTACCAGTGTCATTGGATGTGTGTTCTTCTCATGAACTACACGTGGATCCACCGGTGTCATTGCATGTCTGTTCCTCTAAACAAACCACATAAGGATCCACCAGTGTCATTGCATGTCTGTTATTTTCATGAACCACACCCAGTGTCATTGCATGTGTGTTCTTCTAAACAAACCACATAAGGATCCACCAGTGTCATTGCATGTCTGTTCTTTTCATGAACCACATAAGGATCAACAAGTGTCATTGCATGTTTGTTCTTTTCATGAACCACATAAGGATCCACCAGTGTCATTGGATGTCTGTTCTTTTCATGAACCACACCCAGTGTTAGTGCATGTCTGTTATTTTCATGAACCACACCCAGTGTCACTGCATGGCTGTTCTTTTCATGAACCACATAAGGATCTACCAGTGTCATTGGATGTGTTTTCTTCTCATGAACCACACGTGGATCCACCGGTGTCATTGCATGTCTGTTCCTCTAAACAAACCACATAAGGATCCACCAGTGTCATTGCATGTCTGTTCTTTTCATGAACCACACCCAGTTTCATTGCATGTGTGTTCTTCTAAACAAACCACATTAGGATCCACTAGTGTCATTGCCTGTCTATTCTTTTCATGAACCACACTCAGTGTCATTGCATGTGTGTTCTTCTAAACAAACCACATCAGTCATTGCATGTCTGTTCTTTTCATGAACCACACCCGGTGTCATTGCATGTGTGTTTCTCTAGACAGACCACATAAGGATCCACTGGTGTCATTGCATGTCAGTTCCTCTAAACAAACCACAAAAGGATCCACCAGTGTCATTGGATGTGTGTTATTCTCATGAACTACACATGGATCCACCGGTGTCATTGCATGTCTGATACTCTAAACAAACCACATAAGGATCCACCAGTGTCATTGCATGTCTGTTCTTTTCACGAACCAGACCCAGTGTCATTGCATGCATGTTCTTTTCATTAACCACAGCTAGAGTCATTGCATGTTTGTTACTTCCATAAACCACACATGGATCCACTGATGTCATTGCATGCCTGTTCTTTTCATGAACCACACCCAGTGTCACTGCAAGTCAGTTCTTTTCATGAACCACATAAGGATCCACCTAGTGTCATTGGATGTGTGTTCTTCTCTTGAACCACACGTGGATCCACTGGTGTCATTGCATGTCTGTTCCTCTAAACAAACCACATAATGATCCACAAGTGTCATTGCATGTCTATTCTTTTCATGAACCACACCCAGTTTCATTGCAGGTGTGTTCTTCTAAACAAACCCCATAAGGATCCACCAATGTTGTTGCATGTCTGTTCTTTTCATGAACCACACATAAGGATCCACCAGTGTCATTGCATGTCTGTTCTTTTCATGAACCACACCCATTGTCATTGCATGTGTGTTCTCCGGAGAAACCACATAAGGATCTACCAGTGTCATTGCATGTCTGTTCTTTGCATGAACCACATAAGGATCCACGAGTGTCATAGCATGTCTGCTCTTTTTATGAACCACATAAGGATCCACCAGTGTCATTGCATGTCCATTCTTTTCATGAATCACAGCTAGAGTCATTAGATGTCTGTTACTTCCATAAACCACATATGGATCCACCTAGTGTGATTGCATATATGTTCCTCTAAACAAACCACATAAGGATCTACCAGTGTCTTTGGATGAGAGTTTTCTCATGAACCACACATGGATCCACCATTGTCATTGCATGTTTGTTCCTCTAAACAAACCACATAAGATTCCACCAGTGTCATTGCATGTCTGTTCTTTTCATGAACCACACATAAGGATCCACCAGTGTCATTGCATGTCTGTTCTTTTCATGAACCACACCCAATGTCATTGCATGTGTGTTCTTTTCATGAACCACATAAGGATCTACCAGTGTCATTGCATGTCTGTTCTTTTCATGAACCACATAAGGATCCAGCAGTGTCATTGCATGTCTGTTCTTTTCATGAACCACACCCAGTGTCATTGCATGTCTGTTCTTTTCATGAAACACACCGTGTCCTTGCATGCATTCTTTTCATGAACCACATAAGGATCTACCAGTGTCATTGGATGTGTGTTCTTCTCATGAACCACACGTGGATCCACCGGTGCCATTGCATGTCTGTTCCTCTAAGCAAACCACATAAGGATCCACCAGTGTCATTGCATGTCTGTTCTTTTCATGAACCACACCCAGTGTCATTGCATGCGTGTTCTTCTAAACAAACCACATAAGGATACACTAGTGTCATTGCATGTCTATTCTTTTCATGAACCACATAAGGATCCACAAGTGTCATTGCATGTCTGTTCTTTTCATGAACCACACCCAGTGTCAGTGCATGTCTGTTCTTTTCATGAACCACACGAAGTGTCACTGCATGTGTGTTCTTTTCATGAACCACATAAGGATCTACTAGTGTCATTGCATGTCTATTCTTTTCATCAACCACATAAGGATCCACCAGTGTCATTGCATGTCTGTTCTTTTCATGATCCACATAAGGATCCACCAGTGTCATTGCATGTTTGTTCTTTTCATGAACCACACCCAGTGTCATTGCATGTCTGTTCTTTTCATGAAACACACCCGGTTTCAATGCATGTCTGTTCTTTTCATGAACCACATAAGGATCTACCAGTGTCATTGGTTGTGTGTCCTTCTCATGAACCACACGCGGATCCACCGGTGTTATTTCATGTCTGTTCCTCTAAACAAACCACATAAGGATCCACCAGTGTCATTGCATGTCTGTTCTTTTCATGAACCACATCCAATGTCATTGCATGTCTGTTCTTTTCATGAACCACATAAGGATCTACCAGTGTCATTGCATGTCTATTCTTTTCATGAACCACATAAGGATCCACCAGTGTCATTGCATGTCTATTCTTTTCACGAACCACATAAGGATCCACCAGTGTCATTGCATGTCTGTTCTTTTCATGAACCACACCCAGTGTCATTGCATGTCCGTTCTTTTCATGAACCACACCTAGTGTCAGTGCATGTTTGTTCTTTTCATGAACCACCACCAGTGTCACTGCATGTCTGTTCTTTTCATGAACCACATAAGGATCTACTAGTGTCATTGGATGTGTGTTCTTCTCATGAACCACACGTGGATCCACCGGTGTCATTGCATGTCTGTTCCTCTAAACAAACCACATAAGGATCCACCAGTGTAATTGCATGTCTGTTCTTTTCATGAACCACACCTAGAGTCTTTGCATACGTGTTCTTCTAAACAAACCACATAAGGGTCCACCAGTGTCATTGGATGTCTGTTCTTTTCATGAACCACATAAGGATCCACCAGTGTCATTGCATGTCTGTTCTTTTCATGAACCACACCCAGTGTCAGTGCATGTCTGTTCTTTTCATGAACTACACCCAGTGTAACTGCATGTCTGTTCTTTTCATGAACCGCATAAGGAGCTACCAGTGTCATTGGATGTCTGTTCTTCTCATGAACCACACGCGGATCCACCGGTGTCATTGCATGTCTGTTCCTCTAAACAAACCACATAAGGATCCACCAGTGTCATTGGATGTCTGTTCTTTTCATGAACCACACCTAGTGTCATTGCATGTGTGTTCTTCTAAACAAACCACATTAGGATCCACCAGTGTCATTGCTTGTCTGTTCTTTTCATGAACCACACCCAGTGTCATTGCATGTGTGTTCTTCTAAACAAACCACATAATTCATTGCATGTCTGTTCTTTTCATGAACCACACCCGATGTCATTGCATGGGTGTTCCTCTAGACAGACCACATAAGGATCCACTGGTGTCATTGCATGGCTGTGCCTCTAAACAAACCACAAAAGGATCCACCAGTTTCATTGGATGTGTGTTCTTCTCATGAACTACACATGGATCCACCGGTCTCATTGCATGTCTGTTCTGTAAACAAACCACATAAGGATCCACCAGTGTCATTGCATGTCTCTTCTTTTCGTGAGCCACACCCAGTGTCATTGCATGCGTGTTCTTTTCATTAACCATAGCTTGAGTCATTGCATGTTTGTTACTTCCATAAACCACACATGGATCCACCGATGTCATTGCATGTCTGTTCTTTTCATGAACCACACCCAGTGTCACTGCATGTCAGTTCTTTTCATGAACCACATAAGGATCCACCTAGTGTCATTGGATGTGTGTTCTTATATTGAACCACACGTGGATCCACCGGTGTCATTGCATGTCTGTTCCTCTAAACAAACCACATAATGATCCACCAGTGTCATTGCATGTCTATTCTTTTCATGAACCACACCCAGTTTCATTGCATGTGTATTCTTCTAAACAAACCCCATAAGGATCCACCAGTGTTATTGCATGTCTGTTCTTTTCATGAACCACACATAAGGATCCACCAGTGTCATTGCATGTCTGTTCTTTTCATGAACCACACCCAGTGTCATTGCATGTGTGTTCTCCGGACAAACCACATAAGGATCTACCAGTGTCATTGCATGTCTATTCTTTGCATGAACCACATAAGGATCCACCAGTGTCATTGCATGTCTGCTCTTTTTATGAACCACATAAGGATCCACTAGTGTCATTGCATATCCATTCTTTTCCTGAATCACATCTAGAGTCATTGCATGTCTGTTACTTCCATAAACCACATATGGATCCACCTAGTGTGATTGCATATATGTTCCTCTAAACAAACCACATAAGGATCCACCAGTGTCATTGGCTGTGAGTTTTCTCATGAACCACACATGGATCCACCAGTGTCATTGAATGTTTTTTCCTCTAAACAAACCACATAAGGATCCACCAGTGTCATTGCATGTCTGTTCTTTTCATGAACCACACATAAGGATCCACCAGTGTCATTGCATGTCTGTTCTTTTCATGAACCACACCCAATGTCATTGCATGTGTGTTCTTTTCATGAACCACAACTAGAGTCATTGCATGTCTATTCTTTTCATGAACCACATAAGGATAAGTGTCATTGCATGTCTATTCTTTTCATGAACCACACCAAGTGTCATTGCATGTCTGTTCTTTTCATGAAACACATCCGGTGTCACTGCATGTATGTTCTTTTCATGAACCACATAAGGATCTACCAGTCTCATTGGATGTGTGTTCTTCTCATGAACCACACGTGGATCCACCGGTGTCATTGCATGTCTGTTCCTCTAAACAAACCACATAAGGATCCACCAGTGTCATTGGATGTGTGTTCTTTTCATGAACCACACCTAGTGTCATTGCCTGTGTGTTCTTCTAAACAAACCACATAAGGATCCACCAGTGTCATTGCATCTCTGTTCTTTTCATGAACCACACCCGGTGTCACTGCATGTAAGTTCTTTTCATGAACCACATAAGGATCCACCAGTGTTATTGGATGTGTGTTCTTCTCATGAACCACACGTGGATCCACCGGTGTCATTGCATGTCTGTTCTATTCATGAACCACACATAAGGATCTACCAGTGTCATTGCATGTCTGTTCTTTACATGAACCACATAAGGATCCACCAGTGTCATTGCATGTCTGTTCTTTTCATGAACCACATAAGGACCACCAGTGTCATTGCACGTCTGTTCTTTTCATGAACCACATATGGATCCACCAGTGTCATTGCATGTTTGTTCTTTTCATGAACCCGACCCAGTGTCATTGCATGTCTGTTCTTTTCATGAACCACACCTAGTGTCATTGCATGTCTGTTCTTTTCATGAACCACCAATAGTGTCACTGCATGTCAGTTCTTTTCATGAACCACACCCAGTGTCATTGCATGTTTGTTCTTTTCATGAACCACACCCAGTGTCATTGCATGTATGTTCTTTTCATGAACCACACCCAATGTTAGTGCATGTCTGTTCTTTTCATGAACCACACCGAGTGTCACTGCATGTCTGTTCTTTTCATGAACCACACCCAGTGTCAGTGCATGTCTGTTCTTTTCATGAACCACACCCAGTATCACTGCATTTCTGTTCTTTTCATGAACCACATAAGGATCTACCAGTGTCATTGGATGTGTGTTCTTCTCATGAACCACACGTGGGTCCACCAATGTCATTGCATGTATGTTCCTCTAAACAAACCACATAAGGATCCACCAGTGTCATTGCATATACATTCTTTTTCATGAACTGAGACCGGTGTCGTGCATATACATTCTTTTCATGAACCACACCTAGTGTCATTGCATGCGTGTTCTTTTTATTAACCACAGCCAGAGTCATTGCATGTCTGTTACTTCCACAAACCACACATTGATGCACCGATGTCATTGCATGTTTGTTCTTTTCATGAACCACACCCAGTGTCACTGCATGTCAGTTCTTTTCATGAACCACATAATGATCCACCCAGTGTCATTGGATGTGTGTTCTTCTCATGAACCACACGTGGATCCACCGGTGTCATTGCCCATTGCATGTCTGTTCCTCTAAACAAACCACATAATGATCCACTAGTGTCATTGCATGTCTGTTCTTTTCATGAACCACACCCAGTGTCATTGCATGTGTGTTTTTCTAAACAAACCACATAAGGATCCACCAGGGTCATTGCATGTCTGTTCTTTTCATGAACCACACATAAGGATCCACCAGTGTCATTGCATGTCTGTTCTTTTCATGAACCACACCCAATGTCATTGCATGTCTATTCTTTTCATGAACCACATAAGGATCTACCAGTGTCATTGCATATCTGTTCTTTTCATGAACCACATAAGGATCCACCAGTGTCATTGCGTGTCTATTCTTTTCATGAACCACATAAGGATCCACCAGTGTCATTGCATGTCTGCTCTTTTCATAAACCACACCCAGTGTCATTGCATCTCTGTTCTTTTCATGAACCACACCTAGTGTCACATCATGTCAGTTCTTTTCATGAACCATCTAAGGATCCACCCAATGTCGTTGGATGTGTGTTCTTCTCATGAACCACACGTGGATCCACCGGTGTCATTGGATGTGTGTTCTTCTCATGAACCACACGTGGATCCACCGGTGTCATTGCATGTCTGTTCTATTCATGAACCACACATAAGGATCCACCAGTGTCATTGCATGTCTGTTCTTTACATGAACCACATAAGAATCCACCAGTGTCATTGCATGTCTGTTCTTTTCATGAACCACATAAGGATCCACCAGTGTCATTGCACGTCTGTTCTTTTCATGAACCACATAAGGATCCACTAGTGTCATTGCATGTCTGTTCTTTTCATGAACCACACCCAGTGTCATTGCATGTCTGTTCTTTTCATGAACCACACCTAGTGTCATTGCATGTCAGTTCTTTTCATGAACCACCAATAGTGTCACTGCATGTCAGTTCTTTTCATGAACCACATAAGGATCTACCAGTGTCATTGGATGTGTGTTCTTCTCATGAACCACACGTGGATCCACCGGTGTCATTACATGTATGTTCCTCTAAACAAACCACATAAGGATCCACCAGTGTCATTGCATGTCTATTCTTTTCATGAACCACACCCAGTGTCATTGCATGCGTGTTCTTCTAAACAAACCACATAAGGATCCACTAGTGCCATTGGATGTCTGTTCTTTTCATGAACCACACCCAGTGTCATTGCATGCGTGGTCTTCTAAACAAACCACATAAGGATCCACTAGTGCCATTGGATGTCTGTTCTTTTCATGAACCACATAAGGATCCACCAGTGTCATTGCATGTTTGTTCTTTTCATGAACCCGACCTAGTGTCATTGCATGTCTGTTCTTTTCATGAACCACACCCAGTGTCACTGCATGTCAGTTCTTTTCATGAACCACATAAGGATCTACCAGTGTCATTGGATGTGTGTTCTTCTCATGAACCACACGTGGGTCCACCAATGTCATTGCATGTCATTCACGTAAACAAACCACATAAGGATCCACGGTGTCATTGCATGTACATTCTTTTCATGAACCACACCTAGTGTCATTGCATGTCTGTTCTTTTCATGAACCACCAATAGTGTCACTGCATGTCAGTTCTTTTCATGAACCACATAAGGATCCACCAGTGTTATTGGATGTGTGTTCTTCTCATGAACCACACGTGGATCCACCGGTGTCATTGCATGTCTGTTTTATTCATGAACCACACATAAGGATCTACCAGTGTCATTGCATGTCTGTTCTTTACATGAACCACATAAGGATCCACCAGTGTCATTGCATGTCTGTTCTTTTCATGAACCACATAAGGATCCACCAGTGTCATTGCACGTCTGTTCTTTTCATGAACCACATATGGATCCACCAGTGTCATTGCATGTTTGTTCTTTTCATGAACCCGACCCAGTGTCATTGCATGTCTGTTCTTTTCATGAACCACACCTAGTATCATTGCATGTCTGTTCTTTTCATGAACCACCAATAGTGTCACTGCATGTCAGTTCTTTTCATGAACCACACCCAGTGTCATTGCATGTCTGTTCTTTTCATGAACCATACCCAGTGTCATTGCATGTATGTTCTTTTCATGAACCACACCCAGTGTTAGTGCATGTCTGTTCTTTTCATGAACCACACCGAGTGTCACTACATGTCAGTTCTTTTCATGAACCACATAAGGATCTACCAGTGTCATTGGATGTGTGTTCTTCTCATGAACCACACGTGGGTCCACCAATGTCATTGCATGTCTGTTCCTCTAAACAAACCACATAAGGATCCACCAGTGTCATTGCATGTCTGTTCTTTTCATGAACCAGACCCAGTGTCATTGCATGTCTGTTCTTTTCATGAACCACACCTAGTGTCATTGCATGCGTGTTCTTTTTATTAACCACAGCTAGAGTCATTGCATGTCTGTTACTTCCATAAACCACACATTGATGCACCGATGTCATTGCATGTTTGTTCTTTTCATGAACCACACCGAGTGTCACTGCATGTCAGTTCTTTTCATGAACCACATAATGATCCACCCAGTGGCATTGGATGTGTGTTCTTCTCATGAACCACACGTGGATCCACCGGTGTCATTGCCCATTGCATGTCTGTTCCTCTAAACAAACCACATAATGATCCACTAGTGTCATTGCATGTCTGTTCTTTTCATGAACCACACCCAGTGTCATTGCATGTGTGTTTTTCTAAACAAACCACATAAGGATCCACCAGGGTCATTGCATGTCTATTCTTTTCATGAACCACACATAAGGATCCACCAGTGTCATTGGATGTCTGTTCTTTTCATGAACCACACCGAATGTCATTGCATGTCTATTCTTTTCATGAACCACATAAGGATCTACCAGTGTCAATGCATATCTGTTCTTTTCATGAACCACACGTGGATCCACCGGTGTCATTGCGTGTCTGTTCTTTTCATGAACCACATAAGGATCCACCAGTGTCATTGCATGTCTGTTCTTTACATGAACCACATAAGAATCCACCAGCGTCATTGCATGTCTGTTCTTTTCATGAACCACATAAGGATCCACCAGTGTCATTGCACGTCTGTTCTTTTCATGAACCACATAAGGATCCACTAGTGTCATTGCATGTCTGTTCTTTTCATGAACCACACCCAGTGTCATTGCATGTCTGTTCTTTTCATGAACCACACCTAGTGTCATTGCATGTCAGTTCTTTTCATGAACCACCAATAGTGTCACTGCATGTCAGTTCTTTTCATGAACCACCAATAGTGTCACTGCATGTCAGTTCTTTTCATGAACCACATAAGGATCTACCAGTGTCATTAGATGTGTGTTCTTCTCATGAACCACACGTGGATCCACCGGTGTCATTGCATGTATGTTCCTCTAAACAAACCACATAAGGATCCACCAGTGTCATTGCATGTCTATTCTTTTCATGAACCACACCTAGTGTCATTGCATGCGTGTTCTTCTAAACAAACCACATAAGGATCCACTAGTGCCATTGGATGTCTGTTCTTTTCATGAACCACATAAGGATCCACCAGTGTCATTGCATGTTTGTTCTTTTCATGAACCCGACCCAGTGTCATTGCATGTCTGTTCTTTTCATGAACCACACCCAGTGTCACTGCATGGCAGTTCTTTTCATGAACCACATAAGGATCTACCAGTGTCATTGGATGTGTGTTCTTCTCATGAACCACACGTGGGTCCACCAATGTCATTGCATGTCTGTTCCTGTAAACAAACCACATAAGGATCCACCAGTGTCATTGCATGTCTGTTCTTTTCATGAACCACACCTAGTGTCATTGCATGTCTGTTCTTTTCATGAACCACCAATAGTGTCACTGCATGTCAGTTCTTTTCATGAACCACATAAGGATCCACCAGTGTTATTGGATGTGTGTTCTTCTCATGAACCACATGTGGATCCACCGGTGTCATTGCATGTCTGTTTTATTCATGAACCACACATAAGGATCTACCAGTGTCATTGCATGTCTGTTCTTTACATGAACCACATAAGGATCCACCAGTGTCATTGCATGTATGTTCTTTTCATGAACCACATAAGGATCCACCAGTGTCATTGCACGTCTGTTCTTTTCATGAACCACATATGGATCCACCAGTGTCATTGCATGTTTGTTCTTTTCATGAACCCGACCCAGTGTCATTGCATGTCTGTTCTTTTCATGAACCACACCTAGTATCATTGCATGTCTGTTCTTTTCATGAACCACCAATAGTGTCACTGCATGTCAGTTCTTTTCATGAACCACACCCAGTGTCATTGCATGTCTGTTCTTTTCATGAACCACACCCAGTGTCATTGCATGTATGTTCTTTTCATGAACCACACCCAGTGTTAGTGCATGTCTGTTCTTTTCATGAACCACACCGAGTGTCACTACATGTCAGTTCTTTTCATGAACCACATAAGGATCTACCAGTGTCATTGGATGTGTGTTCTTCTCATGAACCACACGTGGGTCCACCAATGTCATTGCATGTATGTTCCTCTAAACAAACCACATAAGGATCCACCAGTGTCATTGCATGTCTGTTCTTTTCATGAACCAGACCCAGTGTCATTGCATGTCTGTTCTTTTCATGAACCACACCTAGTGTCATTGCATGCGTGTTCTTTTTATTAACCACAGCTAGAGTCATTGCATGTATGTTACTTCCATAAACCACACATTGATGCACCGATGTCATTGCATGTTTGTTCTTTTCATGAACCACACCCATTGTCACTGCATGTCAGTTCTTTTCATGAACCACATAATGATCCACCCAGTGGCATTGGATGTGTGTTCTTCTCATGAACCACACGTGGATCCACCGGTGTCATTGCCCATTGCATGTCTGTTCCTCTAAACAAACCACATAATGATCCACTAGTGTCATTGCATGTCTGTTCTTTTCATGAACCACACCCAGTGTCATTGCATGTGTGTTTTTCTAAACAAACCACATAAGGATCCACCAGGGTCATTGCATGTCTGTTCTTTTCATGAACCACACATAAGGATCCACCAGTGTCATTGCATGTCTGTTCTTTTCATGAACCACACCCAATGTCATTGCATGTCTATTCTTTTCATGAACCACATAAGGATCTACCAGTGTCAATGCATATCTGTTCTTTTCATGAACCACATAAGGATCCACCAGTGTCATTGCGTGTCTGTTCTTTTCATGAACCACATAAGGATCCACCAGTGTCATTGCATGTATGCTCTTTTCATAAACCACACCCAGTGTCATTGTATGTCTGTTCTTTTCATGAACCACACCTAGTGTCACATCATGTCAGTTCTTTTCATGAACCATCTAAGGATCCACCCAATGTCGTTGGATGTGTGTTCTTCTCATGAACCACACGTGGATCCACCGGTGTCATTGGATGTGTGTTCTTCTCATGAACCACACATGGATCCACCGGTGTCATTGCATGTCTGTTCTATTCATGAACCACACATAAGGATCCACCAGTGTCATTGCATGTCTATTCTTTACATGAACCACATAAGAATCCACCAGTGTCATTGCATGTCTGTTCTTTTCATGAACCACATAAGGATCCACCAGTGTCATTGCACGTCTGTTCTTTTCATGAACCACATAAGGATCCACTAGTTTCATTGCATGTCTGTTCTTTTCATGAACCACACCCAGTGTCATTGCATGTCTGTTCTTTTCATGAACCACACCTAGTGTCATTGCATGTCTGTTCTTTTCATGAACCACCAATAGTGTCCTTTGCATGTCAGTTCTTTTCATGAACCACATTAGTATCTACCCGTGTCATTGGATGTGTGTTCTTCTCATGAACCACACGTGGATCCACCGGTGTCATTGCATGTCTGTTAATATAAACAAACCACATAAGGATCCACCAGTGTCATTGCATGTCTGTTCTTTTCATGAACCACACCCAGTGTCATTGCATGCGTGTTCTTCTAAACAAACCACATAAGGATCCACTAGTGCCATTGGATGTCTATTCTTTTCATGAACCACATAAGGATCCACCAGTGTCATTGCATGTCTGTTCTTTTCATGAACCACACCCAGTGTCACTGCATGTCAGTTCTTTTCATGAACCACATAAGGATCTACCGGTGTCATTGGATGTGTGTTCTTCTCATGAACTACACCGTGGGTCCACCAATGTCATTGCATGTCCATTCACGTAAACAAACCACATAAGGATCCACGGTGTCATTGCATGTGTTTCTTTTCATGAACCACACCTAGTGTCATTGCATGTCTGTTCTTTTCATGAACCACCAATAGTGTCACTGCATGTCAGTTCTTTTCATGAACCACATAAGGATCCACCAGTGTTATTGGATGTGTGTTCTTCTCATGAACCACACGTGGATCCACCGGTGTCATTGCATGTCTGTTTTATTCATGAACCACACATAAGGATCTACCAGTGTCATTGCATGTATGTTCTTTACATGAACCACATAAGGATCCACCAGTGTCATTGCATGTCTGTTCTTTTCATGAACCACATAAGGATCCACCAGTGTCATTGCACGTATGTTCTTTTCATGAACCACATATGGATCCACCAGTGTCATTGCATGTTTGTTCTTTTCATGAACCCGACCCAGTGTCATTGCATGTCTGTTCTTTTCATGAACCACACCTAGTATCATTGCATGTCTGTTCTTTTCATGAACCACCAATAGTGTCACTGCATGTCAGTTCTTTTCATGAACCACACCCAGTGTCATTGCATGTCTGTTCTTTTCATGAACCACACCCAGTGTCATTGCATGTATGTTCTTTTCATGAACCACACCCAGTGTTAGTGCATGTCTGTTCTTTTCATGAACCACACCGAGTGTCACTACATGTCAGTTCTTTTCATGAACCACATAAGGATCTACCAGTGTCATTGGATGTGTGTTCTTCTCATGAACCACACGTGGGTCCACCAATGTCATTGCATGTCTGTTCCTCTAAACAAACCACATAAGGATCCACCAGTGTCATTGCATGTCTGTTCTTTTCATGAACCAGACCCAGTGTCATTGCATGTCTGTTCTTTTCATGAACCACACCTAGTGTCATTGCATGCGTGTTCTTTTTATTAACCACAGCTAGAGTCATTGCATGTCTGTTACTTCCATAAACCACACATTGATGCACCGATGTCATTGCATGTTTGTTCTTTTCATGAACCACACCCAGTGTCACTGCATGTCAGTTCTTTTCATGAACCACATAATGATCCACCCAGTGGCATTGGAAGTGTGTTCTTCTCATGAACCACACGTGGATCCACCGGTGTCATTGCCCATTGCATGTCTGTTCCTCTAAACAAACCACATAATGATCCACTAGTGTCATTGCATGTCTGTTCTTTTCATGAACCACACCCAGTGTCATTGCATGTGTGTTTTTCTAAACAAACCACATAAGGATCCACCAGGGTCATTGCATGTCTGTTCTTTTCATGAACCACACATAAGGATCCACCAGTGTCATTGCATGTCTGTTCTTTTCATGAACCACACCCAATGTCATTGCATGTCTATTCTTTTCATGAACCACACAAGGATCTACCAGTGTCAATGCATATATGTTCTTTTCATGAACCACATAAGGATCCACCAGTGTCATTGCGTGTCTGTTCTTTTCATGAACCACATAAGGATCCACCAGTGTCATTGCATGTATGCTCTTTTCATAAACCACACCCAGTGTCATTGCATGTCTATTCTTTTCATGAACCACACCTAGTGTCACATCATGTCAGTTCTTTTCATGAACCATCTAAGGATCCACCCAATGTCGTTGGATGTGTGTTCTTCTCATGAACCACGCGTGGATCCACCGGTGTCATTGGATGTGTGTTCTTCTCATGAACCACACGTGGATCCACCGGTGTCATTGCATGTCTGTTCTATTCATGAACCACACATAAGGATCCACCAGTGTCATTGCATGTCTATTCTTTACATGAACCACATAAGAATCCACCAGTGTCATTGCATGTCTGTTCTTTTCATGAACCACATAAGGATCGACCAGTGTCATTGCACGTCTGTTCTTTTCATGAACCACATAAGGATCCACTAGTGTCATTGCATGTATGTTCTTTTCATGAACCACACCCAGTGTCATTGCATGTCTGTTCTTTTCATGAACCACACCTAGTGTCATTGCATGTCTGTTCTTTTCATGAACCACCAATAGTGTCACTGCATGTCAGTTCTTTTCATGAACCACATAAGGATCTACCAGTGTCATTGGATGTGTGTTCTTCTCATGAACCACACGTGGATCCACCGGTGTCATTGCATGTCTGTTCCTCTAAACAAACCACATAAGGATCCACCAGTGTCATTGCATGTCTGTTCTTTTCATGAACCACACCCAGTGTCATTGCATGCGTGTTCTTCTAAACAAACCACATAAGGATCCACTAGTGCCATTGGATGTCTGTTCTTTTCATGAACCACATAAGGATCCACCAGTGTCATTGCATGTTTGTTCTTTTCATGAACCCGACCCAGTGTCATTGCATGTCTGTTCTTTTCATGAACCACACCCAGTGTCCTTTGCATGTCGTTCTTTTCATGAACCACATAAGGATCTACCAGGTCATTGGATGTGTGTTCTTCTCATGAACACGTGGGTCCACCAATGTCATTGCATGTACATTCACGTAAACAAACCACATAAGGATCCACGGTGTCATTGCATGTACATTCTTTTCATGAACCACACCCGGTGTTGCATATACGTTCTTTTCATGAACCACACCGAGTGTCACTACATGTCAGTTCTTTTCATGAACCACATAAGGATCTACCAGTGTCATTGGATGTGTGTTCTTCTCATGAACCACACGTGGGTCCACCAATGTCATTGCATGTCTGTTCCTCTAAACAAACCACATAAGGATCCACTAGTGTCATTGCATGTCTGTTCTTTTCCTAAACGACATAAGGATCCACCAGTGTCATTGGATGTCTGTTCTTTTCATGAACCACACCAAGTGTCAGTGCATGTCTGTTATTTTCATGAACCACACCCAATGTCACTGCATGTCTGTTCTTTTCATGAACCACATAAGGATCTACTAGTGTCATTGGATGTGTGTTCTTCTCATGAACCACACGTGGATCCACGGGTGTCATTGCATGTCTGTTCCTCTAAACAAACCACATAAGGATCCACCAGTGTCATTGCGTGTCTGTTCTTTTCATGAACCACACCCAGTGTCATTGCATATGTGTTCTTCTAAACAAACCACATTAGGATCCACCAGTGTCATTGCCTGTCTGTTCTTTTCATGAACCACACCCAGTGTCATTGCATGTGTGTTCTTCTAAACAAACCACATAATTCATTGCATGTCTGTTCTTTTCATGAACCACACCTGATGTCATTGCATGTGTGTTCCTCTAGACAGACCACATAAGGATCCACTGGTGTCATTGCATGTCTGTTCCTCTAAACAAACCACAAAAGGATCCACCAGTTTCATTGGATGTGTGTTCTTCTCATGAACTACACATGGATCCACCGGTGTCATTGCATGTCTGTTCCTCTAAACAAACCACATAAGGATCCACCAATGTCAATGCATGTCTCTTCTTTTCATGAACCACACCCAGTGTCATTGCATGCGTGTTCTTTTCATTAACCATAGCTAGAGTCATTGCATGTTTGTTACTTCCATAAACCACACATGGATCCACCGATGTCATTGCATGTCTGTTCTTTTCATGAACCACACCCAGTGTCACTGCATGTTAGTTCTTTTCATGAACCACATAAGGATCCACCTAGTGTCATTGGATGTGTGTTCTTATCTTGAACCACACGTGGATCCACCGGTGTCATTGCATGTCTGTTCCTCTAAACAAACCACATAATGTTCCACCAGTGTCATTGCATGTCTAATATTTTCATGAACCACACCCAGTTTCATTGCATCTGTGTTCTTCTAAAAAAAACCCATAAGGATCCACCAGTGTTATTGCATGTCTGTTCTTTTCATGAACCACACATAAGGATCCACCAGTGTCATTGCATGTCTGTTCTTTTCATGAACCACACCCAGTGTCATTGCATGTGTGTTCTCCGGACAAACCACATAAGGATCTACCAGTGTCATTGCATGTCTGTTCTTTGCATGAACCACATAAGGATCCACCAGTGTCATTGCATGTCTGCTCTTTTTATGAACCACATAAGGATCCACTAGTGTCATTGCATGTCCATTCTTTTCATGAATCACAGCTAGAGTCATTGCATGTCTGTTACTTCCATAAACCACATATCGATCCACCTAGTGTGATTGCATATATGTTCCTCTAAACAAACGACATAAGGATCCACAAGTGTCATTGGCTGTGAGTTTTCTCATGAACCACACATGGAACCACCAGTGTCATTGAATGTTTGTTCCTCTAAACAAACCACATAAGGATCCACCAGTGTCATTGCATGTCTGTTCTTTTCATGAACCACACATAAGGATCCACCAGTGTCATTGCATGTCTGTTCTTTTCATGAACCACACCCAATGTCATTGCATGTGTGTTCTTTTCATGAACCACAACTAGAGTCATTGCATGTCTGTTCTTTTCATGAACCACATAAGGATAAGTGTCATTCCATGTCTGTTCTTTTCATGAACCACACCAAGTGTCATTGCATGTCTGTTCTTTTCATGAAACACATCCGGTGTCACTGCATGTCTGTTCTTTTCATGAACCACATAAGGATCTACCAGTCTCATTGGATGTGTGTTCTTCTCATGAACCACACGTGGATCCACCGGTGTCATTGCATGTCTGTTCCTCTAAACAAACCACATAAGGATCCACCAGTGTCATTGGATGTGTGTTCTTTTCATGAACCACACCTAGTGTCATTGCATGTGTGTTCTTCTAAACAAACCACATAAGGATCCACCAGTGTCATTGCATCTCTGTTCTTTTCATGAACCACACCCGGTGTCACTGCATGTAAGTTCTTTTCATGAACCACATAAGGATCCACCAGTGTCATTGGATGTGTGTTCTTCTCATGAACCACACGTGGATCCACCGGTGTCATTGCATGTCTGTTCTATTCATGAACCACACATAAGGATCCACCAGTGTCATTGCATGTCTGTTCTTTACATGAACCACATAAGGATCCACCAGTGTCATTGCATGTCTGTTCTTTTCATGAACCACATAAGGATCCACCAGTGTCATTGCACGTCTATTCTTTTCATGAACCACATGTGGATCCACCAGTGTCATTGCATGTTTGTTCTTTTCATGAACCCGACCCAGTGTCATTGCATGTCTGTTCTTTTCATGAACCACACCTAGTGTTAGTGCATGTCTGTTCTTTTCATGAACCACACCGAGTGTCACTACATGTCAGTTCTTTTCATGAACCACATAAGGATCTACCAGTGTCATTGGATGTGTGTTCTTCTCATGAACCACACGTGGGTCCACCAATGTCATTGCATGTCTGTTCCTCCAAACAAACCACATAAGGATCCACCAGTGTCATTGCATGTCTGTTCTTTTCATGAACCAGACCCAGTGTCATTGCATGTCTGTTCTTTTCATGAACCACACCTAGTGTCATTGCATGCGTGTTCTTTTTATTAACCACAGCTAGAGTCATTGCATGTCTGTTACTTCCAGACACTCACATACCCTACACATGCTGTTCTACATCGCATGGCTCAAACAACTCATGTAGTAATGGCTCATGGGATGGAGGAACATGCTCGGTGGGGTTTAAAAGTAAAGGCTATTCAGTACTTGGGATTCAATTTAATGCAATCGTGACTCAATGATGCAAGAATAAGATAGAAGCAATAGGTACTATATGTATGCAAGCATGTGGTAGTGCTTGCTGTAGGGGTTCGTAGCATGGAAAACAAAAATTTTCTATCGCATACAAACAAACAAGCCAAGATCTATCTACTAGATTGTAGCAACGAGTCGATGGAATAACTTACCCTCGAAGATTCCAAAGTGTTTAACGAGAGCAGATTCTCGTGGGTGATGTAGTCGTATTTCTTCCGATCTCAAGATCACAGAAGCGATCCTTCGCGTGCCGTTCATGCAGCGCCCGCAGGTCACACGTTGATTTCGACGAAGACCTTCCTCTCCTTGTTCCAAAGAAAATGGAGGTTGTAGCACTTCTCATGATTCCAAAGACAACGGCGTGGTACCTAAGTAGAGGGAATCATGAGGCTTCGCTTAAGCCAAGTAGTATGGTGGAGCTTATGAGAGAGGCTATTAGTGGTCTAGTAATTAGACACACCAATTAGAAGGCTCTAAACCAATTAGAAGGCTCTAAACCGAAATAGCTCTAAACCGGGGTTTAGGTCTAGGGTTTAGTTTAGAGGATAGGAACTTGTGTGTGTAAGGAGGGGAGCCCTGCCCCTCCTTATATAGGTGGGAGGGCTGGCCGGCCAAGGGGAGGAGTTCCTCCCCAACTCGGCCTTGGGAGGTGCGCCGCCAAGGGAGGAACCTCCTCCAACTCGGCCTCCACCAATCCTCCTCTTTCCCACTTCCCAAAATCGCTGCTTGACTTTCAAACTAGCCGTTTGACTTTTCAATTTAGGATTTAAATAAATCCTTTATTTGGGACAGCAAGAACACTTAGTACATGATGCAATCATTCCAATATGTAATGACACATTCATGTACCCTTCCCCCTCCGGAGTGCCGGACATTCCGGGACCTTCTAGAATGTTCCCGATGAAAACACCGGAACCATTCCGCTACTCCGAAACGGAACTTTCCTTATATGAATCTTATTCTCCGGACCATTCCGGATCTCCTCGTGATATCCCGGATCCCATCCGAGACTTGAACAACATTCGTCTCTTTCTCATAATATCATAACTACTCAAACAACGTCAATCCTTAAGTGTGTCTCCCTACGGTTCGTGAATTATGCGGACATGATCGAGACACTTCTAACAATAACCAATAGAGGAATCTGGAAATTCATATGGCTCCCACATATTTCTACGATTACATTGCGATCGAATGAACCACTTACATACGATACCAATTTCCCTTTGTCTCACGATATGTTACTTATCCGAGGTTATGATCGTCGGTATCTCTGCATACCTAGTTCATCCTCGCATCGATAAGTACTCTTTCTCGTTCCGTGATATGTGATCCCTTGTGACCAAGTCACATGCTTGCAAGCTAATTGGATGACATTTCACCGAGAGGGCCCAGAGAATATCTATCCGTCATGTGGATGGACAAATCCCACTCTTGATCCATGTGTTTCAACCAATACTTTCCAAACACTCAATGCCACCTTTATAGCCACCTGTTACGGTGTGGTGTTTGATGACATCAAAGCATCCATCCAAAGAAAGGTGATATGCATGATCTCATGGTCGAAGGAATTAGGTTACTATGTATCAGAAAGCATATAGCAATTGAACTATTGAAATGACTTGATCTTTTATGCTACGCTTATCTATAGGAGTATGTCCACCATATCATTCTCCTAACGATATGATCTTGTTGTTAATAACATCTCAATGTTCATGATAGGGAAACCACAATCATCTATTAACCAACAAGCTAGTATTATATAGAGGCTTTACTAGGGACTTCAAATTAAGTTTACAATTCACACAAGTATTAATGTTTCCTTGTTAATACTATTATAGCATGAATATAAACATTTATCATAAACACAAAGATATATAATAATAACTACATTTATTATTGCCTCTAGGGCATATCTCCAACAGTCTCCCACTTGCACTAGAGTCATCTAATCTAGATTACATGGTAATATACCGAACACCCATGGCAGCTTGGTGTTGGTCATGTTTTGCCCTCGGGAGAGGTTTAGTCAACGGATCCGCCACATTCAGAGATGTGTACTTTGCAAATCTTTATATCCCCATCCCGGATATGTTCTCGAATAGCGTGAAACGCAGCTTGATATGCTTCACTTCTTGTGTGACCTTGGTTCTTGCGCATTGGCTATGGCGCCCATGTTATCACAGAGATAGACATTGGGTCCAGCGCACTTGGAACCACACCCAGCTCTGTAATGAACTCTTTCATCCATATCGCTTGTGAAGCCTCCGAAGCGACCATGTATTCCGATTCAGTTGAAGATCTCGCCACAACGCTTTGCTTTGCACTCCTCCAGCTAATCCGCACCATTCAAAATAAATACGTATCCAGATTGTGATTTAGAATCATCCGGATCGGTGTTCCAACTAGCATCGGTGTAACCATTAACAACGAGCTGTTCATCACCTCCATAAGAAAGAACCATATCCTTAGTTCTTCTCAAGTACTTAAGGATGTTTTTGATCATTGTCCAATGATCCACTCGATCACTTTGATATCTGCTAGTTAAACTAACAAAGATATGCAATGTCGGGTCTAGTACATAGCATGGCATACATTAGAGATCCTATGGCTGCATAGGAGTCTTACTCATCCTTTCTCTATCTTCGCCGATGTCGGACTTTGAGTTTTACTCAAGGTCGTATTAGCAACATGGGCAAGAACCCTTTCTTGCTATCTTCCATTCCAAACCTCTTTAGAACTTTGTCCAAATATGTACTTTGTGACAATGATATTTGGCGTTTCGATCTATCTCTATAAATCTTTATGCCTAATATGTAAGCTGCTTCGCCAAGATCCTTCATTGAAAAACTATTATTCAAATACTCTTTGACACTATTAAGAAGGTCTACATCATTCCCAATCAACAATATGTCATCCACATACAGTATTAAGAATGCTACAGAGCTCCCACTCACTTTCTTGTAAATACAAGCTTCTCCATAAGTTTGTATAAAACCAAAACTTTGATTACCTTATCAAAACGTTGATTCCAACTTCGGATGCTTGCTTCAATCCATAGATGGACCGTTGAAGCTTGCATACCTTGTTAGCATCTTTAGGATCGACAAAACCTTTGGGTTGCATCATATACAACTCTTCATCAATGTCTCCATTGAGGAATGCTGTTTTGACATCCATCTGCCATATCTCAGAATCATAATATGCAGCGATTGCTAATATATAATCCTCACAGACTTTAGCTTCGCTCTGTGAGAAAATCTCATCGTAGTCAACTCCTTGAATTTGTCGAAACCCTTTTGCGACAAGTCGAGCTTTATAGACATAACATTACCATCAGCATCTGCTTTTCTTCTTGAAAATCCATTTGTTCTCGACGACCTTCCGCCATCCTAAGTCCACCAAAGTCCATACTTGGTTTTCGTACATGGATCCAATCTCGGATTTCATGGCTTCTTGCCATTTATTGGAATCTGGGCTCATCATCGCTTCCTCATATGTCTCGGGTCATCGGTGTTGTCCACCAACATGACATTCATAACGGAATCATACCAACTGAGTGGTACGATTTCTCGTTGACCTCCGAGGCTCAGAGCAACTTCAACCAAGTTTCATGATCACCATCATTAACTTCCTATCTTATTGGTGCAGCACCACAGAACTTCTTCCGGTGCTGCGCGCTACTCGCAATTCGAGAGAAGGTTCGACAACCTCGCCGAGTTCTACTTTCCTTCAGTCACTTCTTTCGAGAGAAATTCCTTCTCTAGAAAGGATCCATTCTTAGCAACGAAGATTTTGCCTTCGGATCTATGATAGAAGGTATACCCAATAGTTTCCTTCGGGTATCCTATGAAGACGCATTTTTCCGCTTTGGGTTCAAGCTTGTCCGGCTGTAACCTTTTTACATAGGCTTCAGATCCCCAAACTTTAAGGAGCGACAATTTAGGTTTCTTCCCAAACCATAATTCATACAAAGGTCGTTTCAACGGATTTAGATGGTGCCCTATTTAAAGTGAATGCGGCTGTTTCTAATGCATAACCCCAAAATGATAGCGGTAAATCAGTAAGTGACATCATAGAACGAACCATATCTAAGAGAGTTCGACACTGACGTTCAGACACACCATTACGTTGTGGTGTTCCCGGTGTGTCAATCATGAAAGTATTCCACATTTCTTCAAATGCTCGCCAAACTCAGAACTTAGATATTCACCTCCACGATCGTAACGTAGAAATTTAATCGTCTTGTTACGTTGATTCTCTACCTCACTTTGAAACTCCTTAAACTGCTCGCAAGTTTCGGACATCTGTTTCATGAAATAGATATACCCATATCTACTCAACTCATCCGTGAAGGTAAGAACATAACGATAACCACATGATGCTACACTCATTGGACCACACACATCGGTATGTATGATTTCCAATAAGTCAGCTCGCTCCATCATACCGTAAAATGGAGTCTTAGTCATTTTACCCATCAGACATGCTTCGCATCTTTCAAGTGATTCAAAATCAAGTGATTCAAGAAGTCCATCGGAATGGAGTTTCTTCAATCGCTTCACTCCAATGTGACCAAGACGACAGTGCCACATATAGGTCGAGTTATCGCTCGATTTCAAACGTTTAGCCTCAATGTTATTAATATGTGTATTTCCACTATCGAGATTCAATAAGAATAGACCATTTATCAAAGGTGCATGTGCATAAAACATATTACTCATATAAATCGAACAACCATTATTCTCAGATTTAAACAAGTAACCGTCTCGCAATAAACAAGATCCCGATATAATGTTCATGCTTAACGCAGACACCAAATAACAATTATTTAAGTATAAAACTAATCCCGATGGTAGATGAAGAGGTAGCGTCAACCGCGATCACATCAACCTTTGATCCGCTTCCACGCCGATCGTCACCTCGTTCTTCACTAGCTTCCGTTTATTTCGCAGCCCTGTTTGAGTTACAAATATGAGCAACGAACCAAGATCAAATACCCGTGCACTACTACGAATACTAGTGAGATACACATCAATAACATGTATATCGGATATACCTTTCTTCTTGATGTTGCCGTTCTTCAAATCCGCCAAGTACTTTGGGCAATTCCGCTTAAAGGACCTTCTCCTTGCAAAGAAAAGCACTCAGTTTGGGCTTAGGTCCAGCCTTGGTCTTCTTCGTGCGTGGCAGCTTTCTTATCACCCTTCTTGAAGTGTCCCTTCGCTTAGACTTGCCTTTCTTGAATTTGGTGGTCTTATTGACCAACAACACTTGGTGCTCTTTCTTGATCTCCACTTCCGCAGATTTTAACATAGCAAATAGTTCGGCAACTCTTTGTTCATGTTACGCATGTTGTAGTTCATCACAAAGTTCTTGTAACTTGGTGGTAGTGATTGAGGATGCGTAAACCCCAAAGTATTAGGAATCACTATACCCAAACTTTGAAGTTTATTTGCGTGCCCGGATATCTTAAGCACATGCTCACCGACGAGCTACCCTCTTCCATCTTGCGCTTAAAGAACTTTTGAAGCTTCATAACTTTCAATTGCCGCATGAGTCTCAAAGATTAATTTGAGATCCTCGACAATATCATATGGATCGACTCTTCAAACCTTTTCTCAAGCTCGATTCTAAACCATACAAGATAGCACACTGAACTATGGAGTAATCGATTCTTCCGGCGAGGTAAACATTCTTTACTTCATCGGTAGCATCACCGCAGGTGGGTCACCTAGCGGTGCATCCAGACATAGGTCAAATTACCAATTGTGAGGACAATCCTCAAATTGGAACCAATCCGAAGTTGCTTCCATTGTTTTTCAACTTTTCTTTCTCTAGGAACGCATTAAAATTGATGGTAGGCTGCCATTGATCTACAACATATTTGCAATAGTTTAGACTAAGTTTATGACAAATTGAGTTCAAATTAATTAATGAAATTAAACTAGGTGAACTCCCACCAAAACAACATCCCTCACATTGTTTTAGTGATCACACGAACCAAATCCACTACATCAACACCGATCATCACGAGAGTTGATATAGTTTCAATGGCGAACAATCATCATGTTCATCATATCTACTATATGATTCATGCTTTACCTTTCGGCGATCCGTGTTCCCGAGGCCATGTCCGCATGCTAGGCTCATCAAGATCAAACCTTAGCTACCGCATAAGCAAATCTGGCTTGCTTACGTTGTATTCACCGCGGAATCAAAGACACCCGATCATCACGTGGTGCTTGAAGCAAGCTTTGGCAACGGTGCATACTAAGGGTGAACACTTTAGAACTTGAAATTTATGTGCATGAGGGATCATCTTATAATGCTACCGCTGCCTACTAAGCAATACAAGATGCATAAAGGATTAACATCACATGCAATTCATAATATGTGATATGATATGGCCTTTCTTCTTTGTGCTTCCGATCTCCATCTTCAAGCACCTAACATGATCTCCATCATCACCGTATAGCATCAAGGTCAATGATGCTTCTTCATGGTTGTCGCCCACCAGCTTCAACTATTACAACTATTTTGAATAGACACGCAGGTCTTAATGAAATTAAAGACAACCATATGGCTCCTACCGGTTGCCAACTTACAATAAGGAACATTGCATACATCAAATATAATCACAATCATGGCCATATCACATCATCAGACACCCCGCAAAACAAAGTTAGACGCCTCTACTTTCTTTGCATATTTTACGTGGTTTGGGGCTTTCAATAAGTGTCGTTCTAACTTACGAACAAGAACCACAACATTGATACTAGCATTGTTGATCACCCGTTGTAAATTGGATCTTTACTATGCTAGGAGAAACAGGCACCATAAAGCCACTTATGCAAAACGAGTTGCATGTCAAGTGGAGCAAGTCTCATGAACGATGTCATGTAAGGTTAGCCCGGCCGCTTCATCCCAACATACCGCAAGATGCAAAGTACACAAAAGCAATCTAATAAAAGCATCAACGCCCACAATGACCATTGTGTTCTACTGCAACAGATCTACATATAGACACGGCTCGATACCCTGTAGGGGTTCGTAGCATGGAAAACAAAAATTTTCTATCGCATACAAACAAACAAGCCAAGATCTATCTACTAGATTGTAGCAACGAGTCGATGGAATAACTTACCCTCGAAGATTCCAAAGTGTTTAACGAGAGCAGATTCTCGTGGGTGATGTAGTCGTACTCTTTCCGATCTCAAGATCGCGTAGACGATCCTTCGGCAGCGTTCCCCGCTCAAGCGCTCCTGCAATCGGTCACATCGCTCGATTGACGAAGACCTTCCTCTCCCTTGTTCCAGCAGGCGGAGGTTGTAGCACTCTCCTCGCGATTCCCAAAGACAACGGCGTGGTACCAAGTAGAGGGAAATCCCAGGCTTCGCTTAAGCGGTGCAGTATGGTGGAGCTTATGAGAGAGGCTATTAGTGGTCTAGTAATTAGACACACCAATTAGAAGGCTCTAAACCAATTAGAAGGCTCTAAACCGAAATAGCTCTAAACCGGGGTTTAGGTCTAGGGTTTAGTTTAGAGGATAGGAACTTGTGTGTGTAAGGAGGGGAGCCCTACCCCTCCTTATATAGGTGGGAGGGCTGGCCGGCCAAGGGGAGGAGTTCCTCCCCAACTCGGCCTTGGGAGGTGCGCCGGCCAAGGGGAGGAACCCTCCTCCAACTCGGCCTCCACCAATCCTCCTCTTTTCCCACTTCCCAAAACTGCCGTTTGACTTTCAAACTAGCCGTTTGACTTTTCAATTTAGGATTTAAATAAATCCTTTATTTGGGACAGCAAGAACACTTAGTACATGATGCAATCATTCCAATATGTAATGACACATTCATGTACCCTTCCCCCTCCGGAGTGCCGGACATTCCGGGACCTTCTAGAATGTTCCCGATGAAAACACCGGAACCATTCCGCTACTCCGAAACGGGACTTTCCTTATATGAATCTTATTCTCCGGACCATTCCGGATCTCCTCGTGATATCCCGGATCCCATCCGAGACTCCGAACAACATTCGGTCTCTTTCTCATAATATCATAACTACTCAAACAACGTCGAATCCTTAAGTGTGTCTCCCTACGGTTCGTGAATTATGCGGACATGATCGAGACACTTCTCCGAACAATAACCAATAGAGGAATCTGGAAATTCATATGGCTACATATTTCTACGATTACTTTGCGATCGAATGAACCACTTACATACGATACCAATTTCCCTTTGTCTCACGATATGTTACTTATCCGAGGTTATGATCGTCAGATCTCTCGCATACCTAGTTCATCCTCATCGATAAGTACTCTTTTCTCGTTCCCGTGATATGTGATCCCTTGTGACCAAGTCACATGCTTGCAAGCTAATTGGATGACATTTCACCGAGAGGGACCAGAGAATATCTATCCGTCATGTGGATGGACAAATCCCACTCTTGATCCATGTGTTTCAACCAATACTTTCCGAACACTCAATGCCACCTTTATAGCCACCCTGTTACGGTGTGGTGTTTGATGACATCAAAGCATCCATCCAGTAAAGGTGATATGCATGATCTCATGGTCGAAGGAATTAGGTTACTATGTATCAGAAAGCATATAGCAATTGAACTATTGAAATGACTTGATCTTTATGCTACGCTTATCTATAGGAGTATGTCCACCATATCATTCTCCTAACGATATGATCTTGTTGTTAATAACATCTCAATGTTCATGATAGGGAAACCACAATCATCTATTAACCAACAAGCTAGTATTATATAGAGGCTTTACTAGGGACTTCAAATTAAGTTTACAATTCACACAAGTATTAATGTTTCCTTGTTAATACTATTATAGCATGAATATAAACATTTATCATAAACACAAAGATATATAATAATAACTACATTTATTATTGCCTCTAGGGCATATCTCCAACACTTGCCTGGCAGCTCAGTTGAAGCGAGAGGTGGATCTGGGTAATACTCTTGGGATTTCTGATATTTCCCCTGCTCGGCGTCTATTCGAAAGAAGAACCAAACAAAAAAGGGCCAATATAAATAAAGTACACAAGCATATGAATAAAGTGCGACAAGCAAACAAGCATGCCATGTTGAATGATGCACAATTTACATGGTAATAATGTAGCATGGCAAGGTGAGCTGTGGGGACAAGAATAACTCATTTTATTAATTATTTGGTCAAGTTTTATTACCATAAACAGTTCTGATTTTTTAATATTGATATGATGCATGCTGCAATTCAGAACATGGAGTGCATAAACAGAACGGGCTCGTCGCGCTGATCGATTTAGACATATTATTTGTCAAATTTGGAGTTAAAGAATTAAAGTTATTAATTAATTAAGAAAAGGCATTTTTATTGCAATTAAACAATTTCGAAAATTTAAATTAGTCAAACATTATTTTGGATGGCATATTTGGAATCCTCACCTTTTTATGATTCAGAAACATATATCATTTGTATTATTTGGATTTATCAATAAAAAGTTATTAATTTCTGGACTTAAAAACACTTAAACAATTTCTGAAATCATTTTTATTAAATAGAGGACGGACTGACTTTTTGTACACAGAGAAAACTAGCCCAAGTCACAGACAGTGTTTGTCAATAAGGAAAAGCAATGGCTTTTCTCACCGCTCGGCCACCACGGAGGATGACAAGCGGGACCGGAGCCTGTGAGCAGGCGCTTGACCACGTGGTCGAGGCAGACGGGACTGGGTTGAGGAACCAACAACCTGGGTACCTTTTTGTAAAAAAAACACAGCGCATGACATGTGGGCCTGGATGGAGCGCAGGTTGAGGAAAACAAAAGGGCAGGGGGGCATCTGCAAAAAGGGGAGGAAGTTCCTGTTCCTCTTCTCCGTTCTCTGACGGAACTGACAACGCGCACGCGACGGTAACAGAGGCACGGCCGGGGATCGAACTCGCGATCTAGCACGCGCGCGGTGGTGGCTACCGCTGCGGCTAGCGGGGTTTGGTGTTGGGTACTAGCTACGCGACTAGAAGGCCCTACTGCGGTGTGACGATGGAACTGCATCAGCGAACCCGGTGCACAGAGGGCGTTCGACGACGGTCCGGCGCGTCTAGGAAGCGATGGCCAGCGGGAGGATGTCAGGGAGGCTCAACAGCTCACCGGGAGTGGGTTGGTGGTGGTGGACCGAGCCGAAGCACAGAGGATCGTCGGGGACGCTGGCGCTCGGCGGCTAGGGTTTTGCGTCGGCCACGTCGAACTGCAACGGCTCCGGCACATCTCCTCCTCGCCTGCGAGCACAGGGGCACTGCTGGAGGTCTCCTCGGTCTTCCTCGACACCTCGACACCACGCCCGCCTCCTCCTAGCTACTGTGGCGAGTCGATGCCGACGGTGGCCGAACGGAGATGGAAGAGAGAGGCGGGTAGCAGGTAGATGGGGAAGGGCTGCGGCGGCAGGGCCCTGGGCATCTGGGGCGGCGCCAGGCAGAGAGGAGGGGGTAGATAAGGCCGAGGGGGTGGTGCACATGGGGGTCAGGGTGGAAAAGGGTGGTGGTATCCACCTTTTCTCCTCCTCCTCGTCCTCACGTGTACAGCGAGGCTCGGGAGGGGCTGCAGGTGGGGCCAGAGGGGAGCGGGACAGAGTGGCTCGGGGGTCTCCTTGGCAACAAGGAAAAAGAGGGGAAGAGGGGAAGGGTGGCTCGGCTAGGGTAGGGAGAGGGGAGGCTCGGCATGAGGGGTAGCTGTGGTGGTGTTGAGCAGGGTAGCTAGGTTTTGGGTGGAGTTTGTTTGAAACCAAATTGAAACAAATAAACCAAATAAATGCTTATTCTTTCTCTTGTCCTCCACCTTGCAACTCTTTGAGTGGTTTTCTCTTTGTCAAGCATACAAGGGATACATATTTTGTTTTCACCAAATATTATCATGTGCATGAGAGAATGCCACATGCAAGATTATCTTTTCTTCCACCTCTCTCTCTCTCCTTTGGTCCTTTTGGTTTCTCCCTTTTTCTTAATGCAAACTTCTTGACCATACTCCACTCATGATAAGTGTCATATAGCTTTGCCGAGAACCAAATTACGATCACAAGCATCGGATCGACACATGTTATGTATTTAGCCCAGAAGAATTGATGATGAAGTAAAACTCCAGGATTAAGCGTCGGTGACAAAAGAATGAGTTAGCATGGACATGCCGATAAAAGGAAGATAGATAATGTTTCACACACGACTGAAGAGGAGTGTGGAAACATAGATGTATCAAAGAAAAAATTTCCGCATTTTTCGGCATTAAAATACCAATAAGTGCACAAAACCACTTATCAGATAGAGATTAGAAACTCCACATTTTGTGAAAGCATGCTGGAAGGAAGAACACCCTTAACAAGATTGCGCCGGTTAACAAGGAGTTGGATAGATCACATCGGTTTACAAAAGCCTGTCGGTATGGAATGTACCAATAGTTGATAACCAAAGGCAGATTGTGACAACAAGGTTGGATGCAGTAGGTAGACAAAGAATTACACCCACACACACATGCACACACACAACCTATGGTACTATGGAACCCAGAACATGTGAATCCTAGTTTGAATTTTTAGAAGAGGATTGAAAACGTTACACTTCCTTACCAAAAAAGGGTGGGTGGGTGGGTAAGAAGAAAATGGAAGCAGTCCTACTCTCGCGTTTTTGTTTTTCCCTAGTATACATAACTACCAAAATATTTGCTAGACTGACAACGACCATTTGGCTGAGACCCTGAAGGGCGGGATGGCTCTGATACCAATTGTAACAACCTCGGACCCTACGCTCTAAGTTCAAGCCTAGATGAACCAAAAGTGGTTAAAGTAGTACAGCGGGGGCCCAGGGGCCACCCACGTGTAGGCCCGTCAGCCGCCCCAACCACTTCCAAGAACATCGGGACAAGAGGGAGCGGCGTAGGCAATAGGCAAAGAGATCAAATACATACACAAGTGAGTATGTATGTAAGCTACCTTACAACAATTCTTAGAGCCATACCATCTAAAAGAAATAGAAATATTGCAACGCCATACGGCAAGATCCAAATATCCTAGATAGTTATAATAATGTAGGATAACTGCTCATACATCAATCAACAGAGTATCAAGCGGAAGCGGGAAACAAGATCCGAGTACGGACAAGAAGCAAATCGGCATAAGATGCCACATAAATAAGCATGTCCTGCCCACAGATCTCACGGATCCCCATCCCCGAAATCTCTACACCGAGTGATCGTTGCCAACATCATCTATCTCTTCAACCCAGAATCCATCTTGCAAGCATACCTGTCCACCTAAACCAAACAATTTATCGTGTGAGACCCTAGGGGTACTCAGCAAGTCTTTATGCCTCTAAAGGGAACAAAACCTGAGGGTGACGCAATTGCAGCAAAATATAATATCTAACAAGTCTATAGATACTCGCTAACCATCCGCCTAACCAATGATAGATGGATGTCCGTTTATTAGAACAATAGTTATAACAGTATAAAGTAACAAATCCATCCTCCTTCTCGCTTACCAACGAGAAAGCGGATGAATAACCCATCCGTTGGTAGTTTTATTAACCATTCCATGAGTATTGCACTAATTACTAGTCAGATATTTAGTCAAATTAAAAACGGTACTTTAGTTATGCTTGTCTATGATCGAGAAACTGTGCTCCAAGTCGTCCATAACCGCGGACACGGCTTTCAGAAAGATTTACCTTTCAGGGGTTCACAAATAGCAACACACACTCGATCAACCTCGGAAAAACTAACTCAAAACCCAACGAGGCATTCACGACAAAGTGATCACAGGATTCATAAAATATTTCAGGGGCCCACCCCATTAATCTACCCGCAACGAAGTTGGCCGACTCCGAGACGGACCCAAGGTTTGCGTCAATGGCTGTAAACGACTGGGAACCCAAAAATGTGACTGGGCTTGTCGATACCGCGTAAACACTCCGCATCCAAAATAGTACAGGTGCTCCACGCACAATCTTAAATAAAACAGTAACATGGCATAAGTACAGGATAGTAAATAAAACCCCAAACTAGTTTGTGGCCCCAAGAAATAGAAATGAATTAAGCTCTGGCTCATGAGGGTCCATAAGGCCTCCCGGATGTGGATAGTGTGAATAGTCAAGGAACAGGAATCAAGTACTCGGGGTCCTACGGGACACAAGTGAGCATGAAAAACCAAATAATAGATATTGCCCACCGGTGCCTCTTTCATTAGTTATCCCATACTACTCAGGTTAAGTTGTTTAGGTACCTCGTTATCCATCAGACTCTCACATACCCTACACATGCTGTTCTACGACTCGCATGGCTCAAACAACTCCTGTAGTAATGGCTCATGGGATGGAGGAACAAGCTCGGTGGGGTTTAAATGTAAAGGCTATGCAGTACTTGGGATTCAATTTAATGCATTCGCAACTCCATGATGCAAGAATAAGATAGAAGCAATAGGTACTATATGTATGCAAGCATGTGGTAGTGCTTGCCTGACAGCTTAGTTGAAGCGAGAGATGGATCTGGGTAGTACTCCTGGGATTCCTGATATTTCCCCTGCTCGGCGTCTATTCGAAAGAAGAACCAAACAAACAAGGGCCAACATAAATAAAGTGCACAAGCAAATAAATAAAATGCGACAAGCAACCAAGCATGCTATGATGAATGATGCACAATTTACATGGCAATAATGTAGCATGGCAAGGGTGAGGTGTGGGGACAAGAATAAATCATTTTATTAAGTTTTTAGTCATGTTTTGCTCCCATAACACTTGCTGTCCACTTAATATTTATATGATGCATGCTACAATTCATATCATGGAATGCATAAACAGAACGGGCTCGTCGTGCTGATTGATTTAGACATATTATTTGTCAAATTTGGAGTAATAGAATTAAAGTTATTAATTAATTAAGAAAAGGCATTTTTATTGCAATTAAACAATTTTCGAAAATTTAAATTAGTCAAACATTATTTTGAATGGCATATTTGAATTCCTCACATTTTTCTGATTAAAAAACATATATTACATGCAAAAATTTGAATTTACCAAATATAAGATATGCAATTATTCATATTAAAGCATTATATACAATTTCTGGAATTTTATTTTGAATTTAGCAAAACACAGAACTTTTCTTACTCATCTCAGGCTACCCACAGCCAATGACTAGTGGGCTGGAGAGTGAGGCAGGGCTACAAGTGCGCGCGCCGGTGCGGGTGTGACACCTGGCGGAGCTAGGGACTGCTGGGTGAACAAAACAAAAGCCCAGGGTTCTCTTTGCAAAACGTCAGGAGCAGAAATCTCGGATCTGGAAATTTGGCAGTATTTTGGCCTGCGTTCGAATGAAGATGGCGGCGAATCTAGAAGGATTTTGAAGGTGCCGTAAAAACGAAAGTTGTAGATCTCGCACAGATCTACAACTTTGCAGAAGGGAGATTTTCCAAAGGGACAACTTACGCGCCGGTGTAGTGGGAATAACAGAGTGGATTCAGATTTGAACGGAATTTTTTCAAAAAAACGGAGATTTCGTCCCGACTTCAGCAGATGATATCTTCGTCTGTAGAGATCCAAATCAAGCACCGTTTGATTCTGGAGGTAGGGGAGATGTAGGGTTATAGGTTTAGTCAAGGGTACAACGTCCGAGAGACAGCGAGGGCGTCGGAAACTTGTCGTTACCGAGGGGTCTTCAAACATAGCAATAACTGTCCAAAAGAGGCAGTGAAATCGATGGATTTTGGCCGGATGATTCCGATCGCTGTAGTTAACCAAAAGGAACGTGGTTTGTTGCATTGGAAAGATGGGATGTAGGAGAACAAAACTTGCGTTCGGAGTTTTTGCAAGGGAGCAACAGGGACGTCGGGAGAAATTCGAGAATTTAGCCTAGGAGTGGTGTACGTCTTTGCATCTGGTCGAATGTCGAGCAGCGGCACGACGCGGAGCTACAGGAAGCAAAGCAAGAGGAGGCCATGTCAGGGAGGAGGAGGGGCTCACCGGGGTTGTGCCTATGAGGCCGGGTAAGCTGGGGTGGCAGAGGACGGCGGCGAGGCCGTGTAGACACCGACGTCGGGTACCAGGCGTCCATCGCAGCGCTGAGGTCGTCCCGGCACTCCTCCATCGCTTCCACGTGCACCAGGAGGTCGACGAGGTACTAACTTAGCTCTCAGATATGTCCAGCATGCTTCGGAGGGGCTGGATCAGAGGGAGGTGGTGGATACCGAAGCTCTAGAGTTTTAGGCATGTTTGCTTGTGGAGGAAGAACAGAGAGAGGGGCTCTCGATCCGATCCCAACTTGGATCTGGTCTGGGTGGTTGAGGTGCTTCTACTGCCTTGATTGCTTTATGCAAAGAGAGAGAGGGGGCACGGCAGCGGCGTGGGGTGTAGGGCTGTGATGTTGCGTGCGAGGAAGAAAAACAGGGGTTAGGTGCTAGGGGCAGACTCAGGTTCAAGAACAAAGGGGGTCGGGTTGCACCATGTAGAGAGGAGGCGTGCAACCGGTTATGGTCAGGTTTGCTGCATTGATGGATGGTCTAGCTTCTCACAAGGTGGATTTTAGATGGAAGGTAGCAAGTAGATGGTTAGGCTAGATAGTTTCTTTTTTTTTCTTTTGTTTTTGTTTAATTTGAAGCAAGCTTTTAAACAAGCTCCAAAAAAAATCAAATAAATCCCAAATGGAGTATAGATGGGAAAAGGGAAATGATCTATTGAGATTGCAATGGAATTTGATCACACTTGAGTGGATTTAAATCAAGAAGCTTCTCACAAAAATCAAAAGAAAACACAATAGAAGGGAGATGGTGCAAACTTGCATGGCCATGCATGATAATAAATGCCACTATTTAGTTGTGCAAACAACAATATTTCATATGGCCATATATGCAACCATGCATGCATTCCAACTTGACTAAACCATGTCAAAGAAAGAAAACTTGCTATTATATGAGAATATTTATCATATGCACATATATGAATACAAATGGCCAATAATGTGTGTTTTCCATCTAGATCTGCTTGTAGCCAAATATAGCACCATACATGAGCATATAGTAATAAAATCATATGGAAGCTTAGAAAAGGGATTTCTACCCACATGGCATGCAAAGGTGGACATGAGCTCTCCATATTTATTATTGTGAAAATAAGAGAACCTATATGGGAGCATGTAGAATTAGATGTGGATCCATCCCAACACACATGAGCTAGATGTAATTATCAATAGAAAGGCAAAGGCTCACATATATTTGGATGGTGGAATTATAAGGTGGTGACAAAGAAAGGTGGTGGAGTTGAAAGAGATATGCCACCAACTCAACTTGGGCATCAAACAATTTATCAAGAATCAAATACAATATATCAAGAGGCAAATACAAGTGATACAAATGCATATGAGAGAAGAACCAAATGAAAGGGGTTTTATATGATGCTCAAATGCAATGTGGCATGGTGACATGAGCATGATATAATGATGATGCAACTAATTATATGTAGGAAGTAGCAATATATAGACTAGACAAGTAGCATTGCAATTGTTAGACAATTAGGATGCTACAATTGAAATGTGTGTTCTTTTCATAAACCACATGGATCCTAACCTTAGGAGATCCCTAACCTTAGCCCCCAATGGTAGCGTTAGACTGAGTCTTCTAGAAGGCACGCCCTAATACAGTTGTTCTGCATGAAGATTGTTACATACCATTCGATCGGGGCGCTTGGACGATTGGGATGGTCTTTGTAAGAGCGATCCGTGAGAAGGTTGTTTTGCGACATGATTGGCCACGCTTACTGCCCTCTTGCTCTGGACAAACTGGCAACACCGAGCGCTCCCCTTTTGCGAGTGTCACGACTCACGAGTTTTGTGGGCCATATGCTAGTGTCACGTCCCCTTTACTTCTCTTCCTCCCCATACTTCTCTTCCTTCCCCTCGAAGCCACTTCCCCACTTCTCTCCCATCCTGCCGTAGCCGCAAGCCGACGACGCCTCCAGCTATCTCTCCTGTAGCCACCCCAGTCTCGCACCCCCCTCTCGCCATGGGTTCAAGGGGAGACGGTGAGGAAACGCGTCGTGACGACATGGACGGTGATTTAGATATGAGTCGTCTCATCTCTATCTCTATCATCTGTGGCCAATTATCTATTTTGAGCTAGATCTACTCTGTTTACTCATGCACGTATGTTGTGTTAGGCCAACCAGACGCTGTACGACTCCGACTATCATGGTTTAGCGGAGGAAGACAGTCCTCTGCTATGTAAACATGGATATGTGCCCGCTAAATTTGTAGCGTTCGAAGGACGAAATGCAGGCAAGAGGTTTTTACGGTGTCAACGACATTGTGCAATGATGCAAGGCAGAAGTTGCGGTGTTGTCAAATGGGTAGATCCATAGTGGCCCAAATCGATGCAGAAAACGCTGGACAAACTATGGGATGTGACCGTTGAGTTGAAAGAATCCATAGTCAGCTCACTTCTTGACAGTGCTGAGATGAAGCTATTTGACCAAGTTGCTACAACCAATCTTAACTGAGATCTCAGGAGAGTGCAAGACAAGGTTAGCAAAGTCGAGAAGGAGAGGGACGTGGCGTTGGCCCTGAAGGCTAAAGCAGAGCAAGAACTGACTCAAGCAAGGAATGAACTTCACCAGGCCAAAGTCCTGCAGTTCACAACTACGAGTATTGACAATTGTATAAGGATAAATGCAGAGAAACCATTGAAGCTGTGCAAGAAAGATGCTAAAAGGAAGGAGCAGACGATTCGATCTTTGCTCTCACAGGAAGATGCGCATTGCGCTAAGATTAGGAAGATCAAGTAGATGTGTGATAACTAGTTCTATTTAGCTTGAGCTCCGTGCTTTTTAAGTTGTAATAGTAGTACTTATTGACCTAGCGATCTGAACTAGTGGTCCTGGAGTCCTAGGAGAAAAAAAATGGTCGCCCATTAATCTGTCTTAACCCTGCATTACTTCCTTTTGTATGATCATGATGGTATTCTAACATTGGTGGTTTGTTTAAACGTAATCTACGTGGATTGTGCCACATGCAAATGGAACAACCACAATTTATAAAGTGGAAGCACGTACACCCGGTTACTGGAGATCCGGGAGCTACGCCAGATGCAGGGGATGCAGGAGCAGGGAGGTGGTGAGATAGACAGGCTCAAGATTAGGCCAGAAAATGGTACCGATTTCCTCATCATCTCGGCATTACCGGTTGCCATTGCTGTTTATGTTGCCATGTCGCTGTGCAGCAGCTGAAATAAATTGTTGCTTCGTAGAGTGTAGCAGCTTAAATAATTTATTTCTGTGCCACTTACATTCCATCGAATTTGGAGACCTCCTGCCCCTCAGTAATTGTGGAACCGGTGCTGCGTGTTTTCAGATAGTAGTGGCACAATCACAATTTCAGATTCAACTACCGACTCGGGCGTTTCCAAATCCTAAGTCATTGTACATTTTACTCCGAGGACGTGGGTAGATTGTTTCGTCCCACAAAGTTCCACACACAGAGCTCCCGAATTTAATCGAATTACATATATAGGTTCAAGTTCAACACATTATTATGCATCTTCATTTCCAGCAGCCATCTTCCCCCGTCTGGGTGCCAAGCCTTCACGTCCACTAGCTTCTCCATTTCATGCATTCTTCCTCTTCCTCGGTGCCAATTTTGTTAGCGTCACGTACTCTGCATCGTCGGGACAATCAGCACCAGAACTGTGTCCAGCATCATCTTTCCACTCGTTTTTATTTTCTTCCAGCAGCAAAATGACTGACCAGGCAGTCATGTTTCTAACCTTGTGGCACTTCCTGTCGAAGAAATAGGATTGTTGCATAATTGCCCAATATCTATAGAGTAAATAAAACAAAAATTACAATTCAACACAAACATGCGAACCCCAAGAGACTTTTGCTTACCAGGAGCTAATTGGGTTTGAGCGACCACCCTGTCCAAGAATAGAAGGGCGACTCCCAGTTGCGGCAGCTTCCACATCCAGTACATCAAAATTCAGCTAAAACATGCAAGCCGAAGCATACCTTTTCATCAACCCAATTAGCTGACTGTCACACATTAGAGGAACCATGATGCCTCGTTCATCCATAAAGCTGAACTTTGTAGTCCGCTTCGGCCATATTTCATCATGATTAAGCAAAGCAGCAACCATACTAGGGATAGTGTAGATCTGCACAAGTGCTTCTTCCATCGTGATACAATGGTGTCCATACCACTTGCCCTTCACAAGTGCTTCTGCCAATGATTTAGAGTCCATACAAGGGTGGTCCACGGAGATCCCACTTGACAGAAAACTGTGGACAAAATATGTTTATCAGCATTGGGCTAACAAACAATTTTAGGTTCAGTAGCCAGCTAGCAGTTATAGTTAGTGCGAATAGCAAAGAGAAGGGTAGCTCACCCGCATGTAGCCAGAACTTCTTCTTCCTTGGTAGTAGGATCTGCCATCCTCCGAGCTGCTCAGCTCGTCGACGGCGGAGGCGGGCTAGAGCCTTGCAATGGTGGCTACGGCATGCGCCATTGTAGCTCGGGATCAGCGAATGGGCGTAGCAACTGGGCCAACAACTTGGCGCCGGAAGTCAAATGTCCGAAGGGATCGTTCTGCCTGGACGGTGGATTTCGATGCTGCTGGTGCTAGGGGAAAGGAGGGAATGGATTTGTGAAATTGGTCAACGCATCCAAGCCACTTAGTTCCTCGATTTGCCTAAGAGGTTGCCGTGTTGGCGCTCGCGTCACAGACAGATGACCGACATGTGGGTCCCGACCGTCTACTTCACGGGGCAGTTTAACGGAATGTTTGAATTTGGCAGTGGTGAGATGAGTTTGCCTCGAAATGGCCCATCTCAGTAGTTGGCAGCCCAACTTTTACGAAACGCAGCAATTACAGGCAACTTGGGTACCGCGACGCACTCGCCCAGGAACTTTCGGGCTGCAAACAAACAATCCCCACCCAGTTGACCTAACAATAGAGGGGCTAACCTCCCCAATAGTCTGTGGCGGCCAACACGAGGCCACTCCGATGATGGGTTGTGAGGGAAACCTCCTATTATGTTTCCTCAAATGTGTATCTCCATGCATACCAAAGTTATTCAAGAGGTGTAGAACGCATCCCAATAAACACAGACCATAAGGAGGTCCCTCGCTTGTGCTTTCTAGGTCTGAGGAGGAAGACGAGGGTGGTGAACTTATGTAGCCATTTGCCTTCCTGGGACGCATATCAAGAATGACCTATTGCTGCGGGATCTGACTCACCCATCCCACCATAGTTCCCTTCTGACCCAAGGAAATTCCCCACCTCGCTTTTCTAGGTCTTAGGAGGAAAACACGGGAGGTGACTTTATCCCACCATTCGCCTTTCCCGGTGCGTCCTAGGGATGGCATGTTGTGGTGGGACCCGAGTCACCCACCCTGTCGCCCTTTCCTCCATGCGAGAGACAACACTTCTTCTTCCACTTGCGTGCAATGGTCAGCTAGGTAAAAGAGCCTTGACACTATGATGATGCGCTTGGTGTTGATATTTGTCTAAAGGATCACATAGCGCGTTACTCACCAGAGGGCCTTGATGACGAGCGCCAGCGGTGCTTCATGGATGGTGTCGAGGATTATACTAAAGTGGTGCGGCTACTCCCTAAGGCTCTCGCCCGACCTTTGGCCAAGATCATTACGGTTGTCGATTCGACACAATCGGCATCGCCATCATAGGAGCCAATTGTCCGGTTCTCAACATAGAAAACACAAAAAATCCTATGATATGAAAAACTAAGCACCAACATCTATCTATCTATCTATCTAGATGTAGGCAATAGGTGGATATGTATCCATAGATATCTTACCCTCAAAGACCGGAAAGCTTTGTGTTGAGGGCAAACCTCTAGGGTGGCCCGATCTTTCACGAATCCCACTTAAATCGAGGATGGAGTGCGGTAAAGGAGGGAAGGATGAACACGACGAACACACGCATGAAGAACGCGATGAACACACACGCAAAACCACGATAAACACCAATAGCTCACGTCGGCAGTGACCCGTCCGGCGCAATCCCTAGGATCGGCGTCGGGCGGAGGACTCTCTCTCGAACCGGCACGGCAAGATGGGAGACTCGGTGAGATCTTGACGTCTTGGAAAAGGGACACCGATGCCAAGGCCTTGTACAATGCGGAGGCACGATGCAAACTCCAACGAGGTTTGGTGATATTGGTGCTCCTTGGTCAAGGAGCATGAGGCAAGAACTAGATAGATCCATAAAGGGGTTTCCACTAATTCCAATATCATGCCTAAGGGATACAATGAGGGGTGGTGGCTCTATTTATAGGCTAGCCACAAGTTCAGGGGTAGTTTGGGCATAAAACTAGGGTTTGGTGTGAAATAGAGGGGTACATGGGCCAAGGGCCCAGCTGTTGGCTCATGAGTGACCGAGTCAGAATGGGTCGGACACTCCGGGTAGTGTCCGGGTAGTGTCCGAACTGGCCTTCTGAATGTCCACGCCAGGTTTGGGCTGGGGCAGGCCGGACACTCTGGCTGGTTCCGGGCGGACACTCCAGCTCAGTCAGCTTCAGGATAGGTGCAGCTTGAGGGCTCGTGGGTCGACGCGGCAGGGGTTCGTACCTGATGATGCACAGAGTAGTGGTATGAAGTAGCAAGCCATCCAGGTGTATGTCAAAGTCACATGATGAGAGGAGCGAATTCACCTTATCTTGAAGGAGCTTGGCTCGGGCACGGTTCATCGGTCCACTTGGGGGACTCGGTGGTGTAGATGTAGGAGCGTCCGTAGGACGGGCCGCATCAGCTCCGCCCCTTCAAAAAGAGTCGTCCTCGACTCTTCATGCTCATCCTAAGAAGATGATGTCGAGAGACCTTCTTGATCCTGGGGTTCACCACATAGTCGTCCTTGAGAAGCTTGATATGGCAACTCTTCAATGTTCCTTCACCTTCCATGAAGCCTACAAAGCTCACAACAAAAGCAAAGCAACACTCAAAGAGTAGCCAATTCATGAAGATTATAGCATGAGTCCTCAAGTAGAAGGAAGTCACCTTATAATGTAGAGATAGCCCATTGAAGGGTAGCCCTAGGTAACTCTCTTCGATTCGTCTTGTCAACTCTTTGTCCATAGAGGTTGACATGTATGCAATTGTACCTTCACACAAGAAAGATCAAGCAACATCTGTTTGTGTGTGATAGAGGAGCATGTCATTTGTGGCATGTCCATTCTTGTTCACAACACTATTAGCACAACTCAAGTATCGCAAAATGAAATGCGTATGCAAGGTCAAAGTGCATGGAAGCTAATTGAACATCATCCAAATGTGGGAACTCGAAAACTCCATATAACTTCTTAGTGTGGCACTCAAAGCAATGGACTAAAATATTGATCAACATCTTTAATGCAAAGCTAGGAGTATTCGGCAAAAACACATGAGGAAGAATATCCAAAGCAACATCATTATGTGTGCAAACCAACCATTGGAAAGAACAATTGTTCCATATGTTGGATGCCATACACATATCATCAAAAGCCAAAATCATGGGGGTATGAGTATCGCAAGCGGTAGCAAAAACAACATGTTTGCAAACAAACCATATGAAAGAGTAAGTGGTCCTTATGTTTGTTGCAACAACTATACGAGGGACTTGGAAGCTCTCATGACAATACATGCTCAAAATGGCATTATGGTTACACACAAAACATCGGAAAGAGAAATTGTTCAACATTTTTGTGGCAACACACAAAGAATCAATATCCAATAACAACAAAACATGATTGTCATAAGGTGAAAGAATACAATTAACATGATTGCAAGCAAACCATATGAAAGAGCAATTTTTCAACATGAAAGATGCAAAGCATGCAAAAGGTATCAGAGCTGGGTTCGATCTTGAACTCACTTGGGGGATGCTCTCTAGAGCTCTTTTTGTCAACTCGTGCTCAACCGAGGTTGACATTCTCTTGTGGGTACCTACACACATCAAGCACAAAAGGAAGAACGTGTGTGCATGGTAGAGAAACACATCATCCATCATGACGTATCTCTTCTTGTGCATATCACCATTAGTGTCAATCAAGTATGAAATAGATGCATGGTGAGTATGCAAGTGGGGAACATGCTTATCATGGCAATCATCAAAATCTCCAAAATTTGAGAAAGCTATGGGGGACATCTCAATATAAACCATATGAGAATTATCGTTGCAAGCAAAACAAGTGAAAGAGAAATTATTCAACTTATTGCAAGCAACGGGAGAGATTGTAAAACATTCATGACAAAGCATGGTTCGAGGGGTACCATTGGTAACATCATTGCAAGCAAAACATTGGAAAGAGCAATTGTTCAACAAAGTGCAAGCAATGATATCATCAATGTAATGTTTAGAGCATGGCATGTCCATGGCAACATCATCACAATCAAATAATTTCACATCCTCAACATTATGCAAAGGCAAAGTATCACATGGAAATATCAATGAAGCATATGTGATATCACAAACATCATCCATAGCATGCCAATCATCACAAGTCATCATGTCCACTAGTGGGATCATGGCATCATCAACACCCTTATTTTTACCTTGTTCATACCTCTCATATGAAGTGGGTGTTGTGGTAGCATTAGCCTCCATGTGGGCAACTTCTTCATCATGTATGGGGATGGCATCATCTTCATCCACCATGTTCATCTTCTCGGTCGGAGGCATCATCATGTCCAAGCTTGGTGCTTCTTTATCCATGGAACCTAGCACATCATGGGATAACACACTAGAGGTAGAGGGTAAGTCGTTAGAAATCAAAGTGGTCTCTCATGACCTATCAACTACCACTCTCAACTCACTCGGTGTATCACTCATGCTCTCCAAATGGAAGCACTCAATCTCACGTATGGTGGAGTCACTCATCTCACTCTTGTTTTCACTCAAGTGGGCTAAGTGTCTCTCATACTCACATGGGATTGGTACCACATCATCACTCAAGCATATGGGGGTAGGCTCGGTTCTCTCAACTCCATGCGCCTCCTTTGGTGAAGGTAAAGTCCCATGCTCACCATTCTTGACCTTGTCATCACCATCTTGCACCTTGGCTTGTGTAGTTCTCTTGACATACTAGTCCAACTTGGCGAAGTGGAGGTCTTCGTCTTCCTCATCCATGAAGGTGCATGCGTCATCTAGGACATCAAGTTTGGGAGTTGAAGCTTGATGGCATGGAGGAGAGCTTGCTCTTGGTGCCATTTTTGTGGTGGCATGAGTAGTTGAAGGTGCCTTATGATGGTGTCGACGGAGGTCATTGGTGTGCCTTGGCAAATGTTGATGTAGATGGCGCACTTGGTCATCCACATGATGGTCGCGACTTTGCTTCTTTTCCTTGGCACTCTTCTTGGTGAGGCGTTGTAATGAGCGCAAAGCATCATTAGTCTTGCCCATCATGCTCATGGTTTTGGCGAAGTCGTTGTCCATGTCGCGCTTGAAGTTGTCCATTTGATGGTGGACCTTGGTGCTCTCGAGGTGGAGGCTCCGTCTTGGTTGACACGACTTGAGGAGCTTGTCGTTGTCGTTCTTGAAGTCTTCCATGCTTGGGGAGTTATTGTTGTTGTAGAACTCCATATCACCCAAGCATGAGGAGCCATTGTCGGTGTAGTGCTCCATCATGTCATCCATGCTTGTGGAGGCATATGCATGGTGGCTCATCGTGGATTCTTCATAGAAATCATCCTCGGTTCCGGAGTCCCTAGACATATTTCACAAGACCAAGTGGTGTATATGGAAGTGGTAGGGGGTTAGGAATGCAACGTCAAACCTTACTTTACCTTGGAAGATAGTATCGTGCAAGTGGCAACACTTGAGAGCAATCAAAACCAAGCAAAGTGAAGTTCACGCGGAACACCAAAACCAACTAACCACTAAAAAAAAAACACACAAAGCTTATGGTGGATGGGTATGGAAGGTGGCGTGTCCAAGAACAATCCGAACTCAAGATGTTGTAATGGCAAGTAAAGAACCACGATGATCACGAACCAAAACAAGTCAATCCACAGGAAGTAAATATGTGAAAAGAAACACACACAGTGGGATAAATGGGACTTGTGCGACGGAGAAAGTGAGTTAAGAATCAAATGTTTACCTAGCGAGGACTATAAGCTCGTGTTGCACAAGTGCAAGGAGAGACGCTAGTTCGATTGGAATAAATTGGTGGGCTACAAGATATGCACAATAAGTACCACCTATTTGATGTTCGTCGAGCTTGCGCTTCCTATTCTATGAGGCACTTGTTTCTTTCTTTCTTTTTCTTCTTTTTCTTTTTTTCTATTTCTTTTTCTTTTTCTTTTCTTTTTCACTTGCCCCTTCCTTGTGCCAACAACTATACAAGATAACTATATGAGATAGCGCGCTCACAACTTTTGCTCGGAATTCTACAAGGTATCAAATGTGCATAGCCCAAGCAATCATAGGAGGAATTAGTCTCAATAGGTGTTTGTTGAACTCAAAGATAGTGTGGCTCACAAAGGGATGCAAGTGGGGAGAAGTCGCGGAATTTTCTATACCTTTCGCCGCCGATCTTCACCCTTTATTGGTGGATTCCGCCTTGCTCACGGAATTTGGATGGAGTAGATAGCATGAACCACGGATATGATGATGTAGAGATCCTTCTCCTCTTCAAAACGAGCTAAAGAACACCAAAATCCGAGTTCGTATGCAAAAGTTATGCTCAAAACCGTGAAATGTCTTTGTCAGCAAGAGAAGCATACCGAGCGTAGGCGTGCTGGACAGTCCGGTCGGGCCGGATATTCCGCTCAGTTTTGGCTAGAAACTCTAGTGGGGCGGATATTCCGGTCCGTTTTGGCCGGACAGTCCGGTCCGGTCGAACCAGAACTTCCAGAACACGAACGGGACGAGTTTTGGCGGAAAAACTGGGACCAAAACCTCAAATTGATGGGGGAAATCAAGGAATTAGGCTATGGAAACGCATGGGAAGGTAGATCAACAAGTTCAGCAAGTAATCCACGGATCAAAACCTACCAAAACGTACTCAAATCACAGATCAATCCAAAACACGAATTGGCGCTGTTTTTGGTGAAAATTTCGAATTTATGGGGAAAAGACCAGATCGATGAGGAATCCGTGGCAACCAAAAGCTGCTGGTACCAGATGGTGCTCGCGAAGAACACGATGAACACACGCAAAACTCACACGATACAAGGACGATTGCTCTCACCAGTGGCCACCGGTCCGATAGAATCCTCGCAAGGAAAGATCGGTCAACATGCTCCCTCGATCCCACGCGGAGAGGGAAGAACACCTTGAAGAGGGTCTTGACGTCTTGGCAAAGGGACACCGATGCCAAGGCCTTATACAACGCGGAGGCACGATGCAAACTCCAACGAGGTTTGGTGATATTGGTGCTCCTTGGTCAAGGAGCATGAGGCAAGAACTAGATAGATCCACAAAGGGGTTTCCACTAATTCCAATATCATGCCTAAGGGATACAATGAGGGTGGGGGCTCTATTTATAGGCCAGCCACAAGTTCCAGGGTAGTTTGGGCATAAAACTAGGGTTTGGTGCGAAATAGAGGGGTACATGGGCCATCTTGGCCCCAAATTGTGAGGCCCATCACTTGGGCCGGTCCGGAGTTGGGAGTGAGTGACGGACAAAGTGTTGGACACTCCGGGTAGTGTCTGAACTGGTTTTCTGAATATCCACGCCAGGTTGGGGCTAGGGCAGGCCGGACACTCCGGCCGAGTCGCGCCGGACACTCAAGCCACGGACACTCGGCTAGTTCAAGGCGGACACTTGGCTCGGCACCAGGACAGGTGCAGGCCGTGGCTCGTGGGTCGACATGGCGGGGGTTCATACCTGATGATGCATAGAGTAGTGGTATGAAGTAGCAAGCCATCTAGGTGTATGTCAAAGTCACATGATGAGAGGAGCGAATTCACCTTATCTTGAAGGAGCTTGGCTCGGGCACGGGTCATCGCTCCACTTGGAGGACTCGGTGATGTAGATGTAAGAGCGTCCGTAGGACGGGCCACATCACTTTGTAAATAAAATCTCATTTTGTGGATGATGTAGTCATACATTGCCGATATAAAGATCGATTTGAAGTCTAGGGCCGCAAAAGTAGCAGCGCATCCGTGATCGCACCCATGTTTAGTACTCCGACAAACTCTGAGTCCTCGCTCTAGCAAAGCAGTGTAAGGAGCAGATCCTTCCAGAGAAACACTGAGAACATGTACTTCGCTAATCTAAAGCCATGGGGAATTACTAGAGGGGGGAGAGAACCTTCACGAGGAGCTGGTGCAAATGGATAGGAGGGAGTGACCTCCTTTTATAGGGGAGCAGGTCTGCCCCAAGGGGCATGGCCGCCGGCCATGGAGGTGCCCCCACCTCTCCCTCCATAATGATGAGTGGAACTTCCACTAAGCCCACTCCCATTAACACAAATCCCACTCACCTTGCATTAATTTTCCACCAAATTTAATGCAAGCTCTCATTAAATAAAAACAATTTTTATTTCTTTTATTCGGAATTTTTTTATTACTTTCATTAACAAACATTTGCATAAACCCATTGCACTATTTCGATATTACATCTAAAACCAATTTCAGCAATTTGACACGAAACAATTTCGGTGCTTATCGAAATAATCCCACCACTTTCAAATCCTTTCCCTGGTATTATATCTTCCCCATTTGGTGTTAGTATACCTTAAGTGTGTCACCCTACGATTTGAGAAAAATGCAGACTTGATCAAGAGCCCTCTCTGATCAATAATCAGCAGCGGGACCTGGAGATCTGTACCGACTCCCACATATTTAGCGATGACTTAGTGATCGTGAGAACCATTGACATCGTAACTAAGTCCCTTTGTCTCGTGATATATTACATGTCTAAGATTCGATCATCAATATCCTTATACCTAGTTTGATCTCGTTACCTACTCTTTTCTCGTTCCCGTGATATAACATTCTGTGTGATCCAATCACATGCTTGCAAGTTGTGTCAATGTGGTATCACCGAGAGGGCCCTGAGTATATTTCTTCGTCATGGGATGGACAAATTCCACTCTTGATCCATGAGCCTCAACATAATACTTTTGGAGTACCCAAACCCACCTTTATGATCACCCTATTACGATGTGACGTTTGATGTTATCAAAGTACTCTTCCAGTGTTAGCAATTAACATGATCTCATGGTCTAAGGATTAGGATTACTTCGCATGATATATTATAGCAATGTAAAATAATGACTTTGATCGTATAACTATACTTCGGGTGAGTGTTCATCACATCATTCCACTAATGTTGTTACCCTGTTATTAACAACATCCAATATTCATGATCAGAAACCTTGCTCATTTGTTAATCAACGAGCTAGTTTAAATGAGAAACTCTTTTTTTTATTAAACACACATGTATTAATGTTTTCAATTAACACAATTATAGCATGAGAAATAAACATTTATCATAAACATGGAATAACATAATAACCACTTTATTATTGCCTCTTGGGCATATTCCCTTTAGTCTCCCACTTGCACTAGAGTCAATAATCTAGTTTGAAACTTGCGCATTTAACACCTATGGCTTTCTAGTGTTGTACATACGCATTGCATGTGGAAAACCTTAATCTCTAGATATGTCACTTTCAGGTCTGTGTGTATTTGCATGTCTTTGGTCTTTACGCATCACTCATTCTCTAATGAGAAGACATTATATAAATTTATTTCTTTGGTGAGACCTTTAGTTTCTTTGGGTTAAAACATGTTGATATTATTGTTGTACAATATATATAAATAGTACTTGCCCACTTTGAACCACACCTAGTTTGACAACAAACTTCTTGACACAAAATGCTCTCCTTTGCTGCTACTAGAGCAGTCATATACTTAGCATTTGTTGTAGTATCCGTCACCATGTCTTAACTTTGGAACTCATCCAAAACCATCATGGAACTTCCTTCCATTACATTGTGCCACCCATAATCTAAATTGAGATAAACTTAGCTTGTATCTGGTGACAAACTATAACACCCCAAGCCAACCAAGCACTTGAGATGTTACCACATACACCTAACTAATTCCTTCTAGGGAAAATCCGGCAGAGTCTCCTTTGTTTTTAGGACATCCACGACAGGAAATAATATAAACACAAAGGTAGAAGGATAAAACTCAAAAAAATGTAGACGTACATTCTAAGATATAAGTCTCCAATACCACAACTATAAAAAAACTTCCAACCAAACACAATACTGGTAATAATGTCTAGCAAGAGAAACCAACAAAGACTAAAAGATTCACTTCCGCGTACTCCAAAACCATTTATGTCAAGAATGACTCCTATCGATCAAATTCAAAGTTCCAAAATATTGACGAGGATTGTGTGAAACGTGAGGTGATAAATGTGAAGGTGCTACTCCTAGAACTCCCCATGCATGACGTCCTCAGGGTTTACCTAAAAACAGAAAGCAACAAGGGTGAGTACAAAGACTCAACAAGTTCACGAACAAATAGTAACTTCACATAAATCAAAACACCAAGGCATCATAAAATCACATCCATCCATTAGAACATAAAATTATGTCCTACATGCCTATATGCTCATCTCATCTCATCGCGAATACCGGTATCGCTCGAGTGAACACCCGTCGGCATTCACTCGCTCCAACTCTTGGAGGGTGCCTCCAAAGTGGGTCGCAACCCGGCAATGAAGGTCGCATTGTGCCCACCGAAGTAGGTCACATCATCATCATTATCATCATGGGTGTGAAAATATGCACATCCTATCAACATCATATGTATCATCGTCATCATCAACATATCATAATCATTAGGTAAGATTGAGTGTAGAGAAATATGCAAAATTTATATCCGTCATGAACTTGCCTCAACCACGGGGAACAAACTGTGAATTGTAGGACTCCAAACCGGAAGTACCACCACCTGTTATAGAAACACATGCCACTCTCAATACACATCATCGCTGCAAGTATACATGATAAATATACCATCGCTCCTACGCATAAGACTTTGTCACTGGGCTTCATAGATATAAACATGGAACATCTAAGTACTAGATAAAGTAAATCTGAACCCCAAATAACCCTATCGGCTCTTATCAGATAAATAATAATTTTATTTTTTTCTTTAGTTGTAAAACACCTAGTGACACAACCAGTAAGAGCATAAGTGCTATGCAACTGACTCATAGTTAACCAAAATCCAAGAGAACTAGGTACAGCCCAAGCAAGTTTCTCACCGTATGCACCAAACTAAGTTTGGACAGAAAATAACAATTATCCAAAGGTAGAATGTCAGGTTGCAGCAATCCACTGTTTTGAGCAAGAAGTTAGAGAACAGTTTCCGCTACTAATCGCTCTAAGAAAACAGGGCGCTAAAAAGCCAAAAATATCACAGAACATTAAATTGTGTAGGGATGCTCTAATAAGCTCTCACAGATTAAGAAACGGATCCCCTTTCTTTTTCTTATATGGCACAACAAAATTCACGTTTTAATTTAACAGGTCCAAGAGCTAAATGTCCAACCGAAAGTTTCTTCCAGAAAGTTGGGGTTCAACAAAAAACATCCCTCTACAAACTAACTAACTTGTGCAGGTATAGACGTACAATACATATCCCTAATGCAACACTAGGAGCCCAATAATGCTGATACGATACTTTTGGTCTTCATATCTCACACATGGACGAGGTGCAAAACTCTAGTCCATGATTGTAGAATTAAAAAGCTCGTTCTGCTTCTATTCAAGTACCACCGCACGCACTGCTCTAGAAATTCTATGAAGCAAGATGTTGCAAATAGATGGGGACTAACCGAAACAGAGATGGATGGATGGCTAGCGACGGTGTCGATGGAACTGCTTGATGGAGACAGTTGTCGAGGCCGGCGGCAGCCTCACAACTGCGGCGATGATTGGGCGGCAGCAGCGTCGTAGAACGAGAAGACGTAGCAGCGGGCCCTGGGCAGTAGCCCTAGAAAACTTCAGGGAAGAACGGCGGCGACCGCATCCATCTCGATCTTCTATACAGGGTAGCACGACAGCAGACCGAGTCCAGGTCAAATACCAAAAGCCCAGCCCAATTCATTTATTTCTTTACACTAATGGGATAAATAAAGCCTGACTAGCTAATAAACAATCACGATGCAAGGACGAATTGGCTGTGACTACAGGCTTCAAACAGCAGCTCGTGAGTTCAAGCACTAGCATATACAATTTTCATTTCGATTTTCTTTATTTTCTCCAATTTCCTATTCATAAACATATCCAAATAATCTCAAGGTCATTTTTTTCTCTAGAATAGACCCGAATTCTTTCTCGTTCTTCTACTCACACAAACAAACATAACAGGTAAACATAATCATACATCACATACCAGACATGAAAAACTCTTGATACTTCTCACGCATGCGAGACTCAAGTTCCCAAGTCGCCTCACGCTCAGTTTGTTGCGACCAAAGAACCTTCACATACTTTAGAGTCCTATTCCGCATCACTCTCTCGGACTCCTCCAATATCCTTATAGGGCAAACCTCAAAGGTTAAATCTTGCTCAATCGTAATTGGATCCATGGTAAGTTGTCGTTCTGGATCATGAAAATGCTTGCGCAACGTGGAGACATGGAACACATTATGGACACCTTTCATTGTCTCAGGCAACTCAAGTCGGTAAGCTAACTTTCCCACTCGTGCCAATATCAAGAAAGGTCCAATGTATCGTGGATTAAGCTTTCCTTTGATGTTAAATCTTATAACATCTTTAGTGGGTGATACCCTTAGGAGTACCTCTTCCCCAACTTGAAATTCCACATTCGACCTCTTGGAATCAACATAGCTCTTTTGCCTACTCTGTGCTGCCAACATATGCTGTCTAATCTCGCTACCCTTTTTGTAGCTTGTTGAACCCAATCAGGTCCAAGCACTGCTTTTTCGCCCACGTCATCCCAACATAGTGGAGATCTGCACCTTCTTCCATACAGAGCCTCGTAAGGGGCCATCCGTATGCTAGCCTGATAACTGTTATTATAAGCAAACTCGACAAGTGGCAAATGATCTATCGTGGTGGTGTCACGGCAGATGCCATGGATAGGCTAAAGATGGGGACTAAATGCACTAGGGGAATCCAAGGAGGGATAGTGTGGTGATTCCACACACCGCAGCTTTGTATTTTCTCAGTCACACAGATTACAAGTGCTCCTTGAGCGGTATCGGAGAGAGGAGGAAGAAGGAACTCTCTTACTCTCAACACTAGCTAGCCCTCAGTAACTTGCTAGAAGAACATAACCTCTAAAGACCAACCCCTTCTACAGAGTCCCTAGCCCTCCTTATATAGGAGTGGCTAGGTCTCCAATTAGGGCATACGTGGAGGCATATTCCAGGGAATATGCCTCTTTCGAAAATAGTAAGCCGACCGGGTCACTTTTTCCCCGCGTCATCCATGTAGTGGCTACGTGAGCCTCTGCGGCGCCTGCGTCATCCGACATAGGCATCGACACCTTTGTCGGCCACTCCTCGGTGGTCCTACGTCTGTCCGCTTGGCTCATGCTCTGCGCACAGTTGTCACCTTTGACCAGCGAGATACCTTCCTTCTCCTACAAGCTTGATATGACCCGGATGGTACCTAGTTGATCCGGCCACACCTATTCCTGCATATGAGTTAGGTTCATCTGTCTGTCATACGGCTTGAGTCGGTTGAGACCCAGTTAGGTGGACATCCCCTGGTCCGGGTTACTCCGTGATTCGGCCTGCCTTGAGGTGACTCGGCCAGCATTCGCTTTGACCTTGCCGTACCTCGGCTAATTCGGCCTTTATACCCCGGCGTGACCCTACCCAGGGGTATCCCCCCAACATTAGTCCCCGAAGTTGGTGCGGTCTTAGCTGCCTTAGCCGCTAAGGCCACAGCAGGTTCAATTTTATCAAGCCTCTGGTTTTCTTTCCGAGTTATCTCATAGTCCGGATTTTCCAGGTTTACTTTCCCTTGGCACATTTCGAGTTTTCACTCGCTGGCCAGGTCACCTCATACTCATCCGGATCACTCTTCCTTCTCTTGTAAGCTTCTCCACGTGGAGGCTAATCATCACGTTTGCCTCATTTTAAGGGCCAGCAAGAGTAACCGCCGCAGTAATTGTCAGAAGTTATTGTTGCCCACGTCGCGTCGTGTCTGCCTCCTCGTTAACTGCACCATAACGTCACGTCATGGGATCCGCTGCTCCCTGTGTCCCTTCGTGTGGCTCACTCCTGATTGGTTGATCCGGGCTGCACACGGCCACACCGTGTGGCCTGCCCGCAAAACGCGATCCCACTACCCCCTTAAGGGAGTGGTTAAATAGGTGAGGGGTGCACCCCTGGGGTATTTCCCCGCTTCCGCACCCCTCTGCCTCTACTTCTTCCTCTTCTTCTCCAGCTGCCGCCACCGCTTTCGAAGCTCTTTGCCATTGCCGCTGCTTCCACGCGACCAAAGACCGCCACCTCTCACGCATCTTCTCCGCCACGGTCGTTGCGGTCAAGCTGCCCCACCGCCGCTAGCGCCAGCGGGGATAGATATCTCGAGATGACTGAGGAGGAGCTCGCCGTCGCAGAGCAAGAGATGGAGGAAGATGCGAACACCGATCATGGCGTAAGGCTCCTGGGTTTGCCAGGATGACCTGGATTGGCTTTATCGCACCAGGCGCATCCCGAAGGGAGTCACTGCACGCCTCGCTGCCTCCGAGCTTGCCTCCTCACCCAATCTGGGTGAGTATGTGGTGTTTCTATCCCACTTCCAGAGGGGGTTTGGTCTGCCAGTTAGCGATTTTTTCCATGACTGGCTCAATACGTATGAGCTCCAGCCACACCACCTTCCGGCGAATGCCATCACGTCTCTCTCCGCTTTTGCCTCCACCATCGAAGGTTACGCCGGATTATGGCCCACGAAGGAGCTCTGGATCCGGTTCTTTGGCCTCCGCCGGAACGTGATTCCGAACATCCAACTTGACCCGGAGGACAAGCAGCTTACGCAGTTCGGCGCTGCGTCAATCTCTCCCCGGAAGCAATCCATCTTCCCCCGAGTCACGGGGCTTGACTCCTGCAAGGGATGGGCCCGGACTTTCTTCTATGTCTGGAACAACACGACTGAGGATCTGATCCGGTTGCGCCCTTACGCTCCGGGTCCCCCTAACCCGGATCTGTGGGACAAGGTCCCCAAGAAACCCACCATCCTGGCGAACCAGGTCAACAAGAGGTTCCAGGAGTTGAAGGATCTTGGGTTCGCAATGAGGATGCCATGATTACGTTTGTTCGCAACCGGATCTCCCCCCTCCAGAAACACACGCACAAAGTCTGTCATATGAGCTGGGGCCGCGACCCCAACCGGACCTCCTCTTTTGAGTTGAGCAACAGCGAGATCTTTCGCCGGGTCAAGTCCCTCTTCACCACTAAGGACTTTTCTTCTGCGTGGACATGGGGAATTGAACAGTATTGCCGAGATAGGCTTCCCCCCGTGGTAAGTTTACGTGCCGCAAACTCTCTCCGAATTAAATCATATGACGGTCTTTGTTGTATGTTTAACCCTGTTGTCTTTTCTTTCCCTTAGCAATTCCTTCAGCAAACTATCGAGGATGGCACCGAGCCTTCTCTCAAATGGGCGGCTGACCGAGATACCTCAGACAAGGAAGAACCGGATCAGGAGATGTTCCTGCCAATGGCCGACGCGACCAAGCGACCCACCGGTAAACTCTCCTCCATTAGAGATTGGCCCGGCGATAAAGATGACTCGGATGTTGAGGTGATGGAAGCATTTGACGCTATCCCCCTTTCTTATGCTTATCTGGCATCATCTAACCCCGGTGGGCAGATCCATGAAGATCCTCCCCTTGCCATGGGTGAGCCTGTCCTAGTCGCGCCGAAGAAGAAAAGGGGAGCCGCATCTGCTTCGTCCTCCGGACCTTCTTAGCTAGCCAAGAGGCGAAAGAAGTCCGCGGACAAAGCCGCCACCAAGGCCACGACTAAGGTCAGGGCGGAGAGCTTCAAGTCAAGGAACCCCTGACTTCGGATGAGTAAGTCGTTTCTCCCTTTGCTATTTACTTGCCCTTCCTTTATAGTTTCTCATCATACATTATTTGATTCGGCAGGGTCGCGGTGGAGGTCCCACAGAGTGGATCCGGCATTGCCTCGCCGCTCCGACACAGCCCTTCTCCCCCTCGTGGCGACGATTCACGCCCGCTGGGCCCCATTCCGGAGGGTTCAGCGGCTGCTCCGGGTTCCATCCCACCTCGTCAAGAGGAGGGCAACCTTGGAGCGGGGGAGACTGGCTCTGTCGAGGCAAGAACCACCACGGCTCCCGCAACCAGCTACCAAGGTTCCCTCGGCACCTCGGCAAGCGAAAACAGCACCGGCACCAACTCCAGCCCTAGCGACAGGGAAAAGCAATGACATCAAGCCCCTCCGCCTCGTCCGAGTCTTCCAAGGCTCGGCGAGAAGATACCAGCAGCACCAAGGCTAGCGCCAAGGTAGCTACCAAGGGCAAATCCGCTGCAACAACTTCCACTTCTCAGCAGCAACCTAAAGGCAAAGAGGCTCCTGACGCCACCAGGGGAGCGTCCATCGAGGCTGGACAGCGCACACTTGCGTCCATGCTTTCAAAGAAGACTCCACCTCCGAAGGACGCCCCTGCAGAGCCAGCTGATGCGCAACTTGTTTTGCACACCAGCCCTGCTCTTGCCCAGGTTGAGAGGAGGGAAGCACATGCTAAGGGTTTAGTGGCGCCCCACATGCTCAGCGGCGAACAATACCCTCCGACCTTGATCGAGTTTGTAAATAACTGGAACAAGGCGGAGTTCGTCCACAACGACGATCTCCTGGAGAAGTTCGGTCCCGCCGAATTTGCTGCGCAGATGAATACTGCTGGCAAGGCAATTAACCTTGCGGGTCGGATGATGGAGGTACGTTTCTTTGTCTTTTCCTTAACATGTTGTAGATATTAGTGATATAACCATTAGTCCCCGAGCCTCCGGGGGAGTAACTTGTTACTCGGCCGGATGCTCCTTAGAATACTAACGTAGATCCTGGATAACTTCGAATATGCACACACCTAGAGCCGGGTTAAGTTCCACTTGGCCCGGATCTTGTACACTTCGAATATGCACACACCTAGAGCCGGGTTAAGTTCCACTTGGCCCGGATTTTGTACACTTTAATATGCACACACCTAGAGCGGGTTAAGTTCCACTTGGCGGATCTTGTACACTCGAATATGCACACACCTAGAGCGGGTTAAGTTCCACTTGGCCGGATTTTGTACACTGAATATGCACACACCTAGAGCGGGTTAAGTTCCACTTGGCCGGATTTTGTACACCGAATATGCACACACCTAGAGCCGGGTTAAGTTCCACTTGGCCCGGATTTTGTACACCGAATATGCACACACCTAGAGCCTGGTTAAGTTCCACTTGGCGGATCTTGTACACCGAATATGCACACACCTAGAGCCGGGTTAAGTTCCTTGGCCCAGATCTTGTACACTTCGAATATGCACACACCTAGAGCCGGGTTAAGTTCCACTTGGCCCGGATCTTGTACACTTCGAATATGCACACACCTAGAGCCGGGTTAAGTTCCACTTGGCCCAGATTTTGTACACTTCGAATATGCACACACCTAGAGCCGAGTTAAGTTCCACTTGGCCCGGATCTTGTACACTTCGAATATGCACACACCTAGAGTCGGGTTAAGTTCCACTTGGCCCGGATCTTGTACACTTCGAATATGCACACACCTAGAGCCGGGTTAAGTTCCACTTGGCCTAGATCTTGTACACTTCGAATATGCACATGACTGAGCTATCTTCTTGTATTCTTTTCAGGTGACTACCAACTGCCGGAGCGCTGAATTTCAGCGTCTCCTGGACACTCACAAGATGTTGCGCGCAAAACATAATACACTTCTCGCTGAATACGAGAAAAGGGGTAAGTTTTCTCCCTTGTCATGTTCCCGTTTTTCTTCATCCTTTTCCGCCAAACTAATCCATCATTCGGATTTCGCAGCTGAGGTGGAAGTTGAGAACACCATCATGAGGAAAAACCTGGACCAGATCAAGGGTAAGTCGTTTTGTCTCAACTTTGCTATGCTCTCTATCTCCTTTTCTCCGTGGCTCGGCAAACATTCATACCTCGGCTTTGCCGGGTCAACAAACTATTTCAGCATCTCTTAAAGATAGTGTGCCCGTGCCTGATATGAAGCTGCATTTTCTCGAACAAGTAGGGCATCGGTGAGCTCAAAGAAAGATCTTGAGCTTGCCCTCCTCCGAGCCAAAGATGATGAGATTGCCAAGCTCAAGGCAGATATGAAGAAAGCGAAAGCACAACATCAAGCGAACTTCAAAAGGCTGGCAGGACTTTCTTGAAGGCGCGGCGCCTCAACCTCAGTTGCCAAGGACCAAGAATTGCTTAAGGAGGCGACTCTAAACTTGAGTCGTGAGCTGAGCTTGTTCAACTCCGGGAGAGGCGTGACAAGTGCACCAAGGAGCTAACCCGGATCCACAGCCATATTGCTGGTAAATTCTTTTCCTTCAACAGACACTGACCTTTCCGAGTTTGCTTCCTTTACTTACTCCACCTGTCTTATTTTTTCAGGCAAATTCCCAGAGAGCGATGTCATCGCATCCAAAGCTGTTGCCAAGTTCCGCCAGAAGAGGGGTACCCCAATTGTCCCTGGCGCTGGAGAAATTCCATATGACATGGAGGACTTGCTGGTCAGCTTGTCCTCTCATGTCGAACTTGTGAAGAACTATGGCAAGGACTTCTTGGACGTAGTAATCCGGATCTTCAACGCCTTTTGGCCTGAGGAAGATACTCCGGAGAATATGTCTGTTCTTTTTGCCAGGCTTATGGAATGCGAGACTTAGCTCAATCTCTGGAGAGAATCTGTTGGACGCGCCGAAGCTGAAATCGTTCTCCACTACGTGCTTACGTGGTATGAGAAGATTGACCTTAATCTCCTTGCATGCATGCACACTGGATCAAAGTGGTCTACTGACCCGGATTGGGTAGCTCGGCGCAAGGCTTGCGCTCATAGCTTCATCCAATACGCCCCCATTCATCAATGGAACGAGGGACCCAGCTTCCTAGATGCCGCCGATGATGAAAATGTTGAAGATGAGTCGGATGAGGACGAAGAGGACGAAGCCTCAGACGTCGAGGAAGACACAGATGATTCTGAAGCTGAGGCCGAGGCTATCCCTACTGGCGCTGAATTACCTCCTCCTGCTGCTCCTTGATAAACACTTTAAATTTCATTAGATCCTCGGTATGCCGGGTAGAATTGTATCAAGCACACAAGTGATATTTTGCTACTAAGTTTTTATGTCGGATTAACTTGGGCGTAGTCCCCGAGTTTCGTTTTCTTGTTCATCCAATCTTTTGGCTCGGCTCGTGTCTACCTTGATTCGGTTTTATGACTTACGAGTCCGATCTTCAAAAAATTTCTTAACAATACTTGGAAACTTTAGGCTTAGCTCAAAATAATTCAGCATAGTAAATCGAAAGTAAACATAAGGTTAGTCCGAAAAACAAACGTCGGCTCGATTAAGTTCCTTTCCTTAGCCGTTTTTCATGTGCTACGCAATTCCAAACTTGTTCTCTTGCTTGCCATGAAGCCATATTTTGTTGGACAGCAGCAAGTCGAAGAGTTGGGTTCTTGGTGCTCACACACTACTAATCCGGCTTGAGTAGAAAAACTTACGCCAGCTGACATATAAATGAGAAATACAAAAGACAACAAATATTATTAAGGCAGTCCCCGAGTTACTGCTCGAGGTGCCAACATTTCATTGATAAGCTCATTGCCGGCATACACACCGATATATGAGAGACTCGGATACATACACTTCTCTGCTAAGTGTAGAAAGGACGAAGTAGAGCTACATTCCATGGACGCTCAGATTCCTCGCCGGACCTGTCCGCCTTGTTCTTTTCCTGTAGTTTTGCATCGATAAGATAATAAGAATCATTGTGCACTGCTTTGCTCACAATGAATGGCCCTTCCCATGGGGGGGATAACTTATGCATGCCATGATCGTTGTACCAACGGATGCAGATCACCTTCCCGGAAAACTCGGGGGTTTACTTTCCGGCTATGATAGCGTCGGAGGTTTTGCTGATATATGGCGGATCTGGACAATGCCAATTCTCTCGCTTCTTCCAGCAGATCAACATCATTTTTCCGGGCTTCTTGCACTTCGGCTTCTGTGTATTGGGTGACTCTAGGCGAGTCATGCTCTATGTCGGTTAATACTTCGCCCCATATACCAGAAAGAATGGCGTATAGCCTGTTGATCGATTCGGAGTTGTTCTTAAACTCCACAATACCGCTGGTAGTTCTTCTATCCAGCACCCCGCTGATATTTGCAGCGGCTCAATGAGCCAGGGTTTTATCCCGGATAATACTAATCCGTTGGATCTTTCCACTTGTACGTTCGATGCGGGGTGGGCTATCGAGGCAACGTCTAGCCGAATCTTCTTATCTCGGCAGAATCGCGCAAATGCTCCTTCAGCAAAATTTGTGCCATTATCAGTTATGATACTGTGAGGATAACCGTATCTCAAGATGATATCTTTGAGAAATGTCACGGTCGTAGCTCCATCACATTTTCTTTTTGGCTTTTCTTCAATCCACTTTGTAAACTTATCCACCATGACCAAAATGTGAGTCATATTTCCCCTTGCTGGTTTGAATGGTCCAACCATGTCCAAACACCATACGGCAAATGGCAAGGTGATTGGTATGGTCTTGAGTTCCGACATTGGCATATGTGTCTTGGTAGCATACCTCTGACAACAATTGCATTTTCTTACCAAATCCTCTGCTTGTTCTAAGGCACATGGCCAGTAGAATCCATGCCGGTAAGCTTTTGCTACCAAGGCTCTGGACGAGGCATGATGCCCACATTCCCCTTGATGTATATCTCGGAGGATGTCAAGCCCTTCTTCCGGGTCAACACATCGCTGGAGGACATTAGTCACACTTCTTTTGTATAGCTCGGAATTGATGATCATGTATGCTTTTGCTATACTTTGAGTTTGCCTGGATAGCACCTCCTCAGTGGGTAAAGTTCCATCTTTCAGGAATTGAAATATAGGTAGTGCCCAAGCTGGTATTGCTTGTACAGGGAACACATCCTCATCAATTTCCATCTGATCCACCGGCATAACCTCAACCGGATCATGCTGAGCAGTCCCCGGGTCTTATGGGCGATCCCGGTTCACTGAGGCAGTCCCTGGGTTTCGCGCACCATCTCCCATGTCAATGTCCATGGGTGAAGCTCCAGACTCCGGATCCTCCGGGACGTAGATTGAGTCGGTTTCTGGGGACGGTCTAATAGATGGTTTTCTGCGGTATTCTAATGCTACACCCGGTGGAATTTCTTGTCGGGTTGATCCGAGCTTCGACAATACGTCTGCAACCTTATTTTCCACCCGGGGTACATGGCGAAATTCGCATCCCTCAAAGTAACCAGATATCTTCTGTACATGGAATCTGTATAATGCCATATTTGGATCAAGAGCGTCCCACAGCCCCGACACTTGCTGAACTACCAAATCCAAGTCGCCAAAGCATTGGATCCGACGTATCCCAATTTCTTTTGCCACTTTGAGCCCATGTACAAGTGCTTCATATTCGGCGACATTATTTGATGCTGCGAAATGGATCTGTAGCACATACTTCAACTGGTCATTCTTTGGCGAGGTAAGCACAACTCCGGCGCCTAACCCGGTTTTTGTTTTTGACCCGTCAAAGTGCATTCTCCAATAGTTAGGATCTGGTAGCGATGGTTCATATTGCACCTCGGCCCAGTCCACAAAAAAGTCGGCCACGAACTGAGACTTGATTGCTTCTCTTCTGTCATATTGTGGCGCATAAGGAGCTAGCTCAATTGCCCATTTTGCAATTCTGCCACTTGCATCCTTGTTACTCATTATCTTGGATATGGGAGCTTCACATATTACCTTGATTGGGTGCTCCTCGAAATAATGCTTTAGCTTCTTTGCCAACATGTACACACCATACGCCACTTTCTGATAGTGCGGATAATTTTGTTTTGAGGCTGATAATACTTCGCTCAGATAATACACCGGCCTTTGCACTGACTTACCCTCTTCGTCGCGCTCTACCACAATTACTGCACTTATAACTCGGTTGGTTGCGGCTATATAGAGCAACATTGGCTCCTTTGATAGTGGAGAGGCTAACACTGGTGCAGTGGCTAACATTTTCTTTAATTCGATAAAGGCTTCATTGGCATGCGGCGTCCAAATGAACTTGTCCGACTTTTTCATGAGTTGATAGAGAGGCAATGCCTTTTCTCCCAACCGACATACAAACCAACTTAACGATGTCAGGCAACCAGTGAACTTCTGGACATCGTTAAGACACTTCGGCAGTTCCATTCGCTCTATGGCCCGAATTTTAGTTGGATTGACTTCGATACCTCGGCTGGAGACAAGGAATCCGAGTAATTTTCTAGCCGGGACACCGAAGGTACATTTTTCCGGGTTAAGCTTCATCCGGAACCTCCTTAGGTTCGCGAATGTCTGCCTGATATCGTCAAGGAGCGTTTTGCTTTCCTTGGTCTTGATAACCACATCATCCACATACACCTGTACATTTTGACCAATTTGGTCGTGCAAACATTTCTGCATACATCTTTGGTACGTTGCCCCTGCATTACGTAAACCAAATGGCATGGTGCGATAGCAATAAGCCCCATATGGGGTGATAAATTCAGTTTTTATTTGATCATCCGGATTCAGAGGTATCTGGTGGAAACTAGAGTATGCATCAATGAATGACAACAGTTCACACCCAGCAGTTGAATCTATGACCTGATCTATCCTTGGCAGTGGAAATGGATCTTTTGGACACGCCTTATTTAGGTTCGTGTAATCGACACACATACGCCAAACCACTGCCACATTCGGATCATCCTTCTTCTCCACCAGCACCGGATTAGACAGCCAATCCGGGTAAAGAACTTCCATGATAAATCCTTTGCTAATGTAGAGCTATCTCATCTCCAATGACTTTTCTCCTATCTTCGGTGAAGCGGCGGAGAGGTTGCTTCACCGGCCTTGCTCCGGGTCTCACATTCAAAGAGTGCTCGGCCAACTCCCTCGGCACACCTTGCAAGTCCTGTGTGGACCAAGCAAAAATATCCCGATTCTCACGGAGGAAGTTGACGAGCTCGCTTTCCTATTTGTCATTTAACCCGGCACCAACTGTTACAGTGCGCTCTAGGAATATGTCATCAACAGGCACTTGCTTGGTATCCTTTGTGGCTTGGAATGAGACACTACCATGCGGATTACTCAACGCCGGCATATATTGCTGCGCGGACTGAGCCAACACCGCCACCTCCTGTATCTTCCTTTTCTCTTGCGCAATCATGAGTGACTCGGCTAGGTTAGACCCGGCTGACGCACATTCAATGGAACGTCGGAAATCTCCAGCTATGGTAATCACTCCATTTGGCCCAGGCAACTTCATCTTCAGATAACTGATGTGGCAACTTGCTATGAACTTGTTCAGTGCTGGTTTGCTGAGTAACGCGTGATACGCACTTTCCAAGTTCACCACTTCAAACTCCAAATTATCAGTTCCGCAGTTATCTCGCGTGCCGAACAATACGTCAACCCGAACCTTGCCTATGGGCTCACAAGAAATGCCTGGCACAATGCCATGGAAAGTTGTCCTTGTAGCTTGGAGCATGTTCTCCGAGATACCCAACTTGCACATTGTATCCGCATACATGATGTTAATGCTACTGCCATTGTCAATTAGTACCTTTGAGAATCTCACAATGATGTTAGGCCCAATGAATGTCGGATCCAGCACTAGCGCATACGAACCAGGACTTGGCATAAGCTTGGGATGATCTTTGATGCTCCAGGTAATTTCCTGGTCTGACCAAGGCATATACCTCGTCACTACTGGCATTACCGCATTCACCTCCATGTGTCGGCGCTGCAAGCTCTTTCTATCTATTTCCTCAGTGGTAAACACATAGTAACTCTGATGATGCTCTCTGTACTCATTCCTCCCCTCGTTTCCGGGGTACCTCTGATCCGGTTGATGCTGGTCTTCCACTTGATGCACTGCATCCCTTCTCTCATGGTTGTCATACCTCGGTGGAGGGGGAGGCAACATTAGCTGTTGCGTGTTCGCTCCGGAGAGCAATTGCTGCCGGGGTAACTCCTGCCGAGGTTGATCACTCCGAGGTGCCTGAGCATTCCTCGAACCACCTTGTTCTATCTTACGCATCCACTCACACTGCCTTGTTGTATGACCCGCTGGGTTACTCGGATTTGGCGTGTGAAATTTACACGGCTGATCCAGCATTGACTCGTAAGTATACCTCGGACAATCCTTCTTTTCTTGCCACTGTTTCTTCTGCTCTGGCGTCCAAGTTTTCTTGCCATCATTTCTCGGTGTCCATTGTTGCCCTCCAGTTTTCTAACATTGATTGCCCCTGCTCCGGGTTGATCTTGATTCAAAGCAGCAACTTGTTGCGAACTGTACCGGTAATCCGGTCTGTCATCTCTTCTTTTACCCCGGTAATCATTCCTCCGGGATGACCCGGCTCCATCTCTCTGGTAGCACTCCTCATTTGACTCGTTTGACACGAGCCTGGGTTGAGTCGGATCACCCAAAGCATACGAATCAGCAATCTGGATTGTCTCTGCCACCATAGTTGGCATATCCCTTTGCAATCTTTGCCACAACATGCTTGCATATCTGCATCCTTGTGCAAACCATGCTATGGCCTGTGACTCGATCACCGCCTCACATGAGTTTCACACGGTACACCACCGGGTTAAGAACTCCCGGTCCGTTTCATTCGGTCTCTGCTTACACATTGCTAGGGTATGTGGCCTATTCGGCCTCTGATACGTACTTAAGAAATTGCTGATAAACATTTCCTCAAAATCAACCCAGCAGTTAATACTTCCGGGCGGCCCCTCCAGCATCTGGGGTACGTATCTCACAGCCCATCTCAAGTTGCCTGTAGCAATTTTCACAGCTATAGCATAGTTAATCAACCAATTATCCGGCTTTGTGCTGCCATCGTATGTCTTAGTGCCTCTAGGTAGCTGGAAGTTAGGTACCGGAGGTTCCTTCATGATCCGGGGTCCAAAACACGCAGGACCCGGGGGACCTTGACATTCAATCTGCTCCGACCTATACAACCGATCCAGTTTTAATCTGGCATCGTCAGGCATCAAATCCTTGCTTCCCAATCTTGACCCTATCACATGATAGTCCGGCCTTGGATATCCTGCGTTCACCATTTCCGAATCACCATCATTATATCGGTCTTGCTCTCACGGAGCACCTCTTTGTTGCATACCTCGGCCGGCACTTTGCTCTTGCCTTGGTATATTCCGCTACTGCAGTTGTCCTGCTCCCGCCTCCGGCATTGCCATTTACAGCATTCCCTTGACCGGCATTGCCTTGGTCGCGGTTATCTCGCTCACACTTCGCCGACGATCCTCATTTCTCTGCACTTCTTTTCCTTTCCCTGCCCTTGCCAGGTCATATGGGACTATCCGTTTGTTTCTCCTGGCCGAGGTTACTACCTCTTCTCTCCTAGGACCACCATGAGGAGACGATGCAGCTCCAGCGGATTTCTCCGGGTTACCCACCGCCAAATGAACGATCTTGGAGGCCCCAGCTCTCTCCGGGTTAGCCCTGAGCAATTCCTCATTTTGCCTGTTCGCGATCCAAACCAACTCATTGACCCTATCCTGCTGTCTCTGACGGGCTTCACCCGCCAGACCCTCTAACTTCAGACCTTGTTGCATCTGCTGCTTCGAGGTTTTTCGCCGGTACTATACTTGGCCCCACGGATAAACAGTTCTCTGACTCCTCAATCCTAGTATCACCCTCTTTGTTCATTTCACTCATGAGATTTCTCCCCTTCACTTTTACAGCATCTACTTTATTTGCCTTTGCGTACTCACGCAGTGTCATGTTCAACGACTGCTGAGCCGCGACTATCTTTTTCGCACACTCTAGTATTTTTTGCCTAGTTTCCTCTAGCTCGGCATGTGCTTGAGCCGGATCTACCACTACTGCTACTCGGTTTGCCAAGCTATCCATCGCTTGCTGCAGCACATTCTCTGGCATCTCTAGTGGAGGACCTCTACTTTTCCTCGGTGCCTTAGGCGTGACCTCCGGATCTGGTGCCGGATCCTTGCTTGCGCCAGCGCCAGGCGCAGTCATCATCACCTCAGCACGGTCCGGGGAGCGAGTGATACGCACCCCGTGAACCACGCTAAGGGGTGGCTCGCCTCCTTCGACGACGTGCCGTGGGTGAATGCATGACACATCAACAGCAATGTAGACCTTGTGCGCGCCGAGCTTGATGAAGAGGCCTTTGCGCGGAAGAGGACGCTTGCAAGCAAGCGACGTTATCGACAAAGTCCAGCTCAAAGCACCGAACGAGCCGAGAAGATGTGTTCGCGGTGCCGATGAGGTTTCCGTCCGGATCTTCACCTGCTAGCGCCGCTAGCCCCAGTGGGCGCCAAGCTGTGGTGGTGTCACGGCAGATGCCATGGATAGGCTAAAGGTGGGGACTAAATGCACTAGGGGAATCCAGGGAGGGATAGTGTGGTGATTCCACACACAGTAGCTTTGTATTTTTCTCACTCACACAGATTACAAGTGCTCCTTGAGCGGTATCGGAGAGAGGAGGAAGAAGGAACTCTCTTACTCTCACCACTAGCTAGCCCTCAGTAACTTGCTAGAAGAACATAACCTCTAAAGACCAACCTCTTCTATAGAGTCCCTAGCCCTCCTTATATAGGAGTGGCTAGGTCTCCAATTAGGGCATACGTGGAGGCATATTCCAGGGAATATGCCTCTTCCCAAAATAGTAAGCCGACCGGGTCACTTTTCCCCGCGTCATCCATGCAGTGGCTACGTGAGCCTCTGTGGCGCCTGCGTCATCCGACATAGGCATCATCACCTTTGTCGGCCACGCCTCGGTGGTCCTGCCTCCATCCGCTTCACTCATGCTCTGCGCACATTTGTCACCTTTGACCAGCGAGATACCTTCCTTCTCCTACAAGCTTGATATGACCCGGATGGTACCTAGTTGATCCGGCCACACCTGTTCCTGCATATGAGTTAGGTTCATCTGTCCATCATACGGCTTGAGTCGGTTGAGACCCAGTTAGGTGGACATCCCCTGGTCCGGGTTACTCCGTGATTCGGCCTGCCTTGAGGTGACTCGGCCAGCATTCGCTTTGACCTTGCCGTACCTCGGCTAATTCGGCCTTTATACCCCGACGTGACCCTACCCGGGGGTATCCCCCCAACATGATCCTCCCAACTCCCTTGCCAAGATAGGACACAACATCTCAACATATCTTCTAGTGTTTGGATTGTACGCTCTGACTGACCATCTGTCTGGGGATGAAACGCAGTACTAAGTCTCAGTTGCGTCCCCAAGGCACTTTTCAAGCTCTCCCAGAACTTTGATACAAACTTAGCATCCCTATCAGAAGTAATTGTTTTAGGAGCCCCATGCAACCTTAATATCTCCATTACATATATCGGTGCCAAGTCACTTGCAGAGTCAGTGGTGCGGATAGGAATAAAATGAGCAACCTTGCTAAGTCGATCAACGACCACCCATACTGCATCTTTTCCCCTTCGCGTCCGAGGTAGCCCAACCACAAAATCCATGGCAATGTCATCCCATGGCCATTCTGGAACCTCTAAGGATTGTAGCAGCCCCGCTGGCCTCTTACGCTCGGCCTTTACTCGCTGACAAACCCCACAAGAGGACACATACTTGGCCACATCAATTTTCATTCTTTTCCACCAATAAGTTTGTTTCAGATCCTGATATATCTGTCTCCCCAGGATGAACGGTGTAGGGGGTGCGATGTGCCTCCCAAAGAATGTCCTCCTTCACCTGAGACTTTTGTGGCACGCACAAACGACCATGAAACCGAACCGCCCCGGTCCCGTCTATAGTAAACTCTCCGGTTCTACCTTGTAGAATGCGCTCTCGCACTTGCTATAACAGACGATCACTTTGTTGTGCCTCTCTCACTCTATCTGGAATGGCTGACTGAAGGATGAGTTGTGTTTCCTCTTGTGATACACCCGAAAAACAATATGAAATGCCCATCCGTTCAAAATCACCAACAAGACAGTCCATAGTGGGAGGTACAGACTTGCGGCTAAGAGCATCTGGAACCACATTGTACTGGATAGTGAGGTCATACTCCTTTATCAATTCTATCCATCGTCTTTGCCTCAGGTTTAACTCCTTCTGTGTGAACAGGTATTTGAGACTTTTATGATCGGTGAAAATATCACAAGATTCTCCATAAAGATAATGCCTCCAAATCTTGAGTGCGAACACCACAGCTACAAGCTCTAGATCATGGGTAGGATAATTCTCCTCATGCTTTTTCAATTGCCTCGAAGCATAAGCAATAACTTTGTCGTCCTGCATGAGAATGCACCCAAGTCCAACTAGAGAAGCATCAGAGTAGACTATGAAGCGCTTCCCTAGCTCGGGAAGAGTGAGAACAGGCGCAGTCACCAAACTATTCTTGAGAGTAGAGAAGCTATTCTCACGTTCATCAGTCCATTGGAATTTCACATCCTTTTGGGTTAGTTTGGTCATCGGCTTGGCAATGATAGAAAAATCCTTCACAAGTTTCCTATAATAACCCGCCAAGCCTAAGAAACTCCTCACTTCCTTGACATTGGATGGTCTCGGCCAATCCATGATCGTGGAAACCTTACTAGGATCAACCAATATGCCATGTTGGTTAATAACATGACCTAGAAAAGCCACTTCGGTTAGCCAAAACTCACATTTCTTCAGCTTTGCATAGAATTTATTCTTTCTCAGAGTCTCAAGCACTAGTCTTAAATGACGCTCGTGCTCTTCTTCTATCTTGGAATATATGAGGATATCATCAATGAACACTACCACGAAGTTATCAAGAAACCTGTGTAGCATACTATTCATTGTCTCCATAAATATGGCAGGGGCATTGGTTAGTCCAAAAGACATTACTTTATATTCATAATGCCCATACTTCGTGGCAAACGCAGTCTTCTCAATATCTTGTTCTCACACACGAATCTGGTTATAGCCAGACTGAAGATCAATCTTAGAGAATATCTTAGCTCCATTTAGCTGATCAAACAAATCCTCAATGCGAGGCAATGGATATTTGTTCTTGATGGTTACCGCATTAAGACCACGGTAATCTACACACTTATGCCAACTACCATCCCTCTTAGATGTAAACATTACATGCGCCGCCCAAGGTGAGACACTCCGTCGAATCAAATCCTTGGATAATAAATCATTCAACTGCTTCTTCAATTCTTCTTGGAATGGTCGTGACAATCGGTAAGGAGACATAGAAATAGGTTGAGTACCAGGTTTAAGATCAATACGAAACTCCACATCCCGCATTGGTGGCATACCCAGCAACTCATCACGAAAAACATCTGGGTAGTCTCGTACCACTGGAATAACATCAATTAACTGTGTGGTACTCGGTGTCTCAGCAAGAGCCCATAGTAACCCTGTCTTGATTGTTTGTTGCCTAGGAAATATGCTAGTAAGAACGAATAGTGAGTGTGGAGGAGCAGTTCCCTGAAAGATCAACTCCTCTCTAGATGGGGCTTGAAGTGAGACGGTCTTCCAAAAACATGATATCATGGCACGGTAGTGGTGTAGCCAATCCATGTCAAGAATAACATTAAAGGGCTTCAGCGGAATAACCATAAGATTAGCTACAAAATCTTCATCATCTATAGATATCACACAACAAGTACAAACTATGGTAGAGGAAATTAGACCACCAGGAGAACTAACAACCACTGACTGTCCAATCTCTTGTCGAGATAAATTGTCCTTATTTGCAAACTCTAGCAAGAAAAACGAGTAAGTAGCTCCAGAATCAAATAGAATTAGTGCATCGTGAGAATCAACTGGGAGTGTACCTGCCACGACGTCTGGTCGTCCCAAAGAAGTACTAGTCAGCATGGAATAGACCCCAGGTTGTGGCGGTGCAGAGGGGTGTCCAACACTATGATGTGGGGGTGCAGGTAACTGGAGCTGAACAGACGGTGCAAGAAACTGCGCTGAAGAAACTAGAACAGCCTACCAGATATAACCATGTGGGGGTGCCCAAGCTGGAGGAAACTGTGGAGTAGAAGTAGGAGCAGCTGATAACATGTTTACAGATCCTTGAGATGATGTGGTAGTAGGACCAGCAGGTGTCCTCTCCCATTTGAGAATGCTTGTAGGGTTCTCAAGACATACCTGCCCCATATGACCAAGGCGACCACAATGGTGACACTCCCCAGTCCAAGAGCACTCAGAAGCACGGTGTCCCTCACCACACTTGAAACATATCATGCCCTGCCCTGGGACAGGACAAAAGGATGGAGTCGATGAAGAAGAGCCAGGCACCGAAGAAGACTGAGAACCAGATTGTTTGAACTTTGTTGTCTGTTGCGGACGGTGATTCCCCTTGAACTTCTTGAAAGGAGGTCGCTGAGTAGTAGACCCACTACCCCCACGATGGCCTCCCTTCTGGTCGCTCCCTGTGGTAGTAGAACCTCCTGTACGACCCTCCTCGGCTACAGTGACTCGAACTTCCAACTCCATTCCTCTAGCCCGCTTTACCATGGACAAGTAATCATTCGCAGGCCTCGCACTCATCACCTCTCTATATATAGAATTTAGTCCTGTAAAGAATGCTCTCGCCTTTGCTGCCTCGTCATGCTTCACATGATCAACAAACAGTACCATCTTGCTGAATTCAGCCTCATACTGATTTATAGATAGCTTCCCTTGCTTAATGGTCTTCAGTTTTTCTGACATTTCCTCCTTGAATGTTTCTGGATAATACTTGTCAGTGAATTGTTGCACAAAAACAACCCAGATGGGTTCACCATGATAAGTGGCACGTACTCCTGACCACCAATCATTAGCAAGGCCTTTAAGGTTGAAGGCCACAAAGAGAACTCGCTTGTGCGATGGTAACTCCATAGCCGCCATATATTTCTCCATGGTACTTAGCCAGGATGTTGTATCCATTGGTGTCCTAGTCCCATGGAAGTCGCCAGCCTTCAATTCCAACCAGTTTTTCAGATTCGTCCCTTGGCCATTGGGTCCACCATCATTACCGTTTTGGCTTGCACTACCTTCCCCATGATGACTTTGTTCAACCTCTGGATCTGATTCACCAGAATGGTTATTGTGGCCTCCACGACCACGAGGATTGCGACCACGAGCACGACCACGAGCTCGACCTCTCCTCGGCGGCATAACTATACATTACATTATCAATCATCAACCAAGTATTCATATACTTAGAACATAATTATCATCACTAACAAATAATAACACATAGGCATAAATGCAATGCATAACCCAACCCAACCTACTGTGCACCAGTGTGTCAAATTTTAAGGTTGTTTATTACATTACTTTTCACACCACGGACCTAAAGCCCGCTCTGATAGCAACTGTAACACCCCAAGACAACCAAGCACTTGAGATGTTACCACATACACCTAACTAATTCCTTCTAGGGAAAATTCGGCAAAGTCTCCTTTGTTTTTAGGACATCCACGACATGCAATAATATAAACACAAAGGTAGAAGGATAAAACTCAAAAAATGTAGAAGCACATTCTAAGATATAAGTCTCCAATACCACAACTATAAAAAACTTCCAACCAAACACAATACTGGTAATAATGTCTAGCAAGAGAAACCAACAAAGACTAAAAGATTCACTTCCGCGTACTCCAAAACCATTTATGTCAAGAATGACTCCTATCGATCAAATTCAAAGTTCCAAAATATTGATGAGGATTGTGTGAAACGTGAGGTGATAAATGTGAAGGTGCTATCCCAGAACTCTCCATGCATAACGTCCTCAGGGTTTACCTAAAAACAAGAAAGCAACAAGGGTGAGTACAAAGACTCAATAAGTTCACGAACAAATAGTAACTTCACATAAATCAAAACACCAAGGCATCATAAAACCACATCCATCCATTAGAACATAAAATTATGTCCTACATGCTTATATGCTCATCTCATCTCATCGTGAATACCGGTATCGCTCGAGTGAACACCCGTCGGCATTCACTCGCTCCAACTCGTGGAGGGTGCCTCCAAAGTGGGTCGCAACCCAGCAATGAAGGTCGCATTGTGCCCACCGAAGTAGGTCACATCATCATCATTATCATCATGGGTGTGAAAATATGCACATGCTATCAACATCATATGTATCATCGTCATCATCAACATATCATAATCATTAGGTAAGATTGAGTGTAGAAAAATATGCAAAATTTATATCCGTCATGGCCTCAACCACAGGGAACAAACTGGGAATTGTAGGACTCCAAACCGGAAGTACCACCACCTGTTATAGAAACACATGCCACTCTCAATACACATCATCGCTGCAAGCATACACGATAAATATACCATCGCTCCTACGCATAAGACTTTGTCACTGGGCTTCATAGATATAAACATGGAACAACATCTAAGTACTAGATAAAGTAAATCTGAACCCCAAATAACCCTGTCGGCTCTGATCAGATAAATAATAATTTTATTTTTTCTTTAGCTGTAAAACACCTAGTGGCACAACCAGTAAGAGCATAAGTGCTATGCAACTGACTCATAGTTAACCAAAATCCAAGAGAACTAGGTACAGCCCAAGCAAGTTTCTCACCGTATGCACCAAACTAAGTTTGGACAGAAAATAACAATTATCCAAAGGTAGAATATCAGGTTGCAGCAATCCACTGTTTTGAGCAAGAAGTTAGAGAACAGTTTCCGCTACTAATCGCTCTAAGAAAACAGGGCACTAAAAGTTAGCTACCTGACCAAATATTAAAGCCTGCCACAAGGTAAAGCTAGAAATATCACAGAACATTAAATTGTGTAGGGATGCTCTAATAAGCTCTCACAGATTAAGAAACGGACCCCCTTTCTTTTTCTTACATGGCACAACAAAATTCAGGTTTTAATTTAACAGGTCCAAGAGCTAAATGTCCAACCGAAAGTTTCTTCCAGAAAGTTGGGGTTCAACAAAAAACATCCCTCTACAAACTAACTAACTCGTGCAGGTACAGACGTACAGTACATATCCCTAATGCAACACTAGGAGCCTAATAATGCTGATACGATACTTTTGGTCTTCATATCTCACACATGGACGAGGTGCAAAACTCTAGTCCTTGATTGTAGAATTAAAAAGCTCGCTCTGCTTCTATTCAAGTACCACCGCACGCACTGCTCTAGAAATTCTATGAAGCAAGATGTTGCAAATAGATGGGGACTGACCGAAACAGAGATGCATGGATGGCTAGCGACGGTGTCGATGGAACTGCTTGATGGAGACAGTTGTCGAGGCCGGCGGCAGCCTCACGACTGCGGCGATGACTGGACGGCAGCAGCGTCGTAGAACGAGAAGACGTAGCGGTGGCGCCCTGGGCAGTAGCCCTAGAAAACTTCAGGGAAGAACAGCGGCGACCGCATCCATCTCGATCTTCTATACAGGGCAGCGCGACAGCAGACCGAGTCCAGGTCAAATACCAAAAGCCTAGCCCAATCCATTTATTTCTTTACACTAATGGGATAAATAAAGCCTGACTAGCTAATAAACAATCACGATGCAAGGACGAATTGGCTGTGACTACAGGCTTCAAACAGCAGCTCGTGAGCACTAGCATATACAATTTTCATTTCTTTTGTCCTTTCGATTTTCTTTATTTTCTCTAATTTCCTATTCATAAACATATCCAAATAATCTCAAGGTCATGTTTTTTTCTCTAAGATAGAATAGACAAAAAAGTTAACAAATATTTGAGGTATTACACAAACCTAGTACCAATGTAACACTTTACAATGAAATATTTTCACCTCTACATACATAACATATTATTAGTTCTTCCAAAGATCATTAGAATATCCTTACTATCATCCAATAATCATCTTATAAATCACTCTAGTATATGCTCATAACATTTAGAGCATAGGACATATCATATATAATTTTCATTTCTTTTGCCCTTTGGATTTTCTTTATTTTCTCTAATTTCCTATTCATAAACATATCCAAATAATCTCAAGGTCATGTTTTTTCTGTAAGATAGAATAGACAAAAAAGTTAACAAATATTTGAGGTATTACACAAACCTAGTACCAATGTAACACTTTACAATGAAATATTTTCACCTCTACATACATAACATATTATTAGTTCTTCCAAAGATCATTCGAATATCCTTACTATCATCCAATGATCATCTTATGAATCACTCTAGTATATGCTCATAACATTTAGAGCATAGGACATATCTGGATATGTACATATCATGGTATACATGATTGATAAAATATTTATGTGCTTTCACTCACCAAGTGTCAAAACACTTGAATCTCGTTTCACTCACCAAGTGGCAATACATTTGAATCTTGATTCAACCTTTTCCATGCGGCAAGAACCTTACTTGTTGTTTCCATATTGAACTTTTTCAATGTATCATCCATGTACATTCGGCACAACCATATTAGTGTCTCAATCTATCCATATATATACATTGATGCCTAATTTTCTCGCTTTTCCCAAGTCTTTCATCGAAATCTAATTTTAATGAAATTCTTAGCTTGTGTCAGTAACAGATATATCATTTACAATCAACAATATGTCTTCTACATATTGTATTAGAAATATGTATCAACACTCCCACTTAATTTCTTGCAAATGCAAGCATATTCATCATCTCTGATGAAATTAAACCTTTTTAATAGTTTCATCACGGTGAAGATTCCAACTCCACGATGCTTATTCAACCATTCAAGTTTGAATGCCCTTTTAGCATCCATTAAATTAACAGAACCGTTTGGATAGTGTCATGTACATGTCCTAGGTAACCATTCTATTAGAAGAACTTTGTTTTGTTTGTTCAACTACCATATACAAAAATTGACATATGTAGTGGTTCTAATAATCTGTCCAAACTAAATATCACTATGAAAGATCAAACCTTGTCATAGTCAACTCCTTGAACATTGTCGTAAACTCTTTTCAAACATGTTGAATATTTCATAGATGTGAAACATCCATGTCTATTTCTTTATATATCCAAACACTACCAGTAGGCTTCACACCTTCCAGAGGGTCTTCCAAGTTTAGAAACATGATTTCTCGTGTATGGGAACTATCAGGGATTTTATGGCTTCTAGCCATCTAACGGAGTCAGGTCCCATCAACGCTTCTTTGCATGCAATTGGTTCATCATTGTCAAAACAATAACGACTTGTTTTTCAAATCTTACTATTTGATTGTTATCCGACCCACACGGTTCAATAGGAACTATAAGCTCCAAGACCACAAGCTTTGTAGTCACGGGAGCCATGAGCATTGTGGACGCCTCCGGGACACTTTCCAGGGCTGTGCTACTTAGCACATGTTGCTTAGGTTCATTAACCAAATCAAAGTTCTATTGTCCTCCCACTTAACTTTTCTCAAAAAATTCATTCTCAAGAAACTTGATGTTCTAAGCGATAAAATCTTTTGTCTTTGGTGTTATGGAGGAATACCCAACGGTTGCTTTAGGTTAACCACAAAGACGTGCTCATCCGACTTTAGTTGTAAACACTTATACCTAGCATACCAAAATTTAAGAAAAGACAACTCGAGTTTTATCCCAAACCATAACTCATATGGTGTTATTTCAACGGATCATGATGGCGCTCTTTTGATTGTAAAAGCGGTAGCCTCTAAAACTTTAGTCCTTAAAACATAATGGTAGTTTTATAAAAGAGACCTTTGATCTTACCATGTCAAACAAGGTTTGATTTCATCTCTCAGATACTCCACACTCCTATTGTTTTATCGGGAAACACAAATACGTGGAATGATCCCTCAAATCTTAGGTGTTATGCTAAACTTGTATCTCAAATACATTCCTTTATGATCCAATCATAAATTCTTTATTTTCTTGTCACAATGATTTTCTACTTCATCTTGAAAGTCTTCGAATTTTTTTCAAATGTTTCATACTTCTTCCTTATTGAGTAAATATACACATATATCTACTAGAATTTTCGGAGAAAGTGTATGGAATTGAAAGATCCACCGCATATGGCTACACATAATGGAATATATACATCAACACGCACAATGTCCAATAAGTTAGTCGTTCGCTCCTCTTTGGCCTATCAACTGAGTTTCAATTACCTCTAGGAAAGTCTCAAAGCGTTAATTGATTAAAATCTGTCAACAGCGATGTCACTCCTAAGTGACCTTTTAATCATTTGTCTTGCGACATTTTAGCATTAGTGTTTATGGACATGATTTGTCCAACTAGACTTGTAAGAGTTCATCCATGTTCTATGGAATACAGTTATTATTTGAACAACCATTGTTCTCATCACACCGGAACAAAATAATTATTAAAAAAAACCTTGAAGGCAAGGTTTGATGTCAACGAGAAACATAATAACATATTATTTGTTTTCGATGAACATCATCACATATTCTATTGCTAGTTACTTAGGCCATTGCAGCTCATGAATCGTGTTGTTCTCTGTGACATTTTACACTAACCAATTCGGTATCCAATACCCAAGAACCTCATTGTTTAACAAAGAAAGAATACACTCATACCATGTGATGAGGGAAAACCTCTAGGGTGGCCCGATCTTCACGGATATCGTGGTGAAATCGATAGGAAAGCGAGGGTAAAGGGAGAAGGTAGCGGAAGCGGATGCACACCTCGTGAAGAACACGATGAACACATGCAAAACACACACGATACAAGGCCGATTGCTCTCACCGGTGGCCACCGGTCCAATAGAATCCTCGCAAGGAAAGATCGGTCAACGTGCTCCCGTCAATCCCAAGCGGAGAAGGAACAACACCATGGAGAGGGTCTTGACGTCTTGGCAAAGGGACATTGATGCCAAGGCCTTGTACAACGAGGGAGGCGCGATGCAAACTCCAACAAGGTGGTGACGATAGTCGATCCCCTTTGGTAGAAGGGGATGAGGCAAAACTAGATATTCCACAAAGGGGGTTGTCTTTAGTCTATCATCTATGCCTAAGGGATACAATGAGGGGTGGGGGCTCTATATATAGGCCAGCCACAAGTTCAGGGGTAGTTTGGGCATAAAACTAGGGTTTGGTGCGAAATAGAGGGGTACATGGGCCAAGGGCCCAACTGTTGGCTTGTAGGCCCGTCACTTGGGTCGGACAGTCCGGGTCGGAGTGACCGGAAAATCCGGGGTAGCCGGACACTTCGGGTAGTGTCCGGGTAGTGTCCGAACTGTCCTTCTGAATGTCCACGCCAAGTTGGGGCTGGGGCAGGCCGGACACTCCGTAGACGAGTCGCGTCGGACACTCCGGCTGGATTCGGGCGGACTCTCCGGGGCGATGACGGCAGAGACTCTTGTTCTAGAGCTGGCTGCTCCTGGACCGTCTTCTTGGGTGACTTGGGGACGATCTTGGGGACTTGGCGTTGTAGATGTAGTAGCATCCGCAGGACAGGCTGCATCAGCTCCCCCCCTTCAAAAAGAGTCGTCCTCAACTCTTCATGCACATCTAAGAAGATGATGTCGAGAGACCTTCTTGATCCTAGGGTTCACCATACAGTCGTCCTTGAGAAGCTTGATGTGGCAACTCTTCAATGTTCCTTCACCTTCCATGAAGCCTACAAAGCTCACAACAAAAGCGAAGCAACACGCAAAGAGTAGCCAATTCATGAAGATGATAGCATGAGTCCTCAAGTAGAAGGAAGTCACCTTATAATGTAGAGATAGCTCATTGAAGGATAGCCCTAGGTAACTCTCTTCGATTCGTCTTGTCAACTCTTTATCCATAGAGGTTGACACGTAAACAATTGTACCTTCACACAACAAAGACCAATCAACATATGTTTGTGTGTGATAGAGGATCATGTCATTTGTGGCATGTCCATTATTGTTCACAACACTATTAGCACAACTCAAGTATAACAAACGGGATGCATATGCAAGGTCAAAGTGCATGGAAATTGACTGAACATCATCCAAATGTGGGAACTCAAAAACTCCATATAACATCTTAGTGTGGCACTCAAAATAATTGACTAAAATATTGGTCAACATCTTTGATGCAAAGCTAGGAGAATTCGGCAAAAACACATGAGGAAGAATATCCAAAGCAACATCATTATGTGTGCAAACCAACCATTAGAAAGAACAATTGTTCAATATGTTGGAAGCCATACACATATCATCAAAAGCCAAAATCATGGGGGTATGAGTATCGCAAGCGGTAGCAAAAACAACATGTTTGCAAACAAACCATATGAAAGAGTAAGTGATCCTTATGTTTGTTGCAACAACAATACGAGAGACTTAGAAGCTCCCATGACAATACATGCTCAAAATGGCATTATGGTTGCACACAAAACATTGGAAAGAGAAATTGTTCAACATTTTTGTGGCAACACACAAAGCATCAATATCCAAAAGCAACGAGACATGCACTACTAGGAAACAGCCTATCTGTGGCGCATGAAATGGAGACTTCTGTGGCGCATATCTTTGTTGCCACTATTACCTCGCCACTGATAACTACTTCCTGTGGCGCATATGGATATGCGCCACGGTTCAGAACTTATGGCATTCCTTCATATGCGCCACAGGAATAACTTCTGTGGCGCATTTACGTGTATGCGCCACAGATATGCCATGCGCCACTAACTATATAATTATATGCGCCACTGATTGTGTAACATGTATTCGAAGTAAAATACTTTCCTGGTATATAATCAGGTATTTATACAGGATTTATCCAGATGAGTATAAAATACATTGCACAAGTAGTAGATGCATGAAAACCGACATATATATAATACAAACACTTAGAGCCCGATCGAGATACATATATAGTGTCAAGTGCCAAATTTTTACACAAGCGCCGAATACAAAGTTCATATCATCTCACATTACAAATATGAAGTGGCCACCATACACTAGGATCAAATAGAATACAACTGTGATAATGGTGAGCAAGAGCATTAGCCCGACCAATATCTTCATCCGGTTCTTCTTCCACAAGTGGTTCCTCCACTTGGCTATCGCCTCCTTTCTAGTCGTGTATCCTTTGTAGATGTTGCCACTGAACTTGTTACTTGTTTGTGGCAATCCTCCCACTCGTAGACTCACGAACCCTACCCATGTACACCACATACCACCTCGTCGCCATCTCTATAGACGACAAGGCATATTAGTAAAAATACAACGAAAAGAATGAATAAAGGGTTCACATCCATATATATATATATATATGTTCATAGAATATAAAACAAAGGATCCATAAACCTAAAAGTTAGATCATCATAGAAGCAATAAGTTCAACGACAGCACGACCATAAGGTAGTTTAAGTCTAACAACAATGACCATTTCGACCACGAGATAGTAAAGTTTATGACACACACACACTAATACAAGAGCGTCCATTAAGAATATACACACCGGATCATGCTAGAGGCACACATCGATCACGATGAAGACTTCCTCTTCAGCACGGCTTGAACGGTAGATAGCCCTCTTTCGTCATCCACGCCCTTGTGTCACCACCTTACGGAGGCGTTCTTCGATCTCCTCTTACTCAACCCTCCGGCTTGTTGTAGGGCACCGCCTTGTGTTGACATCTTCAATGATGATTTGCGACAACTTCATCCGAATGCGATGGAAGTCTTCTAAGATCAGCATCGATTTTCAAAGTTTCGCCCATCCTTGGAGACTAGATGGCAGCGTTAGGTTATGGCAATCCCGAACATAGCCTTTAAGGTGATGGAGGACGTAGAAGGCCTCCTTGGCACCAGCAGTCGACTGCTTGACGCAGGGGAAGTCGAGCACGTGCTTGAACATGTGTTTGCCATCCTTGATACATTCCCCCCTATCTACGAAGGTGCATCCCTTCTTGGTGTAGCCCTCGAGAGCCTCATTGAGAACACCCCTTATTCTAGTGTAGTCTTTCTTCTTCGTCAAACTCCCCGAGTCGAAATACGTGGCTAGCGAATACCTCGGGTCAAGGACGATGAGCGTGCGGTATTTGTCTCTACGCAACACAATTGGAACGGAATGTTGGAAAAAGAGCAAAGGAAAGAAATCTATAAGAAATGCATAAGTTACGGTGACGATGAGCGAGTGTGTGTACTTACTCGGGAAAGAAAGGCAAAAGAAGTGTGCCCTTCATCTTGTTGTCCACCATGAACTTCTCGAGGTACGCCGTCGCCTTGGTCCGTGTCTCTGATCCTTCGACCAACTGGCTGTCCCGCATGTAGTAGGGATCCACTATCGCAATTTCCGGGGTACTTTCTCTCTTCATCGTGAGCGCCAGATTGAGCGCGTATAGGCGGACCAAGTTATAGTCCAGCCGTTTCGTGAGAAACAGCTTGAATATGTCCTCGAATGCTATGAAGAATATATCCGCGGGGGGTTCATCGACAAATCCCACGTCCAATGGCACCTTGGCCGTGAAAACCGGGTAATTTGGATCGTCCTCTGTAAGAAGGAGGGCCTCTAGTGTCTTGACACCCTCGTGCAAAGTTAACATGGCTCCAACCGCAATGTGGATCATATCTGGAGTCAATATCGGATCACCAGCTACATGCACTCGGGGCAAGCCAAATTGGGTAGATGGTATGACGACGGCGTCCTGACCCCGGATCCTCTTCGAAAGAGGCTGGCTCGCACCCTTCTTATTATTATTACCTCTCTTCCTGTAGTGCTTCTTCTTCACAACAGTGTCAGCCATTGCCATCTGCTCATCACCGGAGTGTGTTGGGGCTGAAAACCAATCCTGGTTTCTCTTGTGGTGGATCGGCGGCCGGAGGCGTCTCTTGAGAAAGACCATGGAAGACCAGGCGCTGCGTGCATGTATTGGGCCGATCAGCTTGATGGTCGTCGCGAGCTAAGGTTCTTCATCCACGTAAGGCATATACAATCCTTTGGCGGCGCGGTGTTGATGAAGTCAACGCGTTGACCAATTCATCATCATCTTCATGGGTGCCATCATGTGGTGGTGGTAGCGGGCGACGGCGGTTGCGGCAACGTCTTTGCCATGTGGCGGTGCACGCTGCCAAGAGTTGATGGTGACGGCTGGTGGTGGCGACAATGGCGGCTACTGGCTTTCGAGGTGGTGGCCGGGCGATGATCAGTCGAGAGGTGGCGCCGGTGCTCCCCCCGCAAGACGAATCTGGGTCTTTGGCCATGTCAAGGGCCAGTTGTAGCATTCCCCAAGGGTCTTGTGTTCGTCGGCTCCCTGAGGTTGAATGGGGGGTCCATGTCGTCGCACCCTGGCAACACCCGAGCCAACCTGACCTTCATCACGTCATCATACATTGGATTGTTGTGCATCGTGAGGCTCGCCGGTTGTATAAGAGTGCCCTTGGCAACATCCTTCAACTCACCGCCGACATCTTTAAGCAGGAGTACACAAGAAGTGTCCTGAGGCAAAAACATGTTGTTGGGCGTCATGAGATGGCAACAGTCATGCATCAAAGGCATAAAGGAGATGACGTGCACTAACTAATTAGTTACCTTGGTGATGGCGTGGATCTCGGCTAATGTAGAGACACGGCGGATGCCGGCGGCCGGCCTATCATCATCTACAATCTCCCGCTCGGGTGCCTCACGAAGCACCGCCGCCATCGGCTGCGCCTTATTGGTATCTTTCGCGGGAGGGGGCGTCGGTGTGACCAAAACGAGGGGCTGCGTCCTGACGTTGACGGCCCGCGGGGTCACCAGGTCCGGCGACACGGTAACATTGATGCCCGAGTTGCTGCCGCTTAAGCTGGGCAGATGTATGGGCCCCTGTCGACCTCCCGCATTCCAAGCAGTAAGCCCCTCGAAAAACTCAGGGGGGATCATCGAGCGGAGCTTCTCTTCCACTAACTTGTCCACCGTTTTCTGGTCCACCGCCTTCTCCTCCAGTGTCTGCACCTTCATCTTTAGCTCTGCAACAACGGCTTTATCCTGGTTCTTCCTGTCCCTTCTTTTCCTGGCGTCCTCTTTGTAAAACTCCTTGAACTTCATGCTCATACCGAAGCCGGACACACGGCCAGCTGAGGACGGCGACAACCCCTTGTCCCTCTTCTTGTAAGCATTGGTTGCCCTGTTGAAAACCGTGTCCCACGGCTCCGTCGAATCCTGGGACGACTCTGTGGCAGTAGCGTTCAGTTCCTCCTCCTGCAGAGACAAGGAAAGGTGAACCCATTTAGATTCTTGGCTTCATTATCTTAATTAGAACGCAATAGACTTGAGATCGGCGATAAATTCCTTACCAGATTCTTCTCGAATTCCTTCACCTCCGGATCGTCGGTGATGAACTCCCCTGTTTCCTTGTCTAGGTAGTAGCGGGCCCGAACAAATTGCCTAAGCTGCAAGTCCGTGATTTTAAGCCAGGGGTTATCTTTACCAAGGCGTTCAAGCTCGGCGTCCTCCTTGTCCCAAATGGCCTGTTTCCCCCTGTAACCGCCACTTCCAAGGTGGTGGTTACCTATGTTCTGTTCCCGCATACTCCTTCCCCATTGAGTCCATTTTATAGCGTCGGCGGTAGATATATCCGCCTTGAATATCCTAAACTCCTCTTCGTCGAGCATCGTATTTTTCTTACTAATAACCTCCCAGCTTTCACCTTTGTCAATGCTATTCTTCACCCGGGTTTTCCAGCTGCTCAAGGCGTTGCTCATCTTCGTGAGGGCTAGTCTGTTCACCGGGTTCTTATTTCTCTCGAGGTTTCTAAACTGCTGGAATCAGACGCTTGTGAAGCTTCTTAAGGAGGTTATCGACCAAAGCTGCATGGTCAGCATGTCTGATGTACTTCATGTTGATCGACATGCTTTCCCGGACGATGCACCCGAGTTGCAGGCCGTACCCTTTAGCAATCGCCTCTGGCACAATGGGTTGGCCACTTTCTGTGACCTTAGTGAACTCATCACAGACAGTGGCGAGCACTGGCACCTTCCGCTCCTTCTGTTCCTTCTTCTTCTTCTTCTTCTTCTTCTTCTTCTGAGAAGTGGCCGGGTTGCCGCTACCGCCATCCGTCCTCTCGCCGCGATCGGTGCAGGCGCCGCCATCGGTGGTGTCATCCTCTTCGCCGCCGCCTTCACTAGTTCCATCGTAGTCGTCTTCATCCCCCTCGTAATCAGGATCCCCGCCCTCATTGGCCCCAGCAGCTCTGGCGACGGTCGCCTCCTCCTCCGGTGGTGGTGTCATCCTCATCGCCTCCTCCTCCTCCTCCTCCTGTTGGGACCCCCGAATGATGGTTGGCCTGTCTAGCTTGTTCTTCGACGCTGATCATGTGCTTAGAAGGGCCAGACTCCTTGTTGCCCGACATGTTTGCACTACTCTATTTAAAAGAGGCAAAATGTTAGCACAAATCTCGGCCGAAAAATTTGGTATGACCTTTGCAAATTTTTGACCTAGGAGTGCCCATTTCTCAACCGAAACGGAAGTGAATCGACACTTCGGGAGAAATGGGCAACTCAAATAAAATCCTTGCAACATTCACACACTAGAAAATAGCCCCATCCACAACCCCATTCACAGCCCCCATCCATAGCCCATTGAATCAAATAGCATCATATAGTACCAAATAATCCCACCATATAATCCTAGCACCATATATACCAGATAATCCCAGCACCATATAATCCCAGCAGTAATCCCAGCATCATATATATCAAACAACACCATATAATCACTGCAGTAACCAGCAGTTACTCTCAGCAGTAAGCACTTGGAGAACAGCAACACATATGCTATGATATATTGATAACATACTATTAATGGAATTTCAGGATATTACAATTAATGGAATTTCAAATATCAATAAGCAGTTACTATCAACAAAAGGATGCAGCAACACAACTCAGATACTACTTTTATGTGCTTAGAAGGAAAACTTGATATCTGGATCAGGCAGTGCTTAGTAGGATTAGTATCTACTCGATACAATTAAATTGAAACATGAGCAATTGATCAGGCAGTGCTTAGTAGTAGTATCAAACAGTGCTTAGTAGGCAGTGTATAGCCATGCCACTCGGTACAATTAAAAAATTTAAACAGGAGCAAAAGTCAATAAAATTAATGAACTTATACACATTGTAAACAACAAAGAAAGGTGGACATTTAATTGTATATGTTGCTGGAGAAAACTTATCGCTACAATATTATCACTCTTCTGTCTTTTGCACTAAACAAGTAATTCCAATCAAATCGGTGAACATTTTTTTGAAGTTGTACAGAAAGTTCCCCACTCTGTTTTTTGAAATCCTTAAAACAATGGATTAAACAGATGCACATTTTTAGAAAACAACCATTCATTTACCTATAGTTGAAAACAACCATTCATTTACCTATAGTTACTAAGCACGGTTCAGATAGTGGCTTCCTATGCTGCAATAAACTATAGAATATCTATCTATCTATATTTTAAAAAAGAAAACAGTGATAGCCTAGCCCAGCTATGAACATATACGATGTGCAATCTATGAACATATACTAGTAGGTGCTTGGCCAAACTGAAACTGCACGGTCATGTTAGGCTTGGCTTCAAAAACATATGTTTGGTATGCTTCGAGTCTTTTTTGTGCTGAAAGAAACAATACCACTTTTGTGACTTGTAATTCCTAAGAAGATACACTATCTCGATTTATTCTACAAATGAATAAAACTAACCACCATTACATCCTCCATAATGACATAGCAGAACATCAGTTCATAACATAAATATAGAATATCTCAAAATATACACTGAATTCATATACACTGAATATCTCAAAATATACACTCATATACACTGAATATCTCAAAATATACACTCATATACACTGAATATCTCAAAATACACGGTATGAATTATTCATTTTAACTGAAGCTTGTTCTCTGTATTTGCTTGTTCTCTGTATTTAACTGACAGAGAAAGGGGAAGAGCATCAGAGGAGGGTGGGGGGACGAACCGTGGGGGGTGGGGGTGGGGGGACGAACTTGCTGCGGTGGTTGACGACGACGAGGGTTGCAGGGTCCGGCGCGGCGGCTCCTCCTCCGGCGGCTCCTCCTCCGGCGGCTCCTCCTCCACGGGTTCGTCGGGTGGCTCCTCCTCCACTGGTTCACCGGGCGGCGCGGCGGTGGCAGCTCCGGTAGCAAGGGCTAGCACAGCAGTGTGACATTTGCGGTCATCTAGGGCTAGCGCGCGGCGGTGACTGAGAACGGGGAGAAGGGGTGAAGCAGGCCAAACCGTTTATTTCGCTAAGTCCTGAGGTTCTGTGGCGCATTTCGGCAATATGCGCCACAGAAGTTGGAACTCTTGTGGCGCATACTGCCAAAATGCGCCACAGAACCTCAGGACTTAGTACAAAAGGCGGCGCGCGTGGTAGTATGACAAGATCACACACTTGCCTTAGTGGTCTCTGCTGCTTGCTTGTGCCATTCTAAACACAGGGTAGCAGGTTCAATCTGGTGTCTCACACTTTTTTATTTTTAAAAAATATATTTTTAGTTATAGATCTGTTTAAAATAAAGCAAGAACATATACAAACATTCATATTTATTCAAAAAACTCTCTCCCCGAATATATACAATCATGTAATGTGTTTTTAATTATATATATGTCTAAAATAAAGCAAGAACATATACAAACATTCATATTTTTTCAAAAAACTCTCTCTCTGAACATATACAATCATGTGATGTGTCGAGCTAGTGCCTCTTCACAATCTTCTTGCCCTTTTTCGCCGTGGCTGAATACTTTAGCCCGTGCACTTTGAGATTTCTTCTTGTGAATGGACAACCTTTAGTAGGCAGTGTGGTCTTCCTTCTTACTTTAGTAGTAGTAGGCATGTCGAAGTACTTGTCGAATTCCTCTTCGATCTTCGGGTCATCGTTTTTGTCGAAGTTTTGCTCGTTGGCGGCTCCTTCCATTCCGATGATGCTCCTCTTGCCCCTCCTAACTACAACACGGTTAGGCTTTGACGGGTCGGTAATAAAAAAGCATTGATCAACTTGGCTAGCGAGTACCCAAGGCTCATTTTTTGCAGAGGCGTTCTTTGTTGATTTGGCATCTGGTATAACCATTGTGGTGAAATAGCGGCCTTCTTTTTCCACGTTCTTGGCCCATCTAACACGGAACATCGGTACGATCTCTCCACAGTAGTCGAGCTCCCATATCTCCTCGAGCCTTCCGTAGAATCTTTCCATCACAGTAGTCTCGTCATCAGCAAAGGATAACATAGTTACTCCTGAGTTTTGATATTCACTATTCTTGTCCTTTTCCTCGGTGTAGAATCTGTAACCGTTTATGTCGTATGACTGATAGGTCCTTAGGTTGTGCCCTGGGCCCTGCGACAAGGAGAATATGAGTTTTTGATCTTCCGTAGAAGGCGTCTGTGGGGATTGTCCAGTTGCCTTTTCTTGAACCAACCCATGAAGCTAGAGTTGTGCTCTCTAGTTACGTCTCCCTTCTTCCTCGGCCGGCCCTGGTCGACGTACTCCTGCTCGATTAAGCTTCTGTGATCTTCGACTCAAGGGCCGACCACTTCAATGTGTTGTAGCGCGACTCGGTGTGCCCTTTCAAAATCAGTGCGTCGACCATCAATGCCGACATGTAGTGAGCGGCAGCCCTCACGGTGACCATATCCACCGAGCCTGCCGAGGTGCTTCTTTGTGGGTATTCCAACATCCTCGTTCTCGGTGGTTAGATAATTCTGGCAGAAGGAGATGCACTCGTAGATCAGAAAGCCCTTGGCTATGCTTCCATCCGGACGAGACCTGTTGAGCGAATCCTTTGATGACACCGTTTAGCCTTTCAAATGGCATCATGTTGTGCAGGAATGTCGGCCCGAGCTGGATGATGTCGTCCACGACATGTACAAGCAGATGCACCATGATGTCGAAGAATGCGGGCGGGAAGTAAATCTCAAGCTCGCATAGTATCATCACGATCTCTTCCTGTAGCCTGTCGAGCTGCTTCACATCGATCGACTTCCTAGATATGACGTCAAAAAAGTTACAGAGGCCAAACAACGTCTCACGGACATGCTCGTCCATTATCCCACGGATCGCAACAGGGAGTATCTGCGTCATCAGCACGTGACGGTCGTGAGACTTCATACCGCTGAACCTCTTCTTCGCCACATCTAGATATCTGCTTATCTTCCCCGAGTAACCGTGAGGAACTTTCACTCCTAAGAGGCACCTGAAAAACTGCTCGAGCTCCTCCAGACTCAGAGTGAAGCAGGCAGCGTGAAGCACCACCTCATTCTTCTTAACTCTTTTGCGGCAACCTTGAGTCCCTTCCTGATGATGATGATGATCATCATCATCACTATTAGGGTACTAAAGATCTTTCTTTATGCCAAGCAATTTAAGGTCCTTTCTTGCTTTTGGCCCATCCTTGGTCCTCTCCGGTATGTTCAGTAGAGTGCCAAGCAGACTCTCGGTAACGTTCTTCGTGATGTGCATTACATCGAGGCTATGGGGAGTGTGAAGGACCTTCCAACGGCGAGTCCCGTAAACAGACCTTGCTTTCCATACACCCAGCGGCTTTGTCCTCGGTCGTTTTTCCGAGCATGGCAATCTACCCAATTATTCAAAAGCTCCTCGATTTCTTCGCCGCTCCTTGGACGCGGGGCTCTTTCGAGCTCGTCCTTACCATTGAACATGTCACCACGTTTTCTCCACGGGTGATCCATGCGGAGCCACTTTCGAGTACCTTGGAACACGGTTTTCGAAGACCCGGGATCCCTTGGTAGCTGGAGATGCGGTGTCTCATCCATGCACATGACGCATGCATTGTGTCCGTGGTTCACCTGGGCCGATACATATGCGTAACCAGGATAGTGCTACACGGTCGTGAGCAATGCGGCTCTCAGATGGAAATATTCTTTAGTGTAGGCGTCCCACGTACGAGCCGGCGTCTCCCACAAGCTGGCTAACTCCTCTCTCAATAGCCCGAGATACAGATGCATATCGATACTGGTTGTTTCGGCCCCTGAATAAGAATGCTCATGTGTACATACCTTTGCTTCGTGCATAGCCATGGGGGGAGGTTGTATGGCCATACAAACACGGTCCAGGTGCTATGCGTGCTACTTTGGTTTCCAAAAGGATTGAGTCCATCGGTGCTCATACCCAGCCTGACGTTCCTTGCATCGCCCCCGAACTCTTTGAACTCGATGTCTAATGCGTTCCACTGGCTAGCGTCTGAAGGGTGTGTCAGGATCTTTCCCTTCTCTGGATCATCTTCGGGTTTCTCTCTTTCCGCGTGCCATTGCATGAGCTTTGCTTCCTTAGGATCTACGAAATATCATCGCAGCATTTAGGGTGATAGGAAAGTACCATGCCACTTTTCGAGGAACTTTCTTGTTCCCTCTCTTGTACCGTCCTTGGCCACACACCGGACAAGTGGTTCTATCCGCGTACTCGTTCCGATAAAGTGCACAATCATTGATGCATGCATGGTATTTAATGTGTGGTAGGTCGAGAGGGCACACGATTTTCTTGGCCTCCTTGATACTTGTTGGCAATGTGTTCCCCTTAGCAAGTCGGTCGTGCCAGTATTCCATGTTCGCGTTGAAGCTCACATCGGTCCATTTGTGTTCGGCCTTCATCTCTAGAGCCTTGAGCGTTACACTCAAACGTGTATCCTCGGGGCGACACCCAGGATACAATGGAGTCATCCCCGTACCTCCATTTGGGCCAGCTTGGCTTTCTCTCTAGCTGCAGCTTTGTCGTTGCTCGTCTCCTTGAGGAGCAGTTCTTGAACATGAGGGTCCTGCAAGATCGGTTAGCGGCGTCGTGTTCGCGTCTTCTCCTTCTTCATGATCATGCCCGTCGTCATCTCCTTCTCCATGCTGATCATGCCCGCCGGCATCTCCTTCGTCATGATGATCATGCCCGGTAGACTCTTCGTCTTCTCGCCCGCCCACGTCTTCGTGACCACCACCATGTCCTGTCGGCGCCTCATTGAGGTCGCGCATGAAACCACGCCTAAGCAGGTGACCCTCCAATTGTCCAGATTCAGGGTCGATCCAGCGCTGCAGTTTGCATGTTCGACATGGACATCTTATCATGGTCTTGTTGTTCAGAATCATGTCCTCCTTCGCGCCTTTCTTGTACCTAGCAATTCGACCTTCGCTCATCGTGAGGACCATGGTTGCCTGAGCGGTCAAAATAGAGAATATAGGTGAGAACCACACCATATGAACACACACATGCATGAATGCTAGCCGGAAAAATTTCGGCATGACCTTTCCTAAAATTAGGACATATGGGAGTGCAAAAATTTGCCGAAATGGAAATGAATCAACATTTCGGAAAACATCGATGCAACCACACTGGCCGGGCCCGACAACAACAAGAAAACAACAAAAAACTTCCTCCCATTGCAAACATTCATGCACCACACACAAGCATCGTCTCGCCATGGATCGCACACACACACCGCCCGCGCGACAAGCTTCACCTACATGTTCATGATGGCCAAGTACTCACCTAGCTATAGTAGACACAATAATAGCGAGACGAGACCGCGCGATGAGAGAGTATGGACAAATAGATCTACAATGCAAGTTGGTGGAGAGGAAATTAGTAAACAAATAGAGAGATGTGAGAGGGAAAAGTAAGGAACTTTTAGATCTAGAAGTTGGAGCGAAGCTTCTACTTACCAATCTATGGATTAAAGTAGGTTTAGATATAAGAAAATGGAGAAACTATGGGCAAGATGGGGTGTGAGGGAGGAGGAAGACGAGTTGGGAGGAGGTAGAGATGTGAAATGGGTGGTGGTGGGATAGATAGATAAGAAAGCTAGCTCATGTCACCTTTTTAACATATGGATCTGGACGCCCTCATCTGTGGCGCATATGGAGGAAATGCGCCACAGATGCTGAAACTTCTGTGGCGCATTTCTACCATGTGCGCCACAGAAGTGGGTGAATAAGATTCCCTCTGTGGGGCCCACCCCCAAGTTCTGTGGCGCATGCTAGGATATGCGCCACAGAAGTGAAACACATATGTGGCGCATATGTCAACATGCGCCACAGAACTTGGGTGAATTAGATTCCGTGGTGGGGCCCCCCTCCATGTTCTGTGGCGCATGAGTAAATATGCGCCACAGAAGTTTCCTCTTCTGTGGCGCATATTACAGAATGCGCCACATAACTTGGATCATCCCCCTCGGGTCCCACCAATCTTTGGCGCATGCTGCGGAAAGTGCGCCAGAACTTCAAACTTCATGGCGCATGCTTTCCAGTGCGCCACTGATGTCTTCCTGTGGCGCATAGATTGGCTCATGCGCCACTGAACATGTTTTCTATCTATAGGCTGTTTCCTAGTAGTGATGATTGTCACAAGGTGAAAGAATACCATCAACATGCTTGCAATCAAACCATAGGAAAGAGCAATTTGTCAACATGAAAGATGCAAAGCATGCAAAAGGTATCAGAGCTGGGTTCGATCTTGAACTCACTTGGGGGATGCTCTCTAGAGCTCTTTTTCTCAACTCGTGCTCAACCGAGGTTGACATTCTGATGAGGGTACCTACACACATCATACACAAAAGGAAGAACGTGTGTGCATGGTAGAGAAACACATCATCCATCATGACGTATCTCTTCTTGTGCACATCACCATGAGTGTCAATCAAGTGTAAAATAGATGCATGGTGAGTATGCAAGTGGGGAACATGCTTATCATGGCATTTACTAAAATCTCCAAAAGGTGAGAAAGCTATGGGGGCCATCTCAATATAAACCATATGAGAATTATTGTTGCAAGCAAAACAAGTGAAAGAGCAATTATTCAACTTATTGCAAGCAACAGGAGAAATTGTGAAACACTCATGACAAAGCATGGTTCGGGGGGTACCATTGGTAACATCATTGCAAGCAAAACATTTGAAAGAGCAATTGTTCAACAAAGTGCAAGCAATGATATCATCAACGTAACGTTGAGAGCATGGCATGTCTATGATAACATCATCACAATCAAATAATTTCACATGATCAACATTATGCAAAGGCAAAGTATCACATGGAAATAGCAATGAAGCATATGTGATACCACAAACATCATCCATAGCATGCCAATCATCACAAGTCATCATGTCCACTAGTGGGATCATGGCATCATCAACACCCGTATTCTTACCTTGTTCATACCTCTCATATGAAGTGGGTGTTGTGGTAGAATTGGCCTCCATGTGGGCGACTTCTTCATCATGTATGGGGATGGCATCATCTTCATCCACCATGTACATCTTATCGGTCGGAGGCATCATCATCTCTAAGCTTGGCGCTTCTTTATCCATGGAACCTAGCACATCATGGGATAACACACTAGAGGTAGAGGGCAAGTCGTTAGAAATCAAAGTGGTCTCACATGACCCATCAACTACCACTCTCAAATCACTAGGTGTATCACTCATGCCCTCCAAGTGGAAGCACTCAATCTCACGTATGGTGGAGTCACTCATCTCACTCTTGTTTTCACTCAAGTGGGATAAGTGGCTCTCATACTCACATGGGATTGGTACCACATCATCACTCAAGCATGTAGGGGTAGGCTCGGTTCTCTCATCTCCATGTGCCTCCTTTGGTGAAGGGAAAGTCCCATGCTCACAATTCTAGACCTTGTCGTCGCCATCTTGTGGTAGTGGTTGAAGTAGGCTCATGTTGTTGTCGAGAGCGGTGGTCGGATCGACTTCATCACATATGTGGCCTTGGCTTCCTCCATCTTGAAGTGTACACTCTTGGCGTGAATCTTGATGGCGTGGAGGAGAGCTTGCTCTTGGTGCCCTTTTGGTGGTGGCACGAGTAGTTGAAGGCGCCTTATGATGGTGTCGACGGAGGTCATTGGCATGCCTTGCCAAAGGTTGATGTAGATGGCGCACTTGGTCATCCACATGACGCTCGCGACGATGCTCCTTGTCCTTGGCACTCTTCTTGGTGAGGCGTTGTAATGAGCGCAAAGCATCACTAGTCTTGGCCATCATGCTCATGGTTTTGGCGAAGTTGTTGTCCATGTCGCTCTTGAAGTTGTTTAGGGAGCTTTTGAACTTGTCCATGTGATGGTGGACCTTGGCGCTCTCGAGGTGGAGGCTCCCTCTTGGTCGATGCGACTTGAGGAGCTTGTCGTTGTCGTGCTTGAAGTTGTCCATGCTTGGGGAGTTATTGTTGTTGTAGAACTCCATATCACCCAAGCATGTGGAGCTATTGTCTGTGTAGTGCTCCATCATGTCATCCATGCTTGTGGAGGCATATGCATGGTGGCCCATCATGGATTCTTCATAGAAATCATCCTCGGTTCTGGAGTCCCTAGACATTTTTCACAAGACCAAGTGGTGTATATGGAAGTGGTAGGGGGTTAGGAATGCAACGTCAAACCTTACTTTACCTTGGAAGATAGTATCGTGCAAGTGGCAACACTTGAGAGCAATCAAAACCAAGCAAAGTGAAGTTCACACAGAACACCAAAACCAATTAACCACGAAAAACACACACACACAAAGCTTATGGTGGATAGGTATGGAAGGTGGCATGTCAAGAACCAATCCGAAATCAAGATGTTGTAATGGAAAGTAAAGAACCACGATGATCACAAAGCAAAACAAGTCAATCCACAAGAGGAAATATATACAAGGAAACACAAACGGTGGGATAAATGGGACTTGCGCAATGGAGAAAGTGAGATAAGAACCAAATGATTACCTAGCGAAGACTATGAGCTCGTGTCGCACAAGTGCAAGGAGAGACGCTAGTTCGATTGCAATAAAATTGATGGGCTACAAGATATGCACAATAAGTACCACCTATTTGATGTTCATCGAGCTTGCGCTTCCTATTATATGAGGCACTTGTTTCTTTCATTCTTTTTATTTTTTTTCTCTTTTTCTTTTCTTTTTCACTTGCCTCTTCCTTGTGCCAACAACTATACAAGATAACTATATGAGATAGCGCGCTCACCACTTTTGCTCGGAATTCTACAAGGTATCAAATGTGCATAGCCCAAGAAATTATAGGAGTAACTAGTCTCAATAGGTATTTGTTGAACGCAAAGATAGTGTAGCTCACAAAGGAAAGCAAGTGGGGAGAAGTTGCGGAATTTTTATACCTTTCTTCGCCGATCTTCACCCTTTATTGGTGGATTCCGTCTTGCCCACGGAATTTGGATGGAGTAGATAGCATGAACCACGGAGATGATGATGTAGATCTCTTTCTCCTCTTCAAAACGAGCTAAAGAACACCAAAATCCGAGTTCGTATGCAAAAGTTATGCTCAAAACCGTGAAGCAGATTTTTCATCGTGAGGGCGGACAGTCCGGTACGCGTAGGCCGGACAGTCCGGCCGGGCCGGATATTCCGGTCAGTTTAGGCCGGAAACTCCGGTGGGGCGGATATTCCGGTCCGTTTTAGCCGGACAGTCCGGTCCGATCGAACCAGAACTTTCAGAACACGAACGAGACGAGTTTTGACGGAAAAACTGGGACAAAACCTCAAATTGATGGGGGAAAACAAAGAATTAAGCCATGGGAACGCAGGGGAAGGTAGATCTACAAGATTAGCAACTAATTCACTGATCAAAACTTACCAAAACGCACTCAAATCACAGATCGATCCAAAACACGAAATTAGGGCTATTTTTGGGGATTTTCGAATTTATGGGGGAAAAGACCAAATCGAGGAGAAATCCGTGGCAACCAAAAGCTGCTGATACCAGATGATGAGGGCAAACCTCTAGGGTGGCCCGATCTTCACGGATCTCGTGGTCAAATCGATGGGAAAGCGAGGGGAAAGGGAGAAGGTAGCGGAAGTGGACGCACACCTCGCGAAGAACACGATGAACACATGCAAAACACACACGATACAAGGCCGATTGCTCTCACCGGTGGCCACCGGTCCGATAGAATCCTCGCAAGGAAAGATCGGTCAACATGCTCCCGTCAATCCCAAGCAGAGAGGGAAGAACACCTTGGAGAGGGTCTTGACGCCTTGGCAAAGGGATACCGATGCCAAGGCCTTGTACAACGAGGGAGGAGCGATGCAAACTCCAACGAGGTGGTGACGATAGTCGATCCCCTTTGGTAGAAGGGGATGAGGCAAAACTAGAGATTCCACAAAGGGGGTTGTCTTTAGTCTATCATCTATGCCTAAGGGATACAATGAGGGGTGGGGGCTCTATATATAGGCCAACCACAAGTTCAGGGGTAGTTTGGGCATAAAACTAGGGTTTGGTGCGAAATAGAGGGGTACATGGGCCAAGGGCCCATGTGTTGGCTCGCAGGCCCATCACTTGGGTCGGACAGTCCGGGTCGGAGTGACCGGACAGTCCGGGGTAGCCGGACACTCCGGGTAGTGTCCGGGTAGTGTCCGAACTGGCCTTCTGAATGTCCACGCCAGGTTGGGGCTGGGGCAGGCCGGACACTCCGGCCGAGTCGCATCGGACACTCCGGCTGGATTCGGGCGGACTCTCCGGGGCAATGACGACGGAGACTCTGGTTCTGGAGCTGGCTGCTCCTGGACCGTCTTCTTGGGTGACTTGGGGACGATCTTGGAGACTTGGCGTTGTAGATGTAGTAGCGTCCGCAGGACGGGGATCATCACCATGTGTATCATCTATATACCTAAGTTGGACATTTCCATTCTTTTCTTTTTTGCCAAATATTTTCCAGATTCTCTTTCAACATTTCCTTTTCTTTTTAAAAGACTATATCAACATCCATATTGGTGCAATACACATGACACATAGTCCCAAAGCAAATAATAATACCATTGGACTTGCACATTTGAAGTAGATCACCATGATCAAATGTTTGGCATTCTTTTATAATGCATTCTTTAGTAATCTTTTAGTGTAGTAAACATTTTACCTACATGTTTTATGCATCCTTATCATGAAAACTTTCATGATCAAACTACTATAGCCTATAAAGGAGAATCACGAGTATAATGTTAGTTGCCAAAACCTTTTGGGAGATCAGGACGCCTAGCATCTCCAACCTTCGCCAATTCTCATATAATATGAGAACATATATTTTACTAAATTATACTCTATCATTTTGCAACCAGAAAACATTGTTTTAGATATCACAATATCTTCCACACATGAAGGTTTCTGAAATAATTCTTTCATCTCCTAGATAACCTCGATACTAAAACAACTTTTTAATATCAAGGATCATGAAGGCAAGCATGATTCTTAGATACTAACACTGGAATTGTTACTCTTGATTTAATACTACTTATTAAACTTTATGGTGTAAATGGATTTTGCTGTAAGTTTGCAACTGGACTTTTAAACTTTAGATTGACACTTAAAACAATATGATACCAGTTCGTAAAGTAAATTTCCAGAATTTTACAGTTCTATTATCTTTATTATAACTAAGCATAAGGAAGTAAACGGATGTCAATGACTACAACAAACTATAAAAGTTCACTTTGATTTAGTTTATGATAAATTGAGTTCAACTTTAATCATATTACTACATGAACTACCACTGAAAACCAACATCCCTCTAGTCATTTTGGTGATTACATGAACCAAATTCGCTACACCAAGACCGATCATCATGTGAAATGGTGTAGCTGCAAAGGAGAGCATTGGTATGGTAATCATATCAACTATATGACTCATGCTTTACCTTTAGGTTCGTGTTTCGAGGCCATGTCTATACATGCTAGGCTCGCCAAGTAAGAACCTTAGTACCCGCGTGTGTAAATCTAGCTTACACCCGTTGTACGCGAATGTAGAGTCTATCACACATGATCATCACGTGTTGTTTCGAAACAACAAACTTTCTTAACGATTAATACTAAAGGAAGAACGTATTTTTATCTTGATATTTAAATAAGGGATCATCTTATAATGCTACTAAGCGCAATTCAAGCAAAATAAGATGCAAACAAACATTACATGCAAAAAGTGTTATGATATAGTTCTTGCACTTGATCACTATCTTATGCATCATGGTATGATCTCCATCATTCCATTTGTGTAACGTCAAGGTCTATGACGCTTCCACTTTAGTTTTTCATAATTTTCCAAGAGTATCCAACCATACTTAAAATTATAATATTTACCATATGATAAACACATGCCCAACAAAAAAAATTAGACGCTTCTAATTTATATTTGCATAGTTTTACGTGGCTTAGGGCTTTCGAAGATAGAACCGTTATTACCTATGAACATGGTACCACGATGATGATAATCAAATTATTAGCAACACGTTGTAGATCATATATCAACTATAGTGGGAGAGACAGACACCCACTAGCCACTTATGCAAAACTACTTGCATGTCAAGCGTGGAACAAGTCTCATGTGCGAGGACATGTAAAGTTAGTTCGGATCGCTTTATCCCACTATGCCACTAATATATAAAATACATAAAGGATGTAATAACATGGTCATTACCTCCCACATAATCATATGTGTTCTATCCACACAAAGCATCTACGCATAGATTGGACTTTGATAGCACTATTGGGTTCACAACATACAAAACAAAAAATTCCTATGATATGAACAACTAAGCACCAAGATCTATCTATCTAAATGCAAGTAACAGGTGGATATACATCCATAGTTATCTTACCCTTGAAGACCTAAAAGCTTTGTTAACAAAATCCGATTATGTGGATGATGTAGTCGTACACTTGCCAATTTCAAGATCGAGTTGAAGTCCAGTGCCGCAAAATAGCAGCACATTCGTGATCGCACACACGTTCAGTACTCTGACAACCTCCGAGTCCTTTCTCTAGCAAAGCAGTGGAAGCAGCAGATCATTTCTAGAGAAACATGGAGAACATGTACTTCGCTAATCTAAAGCCATGGGGAATTGCTAGAGGGGGAAGAGAACCTTCACGAGGAGGTGGTGCAAATGGAGAGGAGGGAATGGCCTCCTTTTATAGGGGAGTAGACTGACCCAAGGGGCATGGCCGCCGGCCATGGAAGTGCCCCACCTCTCCCTCTATAATGGTGAGTGGAGCTTCCACTAAGCCCACTCCCATTAACACAAACTCCACTCACCTTGCATTAATTTTCCACCAAAATTAATGCAAGCTGTCATTAAATAAAAACATTTTTATTTATTTTATTCATAATCTATTAATTAATTTAATTAAAAAACATTTTCATAAACCCCCTTGCACTACTTCGATATTACATCTGAAACCAATTTTAGCAAATTTGACCCGAAACAATTTCGGTGCTTATCGAAATAATCCCAACGCTTTTAAATCCTTTCCCTGGTATTATATCTGCCCCATTTGGTGTCAGTATACCTTAAGTGTGGCGCTCTACAGTTCGCGAATAATGTAGACATGATCGAGACCCCTCTCCGATCAATAATCAGTAGTAGGACCTAGAGATCCGTAATGACTCCCACATATTCAATGATGACTTAGTGATTGTGAGAACCATTTATGTCGTAACTACATCCCTTTGTCTCGCGATATATTACATGCCCGAGATTAACTATCGATATCCCCATACATAGTTTGATCTCGTTACCGACAAGTACTCTTTTCTTGTTCCCATGATATAGCATTCTATGTGATCCAATCACATGCTTGCAAGTTGTGTCAATGTGGTATCACTGAGACGGTCCTGAGTATATCTCTCTGTCATAGGGATGGCCAAATTCCGCTCTTGATCCATGAGCCTCAACATAACACTTTCAGAGTACCCAAACCCACCTTTATAGTCACCCTGTTACGGTGTGACATTTGATGTTATCAAAGTACTCTTCTGGTGTTAGCAATTAACACGATCTCATGGTCTAAAGATTAGGGCTACTTCACATGATATATTATAGCAATGTAAAAAATAATGACTTTGATCATATTATTATACTTTGGGTGAGTGTTCATCACATCATTACACTAATGGCGTGACCCCGTTATTAACAGCATCCAATGTTCATGATAAGGAAACCTTGATCATTTATTAATCAACGAGCTAGTTTGAATGAGAGACATAACTAGGAACTCCTATTTGTTTATTAAACACACATGTATTAACCTTTCCAATTAACACAATTATAGCATGAGACATAAAAATTTATCATAAACATTGAATAAGATAATAACCACTTTATTATTGCCTCTCGGGCATATTCCCTTCATTTATCCGGGTTCAGGTTGCAATGTGAGAAAACCTACGTCCTACAACTACTATCTTTCTGGTGGATGATGAACTTGCTACAGAGATCGTTCCTAGGGTTGTACTTGCTACTTCTATCTTCTCTAACCTTCCAACCCTCCGGCCTAGGACTCCTTTTATATCAATGGGACACCTCATAAGGTTGTTACCACATGACGAGGCTCAAATTGCATGGTTACAATGTGGCGAGGCGCTTCTGCTGCTAGATGCATGGTCTTCTATTGTCCGAATGTGTAGTGGAGTGCAGGTTCCATCCCATCAGTCATTATATCTGAATGTTGCTTGTCGGGTACTCTTCTTCCCCAAGGAGGACATCTTTGGGATCCCGAGAAGGGTCTCGGCTAGGATCTTTCTCGGGGTCTTTTCCTTCCGGAGTCGTGGTCCACCGGTTTGGACTAGGGTAGCCCCGTTTCCACCGAGACGATAAACATGACGCATAAATAATGTTTCGACTAAGAACTAGAATGTAGTAACAATTATTTAGCTCCATTAAGAATCCTGAAGGTAAATGAAGCTACATTGTGCCAACTTCCAACACAATGACTATCTCCTTGGTGCTGACTCGAATGTCAACAACGAGTCCCTACAACGAGTTTCACATGTGAATCGTTTATCTAGTATCATATATCCAATAACTGTTAGGTGCATTAGCAAGATAAATGTCTATAACATGCAAACTAGCGTACCCGAGTTGGAAGTCACAACTCCACTCGTCTTTGTCGGCCAAATACTTACTGCAATTTCTCTTCCAGTGGCCACCTGTCTTGCAATAGAAGCATTAACACAATACAAGGATAGAAAATGGGATGCATATGCAAGGTCAACATACATGGAAATTGTTTGAACATCATCCAAATGTGGGAATTCAAAAACTCCATATAATGTCTTAGTGTGGCACTCAAAGGATTGGACTAAAATTTTGATCAACATATTTGATGGAAGAGTAGGAGAATTCGGCAAAAACACATGAGGAAGGATGTCCAAAACAACATCATTATGTGTGTAACCCAACCATTGGAAAGAGAAATTGTTCAATATGTTGGATGCCACACACAAATCATCAAAAACAAATATCATGGGAATATGAGTATCGCAAGCGGAAGCAAAAACAACATGTTTGCAAACAAACCATATGAAAAAGCAAATGTTCCTTATGTTTGTTGCAATAACTATACGAGATACATGGAAGCTCTCATGACAACCCATGCTCATAATGGAATTATGGTTGCACATAAAACATTGGAAAAATAAATTGTTTAAATTTTTTGTTGTAACACACAAAGCATCAATATTTGAACAGCAAAGAAACATGATTGTCACAAGGTGAAAGAATACCATCAACATGCTTGCAAGCAAACCATAGGAAAGAGCAATGTTTCAACATGAAATATGCAAAGCATGCAAAAGGTATTAGAGTTGGGTTCGATCTTGAACTCACTTGGGGGATGCTCTCTAGAGATCTTTTTATCAACTCGTACTCAAGCAAGGTTGACATTATAGTGCGGGTACCTACACACATCATACGTAAAAGGAACAATGTGTGTGCATGGTAGAGAAACACATCATCCATCATGACGTATCTCTTCTTGTGCACATCACCATTAGTGTCAATCAAGTGTGAAATAGATGCATGGTGAGTATGCAAGTGGGGAACATGTTTATCATGGCAATCATCAAAATCTCCAAAATTTGAGAAAGCTATGGGGTCAATCTCAATATAAACCATATGATAATTATTCTTGCAAGCAAAATAAGTGAAATAGCAATTATTCATCTTATTGCAAGTAATGGGAGAAATTGAATAACTATCATGACAAAGCATGTCCGAAGCAATATCATGGTTGCTGACAAACATATGGAAAGAGAAATTGTTCATCAAATTTGTCGCAACATGAGGATCATTCTTAACATCATTGTAAGAAAAACATTGGAAATATAAATTGTTCAACATACTGCAAGCAACAATGGGAAATATGAAATGTTTGTAGCATGACATGTCTATGGCAACATCATCACATTCAAATAATTTCACATGATCACATGGAAATAGGAATTAATCATATGGAATGTCACAAATATCATCCATATCATGCCAATCATCACAAGTCATCATGTACACTAGTAGGATCATGGCATCACCAACACCCTTATTTGTACCTTGTTCATACCTCTCATATGAAGTGGGTGTTGTGATAGTATTGGCCTCCATGTGGCCGACTTCTTCATCAAATATGGGGATGGCATCATCTTCATCCACATTGTACATCTTCCCGGTAGGAAGTATCATCATCTCGAGGCTTGTCGCTTCTTGATCCATGGAACCTAGAATATCATGAGAGTACACACTAGTGGTAGAGGGTACGTTGTTAGAAATCAAAATGGCCTCACATGACCAATCAACTACCAATCTCAACTCGCTTGGTGTTCACTCATACCCTTCAAGTGGAAGCACCAATCTCACATATGGTGGAGTCACTCATCTCACTCTTGTTTTCACTCAAGTGGGCTAAGTGGCTCCCATACTCACATGGGATTGCTACCACACCATCACTCAAGCATATAGGGATAACCTCAGTGTACTCAACTCCATGCGTCTCCTTTTGTGAAGGGAAAATCCCACTCTCACCATTCTCAACTCTGTCTCCTTCAAGGTTGGATGACATAAGATGGGCATCATCGCTCGCCTCCATTACCGAAGGGGAAATCCCATGCTCGACCATCTTGTCACCATGTTGTAGTAGTGGTGGAAGTAGGCTCATGTTGTTGTTGAGAGCCGTGCTCGGATCGACTTCATCACTTATGTGGCCTAGGCTTCCTCCATCTTGAAATGTAGACTCTTCACATGGAGCTTGCTTATCCTTTTCCGTGACCACCTTGGCATGTGTAGTCATCTGCTTGACATACTCGTCCAACTTGGCAAAGTAGAGGTCTTGGTCCTTATCCATGAAGTTGCGTGCTTCATCTTGGACGTCAAGTTTTGGCGTTGAAACTTGATGGCATGGAAGAAGGCTTGCTTCATTGTCCTTTAGGTAGCGCTTTAGGAAAATATGCCTTAGGATCCTTATTATTGCCTCATCATGTGTTTGAATTTTTGTTGTTGAAGCTTGATGGCGTGGAAGAAGGATTGTGATTGGTGCCATTTTGGTGGTGGAACTAGTGGTGGAAGATGCCTTATGATGGTGTTGACGAAGCTCATTGGTGTGCCTTGCCTAAGGTTGATGTAGGTGGCACACTTGGTCATCCACATGATGGTCATGATGATGATCCTTTTCCTTGGCAGTCTTCTTGTTGAAACATTGTAATGAGCACAAAGCATCAATAGTATTGGCGATCATGGTCATGGTTTTGGAGAATTCATTATCCATGTCCTTCTTGAAGTTGTTGAGGGCGCTTTTGAACTTTTCCATTCAATGGTGAACCTTGGAACTCTCGAGGTGGAGGCTCCATCTTGGTCGATGCGACTTGAGGAGCTTGTCGTTGTTGTTTTTGAAGTCATCTATGCTTGGGGAGTCGTTGTTGTTGAAGTACTCTGTATCACCCAAGCATGTGGAGCCATTGTCGGTGTAGTGCTCCATCACGTCATCCATGCTTGTGGAGACATAGGCATGGTGGCTCATCGTGGATTCTTCATAGAAAGCATCCTCGGTTCTGGAGTCCCTAGACATGATTCACAAGACCAATTGGTGTATATGGAAGTGGTAGTGTGTGTTAGAGAAACAACATGAAACCTTAATTTACCTTGGAAGATAGTATCATGCAAGTGTCCTCACTTGAGAGCAACAAAAACCAAGTAAAGTGAAGTTCACGTTGAACACCAAAACCAACTAACTACTAAAAACATACACACAAAGCTTATGTTGGATAAGTATGGAAAGTGGCATGTCAAAGAAACAATCTGAAATCAAGATGTTGTAATGGAAAGTAAAGAACCACAATGATCACAAAGCAAAACAAGTCAATCCATAAGATATAGGAAATATGTTCAAGGAAACGCACATGGTGGGATAAATAGGACTTATGCGATGGAGGAAGTGAGCTAAGAACCAAATGATTACCTAGAGAAGACTATAAGCTTGTTTTGCACAAGTGCAAGGAGAGACGCTAGTTCGATTGCCTAAAGTTGGTGGGCTACAAGATATGCACAATAAGTACCACCTATTTGATGTTCATCGAGCTTGCGCTTCCTATTCTATGAGGCACTTGTTTGTTTCTTTATCTTTTTCTTTTCCTATTTCTATTTTTTTCTCCTTTTCTCTTTTTATTCTTTTTCACTTGCCTCTTCCTTGTGCCAACAACTATACACGATAACTATATGAGATAGCGCACTCACATCTTTTGCTCGGAACTCTACAAGGTATCAAAATGTGCATAGCCCAAGCAATCATAAGAGGAACTAGTCTCAATAGGTGTTTGTTGGTCAGAAAGATAGTGTAGTTCACCATGGAATGCAAGTGGGGAGAAGTTGCAGAATGTTTATACCTTTCATCACTAATATTCACCCTTTATTGTTGGATTCCACCTTGCTCGCGGAATTTTGATGGAGTAGATAGCATGAATGATGTAGCCCGTCCTACGGATGTTCCTACATCTTCACCACCAGATTCCCCAAGTGGACCAATGACTCATGCCCGAGCCAAGCTCCTGTAAGCTAAGGTTAACTCGCTCCTCTCCTCGTGTGATTTCGATACATCCTTGGATGGCTTTCTACTTCATGCCAATACTTTGTGCATCCTCAACTATGAACCCCATGAAGAAACTCCAAGAGAAGGAACCAAGCGCTCACAAGAAGGAGCTCCAGACAGAACTGGCGCCAGGTCCGACGAACCGATGCCACCGCCAGAATTCCTGGCGACAGCTCCAGCGAATCGGAACCCCGACAGGAAATCCCAACGCCAGGTCCAGCGCCGACCAGGACCAGACCGGAACGCTCTTCTATAAGCCATTTTGGCAAAGACCGAAGCAAACAGGCGACCGACGGAATTTCCCGCAAGAATTCCGATGCCACCAGACTTATCACTGGAACTGCCTGAGGAAAGTCAACTCTTGGGCTTACCTATGTAATTGAGAATATCATTTTGCAGCCCGAAAGTTGGGGCGCCCAGGCAACACGGTACCCGAGTTGATTTTAATCACCACGATTCGAAAAGTTGGGGCACCAATTGATGAGAGGGGTGTTTCGAGTGAATGGTGGCCAAACCCAAAGAGGGGTGTTTCGAGTGAATGGTGGCCAAACCCAATATTGTCAAATCGCGCCCGTTAAGTCAGGATATTCCATTACACTAGTTCCTGCTATGCCCCTTCTTCGCCGGTCACTCTTCTTAGCCACCCTGCACGTGTCGTAGGGGAAAATCCATTATTGTACTTTCCTAACTCTCGACACTGAATCTTGCTACGACGGCGGCGGTCCCTTTTCTTCCCTTCCCCGACCCTGAATCTGCCGGTGGTGGAGGACCTTTTTTCTCCCTCCCCCGACACTGAATCCGACGGTGTCGTCCTAGCATGTCTTGCAAGGCGAAGGTTATAGCTACGTCGCCGACTGATTCGGGTCCGTCGGGGCCCAAGTCTGGGGCTCAACACGAAGCAGCGGCGAGGACTTCAACCCTGGTTAGCGAGGAGGTCAGCAAGGATTCTGCTCCCAAGGTACCTATGAGCAGCGCGTTGAAGAGAATAGCAAGGTCGGCAGCGGATTGTTCGGCTCAGGTGGGCGGATGCGGCACCCAGATCTCGAAGAAAAAAACCCGGGAGAAGAGCGAGAGGTAAATTTTTCTTATCTATGCCTTATCTTACAAGTAGATTAGTTACGGCATAATAGAATTGAATGAACTGAAAAGTTCCCCTTTTTAATCAAATTAGGCACAACTTTGATACAAGGGACCTATATGAGTTCACAGTTCATATGCGCTAGTACACTGCAAAACTTGATTTTGGTTGTGAGAGGGTTGTGTTCGGGCAAGATGTGCATCTACTTGTGAATTGCAAAGAGGTTGTGTCTGTTTCGCAGCTGGTAGATATGCTTGCCGCTAGGATCCCTAGGGTTCTAGACAAAGGACAAAATTGGTTTGGCGCAACATGAATGATACCTATCAGCAAATTGAGCACTCCCATGAGCTTTAGATGGTTTGGGAGTGTTGTGCAGCTGAGCGTAAGGTGAAAGTTGAAGCGATGATTGATGATATGTATGCAGATGCTGGAGATCTTGCTGCCAGAGCTTCTGCTCCTAGAGAATACGGACCAATAGATGCTAATCTAGATAAGTTTAGTATACGCATAGAGGTGGATTCATACATGGCAAAACTTGATGAGGGAGTTAATAAGCCAGTTTCGTCATGTACTATGGAGATCACTGTCGATTCCAAAAACATAACTCTTAATGAAATGAGAGAGATGATCGGTAAGTAAATCAGTATTGGCCCTAAGCAGATGGCACAAATCCGGTGGTGGCATCATAAGAAGCAGCAATTCATAGATGTTTTGGATACTGAAGATCTTATGCAGATTATGCAATGAAAGAAGCGAACCAGGAAGGTGTTCTTCCTTGGTACCATTTCTGATGTTGTTGAACAGGTTATAGTGGATGTAGAGGCCACTATAGTGGCTAAACAGAATGAGGTGGTCGACGTTGATGAGATCTGATGAGAGCTGCTACCCTAGGCTTGTCATATGGACCATGGGGTTCCCCTGCCTGTATTTGTAATATTGACTGCTGTTGCATTTAGAGCGTGTTTCTGTGATTATGTTTGTTGAGAGATTGTGATATAATGTTGTGCGAGCTGTTGATATTTTCGGACATGTCACTCACTGAAACCATCGTTGTTGTAATAACACATAAGTACATTGTAGTTGACATGATTATGTTTCTTAAGATGACGTACCGTAATTTTAAATGTTATTATGTTTGTTGGGACATTGTAATGTAATGTTTTGTGAAACCATGACTAGACAAGTGATGCATAAATACATTGTAGTTGACATGATTATGTTTCTTGAGATGATGTACTGTACTTGTTTCTGTTATTTTCTTTGTTGAGAGATTGTAATGTAATGTTTTGTGAAACCATGACTGGACAAGTGATGCGTAAGTACCTTGTAGTCGACATGATTTTGTTTCTTGAGTTGATGTAATATACTTTTTTCTGTGATTATGTTTGTGGAGAGATTGTAATGTGATGTTTTGTGAAACCATGATGTGATTATGTTCGTTGAGAGATTGTAATGTGATGTTTTGTGAAACCATGATGTGATTATGTTTGTTGAGAGATTGTAATGTAATGTTTTGTGAAACCATGACTGAACAAGTGATGCATAAGTACCTTGTAGTTGACATGATTTTGTTTCTTTAAATGATGTAATATACTGGTATGTTTTCGTTAGGCAATGAAATTGGGATAGAGGGAGTACAAGTTTAATATTTGAAATAAGAATGTATGAAGAGAATCCATATTAGGCAGGAGACAGTAATCTAGGGAAAGGGCATGGTATCCATTAAACTATTGTAACATGCCAATTTAGTCATTGTTGCAGCGGTAGAAGGGTTGCTCTCTCTCTCTCCCTCCTCACCGCCGGTGACGCCGTCGCCGGTGATGACGCATTCGCCATGCTGTCCTTGAATGACGAGGACGATTAGTCGAGCAGCGACAGCCTTCTCTTCGACATCGAGTATTCCTTCCATGATGTGAGTTCCTCTGTTTTCTCGGGCTAGGGTTAGGCAATGGTAAATCTCTCGATCTGAGCTCCATATGTGCATGCAATCGTGTTCAATTCTAGCTTTGCGTTTACCTATAGGTACCACGAACGATCTACGACTCCGAATGGGAGGGCCTAGATCTCGATTGAGAATTGCCATGTGACCATGGGCTAAAACTGAGGAGATATGTTGCATTCGAAGGTAGTAACACTGGGAGAAGGTTTTTGGGCTGCACAAATCAGGTTTGTTTACATTATGTGCAACGGTGACATGAAGTAAAATGTATCATGTATGTTCATAACACTATAGTGTGTGTGTTTTTAGGTTGGTCCGGTGTGTAAAGCAGTAGAGTGGGTGGATCTTGAGTGGCCACATGCACTTAAGAAATTTTTGGCACAGTTATGGGAGATGTATGAGTTGGAAAGGTCGGGGAGAATTACTGATGTAAGTGATGCAGCTGAAAAAAATTACAAGCTATCGATACGAAATAAGGAGCTAGAACAAGAAATCGAGAATTTGCAGTCAAAGTTAACTGACAGAATCAATGGGAGCTTGGTTGTTGGAACTGCAAAGAAGCTTCAGGATAGTCACAGGTTGCTGATTCATAATGCAGAAAAGGAGAGGGGTTAGCTCAGGGAAGACAAGAAGAAGCTAGAGTACAGCATTGCGGATCTGTTGAAGGAACTGAAGAAGGCGCGCCAGGGTGAACAAGAACAGACTACAGAGGATAAAGGAAATTCGAGATGAATAATTTATGTTGTGCCAATGCCTGAAACTAGTTAACTGTAAGACTTGCAGTTGCGATTTCTTAACTAAGCCAAACTCAATCCTCGAGAAAATTAATTTCAGACGAACACACATATCGTGCATAGAGTTCAGTTCACGCTTACAAAATCACCACTGCAGAGGATAAACGGGCAATTCAGTACTAAATAGACATATGTTGTGTTCAAGCGAGCCTGGCCCGGAGCTGCTTGTTTTCCTCCCTAAGATCGGCCAGCTCCTTCAGTACTTTGTCGTGCGCCAGCCGTAGGTTCCAACGCTCCGTCATGGATTGGATAAGTTGGTCCGTAGCCATATGATTTTCCTTCAAGATCCCTTTCATGATCTCCGTCTGCTTCCTAGCTGAGGTGCGACCTTCACTGTGAAGCTTCGCCTAGCCGGCGTTTAACTCCTTCAGTTTCTGGCACTTGTCAGAAAGGACCGCGAGTTCAGCCATAGTGGTCAAAGGCCGATTCGAATTCTGCTTATCCCTTTGGTTTGCTATCTTGTCATTTAGCCAGGTCGCCAGGTCCTGGTCGAGCTTTCGCCTCTTTCCCTGCAACAAAAATACATAGTATGGTTTGTTCAGTTCACTAGGACAAGCTGGTTAGTTTCCATAATTAACTGAATCGACTAGTGGCACTGTCATAATTTCAAGGAAGAAGCAATCTAGGACTAATCAACATTTTATGAATCGACAAGTGGCATTGTCATAATTTCAATTTCAAAGACAAATAAGGTTTATCTGCAGTTTAGTGTGCTGTGGGTTTTTCCCAATATCACCAAATAGTAGTGGGCTAGTGGCAAACTCATAATGCAGAAACCCATTTCTAGATACATAATGGAAAGAGCACATGGTGTCCATTCATGAACATGAACACCAACACATGTCCAGATAGATAAGGAGTTGCCCTAGGATTCTTATTGCACCCTATAATGGGAAGCAGACTTGGGCATTGCTCCCTGAATGTGGCGCCCCGCTAAAACCACTACCAGAAAATCGCTGTGTTTTTGTGCATTGCATCATCATGAATGCATGCTCATGTCATCATGCCACCTTGCATTTGAGCATCGTCATGTCATCTTGCATCTGTTTGTCTAAAACTATTTTCTAAAAGCCTACTTTGATTTCTAAATATTCCCCCGTCTTTATTTCAAATCAAAACTCCGGTCTTTTCTGGATCTTTTATTTGTCTAAAAACAATTTAGAAAAATCCTTTAAATTAAAATGGTTAAATAAAATGTTTTACCTGGGGAAGGCAGCCCAACCAACTAGGCCCAAAAGCCCAGTCGGTCGAGCCACCTACAACTCCAGGATCAAACCAAAACCCTAATCTAACCCCACCTACTCCTGACCCTAATCCCTCCCCTCTCCACACAGCCACCAACCCCATCCCTCACTATTTTTTCCCTCCCAGCCGCCGCCACCCTCACCTGCTCACCACGCACCACGTGTCGCCACCTCACCCCACCCCGCCTGGACCCACTTCCCAGGCGCACCACACACGCATCGCTCGCCACCACCTGCCGCGCACGTAGCCGCCACCTGCCCTGCACTCCTCCACCCCTGGCCCCAATCCCGACCCCGCCACCTGCACAACTCCCACGCCCCACCTGAGCACGCCCTCGCACGCTCCCGCCCACCTCGCCAGCCCACCCCGCCTCGGGATCTCTGCCTGTCCCCTGGCCCCACCACCCACCGACGCGCCTCGCGTTCGCCTGCCTCCTCTCGTCTCCCTGCCCCGCGATCCCCTTCGTCTCCGCCACCTACCCCCACCCCGGACGGGATCCCCCGCAATCCACGCCACCGCCACCGCAATCCCCTACCCTATCGAACCCCGTGGCCCCCGACTCCGCTTGGACCTCGCCGCCAGACCCCAGGACGCCGCTATTGACCTTGCCGTTTCCCCGCCTTCCTCTGCACCTCCGCCACCGCCGGCGAGCTCCTCCGCCCGTCCCCGCCAGCGTCGCCGGCCGCTTCCCTCGCTGTGGGCTCCCTCCTCCACGACCTCCGGCCTACCAAGCTCTGCGTCGCCCTTGGGTTTTGAGTTGGTTTTTCCGAGGTTCATCGAGTGTGTGTTGCTATTTGTGCACCCCTGCAGGGTAAAACTTTCTGAAAGCCGTGTCCGCAGTTATGGACGACTTGGAGCACAGTATCTCGATCATAGACAAGCATAACTAAAGTAGTGCTATAAACTTGACTTAATATATGACTAGTAATCAGATTCAACTATAATGGAATGGATATTAAAAATGCCAACAACTGCTGGATCTGGGTTGTTTTGTTATACATGCCTAGTAAGTATTGCAACTCCAATGGAATGTGATAAAAGTGCCAACAATTGCTGGGTTTTGGGATTCTTCAGGACAATTATATCTGACTAGTAAATGTTCCAACTACAACAGAATGGTAATTAAAACTGCCCACTACTTATGCTTCAGGATAACTCATGTTATCTATATCTGATTAGTAAGTGCTACAACTATAACGGAATGAGTAAAATTGCCAACTATGTGAGTTCCTTGGTCTGACTTCCTCGTTTGGTCTCGAGGGGGAAATACCAGGATGGGTTTGTATGGTGTTAGCTTCAGGCTGGATCCGAATAGGTCTTTCTTATCCCTCTCTGATAACCGCCAGTTGAATCGATTCGCTATAGGTTGTTTAGTGCCGCTGCGCTGCCGCTTCAGCCCACCATACCTGTGTAGGCGAGGACCACCAAATTCTAGCCTCGCCATGTACTGGCCTCAGTACTGACGCTCCTCTTTTTCCTTTGCCCTTTGTCGGCACCCCTTTTGTTTAGCAGGTTTGAGATCGACGTCGTTAGCAGGGTTACCCTTCCGGCTTGGCCTGGGCAGGGTTATGGACGCCATTGGTTATTCTTTAGGGCTCTTAGCCCCATTTGCATCTTGTCCGTTTGGATTTCTGTATCGTTTTCAAGGTGATTTGGATCTTTGTAGTGTATATCTGTATTCTTGACTCTTGGAGTCGTGATGTATATATATTCTGTTCTGTGGGTCCCATCGAGGACTATTGTGTAATGGTATTACTTCTTTTTCCACCCGCACGAAAGTGCCTGGTGGGCGTCCTTGAATCGTTTCTATGCGGGTTTGGCGGAAAGGGATAAAACTTGCATAGGGCCGATTCGACGGTGTTACACTGAACCCTAAACATTACAAAAGGAGTGGAGCACGAACTGATATTCGTGTCCCCTCTAACGGGAATCAGACTTGGGCACTGCTCCGATACGCCTCCAGAAAAGCCCTTAGCTCCTCGTTCTCTTTGCGAACACCCTCAAGTACGGTGATCCCTCTACTCATGTCCGCGTTCATCTCTTTCACTACATCCAGGCAATGGTTCCTATCATGGTAGGCTCGTATGGTAGCCTTGGTTTCCTCGACGCGTCCTCTGAGTGCCTCGGTGACTTCGTCCTGCAGGAGAGTGCACCTTTCCACGAGTTTATTCTTCTCCTCCATGAGCTCGTTGATTATCTTGATGGCCTGTTCTTGCTTGTTCAAGTTACGGTCGAGCACTTTCTATAGCCTCATGATGTCACGTGCAAAATCTAGCGAGATCTCCTTCTGCACAGATAATTGCTTGCGTAGGCTCTCATTAGCTTGGGTGAGGGAGCGTGCAAGCTCATGTTGGTTGTCAATCTTGGCACTGATCGTGGCCACCTAGTCATGGTACTCGGCCTTCGATCGCTGCATCGTTCATGTTAATTGAAAAAGGAATTCTATAATTACACTCTAGGTTCCAGGTGAATACTAATACAGATCAAAAAATCCCCGTTGAATCTATTGACCGCAGTGTTAAAAATGGACCTAGAGATCTATTCATGACCACGATAAACTAATCCTAATCACAAAAAATCCATGTGAATCTATGAACAACGGTATTAAGGAAAGACCAAGAGATCCAGTCATATTCATGAAAAATAATACAACTCGCAAAAGAAGAAGAAAAACCAATGCGGGGCAAACACGATCTAAGAAATCCACACCACAACTCAGAGAAATAACAGTGTGGAGATTTGCTACCTCGCTGAGACGTGGAACAGGGCCGAACAGGTCCTGCAACGCCTCTGTCGTGGTGGATTCTGGCTCCATGACCGGCTTGTAATACGTAGAAGAGGAAGAGCAAGAAGAAGAAGAAAAACAAGAAGCTGAATAATATCATGATGGAGAGGGAGATGAAGAAGAAGTAGAGCAAGAAGACCATACCGGGAGGAGCCCTCGCCTGCTAGAACATTCGGCGCCATTGTCGGGGGAGATTGGGCCTCGATGAGAGGGGGGCTTGAGCGGCTGGTAGAGCAAGAACTGCCTCGCAGCAATTTCTCTCCCTTTTCTCTGTGAGGATCGTCGACAGGCCTCTCCCCCTCCACAGGGGAGCCATGGCTTGCAGGGTGAGGGTGGCGGCCGCAGGAGGAAGAAGATAGTGATTAGTGTGGGAGAAGATTCAAAGAGTACTTGCCATGGTCCAGTAGTACTACTACTAGTATTATACAAGACCACTGTGTACGGTCTACCTTCTCAAAGAAGCCAGGGAGGTAGGGGTAGGGAATCGATGGGACTTGTCTTTATTGCGATGGACAGTTCAATGGTCTTTGGCGCCGCCCAAAATCCAGTATATAATAAGAGGAGTGCGAGCCGGGTGGTCATCACGGGCATCGGTGCGCACGTCCCGCGTGCGTGTGTCACGTGTTCATGGGGCAATGACGTGCGCAACTGCTGCATGATCACGTTGGCACGTCGAGCTCCACGTTGACAGGGACACACGGGATATTTAGGAATCTACAAAACGTTGTGCCACTTTTTTTGTGATCAAATTATCTTCAATACGCGAGATATTACTTCTTTCTTTTTTGATAATCGACAAATGCATGCGTGGACATGATGCACGAAACCTTTCCTCATCCTTGATCAGATCGGCACCCCACTCTGTGTACCCGCCATCGACCATTCGGAGCAACTACCTCGAGCACGATGCCCCCTCGCCATGGCAATGGCAGGTCCAAGCCGTCCACTGCCGTCCTGCATCCTTGGCTCTTCGCTGCATCGTTCGCGCTCGTGATTCGCCTGCTGAGGCAGCACGTCGTGTCCGACCGCACCAAGATCCATCGACATCGGCACTCGAGGACACCGCAACGTTGAAGCTTGTACCTACAGCACAGGAGGAGCATGGGGTACCTGCAGCGACGGACGAGCGCAAAGCAGCAGCTAGGACAGGGGCACGTGTTGCACCGGTGAGTACGGACAAGAAGAGGAACAAGAAGAAGACCAGGAAGAAGAGAGGAGATAGCTATTTGGACGAGTCCGACTCGGCCAATGAGGAGGCGTTCATCGATCAGTTGGAGGCAGAAGCGGAGGAGAGTGACGTGGACCCGTGGGACTACGAAGAGGAGGAGGATTCTGACGAGGAGATAGCGCGCTTATTCGAGGAAGGGGGCAGTGTCGAGTCGTCAGAGGAGGACACCAACGGCGGCGATGGTAGGTACCATGGCATTGACGAAGACGAGGACGAACCGGAAGACGAAGACGATAGCTTCTTCAAAATATGATCATTTAATTTATTTAGATAGATGGATTTTCACTTGTTTATGGAGGTAAAGTATCGGTTGCACGGATAGAGAGGTGGCACGGATAGACCATGCATAAAAAAAGTGGAGAAGGGAGGGGTTATCCTGCCCGTTGGATCACATAGGATCAACGGTTGGTGGAGACGATCCGCGTGACATCTGTGTCAGCCAATCAGGGCGTAGCACCCAAAGTGAGCACACTTTTGGGCTTTTGTGAGATTTGTGACCGAGAGAGAGGGCAAATCTCTTTTCACAAACCACATATGGAACCACCATTGTCATTGAAATGTGTATTCTTTCATTAACCACATCTAGAGTCATTGCATGTCTATTCTTTTCACAGACCACATATGGATCCACCAGAGTTCATTGCATGTGTGTTCTCTTCACAAACCACATATGGATCCACTAGAGTTCATTGCATGTGTGTTCTTTTCACAATCCACCTATGGATCCACCAGTGTCATTGCATGTGTGTTCTTCTCATTAACCACATCTAGAATCATTGTATGTGTGTTCTTTTCACAAACCACATATGGAACCACCATTTTCATTGAAATATGTATTCTTTCATTAACCACGTCTGGAGTCATTTCATGAATATTCTTTTTAGAGACCACATATGGTTCCACCAGTGTCATTGCATGTGTGTTCTCTTCAGAGACCACACATGGATCCGCCAGTGTCATTCCATATGGTTCGACCAGAGTTCATTGCATGTGTGTTCTTTTCACAATCCACCTATGGATCCACCAGTGTCATTGTATGTGTGTTCTTTTCACAATCCACCTATGGATCCACCAGTGTCATTGCATGTGTGTTCTTCTCATTAACCACATCTAGAGACATTGCATGTGTGTTCTTTTGACAAACCACATATGGAACCACCATTGTCATTGAAATATGTATTCTTTCACTAACCACATATGGAGTCATTTCATGACTATTCTTTTCACAGACCACATATGGATCCACCAGTGTCATTGCATGTGTGTTCTCTTCACAGACCACACATGGATCCACCAGTGTCATTGCATGTGGTTCCACCAGAGTTCATTGCATGTGTGTTCTTTTCACAAACCACATATGGAACCACCTGTGTCATTGGAATGTGTATTCTTTTTAGAGACCACATCTGGAGTCATTGCATGACTATTCTTTTCACAGACAACATATTGATCCACCAGTTTCATTGCATGTGTGTTCTCTTCACAGACCACATATGGATCCACCAGTGTCATTGCATGTGTGTTCTTTTTACTAACAACAACTACAGTCATTGCATGTGTGTTATTTTCATTAACCACATATGGATCCACCTGTGTCATTGCATGTGTGTTCTTCTCAGAGACCACATCTGGAGTCACTAGTTGTGGGTTCTTTTCACAAAGCACATATGGATCTACCAGTGTCATTTAAATGTGTGTTCTTTTTAGAGACCACATCCAGAGTCATTTCATGACTATTCTTTTCATAGGCCACATATGGATCCACCAGTGTCATTGCATGTGTTTTTTTTTTCACAATCCACATATGGACCCACCAGTGTCATTGCAATGTGTGTTCTTTTCATTAACCACATCTAGAGTCACTGGATGTGTGTTATTTTCATTAACCACATATGGATCCACCAGTGTCATTGAAATGTGTGTTCTTTTCAGAGACCACACATGGATCCACCAGTGTCATTGCATATGGATCCACCAGAGTTCATTACATGTATGTTCTTTTCACAATCCACCTATGGATCCACCAATGTCATTGCATGTGTGTTCTTCTAATTAATCACAGCTAGAGTCATAGCATGTGTGTTCTTTTCACAAACCACATATGGAACCACCATTGTCATTGAAATGTGTATTCTTTCACTAACCACATCTTGGAGTCAATTCATGACTATTCTTTTCATAGACCACATATGGATCCATCAGTGTCACTGCATGTGTGTTCCCTTCAGAGACCACACATGGATCCATTTGACTCCACCAGAGTTCATTGCATGTGTGTTATTTTCACAATCCACCTATGGATCCACCAGGGTCATTGCATGTGTGTTCTTATCATTAACCACAGCTAGAGTCATTGCATGTGTGTTCTTTTCACAAACCACATATGGAACCACCATTGTCATTAAAATGTGTATTCGTTCACTAACCACATCTGGAGTCATTTCATGACCATTCTTTTCACAGACCACATATGGATCCACCAGTGTCATTGCATGTGTGTTCTCTTCGGAGACCACACATGGATCCACTGGTGTTATTGCATGTGGTTCCACCAGAGTTCATTGCATGTGTGTTCTTTTCACAATCCACCTATGGATCCACCAGTGTCATTGCATGTGTGTTCTTCTCATTAACCACAGCTAGAGTCATTACATGTATGTTCTTTTCACAAACCACATATGGAACCACGAGTGTCATTGGAATGTGTATTCTTTTCAGAGACCACATCTGGAGTCATTTCATGACTATTCTTTTCACAGACCACATATGTATCCACCAGTGGCATTGCATGTGTGTTCTCTTCACAGACCACATATGGATCCACCAGTGTCATTGCATGTGTGTTCTTCTCATTGACCACAGCTAGAGTCTTTGGATGTGTGTTCTTTTCAGAGACAATATATGGATCCACCAGTTTCATTGAAATGTGTGTTCTTTTCAAAGACCACACATGGATCCACCAGTGTCATTGCATATGGATCCACCAGAGTTCATTGCATGTGTCTTCTTTTCACAATCCACCTATGGATCCACCAGTGTCATTGCATGTGTGTTCTTCTCATTAACCACAGCTAGAGTCATTGCATGTGTGCTCTTTTTGCAAACCACATATGGAACCACCATTGTTATTGAAATGTGTATTCTTTCATTAACCACATATGGAGTCATTTCATGTCTATTCTTTTCACAGACCACATATGGATCCACCAGTGTCATTGCATGTGTGTTCTTTTTACTAACAACAACTAGAGTCATTGCATGTGTGATATTTTCATTAACCACATATGGATCCACCAGTGTCATTGTTGAGGGCAAACCTCTAGGGTGGCCCGATCTTTCATGAATCCCACTCAAATCGAGGATGGAGTGCGGGGGAAGGAGGGAAGGATGAACAGGATGAACTCACGCACGAAGAACGTGATGAACACACACACACAAAACCACGATACACACCAATAGAACACGCCGGCGGTGACCGGTCTGGCGCAATCCCTAGGATCGGCGTCAGGTGGAGGACTCTCTCTCGAACCAGCACGGCGAGATGGGAGACTCGGTGAGATCTTGACGTCTTGGCAAAGGGACACCGATCCCAATGCCTTGTACAATGCGGAGGCACGATGCAAACTCCAATGAGGTTTGGGATATTTGGTGCTCCTTTGTCAAAGGAGCATGAGGCAAGAACTAGATAGATCCACAAGGGATTTCCACTAATTCCAAATATCATGCCTAGGGTTTACAATGGAGGTGGGGGACTATAAATAGGCCAACCACAAGTTCAGGGGTGATTCAGGCATTAAACTAGAGTTCTGGGCGAAGTAGAGGGGTACATGGGCCACAGGGCCTAGCTAGGCTCGTAGGCCCATCTTCAGGCCGGACAGTTCGGGTCGAGTCGTCCGGATAGTCCGGGGAGGTCGGACACTCCGGGTAGTGTTCGGGTAGTGTCAAAACTGGCCTTCTGAATGTCCACGCTAGGTTGGGGCTAGGGCAGGCCGGACACTCCGGCTGAGTCACGCCAGACACTCCGGCTGGATCCGGCGGACACTCCGGCTCAGGAAGCTTCAGGACAGGTGCAGCTTCAGGGCTCGTGGGTCGACGTGGTGGGGGTTCGTACCTGATGATGCACAGAGTAGTGGTATGAAGTAGCAAGCCATCCAGGTGTATGTCAAAGTCACATGATGAGAGGAGCGAATTCACCTTAGCTTGAAGGAGCTTGGCTCGGGCACAGGTCATCGGTCCACTTGGGGGACTCGGTGGTGTAGATGTAGGAGCATCCATAGGACAGACTGCATCAGCTCCCCCCCCCTTGGGAAAGAGTCATCCTCGACTCTTCATGGTTGTCATCTTGAACATCTCCATGGTATGGTGAGAGATCCTTGACATTGAATGTATTGCTTGCAAGGTACTTGGATGTCAGTATGTCGATGATGTAGGCGTTGTTGTTGATTCGTTTGAGGACCTTGAAGGGACCATCTCCTCTTGGCTTGAGCTTGGAGTCGCGTTCCTTGGGGAAGCGATCTTTGCTTAGGGGTATCCACACGAGATCACCTTCTTCAAATATCAACTCCTTCTGGTCCTTGTTTAACCTTGAAGCTTGGCGAATGACTTGTTGTTCGATAGTAGCTCTTGTTTCTTCATGAAGTTTCTTCATAGCTTGTGTGCGCTTCCCGACATCCATGTTCGTGCGCTCATGGAGAGGTAGTGGTAGGATGTCGAGTGCAGTGAGGGGTTCGAAACCATAGACGGTCATGAATGGACTCATCTTGGTTGTTGAGTGCTTGGCACGTTTGTAGGTGAACTCGGCATGGGGAATGCATTCCTCCCAATCCTTCAAGTTCTTCTTGATCAGCACGTGTAGAAGAGTTCCGAGGCTTCGGTTGACAACCTCGGTTTGTCCATCGGTTTGAGGCTGTGACGCGGATGAAAAGAGGAGCTTGACGCCGCGCTTGGCCATGAGGGTCTTCCATAAGTAGCTCATGAATTTGACGTCGCGGTCGGAGACGATTGTTCGTGGCACTCAGTGAAGATGGACGATTTCCCTGAAAAACAAATTGGCAAGATGTGAATCATCGTCGGTCTTATGTCATGGTATGAAGTGTGCCATTTTGGAAAAGCGATCCACGACAACAAAGATAGAATCATGACCATGCTTAGATCTAGGCAATCCTAAGATGAAATCCATGCTAATGTCGGACCAAGGTGTATGAGGAATAGGCAAAGGCATATAAAGACCATAAGGGTTAACTTGCGACTTAGCTTGAACACATGTCGTGCATCGTTGAACGTAGCGCTCCACGTCGCGCTTCATCTTGGGCTAAAAGTAGTGAGTGGAGAGCATGTAAGAAGGCTTGTGTGCTTGCGAGACAAAGCGTCCGCAACTACATTATCTTTGCCCTTCTTATACTTGACAATGTACGGAAAAGATTCCATGAACTCAACCCACTTAGCGTGTCTCTTGCTCAAGTTGGCTTGGCCTTTGAGATATTTCAACGACTCATGGTCAGAATGTATGATAAATTCCTTGGGCCATAGGTAGTGTTGCCAAACTTGAAGGGCACGAACTAAGGCAAAATGCTCTTTGTCATAAATTGGATAATTAAGGCGAGAACCATCAAGTTTCTCGCTATGGTAGGCTATAGGACGTACATTTTGCATAAGGACTCCTCCAATGCCAATACCACTAGCATCGCACTCTATCTCAAAAGTTATTGTGAAATCCGGTAACGCGAGAAGAGGTGCTTCGGTGAGCCTCCTTTTAAGTTCATCAAAAGCTTTTTGTTGTGCCTTGCCCCACACGAAGGTAACATTCTTTTTGGTCAATTCATTGAGGGGACAAGCAATGGTCGAAAAAATCTTTCACAAAGCAACGATAGAAACCGGCCAACCCATGAAAACTTCGGAGTTCACTCACATTTGTTGGGATGGGCCAATCTCGTATGTCCTTTACCTTGGAAACATCAACTTCATTTCCCTTCGAAGAAACAACAAATCCAAGAAAAATCAACTTGTCTTTAGCAAAAGTGCACTTGGGAAGATTAGCGAAAAGCTTTTCATGTCGAAGGATTTGCAAAACCTCCTTGACATGTGTTATATGGTCCTCAAGTGACTTGCTATAAACAAGAATATCATCGAAATAGACAACAACACTTTTTTGCAATGAGAGAACGCAAGATGTGATTCATAAGGCGCATGAAGGTGGATGGGGCATTAGACAAACCAAAGGGCATAACCAATGATTCATAGAGACCAAGTTTGGTCTTGAATTTGGTTTTCCACTCATCACCTTCAGCCATGCGTATTTGATGGTAACCACTACGAAGATCAATTTTCGAAAAAATAGTGGCTCCACACAACTCATCAAGCATGTCATCGAGACGTGGTATGGGATGTCGATAATGCACGGTGATAGCATTGATTGGACGGCAGTCCATGCATAACCGTAACGTATCATCCGTCTTTGGAACAAGAATCATGGGTACGGCACTTGGACTAGTGCTAACTTGGATCAAACCTTTGGAGACGAGTTGGTTGATTTGACATTCGATCTCCTTCGTCTCCTCTGGGTTCGTGCAGTAGGCGGCGCGGTTTGGAAGAGGTGCACCTGGGATGAGGTCAATGTGATGTTCGATGCTACGAAGAGGAGGTAGTCCATGTGGGAGCTCTTCGGGGAACACATCCTTGAATTCCTACAAAACAATCATCAAACATGGAAGAATATTGGTTAATTCATTAGTTCCTTGCACTAGTCCCTTGCAAAGGAGGACATAGTGCAAGATGGATGGGTTGTTGCGAACATCTCTCATCTCACTTTTGGTGGCAAGGATAACACTCTTAGTTTTTCCACTCGAGTTTGGCTTGTGGCTCTCACTCACTATGAGATGGTTCTCTCTCTCACCGCTCTTCTCACAAGTATGTGTTGTGCTTTGCGCCCTCGCTAAAGCCTTTGCATTATTCGTAATTATTTGGCTAGGAGTCATTGGTTGCAAAACACATGTTTTGTTGAGCCATTTGAAGGTGTATATATTGGTGCGACCATCATATTGAGCATCCTTGTCAAATTGCCATGGTCGACCAAGAAGCATGTGGCAAACTGTCATAGGAACCACATCACACTCCACTGTATCTTTGTAAGGACCAATGGAGAAAGAGACCGATACGGTATGCTTGATCTTTAGGAACCCTTGGTCACTTAGCCATTGCACGTGGTAGGGGTGCTTGTGCGGATGGAGGGTGAGGTTGAGCTTCTCACACAACTCGGTGCTAGCAAGGTTGTGACAACTCCCTCCGTCAATGATCACCTTGATAGATTTGCCATTGATGCCGGCTCGTGTTTGGAAGATATTGGAGTGTTGGTCTTCATGCTCTTGTGCTTGAGTGGTCAAGATCCTTGTGACAACAAGCGATGGTCTTGCGTCATGTTCACACATGAGGAGTTCTTGGTCATCTTCCACTCGTTGCCTTGCCATTGCTTCCTTGACTCGGGCATCAAATTCATCTTCACTCAAGTACTCTTCATCACCATTGTCATGGATGAACAAGACTTTCTTGTTTCCACATTCGGCCGACTTGTGTCCTTTACCTCCACACTTGTAGCACTCACCATTGAAAGGTGTGTCACTCTTTGCTTGTTTGCCACTTGGGGGCAGTTTTCCTTGAGGAAGTGTGGGCTTGAAGGGAGGCTTGGAGGTACTTGAGGGGCTTCCATTGAAAGTTGTTGGCGTAGGGGTTGAAGATTGCTTGTATGTGAAATACATCTTGGGCTTGTTGTACTTGATGTCCTATTGCACTTGACGTTCAGCCTTTGTTGCTATGTGCACAAGATCAACCATGGTGTTGTATGTTTGGAACTCGACGATGCGCTTGATTGGGTGATTCAAGCTAATGAGGAAACGTGCCATTGTTTGCTCCATGCGCTCATCAATGTTGGCGCGAATCAAGTTGAGTTCCATTTCCTTGAAGTATTCTTCCATGATCTTTGTCCCTTGACGAAGCGCTTGAAGGTTGTTGAAGAGGTCACGCGTGTAATGCGTGGGGACGAACCAGGATCTCATGTGAGACTTCATGTCATGCCAAGTTGTGATTGGTGGCTCTTGCCTTGCATCATGAGCAACTAGAACTTGTTCCCACCAAAGGTTGGTGTAATCATCAAACTCAAGCGAAGCCATGGCGACCATCTTCTCGTTGCTATAGTTGTGCATGTGGAATATCTTGTCGACTTTGAGTGCCCATGAGAGGTATTCTTCAGGGTCATTGGATCCAGTAAACTTGGGCATTGTGAACTTGAGCTTGCCGACAGTTTCTTCATCATTGCGGTCATTGCGACGAGCTTGGTGACCTTGTTGATGATCTTGTGCTTCATGTGGTGGAACTTGGTTCTCGTGACCTTGTTGCGGAGCTTGCTCTTGATATTATTGTTGAGGAGCTTGCTCTTGCTCCTGGCGCGGTTGTTAACGGTGTTGAGCCACTTGGGCCCCATAAGGTTGTTGAGGATGTGGAGCCTCATGACGTGGTTGATGATGAAGAGGAGGCTCGTTCCTTAGATGATGATGTTGATTAGGCACATGGGCCTCACGGCGAAGAACATGGTCATGAGCCTCTTGACGTGGTGGGTGTCGCTCAACTTGTATCACTTGACGCTCCATGTTTTGTTGAGGTAGAGGAGGCGCCTCATAATGACCATGGTGTCGGTGCGGACGTTCATGACGTTGATGACGAGGAGGAGGATCTTGGAGAGCTTCACGTCGATGACGAGCTTGATTCTCCAAATTGTAGTCATCACTTGTTGTGTCAAGTATGTGTCACGGTCAATGGTGGTAGACTTGCGGTTATTCTTGTGGTTGCTCTTGTTGGATCACTAATGCCCTTGCGTGATGACGGTGTGCTTCTTGCCTTGCTCGTGGCCTTGAAGAGAAATCACCATCATAGCTTGACGTTGCGGCGTGCCGTGGGGAAGGTACATAGTTCGAAGAACTTCCATCTTCAACCACGGGGGCATCATTGTGTCTTGGAGCACTTGGGTGAAGATCTTGTTGAGGAGGAGCATTACGACGTGATGAGCTTGAAGATCTTGATGCGCGTGAACGTGGCCTTGCCATACCGTCGATGAGGTGTCGAATATTGTCATTTCTTTTGGCAACGGAGCGTTCGAGCGCTTCATTTTGGTGGCCGAAGTTGTGATGCATTGCATGCATTTGTCATTCGAGGCCAACGAAGCGGTTGTCGATGTTCTTGAACTCGGCTTGCGTCTCGCCAAATTGTTCATCTTGTCGCGTCTCAAGGGCTTGCCAACGTTCGCGGAACTCTTGGCGGACGATGAAGTGACTTGCGTGCATCATGTACGGTCCTTTATCTTCTTCTTGGGGAGGTGGTTGGCTCAACTCACCGTGCCTATCCATCATGCAAGACACACAAGTATTGTATATGGAAGTGGAATATGGTGGTGTTAGCCTTGTACCTCACCTTTGGGATTGCACCAAACTAGAAACCACAAGTGAGAGCTATAAGCGTGCAAAGTGGAATTGCAAAGAAAACTCACACTAAATAAAGAACTAACTCTCAACAGCTTGTTGGTGGTAGGTTAGGATTGTGAATGCCAAAGAACCAACCAAAAGAAAAGGGATAGTCAAATGTGGGTAAAATCCAACAAAACTCAAGTCAAAGGCGAAGGTCAACAACTCAAAAGGGTGATGGGAACCTACGACTATATACACACACGTGGAGATAGTTGGGATTGACACGACTATGAAAATGAGCAAACAAAATGTCCTCACGAAGACTAAGCTCGTTGTCGTGCCAATGCAAGGAGAGACCGTGGCTCGTTTGCAAAGAAGAAAAATGAGCAACGGATTTGTGCACTTGCCTTGGGCGCTCTTCTTTCTCTCTTGCTTACAAGCTTTGAGACTCTCTTTTGCAAGGGGAGACTATTTTTCTTTTTCTTTTGCTTTGTATCGTTTTTTTGCTCTCCCTTGATGCTACCTAGTCACACTTGATATTGCTCTTGCACTCTCACTATCCAAGGACAAATGCACAATGCTCAAGCAAACACAAGATGAGCCAGTGTCATGGGATAGGTACACACAAAGGAAGATAGGGGTTAATAAGGTGACGCAAGTTATACCTTCTTTGATGATGAACTTGGTGTTGGTGGTGCCGGATGATGTTCATGGGCTGTGGTGTCGATGAGAGCGGGAGTTGTTGATGCGGAAGCTTGCTATTAGTTGCTGACACGCACACGGGACACGAGCAAACAAAGGAAATTAGCCAATGCGAAAAATGAGGCAAAATTGTCAAAACTAGCATTACAGCTGGACACTCTGGTCTGTCTGTGCCGGACACTCCGGTTAGGCCAGAAACTCTGGTCCGGTTCGGTCGGACACTGCGGTCGAATGTATCCGGACACTTCGGTGCGGGGTTCCTGCTCGTGTTCTTGACCGGAAATCCTCGCCTTAAGTCCTCAAATCCGCGAAAAACTGAGCAAATCGGGCTGGGAAAACGCAGGATAAAGCTGGACCAACTCCTAAGACAAGGTTTGGTCAGATCAAAACCACAAATAACACTACAAATCAAGAGATCTATCCAAAGACAAATATGGAGCTCATTTTTTGGGGATTTTCGAATTTTTGGTGGATAGAAGAATTTTTTTGGGGGGAATTCGTGAGCAACGAAGCTCTTGATACCGATATGTTGAGGGCAAACCTCTAGGGTGGCCCGATCTTTCACGAATCCCACTCAAATCGAGGATGGAGTGCGGGGGAAGGATGGAAGGATGAACACGGCGAACTCACGCACGAAGAACGCGATGAACACACACACGCAAAACCACGATACACACCAATAGATCACACCAGCGGTGACCGGTCCGGCGTAATCCCTAGGATCAGCGTCGGGCAAAGGACTCTCTCTTGAACCGGCACGGCGAGATGGGAGACTCGGTGAGATCTTGACGTCTTGGCAAAGGGACACCGATGCCAAGGCCTTGTACAACACGGAGGCACGATGCAAACTCCAACGAGGTTTGGGATATTTGGTGCTCCTTTGTCAAAGGAGCATGAGGCAAGAACTAGATAGATCCACAAGGGGTTTCCACTAATTCCTAATATCATGCCTAGGGTTTACAATGGAGGTGGGGGACTATATATAGGCCAACCACAAGTTCAGAGGTAATTCAGGCATTAAAGTAGAGTTCTGGGCGAAGTAGAGGGGTACATGGGCCACAGGACCCAGCTAGGCTCACAGGCCCATCTTCAGGCCGGACAGTCCAGGTCGAGTCGAACGGACAGTCCGGGGAGGCCGGACACTCCGGGTAGTGTCCGGGTAGTGTCTGAACTGGCCTTCTGAATGTCCACGCCAGGTTGGGGCTAGGGCAGGCCAGACACTCTGGCTGAGTCGCGCTGGAAACTCCGGCTGCGTTGGACACTCCGGCTGGATTTGGGCGGACACTTCGGCTCAGGGAGCTTCAGGACAGGTGCAGCTTTAGGGCTCGTGGGTCGATGCAGCGGGGGTTCGTACCTAATGATGCACAGAGTAGTGGTATGAAGTAGCAAGCCATCCAGGTGTATGTCAAAGTCACATGATGAGAGGAGCGAATTCACCTTAGCTTGAAGGAGCTTGGCTCGGGCATGGGTCATCGGTCCACTTGGGGGACTCGGTGACGTAGATGTAGGAGCGTCCGTAGGACGGGCTGCATCAGTCGTTGCATGTGTGTTCTTCTCATTGACCACAACTAGAGTCACTAGATGTGTGTTCTTTTCAGAGACCACATATGGATCTACCAGTGTCATTGAAATGTGTATTCTTTTTAGAGACCACACATGGATCCACCAGTGTCATTGCATATGGATCCACCAGATTTCATTGCATGTGTGTTCTTTTCACAATCCACCTACGGATCCACCAGTGTTATTTCATGTGTGTTCTTCTCATTAACCACAACTAGAGTCATTGCATGTGCGTTCTTTTCACAATCCACCTATGAATCCACCAGAGTCATTGTATGTGTTTTTTTTGACAATCCACCTATGGATCCACTAGTGTCATTGCATGTGTATTCTTCTCATTAACCGCATCTAGAGTCACTAGATGTGTGTTCTTTTCACAAACCACATATGGAACCACCATTGTCATTGAAATGTGTGTTCTTTTTAGAGACCACATCTGGAGTCATTTCCTGACTATTCTTTTCATAGACCACATATGGATCCACCAATGTCATTGCATGTGTGTTCTTTTCACAATCCACATATGGTCCACCAGTGTCATTGCAATGTGTGTTCTTTTCATTAACCACAACTAGAGTCACTAGATGTGTGTTATTTTCATTAACCACATATGGATCCACCAGTGTCGTTGCATGTATGTTCTTCCCATTAACCACAACTAGAGTCATTGCATGTGTGTTCTGTTCACAATCTACATATGGATCCACCAGTGTCATTGAAATGTGTGTTCTTTCATTAACCACATCTGGAGTCATTTCATGACTATTCTTTTTCACAAACCACATGTGGATCCACCAGTGTCATTGCATGTGTGTTATTTTTAGAGACCACATATGAATCCACCAGTGTCATTGCAAGTGTGTTCTTCTCATTAACAACAACTAGGGTCATTGCATGTGTGTTATTTTCATTAACCACATATGGATCCACCAGTGTCATTGCATGTGTGTTCTTCTCACTAACCACAGCTAGAGTCACTGGATGTGTATTCGTTTCAGCGACCACATATGGATCTAGTAGTGTCATTGAAATGTGAGTTCTTTTTAGAGACCACATCTGGAGTCATTTCATGACTATTCTTTTCACATACCACATATAGATCCACCAGTGTCATTGCATGTGTGTTCTCTTCATAGACCACATATGGATCCACCAGTGTCATTCCATGTGTGTTATTTTTACTAACAACAACTAGAGTCATTGCATGTGTGTTATTTTCACAATCCACATATGGATCCACCAGTGTCATTGCATGTGTGTTCTTCTCATTAACCACAGCTAGAGTCATAGCATGTGTGTTCTTTTCACAATCCACCTATGGACCCACCACTGTCATTGCATGTGTGTTCTTCTCATTAACCACATCTAGAGTCATTGCGTGTGTGTTCTTTTAACAAACCACGTATGGAACCACCATTGTCATTGAAATGTGTATTCTTTCATTAACCACATTTGGAGTCATTTCATGTTTATTCTTTTCACAGGCCACATATGGATCCAACAGTGTCATTGCATGTGTGTTCTCTTCAGAGACCACACATGGATCCACCAATGTCATTGCATGTGTGTTCTTTTTATTAACAACAACGAGAGTCATTGCATGTGTGTTATTTTCATTAACCACATATGGATCCACCAGTGTCATTGCATGTGTGTTCTTCTCAGAGATCACATCTGGAGTCAATGGATGTGTGTTCTTTTCACAAACCACATATGGATCCACCCGTGTCATTGAAATGTGTGTTCTTTTCAGATACCACATTTGGAGTCATTTCATGACTATTATTGTCATACACCACATATGGATCCACCAGTGTCATTGCATGTGTGTTCTTTTCACAATCCACATATGGATCCACTAGTGTCATTGCAATGTGTGTTCTTTTCATTAACCACAGCTAGAGTCACTGGATGTGTGTTATTTTCATTAACCACATATGCATCGACTAGTGTCATTGCATGTGTGTTCTTCTGGACATCCTTAGGTTTGCGAATGTCTGCCTGATATCGTCAAGGAGCGTTTTGCTTTCCTTAGTCTTGATAACAACATCATCCACATACACCTGCACATTTTGACCAATTTGGTCGTGCAAACATTTCTGCATACATCTTTGGTACGTTGCCCCTGCATTACGTAAACCAAATGGCATGGTGCGATAGCAATAAGCCCCATACGGGGTGATAAATGCAGTCTTTATTTGATCATCCCGATTCAGGGGTATCTGGTGGAAACCATAATATGCATCAATGAATGACAACAGTTCACACCCAGTAGTTGAATCTATGACCTGGTCTATCCTTGGTAGTGGAGATGGATCTTTTGTACACGCCTTATTCAGGTTCGTGTAATCGATACACATGCGCCAAACCACTGCCACATTCGGATCATCCTTCTTCTTCTCCACCAGCACCGGATTAGATAGCCAATCCGGGTAAAGAACTTCCATGATAAATCTAGCTGCTAGCAACCGAGCTATCTCATCTCCAATGACTTTTCTCCTATCTTCGGGTTTATTGCAGAGGTTGCTTCACCGGCCTTGCTCCGGGTCTCACATTCAAAGAGTGCTCGGCCAACTCCCTCGGAACACCTTGCAAGTCCTGTGTGGACTAAGCAAAAATATCCCGATTCTCACAGAGGAAGTTGACGAGCTCGCTTTCCTATTTATCATTTAACCCGGCACCAATTGTTACGGTGCGGTATGGGAACATATCATCAACAGGCACTTTCTTGGTATCTTTTGTCTCTTGGAATGAGACACTGCCATGCGGATTACTCAACGCCGGCATATATTGCTGCGCAGACTGAGCCAACGCTGCCACCTCTTGGATCTTTCTTTTCTCTTGCGCAATCACGAGTGACTCGGCTAGGTTAGACCCGGCTGACGCACACTCAATGGAACGTCGGAAATCTCCAGCTATGGTAATTACTCCATTTGGCCCAGGCAACTTCATCTTGGATAATCGATGTGACAACTTGCCATGAACTTGTTCGGTTGGCTCATCGAGTAACGCTGCGGATACGCACTTTCTAAGTTCACCACTTCAAACTCCAAATTCTCAGTTCGGTAGTTATCTCGTGTGCTGAACAATACGTCAACTTGGACCTTGCCTATGGGCTCACAAGAAATGTCTGGCACAATGCCATGGAAAGTCGTTCTGGTAGCCTGGAGCATGTTCTCCGAGATACCCATCTTGCGCATAGTATCAGCATACATGATATTGATGCTACTGCCATTATCTATCAGCACCTTGGAGAATCTCACATTGATATTTGGCCCTATGAATGTTGGGTCCAGCACTAACGCATACGAACCGGGGCTTGGCATAAGCTTGGGGTGATCCTTGATACTCCAGGTGATTTCCTGATCCGACCATGGCATATACCTCGTCACTGCGGGCATTACCGCATTCACCTCCATGTGTCGGCGCTGCAAGCTCTTTCTATATGTTTCCTCTATGGTAAACACACAGTAACTCTGATGATGCTCTTTGTACTCATTCCTCCCCTTGTTTCCGGGGTACCTCTGATCCGGTTGATGCTGGTCTTCCACTTGATGCACTGCATCCCTTCTCTCATGGTTGTCATACCTCGGCGGAGGGGGAGGCAACATTAACTGTTGCGTGTTCGCTCCGGAGAGCAATTGTTGTCGGGTTAACTCCTATCGAGGTTGATCATTTTGAGGTGCCTAAGCATTCCCTGAACCACCTTGTTCTATCTTCCTCATCCACTCACATTGCCGAGCCGTGTGACCCGCCGGGTTACTCAGATTTGGCATGTGAAATTTACACGGCTGATCCAGCATTGACTCATAAGTATACCTCAGACGGTCCTTCTTTTCCTGCCACTGTTTCTTTTGCTCTGGCGTCCAAGTTTTCTTACCATCATTTCTTGGAGTCCATTGTTGTCCTCCAGTTTTCTGACGTTGATTGGTTCCTACTCTAGATTGATCTTGATTCACATCAGCAACTTGTTGCGGACTGTACCGGTAATCCGGTCTGTCATCTCTTCTTTTACCTCGGTAATCATTCCTCCGGGATGACCCGGCTCCATCTCTCTAGTAGTATTCCTCATTTGACTCACTTGGCATTAACCTGGGTTGAGTCGGATCACCCAAGGCATACGAATCAGCGATCCGGATTGTCTCTGCTAGTGTAGTTGGCATATCTCTTTGCAATCTTTGCCACAACATGCTTGCATATCTGCACCCTTGCGCAAACCATGCTATGGCATGTGACTCAATTACACCCTCACAGGAGTTTCGCACGGTACACCACCGGGTCAGGAACTCCCGGTCTGTCTCATTTGGTTTCTGCTTGCACATTGCTAGGGTTTGTGGCCTATTCGGCCTCTGATACGTACTTGAGAAATTGCTGACAAACATTTCCTCAAAATCGATCCAACAGTTAATACTTCCGGGCGGCAAATTGTTTAGTCATACCCTCACTGGCCCCTCCAACATCTGGGGTATGTATCTCACTGCCCATCTCAAGTTGCCTGTAGCAATTTTTACAGCTGTAGCATAGTTAATCAACCAATCCTCCGGCTTTGTGCTGCCGTCGTATGTCTTAGTGCCTCTAGGTAGCTGGAAGTTAGGTACCGGAGGTTCCTTCATGATCTGGGGCCCAAAACACGCAGGACCCGGGGGACCCTGACATTCAATTTGCTCCGACCTATACAGCCAGTCCAGTTTTAATCTGGCATCGTCACGCATCAAATCCCTGATCCCCAGTCTTGAACCTATCACATGATAGTCCGGCCTTGGGTATCCTGCGTTCACCATTTCCGAATCACCATCATTATATCTGTCTTGCTCTCGTGGAGCACCTCTCTGTTGCATACCTCGGTCGGCACTCGGATCTTGCCTTGGTATATTCCGCTGTTGCGGTTGTCCTGCTCCTGCCGAGTTGCGCTGTCTGGCATTGCCGTTCACAGCATTTCCTTGACCGGCATTGCCTTGGTCGCGGTTACCTCGGTCAGCTTCTCCTTGGCTCACACTTCGTCGATCCTCATTTCTCTGCACTTCTTTTCCTTTCCCTTCCCTTGCCGGGTCATATGGGACTATCTGTTTGTTCCTCCTGGCCGAGGTTACCACCTCTTCTCTCCTAGGACCACCATGAGGAGACGATGCAGCTCCAGCGGATTTCTCTGGGTTACCCACCACCGAATGAATGATCTTGGAGGCCCTAGCTCTCTCCGGGTTAGCCCTGAGCAATTCCTCGTTTTGCTTGTTCGCGATCTGAACCAACTCATTGACCCTATCTTGCTGTCTCTGACGGGCTTCACCCGTCAGACCCTCTAACTCGGATGCAGCTGCATCTGCTGCTCTGAGGTTTTTTGCCGGGGTACTATACTTCGGCAGCCCCACGGATAAACAGTTCTCTGACTCCTCAATCATAGTATCACCCTCTTTGTTCATTTCACTCATGAGGTTTGTCCCCTTCACTTTTACAGCATCTACTTTGTTTGCCTTTGCGTACTCACGCAGTGTCATGTTCAACGACTGCTGAGACGCGGCTATCTTTTTCGCACCCTCTAGTATTTTTTGCCTAGTTTCTAGCTCTACGGCTCGTGCACAAGCGGATCTACCGCTGGGTTTGCCAAGCTATCCATCGCTTGCTGCAGCACATTCTCTGGCCTCTTTAGTGGAGGACCTCTACTTTTCCTCGGTGCCTTAGGCGTTACCTCCAGATCTGGTGCCAGATCCTTGCTTGCGCCAACACCAGGCGCAGTCATCATCACCTCGGCACGGTCCGGGGAGAGAGTGATACGCGCCCGTGAACCATGCTAAGGGGTGGCTCACCTCCTTCGACGACGTGCCGCGGGTGAACGCACGACACATCGACAGCAACGTAGATCTTGTGCGCGCCAAGCTTGACGAAGAGGCCGTTGCGCGGAAGAGGACGCTTGCCGAAGTAGCCAGCGTTGTCACTGACAAAGTCCAGCGCTCCAAAGCGCTGAACGAGCCCGGAGACGATGCGTTCGCCGATACCGATGAGGTTTCCCGTTTGGATATTCACCCCTGCTAGCGCCGCTAGCCCCACGGTGGGCGCCAACTGTCATGGTGGTGTCACGGCAGATGCCATGGATAGGCTAAAGGTGGGGACTAAATGCACTCGGGGAATCCAGGGAGGGATAGTGTGGTGATTCCACACACAGTAGCTTTGTATTTGATTCACTTCCAGAGATTACAAGTGCTCCTTGAGCTGTATTGGGGAGAGGAGGAAGAAGGAACTCTCTTACTCTCTCCGCTAGCTAGCTCTCGTGAACATCTGACCTCTCTAGAGCTCAATCTGTCTAAGACTAACCCAGTAAAACTCAACCCCTTCTACAGAGGCCCTAGCCCTCCTTATATAGGGGTGGCTAGGTCTCCAATTAGGGCATACATGTAGGCATATTCCAAGGAATATGCCTCCTCCCAAAATAGTAAGCCGACCAGGTTACTTTAACCCAGCGTCATCCATGCAGAGGCTACGTGAGCCTCTGCGGCGCCCGCGTCATCCGACACAAGCCGTCACCTTGTCGTACGCCTCGATGGTCTGGCCTGTCTAGCCGCTCCACGCTCTGCATGATGGTCACCCTTTGACCAGCGAGATTCCTTCCTTCTCTTGTAAGCTTGCTATAACCCGGATCGCACCTAGTCGATCCGGCCATACTGTTCACGCATACAAGTTAGATACATCTCACGAATTACGATATAAGTCGGTGAGACCCGATTAGTGGACATCCACTGTGCAGGTTACCCCGTGATTCAGCCTGCCTTGAGGTGACTCGGCCAGCAACCGCTTTGACCTTGCCGTACCTTGGCTAACTCGGCCTTTATACCCCGGCGTGACCCTACCCGGGGGTATCCCCCCAACAAGTCACCTGATGTGTGTTCTTTTCACAAACCACATATGGATCCACCATTGTCATTGAAATGTGTGTTCTTTTCAGAGACCACACATGGATCCACCAGTGTCATTGCATGTGGTTCCACCATAGTTCATCGCATGTGTGTTCTTTTCACAATCCACCTATGGATCCACCAGTGTCATTGCATGTGTGTTCTTCTCATTAACCACATCTAGAGTCATTGCATGTGTGTTCTTTTCTCAAACCACATATGGAACCACCATTGTCATTGAAATGTGTATTCTTTCGTTAACCACATCCGGAGTCATTTCATGACTATTTTTTTCACATACCACATATGGATCCACCAGTGTCATTGCATGTGTGTTCTCTTCAGAGACCACACATGGATCCACCAGTGTCCTTGCATGTGGTTCTGACAGAGTTCATTTCATGTGTGTTCTTTTCACAATCCACCTATGGATCCATGAGTGTCATTGCATGTGTGTTCTTCTCATTAACCACAACTAGAGTCATTGGATGTGTGTTCTTTTCACAAACCACATATGGAACCACGAGTGTCATTGGAATGTGTATTCTTTTCAGAGACCACATCTGGAGTCATTTAATGACTATTCTTTTCATAGACCACATATGTATCCACTAGTGTCATTGCATGTGTGTTCTCTACAAAGACCACATATGGATCCACCAGTGTCATTGCATGTGTGTTCTTCTCATTGACCACAGCTAGAGTCACTAGATGTGTGTTCTTTTCAGAGACCACATATGGATCCACCAGTGTCATTGAAATGTGTGTTCTTTTAAGAGACCACACATGGATCCACCAGTGTCATTGCATATGGATCCACCATAGTTCATTGCATGTGTGTTCTTTTCACAATCCACCTATGGATCCACCAGTGTCAATGCATGTGTGTTCTTCTCGTTAACCATAGCTAGAGTCATTGCATGTGTGTTCTTTTCACAAACCACATATGGAACCACCATTATCATTGAAATGTGTATTCTTTCATTAACCACATCTAGAGTCATTTCATGTCTATTCTTTTCACAGACCACATATGGATCCACTAGTGTCATTGCATGTGTGTTATTTTTTACTAACAACAACTGGAGTCATTGCCTGTGTGTTATTTTCATTAAGCACATATGGATCCACCAGTGTCATTGCATGTGTGTTTTTCTCATTGACCAAACCTAGAGTCACTGGATGTGTGTTCTTTTCAGAGACCACATATGGATCCAACAGTGTCATTGAAATGTGTGTTCTTTTCAGAGACCACACATGGATCCACCAGTGTCATTGCATATGGATCCACCAGAATTCATTACATGTGTGTTCTTTTCACAATCCACCTATGGATCCACCAGTGTCATTGCATGTGTGTTCTTCTCATTAACCACAGCTAGAGTCATTGCACGTGTGTTCTTTTCACAAACCACATATGGAACCACCAGTGTCATTGGAATGTGTATTCTTTTCAGAGACCACATCTGGAGTCATTTCATGACTATTCTTTTTACAGACCACATATGGATCCACCAGTGTCATTGCATGTGTGTTCTCTTCACAGACCACATATGGAACCACCATGTCATTGAAATATGTATTCTTTCATTAACGACATCTGGAGTCATTTCATGTCTATTCTTTTCACAGACCACATATGGATCCACTAGTGCCATTGCATGTGTGTTCTCCTCACAGACCACATATGGATCCACTAGTGTCATTGCATGTGTGTTCTTTTTATTAGCAGCAACTAGAGTCATTGGATGTGTGTTTTTTTCATTAATCTCGTATGGATCCACAAGTGTCATTAAATGTGTGTTCTTCTCACTAACCACAGCTAGAGTCACTAGATGTGTGTTCTTTTCACAAACCACATATGGATCCACCATTGTCATTGAAATGTGTGTTCTTTTCAGAGACCACACATGGATCCACCAGTGTCATTGCATGTGGTTCCACCAGAGTTCATTGCATGTGTGTTCTTTTCACAATCCACCTATGGATCCACCAGTGTCATTGCATCTGTGTTCTTCTCATTAACCACATCTAGAGTCATTGCATGTGTGTTCTTTCACAAACCACATATGGAACCACCATTGTCATTGAAATGTGTATTCTTTCATTAACCACATCTGGAGTCATTTCATGACTATTCTTTTCACAGACCATATATGGATCCACCAGTGTCATTGCATGTGTGTTCTCTTCAGAGACCACACATGGATCCATATGGTTCCACCAGAGTTCATAGCATGTGTGTTTTTTTCATAATTCACCTATGGATCCACAAGTATCATTGCATGTGTGTTCTTATCATTAACCACAGCTAGAGTCATTTCATGTGTGTTATTTTCACAAACCACATATGGAACCACCATTGTCATTGAAATGTGTATTCTTTCACTAACCACATCTGGAGTCATTTCATGACTATTCTTTTCACATAACACATATGGATCCACCAGTGTCATTGCATGTGTGTTCTCTTCAGAGAAAACATATGGATCCACCAGTGTCATTGCATGTGGTTCCACCAGAGTTCATTGCATGTGTGTTGTTTTCACAACCCACCTATGGATCCACCAGTGTCATTACATGGGTGTTCTTCTCATTAACCACAACTAGAGTCATTTCATGTGTGTTCTTTTCACAAACCACATATGGAACCACGAGTGTCATTGGAATGTGTATTCTTTTCAGAGACCGCATCTAGAGTCATTCCATGACTATTCTTTTCACAGACCACATATGTATCCGCCAGTGTCATTGCATGTGTGTTCTCTTCATAGACCACATATGGATCCACCAGGGTCATTGCATGTGTGTTCTTCTCATTGACCACAGCTAGAGTCACTGGATGTGTGTTCTTTAAAGAGATCACATATGGATCCACCAGTGTCATTGAAATGTGCGTTCTTTTCAGAGACCACACATGGATCCACCAGTGTCATTGCATATGGATCCACCATAGGTCATTGCATGTGTGTTCTTCTCACAATCCACCTATGGATCCACCAGTGTCATTGCATGTGTGTTCTTCTCATTACCTACAGCTAGAGTCATTGCATGTGTGTTATTTTTACAAACCACATATGGAACCACCATTGTCATTGAAATGTGTATTCTTTCATTAACCACATCTGGAGTCATTTCATGTCTATTCTTTTCACAGACCACATATGGCTCCACCAGTGTCATTGCATGTGTGTTCTTTTTACTAACAACAACTACAGTCATTGCATGTGTGTTATTTTCATTAACCACATATGGATCCACCAGTGTCATTGCATGTGTGTTTTTCTCATTGACCACAGCTAGAGTCACTTGATGTGTGTTCTTTTCAAAGACCACATATGGATCCACCAGTGTCATTGAAATGTGTGTTATTTTTTCAGAGACCACACATGGATCCACCAGTGTCATTGCATATGGATCCACTAGAGTTCATTGCATGTGTGTTCTTTTCACAATCCACCTATGGATCCACTAGTGTCATTGCATGTGTGTTCTTCTCATTAACCAGAGCTAGAGTCATTGCATGTGTGTTCTTTTCACAAACCATATATGGAACCACCCGTGTCATTGGAATGTGTATTCTTTTCAGAGACCACATCTGGAGTCATTTCATGACTATTATTTTCACAGACCACAAATGGATCCACCAGTGTCATTGCATGTGTGTTCTCTTCACAAACCACATATGGAACCACTATTGTCATTGAAATGTGTATTCTTTCATTAACGACATCTGGAGTCATTTCATGTCTATTCTTTTTACAGACCACATATGGATCCACCAGTGACATTGCATGTGTGTTTTTCCTCACAGACCACATATGGATCCGCTAGTGTCATTGCATGTGTGTTCTTTTTTATTAACAATAACTAGAGTCACTGCATGCATGTTATTTTCATTAACCACATATGGATCCACCAGTGTCATTGCATGTGTGTTCTTCTCAGAGACCACATCTGGAGTGACTGCTTTTGACAAACCACATATGGATCCACCATTTTCATTGAAATGTGTATTCTTTTCAGAGACCACACATGGATCCACCAGTGTCATTGCATGTGGTTCCACCAGAGTTCATTGCATGTGTTCTTTTCACAATCCACCTATGGATCCACTAGTGTCATTGCATGTGTGTTCTTCTCATTAACCACAGCTAGAGTCATTGCATGTGTGTTCTTTTCACAAACCACATACGGAACCACCATTGTCATTGAAATATATATTCTTTCATTAACCACATCTGGAGTCATTTCATGTCTATTCTTTTCACAGACCACATATGGATCCACCAGTGTTATTGCATGTGTGTTCTCTTTAGAGACCACACATGGATCCACCAGTGTCATTGCATGTGTGTTCTTTTACTAACAACAACTAGAGTCATTGCATGTGTGTTATTTTCACAATCCACATATGGATCCACCAGTGTCATTGCATGTGTGTTCTTCTCATTAACCACAGCTAGAGTCATTGCATATGTGTTCTTTTCACAAACCACATATGGATCCACGATTGTCATTGAAATGTGTATTATTTTCAACGACAACCGTTGGCCACAAACAATCGGGACGCAGAGATAACTAGCAACCGCTCCGGGCTTCTAGAAGACCCGATCCTCGATTGTTAGGTGCCATTGGATCGGGGTGCGTGTATGATAAGGATGTCCTTCGTGAGGGCGATCCGCGAGAACTCTGTTCTGTGAACTGATTGGCAGTGGCAACCACGCTGGGCCTATGTCCTTGCCCTTATCCCCTTAACCTCGGGGCCGAACCTCAGATTGTGTTCCTTCATCGCCATGGACAGGGAGAGGCCCAAACTCAGCTTGCACGAGGCTCAGATGCTCGCCCACTACGATATACTCGCGTCGTCGTTCGTGAGGCTTCTGGCCGGCTTCGAGCTCAGCTACGTCGGGGTTCCTGTTGCGCCGCTCTTGCACGACAACGCGTTGGCGAGGCAGATCGAGGAGCGCCGCCTCCAGCTGCCAGAGCGGAAGAGGGCAATGGCACAGTACTCGCGCACGAGCGCGTACTGGCGAAAGTTGTTCAAGAAGGAGCGGGTTGCGTTGATAGAGCTGTGCAGAACCCACCGGCGGGAGATCCACCCAGATCTGCGCAACCCCGAAGGGAGGCATCGCTTCTGGGCAATGCCTGGGCGTACGACCTCCACCGTTATCGATGCGGCGTGCCGTGAAGAATCCATGAGGAGGTGGAACGTTGCCGAGAACGTCGGCATCGATTCCGACGTGGAGTAGGCTAGACAACGTCGTCGATGATGGAGACCGCGGGAGCATCATAGTCGATTAGGGCCACTTAAGCATAAATTAAATCTATGTACGTTATCTTAATGCCCTCTTTGGATCTGGGTCACTTGAGTCATAGTCGATTATCGTCATAATCTATATATGTTTGCCATGTTTTAGTTGTGTTTTTCTTTGAAACTAGTCGAAACTCATCCGATCCTGAAAATAAAGTTCGCACGTTCCTGGCATATCGGATGGGACAATACGCTGACTCTGCTCCCAGCACTTGATGGCACAGCCATGGAGGCCGCGGGAGCGTCATAGTCGATTAGGGCCACTTAAGCATAAATTAAGTCTATGTACGGTATCTTAATGCCCTCTTGGATCTGGGTCACTTGAGTCATAGTCGATTATCGTCATAATCTATATATGTTGGCCATGTTTTAGTATTCTTTGTCTTTGAAACTAGTTGAAACTTGTCCGATCCTGAAAATAAAGTTCACGTGTTCCTGCATATCGGATGGGACAATACGTTGACTCTGCTCCCAGCAGTTGATGGCACAGCCATAATTTGGAGTGCGCCAGAGGAGAAGGGATCGAGCGTGTTGTAATAGTGTACTACTCCTGTCCAGATATAACTGACTTAGTTTTTTTAGATATTTAATAAATGTATCTATACCCAAAACATGTCTAGATACATGTTTTAGGTTTATCTGTATTTCAAACTAATCAAAAGTCGTCAAATTCTGAACAAACAAAGTCACTGCGTTCACATCTGATGGTGCAATACGCTGACTCTGCTACTTGATGGCATAGCCATGATTCTGGAGTGTGCTAGAGGAGATGGGAATCCAAGGGAGATGGAAACTAGTAGCTGTGTCCATACGCAGGTAAAAAATTAATGTAATAATATTTAAAAAATTGTAATATGGTCCACATGACCCCATCACAGACATGTTGCACGCGCCAGATATAAATAAAGACGACACGACTAGTTTAGTTTCAATGATATAATTCAACATATGACGTTACTATGCCCGCATCTTTTTGCTCCTCTTATTAGTCTGCTAGCCCACGCTGCATTAAGCAACAGTTGATGAGGATAACAAATGATAAAATGGCAAATAAAATAATTTTTAAGCTTACCTTTCATCTGGAGAATCGTACAAAGATGAAATTGGCAGGGATTTATAATTTCTCCTGCAGTTTGCCGAAAGATCCTCAAGAACATCCTCAATCACCCCTGCAACTTCTTCATATTCTAATATACCTCCATTATTTGCCCTTTCCTCCCCGTTTCACTTACCCTTTTGTTTCTTTTCACACCCTTTTCTCGCCGGCACCTCCACTTCTTCATAAATTGGCTGCTTACGTATGTTTTCCTCTGAGTGCTCATTACCGTTTTCCTACACCTGCTACACTTCCTCAAGTTCTTCGCCTTCGCGTTACTATTCCTCTAGTTCTGGCTGAGAAGCCTCATTTTCTGCCACCGGGGTGTGAACAGGGACAATATCACGTGTAACTGGGTTTTTGCACAACCTCTTGATATGGCCGAATTCGCCACAACGTTTGCATTTCCTTTTCCTAGCTCTCGGCCTTGAACCTTTATCGGCGGAGGCTTCGATCCCTAGCTTTCTAGGCCTCCCAGGTGGCCTCCTAAGAACTGGTGGTTGAAGTTTGAACCTTGGATCGACAATCTCCCAATCATTTTCATCGACCATAGGTGGTACGTTTTCTGCATAAGTTGCAGCAAACTTGTCCATGAAGAAATAGTTGTCGACATAGTTCTCTATTTAAGCTTCGCTACCTCTAAGCTTTAAGATGAAGTAAATTGCATGGTGACATGGAAGACCAGTAATCTACCACTGCCTGCCTGAACAAGTCTTGTTTCCAATTTCTACAATGTACCTTCGTTCACTTCCACACTTGTATTCTGCATAAACCTCAGCCAATGTTCTGGAACTTTTGACCATCCTCATCTTTATCGTTCTCATTGCCCTGGTTCTTGCATTCAGTAACATAACCACCTTTGGAACTATTTTATGGCCTAAAAATTTTCTTGCACAAATTCTTTGCCTTAAATCTATCTTCACCATTATGCACTGTCTTATTGCATCCAACAAAATAAAAATCCCAAGTGTCTTCATGCCTGAAATCTTATCATTGAAACTCTCTGCCAAATTATTGCAAACAAAATACACCTTGCTTAACTCACCAAACATGCTTCTGGTCCATAGCTTGGTGTGATGTTCTTCAAGGTAGTTTTTCACCTTTGGCACTACATACATGTTCTGCAAGTAAGTAGCATGTGTGCTTGGGGTGTATGTATATGCTGATCACCACAAGTCCTCTTCAAAGATCTTTCCTTTGAACTTCTTCGTGAAGTTAGTAGCGAGGTGCCGCATGCATTCCCTATGCTCAACCCCAAGAAACACAGCATCAACAGCATTCTCAAGACCCTCACATGCACCGGTGTGTATCACTAAGCCTTCAGGGTGACCAATTACTGCCCGTAGTCTCTGCATGAACCATGTCCAGCTTTCATTTCATTCACCCTCAAGAACAGCATAAGCTACGGGTAGAAGCCAATTATGCGTGTCCAAAGCACAAGCAGAAGCAACATGTCCCCTAAACTTCCATGTTAAAGAAGTTGCGCCTATTGCCAAGTATGGCCTGCAGCCATCTAGGAACCCCTTCTAGCATGCCTTCAGGCAGACAAAACATCTCCTGAAGCATATCTTATCTTCCTGCTTATACCTAACCCCCCTCGAGACCTTTTCTCTTTCTTTCACAACCTCGTAATCGATGTCAACAACACTACCAGGTGATGTTTTCTCTACCTAAGCTTTGAAACTATACAACATGTGAAAACTGGCATTCCACTTGCCTTGAATGAAGTCTAGAGCCATCTCCTTCCCATCAAAGACTCTGTGGTAATGTTGAGGGCAAACCTCTAGGGTGGCCTGATCTTTCACAATTCCCTTTCAAATCGAGGATGAAGTGCGGGGGAAGGAGGAGAGGATGAACACGACGAACGCACGCACGAAGAACGCGATGAAAACACACACATAAACCCACGATACACACCAATAGCTCACGTCGGTGGTGACCGGTCTGGCGCAATCCCTAGGATCGGCGTCGGGCGGAGGACTCTCTCTCGAACCGGCACGACGAGATGGGAGACTCGGTGAGATCTTGACGTCTTGGCAAAGGGACACCGATGCCAAGTCCTTGTACAACGTGGAGGCACGATGCAAACTCCAACGAGGTTTGGGATATTTGGTGCTCCTTTGTCAAAGGAGCATGAGGCAAGAATTAGATAGATCCACAAGAGGTTTCCACTAATTCCAAATATCATGCCTAGGGTTTACAATGGAGGTGGGGGACTATATATAGGCTAGCCACTTAAACAGGGGTACTTTAGGAATAAAAGACAAGTTCTGGACGGACTAAGGGGTACATGGGCCGCAGGCCCAAAGGACTTTTCATGTCTGGCGTCGGTCGGATCGGAGACTTTGGTGTGGTGGACCAGAGACTCCGGTCTAGGCCGGAGATTCCGGTCAGTCTCCGGACCAGCCTCCAGAGAGGCCTTCAGATTGTCCCAGGGCCCAGCGTAGGGGTCAGACCGGAGAGTGGGCCGGAGTCTCCGGGGTCTTCAGGCCGGAGACTTTGGTGGACCGGAGACTCCGGTGTGCGCAGACCGGAGACTCCAGTCTGAGCAGCTCCAGCGGCTTCTGCTTCATGCTTTGCTCCTTGTTCTCCATCCTTGGGTGCTTGGTGATGTGTCGAGGCTTCGTACCTAATGATGCATAGAGTAGTTGCGTGAAGTAGCACACCATCCAAGGAGGTATCAAATTGGCACGAGGAGAGGAGCGAGTTCACCTTAGCTTGTAGGAGTTTGGCTCGGGCACGAGTCATGGGTCCACTTGGGGGACTTGTTGGTGTAGATGTAGGAGCGTACGTAGGACGGGCTGCATCAGCTCCTCCCCTTGGGAAAGAGTCGTCCTTGACTCTTCATGGTTATCATCTTGAACATCTCCATGGTAGGGTGAAAGGTCCTTGACGTTGAATGTATTGCTTGCAAGGTACTTGGAGATTGGTACGTCGATGATGTAGGCATTGTTGTTGATTCTTTTGAGGACCTTGAAGGGACCATCTCCTCTTGGCTTGAGCTTGGAGTCGCATTCCTTGGGGAAGCGGTCTTTGCTAAGGTGTATCCACACAAGGTCACCTTCTTCAAAGATCATCTCCTTCTTGTCCTTGTTTAACCTTGAAGCTTGGCGAAGGACTTGTTGTTCGATAGTAGCTCTTGTTTCTTCATGAAGTTTCTTCATAGCTTGTGCGCGCTTCTCGATGTCCATGTTTGTGCGCTCATGGAGAGGTAGTGGTAGGATGTCGAGCGCGGTTAGGGGCTCGAAACCATAGACAATCATGAATGGACTCATCTTGGTTGTTGAGTGCTTGGCTCGATTGTAGGCGAACTCAGCTTGGGGGATGCATTCCTCCCAATCTTTCAAGTTCTTCTTGATCAACACACGAAGGAGAGTCCCGAGGCTTCGGTTGACAACTTCGGTTTAGCCATCGGTTTGGGGATGCGATGCGGATGAAAAGAGTAGCTTGACGCCGAGCTTGGCCATGAGGGTCCTCCATAAGTAGCTCATGAATTTGACGTCGTGGTCGGAGACGATTGTTCTTGGCACACCGTGAAGACAAACGATTTCCCTGAAAAACAGATTTCCAACATGTGAAGCATCGTCGGTCTTATGGCACGGTATGAAGTGTGCCATTTTGGAAAAATGATCCACAACAACAAATATAGAATCATGACCATGCTTAGATCTAGGCAATCCTAACACGAAATCCATGCTAATGTTGAACCAAGGGGTATGAGGAATAGGCAATGGAATATAAAGACCATAAGGGTTAGCTTGTGACTTAGCTTGAACACATGTCGTGCATCGTTGAACGTAGCGCTCCACGTCACGCTTCAACTTGGGCCAAAAGTAGGATTGGAGAGCATGTACAATGTCTTGTCACGGCCAAAGTGACCCATAAGGCCTCCACCATGAGATTCTTGGAGAAGCAAAAGTTGAAGCGACGACTTCGGAATGCATGGCTTGTTTTGTTTAAATAGAAAGCCCTTATGCAAATAGAAATCATCAACACCTTTGTCAATGGAGCACTTTGCGAAAATTGGTTCAAAGAATGGGTCAGAAACATACAAAGATTTTATTTCCTCAAGACCCAACACGTTGATTTCAAGTCTCGTAAGAAGGTTTGTGTGTTTGCGAGACAAGGCGTCCGCAACTAAATGATCTTTGCCCTTCTTATACTTGACTATGTACGGAAAAGACTCCATGAACTCAACCCACTTAGCGTGTCTCTTACTCAAGTTGGATTGGCCTTTGAGATATTTCAACAACTCATCGTCGGAATGTATGATAAATTCTTTGGGCCATAGGTAGTGTTGCCAAACTTGAAGGACACGAACTAAGGCAAAAAGCTCTTTGTCATAAATCGGATAATTAAGGAGAGCACCATCGAGTTTCTCGCTATGGTAGGCTATAGGACGTCCGTTTTGCATAAGAACTCCTCCAATGCCAATACCACTAGCATCACACTCTATCTCAAAAGTTTTTGTGAAATCCGGTAACGCAAGGAGAGGTGCTTCGGTGAGCCTCTTTTTGAGTTCATCAAAAGCTTTTTGTTGAGCTTTGCCCCATACGAAGGTTGATATGGGGTGGCCCGATCTTCTCAGTAAGCGGGAGGCGATGATGATGGTGGATGATAGATAACTAGCCTATAGGTATGAACTCTCCCGCTCGATCCCTGATGCCAATGCAACAACTCTCGAACCTTGTAGGATATTCACAACACCACGCTCTTGCGCACGTAGCCATGACCACGAACGGTAGTCTGCAATCTACTAATTCCCAATGGAACAACAGATCACACTCAATTATAGTTGGTAGATTCGAACACAGGGTAATTCCAGAGGTTCTATGAAAGAAACAACTCCAAAATATTTTAACGTGGTCTTAACCCTAACTTGTGACGGCTACAGAAGTTTATATGAGGGCTGGGGCGTCCTCCCCTATAAACGGGCCTAAAAAAAGCCATAACTTGGCCCAAACTGACTCGGTTCGACTCAAACTGATACATACCGACCCATATATGGGTTCGGCCTTATTGGCACGCAGTCCAAACGTCGTGGAACACCTCAAACATGTAATTCTGGTTGCGCCATCTCTCTCTCTTGCTCATACGTGATTTCTTCATTGCCTCCTAGTGCGCATGCCTCCCGCTCCTCCCTCGCGCACTTGTTGATATTGGAAATCAGCGCTTGTCCTTCTTGCTGCAACTCTCCTCCTCCTCGCGCAACACTTGTGTTATCAATAAACCTGATCATACAAAGATGCATAGACTTAGGTAGTATAAAGTTCTCATTAAGTAAAACATCAGGTTCAATTAAGAGTGAATTCACCTGTTGCTCAATCAGCTTTGCACGAGCTCTTGTAATGGGTCCAATCCTGATTTCATTGGATTTGTTCTTTGCAGCAACATCTACATTGTGAATAGGAGTAGGAGATAGTGGAATAGTATGGATGTCCTCATCATCTCCCCCCCCCTTCAAAAGGCGTCGACCTCGACGCTCCAAGGTCTTCTCCAGCATATGGTGATAAATCAGCAACGTTGAAGCTGTTGCTAGCACCACCAAACTCCTCAATAGGTATATCAACTGAGTAGGCATTATCATTAATTTTGGCTAGCACTTTGTAAGGACCAGCACCACGTGGATTCAACTTGGATTTGCGAAGTAGTGGAAATCTGTCCTTGCGTAGATGCACCCAAACCATATCTCCAGGCTCGAACAACACTTCTTTTCTTGCTTGATTCCTTGCAGCAGCAATGTTCTTGCCTTTCTTCTCAATAGCCTCTCGAGTCTTCTCATGTATTTTCTTCACATAATCAGCACATTTTGATGCCTCCATATCAACTCTCTCATGTAATGGCAGAGGCAACATATCAAGTGGCGTCAATGGCTTGAAACCATACACCACCTCAAAAGGACAAAACTGAGTAGTTGAATGCATAGCCCTGTGTTTAACTCAACATGTGGCAAACACTCTTCCCACTCCATGATTCTTTTTAATCATGGTCCTTAGCAGCTGTGACAATGTTCTATTCACCACCTCCGTTTGACCATCTGTTTGGGGGTGACATGTAATCTTGAACAGCAACCGTGCTCCTAGCTTCCCCATAAGGTCTTCCAAAAGTAGCTCATGAACTTCACATCACGGTCGAAACAATCGTCTTTGGTACTCCATGTAATCTCACGATGTCCACGAAAACAGGTTAGCAACATGCGACGCATCGTCGCTTTTGTGGCAGGCAATAAAATGAGCCATCTTAGAGAACCTATCCACTACCACAAATATAGAATCATGACCTCTCTGAGTTTTAGGTAGACCTAGCACAAAATCCATACTAATGTCTTCCCATGGAGTAGTAGGTGCAGAGAGAGGTGTATACAAACCATGAGGCTTCAGCTTGGATTTCGACTTGTGGCAAGTAATGCATCTGCTCACAAATTACGCCTCATCTTGGGCCAATAAAAATGATCAGCAAGCATGAGCAATGTCTTCTCACGCCCAAAGTGACCCATCAAACCACCAGCATGTGATTCCTGCACTAAGAACAAAGCATAGCAGCGATTCTGGAATACATAGTTTGTTAGCTCGAAACAAATATCCATCATGTATATGATACTTATCCCATGCGTTTCTAAGAGCACATAAACGATATGGTTCAGCAAAATCATGGTCAGTTGCATAAATTGCACGAATAGCTTCTAATCCAGGAATTTTAACATCAAGATTGGTTAATAGAATGTTCTTCCTAGATAGAGCATCAGCAACAACATTCTCTTTTCCCTTCTTATAATTAATGATGTAAGGAAAAGACTCAATGAACTCAACCCATTTAGCTAATCTTCTATGCAAGTTTGATTGAGCTTGCAAGTATTTCAATGCTTCATGATCAGAATGTATGATGAATTCCTTTGGCCACAAATAATGTTGCCAAACTTCAAGTACTCTCACAAGTGCATACAATTCTTTATCATAGATTGAATAATTCAAACGAGCACCAGTCAATTTCTCAGAAAAATAAGCGATAGGCCGACCCTCTTGCATCAAAACGCCACCTATGCCTATACCACTAGCATCACATTCAACTTCAAATTGCTTCGAAAAATCAGGTAATGCAAGCAATGGTGCAGAAGTAAGCAAACGTTTCAATGTATCAAATGCAATGTCTTGGGCCGCGCCCCATACAAAAGGAACACCTTTCTTTGTCAAATCATTTAATGGTGCAGCAATTGTGCTAAAATCTTTCACAAAGCGCCTATAGAAACCAGCGAGACCGTGGAAACTACGCACTTGACTTACATTCATTGGAGTAGGCCAATTCTGAATTGATTCAATTTTAGATTGATCTACCTCTACTCCATGCTTAGAAACAACAAATCCTAGGAATATGACCTTATCTTTTGCAAATGTACACTTCTCAAGATTAGCATACAGTTTATTATCACGTAACACTTGCAAAACTTGTCTAATATGAGTGCAATGTTCAGATTCGTGTGGTTGTATATGAGTATATCATCAAAGTAAACAACCACAAAACGACCAATAAACTCTCTCAAAACATGATTCATCAAACACATGAAAGTACTAGGTGCATTAGTAAGACCAAACGGCATAACTAACCACTCATACAAGCCGAATTTAGTTTTGAAAGCAGTTTTCCATTCATCCCCTTCTTTCATCCTAATTTGATGATAACCACTACGCAAGTCAATTTTAGAGAAAATAGCAGCACCACTCAATTCATCGAGCATATCCTCTAAGCGTGGAATAGGATGACGATATCGAATAGTGATGTTATTAATTGCTCTACAGTCAACACACATGCGCCATGTACCATCTTTCTTAGGAACTAAAATAACAGAACAAAGACAAGGGCTAAGAGAAACACGAATGTACCCTTTATCCAAAGCGCTTGTACTTGCTTCTGAATTTCCTTAGTTTCTTCGGGATTAGTCCTATAGGGTGCACGGTTGGGAAGTGTGGCACCAGGAATCAAGTCCACTTGATGTTCTATACCACGCAATGGAGGTAAGCCTGCGGGTACATCTTCTGGAAACACATCCCCAAAGTCCTGCAAAACAGAGGAGACACCAAGCGAAATAGGGGTCATGTCGTTAGAAACCAATACCTCGCCCTTATACACGAGCACAAGTGGCATGGCTGTAGGATCCTCACGAAATTCTCTCATATCTTCCTTAGTGGCTAATATCAATAAACCAGGCGCTCTCTCACTTTTCGTTATATCACTCAATTTAGGCTCAATTACATCAGGAACAGCTGTCACGCAATCTCGCCGAGTGGTAGTATCGTCCTTCAAGTTCACCTCTATCTTCTGGCGAGAATCATTCACAATTTCTTGTGGTGTCATTGGCTGCATAGTAATCTTCTTTCCTTTGAATTCCAAGTGATATGTATTGGCTCGGCCATTGTGTTGCACATGGCGATCATAGAGCCAAGGCCGACCCAATAGTAGGTGACAACAGTCATAGGAACCACATCAAAATCAATAGAATCTTTGTATGGCCCTATTTGAAAGTTCACTCGTACCATATGATTTACCTTCATCTCACCATTGTTGCTCAACCATTGTATGTAGTATGGCTTGGGATGAGGTAAGTATGTCAAATTCAGTTTGGCACAAAGTTCCTTACTTGCAAGATTTCTGCAGCTACCTCCATCAATAATGGCCTTGCAAGCTTTGTTTGGTCCAACTAGAGCTTTTGTTTGGAACAGGTTGCAACGCTGGGATTCCTCAACCGGTTGCACACTAAGTACACGTGAAGATACGACAATCGTGGGTGCACGCTCAGCATATGCATCAGCACCAACCTCGCCGTCATCAATATCATCATCAGAAGCTTCATCTCCACTTTCTACTTCACCTTGTTCATTAACAAACATAACCTTGCTGTTTGGACAATCCTTCTTGTAGTGACCTCTACCTCCACAAGTATGACACACCACATCACGAGTACGTGCAGTAGACATGTTGGAACCCGAGCTAGCAACAGGGGCAGCGGGTTTCCGAGCATTAGAACCAAACGAAGGTGTACTTGCTGGTTTGGTCGATGGTGTAAACGGAACAACAGCTGGGGGCGTGACTGTAGGAGGAATAGATCTGGCCGAATATCTGCTGGAGGATGGAAAACGAGCGCGTGACTTCGCCTCTTCTGCCAACTAGGATTCAGCCTCTCTAGCATGGTGCAATAGCTTATTCATGGTCTCATACTTGTGATGACGCACTATGCTCTTGATTGGCAACTTCAGATTGTTTAGGAATCACTGCATGGTCATCTCAATAGACTCGCGAACTTGAGCACACTGCATAAGCATCTCCATCTCCATGTAGTACTCATCAACTGTCATGGTGCCTTGCTTCAGTTGCGTCAATTTATCAAAAACTGATCGCAAATAGTTGGTTGGTACGAAACGAGCTTTCATGATTTGTTTCATCTCGCGCCAATCCATCACAGGAAGTTCATTGTCCTTCCTCCTATGTTGCACAAGAGCATCCCACCAACGCAAAGCATAACCATCAAATTCAGATGCTGCAAGCTTGACCTTCTTATCTTCTGGATAGTCAAATAAGCACCAGAGTTTCTCAATCTTCAACTCCCATGTGAGGTAGTCTTCAAGATCAATGGAACCATCAAACTTAGGAATTGAGAATTTTGGCTTGCCCAAACCATCATCAGCAGCTTGGTTGGGCACACGTTGAGCACGCCCAAGAGGGGCAAACCCACGGCCATGAGCAGGTGCATGGACAGGGGGAATAGCACGTCCCCTGCCAACATGTGGAGCAACATCCATAGCGCTACCCTCAGCAAAATCATCAAAGGCATCATCATGTTGAGGATCTTCCCTTCTATGTAAGGCGGCTGTCAAACCCTCAATGGACTGCTGCAAAGCGGTGACATTGACATTGAGCGTAGCCACTTGCGTTTGAATAGTATCAACCGTTCCAACATGCTGATCCAATCTCATATTCATATCCTGGAGATTCTTGTCAATGGCATCTGTCGTGTTAGTAAACACACGTGTCAAGTGGGACTTCAAAGCCTCATATTCACGCCAATTAACAAGCTCCTCATCCTTCTTTTTCTGCATCACAACATCATCATCACTAGAAGACATGATTAGTAGGTTAGTGCAAAAATCAAAATCTGTATGGTGGAACTCTCACAGCTCACTGACAACTAATAAGAAAGGAGATCTTACCGTTCCAAAGTGAATAGAGATGCTCTACCAAACAAAATCAAAAACTGATGCACTGATGTGATGAAGTGAATATCAAAGGTATAGAAAACGATCACATGGCACACATGGTATTTATGGTGGAGCTGTAGGTATGGTATCCTAACTACACCGCAAACAAGTCCTAGTGCTGATCGTATGACAAAGACCCACGGAAACACACACGATGGAGATAAATGGGGCAATTGCAACTATGAAAATGAGCTCAATAAAGTAATGTATGTCGGAGGAAAGCTCGTGTTGCAATGCACAAGGAGAGACGCTAGCAATGTCTCAACGAAACGGGCACAAGATTGCTAAACTGAGCAGCCCGCAGAGCACTAAGCACGCTAGTCTCATAGGATAGTTTTAGACACAAATAAAGGCTTACTAAGGCTCAGAAGGATAGGTACGCTATGTGGACTCAGTAAAAAAATAAACAAAAAAAGAAAAAAAAAATTGACCTGAGAATTGGTCTCTGCCACGGCAGAAAAATGGCCTAAAATCCTGCCGCGGCAGGATGGCGGCAGAAAATTTTTTTTGCTCGTATGAGGGCAGACCGGTCTGTGGTGAGGCGACAGTCAATTTTTTTTCCACGCCAGAGTACAGACCTGTCTGCGGTCAGGCGTGAGGCAGCGAGCCAATTTTTTTTTTATTCCGACTTGCCAAGCAGTACGCAACTAGGACTCTTTACTTGGTCGGATCTGACTTGATGGTAACGGAAAAAGATGGTGGAAAACAACTAGAACAACTAGAAAACCAATCTATGAAGAACAGATCTAAATCTAATCGAAAAGAGGAACTCGACCAGCAACTATTACTCGATTACGATGTAATCTAGGCTATGGCAACTCGTTTTGTGGGGCTTTTTCTGTATAGGATGAAACACTCTCGAATCTATGGATGGATTGTGGATTGCTTACCGAGGCAACGAGGAAATCTGATACCAAGATGATATGGGGTGGCCCGATCTTCTCAGTAAGCGGATGGCGATGATGATGATGGATGATAGATAACTAGCCTGTAGCTATGAACTCTCCCGCTCGATCCCTGATGCCAATGCAACAGCTCTCGAACCTTGTAGGATATTCACAACACCACGCTCTTGCGCACGTAGCCGTGACCACGAACGGTAGTCTGCAATCTACTAATTCCCAATGGAACAACAGATCACACTCAATTATAGTTGGTAGATTCGAACACAGGGTAATTCCAGAGGTTCTATGAAAGAAACAACTCCAAAATATTTTAACGTGGTCTTAACCCTAACTTGTGACGGCTACAGAAGTTTATATGAGGGCTGGGGCGTCCTCCCCTATAAACGGGCCTAAAAACAGCCATAACTTGGCCCAAACTAACTCGGTTCGACTCAAACTGATACATACCGACCCATATATGGGTTCGGCCTTATTGACACGCAGTCCAAACGTCGTGGAACACCTCAAACATGTAATTCTGGTTGCACCACCTCTCTCTCTTGCTCATACGTGATTTCTTCATTGCCTCCTAGTGCGCATGCCTCCCGCTCCTCCCTCGCGCACTTGTTGATATTGGAAATCAGCGCTTGTCCTTCTTGCTGCAACTCTCCTCCTCCTCGCGCAACACTTGTGTTATCAATAAACCTGATCATACAAAGATGCATAGACTTAGGTAGTATAAAGTTCTCATTAAGTAAAACATCAGGTTCAATTAAGAGTGAATTCACCTGTTGCTCAATCAGCTTTGCACGAGCTCTTGTAATGGATCCAATCCTGATTTCATTGGATTTGTTCTTTGCAGCAACATCTACATTGTGAATAGGAGTAGGAGATAGTGGAATAGTATGGATGTCCTCATCAAAGGTGACATTCTTTTTCGTCAACTCGTTGAGGGGACAAGCAATGGTCGAAAAATCTTTCACAAAGCAACGATAGAAACTGGCCAACCCATGAAAACTTCGGAGTTCACTCACATTTGTTGGGATGGGCCAATCTCGTATGTCCTTTACCTTGGAAACATCAACTTCAATTCCCTTCGAAGAAATGACAAATCCAAGAAAAATCAACTTGTCTTTAGCAAAAGTGTACTTGGGAAGATCAGCATAAAGCTTTTCATGTCGAAGGATTTGCAAAACTTCCTTGACATGTGTTATATGGTCCTCAAGTGATTTGCTATAAACAAGAATATCATCGAAATAGACAACAACACTTTTTCCAATGAGAGAACACAAGATATGATTCATGAGGCGCATGAAGGTGGATGGGGCATTAGATAAACCAAAGGGCATAACCAACAATTCATAGAGACCAAGTTTGGTCTTGAAGGCAGTTTTCCACTCATCACCTTCAGCCATGCGTATTTGATGGTAACCACTACGAAGATCAATTTTCGAAAAAATAGTGGCTCCACACAATTCATCAACCATGCAATCGAGACATGGTATGGGATGTCGATAACGCACGGTGATAGCATTGATTGGATGACAGTCCATGCATAATCGTAATGTATCATCCGTTTTTGGAACAAGTATCATGGGTACGGCACTTGGACTAGTGCTAACTTGGATCAAACCTTTGGAGATGAGTTGGTTGATTTGATGTTCAATCTCCTTTGTCTCCTCCGGGTTCGTGCGATAAGGGGTGCGGTTGGGAAGTGGTGCACCGGGGATGAGGTCAATGCGATGTTCGATGCCGCGAAGAGGAGGTAGTCCATGTGGAAGCTCTTCGGGGAAGACATCCTTGAATTCCTGCAAAACAATCATCAAAGATGGAGGAACATTGGTTAATTCATTAGTTCCTTGCGCTAGTCCCTTGCAAAGGAGGACATAGTGCAAGATGGATGGGTTGTTCCGAACATCTCTCATCTCACTTTTGGTGGCAAGGAGAACAATCTTAGTTTTTCCACTCGAGTTTGGCTTGTGGCTCTCACTCCCTATGAGGTGGTTCTCTCTCTCACCGCTCTTCTCACAAGTAGGTGTTGTGCTTTGCGCCCTCGCTAAAGCCTTTGCATTATCCGCAATTATTTGGCTAGGAGTCATTGGTTGTAAAACACATGTTTTGTTGAGCCATTTGAAGGTGTATACATTGGTTCGACCATCATGTTGAGCCGTCTTGTCAAATTGCCATGGTCGACCAAGAAGCATGTCGCAAACTATCATAGGAACCACATCACACTCCACCGTATCTTTGTAAGGACCAATGGAGAAGGAGACCGATACGGTATGCTTGATCTTCATGGACCCTTGGTCACTTAGCCATTGCACGTGGTAGGGGTGCTTGTGCGGATGGAGGGTGAGGTTGAGCTTCTCACACAACTCGGTGCTAGCAAGGTTGTGGCAACTCCCTCCGTCAATGATCACATTGATAGATTTGCCATTGATGCCAGCTCGTGTTTGGAAGATATTGGAGCGTTGGTCTTCATGCTCTTGTGCTTGAGTGGTCAAGATCCTTGTGATGATAAGCGATGGACTTGCGTCATGTTCACACATGAGGAGTTCTTGGTCATCTTCCACTCGTTGCCTTGCCATTGCTTCCTTGACTCGGGCATTAAATTTATCTTCACGCAAATACTCTTCCTCACCATTATCATGGATGAACAAGACTTTCTTGTTTCCACATTCGGCCGACTTGTGTCCTTTGCCTCCACACTTGTAGCACTCACCATTGAAAGGTGTGTCACTCTTTGGTTGTTTGCCACTTGGGGGCAGTTTTCCTTGAGGAAGTGTGGGCTTGAAGGAAGGCTTGGAGGTACTTGAGGAGCTTCCATTGAAAGTTGTTGGTGTAGCGGTTGAAGCTTGCTTGTAGGTGAAGTACGTCTTGGGCTTGTTGTACTTGATATCCTCTTCCACTTGACGTTCATCCTTTGTTGCGATGTGCACAAGCTCAACCATGGTGTTGTATGTTTGGAACTCGACGATTCGCTTGATTGGGTGATTCAAGCCAATAAGGAAACGTGCCATTGTTTGCTCCATGTGCTCATCAATGTTGGCGCAAATCAAGTTGAGTTCCATTTCCTTGAAGTACTCTTCCACGGTCTTTGTCCCTTGACGAAGCGATTGAAGGTTGTTGAAGAGGTCACGCGTGTAGTGCGCGGGGACAAAGCGGGATCTCATATGAGCCTTCATGTCATGCCAAGTTGTGATTGGCGGTTCTTGTCTTGCATCATGAGAAACTTGAACTTGTTCCCACCAAAGGTTGGCGTAATCATCAAACTCAAGCGAAGCCATGAAGACCATCTTCTCGTTGCTATAGTTGTGCATGCGGAAGATCTTGTCGACCTTGAGTGCCCACGAGAGGTATTCTTCAGGGTCATTGGATCCGGTGAACTTGGGCATTGTGAACTTGAGCTTGCCGAAAGTTTCTTCATTGTTGCGGTCATTGCGACGAGCTTGGTGACCTTGTTGATGATCTTGTGGTTGAGGAGGTGGGACTTGGTTCTCACGACCTTGTTGCGGAGCTTGCTCTTGATATTGTTGTTGAGGAGCTTGCTCTTTCTCTTGGCGCGGGTGTTGACGGTGTTGAGGCACTTGGGCCCCATGAGGTTGTGGAGGATGTGGAGCCCCATGACGCGGTTGATGACGAAGAGGAGGCTCGTTCCTCGGTTGGTGATGTTGATTAGGCACATGGGCCTCACGGCGAAGAGCATGGTCGTGAGCCTCTTGACGTGGTGGGCGTCACTCAACTTGTACCACTTGACGCTCCATGTTTCGGTGTGGTGGAGGAGGTGCCTCGTGATGACCATGGTGTCAGTGCGGACGTTCATGACGATGATGACGAGGAGGAGGATCTTGGATAGCTTCACGTCGATGACGAGCTTGATTCTCCACATTGGAGTCATCACTTGTTGTGTCAAGTATATGTCGCGGTCGATGGTGGTAGACTTGTGGTTGCACTTGTGGTTCTTCTTGTGGTTGCTCTTGTTGGATCACCAATGCCCTTGCATGATGACGGTGTGCTTCTTGCCTTGCTCGTGGCCTTGAAGAGAAATCACCATCGTAGCTTGACGTTGCAGCATGCCGTGGGGAAGGTACATAGTTCGAAGAACTTCCATCTTCAACCACGGGGGCATCATTGCGTCTTGGAGCACTTGGATATAGATATTGTTGAAGAGGTGCATGACGACGTGAATAACTTGAAGAGCTTGGTGCACGTGAATGTGGTCTTGCCATTCCGTCGATGAGGCGTCGAAGATTGTCATTTGTTTCGGCGATGGAGCGTTGAAGCGCTTCATTTTGGTGGCCGAAGTTGTGATGCATTGCGTGCATTTGTCGCTCGAGGCTGTCGAAGCGGTTGTCGATGTTCTTGAACTCAGCTTGCGTCTCGCCAAATTGTTCATCTTGTTCCCTCTCAAGGGCTTGGCAACATTCACGGAACTCTTGGCGGACGATGAAGTGACTTGTGCGCGTCATGTACGGTCCTTGATATTCTTCTTGGGGAGGTGGTTGGCTCGACTCACCATGCCTATCCATCATGCAAGACACACAAGTATTGTATATGGAAGTGGAATATGGTGGTGTTAGCCTTGTACCTCACCTTGGGGATTGCACGAAACTAGAAACCACAAGTGAGAGCTATAAGCGTGCAAATTGGAATTTCAAAGAAAACTCACACTAAAGAAAGAACTAACTCTCAAAAGCTTGTTGGTGGTAGGTTAGGATTGTGGAATGCCAAAGAACCAACCAAAAGAAAAGGGATAGTCAAAAGTGGGTAAAATCCAACAAAACACAAGTCAAAGGCGAAGGTCAACAACTCAAAGGGGTGACGGGAACCTACGACTGTATACACACACGTGGAGATAGTTGGGATTGACACAACTATGAAAATGAGCAAACAAAATGTCCTAACGAAGACTACGCTCGGTGTCGTGCCAATACAAGGAGAGACCGTGGCTCATTTGCAAAGAGGAAAAATGAGCAACGGATTTGTGCACTTGCCTCAGGCGCTCTTTCTCTCTCTTGCTTACAAGCTTTGAGACTCTCTTTTGCAAGGGGAGACTATTTTTATTTTCTTTTGCTTTGTATCTTTTTCTTTCTTTTGTTTTTTTGGCTCTCCCTTGATGCTACCTAGTCACACTTGATATTGCTCTTGCACTCTCACTATCCAAGGACAAATGCACAATGCTCAAGCAAACACAAGATGAGCCACTCTCATGGAATAGGTACACACAAAGGAAGATAGGGGTTAACAAGGTGACGCAAGTTATATCTTAGTTGGTGATGATGAACTTGCCTCGGTGTTGCGGGATGATGTTCGTGGGCCATGGTGTCAATGAGCAAGGGGATTGCTGATGCAGAAGCTTACTGTTAGTTGACGACACGCACACGGGCACAAACAAACAAGAGGAAATTAGCCAATGCAAGATTAGAGGCAAAACTGTCAAAATCAGGCGTCGGGACCGGAGACTCCGGGGTTTTAGGCCAGAAACTCCGGTCCAGGCCGGAGACTCCGGTGTGGATAGGCCAGAGACTCCGGTGTGTAGGCCGGAGACTCTGGTCTGGAGTCAGATCGCGAACTGCTTGTGTTCTTGAGCGAAAATCCACGCCCTGGGTCCTCAAATCCGCGAACAATTGGCCAAATTGGGTTGGGAAAACGCAGGATAAAGCTGGACCAACTCCTAAGACAAGGTTTGGTCGGATCAAAACCACAAATAACACTCCAAATCAAGAGATCGATCCAAAGGCAAATTTGGGCTATTTTTTGGGGATTCTCAATTTTTGGTGGATAGAAGAAAATTTTGTGGGGAAATTCGTGAGCAACAAAGCTCTTAAAACCAATATGTTGAGGGCAAACCTCTAGGGTGGCCTGATCTTTCACGAATCCCACTCAAATCGAGGATGGAATGTGGGGAAAGGAGGGGAGGATGCACACGACGAACTCACGCACGAAGAATGCGATGAACACAAACACACAAAACCACGATACACACCAATAGCTCACGTCGGCGGTGACCGGTCCGGCGTAATCCCTAGGATCGGCGTCGGGCGGAGGACTCTCTCTCGAACCGGCACGTCGAGATGGGAGACTCGATGAGATCTTGATGTCTAGGCAAAGGGACTCCGATGCCTAGGCCTTGTACAACGCGGAGGCACGATGCAAACTCCAACGAGGTTTGGTGATATTGGTGCTCCTTGGTCAAGGAGCATGAGGCAAGAACTAGATAGATCCACAAAAAGGTTTCCACTAATTCCAATATCATGCCTAGGGTTTACAATGGAGGTGGGGGACTATATATAGGCCAGCCACTTAAACAGGGGTACTTTAGGAATAAAAGACAAGTTCTGGACGGACTAAGGGTTACATGGGCATGAGCCAAAGGCCTTCCATGCACGGCATCGGTGGGACCGGAGACTCGGTCTAGGCCGAGATTCAGTCGATCTCGGACCAGCCTCCGGAGGGGCCTTCAGATTGTCCCAGGGCCCGGTGCAGGGGTTATACCGGAGAGTGGGCCGGAGTCTCTAGGGTCTTCAGGCCGGAGACTTTGGTGGACCGGAGACTCCGGTGTGCGCAGAACGGAGACTCCGTGATGTGGCCCGAGCTTCGGTCGTTACCACATCATGGTCTCCAACTTATGCCAAGTCATCATGGACTCCAAAGTTGAATCCGTTCCTCTATGAAAGCCCACTTCCTACCCTCTTGGATGGTATACTACTTCATACTCCGTCCCATATCCATGATAGGTTCACACCAACAAGTAAGAAGGGATGGGAGGAAGCCTGGAGCACCAAGCCTGACAAGACGGAGGCTTGGAAGAGAAGACGGAAGAAGCAGCAGTTGGAGCACCAGAGTCTCCGGCCTGCGCACACCAGAGTCTCCGGCCACACCAGAATCTCCGGCCTAAAGACACCGGAGTCTTCGGCCTGCTGACCCCAGAGTCTCCGGACCCACCTTCGGACTGACCCCCCCGATCGAGTTCGAGGACAGCCAGAAGGCCCCTCCGGAGACGACACCGGAGATAGACCAGAGTCTCTGGCCTAGACCGGAGTCTCCGGACCCCACATCGGAGTCTCCGGCCTGAGCGTATGGTCCTGCGCGCTGCCAGCTGGGCCCTTGGCCCATATACCCCTTAGTCCGCCCAGACTTTGCCCTTTTATTCCTAAAGTACCCTTGAACTAGTGGCTGGCCTATATATAGTGCCCCCACCCCCTCATGTAACCCGAGGCATAGATGATAGAATAAAGGAAACCCCCTTTATGGAATCTCTAGGTTTGCCTCATCCCCTTCTACCAAAGGGGATCGACTATATTCACCACCTCGTTGGAGTTTCCATCGTGCCTCCCTCGTTGTACAAGGCCTTGGCATCGGTGTCCCTTTGCCAAGACGTCAAGACCCTCTCCAAGGTGTTCTTCCCTCTCCGCGTGGGATCGAGGGAGCACGTTGACCGATCTTTCCTTGCGAGGATTCTATCGGACCGGTGGACACCGATGAGAGCAATCGACCTTGTATCATTTGTGTTTTGCGTGTGTTCATCGTGTTCTTCACGAGGTGTGCGTCCGCTTCTGCTACCTTCTCCCTTTCCCCTCGCTTTCCCATCGATTTGACCACTAGATCCGTGAAGATCGGGCCACCCACGGGGTTACCCCATAACATCTGGTATCAACAGCTTTTGGTTGCCACGGATTTCCCCTCGATTTGGTCTTTTTCCCCATAAATTTGAAAATTCCACCAAAAACAGCCCCAATTCGTGTTTTGGATCGATATGTGATTTGAGTGCGTTTTGGTAGGTTTTGATCCGTGGATTACTTGCTGAACTTGTTGATTTACCTTCGCCTGCATTTCCATGGCCTAATTCCTTGATTTCCCCACCAATTTGGTGTTTTGGTTCGAGTTTTTCTGCCAAAATCGCGTCCCGGACGAGTTCTGCACGTCCTGGAACCTCCAGACCGGAGATTCCGGCCCCGGACCGGAGATTCCGGTCGAGAGCGGAGTTTCTGGCAAAGTCTCCGCCCCCCACTGCTGACAACAAATCTATTTCACCGTTTTGAGCATAACTTTTGCATACGAACTCGGATTTTGGTGTTCTTTACCTCGTTTTGAAGAGGATAAGGAGCTCTACATCATCATATCCATGGTTCATGCTATCTACTCCATCCAAATTCCGTGACCAAGGCGGAATCCACCAATAAAGGGTGAAGATCAGCAGCGAAAGGTATAAAAATTCCGTGACTTCTCCCCACTTGCTTCCCTTTGTGAGCTACACTATCTTTGCGTTCAACAAACACCTATTGAGACTAGTTCCTCCTATGATTGCTTGGGCTATGCACATTTGATACCTTGTAGAATTCCGAGCAAAAGTTGTGAGCGCGCTATCTCATATAGTTATCTTGTATAGTTGTTGGCACAAGGAAGGGGCAAGTGAAAAAGAAAAGAAAAGTGAAAAAATAAAAAAAAAAGAAGAAAAACAAACAAACAAACAAGAGCCTCATAGAATAGGAAGCGCAAGCTCGATGAACATCATATAGGTGGTACTTATTGTGCACACCTTGTAGCCCACCAATATAATTGCAATCGAACTAGCGTCTCTCCTTGCACTTGTGCGACACGAGCTTATAGTCTTCACTAGGTAATCATTTGGTTCTTAGCTCACTTTCTCCATAGCACAAGTCCCATTTATCCCACCGTGTGTGTTTCCTTGTATATATTCCCATCTTGTGGATTGACTTGTTTTGCTTTGTGATCATCGTGGTTCTTTACTTGCCATTACAATATCTTGATTTCGGATTGTTCTTGGACACGCCACCTTCCATACCTATCCACCATAAGCTTTGTGTGTGTGTTTAGTGGTTAGTTGGTTTTGGTGTTCCGCATGAACTTCACTTTGCTTGGTTTTGATTGCTCTCAAGTGTTGCCACTTGCACGATACTATCTTCCAAGGTAAAGTAAGGTTTGACGTTGCATCCCTAACCCCTACCACTTCCATATACACCACTTGGTCTTGTGAAACATGTCTAGGGACTCCGGAACCGAGGATGATTTCTATGAAGAATCCACGATGAGCGACTATGCATATGCCTCCACAAGCATGGATGACATGATGGAGCACTACACCGACAATGGCTCCACATGCTTGGGTGATATGGAGTTCTACAACAACAATAACTCCCCAAGCATGGAAGACTTCGAGAAAGACAATGACAAGCTCCTCAAGTCGCATCGACCAAGAGGGAGCCTCCACCTCAAGAGCAACAAGGTCCACCATCAAATGGACAACTTCAAGCGCGACATGGACAACAACTTCGCCAAAACCATAAGCATGATGGCCAAGACAAATGATGCTTTGCGCTCATTACAACGCTTCACCAAGAAGAGTGCCAAGGACAAGGAGCATCATCGCGAGCGTCATGTGGATGACCAAGTGCGCCATCTACATCAACCTTTGGCAAGGCACGCCAATGACCTCCGTCGACACCATCATAAGGCACCTTCAAGTACTCGTGCCACCACCAAAATGGCACCAAGAGCAAGCTCTCCTCCACGCCATCAAGCTTCAACGCCCAAACTTGACGTCCTATATGACGGATGCAACTTCATGGATGAGGAACACGAAGACCTCTACTTCGCCAAGTTGGACGAGTACGTCAAGAGGACTACACAAGCCAAGGTGCAAGATGGCGACGACAAGGTCAAGATTGGTGATCATGGGATTTTCCCTTCACCAAAGGAGGCGCATGGAGTTGAGAGAACCGAGCCTACCCCTACATGCTTGAGTGATGATGTGGTACCAATCCTATGTGAGTATGAGAGCCACTTATCCCACCTGAGTGAAAACAAGAGTGAGATGAGTGACTCCACCATATGTGAGATTGAGTGCTTCCACTTGGAGGTCATGAGTGATACACCTAGTGAGTTGAGAGTGGTAGTTGATAGGTCATGTGAAGGTACAATTGCGTACACATCAACCTCTATGGACAAAGAATTGACAAGACGAACCGTAGAGAGTTACCTATGGATGCCCTTCAACGAGTCATCTCTACATCCTAAGGTGACTTCACTCTACTTGAGGACTCATGCTATAATCTTCATGAATTGGCTATGATTTGAGTGTTGCTTTGCTTTTGTGGTGAGCTTTATAGGCTTCATTGAAGGTGAAGGAACATTGAGATGTTGTCAATGCAATCTTCTCGAGGACGACTATATGATGAACCCTAGGATCAAGAAGGTCTCTCGACATCTTCTACTTTGTGATAAGCGTGTAGAGTCGAGGACGACTCTTTTTGAAGGGAGGGGAGATGATGTGGCCAGACCTTCGGTCGTTACCACATCATGGTCTCCAACTTATGCCAAGTCATCATGGACTCCAAAGGTGAATCCGTTCCTCTATGAAATCCCACTTCCTACCCTCTTGGATGGTATACTACTTCATACTCCATCCCATATCTATGATAGGTTCACACCAACAAGTATGGAGGCATGGGAGGAAGCCTGGAGCACCAAGCCCGACAAGACGGAGGCTTGGAAGAGAAGACGGAAGAAGCAGCAGTTGGAGCACTGGAGTCTCCGGCCTGCGCACACCGGAGTCTCGGCCACACTGGGGTATTCGGCCTGAAGACACTGGAGTCTTCGGCCTGCTGACCCCGGAGTCTCCGGACTAACCCCCCCGATCGAGCTCGAGGACAGCTAGAAGGCCCCTCCAGAGACGACACCGGAGACAGACCGGAGTCTCCGGCCTAGACCGGAGTCTCCAGACCCCACACCGGAGTCTTCGGTCTGAGCATATGGGCCTACGCGCCGCCAGCTGGGCCCTTGGCCCATGTACCCCTTAGTCCGCCCATACTTTGCCCTTTTATTCCTAAAGTACCCTTGAACTAGTGGCTGGCCTATATATAGTGCCCCCACCCCCTCATGTAACCCTAGGCATAGATGATAGACTAAAGAAAACCCCCTTTGTGGAATCTCTAGTTTTGCCTCATCCCCTTCTACCAAAGGGGATCGACTATCGTCACCACCTCGTTGGAGTTTGCATCGCGCCTCCCTCGTTGTACAAGGCCTTGGCATCGGTGTCCCTTTGCCAATTTGATGGTCTGCTACTTCATGCAACTACTCTATGCATCATCAGGTACGAAGCCTCAACAGATCACCAAGCACTCAAGGATGGAGAACAAGGAGCTGGAGCTGCTCAGACCGGAGTCTCCGGTATGCGCACACCGTAGTATCTGGCCTGCCAAAGTCTACGGCCTGAAGACACCGGAGACTCTGGCCCTACCTCCGGTCCGACCCCCTACACCCGGCTCCGGGACAATCTGAAGGCCCCTCCGGAGGCTGGTTAGGAGGCTAGACCGGATTCTCCGGCCTAGACCGGAGTCTCTAGCCTGCACACCAGAGTCTCCGGTCCGACCGACTCCAGGCATGAAAAGGCCTTTGGGCCTGCCTCATGCTCCTTTGACAAAGGAGCACCAAATACCCCAAACCTCGCTAGAGTTTGCATCGTGCCTCTGTGTTGTACAAGGCCTTGGCATCGGTGTCCCTTTGCCAAGACGTCAAGATCTCACCGAGTCTCCCATCTCGTCGTGCCGGTTCGAGAGAGAGTTCTCCACCTGACGATGATCCTAGGGATTGCACCGGACCGGTCACCGCCGGCGTGAGCTATTGGTGTGTATCGTGGTTTTGCGTGTGTGTGTTCATCGTGTTCTTCGTGCGTGAGTTTGTCGTGTTCATCCTTCCCTCCTTCCCCCGCACTCCATCCTCAATTTGAGTGGGATTCGTGAAAGATCGTTCCACCCTAGAGGTTTTCCCTCAACACATTGGTTGCAAAACAGATGTTTTGAGTAGCATCCCAATTGTCTAACAATTGTAATGCTACTTGGTCTAGTAATATAATGGCTACTTCCTATATATAACTGTTGCATCATAATTATATCATGCTCATGTCATCATGCCACCTTGCATTTGAGCATCATATAAAACCCTTTTGATTTGGTTCTTCTCTCATATGCATTATTAATTGTATTTGGCTCTTGATATATTGTATTTGAATCTTGATAAATGCTTGATGCCCAAATTGAGTTGGGGGCATATCTTTTATTCCACTCCACCATCTTTCTTTGTCACCACCTTATAATTCCACCACCCTAATTACCATGGGCCTTTATTTTATTTGGCTTTTATTCTAGCTCATGTGGGATGGGGTGGATCTAATTCTAACTCCTTTAACTTGGCCTTACACCATATTTTGGAATGCATATGTAAAAATGCCATGGATATTTCTTTTGTTTTCACAAGATAAAACCTAGCACTAATGTTTATGCATGGGCCATGCAATCATCACCCCAAACCACTCTTTGGTTTCTACTTGGATTTTTGGGTGCTTTATCTCTTTTGATCTCTCTCTTTATCCATCATCTATCCAAGCATGGTCATGTGGGCTCTTCCCACATAAACCACCATCCCCCATCTTTGCATGACCATCCATCTTAATCCTACCCTAAAAACCCTACCCCATCTCTCCTCCTCTCCAACCATTCCTCTTTGCTTGCTTCTTTTGTGTGGTCTTGCTAAAACCCAAAACCCATGTGCTTGATCTTGATTGTTCATGATCACACACTAACCCTCATCACCCCCTATACCCCTAACCTAAACCTAAACTTTAACCGAGCCCTCCATCTAGCTAACCCGAGCCACCCTCTCTAGCTTTACCCTAACACTCACCTCTCTCTCTCTTTCTTCCTCTCTCTACCATGCTGGCCCCACCCCAGCTACCCCTACCCCAAACCTAGAAACCCTAACCGAGCCACCCTCCCTAATCTAACCCTAGCTCACCCGAGCCTTCCCCCTCTCTTTTTCTCTCTCTCCCTGCCATGCTGGACCCATGCCGACCTCACCGACGCCTCGGCCCACTGGCAGCCTCCACCCCCTCCCACAGGCTCACGTCGAGCACGTGAGCGAGGAGGACGAAAAGTGGCTGAAGCCACTTTACCTCTACCCCGCGCCCACACGGCACCCTCCTCATCCCTGTCTCTATCTACCTTTTCCTCCCCCGTCCGGTAGCCCCAGATCCACCCCAGGACCCAGCCTCTCCCCTCCTTCTGCTTCACCGATGCCAGCTCCTCCCGTCGGTCACCGCCTGTACCACCGCCGTTCCATCGTTCCGACCGGCGAGCGCGACATGGAGGTGATCAAGGAGACCGAGGAGGTTCTTCTGCATCGCCCGAAACATGCCAACAAGAAGACGACGCTCACGACGCCACCCTCTCGCCGCCCGCCAGAAACCCTAGATCCGGGTCGTCAGAACTGCTGCTCGCAGCTCCCGCCGATCCAAGCCCTCCGTCGAGCCCGCGTGAGCCCGTACTCCCAGACACCCCTCTTCACTGTTGTCCGCCGCACGACCATACACCAAACACTCGCGCAGACCGGTCCGTGTTCGCTTCTGCACTGGTGTCGCATAGGTAGGTCTAGCCGCCTACCGCTTACCTTGTAGCAATCCCAAGCCAAGCAGAAGCGCCGCCACAAGCAGTACGTGAGGTCGCGGGTTCAATCCCTACACCGCGCGTTGCCTCTGTCGAGCACCGTTCAGTCGTCAGAGAAAGAGAAGAAAAATAGTAGCTGTCGCCATCTTGCACATACCCCCCTCCACAAATTTTTGTCAGAATCATGGGTCCAGATCAGCCCGCCTTTGTCGTGTCTCTGGGAACTTTTTACAAATAGGCACACGCAGTTTTTGCACACTCAACCCGCGCTCCAAACCGTCCCCACATGTCAGCCTCTGCGGGCTCGGCCATCGGCCAGGCCCATCACCCACGGGTCCCACCTGTCCGCCGCATGGGCTAGCTCAGCTCGCGGTGAGGAAAGTTTTGTGTGCAGTTTTCGCCTAGTTAGCAGTGGCCCACCCGTCATTGACTAGGGCTAGAATCTTCTGGATATAAAAAGTCTGCAGCTCTTCTGGCTTTACTACAAAATTTCTGTAAATGTTTTGAATTCTAAATTTGAATCTGTTTTAAATAATTTTTAAAATATAATTCCAGATAATACATATGATATATGTTTTTGAATCAGAAAAACATGAGGAATTCAAATACGCTATTCAAAATAATGTTTGAGCACTTTAAAATTTCGAGATGATTAAAATTACAATAAAATGCCCTTTTTCTTAATTAATTAATAACTTTAGTTTTATAACTCCAAATTTGACAAATAATATGTCTAAATCGATCAGCGCGACGAGCCCGTTCTATCTATGCACTCCATGTTCTGAATTGCAGCATGCATCATATAAATATAAGTATACATCAAGTGTTATGAGAGCAAACCGGGCTAAAAACTTAATAAAATATTTTAATCCTGTACCCCACACCTCACCCATGCCATGCTACATTATTGCCATGCAAATTGTGCATCATTCATCATGGCATGATTGTTTTCTTGTCGCATTTTAATTCATATGCTTGTGCACTCTATTTATGTTGGCCCTTGTTTGTTTGGTTCTTCTTCGAATAGACGCGAAAGGTGGATATATCAGAATCCTGTGAGCACTACCCAGATCCGTCCCTCGCTTCAATCGAGCTGCTGTGCAAGCACTACCACATGCTTGCATACATATAGTACCTATTGCCTCTATCTTATTCTTGCATCATTGAGTCGCGATTGCATTAAATTGAATCCCAAGTACTACATAGCCTTTACTTTTAAACCCCACCGAAGCTTGTTCCTCCATCCCATGAGCCATTACTACAGGAGTTGTTTGAGCCATGCGGTCGAGAAACGACAAGATGTGTAGGGTATGTGAGAGTCGATGGATAATGAGGTACCTAAACAACTTAACCTGAGTAGTAATGGGATAACTAATGAAAGTGGCACCGGTGAGCAATATCTGTTATTTGGTTTTTCATGCTCACTTGTGTCCCGTAGGACCCCGAGTACTTGATTCATGTTCCTTGACTATTCGCACTATCCACATCCGGGAGGCCTTATGGACCCCCCTGAGCTAGAGCTTGATTCATTCTTATTTCTTGGGGCCATAAAGTAGTTTGGGGATTTATTACTATCCTGTACGTATGCCATGCTTTACTGCTTTAATTAAGATTGTGCGAAGAGCACCTGTACTGTTTAGGATTGCGGAGTGTTTTCGCGGTATCGACAAGCCTACCACACTTTCGGTTCCCAAATTCTACCATTCAAGCAAAACCTTGGGTCCGTCTCGAGCCGGCCAACTTCGCTATGGTAGCTTAATGGGGTGGCCCCCTGAAATATTTCTAAATCCTGTGATCGCTTTGTCGTGAATGCCTCGTTGGGTTTTGAGTTGGTTTTTCCAAGGTTGGTCGAGTGTGTGTTGCTATTTGTGCACCCTCAGGTAAATCTTCAAAGCCGTGTCCGCGGTTATGGATGACTTGGAGCACAGTTTCGATCATAGACTAGTATAACTAAAGTACCGCTTTTAATTTGACTAAGTACCGACTAGTAAATAGTGCAACACTCATGGAATGGTTAATAAACCGCAAAGATGGGGGTTGTTCGTCCGCTTTCTCGCTGGTGTTTAGAAGGAGGATGGATCTGTTAATATTACTATTATAACTGTTGTTCTTATTTAACGGACATCCGTCTATCTTTGGTTAGGCGGATGGTTAGCGAGTATCTATAGAATTGTTAGTTATTATCTTTTGCTGCAATTGTGTCACCCAGGTTGTGTCCCCTTTAGAGGCATAAAGACTTGTTGAGTACCCCTAGGGTCTCACATGATAAATTGTTTGATTCAGATGAACAGGTATACTCGCAAGATGGATACTAGGTGGAGGAGACGGACGATGTTGGCAACGATCACTCGGTGTAGAGATTCCGGGAACGGGGATCCGTGAGATCTGTATGGATGTGTTTATTTATGTGGCATCTTATGCCGATTTGCTTCTTATCCGTACTCGGATCTTGTCTTCCGCTCACTGATACTCGATGTTTGATGTATGAGGAGCTATCCTAAAATATTATCTCTATCTAGGATATTTGGATCTTGCCGTATATGCTGCAATATTTCTATTTCTTTTAGATGGAATGGCTCGAGGACTGTTGTATGTGGCTTGCATACATACTCATTTGTGTATGTAGTTGATCCCTTCGCCTTGGACACGCTCGTTCTTGTCCCGATGTTCTAGAAATGGTTAGGACGGCCGAAAGGTCTACCTGTGAGTGGCATTTGGCCTCACCGTACTATTTTAACCATTTTCGCTCATCCATGCTTGTAACTAAGAGCGTAATTCACCGAGGTAGTTACAATTGGTATCAGAGCCATCCCGCCCTTCAGAGTCTCAGCCAAATGGTCGTTGTCAGTCTAGCAAATATTTTTGGTAGCTATGTATACTAGGGAAAAACAAAACGTGAGAGTAGGTCCGCTTCCATTTTTCTTCTTACCCACCCACCCACCCTTTTCTGGTAAGGAAGTGTAACGTTTTCAATCCTCTTCTAAAATTCAAACTAGGATTCATGTGTTCTGGGTTCCGTAGTACCATAGGTTGTGTGTGTGTGAATTCCTTGTCTATCTGTTGCATCCAACATGTTATCACTATCTGCCTTTTGGTTATCAACTGTTGGTACATTCCATACCGACAGGCTTTTGCAAACCGACGCGATCTATCTGATTTGTTGTATACCGACGTGATCTGTCTTACTCTTTGTTATCCGACGTTATCTTGTTTGGGGTGTTCGTTTCCGCAGTTACTAATCTTTAGGTTTATCTGAAGAAGGTGTTGGGATATGTGTTTTACTTATTCATGTGCAGAGTAATGATTTGAGTGCGGGATGGAGTCGCGACCATACCACTAGTTTTCTCATTCGCTCTTGTATATTGAATTGGTAGAGTTACTAATCTTGATTCGTTAAGTGGTTTTGCGCATATAGTGGTATCTTAATGCCGAAATTTGCGGAAATTTTTTCTTTGTTAGTTGTGTACCACACTCCTTGTTCAGTCGTGTGCGATATGCTTAATATCTTCTTGGTGCTTTGAACTTTGTTGATATTTTAATATCATCTTAGTGAATTGTATCCTTTAATATTGGTTAATTCCATCTTGGTACTATTTTGGATTATTATTATTCTCCATTATGGTACTAACTTGTGTTTTATATCAATCACAGGATGGCACCACCACGCCGTTCTGAGGAGGACATACAACCTGAACTGGTGGATGTGTTGGCAAGCATCGCCAATGCCTTGGCCGCAATGCAGCAGAACCAGCAGCGTTTTGAAGAAAGTGTCAGGAGGAATGAGTTTGTTCCGCTACCTCCACCTCCCAAGCGAGGAGACATCAAAAGCTTCCTGAAATTCAACCCACGTCAATTTGACGTGTCTGATCAACCACTTGATGCTGATGATTGGTTGCGTGAGATGTCAAGGTTACTGGTGACTGCTGATGTTCCTGAACAAGAATGGGTAAAATGTGCCACTCACCTTCTGAAGGGAGATGCAGCTCTGTGGTGGGAGAATTACCTCAAGGCAAACTACACTGGTTTTCAGCCTACTTGGGAACAGTTCACTGGAGCTTTCAAAGAGCAATATCTGTCAGAAATTGTCATGGAGAGGATGAAGGAAGTGTTTCTCAACCTCAAGCAAGGCAATGACAATGTTAATACCTACATCAGAAACTTCATGAACCTTTCTCGGTATGGTGGCGATGAGATCTCTGATGACAAGAAGAAGCAAAAGAGGTTTAGACAAGGGCTCAATGCATCGATTAAATATGCAATCACACATGCAAGGCCGACGTCCTTTCTAGAACTCCAACATACAGCTCTGCAGGAAGAAGCAAGTAAGCAAGTGTTTGAGGAGTCAAAGAAACACAACCGCGATGCAGCAAGCTCTTCAGCAATGTCAACTCCTTCTAAGCGTCGTGTCTGGGTTTCTAACACCCCACCGTCGCTCCCGGCTCCACCAAGACCTTTAAGCTACACGGCAAGGCCACCAAACTTCCTCACTGCTGCCCCCAGGGGCTACAACCAAAACTACCCTGGAGCGCTCAAGGAGTCCTCGCTACATTGCTCCACGCCCACCGGTGCTTGTTACACTTGTGGAAACACTGCATCAACACCGAACTGTCCTATGAACAACAAAGCTCTTCCTCCACCACCTCCAAGACTGCGCAAGCTCTCCTATGGTTCGTGCACCACCACCTCGGGCTCTCAACATCAACACCAAGCCGGGTCTCGCTGTTCGTGCTAATCGTGTCAACGCCGCTCAAGCTGAGCATGCACCTGGAGTTGTGATGGGTATGCTTTCCGTTAACTCAGTTCCTGCATGAGTTTTGTTTGATTCTGGTGCATCGCATTCTTTTGTCTCCACAAGTTTTGCTGATGCGAATGGGTTCCCTATGGATCCTCTCCCTAAGCGGTTAATGGTCCTTTCTCCTGGAGCAACAATGGCAGCTTCAAAAATCAGCCATGGCCATCAAATTGAGATTGGTGGTTCTTCGTTCTCGGCGTCCTTAATTATTCTGGGCAATTCTGACATTGATGTTATCTTGGGCATGGATTGGTTGACAGCAAATGGAGTTGTGATTGATTGTGTCAACGCCGGTTTCTCGAAAATTCTCAAGGCCATATAGTCTATTCTCCAAGTCTGACTCCTGCTATTCAGCTTTTCTCTTTGGCGGCTCTGAATGATGATGCTATGCAAGCTATTCAGAGTGTTCCGGTGGTCTGTGAGTTCCCAGATGTCTTTCCTGAAGAGTTGCCAGGTATGCCTCCTGACCGTGAGGTCGAGTTTGTGATTGAGCTTGAACCTGGAACAGCTCCTATCTCCAAGCGGCCTTATAAAATGGGTCCTGCTGAGTTGGTTGAACTCAAACATCAGCTTGATGAACAAGAGAAGTTGGGTTTCATTCAGCACAGTACTTCTTCTTGGGGTAGCCCAACCATCTTTGTGAAGAAGCGAGACAAAACTGATAGACTTTGTGTTGACTATCGGGCTCTCAATGCTAAAACCATCAAGAATAAATATCTCCTTCCGCGGATTAATGATCTCTTCGATCAGCTAGCTGGAGCTGTGGTTTTCTCTAAGCTTGACTTGAGAAGTGGATATCATCAAATCAAGTTCGCAAGGAAGATGTTCCTAAAACAGCTTTCACCACCCGCTATGGCCTGTATGAGTACATGGTCATGTCTTTCGGTCTCACCAACGCACCTGCCACCTTCTCGAGGCTTATGAACTCGGTTTTCATGGAGTATCTTGATAAGTTCGTTGTGGTCTATCTGGATGACATCCTAGTCTATTCTAAGTCAAAGGAAGAACATGAAGAACACCTTCGGTGTGTCCTAAACAAGATTCGTGAGAACCGCCTATATGCAAAGTTCTCCAAATGTGAGTTTTGGCTGCCTCAAGTCACCTATCTTGGTCACGTCATCTCTGGCAAGGGCATTGCCGTCAACCCGGAAACTGTAAAGACAATTGTTGACTGGCTTCCTCCTGTAAATGTCAAAGAAGTCCGGAGTTTCCTTGGTTTGGCTAGTTATTGCCGTCGCTTCGTTCAGAACTTTTTGAAGATTGCGAAGCCTCTTACCGATCTCCTCAAGAAAGGCAAGAAATACCTTCGGACTCCTGCATGTCAAGCAAGCTTTGAAACACTCAAAGAGAAGCTCACTTCCACACCAGTCTTGGTTCCTCCAGATACATCAAAGCCTTTCCAGATATTCTGTGATGCCTCATTGCAAGGACTGGGTGCGGTCCTTATGCAAGAAAAACAAGTTGTTGCTTATGCCTCTCGACAGTTGAAGACGCATGAGATCAACTATCCTACACATGACCTCGAACTTCATAGCTTGTCTTTGCTTTGAAAGTATGGAGGCATTACTTTCTTGGCAACCATTGTGAAATCTTTTCTGATCACAAGAGTCTGAAGTATATCTTCACACAGCCTGATCTCAACCTTCATCAGAGGAGGTGGATTGAAGCAATCAATGATTTCAATTTGACCATCAACTACACTCTAGGCAAAGCTAATGTCATGGCTGATGCTCTCAGTCGCAAAGCTTATGTCAGCAACCTCATGGTGGAAGTACAACAACCTCTCTTGTGCGAGGAATTCTGTCAGCTCAACCTTGAAATTGTGGATCAAGGGTATCTTCTGAACCTTTTGGCAACCCCTCTCTTAGAAGAAAAGGGTCGCTCCATTCAACTTGGTGATCCGTACACCAAAAAGATCATCTCCAACATTCAGCTTCCGAAGTATGAGTCCTTCCACGTCGATGACCAAGGCACTCTTTTCTTTGAACACCGGATGTTTGTTCCGAACTACCCGGGTTTGAGAGAGCAAGTCCTCAAGGAGGCGCATGATTCTGTTCTTTCTATCCACCCTGGAAGCACTAAGATGTACATGGACTTGAAAACACAATATTGGTGGCCGAGGTTGAAACGATATTGTGCCAAGTATGTCTCGGAGCGTGATGTCTGCCGTAGAGTTAAAGCTGTCCATTAGAAACCTTCCGGTCTTCTATAGCCATTGAAACCCCTGGAATGGAAATGGGAGAAAGTAGAGATGGACTTCATCACTGGTTTTCCAAGGTCGCAGAAGGGCAACAATGCAATCTTTGTTGTCATTGACAGGCTTTCTAAAGTGGCTCACTTCTTTCCCGTCAAGGAAACAATTTCTGCAATCCAGTTGGCTGAGCTCTATATCAATGTAATTGTCTCTCGTATGGAGTTCCTCTTGAGATCAGTTGCACTGTGGAAGCATCTTCACTTTCAAGTTCGGGAAGTTTCCAAAATGCTTTGGGAACAAAATTGAACTTCAAAGACAGCTTACCACCCTCAACGCAAGGACAAGTTGAAAGGATCAATCAGATTCGAAGATATGCTCTGCTTGCGTCATCTCTTTTGGCATGAAGTGGGAAGAATGTCTTCCTTATGCTGAATTCTCTTACAACAACAGCTTCTAGAAAAGTCTAAAGATGGCACCATTTGAGGCTCTCTATGGTCGCAAATGCAGAACTCCGATTGGTTGGTCGGGCGCAGGTGAAAGAACATTGTTTGGCCCCGACATTGTAACTCAAGCGGAGGAAAAGGTTCACATCATTCTTGAAAATCTAAAGATTGCTCAAAGTCGCCAGAAGAGCAATTATGACAGAAAGCACACGGACATGGAGTATGTCCCTGGTGATCTCGTTTACCTTCGTGTCACTCCCATGAGAGGCACGCACCACTTTGGTATCAAAGGAAAGCTGGCTCCTAGATACATCGGTCCATTCAAAATCCATGGAAGAAGAGGAGAAGTTGCTTATGCTCTTGAACTTCCTGAAAAACTCAAGGTCCATGATGTTTTCCACATCTCTCAACTCAAGAAGTGCTTCAAGGATTCCGGCAGGACAGTGGACCATGAGCTTATCAATCTCCAAGAAGACCTGTCTTATCAAGAACACCCCACAAAAATCCTTGAAGTCACAGAAAGAAGGACTCGCAACAAGTCCATCAAGTTCTGCAAGGTGCAGTGGTCGCACCATTCCGTGGATGAAGCCACTTGGGAACGTGAAGATGAGCTCTGTGCCAAGTATCCTACCCTCTTTGAGTCTTCTTCTTCTTCCTAGAATCTCGGGGCGAGATTCCTGTTTAGTGGGGGAGAGTTGTAGCATCCCAATTGTCTAACAATTGTAATGCTACTTGGTCTAGTAATATAATGGCTACTTCCTATATATAATTGTTGCATCATAATTATATCATGCTCATGTCATCATGCCACCTTGCATTTGAGCATCATATAAAACCCTTTTGATTTGGTTCTTCTCTCATATGCATTATTAATTGTATTTGGCTCTTGATATATTGTATTTGAATCTTGATAAATGCTTGATGCCCAAATTGAGTTGGGGGCATATCTTTTATTCCACTCCACCATCTTTCTTTGTCACCACCTTATAATTCCACCACCCTAATTACCATGGGCCTTTATTTTATTTGGCTTTTATTCTAGCTCATGTGGGATGGGGTGGATCTAATTCTAACTCCTTTAACTTGGCCTTACACCATATTTTGGAATGCATATGTAAAAATGCCATGGATATTTCTTTTGTTTTCACAAGATAAAACCTAGCACTAATGTTTATGCATGGGCCATGCAATCATCACCCCAAACCACTCTTTGGTTTCTACTTGGATTTTTGGGTGCTTTATCTCTTTTGATCTCTCTCTTTATCCATCATCTATCGAAGCATGATCATGTGGGATCTTCCCACATAAACCACCACCCCCATCTTTGCATGACCATGTGTGGCCATCTTAATCCTACCCTAAAAACCCTACCCCATCTCTCCTCCTCTCCAACCATTCCTCTTTGCTTGCTTATTTTGTGTGGTCTTGCTAAAACCATAAACCCATGTGCTTGATCTTGATTGTTCATGATCACACACTAACCCTCATCACCCCCTCTACCCCTAACCTAAACCTAAACCCTAACCGAGCCCTCCACCTAGCTAACCAGAGCCACCCTCTCTAGCTTTACCCTAACACTCACCTCTCTCTCTCTTTCTTCCTCTCTCTACCATGCTGGCCCTACCCCAGCTACCCCTACCCCAACCCTAGAAACCCTAACCGAGCCACCCTCCCTAATCTAACCCTAGCTCACCCGAGCCTTCCCCCTCTCTTTTTCTCTCTCTCTCCCTGCCATGCTGGACCCATGTCGACCTCACCGACGCTCCCGCCCACTCAGGCAACCTCCACCCACCCTGCCTCGCTCACGTCGAGCACGTGAGCGAGGAGGAGGAAAAGTGGCCGAAGCCACTTTACCTCTACCCCGCGCCCACACGGCACCCTCCTCATCCCCGTCTCTATCTACCTTTTCCTCCCCCGTCCGGTAGCCCCAGATCCACCCCAGGACCCAGCCTCTCCCCTCCTTCTGCTTCACCAACGCCAACTCCTCCCATCGGTCACCGCATGTACCACTGCCGTTCCATCGTTTCGACCGGCGAGCACGACGTGGAGGTGATCAAGGAGACCGAGGAGGTTCTTCTGCATCGCCCGGAACACGCCAGCGAGAAGACGACCTCACGACGCTGAACCTCGCCGCTCCTCCGCAAACCCTAGATCCAGGTCGTCTGCAACCTCGCTGCTCCGCAGCTCCCCGCCTCGATCCAAGCCCTCCGTCGAGCCCACGTTGAGCCCCTGTACCTCCCAGACACCCCCCTCTTCGCTGTCGTTGTCTGGCCGCGCCGGACCATACACCAAACACTCTCGCTACCGGGCGTGGTGTTCGCTTTCTGCATGTGGTGTCGCATAGGTAGATCTAGCCGCCTACCGCTTACCTTGCAGCAATCCCAAGCCAGCGTAGCAGCCGCCGCTGCAGCAGCACGAGGTCGGGTTCGATCCCGCATCACTGCTGCCTCTGCCGAGCACCGTCGTCGCCGAGAAAGAGAAGAAAAACAGTAGCTGTCGCCATCTTGCACACACCCCCTCCACAATTTTTTGCCGTAACCCGCGGTCCAGATCAGGCCCGCCTGTCCGTGTCTGGGAACTTTTTACAAAAAGGCACTCATAGTTTTTGCACACTCAACCCACGCTCCAAACCTTCCCCACCTGTCAGCCTCTGCGGGCTCGGCCACTGGCGCGTGGGCCCATCACCCACGGGTCCCACCTGTCCGCCGCATGGGCTAGCTTCAAAAGGTGAGGAAAGTTTTATGCAGTTTTGCCCAACAAGTCGGCCCACCCGTCATTGACTAGGGCTAGAATCTTCTGGATATAAAAAGTCTGCAGCTATTCTGGCTTTACTAAACAATTTCTGTAAATGTTTTGAATTCCAAATTTGAATCTGTTTTAAATAATTTTTAAAATATAATTCCAGATAATACATATGATATATGTTTTTGAATCAGAAAAACGTGAAGAATTCAAATACGCTATTCAAAATAATGTTTCAGCACTTTAAAATTTCGAGATGATTAAAATTACAATAAAATGCCCTTTTTCTTAATTAATTAATAACTTTAGTTTTATAACTCCAAATTTGACAAATAATATGTCTAAATCGATCAGCGCGACGAGCCCGTTCTATCTATGCACTCCATGTTCTGAATTGCAGCATGCATCATATAAATATAAGTATACAACAAGTGTTATGAGAGCAAACCGGGCTGAAAACTTAATAAAATGCTTTAATCCTGTACCCCACACCTCACCCATGTCATGCTACATTATTGCCATGCAAATTGTGCATCATTCATCATGGCATGATTGTTTTCTTGTAGCATTTTAATTCATATGCTTGTGCACTCTATTTATGTTGGCCCTTGTTTGTTTGGTTCTTCTTCGAATAGACGCGAAAGGTGGGATATATCAGAATCCTGTGAGCACTACCCAGATCCGTCCCTCGCTTCAACTGAGCTGCCAGGCAAGCACTACCACATGCTTGCATACATATAGTACCTATTGCCTCTATCTTATTCTTGCATCATTGAGTCGCGATTGCATTAAATTGAATCCCAAGTACTACATAGCCTTTACTTTTAAACCCCACCGAAGCTTGTTCCTCCATCCCATGAGCCATTACTACAGGAGTTGTTTGAGCCATGCGGGTCGTAGAACAGCATGTGTAGGGTATGTGAGAGTCTGATGGATAATGAGGTACCTAAACAACTTAATCTGAGTAGTAATGGGATAACTAATGAAAGTGGCACCGGTGAGCAATATCTGTTATTTGGTTTTTCATGCTCACTTGTGTCCCGTAGGACCCCAAGTACTTGATTCCTGTTCCTTGACTATTCGCACTATCCACATCCGGGAGGCCTTATGGACCCCCCTGAGCCAGAGCTTGATTCATTCTTATTTCTTGGGGCCACAAAGTAGTTTGGGGCTTTATTACTATCCTGTACTTATGCCATGCTTTACTGCTTTAATTAAGATTGTGCGAGGAGCACCAGACTGTTAGGATTGCGAGTGTTTTCCATGTATCGACAAGCCCAGTCACACTTTCGGGTTCCTAGTCGTTTACAGCCATTGGCGCAAACCTTGGGTCCGTCTCGGAGCCGGCCAACTTCGTTGCGGGTAGCTTAATGGGGTGGCCCCCTAAAATATTTCTGAATCCTATGATCGCTTTGTCTTGAATGCCTCGTTGGGTTTTGAGTTGGTTTTTCCGAGGTTCATTGAGTGTGTGTTGCTATTTGTGCACCCCTGGAGGGTAAATCTTTCTGAAAGCCGTGTCCACAGTTATGGACGACTTGGAGCACAGTTTCTCGATCATAGACAAGTATAACTAAAGTACCGCTTTTAATTTGACTAAGGACCTGACTAGTAAATAGTGCAACACTCATGGAATGGTTAATAAAACTTCCAACGGATGGGGGTTGTTCGTCCGCTTTCGCTGGTGTTTAGAAGGAGGATGGATCTGTTAATATTACTGTTATAACTGTTGTTCTTATTTAACGGACATCCGTCTATCTTTGGTTAGGCGGATGGTTAGCGAGTATCTATAGAATTGTTAGTTATTATCTTTTGCTCCAATTGCGTCACCCAGGTTGTGTCCCCTTTAGAGGCATAAAGACTTGCTGAGTACCCCTAGGGTCTCACACGATAAATTGTTTGATTCAGATGAACAGGTATACTCACAAGATGGATACTGGGTGGAGGAGATGGACGATGTTGGCAACGATCGCTCGGTGTAGAGATTCCGGGAACGGGGATCCGTGAGATCTGTGGGCGGGATGTGTTTATTTATGTGGCATCTTATGCTGATTTGCTTCTTATCCGTACTCGGATCTTGTCTTCCGCTCACCGATACTCGATGTTTGATGTATGAGGAGCTATCCTAAAATATTATCTCTATCTAGGATATTTGGATCTTGCCGTATGGCTTCAAGATTTCTATTTCTTTTTAGATGGAATGGCTCGAGGGCTGTTGTATGTGGCTTGCATACATACTCATTTGTGTATGTTGATCCCTTCCGCCGATTATGATTATGCCGCTCGTTCTTGTCCTGATGTTCTGGATATGGTTAGGACGGCCGAAAGGTCTACCTATGAGTGGCATTTGGCCCCACCGTACTATTTTAACCATTTTCACTCATCCAGGCTTGTAACTAAGAGCGTAATTCACCGAGGTAGTTACATTTTGTTGAGCCATTTGAAGGTGTATACATTGGAGCAACAATCATGTTGAGCAGCCTTGTCAAATTGCCATGGTCGACCAAGAAACATGTGGCAAACCGTCATAGGAACCACATCACACTCTTTGTAAGGACCAATGGCAAAGGAGACCGATACGGTATGCTTGATCTTCACGGACCCTTGGTCACTTAGCCATTGCACGTGGTAGGGGTGCTTGTGTGGATGGAGGGTGGGGTTGAGCTTCTCACACAACTCGGTGCTAGCAAGGTTGTGGCAACTCCCTCCATCTATGATCACCTTGATAGATTTGCCATTGATGTCGGCTCGTGTTTGGAAGATATTGGAGCGTTGGTCTTCATGCTCTTGTGCTTGAGTGGTCAAGATATTTGTGACGAGAAGCGATGGACTTGCGTCATGTTCACACATGAGGAGTTCTTGGTCATCTTCCACTCGTTGCATTGCCATTGCTTCCTTGACTCGGGCATCAAATTCATCTTAACTCAAGTACTCTTCATCACCATTGTCATGGATGAACAAGACTTTCTTGTTTCCACATTTGGCCGACTTGTGTCCTTTGCCTCCACACTTTAGCACTCACCGTTGAAAGGTGTGTTGCTCTTTGCTTGTTTGCCACTTGGGGGAAGTTTTCCTTGAGGAAGTGTGGGCATGAAGGAAGGCTTGGAGGTACTTGAGGATCTTCCATTGAAAGTTTTTGGTGTAGCGGTTGAAGCTTGCTTGTAGGTGAAGTACGTCTTGGGATTGTTGTACTTGATGTCCTCTTGCACTTGACGTTCAGCCTTTCTTGCGATGTGCACAAGCTCAACCATGGTGTTGTATGTTTGGAACTCGACGATGCGCTTGATTGGGTGATTCAAGCCAATGAGGAAACGTGCCATAGTTTGCTCCATGTGCTCATCAATGTTGGCGCAGATCAAGTTGAGTTCCATTTCCTTAAAGTACTCTTCCACGGTCTTTGTCCCTTGACGAAGCGATTGAAGGTTGTTGAAGAGGTCACGTGTGTAATGCGCGGGGACGAAGCGGGATCTCATATGAGCCTTCATGTCATGCCAAGTTGTGATTTGGTGCTTCTTGTCTTGCATCATGAGCAACTTCAACTTGTCCCCACCAAAGGTTGGCGTAATCATCAAACTCAAGTGAAGCCATGGCGACCATCTTCTCATTGCTATAGTTGTGCATGTAGAAGATCTTGTCGACCTTGAGTGCCCACGAGAGGTATTCTTCGGGGTCATTGGATCCGGTGAACTTGGGCATTGTGAACTTGAGCTTGCCAAATGTTTCTTCCTCATTGCGGTCACGGTAGCGATTGTAGCCATGTTGATGATGGTCTTCATCTTCCATGTGATTGTTGCGATGAGCTTGTTGTTGTTGTTGAGGAGGAGGAACTTGGTTCTCGTGACCTTGCTGCGGAGCTTGCTCTTGATATTGTTGTTGAGGCACTTGCTCTTGCTCTTGGCGCGGTTGTTGACGATGTTGAGGCACTTGGGCCTCATGAGGGTGTTAAGGGTGTGGAGCCTCATGACGTGGTTGATGACGAAGAGGAGGCTCGTTCCTCGGTTGGTGATGTAGATTAGGCACATGGGCCTCACGGTGAAGATTATGGTCTTGAGCATCTTGACGTGGTGGGCGTCGCTCAACTTGTATCACTTGACGCTCCATGTTTTGTTGTGGTGGAGGAGGCGCCTCGTGATGATCATGGTGTCGGTGCGGACGTTCATGATGTTGATGACGAGGAGGAGGATCTTGGAGAGCCTCACATCGATGAAGAGTTTGATTCTCCAAATTGGAGTCATCACTTGTTGTGTCAAGTATGTGTCGCGGTCGATGGTGGTAGACTTGCGGTTCTTCTTGTGGTTGCTCTTGTTGGATCACTAATGCCCTTGCGTGATTACGGTGTGCTTCTTGCCTTGCTCTTGGCCTTGAAGAGAAATCACCATCATAGCATGACGTTGCGGCATGCCGTGGGGAAGGTACATAGTTCGAAGAACTTCCATCTTTAACCAGGGGGGCATCATTGCGTCTTGGAGCACTTGGATGAAGATCTTGTTGAGGAGGCGCATGACGACACAAAGAGCTTGAAGAGCTTGGTGAACGTGAACGCGGTCTTTCCATTCCGTCGATGAGGCGTCGAAGATTGTCATTTGTTTCGGCGACGGAGCGTTGAAGTGCTTCATTTTGGTGGCCGAAGTTGTGATGCATTGCATGCATTTGTCATTCTAGGCCATCGAAGCGGTTGTCGATGTTCTTGAACTCGGCTTGCGTCTCGCCAAATTGTTCATCTTGTCGCGTCTCAAGGGCTTGGCAATGTTCATGGAACTCTTGTCGAACGATGAAGTGACTTGCGCGTGTCATGTACAGTCCTTGATCTTCTTCTTGGGAAGGTGGTTGGCTCGACTCACCGTGCCTATCCATCATGCAAGACACACAAGTATTGTATATGGAAGTGGAATATGGTGGTGTTAGCCTTGTACCTCACCTTGGGGATTGCACCAAACTAGAAACCACAAGTGAGAGCTATAAGCGTGCAAAGTGGAATTGTAAAGAAAGCTCACACTAAAGAAAGAACTAACTCTCAAAAGCTTGTTGGTGGTAGGTTAGGATTGTGGAAAGCCAAAGAACCAACCAAAAGAAAAGGGATAGTCAAAAGTGGGTAAAATCCAACAAAACTCAAGTCAAAGGCGAAGGTCAACAACTCAAAAGGGGTGACGGGAACCTACGACTATATACACACACGTGGAGATAGTTGGGATTGACACGACTATGAAAATGAGCAAACAAAATGTCCTAACAAAGACTAAGCTCGTTGTCGTGCCAATGCAAGGAGAGACCGTGGCTCGTTTGCAAAGAAGAAAAATGAGCAACGGATTTGTGCACTTGCCTTGGGCGCTCTTCTTTCTCTCTTGCTTACAAGCTTTGAGACTCTCTTTTGCAAGGGGGGCTATTTTTCTTTTTCTTTTGCTTTGTATCTTTTTTTTGCTCTCCCTTGATGCTACCTAGTCACACTTGATATTGCTCTTGCACTCTCACTATCCAAGGACAAATGAAAAATGCTCAAGCAAACACAAGATGAGCCACTCTCATGGGATAGGTACACACAAAGGAAGATAGGGGTTAACAAGGTGACGCAAGTTATACCTTCTTTGATGATGAACTTGGCGTCGGTGGTGCGGGATGATGTTTGTGGGCCGTGGTGTCGATGAGCGCGGAAGTTGTTAATGCGGAAGCTTGCTGTTAGTTGCTGACACGCACACGGGACATGAGCAAACAAAGGAAATTAGCCAATGCGAAAAATGAGGCAAGTTCGCCGGACACTCCGTCGGGCCGGACACTCGCCGAATCAGTCCGGACACTCCGCTGGGTTTCTGCTTTCGTGTTCTTGGCGAAATCCTCGCCTTAAGTCCTCAAATCCGCGAAAAACTGGCCAAATCGGGATGGGAAAACACAGGATAAAGCTGGACCAACTCCTAAGACAAGGTTTGGTCGGATCAAAACCACAAATAACTCTCCAAATCAAGAGATCGATCCAAAGGCAAATATAGGGCTCTGTTTTGGGGATTTTCGAATTTTTGGTGGATAGAAGAAAATTTTGTGGGGGAATTCATGAGCAATGAAGCTCTTGATACCAATATGTTGAGGGCAAACCTCTAGGGTGGCCCGATATTTCACCAATCCCACTCAAATCGAGGATGGAGTGCAGGGGAAGGAGAGGAGGATGAACACGACGAACTCACGCACGAAGAACGCGATGAACGCACACACACACAAAACCACAATACACACCAATAGTTCACGACGGCGGTGACCGGTCCGGTGCAATCCCTAGGATCGGCGTCGGGCGGAGGACTCTCTCTCGAACTGGCACGTCGAGATGGGAGACTTGGTGAAATCTTGACGTCTTGGCAAAGGGACACCGATGACGAGGCCTTGTACAACGCAGAGGCACGATGCAACCTCCAACGAGGTTTGGAATATTTGGTGCTCCTTTGTTAAAGGAGCATGAGGCAAGAACTAGATAGATCCACAAGGGGTTTCCACTAATTCCAAATATCATGCCTAGGGTTTACAATGGAGGTGGGGGACTATATATAGGCCAACCACAGGTTCAGGGGTAATTGAGGCATTAAAGTAGAGTTCTGGGTGAAGTAGAGGGGTACATGGGCCATAGGGCCCAGCTAGGCTCATGAGCCCATCTTCAGACGATGCAGGTCGAGTTGACGAACTGATCCGGTGTGGCTACTCGGGTAGTGTCCGGCAGCCTTACGAATGTCCACACGGAGTTGGCTGAGGCCGGACACTCCGGCTCAGGCAGCTTCAGGACAGGTGCAGCTTCAGGGCTCGTGGGTCGACGCGGCGAGGGTTCGTACCTGATGATGCACAGAGTAGTGGTATGAAGTAGCAAGCCATCCAGGTGTATGTGAAAGTCACATGATGAGAGGAGCGAATTCACCTTAGCTTGAAGGAGCTTGGCTCGGGCACGGGTCATCGGTCCACTTGGGGGACTCGGTGGTGTAGATGTAGGAGCGTCCGTAGGACGGGCTGCATCAAGTACTTCAAGCAAATGGAGCTCAACATGATCTGTGCCAACATTGAAGAGCGCGATGAGCAAATAATGGCATGTTTCCTCAACGGCTTGAACCACCCACTCAAATGCATCGTCAAATTCCAAAAGTACAACAACATGGTTGAGCTTGTGCATATTGCAACAAAGGCCGAGCATCAAGTGCAAGAAGACATAAATACAACAAGCCGAAGACAAACTTCACCTAGAAGCAAGCCTCAACCGCTACAACAACAAACTTCAACATAAGCTCCTCAAGTACCTACAAGCCTCCTTTCAAGCCTACACTCTCTCAAGTAAAACCGCCCCAAGTGACAAGCATACAAAGGATGACCTGCCATTAAACGGAGAATGCTACAAGTGTGGAGGAAAAGGACACAAGTCGGTCACACGTGGAAACAAAAAAGTCTTTTTCATCCATGACAATGGCAACGAGGAATACTTGAGTGGAGATGAATTTGATAAAAGAGTCAAAGAAGCAATGGCAAGGAAACATGTGGAAGATGATCAAGAACTCCTCATGTATGAACATGATGCAAGTCCTTCGCTTGTCGTCACAAGGATCTTGACTACTCAAGCCCAAGAACATGAAGATCAAAGATCCAACATCTTACAAACACATGCCAACATCAATGGGAAATCCATTAAAGTTATCATCGATGGAGGGAGTTGTCACAACCTTGCAAGCACCGAGTTATGTGAGAAGCTCAACCTCACCCTCTGATAAGGGGTGACCTCAAGGGTGGACCGATCTTCATGGATCTCGTGGTCAAATCGATGGGAAAGCGAGGGGAAAGGGAGAAGGTAGCGGAAACAGACACACACCTCGCAAAGAACACGATGAACACACGCAAAACTCACACGATATAAGGCCAACTGCTCCCGCCAGTGGCCACTGGTCTGATAGAATTCTCGCAAGGAAAGATCGGTCAATGTGACACATGCCATTCAAATGTGGCAACACCAACTTGTTCATTCATGACAATGGTGAAGAGGAATACTTGAGTGAGGAAGAATTTGATGCAAGAGTCAAGGAAGCACTCGCAAGGAAACATGTTGGAGATACCAAGAGCTCCTATTGTGTGAACATGACGCAAGTACTTCGCTTGTCGTCACAAGAATCTTGACTACTCAAGCTCAAGAACATGAAGATCAAAGATCCAACATCTTCCAAACATGTGCTAGCATCAATGGGAAATCCATTAAAGTTATCATCGATGGAGGGAGCTACCACAACCTTGCAAGCACCGAGTTATGCAAAAATCTCAACCTCACCCTCCATCCACACAAGCACCCCTACCATGTCCAATGGCTAAGTGACCAAGGCTCAGTGAAGATCAAGCACACCGTCTCGGTAACATTCTCAATTGGACCATACAAAGACATGGTGGAGTGTGATGTGGTCCCCATGATAGTATGCCATATGTTTCTTAGGAGATCGTGTCAATACGACAAAGGTGCTCTACATGATGGTTGCATAAATGTGTATACCTTCAAATGGCTTGACAAGATATGTGTTTTCCAACCAATGACTCCTAGCCAAATAATTCCAGATAATGCAAAGGCTTTGGCGAGGGTGCAAACCACAAAACCACATTGTGAGAAGAGTGGTGAGCAAGAGAACCACCATATAGCGAGTGAGAGCCACAAGCCAAACTCGAGTGGAAAAACTAAGAGTGTTCTTCTTGCCACCAAAAGTGAGATCAGAGAAGTGAGGAATAACCCATATATCTTGCACTATGTCCTCATTTGCAAGGGACTAGCACATGGAACTAACAACTTAACAAATATTCCTCCCTCTTTCATGGCTATTCTGTAGGAATTCAAGCATGTCTTTCCTGGAGAACTACCTCACGGACTACATCCTCTTCGCGGAATCAAGCATCGCATCGACCTCATCCTCGGTGCACCTCTACCATACCGCAATGCATACCGCATGAACCTGGAGGAGACAAAGGAGATCGAATGCCAAATAAAGCACCTCGTCTCCAAAGGTTTGATCCAAGTAAGCACAAACCCAAGTGCGGTACCTGTGATTCTTGTCTTGAAAACAGATGATATGTTATGGTTATGCATGGACTCTTGTCCAATCAATGATATCACCATGTGTTATCGACATCCAATACCACGTCTCGATGACATGCTTGATGAATTGAGTGGAGCCACTATTTTCTCAAAAATTGATCTTCGTAGTGTTTTACCATCAAATATGCATGGCGGAAGGTGATGAGTGGAAAACCTCCTTCAAGACCAAACTTGGTCTCTATGAATGGTTGGTCATTCCATTTGGCCTATCAAATGCCCCATCCACCTTCATACGCCTTATGAATCATATTTTGCGACCTCTCATTGGAAAAAGTGTAGTAGTCTACTTTGAAGATATTCTTGTCTATAGTAAGTCACTTGAAGAGCATGTTATACATGTTAAGGAGGTTTTGCAAATCCTTCAATCTGAAAAGCTATATGCTAATCTTCCTCAATGCACCTTTTATAAAGATAAGTTGATTTTTCTTGGATTTGTTATCTCTTCGAATGGTATTGAAGTCGATGTTTCCAAGGTAAAAACATACGGGATTGGCCCATTCTCAAAATGTGAGTTAAATTCGAAGTTTTCATGGGTTGTCCGGTTTCTATCATCGGTTTGTGAAAGATTTTTCTCCCATTGCTTGTCCTCTCAATGAATTGACCAAAAATAATGTCACCTTTGTTTGAGGCAAAGCACGACAAAAGGCCTTTGATGAGCTCAAAAATAGGCTCACAAAAACACCTCTACTTGCTTGATTGGATTTCGCAAAAACTTTTGAGATAGAGTGTGACACTAGTGGTATTGGCATTGGAGTCCCCATGTAAATGGGCATCATATTTCTTACCATAGCAAGAAACTTGATGGTGCATGCCTTAATTATCCGATTTATGATAAAGAGCTTTTTCTTTAGTTTTTGTTCTTCAACTTTGGCAACATTACCTTTGGCCTAAGGAAGTTATCATACATTCCGACCATGAGTCGTTGAAATATCTCAAAGGCCAAGCCAACTTGAGTAAAAGGAATGCTTAGTGGTTTGAGTTCATTGAATCCTTTCCCTATATTATCGACTACAAAAAGGGTAAAGAGAATGTGGTAGTGGATGCCTTGTCATGCAAAAACACAAGCCTACTTACGCGCCTTGAAGTAAACGTATTGGGTCTTGATGATATCAAAACTTTGTATGATATCAAAACTTTGTATACTTACGCGCCTTGAAGTGTTCAACTAAAAAAGGATTTGATGACTTCTATTTGCACAAGGGTTTTCTCTTTAAACAAAACAAGCTTTGCATTCCGAAGTGATCTCTCCAAATTTTGCTTCTCCAAGAGTCACATGGCGGAGGCCTTATGGGTCACTTTGGTCGTGACAAGACATGTGACTTGCTGTCCACGCACTACTATTGGCCAAGATGAAGAGAGACATGGAGTGACACATCCAACGATGCACAAAATGTGTCCAAGCTAAGTCAAATTCTAAACCCTTTGGTCTTTATATGCCATTGCCTATTCCTCATGCACCTTGGTCAGACATTAGCATGTACTTTGTGTTAGGATTTCCTAGATCTAAGCATGGTCATGATTCCATATTTTTGGTAGTGGATCACTTATAAAAATGGCACACTTCATTCCATGCCATAAGACCGATGATGCTTCACATATTGCAAATTTATTTTTCAAGGAAATAGTTCATCTTCATGGCGTGCCAAGAACCATCGTCTCTGACCATGACGTAAGATTCATGAGCTACATGTGGGAGACGCTTATGGCCAAGCTCGGAGTCAAGCTCCTCTTCTCGTCTGCCCCGCATCCTCAAACTGATGGACCAACCGAGTTCATCAACCGAAGCCTCAGAACACTCCTTCGCGTGTTGATTAAGAAGAATCTTAAGGATTGGGAGTAATGCATTCCCCACGCCGAGTTTTCCTACAATCGAGCCAAACACTCCACAGAAATGAAGAGCCCATTCATGGTTGTCTATGGATTCAAGCCCATCACCGCACTCGACATCCTACCACTTCCTCTCCATGAGTGCACCAACATGGACGCCGATGATAGCTGTGAGATTCGACACACTTTTGATGGTTTTTATTAATGGTTTTCTCCCGGATTTGATCGTTTTCTAGCTTTACATAACGCTAATACTTCGGTAGCAAAGAAAACTTGGTTTTTAATGTGTGTTTCAGGTTCTGAATGTCAACAGAAGGTTTTAACTAGAGAAACACAATATTTAGGCGAAAACAAGCAAGTCTCTCTTTGGAAGAAATCGAGGGAAGCGTACAGAGGCTTTAACGAGCAACTATACGGTGGGAACAATTTTCCGGCCATATATATCTTGCCGTATAGCTACCGCCGCCTCTGTCTTGTCAAAAGGGACAACTTCCATGAAGAGACCGGGGACGAAAACACAACACAGTAGCCGCCATCCCATCTAGAAGGGAGAAAGAAGAGATCTAGAGAAGAAGAGGAAGACGTTCTTCATCTTGCTCCACGATCTTCGACCTCCTAGCCAATACTCCCCCATAGCCATTACTTATACTTGAGAGAGAGAGATCTTCACCTTGCAAGACTAGGGTTTGAGATTGTTTCTTCCCATCTTGAATTGTTTTGGATTACTTTTCTATTCTTATTGTGGATCTACACGGTAATATCGAGAAGAACTCCCTTTATTTAATTATATTGATGATGCTTTCTTTTCTCATGTGTGAGTAAGTTCCTTGGGCATGGGAGATGTAAGGGATTAGTCAGATGTGATGTGCCTCTATATATTTTCCATTAGTTTGTGATCTATTCTAATTACTATATTATGTGTGTTTGACTATCTATCGGATGCCTAATGCCTGTTGTCTAATTAAGGGCCCAGACAACATGATGCTCTGTTCTACATAGATAGGATCTTGTTCGCTAGCAGACCGGTGACCCCGGGGTGACACGGGGATATCAATGGAAAACTAGTAGACTCGAGGATAACGAGTAACCATGGTGCTTATTGCATTAGTCCGATCCAAGGAGCTTAATCGCTAAGCAACTTGAAGGTTCTTAATCAACTAGTGTCTGACCATGGTTTTGGTAACAGACTAGTAGGATTATTGAAGTTGGGATGAAATCTACCAAGAGGAGTTCTGGCTAATTATGGGTTGCTCGCCTATACATATACTTATAAGATTATAATTGTTGCACTCATTATTCGTCCATCTAGCACATTCACTATCACCATGAACTGTATCTCCCCGCGCCTCTTTCGCCATCTGCAGAAAACAACAAACAACCGAATCGTTCTTTACTTTTATGCTTTTTATTTCTGAAGTTTACATTTTAGTCTTATTTAATACAACCAGTTTAATCCAAATTCCATTCTCATTTTTACTCTTGCAGTCAATTCACTCGAAGACCTGTGACAACTTTGAGTGTGACAGAGATTTCACCATAAAACACTTAACTTTGGGCTCCCTGTGGATCGATATCTATACTTTGAAACTATCTACAAATGATATGTGCACTTATAGACATCAAGCTATTTTATGGCACCGTTGCCGGGGAGCTAAGCGCTAAGTGTTTGTCTCTTGACATTTCAGGTGTTACTACTATAAAATGTTCTCCCTAGGAGACAAAGGGTCTACACGCTCTGGTAGGACCTATTTACCATATTATAGAGATCGTGTGCCTACTTAGAGACGCGAGGAAATTGTTGAAAACTTGAGTGATATAATGTAAATCATGTCTATTTATAGGACAACTCCCAAGAAACCTGAGAAAACTCTCAGAGAATACAGTGCTCCAAGTTCTGAATTTCTTAAGCAACCAATAGAATTCCTTAATCCTGGAGTTAGAGAATATCGATTTGATGGTGGAATTATTAAAATTTTGCAGGAAAAAGCTTTTAGTGGAAGGGAAGATGAAGACCCAGGAAGACATCTTAGAGAGTTCAACAATGTCGTAACATCACTTGGACCAAAAGGTTTGCCAAGAGACTTCTCTCGTCTAAAATTATTTTGTTGGTCTCTTAAAGTTAAGGCTCTAGACTGGTTATATTCTCTCCCTCGCCATTACATTAAATGCTGGGAAAACTGCATTGTCAAATTCATAAACAGGTTAATCCTTTTAAAAAGGTAACTGAACTAAGAAAGAATATAGGCAACTTTAGTCAGAACGTGGGAGAAAACTACCCAAAAGCCTCGGATAGATTCTTTGGTATGATTAATAGTATTCCTAATCATGGCTATTCTGAATCAACTATTTGCCATTTATTTTACCACGGTCTTAATACTCAAAATATAGAGTTGCTTGACTTCTTAGTGGGAGGATCGATAAATACTTTAACTATTAAAGAATGTTTAGAATTGATGTCTACTAGGGCTAAGAATGATTCTTTATATAATCCTGATTTTGGCACTAAGCTGGAAAAAGGGATACTTCGGATAACTCCTGATCTTATGCCTGAAGTATGCAAAACAATGAAAGAAAAAGGTATACCTTATGAACTTGTTAAGGAAAACAAAGTAGACTTGTTACAAGTTGTAACTAAAGAAGATGAAACTAGGAAAGTTTTTCAAGAATTAAAACATCGACACGCAAAATCTCATAATAAACCTGCATAAGCACTTTCAAAAACATAAAAATATTTTGGCAGAACTCACGGAAAATTACGATGAGATCAACCAAGAAATAAAATTATTTCACAAGTATCTTAGTATGATTGAGACCCAGTGTGAACAAATAGCATCTAGTTATCAAAATTTTCTTCGAGATGATATATATATTCCTATTTCTACTAATGTTGTTACAAGAAGAGGTGCAGTTGTTACAGGACCATTAGGACCACTAGAATATGAAGCTGAAAAATAGCGAAAGGAAAAAGCCTTGCTCGAAGCAAGCCAAGAAGATGATACACTGGTGGATCCTCAAGATGAAACTGCTCAAGAAACACAAGATCAAACCAAGGAAGGCCAAGATGATGGACATGATGACCGTTATGACTGTGATGCAGAGACGGTTGGTCCAAGAGAAGAAAAAGAAATAAGCAATGAAGATGAAGTTGTGGTAGTAGAAAAGAAGAAAAATGATAGGAAACAACAAAAGAAAGCAACAAAAGAGACTAACCCCCCACAAAAGATAAAAGACAAGAATAAGAAAGGTGAGAAAAAGCTTCCTTACCCAGATCGAAAAATAAAGCACCAGACTAGGTAATCTATGATTCTTTTACAAAGGCACTTGGTGACCTTCGTCTAGAAATTCCATTTGCGGATGCAATCAAAGTTCCTACCTATTCTAAATTCCTCCATGAATATTCTTAGTAGAAAGAAAGAAATAACTGAAACTGTTCCCATGGTGACTAGTTATCCTGCTGATGGGAAGCTATTGTCTAAATCAAGAGATCCCGGAATACCAACTATTTCATGCTCAATAGGCAAAAATAATATTCACAATGCCTTGTGTGATTTAGGTGCAGGAGTTAGTGTAATGCCATACTCCCTCTATAAAAGGTTAGGATTAGGGGAGAATTCCCCTACTACTATCACTTTACGGATGGCTGACAAGACCACTAAACAACCCATTAGTATGATTGAGGATGTTCTACGTAGAATAGATGAGCATGTTATTCCCACTGATTTTATTATTCTTGGGATAACAAAAGATGAAAAATTATCTATAATACTTGGAAGACCTTTCCTTAGTACTGTAGGAGCATCAATTGATTGTGCCGAGGGAAAAATAATCTTCAATGGTTATGATGCTGAAATCATTCGATATTTTCCAAAGAAGCTAGAAGCAGGAGAAAGATATATTCCACCGGCAAAACGAGCTCATGTGGTAAGTGCATTTGATAAGGGGCAACCCAAGATAAGATTTCGAGAATAAAGAAGGGGTTGAGTTATTCAACAATTCTTAATAAAATGCTTAATGGGAGTCAACCCATCACATTAATAAAATAAACTAAAGAATAAAAAGTTCATCACATTCCTACAATTTTTTCACAGACATTCTTGCGGGAGCGTGCCCATGAAGATGCAGCTGTCAAAAAGTAGTAGAAACATCGATTGAACGAATGTAGAATAAATATAAAAATAAAAGTTTGAGTTTTATCTATAAAGGTTAAAATTTTGCTCTTTACATGCTTTTGTTGGTTGACAGTTTCTACTGTCATTTTTCTGTCAAAAATAAGGTATTTCGTTAAGTTTCGGGATAAGAAGGTATTCTCGAGGAAATAGAAAAAAATTGATGACTACTGATGGTTTAACGACCAACTATACAGTGGAAATAAAAATTCTGGCCGTATAGTTTGGGCATATAGATATCTTTGCCATTAACAAATTTTCTTGAGAAGGAAGAGAGAATTGAACGACCAACTATATGGCGGGAATAATAATTCCGGCTGTATAGCTCTGGTCGTATAGATATCGATGCCTTCGTACAATTTCTTCTCAAAGGTACTGACTGTTTAATGACCAACTATATGGCGGGAATAAAAATTTTGGTCGTATTGTTTCGATCATATAGATATCAATGCCTGTTTTTAAGAATTTATCTTGAGGGTATAGACGGTTTAACGACCAACTATACGGCTGGATCATTATGATCCAGCCATATAATTGCGTCCGTATAGCTGTGTTCTGCATAAAGAAACCCTAGTTGGCGGCGCCGCACAACTATACGGGTGGAACTATATATCCCGCTTGTATAGTTCCGGCCGTATAGTTCGGCGCGACCACAAAATAGGGCCGGGGCGGCTAGGTTTCTTCTCCTTCCTCATTATTTCTCTCTTATTCTCTCTCCAAACCTCTCAAAACCCACCTAGAACTCTTGATTCTTCGCAGATTTCGTTCGTTTGAGTGGGGGAATCAATAGATCAGTATGTTTCTCTCCCTATCCATGCTTTATTTTCAGATTTCCATGGTTAAACTCACATTGATCTATTGGATGAACTCAAGCTTGTTTAGCTTTACCTATTAATTTCTCACGTTAGGATTGAATTTTTCCACGTAGAACCATTCGTATATCATGTATAAACTATATGCCTAAGGTTTTATGGTGAAATTTTTCAGTGCATCAAGATGAACAAAATCGGTAACATTTTTCGCAAGAGCAAGCGCCAACGTGGTGAGAGCTCGGGGTCCCAAGCCGAGCGCAACCCCAAGTTGGCCATAGTTTCATCGAGGAGGGTGTTGCCCACACGTTGGGCCGACCATAGCTTTCTCACCGCGGCAGGGTTGAAGGTGGACTTCGACCTCATGTGTAACAAGGCCGGGCTAACAGTGCTTGGCAACACAAGCCACGACTCCTACGCCAAGCTTACCTATGAGTTCCTTGCCTCCTTCTGCAACGACCATAGGGAGAAAGGTAATGCGTGCATGGTAAGTTTCACCATGAACCAGGAGCCCTATGAAATAACTTTTGAACAATTTTGCGATGCTTTCGCTTCCCTCACGCTGGGGAGTCAACTGTTACTAACCCTTATAGCGTCACAAGTGGAGAAACTTGGGAGGCTATTTCCTTTAATGGTGGCACCAAATTCTACCAGAAGAAGATGTCCACCATTCAGAACCCAACAATTTGCTACTACGCCTTGTTCCTCGCCAACACACTATTGGGAAGAGGTGATACTGGTTACATGGATAATGCGGATATGGCAATGATCACCAAGGCTCTCTTTCCCACTGCACCGCAAAGCCCCAATCCTGCAGCTCTACTCATCCAGCACTTTCACCACCAAAGCAACAAGACGAAAGGTGATATTCGCATTGGTGGATTGGTAACCCACCTTGCCCATGCCTTAAATATTATACTACCTATTATGCAATCTGTTGACAGTTCCAAACTTATGGACGTCAAGTACTTGACTGCTTGTGGCTTTCTTTGTGTTGTACTACCTATTAGCTTGGTGTTGCCATTGGAGGTATGTGGGTTGTTACTTGGTCATCCATGGCAGTATGATCGCAACGTTACACATGCTGGAAGAGCAAATACATATTCTTTTGTGCATGGTGGCAAACAGCAGACTTTGAAGCCTATGCAGGATGTTGACATAAAGTCTGATGTAGAGCTGGTGGTGCATAAGGAGAAGGTGCGCAAGGCTAAGCCAAAATCTGGGCTAGCTAAGGTGCGGGATGGAGAGCATGATGCACAGTGCGAGAATGTTGATATTGCTTCAGCTATGCCTGTAGATGACAAGCCAGTGGAACTTGTTAGTGATAAGCCAGTTGAAGTGCATCCTCTTATTGCTGAGAGGAAGGATGTTGCAGCATGTGTTTCGAAGGTTGTATGTGTTGACACAGGTGTTCAGACGGAGGATATTTGTGCTCCTGATGTTCCAGTGCATGTGGTGCAGCGGGGTAACAAGAGCAGTTTTGTTAGCACACCTATGAGGCGTTTTGTTGGGACAGTTGTGCGGATGCATAGAGGCAAGGATGGACATGTTTGTCAGTTGTGTGGTCCAGGCATTACTCATCTTATACAGGGTCATGCAAAGAAGGTCCATGTTCAGCAACCACGGGTTCCAACAAGAGTTGAGAAGAAGCAGAAGACGATGGCGCCTAGGTCCAAGCTCGTATGGAGACGCAAGGAGGTGCAGGCGCCGAGGGCTGTATCAAGTCGAGAAGGCCAAGAGGGAGGATGTGGTGAGGAAGGCAAGCAAGACTTGAAGATGGTGAACACGCGTGAAGCGATTGTTCATATCACGCCACCTTTCCAACCTGACCCACAAGCGTTGGGGACAACACTTCTTGAAGGGGGGGTGATGATATGGGCATGAAGGACGAGGTGAAGCCTAATTTCAGGACTCCACCAAGCTAGGTGATGCGGGGCGCATCCCATTGATGATTGGCACGCCAGGACGACCTACGATATGTAATGATAAGTCTAAGGTTGTTTCAAATATTGTTGCTATGTTATTGAGTCTGAGTCCATGTTAGGTTCAAGTCTGTTTTTGTGTTTGGTTTGGGTCTATCCAACCGACTAGTTGCAGGCCTCCTATATAAAGGATCCAGCCACCTAGGGTTTAGGGGAGTTCAGTTGTTTAGTCTAAAAACTATATTGTGCTCCACCGTGTATCATCCCTCCGAGGACGGCGATACCGTTTATCAGATTATTATTGCTGCGAAGGTTCTTGTGTGCATCAAGGATTATCGAGCTGTGGTTTGAGGCGTGGTGATCTTCATCACGTTACTTGCTGGATTCGTTCCTCTTCTTCAGGTGACGTTCATCCGTGTTATTGGAAGGATTGTTATACGTGTTACTCGTTGTGAAAGATCGGGACAAATCTAAAGGATTATCGGCGTGATCCGTATCATCCGAGCATATCAATTTGGTTATCTTGGTGATGCACAAGGTGAGTAGGTCATGTTTCCCTATCCCCATGCCTTCTCGATTGTGGAGAAGGACACTTGGATCCTCACTAAGGACCAAGTGATGGAGATCATGGCTGAACTCTAGCCTAATCAAGAGGAAGATGAAGAAGGAGAGCAGCAGGATGAGGATGAGCAGGAGCATGAGGATGAGCAAGGATACAACCCTACTTGGCAGGGACAGCAGCAGTAGCAAGGGGGAGCCTGGGACCCGTGGCCCATCTAGCCGCAGCATGGGTACAACTACATCCCCTATCAAGAATTACAGCAGCTCAACCAACGCATTGCGGAGATCGACCACATTCTTCAAGGAGTGAATTAAGATGTGAGTGCCTTAACTCACAACTTCAGTCACTTCATGACTCACTTCCCCGACAACTACCAGCAGTATCCTCACCAACCGCTGAATGACGGCAACAACTGAGCCTGGCAATAACCTAAGCTTGGGGAGGTTTAAAAACCTCCAAACCTTGCATTCATATTTTTATTTATTCTTTTGATTTATTTTACTTCTTCAAAATTGCATGTTTACTTTCAATTTGCATCCCTAATACAAAAATACAAAAAAAATAGTTGTAACTTTTATTGTAAGTTTGTTTCTTGTTTCTCTCGGAGATTGCTCAATTTCAGGTGAATTGGCAATATGGAAATGCAGAGGGGGTTCGACTCAAATACGAGAATGAAGCAAGCAAGAGGAGATATCACATTCCTTTCATCACCTTTTCTGCAACCTTAAATTGATCCTACAATTATTTACTCGCTTGCACTGGAGTCACTCCCCACTTAGCTTGTTATCCTATAAATTCTATTCCTTTGCTAGTGTCTCCTTTTTAGCTTTGAAACAATGAGCAATGAACTTGGTTAAAAAAATATTTTCTACATTTTTACAGCAAGAAAAAGCATCCAAAAGATGACTTGAGTCCATGTTGAGGCCAAACAATTTGATTTTAGAACTACTCCATCCCGTTTGAGCTTAATATAAATAGACTCGATAGTACCCTTGAATGAAATTACTTGATAAAATTGATGTTTCAAGGTAGTAGAGATTATGCCACTTCTTTTTCTAATAATTACCGTAAGATATTGCTTTATGCGTGTCATTACAACACTGTCGTGCTCCATGGGGAACTATTAACTCCGCTGGCTAATGAACAATCTAAATGTAGGAAACCACTTGATTTCGGCTATTGAGTTATGTAAACGTCTATAGCAGCAATGCTATGACGGGTAAATTTTTAGTTTCCTCGTGATTTCATGTTCCAAGTGAAGTTATAGTACTCCTCTGACCCATTATTGCTCAACATATTCATTGGCATGGTCACGAGTGCACAACACAATTCCAATTAACATGTTTAAAACAGTGGAATGATTTCTCTATGAAAGAGATGAAGTTTTTGAAAGGCAAAGGAAGGAAAAATGTGCTTTTAGAGTCTTGAATTTTTGACATGGGAATAGATGAGTTGTTCTTAAATTGAATATTTTGGTGCCAACTTGAGAACTCTTAATTGATTAAAGAAACAAGAGCAAAAAGTTTTCATCTCTCAACAAAGAGAGATACCAAAAGAATTTGTCTCACTTTCCTAGCTAAACTTTTGACACTTGCTCGGGCATATGATTTATTTGCTAGCAAGATATACATGGTTACGAAGTGGACTCAGTGTAATCTTGTAAATACTTGTATGATCATGTTTAAGATTGCAGGGATTGTGAAGAAAATAATTTGACACCAATCCAAGCTTGTAAGTTCTTTTATTTTAGTCTCGAATCTCCGCTATTCCTCTTTATTTCCTTGTCACTCGAGGGTGAGCAACATCTAAGCTTGGGGGAGTTGATAGCTATGAGATTCTACAAATTTTTTATGGTTTTTATTGATGGTTTTATCCCGGATTTGATTGTTTTCTAGCTTTACCTAACGCTAATACTTTGGTAGCAAAGAAAACTTGGTTTTTAATGTGTGTTTCAGGTTCTGAACGTCAACAAAAGGTTTTAACTAGAGAAACACAATATTCAGGCAAAAATAAGCAAGTCTCTCTCTGGAAGAAATCGAGGGAAGCGTACAGAGGCTTTAACGAGCAACTATACGGCGGGAACAATTTTTTTGGCCATATAGTTCCTGCCGTATATCTGCCGCCGCCTCTATCTTGTCAAAAGGGACAACTTCCATGAAGAGACCGGGGACGAAAACACAACACAGCAGCCGCCATCCCATCTAGAAGGGAGAAGAAGAGATCCGGAGAAGAAGGGGAAGACGTTCTTCATCTCGCTCCACGATCTTCTAACTCCTAGCCAATACACCCCCATAGCCATTACTTATACTTGAGCGAGAGAGATCTTCACCTTGCAAGACTAGGGTTTGAGATTGTTTATTCCCATCTTGAATTGTGTTGGAATACTTTTCTATTCTTATTGTGGATCTACACAGTAATATCGAGTAGAACTCCCTTTATATAATTATATTGATGATGCTTTTTTCTCTCATGTGTGAGTAAGTTCTGTAGCATCCCAATTGTCTAACAATTGCAATGCTACTAGCCTAGTCTATATATATGCTACTTCCTACATATAATTGTTGCATCATAATTATATCATGCTCATGTCATCATGCCACCTTGCATTTGAGCATCATATAAAACCCTTTTGATTTGGTTCTTCTCTCATATGCATTGTAAATTGTATTTGCCTCTTGATATTGTATTTGGTTATTGATATATTGTTTAAATGCCCAAGTTGAGTTGGGGGCATATCTTTTATTCCACTCCACCACCCTTTCTTTCACCACCTTATAATTCCACCATCCGTTTATCCATGATCTTGTATTTGATTCTCTTTTGGTATTTAATCTAGCTCATGGGAGATAGGATGGATCTACTTCTACAAATTCTTTTGCTTGGCCTTTATTCCACTCATTGGAAATGCATAAGAATAATGCCATATCATCATTATTGTTTTCACAAGGATAATACATGGCATTTATTATCTTGCATGGGCCATGCAACCATCACCATCTTGTGTCCTCCTTTGGTTTTATTTGTTTTTGAGTGGATCATCTTCTCATCTCTCTCTTTCTCTCAATCCTTTCTACCTTGCTTTGTTTCTTGCCTTGTGCCATCAAACCTCATCCACCTCTCTTGTGTAGTGCCATGCAAGACCATCCACATGCCCATCTTTTCTCTCTTGTTCATGCATACCAAAGCCCTCTCTCACCTAGTCTCTCTCTCTCTCTCTTTTCTTTCTCTAACCCTAAACCATCTCCCTACACCCTCTCTCTCTCCCTCCTTTTGCTTGATCTAGTTTGGTCTTGCTTAAAGCCACCACCACATTACCCTCTCTCTCTAATCCTTTCTCCAAAACCTACACCTAATCTAAACCCTACACCTAGTTGCCTCTCTTTCTTCTAACCCTAACCCAACCTCACCCTCTCCTCTCACCATGAGCCTCCCTTGATGGCCCCACCTGCCACCCTCCCTAGCTATCTAACCATCCTGTGTCGAAGCCCTACCCCAACCCTAAAACCCTAACCCGACCCCAGATCCATTCGACACTCCCCTCTCTCTCTCTAGCTCTCTCCCTGCCACAGCAGCCCCACCCGAGCCTACCCCGCCTTGGCCTCGCCTGACCCCACCTGGCCTCCACCTGCCCCTGCCGTCCAACCCGAGCACGTGAGGAGGAAGGAAAAGGTGGCACCCGAGCCACCTTTTATCTACCACCTGCCACAGCTGGTCTCTCCCCTCTCCCTCCTTTTCCTCCTTCCCCACGACTCTCCTGCATCTCCCAGATCTGTCCCGAGCCGTGCCCTTCCCCTCTTCCTCCCCTTCTACCACACATCCACCTCGTCGGCCACCGTCGGTGCCGATCACCAACTCCTCGTATCAGGCGGCGGGCGCGGTGCTCTGGTTGTCGAGGAAGGCCGTGGAGAACCCCTGCATCACCTCAGACACGCTCATGGAGGAGAAGCACCAGGGCCGAAGATCACCGCCGCCACCGACGCCAAACCCTAGAACTCCGGCCGTCTGCATCGTCGCCGATCCCCTGCGTCCCAAGCCGTTCCGCCACCACCGACCCACTCTCGGTGAGCGCCCGAACCTCCCAGACACCTCTGCTAGCCGATCGGTTGCCTGTTCGCGTTGTGCGTTTCGTCGAGCGCTCTCGGTGCGGCGAGCTCACATCGTCGAAGACCGTCCTCTCGTCGCGAGAACCTACCTAGCCGCGCCACAGCAACCTCCCAACAACCCCAAGCCACAGCGGTAGCCGCCACTTGCAGCGAGGTCGCCAGATCGAGCCCCAAGGCCTTAGTTTCGCGTCTTCAGTTTCAGACAAACCTGCAGAAGAAAATACCAGCGTGGCGTTTTCTCAGAAAACCCCCTTCCGTTTTGTTTTCCTCAACCCGCGCTCCTGCCGACCCCACCTGTCTGCCTCTGTGCGGTTTTATAAAAAGGCACCTCTACTTTGCGTTTCTCAACCCGCAGTCCCTGGGTTCGCCGCGTGTCACCGATGCGTCCAACCACTGGCGCGTGGGTCCGCCAAGGCCGGGCGCTAGTCAATCTTTGCCACTAGATTAGCCATGCAGTGATGAAGGTTTTCATAGCGCTTCGCCAAGTCAGCATCGGCCCCACCGTCAGTGACCGTGGCTAGTATGGTCTGAGTAATAAAAGTTTCTCCTGTTGTCTGTTTTAATTAAACCTTTTTCAAATTAATTTAAATTCAAATTCAAATCTGTTTTTAAATAACTTTTAAAATACAATTCCAAATTAAACATGTAATATATGTTTTGAGATCAGAAAAATGTGAGGATTTCAAATATGCCCTTCAAAATAAAGTTTGAACACTTTAAATTTCGAGTTGATCAAAATTACAATAAAATGCCCTTTTTCTTAATTAATTAATAACTTTGGTTTTATAACTCCGAATTTGACAAATGATATGTCTAAAATGATCAGCTCGACGAGAACTTTCTGTTTATGCATTCCATGATCTGAATTGCAGCATGCATCATGTAAATATAAAGTATACAGCAACTTATTTGAGGATAAAAGGTGACTAAAACTCAATAAAAGGCTTTATTCTTGTATTCCACACCTCACCCATGCCATGATATATTATTGCCATGCAAATTGTGCATCATTCATCATGGCATGATTGTTTGCTTGTCGCATTTTATTCATATGCTTGTGCACTTTATTTATGTTGGCCCTTGTTTGTTTGGTTCTTCTTTGAATAGACCTTGAAGCGGGGATATATCAGATACCTGTGAGCACTACCCAGATCCTTCTCTCGCTTCAATCGAGCTGCCAGCAAGCACTACCACATGCTTGCATACATATAGTACCTATTGCCTCTATCTTATTCTTGCATCATTGAGTCGCGATTGCATTAAACTGAATCCGGCATCTTGCATAGCCTTTACTTTTAAACCCCACCGAAGCTTGTTCCTCCATACCATGAGCCATTACTACAGGAGTTGTTTGAGCCATGCGGGTCGTAGAACAGCATGTGTAGGGTATGTGAGTGTCTGATGGATAACGAGGTACCTAAACAACTTAACCTGAGTAGTAATGGGATAACTAATGAAAGTGGCACCGGTGAGCAATATCTGCTATTTGGTTTTTCATGCTCACTTGTGTCCCGTAGGACCCCGAGTACTTGATTCCTGTTCCTTGAATATTCGCGCTATCCACATCCGGGAGGCTTATGAACCCCCCTGAGCCAGAGCTTGATTCATTCTTATTTCTTGGGGCCACGAAGTAGTTTGGGGATTTATTACTATCCTGTACTTATGCCATGCTTCACTGCTTTATTTAAGATTGTGCGAGGAGCACCAGACTGCTTTAGGTAAGCGGAGTGTTTTAGCCATGTCGACAAGCCCACCACACTTCGTTCGTTTACTGACCATTGACGCAAACCTTGAGTCCATCTCGGCCGCCAACTTGCGGGTAGGTTAATGGGGTGGCCCCCTGAAATATTTCTCAATCCTGTGATCGCTTTGTCGTGAATGCCTCGTTGGGTTTTGATTTGGTTTTTCCGAGGTGGATCGAGTGTGTGTTGCTATTTGTGCACCCTCAGGTAAACTTTCTCAAAGCCGTGTCCGCGGTTATGGGCGACTTGGAGCACAGTTCTCGATCATAGACAAGTATAACTAAAGTACCGCTTTTAATTTGACTAAGTACTGACTAGTAAATAGTGCAACACTCATGGAATGGATAATAAACCGCCAACGGATGGGGTTGTTCGTCCGCTTCCTCTGGTGGCGAGAGGAGGATGGATCTGTTAATATTACCGTTATAACTGTTGTTATTAATCCACGGACATCCGTCTATCTTTGGTTAGGCGGATGGTTAGTGAGTATCTATAGAATTGTTAGGGATTATCTTTTGCTGCAATTGCGTCACCCCAGGTTGTGTCCCCTTTAGAGGCATAAAGACTTGCTGAGTACCCCTAGGGTCTCACACGATAAATTGTTTGATTCAGATGAACAGGTATGCTCGCAAGATGGATACTGGGTGGAGGAGACGGACGATATTGGCAACGATCACTTGGTGTAGAGATTCCGGGAACGGGGATCCGTGAGATCTGTGGGCGGGATGTGTTTATTTATGGGGCATCTTATGCCGATTTGCTTCTTATCCGTACTCGGATCTTGTTTTCCTCTTCCGCCTGATACTCTGATGTTTGATGTATGAGGAGACATCCTAAACTATTATATCTATCTAGGATATTTGGATCTTGCCGTATGGCGTTGCAATATTTCTATTTATTTTAGATGGAATGGCTCTGAGGACTGTTGTATGGTGGCTTGCATACATACTCATTTGTGTATGTAGTTGATCCCTTTGCCTACCGATTACGCCGCTCGTTCTTGTCCCGATGTTTGGAGATGGTTAGGACGGCCGAAAGGTCTACCTGTGAGTGGCATTTGGGCCCCACCGTACTATTTTAACCATATCCGGACATCCAGGCTTGTAACTAAGAGCGTAATTCACCGGGGTAGTTACAATTGGTATCAGAGGCATCCCGCCCTTCAGGGTCTCAGCCAAATGGTCGTTGTCAGTCTAGCAAATATTTTTGGTAGCTATGTATACTAGGGAAAAACAAAACGTGAGAGTAGGACTGCTTCCACTTTTCTTCTTACCCACCCACCACCCTTTTCTGGTAAGGAAGTGTAACGTTTTCAATCCTCTTCTTAAAATTCAAACTAGGATTCACGTGTTCGGCTCGTAGTACCATAGAAAGTGTGTGTGTGTGTGTGTGTGTGTGTAATTCCTTGTCTATCTGTTGCATCCAATTTGTTATCACAATCTGCCTTTGGTTATCAACTGTTGGAACATTCCATACTGACGGGCTTTTGAAAACCGGCGCGATCTATCTGACTCCTTCTTAACCGGTGCCATCTTCTTAAGGGTGTTCTTCCTTCCAGCATGCTTTCACAGAATGTGGAGTTGCTAATCTCTACCTGACAAGTGATTTTGCGCATCTATTGGTATTTTAATGCCGAAAAATGCGGAAAAATTTTCTTTGATACATCTGTGTTTCCACACTCCTTTCCAGTCATGTGTGAAACATTATCTATCTCCCTTTTATCAACATGTCCATGCTAACTCATTCTTTTGTCACTGGCGCTTAATCCTGGAGTTTCATTTCATCTCCAATTCTTTTGGGCTAATTACATAACATGTGTCGATCCGATGCTGGTGATTGTAATTTGGTTCTCGGCATAGATATAGGACACTTATCATGAGTGGAATATGGAAAATGCTATCAACACTATCCTCCAAATGGTGACGGTTATCTCCTGTGATTTTGAGTACACCGTGATCATATCTATGCATATTCAAGCATCTTTGGCAATCCGGAGTTTCTCAAGGCACTACGGCGGTCTATCATCTGTCCATCATGCTGCACATCTTTTTGAACTCCATATCTCCAAAATTCTTTTTGAGTCGAGGGAATTGCATCTTTTCGTCTCTGATAGCTTTGCTTAAGGTATGAGCTATCATCGTTTCTTTATCCTAGATCTCTTTATCTTTGTAACCGGTGATCCAATCGACAATGTGAACCAGGTGACATCTCTTTTTCTTCCAAAGGACCAGATAATCTATTCTTCCAGTGCATCTTCTTCAACACGAACCCGTGCTCTTAATATTGATCTTTCTAAGAGCGTTGAGCTCAGGAAGTGTTCGAGCATTTGTTCGTTTCTCTCGCCTTTTGAACTTGTTATTCTGGGAATATCTTGTTAATCCATGGTGGTATATGTTGATAATATGCTTGCCTATTCCATATCAATGGAATAACATGGAAGATCATCTATGTCTCTTTCTCTCAAGCTTCGAGAACACTGCCTGTGTGCAAAGTTCTCAAAGCGTGAATTCTGGCTTCTTGAAGTCACCTATCTCGACCACGTCCTTCTGCTAAATACATTACTTCAACTCTGGAATCAGCAAGTCCATTGTTAATTCCATCCTCCATCTTCAACCAATCTGGAGTTATTCCTTGATGGCAAGTATCATCGTCGTTCCGCTAAAGATTTCCTCAAGACCGCTAAACCTCTCTCAATCTTTTCAAGAACAACATGGAGTTCTTTCACCTCAGTCTCGTCAAGTAATCTCTTCAAACCCTCTCGTTCTATCATCTATGCTCAATCCACCGGAGCCCATGAAGATTTTTCAGATCTTTTGTAATCCTTATGTTCAAGTGGTGCTATCTTTTTCTTTATCTGTGGAATCTTGCAGTTGTCTCCGTGATCTTCCTTCATATCTTTCCGGTGGCTGGTTACTTATGATATGACGACAACATCATCACCCTTATCTATCTATGAATCCGGCGAATCGTTTGCATCTATCCTTGTTTCTAACGAAGTTCCTTGAGTTATTGTCAATACCTTCAGTCTGTTTCGGTAGTTGGGTTGCATGGTTTTCTTATTCATGTGCGGAGTAATGCTTGAAAAGGGATGGAGTAGCTACCATACCACTACTCTTATCATTCGCTCTTGCACATTGAATTGGCAAATTAATGTGATTTCACTCATTCCACGGAAGTTAGAAGTGGCCTTTATCCCTCGATACTTTTACTTACGTCCTTGTTGTTCCGGAGTGCTCTCTCGAAGAAAGTAATCAATAATCTCTTGTTGGTGGTCTGTCTATTCTAGATGGAACAAAATCTACAATTATCTGGTGGAAACATACGCAAACTCTTTTCTGTCCTCGTCATTCTACCGATGCTCGGCATCCCCAAACAAGATGAAAAGAAACTATCTCTCTCTTTGTTTCATCAATTCTTTTTATGTGGTAAAGCCAATTATGGTTGATGCCATTAGCCGCAAATCTATTGCGTTAGCCTCAGGGCTAAAGAAAGCAATAAGTATCTCTACAATAAACTCCAGATCTTCCATATTCTTTGCTTCTCGGGATTCCACCATGATCTAGCTTCACATCCGTCTCTAGAAGTTATATCCGCGCACCTCAATTGCGTGATCCTTTGGGTCTTACCGGCGCAAGAAGAATCTAATCCGACGGTGTCTAACTAAATCTTTCTGTTGATATCAAGGGACTCTATTGTTTGAAGGCAATATTATTTCCGAACTTCATTTCTCAAATCCGAGAGAAGATACGATGCTATTGTCATAGTGGTTCAACACCTCTCCAATCTAGCTCTTTTTCTTCCGGCGAGATAAAGATTCATCCTCTCTCGTATCAGTAAATCTTTAATCTTAACGGTGTGTCTTTCTTTATCCATGATACATCATCTTTTCCTTTTCTTTCACAAGTGGTTCTAGTCTTTTATCATGTTTCTTGAGAAAACCGAAGCTATGTCCATCCTATCCTTCTTGTCTCACGACAATCCTTCAATTCTTCTAACCCGTTGTTTCTCAAGAAAATGCAAGACTCGCAACAAGTGTACCAAGTTTCGCAAGGTGTAATGGTTGCACCACTCTGTTGTTAATCACCTTGGGAACGTGAGGGTCACCTTCGTTCCAAACACCCGCCTCTCCTTGTGTTGTTTTCTTTTTCATAGGAATCTCGGGGTGAGATTCTTGTTTAGTGGGGGAGAGTTGTAGCATCCCAATTGTCTAACAATTGCAATGCTACTAGCCTAGTCTATATATGTGCTACTTCCTACATATAATTGTTGCATCATAATTATATCATGCTCATGTCATCATGCCACCTTGCATTTGAGCATCATATAAAACCCTTTTGATTTGGTTCTTCTCTCATATGCATTGTAAACTGTATTTGCCTCTTGATATTGTATTTGGTTATTGATATATTGTTTAAATGCCCAAGTTGAGTTGGGGGCATATCTTTTATTCCACTCCACCACCCTTTCTTTCACCACCTTATAATTCCACCATCCCATTATCCATGAGCTTGTATTTGATTCTCTTTTGGTATTTAATCTAGCTCATGGGATATAGGATGGATCTACTTCTGCAAATTCTTTTGCTTGGCCTTTATTCCACTCATTGGAAATGCATAAGAATAATGCCATATCATCATTATTGTTTTCACAAGGATAATACATGGCATTTATTATCTTGCATGGGCCATGCAACCATCACCATCTTGTGTCCTCCTTTGGTTTTATTTGTTTTTGAGTGGATCATCTTCTCATCTCTCTCTTTCTCTCAATCCTTTCTACCTTGCTTTGTTTCTTGCCTTGTGCCATCAAACCTCATCCACCTCTCTTGTGTAGTGCCATGCAAGACCATCCCCATGCCCATCTTTTCTCTCTTGTTCATGCATACCAAAGCCCTCTCTCACCTAGTCTCTCTCTCTCTCTTTTCTTTCTCTAACCCTAAACCATCTCCCTACACCCTCTCTCTCTCCCTCCTTTTGCTTGATCTAGTTTGGTCTTGCTTAAAGCCACCACCACATTACCCTCTCTCTCTAATCCTTTCTCCAAAACCTACACCTAATCTAAACCCTACACCTAGTTGCCTCTCTTTCTTCTAACCCTAACCCAACCTCACCCTCTCCTCTCACCATGCCGAGCCTCCCCTTGATGGCCCCACCTGGCCACCCCTCCCTAGCTATCTAACCATCCCAGGTCGAAGCCCTACCCCAACCCTAAAACCCTAACCCGACCCTAGCTCCATGCCACCCTCCTCTCTCTCTCTAGCTCTCTGCCAGCCCCACCCGAGCCTACCCCTCCTTGGCCTCGCCCTGACCCCACCTGGCAGCCTCCACCCTGCCCCTGCCCCTGCCGTCCAACCCGAGCACGTGAGGAGGAGGGAAAAGGTGGCACCCGAGCCACCTTTTTATCTACCCCTGCCACAGCTGGTCTCTCCCCTCTCCCTCCTTTTCCTCCTTCCCCACGCCTCTCCTGCATCTCCCAGATCTGTCCCGAGCCGTGCCCTTCCCCCTCTTCCTCCCCTTCTACCACACATCCACCTCGTCGGCCACCGTCGGTGCCGATCACCAACTCCTCATATCAGGCGGCGGGCGCGGTGCTCTGGTTGTCGAGGAAGGCCGTGGAGAACCCCTGCATCACCCTGTACACGCCGTCGCGGAGGAGAAGCACCAGAGCCGAAGATCACCGCCGCCACCGACGCCAAACCCTAGAACTCCGGCTGTCTGCATCGTCGCCGATCCCCTGTGTCCCAAGCCGTTCCGCCACCACCAACCCACTCTCGGTGAGCGCCCGAACCTCCCAGACACCTCTGCTAGCCGATCGGTTGCCTGCGTTACAGCGCTTCGTCGGCGCGGCGAGCTCACGTCGTCGAAGACCGTCCTCTCGTCGCGAGAACCCACCTAGCCGCGCCACAGCAACCTCCCAACAACCCCCAAGCCACCGCAGCGGTAGCCACCCCCGCGCGCGTGCGCGAGGTCGCCAGATCGAGCCCCGCCGCGCCTAGTTTCGCGTCTTCAGTTTCGTCAGACAAACCCAGGAAGAAAAACAGTACCGCGTGGCGTTTTCTCAGAAAACCCCCTTCCGTTTTGTTTTCCTCAACTCAGCCTCTGCCGAGCCCCACCTGCCCGCCGTGCGGTTTTATAAAAGGCACCTCTTTATGCTTTCAACCCGCAGTCCACGGGTTCGCAGCGTGTCACCGAGGCCCAACCAACTGGCGCCAGGTCCGGCTGGCCGGGTCAAGGTCTTCGCGACTAGATTAGCATGCAGAAGGTTTTCTGCGCGCCGTTTCGCCAAGTCAGCATCGGCCCCACCGTCAGTGACCGTGGCTAGTATGGTCTGAGTAATAAAAGTTTCTCCTGTTGTCTGTTTTAATTAAACCTTTTTCAAATTAATTTAAATTCAAATTCAAATCTGTTTTTAAATAACTTTTAAAATACAATTCCAAATTAAACATGTAATATATGTTTTGAGATCAGAAAAATGTGAGGATTTCAAATATGCCCTTCAAAATAATGTTTGAACACAAATTTCGAGTTGATCAAAATTACAATAAAATGCCCTTTTTCTTAATTAATTAATAACTTTGGTTTTATAACTCCGAATTTGACAAATGATATGTCTAAAATGATCAGCTCGACGAGACCTTTCTGTTTATGCATTCCATGATCTGAATTGCAGCATGCAGCATGTAAATATAAAGTATACAGCAACTTATTTGAGGATAAAAGGTGACTAAAACTCAATAAAAGGCTTTATTCTTGTATTCCACACCTCACCCATGCCATGCTACATTATTGCCATGCAAATTGTGCATCATTCATCATGGCATGATTGTTTGCTTGTCGCATTTTATTCATATGCTTGTGCACTTTATTTCTGTTGGCCCTTGTTTGTTTGGTTCTTCTTCGAATAGACGCCGAGTAGGGGATATATCAGGATACCCAGGAGCACTACCCAGATCCTTCTCTCGCTTCAACTGAGCTGCCAGGCAAGCACTACCACATGCTTGCATACATATAGTACCTATTGCCTCTATCTTATTCTTGCATCATTGAGTCGCGATTGCATTAAACTGAATCCCAAGTACTGCATAGCCTTTACTTTTAAACCCCACCGAAGCTTGTTCCTCCATCCCATGAGCCATTACTACAGGAGTTGTTTGAGCCATGCGGTCGAGAACAGCATGTGTAGGGTATGTGAGTGTCGATGGATAACGAGGTACCTAAACAACTTAACTTTGAGTAGTAATGGGATAACTAATGAAAGTGGCACGTGAGCAATATCTGCTATTTGGTTTTTCATGCTCACTTGTGTCCGTAGGACCCGAGTACTTGATTCCTGTTCCTTGAATATTCGGCTATCCACATCCGAGGCTTATGAACCCCGAGCCGTAGCTTGATTCATTCTTATTTCTTGGGGCCACAAAGTAGTTTGGGGCTTTATTACTATCCTGTACTTATGCCATGCTTCTTTGCTTTATTTAAGATTGTGCGAGGAGCACTGTCTTTGTAGGTAAGAGTATTTTCATGGTATCGACAAGCCCAGTCACACTTTCGGTTCCCATCGTTTACAGCCATTGACGCAAACCTTGAGTCCGTCGAGCCGGCCAACCGTTGCTATGGGTAGCTTAATGGGTGGCCCCTAAAATATTTCTGAATCGTGATCGCTTTGTCGTGAATGCCTCGTTGGGTTTTGATTTGGTTTTTCCGAGGTTGATCGAGTGTGTGTTGCTATTTGTGCACCGCAGGTAAAACTTTCAAAGCCGTGTCCGCATTATGGACGACTTGGAGCACAGTTTCCGATCATAGACAAGTATAACTAAAGTATCGCTTTTAATTTGACTAAGTACGACTAGTAAATAGTGCAACACTCATGGAATGGATAATAAAACGCCAACGGATGGGGTTGTTCGTCCGCTTCCTCGTTGGTAGCGAGGAGGAGGATGGATCATTAATATTACCGTTATAACTGTTGTTATTAATCACGGACATCCGCTATCTTTGGTTAGGCGGATGGTTAGCAGTATCTATAGAATTGTTAGGGATTATCTTTTGCTGCAATTCGTCACCCAGGTTGTGTCCCTTTAGAGGCATAAAGACTTCTGAGTACCCCTAGGGTCTCACACGATAAATTGTTTGATTCAGATGAGCAGTATGCTCGCAAGATGGATCTTTGGGTGGAGGAGACAGACGATGTTGGCAACGATCACTTGGTGTAGAGATTCCTGAACGGGATCCGTGAGATCTGTATGGATGTGTTTATTTATGGGGCATCTTATGCCGATTTGCTTCTTATCCGTACTCGGATCTTGTTTTCCGCTTCCGCCTGATACTCTGATGTTTGATGTATGAGGAGACATCCTAAACTATTATATCTATCTAGGATATTTGGATCTTGCCGTATGGTGTTGCAATATTTCTATTTCTTTTAGATGGAATGGCTCTGAGGACTGTTGTATGGTGGCTTGCATACATACTCATTTGTTTATGTCGTTGATCCTTCACTTTGCCGATTCGCTTCGTTCTTGTCCCGATGTTTGGAGATGGTTAGGACGGCTGAAAGGTCTACCTGTGAGTGGCATTTGGGCCCCACCGTACTATTTTAACCATATCCGGACATCCAGGCTTGTAACTAAGAGCGTAATTCACCGGGGTAGTTACAAGTTCCTTGGCTATGGGAGATGTAATGGATTGGTGAGATGTGATGTGCCTTTATATATTTTCCATTAGTTTGTGATCTATTCTAATTACTATATTATGTGTGCTTGACTATCTGTGGGATGCCTAATGCTTGTTGTCTAATTAAGGGCCCAGACAACATGATGCTCTATTCTACATAGATAGGATCTTGTTCGCTAGTAGACCGACGACCCCCAAGTGACACGGGGATATGATATGGGGTGGCCCGATCTTCTCAGCAAGCACTTGTCGATGATGATGGTGGATGATAGATAACTAGCATGTAGCTATGATATCTCCTGCTCGAACCCTGATGCCGATGCAACAGCTCTCGAACCCTATGGGATATTCACAACACCACGCTCTTGCGCACGTAGCCGTCGACCACGAATGGTAGTTTGAAATCTACTGATTCCCAGTGGAACAACAGATCACACTCAATTGCAGCAAGTAATTCGATCACAAGTAATTTCAGAGGTTCTAATAAGAATCAACTCTAAAATATTTTACCATGGTCTAAACCCTAACTAGTGGTCCGCCCAGCTATTTAAGAATCTAGGGGGCGGCGGCCTAAGGTGGGAAACCGAGTTGGTCCCACCCAACTAAAGGTACAAACTGACCCAATAAGGGTTCGGGCTAGGTCTCTGCCGTGGCAGACTTCGGCTCGGTTTGGTTGTCGCGGCAGCCTGCCGTGGCAGCCAAACGGGCTGATTCTGTGTCGCGGGAGCCTGCCATGGCAGAGAAAGGTGGTGTTTCACTGCCGCAGCAGAGGTCTTCCACCATGTGTTGATCTTCAGCCTTGTGTGCTCCTTGCGCTTCCTCCCTCTCCTCCCTCTCGCATTCTTCATTGATCAACACGCCATGCTCCATATGCTTCAGCTCCTCGCTCCGTGCTACGCCTTCTTCTCCCATGTACCCGATCATACAATAATTCAAAGACTTAGGCAGTATAAAATTCTCATTAACTAAAACATCAAGTTCATTAAGAAACAAGTTCACCTGTTGTTCTAGTAGCTTAGCACGAGCTCTTGTAATTGGTCCAATCCTTATCTCATTGGATTGATCTTTCTTTGCAGCAGCTAGAACATCATCAGTAGTGATTGGGGTAGGTGTAATTGTAGGGATGTCCCCATCATCTCCCCCCCCCTTCAAAAGGCGTTGACCTCGATGCTCCAAGGTCTTCTCCATCATATGGTGATAAATCAGCAACGTTGAAGCTATTGCTAACTCCACCAAACTCCTCAATAGGTATATCAATCGAGTAGGCATTATCATTAATCTTGGCTAACACCTTGTAAGGACAAGCACCACGTGGCTTCAATTTTGACTTCCGAAGTAGTGGAAACCTATCCTTGAGTAGATGCACCCATACCATGTCGCCAGGCTTGAACAACACTTCCTTCCTTGTTTGATTCCTTGCAGCAACAATGTTCTTGCCTTTCTTCTCAATAGCCTCTCGAGTCTTCTCATGAATCTTCTTCACATATTCAGCATGTTTTGATGCCTCCATATGAACTCTCGCATGCAATGGCAAAGGCAACAAATCAAGTGGCGTCAATGGCTTGAAGCCATACACCACCTCAAAAGGACAAAGCTGAGTAGTCGAATTCATAGCCCTGTTGTATGCAAACTCAACATGTGGCAAACACTCTTCCCACTCCCGCAGATTCTTCTTTATCAAAGTCCTCAGCAACTGTGACAATGTTCGATTCACCACCTCCGTTTGACCATCTGTTTGGGGATGACATGTAGTACTAAATAGCAGCTTCATTCCTAGCTTCCCCCATAAGGTCTTCCAAAAGTAGCTCATGGACTTCACATCACGGTCAGAAACAATTTTCGTGGGTACTCACGATGTCCCTGAAAAACAGGTTAGAAACATGCGACGCATCATCGCTTTTGTGGCAGGCAATAAAATGAGCCATCTTAGAGAACCTATCCACTACCACAAATATAGAATCATGACCTCTCTGAGTTTTAGGTAGACCTAGCACAAAATCCATACTAATGTCTTCCCATGGTGTAGTAGATGCAGAGAGAGGTGTATACAAACCATGAGGCAGCAGCTTGGATTTTGACTTGTGACATGTAACACAACGGCTCACAAATCTGTAGACATCACGCCTCATCTTGGGCCAATCAAAATGATCAGCGAGCATGAGCAATGTCTTCTCACGCCCAAAGTGACCCATCAAACCACCAGCATGTGATTCTTGCACTAAGAACAAACGCAACGAAGATTCTAGAATACATAGTTTGTTAGCTCGAAACAAATATCTATCATGTATATGATACTTATCCCATGTGTTTCTAAGAGCACACAAACGATATGGTTCAGCAAAATCGTAGTCAGTTGCATAAAGTGCACAAATACTTTCTAATCTAGGAATTTTAACATCAAGATTGGTTAATAGCATGTTTTTCTAGACAAAGCATCAGCAACTACATTCTCCTTTCCCTTCTTATACTTAATGATGTAAGGAAAAGATTCAATAAAATCAACCCATTTAGCTAATCTTCTATGCAAGTTTGATTGAGCCTTCAAATACTTCAATGCTTCATGATCAGAATGTATGATAAATTCTTTTGGCCACAAATAATGTTGCCAAACTTCAAGTACTCTAACAAGTGCATACAATTCTTTATCATAAATAGGATAATTCAATCTAGCACCAGTAAGTTTCTCAGAAAAATATGTTATAGGGCGACCCTTGATGAGGACATCCGTACAGTTACACCTACCCCAATTGCTAATGATGATGTTCCAATTGCTACAAAGAAAGATCAATCCAATGAGATAAGGATTGGACCAATTACAAGAGCTCGTGCTAAGTTACTAGAACAATAGGTGAACTTGTTTCTTAATGAACCTGGTGTTTGAATTAATGACAATTTTATACTATCTAAGTCTTTGAATTATTGTATGATCAGGTACTTAGAAGAAGAAAGCATAGCACGGAGCGAAGAGCTAATGGAACATGGCGTGTTGATCAATGAAGAATGCACGAGGGAGGAGAGGGAGGAAGCACAAGGAGTTGTCCAAGACGAAGATCAACCAAAGGAGCAAGTTCTTCGCATGACAGGAGAAAAGCACTGTTCTACTACGGTGAGGTCACAAGTGCAGAGACAATGATCGAAACTTCCGCCACAGAGTCATCTGGCTGAACCCACTATGGGTCGGTTTGTATTGTAGTTGGGTGGGACCAACTCGGGTCACCCCCTTAGCCTCCGCACCCCCAGACTCATAAATAGATGCGGCGCCACACAAGTTAGGTTTAGACCACGTTAAAATTATTTTGGAGTTGTTTCTTTTATAGAACCTCTAGAATTACCCTGTGATCGAATTCTACCAATTGCAATTGAGTGTGATTTGTTGTTCCACTAGGAATTAGTAGATTGCATACTACCGTTCGTGGTCAACGGCTGCGTCCGCAAGAGTGTGGTGTTGTGAATATCCTACAAGGTACGAGAGCTATTGCATTGGCACCAGGGTTCGAGCGGGAGAGATCATAGCTACGCACTAGTTATCTATCATCCACCATCATCATCGACGAAACTTGCTGAGAAGATCGGGCCACCCCATATTATCTTGGTATCAGATTTCCTCGTTGCCTCACTAAGCAATCCACAATCCATCCATAGATTAGAGAGTGTTTTTCGTCCTATACAGAAAAAGCCCCACGAAAAGAGTTGTCATAGACTAGATTGCATCGTATTCAAGTAATAGTTATTGGTCGTGTTCATCCTTTTATTTAGATCTAGATTTATTTCATCGTTTTTCTTCTTGTTCTAGTAGAAGCCACCATCTTTTTCCGCCGCCATAGACAGATCCGATCTTAGCTAGAGTCATGGTCAAATTCCCTTGCCCGAGTCGGTTTGATTAAAAAAAATTCCTACCGATCTCTACCGCAGCACGGATTCGGCCTGTTTCTCTGCCGCGACACCGTGTCTGCCTCGGATTAGATCTCTGCTGTGGCATGATTTCTTCTGCCGCGTGCCATTTTCCTGCCGCCGCTCTGCCGCGGCATGATTTTTGCGTGTTTTTTGTCGCGCGTTTGTGCTCTGCCGCTGCTCTGCCACGACAGGAATTTGCCCCGTTTCTCTGCCACGGCAGGAATTCTTTCTGCCGCGACACAAGTTTGATCAGTTTTTCTGCCATGGTAGGAATTTTACAAAGTGTAACAAAAATTGCACTTTTCCTTAACCTTAGCCACAACCATTCTATTACATAGGTGTAGAACTTCCACATTGAGACTAGTTTCCGCTCCTACATGCTGCTCTTAGGATTTTGGTGTTGTGCCTTGTAATTTGGCCGTGTGTGATATATATTAAAAAGAGAGAAAAAGCAAACTAGCAAAATAAAAAAGAAAAAAGAGCTATTCAAAAGAAAAGAAAAATAGTGAAAAAAGAGAATTTGAGCAAGAGGCCTAGTGATATCTTTGTGCACCGGTAGATTGAGAAATCTTGTGCATGTTTACTTTGAGCTTTGCTAGTGTCTCTCGAGAGTAGTGCAACACCCTTCATAGTTGCATTGCCACTTTTTTCTCCACGTGTGTGTTTCTTGGGTTTTTGTACGATCAGCACTAGGACTTGTTTGTGGTGTAGATAGCATACCATACCTATAGCTCCACCATAATAACCTGTGTGCCCTGCGATCGTTCTCTATACCTTCGATATTCACTTCATAACTTCAGTGCATTAGTCTTTGATTACGTGTGATAAAGCATCTCTATTCACTTTGGAACGATAAGATCTACTTTCTTGTCAGTTGTGAGTGAGTTGTGAGAGTTTCCACCATACAGATTTTGATTTTTGCACTAACCTACTAATCATGTCTTTGAGTGATGATGAAGTTGTGTCACGGAAAAAGCAGCTTGAGGAGCTTGTTAATTGGCGCGAGTTTGTTGATGGGAACATCAAGGATATGCAAGATGTAGTGGAGCACAATACTGGGGCAATCAATAATATTCAGACTCAACTAACAACCATGACTGTCAACTTTGCCACCTTGCAGTGTTCAATTGAGGCTATTCAAGTGACAATTCAGCAAGGACACGCACCACACCATGATGATGCATTTGAGGATTTTGATGAGGGTAGTGTAGCTGATGCTGCCCCACATCATGGCAGGGGACGTGCCATTCCCCCTGCATCTGCTGCTGCTCCTCCTTATGCCCGTGATTATGCTCCATTGGGACGTGCTCAGCATGTTCCAAATCAAGCTGATGATGGTTTGGGTAAGCCCAAGTTTTCAATTCCCTCTTTTAGTGGCTCACTTGATCCTAAGGATTATCTTACTTGGGAATTGAAGATTGAGAAGTTCTAGCGTTTGTTTGATTATCCAGAAGACAAGAAGGTCAAGCTTGCAGCGTCAGAATTTGATGGATATGCTTTGCGTTGGTGGGATGCTATTGTGCAGAATAGAAGGAACAACAATCAACTTCCTGTGATGGATTGGCGTGAGATGAAGAGCATTATGACGGATCGTTTTGTCCCCACCAATTACTTGCGATCAGTGTTTGACAAGCTTACACAGTTGAGGCAAGGGACAATGACAGTTGATGAGTATTACATGGAGATGGAGATGCTTATGCAACACGCGAATGTTCGTGAATCCCGTGAGATGACAATGCAGCGTTTCCTCAACAATTTGAAGCTTCAAATCAAGAGCATTCTGTGTTATCACAAGTACGAGCTGCTGCACCATGCTAGAGAGGTCGAGTCCCAGCTTCCGGAGGAGGAAAAGTCACGTGCACGTTTTCCATCTTCCAGCCGTTTTTTGGCCAGATCCACGCCTCCTACTATGGCACCACCTGCAATGAGTACGCCTACACCATCGGCCAAACCAGCAAGTCCATCTTCGTTTGGTTCTAATGCTCGGAAGCCCGCTGCTCCTGCTGCTAGTACGGGTTCCAATATGTCGACTGCACGTACTCGCAATGTGGTGTGCCATACTTGTGGAGGTAAGGACACTACAAGAAGGATTGTCCAAACAGCAAGGTGATGTTTGTTAATGAACAAGGTGAAGTCGAGAGTGGAGATGAAGCTGATGACGATGATGCTTATGATGGCGAGGATGGTGTCGATGCTTATCCTGAGCATGCACCAACTATCGGCGTATCTTCACGTATACTTAGTGTCCAACCTATTGATGATTCTCAGCGTTGCAACTTGTTCCAAACAAGAGCTTTAGTTGGACCTAACAAAGCTTGCAAGGTCATTATTGGTGGAGGTAGCTGTAGAAATCTTGCAAGTAAGGAATTATGTGCCAAGCTGAATTTGACATATTTGCCTCATCCGAAGCCATACTACATACAATGGTTGAGCAACAATGGTGAGATGAAGGTAAATCATATGGTACGTGTGAATTTTCAAATAGGGTCATACAAAGATTCTGTTGACTTTGACGTGGTTCCTATAATAGTTTGCCATCTTTTATTGGGTCGACCTTGGCTTTATGATCGCCATGTGCAACACAATGACTGAGCCAATACATATCACTTGGAATTCAAAGGAAAGAAGATTACTATGCAGCTAATGACACCAGAAGACATTGTGAATGATTCTCGCCAGAAGATAGAGGTGAATTTGAAGGAAGATCCTATAGCTCGGCGAGATTGTGTGACAGCTGTTCCTGATGTAATCGATCCTAAATTGAGTGATATAATGAAAAGTGAGAGAGTACCTAATCTATTGATATTATCCACCAAGGAAGATATGAGATAATTTCGTGATGATCCTACAGCCATGCCACTTGTGCTCATGTATAAGGGCGAGGTATTGGTTTCTAACGACATGACCCCTGTTTCTCTTGGTGTCTCTTCTGTTGTGCGGGATTTTGGGGATGTGTTTCCAGAAGATGTACCCGTAGGTTTGCCTCCATTGCGTGGTATTGAACACCAAATTGACTTGATCCCTTGCGCCACACTTCCCAACCGTGCACCCTACAGGACCAATCCCGAAGAAACTAAGGAGATCTGTATAAGTACAAGCGTTGCTGGATAAAGGATACATTCGTGTTTCTCTTAGCCCTTGTGTTGTTCCTGTTATTTTAGTGCCTAAGAAAGATGGTACATGGCGCATGTGTGTAGATTGTAGAGTGATTAATAACATCACTATTCGGTATCGTCATCCTATTCTACGCTTAGAGGATATGCTAGATGAATTGAGTGGTGTTGTTGTTTTCTCTAAGATTGACTTGCATAGTGGTTATCATCAAATTAGGATGAAACAAGGGGATGAGTGGGAAAATGCTTTCAAAATGAAATTTGGTTTGTATGAGTGGTTAGTTATGCCATTTGGTCTTACTAATGCACCTAGTACATTCATGCGACTGATGAATCATGTTTTGAGAAATTTCATTGGTCGTTTTGTAGTTGTTTACTTTGATGATATACTTATCTAAAGCCACAACGAAACTGAACATTGTAATCATATTGGACAAGTTTTGCAAGTGTTGCGTGATAATAAATTGTATGCTAATCTTGAGAAGTGCACATTTGCAAAAGATAAGGTCATATTTTTGGGATTTGTTGTATCTAAGAATGGGGTAGAGGTAGATCAATCTAAAATTGAATCAATTCATAATTGGCCTAATCCCATGAATGTATGTCAAGTGTGTAGTTTCCATGGCTTAGCTAGTTTCTATAGGCGCTTTGTGAAAGATTTTAGCACCATTGCTGCACCTTTGAATGATTTGACAAAGAAAGGTGTTCCTTTTGTATGGGGCGCGGCCCAAGATATTGCTTTTGATACATTGAAACGTTTGCTTACTTCTGCACCATTACTTGCATTACCTGATTTATCAAAGCAATTTGAAGTTGAATGTGATGCTAGTAGTATAGGCATTAGTGGCATTTTGATGCAAGAGGATCGCCCTATAGCATATTTTTCTGAGAAACTAACTGGTGCTCGTTTGAATTATCCTATCTCTGATAAAGAATTGTATGCACTTGTTAGAGTACTTGAAGTTTGGCAACATTATTTGTGGCCAAAGGAATTTATTGTACATTCTGATCATGAAGCATTGAAATACTTGAAAGCTCAATCAAACTTGCATAGAAGATTAGCTAAATGGGTTGAGTTTATTGAATCTTTTCCTTACATCATTAAATATAAGAAGGGAAAAGAGAATGTTGTTGTTGATGCTTTATCTAGGAAGAACATGCTATCAACCAATCTTGATGTTAAAATTCCAGGATTAGAAGCTATTTGTGCACTTTATGCAACTGATCATGATTTTGCTGAACCATGTCGTTTGTGTGCTCTTACAAACACATGGGATAAGTATCATATACATGATGGCTATTTGTTTCGAGAACAAACTATGTATTCCAGAATCGTTGTTGCGTTTGTTTTTAGTGCAGGAATCACATGTTGGTGGTTTAATGGGTCACTTTGGGCGTGAGAAGACGTTACGCATGCTTGCTGATCATTTTTATTGGCCCAAGATGAGGCGTGATGTGTACAGATTTGTGAGCCGATGTATTACATGCCACAAGTTGAAATCCAAGTTGAAGCCTCACGGTTTGTATACACCTCTCTCTGCACCTACTACTCCATGGGAAGACATTAGTATGGATTTTTTGCTAGGTCTACCTAAAACTTAGAGAGGTCATGATTCAATTTTTGTGGTAGTGGATAGGTTCTCTAAAATGGCTCATTTTATTGCCTGCCATAAAAGCAACGATGCGTCGCATGTTGCTAACCTGTTTTTCAGGGACATCGTGAGATTACATGGAGTACCTAAGACGATTGTTTCTGACCGTGATGTGAAGTTCATGAGCTACTTTTGGAAGACCTTATGGTGGAAGCTAGGAACAAAGCTGCTATTCAGTACTTCATGTCATCCCCAAACAGATGGTGAAATGGAGGTGGTGAATCGAACATTGTCACAGCTGCTAAGGACTATGATAAAAAAGAATCTGCGTGAGTGGGAAGAGTGTTTGCCACATGTTGAGTTTGCCTACAACAGGGTTGTGCATTCCACTACTCAGCTTTGTCCTTTTGAGGTCGTGTACGGTTTCAAGACATTGACGCCACTTGATATGTTGCCTTTTCCATTACATGAGAGAGTTGATATGGAGGCATCAAAACGTGCTGATTATGTGAAGAAAATTCATGAGAAGACTAGAGATGCTATTGAGAAGAAAGGCAAGAACATTTTTGCTGCAAGGAATCAAGCAAGAAAGGAAGTGTTGTTCAAGCCTGGAGACATGGTTTGGGTGCATCTACGCAAGGACAGATTTCCACTACTTCGCAAGTCCAAGTTGAAGCCACGTGGTGCTAGTCCTTACAAGGTGTTAGCCAAAATTAATGATAATGCCTATTCGGTTGATATACCTATTGAGGAGTTTGGTGGAGTTAGCAACAGCTTCAACGTTGCTGATTTGTCACCATATGCTAGAGAAGACCTTGGAGCGTCGAGGTCGACGCCTTTTGAAGGGGGAGATGATGAGGACATCCCTACAGTTACACCTACCCCAATTGCTAATGATTATGTTCCAATTGCTACAAAGAAAGATCAATCCAATGAGATAATGATTGGACCAATTACAAGAGCTCGTGCTAAGCTACTAGAACAACATGTGAACTTGTTTCTTAATGAACCTGGTGTTTTAATTAATGAGAATGTTATACTACCTAAGTCTTTGAATTATTGTATGATTAGGTACTTAGGAGAAGAAGGTGTAGCACGAAGCGAGGAGCTAATGGAACATGGCGTGTTGATCAATAAAGAATGCACGAGGGAGGAGAGGGAGGAAGTGCAAGGAGCTGTCCAAGACGAAGATCAACCAAAGGAGTGAGTTCTCTGCCGCGGCAGAGAAAAGCACCTGTTCTCTGCCATGGCAGGCTGCCGCGGCAAAGAAAGCGACTGAAACTCTGCCACGGCAGAGTCATGTGGCCGAACCCACGATGGGTCGGTTTGTATCGTAGTTGGGTAGGGACAACTCGGGTCACCCCCTTAGCCGCCGCACCCCCAGACTCATAAATAGATGGGGCACCACACAAGTTAGGTTTAGACCATGTTAAAATTATTTTGGAGTTGTTTCTTTTATAGAACCTCTGGAATTGCCCTGTGATCAAATCTACCAATTGCAATTGAGTGTGATCTGTTGTTCCACTGGGAATTAGTAGATTGCATACTACCATTCATGGTCGACGGCTGCGTGCGCAAGAGTGTGGTGTTGTGAATATCCTACAAGGTTCGAGAGCTGTTGCATTGGCATCAGGGTTCGAGCGGGAGAGATCACAGCTACGCACTAGTTATCTATCATCCACCATCATCATCGACGAAAGCTTGCTGAGAAGATCGGGCCACCCCATATCAACCCTCTTGCATCAAAACGCCACCAATACCTATACCACTAGCATCACATTCAACTTCAAATTGCTTCGAAAAATCAGGTAATGCAAGTAATGGTGCAGAAGTAAGCAAACATTTCAATGTATCAAAAGCAATATCTTGGGACGCACCCCATACAAATGGCACACCTTTCGTAGTCAAGCCATTCAATGGTGTAGCAATAGTGCTAAAATCCTTCACAAAGCGCCTATAGAAACCAGCTAAGCCATGGAAACTACGCACTTGACTCGCATTCATGGGAATAGGCCAATTCTGAATTGATTCAATTTTAGATTCATCTACCTCTACCCCATGCTTAGATACAACAAATCCCAGAAATATGACCTTTTCTTTTGCAAATGTGCACTTCTCAAGATTAGCATACAATTTATTATCACGCAACACTTGCAAAAGTTGTCGAATAAGACTACAATGTTCAGTTTCATTGTGGCTATAGATAAGTATATCATCAAAATAAACAACCACAAATTGACCAATAAATTCTCTCAAAACATGATTCATTAATCCCATGAATGTACTAGGTGCATTAGTAAGGCCAAACGGCTTAACCAACCACTCATAAAAACCAAATTTTGTTTTGAAAGAAGTCTTCCATTCATCCCCTTCTTTCATCCTAATTTGATGATAACCACTACGCAAATCAATCTTAGAGAAAATAGCAGCACCACTCAATTCATCTAGCATATCCTCTAAGCGTGGAATAGGATGACGATACCGAATAGTGATGTTATTAATAGCTCTACAATCTACACACATGCGCCATGTACGATCTTTCTTAGGCACTAAAATAACAGGAACAACACAAGGGCTAAGAGAAACATGAATGTACCCTTTATCCAGCAACGCGTGTAATTGTTTCTGTATCTCCTTTGTTTCTTCGGGGTTAGTCCTGTAGGGTGCATGGTTTGGTAATGTGGTGTCAGGGATCAAGTCAATTTGATGCTCAATGCCATGCAATGGAGGCAATCCTGCTGGTACATCTTATGGAAACACATCACCAAAATCCTGCAAAACAGTAGATACACCAAGATAAATAGGGGTCATGTTCTTAGAAACCAATACCTTGCCCTTATACATGAGCATATGGCATGGCTATAGGATCCGCACGAAATTCTCTCATATCTTCCTTGGTGGCTAATATCACTAGACTAGACACTGTCTCACTTTTCATTATATCACTCTTTTTGGGCTCTATTACATCATGCACAGCTGCAACACTATCTCGCCTATCTATAGGTGCTTCCTTCAAATTCACTTCTATCTTTTGTCGAGACTCATTCACATTCAGTTGCCGTGTCATTGGCTGCAAATTAATCTTCTTGCCCTTGAAATCCAAGTGATAAGTATTGGCACGGCCATTGTGTTGCACATGGCGATCATACAGCCAAGGCCGACCCAATAATAGATGGCAAACAGTCATAGGAACCACATCAAAATCAATAGAATCCTTCTATGGCCCTATTTCAAAATTAACACATACCATATGGTTTACCTTCATCTCACCATTGTCACTCAACCATTGTATATTATATGGCTTGGGATGAGGTAAATAAGTCAAATTCAGCTTGGCACATAACTCCTTACTTGCAAGATTTCTGCAGCTACCTCCATCAATGATTACCTTGCAAGCTTTGTGAGGGCCAATGAGTGTTTGGTTTGAAACAAGTTGCAGTGCTGAGAGTCAACAATAGGTTGCACACTAAGTATACGTGGAGGGACCACTATGGTAGGCGCATGCTTAGGGAAGGCATCCAAACCATCCTCGCTGTCATAACCATTGTCACCATGAGGATCAACATCATCTCCACTCTCATACTCTCCTTGTTCATTGACAAACATCACCTTGCTGTTTGGACAATCCCTCTTGTAGTGTCCTCTACCTCCACAAGTATGGTACTCCACATCGCGCGTATGTGCAGTTGAAATATTGGAACCCGAGCTAGCAGCAGGAGCAGCGGGAACCATAAGAAGAAGTGGGAGCAGGCTTGGCCGATGGTGCAGTGGGGAAAGCAGCCGCTATAGGTGGCGTCATAGGCGACGGTGTAGACCTGGCCGAAAATCTGCTGGTAGACAGGAACCTCGCACGTGCTTTAGCTTCTTCGGCTAATTGTGACTCGGCCTCTCTAGCATGATGCAATAGTTCATTCATAGTCTCGTACTTGTGATGATGAATAATGCTGTTGATTAGCAGCTTCAAATTGTTGAGAAATCACTACATAGTCATCTCAAGAGATTCACGAACTCTAGCACGTTGCATAAGCATCTCCATCTCCATGTAGTACTCATCAACTGACATGGTTCCATGCCTCAATTGTGTCAACTTGTCAAAAACTAATCGCAAGTAGTTGGTGTGTACAAAATGATCCTTCATAATGCGCTTCATCTCGCGCCAATTCATCACAAGAAGTTCATTGTCCTCCCTTCTATTTTGCACAATAGCATCCCACCAACGCAAAGCATATCCATAAAATTCTGACGCTGCAAGCTTGACCTTCTTCTCTTCTGTATAGTCATACAAATGCCAGAGCTTCTCTATCTTCAATTCCCATGTGAGGTAATCTTTAGAATCAAGTGAACCATCAAACTTGGGAATCAAGAATTTTGGCTTGCCCAAACCATCATTGGCAGCTTGGTTCGGAACACGTTGAGCATGCCCAATAGGAGCAAAACCGCGTGCATAAGCAGCTGCAGTAGCAGGCGCATGTGCAGGGGGATTGGCACGTCCCCTGCCATGAGGTGGGGCAGCACCAGCCGCAATACCTTCATCCCTGTCATCAAAAACATCATTAGGTGGGTGTTCCTGGCGTTGTTGAATTGCTACTGTTAAGGCATCAATGGAACGCTGCAAAGTTGTGACATTGGTATTGAGTGATGTCACTTGTGTTTGAATGTTAGTGTCCGCCCCTACAATCTGGTCCAATGCCACTTGCACGTCCTGTATATTCTTGTCAATGGCATCTGTTGCGTGAGTAAACTCACGTGTCAAGTGAGATTTCAACGTCTCATATTCGCCCCAAGTAACAAGTTCCTCATCCTTCTTTTTCTGCGACACAACATCATCATCACTAAGAGACATGATTAGTAGGTTAGTGCAAAAATCAAAAACTGCTTGGTGGAACACTCACAACTCATTCACAACTGACAATAAAGCATATCTTACCGTTCCAAAGTGAATAGAGATGCTTTACCAAACGAAATCAAAGACTTATGCACTGATGTGATGAAGTGAATATCAAGGGTATGGAGAATGATCACAGGGCACACATGTTATTTATGGTGGAGCTATAGGTATGGAATCCTAAGTACATCGCAAACAAGTCCTAGTGTTGATCATACAAAACCCAAGAAACACACATGTGGAGATAAACGTGGCAATGCAACTATGAAGGGTGTTGCACTACGCTGGAGAGACACTAACAAAGCTCAAAGTAAACAGGCACAAGATTGCTCAATCTACCGGTGCACAAAGAGATCACTAGGCCTCTTGCTCAATTCTCCATTTCTTTTTCTTTTTTATTTTGTATAGTTTCTTCCTCTTTTTTCTTTTTTTTCTTTTTCTATATTCTCTTTCTCTCTTTTTTTAATATGAATCGCGGCCAATTTATAATGCAAAGCACCAAAACCCTACGAGCAGCCTGTAAGAGTGGAAACTAGTCTCAATGGGTAAGTTCCTACACTTATGAATAGAATGGCTATAGCTAAAGTTCTGGAAAATTGCAAATTTTTTTAAAAAATTATATGGTTCTGTTGTGGCAGAAAAACAGCTCAAAACTGTGCCGTGGCAGAGATCCTGTACCGCGGCAGAGAAACATCAGCAAAACGTGCCGCGGCAGACAGGCGGCAAAGCTCGGGCGCGCGGCAGAAAAAATGCACAAAATCGTGTCGCGGCAGGAGTCCGAACCGGGGCAGACAAGGACCCGCGGCAGGGAAACAAGTTGTTTCCGTGCCGCGGCAGAGTCGGTATGGACCAATTTTTTTTGTCAAAACCGACTCGGCCAAGAGTAGCAACCAAGGACTCTTTGTATGGATCGGATCTAGGCTTATGGCAGCGGAAATTTATGGTGGATTCGATTAGAGAATACTAGAAAGCTAAAACAAATCTATGAAGAACAGATCTAGATCTAGACTAATAGAGGAAAACGACCAGCAACTAGTACTCGAAAACAATGTAATCTAGGCTATGGCAATTCCTTTTATGAGGCTTTTTCTGTATAGGACGAAAAACACGAACTAATCTATGGATGGATTGTGGATTGCTCACCGAGTCAACGAGGAAATCTAATACCAAGATGATATGGGGTGGCCCGATCTTCTCAGCATGCACTTGTCGATGATGATAGTGGATAATAGATAACTAGCGTGTAGCTATGATCTCTCCCGCTTGAACCCTGATGCTGATGTAACAGCTCTCAAACCCTGTGGGATATTCACAATACCACGCTCTTGCTGTGGCGCCCCGCAAAAACCACTACTAGAAAATCGCTGTGTTTTTGTGCATTGCATCATCATGACCGCATGCTCATGTCATCATGCCACATTGCATTTGAGCATCGTCGTCATCTTGCATGGTTTGTTTAAAAACTATTTTCCAAAAAGCCTGGTTTTGTTTCCAAATGCCCCGTCTTTATTTCAAATTAAAACCCGGATCTCCGGATTATTTTGCTTCGTCTAAAAACAGATTCTAAAAGCCTTGTTGTGTTAAATAAAAACAATTATATTATTTTTAGGGGGCAGCCGAACCGGGCCGAACCGACCCAGCCGGCCACTCCCAGTAAACAAAACTAGACCCTAGACACCCTAACCCCACCTACCTACTCCCTCTCTCTCTCTCTCCCGGCCCCACCTGGCCACCTGCCGCCACCCCCACACACCGCATGCACCATCCAGCCCCGCCGCCAGCCTTCCTCCACCCTCCACCTCACCCTGTCCAATCCCAGCCCGCCACCTCACCTTCTGGCCCCACCCCTGTCTCCCATCCACACACACAGCTAACTCAACACACGCAAGACCTTTCAACAGCAGCAGAAGGTAACACCAGCGCAGCAGCATGCACACACGCCACCTGCTTTGTCACGCCCGGTTCCTGGCCCACCCCGCTCTCCTTCCCGCCCTCTTTTTCCGCTGCCGGTCCCACCACCTGCCCAAATCCTGCTACCCAGACGCTACCCCGCGCCTACCACCTGACTGACCCATGCCCCTCGCGACCGACACGCGCACACAGCGCACGCGAGCCCGGCCCCACCTTCCTCATCCCCCGCTCGCTCCTCTCGATCCATCCCCATCCCGAGCCGCGCCCCACCTGCCCCCGCTGACCACGTTCCTCTCCCCTGCTCGACCACATCGCCCCACCTCCTCTCACCTCGTGCTCCGCCGCCGCTAGGAGGCTGCTTCCATCGATCCCCGTCCTCAATCGATCCCCGTACCCCTTGCCACGTCGACCTCGCGGTTCCCCATCGTCCCCGACCCGCGCGTGGCTGCCTCGCCGCCAAGCACTGGAGCCCGAGACCGCTGCCACCAGAGTCTCCTCCGGCCTCCCTCGCTCGCCCTGCTCTGCCATCCTGCAACCGGCCGCCTCGACCCAGCTCGAGCCCGAGCTCGCTGCAGTGATAGTCCGCCTCTCGCGCACGTCTTCCTCAACCTCCGGCCTCCTCTGCGCCTCTCCTCGCCGCCAATCCCGGCCTCGTTTTTCTCCCTACTCGCGATCCCCGCTGTCCGTGAGCCGCAGTAACGCGCGTCCCTGCTGTGCTCCTCGTCGCCTCCCTACAGCGTCGCCTGGCCGCGACCCCGGCCGCCTCTGCGCGCGTCATCGAGCTCGCCGTGATGCTCTCGTCTCCGTATCCAAGGCCGAGGCTGCCTCCCGACGTCCTCCCCGACTTGGAGCCCCACGCCTTGTCGTTTGGCCATCCTCCACCTTGCGCATGCGTGTCAGAAGCAGGAGGAGCACGATGCCACTTCTTCGGTTGCTCTACAATTCAGTAGAAGAACAGTGCGATGACGTGGCCTCTTGTGTGTGTTCCTCTTTCTACAAGGTTCCATCCGGTGAGGCCACTTTGAAGACAGGAATCGCAAGGTTTGCTTGCTATGAACGCTTCTGTGTGAGGCCTCAAGACCGTGTGATCCGCCAAGTTCCTCTCAAGATCATCGTGGCCGCCAAGTACTGTCCACCGAGAGCAACGCCTTCGCATCGACATGATCTTCCTCAGCGAGCACGCCAGATCAGACCAAAGATCACCAAGATCAACCGCTGCCAATATCTCCCGAGGGCCTGCACACGAATGTGGACCCGAAGAACCCTAGTCCTCCTTCACGGATCCTGTGGCCAAGACCCCGAAGACCACCAAGCTCTCCTTCCTGGAACGATAAGTGCTTCGTCATGGATCCGATGTTCGAAGCCCTGAAGCCCGGTTCCGAAGATCGATCCTGTCGAGACCGAACCCGATCCCTCGGAGCCCCAAGATCTTCGGACCTTGATGTATGATCCCCTTTCCGAGCCCTATTTTATAAAATGTAATATAAACTCGGGCATCTTAAATTGTTCATGGCTGCATTCATACTTGGTCATTTGGGGGTATTTTGTCGATTCACCTAAATTAAATATGGAGTCTATATGCGGGCTATTCTGGTCTTATTCCGGACTCCATTTAAATTTGTGTAGCGAACCGATACCATATTTTGCCTTGTTAAGACAACATTTAAATTGCGGGGTTTCTAAATAACTTGAACCGCCTAATTAATTGTCGGGACCCCGGTTCCGCTTAATATTGTCTAGTTGCACCGCATCTGTGCCATGCCATGCATCATATCATAAGCATGCCGGATCTTCTGCCGTAGTATTAAATAGTGTATCCGGTGTTTCTTTTAGTGTTTTGTTCTTCGTGGATTAGGCCGTTGAGTGGATGCGAGTATTCACAAGTTCTCCAGATATGAACCTTCGGCAGTGTTTCCCAGGCGAGCATTCTCCCCCTTTCTACCTATTTTGCATTTATAGTCTTTATTTCCTCCTGTTGATCTATTGCTATCCGTGTCGCGATGCTTTAGTGTTCCGTACTAGATATATCCCGTGCAGCCTCTATATTGCCTTGGACACCTCCTATTACATGTTGTTTGGTAGATAGCTGGCCTTGCGAGTCGTAGTTGCTTGCTCAGGTGCGATCTCGTGTTGTCGAGTACCACAGTTGTTGGAATGCTGGAAGATGTTTGTGGTGGAGTTGATCCTGTCTTTAATTACACCTATTAAATTGATGTGATAACTAATGAAAGAGGCACCGGTGGGCAATATATGCTATTTGGTTTTTCATGTCCACTTGTGTCCCGTAGGCCCCAAGTACTTGATACATGTTCCTTGACTATCGCACTATCCGCATATGGGACCATGAATCCCCTTAGCCAGAGCTTGATTCATTTCTTATTTCTTGGGGCCACAAACTAGTTTGGGGTTTTATTACTATCCTGTACTTATGCCATGCTTTACCGCTTTAATTACGATTGTGCGTGGAGCACTGCTTTTGGATCGTGACACGTTTTCGCTGTATCGACAAGCCCACCACACTTCGGGTTCCCAAATCGTTCTTGCCGTCCACACAAACCCTGGGTCCGTCTCGGAGCCGGCCAACTTTTTCGCGGGTAGCTTAGTGGGGTGGCCCCCTGAAATTTTTTATGAATCCTGTGATTACTTTGTCGTGAAAGCCTCGTTGGGTTTTGATTTGGTTTTTCCGAGGTTGATCGTGTGTGTGTTGCTATTTGTGCACCCTCGCAGGTAAATCTTCTAAAAGTGTCCGATTATGGACGACTTGGAGCACAGTATCTCGATCATAAACAAGCATAACTAAAGTAGTGCTATAAATTTGACTTAATATGTGACTAGTAATCAGCTTCACTACAATGGAATGGATAATAAAAGTGCCAACAACTGGTGGAACTGGGATGTATCGTGTCATGCTATCCCTGCCTAGTAAGTGTTGCACCTCCAATGGAATGTGCTAAAAGTGCCAACAACTATTGGGTTTTGGGATTCCTCAGGACAATTATATCTGACTAGTAAATGTTCCAACTACAACGGAATGGTAATTAAAACTGCCCACTACTTATGCTTTAGGATGACTCATGCTATCTATATCTGATTAGTAAGTGTTGCAACTATAATGGAATGAATAAAACTACCAACCGTGTGAGTTCCTCGGTTTGACTTCCTCGATTTGGTATTGAGGGGGGGAATGCCAGGATGGGTATGTTTGGTGTTAGTATCAGGATGGATCCGAATAGGTCTTTCTTATCCCTCTCTAATAGCCGCCAGTTTTACTGAGTCTCTATAGGTTGTTTGCTGTTGTGCTGCCGCTTCAGTCCACCATACCTATGTAGGCGAGGACCGCCGAATTCTAGCCTCGCCGTGTACTGGCCTCACTACTGACGCTCCTCTTTTTCCTTGGCACTTTGTCGGCACCCCTTTTGTTTTAGCAGGTTTGAGATCGACGTCGTTAGCAGGGTTACCCTTCCGGCTTGGCCTGGGCAGGGTTATGGACGCCATTGGTTATTCTTCAGGGCTCTTAGCCCCATTTGCTTCTTATCCGTACTCGGATGTTGTATCGTTTTCAAGGTGATTTGGATCTTTGTATAGTACATCTGTATCCTTGAATCGATGAGTCGTTGCTGTATATATATGTTCTGTGGGTCCCATCGTGGACTATTGTGTAATGATATTACTTCGTTTTCCACCCGCACGAAAGTGCCTGGTGGGCGTCCTTGAATCGTTTCTATGCGGGTTTGGCGGGAAGCGCTAAAACTTGCATAGGGCCGATTCGAGGGTGTTACACTTGCGCACGTAGCCATCGACCATGAACGGTAGTTTGCAATCTACTGATTCCCAATGGAACAACAGATCACACTCAATTGCAGCAAGTAATTCGATCACAAGTAATTTCAGAGGTTTAATAAGAATCAACTCTAAAATATTTTAACATGGTTTAAACCCTAACTAGCGGTGCGCCCCATCTATTTAAGAGTATGGGGGGCAGCGGTCTAAGGTGGGAAACTGAGTTGGTCCCACCCAACTAAAGGTACAAACCGACCCAGCAAGGGTTCGGCCTAGGTCTCTGCCATGGCAGACTTTGGCTCGGTTTGGTTGTCGCGGCAGCCTGTCGTGGCAGCCAAACGGGCTGATTCTGTGTCGCGGTAGCCTTCGTGGCAGAGAAAGGTGGTGTTTCTCTGCCGCTGCAGAGGTCTTCCACCATGTGTTGATCTTCAGCCTTGTGTGCTCCTTTCGCTTCCTCCCTCTCCTCCCTCGCGCATTCTTCATTGATCAACACACCATGCTCCATATGCTTCAGCTCCTCGCTTCGTGCTATGCCTTCTTCTCCCATGTACCTGATCATACAATAATTCAAAGACTTAGGCAGTATAAAATTCTCATTAACTAAAACATCAGGTTCATTAAGAAACAAGTTCACCTGTTGTTCTAGTAGCTTAGCACGAGCACTTGTAATTGGTCCAATCCTTATCTCATTGGATTGATCTTTCTTTGCAGCAGCTGGAACATCATTAATAGTAATTCAGGTAGGTGTAATTATAGGGCTGTCCTCATTAGGATATCAATGGAAAACTAGTAGACTCGAGGATAACAAGGAACCACCGTGCTTATTGCATTAGTCCAATCCAAGGAGCTTAATCGCTAAGTGACCTGAAGGGTCTTAATCGTCTAGTGTCTGACCATGGTTTTGGTAATAGACTAGTAGGATTATTGAAGTTGGGATGAAATCTACCAAGAGGAGTTCCGACTAATTATAGATTGCTCGCCTCCACATATAATTATAAGATTATAATTGTTACACTCATTATTCGTCCATCTGGCACATTCACTATCACCATGAATTGTATCTCCCCGCGCCTCTTTCGCCATCTGCAGAAAACAACAAACAACTGAATCGTTCTTTACTTTTATGCTTTTTATTTATGAAGTTTACATTTTAGTCTTATTTAATACAACTAGTTTAATGCAAATTCCATTCTCATTTTTACACTTGCAGTCAATTCACTCAAAGACCTGTGACAACTTTGGATGCGAAAAAGACTTCACCATAAAACACTTACCTTTGGGATCCCTATGGGATCGATATCTATACTTCGAAACTAGCTACAAACAATCTATGCACTTGTAGACTGATGGCCCAAAATATCGAGCTCGTTGGGGAACCCCAAGGGGAAGGTATGATGAGCACAGCAGCAAGTTTTCCCCCAGTTATGAAACCAAGGTTATCAATCCAGTAGGAGCAAGGAAACACCTCCAAGGTGTTGCTAGCTAGCCTTTGGTAGGGCGCACTACCGGTGCTAGCAGCAACATGGAAACCTGCACAACACAACCACAGAACTCTGCCCCCAACTTACAGTGAGGTTGTCAATCTCACCGGTTTTGCTGAAAACAAAGGATTAAACGTATTGTGTGGAAGAAAGTAATAGTTTGCAGAAAGTAAACAGAAAGCAGTAAACGGTTGTAGATTGATGATAAAAGAAAGGACCGGGGTCCATAGTTCACTAGTGGTGGCTCTCCTTAAGATAGATGACATGTTGGGTGAACAAATTACAACAGGGCAATTGACAAACATCGAGAAAGCATACATGCATATACTACTCATCTTGACTCCTTTGAAATTTGATTGGGCATTACAACATTATACATAGACCATAATCCAACTGCATCTATGACTAATAATCCACCTTTAGGTTATCATCCGAACCCCCTCCAGTATTGAGTTTCAAGCAACAGACAATTGCATTACGCATTGCGTGTAAAGTAAACAATATGATTGTTCTATGAACAAAGGATTGCTATTTTCTCCCTAGTAGTAACAACACATCTAGTACCTTAGAGATTTCTATCACTTCCCCAGATTACTAGAGGCATGAACCCACTATCGAGCATAAATACTAACTCTTGGAGTTGCTAGCATCTACTTGGCCAAGATAGCTACTAACAACGGAAAGCATGCAAGATCACAAATAACAAAGACATGATAGAATCAATAATCAATCTGAAATAGCATCTCAATATCCATCAGATCCCCGCAAACACAACATGTAGGATTACAAATAGATGATCTTGATCATGAACGGAGCTCACAAGATCTAAACATGGTAGCACAAAGGAGAAGAACCATCCATTTAGCTACTACATGGACCCGTAGTCCCAGGATGAACTACTCACGCATCACACCGGAGGCTTGCATGATGATGAACAAGGCCTCCAGGGTGAATTCTCCCCTCCGGCTGGGTGCCGGGAAGAGCTTCAGATCCCTCCCGATCTAGGGATAAAGATGACGGCGGCTACAGACTCTTTCATGGATTTTTGATCGGGTACTTAGGGTTTCTATATCGGAGGCATCTTATAGGCGAAAGGGGAGGCCGAGGGGGTGCCCGAGGCAGCCAGACCACCCCCTGGCATGGGCCAGGCTTGGCCGTGCGGCCAGGTGGTGTGGCAGCCCCCTGGACCCTCTCCGTCTCGTACTCTGGCTCCGTGTCCCCCTGGGTGAAAAACTGACGTTGGCTTTTATCCCGTCCAATTCCGAGAATATTCATTTTCTGACTTTCCTGGAACCAAAAACAGCAGAAAACAGGCAGCTGGCACTGTGGCTCTTATTAATAGGTTAGTCCAAGAAAGTGTATAGAAAGTACTCCAAAATGTGAACAAAACATAAGAAAGTAGATAAAACCAAGCATGGAACATCAAAAATTATGGATACGTTTGCAACGTATCAACATCCCCAAGCTTAACTCCTGCTCGTCCTCGAGTAGGTAAGTGATAAAAAGAAAGAATAATTTTTGAGGTGACATGCACCATCATAAACTTGATCAAAGTATTTGTAAAACAATTATAGTTGGGATCATAGTACTTCAATCATAACATGAAATACAAAGTTCTAACAATAAGACATAGCAACTATATTGCAACATGAAAAGGCACAAACAAAAGATTCATGAATAACAATGCTTTGCAAGACGTTTGTCTGTTTCACATAAAGAAAACATAGCATAGTGGCATTCAGCTTGTCCCTCATAGAGTAGCAAACAAAAATGCATAGGACACCTTCAAAGTTCATAAGAGTGACTAGATACAAATACTTTAAGAATAAGCAATATCAAAGTTATGCATCAATCAACAAGTCTTGGGACAATGCACATAGAACTAAGAATGGCCACTATGCTCTCAAAGTAGGTGCATAAAGATAGAAGGTGGAGACTCAACATAAAAGTAAAAGAAAGGCCTTCATAGAAGGAAGTAGGGATTCAAGTTTCATAAAGAGCTTCCAAAAATTATGGTACTTATTAGCTTTCAGCTCTCATTGCCCCTATCATAAGCATCTTGAAGTGATTAAGGTTAAAGTGAACAAACTATGGAGTATATGCTTGACAAAGTATAAGTTGGAAATCTCATGTCCCTTTAATACGAGGGCCGCTCCTCATGCTACTCAAGTTTAGTTACCGGTAAGTTCTTGTCATAGTAAGTACATGTGTATCATAGAGAACCGCCAACGGGGTACACCTTGCCCGATGATACGGAAGAATCCCCATATCAAAATGACAAGGCAAGCAGACAACGAGCATATCGGCAATCTTCTTATTTACCATGGGAAAATGGTGCTTTTTCTCTCTTTCCTCTTTTCTCATATCTCTTTTTTTTCTTTTTTTTCTCAATATCTGACACTTTTTTATAAGAAGAATGCTTCATAGACAGCTCATTATGGTTACGCTGCAGGTTTCCACCATGACGGCATGGATTAGACCGGCGGCTCAGGCGTTTCTCTAACACACATACATAACTCCATGGACTTACAAGCTCCCCTTTCATTTCACACCGACGACATCCATAGACAAAAGAGCATGATATCAACTAGGTACAAAGTACAAGTGCAATGTTGAAAGCGTTCCCCATGATAGCATGGTTCTGCTAATCCCCAACATATAAGTGCAAGCATATACAACATAGACGACACAATGGTTCAAGTTTATTAAGGGCAAAAAAAGTAAAGTGTGCCATCAAGTTCGTGAGAGATTTAATCACTAGTTTTCTCATAACAAGTGTTGAGGGCAAACCTCTAGGGTGGCCTGATCTTTCATGAACCCCACTCAAATCGAGGATGCAGTGCGGGGGGGGAGGGGAGGATGAACACGATGAACACATGCACAAAGAACGCGATGAACACACACACGTAAAACCACGATACACACCAATAGCTCACGTCGGCGGTGACCGGTCCGGCGCAATCCCTAGGATCGGCGTCGAGCGGAGGACTCTCTCTCGAACCGGCACAGCGAGATGGGAGACTCGGTGAGATCTTGACGTCTTGGCAAAGGGACACCGATGCCAAGGCCTTGTACAACGCGGAGGCACGATGCAAACTCCAACGAGGTTTGGGATATTTGGTGCTCCTTTGTCAAAGGAGCATGAGGCAAGAATTAGATAGATCCACAAGGGGTTTCCACTAATTCCAAATATCATGCCTAGGGTTTACAATGGAGGTGGGGGACTATATATAGGCCAGCCACTTAAACAGGGGTACTTTAGGAATAAAAGACAAGTTCTGGACGGACTAAGGGGTACATGGGCCGTGGGCCCAAAGGCCTTTTCATGCCTGGCATCGGTCGGACCGGAGACTCCGATCTAGGCCGGAGATTCTGGTCAGTCTCTGAACCAGCCTCTGGAGGGGCCTTCAGATTGTCCCAGGGGCCAGCGCAGGGGTCAGACCGGAGAGTGGGCCGGAGTCTCCGGGGTCTTCAGGCTGGAAACTTTGGTGGACTAGAGACTCCGGTGTGCACAGACCGGAGACTCCGGTCTGAGCAGCTCCAGCGGCTTCTGCTTCACGCTCTGCTCCTTGTTCTCCATCCTTGGGTGCTTGGGGATGTGTCAAGGCTTCGAACCTGATGATGCATAGAGTATTTGCATGAAGTAGCACACCATCCAAGGAGGTACCAAATTGGCACGAGGAGAGGAGCGAGTTCACCTTAGCTTGTAGGAGTTTGGCTCGGGCACGAGTCATGGGTCCACTTGGGGGACTTGTTGGTGTAGATGTAGGAGCGTCTGTAGGACGGGCTGCATCAGCTCCCCCCTTGGGAAAGAGTCATCCTCGACTCTTCATGGATATCATCTTGAACATCTCCATGGTAGGGTGAGAGATCCTTGACATTGAATGTATTGCTTGCAAGGTACTTGGAGGTCAGTATGTTGATGATGTAGGCGTTGTTGTTGATTCTTTTGAGGACCTTGAAGGGGCCATCTCCTCTTGGCTTGAGCTTGGAGTCATGTTCCTTGAGGAAGCGGTCTTTGCTTAGGTGTATCCACACAAGGTCACCTTCTTCAAAGATCATCTCCTTCTTGTCCTTGTTTAACCTTGAAGCTTGGCGAAGGACTTGTTGTTCGATAGTAGCTCTTGTTTCTTCATGAAGTTTCTTCATAGCTTGTGCGCGCTTCTCGACGTCCATGTTCATGTGCTCATGGAGAGTAGTGGTAGGATGTCGAGTGCGGTGAGGGGCTCGAAACCATAGACGATCATGAATGGACTCATCTTGGTTGTTGAGTGCTTGGCACGGTTATAGGCGAACTCGGCATGGGGAATGCATTCCTCCTAATCCTTCAAGTTCTTCTTAATCAGCACGCGTAGAAGAGTTCCGAGGCTTCGGTTGACAACCTCGGTTTGTCCATCAGTTTGAGGATGTGACGCGAATGAAAAGAGGAGCTTGACGCCGAGCATGGCCATGAGGGTCTTCCATAAGTAGCTCATGAATTTGACGACGCGGTCAGAGACGATTACTTTATGCTTAGTATTCTTTGCAGTAGCATGACTTGTTATAAACAATTGAGATTGCTTAATGTGCCTTGGATGAATCATGCGTTGTTTTAGCATATTAAAGCATAGTATAGTGGTATTCTTCTTTGATGCTTTATTTGGGTTAACTTGGCACATGCTCACACCATGTTATGACTATCTCAAGTCACCATAGCCTTTATGATCCTTTAGTTTTCAACTTGTAGTATCACTTTATGCTTTGATCAATGATGTTTTGTCACTCTGCATGATTATGGCCATTATTGCTCTCTTAGTTTGTCGCTCCCAGTCTTTTGCTAGCCTCCACAACCAAGTATGAGTTCCACTCATGCATCCAACTCCCTAAACCAAGTTATTCCAAAGAGTCCACCATACCTACCTACTAGCTTATGCTATTCCAAGTATATTCATGTTTTTGTTTACCTTCCAAATTAAACTTGTTTTTACCTTCCAAATTAAACTTGTTATGAGAAAACTAGTGATTAAAGCTCTCACGAACTTGATGGCACGCTTTACTTTTCTTGCCCTTAATAAACTTGAACCATTGTGTCGTCTATGTTGTATATGCTTGTACTTATTTGTTGGGAATTAGCAGAACCATGCTGTCATGGGGAACGCTTTCAACATTGCACATGGTACTTGTACCTAGTTGATATCATGCTCTTTTGTATATGGATGTCGTCGGTGTGAAATGAAAGGGGAGCTTGTAAGTCCATGGAGTTATGTATATGTGTTAGAGAAACGCTTGGGCCGCTGGTCTAATCCATGCTGACATGGTGGAAACCTGCAGCGTAACCATAATGAGCTGTCTATGAAGCATTCTTCTTATAAAAAAAGAGTCCTATATTGAGAAAAAAAAGAGATTATGAAAAGAGGAAAGAGAGAAAAAAGCACCATATTCCCATGGTAAATAAGAAGATTGTTGAGATGCTCGTTGTTGCTTGCCTTGTCATTTTGATATGGGGATTCTTCCGTATCATCAAGCAAGGGGTACCCCGTTGGCGGTTCTCTATGATACACATGTACTTACAATGACAAGAACTTACCAGTGACTAAACTTGAGTAGCATGAGGAGCGGCCCTCGTATCCAAGGGACATGAGATTTCTAAGTTATACTTCATCAAGCATGTACACCATAGTTTGTTCACTTTAACCTTAATCACTTCAAGATGCTTATGATAGGGGCAATGAGAGCTGAAAGCTATAAATACCATAATTTTTGGAAGCTCTATATGAAACTTGACTCTCTGCTTCCTTTTATGAAGGCCTTTCTTCCACCATTATATTGAGTCTCCACCTTCTACCTTTATGCACCTACTTTGAGAACATAGTGGCCATTCTTAGTTCTATGTGCATTGTCCCAAGACTAGTTGATTGATGCATAACTTGATATTGCTTGTTTTAAACTATTTGCATCTAGTCACTCTTATGAACTTTGAAGGTGTCCTATGCATTTATATTTGCTACTCTATGAGGGACAAGCTGAATACTATTATGCTATGTTTTCTTTATGTGAAACAAACAAACGTCTTGCAAAGCATTGTTATTCATGAATCTTTTGTTTGTGCCTTTTCATGTTGCATCATAGTTTCTTTGTCTTATTGCTAGAACTTTGTCTTTCATGTTATGATTGAAGTACTATGATCCCAGCTTTGAATGTTTTACAAATACTTTGATCAAGTCTTTGATGGTGCACGTCACCTCAAAAATTATTCTTTCTTTTTATCACTTACCTACTCGAGGACGAGCAGGAGTTAAGCTTGGGGATGTTGATACATTGCAAATGTATCTATAATTTTTTATGTTCCATGTTTGGTTTTATCCACTTTCTTGTGTTTTGATCCAACTTTGGAGTACTTTTCATATGATTTCTTGGACTAACCTATTAACAAGAGCCATAGTGCCAGTTGCCTGTTTTCTGCTGTTTTTGGTTCCAGGAAAGTCAGAAAATGAATATTCTCGGAATTGGACGGGACAAAAGCCAAAGTGCCTATTTTTCCGGAAATCATCAGATGCCAGAATACGAGAGGAGAAGGGCTAGGGGCCGGCCACACCACCTGGCCGCACGGCCAGGCCTGGCCCGCGCCAGGGGGTGGTCTGGCCGACCCCAACACCCCCTCGACCTCTCCTTCTGCCTATAAGATGCCCTCGGGACGAAAACCCTAAGTACCCGATCAAAAATCCACGAAAGAGTCTGTAGCCGCCATCATCTCCATCCCGGGATCTGAAGCTCTTCCTGGCACCCTGCCAGAGAGGGGAATTCACCCTGGAGGCCTTCTTCATCACCATGCAAGTCTCCGGTGTGATGCGTGAGTAGTTCATCCTTGTACTATGGATCCATGTAGTAGCTAGATGGCTGGTTCTCCTCCTTTGTGCTTTCATGTTTAGATATTGTGAGCTTCGTTCATGATCAAGATCATCTATTTGTAATTCTGCATGTTGTCTTTGTGGGGATTCGATGGATATTGAGATGCTATTTCAGATTGATTATTGATTCTATCATGTCTTTGTTATTTGTGATCTTGCATGCTTTCCGTTGTTAGTAGCTATCTTGGCCAAGTAGATGCTAGCAACTCCAAGAGTTAGTATTTATGCTCGATAGTGGGTTCATGCCTCTAGTAATCTGGGGAAGTGACAGAAATCTCTAAGGTACTAGATGTGATGTTGCTACTAGGGAGAAAACAACAATCCTTTGTTCATAGAACAACCATATTGTTTACTTTACACGCAATTCATAAAGCAATAATCCGTTGCTTGCAACTTAATACTGGAGGGGGTTCGGATGATAACCTGAAGGTGGATTATTAGTCATAGATGCAGTTGGATGGCGGTCTATGTATAATGTTGTAATGCCCAATCAAGTTCCAAAGGAGTCAAGATGATTAGTATATGCATGTATTGCTTTCTCGATGTTTGTCAATTGCCCCGCTGTAATTTGTTCACCCAGCATGTTATCTATCTTAAGGAGAGCCACCTCTAGTAAACTATGGATCCCGGTCCTTTTCTTTTACATACAATCTATAAACTATTTATTGCTTTGTGTTTACTTTCTGCAAACTATTACTTCCTTCCATTCGATACGTTTAATCCTTTGTTTTCAGAAAAACCGCTGAGATTGACAACCTCATCGCAAGTTGGGGACAGAGTTCTGTGGTTGTGTTGTGCAGGTCTCCACGTTGCTGCTAGCACCGGTAGTGCGCCCTGCCAACGTTCAGCTAGCTACAACTTTGGGGTGTTTCCTTGCTCCTACTGGATTGATAACCTTGGTTTCGTACTGAGGGAAAACTTGCTACTGTGCTCATCATACCTTCCTCTTGGGGTTCCCCAACGAGCTCGATATATTTTGGGCCATCAGGTATCAAATTGGCACGAGAAGAGGAGCGAGTTCACCTTAGCTTGTAGGAGTTTGGCTCGAGCACAAGTCATGGGTCTAGTTGGGGGACTTGTTGGTGTAGATGTAGGAGCGTCTGTAGGACGGGCTGCATCAACAAGTTTAATTTGGAAGGTAGATAAAGACATGAATATACTTGGAATAGCAAATGCTAATAGGTAGGTATGGTGTACTCTTTGGAATGACTTGGTTTTAGGAGTTGGATGCATGAGTGGAACTGATACTTGGTTATGGAGGCTAGCAAAAGACTGGGAGCGACCGACTAAGAGAGCAATAATGGCCATAATCATGCAGAGCGACAAAACATCATTGATCAAAGAATAAAGTGATATTACAAGTCGAAAACTAAAGGATCATAAAGGCTATGGTGACCTGGGATAGTCATAACATGGTGTGAGCATGCACCAAGTCAACCCAAATAAAGCATCAAAGGAGAATACCACAATACTATGCTTTAATATGCTAAAACAACGCATGATTCTTCCAAGGCACATTAAGCAATCTCAATTGTTTATAACACATCATGCTACAGCAAAGATCACTAAGCATAAAGCCAAAACAATATCAAGCATGGCATGACAAAGCATGAGCCACAGTCAAAAACAAGCTCCTTTTACCACTTAAGCATGAACTTTTCCTACTCTTTTCCAATCCAAACCAAACTATTTGAAAACCAACGCATGAAAGCGGGGGTCCAACCAATTTATTCAGCAAACTAAGAAAACCAAGCAAACGAAAAACCAAAAAGAAAACAAAGACGCTCCAAGAACAACACAAATGTGCATGAAACAATAAAAATGAAGTGTTTGGAAGAAACCTGGGATTTTTATTGATGAAGAAGGGGATGCCTTGGGCATCCCCAAGATTTGATGCTTGTACCTCTTGAATATTTCTTGGGGTGACACGGGGTGGCGTCCCCAAGCTTGAGCTTTAGTCCATTCTTCATTTCATTACATCATTCTCTCCATACACCTGAAATTTTTCCTTCATACAAAACTTCACACAATCTTTATTAACAACATTAGTGCACTCAAGATAATAAGTCTTTAGATTCAGTTTCAACACAAATAAAACTTCCATTAAAACATAAACTACTGTAGCACCTCCCTCAAAAAGCTCAATTCCCCAAAAGAACTCAAAAAGGAACCAACAAGAAGCAAATGCAAATAATGGCAGAAATTTGTCAAAACAGACCAGCAGGTAAAAACTAATTTTTTCGAAGACCTTCTGTTGCTCAAATCAAAAAGTGTTGAAAAGTTAGATAACAACCTTGGGTAGAAGAACAAAAATGCATGCCTCAAAATGACGTACAAAGATTTTACACAAATTTTTACGGTGAAGCACAAAAATCTGTTTCAGGACAGCAACTTTCCCAATCATTACTTCTCTCTCATTAGAGGTTACTCTTGGCACAAAAAGCAAATAAAAATGATAAGGAGCGGTTATTACAGAGGTAATAACTTCCAAGACTCATCTAAAACTTTTGGGTTATCTCCCAATAAGTACTTTTCTGTAACGCCTTTAAGTTAGGCATAAGAAGCAAGAAAAAGAATCAAGTGTTCTCAAATGAAGAAGCATTAAGAGCAAATTTTGTTTTCATAGGAGAGGCAAAAGAAATCTTCTCTCTCTTCTTAGGGAAGTGTTCTATACCTTTCTTAAGTGGGAGTTGATATTTAATGGTGCCTTCTTTCATATCAATAATGGCACCAACAGTTCTAAGAAAAGGTCTTCCCAAAGTAATAGGGCAAGAAGCATTGCATTCAACATCCAAAACATAGAAATCAACAGGGACATAGGCATTGTTAACCATAATAAGAACATCATTAATACTCCCCATGAGTTTCTTTTTAGCATTATCATCTAGTGGGACATTCAAATAACAATCTTCCAATGGTGGCAAATCAAGCATATCATAAATCCTTCTAGGCATAATAGAAACATTAGTATCAAGATCACATAAAGCTTTAAAATCAAAATCATTCATTTTCATATTAATGATGGGTTCCCAACCATCTTCTTGTTTTATAGGAATAGAAGCTTTATGTTTCATCTTTTCTTGTTTAATTTTTATGAGAGCATCAGTAATGTGTTTTGTAAAGGCCATATTCATAGCACTAGCATTAGGACTTTTAGCAAGCTTTGTAGGAACTTAATAACTTCAGAGATATTGCAACCATCAAGATCAAAATCAAAATTATCATCTAAAGTAGTAGAGCTATTACTAGCCTCAACACTAGTGGTAGTGATAGTAGAAACACTAATGTTTCTAGCAATTTCATCTTCTCTTTCCCACTTAGAATGCAATTCAGCTAATAGTCTAACATTTTCATGAATTCTAACTTGTATGGCATTAGTAGCAGCAAAGGGATTATCATTAGTTTCAGGTTTAGCAGCCATTTTATTCAAAGAAGATTGAGCTTCAGCCAATGATGCTATATTTCTTTTAGCATTAGAGAGTTTCTCCTCAATAGTTTTATTGAAAGCAGTTTGTTTACTAATAAAGTATTTAAGTATAACTTCAAGTTCAGAGGGAGCACTCCTATTATTGTTGTAGGAATTTCCATAAGCATTACCATTGTTGGGAGGATATGGCCTATAATTGTTGTTATCAAAATTATTCATGTAGGCATTGTTGCTAAAGTTATTATTTCTTATAAAGTTCAGATCAACTTGCTCTTCTTGAGCAACCAAAGAGGCTAAGGGAACATGATTTGGATCAATGTGAGATTTCCCATTAACAAGCATAGACATAATAACATCAATTTTATCACTCAAAGAAGAGGTTTCTTCAATAGAATTTACCTTATTACCTTGTGGAGCTCTCTCAGTATGCCATTCAGAATAGATAACCATCATATTATCCAGAAGCTTTGTTGCAGCACCCAAAGTAATGGTCATAAAGGTACCTCCAGCAGCAGAATCCAATAGATTTCTTGAAGAATAGTTCAATCATGCATAAAAGGTTTGGATAATCATCCAAGCAGTCAGTCCATGAGTGGGACAATTATTTACCAAAGATTTCATTCTTTCCCAAACTAATTTTTTTGTGTTTTTGAATAAGAAACAAGCAAACAAAGCAGAAATAAACTAAGCAAAACAAATAAAACAAAGTAAAGAGATTGGTTATGAGGGACTCCCCTTGTGAAGATGTCCTTGCCTCCCCAGCAACGGCGCTAGAAAAATAGCTTGATGGCCCAAAATATCGAGCTCGTTGGGGAACCCCAAGAGGAAGGTATGATGAGCATAGCAGCAAGTTTTCCCTTAGTTAGGGAACATGGGTTATCAATCCAGTAGGAGCAAGGAAACACCTCCAAGGTGTTGCTAGCTAGCCTTTGGCAGGGCGCACTACCGGTGCTAGCAGCAACGTGGCCACAAAACTCTGCCCCCAACTTACGGTGAGGTTGTCAATCTCACCGGTTTTGCTGAAAACAAAGGATTAAACGTATTGTGTGGAAGAAAGTAATAGTTTGCAGAAAGTAAGCAAGCGATAACAGTTGTAGATTGATGATAAAAGAAAGGACCAGGGTCCATAGTTCACTAGTGGTGGCTCTCCTTAAGATAGATGACATGTTGGGTGAACAAATTACTGCGGGGCAATTGACAAACATCGAGAAAGCATACATGCATATACTACTCATCTTGACTCCTTTGAGATTTGATTGGGCATTACAACATTATACATAACCGTAATCCAACTGCATCTATGACTAATAATCCACCTTCAGGTTATCATCTGAACCCCCTCCAGTATTAAGTTGCAAACAAGAGACAATTGCATTACGCATTGCGTGTAAAGTAAACAATATGATTGTTCTATGAACAAAGGATTGATGTTTTCTCCCTAGTAGCAACAGCACATCTAGTACCTTAGAGATTTCTGTCACTTCCCCAGATTACTAGAGGCATGAACCCACTATCGAGCATAAATACTAACTCTTAGAGTTGCTAGCATCTACTTGGCCAAGATAGCTACTAACAACGAAAAGCATGCAAGATCACAAATAACAAAGACATGATAGAATCAATAATCAATCTGAAATAGCATCTCAATATCCATCGGATCCTAGCAAACACAACATGTAGGATTACAAATAGATGATCTTGATCATGAATGGAGCTCACAAGATCTAAACATGGTAGCACAAAGGATAAGAACCAGCCATCTAGCTACTACATGGACCTGTAGTTCAAGGATGAACTACTCACGCATCACACCGGAGGCTTGCATGATGATGAAGAAGGTCTCCAGGGTGAATTCTCCCCTCCGGCAGGGTGCCAGGAAGAGCTTCAGATCCCTCCTGATCTAGGGATGGAGATGGCGGCGGCTACAGACTCTTTCGTGGATTTTTGATCGGGTACTTAGGGTTTCTGTATCGGAGGCATCTTATAGGCGAAAGGGGAGGCCGAGGGGGTGCCCGAGGCGGCCAGACCACCCCTGGCACGGGCCAGGCTTGGCCGTGCGGCCAGGTGGTGTGGCGGCCCCCTGGCCTATCTTCGTCTCGTACTCTGGCTCCGTGTCCCCCTCGGTGAAAACTGACTTTGGCTTTTGTCCCGTCCAATTCCGAGAATATTCATTTTCTGACTTTCCTGGAACCAAAAACAACAGAAAACAGACAGCTGGCACTTTGGCTCTTGTTAATAGGTTAGTCCAAGAAAGTGTATAGAAAGTACTCCAAAGTGTGGATAAAACATAAGAAAGTAGATAAAACCAAGCATGGAACATCAAAAATTATGGATACGTTTGCAACGTATCACAGACATCAGTCGACAAGCGCGCTCAAGCGACGAAGAAACTACATGAAGAGACAAGAGCTACGATCGAGCAACAAGTGCTTTGCCAAGTGTCAAGGCTAAACAAGGACAAGAAAGAGATGATCTTCTAAGAATGTAACCTTGTGTGGATACACCAAAGTAAGGACTATTTCCCCAAAGAACGTGATTCCAATCTCAAACCAAGAGGAGATGTCCCTTTCAAGGTCCTCAAGAAAATCAACAACAACACCTACATCATTGACATCCCAACGTCAAAGTACCTCGTGAGCAATACATTCAATATCAAGGATCTCTCGCCATTTCATGGAGATGAAGAGCTTGAAGAGTCCAGGAAAACTCTTTCCCAAGGGGGAGATGATGCAGCCCATCCTATGAACGTCCCTACATCCTCACCGACAAGTCCTCCAAGTGGTCCCAAGACGCGTGCACGAGCCAAATTCCTACAAGATAAGGTTAACTCGCTCCTCTACTCATGTGATTTCTGATGTTGTCCAACACATGACAATCACCATTGGCCCACATCATGCTACACCAACCATTCCTACAAAGGTGAATTCCTTCCATCTCTTACCTTTTGTTGGTTATCATGTGAATGGGATCCTACTTGAGCCAAGTACCTATTGTATGACGAGGCCCATGACCATGACGCCAAGAAGAGACAAGGATGAACCTAGAGCCTAGACACCCCAAGCAAGAGGCCTAGAAGCGAAGAAGGAAGAAGTAGTCGAAAGAAAACCCGGAGTCTCTGGCCCGGTCGGACTATCCGCCGTCATCACCTCGGAGTGTCTAGCCACCCTCTGCTCGAAACTTGGCGCAACCCATCTTAGGCCTAACTCGAACTTCACCCAGACACTCTGCCGAATCCAAAGTCTCCACCCGCTCTCGCCCGGAATGTCTGGCCCGACCGGAGTCTCCGGCCCTTCAATACCAGAGTCTCTGGCCTAAACGACACAGGAATGCGCGCCTCAAGATGGGCTCGGCCCATATAACACCCAGAACTTCCTGTTTATGCCTATTTTGCCCCTAGCTCGTGGTTGGCCTATATATGCCCCCACTCCCTTCTTGAAACACTAGAGATGATGATGAATTGAGGCATGTGCCAAATCCTGGATGAGAACCTCCTCTCTATAGTTAATATATGAGTTGTACAAGGCCTTGGAGTCGGTGCCCTTCTCCAAGTTGTCAAGACCCTCCTCAAGTGTTTGGTCTCTCCTTATCAAGGATTCTAGTAGTTCTTGGTCTCTCCCCTTTGGATTCTACTTGGTTTCTACTCTATTCTTGATTTGGATTCTATCATCTCCTTGTCGATCTCTCCTTTGGTGATTCTACTACAAGGTCTCTCGCTGAGGATTCTATTGGATTGGTTGTTCAAATCAGTGGGAGCAAATAGAATAGTGTGTGTTTTGGCATGTGTTTGTATCTTTACCTTGAATTAGAGTTGCGTTCATCGTGTTCATTGGGTTTCACATCACTCCCTGCCTCAAATTAGTGAAGATCGAGCCACCCAATAGTCAACCCCACAAGGGCCCCATAACAACCTGTTATCAGAGCTTTTGGTTGCCACGGATTTGACTTCGTTCATCGGTTTCCAACATAAATTGAAATTACCAAAAAATATTGCCCCAAATTGCTTTTGGTTCGATCTCTCGTTTTGGTAAGTTGATTGTGGTTTTGATCCATAAGAAACTTGTCTTTGAAGTTGGTCTACCATTTGCCTATGCTTCCTAGCCTAATTTGGTCAAAAAATTCTAGATTTGAGGTTTGCAGGGCCAATTTCCGCTCAAGAACACGAGTTGATCATTGTGCTGACCCTGACCCGGACTGTCCGGCTGATGCGCACTAGAGTCCATCCCACTAACACTAGAGTGTCCGACCATATACCAAAATTTAACCTCTTTTCCTTTTTGACTAATTTCCTTTGTGTGTTTTTGTTTCGTGTGTGTGTCTGTCATCTAATAAAGCTTCCACAACAACACCTCGCGCTCGACATCGACACCACGGAACTCGAACCATCCATCCACCAATGGTTGCAAGTACGACATCACCACAAGGTATAACTTGCACCATCATTGTTAACCCATTTTCTTCCTTTGTGTGTTACCTAACCTATCGAGAGTAGCTCATCTTGTGTTTGCGGAAGCATTGTCCGCTTGCTCTTGCATAGTCATAGTGTAGAGGCAATAGCAAAAGTTGACTCCATAGCATAGAAAGAAAGAGATACATAAAAAAAGCTTCTAAGCAAAAGAGAGTTCAAAGCTTCTAATCAAGAGTGCGATCTAGAGCAAGGCAAGCGTGCAAATCCGTTGCTTCTCAATCTTTGTGCAAACGGGATACGGTCTCTCCTAGTGTTGGCACAACACCGAGCATTAGTCTTTGTTAGGACCAATTTTGGTACCACATTTTCCATAGTCGTGCTAGCCACATTAATCGTTCTCGTCACCCTTTTTGACCTTTTCCTTTGACTTCAATTTTGTTGGATTTCACCCACTTTTGACAATAACCTTTTTGTTTGGTTGTTCCATTTGCTATCCACCTTCCTAACCTTCCACCATAGGCCTTTGTGATGAGGACATCCCTACAATTACACCTACCTCAATTACTACTAAAGATGCTCCAGCTATTGTAAGGAAAGATTGGTCCAATGAGATTAGAATTGGACCCATCACAAGATATCATGCTAAGCTACTTGAACAATAGGTGAATTCACTCCTAAATGAATCTGGTACTTTAATTGATGAGAACTTTATACTTCCTAAGTCTATGCATTTATGTATGATCAAGTTCGTTGGAGAAACAAGCATGGCGCGAGGAGAAGGGCTACAAGAGAAGCCCAGCATGATGATCGCCCAAGGATGTGCGAGGGAGGAGCGGGAGGAAGGCGCAAGAGAAGGTCATCAAGACGGAGGCAAAAAGCTCAGCCACGACCGGAGTGTCCGAGCGAGTCCACCCGGACTATCTGGTCTGCCCGAGGGAAGAATTGGTGCGGACAATCTGTTCCCCAAATAGGACACTACCCGGACACCACCCGGAAACTCTGAAGTTTCCGGCCAGACCGGACTGTCCGGCACACTCCAACCGGAGTGTCCGGCCTGACCGGACTATCCGGTCCGATTACACCGGAATGTCCGGTCGCCGACTGAATCTGGTTCGAGTCGGCTTGTATCAGTTTGAGTCGTACGCGTTTAGTTTCGGTTTTTGGACGCCCCAACCGCCCTCATAAGCCCTGGGACGCCCCATAGTTAGGTTTCAGACCACGTTAAAACTATTTTGGAGTTGTTTCTTTTTAGAACCTCTGGAATTACCCTGTGATCGAATTATACTACTACAATTTAGTGCGATATGTTGTTCCATTGGGAATTAGTAGATTGCAAACTACTGTTCACGGTTGACGGCTACGTGCACAAGAGAGTGGTGTTGTGAATACCCCACAGGGTTCAAGAGCTGTTGCATTGGCATCAGGGTTCGAGCGGGAGAGTTCATAGCTATAGGCTATTTATCTATCCACCATTATCATCATTGATAAGTGCTTGCCGAGAAGATCGGGCCACCCCATATCATCTTGGTATCAAATGTCCTTGTTTACTCGGTGAGCATCCAAAAATCCATCCATAGATTAGTTTTTGTTTCATCCTATACAAAAGTTTTGCCATTGACTAGATTGCATCGTGTTCGAGTATTAGTTGCTGGTCGTGTCTTCTCGTAGATCTGATCTGCAGGTTTTTCTCGTAGGGGTCTAGTTTTCATTTGTGTCTAGGTTTAGGGTTTGTTCTTATTTTCCACCGTGTCCACCATCACCGTTTTCCGCAAGTTTTCATCGTTTGTTCGAATCCACATAGCGTAACTTTGTTTGCATACCATAGACATAGCCTATCTACAGCATCTGTGCCTAGGAACGTACCCACGAGACTAGTTGCTTTGCTCCGACAGGCTGCTCATTAGGTTTTCGAAGTGCAGAAATTTTCGACAGGCAAACCGGACTATCCGTCCCGACCGAAGTCTCCGGCGCAATTTATCTGGACTATCCAAACCAATTTTTTCTAAGTTGCTGCATTCGTGTTTGCATTGATCTATATAGTTGAAAAAACAAAAAAAGAGAAAAGAAAAGAGAATCCGTATAAAAAACAGAGAAAAGAGCTACAGGCGTGACAAAAAGAGATATCAAAGTGTGCATTATTGGAGGCCTAGTTGATCATAGCACTTGTAGATTGAGCAATCTTGTGCCTGTTTACTTTGAGCTTTTACTAGCGCGCCTCTTGTGCATTGCAATATTCCTTTTTCATAAGTTGGTTTGCCACGTTTATCTCCACCGTGTGTGTTTCTTGGGTTTGTTGTACGATCAGCATTAGGACTTGTTTGCGGTATAGTTAGGATACCATACCTAGATCTCAACCATAAATAACCTGTGTGCCCTGTGATCGTTCTCTATACCCTTGATATTCACTTCACCACATTAGTGCATCAGTCTTGATTTCGTTTTGGTAAAGCATCACTATTCACTTTGGAATGGTAAGATCTGCTTTCTTGTCAGTTGTGAGTGAGTTGTGAGTGTTTCCACCAAACAGATTTTGATTTTTGCACTAACCTACTAATCATGTATTTTAGTGATGATGATGTTGTGTTGCAGAAAAAGAAGGATGAGGAACTTGTTACTTGGCATGAATATGAGGTGTTGAAATCTCACTTGACGCGTGTGTTTACTCACACAACAGATGCCATTGACAAGAATATCCAGGACGTGCAAGTGGCCATGGACCAGAATGTCGATGCAGTCACTAACATTCAAACACAAGTGACCGCACTCAATACCAATGTCGCAACTTCGCAGCGTTCCATTGATGCCTTAACAGTAGCAATTCAGCAACGGCAGGAACACCCACATGATGATGTTTTTGATGACAATGATGAGGGTAGTGCGGCTGATGCTGCCCCACATCTTGGCAGGGGACATGCCAATCCCCCTGCGCATGCGCCTGCTGCTGCACCTACTTATGCTCGCGGTTTTGCTCCTCTTGGACGTGCTCAACGTGTTCCAAACCAAGCTGTTGATGATGGTTTGGGCAAGCCTAAATTTTCGTTTCCCAAATTTGATGGATCACTTGATCCTGAAGATTACCTCACATGGGAGTTGAAGATTAAGAAGCTCTGGTGATTGTTTGACTATCCAAAAGACAAGAAGGCCACGCTTGCAGCGTTAGAATTTGATGGATATGCTTTGCGTTGGTGGCATGCTATTGTGCAGAATACAAGGAGGACAATGAACTTCCTGTGATGGATTGGCGTGAGATGAAGCGCATTATGAAGGATCGTTTTGTTCCCACCAACTACTTGCTATCCGTTTTTGACAAGTTGACATAATTGAGACAGGGGACCATGGTAGTTGATGAGTACTACATGGAGATGGAAATGCTTATGCAACATGCTAGAGTTCATGAATCCCTTGAGATGACTATGCAGCGATTTCTCAACAATTTTAAGCTACCAATTAAGAGCATTGTTCGTCATCACAAGTATGAGACTACGAATGAACTATTGCACCATGCTAGAGAGGCCGAATCATAGTTAGCTGAAGAAGCTAAGTCACATGCGAGGTTTCCGTCTAGCAGTCCTTTTGCGGCCAGGTCTACACCGCCACCGCCCATGGCGCCACCTGCAGTGACTGCTAGCCACCCTTCACCATCGGTCAAGCCTGCTCCCACGTCTTCTTATGGTTCCAATGCTCGAAAGTCCGCTTCTCCTGTTGCTAGCTCGGGTTCCAATATATCAAATGCGCGTACGCGCGATGTGGAGTGCCACACTTATGGAGGTAGAGGACACTACAAGAGATATTGTCCAAACTGCAAGGTGATGTTTGACAATGAACACGGAGAGTATGAGAGTGGAGATGATGTTGATTCTCATGGCGACGATGGGTATGACAGCGCGGACGGTATGAATGCCTTCCCTAAGCATGCACCTGCCATAGTGGTCTCTCCATGTATACTTAGTGTGCAGCCTATTGTTGATTCTCAGCACTGTAACTTGTTCCAAACCAAAGCACACGTTGGCCCTAACAAAGCTTGCAAGGTAATCATTGATGGAGGTAGCTGCAGAAATCTTGCAAGTAAGGAGTTATGTGCCAAGCTGAATTTGACTTATTTACCTCATCCCAAGCCATACTACATACAATGGTTGAGTGACAATGGAGAGATGAAGGTAAACCATATGGTACATGTGAATTTTGAAATAGGGCCATACAAGGATTCTATTGATTTTGATGTGGTTCCTATGACTGTTTGTCATCTCTTATTGGGTCGGCCTTGGCTTTATGATCGCCATGTGCAACACGATGGCCGTGCCAATGCATATCACTTGGATTTTAACGGCAAGAAGATTAATTTGCAGCCAATGACACCATAGCAGATTGTAAATGAGTCTCGTCAAAAGATCGAAGTGAACTTGAAGGATGAATCTATAGATAGGCGAGATAGTGTTGCAGCTGTACATGATGTAATAGAGCCTAAAAAGAGTGATATAACAAAAAGTGAGAGAGTGCCTAGTCCAGTGAAATTAGCCACCAAGGAATATATGAGAGAGTTTCGTGAGGATCCTACAGCCATGCCACTTGTGCTCATGTATAAGGGCGACGTATTGGTTTCTAACGACATGACACCTATTTCTCTTGGTGTATCTACTGTTTTGCAGGATTTTGGCGATGTGTTTCTAGAAGATGTACCAGTAGGATTGCCTCCATTGCATGGCATTGAGCATCAAATCGACTTGATCCCTGGTGCCACATTACCAAATCGTGCACCCTACAGGACCAACCCCGAAGAAACAAAGGAGATACAGAAACAAGTACAGACGTTAATGGATAAAGGGTACATTCATGTTTCTCTTAGCCCTTGTGTTGTTCCTGTTATTTTAGTGCCTAAGAAAGATGGTACATGGCGCATGTGTGTAGATTGTAGAGCTATTAATAACATCACTATTCAATACCGTCATCCTATTCCACGCTTAGAGGATATGCTAGATGAATTGAGTGGTGCTGCTATTCTCTCTAAGATTGATTTGTGTAGTGGTTATCATCAAATTAGGATGAAAGAAGGGGATGGATGGAAAACTGCTTTCAAAACAAAATTTGGTTTATATGAGTGGTTATTTATGCCGTTTGGTCTTACTAATGCACCTAGTACATTCATGAGATTAATGAATCATGTTTTGAGAGAATTTATTGGTCATTTTGTGGTTGTTTATTTTGATGATATACTTATCTATAGCCACAACGAAACTGAACATTGTAGTCATATCCGACAAGTTTTGCAAGTGTTGCGTGATAATAAACTCTATGCTAATCTTGAGAGGTGCACCTTTGCAAAAGATAAGGTCATATTTCTGGGATTTGTTGTATCTAATCATGGGGTAGAAGTAGATCAATCTAAAATTGAATCAATTCAGAATTGGCCTATTCCCATGAATGTGAGTCAAGTGCGTGGTTTCCATGGCTTAGTTGGTTTCTATAGGCGCTTTGTGAAGGATTTTAGCACTATTGTTGCACCATTGAATGATTTGACTAAGAAAGGTGTGCCATTTGTGTGGGGTGCAGCCCAAGATATTGCATTTGATACATTGAAACATTTGCTTACTTCTGACCATTACTTGCATTACCTGATTTTTCGAAGCAATTTGGAGTTGAATGTGATGCTAGTGGTATAGGTATTGGTGGCATTTTGATGCAAGAGGGTCGCCCTATAGCATATTTTGTGAGAAACTTACTGTTGCTAGACTGAAATATCCTATTTATGATAAAGAATTGTATGCACTTGTTAGAGTACTTGAAGTTTGGCAACATTATTTGTGGCCAAAGGAATTTATCATACATTCTGATCATGAAGCATTTAAGTATTTGAAAGCTCAATCAAACTTGCATATAAGATTAGATAAATGGGTTGAGTTTATTGAATCTTTTCCTTACATCATTAAGTATAAGAAGGGAAAGGAGAATATAGTCGTTGATGCTTTGTCTAGGAAGAACATGCTATTAACCAATCTTGATGTTAAAATTCCTGGATTAGAGAGTATTTGTGCACTTTATGCAACTGACCATGATTTTGCTGAACCATATTGTTTCTGTGCTCTTAGAAACGCATGGGATAAGTATCATATACATGATGGATATTTGTTTAGAGCTAACAAACTATGTATTCCAGAATCGTCGTTGCGTTTGTTCTTATTGCAGGAATCACATGCTGGTGGTTTGATGGGTCACTTTGGGCGTGAGAAGACATTGCTCATGCTAGCTGGTCATTTTTATTGGCCCAAGATGAGGCGTGATGTGTACAGATTTCTAAGTCGTTGTTGGGGGGACAACCCCGGGTAGGGTCACTCCGGGGTATAAGGGCCGAGTTAGCCGAGGGTCGGCAAGGTCAAAGCGGATGCTGGACGAGTCACCTCGAGGTAGGCCGGATCACGGAGTAACCCGGACCAGGGGGGTCGCCTAACATTGTCTCGTCCGACTCAAGGAGTAAGTCGGAAATACTTGTCTAGCTTATATGCAGGAACAAGTGTGGCCGGATCAACTATGATCCGGATCCTCTCTTGGCTTCTAAGAGAAGGAAGGAATCTCTCTGGTCAAAACAGAAGGTCTGGTGCGTACTGGATGAGCGAATAAAGCAAGGGCAGGACCACCGGATCGTGGCCGACAAGGGTGACGACGCTCACGTCGGCTGACGCGGGCGCCGCAGAGGCTACGTCGCTAAAGCAAGTGTGACGCGGGGGAAAAGCACCCCTGTCGGGTTACTACTTTGGGAGGGGGCATATTCTTAGAAGATGCCTCCACGTATGCCCTAGGCCAGGACCGAACCATCGCTATATAAGGGGGGGTTAGGGTTCTGGTAAGGGGGTTGGGTTTTTTTTCTGATACAGAGGAAGGAGACTCCAAGTTAGTTGAGCACTAGTGGATCTAGGGTTCTTGGGGCTAGTTGGTAGGCAAGGGTAAGAGAGTTTCTTCTTCCTCCTCTTGTCAATACAGCTCGAGGAGCTCTTGTAATCTTGGAGATTGAACATCAATACAAAGCTTCTGTGTAGAGAATCACTCTACTATCCCTCCCTGGATTCCCCTAGCGCATATTAGTCCCCACCTTTAGCCTATCCGTGGCATCTGTCGTGACACCACCACGACAATTGGCGCCCACCGTGGGGCTCGAACCCATGACCACAAGGTTAAGAGCCTTGAGCTCTACCAACTGAGCTCTACCAAGGTTACATGCCACAAGTCCAAATCAAAGTTGAAGCCTCATGGTTTGTATACACCTCTCTCTACACCTACTACACCATGGGAAGACATTACTATGGATTTTGTGCTAGGTCTACCTAAAACACAGAGAGGTCATGATTCTATATTTGTGGTAGTGGATAGGTTCTCTAAGATGGCTCATTTTATTGCATGCCACAAAACCGACGATGCGTCACATGTTGCTAACCTGTTTTTCAGGGACATTGTGAGATTACATGGAGTACCCAAGACGATTGTTTCTGACCGTGATGTGAAGTTCATGAGATACTTTTGGAAGACCTTATGGGGGAAGCTGGGAACGAACATGTTGTTTAGTACTATATGCCATCCCCAAACAGACGGTCAAATGGAGGTGGTGAATAGAACATTATCACAATTGCTAAGGACTATGATAAAGAAGAATCTGCGGGAGTGGGAAGAGTGTTTGCCACGTGTTGAGTTTGGATACAACAGGGTTGTGCATTCGACTACTCAGCTTTGTCCTTTTGAGGTGGTATATGGCTTCAAGCCATTGACGCCACTTGATTTGTGGCCTTTGCCATTACATGAGAGAGTTGATATGGAGGCATCAAAACATGCTGAATATGTGAAGAAGATTCATGAGAAGACTCGAGAGGTTATTGAGAAGAAAGGCAAGAACATTGTTGCTGCAAGGAATCAAGTAAGGAAGGAAGTGTTGTTCAAGCCTGGTGACATGGTATGGGTGCATCTACGCAAGGATAGACTTCCACTACTTTGAAAGTCAAAATTGAAGCCATGTGGTGCTGGTCCTTACAAGGTGTTAGCCAAGATTAATGACAATGCCTACTCGATTGATATACCTATTGAGGAGTTTGGTGGAGTTAGCAACAGCTTCAACGTTGCTGATTTATCACCCTATGATGGAGAAGACCTTGGAGCGTCGAGGTCGACGCCTTTTGAAGGGGGGAGATGATGAGGACATCCCTACAATTACACCTACCCCAATTACTAATGAAAATGCTCCAGCTATTGCAAGGAAAGATCAGTCCAATGAGATTAGAATTGGACCCATTACAAGAGCTCGTGCTAAGCTACTTGAACAATAGGTGAATTCACTCCTAAACGAATCTGGTACTTTAATTGATGAGAACTTTATACTACATAAGTCTTTGCATTTATGTATAGTCAGGTTTGTTGGAGAAACAATCATGGCGCGAGGAGGAGAAGGCCTATAGGAGAAGCCCAGCATGATGATCGCCCAAGGATGCGCGAGGGAGGAGCAGGAGGAAGGCGCAAGAGAAGATCATCAAGACAGAGGCAAAAAGCTCTGCCACGGCCGGAGTGTTCGGCCGAGTCCACCCGGACTATCCGGCCTGCCCGAGAGAACAATTGGTGCGGACAATCCGGTTCCCAAATCAGACACTACCCGGATACCACCCGGAAACTCTGAAGTTTCTGGCCAGACCGGACTGTCCGACACACTCCAACCGGAGTGTTCAGCCTGACCGGATTGTCCGATCCAATTACACCGGAATGTCCGGTCGCCGATCGAATCTGGTCCGAGTCAGCTTGTATCAATTTGAGTGTACGCGTTTAGTTTAGGTTTCTGGCCGCCCCAGCCGCCCTTATAAGCCCTGGGACGCCCCATAGTTAGGTTTCAGACCACGTTAAAACTATTTTGGAGTTGTTTCTTTTTAGAACCTCTGGAATTACTGTAACATCCCAAAAATCATGTTTCAAAAACTCATTCATTTCATCCTTGCATCATTCATTCATATAGGGTTTTTCTCAAAATCATTTAGAGACAGAAGTTTGAGCTATGATTTCATGTGGACAATTTATCTCAATTGGCCACCACCCTTTGGGATTTGTTTGTCCATGACCTTGTTTGCTTGCCTCCATGATTGGAAAGATTAGGAGTAGCATTTAAACCCAAGATTCCAAATTTAGAAATAGTTTCAAACCCCTATTTCAAATATTTGCAACTAGAGCAAATCTCTGTTTACTTTGAAACCCAAGCTTGACCAAGCCCTTGCTAGTAACCACATGGTCATCTGACTCGTTTTTGAACCCACAGAACCCTGCAAAAATCCCCAAAGCAGTTTGAATTCAAAAGGATTTGAATTCATATCAAATTCTATTCAGAAAATGGAATTAGAAAAAGAAAAGGGCTTAAAGAAAGGAAAAGGCGGCCCAGAATCCAGCCAGCGGATCAAGCCCAGCAAGCCCACCCGGATCTCCTTTTCCTTCTCACACGCGAGCACGCGTTAAGTCACCGATGACAGACCCCACCACCTCGCAACCTTCGCCGACGAGCGGCCCGGTCCACGTCAGCCTCGTCTTCCCCTCAGATCAGCGACGACCACGTTAGCGATGATGGCCGGTAATGGCGCACAGTAAATGGGCATTTATCCTCGGCGTTTCCGCCGATTCCCGGCTATAAGATCCTCTGCCTCGCGATCTTTTTCCCCAAACACCTCACTCACTCCGCCACCAGTTCCTCAATCAGCTTTGCCCGCAGACAGAGCCTCCGACGATCGATTCGGTGAGTCCAGAGCTCCTCGCCTCTCGTTCTTACATCGACTCAGCGTGTCTCGGCGCACTCCGACCTCACTAGTCTGTCTTGTATCGCCAGGTCGCGGTTCCCACTTGACACCGCGAGCACCGACGGCGACATCTACTCCGACGAGTTTTTCCGGAAGGTATGACCACCCTCGCCTTTCCGTTCACGCCACTACGCCTTGACCGCGAATCTAACCGTGTCTCGCCTTGCCTTGGGGTGATCCATGACGCCCACGACGACCACCCGACACACCCGACGCCGCCACGAACTCCGGTGAGCAATCGCGGCCGTGCTGGCGCCCTTGACCAACCGCAGTACGACGAGCTTCGCCGTGACCTCCCGAGCCCGGTGAGCTACTCCTCCTTCTCCTCTCCGTGCATCGTCAACGCACGCCATCGAGCCTGCCGCCGCCGGTAGCCACCGCCTCCGCCAGATTCTTGGCCGAGAAATAGCACCGTTAGATCTCAGTATCGAAGCGCTAGGATAGATCCACTTAACTCGGCAAGACACGCTCTGAGCCGCCAGATTTCATTTAGATCCTGCGGCTGTGGAACTCGATCCAGTGCGAAACGGTACGGGCGAATAAGAGCATGACGCGTGGCTAGGTTAGATCTGAAAATAGAATTCAAAAACAGATTTTGATCCAGATTTCAAATGCCTATATCTTTTGAATCCCACGTTAGAATTTTGCAAACTTTATACCGTTGGATTCAGAAAAACAAGACCTTTCTGCCTATCCTTTTTGTTTAGCAAATAGTAACCATTAGATGTGCTTAAATTGCAGAGACTTGTTTGAGGCCTTTTTGAATATAAGTTTAGTTTAGTATTTTATTTTTAGGGCTATTTAAGTTGTCTTGGCTATTTTGTGACTTGTTTAGTTTCTGTATTCATGCACTTGCTTGGTTGAGTTTTTTTTTTAAAATCATCACTTGGTAGATTCATGCATGCATGCATTCATAATATTTTTGTTTGTATAAATTTGTGTGTAATTGTGTGCTATAACTTTGTGTGTAGATTTTGCTAGTGATTGTGATTGTGACGAGTGCTACTCTCCACACTACCAAGGCAAGTGATATCTTCATGAATATTCCATACCTATATTTTATACTTGCATTAGATATATTTTGCTAGGACTTGCATGCTACTTTTATCAATTGATGAGGGGAAATCCTATTTAGAATAGACTGCTAGAATTGCTAGGAGAATTCCCTAAAGATAAGTTGCCATGCCATGCTTAGCCTAGCTACTAGAAAACAAGGGTGGTTTATATATTCACACTATGGAAAAATATTCTAAGTCTAAGGACTTGTTTTTATTTAACAAAACAACTAAGTTAATGAATCACCTGGGTGGAATGGAAAGAATGGGATATGTTGAGTGGTTACACAAGGCCAGGGGTACTGGTGAACCTTGTGTATCTCACTTGTGGATGGCCACCCAGGAACAAAGAGATTTGAGTTGTCAAATGTTGAGAAGCTTCAAGTGCAACCACTTGGTAATATGGGCTCTGCCATGATCTTACGATGCTGGAACTTAGTCTCTTGGACAGTGGGTGGTAGATGGGTTGATAGGTTGGAGCGCGTCCATTTGACTAAGGAAAGGCTACTGAAGGATCATGTCTTGGGAAACCAAGGCTTGTGGGGAAAGTGCACCACCTCTGCAGAGTGTAAAACCTAAGTACTTAGCCATGTCCCTGGTAAAGGACAATTTGAGCATCAAGACATGGAAACTTCAAGAATCTCATCACTCCAATTTCTGAATAAAACTTGTGGGTGAACAAGGGTTAAAGGATCTTCAGTCTTTGATTGGTAGATGCCCTGAGTGGATCTTCAGTCTTTGATTGGTAGATACCTTGGGATAGTCTTTGCCAAACAAAAAATTAGTATTTTCAAAAGTTAAGGAAAAATCTATTTTGAGCAATGCAAGCCTAATCTCCACCAGCCAAATGCATATAGTATTATAGTCCACTTAAATATATACTAAGTATCACTTGCCAATACTATTCCAAAGTATTGACCCTCGTGGTTGTAACTTATGATGTTGCAGTTACTCGATGATGAATAGGAGTCATGAGTCTACACTCAACATGCTTGCCTGTGGCACATGAAGATGAAGACTTATGTTTATTTACTTATTCCATAAACTCTTGTATTAGGCCTTTGGCCATGAGTTGTAAAAGACTATGTGTTATCTCTGGAATGACTGTAATAAACGACCTTTGTATTTGTGTACTTCATCTTAAACTGTGGATGCTAGCATTGATCCAGGGACTAGCATTGCAATCACAGGGATCTTTTCCTTTAATAAGGAGGGATCTTACAATTACCCTGTGATCAAATTATACTACTGCAATTGAGTGTGATATGTTGTTCCATTGGGAATTAGTAGATTGCAAACTACCGTTTGTGGTCAACGGCTACGTACGCAAGAGCGTGGTGTTGTGAATACCCCACAGGGTTCGAGAGCTATTGCATTGGCATCAGGGTTCGAATGGCAGAGTTCAAAGCTACAGGCTATTTATCTATCCACCATTATCATCATCGACAAGTACTTGCTGAGAAGATCGGGACACCCCATATCACTTTGTGTGTGTGTCTTGTGTATCGCTACTTGATTTGCTCTCGGTGAGAACATCCTTTTCAATTTTTGACTCGGTGAGGCAAAGTAGCACATACCATTCCACAAATATCACCCTTCCTTGAAATTATGGTTATACAACATGATGAAGCCCGACCTACGGTCGTTACCACATCAAGGTCTCCAACTTATGCCAAGTCGTCATGGACTCCAAAGGTGAATCCGTTCCTCTATGCGAGCCCACTTCCTACCCTTTTGGAATGGTATACTACTTCATACTCCGTCCCATATTCATGATAGGTTCACACCGACAAGTACGGAGGCAAGGGAGGAAGCCCAGAGCATCAAGCCCGACAAGATGGACGCTTGAAAGAGGACATGGCAGAAGACACATGCCAGCGGTACTACCGCTCCCGTCAGCGGTACTACCGCGCCCCGGTACTACCGCCCGACATGACCGGTACTACCGGCTAATACTAAAGCCAGCGCCATCGCCTCTAGACGACCTGGTACCAGCTTGCGGTACTACCTCCCCCAAACGGTACTACCGGTCATCAAGTCTGGTAGTACCGGCTGTGACAGTGCTTGCGCGCACAGCATGTTGAGGGCAAACCTCTAGGGTGGCCCGATCTTCCACGAATCCCACTCAAATCGAGGGTGGAGTGCGGGGAAGGAGGGAAGGATGATCACGACAAACACACGCACGAAGAATGCGATGAACGCACACACGCAAAACCACGTTAAACACCAATAGCTCACGCCGGTTGTGACCGGTCCGGCGCAATCCCTAGGATCAGCGTCGGGCGGGGGACTCTCTCTCAAACCGGCATGGTGAGATGGAAGACTCGGTGAGATCTTGACGTCTTGGCAAAGGGACACCGATGCCAAGGCCTTGTACAACGCGGAGGCACGATGCAAACTCCAACGAGGTTTGGTGATATTGGTGCTCCTTGGTCAAGGAGCATGAGGCAAGAACTAGATAGATCCACAAAGGGGTTTCCACTAATTCCAATATCATGCCTAGGGTTTACAATGAAGGTGGGGGACTATATATAGGCCAACCACAAGTTTAGGGGTAATTCAAGCATTAAAGTAGAGTTCTGGGCGAAGTAGAGGGGTACATGGGCCACAAGGCCCAACTAGGCTCGCAGGATCCAGTTCGGGACCGGGCCGGAACGGTCGGGGTGGCCGGACAGGCTTGACACTGGTAGTGTCCGGGTGGTGTCCGAACGGGCATTCTGAATGTCCATGCCAGGTTGGGGCTGGGGCAGCCAGACACTCCGGGCGAGTCGCGCCGGACACTCTGGCTGGGCCAGACACTCCGGCTGGTTCCGGGCGGACAATCCGGCTCAGTCAGCTTCAGGGCTCCTGGATCGACGCGGCGGGGGCTCGTACCTGATGATGCACAGAGGTGTGGTATGAAGTAGCAAGCCATCCAGGTGTATATCAAAGTCACATGATGAGAGGAGCGAATTCACCTTATCTTGGAGGAGCTTGGTTCGGGCACGGGTCATCGGTCCACTTGGGGGACTCGGTGGTGTAGATGTAGGAGCATCCGTAGGACGGGCCGCATCACAGCAGTTGGGCCACAACCCATGTATCCCCCTTATTATGATGCAACCCTAGTATTATGCCCAAACTACCCCTATGTAAGTGGCTGGCCTATAAATAGAGCCCCCACCCCTCATGTATCCCTTAGGCATAGATGATAGACTAAAGAAAACCCCCTTTGTGAAATCTCTAGTTCTTCCCTCTCCGCGTGGGATCGAGGGAGCACGTTGACCGATCTTTCCTTGCGAGGATTCTATCGGACCGGTGGCCACCGGCGGGAGCAATCGGCCTTGTATCATGTGAGTTTTGCGTGTGTTCATCGTGTCCTTCAGCGTGCGTCGCTTCGCTTACCTTCTCCCTTTCTCCTCGCTTTCCCATCGATTTGACCACGAGATCCGTGAAGATCGGGCCACCCACGGGGTTACCCCATAACATCTGGCATTAGAGCCCAAGTTGCCACGGATTTCACCCTCGTTCTTCCCCACCAAATTTTTTCTTGAAAAAACACAAAATCGAGTGGATCTTTTGTCAACCCATAACATCTGGTATCAGCAGCTTTTGGTTGCCACGGATTTCTCCTCGATTTGGTCTTTTCCCATAAATTCGAAAATTCCACCAAAAATAGCCCCAATTCGTGTTTTGGACCGATCTATGATTTGAGTGCGTTTTGGTAGGTTTTGATCCATGGATTACTTGCTAAACTTGTTGGTCTACTTTCCCCTGCGTTCCCATGGCCTAATTCCATCATTTACCCCTCCGATTTGGTGTTTTTCTTGAAGATTTTCCGCCTAAATCGCCTCAAAATCAAGAAAACGCGTCAAAACTAGGTGTTTCTGCGACATCCGGTACTACCGGGGTCAAAACCCGGTACTACCACACATCCCCGGTACATAAACGGTACTACTGGGCCTCCGGAAGACCGGTACTACCGCTCAGAAACCCGGTACTACCGCCCGATACAGAGAAAAAAACAGCAGAATTCCCAGATTTCAGCCTCCACCGTTTTGAGCATAACTTTTGCATACGAACTCGGATTTTGGTGTTCTTTAGCTCGTTTTGAAGAAGAGAAAGAGCTCTACATCATAATATCCGTTGTTCATGCTATCTACTACATCCAAATTCCGTGAGCAAGGCGGAATCCACCAATTAAGTGTGAAGATTGGCGAGGAAATGTATATACATTCCACGACTTCTCTCCACTTGCTTTACTTTGTGAGCTATACTATCTTTGTGATCAACAAACACCTATTGAGACTAGTTCCTTATATGATTGCTTGGGCTATGCACATTTGATACCTTGTGAAATTCCGAGCAAAAGTTATGAGCGCTATCTCATATAGTTATCTTGTATAGTTGTTGGCACAAGGAAGAGGCATGTGAAAAATAAAATAAAAATAGAAAAAAATAGAAAAAGAAAAGTAAGAAAAAGAAATAAAGAAACAAGTGCCTCTTAGAATAGGAAACGCAAGCTCGATGAACATCAAATAGGTGGTACTTATTGTGCATATCTTGTAGCCCACCAATTTATTGCAATCGAACTAGCGTCTCTCCTTGCACTTGTGCGAAACGAGCTTATAGTCTTCGCTAGGTAATCATTTGGTTCTTAGCTCACTTTCTCTGTCGCACAAGTCCCATTTATCCCACCGTTTGTGTTTCCTTGTATATAATTCATATCTTGTGGATTGACTTGTTTTGCTTCGTGATCATCGTGGTTCTTTACTTGCCATTACAACATCTTGAGTTCGGATTGTTCTTGGACACGCCACCTTCCATACCCATCCACCATAAGATTTGTGTGTGTGTGTTTTTTAGTGGTTAGTTGGTTTGGGTGTTCCACGTGAACTTCACTTTGCTTGGTTTTGATTGCTCTCAAGTGTTGCCACTTGCACGATACTATCTTCCAAGGTAAAGTAAGGTTTGACGTTGCATCCCTAACCCCCCTACCACTTCCATAGACACCACTTGGTCTTGTTAATCATGTCTAGGGACTCCGGAACCGAAGATGATATCTATGAAGAATCCACGATGAGCCACCGTGCATATGCCTCCACAAGCATGGATGACATGATGGAGCACTACACCGACAATGGCTCCACATGCTTGGGTGATATGGAGTTCTACAACAACAATAACTCCCCAAGCATGGAAGACTTCAAGAACGACAACGACAAGCTCCTCAAGTCGCATCGACCAAGAGGGAGCCCCCACCTCGAGAGTGCCAAGGTCCACCATCACATGGACAAGTTCGAAAGCTCCCTCAACAACTTCAAGAGCGACATGGACAACAACTTTGCCAAAACCATGAGCATGATGGCCAAGACTAATGATGCTTTGAGCTCATTACAACGCCTCACCAAGAAGAGTTCCAAGGAAAAGGAGAATCGTCGTGAGTGTCATGTGGATAACCAAGTGCGCCATCTACATCAACCTTTGGCAAGGCACGCCAATGACCTCCGTCGACACCATCATAAGGCGCCTTCAACTACTCGTGCCACCACCAAAAGAGCACCAAGAGAAAGCTCTCCTCCACGCCATCAAGCTTCAACGCCAAGACTTGACGTCCTAGATGACGCATGCAACCTCGTGTATGAGGAGGACGAAGACCTCTACTTTGCCAAGTTGGACGAGTACGTCAAGAGGACTACACAAGCCAAGGTGCAAGACGCCGACGACAAGGTCAACAATGGTGAGCATGGGATTTTTCCTTCACCAAAGGAGGCGCAAGGAGTTGAGCACACCGAGCCTATCCCTATATGCTTGAGTGATGATGTGGTACCAATCCCATGTGAGTATGAGAGCCACTTAGCCCACTTGAGTGAAAACAAGAGTGAGATGAGTGACTCCACCATATGTGAGATTGAGTGCTTCCACTTTGAGGGCATGAGTGATACACCAAGTGAGTTGAGAGTGGTAGTTGATAGGTCATGTGAGACCACTTTGATTTCTAACGACTTACCCTCTACCTCTAGTGTGTTTTCTCATGATGTGCTAGGTTCCTTGGATCAAGAAGCGCCAAGCTTGGAGATGATGATGCCTCCAACCGAGAAGATGTACATGATGGATGAAGATGATGCCATCCCCATACATGATGAAGAAGTCACCCACATGGAGGCCAATTCTACCACAACACCCACTTCATATGAGAGGTATGAACAAGGTAAGAATACAGGTGTTGATGATGCCATGATCCCACTAGTGGACATGATGAGTTGTGATGATTGGCATGTTGTGGATGATGTTTGTGATATCACATATGACTCATTGGTATTTCCATGTGATACTTTGCCTTTGCATAATGTTGAGCATGTGAAATTATTTGATTGCGATGATGTTGCCATAGACATACCATGCTCTAAACGTTACTTTGATGACATCATTGCTTGCAACTTGTTAAACAATTGCTCTTTCCAATGTTTTGCTTGCAATGATGATGACAATGGTACCCCTAGGACCATGCTTTGTCATGAGTGTTTTACAATTTCTCTCGTTGCTTGCAATAAGTTGAATAATTGCTCTTTCACTTGTTTTGCTTGCAACAATAATTCTCATATGGTTTATATTGAGATGCCCCCATAGCTTTCTCAAATTTTGGAGATTTTGGTAAATGCCATGATAAGCATGTTCACCACTTGCATACTCACCATGCATCTATTTCATACTTGATTGACACTCATGGTGATGTGCACAAGAAAAGATACGTCATGATGGATGATGTGTTTCTCTTGTTGGGGATCGGTGCGGAAAACAAAAAAATTCCTACGATGTAACCCGAAACCTTGCCTAGGATCTATCTATGTAGTAATGCGTTAACGGCCGATGCATAGAGAATGCATACCCTTGTAGACCATACGCGGTTAACGTTCCGCGGGAAACGTGGTTGATGTAGTCGTACTCGTAGCCGACCTCAAGGTCGCGAAGCTCCTCGCAGGTCACCCCTTGCTCCTTCGTCATCTTCATCGTGCAACAGCTCCGCCTCACGACATTCAAGTGCCCCAAGTGTTGTGCATCGTGTCTTCGTACACATCCGGTGCACGATGAGACCTCCGGCTCCCCGATCCCGCCGGGAGTGCGGAAGTTGATATCCGGCTAGGAATCCCTGCAACACAACGGCATACTGCAGGTGTGCCTCGATCGCACAGCCCAGACTTGGGGCCATGGTCACGAGGTATAGAGACAGAGGAGGAGAAATTCAACCAAAGGACTTCTCCAAAATTGTGTGTCTAATCCCACCCATGGGCACCCCTTTATATAGGGGGAGGGGGTGTGCCCTCCCCTTTGGGTTTCCCATGTGGGACTATATTCAAGGGAGAGGGGGAAGGTGCATGGGCCTCATGGGCCAGCCGGCCAGGGGTGAGGCCCACCCCGCGCACAGCCCTAGGTTGGCCGGGTGGGCACCTTTGAGGCGACTGGGCCTTGGCCCTTTGGCCCTTGGCCCTTCCCTCCTTCGGTTTTCCCTCACGGGCCTTTATTCCCTAGGAAGTTTGGCCCATTAGTAGAATAACCCTTCAAATTAGATTCTAATATTATATTTAATATTAATTACACTAATTAATATGTAAATACATATTACAAAAACTAATTCAACCCGAAACACCTTTCGATTCCCCTTTCTATATCCTCCGAACAACTTCAGAATTCTCGGAATGATTTTGGTCCTTTATTCTTTCTCCGAACAACTTTGGATCTCTCTGTGGAACGATTTCGGCTTTCTCTCTTTCTTTACTGTGATTCCATCTTACGAATGATCGCTCTCATCGTACCCTTAAGTGTATCCTCTCACGGCTCGGGAATGCTCTAGACATGATTTGTATCAATGATCAACAGAGGGACCAGGGATGTCCATGTGACCCCTCTGCATTCCCGATGACAATGTCATTTGAACCGTCTAAATGTAGTATCCTCTTCCTTTTGTTTCTCGATACAACTTGTCCGAGATCCAATCATTGGTATCCCATACCTTGTTTAATCTCATTTACAACAAGTTCTATTTTCTTGTTACCGTGATATTACATCCCCGTGACCTAGTCACATGTTGCAACATGTATGGATGCAATCTCACCAAGCCGACCGTATGTATCTTTACCCGTCATGTGGGTGAACAAATCCCGGTCTTGCAGTCACATGTCATCTACTGCTCCTTCGGAATACCCAACGTACACCTTTATGGCCACCGTATTACCTGATGATGGTTGATGCAGTCTAAGCAGCCTAGGGAAACAGTGAGTAATATGAGCTCACGGTCTAAGGAGAAGGAGTCTAGGTATAGCTGTTGCAACAATGAACTATATGACTTGATCGTGTTGCAATCCTTCGAGGAATGTCCAATCACATCATTCTCCAATGATATGATCTCATTGTCAGTCGGCATAAATGCCCATGATCTTGAAACCCAGATCATCTTCGTGACCAACTAACTAGTATAAATAGAGGCTACTAGGGACTTGGTTGTTTCATACCACACCTGTACCAATGTTTCTACTTGGCATAGTTATAGAACAATATGAAACTATTATAAACTAATTGAGATATGACAATAAAAACCTATTTATTATTTGCCTCTAGGGCATATCTCCTTCAGTCTCCCACTTGCACTAGAGTACAAATAAACTAGCTCGCATTTTACTCATATAAACCATATACCATATGCGTTTACAGATCATGCATGCTCATGGGAAACGTCATGTCCATGTTCTGTTTTACCAGATCATTATGTCTTTTGCAAATCGTTAATGTCTTCCTAATCTGACATTCACACCATTATCTTATAATGGGTCGAAGTATTTGTTTAGCGACAAAGTGAGACTTTGTTTCTAGTGTTTATGATGACGGTCGTTTTCACCGTTGTCATCTAAACTTCGAAACACACTTTGCTATACTTTGTGTATATATTATAGTCATGGCAGCAGAACAAGGCCGGATTCTAGGAGCTTACAGTGACTTTAGATCAACCTCGAGGGCTTTCTGATGGCTCGTGTATTAATAAGCTCGTTGGGGAACCCCAAGAGGAATGTATGATGAGCACAGCAGCAAGTTTCCCTCAGTTATGAAACCAAGGTTTAATCGAACCAGTAGGATCAAAGAAACACCCCAAAGGTGTTGCTAGCTGAGCCTTGGCAGGGCGCACTACCAGTGCTAGTAGCAATGTGGAGACCTGCACAACACAACCACAGAACTCTGTCCCCAACTTGCGATGAGGTTGTCAATCTCACCGTGTTTTGCTCAAAACAAAGAATTAAACGTATCGAATGGAAAGAAGTAATAGTTTGCAGAAAGTAAACACAAAGCAGTAAACAGTTTGTAGATTGTATGTAAAGAAAGGACCAGGATCCATAGTTCACTAGAGGTGGCTCTCCTTAAGATAGATAACATGTTGGGTGAACAAATTACAGCGGGGCAATTGACAAACATCGAGAGAGCAATACATGCATATACTAATCATCTTGACTCCTTTGAGACTTGATTGGGCATTACAACATTATACATAGACCGCCATCCAACTACATCTATGACTAATAATCCACCTTCAGGTTATCATCCGAACCCCTCCAAGATAAGTTGCAAGCAACAGATTATTGCTTTACGAATTGCGTGTAAAGTAAACAATACGATTGTTCTATGAACAAAGGATTGTTGTTTTCTCCCTAGTAGCAACAGAACATCTAGTACCTTAGAGATTTCTGTCACTTCCCAGATTACTAGAGGCATGAACCCACTATCGAGCATAAATACTAACTCTTAGAGTTGCTAGCATCTACTTGGCCAAGATAGCTACTAACAACGGAAAGCATGCAAGATCACAAATAACAAAGACATAATAGAATCAATAATCAATCTGAAATAGCATCTCAATATCCATCGGATCTCCGCAAACATAACATGCAGAATTACAAATAGATGATCTTGATCATGAACGGAGCTCACAAGATCTAGACATAAAAGCACAAAGGAGGAGAACCAGCCATCTAGCTACTACATGGATCCGTAGTCCAAGGATGAACTACTCACGCATCACACAGGAGGCTTGCATGGTGATGAAGAAGGCCTGTGGTGAATTCCCTCTCCCGTGGTGCCGAAGAGCTTCAGATCCCTCCCGATCTAGGGATGGAAATGACGGTGGCTACAGACTCTTTCGTGGATTTTTGATCGGGTACTTAAGGTTTTCATCTCGAGGGCATCTTATAGGCGGAAGGAGAGGCCGAGGGGGGGCCTGGACTGGCCACACCACCCCCTAGCGTGGCCAGGTGGTGTGGTGGCCTCCTGGCTCCTCTCCGTCTCGTATTCTAGCATCTGATGACTTCCTGGCACTTTGGCTTTTGTCCCGTTCAATTCCGAAAATATTTATTTTCTGACTTTCCTGGAACCAAAAATGAGAAATGAAATGGGCACCGTGGCTCTTGTTTATAGTTTAGTCCAAGAAATCATATGAAAAGTACTCCAAAGTGTGGACAAAACACAAGAAAGTGGATAAAACTAAGTATGGAACATCAAAAATTATAGATACATTTGCAATGTATCACTTTCTCATGGGCACATCACTAGTAGAGAAAACCTTACCACCGGGTCACCAAAATAGCTTATCCCGGCGCATTTAGATTCGCCGGTGACCTTCTTGCCGGCGGTAATGGCTTACCGCCGGCGCGTAGCCTATTTGCCAAGGGTATCTGAATGTTAGCGCTGGCGAATCGGTCCTGTTTGCTAGGGGTAGCTAAAGTAGCACCGGCGAATCGTGCCTGTGCGCAGGCGCTAGCTATATACCCCTGGCGAACTAGTTGTTTGTCGGCAGTATGTTGTTAGGCATTAAAAAAAGACTCATTCATATCTCCCGCTCATACTTCCATATTATATTAATTAAGCTAATGAAACTGTCCAAACAATAACAGCATACAGAGTTCATCAGTATTTTTGCACAAATCTGATTCTGTTCCACGAATGTTTTCTGTCTATTGCCGATATACACATGATGTCTACTCTTGCCAAATTTCTTCCAGTAGTCTGTTGGGACGTCAAGGCAAAGTATGAATATACAACAGAGCTCCTGGTACGGACCGACGGTTAATTATTACAACATGAATATACATACACATATACCACAGAGCTCCCAACCTAAAGCCTTGATGTCTTCCAGGTTTCTCCAAATGACGCCTCGGAATGCAGATCCTAGCTACCCTGTCAGTCATCTATTCTTCCTCGATATCCTCCAACAAGAAAAAACATGACTGGTCAGCTCCAAAGCAGATTTAGCAAGAATTCATAATTTCGGAGGATGGTTTCAACTCAAAATCTATGACACGGCAGCACTCGTACGTATACAGGCCACCACACAATCATAAGAGCACGAATTTAATCAAGGCAAGTACCAAGATCAGAGAATAAAAAGCATCCAAAATGACCACAGTCTAAGCTTAGGTACAAGAATATGTATTACACAAAAGGGAACCCAGTTTCTTTCCTGACACTTAACAAATATTAGCACAAGTATAATCACTTGGCACCACAACCAGGATACAACAACCCAGTTTCAGTCTTTTTCAGATCTACTAGGTGAGAGGGAAGAAATAACAGATTTTGTTTCAGGGATCTTATAGACAGGACATCTGAAAGAAACAGAATTGAACAGATAAAGAGCTGGGGGAAGAGAATTAGACCTGAAACTAGTTCACAGACACCGTCTTTCCGAACTCCTTGGCGATGTAGGACGAGTAGTAGACGAGCGCGGCGTAGGTGCTGCCTGATCCCATGTCGTAGAAGATAACATGCCGCGACTCGTTGGAGAAGTCCTTGTCGATCCCGTACTACAGCGCGGCCCCTGCATGCTCATTGACGAGCCTTTACGCCGCCTGCGTGAGGGCCCGGCGCTCGGCCTGCCCGAAGTAGGGCGGGATGGCGACGACCACGTCCCGCACGGGCAGCCCCACGTGGGCGTCCGCGATCCCGGAGGCGTAGTGGAGCACCATAGCGACGATCTCCTCGATGGAGTAGACCTGGCCGTCGTTGGCCCGGACCGCGGCGGTGCCGCGTGCATTCTGGACGAGGTCGTAGGGGAGGAAGAGCGAGTCTGCGAGGGACCGCCGCGCATAGGGGAAGGGCTTGGCGAGGAGGTCACGCATGCGGGAGAAGACCTTGGACGGGTGGCGCGCGGTGATGCCGGCCGCCTCCTCGCCAGCGAGATGGTTGCCGACGGCGAGCGCGGCGAGGGCCGGGGACTTGCGCTTCGACATCTCGTTGATGGCGATGGCGATCGGGGCCTGACCCGGGGAGAGGTGGACGGCGACGACCTTGAGCCACTCTGACCCCAGGTCGATGTTCGCCACCGTGGCGGATCTGGGGGAGGGAGATGGGAGAGGGGAGGAGGGGCCTCCTCATGTGGGATTGAGAACACGGGGAAGGAGGCTGGCGCTGGATCTCGAGGCCATAGTCGCGAGGAGCCTTGCGGCCGCAATCCTGGTAGCCTGGCGACCACGGCGGCCGGCGGCGGCGGCAGCATCGCGTGCGGTGGGGAACGAGGGGGGAGAGAGTAAAGACGAAGGGGAGGTTGCGTGCGTGTGGCGTGGCGTGCATTGCGTGCGTGTTTTTTTAAGGGAATCCTGCTTTAGCCCTGTGCGGATGTGTGGTGTGTAGCAGTGCCGCCAGCGAACAGGAATATTAGACGCAGGCGGTAAAATTTGGCCCCATCCGACCGTATCGCCGGCAAACATACCCAGGATTCGCCGTTGGTATATGGCGGTAGCCCCGACGAACAAGGCCAGGTTTCTAAAGGGCGGCCCATCCGAGGGCACGCGGCCCACCGTAGCCCCGGCGTGTGCAAAACCTGTTCACCGGTGGTACATGGGCTAGCCCCGGCGCACCACGTATGCGTTCGCCGGCGGTAACACGAGGAAGGTCTGAAAGCCCTTACCGTCGGCGAGCTCGTGCCCACTTCGCCGGCGGTAAGGAGTGCTGCTATAAGCTTTTCTCTAGTAGTGCATCATTCTACATTAAAAGCGAACTAGCCCCATCATAATATTATATATCACATCAGATGGAGCTTTTATACTTCTATATCTATGTAGATCTCAGTGCATGAAATGCAACTATGCCACTTACTTTGCTTCTTGCCATTTAAGTACAAACTTAATTCTGGTTCTGTGATCAACTCAGAAATCACTTAAAGACATGTTCTTATAGTTAAGACTTTGTCCTACCAACCAGAACTTCGGGTCACATTACGTCGAGTATACAACATGGTTATATGAAAGAACCTATGACTGAGGCACAGGATAAGCAACGCGTCTCTTTCTTTCAACCATAGTTGTAATACCCGATGCTTCATATAGCAAGAACTACTTTCTTACCTTGTTCCATTCTGAGTTACTTCAGAATCTTGTCTTAGAACATTCTGAACATCTTTCAGAATCAAGTTCAGGAAGCATTCGACGTTCAGTGTTTATTAAACTCGCCAATCTATCTCGATAGATCTTATTGTTTAATAACTTCAACTTCATCCTTATTTATCTAACTTAAATATTATTAACACAAATCACATCATTCACATATGTCGTCCACATATCCCAGAATGATTTCACGCTCCCACTCAAATATGACATTCATGTTTGAGATCTAGGGATTTCACTTAGCTCCCACTCAAAATATGTCAGTTACATATTATGAATTAGCCAAGATGATTTGCTCCCACTCAAATCTAGGTCCTCTCGATAATCTTGGACATTCCAAAATTCTTTGATCATTATCAATTTGAGAATTCCAATTACGAGACTTCAATATCCATATATTTCTAGTGTAAATCCAAAAGACTTAAGCATCACTACTGTTGTAGTCAACTCCTTGAATTTGTCCAAACTTGCGACAAATCGAGATTTTTGTCATTCATTAAGTTTCATTTCCTTCTTATGACTTTGCAGTCATTCAGAAATATCAAGTAAACTTCTTTACTTTAATAAGATCAAGTAATATGTTACTTTGTAATCTTAAATTTAACTTAATATAGGATTTTATGACTCCTAGTCATTTCTCGCACTTAGGTCCATCATGCTTCTTTGTAATTTATAGGTATGTCTTGTTCAAAACCTGACAAGTGAATCAATAATATAATTCCACAAACTTGTAGAATATATAGTTGAATCCTACTTCTTTTAGTAAAAGAATTCACTGAAACTTTATGATCATTATCATTGATTTCTCCTCTATTTGCAGAGTTTGGATTCACGAAACAAATTTCGCTGCGCCACTCAACAATTCGGAGGTAAGGTCAAATACCTTGTTTTGATCTTTTACTTTCTTCCACATGTATCTTCATCAAGACACATTAACTTAGGACAACAATACGTTTGCCCATTGTGGACGATGCATTCATAGCTTCCTAATAATGCTCTACAAAGACTTGTTTATTCGCCACGACTTCGACTTGTCGAAATCTCTAGAAACTCGAACTTGCCATAACACTTATGGTGTTGTTTCCATGAATCTTTTAGATGTTCCTTTGTATTTGAAATGAGTGTTTGCTTATTTCGATCTCTAACTCTAAATGACAATTATAACCCCGATAAGAGATAATATTATACCGTATGTATCTAATACATAATGATTATGATGTTTAGCCATTTCAACATAGTTTGAATTCGTCCAATTATCATAATTTGTGAAACATCTTTCACAAGTTCCTTTTATGCTAAACTTAACTTGAATACCTTAGTCATGTCGATCAAATCGAAGAGACTTGTTAATTCAGTTAATTCAATATCCCATGAACTCATTTGAATAATTCAAATCATTTCAAACTTCATGTTTCATTAAGTAAATACACTTATTCACTTAAGTCCACAATTAACTAATGATTTCCACTACTTGTTGAAAATATGATACATTATTATGTATAAGTTTCAACATTTCTTCGCATATCACCGTTTTACCTGAATACGGAGTTTTAGTCATTCTGCCCGAGAGGCATGGTTTTGCAAAGTCTCTAGATTAAGCATCTAGGACCCCGATCTTTCATAAAGAACATGCAATAACCAAAATGACTTAAACCGTAGTGTCTTTTCATTATTAAGCTTTGGATATCTTTTAGCATTCTAATCATTTATAAATGTTTAAATTATTATCATTAACATAGTGATGAGAATAACTTATTTGTAATCGCAATGTGACCATAAGGTATTGTTCATAAGAATAGTACAAATTGGTTTGTAACTTGTTCATATGAATAATCGTCTCGCCAAAAGCAAGACTCACAAACTAGGATTACAAATCTATATTCAAGTCCACTAATCCAAATGATAGACTTTGAGGGAAAAGGTGATGTCGGTCATCAACTGTTTTGCTTTGCCGTCATCAAGTCACACTGCCTCACAAACAGCAATTCTCAAGCAGATCCTCCTATTTTCACAAAGCAGGACAAGTATCAAATACTTTGCAAACTGTAGTGAGTTTCGCAAAAACCACATTTATAATTTTGTATATCTAACATATACCTTTTCATCCATGACCTCCTTTTGCAATCAAGCCCTTCTAAGAGTTCTCAACTCTTAATGCAAGATCTCTAAGTGTTTTCCAAACATTCCGGAGTCGTCGGATTATCTCCTAATGGTTATTGTGTCAAGAAGAGAAGATCACCTTTTACGAGGATATCCCTCAGGCGTGGGTATTAATCTATGAAGTTGGACCCTTTTGCTAAGTTCCATATTAAGCAATATATTCCCATGGTCGCAAAGGACCTCAATGGGATAGGCCAAGTTCTACTAAGATATTTGCAAATAGACATCTAGACTAAGTTTATAATAAGAGATCAATTTATAATTGGTCTCCACTAAAATTGTCATCCCCTGGACGATTTTAGTGATCGCATGATCCCTATCCTCTACACCTCCCCCGTGTTACACGGCCATCAGTGCATTATCAAAGGTAGACATTCAACAATGCCAATCACATCATCCATGTGACTCATGCTCGATCTTTCGATCTCTTGTGTTCTGAGGCCATGCTTCTGTGGCGTGCTAGGCTCGCCAAATCTAACTTGTGTGTATTCGTTGTGCAACATGGCTTACACCCACTGTATGTGAACGTAGATATGTCTGACACCCAGGCTTGTAACCCTGGATCGCCTCATACCGAAGAACTTTCTTGGTGGTGCACACACAAGGGGAACACGGAACATTGGAATTCAATAGGGATTATCTTATTTGCTACCGTTGAGTATCTAAATACTAGCACACAATAAGATGTAAAAACTGGTATCAACATCATATGTATAATGTGATATGATATGGTCTTTCTTGTTGCGCCTTGATCTCCATCGAGCGCTCCGGCATGATCTCCATCTTGCCCTTGGTTTGACGCCAAGTCTATGACGCCTCCACCAGGTCGTCCATCGAAATGATGACTATTACTATACTACTTAGCAACAGAAAAGTAAACTACTTTACCTTCGCAATGACCAATGCCATATCATAATCACATGCCCCTGCAAAATAAAGTTAGACGCCTCTACTTTATCTATTGCAAGTTTTACGTGGTTGTTAGGGCTTTCGCAATAGAACCGTTTCTAAACTACGAACTTTCCAACCACAACATGGATCCGACAGTTGTCTCTATTACACCTCTTTCGGGGCCCTTCGTTCTAAATGCTATATCAACTATCGAATGAGAGACAGACACCTGCTAGCCACTTATACGGTACAAGCCGTATGTTGAGCGTGGAACCAGTCTCGCGTAAGGTCGGTCCGGGCCGCTTCATCAAACAATACCGCGATATAAACAAGTACATGTTAGAGGCTAACAACTAAGGGATCAATGCCCGCACAAAACATGTGCGTACTGGCCGTACAGCACTCCTACGCATAGATCGGCTTTGATACCACTGTTGGGGATCAGTGCGGAAAACAAAAAAATTCCTACGATGTAACCCGAAACCTTGCCTAGGATCTATCTATGTAGTAATGCAGTAACGGCCGATGCATAGAGAATACATACCCTTGTAAATCATACGCGGTTAACGTTCCACGGGGAACGTGGTTGATGTAGTCGTACTCGTATCTGACCTCAAGGTCGCGAAGCTCCTCGCAGGTCACCCCTTGCTCCTTCGTCATCTTCATCATATAACAGCTCTAGCTCACGACATTCAAGCGCCCCAAGTGTTGCGCCTCGTGTCTTCGTACACATCCGGTGCACGATGAGACCTCCGGCTCCCCGATCCCGCCGGGAATGCGGAAGTTGATATCCGGCTAGGAATCCCTGCAGCGCAACGGCGTACTGTAGGTGTGCCTCGATAGCACAGCCCAGACTTGGGGCCATGGTCACGAGGTATAGAGAGAGAGAGCAGAAGAAAGTCAACCAAAGGACTTCTCCAAAATTGTGTGTTTCATCCCACCCATGGGCACCCCTTTATATAGGGGGAGGGGGTGTGCCCTCCCCTTTGGGTTTCCCATGTGGGACTATATTCAAGGGAGAGGGGGAAGGCGCATGGGCCTCATGGGCCAGCCGGCCAGGGGTGGGCCCACCCCGCGCACAGCCCTAGGCTGGCCGGGTGGGCCCCTTTGAGGCGCCTAGGCCTTGGCCCTTTGGCCCTTGGCCCTTCCCTCCTTCGGTTTTCCCTCATGGGCCTTTATTCCCTAGGAAGTTTGGCCCATTAGTAGAATAACCCTTCAAATTAGATTCTAATATTATATTTAATATTAATTACGCTAATTAATATGTAAATACATATTACAAAACCTAATTCAACCCGAAACACCTTTCGGTTCCCCTTTCTATATCTTCCGAACAACTTTAGAATTCCCAGAATAATTCCGGTCCTTTATTCTTTCTCCGAACAAGTTCAGATCTCTATGCGGAACTATTCCGGTTTTCTCTCTTTCTCTACTGTGATTCCATCTTATGAATGATCGCTCTCATCGTACCCTTAAGTGTATCCTCTCACGGCTCGGGAATGCTCTAGACATGATCTGTATCATTGATCAACAGAGGGACCAGGGATGTCCGTGTGACCCCTATGCATTCCTGATGACAATGTCGTTTGAACCGTCTAAATGTAGCATCCTCTTCCTTTTGTTTCTCGATACAACTTGTCCGAGATCCGATCATTGGTATCCCATACCTTGTTCAATCTCATTTACAACAAGTTCTGTTTTCTTGTTACCGTGATATTACATCCCCGTGACCTAGTCACATGTTGCAACATTTATGGATGTAATCTCACCAAGCCAGCCATATGTATCTTTACCCGTCATGTGGGTGAACAAATCCCGGTCTTGCAGTCACATGTCGTCTACTGTTCCTTTGGAATACCCAACGTACACCTTTATGGCCACCGTATTACGGATGATTCGCTGATGCGGTCTAGTACTAGGGAAACAAAGGAGTAATATGAGCTCACGGTCTAAGGAGAAGGAGTCTAGGTATAGTTGTTGCAACAATGAACTATATGACTTGATCGTGTTGCAATCCTTCGAGGAATGTCCAATCACATCATTCTCCAATGATACGATCTTGTTGTCAGTCGGCATAAATGCCCATGATCTTGAAACCCAGATCATCTTCGTGACCAACGAACTAGTATAAATAGAGGCTACTAGGGACTTGGTTGTTTCATACCACACATGTACCAATGTTTCTACTTGGCATAGTTATAGCACAATATGAAACTATTATAAACTAATTGAGATATGACAATAAAAACCTATTTATTATTTGCCTCTAGGGCATATCTCCTTCATCTCTACCATGCACACATGTTCTTCCTTTTATCTATGATGTGTGTAGGTACTCGCACAAGAATGTCAACCTCGGTTGAGTACGAGTTGACAAAAAGAGCTCTAGGGAGCATCCCCCAAGTGAGTTCAAGATCGAACCCAGCTCTGATACCTTTTGCATGCTTTGCATCTTTCATGTTGAAAAATAGCTCTTTCCTATGGTTTGCTTGCAAGCATGTTGATGGTATTCTTTCACCTTGTGACAATCATGTTTCGTTACCATTGAATATTGATGCTTTGTGTGTTGCCACAAAAATGTTGAACAATTTCTCTTTCCGATGTTTTGTGTGCAACCATAATGCCATTTTGAGCATGTATTGTCATGAGAGCTTCCAAGTCTCTCGTATTGTTGTTGCAACAAACATAAGGACCACTTGCTCTTTCATATGGTTTGTTTGCAAACACGTTGCTTTTGCTTCCTTTTGCGATACTCATACCCCCATGATTTTGGCTTTTGATGATATGTGTATGGCATCTAACATATTGAACAATTGTTCTTTCCAATGGTTGGTTTGCACACATAATGATGTTGTTTTGGATATCTTTCCTCATGTGTTTTTCCCGAATTCCCCTATTCTTGCATCAAAGATCATTATGAATATTTTAGTCCATTGCTTTGAGTGCCACACTAAGACGTTATATGGAGTTTTCGAGTTCCCACATTTGGATGATATTCAAACGATTTCCATGCACTTTGACCTTGCATATGCATTTTGTTTGCTATACTTGAGTTGTGCTAATAGTGTTGTGAACAAGAATGGACATGCCACAACTGACATGCTCCTCTATAACACACGAACATATTTTGCTTGGTCTTTGTTGTGTGAAGGAACATTGTAGTGTTGTCAATTCAATCTCCCCGAGGACGACTATATGGTGAACCCTAGGATCAAGAAGGTCTCTCGATATCTTCTACTTTGTGATGAGCGTGTAGAGTCGAGGACGACTCTTTTTGAAGGGAGGGAGATGATGTAGCCCGACCTATGGTCGTTACCACATCAAGGTCTCCAACTTATGCCAAGTCGTCATGGACTCCAAAGGTGAAGCCGTTCCTCTATGTGAGCCCACTTCCTACCCTTTTGGAATGGTATACTACTTCATACTCCGTCCCATATTCATGATAGGTTCACACCGACAAGTATGGAGGCAAGGGAGGAAGCCCAGAGCATCAAGCCCGACAAGACGGACGCTTGAAAGAGGACATGGCGGAAGACACATGCCAGCGGTACTACCGCTCCCATCAGCGGTACTACCGCGCCCCGGTACTACCTCCCTACATGACCGGTACTACCGGCCAATACTGAAGCCAGCGCCATCGCCTCTGGACGACCGGGTACCAGCTTGCGATACTACCGCCCCCAAGCGGTACTATCGGTCATCAAGTCCGGTAGTACCGGTCGTGACAGTGCTTGCGCGCACAGCAGTTGGGCCACAGCCCATGTATCCCCATTATTATGATGCAACCCTAGTATTATTCCCAAACTACCCCTATGTAAGTGGCTGGCCTATAAATAGAGCCCCCACCCCTCATGTATCCCTTAGGCATAGATGATAGACTAAAGATGATGTAGCCCAACATACGGAAACCACCTTTGGTCCCCATCATGCCATGCTAATCATCACTCCAAAGTTGAACTCCTTCCATTCTTTGCCTTTTGTTGGTTATTATGCGAATGGAATCCTACTTGAGACAAATGCCCATGATGTGACTAGGTCCATGAACATGATGCCAAGGAGATGCAGCCAGGATGGCTCTGGAGCCAAGACACCCAAGCAAGAGGCCTGGAAGAGAAGACGCAAGAAGCTACTGAAGCAGGACCGGAGTCTCCGGACCAGCAGACCGGAGTCTCCGGTCTACCACACCGGAGTCTCCGGCCCGTCTCCGGACCGAGCACCGAACCAGCGCCTGGGACAGTCAGTGATCCCCTCCGGAGGTTGAACCGGAGATCGACCGGAGTCTCTGGCCCACACCAGAGTCTCCGGACCGCTACACCGGAGTCTTCGAACCGAGCATCGTGGGCCTGCGCGCCTCAAGCATACAAATCCGTTGCTTCTCCATCTTTTGGCAAACGGGCTACCGTCTCTCCTAGTGTTGGCACGACACCGAGCATTAGTCTTTGTTAGGACCAATTTTGTTCGTTGCTCATTTTCATAGTCGTGTTAGCCACATTAATCTCCACCGTGTGTGTATAGTCGTAGGTTCTCGTCCCCCTTTTGACCTTTTCCTTTGACTTTGTTTTGGTTGGATTTTACCCACTTTTGACAATAACCTTTTCGTTTGGTTGTTCCATTTGCTATCCACCTTCCTACCCATCCACCATCGGCCTTTGTGTGTGTGTGTGTCTTGTGTATTCGCTTTGCTCTCGGCAAGAACAACCTTTCCATTTTTGACTTGGTGAGGCAAGGTAGCACATACCATACCACCAACACCACCCTCGTTTCACTTGTGGTCAAACAACATGTCTAGGGAAAGCGGAGAAAGCGGAGATGGCAACTTCAACAACCAAGATGGTTTTGCCACGCGCCACAACTTATGGGTGCAACTCCAAGAATTCAATGCCCAATTTGAGAGGCTTGAGAACCGGCTTGATGAAACTTTTCGAGAATTCGACTACCATGACCGGCAACGCCAAGTGGAGCACAATGCTATATTCCAAGCTCTTCACCAAGATATTGCCAACCTCGGCAACTGTCATGGACACCATTCAAGCTCATCAAGTTCGTATCACGCGCGCTCCTCAAGTCATCATGGCGACTCCTAATGCTCCCATTATCATCATGGAGAACCCCACCACCACAATGGGGAACATCAAGCTCGTCATCGCCATGAACAAGTGGTTGAGCCACAACATCAACAACCGCACCACGCAAGACGTCATCGACACCATGATCACCAGGCGCATCCGCAAAACTAAGAAGAACATGGTCGCCCTCCACAACAAGCTATGGTACAAGCGCCACCACCACCCCAAGAACACGAATGCCATGGTGAACACAACCGCGTTGATAGGCGCCAACACCCGCCATCACCATCAACAACAATTTCATCGAGCACCACAATGGGATACAAGTGATGATGACGAGGCTGCACACCGCGCGAGATGCAACAACCGCTATGCTCAACCCCACCATCGTCATCAACAACCAATGAATGCAAATGATCCTGAGCAAAGGCATAGAAGAGACTTTGTGCAACAAGCTCCTCCTCCACCACCACGTGCACCAAGTGAAGCGAGCATAAGGCAAGATCGCCGCAACTACCACCGTGAACATGAAGAGGGCAAGTTTGGGAACCTCAAGTTCATTATGCCCAAGTTCAAGGGAGAAGAAGACGTTGATGCATACATTGATTGGGAGCTCAAAGTTGACAAGATCTTCCGAGTCCACAACTACTCCGAAGAGAAGAAAGTTGCCATGGCATCCCTTGAGTTTGAGGACTATGCAAATGTTTGGTGGGAAGACTTCCAAAAGAACCACGAGAAGAATGAGGAACCTCCAATTGAAACTTGGACCGAGATGAAGGAAGTGATGTACACACGCTTCGTCCCCGAGCATTATCGCCAAGATCTCTTCGACAAGCTACAAAACTTGAAACAAGGCACAAAGTCAATTGAAGAGTTCTACAAGGAAATGGAGAAAACCATGATGCGAGCTGATGTGAGAGAACTCGAAGAGCAAACCATAGCAAGGTTCCTCAACCGTTTGAGCCGCCCAATAAGGAAGATTCTTGACTTTCAACCGTACAAGAACCTCACCGAGCTCCTCCATCAAGCTACCAAAGCTGAGCGGCACTTGCAAACGGAGAATCCATACGAAAATCCCAAGTCATACTTTGCGTCCATCAATGCAAATGCTCCCGCAAAGCCAACAAACCAAGCGAGCTCATCCAAGCAAGCAAAGACCGTGCTAGCACCCTCCTCCAACACGACATCGGATAGTCAAGTCACTTGCTTCAAGTGTGGAGTGAAAGGTCACAAGTCATATGAGTGCACCAACTCACGAGTGATGCTTACGGATGAGAATGGCGCAACCTACTCCGTAAGTGAAGAGGAGTATGAAGCTCTCACTCAACGAGTTATTGCAAGGACAGCCGCAATGGAAGAGGATGACACACTTGTATGCGAGCATGATCCAGGCCCCGCACTTGTCATAGCACAAATCTCTTCAACAAAATCCATCCCAAGAGAGGACCAACGCCTCAATATCTTCCAAACTCGTGCCAGAATTGATGGCAAGTCCATAAAAGTGATCATCGATGGAGGTAGTTGCCAAAACCTCGCAAGTACGAAGCTTTGTGAGAAACTAAAGTTGCAATGCATAGAGCACCCTCACCCCTACCATGTCCAATGGCTTGATGACAATGGAGCACTCAAGATAACATCAAAGGTCCATGTCTCCTTCAAGATTGGACCATATGAAGACACCGTCCAGTGTGATGTCGTGCCAATGTCCGTGTGCCACATGCTACTTGGAAGGCCATGGCAATACGATAGAGAATCAATACATCATGGTTCCACCAACCAATACTCCGTCAAGTGGAATGACAAGAAATTTGTGCTCCAACCCATGACACCTAGCCAAGTCATCGAATCCAACATGACACCCATTAACAAGATAAAGCAAGCTAAGGACCCTACGAGTGGTGAGAGAGTGAACCACCATCAAGAGAGTGAGTACCACAAGCCAAAAATGAGTGGAAAAATCATGAGTGCCATGACGCAAGCCACAAAATGTGAGAAGAAAGACTTGAGTGTGACCCATACTAACAATAATTCATACAATTCTCTCTCTTTGTTGTCGGTTTTGCAAGGTACCCAAGATACACCACCAACTACAAGGATAAGGCTACAAGATCTCCAACCACAACATGATGGCAAGATGTACCACAAGCTCTTCAACAAGTTTGAGAATGGCTTCGACACCGGTGATCCGACCATGTACAAGAACAAGGCCAAGGACACACCTCTTTCCTTGCATGATGAACGAACATCATCGAGGTCGACTTGTTTTCAAGCGGGGGGAGATGATGTAGCCCAACATACGGAAACCACCTTTGGTCCACATCATGCCACGCTAATCATCACTGCAAAGGTGAACTCCTTCCATGCTTTGCCTTTCGTTGGTTATTATGCGAATGGAATCCTACTTGAGACAAATGCCCATGATGTGACTAGGTCCATGAACATGATGCCAAGGAGATGCAGCCAGGATGGCTTTGGAGCCAAGAGACTCAAGTAAGAGGCCTGGAAGAGAAGATGCAAGAAGCTACTGAAGAAGGACCGGAGTCTCCGGTCTACCACACCGGAGTCTCCCCGCTGCTCCCGACCGAGGACCGAGCACCAAACCAGCCAGGCGCAGTTAGTGAATCCCTGAGGTTGTTGAAGAGATCACTGAGCAGAGTCCTGGGACACACACCGGAGTCTCCGGACCGAGCATCATGGGCCTGCGTGCCTCAAGCTAGGCTTGGCCCATGTAATGTCCCAAACTTCCTGTTTATGCCTGTTTTACCCCTAGCTCGTGGTTGGCCTATATATGCCCCCTCCCCTCCTTGAAACCCTAGAGATGATGATGAATTAAGGCATGTGCCTAACCCTAGATGGGAACCCCCCCCTCTCAATAGTAAATCTATGAGTTGTACAAGGCCTTGGAGTCGGTGCCCTTCTCCAAGTTGTCAAGACCCTCCTCAAGTGTTTGGTCTCTCCCTATCAAGGATTCTATTAGTGATTGGTCTGTCCCCTTTGGGATTCTACTTGGTTGCTACTCTCTCCTTGCTTTGGATTCTACCGTCCGCTTGCCGATCTCTCCTTTGGTGATTCTATCGCAAGGTCTCTCGCCGAGGATTCTATTGGATTGGTTGGTCGAACCAACGGGAGCAAATCAAATTGGGTGTGATTTGGCGTGTGTTTGTATCTTTACCTTGCATTCGAGTTGTGTTCATCGTGTTTTCCCTCAATTCCGCCTCAAATCTGTGAAGATTGGGCCACTCCAAGGGTAAATCCATAAGGAGACCCATAACAAAAGAAAACCCCATTTGTGGAATCTCTAGTTTTGCGTCATCCCCTTCTACCAAAGGGGATCGACTATCGTCACCACCTCGTTGCAGTTTGCATTCCCGCCTCCCTCGTTGTACAAGGCCTTGGCATCGGTGTCCCTTTGCCAAGACGTCAAGACCCTCTCCAAGGTGTTCTTCCCTCTCCGCGTGGGATCGAGGGAGCACGTTGACCGATCTTTCCTTGCGAGGATTCTATCGGACCGGTGGCCACCTGCGGGAGCAATCGGCCTTGTATCGTGTGAGTTTTGCGTGTGTTCATCGTGTTCTTTGTGAGGTGTGCGTCTACTTCCGCTACCTTCTCCCTTTCCCCTCGCTTTCCCATCGATTTGACCACGAGATCCGTGAAGATCGGGTCACCCACGGGGTTACCCCATAACACAACATGTCTAGGGTAAGTAGAGCTAGCGGAGATGGCAACTTCAACAACCAAGATGGTTTTTCAACACACCCAACTTGTGGGCACAACGCCAAGAATTCAATGCCTAGTTTGATAGGCTTGAGAACCGGCTTGATGAAACTTTTCGAGAGTTCGACTACCGTGATCGGCAATGTCAGGCGGAGCATGATGCTCAATTCCAAGCTCTTCACCAAGCCATTGCCAATCTCGACAACCGTCATGGACATCGTGCAAGCTCGTCAAGGTCGTATCATACGCACTCCTCAAGTCTTCATGGTGAGTCTTCGTGCTCACACTCTCGTCATGGAGAACCCCACCACCATAATGGGAAACACCAAGATCATCATCGCCATGAACAACCGGTTGATCCACAAGCTCAACAGCCGCACCATGCAAGACATCATAGGCACCATGATCATCATGCTCAACCACAACAACAAGACAGACATGGTCGCCCATCGCAACAAGCAATGATACAAGTGCAACCCCAACAATAGCAAGCACGTCATGGTGAAGTCCATCGAGATGATAAGCGTCATCACCACACCATGGCCATCATCCACCACACCACATTAATCAAGAACTGCAATGGGATACAAGTGATGATAATGAGTATGCACGTCATGCTAGATGCAATAACCATAATGCTCAACCCCACCATCGTCATCAACAACCAATGAATGCAAATGATCTTGTGCAAATGCGTCAAAGAGACTTTGAGAACCATCAAGATCCTCATCCATCGCCACCTCGAGACAATCAAGCTCCACCACCTGCACCAAGTGAAGCAAGCATGAGACAAGGACGCCGCAACTACCACCGTGAGCATGAGGATGGCAAATTTGGGAAGTTCAAATTCATTATGCCCAAGTTCCAAGGAGAAGAAGATGTCGATGCATATATTGATTGGGAGCTCAAGGTTGATAAAATCTTTTGAGTCCACAACTATTTCGAAGAGAAGAAAGTTGTGATGGCATCCCTTAAGTTTGAGGACTACGCCAATGTTTGGTGGGAAGATTACCAAAAGCATCATGATAAGCAAGAAGAACCACCAATTAGCACTTGGACGGAGATGAAGGAAGTGATGTACTAAATTCTCGTCCTGAACATTATAGACAAGATCTTTTCGACAAGCTACAAAATTTGAGGAAAGGCACAAGGTCAATTGAAGAGTTCTACAAGTAAATGGAGAAGAATATGATGCAAGCCAATGTGAGAGAACTCAAAGAGCAAATGATAGCAAGGTTCCTCAATGGTTTGAGCCGCCCAATAAGGAAAAAAATTGTCTTCCAACCGTACAAGAACCTCACCGAGCTCCTCCATCAAGCTACCAAAGCCGAGCTCCACTTGCAAAAATAGAATGCTTATGAGAAGACCAAGGCATACTTTGCTTCCATCAATGCAAATGCCTCCATCAAGCCAACAAACCAAGCACCAAGCTCATCCAAGAAAGCAAAAAACTACAATAGCATCCTCCTCCAACACGACATCGGATAGTCAAGTTACTTGCTTCAAGTGTGGAGTGAAGGGTCACAAGTCATATGAGTGCACCAACACAAGATTTATGCTTACGGATGAGAATGGCGCAACCTATTCCGTGAGTGAAGTGGAATATGAAGCTTTGACTCAAAGAGCAATTGTAAGGGAAGCCGCAAAGGAAGAGGATAACACCCTTATATGTGAGCATGATCTAAGCCCTTCCCTTGTGATAGCTCAAGTCTTGACAACAAACTCCATACCAAGAGAGTACCAATGCCTCAATATCTTCCAAACTCATGCCGGAATTGATGGAAAGTCCATAAAGGTGATCATCGATGGTGGAAGTTGTCATAACCTTGTGAGAACATATCTTTGTGAGAAACTCAAGCTACCATACATAGATCATCCACACCCATACCATGTGAAGTGGCTTGATGACAATGGAGCACTTAGGATAACATTCAAGGTCAATGTCTCTTTCAGGATTGGCCCATATGAGGACACCATCGAGTGTGATGTCATGCCAATGTTCGTGTGTCACATGCTACTTGGGAGACCATGGCAATATGATAGAGAAGCTCTACATCATGATAACACTAACCAATACTCCTTCAAGTGGAACAACAAGACATTTGTACTCCAACCTATGACACCAAGCCAACTTATTGCATCCAACAGTTGGTCCGTGCACAAGATAAAGCAAGCTAAGGATCCTTGTGAGATAAGTGGTGAGAGAGTGAACCACCATCACGAGAGTGAGTGCCACAAGCCCCAAATGAGTGGAAAAATCATGTGTTGAGGGGTAACCTCGTGGGTGGCCCGATCTTCACGGATCTCATGGTCAAATCGATGGGAAAACGAGGGGAACAGGAGAAGGTGGCATAAGCGGATGCACACCTCGCAAAGAACACAATGAAAACATGCAAAACTCACATGATACAAGGCCGATTACTCCCGCCGGTGGCCACCGGTCTGATAGAATCCTTGCAAGGAAAGATCGGTCAACGTGCTCCCTCGTTCCCAATAAGAGAGGGAAGAACACCTTGGAGAGGTTCTTGACGTCTTGGCGAAGGGACACCGATGCCAAGGCCTTGTACAACGAGGGAGGCGCGATGCAAACTCCAACAAGGTGGTGAAGATAGTCGGTCCCCTTAAATAAGGGGATGAGGCAAAACTAGAGATTCCACAAAGGGGGTGTCTTTATCATATATGCCTCCTGATACATGAGGGGGTGGGGCTCTATTTATAGGCCAGCCACTAATATGGGGGTAGTTTGGGGATAAACTGGGCAAAAGGGTAAGTCAAGGGAATATTCCAGGGCATCAAACCCAGATCCGTGCGCAGACGGACATTCTGGCAATAAGTCCGGTGACGCTGGATCTGGCGCCGAATATTCCGGTCGGCGCAGGTCTGGATCTCTATAGGCGATTCCGGTTGGTGCCGGTCTAGTAGCCGGGAATTCCAGCGAGGGATCTGGTCTGCCGGTTCGTGCGCCAAAGATTCCGGTGGTGATTTTGGTTCGCTAGTCCTGGCGCTGGATTGAGCTGCAGCTTGTTCCGTCTTCTCTTCCAAGCCTCCGTCTTGTCGGGCTTGGTGCTCCAGGCTTCCTCCCTTGACTCCATACTTGTCGGTGCAAACCTATCATGATAATGGGATGGAGTATGAAGTAGTATACCATTCAAAAGGGTAGGAAGTGGGCTCGCATAGAGGAATAGATTCACCTTTGGAGTCCATGACGACTTGGCATATGTTGGAGACCTTAATGTGGTAACGACCGTAGGTCGGGCTACATCAGCTCCCCCCTTCAAAAAGAGTCGTCCTCGACTCTACATGCTCATCACAAAGTAGAATAGGTCGAAAGAAGTTCTTGATCCTGGGGTTCACCATATAGTCGTCCTCGGGAAGATTGACTTGACAACACTTCAATGTTCCTTCACCTTCCATGAAGCGTACAAAGCTCTCCACAAAAGAAAAGCAACACTCAAAGCATAGCCAATTCATGAAGATTATAGCATGAGTCCTGAAGTAGAAGGAAGTCACCTTATGGTCTAGAGATAGCTCATTGAATGGTAGCCCTAGGTAACTCTCTTTGATTCGTCGTGTCAACTCATGGTTGGTAGAGGTTGACGCGTATGCAATTGTACCTTCACACAACAAAGACCAAGCAACATATGTTCGTGCGTGATAGAGGAGCATGTCATTTGTGGCATGTCCATTCTTGTTCACATCGCTATTAGCACAACTCAAGTATAGCAAATGGGATGCATATGCAAGATCAAAGTTCATGGAAATTTCTTGAACATCAACCAAATGTGGGAACTCGAAAACTCCATAAAACGTCTTAGTGTTGCACTCAAAGCAATGTACTAAAATATTGGTCAACATCTTTGATGCAAGAATAGTAGAATTCGACAAAAACACATGAGGAAGGATATCCAAAACAACTGTGCAGACCAACCATTGGAAACGGAAATTGTTCAATATGTTGGATGCCACACACAAATCATCAATAATAAAGATCATGGGCATAGGAGTGTCGCAAGCAGAAGCAAAAGCAACGTGTTTGCAAACAAACCAAATGAAAGAGCAAGTGGTCCTTATGTTTGTTGCAACAACTATACGAGATACTTGGAAGCTCTCATGATAATACATGCTCATAATGGCATTATGGTTGTACACAAAACATCGGAAAGAGAAATTGTTCAACATTTGTGTTGCAACACACAAAGCATCAATATCGAATAGCAATGAAACATGATTGTCACAAGGTGAAATAATACCATTAACATGCTTGCAATCAAACCATAGGAAAAAGCAATTTTTCAACATGGAAGATGCAAAACATGCAAAAGGTATCAGAGTTGGGTTCGATCTTGAACTCACTTGGGGGATGCTCTCTAGAGCTCTTTTTGTCAACTCGTGCTCAACCGAGGTTGACATTCTTATGCGGGTACCTACACACATCATAGATAAAAGGAAGAAAATGTATGCATGGTAGAGAAATACATCATCCATCATGACTTATCTCTTCTTGTGCACATCACCATTAATGTTAATCAAGTGTAAAATAGATGCATGGTGAGTATGCAAGTGGGGAACATGCTTATCATGGCAATCATCAAAATCTCCCAAATTTGAGAAAGCTATGGGGGCCATCTCAATAGAAACCATATGAGAATTATTGTTGCAAGAAAACCAAGTGAAAGAGCAAGTATTCATCTTATTGCAGGCAATGGGAGAAATTGAATAACTATCATGACAAGGCATGTCCGAAGCAATAGCATGGTTGCCAACAAACATATGGAAAGAGAAATTATTCATCAAGTTTGTCGCAACACGAGGATCATTCTTAACATAATTGCAAGCAAAACATTGGAAAGAGCAATTGTTCAACATACTACAAGCAACAATGGGAAAGATGAAACGTTTATAGCATGGAATGTCTATGGCAACATCATCACAGTCAAATAATTTCACATGCTCAACATTATGCAAAGGCAAAGTATCGCATGGAAACATGAATGAATCATATGTGATATCACAAACATCATCCATAGCATGCCAATCATCACAAGTCATCATGTCCACTAGTGGGATCATGGCATCACCAACACCCTTATTTTTACCTTGTTCATACCTCTCATATGAAGTGGGTGGTGTGGTAGTATTGGCCTCCATGTGAGCGACTTCGTCTTCTTGATGTAGCCATGGCATAGCATCATCTTCAAGCACCATGTACATCTTCCCCATTTGAGGCATCATAAGTTCAAGGCTTGTCGCTTCTTCATCCATGGAACCTAGCACGTCATGAGAAAACACACTAGAGGTAGAGGGTAAGTTGTTAGAAAGCAAAGTGGTCTCACATGACCTATCAACTACCACTCTCAACTCACTCGGTGTATCCCTCATGCCCTCAAAGTAGAAGCACTCAATCTCACATATGGTGGAGTCACTCATCTCACTCTTCCTTGCACTCAAGTGGGCTAAGTGGCTCTCATACTCACATGGGATTGGTACCACATCATCACTCAAGCGTATGGGGATATGCTCGGTTTCCTAAACTCCATGTGCCTCCTTTGGTGAAGGGAAAGTCCCATGCTCACCATTCTTGACCTTTTTGTCGCCATCTTGTAATAGTGGTGGAAGTAGGTTCATGTTGTTGTCAAGAGCAGTGCTCGGATCGATTTCATCACATATATGGCCTTGTCTTCCTCCAAATTTAAGTGTAGATTCTTGACTTGGCACGTGCTCATCCTTTTCCATGGCCACCTTGGCCTGTGTAGACATCCTCTTAACGTACTCGTCCAACTCGGCGAAGTAGAGGTCTTCGTCTTCCTCATCCATGAAGTTGTATGCGTCATCTAGGACGTCAAGTCATGGCATTGAAGCTTTGTGGCATGGAGGAGAGCTTGCTCTTGGTGCCATTTTGGTGGTGGCACGAGTAGTTGAAGGTGCCTTATGATGGTGTCGACGGAGGTCTTTGGCGTGCATTGCTGAAGGCTGATGCAGGTGGTGCACTCGTGAGCTTGCCTCGTTAAATTTCGCGAAGTTGTCATCCATGTACTTCTTGAACTTGACGAGGTCGCTTTTCAACTTCTCCAATTGGATCTTGGCGCACTCGAGGTGGCGAAGATGCCTTTGACAATGTCTTGTATCCTCTTGATGTTTGCGGTGATCTCTAGAGGATGTTTATCGATGAAGATTCTTCCTTCGTGATGCCTCTTTTGGAAGATGATGTTGGGGCGCCACTCTTCTTGTAGGCGGTGACACTTGTTTTCTTGGAGGTTGTTGTGTATGATGCCTTCGAGGTGGTTGTGCTTGGTGCCTTGGAGATGGTGGTGCTTGGCGCCTTGGAGATGGTAGAGCTTGACGGATTGGAGGTGATGGCGCTTGCTGCCTTGGAAATGGTGGCGCTTGACGCCATGTAGGTGGTGGCGTTTGATGCCTTGGAGGTAGATCATCGAAGTAGGTGGTTCCCTTTGGTATGGCACGCTTGGCCTTGAAGGTCATGGTTTCTTGATGATGCACCTCCTCTTGCTTGGTGTAGTAGTCCTCCATCTCCAAGCGATGGAGGTATTCTTCATGGCTCATGGAAGATCCCTCGAAGTTGGTGAAGTTCGCCATGTCCTCCATGCTTGGTGAGGTTCGTCGTTGTAGCACTCAAAGTCGTCCATGCTTGTGGGGTCATTGTTGTTGTAGTACTCCCTGCATGAGGAGCCCTTGTCAATGTAGAGCTCCAATTCCTCCATGCTTGAGGATCCATAGTTGATGATGTGCTCCATGTCTTCCATGCATGTGGAGTCGTCATAGGTGCAATTCTCTGGGTCCTCAAAGCATGCGGAGCCGTTGTCGGTGTAGTGCTCCGTCATGTCCTCTATACTTGTGGAGTCATAGTCATGGTGGCTCATCACGGATTCTTCATAGATATCATTCTTGGTTCTAGAGTCCCTAGACATGATTCACAAGACCAAGTAGTGTATATGGAAATGGTAGAGGGGTTAGGGATGCAACGTCAAACCTTACTTTACCTTAGAAGATAGTATCGTGCAAGTGGACACACTTGAGAGCAATAAAAACCAAGTAAAGTGAAGTTCGCGTGGAACACCAAAACCAACTAACCACTAAAAAAACACAAAGCTTATGGTGGATGGGTATGGAAGGTGGCGTGTCCAAGAACAATCCGAAATCAAGATATTGTAATGGCAAGTAAAGAACCACGATGATCACAAAGCAAAACAAGTCAATCCATAAGATATGAATTATATACAAGGAAACACACACGGTGGGATAAATGGGACTTGTGCGACGGAGAAAGTGAGCTAAGAACCAAATGGTTACCTAGCGAAGACTATAAGCTCGTGTCGCACAAGTGCAAGGAGAGACGCTAGTTTGATTGCAATAAATTGGTGGGCTACAAGATATGCACAATAAGTACCACCTATATGATGTTCATCAATCTTGCGCTTCCTATTCTATGAGGCACTTGTTTGTTTCTTTCTCTTTTTCTTTTCCTTTTTCTTTTTTTTTCTTTTTTTTTCACTTGCCACTTGTACCAACAACTATACAAGGTAACTATATGATAGCACGCTCACAACTTTTGCTCAGAATTCTACAAGGTATAAAATGTGCATAGCCCAAGCAATCATAAGAGGAACTAGTCTCAATAGGTGTTTGTTGTTCACAAAGGGAAGCAAGTGGGGAGAAGTCACAGAATGTATATACCTTTCCTCACTGATCTTCAACCTTTATTGTTGGATTCCGCCTTGCTCACGGAATTTGGATGGAATAGATAGCATGAACCACTTGTATGATGTTGTAGATCTCCTTCTCCTCTTCGAAACGAGTTAAAGAACACCAAAATCCGAATTCGTATGCAAAACTTATGCTCAAAACAGTGGGAGCTAAATCTGTTGGCACCCAAATCGGCGGAACGGAATTCGCACCGGAATTTCCGGCGGCTGGGCCGGTTTAGCCAGAATTCTGACTGGAAATTCCGACGGCTGAATCGGTACGCCGGACCTGGCGCCGGAACACGTTCGGGACGCGAAAACGCGATTTTCTATGGAAAAACTTTAGATCTGAGGGGTAAATCAAGTAATTAGGCCATGAAAACGCAGGGAAAGGTAGATCAACAAGTTTAGAAAGTAATTAACGGATCAAAACCTACCAAAACGCACTCAAATCATAGATCGATCCAAACACGAATTGGGGCTATTTTTGGTGGAAAATTTTGAATTTATGGGGAAAAGACCAAATCGATGTGAAATCCGTGGCAACCAAAAGCTATTGATACCAGATATTAAGAGGTAACCTCATGGGTGGCCCGATCTTCACGGATCTCGTGGTCAAATCGATGGAAAATGAGGGGAAAGGGAGAAGGTAGCGGAAGCGGATGCACACCTCGTGAAAAACATGATGAACACACGCAAAACTCACACGATACAAGGCCGATTGCTCCCGCCGGTGGCCACCGGTCCGATAGAATCCTCGCAAGGAAAGATCGGTCAATGTGCTCCCTCGATCCCAAGCGGAGAGGGAAGAACACCTTTGAGAGGGTCTTGACATCTTGGCAAAGGGACACCAATGCCAAGGCCTTGTACAACGAGGGAGGCACGATGCAAACTCCAACGAGGTGGTGACGATAGTCGGTCCCCTTTACCAAGGGGATGAGGCAAAACTAGGGATTCCACAAAGGGGGTGTCTTTAGTCTATCATCTATGCCTCCTGATACATGAGGGGGTGGGAGCTCTATTTCATGGGGTAGTTTGGGTATAAACTAGGCAAAAGGGTAAGTCAACAGAATATTCCAGGGCATCAAACCTAGATCCGTGCGTAGACGGTCATTCCGGCAATAAGTCCGGCGGCGCAGGATCTGGTGTTGGATATTCCGACGGTCACCGATAATTCCAGTCGGCGCCGGTTTGGCTCTCTGTAGGCGATTCCGGACGGCGTTGGTCTGGTCGCCGGGGATTCCGGTGGGAGATCCGGTCCACCGGTTCGTGCGCCGGAGATTCTGGCGGTGGTTCCGGTTCGCCGGTCCTAGCGCCGGATTGAGCTGCAGCTTGTTCCGTCTTCTCTTTCAAGCCTTCGTCTTGTCGGGCTTGGTGCTCCGGGCTTGCTCCCTTGACTCCGTACTTGTTGATGCAAATGTATCATGATAATGGGATGGAGTATGAAGTAGTATACCTTTCAAAAGGGTAGGAAGTGGGCTCGCAATGAGGAACAGATTCACCTTTGGAGTCCATGATGACTTGGCATACGTTGGAGACCTTGATGTGGTAACGACCGTAGGTCGGGCTACATCATCATGAGTGCCACGTTGCATGCCACCAAATGTGAGAAGAGAGATTTGAGTGTGACCCATACTAACAATCGATCATACAATTCTCTCCCTTTGTTGTCGGTTTTGCAAGGTACCAAAGATAGACCACCACATACAAGGAACATGATACGAGATCTCCAACCACAACGTGATGGCAAGAACTTCTACAAGATCGTCAAAAACTTTGATCAAGGCTTTAACACCGGTGCTCTGAACACATACAAGCTCAAGGCCAAGGCCACACATCTCTCCTTGCATGATGAAAGAACATCGTCGAGGTTGACTCGTTTTTAAGCGGGGGAGTTGATGCAGCCTAGCACATGGTAATCACCATTGGCCCACATCATGCTACACAAACCATTCCTACAAAGGTGAATTCCTTCCATCTCTTACCTTCTGTTGGTTATCATGTGAATGGGATCCTACTTGATCCAAGTACCTATTACATGACTAGGCCCAAGACCATGATGCCAAGAGGAGACAAGGATGAACCTGGAGCCAAGACCCCCAAGCAAGAGGTCTGGAAACGTAGAAGGAAGAAGCAGTCGAAGGAAAACCCGGAGTCTCCGACATGCCCATACCGTATTCTCCGACCTAGCCGGACTATCCGTTGTCGATGGCCCAAAATATATCGAGCTCGTTGGGGAACCCCAAGAGGAAGGTATGATGAGCGCAATAGTAAGTTTTCCCTCAATTATGAAACCAAGGTCTAATCGAACCAGTAGGAGCAAGGAAACACCCCAAAGGTGTAGCTAGCTGAACTTTGGCAAGGCGCACTACCGGTGCCAGCAGCAACGTGGAGACCTGCACAACACAACCACAGAACTTTGCCCCCAACTTGCGATGAGGTTGTCAATCTCATCGGTTTTGCTGAAAACAAAGGATTAAACGTATCGAGTGGAAGAAAGTAATAGTTTGCATAAAGTAAACACAAAACAGTAAACAGTTGTAGATTGATGATAAAAGAAAGGACCGGGGTCCATAGTTCACTAGAGGTGGCTCTCCTTAAGATAGATGCCATGTTGGGTGAACAAATTACAGCGAGGCAATTGACAAACATCAAGAAAGCATACAAGCATATACTACTCATCTTGACTCCTTTGAGATTCGATTGGGCGTTACAACATTATACATAGACCGCCATCCAACTGCATCTATGACTAATAATCCACCTTCAGGTTATCATCTGAACCCCCTCCAGTATTAAGTTGCAAGCAACGGATAATTGCATTACAAATTGCGTGTAAAGTAAACAATACGATTGTTCTATGAACTAAGGATTGTTGTTTTCTCCCTAGTAGCAACAACACATCTAGTACCTTAGAGATTTCTGTCACTTCCCCAGATTACCAGAGGCATGAACCCACTATCCAGCATAAATACTAACGCTTGGAGTTGCTAGCATCTACTTGGCCAAGATAGCTACTGACAACGGAAAGCATGCAAGATCACAAATAACAAAGACATGATAGAATCAATAATCAATCTGAAATAGCATCTCAATATCCATCGGATCCCCGCAAACACAACATGAAGAATTACAAATAGATGATCTTGATCATGAATGGAGCTCACAAGATCTAAACATGATAGCACAAAGGATGAACTACTCACGCATCAAACCGGAGGCTTGCATGATGATGAAGAAGGCCTCCAAGGTGAATTCCTTTCTCCGGCAGGGTGCCGGGAAGAACTTCAGATCCCTCCCGATCTAGGGATGGAGATGACGGCCGCTACAGACTCTTTCATGGAATTTTGATCGGGTACTTAGGGTTTCTGTATCGGGGGCATCTTATAGGCGAAAGGAGGGGCCGAGGGGGTGCCTGGGCTGGCCACACCACCCCCTAGTGCGGCCCAGGCCTGGCCGCGTGGCCAGGTGGTGTGGCCACCCTCTAGCCCTTCTCCGTCTCGTATTCTGGCTCCGGGTGTCCCTCGATGAAAAACTGACTTTGGCTTTTGTCCCGTCCAATTCTGAGAATATTCATTTTCTGACTTTCCTGGAACCAAAAACAGCAGAAAACAGGCAGCTGGCACTGTGCCTCTTGTTAATAGGTTAGTCCAAGAAATCATATGAAAAGTACTCCAAAGTGTGGACAAAACATAAGAAAGTAGATAAAACCAAGCATGGAACATCAAAAATTATGGATATGTTAGCAACGTATCAACATCCCCAAGCTTAACTCATGCTCGTCCTCGAGTAGGTAAGTGATAAAAAGAAAGAATAATTTTTTGAGGTGACATGCATCATTATAAACTTGATCAAAGTATTTGTAAAACATTCAAAGCTGGGATCATAGTACTTCAATCATAACATGAAAGACAAAGTTCTAGCAATAAGACAAAGAAACTATGTTGCAACATGAAAAGGCACAAACAAAAGATTAATGAATAACAATGCTTTGCAAGACTTTTGTTTGTTTCACATAAAGAAAACATAGCATAGTGGCATTCAGCTTGTCCCTCATAGAGTAGCAAACATAAATGCATAGGACACCTTCAAAGTTCATAAGAGTGACTAGATACAAATAGTTTAAAACAAGCAATATCAAAGTTATGCATCAATCGACAAGTCTTGGGACAATGCACATAGAACTAAGAATGGCCACTATGCTCTCAAAGTAGGTGCATAAAGATAGAAGGTGGAGACTCAACATAAAAGTAGAAGAAATGCCTTCATAGAAGGAAGTAGGGATTCAAGTTTCATAAAGAGCTTTCAAAAATTATGGTACTTATTAGCTTTCAGCTCTCATTGCCCCTATCATAAGCATCTTGAAATGATTAAGGTTAAAGTGAACAAACTATGGAGTATATGCTTAACAAAGTATAAGTTGGAAATCTCATGTCCCTTGAATACGAGGGCCGCTCCTCATGCTACTCAAGTTTAGTCACCGGTAAGTTCTTGTCATCATAAGTACATGTGTATCATAGAGAACCGCCAACGGGGTACCCCTTGCCCGATGATACGGAAGAATCCCCATATCAAAATGACAAGGCAAGCAGACAATGAGCATCTCAGCAATCTTCTTATTTACCATGGGAATATGGTGCTTTTTTCTCGCTTTCCTCTTTTCTCATATCTCTTTTTTCTTTTTTCTCTTTTTTTCTCAAAATATGACTCTCTTTTTTATAAGAAGAATGCTTCATAGACAGCTCATTATGGTTACGCTGCAGGTTTCCACCATGACAGCATGGATTAGACCAGCGGCCCATGCGTTTCTCTAACACATATACATAACTCTATGGACTTACAAGCTCCCCTTTCATTTCACACCGACGACATCCATAGACAAAAGAGGATGATATCAACTAGGTACAAAGTACAAGTGCAATGATGAAAGCGTTCCCCATGACAACATGGTTCTGCTAATCCCCAACAAATAAGTGCAAGCATATACAACATAGACGACACAATGGTTCAAGTTTATTAAGGGCAAGAAAAGTAAAGTGTGCCATCAAGTTCATGAGAGCTTTAATCACTAGTTTTCTCATAACAAGTTTAATTCGGAAGGTAGATAAAAACATGAATATACTTGGAATAGCATATGCTAATAGGTAGGTATGGTGGACTCTTTGGAATAACTTGGTTTTAGGATTTGGATGCATGAGTGGAACTCATACTTGGTTGTGGAGGCTAGCAAAAGACTGGGAGCGACCAACTAAGAGAGCAATAATGGCCATAATCATGTAGAGCGACAAAACATCATTGATCAAAGCATAAAGTGATACTACAAGTTGAAAACTAAAGGATCATAAAGGCTATGGTGACTTGGGATAGTCATAACATGGTGTGAGCATGTGCCAAGTCAACCCAAATAAAGCATCAAAGGAGAATACCACAATATTATGCTTTAATATGCTAAAACAACGCATGATCCTTCTAAGGCATGTCAAGCAATCTCAATTGTTTATAACAAGTCATGCTACAGCAAAGAATACTAAGCATAAATCCAAAACAATATCTAGCATGGCATGACAAAGCATAGGCCACAGTCAAAAACAAGCTCTCTTTACCACTTAAGCATGAACTTTCCTACTCTTTTCCAATCTAAACCAAACTATTTGAAAACCAATGTATGAAAGAGGGGGTCCAACCAATTTATTCAGCAAACTAAGAAAACCAAGCAAACGAAAAACCAAAACAAAATCGAAAAAGAAGAAGCTCCAAGAACAACACAGCTGTGCATGAAACAATAAAAATGAAGTGTTTGGAAGAAACCTGGGATTTTTATTGATGAAGAGGGGATGCCTTGGGCATCCCCAAGCTTTGACGCTTGTACTTCTTGGATATTTCTTGGGGTGACATGCGTGGCATCCCCAAGCTTGAGATTTAGTCCATCCTTCATCTCATTACCCATTCCTTCCATACATCTGAAATTTTTCCTTCATACAAAACTTCACACAATCTTTATTAGCAACATTAGTGCACTCAAAATAATAAGTCTTTTAGGTTCAGTTCCAACAACAATAAAACTTCCATGAAAACACAATCTACTGTAGCACTTCCCTCAAAAATCTCAATTCCCCAAAAGAACTCAAAAAGGAACCAACAAGAAGCAAATGCAAATAATGGCAGAAATCTGTCAAAACAGACCAGCAGGTAAAAACTAATTTTTTCGAAGACCTTCTGTTGCTCAAATTAAAAAGTGTTGAACTAACGAAAGTTAGATAACAACCTGGGGAAGAAGCACAAAAATTCACGCCTAAAAATGACGTACAGAGATTTTACACTAATTTTTACGGTTAAGCACAGAAATCTATTTCGGGACATCAACTTTCTCAATCATTACTTCTCTCTCATTAGAGGTTACTCTTGGCACAAAAAGCAAATAAAAAGGATAAGGAGAGGTTCTTACTGAAGCAATAACTTCCAAGACTCATCTAAAACTTTTGGGTTATCTCCCAATAAGTACTTTTCTTTAACGCCTTTAAGTTAGGCATAATAGTAAGAAATATGAATTGAAGTAAAAGAGAGCATCAAGAAGCAAATTCAAAACAAATTTAAGTCTAACCCACTTCCTATGCATAGGAATCTTGTATGCAAATAAATTCACAAAGAACAAAGTGACATGCATAGGAAGATAAAACAAGAATAACTTCAAAACTTTCAGCACATAGAGAGGTGTTTCAATACCATGAAAACTTTTACAACCATATTTTCCTCTCTCATAATAATTTTCAGTGGCCTCATGAATAAACTCAACAATATAACTATCACATAAAGCATGCTTTTCATGATCTACAAACACTAGAGCTTTATTATAAACATTTTCAAAAGAATCCTCAGGAACATGACATTCGTCCTCCTTTGGTAAGCATGGGGGACAATCAAATAATGTAAGGGGTAAAGAGTTACTCTCATTAGAAGGTAGGGATGGGTAGATCCATTCTTCCTCCTCTTGATCATCACTCTCCTCATCTTTTTCATCCAATGAGCTTCTAGTTTCAGCAATTTCTTCTTCCATAGGCTCCTGCAAGGCATTAGTCTCTTCCATTGGTGGAGAGCATCTATTAAGATATTCAAGAATATAGCCATTTTCTACCTTGTAATTATCAAAGCAAAATTTAAGTATATCATAAAACTCATATTTATAAGGTGAATCATCAGTATTTTCAAGCAAACTAGCAAGTTCAAATGCACCCTTCCAAGCAATAAATTCTTCAATTTGTTCCACATCATAAAAGTCATAATTCCCTTTAACATAAGAAGATATGGTAACATTATCATTATACTCACATTGAAAAGGGAGTTGTTTATACCTCCTACAGCAACAAGATTTATCAAAGCAATAAGTAACATTATAAGTAGAGCACACGTTTATAGCAATGGTATACAATTTATCAATTTGTTCTCATAAGTGTTTCCCTTTTTGTGACAAGTGGTGTTCCTTATAATAATATTTTTGTTCTTCCGTGAACCCACCTTGCCAATAAGATTCAGTTTCAAAGAAACCAACCATTGATAGAAAGCATGATAAAGCAAGACAATCACAGACCAATGAAAATAACAACTATAGTAGGAACTATTTTTTGTGTGTTTTTTGATAAAGAAACAAGCAAACAAAACAAAAGTAAACTAAGAAAAAGAAAAATAACAAAGTAAAGAGATTGGTTATGAGGGACTCCCCTTGTGAAGATGTCCTTGACTCCTCGGCAACTGCGCTAGAAAAATAGCTTCATGGCCCAAAATATATCGAGCTCATTGGGGAACCCCAAGAGGAAGGTATGATGAGCATAGCAGCAAGTTTCCCTCAATTATTAAACCAAAGTTTAATCGAACCAGTAGGAGCAAGGAAACACCCCAAAGGTGTAGCTAGCTAAACTTTGGCAGGGCGCACTACCGGTGCCAGCAGCAAAGTGAAGACCTGCACAACACAACCACAGAACTTTGCCCCCAACTTGCGATGAGGTTGTCAATCTCACCGGTTTTGCTGAAAACAAAGGATTAAACGTATCGAGTGGAAGAAAGTAATAGTTTGCAGAAAGTAAACACAAAACAGTAAACAGTTGTAGATTGATGATAAAAGAAAGGAGCGGGGTCCATAGTTCAGTAGAGGTGGCTCTCCTTAAGATAGAGGACATGTTGGGTGAACAAATTACAGCGGGGCAATTGACAAACATCGAGAAAGCATACAAGCATATACTACTCATCTTGACTCCTTTTGAGATTCGATTGGGCATTACAACATTATACATAGACCGCCATCCAACTGCATCTGTGACTAATAATCCACCTTCAGGTTATCATCTGAACCCCCTCCAGTATTAGGTTGCAAGCAACGGATAATTGCATTACGAATTGCGTGTAAAGTAAACAATACGATTGTTCTATGAACAAAGGATTGTTGTTTTGTCCCTAGTAGCAACAACACATCTAGTACCTTAGAGATTTCTGTCACTTCCCCAGATTACCAGAGGCATGAACCCACTATCGAGCATAAATACTAAATCTTGGAGTTGCTAGCATCTACTTGGCCAAGATAGCTACTAACAGCGGAAAGCATGCAAGATCACAAATAACAAAGACATGATAGAATCAATAATCAATCTGAATAGCATCTCAATATCCATCAGATCCCCGCAAACACAACATGCAGAATTACAAATAGATGATATTGATCATGAACGGAGCTCACAAGATCTAAACATGATAGCACAAAGGAGGAGAACCAGCCATCTAGCTACTACATGGACCCGTAGTCTAGAGATGAACTACTCACGCATCACACCAGAGGCTTGCATGATGATGAAGAAGGCCTCCAGGGTGAATTCGCCTCTCCGGCAGGGTGAACTTTAGATCCCTCCTGATCTAGGGATAGAGATAACAGCGGCTACAGACTATTTCGTGGAATTTTTATCGGGTACTTAGGGTTTCTGCATCGGGGGAATCTTATAGGCTCAAGGAGAGGCCGAGGGGGTGCCTGGGCTGGCCACACCACCCCCTGGCGCGGGCCAGGCCTGGCTGCACGACCAGGTGGTGTGGCCACCCTCTGGCCCTTCTCCGTCTTGTATTCTGGCTCCGGGTGTCCCTCGGTGAAAAACTAACTTTGGCTTTTGTCCTATCCAATTCCGAGAATATTCATTTTCTGACTTTCCTGGAACCAAAAACAGCAGAAAACAGGCAGCTGGCATTGTGGCTCTTGTTAATAGGTTAGTCCAAGAAATCATATGAAAAGTACTCCAAAGTGTGGATAAAACATAAGAAAGTAGATAAAACCAAGCATGGAACATCAAAAATTATGGATACGTTAGCAACGTATCAGTCATCATCTTCCCGGAGTGTCTGGCTGCCCTCTACTTGAAGCCTGGCGTATCCCATCTATTGGATTGGTTGTTCGAACCTGCGGGAGCAAATCGAATAGTTTGTGTTTTGGCGTGTGTTTGTATCTTTACCTTGCATTAGATTTGCGTTCGTCGTGTTTGCCGGGTTTTCCCTCACTCCCTGCCTCAAATCTGTGAAGATTGGGCCACCCAAGGGTCAACCCCACAAGGGCCCCATAACAATTTCGATACGCCCTTGAATGGCTTGTTACTTCATGCCACTACACTGTGCATACTCAGATACAAAGCCCAGACGCCTCGGCAATCCATCTCATAAGAAGAACATGCAAAGTCAGATCTAGGATCGGAGTCTCCGCCCTCGACCATCCGGAGTCTCTGCCCCTCTGCCGCACCGCTGTAAGCTGCAAACCTCTAGAATCGGTCTGGACTCTCCGCCAACACGCACCCTGAGTCTCTGGCTCGCCCACACCCGACCGCGCCTGCAAGCCTCTGGAACACATCCGGAGTCTCTAGCCCTGCAACTCCGGAGTCTCCGACATAAGTGATGGGTCTGCGCGCCGGCAGCTAGGCCTTCGGCCCATGTCCGTCTAGAACTTATCCTTTCATGCCCAAACTACCCCTGCTTAGTTGTTGGCCTATATATAGACCACCTCCTCCTTATTGTAACCCTAGACTTGGATAATTGAATTAGAAGAAACCCCTTTGAGGATCTATCTAATTTTGGTCTCATGCTCCTTGACAAGGAGCACCAATTATCCCCCAGCCTCTTGGATTTTGCATAGTGTGTTCAAGTTTTACAAGGCCTTGGAGTCGGTGTCCCTTCTCCTAGTTCTCAGTATCTCACCAAGCCCCCTGCTCACTGTGCCGGTTAAAGAGAGTGTGTTCTTGCCCGCCACCAATCCTAGGGATTGTGTCGGACCGGTAGTCGTCGGCGTGAGCTATAGGCTTGTATCGTGTATCGCGTGTGAGTGTGTTCATCGGGTTCTTCGTGTGTGTGTTCATGGATTTCATCCTCTCCCTCACCTCCACTTGCCTTCACCTTGATTTCCACGATGATTCGTGAAAGATCGAGCAACCCTGAGGGGTCACCTTGAATAGATAGTTTACAAAATTCGAATTTTAAACATGTGGTACTGATTATGCACAAGGAAATAGTTGCTTGAATACCACCTACTTATATTGTGTATTCCATCATGCTAAATGAACCTATGAATATGAGTTGTGCTATGGATAAGATTTCTGAAATTTCATGTCTAAATTCTAGCACATATTCTCCTTGTTTCACTTTCAATCTAATTGGTGATTATAGCATGGATGAAAATTTTCTTGTGGATCACATATGCATTACTTGTGATAGAATCGTTGAACTGAAACATTCTATTTTCAGCCATATGCTATGTGTCACAAATATGTTTGCTATGGGACAATAGTTCATGTTCGAGAAATTATGGAAATACATTCTGCTCTAGTTGATATTGTAGCCAACACAAGTTTTACCTATAATGGTTTGTTCTAATCTTGCTAGAATAGAACCCGTGTTTTCATATTCGTTGTGTTTGTCCCAAAAGTCTATCTAGTTGTCCTACTGCTTTATACTTCACTTATATTTGCAAATTGAGTTGTATCTTACATACTGGACAAAATGATCATGTTCATAATAATCAAAGTAGTGTAGTTGAAGCATGGCATAAATCAATTTTGTTTTCACATCTTTTGAATTGTTTTGATCTTGTTCATCACAAATTTGACCATAGATCTTCTTTGCAAAAACTGAATTTAATATTGAACAATAAGGCTATCTATCTAGTTGTTTTTCACCATGATCATAATAATTTTATGAACTTCACTTATACCTGCAATTTTGATTGCCAATCGCAGCATTGTTCTTTGTTCCCATATGACAATTATATGTTCTCTACTTGCAATTTATGTTGCATTTTGTATATTAGGAATATCATGTATGTCAACAAAAATGATACAACATGTCATGTATACATATATTGTGTGTACACGCTGGTATTTTTGTTTATTCCACTTTCATCTTACTCAAAGCCACGGACGGCTTTTCCTAAAAAAAGGGAGGATGATGAGGATACATTCATAGAGTATGACGATTCTTCTTGTTTATGATGGGAGGAAATATTGAGCCTTGTTGAAAAATAACACAAGGTGAATTCCTTCCTAGTTGGACATGATACTTTGATTTATAAGAACTTTATACTACCTAAATCATGGTGTTATTATTTGACTAGATTTGGCATCTATCGGACCAGCGCCATCGGGAGGAGAGGGAGGAAGGCGACCGAGAGATGGAAGATGCACTAGTAGGTAATAAGGAGAGCAATCATGATCAAGAGAGATATGTGGCGCGCCATGACACGTTTGAGGTGCACCACGACATGTGGCATGCGCGCTAATTAGGTCGAACCCATCTATGGATCGGTATGTATCAGTTTGAGTCGAACCGGGTCAGTTTGTATCAAGATATGGCTGTTTTTAGGCCTGGTTAGTGGGGAGGATGCCCAACCCCCATATAAACTTCCATAGTCGTCACAATTAGGCCAGACGACGTTAAAATAAACTCTAGTTCCAGATAGATCTGCTACAAGCAATCCTTTGAAATACTTCACACCAATTTGTATCGATCTGGTGTTTTTTGCTACTATTATCTGAGTGTGATTAGTTATTCCATTGGAAATTAGTAGAATGTAATACCGCTTCGTGGTCAGCGACTACGTGCGCAAGTGTGTGAAGTTGCGAATATTTAAAGGGTTGAGAGTTGTTGTATCTGGCAGCAGGGATTAGCTGGAGAGTTCGTGAGCGTCATATAAGGTATCTATCATTATCACTATCTCCATCTACCTCAGCTCACTAAGAAGATCGGGCCACCCCTTATCAGTTGGATTTTGCGTGTGTTCGTCGTGTTGTTCATGTGGCATGAATTCGATTCCATCTCCTAACCCATTTTCATCACGAATCCCCCACTTTCCTCTAGAATCCGTGAAAGATTGAGCAAACCCCATGGTTAACCCACGATAGAACCTTTGACTTTACGGACCTAATTCGGACAGAATCGGGTCAGTAATGGGGGCACAGTTGAAGGTGCCCTTATTCCACAATCTGGGAGAAAATTACAGAAGTCCCTACAATATCATATTGGGCACTGATACAATCGAGATGATGCGTAGTTCCTCAAAGAAAATGAGTTCGGGATCTACACGGGATAAACAGACCTACTTGCAGGAGACAGGAGGTAAATAGCTTTTTATGCGAAATTCCACCGATCTATTAATAATCATCAATAGCAGTACAAAGAGACTCAAAAGTAATAAAAATTACAAATAGGTCATTGGACCACCTAGCGACGACTACAAACACTAGCGCGAGCCGAAGGCGCGTCGCTGTCCTCGCCCCTCCATTACCGGAGCCGGGCAAAGCTTGTTGTAGTAGACAGACGGGAAGTCGTCGTGCTAAGGCCAATGAACTAGTGCACTAGAGCAGCAACCATCGCCAATGATGGCATTCGTAGAACGGAAGAGACTGACCTAAAAACAAACTGACGAACACGAAAACAGACAGAATCCTAGGAAATCCACCGGACAAACGACTTCACACGCCCTCCATTAGTGCTAGATGCACTATCGGAGCGAGGATAGAGTGGGGAGGACCGTATTCTAATTTCAGGACGTAGCCGTCGCCTCAACGTCCCAAAGAAGACACTAAAAAGCAGACGACAGACGAAACAAAGAACGAAAAACCTCCCGCCAGCGAGAGACCGTGATCCGCCACAACTCCAAGGCCCTAGAGCCACCGGAGGCGGAGCGAACCGGCGACATCACCGGCAAGGGAGGGAGGAGGGGGGGGGGGGGGGGGGCGCGAACCCGAGATAGTTTTTTCTCCTTGGAGTCTCCTGGCGGCTGCTGTAGGCTAGGTACGTACCGGTTGGGATTTAGACTCTCTTGAGCTTAGGAGGTAAATAGCTTTGACCTTTGAATTAATATCAACTTCCACACAATGCAGGAAAAAATATATTCGTGTAGCCAGCAATGTGAAATACATGGATGCAAAATTTCAAAGGAAACTATATTGTATTTCGTGCGCAATATAAAGACAAATATGACAAATTTTGGAAAAACAGAGGTTCATTCAAAAATTGCACTGTTTACGTCCAGATCTGAAATGTTGTCTTTTTTCTAGAATACAAATTATTTTCTCATGATATTTTGCACATGCCTATTATAAATCATTATCTATGTCTATATTTTTTCCGGATATTTTGAAACTTCAAATTTGAATTTTTCAGAAAAAAAAGTAAGTCCACCGTGGCCTCGTCCACCAAATCTACGCTCTCCGAAAACGTGGGACAAGATTAGAATTTGCAGCGCTTTACATCAATTTGAATACCGTAACACAATCTCCTATGAGCGAACTCTTATACACAAACATGTTAGCCTACAATTTTGTAGCTCGGGTTGACAAGATTGTCCAGGCCTGACACAACCTGGATGGACTCGATAACATCCCCAACCTTGAGATCAGCCAAGTAATCCTCATTCTCAGTTACATAACCGAACACCGCGTACCGCCCGTCCAATATATTTGAATTGCTTGGTGTCAGCTCACTTTCTTTCAAGAGCCAAAAGATTTGACTAGAAGCGGAGTTGTCATCAAATTCCTGACATGATATACATATGCATGGTGTTAGAACTAAGAATATTTTATTCTCTTCGTCCAGAAGACACACATGTTTTCAAATATTTAACATTGACCAATGATCAGTCCAACTATATGTGCATTGTCAGATACCACTGAAAAGTGTTTTTAATGCAAATCCAACCATACCAATTTGGGAGAGCGAGTGCTCTTTATATTTCTAGATGGAGGGAGTAAACTATTTCTGCATATTCTTTATATGTTAAAACTGAAGAGCCTAGGTGAGACTTACTTCTCTAGCCATTGCCATTGTTCCAAATGCATTAAAAGGAAGTTTTGTTTGAGCCTTGTAGAGTCCAAGTTCCTGAGATGCATGGCCATATGAATCACGAGAACAATAACAATCAATGCATAGCAGCCAGAATTTCCATAAGCCATGCAATAAACGGATAACAAAAAGAATTGGTTGGTACATACTTCAAGTGTTTCACCATATATAGGCGCCTTGTCACCATCAACCATTATCTCAAGAGGTATGGTACGACTCTTGCCAGTACTGGGATCAATAAAGCCCTCAGCTGGTCCCTCAGGATCTCCCGTTTGAACAACAAAACCATCAGCTGCAAAAGGACCAAAACACATGCTGTATCAGTAAATTTTCAACTGTTTAGACATACTTGCTTGTTGTTGTGAACACTAAACAGTTAATATCTTGAACAGTGCTACTTGCTCTGTGAGCATCTACTACTATACATAACAAACTGTATAAAACTAACATAGGATGGATAATGCTAATGTAGACTACAACAAAGTATAATCTTTGAATGCATCCCAGACATTGTGTTACCTCTTTGAACTTCCATGCCATCATAGAACTTACGTTCCACCAGGTCTAAGAAGTTCCCAGAAGTCACAGGAGCATTGTATCCATCCAGAACTATCCGAAATACACAATCTTCTACGTTTGGGTTGTCTTTAATCTTAACCTTCATATCCACAGTAGCTCTTCCTTTAAGAAGAGGCATGTTGTTGTATTCTTCTGGTACTTCATAGGGGAAGCCATCAACCATATCTTCTTCTATGCTGCAGAAATGCAATGTCCCAGGAAGATCTCAGCTGCAGAGTGAATGACAAGGTATAAATGAGAAGAGCTCTTTCATAAGAGTTCTCAGCAGTTATTTACTGGGAGATATACATATAATTCAGTTCATTAATGCTACAAAGGTGTCATGTTTCACAATTACCATGTGTTTGCAGGAAATTATAATATTATAGACAGACACCATTATTTTCTAACAAGAAAACTACCAAATCTGACTCCCGAAAATAGGTGATCAAAACTGAATAAAACCAGAAATGGAATTCATTTCAACTTAAGGTGATAGTATTACTCACGTTCCAACATAATTAAGAAGCTCTTTCTGCTTTGGAGCTACCGCTTTCCTGTTTCTGTCCTCAACAATTCGTTGAAGCTCTTCAAGTCCAACAACTAATTTATCCAATATTTCTTCTCCATTTGCTCTTTTTGATTCAGCAAGACCAGTAAGTATTAAACTCTTCCCGTTACTCAGTGCTCTTGATGCTTGCCTTACATTCTACAGTTTCAAGGTAAAAATGCAAAGAAGACAGGATTGAAGAAATGCGAGAAAACAGATAGCTGCTTTCTACTCCCTCCGTTTCAAAATATAAGATGTTTTAGCTTTGTGAAAAGAGTGTATCTAGCCTTTTTTAGTGTGTAGGTTCATTTAATTTTGGAGTGAACCTACATACTAAATGGGGCTAGATACACTCTTTTCACAAAGCTAAAACATCTTATATTTTGAAACGGAGGGAGTACTTCTTTAAATATAACCTAAATCTTTGCTACTAGGCATCATGAAAGTATGACTTACTCTTTCGACTGAATCCAAGGCTCTAACACCAGCAACCTTTAGACTGTCGGTGATATCCTCTAATGGTTTTTGAACTTCACGGATAGCTTTATTGTCTATGGGCAAAGCATATCTCAACAAAGCACACGGATCCTTGATGGGAGGTCCAGAGATTAGAACTGAAATATCTGGGATCACAGGTTCAAGAGGAGAAGCATGGGCTGACCATCCAAATGTTGGTGGTCCAGTAATTAATCCAACCGACAAAGCTACAGAAATTGCACACTCTTTCCAGCTGAATGAGTTTCCTTTCTGCAAGATTTAAGTAAGTGAAAATTAGAGAACAAATAGCAGCTCATAGTATAAAACTTTAGCCAGTTGCACTAATGAATCACCAAAAAAGGCAACTATATAATAGTAAATCATGAAATGGGTTCTAAGTTAAATAGCAACATATATTGCATATCCTAACATAAGCCTACATTACTCAGAACACATATACATAAACTGCATTACTATAGCCTTACTGGATGGTTACATATGTGCTACAATAAAGAACAAAACTTGGCAAACTTTGCCTTGCAAATCTAACTATCTACACAACAAACTCCAAACCGTTGAGCGGACTTGGTAGCACTTCCACGAATTACACAACAATATCATTTGGTTACAGTTATTTCCATTTCACCAAAATCTTAAATTACACATCAAGCAACATTTGGAGAATTTTTTATCCTGGAAAAATGAATTGATTTCACTCCTTACCCCAGATTCATGTTTCCCTGAAACGCCCCACATTTAAACAAACTGTATTCAGTTCATAGACATCCCAAAGTCAACAGCCAAAGGATGACAAGAACTCAATTTACACCGAGTACTTCTAGCTTTTGTTTAGAAATAATATACTCAATCATTGGGCATCCAAGAAAAACAGTAACATTGGCTGTGTACGGCACTAACAGTCACATCTTTCAGGCCGAAATTCTATAGTTTCAGAATACCCACCAAGCTAAGAGTTACATATAACCACATAATTAGCAACATTCGGGCTGGGGTAGAGAAATGTAGCAACGCTGAACCATATCGGCATGCATCAGAAACCCCAATTTCGAACCAAGAGGTACATTGCAGGGACTAGCACTAACTACGATCGTAAGGAAATCGTAACTCCTCACCTCGCCGGACAGGGCGCCCCGGACGAGCGAGCGGCGGCCGCGGCCAGTGGGAGAAAGCGCGGGGCGGCCGCAGCAGCGGGAAGAGGCGAGCGCCGCAGCCATCTGGATTAGGGTTCGGGCGAAGCGAGGCGGTGGTGGCGGAAGGAAGAAGGGATGGAGGAGCAGGTGGTGATGGCTGTGGCTACTCGTGAGGTGGATAAGGCGGGACAGATGGAGGTGGCCCTATCTGCGATTGGTTGAGGGGATGCTGAGGTGGATAAGGACTTTGATAAGCCTGTACTGCTGCGGCCCTGTTTGGTTTCCGTTCCTATTTATCCCTTCTTCAAGGGAAAAATGTTTGTCTTACATTCTGATGGCCGGTCATGGGCGGAACTCCCATCTTCGTCAATCAGTCTGTTCCTACGGACGTTCCTATATTTATAATGGTCAAGTCCTTCAAGTGGACCCATGACTCGTCCGAGCCAAGTTACGGACAAGGTTAACTAGCTCCTAGCTTTGTGTGACTTCGATACTCCTATGAATAGCTTGCTACCTCATGCCAATACTTTATGCATCCTCAGATATGACCCTAAAAAAGAAATGCCAAGAGCACGTGATAAGGAAGCGTCACACGAATACGGCGACAATTTCAGAGACAACGGAGTCTGCGCCGCAGCAAACCTGATGCAGGCATGATGGAGGTGGTGAAACCCAACTTCAGGACTCCACCATTCTAGGTGTGTCAATAGTGTGTCTTTTGAGTTTTATTTGTGTTTTATATTTAAGGTAGAGTTTCATTATTGTGTGTTTTCGATCTAGGTCTGTCCAGCCAAACTAGGGTCGAGTCCAAAGTACCCTGGCCGCACCACCCCTCCATATAAGGAGATGGCCGGCCTAGGGTTTAGGGAGTTCAAAATTTTAGTTTAAAGATTACCGTGTTGTGTTTCTTGGTGAGGCATCCTTCCGGGGACGGCGGTGTCATTTTATCTATCATATTGAGATTGTTGCGGAGGTTCTTGTGTGCATCAAGGATTATCGTACTTTGGTTTGAGGCATGGTGATCTTCATCATGTTGCTTGCTGGATTCGTTCCTCTTCTTTAGGTTACGTTTATCGGTGTTATTGGAAAAATTCATATCCCGGGTTACTCGCTGTGAAAGATCGGGACAACCCCTCCTCTGTCATGTTCGTACCAATCTCTCTAGTCTTGCTACTAATGACCAATTATTGTAAAGATATGCAATCCTTTGTTTTAAATTGTGTTGTGCAGTAAAATCACACTTTTAAGGCAAAATCATGAGCTATTAATAAAGATTATGAGGATATCTACACAGCCAAGAAGCCTGGGTCGAAACCCAGCCTCCAGAGGCTTTAATGGCCATCGGTACGGGCAGGTCCGCCCGTACCGCCTACCCATACCATGTGGCGGTGGCTCCACCAAGTCAAACCTTATAACTTTCGTGAAGGCACCTATATATTGCAACACCACCAAAGGAAATCCACCACCATAGTTTATCCTCTCCATCCTCCATCCTCTCCATAGCCATAGACATTAGCTTGTACTTGAGATCTTCTTGTGATTCGGCGACCATTGTAAGAATATTTGTTTTCAATCTTAATATGGGCACGAAGGAGGAGGTGAAGCCTACTTTCAGGACTCCATCAAGCTAGGTGATGCGGGCGCATCCCATTGATGATTGGCACGCCAGGACGACCTACGATATGTAATGATAAGTCTAAGGTTGTGTCAAATATTGTTGCTATGTTATTGAGTCCGAGTCCAGGTTAGGTTCGAGTCCGTTTGTGTGTTCGGTTTGGGTCTATCCAACCGACTAGTTGCATGCCTCATATATAAAGGAGCCAGTCGCCTAGGGTTTAGGGGAGTTCAGTTGTTTAGTCTAAAAATTATATTGTGCTCCACCGTGTATGATGCCTCTAGGGACGGCGATATCATTATCTATAGAGATTGTTGCGGAGGTTTTTGTGTTCATCAAGGATTGTCGTGCCCAGGTTTGAGGCGTGGTGATCTTCATCACATTACTTGCTGGATTGATTCCTCTTCTTTAGGTTGCTTTCATCGCGTGATTGAAAGATTACCTACCTGGTGGACTCGTTGTGAAAGATCGGGACAAAACTTAAGGAACATCGGCTTGATCCGCATCATGTGGTATCAGAGCTCTCGTTGATCACATCATGTTTTTGGATCATGTGTGGACTATTTTTTTTGAAAAACAGTTTACAGATCGGTTGGAGAAGAGATTAAAAGTTGAAGTTTTTTAGATTGGATCGTTGTCAACACCCGGATTTTTAATCCCAGATGCTTGTTATGCCATACATCGCAATCCCAGGATTACCATTTTTGCGAGACATAACAGATTGGATATCATAGTACATCATCCATTACAAACCATAATAAGGTCTTACACAAATAAAGGATCTCATGATCCAGTCTTAATACAAACAAGTAGCGAAATAAATAGCATAGCGGTGGGCTCCATCTTCAGTGTCACGGGCAATGCTGACGATGGGAGATGATCCTAGTTGTCGTAGCCATCCTGTTGTCCTCCTTCAGGGTAGTCCTCCTCATCGTCTGGCCATAGGAATAGCCAGGGACAAAGCCATGAGTACTCTTTAAGTACTCGCAAACTATCACTAACAAGTAGGGTAGTCCTAGTAGGAATGCTAAGTTCTAAGTTTATTTGTAAAACTAAGTTTGAAACTTAAGCTGAGTTCAGAAACAAAGAAAGATAAAATAAAGTTTGAAAACACCTAAGTGGGAACTCAGTTGTCATAGTCACAACTCTGTTGTGGTCAAGTCATGTCACAATTCATTTCATAAGTCATTTTGAAAACATCTAACAACGGAACAGTATGGCCACTCCAACTGTCCATAACCACGGACGCGGCTATTCGAATAGTTTGACACTCTGCAGAGGTAGTACACTTTCACCACAAAATTCGATACATCTGTCAGGGATAACCCTGAATCATCATACTTAGTATGCAGCTAATCAAACATAACCTTTCCTTTACACACTCTAGTATAAGCACCTCTCCTAGGCCTCCCAGCCATGACCATCTGTCATCCTGGGCACTACATAGGTGGACAACATTGAGAGGTAGCCTCAGCTCAGACCTCTCCCGCGAGGGAACTAATACTAATGCATATAAACTTCTGGCTAAGCCTTACCCAATTCAGGTATTATGGTTGTATGGTAAAATTGGAATGGTATCACATCCGAACCCAACCATCAGTTTTTGTAAAAGGGCTAAGGCTCATGCCTTAACATTTTCATCATCATCATAAACCATTGGTGTTTCTCAACACATGTCAAAACATCTCAATAGAATGACTCATCATTCCAAGGTTTTCACAAGTCATTTTCACCAAGTATTCCCATCTAAAGTGATCAAGTTTTTGGTTTAGCTCTAAACTACTAAGTTAAGAGTGTTCACTAAGGTGGGATGCTAAGATCAATCTCATGCCATAGAATGACATCTAAGTCTAACTAGATAGGCCAAGTTTTATACTCTTTATGCTACCTATAAACAAGGTAAAGAACTTTGGTAAAGTAAAAGGAAGTAAAGCTAGTAAACAAAACTTGGAGTAGGTAAAAGTCAAAAGTATAACCAAAGAATGCATAGTGCATTTTCTTAGGTTATCTAGCTTGCAAGGGTTAGCTTGCTTTGTTAATGATGGCTTGCCTTGGTTGGTGCAGTGGTTGAAATTCTCTTCCTCCTCCTCTTGGTAGAACTCCTCCTCCTCGTAGACTTGGTCGGTACTATCGTCTATAAATAATTACGAAATACACAATCACCAAACAATACTTAACTAGTCTACTTATCACACTAAGGCACACATTTGATGATCTATTATCATCACAAACATCACAAGGTTTAATGAACTACTTTCCTTTATTTTATTTGAGAAAAGTAATTTTTACTCATTGAAATTAACTAAGATTTAATATTCTCCAATTAAAATATGGGATCATGTGGACACATGTCATCACCACATATTATAATATATGGTAATGTGATTTAAATGTTGGATCACATTTTAATAAGTTTAAGTTTAATATTTAATGATTTAAAGTGACTAGAAATGCCTATATAGCATTATTTTGGTACTAGTCCAAAGTAACTGCATGCAAACCTTAATATTATTATATATTCAGATAGGTATGGTTAAATGTGATTTTTGAGAGTTGGAATCAACTCAAAAGCTATTATGGTTGATTTTAGAAAAATGTTTTAATGTGCAAAAGCTTTTGTCTTGTTATTTTTACTAGGAGAGATCTCTAACTCTAAATGATTTAAATCCAATGGTCTTGTATAGAGATTTTCATTAGCTTTCCAAAAAAATTGGAATCACTCAATTTGGATTTATATAACTCTCTGAATTGATTTTTAAACTAAGGGACATATTCTAGTTTAAGTCTAAAAAGAAAAATCCTAATTTGAATTAACTGGGTCGCGCGGGAAACTAATTGGGCCGGCCCAGATTCACTCGGTGGCGCTAAGGGCTGCTAACAGGGGGGTCCGCCTGTCAGTGGCTCATTAGAACTAGATCTAACGGCTCATGGTCGTCGTCGACGACGAACACGTCACCGGCGAGACTGAACCCTAGCGGCTCGGTGGGGGTGCAGTGGGGATGTACCGGGGCTCCAGCTAGTGCGGCGAGGCAGGCAAATGAACAAGTAGACGACGGCGAGCTCAGGCGAAGTTGCGGCAGATGCTGAGGTGGACGAAATCAACGACAACGTCTCCTCCTCTGCTGCGGCGGTCTCCGGCTCAATTCCGGCGAGAGGCTGCTCGAACTACTCCGGCGAGAGGTGGAGAAGGACTGGTGGTGAGAGGGGAGTCGAATGGTGTGGCGATTGAGGCTGGGGAAGTCCTCCTTATATAGGCTCGAGGAGGGGACCGAAGGGGCGACGGCGAGCTCGTCGGTGACGACGATACAGGGTGTTATCGGCATGGGTGGCATAGGCGGACGGTGGCTTGCCTCCTAGTGGTCCTCTACGGCTTTATGGCGCAGCTAGGGGCTGTGGCAATCGGTCGGGAGCGTCGCGCGCTCTGGGAGACAGAGGTGGTGCTCGACGTGGTTCCCGGCGAGTGTGGGTTGAGCGGCGGGTTACGGCCGTGTCTGGCGGGGTGAGGGGGTCGAGGCGGAGCGGCGCGCGCGGTCTGTGGTCGAGGCGCGGTCTGTGGCGTGCTAGCGGTGAAGGCGCTCTGGCGTGCTCTGGCGCGGCGCAGAGAGGCATGGGCGCGAGCGAGTGGAGGTGGTCCACTGCCGGTGGCCGGGGTGGACACGGTAGGGTTGGCGGAGCTAGTGTTGGTGCTGGAACGTCGGTGATGGGAGCGGCGTTGCCCATGTTAAAGCGATGACCAAAAAGCAAGGGCAACGCTTGCTCTAGGCCGGTTAGTAGCTTAGTTATGGGCTGGTTAGAGTTGTTGGAAATATGCCCCAGAGACAAATAGTAGTAAGGACTATTATCATATTTCATATAGTTTATGATTAAGTTTTATATCATGCTATAACTGTATTGAGTGGAAACATCAATACACGTGTGATATACAAACAACCAGGGGTTCACAGTGAAACTCTAGTCACTGGTTCATTGGTCAACAGATGATCATGTTTCCTGATCATGTGGCATTTATGCCAGTTGGAAATGAGGTCATCTCATTCTCCGAATGAGATGATGAACCAATACCCAACCTAAACATCGTGACCCGATCATGTCACGAAGTTCAAGTTACGATGATTAGAAATGGATCCTCGTAGACTATTCCTTAGACCGTGAGGCTATATCAATCACATCTCCGAGAGTGCTTAGATAGCATCAAACGCCATCTGGTAAAACGGTGGTTATAAAGGTGTGTTCAGGTATTCGGAGGAAACCGTAGAGGCAATATATGTTAAGAGCGGGATTTGTCCGTCCATGTGACAGGAAGATACTCTAGGGCCCACTCAGAGAAGTTATATCCAATAGCTGCGCAGCGTGTGATTAGATCACGGGGGTATCACTTGTCGGAATGAGTTAAGTAGCATTGTTTAGTAACGAGATTGAACCCGACATGGTGATGTCATTAATCAGATCTCGGGCAATGTAAGTATCAAATCACAAAGGGAATAAGACACGACTGTCCCGGTTCAAACGACAAAAGATCTTCGTGGAGCGCACAGGGGTCACATGGCCATCCAGGTCCCTCTGTTGATCATTGGTGTGGGAGTGTCCCGACCATGTCTGGAGTGTTCCCGAACCGTAGGGTATCACGCTTAAGAGCTTGATGATGCTTAGAGAGTGTTTATAGGATCGGTAGAATCACCGAAGAAAAGAAGGGAGAAAACCGAAAGGGTTTCGGTAAGTCCAGAGGATGTCCGGAGTGGAGGTGGAAGGTGTTCCATGGCCACGGAGATTGAGTAATATGTGAATGAATGTTAAATGTTGATTTAACCATTTATTCATAGTTGTTTAATGAAGAGAAAAATCAATTAAATGGTCAAAGGCTTAATGGGCCAATTCCCGGAGGGAGAGAGGGCCCATTAGGGAAAGGAGAGAGGGAGAAGGGGGCCAAGGGGGTGGCCGGCGCCCTAGTGGGCCAGCCCCCCCCCCCCATGTGGGGCCCATGGGGGTGGCCGGCGGTGCCACCCCTCCCCCCTTCCTCTCCTTTAGTCCCACCCCGGGACTTTAGGGGAGGTAGTACCTCCCCTCCCCCTATATATAGTGGGGTATTTGGCCTAGAAAAATACACCAATAATCAATAAAGGTCTCCCCACTTTTGGGAGGACCTCTAATTGATATTTTCTCTCTCCCCCTCTCTCTATCGTGACCATGGTCCCAAGTCTGGACTGCGCGAGCGAGAGACATCTTCACCATGGGCTACTGCTGCGGGATTTGGATCCGGGAGCTCTACTTTCGCAACTGCTGCTGGATCGGGGAAGCGGGAGTCATCGTCAGGCACCGGACGTGTGTAACTCTCACGAGGTGTCACACTTGAGGCACTCAAGTCGTTGGAGCCAAAAGGAGCGCAAGGACTTCATCACAACCTTGAGGTCGGCTTCGGCTCGTCTACATCAACCACGCTCTCCTGAGCGTTGATAACACTTTTCGATCTTCGAGGGTAAGTTCACGAAAAGCCCCTCTCGTTACTGTATTACTAATAGATAGGTCCTGGCAGCTTCAGGGGTTCAGGGGCGTAGAGTAAAATTTATTGTTTTTATGCGCGGAACCCCTACAGTGGTATCAGAGCTAGATCTATACGTAGTAATGCTAGTACGGGTAGAACACATGGGATGTAGCGTGTGGGCGTTGATCTTTTAGTTGTTACCCTCCCACGTGTACTTGTGTATACCGTAGTAATGCTTGATGAAGCGGCCCCCAACCGACTTTACGCGTTCATTCGCGAGACTGGTCCACGCTTGACATACGGCTTGTACCGTATAAAGTGGCTTAGGGGGTGTCTGTCTCTCTCGCATTAGTTGGTATACCATTTGCAATGGAGGGCCCCAAAAGGGGTGTAGTATAGACAATTACTTGATCAACGTTGTGCTGAAAGTTCGTAGGTAAGAGCGGTTCTTGTGCGAAAGCCCATTCAGCCACGTAAAACATGCAAAGATAAAGTAGAGGCATATAACTTTGTTTTGCAGGGGGGAGTTGCTTTGTGATATGGTTGTGGCAAAGGTAAAGTGATTACCTTTTGTTACATAGTAGTAGATGGTCACGGTAATGACAAACTACCACGCCGGAATGACACCGGTACCCTGGTGTCTACTGGCACCGACCCAATGGAACGGCGGATGGAGATCACGACGTGAAGGACCATATCACATAGCATTTACATTCAATGTTATTGTTTGTATGTCTTATTGTGTGCTAGTATTAGATACTCGACGGTAGCCTAATAAGATGATCCCTGTTAAAATAACCACGATTATGTTCCCCCTTAGTGTGCACCACCAAGAAAGTTCTTCGGTATGAGGCATGCCGTGATGATCGGGTGTCATACATATCTACGTTCGCATACAGTGGGTGCAAGCCATGTTGCACAGCGAAAACACTAAGGTTGAGTTGGCGAGCCTAGCACGCTAGAGAAGCGTGGCCTCAGAACGCGGATGGTCGAAAGATCGAGCACGAGTCGCATGAATGATGTGACTAACGTTTAGCGTCCACCCTTGAACCCACATTGATGGCCGTGATGATCGGGGGAGATGTGGCTGGTAGGGGTCGTGTTATCACTAGGAACCCTCTTTGGGGATAGGTGTTTCTGAGTGGAGTTATTATTAACTCATTTAATTATAAACTTAGTCTAAATTCCTTTTGCAATTATAAACGTAGATGGCTCACCGTGAAGCTTACTTTGAGATTAAGGATTGGGTGAAGGGTGAGAAACTTAGACTTGATGGATCCAACTTCCCTAGTTGGCTTGTGCGCCTAGATGATCTCCTTACTAGGAATCATGTGGTAGACTACATACGCCGCATCATGGATTTGACTGAGCCAGACTACTATGATACCCCACAAGAGTCAAGGCATCGCTACTATCGCCAAGAGATGTCCACTTACATTCGGATAATAATGCGTTACGGGATGGTGGATGAACTACATCCGCTCATGGGTGATCTTGACCCATATTCGATGGTGGATCACCGAGAGCGAGTTCATAGGCCATGTGCGCATGTGGAAGCACGAGTTGCTTGGAGAGTTCCTTTCCATACAGATGGAGGAGCATACATGTCTGAAGAGTCACTTGGAGCGCATGTTTGATGCACACACGAGACTGGTTCACTTCGTGGATTACTGGATGGATGATCCATTTGCGATAGACGTACTGCTTAGGTCATTGCCTCCCAGCTATAGAGGACATGTCCGGAGTAGCATCATGAGTGGTGATACGGAAGCATTGGACTTCCATGAGTTCATATTATGTTTCCGGAACGTAAAGGTTGAACCAATCGCCGGAGAGGTCATCGATGACCAAGGTATATATTTGATATACAGTTTTATGAATGTTATAATCTTGCAAACACATTGCAGTGTTAAGTATATCTGATACTTGTTCTGTTTTGGTGAAAACAGGTCCTTCTGCATGAGAGGTGCTTGCTGGAGAGGAGGTGACGTTGCGTGTTGATGGCGAGCATGATGATGACAGCCAACGACACTCTCCCTCAACATTTATCACTTAGTTTGTGTTTCAGGATGATTAATGTAATCGAGAGATTTGAACTTCTTTAGTGTGTCTCGCACTTTGCGAGACGGTTATTCATATGAGTTTGTAACAAACAGTTGTTCTGCTTTTATGAATGATTTCTATTCGTGTTCATATCTTGTTTGATTACTTGTGAATTATCCTTGTTGTTTGAAACTAATTGATAATGTATGAACATTTGTAAAACATTAAAAATGCCTTGTTTTAAAATACCCAACTTAATGATATTTCATTAATGAATGAAACCATTGTTTAAATTCAAAGTTATGTGATAATATGTGAAAGTCATTTGATTACTTTTCACATATAAATCATGCCTAAGTTCGGCAAAATAACTTGAACACCATGTATTACTTGAATACAAAGTGTTTAATGAATTGTTAAAAGTATATACATATCCGATGTATTGTGTTTTAACGAAAATGGTAATTATCATTAAATGATTGTTTAAATGTGTAAAGTAAGTTTACCAAAGGAAACATGAATATGAAACTATTTGATTTGATCAAAGTGTTTCGTCAACAAAGGGTATAAATATAAAAGGGAATCTAATTACTATGATTTGATCAATAGTAATGAAGTTCAAATTTATAAGAATGGCATAAAAGACATTGTGGAATGCAAAGTGTTTTGAAACGTCAAAATACAAAGCATCACGATGTGGTATTAGATATCAAAAGGGGTTGAATAGAAGGCACCAAATAAATCGTTGTAGAGTATATGTAGAGACCATTAGTTTAGAAATAGTTAGCACTCAATTAGAATCAGTAAACCATTTGAATTTGTGAAAGTTTTGGGGTTATTCGATATGACCAAAACAATAGCAAATAAGTCCTTGTACTATATTCATTGGAAACTTTGAATACGAAACCCATAGCTCAAACCAAAAGGAAAGCAAGATTCGTATTTTGGTGCATTCTTGAGAAAGCTCACCTCTAGTGATGTTTCTAAATTATGGAGCAAATGGAAAATAGTGTGAAACACGATTAGGATTCAAAACCCTGCATTAGAGTGTTGAGAAGCGCAACGGACAACATTCCTGAACGATTCTCTTCACAGAAGAAAAGAATCAATGATTTTGATCATTGTGTTTTTCCCTCCACTATTGTTTTTCACTACATGAAGTAGGATTCAAAATGTAAATCCATATCTTGTATGGAGACATTTGTGAACCACTTGTCATGATTTTTGAAATGTGACATACCTACGAACTACTAAGGAAATAATGGTAAACTAAATTATGAAGAAATCCTGAAAGTAAAATTCCCTTGAGATTAGAAAGCAATTAGTTGCTAAATCTCACAAGTAAAAGGAGTTACTTGAATTTTCCCAAATGACTGCAAAGCCATAGTAGGAAAAAGGGGTGAATGACAAAAGCACAATTTATCAGGTATTGGACAAATTCAAATGAATTTGATTCATGTGTGCTAAATGTCTAGTGGATTTAAAACTAGTAATAGTACTAGTATCTCATAGTAAATCTCCAAGTTTGATATTTGATCAAAGATTTTGAAGTTATTCAAAATATTGAGTGGATATGCAATTTGCATAAAATTGAGTGAGAGCTATGAAAGTCTTCCTAAAACAATATGTGATTGACATATTTTTAAGTGGGAGCAATATGAGTCTCAAATTCAAATATGTAGAACATATTTTGAGTGGGAGCTTATAGGAGCAATTCTTAAGCGTGTTAAGGATGAAAGCGCAAATACTTATAAATAATGATTTGTAAGATGTAGAAGTTGATAATAGGTGTATTATAATATTATGTAGTATTCCTTAAGGGATTCTGAAAAGTGTTTCAGAATAGAAGTTAATTAAGGAACCAGTCCTTAATAACTCAAATTAGGAATATCATTAAGTTTGAACATCAATGGTTGAAAGAAAGAAAAGGATGATCGTCATCCACTATGTTGAGACATAGGTTCTATCTTAGAAACCATGATGATAACTTAGCATAATATGTGATCCAATAAGGAACGTTTGAAAGTGATTAAGTTCAAATCACAGAACGTTGAGCTAAGATAGTCCGCAGTGTCTAGTAGAGAACTGTGGACATATTTTCCAATTCCATAAAGGATAACATATCTTAAAGCATAAAGAGTTATGTTATAAGGAAATATGTTGGAGACTCCTGTAGATACCAATTAAAGTCAAATAGGAAGCGAGGTGAACAAAACATCGAAAGTTGCACAGAGTGCGCTAGTGTTTCGATGAATACATTTATAATAATAGATGAGGGTACCATCTAAAGTGGTGTATAATGTTATGGCGGGGCTATTTCGCTTTTAACGTAGAATGATGTGTCCCAGGGCACAGTGCCCATGAGAAAGCCCTCGAGGTTGATCTAACGTCACTGTAGGCTCCTGGAATCACCCTCGCTTCACGCCATAGTAATGATGCATACACACAGATGCTATCATGTGATGATAAAGTCTTGATGTCAATCAAGGTGACATTAGTAAGTTGCAAAGGATTTGGGACTGTAAAGTACAGACCCAAGACTCAACCTCTTCCATGAGCAAGCATGTTCAGGGTACTAGATATTGAAGGAAATATGCCCTAAGAGGCAATAATAAAGTTGTTATTATGTATTACTTGTATATGATAGATGTTTATTTTACATGCTATAATTGTATTGATAGGAAACATCAATACATGTGTGTTTAATAAACAAAAAGGGTTCCTAGTCATGCCTCTCTTATAGACTAGCTTGTTGATTAACAAGATGATCAAGGTTTCCTGATCATGGACATTGGATGTTGTTAATAACAAGGTCACACCATTGGTGGAATGATGTGATGAACATTCATCCGAAGTATAGCATTACGATCAAGTCATTGTGTTTATATTGCTATAACATCATACAAAGTAATCTTTATCCTTAGACCATGAGATCATGTTAATTGCTAACACCAGAAGAGTATCTTGATAACATCAAACATCACCGTAATGGGTGACTATAAAGATGGGTTCAGTGCTACGAAGGTGTTATGTTGAGGCTCATGGATCAAGAGTGGAATTTGTCAATCCAGATGACGGATAGATATACTCTGGGCCCTCTCGGTGATATCACATTAGGATAGCTTGCAAGCAAGTGATGTGATCACTAGAATGTTATATCACGGGAACGAAAAGAGTGCATGTCGGTAACGAGATCAAACTAGGTAGGGAGATACCGATGATCGAATCTCGGACATGTAATATATCGAGAGACAAAGGGATTTAGTTACAAGCGTTAAAGGTTCTCACGATCATAGGAGTCATCGTTGAATGTGTAGGAGTCAGTACGGATCTCTAGGTCCCGCTGCTGATTATTGATCGGAAAAGGGTCTCGATCATGTCTGCATTATTCGTGAACCGTAGGGTGGCACACTTAAGAGTTACCGGACACCATTTTGGAGCACATATGTTTCAGACAAAAGAATTGCAAAGCGCAGGAATTGTTTCAATAGAAACCGGAAATTGTTTCGAGTGAAATTGCAGAAGGTGGTTCTGCATGTGATATTGAAATATTGCAAGGGGCTATATGTGAATGTTTTTTAATTAAAGTAATTAACAAAATTCTGAATAAATTTAATAAAAGAGTTTTATTAAATGAGAGAGCATTAAATTTGGAGAAACTTAATGCATTTAAAGTGGGACTTTAAAAGGGAATGTGAAGAGGCATTTTAATGTGGAGGAGTTACCACCACATGAATGGGGAGGTGAGGGGTCACCCCCATGCGCCGGCCATGGAGAGAGGGGGCACCCCCCTCCTCCTATAAAAGGCCACCCATTCCCTCCTTCATCCACACACCTCCTTGTGAAGGATCTCTCTCCCCCTCTAGAATTATTCCTCCATGGTCTCGGATTAGCGAGATACATGTTCCCGGTGGCATTTCGTCTGGAAGGAGTTGCTGCTTCCGCTGGATCGCTGGAGGTGGAGGTTGTCCGGTGGCTTGAACGTGTGTGCGAGTGCGGATCTTTGAGATTCTTGGCCTTCGGACTTCCTCACGATCTTGAGATCGGCAAGTGTACGACTACATCAACCACGAGTTCCTACTCATTAACAAAGCTCGTTGTCTTCGAGGGTAAGTTCTCTATGGATGTATGTCCACCCGTTTGCTTTGTACCTAGTAGATAGCTCTTGGCGTGTAGTTCACACCGTAGGAAATTTTTTGTTTTCTATGCTGCGGACCCAACAGTGGTATCAGAGCACGATCTATGCGTAGGTGCTTTGCACGGTAGTACATATGTTTATATGTGGCGATGATGATCGTGTTATTGCATCTTCTATGTACTTTGGATATTGGTGGCATAGTGGGATGAAGCGGCTCGGACCAACCTTACATGTCATCGTACATGAGACCGGTTCCACGACTGACATGCAACTTGTTTTGCATAAGTGGCTGGTGTCATCTCTCCTACTATAGTCAATATCTGATTTACAACGAGTTGCTAATAACTTAGTTATCCTCATTGTGGTTCATGTTCGTAGGTTAGACATGTTCTATCTCCGAAAGCCCTAAGCCACGTAAAACTTGCAATTGATAAATTAGAGGCGTCTAGTTTAGATCGTTGTTGGGCTAGTGTTTTGATATGGTATTGTTGTAAGTAGATGTATAATAGATACTCTTACAACTCACTTAACGTGTAAGTTCCATAGACCTTGGCCTTACACACAAAGGAATGATAAAGATCATACCACGATGCAAATGATAGAGATCAAATGCATGGACCATATCATCTCACTTCACACATTAGATGTTAGCATCTTATATTGCTAGTTTGGCGCGTTTGGTAGCATTATAAGATGATCCCTCATTTAGATATCATGATAAAATGTGTTCTTCCTTAAGTATGCACCGTTTTGTGGATCGTGTTTTGAGGCATCACGTGATGATTGGGTGTTTTCAACTCTACGCTTTCATACATTGGGTGTAAGACAGTTTTACACACACAAATACTAAGGTTCTTACTTGACGAGCCTAGCATGTACAGACATGGCCTCGGAACACGGACCGAAAGGTTAAGCATGAGTCATATAGTTGATATGATGCCCATATAGATGCTCGCCTTTGAAGCTACACCGACTCACGTGATGATCGGACTTGGTGTAGTGGATTTGGTTCATGTAATCACCAAAAGGACACGAGGGATGTCGTTTTTGAGTGGGAGTTCATTAGTAATTTGGATTAGTTGAACTCAATCTATCATAAACTTAGTCTAAATATAGTTTACAAATTCTGTTGTAGATGGCACCACCTGCTTTTAATTTCAATGTGTTCATGGAGAAAGAGAAACTTGCTGCGAATGGTAGAAACTTCACCAACTGGGCTATGAATTTGAGGATTCTCCTCACTGCTGCACAAAAGCAATATGTGCTAGATGCACCGCTAGGCCCCCCACCAGCTCCTGATGCCCCTGACAAGGAAAAGAATGTCTATATAACTCGTCAGGAGGACCACAACTTAGTTCATTGCGGCATACTGTATGGGCTAGAGCCAGAACTTCGAAAGCGTTTCGAAAATGGCAATGCCTTTGATACCATGGGAGAATTGAAAATGATTTTCGATACCCATGCTGCCGTAGAGAGTTATAATGCTACAGAAAAGTTCTTTAGCTGCATGATGGAGGAAAACAGCTCCGTTAGTGAGCACGTACTCAAAATGTCTAGGTACGCCGATAAGCTTGTGTCCTTGGGAATAACGATTCCCATTGACTTATGCATACATCATGTTCTCCAATCTCTGCCACCTAGCTACAAGAGCTTCGTGATGAACTATAATATGCAGGGCATGAAGAAGTCTCTTCACGAGCTTCATCAATGCTTAAGACTACGAAGTGGAGATTAGGAAAGAACATCAAGTGTTGATGATCAATAGGACCACCGGTTTCAAGAAGGACAAGAAAAGCACAAGGGAAAGAAGGGTGGTAAGTCTGTTGCCACGCCTAAAAGAAACCCGAGCTGGCCCTAAGTCCGACACGAGTGCTACTATTGCAAGGGGAAGCCATTGGGCAATCGCCCCAAGTATTTGGCGGACAAGAAGTCCCAAGGCAAACAAAGGTATATGTGATATACATGTTATTGATGTGTACTTGACTAGTACTCGCAGAGCACCTGGGTATTTGATCTGAGATCGGTTGGTAATATATGTAACTTCGGTTAGGATTGCGGAACAAGCGACAACTAGCAAGGGATGAGGTCACGATCTTGTCGGCAATGGATCAAGAGTTGATGTGATCGCCGTCGAATGCTGCCTCTCCATATGCCATCGGGATTAGTTATAAACCTAAATAATTGTTATTTGGTGCACGCGAGCATGAACATTGTATCCGGATCGTGTTTGATGCAAAGTGGTTATTCATTTAAGTCTGAAAACAATGGTTGTTCGATTTATATGAATAATATCTTTTATGGTCATGCACCTATGTTGAATGGTTTGTTTCATTGGATCTCGATAGTAGTATTACGCATATTCATAATGTTGATGCTAAAAGATTAAGCTTGATAATGATATATCTACATATATGTACTTGCCGTCTAGGTCATATTGGCGTTAAGCATGAAGAAACTCCATTCGATGGACTTTTGGAATCACTTGATTTTGAATCATTTGATACATGTGAGCCATGCCTTATGGGCAAGATGACTAGAACGCCGTTTTCGGTTCAATGGAGCAGCAGATCTATTGAAAATCATGCATCTTGATGTGTGTGGACCAATGAGTGTGTCGGAACGAGGTGGATATCGTTATTTTGTTACTTTCACGGATGAGTTGGGTAGATATGGGTATATCTATTTGATGAAACACAAGTCTGAAACTTTTGAAAAGTTCAAAGAATTTCAGAATGAAGTGGAAAATGATCGTAATGAAAGATCAAATTTACGTGGTCCGACCGTGGAGGAGAGTATCTTATTCTGAGTTTAGCACACATATGAAAGGCTGGAATAGTTTCACAACTCACGCCGGAACACCACAACGTAATGGTGTGTCGAACGTCGTGTCGTACTTTATTGGATATGGTTCGATCTATGATGTCTCCGATGACTTGCCATCATTTTGGGGTTATGCACTGGAAACAAATGCATTCACTTTAAATCGGGCACCATCTAAATCCGTTGAAACGACCGTATGAATTATGGTTTGGAAACAAACCTAAGGTATCATTCTTAAGGTTTGGGGATCGATGTTTATGTGAAGAAACTTCAACCGGATAAACTCGAATCCAAAGCGGAAAAATCGTCTTCATAGGATACCCTAAGGAAGCGATTGGGTATACCTTCTATCACAGATCCGAGGCAAGGTTTTGTTGCCAAGAATGGATCCTTTCTTGAGAAGGAGTTTCTCATGAAAGGTGTGAGCGGTCGGAAGGTAGAACTTCGAAGAGGTTATTGAACCTTCTCTTCATGGAATGGCGAGTGGCAGACCGGAAGTTGTTTCGGAGTTGACTTCACCTAATGAAGAGAGAGCTAATGATATTGATCATGAAACTCGAAGAGGACACTACCGAACCTCGCAGTCAAGCAGGACACGTGCAACTCCTGGCTATCGGCAATCTGTTGTGAATTTCATGGTTGATGAAATGGATGACCCTGCGATGTATGAAGAAGCGATGATGAGCCCGGATTCCAACAAATGGCTAGAAGCCATGAAATCCGAGATGGAATCCATGTACGAGAACCAAGTTTGGAACTTGGTGGACTTACCTCACGACCGAAAGGCCGTTGAGAATAAATGGATTTTCAAAGAAAAACTGATCTTTGATGGTAATGTGACCATCTATAAGGCTCGACTTGTCGCAAAGGGGTTTCGACAAATTCAAGGAGTTGACTACGATGAGACATTCTCTCCCGTAGTGATGCTTAAGTCGGTTAGGATTATGTTAGCAATTGCTGCATATTTCGATTATGAAATATGGCAGATGGATGTCAAAACTGCGTTCCTCAATGGTAAGATTGAAGAAGAGTTGTATATGATACAACCTAAGGGTTTTGTCGATCCTAAGGATGCTAATAAGGTGTGCAAACTTCAGCGATCCATCTATGGACTGAAGCAAGCATCACGAAGTTGGAATCTCCGCTTTGATGAGGTGATCAAAGAGTTTGGATTTGTCCAAACTTGTGGAGAGGCTTATATTTACAAGAAAGTGAGTGGGAGCAATGTGGCATTTCTGATATTATATGTGGATGACATATTATTGATTGGAAATGATTTAGATCTTTTAAACAGTGTTAAAAGTTATCTAAACAGCAAATTTTCGATGAAGGACCTTGGTGAAGCTTCATATATATTAGGCATTAAAATCTATAGAGATAAATCAAGACGCCTAATTGGGCTATCGAAGAGTACATACCTTGATAAGATATTAAAGAAGTTTAATATGGACGGAAGTAAGAAGGGGTTCTTACCTATGTTACAAGGCAAGACATTGAGAAAGACTCAAAGTCCGGCTACGGCGGAAGAAAGAGAGATAATGGATAGGATCCCCTATGCCTCAGCCATAGGCTCTATAATGTATGCCATGCTATGTACAAGACCGGATGTGGCACATGCTATTAGTTTGACTAGTAGGTACCAATCTGATCCAGGTTGAACCTTTGGATAGCGGTCAAGAATATCCTTAAATACTTGAGAAGAACTAAGGATATGTTTCTTATATCTGAGGTGAAGAAGAGCTAGTCGCTAAGTGTTATGTCGATGCTAGCTTTGACCGATCCAGATGACTCTAAGTCTCAATCCGGCACGTATTTCTCTTGAGCAGACATGATTAGTTGGAGGAGCTCCAAACAACCTGTGGTAGCTAGATCAACAACGAGGCGGAATATGTTCTTTGCCGGAAGCGGTAGAAGCGGTTTGGATGAAAGAGTTCATTACGGAACTGGGTGTGGTTTCCAGTGCGTTGGACCCGATGGTGATCTATTGTGACAACAATGGAGCCATAGCCAACGCCAAGGAACCAAGGTCTCACAAGAATTCCAAGCATATTAAGCGCCGGTTTCACTCCATCCGTGAACATGTCAAGGATGGAGATATAAAGATTTGTAAAGTGCACACGAACCTGAATGTAGCAGATCCGTTGACTAAAGTACTCCCTAGGGCAAAACATGATCAACACCAGAACTCCATGGGTGTTAGATTTATCACTATGTGAACTAGATTATTGTCTCTAGTGCAAGTGGGAGACTGAAGGAAATATGCCCTGAGAGGCAATAATAAAGTTGTTATTATGTATTCCTTGTATATGATAGATGTTTATTTTACATGCTATAATTGTATTGATAGGAAACATCAATACATGTGTGTTTAATAAACAAAAAGGGTTCCTAGTCATGCCTCTCTTATAGACTAGCTTATTGATTAACCAGATGATCAAGGTTTCCTGATCATGGACATTGGATGTTGTTAATAACAAGGTCACACCATTGGTGGAATGATGTGATGAACATTCATCCGAAGTATAGCATTACGATCAAGTCATTGTGTTTATATTGCTATAACATCATACAAGTAATCTTTATCCTTAGACCATGAGATCATGTTAATTGCTAACAGGAAGAGTATCTTGATAACATCAAACGTCACCGTAATGTGGTGAATATAAAGATGGGTTCGATCTACGAAGGTGTTATGTTGAGGCTCATGGATCAAGAGTGGAATTTGTCAATCCGGATGACGGATAGATATACTCAGGCCCTCTCGGTGATATCACATTAGGATAGCTTGCAAGCAAGTGATGTGATCACTAGAATGTTATATCACGGGAACGAGAAAGAGTGCATGTCGATGCGAGATCAAACTAGGTAGGGAGATACCGATGATCGAATCTCGGACATGTAATATATCGAGAGACAAAGGGATTTAGTTACAAGCGTTAAAGGTTCTCACGATCATAGGAGTCATCGTTGAATGTGTAGGAGTCGATCACGGATCTCCGGTCTCGCTCTTGATTATTGATCGAGAAGGGTCTCGATCATGTACGCATTATTCGCGAACCGTAGGGTGGCACACTTAAGAGTTACGGACACCATTTTGGAGCACATATGTTTGAGACGAAAGAATTGCAAAGCGCAGGAATTGTTTTAATAGAAACCGGAAATTGTTTGGGTGAAATTGCGAAGGTGGTTACGCATGTGATATTGAAATATTGCAAGGGGCTATATGTGAATGTTTGTTAATTAAAGTAATTAACAAAATTCTGAATAAATTTAATAAAAGAGTTTTATTAAATGAGAGAGCATTAAATTTGGAGAAACTTAATGCATTTAAAGTGGAGACTTTAAAAGGGAATGTGAAGAGGCATTTTAATGTGGAGTTACCACCACATGAATGGGGAGGTGAGGTCACCCCCATGCTTGACCATGGAGAGAGGGCACCCCCTCCTCCTATAAAAGGCCACCCATTCCTCCTTCATCCACACACCTCCTTGTGAAGGATCTCTCTCCCCTCTAGAATTATTCCCCATGGTCTCGGATTAGCGAGATACATGTTCCAGTGGCATTTAAATGCGGAAGGAGTTGCTGCTTCTGCTGGATCGCTGGAGCGAGGAGGTGGAGGTTGTCCGGTGGCTTGAACGTGTGTGCGAGTGCCGATGCGCTGCTGAGTTGCGGCGCTCGGACTTCCTCATGATCTTGAGATCGGCAAGTGTACGACTACATCAACCACGAGTTCCTACTCGTTAACAAAGCTCGTTGTCTTCGAGGGTAAGTTCTCTATGGATGTATGTCCACCCATTTGCTTTGTACCTAGTAGATAGATCTTGGCGTGTAGTTCACACCGTAGGATTTTTTTTGTTTTCTATGCTGCAGACCCAACAGATATATAGTGCCAATAATTGAGAACAAATGCAGCTAGTGTATTTGTACTCTAGTGCAAGTGGGAGACTGTTGGAAATATGCCCTAGAGACAAATATTAGTAAGGACTATTATCATATTTCATATAGTTTATGATTAAGTTTTATATCATGCTATAACTGTATTGAGTGGAAACATCAATACACGTGTGATATACAAACAACCAGGGGTTCGCAGTGAAACTCTAGTCACTGGTTCATTGGTCAACAGATGATCATGTTTCCTGATCATGTGGCATTTATGCCAGTTGGAAATGAGGTCATCTCGTTCGGAGAATGAGATGATGAACCAATACCCAACCTAAACATCGTGACCCGATCATGTCACGAAGTTCAAGTTACGATGATTAGAAATGGATCCGCGTAGACTATTCCTTAGACCGTGAGGCTATATCAATCACTGTCTCCCGAGAGTGCTTAGATAGCATCAAACGCCATCTGGTAAAACGGTGGTTATAAAGGTGTGTTCAGGTATTCGGAGGAAACCGTAGAGGCAATATATGTCAAGAGCGGGATTTGTCCGTCCATGTGACGGGAAGATATTCTAGGGCCCACTCGGAGAAGTTATATCCAATAGCTGTGCAACGTGTGATTAGATCACGGGGTATCACTTGTCAGAACGAGTTAAGTAGCATTGTTCAGTAACGAGATTGAACCCGACATGGTGATGTCATTGATCAGATCTCAGGCAATGTAAGTATCGAATGACAAAGGGAATAAGACACGACTGTCCCGGTTCAAACAACGAAAGATCTTCATGGAGCGCACAGGGGTCACATGGCCATCTAGGTCCCTCTGTTGATCATTGGTGCGGGAGTGTCCCGACCATGTCTAGAGTGTTCCCGAACCGTAGGGTATCACGCTTAAGGGCTTGATGATGCTTAGAGAGTGTTTATAGGATCGGTAGAATCACCGAAGAAAAGAAGGGAGAAAACCGGAAGGGTTTCGGTAAGTCCGGAGGATGTTCGGAGTGGAGGTGGAAGGTGTTCCATGGCCACAGAGATTGAATAATATGTGAATGAATGTTAAATGTTGATTTAATCATTTATTCATAATTATTTAATAAAGAGAAAAATCAATAAATGGTCAAAGGCTTAATGGGCCAATTCCCGGAGGGAGAGAGGGCCCATTAGGGAAAGGAGAGAGGGAGAAGGGGTCCAAGGGGGTGGCCGGTGCCCTAGTGGGCCAGCCCCCCGCGTGGGGCCCATGGGGGTGGCCGGTGGTGCCACCCCTCCCCCTTCCTCTCCTTTAGTCCCACCCCAGGACTTTAGGGGAGGTAGTACCTCCCCTCCCCCTATATATAGTGGGGTATTTGGCCTAAAAAAATACACCAATAATCAATAAAGGTCTCCCCACTTTTGGGAGGACCTCTAATTGATATTTTCTCTCTCCCCCTCTCTCTCTCTCGTGACCATGGTCCCAAGTCTGGACTGCGCGAGCGAGAGACATGTTCACCGCGGAGCGCCGTCGCGCTGTGGGATTCGGATCCGGGAGCTCTACTTTCGCAACTGCTGCTGGATCAGGGAAGCGGGAGTCATTGTCAGGCACCGGACGTGTGTAACTCCCACGAGGTGTCACACTTGAGGCACTCAAGTCATTGGAGCCAGAAGGAGCGCAAGGACTTCATCACGACCTTGAGGTCGGCTTCGGCTCATCTACATCAACCACCCTCTCCTGAGCGTTGACAACGCTTTTTGGTCTTCGAGGGTAAGTTCGTGAAAAGCCCCTCTTGTTACTGTATTACTAATAGATAGGTCCTGGCAGCTTCAGGGGTTCAGGGGCGTAGAGTAAAATTTATTGTTTTTATGCGCGGAACCCCTACAAGAGTTAGGGGAGACAAGGGGACCAAATGGAGGCCAATTACTCGACAAAGCATTGATCCGTCAATAGTGTTTGTTAGGCAGAAAATTTGTGCATGCCACCTGTTCGACCAAATGGCTGCAAGAAGAAAACTTTTAAATTTTGAGATGAAATTTTGTGGAGTGGTTTGTCACATGATTAAACATCTCTAGTTGCTTGGGATTGTGAAGTTGAGTTCATTTGAGTGGTTTTTGAAAAAGTGTGATCTAGACATATGAACTAGATTCCATTTTCAATTGTCATTTAAAATTAGAGTTTGAATGTTTTTGGGAGATCACAAAGTGGGCCTTGGCACATCACTACTTGTACTAGCAAGGGGTGCAAAGATCCACAATTATCTCTGTTGGAATTTGAGTGCTAGGAATAGCCGAAGTGGGCTAGTGGATTAAAATGGCAAAAGTGACCATTTCCTTTGTTTAATTCTTTTTGATTTCTTTTTCTTTGGTTTTTGCTTGGGAATGATCTAGATGATGTGACATTCATCATAGAACCATTTTACAACCATTAGAACAAACAATCATGGCATTTCAAACAACTCCTATTTTAAATGCACACACATATGCATGCTTAAAGATTTTAAATGGAAAAAGTTTTTGTTAACCCTAAATTGGGTAGATTTGATCTTGATTTACCTTGATTAAACTTTTGGGATGTTACAAACCTTCCCCCCTTAAACAAAATCTCGTCCCAAGATTTAAGAAAGAAAACTAGGAACTAAAGAGATCTGGGAACTCACTCCTAATGTAATCTTCTCGCTCCCAAGTGGCTTCTTATTCGGTATGGTTTCTCCATTGAATCTTGAGAAATTTGATACTCCGGGTCCTAGTGGTTCTGTAAGCTTCCTCCAAGATACGGATGGGCACTTCATGATACGTTAGATCCTTGTTGATATCAACAGCTCGATGATCGATGTTCTTGAAAACTTCGGTCTTCTCCGGCACTTCTAAGCATTTGCGAAGTAACGAGATATGGAACACATTGTGGATGGCTGACATCTCTTCTGGCAGTTCCAATTGATATGATACTTCTCCTCGACGATTCAGAATCTTGAAGGCTCCAATATATCCGGGGGCTAACTTTCCTTTCAGACTAAAACGTTGGGTTCCCTTTAATGGTGAAACCTTGAGATACACAAAATCTCCGACAGTGAAAGTCAGGTCTCTCCTTCTCTTGTCAGCATAACTCTTCTGTCTGGATTGGGCGGTCTTGAGGTGCTCATGGACTTTGTGAACCTTCTCTTTAGCTTCTCGGAGAATCTCTGGTCCAAAAATCTGACTCTCTCCTACTTGCGACCAATTCAAAGGGGTACGACACTTTCTTCTGTATAAGAACTCAAATGGTGCCATTTGCAAACTGGCTTGGTAGCTGTTGTTGTATGAGAATTCTGCGAAAGGCAGACAATCTTCCCATTTTGATCCATATTCTAACACACAAGCTCTCAACATATCTTCTAGGATTTGGTTGACTCTTTCAGTCTGTCCATCGGTTTGCAGGTGATAAGCTGTGCTGAAATTCAACTTGGTTCCTAATCCTTCTTGGACTTTCTGCCAAAATCTCGAGGTAAATTGGGTTCCTCGATCCGACACTATGGTCTTGGGGGTTCCATGCAAACTGACGATTCTAGCAATGTAAATTCTGCTAGCTTCAAACTCTGGTAGGTTGTCTTGACAGGTATAAAATGAGCTACCTTGGACAGTCTATCAACGATGACCCAGATTGGTACAGTCTATCATTTCCCCTACTAGAAGTAGGCAAACCAGTGATAAAGTCCATTCCAACGGAATCCCATTTCCATTCTGGAATCTGCAATGGTTGCAACAGTCCTGCGGGTCTTTGATGTTCCGCTTTGACTCTCTGACAGATATCACACTTGGCGATGTAGCTTCCGATTTCTCTCTTCATCTTGTGCCACCAAAATTTCTCCTTCAAATCCTGATACATCTTCGTTCCTCCAGGGTGGATAGAATAAAGAGTATCATGAGATTCTTGCATGATAACCTGCTTCAGTTCCGAATCTGCTGGCACACATATACGGCCTTTGTACCACAGAACTCCTTCTTCGTCTTCGGTGAATCCAGGTACCTTTCCTGTACCAATACGACGTTTTATTCCGTCGATACTTTTATTTCCCTTTTGGGCTTCCTTGATTTGGCTAATAAAAGTGGGTTAAAGTTCAATGCTAGCTAAAAATCCTTTGCTAACTAGCTCAGTTCTAAACTGCTCCAACTCCTCATACAAACTTGGTTGCTTCTCCTTGATCATAGTGTTTAGCCTACACGGTAATCTGCTAAGAGCATCCGCTACCACATTGGCTTTGCCGGGTGATAGTGAATGTCAAGGTCATAATCCTTGATTAACTCTATCCATCTCCTTTGCCTCATATTCAGCTCCTTCTGAGTTAAAATATACTTCAAGCTTTTGTGATCTGAGTAAATCTCACAGCGATTACCCATAAGATAATGACGCCATGTCTTCAATGCCAAAACTACGACTGCTAACTCAAGGTCATGGGTAGGGTAGTTCTGCTCATGCTGCTTCAGTTGTCGAGACAGATACGCGATGACTTTGCCTTCTTGCATCAATACACATCTGAGGCTAATCTTGGATGCATCACAATACACATCAAATGGCTTCTTGATATCTGGCATGATCAATATTGGGGCTAAGATCAATCTCTTCTTGAGCTCTTGGAAGCTGGCTTCACATTTGTCGGCCCATTCAAACTTCTTGTCCTTCTTCAACAATTGTGTCATGGGTCTAGTGATGCTCGAAAATCCTTCGACAAACTTGCGGTAATATCTCGCTAATCCGAGAAATGCACGGACTTGGGTTTGAGTGGTTGGGGCTTCCCATTCTTTGACATCTTTGATCTTGGCGAGATCAACAGCGACTCCTCTAGCAGACACAATATGTCCTAGGAATCCTACTTCTTTCAGCCAAAACTCACATTTGCTGAACTTGGCATACAACCGATGCTCTCTAAGGGTTTCAAGGATGATTCTCAGATGTTGCTCATGCTCTTCTTCTGACTTGGAGTAGATAAGGATATCATTGATAAACACAACGATAAACTTATCTAGAAAATTCATAAAGATCTTATTCATGAGATTCATGAAATAAGCAAGGGCATTGGTTAATCCAAAAGACATAACCGTATACTCGTATAATCCATAACGAGTAGTAAAGGCGGTCTTCGGAATATACGTTGCACGAATCTTAAGTTGGTGATAACCAGTCCTAAGATCGATATTAGAGAACACATTTGCTCGAGTCAACTGATCAAATAGATCCTCTATCTTTGGCAAAGGGTACTTGTTCTTGATTGTGACATCATTCAGCTTCCTGTAATCTATGCACAAGCGGTTGCCTCCATCTTTCTTGTCGATGAATAACACTGGCGATCTCCATGGCGATGTGCTTGGTTGGATCAAGCCTGTTGCCAACATAGCATCCAACTGCTTCTTCAATTCCACTAACTCTGAGGGGTTCATACTATAGGGTCTCTGGGCTATGGCTCCGGTTCCGGGGATTAGTTCAATAATGAACTCAATATCCCTATCTGGGGGCATACCGGGCAATTCATCTGGGAATATGTCGGGGTATTCACAGACTACTCTGACTTGGTCAATGTTGGGTAGGGATAGACTCTTGTTGCACTTGAATTGACGGGGCAAGGTTTCAGATATATGCTCTACTAAGACTCCAGAGCTACTGGTCATGGTGATGGCTTTCTTGGCACAGTCAATCAATCCTTTATGCTTTGACATCCAATCCATTACTAGTACTACTTCCAAACCTTTGGTTCCAAGTACTATTAGGTTGGCATAAAAATCTATCCCATGTATTCTGATAGGCACAACTTTGCAAATTTTTCTAGCTTTTGTAGTTGAACCAGGGATTTGAACTATCATGACATGATTCAAGTTGGTTGGGTGAATCTTACTAGTGCATGCAAATTCTTCGGTGACAAATGAGTGCGATGCTCCAGAATCAAACAACACTCTTGCTAAAACTGAGTTGACAGAAAACATACCCAGCACTACATCTGGCGCTTCTTGGGCTTCTTCGGCGTTCATGTGGAAGAGACGGCCGTTGCGGTTATGAGGGTTCCCTGGGGCGAATCTTCTTCCTGGTTGAACATGACGCTGCTGTTGAGCTGGGGCATTCACATTGGCAGTGGCGGTAGTCTTCTTGGGGCACTCATTGGAATAGTGGCCCTTCACTCCACTCTCGAAACAAGTAATCTGAGACTTGTCTTTTGCTGCCACGGGCACAACATTGCTTCCAGTTCTAGGTGTGTTGTTGTTGTTGTTGTGCTTGGGAGGTGCACAGTTGAAATTGCTGGAGTTGCCGAGGTGATTGTTGTTGCCTCCGGACTTCACATTTCCTCCGCTACGGTTGGGGTAGCTTGGGCGAGACATTGGGGGTCGATTGTTCCGTGGGGCATATCCGGCAGACGGGTTGGGACGGTACTTCTGGTGACTGTTGGATCCAGCTTGGTGCATCATCCGACGTTTGCGGTTGTCATTTGCTTGATTAATCATCCCTTCCATCTGAATGGCGGAGTCGACTAGCTCTTCGAGATCCTCGAAACGGATGTTGACGAGGACAGTCTGCATCTCATCATGCAGTCTGTTCAGGAATCTCTCCTTCTTCTTAGCCTCCGTGTTGATCTCATCAGGTGCATACCTGGCGAGGGACAAGAATTTGTCATGGTACTCCACTATAGTCATTCTGCCTTGCTTCAATTCTCTGAATTCATCTCTCATTCTGATGACTAGACCCCGCGGCACGTGAGTGCGGCTGAACTTGATCTTGAAGGCTTCCCATGTCATCACTTGACCATGGTTCATTGTGCGGGTGCTGTTCCACCATGCTCTTGCATCTCCTGCCAAATAGTGGGTGGCAAAAAGAACTTTCTCGTTGGCATCCACTCCGGCTACCTCTAAGTTGTTCTCCATTGTTTGCAACCAATCATCAGCATCCAGTGGGTTCTCCGAAGTACTAAAGATTGGGGGGTTGGTATTCTGGAAGTTTTTGAGTTTGGATCCATGATGATCCTGATTTCCATGGTTCTGGTTGTTGTGAGCCATCTGGGCGATCTGCTGCAGGGTTGCTAGATTAGCTTGGCGCTCTGCCCTACTAGCTTCACGGTCTGCAATGAAAGTCTGCAGAATCTGCAGCATTGGGTCTTGCGATGAGCTGCTCCCTCCTTGGTTTCCACGAGTCATCTGAAGATTGATATAGATAAAGGGGTAAGAGGGAAAGTTCTAAGGTTCATGGTTTTGGTTTCAAAGCTAAAACTTTGAGTTTGACTCGGTTTTTGCAACTAACTTCTTTTCATTCATTCAAGCAAAGCACACGATACAAACACACCCACACCACAACATCAAAGGAAAACAGATGGTTTGAAGAACCATTCTGCAAGCTACGATACAATGGGACCGATACTCCTCATTCTACGATAGTGCTCTAGTGCATCTACTCATCATCGATGAAGTCGGAGTCATCATCGTCGGTGTAGAAGTCCACGGCATCCTCCTCCAGATAGTCATCATCATTGCTGAGGTATGAGTCAATATCCCCTTGGATATCTTCACCTTCCTCTTCTTCTTCCTTTGCTGCAAGCTGAGCTTCTTGCTCCTTGATGGTCTTCTCGAGGTCGGCCACCTTCTTGTGAAGACGGTCGATGGTACGATCCTTCTTTGCGCGTTGACGACGAAGAGACTGATGATCCTTGACGAGTAGTGAGAAAGTCTGGGCCTTCTAGGCGGCAAGGGCGAGGTTGTGGTTGGCGACCTCTCTATCATTGTCCAACTCCTTCTATCTGTCGTACAGTAGGAAGTCGAGGTTCTCCACTTGACGCTTCAATATTGGGTGACTTGGCATCTCTAGCGGCATTCCCATGGAATCACGCCTTGCATAGTGAACAAAGCGGGTTCCTTGGATTAGGTTGACACTCTGGGTACACAGACGAGCGAGAGCTTCATGCATCACCCTGGATAATCCATCTAGCCAATTGTTCTCTCTCACTGAGAACTGAATTCTCCCAGATACTGGTGCTTCTATCTTGCCTCGAAGATCAGCAGTTACTAGCCATTGTAAATCTCCTCCTGGTGGACCCGGGAGTTGAGCTCCAAGGAATTCCGGATGCGGACACTCCAAGAACTCAGACGGTGAATCAAGATCCCTCTCGAAGATCAGTTGGCCTCCGTTGCCCAACTGGTAGAATTTGCTGTACTAGGCTTCCATCTATAAGAATTTAGGATGAGAAAGTTAGTGAAGTGATCAAGTGTGTCAAAGTTTTATGTAGTAATGTAAGAATTTGGAGGAACATGAATTTTTTTGAGAGTAGAATTCCCCAAGGATAAGAGAGGAAATAGATTTCATAAATACTCACTTTGATTGTTGAAACTAAGTTTTTGTTCGGACGTCCATTCTAACTAGGGTCTCCTATGGTCAGGATGGCTCTAATACCAACTTGTCAACACCCAGATTTATAATCCCAGATGCCTATTATGCCATACATCACAATCCCAGGATTACCATTTTTGCGAGACATAACAGATTGGATATCACAATACATCATCCATTACAAACCATAATAAGGTCTTACACAAATAAAGGATCTCATGATCCAGTCTTAATACAAACAAGTAGCAGAATAAATAGCGTAGCGGTGGGCTCCATCTTCAAAGGTCACATCTTGATGCCGATGGGAGATGATCCTAGTTGTCATGGCCGTCCTGCTGTCCTCCTTCAGGGTAGTCCTCCTCATAGTCTGGCCATAGGAATAGCCAGGGACAAAGCCATGAGTACTCTTTAAGTACTCGCAAACTATCACTAACAAGTAGGGTAGTCCTAGTAGGAATGCTAAGTTCTAAGTTTATTTGTAAAACTAAGTTTGAAACCTAAGCTGAGTTCAGAAACAAAGAAATATAAAATAAAGTTTGAAAACACCTAAGTGGGAACTCAGTTGTCATAGTCACAACTCTGTTGTGGTCAAGTCATGTCACAATTCATTTCATAAGTCATTTTGAAAACATCTAACAACGGAACAGTATGGCCACTCCAACTATCCATAACCACGGACGCGGCTATTCGAATAGTTTGACACTCTGCAGAGGTGGTACACTTTCACCACAAGATTCGATACATCTGTCAGGGATAACCCTGAATCATCATACTTAGTATGCAGGTAATCAAACATAACCTTTCCTTTACACACTCTAGTATAAGCACCTCTCCTATGAGTATGGCCTCCCAGCCATGACCATCTGTCATCCTAGGCACTGCATAGGTGGACAACATTGAGAGGTAGCCTCAGCTCAAACCTCTCCCGCGAGGGAACTAATACTAATGCATATAAACTTCCGGCTAAGCCTTACCCAATTCAGGTATTGTGGTTGTACGGTAAAATTGGAATGGTATCGCATCCGAACCCAACCATCAGTTTTTGTAAAAGGGCTAAGGTTCATGCCTTAACATTTTCATCATCATCATAAACCATTGGTGTTTCTCAACACATGTCAAAACATCTCAATAGAATGACTCATCATTTCAAGGTTTTCACAAGTCATTTTCACCAAGTATTCCCATCTAAAGTGATCAAGTTTTTGGTTTAGCTCTAAACTACTAAGTTAAGAGTGTTCACTAAGGTGTGATGCTAAGATCAATCTCATGCCATAGAATGACATCTAAGTCTAACTAGATAGGCCAAGTTTTATACTCTTTATGCTACCTATAAACAAGGGAAAGAACTTTGGTAAAGTAAAAGGAAGTAAAGCTAGTAAACAAAACTTGGAGTAGGTAAAAGTCAAAAGTATAACCAAAGAATGCCTAGTGAATTTGCTTAGGTTATCTAGCTTGCAAGGGTTAGCTTGCTTTGTTAATGATGGCTTGCCTTGGTTGGTGTAGTGGTTGAAATTCTCTTCCTCCTCCTCTTGGTAGAACTCCTCCTCCTCGTAGACTTGGTGTTGAGGGCAAACCTCTAGGGTGGCCCGATCTTTCACGAATCCCACTCAAATCGAGGATGGAGTGCGGGGGAAGGAGGGGAGGGTGAACACGAAGAACTCATGCACGAAGGACGCGATGAACACACACACGCAAAACCACGATACACACCAATAGCTCACGCCGACGGTGACCGGTCCGGCGCAATCCCTAGGATCGGCGTCGGGCGGAGGACTCTCTCTCCAACCGGCACGACGAGATGGGAGACTCGGTGAGATCTTGACATCTTGGCAAAGGGACACCGATGCCAAGGCCTTGTACAACGCGGAGGCACGATACAAACTCCAACGAGGTTTGGGATATTTGGTGCTCCTTTGTCAAAGGAGCATGAGGCAAGAACTAGATAGATCCACAAGGGGTTTCCACTAATTCCAAATATCATGCCTAGGGTTTACAATGGAGATGGGGGACTATATATAGGCCAACCACTTAAACAGGGGTACTTTAGGAATAAAAGACAAGTTCTGGACGGACTAAGGGATACATGGGCCGTAGGCCCAAAGGTCTTTTCATGCCTGGCGTCGGTCGGACCGAAGACTCTGGTGTAGCCTTCGGACCAGCCTCTGGAGGGGCCTTCAGATTGTCCCAGGGCCCGGTGCAGGGGGTCAGACCGGAGACTTTGGCAGTCCGGAGACTTTGGCAGTCCGGAGACTCCGGTGCAGACTGAGACCCCGGTCTGAAGCTCCGGCAAGCTCGCTTCACGCTCTGCTCCTTGTTCTCCATCCTTGGGTGCTTGGTGATGTGTCGAGGCTTCGTACCTGATGATGCATAGAGTAGTTCATGAAGTAGCACACCATCCAAGGAGGTATCAAATTGGCACGAGGAGAGGAGCAAGTTCACCTTAGCTTGTAGGAGTTTGGATCGGGCACGAGTCATGGGTCTACTTGGGGGACTTGTTGGTGTAGATGTAGGAGCGTCCGTAGGACGGGCTGCATCACTTGGTCGGTACTATCGTCTATAAATACATACGGAATACACAATCACCAAACAATACTTAACTAGTCTACTTAGCACACTAAGGCACACAGTTGATGATCTACTATCATCACAAACATCACAAGGTTTAATGAACTAGTTTCCTTTATTTTATTTGACAAAAGTAATTTCTACTCATTGAAATTAACTAAGATTTAATATTCTCCAATTAAAATATGGGATCATGTGGACACATGTCATCACCACATATTCTAATATATGGGAATATGATTTAAATGTTGGATCACATTTTAATAAGTTTAAGTTTAATATTTAATGATTTAAAGTGACTAGAAATGCCTATATAGCATTATTTTGGTACTAGTCCAAAGTCACTGCATGCAAACCTTAATATTATTACATATTCAGATAGGTATGGTTAAATGTGATTTTTGAGAGTTGGAATCAACTCAAAAGCTATTATGGTTGATTTTAGAAAAATGTTTAAATGTGCAAAAGCTTCCGTCTTGTTATTTTTACTAGGAGATATCTCTAACTCTAAATGATTTAAATCCAACGGGCTTGGATAGAGATTTTCATTAGCTTTCCAAGAAAATTAGAATCACTCAATTTGGATTTATATAACTCTCTGAATTGATTTTTAAACTAAGGGACAGATTCTAGTTTAAGTCTACAAAGAAAAATCCTAATTTGAATTAACTGGGTCGCGCGTGAAACTAATTGGGCCGACCCAGATTCACTCCGCGGTGCTGAGGGCTGCTGACAGGGGGGTCTGCCTGTCAGTGGCTCATTACACGCGAAGCGGTACGGGGCGATAAGGACCGCATGATTATAACTAGATCTAACGGCTCACGGTCGTCGTCGATGATGAACACGTCGCCGGCGAGACTGAACCCTAGCGGCTCGGTGACGTACCGGGGCTCCAGCTAGTGCGGCGAGGCGGGCAAACGAACGAGTAGACGACGGCGATCTCAGGTGAAGTCGCGGCAGAGGCTGAGATGGAAAAAATCAACGGCAACGTCTCCTCCTCTGCTGCGGCGGTCTCTGACAATTTCCGGCGAGAGGCTGCTCGAACTACTCCGGTGAGAGGTGGGGAAGGACTGGTGGTGAGAGGGGAGTCGAATGGTGTGGCGATTGAGGCTGGGGAAGGCCTCCTTATATAGGCTCGAGGAGGGGACCGAAGGGGCGATGGCGAGCTTGTCGGTGACGATGATACAGGGTGATATCGGCATGGGTGGCGTAGGCGGACGGTGGCGTGCCTCCTGGCGGTCCTCTACGGGCGGTGGCAATCGGTCGGGAGCGTCGTGCGCTCTAGGAGACAGAGGTGGTGCTTGACGTGGTTCCCGGCGAGTGTGGGTTGAGCGACGGGTTACAGCCGTGTCTGGCGGGGTGAAGGGGTCGAGACGGAGCGGTGCACGCGGTCTATGGTCGAGGCGCGATCTATGGCGTGCTGGCGGTGAAGGCGCTCTGGCGTGCTCTGGCGCGGTGCAGAGAGGCATGAGCGCGAGCGAGTGGAGGTGGTCCAGGGGCTGGCTATGGCCGTGGGGTGGACAGGGGAGTGCGGTAGGGTTGGGCGGAGCTAGTGGTGGTGCTGGAATGGTGCGGCGCGGTCTAGGGAGCGTTGCCCACGTTCGGCCGGCGATGACCAAAAATGGGCGGCACGACAGTGCTGCTCTAGGCCGGTTAGTAGCTTAGTTATGGGCTGGTTAGAGTTAGGGGAGACAAGGGGACCAAATGGAGGCCAATTACTCGACAAAGCATTGATCCATCAATAGTGTTTGTTAGGCAGAAAATTTATGCATGCCACCTGTTCGACCAAATGGCCGCAAGAAGAAAACTTTTAAATTTTGAGATGAAATTTTGTGGTGTGGTTTGTCACATGCTTAAACATCTTCGGTTGCTTGGGATTGTGAAGTTGAGTTCATTTGAGTGTTTTTTAAAAAGTGTGATCTAGACATATGAACTAGATTCCATTTTCAATTGTCATTTAAAATTAGAGTTTGAATATGAGAGATCACAAAGTGGGCCTTGGCACATCACTACTTGTACTAGCAAGGGGTGCAAAGATCCATAATTATCTCTGTTGAAATTTGAGTGCTAGGAATAGCCAAAGTGGGCTAGTGGATTAAAATGGCAAAAGTGACCATTTCCTTTATTTAATTCTTTTTGATTTCTTTTTCTTTGGTTTTTACTTGGGAATGATCTAGATGATGTTGACATTCATCATAGAACCATTTTACAACCATTAGAACAAACAATCATGGCATTTCAAACAACTTCTATTTTAAATGCACACACATATGCATGCTTAAAGATTTTAAATGGAAAAAGGTTTTATTAACCCTAAATTGGGTAGATTTGATCTTGATTAACCTTGATTAAAGTTTTGGGATGTTACAATTGTGTTCTTCGTTTGCATCCAAGTTAGATCGGTGAGGAGTTTTGCATTGGGCGTCGTTGGGAGGTGCGATCAATTCCGCTCGTTTCCTGCCTCGATTCCTCGGAAGTCCAGTCGGTTCCAGTACAGATCGATCGGAACGAGAGAATCGTTGGCCAGAGTCCAGCCGCCGTATGTTTGTTTCAGATCCGATCAAGGCAGTTGAAACAAAAAGAGCGAGGCCTCGCTCGCGCGTGCGGCAACCTCGCTACGTCGCCTGCTGTTGTCCCGCACGCCTAGGGACAGGCCACTCGGTACTACTCGAGTAGATGCAATTGTTTCTGTTTAATTGGAGAAGTTATTTCGTTTCGATTTTTGTGCCGTAATTAGTGGAAGGAGTAAGTCTCGACTAGGACTGCTCGTTCTAAGGAGTTGTGATTCTTTGCTCACATGGAAGTCAAGGAAAGTTAAGAAAAAAGGGGCAGGATCCGGTAGGTGCGTGTGATCGGATAGTAGGAATCATCGCGGGATCGTTTCCATCGCAAGTAGAGGATCCGGTGCATACAGTTTGAATCAGTTTGGATTGGAAAGAAATCAAAACATGAATGAAAGTTAAAAAAAGGCAGCGATCCGTACGTGAGTACATGACTCTGCTAGTTCCGGTTGAAAAAAAAAAGGTCGTTCATCGGACTCGCTCGTTCGCGTCGCCACACGTCTGTCCTCCAGCGTGGGCCGGACAACAATCTTTGGGAGCGCTCGTTCCATCCCCAACAGATAGTGCGTCCTTCTGTCTAATTCAGAGCGTGGAGTTTTCTTGTGCTGCTGCGTTTTGTAATCAGGAATCAATGAAGGCTGTGCAAAAGTAGACATTTAAATGGATTCTTTTTTAGGAGATACTTTTGGCTTGAGGTGTACACGTGGCAAAAAGTCTAGTGCTGTTTTCAATGACTATCTTGATCTCCTGAATGGAGTGACATGCGATGCATCTAAGCTTACTGGTGCCTACATAGACTTGCGACAGTTGAGGAGTACCAAGATTGGGAAAGGCACATGGAACGGGGTTTCCATCGATGTTGCAAATACAATGACAAGTTTAGTGGGTATGATGGGTATGTTCTTGCTCACCGGCGTGTGAACAAGGAGTTAGACAGTTGGTGGTCCAAGGCGGTTGATATAGATGGTTTTTCTCAACTTGGGAGGACTACAAAAGTTTTCTCCGTAATGGTTTCGTATTACCGTATATGGAGGAAAACGAGCTGCCGCCCAAGGTTGTGAATGGGATAGTGGATATTGGCAAGAGTATAGCTGACGAGGGGTAATCTCGGCAATGTCCATGGTGATGGACTTGGGGTTTCGCGTAAAAGAGAACGCTGGGGATTTCGTCGGATATTAGGGAAAATAATGGAATCAAAGTCGCCTGAATATTAGAAAAACACTCTATTACAAGTTGTCCTCTAAATTTCCGGGTACCCTCGCTTGGCTTCTCCCGTCCTATAGATAATAGGTCGGGTCTCAAAGTTGTATGCGAATAGGTTTCATACACGCGTGATTACAATACCAACATAATGTCAGTTCGTGGTTTCTTTCCTAATACAGTAAAAGTCTTTGTCGGTTGCTTCCTTAGGCCGTTATCTGGAATCTTTATGGGCCGTAAGCCTTGAACCCAATGTAGGGTAGCGAATAATGAGCATCCGAGTAATCATACCCATGTCAGTATCCTCCGAGACTCTATCTGAACCGCAGTTTCAGGTTGGGTCTCAAAGTCTTCTTCTTTTGTTTCTTGATTTTTATTTTTGTAGGGATTTTGGTACAATGAGTCTGATGCTTCTGACGGATCGGGAATCAGTTAATTGCTTCTGGGCAAAACAAGGTCGACGACCTACATCAAACTCAAGTCCCCAGGCTTGAATCCAGATTTTGTAACTAGCATAATTCAGTTCGAGCCACTGAGGTCTTATCGAATACTGAATTCCAGTTTTCTATTTTTATCGGGTACCCAATGCGTCCATCGGGATTTTTCATCGTATCGTTGATACGGATTTTTTACTGGCAGCGCGCATTCTTGTGCGATTACCAGGCCACACAGGACAAATCCTGGGGTCTTATCTTCATGTTTTTGAACACGGCATTCAGACTTTTTCTTGCGTCTGAGCGTGATTCGAGCTTTTTTTTGGCTTGATTGGCGGTTGGCCTGCTAGGCCACCAATCTTTCTGATTATATCAGATAATTTTATTATTTTACACTATCTCCCGATGGGAGTAACACTTTTTTGAGGATACCCTGGTGTAAAACTCAAAGAATTTCTATCGAGTGCGCGCTAGCGCTCCCGATGGGAGTAGCCCTCGAGGCTATGTTTGGATGCCTGTATCTAGACATAGGCTCATAATTACTGTTAGCTTGATAGAAAGTATTGACCTTTTGAACAAATAAAAAGATTAATAACTTATCTCTTTATACATACGGCAAAAGTCAACGGTACATTATTCTTTTAGCGGATGGCTGTTTGAGCCTTTTCTTCTTGACATCTTGGCTGATAAGCCGAAGTGTGACTCTTATCATATTGCAAATAATCTTATGCATAAAAGCGTAGTAGTTGTGCTATGTTCCATGGATTTGAGTAATTTACTCCTGTCTTCTTGTCTTGTAGTCGATATGCTCCTCCAGGAATAACTTCTGTGACGATGTATGGTCCTTCCCATGGCGATTTTAGATTTTTGTGGCCGTCTTGCTTGAGGCGAAGAAGTAGGTCCCCTACTGCAAAGGACCTAGGCCACAATCTTCTACTATGGTAATTGTGCAGGTTTTGCTGGTACATAGTTGCTCTTTGGAGGGCTTCATCTCGAGCTTCATTAAGCGCATCCACATCATCTTCAAGTGCTTCTCTTGATTCTTCTTCATTATATGCAGCTACTCTTGGCGATTCATGTGGTACCTCAACTGGAAGCACGACTTCCGCACCACGGACCAAAAAGAAAGGCGTCACTTGTGTCGAATTATTTGAAGTTGTACGTAAACTCCATAACACGGATGGCAATTCATTCATCCATGCTCCTTTTGCTCTACCAAGTGGTGCCAGTAGTATCTTTTTGAGTCCAGTGGTAACTAGTCCATTGGCTTTTTCGACCTGTCCATTTATTTGTTGGTGAGCCACCGAAGCGTAGCTTATTTTGATGCCCATCTCCTGGCAGTACTCCTTGAACTCATTGGAAGTGAAGTTGGTCCTATTATTCGTGATGATGATGTTCGGTACGCCAAACCAAAATACTATGGATTTGATAAAATTCAAAGCCGAAGTTCCATCTTGGGTGGTGACAGGCATTGCTTCATTCCATTTAGTAAATTTGTCGACTGCTACTAGCAGAAAGACGTGTCCTCCTGGCGATGATTTGTGAAGTTTTCCCACCATGTCAAGTCCCCACTGAGCGAAAGGCTAAGCCAAGGGTATGGGATTCAGCTCAGTGGCGGGTGCTCTAGGCTTTGTTACGAATCGTTGACATGCTTCACATGTTTTGACAATGTCTTTTGCATCTTGTACTACAGTGAGCCAATAAAATCCTGCCCTGAATGCTTTTGCAAAAATTGCTCGGCTACTAGCATGGTGGCCACAGACTCCTTCATGTATATCTTTCATTATAATTTTTCCTTCTTCGGGTGTTACGCAATGTTGCAACACACCCGGAATACTTCTTTTATATAGTTCTCCTTTGATTATCTTGAAAGCCTTCAATCGTCAGGTGATTCGCCGAGCTTCTATCACATCCTCTGGTAGCTCTCCCTTAGTCATATATGCTATATACGGCTGCATCCAGGTTGGTTCAATTAGCATGACCTCTTTGATTTTCTTGTTCTTCTTCGATGGCCTCTTCTATGTTCTTGGTTTCTGAAGGAGCCCCCGACTCTTTTTGCGGATGCTTCTTTTTCCCTGTTTTTGGTGCTACAACTTCGAAGACTCTTTTCGCTTTGATTGATCGCTCCATTATCTCCTCCCAAAAAACTCTTGGTGGTATTGGTAAACACGATGATCCGATGTTTGCTAGATTGTCGGCTTCCTTGTTGCTTACTCTTCCTATATGTGATACTTCACACCCATCAAATTGAGCCTCCATGATGCTATATAGGTTGCGATAAGCAACCATATTTTCGCTGACAGCATCACATTTATTCATTGCCTACTGTGCCACAAGATTAGAATCTCCAAAGATTTTGTGGAGAGTTGCACCGCAAGCTTTGGCCATCCACATGCCATGCAACTGGGCCTCGTATTCTGCTTCGTTATTGGATGCGTTTGTAAAGCTCATCTGAAGAATATAGCGCATTTTGTCGCCTTGAGGTGTTATTAGTACGACTCCTGCTCCTACTCCCTCCGTTCTTTTTGATCCATCAAAGTACATTGTCCAGGTGCTAGAAAGGTCTGGTGGACCCGCCCATTGCAATTCCGTCCACTCTATGATGAAATCCGGCAGAACTTGTGACTTAATTGCTTTGCGCTTCTCATAAGTGATATTCCGAGGGGATAATTTGATGCCCCATAGAGAACACGCCCAGTTGCTTATGGATTGTTGAGGATGCTTGACAAAGGTGCCTCGTTGACCACTACGATCGGGTGCTCCGACAAATAGTGGCATAGCTTTCTTGCTGTCATAAATACCCCATATGCTAATTTCTGGTAGTGTGGGTACCTTTGTTTAGATGACGATAAAACCTCGCTCAGGAAGTAAACTGGTCTTTGCACGCTGTGGGTTTTTCCTTCTTCGGGTTGTTCTACGACCAGGACCGTGCTGACCACCTGATGTGTGGCAGCAATATAAAGGAGCAGAGGTTCCTTTTCTTTTGGTGACACGACGACAAGAGATATCGAAAGTGTCCTTTTAAGATCTTCGAAAGCACGTTGAGCTTCTTCCGTCCATTCAAATTTTTCTGATTTCCTCATGAGGGCGTAGAATGACAGCACTTTTTCTCCTAATCTTGCAATAAAACGACTTAGAGTCGCCACTCGTCCTGCCAATTGCTGTACACCATGTAGATTTGTTGGCTTCTTCATTGTGAGGATTGCTTGTATTTTTTTGGGATTAGCCTCGATTCCTCTAGCTGATACCAAATATCCGAGGAGTTGCCCCGCCGGGACTCCAAAGGAACATTTCTTCGGGTTCAGTTTGATGCTAAACCTGTCGAGATTTCTGAATGTCTCTTCTAGGTCCTTTATCAATGCATATCCTTGACCTGTGGTAACTATGATGTCATCAATATATACTTGCATGTTTGTGCCTATTTGGCTTCCCAAGCACTTCTGCATCATCCGCTGATATGTTGCTCCAACGTTCTTGAGGCCAAACGGCATTGTTGTATAGCAAAATACGCCATAAGACGTGATAAACGCTGTTTTCTCCTGATCTTCTTGCTTCATCCTGATCTGGTGGTAACCTGAGTAAGCATCCAAAAAAGAAAGACATTCGCATCCCGCAGTTGCAGCAATTATTTGGTCGATTCACGGCAATGGGAAGTGATCTTTTGGACAATGTTTGTTCAATGCAGTAAAGTCGATGCACATCCGAAGTTCCGTAGTGTTTTTCTTCAGAACACATACTAGGTTTGCAAGCCACTCTGATTTTGTTAATTCTTTGATAAAATTGGCATCGGTTAGGCGATGGAGTTCCTTTCCAATGGCCTTTCGTTTTGGCTCTGTGTAGCATCAAAGCGGTTGTTTTACTGACTTCACCTTTAGATCTAGATTTAATGCGTGCTCAGCGAGTTCCCTGGGGATTCCCGGCATGTCAGAGGGTAGCCATGCGAAAATCTCCTAGTGCTCATGGAGGAACTCGATGAGCGCGCTTCCTATGCGGGATCAAGGTTAGAAGCCACAAATGTTGTTTTTGTCGGTCAAGAGGGTGGATCTGTACTTCTTTTGTGTCTTTTTCCGTGTCAAAAGCCTGATCGGGATTGACACGTGCTATTTCTAGAGGTTGTTCATTTGCTGAACTTTTGAGTTGCTCGAACTTTGTTGCCATCCTAAAAGATTCAGAAATTTTGTTGAACTCTCGATCATAGCTGTCCGCATGTGTGAAGCTTCCTTGTACCGTGATAATTCCCTTTGGTGCTGGTATTTTCATTACTAAGTATGCGTAATGTGGCACTGCCATGAATCGTGTAAAGGCTGGTCGTCCTAGGATTGCATGGTATTGTGATGGCTAATCCATGACTTCGAATTTGAGTCTTTCTCGTTTGAAATTTATCTTGGAACCAAAAACAATGTCAAGAAAAACTTTGCCTAAAGGGATTTCGGCTTTACCTGGTACTATTCCGTGGAAAGAGGTTTCTGTTGGAGCGAGATTATCCAGGGGATATCCTATTGTTCGCAACGTATTTGCGTAGATCAGATTTATGCTACTTCCTGCATCCATGAAGACCTTGCTCATATCGAATCCGCCAATTTGTGCTTTGACTATCAGGGCTGAATGACCTGGTCGTGGGACCCAGAGTGGGTGATCTGCTCTGCTGAATTTGATTTCTTGCTCTGACCAATGGAGTTATTCGGGTGTAGCTGATGTTAATGTTTCTGCCATATTGATTTGTCTTGTGATGAGCTTCTGGATTCTATTGGGTGGACGCCCTTTCTAAATCGTAGACATTGTTCCTTTTGATCTGGGGTACTCGTTGTTTTGATCGTTTAAATTTTGTGGTGGTGCAACTGGTGGTGGTGCACCGGGCGTGGATGTGTATCCTGGATTTGCTGCTTCAGCTGCCTTTGCATTGCACAACTCCTGCATATCCAGCAATGTCCGGCAGTCTTTCATCAGGTGGTTGGATTGTCGTCTGCCTGCCGAGTCGATGTAAAAAATGCATATTACAGGGTCCCTCCAGCATTTGTATTGCGGACATAGGTGTGTCTCGTGCTCTTGGCTGATACCACTGTGCGGATTGGCTTCGTCCGATGTCGTCCCTGTTCTGATGGCATCCGCCGTTATTGTCGTTACTTCTATTGTTACCTTCACCCAAAAAACCTGCTGTGATGTAACTTAGTTCTGTGTTCCCATCGTTGTTCCTTCGTCTTCTGTCATTGCCGCGTTTATCCCTATCTTCTTCGGGTGACTGCGCGCGCTTATTATGTAGCGCGTCTTCTCCATCAGCCCAGCGGTTTGCTATTTCCATTAACTGTGATACTGTCTTTGGTTTAACCCGACCCAACTCTTCTATGAATTCTCGGCGACGGAGGTCGTCGTTGAAGGCGTCAATGGCCCTTTTATCGGATATGGATTCAGCTGAGTTTTTAATAATATTCCATCGTTGTATGAATGCTCTTATTGATTCTCCAGATTTTTTTTGCACGCTCACAACTGCTCCAAGGATGCTGGTCTTTTGAATGTAGAATGGAAATGTCGGATGAATTTATCGTCCAGATCGTTCCAGCTACCAATTGAATCTTCGGGTAACTACTTCAACCATGATCTTGCGGCATCGGTGAGGTGTAGTTGTAGACTTTGCATTGCAGTAGTTGTGGAGCTGCCCTGGAGCCCATCGTATTTGTGTCGGTCGTGTGGAAGTTTAAAGTCTTTGGGTACTGAGGCTTTGCGAATCCTCTGGATGAAACAGCTGGCCCCGCATAGCCCGTGGTTGTCTTCGTCATCTCCATCTTGATATTGTCGGGTGCGGCTTTCGTCTCTGGGTCCACGGCTCCTATGCTGGGTGTTGTCGTTCCTTGTGTTGCTTCGCGGCTCGGATCCTACGAGGTGCGCCTGGTGTGGTGATTGAGATTGCTGGGTGTGTCCTACTTGCCAAGGACTGTTGTGACGGTGTGGGGATCTTTGTGTGAGTCCTTGTTCTGCTTCCGTGAGTGAGGCCCCTACCATGCCGAGGTTCATCAGGGCGGAGCGGTGGAGGGCCACACGCGGATCGTCGGGTGCGGGTTGAGTGGTGATCAGATATGTTTGCGCGGACACAATGGCCGCCTGAGCTGTTTTTGCCTTGATGTTTCCTGCTTGATCAATTGACATGAATGATAGATCAAGATCTCGGATAATTCCACTTCTTTCTGCTTCGGGGATATCCTGTAATCGAGATGTCGTCCTTCTTGGCGGTGCTGCTCCTGTCACACTCCTTGACCCTCAGGTAGAGCTTAACTGGGCCCGTCGTAAACTGGATCGGCTAGCCTTTTTCTTTCATCGAGTTGTCTTTGCATCCGCAGTAGGTCTCTTTTCTTGTGGTGGAGCAAATATTGGTATGCTAGTAGATCCTCATGTGAAGCATCTGCTGTCATTGGGACTTCTCCTGAAATTGCCTCCCTTGCTTTTTGCCATGCCGACGCTGGTAGCCGAAGTCCTGGTCTCTCTCTTGTGTGAGGTTCTCCGCCTCCTCCTTGGACTATGCGATTATTTGTTGTTCCTCCTCCATTTCCGTGTTCTCCTCTGTTGTGATGTTCTCCTTCGTTGCTATGTTCTCCTCTGTTGCCATGGTTTCCTGCATGGTCATCTGATAGAATATCATCAGGGTTTATGATAGGATTACCGTTTTTGTCGTGTGGTGTTGAGGTATCTCCGTTGATCATCTACACTTGGTGGCGTGTTATGTGTGGCCTGACGGCGTCGTCTTTTGTTTCTACGGGTGTGTTGGTAGTACTCCAGGATCATAGTTCTGGATAAATTTTTCGCCATTCTTTCTTCAAAGTCAATGTTTTTGCTGCTTTCTTCGGGTTCTGAGTTTGTCGGGTTTGCTCCATGTGGTGAGTTTGGTTGGTGACCTTCTTTTCCTGTTCTGATCTGAGCTGTGATGTCTGTGGAGGATCCAACGGGCGATGTTGGTACTGCTATAGGTGTGGCCTTTTCCACCGACGGTTCTGATGCGATTAGGGCCGAAGGGTGTGATTCTTGCATGTTGTCTGCTTGGAAGTGGAGGCTTCCGATGATTAGATCGGATCCGCCGTTAAAATCGGTGGGTACTAATACAAGGGTGGGCAGGCGTGGATTTTCTTTCGTCGAGTTGATGCTTGGTGGAGAGCGTTCCGCCGAAACCTTGCTTCCAGCGTTCAGATTTCCCACAGACGGCGCCAATTGACGAGGGGTAACCTCGGCAATGCCCATGGTGATGGACTTGGGGTTTCACGGAAAAGAGAACGCTAGGGATTTCGTCGGATGTCAGGGAAAATAATGGAATCAAAGTCGCCTGAATATTGGAAAAACACTCTATTACAAGTTGTCCTCTAGATTTCCGGGTACCCTCGCTTAGGCTTCTCCGGTCCTACATATAATAGGCCGGGTCTCAAAGTTGTATGTGGATAGGTTTCATACACACGTGATTACAATACCAACATAATGTCGGTTCGTGGTTTCTTTCCTAATACAGTAAAAGTCTCTATCGGTTTCTTCCTTGGGCTGTTATCTGGAATCTTTATGGGCCGTAAGCCTTTAACCCAATGTAGGGTAGCGAATAATGAGCATCCGAGTAATCATACCCATGTCAATAGCTCTTATACCGAAGGTCGCGGCTACTGCGATTACTCATGAGAAGTTGACAGTTGTTCCATTGCCGACAGTTAGCAAGGTGGCAACCACGATTTCTGAAGCGTTAGCGGTTGATGTTGTTAAGGCTGATGTTGTTAAGGATGTCGTGGAAGATGTTGTACCATTGAGTGGGCTGAATTTGCAACTCAAGAAAGTACAAGGCGACGCTTGCATGACAGTTGACAAGGGTCAGCGTTGGAATTTATTTCAGACACAATGTATGATCAAAGGCAAAGCATGCAAGTTGATTGTGGATGGAGGAAGCTGTACTAATGGCATTAGCAAGGCAATGGTGGCAGCGTTGGGGTTGTCCACATGGCGTATTCCTGAACCTAAGCATCTATAATGGTTAAATAGCTGCGGTATGGTGAAGGTAACTCATAAGGTGCGTGTGCCATTTACAGTTGGTGATTATGTTGATGAGATTGAGTGCGATGTGTTGCCATTGGAGGTATGTGGGCTGTTACTTGGTTGTCCATGGCAGTATGATCGCAACGTTACACATGCTGGAAGAGCAAATACATATTCTTTTGTGCATGGTGACAAACAACAGACTTTGAAGCCTATGCAGGATGATCACATAAAGTCTGATGTAGAGCTGGCGGTACATAAGGAGAAGGTTTGCAAGGCTAAGCCAAAATCTGAGCTAGCTAAGGTGCAGGATGGAGAGCATGATGCATAGTGTGACAATGTTTATATTGCTTCAACCATGCCTGTAGATGACAAGCAAGTGGAACTTGTTAGTGACAAGCCAGTTGAAGTGCATCCTCTTATTGCTGAGAGGAAGGATGTTGCAGCATGTGTTCAGAAGGTTGTTTGTGTTGACACATGTGTTCAGACGGATGATAGTTGTGCTCCTGATGTTTCGGTGCATGTGGTGCAGCGGGGTAACAAGAGCAGTTTTGTTAGCACACTTGTGAGGCGTTTCGTTGGGACAGTTGTGCGGATGCATAGAGGCAAGGATGGACATGTTCCTTAGTTGTGTGGTTTGGGAACTACTCATCTTATGTCAGGTCGTGCAAAGAAGGTCCATGTTCAACAACCACGGGTTCCAACAAGAGTTGAGAAGAAGAAGACGATGACGCCTAGGTCCAAGGTCGTATGGAGACGCAAGGAGGTGCAGGTGCCAAGGGTTGTTTCAAGTCAAGCAAGCCGAGAGGAAGGATGCGGAGTGGAAGGCAAGCAAGACTTGAAGATGGCGAATACGCATGAAGCTATTGTTCATATCACGCCACCTTTCCGACCTGACCCGCAAGCGTTGGGGACAACGCTTCTTGAAGGGGGGATGATGATATGGGCATAGAGGAGGAGGTGAAGCCTAATTTCAGGACTCCACCAAGCTAGGTGATGCGGGTGCATCCCATTGATGATTGGCACGCCAGGACGACCTACGATATGTAATGATAAGTCTAAGGTTGTGTCAAATATTGTTGCTATGTTATTGAGTCCGAGTCTAGGTTAGGTTCGAGTCCGTTTGTGTGTTCGGTTTGGGTCTATCCAACCGACTAGTTTCAGGCCTCCTATATAAAGGAGCTAGTCGCCTAGGGTTTAGGGGAGTTCAGTTGTTTAGTCTAAAAACTATATTGTGCTCCACCGTGTATCATCCCTCCGGGGACGGCGATACCATTATCTATAGAGATTGCTGCGGAGGTTCTTGTGTTCATCAAGGATTGCCGTGCTCAGGTTTGAGGCATGGTGATCTTCATCACATTACTTGCTGGATTGATTCCTCTTCTTTAGGTTGCGTTCATCGCATGATTGGAAGATTACCTACCTGGTGGACTCACCGTGAAAGATCGGGACAAAACTTAAGGATCATCGGCTTGATCCGTATCAAATCTAAGTATTTTGCACAATGTTTTCTATCCTTAATATTATTGTTATGAGTTATTAGTCCTCACGGGCTACGGGTTGGGGTGAAACCTCGCAGCGATTATGTGCATATAATTCATGGGTGTATTATGTATTTATTGAATAGAGATTTGTATATTTGTTTCTTTGTCTCTTGTATAGATCTATGGTCTTGTAGGTACCCAAGATCCCAGAGATTGATAAAGGCTTGAGGTGAGATGCTTGGTGAGCGGCGATCTCGTAAGAAATCAAGTGGCAGAAAGAGGAGTATGGTTTTCATTTAGCGATCCATTCGGGAACAACAACAACATCACATTTTAAGGATTTGATTTGTGTTTTCACTTAATAATTGTTGTAGCCCGGTATTTCATGGTATAATGGTTGGATCAAAATACTATTAATATGTCTATGACTCATAGGGGCTCTAGTATATTAGGATGTGCTACCCACAAATTTTATCTTTGTTAAACCAGTATACATGAATATGCGTATTACTATCTGTATCCCATATGATGTGCAGCTATAGATGAATCTTCAACCCTGGCCTATCTCCATCCATTACAACAAACAACATTCTAAAAGTAAACTAGAAAGGTCCGGTAAACGAAGGTAAAACGAACAAACAACTCTTGCAGACGTGTCTCATTTAATTTCCATTCAACATTGTTTCCCAAGGTTCGATTAAATCTAGGTCTACTAGGGAAAAAGCTACTATACTACATCCATAAATCTGGATCGAAGGTATCACTAGGCAAATGAAAATATTATATTGCTTCAAAATCTTAGATGGCCACCATAAACGAATCCATCAAGATGGTACCACTGGTGACCATGACACTGGAGTGTGAGACTAAGTTTCCCAAGGCACTAAAGACCATGATGTCAAGCATTGGACTCGAAGGTGAAGCAGTGTACAAGGGCTTTCATGTGATGGATGAAGGCCATGCGTATTGGTGGGTGCAACTCCATTTGTATAAGAGCAAGGAGGATGACCACAAGAAATGGGACACTAGATGTTCACCAACTCCAAGATCCATACATCATTCTTCGACTCATCAAGAAACACAGCATGGAGTGCCATTGATGAAATTGGAGAAAGACTTAAGTGGAGGCTGCACAACACTCAAGAGGACCTCAAGAAGGAAAAGAGGAAGAACCATGAATAGGTGTCGCCGGATTGAGGACAGGTATGCCATGAGGGGGTCCTCGAGGCATGCGGAAGAGAGGGGTGTGAGACGTATGGTGTTCCAGGATGGTGAGCACACAAGTTTACCCAGGTTCGAATCCGCCGGCTTTGGACGGGTCCTACTCCTGCTAGCAATCCAGTAATACGGCAGAGCCGGATATGGGTTACAAGGGTTTCGCCTATGCGAGTTGAGATTGTAGACTATTGTGGGGTGCCCTAAAGGCTGGTCCCTAGGACGGCTTATATAGATATCCGGCCTAGGGTTTACAGGAGAGACCTATCAGGCTACGACTAAGAGTCGATTACAGAGTACATCTTGAACTACAAGTAACACTATAGGCCTATATCGGTAAGTCTTCTGGGCCTTCCCGTAGCCCGACGGGACTCCGTATCTTCTCCCTAACTGGGTCGCCCGTGAAGCAAAGCTCTAACCCGAAGTGGGCCACCCTGGTCAGTGAGGCATAGTGAGGATACCCGGAAAGTATATCCCCAACATCAGCCCCGGGAAGCCTCCAAGATCCAGAGTTGGATTTCACCATCGTGTAGCTTGATTTATCTTCGGCTTGTAAAATCTTGAAGGGTTCCTAAAACTTCAAAAGAAAGGATAGGATCCGGGTCTTAAAAATAAGCTAGACCTATGAGTAAATTATTCAGGTTTCCAGCTTGAAATTCAAACTAAGCCGGAATTTGGTCTCTGACGTAACCTGACATCAGTCAAGGTCAAGTCACATCACTGACAGACATTCCTGCCAGCACGACCGTTGGTGGGTCCGCCTTTCGTGGAACCGAGGCTTCGTTTTAATGCATGCACGGAGATCGAGGTGGCGTAATCCTCGCGAGGAGGTTACCTAGCTCCTTCCATGACACGTGGCACGGTTACTATTTATTTTGCACGAATCTTAGCGCAGGTGAGGGATATAAGGGGTCAAGATTTCCTCTTTCTTCCTTACCAACGCTAGTGTCTTCTCCTTCCTGTCGACACTTCCATGCAAAAGCTCTTCCGCCTCTCCCCAAACGCACATCGCCGCCCATCCTAGGTCACCATTGCCTGCAAAATGGTTGATGCTTCGTCTTTCGGCACGGCAGCGACAACGGTGACGGCCTCCACAGTGGCGGAGAAGGAGAACTTCCGCGGGGTCTAGATCCCCTGTGTCCTTGAAATGATAAGCTCCGCATCGTTGATAAGGAAGGCCTCCTCCGCTTCAGCGACTGGCGGAGCAGTTTCGGTCAAACTATCCCCACCCCCAACACCGATGAGCGAGTGCACTTCGGCGCCCACCTCGACAGAGGTTTGAGTTTTCCTCCCTCAGATTTCTTCTTTGAGGTTATAGATCACTACGAAGTTCAACTCCACAATCTCCCCCAAACTCAATTTTATAAATGAGTGCTTATGCATCTTTGTGTGAGGGGTATCTCAGAATTAGATCGAGTCTTGCTTTATTCTGGTACTACTTTGGTACCTAGAGAAATTCCATCACTTCCGGTAATCCTTATATTACCGGAACTCTTAGCTTCTTTGTTAGGAGAGAATGAGTCTATCCTAGAATTAAAGCTAGCGAGTTCGTGAAGAGGTGGCCGTACACTTTCTTTTATCATAAGGATAGACCGGCTCCCGGCAAAGCAACTGCTTTGCCGGCTTTCGTCGATATCGCTGCCACACCTCAAGAGTCCTAGGACACAGAAGCTCCGGCTCTCACCGACGATCTGCTTCTCGCAAAGAGACGGATCGAGTATCTAATGAAGCACAAGGGTCTGAAAGGATCCGACCTAGTTCACTGCTGGCTAGCACACCGAATCCAGCCTCTCCATCACCATGGTGACCAGCTCATGCATTCAATCATTAAGAGCAAGAAGGATTCTCTCCGGATCTGCTCAAAATCATATTCGGACAAGGACTATGAGTCCCAAATCAAATGGTTGATCAAAGAGCGGATCGAGAGGAAGATTCTAGATATCTCTTTGGACTATACGGCTGATGATCCCATGACACCAGTAAGTTTTCCAGCAATTACTCGAATTTGTGTTCATCCGTACTTGGTTACAACTTTTTGCAATACTGAGGTAATTCTTCTTTCATCTTGCTGACCTCCCCGAGTTAGAGCTTGCTCCTCTTTAGGTATATCCTCCTGAGAGATCTCAGGAGGATGGAGAACTTGTAGCATTGTCGAAGACGCTTACTCGAAAGCATAAAATTCCGACCATTTCTATTGGCACGAAAGAAGTGCCTGTTGTGAAGAGGCAACTTTCTTCACAAGGTCTTTGTATTTTATCTCTCATTCTTTCTGAAGCGTAACGATCTTGTACTATCACTTCTTCAGAGCTAAACAACTCGTCAAGGGAAAGGGGAAGGGAATCCTGGCAAAGCCTCTGCGACAGTCAAAGTTAAATTTGACTTCGCCGGCTGCTCCGCCTCCGACTCCTACCCCATTGCCTTGTACAACATCGGAGGTTACTTCATCTCCTCGTGTTGCAGAAGATCCGGCTCAACATCCTAAGCCAAGGAACCTTGGTTCACAGACCAACGTCACCATGGGTGACTCGGCAAATGACATTGGTGAACCCTCAAAGTGTAATGATTCCTCGGCAGAGGTTTTCGCGGACAACCTTCTCAGCAATCCGGGTATCGCCAAACTTGGTATTACTCGGAAAACAGCAGAAGATATCCAAAAGCTGGCTCAGCAATGCTTGGAGAGCCGGAACATCACTGCCGAAGAAGAGGCGCAAGAAGCTGAGGACGTCAAGTTCTCCGAGCTTCTTGACCAAGTTCGTCTTCGTGACAAAAAGGCGAAGGCTGGCATGGCTCCGCAACCACCAGTGATCCCGCTGACTCTCACCAAGAAGGTTTCTTCTGAGGTGAACATGAGTCTGAATAAACTGACCCATGAACATTATGTAAGTCAGAATTTGACTCTCTCTTTTACTTTATTTCATATCATATCCTCTAGCCCCAAGCATGAAGTTGGATAGGAAATCCGGATTTCTGCTTTCATAGGATTCCAAAGAATGATCTAGTGTAGCCCCCAAGGCTGGTGCTGATATTTAACTTAGTTAAAATATTAGCCCGAGTCTTTAGTAGACTTATGACTCTGGGTATTATTCTGACTTACAGAAAGTTAATGCTTATAACCAGGAATTGTTAAAGAATATCTGCAATAAGAGGAGAGATATCAGAGGTCTCCGTCTTGAAAATGCTCAACTTAAGATTTCCAAGGATGAAGCTGAAGGTAATCACTCCAGTCCTCATACTTGCTTTTTTGCTTTCATAGTCGAATTCTTATTCGACTATTTTCTTTTGTTTATAGAACTAGTTAAACAGTCACGCAAACTGATTGAAGATGACGAGAACCTCAAGACCCTGGAGGTGGAGAACGCCAACTTAAGGCAAGAGCTGGATGAGCTTAAGGTAGATCATGAGCGCAGTATTAACAACGTTCTTGAATCATCCAACATGGCCACCAAAGAACGTGATCGAACAATTGGTATCCAGGAGAAGAAGATCTCGGATCTCACAGACGAGTTGGCCAGGGAGAAGGACATCACCCAAGCTCTCCGGGATGAACTCCAAAGTCTTAGGGTGGAGAAGACCAAAGTTGATGATGTCATATTCGTTAATTTTCCTGTCTCTGACTTTCCTTGCTTCTGACTCTAAGAATTCAGATATATTTTTGACCTTTGTCTTATATACGTAGGTCCTCTGAATTTGCTAGATTCTTATTCTTCCGAGTCTCGCACTAGGCGGCTTAATGAAGTCGGAGATCTACTTCATGATTTCTGCCAATCAATGGAGGATATTGGCGAAGCCTTAAAGATTTTCGATATGAATAGAATGTCCGCCTTTGAAGTGCGAGATAAGGCAAAAGAGATGCCCCAGCTCATCCAGGACTGGAACATGTCCTATGCACGAACTGCAGCACATAATGCCCTAACAATGGTTATGAGACACCATGGAAGCATGGAGATTTGGCAAGTAACCAGGGGTTATTCGACTGTGGATGAAGATGGCAAGGAGAAAAATATCAAGGATATCATGGACTCCTACACCGGCTATGGGTGCCACGTAGCTGATTTGACCAGCTATGACACTCCATTCTTCACTCGCGTAGAAACACGTCCTCCGCCTCCCGAAGAAACAACCAAAGTTTCCGACGATTAGCAAACTGAATCTAATTTGCCCATCTTGGAAAGATACCAAGGCGAAGGCGATATCTCCAGTGAGCCAGTAGCTCCTACCTATTTTCCTGCATCGTAGAGTATCAGAAAAACAATGTGTTATTCTGAAACAATCGGATTATAGTAAGTAGTATAATATTTGGTGCCAAGTTTGTAAGAACTGATGCTTTTTTACTTCCTTTTAGCACTTTTGGCTTTACTTTGTTGTGCCTGAAATTTTACATAAGCACTTTTTTTGTTTTGTCTATACTTATCACTTATCTGGCTTTCCGTCTCGTCCCTTTTGTGAGTCGGCAAACCTTCAACACGGAAACTTCGCCGCGCAACGGAGCTCAATTGCTAAACCAGTTTAAACTCGGAAACAAAGCCGGCTTCTAGTACCAACAATTCACTACTCGAAAAATACCCGCATCCAGCAATCAGACAAGGACCAAAGTATAAATTAGAAATTTTAGAATTATACCCGAAGGTAGCATTTTTAGAATCGGAAATCTAACCAGAACAAACATGAGCATAAAGTACTTTCAAGTATTCTGGGATTTTCGACTATGACATGATCATTCAGAAATAAGATGGTAAAATCTTCTCAGAAACTATTGAAGCAACCAACACTTTATTTCTCATTAAACATGTACACATATACGATTATAAAGAAAGATAAAAAAATTTAAGAATAAAAGGGACGTAGCTGAGAAATATTTCACGGTCTGTCTAATTCTTCCGGGTCTGTACTGCCTCCAACTCTCATTATCTTCTTAGTAGCAGGTCTTTCTTTGATTGGCTGCATATCAGTTAGATAGTAAGAACCATTGTGCAAAACTCAACTAACTAAAAAGGGTCCTTCCCATACTGGGGAAAGTTTGTGCTTTCTTTTCTGCACAAGCTGGAGAACCAAACCGCCCTTATTGAAAGACCAGTTTTTGACTCTCTAGCTATGATACTTGCGTAACTTCTGCTCATTTGATGTTGATCTCTACTCAGCAACGATGCGAAGTTCTCCGATTAAATCGAGATCATTTTGTCGAGAAATCCCAACATCCTCTTCGATATACGCAACAACTCGTGGAGAAGTATGAATTAAATCACTAGGAAAAACTGCTTCTGCGCCATAGACCAAGAAAAAAGGTGTATATCCGGTTGACTTGTTTGGAGTTGTTCTCAAGCTCCATATTACAGACGGCAATTCGTCCACCCAAGCCCCCGCAACACGACAAAGTGGTGCTTCGAGTCTTGGTTTGAGGCCTTGCAAGATTAAACCATTTGCTCTTTCAACTTGTCCATTGGCTTGTGGATGCGCGACTGACGCAATGCCAAGCTAGATTTTTGGTTTGTCACAGAATTCAGCAAGTTCTCCAATAGAAAAATTGCTCACGTTGTCCGTGATAATACTATGCGGATAACCGTATTGGATTATAACATCCTCGACAAATCTTCTGGCTATTGCTCCATCACAACTTGTGACGGGTTTATCCTCAATCCATTTTGTGAACTTATCCACCATTACTAAGAGGTGAGTAAATCCACTTGGAGCCCATTTAAATGGTCCTACCATGTCAAGCCCCCAGACCGCGTAGGGCCATGTTATCAGAATTGTTCGCAACTGGTCAGCCGGAACATGAGCTTGTTTGGCGTACTTTTGGCAGCCTTTGCATGTATTGACCAGCCGTTCGGCATCTGCCTTGGCTGTAAGCCAGAAATATCTGTGTCTGAAAGCTTTTGCCACTAAGGATTTGGCTGCAGCATGATGGCCGCATTCGCCTTCATGAATTTCCCTTAGGATTTCCACTCCTTCCGAAGATACACAACGCTGAAAACCCCTAGACACACTCCGTTTATAGAGCTCACCATTTATTATTGTATAGGTTTTTGCTCGTCGGACAATCTGCTGGCTCAAAACCTCGCCTTCGAGTGATTTTCCGTCTACCAAGGAATCCAGGTAGGGTTTTGTCCAGCTGGGAATCACATGCAGAACTAATACTAAAGGTGAGTTAGACTTGGTCGGATATTCCTCATCAACTCCTATTATAGAGGGAACTTTTTGGTGCTCTAAAACAGCGCCATCCGGGACCTTTTTCCATGTAGAGCCTATTCGAGATAGTGCATCTGCTTCCTCATTTTCTGTTCGAGGGATGTGTTGAACCTCAAACCCTTCGAACGATTTAGATAGTTTGTCCACGACAGCCCTATATGCTGCCATGTGTTTGTTTGCATTATAGTTATCCAACACTTGTTGAGCAACAAGATCCGAATCTCCATAACACATAAGTCGTCGGATGCTGATATCCTTAGCAATCCGGATTCAATGTAGTAGTGCTTCATATTCGGCAATGTTGTTTGTTGCCGTGAAGTGGATCTGTAATACATAGAAAAGCTTATCTCCTTGGGGTGATTTGAGCACCACACCAGCCCCCGAGCCCCCAAGCACTTTAGACATGTCAAAATGCAAGGTCCAATATTCTGACTCTGGGAGGGTCATATTCTCCGTTGTCTCTGTCCAATCAGCGACAAAGTTAGCAAGGATTTGGGATTTAATTGTTGAACGAGGTTTGTACTCAATGTCGAAAGCTGAAAGCTCTATTCCCAATTTTGCTACACGCCCTATAGCATCACTGTTGTTAATTATATCTCTCATGGGAGTTGTGCTCACCACAGTAATTTGATGCTCCTAAAAATAATGTCGTAACTTCCTAGATGCGAAGAACACACCATAAGCTAGCTTTTGATAATGCGGATACCACTGCTTTGATTTAGTTAGGACTTCACTGAGGTAGTAAGTCGGATGCTGCACCAGGTGTTCCTATTTTTCCTCTAGTATTTCCACCACCATGACGACGCTGACGACTGTTTTTTGCAGCCAGATAAAGCAACATCGGTTCGTGAGGTTCCGGCGCTGCAAGGACAGGAGCGGATGTGATGCGGCTTGTCCTACGGACGCTCCTACATCTACACCACCGAGTCCCCCAAGTGGACCGATGACCCGTGCCCGAGCCAAGCTCCTCCAAGATAAGGTGAATTCGCTCCTCTCATCATGTGACTTTGACATACACCTGGATGGCTTGCTACTTCATACCACTACTCTGTGCATCATCAGCTGAACCCCCGCGTCGACCCACGAGCCTGAAGTCGCACTGGTGAGGCTGATTGAACCGGAGTGTCCGCCAGGAACCAGCCGGAGTGTCCGGCGCAGCCGAAGTGTTTGGCCGTTCTGAACCGGACTGTCCGGCCTGAAGATGGGCCCGCGAGCCTAGTTGGGCCCTGTGGCCCATGTACCCCTCTACTTCCCCCAGAACTCTACTTTAATGCCTGAATTACCCCTGAACTTGTGGTTGGCCTATATATAGTCCCCCACCTCCATTGTAAACCCTAGGCATGATACTGGAATTAGTGGAAACCCCTTTGTGGATCTATCTAGTTCTTGCCTCATGCTCCTTGACCAAGGAGCACCAATATCACCAAACCTCGTTGGAGTTTGCATCGTGCCTCCGCGTTGTACAAGGCCTTGGCATTGGTGTCCCTTTGCCAAGACATCAAGATCTCACCGAGTCTCCCATCTCGCTGTGCCGGTTCGAGAGAGAGTCCTCCGCCCGACGCCGATCCTAGGGATTGCGCCGGACCGGTCACCGCCAGCGTGAGCTATTGGTGTTTATCGTGGTTTTGCGTGTGTGGGTTCATCGCGTTCTTCATGCGTGTGTTTGTCGTGTTCATCCTTCCCTCCTTCCCCCGCACTCCACCCTCGATTTGAGTGGGATTCGTGAAAGATCGGGCCACCCTAGAGGTTTGCCCTCAACATACTGGTATCAAGAGCTTCGTTGCTCACGAATTCCCCCACAAAATTTTCTTCTATCCACCAAAAATTCGAAAATCCACAAAAAAGAGCCCCATATTTGCCTTTGGATCGATCTCTTTATTTGGAATGTTATTTGTGGTTTTGATCCGACCAATACTTGTCTTAGGAGTTGGTCCAGCTTTATCCTGCGTTTTCCCAGCCCGATTTGGCCAGTTTTTCGCGGATTTGAGGACTTAAGGCGAGGATTTCCGCTCAACAACACGAGCAGGAAACCCGAGCCGGAGTGTCCGGACCGATTCGACCGGAGTGTCCGGCCGAACTCGACCGGAGTGTCCAGCCTGACTGGAGTGTCCGGCTGTAACGCCAGTTTTGACAGTTTTGCCTCATTTTTCGCATTGGCTAATTTCCTTTGTTTGCTCGTGTCCCATGTGCGTGTCAGCAACTAACAACAAGCTTCCGCATCAACAACTTCCGCGCTCATCGACACCACGGTCCACAAACATCATCCCGCACCACCGACGCCAAGTTCATCATCACCAACAAAGGTATAACTTGTGTCACCTTGTTAACCCCTATCTTCCTTTGTGTGTACCTATCCCATGAGAGTGGCTCATCTTGTGTTTGCTTGAGCATTGTGCATTTGTCCTTGGATAGTGAGAGTGCAAGAGCAATATCAACTGTGACTAGGTAGCATCAAGGGAGAGCAAAAAAAAGAAAGAAAAAGATACAAAGAAAAAGCAAAAGAAAAATAGTCTCCCATTGCCGAAGAGAGTCTCAAAGCTTGTAAGCAAGAGAAAAAGAAGAGCGCCCAAGACAAGTGCACAAATCCGTTGCTCACTTTTCTTTCTTTGCAAACGAGCCACGGTCTCTCCTTACATTGGCACGACAACAAGCTTAGTCTTCGTTAGGACATTTTGTTTGCTCATTTTCATAGTCGTGTCAATCCCAACTATCTCCACGTGTGTGTATATAGTCGTAGGTTCCCGTCACCCCTTTTGAGTTGCTGACCTTCGCCTTTGACTTGAGTTTTGTTGGATTTTACCCGCTTTTCACTATCCCTTTTCTTTTGGTTGGTTCTTTGGCTTTCCACAATCCTAACCTACCACCAACAAGCTTTTGAGAGTTAGTTCTTTCTTTAGTGTGAGTTTTCTTTGAAATTCCACTTTGCACGCTTATAGCTCTCACTTGTGGTTTCTAGTTTGGTGCAATCCCCAAGGTGAGGTACAAGGCTAACACCACCATATCCCACTTCCATATACAATACTTGTGTGTTTTGCATGATGGATAGGCACGGTGAGTCGAGCCAACCACCTCCCCAAGAAGAAGATCAAGGTCCATACATGACACGTGCAAGTCACTTCATCGTTCGACAAGAGTTCCGTGAACATTGCCAAGCCCTTGAGACACGACAAGATGAACAATTTGGCGAGACGCAAGCTGAGTTCAAGAACATCGACAACCGCTTCGATGGCCTCGAACGACAAATGCACGCAATGCATCACAACTTCAACCACCAAAATGAAGCGCTCCAATGCTCCGTTGCCAAAACAAATGACAATCTTCGACGCCTCATCGACGGTATGGAAAGGCCATGTTCATGCGCATCAAGCTCTTCAAGCTCATCGCGTCATCATGCTCCTCCTCAACAAGATCTTCACCCAAGTGCTCCAAGACACAATGATGCCCCCGTGGTTGAAGATGGAAGTTCTTCGAACTATGTACCTTCCCCACGGCACGCCGCAACGTCAAGCTATGATGGTGATTTCTCTTCAAGGCCAAGAGCAAGGCAAGAAGCACACCGTCATCACGCAAGGGCATTAGTGCTCCAACAAGAGCAACCACAAGAGAAACCGCAAGTGCAACCACAAGTGCAACCGCAAGTCTACCACCATCAACCGTGACACATACTTGACACAACAAGTGATGACTCCAATTTGGAGAATCAAGCTCGTCATCGACGTGAAGCTCTCCAAGATCCTCCTCCTCGTCATCAACGTCATGAACGTCCACACCGACACCATGGTCATCACGAGGCGCCTCCTCCACCTCAACAAAACTTGGAGCGTCAAGTGATACAAGTTGAGCGACGCCCACCACGTCAAGATGCTCATGACCATGATCTTCGCCGTGAGGCCCATGTGCCTAACCAACGTCACCAACCGAGGAACGAGCCACCCCTTCGTTGTCAACCGTGTCAAGAGGCTCCACCCCCGCGTCACCATGAGGCCCAAGCACCTCAACACCGCCAACAACCGCGCCAAGAGCAAGAGTAAGCTCCTCCACAACAATATCAAGAGCAAGCTCCGCAACAAGGTCACGAGAACCAAGTTCCACCTCCTCAACCACAAGATCGTCAACAAGCTCGTCACAACGATCGCATGGAAGATGAAGACCATCATCAACATGGCAACAATCGCTACCGTGACCGCAATAAGGAAGAAACATTTGGCAAGCTCAAGTTCACCATGCCCAAGTTCACCAGATCCAATGACCCCGAAGAATACCTCTCGTGGGCACTCAAGGTCGACAGGATCTTCCGCATGCACAACTATAGCAATGAGAAGATGGTTGCCATGGCTTCGCTTGAGTTTGATGATTACGCCAACCTTTGGTGGGAACAAGTTCAAGTTGCTCGTGATGCAAGACAAGAGCCACCAATCACAACTTGGCATGACATGAAGGCTCACATGAGATCCCGGTTCGTCCCCGCGCATTACATGTGTGACCTCTTCAACAACCTTCAAGCGCTTCGTCAAGGGACAAAGACCGTGGAAGAGTACTTCAAGGAAATGGAACTCAACTTGATTCGTTCCAACATTGATGAACGCATGGAGCAAACAATGGCACGTTTCCTTATTGGCTTGAATCACCCAATCAAGCGCATCGTCGAGTTCTAAACATACAACACCATGGTTGAGCTTGTGCACATCGCAACAAAGGCTGAACGTCAAGTTCAAGAGGATATCAAGTACAACAAGCCCAAGACGTACTTCACCTACAAGCAAGCTTCAGCCGCTACACCAACAACTTTCAATGGAAGCTTCTCAAGTACCCCCAAGCCTTCCTTCAAGCCCACACTTCCTCAAGGAAAACTGCGCCCAAGTGGCAAACAAGCAAAGAGTGATACACCTTTCAATGGTGAATGCGACAAGTGTGGAGGTAAAGGACACAAGTCGGCCGAATGTGGAAACAAGAAAGTATTGTTCATCCATGACAATGGTGATGAAGAGTACTTGAGTGAAGATGAATTTGATGCCCGAGTCAAGGAAGCAATGGCAAGGCAACGAGTGGAAGATGATCAAGAACTCCTCATATGTGAACATGACGCAAGTCCATCGCTTGTCGTCACAAGGATCTTGACCACTCAAGCACAAGATCATGAAGACCAACGCTCCAATATCTTCCAAACACGAGCCGACATCAATGGCAAATCTATCAAGTTGATCATTGACGGAGGGAGTTGCCACAACCTTGCTAGCACCGAGTTGTGCGAGAAGCTCAACCTCACCCTCCATCCGCACAAGCACCCCTACCACGTGCAATGGTTAAGTGACCAAGGGTCCGTGAAGATCAAGCATACCGTATCTGATGAGGATATATACAGGGATTATGATAATTCTGACTGCTTGAACTGGAAGGAAATATTGAGTCAAATCAATAATGACTATCAGGTGAATTCATTCCTAGTTGACCATGATGCTTTCATTTATAAGAACTTTATACTACCTAAGTCTATGCATTTATGTATGATCAGGTTCGTTGGAGAAACAAGCATGGCGCGAGGAGGAGAAGGGCTACAAGAGGAACCCGACATGATGATCGCTCGAGGATGCGCGAGGGAGGAGCAGGAGGAAGGCGCAAGAGAAGATCATCAAAACGAAGGCGACCGAGAGTTAGAAGGCGACCAAGAAGTAAGGTTTAATTCGGACAGACAGAAGTTCTGAAATTGAAACGGACATGGTTTCTGCATACCAACTTGGAATTAAGCAAATAAGTACTTGTTGGAAAGATAATTCCAGGATATTTCCAACGGGTACTTGCACGTCTCCTAGTTCCTTACGAGTTGTGCGCAGCAACCAAAACAAGTCGAGAGACGTTTTCTGTCAGTTTTCAAATAGAGTCCTTTTATGTTAGGAAAGTTAGAGATATGTTTGGTTTTGACCCCAACTCTATGTTGGATGTCCGGTAGTCTTTATATAGGCCTGTAAATCATGGTTTTTAGATTTTGAGACCATGTTAAAATATTTTGGAGTTGTTTATTTCATAGAACCTCTGGAATTACCCTGTGATCGAATCTACCAACTATAATTGAGTGTGATCTGTTGTTCCATTGGGAATTAGTAGATTACATACTACCGTTCGTGGTCACAGCTGCGTGCGCAAGAGCGTGGTGTTGTAAATATCCTACAAGGTTCGAGAGCTGTTGCATTGGCATCAGGGATCGAGCGGGAGAGTTCATAGCTACAGGCTAGTTATCTATCATTCACCATCATCACCGCCATTAGCTTACTGAGAAGATCGGGCCACCCCATATCATCTTGGTATCAGATTTCCAGTGTTGCCTCGGTAAGCATCCACAAATCCATCCAAAGATTAGTTGTTTTTGTCCTATACAGAAAAAGCCACACAAAAATATTAGGGTTCATAGTTCATTGCCATAGCCTAGATAACACTGTTCATGAGTTCTAGTTGCCGATCGTTAGCCTTTCTTCTAAATCTGAATCGTAGTTTTTTGTCTAGTTTTCGTCTGTTTTTGATCCGTTGTCGAAGTCCCTAGACTATTTCTAGACTGTTCGTCGTGTTCTTGAGTCTTAGATCTATTAGATCTATTTTCTTTTAGTCTGGAGTAGTAGATCCGTTTGAAACAAGGATTAAAAAAAGATCTAATCAGATCAATCCTAACTCCGTACGTGAAAAAAAGAAAAAATCCAGATCGTAGCTGACTTGGTGTACGTGAGCCTTCACGTGAAGCAGGAAAAAAAAAAAATTCGGCTCGCTGCTTCACGCCTGACCGTAGACGATTTCTATGCTCCAGCGTGAAGGCAAAATCAGCCCGCTGCCTCACGCCTGACCGCAGATGACTTCTGTGCTCCAGAATGAAATTAAAAAAAAAATCGGCCGCATGCCAGACCTCAGATTGGTCTATGGTCGTACGTGAATTTTTTGTGTCTGCCGACATCCTGCCGCGACAAGATTTCGTGCCTTTTTTTTCTGTCGTGGCAGAGACCAATTCTCAGGTCAATTTTTTTTTATTTTTTTGTTTATGTTTTTACTGAGTCCATATAGCGTACCTATCCTTGTGAGCCTTAGTAAGCCTTTCTTTGTGTCTAAAACTATCCTACGAGACTAGCGTGCTTAGTGCTCTGCGGGCTGCTCAGTTTAGCAATCTTGTGCCCGTTTCGTTGAGACATTGCTAGCGTCTCTCCTTTTGCATTGCAATACGAGCGTTCCTCCGACGTACCTCACTTTATTGAGTTTATTTTCATAGTTGCAATTGCGCCATTTATCTCCACCGTGTGTGTTTCCGTGGTCTTTGTCATACGATCAGCACTAGGACTTGTTTGCGGTATAGTTAGGATACCATACCTATAGCTTTACCATAAATAACCTGTGTGTCCTGCGATCGTTCTCTATACCTTTGGTATTCACTTCATCACATCAGTGCATCAGTTTTTGATTTCGAATTGGTAAGCATCACTATTCATTTTGGAACGGTAAGATCTGCTTTCTTGTCAGTTTTTGAGTGAGTTGTGAGTGTGCCACCAAAACAATTTTGTGTTTTTGCACTAATATACTAATCATGACTTCTACTAGTGTTGATGAATTGCAGAAATCATATGATGTTTACCATGACTATTTAGCTATTGTGGTTGGCATGGCATATGATCCAACTACAATCAAGTGGCGATTGGAAAGTTCCGCCACACCCGCAGAATATTAGATTTGGGAAATTGATATGGGATTTGGTTTTGCGAGATGTCGTACTTTCGATAGCAAGTTTAATGGCCATATAGAATACATTCTTGCTCACCGACGTGTGGATGAAGAGGTAGCTCGTTGCTGGAAGGACGCAATGACTATGTATGGTGTCATGGGTAAAAAAATCCTTTGGAAAGATTTCAAGCAATTTCTACGTTCTATGTTTTTGAACAACTACAAATGGCCTATTCTAGAAATTTTGAGAGTGGACACTAATGAGACATGTGAGTTGTCTACTAACGTAATCATGTCTACTCGTAGTGTTGTATCTTGTGATGTGCAGGTTGTTTTTGAAGAAAGGGAGCCTCATATTTTACAACCTGCATCACATGATCTGGTATTGTCACTTGAGGAGGATGTCATAGTACCTACTACAGCTGAGAAGATTCTTGATGACATTGGTACTGTTTTGGAGATTCAGCCAACATGTGCGACATATTGTGAGTTTATTCCTTTACTGAAGCCTCCTTATGACTTGCCTTGCACTAATGTTACAGCACCATGTGATAGTTTACCAAATTCGAATTTTGATCATGTGGTACTGATTACACATAAGGAAATACTTGCTCGAATACCTCCTACTGATATTGTGTATTCCATCATGCTAAATGAACCTATGAATATGAGTAGTGTTGTGGATAAGATTTCTAAAATTTCATTTCTGAATTCTAGCACATATTCTCCTTGTTTCACTTTCAATCTGATTGGTGAATATAGCATGCATGAAAATTTTCTTATGGATCACATATGCATTACTTGTGATAGAATCGCTAAACTGAAACATGCTGTTTTCAGCCATACATGTTGTGTGTCGACGACTTTGTGTTGTGGGATATATGCTAAAATTTGTGATAATATGAAACTAAAGTCAGATCTAGTTGATATAATGCATCCAACACAAGTTATTTTACCTATGTTGGATCGTTGTAATCTTGCTAGAATAGAACCCAAGTTCTCATATTCGTGTGTTTGTCCCAAAATTCGTTGTCTAGTTATGCTAATGCTTTATACTTCACTTATATTTGCAAATTGAGTTGCATTTTACATACTGGACAACATGATCATGTTCATAATAATCAGAGTAGCGCAGTTGAAGCATGGCATGAATCAATTTGGTTTTCACACATATTGAATTGGTTAGATCTTGTCCACAAATTTGATCATAGATCTTCTTTAAGAAAACTGAATTTAATATTGAAGAACAAGACTATCTATTTAGTTGTTTTTCACCATGATCATGATTCTTTGTACTTCACTTATACCTGCAATTTAAGTTGCTTGATATATACTGTACATACTTTTCATGTGAACAACAATAATACAACATGTTATATATACATATACTTTGCGTACACGTTGTTCTTTTTGTTTCTCCCACTTTTAGCTTACCTAAAGCCGAGGACGGATTTTCATGAAGAAAGGGAGGATGATGAGGATATATACAGGGATTATGATGATTCTGACTGCTTGAACTGGAAGGAAATATTGAGTCAAATCAATAATAACTATCAGGTGAATTCATTCCTAGTTGACCATGATGCTTTCATTTATAAGAACTTTATACTACCTAAGTCTATGCATTTATGTATGATCAGGTTCATTGGAGAAACAAGCATGGCGCGAGGAGGAGAAGAGCTACAAGAGGAGCCCGACATGATGATCGCCCGAGGATGCGCAAGGGAGGAGCGGAAGGAAGGCGCAAGAGAAGATCATCAAAATAAAGGCGACCGAGAGTTAGAAGGCGACCAAGAAGGAAGATTCAATTCGGACAGACAGAAGTTCTGAAATTGAAACGGACGTGGTTTCCGCATACCAACTCGGAATTAAGCAAATAAGTACTTGTTGGAAAGATAATTCCTAGATATTTCCAACGGGTACTTGCACGTCTCCCAGTTCCTTATGAGTTGTGTGCAGCAACCAAAACAAGTCGATAGACGTTTTCTGTCAGTTTACAAATAGATTCCTTTTAAGTTAGGAAAGTTAGAGATATGTTTGGTTTTGACCCCAACTCTATGTTGGACGTCCAGCAGTCTTCATATAGGCCTGTAAATCATGTTTTTTAGGTTTTAAGACCACGTTAAAATATTTTGGAGTTGTTTCTTTCATAGAACCACTGGAATTACCCTGTGATCGAATCTACCAACTATAATTGAGTGTGATCTGTTGTTCCATTGGGAATTAGTAGATTGCATACTACCGTTCGTGGTCACGGCTGCGTGCGCAAGAGCGTGGTGTTGTGAATATCTTACAAGGTTCGAGAGCTGTTGCATTGGCATCAGGGATCGAGCGGGAGAGTTCATAGCTACAAGCTAGTTATCTATCATCCACCATCATCACCGCCATCCGATTACTGAGAAGATCGGGCCACCCCATATCAGTATCGGTCTCCTTCGCCATTGGTCCTTACAAAGATACGGTGGAGTGTGATGTGGTTCCTATGACAGTTTGCCACATGCTTTTTGGTCGACCATGGCAATTTGACAAGGCGGCTCAACATGATGGTCGCACCAATGTATACACCTTCAAATGGCTCAACAAAAAATGTGTTTTGCAACCGATGACTCCTAACAAAATAATTGCGGACAATGCAAAAGCTTTAGCGAGGGCGCAAAGCACAACACCTACTTGTGAGAAGAGCGGTGAGAGAGAGAACCACCTCATAGTGAGTCAGAGCCACAAGCCAAACTCGAGTGGAAAAACTAAGAGTGTTCTCCTTGCTACCAAAAGTGAGATGAGAGATGTTCGGAACAACTCATCCATCTTGCACTATGTCCTCCTTTGCAAGGGACTAGCGCAAGGAACTAATGATGATACAGATCAACATGATCCGAAAGGGTTTAGGCCCGTTCTTTCATGATGATCGATAGAATCAGCAAGATAGAAAGAGAACTCAATCTGAAATACATCAAACTGATCTCTCTTCAATTCCCCACGTTGGAACTGATCAAAATCAACTCCCACGCATAGCACAATATAAGACCTTGAAGATCCGCAAGCAAACACAACGATATGCGCCCCCAAACATTGGGACTTTTCTGGTGTCTCTTTTAGCTCGAAAATAACAAGTGTCATTTACAATGACGGCTGCCAGGAACCCTTTATAGGGTGACTCCAACGCTACTTTGGCTGGGCTAGGCCCCATGCCAAACTAAAAGCCCAAATGGCCAAAACACACTTGATTTTGGACAGGCCCAAAACCATCACACACAAATAAAACCAAAACTGAAAATAGAAACCTGAACCAAACTTAATGAAAATAAAACAACTAAATATCTTCGGATGCATCTCTTTGGCCAACATGAAACATCATTGGAGGTGGCCGAAAGTTGGGCTTCACCTCATCTTTAGGAGGCACTTCAAAGCAGAATTGTCCAAGCTTTAGAACATAAGGAGGTGGCAAAATATAAGGAGTAGTAGCTATCCTCCCCTCATCATCCCCCCCAACTTGAATGGAAACCGTCCTCGGTTTCGCCTTAATGTGTTAGACTTTCTTCTTCTCAACATGCACTTCCACTTTGATATCCTTGTCAAGCATAGGCTGCAGCACATGATGCTTTCATTAATGCCACAAGGAATAAACATTGGATCTTCCCTCATGAGTGGAACGCTTATCAAATTGCCACGGTCGTCCTAGCAGCACATGACATGCTTCCATAGGCAACACATCACAGACCACCGTGTCTTCATAATTACCTACTGAAAATTTCAGGCGCACCTTATGTGTTACCTTTAGTTTCCCTGAATTATACAACCACTCAACACAATGTGGCTGCGGGTGTTTCCATGTATGTAATGAAATAGAATCCACCAAGCTCTTGCTAACAATATTGGTGTAGCTGCCACCATCAATAATCATCTTGCAAGTGGTGTTCTTGACTATGCATTGAGTCTGAAAAATGTTCCAACGCTATCCTTGTCCTTCTATGCGATCTTATGGCACACGTTGCACCATCAAGTTAGTGCAATTAGGAGCAGCATCCTCAGGATACACATCAATGCTATCATGTTCCTCAGACTCATCACTAGATGGAGCAGCAACCTTGTCATCATCACTAGCAGAAACATAGCCATCTTGTGTGAGCAGCACCCTTTTTTTATTAGGGCAATCACGCCTCATATGTCCTCGGCCTTCACAAGTAAAACACTCAATGTGCGCCGTGGACTCTGTACTAGATGCAGCTTTCGACACTCCAGATTTTGGCACCTCAGTATGGGAAACATGGTGAGAACGTGTAGAAGGTGTCAGCTTAGCACTAGAACCACGCCATGAATTTGCAGGGGCTGCGGCTTGGTGTCGTTTGAGCTGTTGATCCGCACGCTCAGCCTGGTGCACAAGATCCTGAAGATCATAGTAGGTAACCATCTCTACACGATCCTGTACCTCAAGATTCAGCCCATTAAAGAACCGAGATATTGTGGCCTCCGGGTCCTCCCTTGTTTCTGTACGTATCATCAACAACTCCATCTCTTTATAGTACTCATCCACGGATTTAGTACCTTGAGTGAGCTGCTGCAATTTATTGTGCATGTCTCTCTTATAATGTTCAGGAACAAAGCGACATCGCATGAGTTCTGTCATTCCCCTCCACGACGTTGGGCGATTTGGCATACGCAAAATTTGGCTTCACCAAATTAGTACATAACCGGAGAACTCGATAGCAGCAAGTTGAAGCTTCTTCTCCTCGGTATAATGGTGGGTTGCAAAAATATGACTCACGCGCATCTCCCCCTCCAAATAATCCCCAGGACTGCCCGTACCAGAGAATGGTGGTATGGAAATTTTAACACGTCCAAAACCATCATCCAATGGAACACGTGCGGCATGACCAATACGATCTCGGTCAACAGGCAAAACACGACCAAAAGCGGCCGTAGGACGAGCATCAACGTGGCATTGTTGTGGTAGGTATGCAGCATCGTCTTCGAGATCAGCATTGACACCTCCATGTGCTGGTGCCATGGGACGTCGAGCACGAGCGTCAAAATATCAATCTTTTGGTGGTGGCGCATCCCGTAATGGAGCAGCATGAGGGGGCTCAGCTCGTACCGATGGATTAATGAGGGTATCCGTCAACGCATCGAGCCTAGAAGTGATGGCCTCCAATTCCGTGTTCAACCTCTCCTCCAAAGCATCCGTACAGTCTTTGATGTAAACGCAGGTGTTGTCAAAACTAGCACGAACATTATCAGGCAGATCATCTGCATAGACCGAAAGAGCGATCTCCTTAGGTTTTGGAACTGTAGCAGCCGCAATAGCAGAATTTGCAGCGATCACCAAACTAGCCATCTTCGACAAAAACAGCAAGAAAGTTCAGCAAAGCACTCTTGCGGCAGTCGTCGCTGTCGTGGAGAGAACTAGAATGAAGCACGCACAAGAGCAGAAGTTGTCTGTCATATGGCGTGGCTGGCAGCGCGCACCCGCTGCAGAGAAATCGAAAAGGCACAGAGGCGGTCTGTGTTACAGCGATCGTGCGTGAAGCTGGCAGCACTCTGCCGTTTCTTGTTATTGAACTGTCGCTACCTAGCAGAAAGCTAATCACGTGAACACCTCAATAATTAATTCAGCCTTCCAAATCCAAGGAAAACGTAACCAAGTGTAACTCCTCTTGTGCTCAATCAACCAAAAAAACGGCGATCTGATCTTGAAATCCCGGCTCGAGGCAAGCAGCAGGATGGAGCGATCTTTTTTTTTAATTCTGCCTTGGCTCGAACGGATCTTAACTTCTGGCAATCGATCTGTCTCACAGCCTTGAGCGATCGGAAACCACAGACAGCAGTTTAGTAGAAAAAAAACCAGACCAATCAATCTCAGCAGAAAAATCGCCGAGCATTACGAATTGCCGATTTTTTGAGTTAGGTTTGAGTTATCTCCGCTAGGCTAGCAGTGGGTAACCAACGTAGTGCCGGAGGACTGCACACAGCTGGTACAACCTCGTGTGGTACATTTTACATGAGAAACCCGACGAATCTGATACCAAGATGATACGGATCAACATGATCTGAAAGGGTTTAAGCCTAATCTTTCACGACGATCGATAGAATCAGCAAGATAGAAAGAGAACTCAATTTGAAATAGATCAAACTGATCTCTCTTTAATTCCCCACGTGGAACTGATCAAAATCAACTCCCGCACATAGCACAATATCAGACCTTGAAGATCCGCAAGCAAATACAACGATATGCGCCCCCATACAATTGGACTTTTCTGGTGTCTCTTTTAGCTCGAAAATAACAAGTCTCATTTACAATGACGGCTGCCAGGAACCCTTTATAGAGTGACTCCAACGCTACTTTGGCTGGGCTAGGCCCCATGCCAAACTAAAAGCCCAAATGGCCAAAACACACTTGATTTTGAACATGCCCAAAACCATCACACACAAATAAAACGAAAACTGAAAATAGAAACCTGAACCAAACTTAATGAAAATAAAACAACTAAATATCTTCGGACGCATCTCTTTGGCCAACATGAAATCATTGGAGGTGTCCGAAAGTTGGGCTTCATCTCATCTTTAGGAGGCACTTCAAAGCAGAATTGTCCAAGCTTTAAAACATAAGGAGGTGGCAAAATATAAGGAGTAGTAGCTATCCTCCCCTCATCAAATGAATTAACTAATGTTCCTCCATCTTTGATGAATGTTTTGCAGGAATTCAAGGATGTGTTTCCCGAAGAGCTTCCACATGGACTACCTCCTCTTCGCGGTATCGAACATCACATTGACCTCATCCCCGGTGCACCACTTCCCAACCGTGCCGCTTACCGCACGAACCCGGAGGAGACAAAGGAGATTGAATGTCAAATCTACCAACTTGTCTCCAAAGGTTTGATCCAAGTTAGCACTAGTCCAAGTGCCGTACCAGTGATACTTGTTCCAAAAACGGATGATACGCTACGGTTATGCATGGACTTCCGTCCAATCAATGCTATCACCGTGCGTTATCGACATCCCATACCACGTCTCGATGACATGCTTGATGAGTTGTGTGGAGCCACTATTTTTTGAAAATTGATCTTCGTAGTGGTTACCATCAAATACGCATGGCTGAAGGTGATGAGTGGAAAACCTCCTTCAAGACCAAACTTGGTCTCTATGAATGGTTGGTTATGCCCTTTGGTTTATCTAATGCCCCATCCACCTTCATGCGCCTCATGAATCATATTTTGCGTTCTCTCATTGGAAAAAGTGTTGTTGTCTATTTTGATGATATTCTTGTTTATAGTAAATCACTTGAGGACCATATAACACATGTCAAGGAAGTTTTGCAAATCCTTCGACATGAAAAGCTTTATGCTAATCTTCCCAAGTGCACCTTTGCTAAAGACAAGTTGATTTTTCTTGGATTTGTCGTTTCTTCAAAGGGAATTGAAGTTGATGTTTACAAGGTAAAGGACATACGAGATTGGCCCATCCCAACAAATGTGAGTGAACTCCGAAGTTTTTATGGGTTGGCCCGTTTCTATCGTCGCTTTGTGAAAGACTTTTCCACTATTGCTTGTCCTCTCAACGAGTTGACGAAAAAAAATGTCACCTTCGTGTGGGGCAAAACACAACAAAAAACCTTTGATGAACTTAAAAAGAGGCTCACTGAAGCACCTCTCCTTGCGTTACCGGATTTCACAAAAACTTTTGAGATAGAGTGTGATGCTAGTGGTATTGGCATTGGAGGAGTCCTTATGCAAAACGGACGTCCTATAGCCTACCATAGCGAGAAACTCGATGGTGCTCGCCTTAATTATCCAATTTATGACAAAGAGCTTTTTGCCTTAGTCCGTGTCCTTCAAGTTTGGCCACACTACCTATGGCCCAAGGAATTTATCATACATTCCGACCATGAATCGCTGAAATATCTCAAAGGCCAAGCCAACTTGAGTAAGAGACACGCTAAGTGGGTTGAGTTCATGGAGTCTTTCCCGTACATAGTCAAGTATAAGAAGGGAAAAGATAATGTAGTTGCGGACGCTTTGTCTCGCAAGCACAAAAGCCTTCTTACGAGACTTGAAATCAACGTGTTGGGTCTTGAGGAAATAAAATCTCTGTATGCTTCTGACCCGTTCTTTGAACCAATTTTCGCAAAGTGCTCCATTGACAAAGGATTTGATGATTTCTATTTGCATAAGGGCTTTCTTTTTAAACAAAACAAGCTTTGCATTCCGAAATCGTCGCTCCAACTTTTGCTTCTCCAAGAATCTCATGGTGGAGGCCTCATGGGTCACTTTGTCCGTAACAAGACATTGGACATGCTCTCCACTCACTACTTTTGTCCCAAGATGAAGCGCGACGTGGAGCGCTACGTTCAACGATGCACGGCATGTGTTCAAGCTAAGTCGCAAGCTAATCCCTATGGTCTTATATGCCATTGCCTATTCCTCATACACCTTGGTCCGACATTAGCATGGATTTCGTGTTAGGATTGCCTAGATCTAAGCATGGTCATGATTCTATATTTGTTGTTGTGGATCGGTTTTCCAAAATGGCACACTTCATACCGTGCCATAAGACCGACGATGCTTCACATGTTGCAAATCTGTTTTTCAGGGAAATCGTCCATCTACACGGTGTGCCACGAACAATCGTCTCCGACCGCGACGTCAAATTCATGAGCTACTTATGGAAGACCCTCATGGCCAAGCTCGGTGTCAAGCTCCACTTTTCATCCACGTCGCATCCTCAAACCGTTGGACAAACCGAGGTTGTCAACCGAAGCCTCGGAACTCTTCTACGTGTGTTGATCAAGAAAAACTGGAAGGATTGGGAGGAATGCATTCCCCATGCCGAGTTTGCCTACATTCGAGCAAAGCACTCAACAACCAAGATGAGTCCATTCATGATCATCTATGGTTTCGAGCCCCTCACCGCGCTCGACATCCTACCACTACCTCTCCATGAGCGCACGAACATGGACGTCGAGAAGCGCGCACAAGCTATGAAGACGCTTCATGAAGAAACAAGAGTTACTATCGAACAACAAGTCCTTCGCCAAGCTTCAAGGTTAAACAAGGACAAGAAGGAGATGATATTTGAAGAAGGTGATCTCGTGTGGATTCACCTAAGCAAAGACCGCTTCCCCAAGGAACGCGACTCCAAGCTCAAGCCAAGAGGAGATGGTCCCTTCAAGGTCCTCAAAAGAATCAACAACAACGCCTACATCATCGACATACCGACTTCCAAGTACCTTGCAAGTAATACATTCAATGTCAAGGATCTCTCACCCTACCATGGAGATGTTCAAGATGACAACCATGAAGAGTCGAGGATGACTCTTTCCCAAGGGGATGATGCGTCTGTCCCTGAACGCTCCTACATCTACACCACCGAGTCCCCCAAGTGGACCGATGACCCGTGCCCGAGCCAAGCTCCTCCAAGATAAGGTGAATTCGCTCCTCTCATGTGACTTTGACATACACCTGGATGGCTTGCTACTTCATACCACTACTCTATGCATCATCAGGTATGAACCCCGCAGGTCGACCCACGAGCCACGAGCTGAAGGCTGGCCGGTGAACCGGAGTGTCCGCCAGGAACCAACCGGAGTGTCCGGCGTAGCCGAAGTGTCCGACGCGACTCAGCCGGAGTGTTTGGCCTGCCCCAGCCCCTACCTGGCGTGGAAATTCAGAAGGCCAGTTCGGACACTCGCCGGACACTACACAGGTGTCCGTGAGAAGATGGGCATGCGAGCCTAGTTGGGCCCTGTGGCCCATGTACCCCTCTACTTCCCCCAGAACTCTACTTTAATGCCTGAATTACCCCTGAACTTGTGGTTGGCCTATATATAGTCCCCAACCTCCATTGTAAACCCTAGGCATGATATTGGAATTAGTGGAAACCCCTTTGTGGATCTATCTAGTTCTTTCCTCATGCTCCTTGACCAAGGAGCACCAATATCACCAAACCTCGTTGGAGTTTGCATCATGCCTCCGCGTTGTACAAGGCCTTGGCATCGGTGTCCCTTTGCCAAGACGTCAAGATCTCACCGAGTCTCCCATCTCGCCATGCCGGTTCGAGAGAGAGTCCTCCGCCCGACGCCGATCATAGGGATTGCGCCGGACCGGTCACCGCCGACGTGAGCTATTGGTGTTTATCGTGGTTTTGCGTGTGTGGGTTCATCGCGTTCTTCGTGTGTGTGTTTGTCGTGTTCATCCTTCTCTCCTCCCCCCGCACTCCACCCTCGATTTGAGTGGGATTCGTGAAAGATCGGGCCACCCTAGAGGTTTGCTCTCAACAGGATTAGAGTACTGCTTTCAGGTCTTGTAGTGCAGCTTCAGTTTCATCAGTCCAAACAAATTTTTTGGTCTTTTTCAGGAGCTTGTAGAGTGGTGCGGCTCTTTCACCGAGCCGGTTTACAAACCTACTGACTATAGCAATGCAACCGGTTAGTCTTTGAACGTCCTTCAGGCGAGTCGGCCTAGAAATATTGAGTATAGCCTTAATTTTTTCTCGGTTCACCTCTATGCCTCTTTGAGACACGATGACACCTAATAATTTTCCGGCTGGTATTCCAAAGAAACACTTCTTCGGATTAAGCATTATGTTGTATTTGCGTAGATTGGTAAACATATCCTCCAAGTCAGAAATTAAGGTTTCCTTCTTTTTGGACATCACCGCTATGTCATCCACATATGCATGTACATTACGTCCGATTTTATCGTGGAGGCAATGCTGCATAGTGCGTTGGTACATAGCTCCTGCGTTCTTGAGCCCAAAAGGCATTGTAATGAAACAGAAAGTTCCGAAGGGGGTTATGAATGAAGTCTTGACTTTGTTTGATTCCTTCATCCGGATTGGGTGATAACCGGAATATGCATCGAGAAAACATAGTTGTTCCGAGCCTATCGTAGAGTCGATAACTTGATCAATTCCAGGTAGAGTGAACGAATCTTTGGGACAAGCCTTGTTCAAGGTGGTATAATCAACACACATCCTTAATTAAGTGGTGTCCTTTTTAGGGACCATTACAGGATTGGCCGACCACTCAGTGTGGATGACCTCTTCTATGAATCTGGCTAACTTGATCTAGGATAGTTCCTTAGCTATTGCCTTTCGCTTTTCATCGCCAAAACGTCATAAGGACTGTTTGACGGGTTTACCATTCGGGTGTACATTTAGAGAGTGCTCGACAAGTTCCCTAGGTACTCCGGTCATGTCAGATGGCTGCAAGCGAAGATATCTTGATTGACTTGGAGGAACTTGACGAGCATGCTTTCCTATGCGCTATCTAAACCTACGCCTATCTGAGTCACCTTGGAGGGGTCATCATCCTTCAACGGTGTCGTCTTCGTCTCTTCCGATGTCTTGAACTCCGGAGTCGGATTTGTCACCTCCTTCTTCGTCGCGGGCATCTCGGATGGGTCAATGGTCTTCTTGATCTCTTGGTACTCCTGGGAGTGTAGTACGGCTTCAGCAAAGGTGGCATTTCTGTCCTTGCATTCTCGTGCTTTCTTCGGGTCTGATGGTGATCATGCCCTTGGGACCTGAAATTTTCATCATATTGTAAATGTAGCATGGACGAGCCATAAAAGCCCACTAAGCCGATCGTCCAAAGATATCATGGTATGCACTCTTGAACATGACCACTTCGAAGGAAAGCGCTTCCTCTGGTAGTTCTTTGGAGTTCCGAAAGTAACATCCAAAGTGATCTCTCCTAGGGAATTTGCTTATCTTCCTGGGACAACTCCGTGAAAGATCACAGAGCTATGATTCAGCTGAGTTTCTGAGATCCTCATCCGACACAGCGTTTCTACATAGAGGATATTGATGCTGCTACTGCAATCCATGAGGGTCTTGGAGAAAACCATAGCCGTCAATAAGTGGATTCACGACTAGAGCGTACTTTCCTCGCATGTGCAACTTAGGCGGATGATTAGCACGGTCAAAGGTGATTGTCACTTCCAACCAATCCAAAAACCGAGTGACAGCCGGAATAGTTGCATTGAGCCCATGCAAAACTGCTTTCTTGACCTTAGCTGGTTGAGACCCAAGGAAAAGTGACATAAGTGTCTTTCTTTGTTGGGAAGTTCTTCTTTCCATCTGACTTGGGATTTGAAGGCTCTGCTTCCTCCATGTCGGAATCTTCCTTGGTCTCTTTTTCTTTTTCAGGATTCTTCTTTCCCTTTCTTCGCTTGGCCCTATAGCCAGCGAATTCGTCTTTCTTGATGTCGTCATTGAAATGACACTCAGCGTTTGTGTGGGACGAGCCCCCGTTGGCATCTAAGTGATGCATGCACGGGTCGTTGGCAATGTCGGCCCAACAGTAGGTTTTGCCAGGTTGCTGGTCTCCTCTACCTTGGACTCTAGATGTCCCACAACGACATCTATGACCGCCTCCACGCCCTCCTTGTCCTCCAGACCCGAAAGTAGCATTGACAACCGCTGTTTCCATGTTGGGATTTTCTTCTGAGGTGTTCTTGCGCTTCTGAGTTTGTTGCTTCGGCTGTTTTGCCGATTGTGGTACAATGATGGCTCTGAAATATAGCCATCTACGCCCACATTTAAACTGGATATTAATCATATTTTTGATGAAATATCTCTCTAAACCCTGCCACAAATGCTAATATTCAGAGGGGATTGCATCCTTTCTTCTTGTATTTTTCCTGCGTAGATAATGTCGTTTAAAGGAGGGAATCACTACATTAAAGTCAAAGATACGAGATTTCCAACAACCAGAAGAAACCAGTAGCCGAACAACGGAGGCAGACGCCTTAACAACTAACTATATAGCCAGAGAAATTTTTTCAACCATATAGCTCCGGTCGTATAGTTCGCGCCACCACCGTTAGGTCAAACAGAACAACTTTCGTGAAGGGACTCCTATATAAAGAAGCCTCGGGCAACGAGAAAAGCCTGCCCCGAAGAAGCCAGACCTCGCCAAAAAGTCTCTGCCACAGATCTCCAGCCGCCTCCAGATCTCCAAACCATTCTCCATCTCCATAGCCATACTCCACCACTTGTAATAGTAGATCTCTTCTCTGATTGGCGACATTGTAAGACTATTGCTATCAATTTCATGATTTTCCTTACAATGTTTGTGATTGTTGATCTCATCTCTATGTGTGAGTAATTCTACTTGGTCTAAGGGCGTCGACCTAGCCATGTAGCAATTGTGCATGTGATTTATCACAGATGGGATCGTGTATTAGTTTGTATGACATGATGATTATTGTATCCTCTCTTGCCTCAATCCAAGGACTTGACAGCTACCCATGACCCCGAGGGTTGAGCCAGGTATAGGGAGTATGAGTGATGACTGATCTGCAGGTTGGGAACCCCAGTGAAAGAATGGGTAGTACGGTTGTATGTGAGGGATTTGCTTGGGATTAACGGTTACATTACTATGCATATCATTAGTTCTCTTTCTTCTATGGATGAGACTAGTAGGTTATTGCTATAAGCGGTTGCGGAGGCAATATCAATTATGGATGCACTGCCCACATATAATTTATCTTGCTCTAACAAGTACACACATACTTTATTTCTATCTTTTATTTCCATCAGATGTTTTTGCACAGCTATAGGTGAAACCGAACGCCCTAGGCCCTCTCTCCCCACCAACGACAACAACAAAAAGATGCAAGCTATTGGTCCGGTAAAAACACGAAAGGAATTCTAAAACTCCTGAAGGTCCGTTAAAGTAACTTCACTATGCATTCGCTTCCCGTGGATTCGATAACCTAGGTCTACTAGGGAAAAAGAGCTATACTAAATCTGTAAGCCGGATCGAAGGTATCAACCCTTTTTCTGGCGTCGTTGCCGAGGAAGTAATAGCTACCTTCGTGAGGTTATTAGGAACCTTGCTAGTTTTAATTCTTGTTTTTAATTTTATTATTTGCTTTCAGTCTTTATTTGATAAACCAAAAAAATTAGTTAGTCTTTAAATTCTTGTTTTTACTATTATAATTTTTAATCTAAGAAAACCTAGAAAACATAGGAAGTATGGCTGAAAAGAAGCTTGGGGAGTTTGATACTCCCAATAATGATTATTTGCATACTCCTATTACTCAGCCAGCAATTGCTGCTGATGACTATGAAATTAAGCCCCATTACTTAAGTTTGGTTCAACAGAATCAATTTGGAGGCTCTGCTGTTGAAGACGCAGGTATGCACTTAAATACTTTCACTGAAATATATGATATGATGCGTATAAAAGACGTTGACCCTGATGCAGTCAAATTACGTCTATTTCCTTTCTCTCTAAGAGGGAGAGCTAAAGAATGGTTGCTATCTTTGCCAAAAAATACTATTACATCATGGGTGGGATGTACTTCTTTATTTATGACTAAATTTTTTCCACCTGCAAAGACTATGCAACTTCGATCTAATATTACTGGCTTTAGATAGGAAGAGCATGAGCCACTAGCGCTTGCATGGGAGAGGATGAAAGAATGCCTAAGAAACTGTCCTAGTCATGGGATGGAAGATTGGTTCATCCTCCATTTATTTTATAATGCTCTTAATCCTGTGTCTAAGTCTATGCTTGATACTGCAGCTGGAGGAACATTTATGGGTAAACATATGATCGAAGCAAAGCAGCTTCTAGACAATATGCAAGACAACCATGCCCAATGGTATTCTGAAAGATCAAACACGAAGAAGGTGAACTCTGTCTCACCACAAGAGAATGAAGATCTCAATGCTAAGTTGGATGAGCTCATACTAGCCGTAAAAGGTAAGGAAACTCAGATAAGAGCCACCCCTGAAACAAACATAGAAGAAATAGACTTCGTAGCTCGTAATGATTACAACTCTGCTTGCAAGAAGAGTTACAATCCTAATTTTCAGAAACATTATGCTAGTCCTGCAAGTAACTCTAATAATAATATGGGAACTAGTAATGGTAGTCTCCAAGAAACGGTTAAGTCTTTCATAGACTCACAAAATGAACAAAATAATATTCTAGTCAAAATTACGGAGAACCATGATGCTATGCTTGGTAAATTATCTAACCAAGCTGTTAGTTTGAGAAATGATTTGTAGGCCCTTCAAGAAAGAACAAGGATTATTGAGGCACAACTAGGTAAGATAACCTAGAGTCAAACTCTCATTCTAGCTAAATTTGCAGGTAAAGCTGAGCCCAATCCTGTTGAAGAACTCAAATGATGAGGATCCAAAGGGAGGAGCCTGAATAACTTGATTATAGTAATGCCCTTCACCAAGCTACACTATCGAAGATCTCGTAAAGAGGATCAACGTCAAAATTCTGGTAAGTGAATGTAATGATGAAGCCATGTATCAACACTTTGTTGATAAAGTAGCAATTAAGGTACGCGAGCTTGAAGAGGAATACAATAAAATCGCTGAAAAGTTACCTGTTAAACTAGATGACATATTTGAGCCTACTATTAAGATAAAGATTGGAACCAATGAGATAGCTACACTTTGTGATCTACGTGCAAGCGTCTCAACAATTCCAAAGAGTCTTTTTAACAAGTTAAATCTTGGCTCCTTTGAAATTACTGAGTTAAAATTGCATCTAGAAGATTCTACCTACAAACAAGCTATAGGGATGAAGGAGAACACTTTAGTTTATATCAAAGGCTGTCATGCTCTCATTGATTTTGTTATTGTTGACATGCCTGAAGATACTGTTGCTCCTATAATACTAGGCCGTCCTTTCTTGAGAACTATAAAGGCTTTAATTAACCTTCATGAAGGGAACGTGAAGTTGCAATTGCCTTCGTGGGATCCTTTTGTTATTCATTTCCCCGGGAAGAAGAAAGCCAAACATGACGAGAAGGAGGCCATCACTTTGAAGGCCAATTACTTTGGAGTGGGTGTTCCACTCATCTGGCCCAAGTGAGTATCATCAAGGTCAAGCTATTTACCATAAAAGAGAACTCCATGGGAGGCAACCCATGTTAAATAAAGGTTTGAGTTAAGTTTTTAGTTTTAGTTTAAGTTCATGTTTAATAAAGATTGCTAGAAAACTCTATTTGAGGAGAATAAGTTTGGTAGTACTTAAAATTCTGCTTTATTCATGCTATTGTTGGTCAACTATATTTTCTATCAATTTTCTACCAAAAACAAGGTATATCGCTAAGTTACAGGAAAAGAAATAGTTTACGAAGAAACATAATTTTTTTGATGCACACACAAAGTTTAACGACCAACTATACGGCGGGAATAAAAATTCCGGCCGTATAGTTCCGGTCGTATAGTTATCTTTGCCATAGATTTTTTTTTGCAATATGTACTGAGAGTTTAACGACCAACTATACGACGGGAATATAAATTTCGGCCGTATAGTTCCGGTCGTATAGATATCAATGCCTCCGTACAATTTCTTTTCATATATACTGACAGTTTAACGACCAACTATACGGTGGGAATAAAAATTCTGGCCGTATAGTTCCGGTCGTATAGACAATAATGCCTCCGTAGAATTTCTTTTTATATATACTGAGAGTTTAACAACCAACTATATGACAGGAATAAAAATTCCGGCCGTATAGTTCTGGTCGTATAGATATCGATGCCTTTGCAAAAATTTCTTTCGTAGGGACAAACAGTTTAACGACCAACTATACGGCCAGAACATTTTGTTCTGCCCGTATAGTTTTGTCTGTATAGCTACGCCCCTAGGAGGAAAACCTAAAATTTTGACAGAACGCCAACTATACGGCCGGAGCACATGTCCCGCCCGTATAGTTGTGTCCGACCACAAGATCACACGGGAAGGTACTCCCAACTCCAAAACTTCAATCCTTTTTCTTTCTTCTACCTCCAAACTCTCTCAAAACCTCAAGGGATCTTCATCTCTACTCAATTTCATTCGATTTCCTCGCACACAAGTGATCTACGGTATGTTTCTCCTCCGATCCTCCAATTACTTTTTGCAAATTCATCTTCGATCTATTGTCATTATCAATCTAGGGCGAGACCTACTATGAACCAATTGCCATGATTTTCTTGAGGAGATTGTTTAGTGTGCTTAGATGAGGAACATATTATACTTACTATTGTTGGATCAAAAAGTTTTATTTTTGCCTTTCTTCAATGTTTTAGATGTTGAACACAAGGAGCCAAACTCGTGCTCGTGCCACCATTAGCGCTTCTCGGGCCATCGCTCAGGAACGCATGGGGATACGGTTCAGGGATGAGGCCCATTGTGAACGCTTCAACAGGATCAAGAACCGTGAAGTGAAGGCCACCAAGTGGGCTTGCCCCATTATATTGAACCAACTCGGTATTTCTGATGACTTTAATTTACTTTGCAATAGAGCTGGCCTACAAAACTTTGTGTATAGTGATGTACCTACTTATCACCGCTTAACCATTGAATTCCTAAGTTCGTTGCAAAGCACCGTTAAACTATGGCAAGGAGAGGATACTATTTCTTTTCGCCTGATGAACAACAACTACACTCTAACATTAGATGAGTGGTGCACATGCTTTAATTTGCCAAACAATGATATTCATGCTTTACGTGCAACCTTTATTGTCTTAAATCCTTCCCCCGATCAATACTATAATGGAATGAGCTTCACTAGTAGACTGAGCAAGGGGAAGAATATTCAACATCCTGCAATTCGCTATTTATGTGATTGCTAACACCTTGCAGGCACGTAATGAGTTCAAGAGACTCAACGAGGAGGACATCCTAGTCCTTGTAAAGGCTGCTTACATCAACTGCAACCTGCCACTCAACTTGGGCGCCGTCTTTGTGTGCTACCTGGAGCAGCAAGCCTCCCAAAGCCAAGGGCCAATCATAGGAGGAGGCATCATCACCGTGCTTGCCACTTTCCTAGACATCAATCTAGGTGAGTTGCAACCCGTACTAGGTGAGACACATGTTGGTTTCTCCACCTTGAGGGCCTGTGGAATGCTCACTAGGAGAGGTGGTGTTTATTACCTGCATATTCCTGGAGCTGGGCGTATCTATGCCGCTCCTATGCCTAATGGTCTTTTCTCTATCGAGGAAGGACGTTTGCTATATGATTCGCAAGTTGAGCAACACCAACCTGCAGAAGAGATTCCTGAAGAGGATGAGGACCAAGAAGAGGAGCAAGAAGTTCCTTATCAAGAGGAGCAGCCACAAACCCGATTCGCCACATAACAAGATTTCCAAGGACTTGGAGGGACTGTGGAGAGGATGCACAACCTCTCTTTGAACCTCCGAGAATCAACAAGTAACCTCTCAACTCAATTTGCGAACTGGAGTAATGACTTTTTCCCGCCACCACAATGATTTGAAGGGCTTACAAAAGTCTAAGATTGGGGAAGTTTCCTCATGTATCTTTATTTGGCGTTCATTTACTTTTATTTATTTCGAGGTTGCGTTTTTATTTGAGTTTATAAGCACTCGTGGCGGTAGCGCTGTGACCAATAAGAAGATAGGGCAGAGGTAGAGGGAGCGAGCGGGGAAATGGCTAAGGGGCGCCCCCGCTCCCCTATTTAACCATGCCTCTTGTGGGGGTAGTGGGATCATGGTGAGCAGCGACCCGCATGTTGTGGCCATGTATTCGCAGGATTAACCAATCAGCAGCAAGCCACAGAGAGGGTCACACAACGTATCTGATCCTGTGATGCAACGTGGCGCTACGGTTATCGAAGAGGCACCCACGACTTGAGTGCAGCGCAATAATTCTTGACATCATTCACAGTACCTGGTGCATGCCCTTAAAATAAGGCAAAGTAATGATTACCCTCCACGTGGGACGTGGGGAAGTGTACGCCAGAAGGAAGGAATCTAAGTGGGTAACCCGGATATGAGAATATAACCCAACCAACAAGGAATAACTCGGAATGAGCCAAGGGAGGTCAAAGAAAACAACAAGTCTACAGGGAAAAACCGAGTTAAGTTCGAAACATGCTGACATAAGAATACCTCGGCAAGAAGAACAAAGAATTTAGCAGGTAGAACCTGCTGTGGCCTTATCAGCTGAAGTTGCTAAGACCGCACCAACTTCGGGGACTAATGTTGGGGGATACCCCCGGATAGGGTCAAGCCGGGGTATAATGGCAGTGTTAGCCGAGGTACGGCAAAGTCAAAGCTGGAGCTGACCGAGTTACTTCAAGGCAAGCCGAGTTACGGCCAACCCGGCCTGGACGGTGTTCACCCTACCTTACTTCTGCCAACGTAAAGTGTATGTCGGCACCCTTAACATTACTTGTTGGCAGTACCCCAGAGCTGAGTTAGCCAGGCAGGAGCCGGGTTACCACTTGGCTTACAAGAGAAGGAAGGTATCTTCATAGTTAGTGCTTTTCTCTCTCCACTGTAGCATGAGCGCAGAGGGCAGAGGGGAGGACCAACGAGTACGGACCAACAAATGTGACATCACTAGACCGTTCTTGGTCGGGTGATGCCGCGGTGCAGAGGGGCTCAGAGAGGCTTACGCCATGGGTCTTGGGCGGCTTATGAAGGGAAAAACAGGCGCATCGCTTTGCTATTTTGGGAGAGGTATATTTGGAGAATATGCCCTCCACGTATGCCCTATTTTGTAACCTGGCCTCCCCTATATAAGGAGCGCTAGGAACTCCATAGAGAGGGTCGGTCATTTTTACTAAGGGAAAACCCTAGAGAGGGGTGTGGGTAGTAGAGAGGTTCATCTTCCTCCTCCCCACAAACAGCTTAAGGAGCATCTGTAAACACCATTGATAGAGAGAATACAAACATCTGTGTGTGGAATCACCACACTATCCTTTCCTGGATACCACTAGCGCACTTTGGCCCCATCTTTAGCCTATACATGGCATCTGTCGTGCCACCACCACGACAACTATCATCATATATCCACCTCGCTTACTGAGAAGATCAGGCCACCCCATATCACTTACCTAGGTTTAGATCCGACTGTGGTGGACAGATCCTAGTCTTGCTAGCAATCTAGTATATTGGCAGAGCCGGTAGTACAATAGATTACAAGAGAGGTTTCTCTTGTGCGATTTGTAGTTGTAGTGCGTGCCCTAAAGGCTGGTCCCTAGGACGCCTTATATAGTCATCAGATCCTAGGGTTACAGGAGAGTCCTATCTGGCTACGATACAGAGTCGATACAGAGTACATATTGGGCTACAAGTATTCCTATAGGCTTAAGTCCGTAAGTCTTATGGGCCTTCCTGTAGCCGGATGGGCTTCCATCGTATCTCTCTGACTGGGCCACCCGCAAAGCGTAGCTCTAACCCTAAGTGGGCCACACTGGTCAGTGAGTCATAGTGGGTATACCCGAAAAGTATATCCCCAACAGTATCCCTCGGAAGCTTCCAAGATCCAAAGTCGGATTCCATCGTCTAGCTTGATTCTTCTTCGGCTATAGAATCTTGAAGGATTCCTGAAACTTCAAAACAAAAGTGTAGGATCCGGGTCACAAATGAGTCAGACTTATCAATATCTCATCATTGCTTCCACGCTCGATTTCATATAGAGCCAGAATTTGGTATATGACATAACCAGACAATGTCTCAGGTCTTGTCGCATGACTGACAAATATTCTGTCAGTGTGACCGTTGGTAGGTCCCGCATCGCGTGGAACTGAGGCGCCATTTCAATGTGAACATAGAGATCGAGGCGGCAGAGGCTTCGCGAGGAAGTTTCCTCTTTTGTTCTGTGACCCATGGCGTTAATTCCGTGCATTTAACACTAATCTTGACATAGATGGTCTTTATAAGGGGTAAACAATCCTTATTTTCTCCACCGCTGCTCCTATTCGTCCTCCTCCACCAAATCCACCAGCACCACCCATTCGTGGTCAACCTCATACAAGATGGCCGATGCATCGAGTTCTGTGGGTGAAGCATTGTCGGCAGCGAAAGACAAGAGGTACCGCGAGATTTGGATCCCATGCATCATGAGCGACGAGAAGCTCAGATTCATGGAGGAAGAAGGACTTCTCCACATCGGCGCGTGGTGAAGTGGCTTCAACGAGGCCCTCCCCACACCATGCGACAGAGAGTGGGTTCATTTTGCAACCCATCTAGACCGTGGCCTTAGCTTCCCGCCGTTGGAATTCTTTTCCGGGGTAATCTCCTACTACGATGTCCAGCTTCATAATCTCCCCCCAAATTCATTTTTATAGCTCAGTGCCCATGTCTCTCTCTATGAGAGATTTCTCGGAATCAAACCGAGTCTGCTTCTTTTCTGGTATTATTTTAGTACCTGGAAAAACTCTATCACTGTCGGTGTTCCATACAATACCGGAACTCTCAGCTTAGTCCTTAGGAGAGAACGAGTATATCCCAAGGTCATAGATAGAAATTCAGTGAAGAAATGGCCAGTCATGTTCTTCTATCACAAGGATATGTCAGCTCCGGGCAAGCAAGAAAGCTTGCCGGTTTTCATCGACGGTGTTGCAACCCATCAAGAGTCTTGGGATGTAGAGGCATCGGCTTTGACTGAAGACTTGATCCACGCGAAGAGGAGGATTGAGTTCTTGATGAAGAACAAAGGCTTGAAGGGATCTGACTTAGTCCACTACTGGCTATCACGTCAAATTCAACCTCTACAATATCATGGGGGCCGGATGATGCATTCAGTCACCCTAGATAAGAAGGATAGCTTGAAGGTTAGCTCTACCCCGATCACCTCCAAGGACTACAAGTCCCGGATCCAGTGGTTGATCAAGGAACAGGTTAACTGGAAAGTTCCAGACGTCTCCATGAAGATGTATACAACGGAGAATCCTCTGACCCCGGTAAGTTATTCGGATTTTACCTATTGTATTCTATCCGTCTTTTACATTTTATCATATTGCAATGCTGAGATATTTTCCAACTTTCAGCTTGCTAACCTCCCCGAGTCGGAGCTTGCTCCCCTCAAGGGTTATCCACCTGAAGATCCGATTCCTCTTCATGAGGAGGAGGAACTTGAAGAATTGCCAGAAACGCTTACACGAAAGCGCAAGACTCCGGTTGTTTCGGCTGGCCCGCAAATGCTGCCAGTCATCAAAAACTAAGTTCTATTTCTTTATTGTTACTTTTTTGAGTCATAACATTTTTATCTTCTTATGGCTCAGAGCTAAACCATTGGGAAAAGGAAAAGGGAAATCCGAGAAGACTCTAGGATAGCAGAAGTTGAACTTGGTTTCTCCTGTTGTCGCTCCTCCGACTCCCAACTCCAACATGTCATCAGTGCTGGAGGATATTACGTCTCCACATCTTGGAGATGCTTAGTGATAAGGGGTGGCCTGATCTTCTTAGTAAGCGAGGTGGATGGTGATGGATATTGGTGGGGATACCTGTATGACACCCACGAACCTCTCGATCGATCCCTAATGCAAATGCAACAACTCTCAACCCTTGTAGATATTCACAACTTCACACACTTGCGCACGTAGCTGCTGACTACTAAGCGGTTTCAATCTTCTAATTCCCAATGGAACAACAGATCACACGAAACTTGCAATTGGCTAAATCCCAATGGATCAACTAATCACACTTGATTGATAGTAACAAATACACCCAATCAATACGAATTGGTGCAGGGGTTCAATTGGATGCAAGTAGCAACTCAATGAATCTAGGGTTTACTTTTAAACGTGGTCTTCTCTACTCTAAGGGGTGTCCTAGGGCTTATATGGCAGATGGGGCATCGAAACAATGTGAAATGAAACAAACTGGTACGTCCGGATCAGACGGAAACTTGTAGGGCAGGATTATCCGCCCCTGGGGGGCGGATTATCTAGGCCCCGGATCTTCTAGCTGATTGTCCAGTCAAATATCCGGCCCTCCAACAGAGTGACGCGCCGAAAGTCCTTAGCAGATTTTCCTGAGGTTATCCGGTTTATCCAGGGTGTAGGGGCTGGATTATCTAGGGTCTGGAGACGTGTGAGTACCCGTTGGAAAGCTCTCAGAATTATCTTTCGAACAAGTACTTATTTGCTTGATTCGGAGTTGGTATGAGGAATCCATGTCCATTTCAATTTTAGAGCTTTTGTCTATCCGAAATGGACCTTCCTTCTTAGTCGCCATCTATCTCTCGGTCGCCTTCCTCCCTCTCCTCCCGCTGGCGCTAGTCTGATGGATATTAAATCTAATCAAACAATAACACCATGATTTAGGTAGTATAAAGTTCTTATAAACCAAAGTATCATGTCCAACTAGGAATGAATTCACCTTGTGATATTTTTCAATGAGGCTCAGTATTTCATTCCAACTTAAAGAAGTAGAGTCATCATACTCTATGATTATATCCTCATCACTGAGGCTCATTTTGAAGAGCGAGTGAACACCAGTTCACAAACCGATGTCACCATTAGTGACTCGGGAATGGATAAGGGTGAACCCACCAAGGGTAAAGATCCCTCAGTTGATACTTTTGCTGAGAATCTCCTAAAGATTCCTGGTGCCGTGAATCTTGCCTCACCAAGAAAAGCGCAGAAGAGATTCGGAAACTTGCCTTTGCTTGTTTGGAATCTCGGAACATGTTTGCCGAGGAATAGGCTCAAGAGGCCAAAGACGTCAAACTTGAAGATTTGCTAGGGCAGATCCATGCTCGTGATGAGAGACTAAGGGCTGGTGAAGTGTCACCTCCACCAGTGCAACCCTTAACCTTGACCGAGAAAGTCTCTGCCAAGGTCAACGCTAGCCTTAATAAGATGCATCATGAGCATGTTGTAAATCATTTTCTGAATCTTTCCTTATATTTATATCATATCCTCTAGCCCCCAAGCATGAAGTTGGATGTGAATAGAATCCGATTTTATGCTTTTATAGGATGCCAAAGAACGAAGTAGTGTATCCCCAAGGCTCGTGCTAGAAATTTAACTTAGTTAAAATAATAGCCCGCATCTTAGTATAGTTCTAACTCTGGTTATTATTCTGACTTACAGAAAATTAATGTTTACAACCAGGAATTGTTGAAGAACATATGCAACGAACGGAGAGAGGTTAAAGCTCTCCAGCTTGAAAATGCTCAATTAAAACTGGAAAAGGATGTGGCAGAAGGTAAGCATTTCCGGTCCTCGCGTTTATGTTTGATTGTTGTGCTGAATCTGGATTCGACTTAAATGTTTCCTTTGCCATTCCAGGTTTGTTAACTCATCATGCAAACTCGTGGAGGAGGCTGAAAATTTCAAAATCTTGGAGGCGAAGAATGCCGGATTGCGAGTTGAGCTCAAAAAACTGAAGGCTAAACACGAATGTAGTGTTAGTAATATCCTTGAATACATCAACATGGCCACTAAAGAGCATGAACAAACCATTGCCCACTAAGACAAAGTAATCTCATATTTTAAGGCAGAAATAGATAGGCAAGCTGACACTACTCAAGCACTTCGGGAAGAACTCCATAGTTTGAGGGAAGAGAAGACCAAACTAGATGAAACCATCTTTGGTAAGTTCTGCTACCAAAGCCATGTATTTTTCCTGTTTTGATGTTTTCTGACTTTGTTTTGTCAGATTTATCAATCTTGTCCTTCCACAGCACCCCTCAACATTCTAGATTCGTCCTCGTCCTCGTCCAGCAATGATCGACTTGTTGTGGTTGGAGATTTAATCCATAACTTCTGCCAAACTCTTGAAGAGGTTGGCCAAGCCATTGATCTCTCCGATTTGCACATGCTATTTTCCTTTGAACTGTAGGATAGGGCAAAGGAATTTCCGAAGCTCGTTGAGGACTAGAAGATGTCTTTTGATCGGGCGGCTGCCCATAATGCCCTTACCATGGTGCCGAGTCACCATGGTAGCATGGAAATCTGGCAGGTCACGAAGGGTATTTCGACTATCGATGAAGACGGCAATGACCAATATATCGGAGCCATATGGGAGTCTTGTGCCAGATATGCTTGTCGCGTGGCCGAGATAACCAGTTCTTCTAGTCCATCCTTGTGCCACCAAGCCCCCACCTAAAGAAATTGAAGCCTCCGACGATGATGAAGATACCAAGTCTGACATCCCCATCTCGGAGAAAGATCAGGGTGACCTAGGTACTAGCACCAGCGAGTCGGCAAATCCTCCGTATCCTCCACCTGCACCATAGAGTCGAGAAACTATGCATTATTTTATAACAATTGGTGTAATATGAACTATTTATCTGCCCGTGCTATTTTGTAAGAACTTATGCTTTTACTCTAGCACTTTGTTATTTTTGTTGTGGTCGAAAATTACTTAAGCACTTTTTGTTCATACTTATCATTTATCTGGCTTTTTGCCTCGTCCTTTTCATGAGCCGACAAACCTTTAGCACGGAAACACTGCCGAGCAACGGAGCTCAATTGCTAAACCAGTTTAAACTCGAAAACAAGCCGACTTCTAGTACCAACAATTCAGTACTCAGAAAATACCCGCATCTAAGCAGACAAAAACCAAAGTATAAAACAGAAAATGAGACTTACACCCTAATGTAGCATTTTTATAGAATCGGAAATCTAACCAGAACAAACATGAGCATAAAGTACTTTCAAGTATTCTGGGATTTTCGATTGTGACATGATCATTTGGAAATAAGATGGTATTTAAAACATCTCAGAAAAACATTGAGGGAATCGATACTTTATTTCACTTTGAACATGTACATTGATATGACTACAAAGAAAGAAAATTTAAGAATAAAAGGGACGTAGCTAAGCAATATTTCCATGGACAATCTAATTTATCCTGGTCTGTAGTACCTCCATATCTCTTTCTCTTTCTAGTAGGAGGTCTTTCTTTGTCTTGTCTCATGTCTGTTAAATAGTATGACCCATTGTGCAGTACTCAGCTAAGCATGAAGGGTCCTTCCCAAATTGGGGAAAATTTGTTCTTTCTTTGTTGCACTAGTCGGAGAACTAGATCACCATTCCTGAAGGAATGATTTTTGACGCTCTGACTATGATAGTTGCGTAATTTCTGCTGATAGGCTATAGATCTCTGTTCAACAACGACGCAAACTTCCTCAAGTACATAGAGGTCGTATTGTTGAGAAATCTCGGCATCTTCTTGACATACACAGCAGCTCGGGGAGAATATGGATTAGACCACCCAGAAGTATTGCCTCTGCACCGTAGACCAAGAAGCAAGGTGTGTATCTGGTTGACTATTAGAAGTAGTTCATAAACTCCAAACAGCATATGGAAATTCGTCCGCCCAAGCCCCCATGGCACGATGAAATGGTGCCTCAAGCCTAGGTCGGAGGCCTTGTAATATTAAACCATTTGACCTTTCAACTTGTCCATTGGCTTGTGGATGCGCGACTGATGCAATATCGATTCAGATCCTTTGGTGTTCATAAAACGTGGCAAGTTCTCCCTTTGAAAAGTTGCTCTCGTTGTCTGTAATACTGAGCAGATAGCCGGATCATATTATGACATCCTCGACGAATCTTTTGGTCATGGCTCCATCATAACTTGTTACGGGTTTAGCCTCGATCCATTTCGTAAATTTATCCACCATTACCAGTAGGTGTGTAAATCAACCTGGAGCCCATTTAAATGGTCCTACCATGTCAAGCCCCCAAACCGCAAAGGGCCATGTAATCGGAATTATTCGCAGCTGATCGGCCGAAACATGGGATTGTTAGGCATATTTTTGGCAGCCTTTTCACGTCTTGAACAGTCTCTCGGCATCCTCCTTAACTGTAAGCCAAAAACATATGTGTCGAAAAGCTTTTGCCACTAAATATTTGGTTGCATTGTGATGTCCGCATTCGCCTTCATGGCTTTTCCTTAGGATTTCCACTCCTTCTAGAGAAACACAGTGCCGAAAAACTCCAGATACGCTCCGCTTAGAGAGCTCACCACCGATTATTGTTTAGGATTTCTCTCATCGGATAAACTGCCGGCTCAAAAAATCGTCTTCGGGCAATTTTCCATCTTCTAAGAAATCAAGGTAGGATTTTGTCCAGCTGGGAATAACAGTCAAAATTGCTATGTGCGCTGAGTCGGATTTGGTCGGGTTCTCCTCATCAACTCCTGTGATAGAGGGAATTTTGAGGTGCTCCAAAAAAGTGCTATTCGGGACCTTTTTCTGTCTAGAGCCTATTCTTGATAGTGCATCCGCTTCCTCATTTTCTGCTCGAGGGATGTATTGAACTTCAAACCCCTCGAACGGTTTATATAGTTCCTCAACGACATCTTGATGCAGCCCGTCCTACGGACGCTACTACATCTACAACGCCAAGTCCAAGCTCGTCCCCAAGTCACCCAAGAAGACAGACGCGAGCAGGTAGTACTGCTCCCAACAGCGGTACTACCGCACCCCGGTACTACCGCTCAGCCTCAGCGGTACTACCGGCCATGACTGAAGCCCACGCCATCGCCTCTGGACGCCCTGGTATCGGCTTGCGGTACTACCGCCCCCAAGCGGTACTACCGGTTACCCAACCGGTACTACCGGACCTGGAGCTCGTCAACAACTGAAGCCCGGAGCTACCGCCCCTAAAGCCGCTACCACTACTTGGTACTCTGGGGACCGAGGACCGTACTTACTGTCAAGATTGAACTGGCCCGCCTACTCAACACAGCCTGACTGTAAATCTTATTATGTTGTTGCAACCCTAGTATTATGCCCAAACTACCCCTATGTAAGTTGATGGCCTATAAATAGAGCCCCCACCCCTCATGTATCCCTTAGGCATAGATGATAGAGTAAAGAAAACCCCCTTTGTGGAATCTCTAGTTTTGCCTCATCCCCTTCTACCAAAGGGGATTGACTATTGTCACCACCTCATTGGAGTTTGCATCGCGCCTCCCTCGTTGTACAAGACCTTGGCATCGGTGTCCCTTTGCTAAGACATCAAGACCCTCTCCAAGGTGTTCTTCCCTCTCCGTGTGGGATCGAGGGAGCATGTTGACCGATCTTTCCTTGCGAGGATTCTATCGGACCGATGGCCACCGGTGAGAGCAATCGGCCTTGTATCGTGTGTGTTTTGCATGTGTTCATCGTGTTCTTTGCGAGGTGTGCGTCCGCTTCCACTACCTTCTCCCTTTCCCCTCGCTTTCCCATCGATTTGACCACGAGATCCGTGAAGATCGGGCCACCCACGGGGTTACCCCATAACATCTGGTATCAGAGCCCAAGTTGCCACGAATTTCACCCTCGTTCTTCCCCATCAATTTTTTCTTTAAAAACCACAAAAATAGCCACAAATTCAAGTGGATCTTGTGTCAACCCATAACATCTGGTATCAGCAGCTTTTGGTTGCCACGGATTTCTCCTCGATTTGGTCTTTTCCCCATAAATTCGAAAATTCCACCAAAAATAGCCCCAATTCGTGCTTTGGTAGGTTTTGATCCGTGGATTACTTGCTAAACTTGTTGATCTACCTAACCCTGCGTTCCCATGGCCTAATTCCATAATTTACCCCTCCGATTTGGTGTTTTTCCTCAAGATTTTCTGTCCAAATCGCCCCAAAATCGCGAAATCGGGTCAAATCTGCATGTCCCAGGTATAACCGGTACTACCGGGCTGAAAAAGTGGTACTACCGCACTTTTCCGGTACTACCGGGGTCCAAAAAGCGGTACTACCGCCCGGACCTGAGAGGAATCAGCAGATTCCAGATTTCAACCTCTCACTGTTTTGAGCATAACTTTTGCATACGAACTCAGATTTTGGTGTTCTTTAGCTTGTTTTGAAGAGGAGAAAGAGCTCTACATAATCATCTTTGTGGTTCATGCTATCTACTCCATCCAATTCCATGAGCAAGGCAGAATCCACCAATAAAGGGTGAAGATTGGCGAGGAAAGGTATATACATTCCGCGACTTCTCCCCACTTGCTTTACTTTGTGAGCTATAGTATATTTACGATCAACAAACACCTATTGAGACTAGTTCCTCCTATGATTGCTTGGGCTATGCACATTTCATACCTTATAGAATTCCGAGCAAAAGTTGTGAGCACTATCTCATATAGTTATCTTTTATAGTTGTTGGCACAAGGAAAAGGCAAGTGAAAAAGAAAAAAAGAGAAAAAAAGAGAAAAAAGAAAAAAAGAAAAAAAAAGAAAGAAACAAGTGCCTCATAGAATAGGAAGCGCAAGCTCGATGAACATCAAATAGGTGGTACTTATTGTGCATATCTTGTAACCCACCAATTTTATTGCAATCGAACTAGCGTCTCTCCTTGCACTTGTGCGACACGAGCTTATAGTCTTCGCTAGGTAATCATTTGGTTCTTAGCTCACTTTCTCCGTCGCACAAGTCCCATTTATCCCACCGTGTGTGTTTCCTTGTATATATTCCTATCTTGTGGATTGACTTGTTTTGCTTTGTGATCATCGTGGTTCTTTACTTGCCATTACAATACCTTGATTTCGAATTGTTCTTGGACACACCACCTTCCATACCTATACACCATAAGCTTTTTGTGTGCGTGTGTGTTTTTTTAGTGGTTACTTGGTTTTGGTGTTCCGCGTGAACTTCACTTTGCTTGGTTTTGATTGCTCTCAAGTGTTGCCACTTGCATGATACTATCTTCCAAGGTAAAGTAAGGTTTGACGTTGCATCCCTAACCCCCCTACCACTTCCATATACACCACTTGGTCTTGTGTATCATGTCTAGGGACTCCGGAACCAAGGAATGCTATCTATGAAGAATCCATGATGAGCCACCAGAACTACGACTCCACAAGTATAGAGGACATGATGGAGCACTACACCGACAACGGCTCCACATGCTTTGAGGACCCGGAGCACTACACCTATGATGGCTCCACATGCATGGAAGACATGGAGCACGTCATCAACTATGGCTCCTCAAGCATGGAGGACTTGGAGCTATACATCGACAATGGCTACTCATGCATGGAGTACATGGAGCACTACACCGACAATGGCTCCACATGCTTGGGTGACATGGAGTACTACATCAACAACGACTCCCCAAGCATGAGCGACTTCAAGAACGACAACGACAAGCTCCTCAAGTCGCGTCGACCAAGACGGAGCCTCCACCTCGAGAGCACCAAGGTCCACCATCAAATGGACAACTTCAAGCGCGACATGGACAACGACTTCGCCAAAACCATGAGCATGATGGCCAAGACTAATGATGCTTTGCGCTCATTACAACGCCTCACCAAGAAGAGTGCCAAGGACAAGAAGCATCATCACGAGTGTCATGTGGATGACCAAGTGCGCCATCTACATCAACCTTTGGCAAGGCACGCCAATGACCTCCGTCGACACCATCAAAGGGCACCTTCCAATACTCGTGCCACCACCAAAATGGCACCAAGAGCAAGCTCCCCTCCACGTCATCAAGCTTCAACGCCACGACTTGATGTCCTAGATGACGCATGCAACCTCATGGATGAGGAGGACTAAAACCTCTACTTCGCCAAGTTGGACGAGTACGTCAAGAGGACTACACAAGCCAAGGTGCATGAGGGCAACGACAAGGTCGAGAATGGTGAGCATGGGACTTTCCCTTCACCAAAGGAAGCGCGAGGAGTTGAGAGAACCAAGACTACCCCCATATGCTTGAGTGATGATGTGGTACCAATCCTATGTGAGTATGAGAGCCACTTAGCCCACTTGAGTGAAAGCAAGAGTGATATGAGCGACTCCACCATATGTGGGATTGAGTGCTTCCACTTGGAGGGCATGAGTGATACACCGAGTGAGTTGAGAGTGGTAGTTGATAGGTCACATGAGACCATTTTGATTTCTAACAACTTACCCTCTACCTCTAGTGTGTTTTCTCATGATTTTCTAGGTTCCATGGATCAAGAAGCACCAAGCTTAGAGATGATGATGTCTCCAACCAAGAAGATGTACATGGTGGATGAAGATGATGCCATCCCCATACATGATGAAGAAGTCGCCCACATGGAGGCCAATTCTACCACAACACCCACTTCATATGAGAGGTATGAACAAGGTAAGAATACAGGTGTTGATGATGCCATGCTCCCACTAGTGGACATGATGAATTGTGATGATTGGCATGCTATGGATGATGTTTGTGATATCACATATGACTCATTGGTATTTCCATGTGATACTTTGCCTTTGCATAATGTTGAGCATGTGATTATTTGATTGTGATGATGTTGCCATAGACATGCCATGCTCTAAACGTTACGTTGATGACATCATTGCTTGCACTTTGTTGAACAATTGCTCTTTCCAATGTTTTGCTTGCAATGATGTCAACAATGGTACCCCTCGATCCATGCTTTGTCATGAGTGTTTTACAATCTCTCCTGTTGCTTGCAATAAGTTGAATAATTGCTCTTTCACTTTTTTGCTTGCAACAATAATTCTAATATGATTTATATTGAGATGGCCCCCATAACTTTCTCAAATTTTGGAGATTTTGGTAAATGCCATGATAAGCATGTTCACCACTTGCATACTCACTGTGCACCTATGTTACACTTGCTTAACACTAATGGTGATGTGCACAAGAAGAGATACGTCTGATGGATGATGTGTTTCTCTACCATGCACACATGTTCTTCCTTTTGTGTTTGATGTGTGTAGGTACCCGCATAATAATGTCAACCTCAGTTGAGCACGAGTTGACAAAAAGAGCTCTAGAGAGCATCCCCCAAGTGAGTTCAAGATCGAACCCTGCTCTGATACCTTTTGCATGCTTTGCATCTTTCATGTTGACAAATTGCTCTTTCCTATGGTTAGCTTGCAAGCATGTTAATGGTATTCTATCACCTTGTGACAATCATGTTTCTTTGCTATTGGATATTGATGCTTTGTGTGTTGCCACAAAAATGTTGAACAATTTCTCTATTTGATGTTTTGTGTGCAACCATAGTGCCATTTTGAGCATGTATTGTCATGAGAGCTTCCAAGTCTCTCGTTTTGTTGTTGAAACAAACATAAGGACCACTTGCTCTTTCATATGGTTTGTTTGCACACTTGTTGATTTTGCTTCCGCTTGTGATACTCATTTGTCCATGATTTTGGCTTTTGATGATATGGGTATGGCATCCAACATATTGAACAATTGTTCTTTCCAATGGTTGGTTTGCACACATAATGATGTTGTTTTGGATATCTTTCCTCATGTGTTTTTGCCGAATTCTCCTATCCTTGCATCAAAGATATTGACCAATATTTTAGCCCATTGCTTTGAGTGCCACACTAAGACATTATATGGAGTTTCTAAGTTCCCACATTTGGATGATGTTCAATTAACTTCCATGCACTTTGACCTTGCATACAGATTTCATTTACGATACTTGAGTTGTGCTAATAGTGTTGTGAACAAGAATGGACATGCCACAAATGACATGCTCCTCTATCACACACAAACATATGTTGCTTGGTCTTTGTTGTATGAAGGTACAATTGCTTCCGCGTCAACCTCTATGGACAAAGAGTTGACAAGACGAATCAAAGAGAGTTACCTATGGTTTCCCTTCAACAAGCAATCTCTACACTATAAGGTGACTTCCTTCTACTTGAGGACTCAAGCTATAATCTTCATGAATTGGCTACTCTTTGAGTGTTGCTTTGCTTTTGTAGGCTACATGGAAAGGGAAGGAACATTGAAGAGCTGCCACATCAAGCTTCTCGAGGATGACTACATGGCGAACCCTAGGATCAAGAATGTCTCTCGACCACCTCTACATGACGAGCGTCTAGAGTCTAGGACGACTCTTTTCGAAGGGGGGAGCTGATGCAGCCCGTCCTATGGATGCTACTACATCTACAACGCCAAGTCCAAGCTCGTCCCCAAGTCACCCAAGAAGACAGACGCGAGCATTACTCTAATAGCGGTACTACTGACCCCTCAAAGATTACCTCGGTGGTACTACTGCCATGATCAAGCCCACGCTTATCGCCATCTGGACGCCTGGTATCGCTTTGGTACTACCGCTTCTAAGCGGTACTACTGTTACCCAACCGTACTACGACCGAGCTCATCAACAATCGAAGCCCGGTCACTTCAAGCCGCTTCGTCCAAGATTACTGCACTCGAGGACTGATACTACCGGTCAAGACTGGGCCTGTGCGCCTCAACAGGTGGGCCACAGCTCATGTACCCCCTTATTATGTTGCAACCCTAGTATTATGCCCAAACTACCCCTATGTAAGTGGCTGGCCTATAAATAGAGCCCCCACCCCTCATGTATCCCTTAGGCATAGATGATAGACTAAAGAAAACCACCTTTGTGGAATCTCTAGTTTTGCCTCATCCCCTTCTACCAAAGGGGATTAACTATTGTCACCACCTCGTTGGAGTTTGTATCGTGCCTCCCTCGTTGTACAAGGCCTTGGCATTGGTGTCCCTTTGCCAAGACGTCAAGACCCTCTCCAAGGTATTCTTCCCTCTCCGTGTGGGATCGAGGGAGCACGTTGACCGATCTTTCCTTGCGAGGATTCTATCGGACCGGTGGCCACCGGTGAGAGCAATCGGCCTTGTATCATGTGTGTTTTGCGTGTGTTCATCGTGTTCTTCGCGAGGTGTGCGTCCGCTTCCGCTACCTTCTCCCTTTCCCCTCGCTTTCCCATCGATTTGACCATGAGATCTGTGAAGATCGGGCCACCCACGGGGTTACCCCATAACACCTCTCGATAAGCTGCCATGTGTTTAGTTTCTCTACAGTGGTCGGTTACTTGTTGGGCAACTAAATTTGAGTCTCCGTAGCACATGATTCAGCGAATGTCGATGTCTTTAGCAATTTGAAGTCCATGTAACAGTGCTTCATATTCGACAACGTTATTGGTCGCTGTGAAGTGAATCTGTAATACATAGAACAATTTGTATCCTTGGGGTGACTTGAGCACCACGCCATCCCCCGAACCCCTGCATGCTTTCGACCCATCAAAGTGGATGGTCCAATATTCTAACTCTAGGGTGTTAGCGTTTTCTACCGTCTCTATCCAATCAGTGACAAAGTCGGCAAGGATCTAGGATTTGATTAATGTTCATGGTTTATACTCAATGTCAAAAGCTTCTACCTCGATTCCCCACTTAGGAACGCGTCCTGTGGCATCGCTGTTGTTGATTATATCTCTCATGGGAGTTGTGCTATGGCGTCCATGGTAATCTCGTGCTCTTGAAAATAGTGTCGTAGCTTTCTGGTGACAAAAAGTACGCCATAAGCTAACTTTAGGTAATGTGGATACCGTTGTTTTGATTCTGTCAGGACCTCGCTGAGGTAGTAAGTCGGACACTGCACCAAGAGCTCCTGCTTTTCCTCCTTCCGTTCCACCACCATGACGACACTGACGACCCTGTTTGTCGCAACAATGTAAAGCAACATAGGTTACTATGGTTTCGGGGCTGCAAGAATAGGGGCGGAAGAGAGTACTTCTGTTAGGTTTGGAAGAGCAGCTTCAGCTTCGTCGGTCCAAACAAATTTTCCGGTTTTCTTTAAGAGCTTGTATAATGGTGCGGCTCTTTCACCGAGCCGGCTGACAAACTGACTCACTGCTACGATGCAACCAGTGAGCTGTTGTACATCCTTCAGGCGGGTCGGCCTAGATATGTTGTGTATAGCCTTTATTTTGTCATGGTTCACCTCTATCCCTCTTTGAGACATGATGAAACCTAACAATTTTCCAGCTAGTATTCCGAAGAAACACTTATTGGGTTAAGCATTATATTGTATTTTCATAGGTTCGCGAATGTTTCCTCCAAGTTGGAAATTAAAGTTTCCTTCTTTCGGGACATCATAGCTATGTCGTCCACATATGCATGTACATTGCATCGATTTGATCGTGGAGGCAACGCTTCATAGTGCATTGATATGTAGCTCTTGTGTTCTTGAGATTGAAAGGCATCATTACATAGCATATGGTTCCGAAGGGGGTGATGAACAAAATATTTAGTTTGTCTGACTCCTTCATGTGTATTTGGTGATAACCAGAATATGCATCGAGAAAACATAGGAGTTCCAAGCCTGCAGTTGAGTCGATAACTTGATCGCTTCTAGGCAGAGTGAACAGATCTTTGGGACAAGCCTTGTTCAAGGCTGTATAATCAATGCACATCCTTCAATTAGTGATGTCCTTTTTAGGAACCATTACAGGATTAGCCGACCACTCAGTGTGGATGACCTCTTCAATAAATCTAGCTAGTTCTAACCGGGCTACTTCTTTAGCTATAACTTTGCGCTTTTCATCGCTGAAACGTCATAAGGACTGTTGACGGGTCTAGTGTCATGATATACATTAAGAGAGTACTCGACGAGTTTCCTAGGTACTCCGGTCATGTCAGAAGGTTGCCATGCGAAGATATCTTTATTAGCTTTAAGGAACTCGACGAGTGCGCTTTCCTATGCGCGATCTAAGCCTACACCTATCTGCTCACCTTGGAGGGTCATCATCCTTTAGCGGTGTTGTCTTTGTATCTTCTGATGCCTTGAATTCTGGAGTCGGCTTTAGCACCCCTTCTTCGTAGTGGGCATCTCAGACATATTGTTGTTCTTCTTGATCTCCTGGTACTCCTCGGCGTGAAGTACAACTTCAACGAAGGTGGCAGCTCTGTCCTCGCACTCTTGTGCTTTCTTCGGGCATCCCCAGACTTTGATAACGCCTTTGGGACCTAGAAGTTTCATCATATTGTAGATGTAGCAGGGGCAAGCCATAAGTTGCCAGTAGGCTGGATGCCTGATACCTTCGATCCGGATTCACAGATGTAGTATAATAGCTTTTTCCCTAGAAGACCTAGGTTTAATAGAACCTTGGAAAGCAATGCTAAAAGGAAATAAAAGGACACATCTACAAGACTTGTTTGTTTGTTCTACCTTAGTTTACCAGACCAATCTACTTTACTTTATAATGGGTTGAATCAATGGATGGAGATAGGATAGGGTTGAAGATCCACTTGTTGATGCACATCATATGGGATAAAAGATAATAATAAGCATAGTCATGTGTAATGTTTCAATGGAGATAATATCTTGTGGGAAACACATCCTAATATACTAGAGCCCCCGTGGTGCAGCGGGCATAGAAATAGTCTTTTAATCCAACCGAGTGCACACCGAAGCAACGGGCTACACATGATTATTAAGTGTAAAACATAGATCAAAACTTTAAGTGGTGATATTGTTGTGATCCCGCATGGGTCACTAAGCGAAGACCGTACTACCCTTTTTGTCACTGGGGTTCCTATGGGATCGCCGCTAGCCAAGTATCTCACCTCAAGCCTTTATCAATCTATGGGATCATGGGTACCTACAAGTCTACAGATCGGGACAAGAGACAAAGAAACAAACGATACAAATCTCAATTGCAAACAAAATACAATACTCCCATGAATTATATGCACATAATCGCTATGAGGTTTCTCCCCAACTCACAGCCCGTGAGGACTACTCACTCATGACAAATAGATCGGAGATAGAAAACATCATAAAAATACTTAGATTGAAATCAAATATTCTTACAATGATCGCCAAATCAGAAGGAGATCTAAAGTACAAAGCAATGGCTATGGCTAGTGGATGGAATGGATGGTGGAAGTGATGAACAATGGTGTGGATCTCCTTTGGTGGTGTTGTGATGTAATCTGAGAATGGCGTCTCTCTGCCGGTGGCTGGAGCCTCAAAATATATAGGCGTCTTCACGAAAGTCGTAGAGTTTGACGAGATGAGGCTAATGCCACCTAGTATGGGTGGACGGTACGGGCGGGCCCAGCCCATACCAGTGGTCGTTAAGCGTGCTGACGCCCTGGGATGGCTTCCCAATTACTTGGCCATGTGGACTTCCTCAAAAACCTTCATTATGACTCCTGATTTTGCATTAAAAACCGTGTTTCCTGTATAACATAATTCAAAGAGAGGTTTTGCATATCTTTGAAATTATTAGTCATTAGTGGCAAGGATTGAGAGTTTCTTGTCAATTGCTTGACCAAAAACAATGTTTAAACACAGTGGAAGATGGCTACTTTTGGAGACATCAACTTCCCCAAAGCTCAAACCTTGATCGCCCTCGAGCAAGAAGAAACAAAAGAACTATAAGGAATTTAGCATTTAAAATTGAAATAATGAGAATACGAATATTCTTACGGTTGGTAGTCATATGTGCTCAACACTTCATTCAGTTGCGAGGCTTATCAAAGTTAGAGAGATGACAAGAATACTATACAAGCTTCGGTAAGTCAAGATAATCAAAGTAAAGTTTAATATAAGTATAAGTAACTAGAAGTGTAGCAATCAATCCAATTCCTCTAATTAACTCTTAGCTTTCCAAGGAACACTATGATGTTTTAAGTAACATAATTGAGTAAGAGAGTTTCATGTCCTAAGTAGTATAACAACGAAGTGTCTTATTTACACCCACATCAATAAATCAAATCTATCAAAAACACTTCTAATCCAATCATTGTTTTTCAAGAAAAACTCGTAAAGTAGTAATGAGACCATGCCAAGGACTTGTTATGTGGATCCTCATAAATATCTTTTTTATTCTTTCAAGGATCACTAAATGTTTCTTTTGCAAGTGTTCACACAACCTATGAGAGTACCGGTACTTTTGCCCATATATTGACACGTATGCCACTCATGTCATCAGCTCATAGCCGAAATCCGAGGTTATACCATAGATCATTCAAAAGCTAGCGGAGTTGTTGGCATCCCAAATGTGTGCATTAGAGACATAAAACAAAATTGTGTCACTTCCTTCTCTTTTTTTTGAGTTAGTACCGCGGTTTGATCCACCAGGTTAGATTTGGCATGCATCACAATTACCACTAGACTTTATTTCAATCAAACAACTCCTTTCATGAGTGTCGTCCAGACTATGAAAATATCTACGATGTTAAGTATCTTCCAGGGTATACTCCCAAGACAATCATTCATCAAACAAGTCGTAAATTTTAGACCTTTTCTTATTGAACTTGTTTGGCAATATTGATGCGGCCTGTCCTACGGACGCTCCTACATCTACACCACCGAGTCCCCCAAGTGGACCGATGACCCGTGCTCGAGCCAAGCTCCTCCAAGATAAGGTGAATTCGTTCCTCTCATCATGTGACTTTGACATACACCTGGATGGCTTGCTACTTCATACCACTACTCTATGCATCATCAGGTACGAACCCTCGCCGCGTCGACCCACAAGCCCTGAAGCTGCACCTGAGTTGAAGCTGACTGAACCGGAGTGTCCGCCAGGAACCAGCCGGAGTGTCCGGCGCGACTCGGCCGGAGTGTCCGGCCTGCCCAGCCCCAACCTGGCGTGGACATTCAGAAGGCCAGTTCGGACACTACCCGGAGTGTCCGACCACCCCGGAATGTCCGGCCGAACTCGACCGGAGTGTCCGACCTAAAGATGGGCCTGCGAGCCTAGTTGGGCCATGTGGCCCATGTACCCCTCTACTTCACCCAGAACTCTACTTTAATGCCTAAATTACCCCTAAACTTGTGGTTGGCCTATATATAGTCCCCCACCTCCATTGTAAACCCTAGGCATGATATTGGAATTAGTGGAAACCCCTTTGTGGATCTATCTAGTTCTTGCCTCATGCTCCTTGACCAAGGAGCACCAATATCACCAAACCTCGTTGAGTTTGCATCGTGCCTCCATGTTGTACAAGGCCTTGGCATCGGTGTCCCTTTGCCAAGACGTCAAGATCTCACCGAGTCTCCCATCTCGCTGTGCCGGTTCAAGAGAGAGTCCTCCACCCGACGCCGATGCTAGGGATTGCGCCGGACCGGTCATCACCGGCGTGAGCTATTGGTGTTTATCGTGGTTTTGCGTGTTCATCGCGTTCTTTGTGCGTGTGTTCATCGTGTTCACCCTTCCCTCCTTTCCCCGCACTCCACCCTTGATTTGAGTGGGATTCGTGAAAGATCGGGCCACCTAGAGGTTTGCCCTCAACATATTGGTATCAAGAGCTTCGTTTCTCATGAATTCCCCCACAAATTTTTCTTCTATCCACCAAAAAAATTCGAAAATCCCCCAAAAAAAGAGCCCCATATTTGCCTTTGGATCGATCTCTTGATTTGGAGTGTTATTTGTGGTTTTGATCTGACCAAACCTTGTCTTAGGAGTTGGTCCAGCTTTATCCTGCGTTTTCCCAGCCCGATTTGGCCAGTTTTTCGTGGATTTGAGGACTTAAGGTGAGGATCTCCGCTCAAGAACACGAGCAGGAAACCCGTGCCGGTGTGTCCAGACCGATTCGACCGGAGTGTCCGGCCCGACCGGAGTGTCCGACCGAACTCGGCCGGAGTGTCCGGCCTGACCGGAGTGTCCGGGTTTTATGCTTGATTTTGTGAGTTTTGCCTCATTTTTCGCATTGGCTAATTACCTTTGTTTGCTCGTGTCCCGTGTGTGTGTCAGCAACTAACAGCAAGCTTCCGCATCAACAACTCACGCTCTCATTGACACCACGGCCCACGAACATCATCCTGCACCACCGACACCAAGTTCATCATGAAAGAAGGTATAACTTGCGTCACCTAGTTAACCCCTATCTTCCTTTGTGTGTACCTATCCCATGAGAGTGGCTCATCTTGTGTTTGCTTGAGCATTGTGCATTTGTCCTTGGATAGTGAGAGTGCAAGAGCAATATCAAGTGTGACTAGGTAGCATCAAGGGAGAGCAAAAAAAAGAAAAAAAAAGAAAGAAAAAGATACAAAGCAAAAGAAAAAGAAAAATAGTCTCCCCTTGCAAAAGAGAGTCTCAAAGCTTGTAAGCAAGAGAGAAAGAAGAGCGCCCAACGCAAGTGCACAAATCCGTTGCTCATTTTTCTTCTTTGCAAACGAGCCACGGTCTCTCCTTGCATTGGCACGACAACAAGCTTAGTCTTTGTTAGGACATTTTGTTTGCTCATTTTCATAGTCGTGTCAATCCCAACTATCTCCACGTGTGTGTATATAGTCGTAGGTTCCCGTAACCCCCTTTTGAGTTGTTGACCTTCGCCTTTGACTTGAGTTTTGTTGGATTTTACCCACTTTTGACTATCCCTCTTCTTTTGGTTGGTTCTTTGGCTTTCCACAATCCTAACCTACCACCAACAAGCTTTTGAGAGTTAGTTCTTTCTTTAGTGTGAGTTTTCTTTGCAATTCCACTTTACACGCTTATAGCTCTCTCTTGTGGTTTCTAGTTTGGTGCAATCCCCAAGGTGAGGTACAAGGCTAACGCCACCATATTCCACTTCCATATACAATACTTGTGTGTCTTGCATGATGGATAGGCACGGTGAGTCGAGCCAACCACCTCCCCAAGAAGAAGATCAAGGACCGTACAGGACGCGTGCAAGTCACTTCATCATTCGACAAGAGTTCCGTGAACATTGCCAAGCCCTTGAGACGCGACAAGATGAACAATTTGGCGAGACGCAAGCCGAGTTCAAGAACATCGACAACCGCTTCGACAGCCTCGAACGACAAATGCACGCAATGCATCACAACTTCAGTTACCAAAATGAAGCGCTCCAACGCTCCGTTGCCGAAACAAATGACAATCTTCGACGCCTCATCGATGGTATGTCAAGACCATGTTCACGCGCATCAAGCTCTTCAAGTTCTTCGCGTCGTCATGCACCTATTCAACAAGATCTTCACCCAAGTGCTCCAAGACGCAATGATGCCCCCGTGGTTGAAGATGGAAGTTCTTCGAACTATGTACCTTCCCCACGGCACGCCGCAACGTCAAGCTATGATGGTGATTTCTCTTCAAGGCCAAGAGCAAGGCAAGAAGCACACCATCATCACACAAGGGCATAGTGCTCCAACAAGAGCAACCACAAGAGCAACCGCAAGTGCAACCACAAGTGCAACCGCAAGTCTACCACCATCGACCACGACACATACTTGACACAACAAGTGATGACTCCAATTTGGAGAATCAAGCTCGTCATCGACGTGAAGCTCTCCAAGATCCTCCTCGTCGTCAACACCGTCATGAACGTCAACAACGACACCATGGTCATCACGAGGCGCCTCCTCCACCACGCCAAAACTTGGAGCGCCAAGTGGTCCAAATTGAGCGACGCCCACCACGTCAAGAGGCTCATGACCATGTTCTTCGCCGTAAGGCCCATGTGCCTAACCAACGTCACCAACCAAGGAACGAGCCTCTCCTTCATCCTCAACCACGTTAGCAACCACCCCAAGAGCAAGAGCAAGAGCAAGCTCTTCCACAACAATATCAAGAGCAAGCTCCGCAACAAGGTCACGAGAACCAAGTTCCACCTGCTCAACCACAAGATCGTCAACAAGCTCGTCACAACGATCGCATGGAATATGAAGACGATCATCAACATGGCAACAATCTCTACCGTGACCGCAATGAGGAAGAAACATTTGGCAAGCTCAAGTTCACCATGCCCAAGTTCACCGGATCCAATGACCTCGAAGAATACCTCTCGTGGGCACTCAAGGGCGAGAAGATCTTCCGCATGCACAACTATAGCAATGAGAAGATGGTCGCCATGGCTTCGCTTGAGTTTGATGCTTACGCCAACCTTTGTGGGAACAAGTTCAAGTTGCTCGTGATGTAAGACAAGAGCCACCAATCACAACATGGCATGACATGGAGGCTCATATGAGATCCCGCTTTGTCCCCGCGCATTACATGCGTGACCTCTTCAACAACCTTCAAGCGATTCGTCAAGGGACAAAGACCGTTTAAGAATACTTCAAGGAAATGGAACTCAACTTGATTCGCGCCAACATTGATGAGCGCATGGAGCAAACAATGGCACGTTTCCTCATTGGCTTGAATCACCCAATTAAGCACATCGTCGAGTTCCAAACATACAACACCATGGTTGAGCTTGTGCACATCGCATCAAAGGCTGAACATCAAGTGCAAGAGGATATCAAGTACAACAAGACCAAGACGTACTTCACCTACAAGCAAGCCTCAACCGCTACACCAACAACTTTCAATGGAAGCTCCTCAAGTACCCCCAAGCCTTCCTTCAAGCCCACACTTCCTCAAGGAAAACTGCCCCCAAGTGGCAAACAAGCAAAGAGTGATACACCTTTCAATGGTGAATGCTACAAGTGTGGAGGTAAAGGACCCAAGTCGGCCGAATGTGGAAACAAGAAAGTCTTGTTCATCCATGACAATGGTGATGAAGAGTACTTGAGTGAAGATGAATTTGATGCCCGAGTCAAGGAAGCAATGGCAAGGAAACGAGTGGAAGATGACCAAGAACTTCTCATGTGTGAACATGACGCAAGTCCATCATTTGTCGTCACAAGGATCTTGACCACTCAAGCACAAGAGCATGAAGACCAACTCTCCAATATCTTCCAAACACGGGCCAACATCAATGGCAAATCTATCAAGGTGATCATTGACGGAGGGAGTTGCCACAACCTTGCTAGCACCGAGTTGTGTGAGAAGCTCAACCTCACCCTCCATACGCACAAGCACCCTTACCACGTGCAATGGCTAAGTGACCAAGGGGCCGTGAAGATCAAGCATACCGTATCAGTCTCCTTCGCCATTGGTCCTTACAAAGATACGGTGGAGTGTGATGTGGTTCCTATGACAGTTTGCCACATGCTTCTTGGTCGACCGTGGCGGTTTGACAAGGCTGCTCAACATGATGGTCGCACCAATGTATACACCTTCAAATGGCTCAACAAAACATGTGTTTTGCAACCGATGACTCCTAGCCAAATAATTGCGGATAATGCAAAGGGTTTAGCGAGGGCGCAAAGCACAACACCTACTTGTGAGAAGAGCAGTGAGAGAGAGAACCACTTCATAGTGAGTGAGAGCCACAAGCCAAACTCGAGTGGAAAAACTAAGAGTGTTCTCCTTGCCACCAAAAGTGAGATGAGAGATGTTCGGAACAACCCATCCATCTTGCACTATGTCCTCCTTTTCAAGGGACTAGCGCAAGGAACTAATGAATTAACCAATGTTCCTCCATCTTTGATGAATGTTTTGCAGGAATTCAAGGATGTGTTCCCCGAAGAGCTTCCACATGGACTACCTCCTCTTCGAGGCATCGAACATCGCATTGACCTCATCCCCGGTGCACCTCTTCCCAACCGTGCCGCTTACCGCACGAACCCAGAGGAGACAAATGAGATTGAACGTCAAATCAACCAACTCGTCTCCAAAGGTTTGATCCAAGTTAGCACTAGTCCAAGTGCCGTACCCGTGATACTTGTTCCAAAAACGGATGATACGTTACGGTTATGCATGGACTGCCGTCCAATCAATGCTATCACCGTGCGTTATCAACATCCCGTACCACGTCTCGATGGCATGCTTGATGAATTGTGTGGAGCCACTATTTTTTCGAAAATTGATCTTCGTAGTGGTTACCATCAAATACACATGGCTGACGGTGATGAGTGGAAACCCGCCTTCAAGACCAAACTTGGTCTCTATGAATGGTTGGTTATACCCTTTGGTTTATCTAATTCCCCATCCACCTTCATGCGTCTCATGAATCATATCTTGCGTTCTCTCATTGGAAAAAGTGTTGTTGTCTATTTCGATGATATTCTTGTTTATAGAAAATCACTTGAGGACCATATAACACATGTCAAGGAAGTCTTGCAAATCCTTCGACATGAAAAGCTTTATGCTAATCTTCCCAAGTGCACTTTTGCTAAAGACAAGTTGATTTTTCTTGGATTTGTCATTTCTTCGAAGGGAATTGAAGTTGATGTTTCCCACGTAAAGGACATACGAGATTGGCCCATCCCAACAAATGTGAGTGAACTCCGAAGTTTTCATGGGTTGGCCGGTTTCTATTGTCGCTTTGTGAAAGACTTTTCAACCATTGCTTATCCCCTTAATGAATTGACCAAAAAGAATGTCACCTTCGTGTGGGGCAAAGCACAACAAAAAGCTTTTGATGAACTTAAAAAGAGGCTCACCGAAGCACCTCTCCTTGCGTTACCGAATTTCACAAAAACTTTTGAGATAGAGTGTGATGCTAGTGGTATTGGCATTGGAGGAGTCCTTATGCAAAACAGACGTCCTATAGCCTACCATAGCGAGAAACTCGATGGTGCTCGCCTTAATTATCCAATTTATGACAAAGAGCTTTTTTGCCTTAGTTCGTGTCCTTCAAGTTTGGCAACACTACCTTTGGCCCAAGGAATTTATCATACACTATGACCACGAGTCGTTGAAATACCTCAAAGGCCAAGCCAACTTGAGTAAGAGACACGCTAAGTGGGTTGAGTTCATGGAGTCTTTTCCGTACATTGTCAAGTATAAGAAGGGCAAATATAATGTAGTTGCGGACGCATTGTCTCGCAAACATACAAGCCTTCTTATGAGACTTGAAATCAACATGTTGGGTCTTGAGGAAATAAAATCTTTGTATGCTTCCGACCCGTTCTTTGAACCAATTTTCGCAAAGTGCTCCATTGACAAAGGATTTGATGATTTCTATTTGCATAAGGGCTTTATTTTTAAACAAAACAAGCTTTGCATTCCGAAATCGTTGCTCCAACTTTTGCTTCTCCAAGAATCTCATGGTGGAGGCCTCATGGGTCACGTTGGCCATAACAAGACATTGGACATGCTCTCCACTCACTAATTTTGGCCCAAGATGAAGCGCGACGTGGAGCGCTACGTTCAACGATGCACGACATGTGTCCAAGCTAAGTCGCAAGCTAATCCCTATGGTCTTTATATGCCATTGCCTATTCCTCATACACCTTGGTCCGAAATTAGCATGGATTTCATGTTAGGATTGCCTAGATCTAAGCATGGTCATGATTCTATATTTGTTGTTGTGGATCGCTTTTCCAAAATGGCACACTTCATACCGTGCCATAAGACGGACGATGCTTCACATGTTGCAAATCTGTTTTTCAGGGAAATCGTCCGTCTTCACGGTGTGCCAAGAAAAATCGTCTCCGACCGCGACGTCAAATTCATGAGCTACTTATGGAAGACACTCATGGCCAAGCTCGGCGTCAGGCTCCTCTTTTCATCCGCGTTGCATCCTCAAACTGATGGTCAAACCGAAGTTGTCAACCGAAGCCTCGGAACTCTTCTACGTGTGCTGATCAAGAAAAACTTGAAGGATTGGGAAGAATGCATTCCTCACGCCGAGTTCGCCTACAACCGTGCTAAGCACTCAACAACCAAGATGAGTCCATTCATGATCGTCTATGGTTTCGAGCCCCTCACCGCGCTCAACATCCTACCACTACCTCTCCACGAGCGCACGAACATGGACGTCGAGAAGCACGCACAAGCTATGAAGATGCTTCATGAAGAAACAAGGGCTACTATCGAACAACAAGTCCTTCGCCAAGCTTCAAGGTTAAACAAGGACAAGAAGGAGATGATATTTGAAGAAGGTGATCTCGTGTGGATACACCTAAGCAAAGACCGCTTCCCCAAGGAACATGACTCCAAGCTCAAGCCAAGAGGAGATGGTCCCTTCAAGGTCCTCAAAAGAATCAACAACAACACCTACATCATCGACATACCGACCTCCAAGTACCTTGCAAGCAATACATTCAATGTCAAGGATCTCTCACCCTACCATGGAGATGTTCAAGATGACAACCATGAAGAGTCGAGGACGACTCTTTCCCAAGGGGGGGAGCTGATGCGGCCCGTCCTACGGGCGCTCCTACATCTACACCACTGAGTCCCCCAAGTGGACCGATGACCCGTGCCCGAGCCAAGCTCCTCCAAGATAAGGTGAATTCGCTCCTCTCATCATGTGACTTTGACATACACATGGATGGCTTGCTACTTCATACCACTACTCTATGCATCATCAGGTACGAACCCCCGCCGCGTCAACCCACGAGCCCTGAAGCTGCACCTGAGCTGAAGCTGACTGAACCAGAGTGTCCGCCAAGAACCAGCCAGAGTGTCCGGCGCGACTCGGCCAGAGTGTTCGGCCAGCCCTAGCCCCAACCTGGCATGGACATTCAGAAGGCCAGTTCGGACACTACCTGGAGTGTCCGACCACCCCGGAGTGTCCGGCCGAACTCGATCGGAGTGTCTGATCTGAAGATGGGCCTGCGAGCCTAGTTGGGCCCTGTGGCCCATGTACCCCTCTACTTCACCTAGAACTCTACTTTAATGCCTGAATTACCCCTGAACTTTTGGTTGGCCTATATATAGTCCCCCACCTCTATTGTAAACCCTAGGCATGATATTGGAATTAGTGGAAACCCCTTTGTGGATCTATCTAGTTCTTGCCTCATGCTCCTTGACCAAGGAGCACCAATATCACCAAACCTCGTTGGAGTTTGCATCGTGCCTCCGCGTTCTACAAGGCCTTAGCATCGGTGTCCCTTTGCCAAGACGTCAAGATCTCACTGAGTCTCCCATCTCACCGTGCCGGTTCGAGAGAGAGTCCTCTGCCTGATGCTGATCCTAGGGATTGCGTCGGACCGGTCACCGCCGGCGTGAGGTATTGGTGTTTATCGTGATTTTGCGTGTGTGTTCATCGCGTTCTTCATGCGTGTGTTCGTTGTGTTCATCCTTCCCTCCTTTCCCTGCATTCCACCCTCGATTTGAGTGGGATTCGTGAAAGATCGGGCCACCCTAGACGTTTGCCCTCAACAAATATTATTTCCAAAGCAAGACTCGGTTAACTAAAAGAACTAGAGCAAGATCTTCATCAATTAATCATCGTACTAATAAAAAGCTTTACTCTAATCATATTAAATTACTTCCCACTAGCATGGCATCTTAGCAAATTAACCAACCAAGATAAACAACTCAAACTTCATAAGTCGGAGACATAGGACATACCTCTCATAAGTGACTTCATGATCCTCTTGCTTATAGGGATGTGTTCATTCAAAACTCAAACACGATTATTCTCATAATTATATTAAAGCAAAGAGGCAAAGTGCGAATCCACATTTACGAAAAAGGAAGAAAGGAAAAATCTTTTTGTATTTTCGAGGATAGGGATTAAAGAATAGAAAAGAACTTGCGACCAAGCAAGGGTCTTTAGAAAAGAAAAGGAAAAGCAAACTAAAAATGAAAGTGAACTAAAAAGCAAAGAAAAAAAGAAAAGTGTTGGAACAAGCCAACACGAGTGTTTCAAAGCTCCCAAGGAGCTGGAGTACAACCTTGCTATTACACAAATAAGTTTGAGGGGAACACATCTCCAATCTCAGGCTTTTGCAAGCCCTTTTGTTGCTCATTTTGGTGGTGGTGGATAGTTTCCCTCGTTCCATTGGCTGCTCCAATCATGAAACTGGGTGGAGAGGCTTGCAGTAGCATCTCGAAGGTTGATGGAGAGGTTGTTCATATTTTGGATATTTCCTTCGAGTGCATAGATGTCTTCATAGGTGGTGTAGTAGTTTGGTGGCTGCTCATCTTGTTCGGGTCCTCCTTGGTCTACGTCTTCATCTTCTCCTCCTCCCATGGTTTTTTTTGTTGGGGTAGATTAGCTTCAACCTGCACATCAAAACACAAACGTCCATCCTTGATAGAGAATAAACGGTTAGGCAAAGGAGCTAGGATCAAGTGAACTGCTCCAGGTATATCGAAAAAGTATCTACCATGAGTTTTAGAAACCATACCACATGCTCTTAGAGTAGAGAGACCGATACGGTGACTTCCTGTCAATGGTTGGATGTTACCTAGGTTTATGCAAAGTGCGCATGCAAGAACGGTTACAACTCTTCCGCATATGGGTCCTCGAGATTGAAGAGCCTGATGCTTAAGGTAAAACACGAGAAGAGCGCCTAAATTTGGCATTACATTACAATTAATAGTAGCAGCTTTTGCGAGGATCAACATGTCCTCCTCATTAACTCTAGTAAACTCACCACGTGCCTGCAAAGTGTTAGCAATCGCATAGAATAAATAGAGAATAACAGGGTGATCAATTTTTTCCCTTGGGTGTCGTTCCATGGATTCTCATTAAATTAAAGTACTCCCAAGTTGCAGGATTTAAAACAAAGTAGTTGTGCGTACATCAGTAGTGTTGTTGGTAAACCCAAAGCATTGAGCCAATTAGCTGAGTGTTAAGGTGTACTCACAATTCATAAGGTGGAACTTGATACGATCAACTTCGGGCCTTTGTTCCTCGGTACAACCGTAAGGTTTCACTGTGTGTGTCAAGATGCTGAAGAATTCAAGCGTCAAGCGGCGATACATGGCAACATCCTGAAAGAAAAAATTATACAAACCAACATTGTTGCAAAGTAAATCGAAATCAACACGAATGCCAAGTTGGTTCAGGATATAAGGACACACCCACTTGGTGGACTTGATTTCTCAAAGCTTGAGACGATTGAAACGGTTCAGCTGAAACTCCTCGATGGACTCAATACCAAGTGACTCGGGGGGTCAATGTATCAACGGGTGGTGCGGAGGATTCCGTAGCCATCTCACCTATACGGCTCCTTGTGTTCATCTAAAAATAAAAATAAGATAAACTAAATAAAATTGCTAATAATTTTTTGGTCCAATAGAAACATAGAATAAGTGATTCTCTACAGTAATCACAAAAGAAACTCCTCTAAAATAACACTAAGCATGCTCAATATCAAGATTGAATCAAGAACAAGACCTAAATCTAGATTAACAATGATGAAAGATTGAGTGAAGCTTTTGTACAAATAAGTTGAGGATTAGAGGAGAATCATACCTTAGATCGAATGAGTGCGAGGAATCAAAGAAAGATTAAGTAAATTTGAAGATCCAATGGAGGTGGTTTTGAGTTTGGAGGAAGAAAAAGAGAAAGATTTGTTTATGGGAATTTTGGGTTACCTCCTCAGGCTGAATATGGCAGCCGTGATGCAAGTGGTCTGGGCGATACACCATTGACTGGTGGTGACCCCACTACCTGGTGGTGCACTTTCGATGCAGGCGTCTGTGATGCACGCGTCATTATCGGTTCTGTGTCTTCGCTTGAAATATGATGTTTGCTCGAGGGTATGGTACACGTGCACGGTACATGCACGTCCGGCTGTACCAGTATTCATTAAGAGCTGCCCTGTGGCAAAAATCATAATTTCTATCTTCTTGCGGTTTGATGTGGTACGGGCTCACGGTACGGTCACTTCTAGCCGTACCAGTGATCGTTAAGAGCACTATGAGCTGCAAAACTTAAAATTTTGATTAAAAGCTCCGTGTGCCTTTGCACATCTTATCAAAGGACAAAATAACAACAAATATACTATATAAAGAATCAGCAATACTTCTTAGGCCATGTGTTAGTAAAATAAAATATAGAGGATTACCTTATTTCTTCTCCTATCTCCAAAGGTATTCTTGAACACTCTTTATTAAAAACAACTAACACATAATTTTTTTATTCACATGGGTTACCGCCCATGAAGCGCTTCTAGTTAAGGTCAATTAGCTTTACCATGATGGCAATCGTTTAGGTTTAAGAAGTGGAATACCCACTCCAAAATAGTTGGCTTTTAAAGTAATTACACCATCATTATCATTAGGCTTGGCCTTCTTTTTCCTAGGGAAGTGGACTATAAAAGGATCTCTAGATGGTAGCCCTATTATCACATTCCCCTCATGTAAATAATCAAAGCTTTAATAGTTCTTAGGAATGGCCTACCTAGAATTATAGGTGCTAGGGGATCTTCAGGCATGTCCACAATAACAAGATCAATAAGAGCGGGACTACCTTTAATTTCAACAACTATATTTTCTTTAATCCCAACCACTTGTTTATAAGTTGAATTAGCTAGATGGAGTCTTAGTTCAGTAGTAACAAATGGCTCCAAGTTTAATTTGTCGAATAAGCTTTTGGAAATTGTTGAGATGCTCGCACCAAGATCACAAAGTGCGGATATCTCATTGACTCCCAACTTAATTTTAATAGTGGCCTCAAATATATCATCTAGCTTAGCTGGAAGCTTATCAGCTAGTCTTTTATACTCCATCTCTAACTCACGAACTTTAGATGCTACTTGTTGTATAAATTGTTGGTACATAGCATCATTACCTTGTTCTATACCTGGATTCTTCACGGTGATCATCTTCAATGGATCTTCCATGGTATATTCCGGTGTCGGTGCATTGCTATAATCCAGCTCTTCAGGTTTCTCTTCATTGGTTACCACCCTCGTCATTTTGAGGTCTTCTACCGGATTTGGCTCGGGTTTTCCAGCAAATTTTTCTAGTATGAGAGCTTGGTTCTTGGCTACCTTACCCAGCTGGGCCTCCACGGTCTTTGTTCTTTCCTGTAGAGCCTGCACATCATTTCTAATTGCAACGACCTAGTTAGATAATTTTTCTATACTACTTTCATGGTTCTTCGTAATTTTAATAAGCATATTATTTTGCTTAGTTTGAGCATGTATAAAGGTTCTAACATTTTGCTCAAATTAGATATTACCATAATTTGCTCCATTAGTGTTATCATAATTGTTATAAGGAGCTCCTGCAGGATTAGAATGATATTTTTGAACACTGGAAGCATAATTATTTTTCCATGCAGGATTAAAAGGAGTGCGAGCTATAAATTAACATCATTAACATCGGTAGCAATAGCATTAACTTGGGTATCTTCTTTACCCTTTACTATACTAAGCAACTCGTCTACCTTAGATGTAAGATCTTCATTATTTACGTCGGTAATTGAACTTACTCTCTTTGAGGTTCTTTCCACATGCCATTGGGCATGGTTGTTTTGCATATCATCAAGTACCTTCTTTGTAACACTCACTTGTTTTCCAGTGATTGTTCCTCCTACTGCAGTATCTAGCATAGACTTAGACATTGGGTTAAGACCATTATAAAACAAATGTAATATAATCCACTCTTCCATCCCATGACTAGGATAGTTCATTGCGGCTTCTTTCATACTTTCCCATGCAAGCGCTAGTGGCTCACAGTCTTCTTGTCTAAATCTTGTAACGTTGGATCTTAGCTGCATAGTTTTAGCTGCGGGAAAAGATTTAGTCATAAATAAGTTAGTACATTCCTCCCAAGATTTAATAGTGCCCTTTGGTAGAGCTAGCAACCAATCCTTAGCCTTTCCTCTAAGAGATAAAGGAAACAATCTTAATTTAACATCATATGGATCTACATCCTTAATACGCATCATGTCACAAATTTCAGTGAAAGTGTTTAAGTGCAAACCCGAATCTTCAGCGGATGAGCCCCCAAATTGGTTTTGTTGAAACAAACTTAAAAGGTTAGGATTTATTTCATATATTTCCGCATTAACTGCGGGCTAAGTGATAGGTGCACGAATAAAATCATTAGTGGGAGTAGCATACTCCCCTAATCTCTTTTGAGCCATGGCTCTTGTATTTTTGGTATTTTTTAAGTAATGAAACTGGCCAGGGGTAACCTCGGCAATGCCAATGGTTATGGACTTGGGGTTTCACGGAAAAGAGAATGCTGGGGATTTCGTCGGATGTCAGGAGAACAATGAAGACAAAGTCGCCTGAATATTGGGAAAACACTTTATTACAAGTTGACCTCTAGATTTCGGTACCCTCGCTTGGGCTTCTCCTGTCCTATATATAATAGGCCGGGTCTCAAAGCTGTATGCGGGTAGGTTTCATACACACGTGATTACAATACCAACATTGATACAGATCAACGTGATCCAAAAGGGTTTAGGCCTGATCTTTCACGACATTTGATAGAATTCAGCAAGATAGAAAGAGAACCCAATCTAAAATAGATCAGACCGATCTCTCTTCAATTCCCCATGTTGGAACTGATCAAAATCAACTCCCACGCATAGCACAACATCATACCTTGAAGATCAGCAAGCAAACATAACGATATGCGCCCCCAAACATTGGGCCTTTTCTGGTGTGTCTTTTAGCTCGAAAATAACAAGTCTAAATTACAATGACGACTGCCAGGAACCCTTTATAGGGTGACTCCAACGCTACTTGGGTGGGACAGGGCCCACGCCACAACTAAATCCCAAATGGTTGAATTAAAAGTGGTTTTGGACAGGCCCAAATACCATCACACAAAATAAAACTTAAACACTTCGGACTTAAATAAAACAGGAAATAAAAAGACTCAAGCGTCTCAAAACCTAAACCAAAGTAAACTCAACTTTCAATTGAGCTTGGCCACGCCTTTCCCAAAAATTTTCAGAACTGGAGGTGTTCTGAAATTGGGCTTCACCTCATCCATGGGAGGAATTGCAATGCAGAAAAGTCCAATCTTGAGGATAGAAGGAGGCGGCGAAATAATAGGAGCAGTAGCTATCCTCCCCTCATCATCCCCCCAACTTGAATGGAAACCGTCCTTGGTTTCACCTTAATGTGTTGGACTTTCTTCTTCTCAACAAGCACCTCCACTTTGATATCCTTGTCAAGCATAGGCTGCAGCACATGGCGCTTTCCTTCATGCCACAAGGAATAAACATTGGATCTTCCCTCATGAGTGGAGCGCTTATCAAATGGCCACGGTCGTTCTAGTAGCACATGACATGCTTCCATAGGCAACACATCACATACCACCGTGTCTTCATAATTACCTACCGAAAATTTCAGGCGCATCTTATGTGTTATCTTTAGCTTCCCTGAATTATACAACCACTCAACACAATGTGGCTGCGGGTGTTTCCATGTAGGTAATGAAAGAGAATCCACCAAGCTGTTGCTAACAATATTGGTGTAGCTGCCACCATCAATAATCCACTTGCAAGTGGTGTTCTTGACTATGCATTGAGTCTGAAAAATGTTCCAACGCTGTCCTTGTCCTTCTATGCGATCTTCTGGCACATGTTGCACCATCAAATTAGTGCAATTAGGAGCAGCATCCTCAGGATACACATCAATGTTGCCATGTTCCTCAGACTCATCACTAGATGGAGCAACAACCTTGTCATCGTCGCTAGCAGAAACATATCCATCTTGTGTGAGCAACACCCTTTTTTTATTAGGGAAATCACGCCTCATATGTCCTCGGCCTCCACAAGTAAAACACTCAATGTGCATCATTGACTCTGTACTAGAAGTAGCTTTCGACACTCCAGATTTTGGCACCTCAGTATGGGAAACATAATGGGAACATGTAGAAGGTGTCAGCTTAGCACTAGAACCATGCCATGAATTTGCAGGGGCTGCGGCTTGGCATCGTTTGAGCTGTTGATCCGCACGCTCAGCCTGGTGCACAAGATCCCGAAGATCATAGTAGGTAACCATCTCTACACGATCCTACACCTCAAGATTCAGCCCATTAAAGAACCGAGACATTGTGGCCTCCGGGTCCTCCCTTGTTTCTGTACGTATCATCAACAACTCCATCTCTTTATAATACTCATCCACGGATTTAGTACCTTGAGTGAGCTGCTGCAATTTATTGTGCATGTCTCTCTTATAATGTTCAGGAACAAAGCGACGTCGCATGAGTTCTGTCATTCCCCTCCACGACGTTGGGAGATTTGGCATATGCAAAATTTGGCTCCACCAAATCAGTACAAAACTGGAGAACTCGATAGTAGCAAGTTGAAGCTTCTTCTCCTTGGTATAATGGTGGGTTGCAAAAATATGACTCACGCGCATCTCCCACTTCAAATAATCCTCAGGACTGCCCGCGCCAGAGAATGGTGGTATGGAAATTTTAACACGTCCAAAACCATCATCCAGTGGAACACGTGCGGCATGACCAATACGATCTTGGTCAGTAGGCAAAACACGACCAAAAGCGGCTGCAGGACGAGCCTCAACGTGGCGTTGTTGTGGTTGGTATGCAGCATCGTCTTCGAGATCAGCATTGACGCCTCCATGTGTTGGTGCCACGGGAGGTCGAGCACGAGTGTCAAAATATCCATCTCTTGGTGGTGGCGCATCCCGTAATGGAGCAGCATGAGGGGGCTCAGCTCGCACAGGCGGATTAATGAGGGTATTCGTCAACGCATCGAGCCTAGAAGTGATGGCCTCCAATTTGATGTTCAACCTCTCCTCCAAAGCATCCATACAATCTTTGATGTACACACAGGTGTTGTCGAAACCAACACGAACATTGTCAGGGAGATCATCCGCATAGACCGGAAGAGCAATCTCCTTAGATTTTAGGGCTGTAGCAGCCACATCAGTAGAATTTTCAGCACTACCCATCTTTAGCAAAATACAGACTCAGAAAATTGCCAGCACACGCCTAGGTTCACACCCGTGGTAGGTTGACGCCTAGGTGCAGACCCGTCTGTGGTAATGCGACGCGCACGGTGCGAGCGAGCGATGGCCAGTCGATCACGATGGTCGTGCGGGCGTGGAGAGTTGGTACCACGCACTTGGGCCGGCCCGCTAAGGAAATTAGGCGAGCAGCTAGGCAATCCCACGAGCAGGAGCACGCAGAGCGAGCATGGCCGGTCTTGCGTGACCGCAGCAGCGTCTGTGGTTCAGCGCACCGAGAAGGATCCCACGATTCCTGGATGGAGCGAACAAAGCGATCGCAAAAATCACGCCTGGCTAGGCGCGCACAGAGCGATGGGTGTTCCTTTTTTATTACTCCGCCTTGGTGATCGGATCGGGACTGGAACAAGCCTTTTCTTCTTGTACTCTTCCTGGGATTTGATCGGAAACAACCTGGACTCCCTTCTATGGAAACAAGTGCAATTCCATGGGCACGATGGCCGACGCCTCCGGCATCAATTGACTCGGACGACAGCAGCCACCCAATGCCGCAATTAAAGATACTTGGAAGTGAGAGATCAATCTCCACGAACTAGTCTTTTGGTAGATCGCTAACGGCAGCAATACCCCTTAGCAGAACAACAAATAAATCTCACCAGTAAAATCGTCGTGCGAAACCCGACGAATCTGATACCAAGATGATACGGATCAACGTGATCCAAAAGTGTTTAGGCCCGATCTTTCACGGCGATCGATAGAATTCAGCAAGATAGAAAGATAACCCAATCTGAAATAGATCAGACCGATCTCTCTTCAATTCCCCATGTTGGAACTGATCAAAATCAACTCCCACGTATAGCACAACATAGACCTTGAAGACCAGCAAGCAAACATAACGATATGCGCCCCCAAACATTGGGCCTTTTCTGGTGTCTCTTTTAGCTTGAAAATAACAAGTCTAAATTACAATGACGGCTGCCAGGAACCCTTTATAGGGTGACTCCAACGCTACTTGGGTGGGACAGGCCCCACGCTACAACTAAAGCCCAAATGGCTGAATTAAAAGTGGTTTTGGACAGGCCCAAATACCGTCACACAAAATAAAACTTAAACACTTCGGACTTAAATAAAATAGGAAATAAAAAGACTAAACCGTCTCAAAACCTAAACCGAAGTAAACTCAACTTTCAATTGAGCTTGGCCACGCCTTGCCCAAAACATTTCAAAACTGGAGGTGTTCTGAAATTGGGCTTCACCTCATCCATGGGAGGAATTGCAATGCAGAAAAGTCCAATCTTGAGGATAGAAGGAGGCGGCGAAATAATAGGAGTAGTAGCTATCCCCCCTCATCAAACATAATGTCGGTTCATGGTTTCTTTCCTAATATAATAAAAAGTATCTGTCGGTTGCTTCCTTAGGCCGTTATATGGAATCTTTATGGGTTGTAGGCCTTTTACCCAATGTAGGGTAGCGAATAATGAGCATCCGAGTAAACATACCCATGTCAGTAGCCCCTCGAGACTATCTGAATCCACAGTTTTCAGGTTGAGTCTCAAAGTTTTCTTTTCTCCTTTCTCTCATTTTGTTTGATTTTATTTTTGTAGGGATTTTGGTACAACGAGTCTGATGCTTCCGATGGACCGGGAATCAGTTAATTGCTTCTGGGAAAAAACAAGGTTGACCTACATCAAACTCAAGTCCCCAGGCTTGAATCCAGAATTTGTCGCTGGCGTAATTCAGTTTGAGCCGCTGAGATCTTACCGAATGCTGAATTCCAGTTTTCTATTTTTTATCGAGTACCCAACGCGTCCGTCGGGATTTTTCATCGTATCGTTGATACGGATTTTTACTGGCAGAGCGCATTCTTGTGCGATTACTAGGCCACACAAGACGAATCCTGGGGTCTTACCTTCATGTTTCTGAACACGTCATTCGGATTTTTGTCGCGCCAGGTGCGATTCGAGAGTTTTATTTTACTTTCTGTATCCTGCTCCCGATAGGAGTATTTATCATCGAATGCTTCCGTTATTTTTCTTTATTAGGTGCACGCCAATGCTCCTGATAGGAGTATCCCCCGAGGCTATGTTTGGATATATGTATCAAAACATAGGCTCGGAAAAATGCTTCATCGTTTCTATAAATTATGTCGGGTGCACGACTAGTGCTCCCGATGGGAGTAGCTCCCGAGGCTACTGTCGTAATGTTATATATTTCGAGTGTAGTCTCAAATCTTCTCCTGGAGGAATTTACTTCGACTCCAATTGAGTTTCTTTGGGTCATACCTTGATAAAGCCGCAATTTTTGCTATAGTGCTTTTTTTGTGATGTCAGTGATGACGTATCTGATGCTGTTAGTTTTTAGAAAAACACGCCATGATGGGTCGTGTCGAACGTGGGCCCATGCGCAGTAATGATGACGCGTGATGGCATTTTCAGTGGAGATTCTTGACTGCACATCCCCTTGTTGCGCGAGAATCGAGGCGTCACGTGTTGTTCTCCATTTTTACCGCAGTCATAACTTCTTTTATTTTTTCCTTCGAGACCTTTGTAAACACATGTCATCATCGTGCGATCCTCTATCATTTCGATTTTGCATCGAACGGTTAGGTCCTTGCGTTGTTGCTCTTTATAAGGGAAGGGCATGCTTTTTACTGTTTCACCTAGCCTCTCTCTGCTCCTTCTTCCTCCTTGCGCTCTTGCCCCTTGCGAATTTTGATTTCCGTGCCCTTCTTTCCTTGTTTCGCCGCCATGGGCAAGAACAAAGCTGCTCGGACCTCCGCTGCCGCCGCAAAGGCCACCAGGAAAAGGACCATCGGGTGGGCTCCCACCAAGTGCACGACACGGGAGCTCCACGAGGCTCCTTCAAGCTCCCTAGTGACGAAGCTGCTCCCATCCCCGAGCCTTGCTGGAAGGTAATGTTCCTCTCCTTCTTCTTCCGTGCTCTTTCTCTCCCCATCCATGAATTCCTTCGGGGCCTTTTGTTTGTTTATGGCATGCAGCTTTATCAGTTCACGCCCAATCCATCCTCCATGTTGCTTGTTTTGTCACTCTTTGCGTGTGTTTCCTTGGGATTCATCCCCATTGGGACCTTTGGAAATACCTCTTCTATGTTCGTGGCAACGCCACTGACACCATTGTCCATGATGTTAGTGGCGCCATTTTTTTATCCGATCCGACGTTGATTACTTAGACTTCAAACTCAAGGATTCCGTCCGAGGTTGGAAGTCTAAGTGGTTTTATGTCAAGGACCAGCCACTCGAAGGCCAATCTTTTGGGTTAGCCCCCTTTGAACCTAAAAAAGTCTGTCGTAAACTCGACTCCTGGGATTAGCATCCTTCTGCTGAGGAAATGGCGGAAATCCAACCCTTTGTTGATCGTATTTCTGAGCTACGGCATGAGGTTGGCAAAGAATTGTCGGGTCTCCAAGTCATCTGTGTCCAGCCGCTTCAAGCCCAGTTGTCCGGTATGTGGGCGTATATCGGGAAGAAGGACCCGATGAGGATTTCCTCGGAGGACCTCACCCTTAAGCTGTATGAGAAGAGAGTTCGGAGCTTCACAACTTTGACGACGAAAAGCCCGGTTCCTTCGACTTGCCTTGTGGATCCCTATGGCAAGAAGAAACGGCTTCCCGAGGTACATTTCCTTTGCCTTTGTCTTTTTCTTGTCTTCTGTTTATAGATGCATTTTTCACTTCTTTCGCTTTCTGTAGGATTTTGATCACCTGAGCTCACTTCCCCCCTTCCTGGAAGTGGTGAGCCCCCTGTCCACCCCTCCGCATCCGACGATCTCCCTATGACTAGGACTGCCACGGATGAGGAGGGAGATATTTCTGCGTCTGAGTCTTCATCAAAGACGCAATCACCCCCTTCGGCTGGCTCCAGAGATTTTCGCGTGGAGCATGCTGACGAAAAGAGGAAGCACCCTTGTGATGTGGAAAGGGTCGAGGATTCGGATGACTCGACTGCTTCCAAGCCTTTTGGCACTTATCCGGTCGCAACTGCTCCTGCCTTATGAACTTGTTTCGTCTTGTGCATGACGTGTCTTCGTAAGTATTTGCTTTCTTTTTTCCTGTTTCACCGGGTGATTTTATTGCTGATGCTTACTCTTGGTCATGTTGTTTGTAGTGATGACGAAGATCTTCCCGCTTCTCTTCTTCCCACATCTGTGGGCTACTCCACAAGGAAAACTCCTCCGCCGTCGGCGGAGCCAAAGGAGAAAATCTTGTCTCCTGTGGAGAAAAACGTCCAGAAGGATGTCGCTGCTTCATCCAAGCCGACACCGCAAAAAAGGAGGAAAATGGCGAGTAAAGGGGTGGTGATATCTGAAGAACCCGTTGATCTGGACATGAAGGATGTAAGTCACTTTTGATGGCGGAATTTTCCTTCCCTGTATATTTAGTCTGCCTTTATATCCTTTTGCTGTGTTTTTCTCTTGCCCAGCCTTTGATGCGCGAGATGGTCGGTATGGCCGCTCGTTTTATAAGGATCCGCGATGATGCCAAAGAGCTGAAAGGTATGTGCTAATTGCTTTTTTAATCTCCATGTAAATATGTTCATCCTCATTTTTGTGTTTTGCTCCTACAGCCGCTGCCAAGCAATCCGGAATTATTCAGGATGAGGCGATAAAGCGTGCCGATGATCTGGAAAACAGGCTCCGAGCTGCCGAAGAGGCCAATCAGAAGGCGAAAGATGATGCCGAGGAAGTGGCCAGGCAGGTCGCTGCTCGAGATGTGAATCTGCGGCAGCGCCTAGAGGTCCTAAATAACTCGCTGACCCGTAAGTTTTTATCTGTGCGTGTATTTTTTGTTTTGTTTCTTTCTCTTGGTTGTCAACCTCTTCTTCTCCCTTTTTGTTTGTCAGAGCTAACTGGCTAGAACCTGATGCTGGATGATGATAAGAAGGTCGATCCTTTGTTGGATGCTATTAGCACTTTGGAGGCTAACAACGTTCGTGGGTGCAATCTTCTTGTCCGTTCATGCCGCGTCTTCAAGAAGATACATGCCGAAGTATTTCCAACCACGGATGTGCCGGAGGACCTAAATGATCTTGTCGCCGTTTTTGGTGCTGATCCCGGCCCCCTTGTTGGTTATAGTCTGACGCAATCAAGGAGTGTTGCCGAAACTTCGATGGCCCTGGCGATGGCGCATGGCGAGAAGGTCAACTGGGAGAAGGTTAGCTCCTCTGACCCGGTCACCTCCAGTGGCAAAGTAATTGACCTGAAGTCGCATATTAAGAAGGCCAGAAAATATTCTCGGCTGCTCCTGGGTCTGGTCTTGGGTCCAGGGAAACTGGCTGCCCCTTCCTCAGTTGCTCTTACTGCGACGGGAACTCCTTCTTTGTCTACTCCTGCTGCTGCTGTAGCTAGTGCTCCTTCTGCTAGTGCCACCTTGTCTTTGAAGGACGTAGCCTCATAGGCCCTATTTTGTAATCGTTTGCCGTATCTCCCGTTATTGTAATGGATTCTGAACTTGTCCAGCCTCCTTTTGCTTCTTTTTACAAGAAAGTAGCTTTTGAATATATGTGTGTGACCTTGCCTTTGTATGTTGAGTGTTTCATATACTTCTTTGTCTTGTCAGATCTTGAGTGATTCTTCGGCTCCTTCTGGTTCCATGCAACCATCGGATGTTGTTGCGCCCTCCGCTATAGCGGGTGCGATCAGTCATGTCGTCGTGCGTACGATGGACCCGCTGCTGTATGCTAAAAAGATACAGCAAGTGAAGAAACTTGAAGGGAAACTGCGGGTTGTTCAATCAATGGTGGATGTTTCTCAATCGAAAACATGTCAGGCCCTCAACCGCGAGGCTTTTTTCTTGGAAGAGATCTCCCGGGTGAGCGAAAAGCTCTTGTGTAAGCTGCCTTTTTTGTCTTGATAGAAATTAATTTCTCTCCAATGCGCAGGTATTCGATTGTGCGAGAGGGAGGAGAGCCAGCGTCTGCGTGACCGGATGCGTGCTCTTGTATCTGCCTCTCGAAGTTCTGAAACAGATTTTTGGACTGACCACCGTCGTGCCTACACTGTGGCGCTTTTGCAGGATCATATATCGAAGCTGGAGCAATTCGTCGAATGCTGCCGTAGATCTCTGGCTATTGTTTACAATACCAGGTTTCCTCGGGATCCTCAGCCACATACCTTGGCAGATTTAATTACGAAGTTTTGGCAAGGTGAAAGGATCCACCATTATGTGAAGCTTCAGCTTGTGGCGAGTGCCAAGCTTGCGCTCTCTTGGGTGCGTGCGCATCACCCGATACTGGATCTAGACGTCATATCTTTGGGTCTGCCTCTCCCTTTTGATGGCGACCTTGTTTACATGGCGCCTCACTATGCCGCCGCTCGAAGGCCCGCCATTAGGATTGTGCGTAGGTGCTTCGAAGCAGACGAGGAATTTTTTGTAAATTTTGAGATCTGACTGCCTGTTTGTGCAGCTTTATACTTTGTATAGAACTACTTTATACTTGTCAAAAAGTTCGTATGTTTTATACGAGATTTTGATTGTATGATGTATTCTCTTATGGGGGGATCTGGCGAACTGACGCGCCATAAAAGTTTTTGTCGCAGAATACCTTCTTTATTTATTCATATCAATGGGTGGGAGTACATTGTGGTGGCACGGTCGCCTAGCCATTGGCCTTTATTGAAAACAAGGTGTGTCTAAGTAGAAGTTTTCTAAAGGAACTTCGGCTTCCATCCATGGGTCTTCTTATGCGGGACCATTATTGGAGGCCGCATACGTTGCTTCTTGCGAGGTTGCTGCGTGCTTGCTCTTTCGATATTTTCTTCTTGCGGATGTGCCCTTCATGTGCCGACTCTTCATCCACCAATTTTAGCTGTCCAAGCTTCGCATCCATCTCGAAAGATTTTGAGATTTTGTGGAAATCTCGATCGCAGCTGTCTGCACGGCTGAAGCTTCCTTTGACTGCGATGACCCCGTTTGGGGCTGGCATTTTTAGCACTAAGTATGCATAGTGAGGTACTGCCATGAACCTAGCGAAAGCTGGTCGTCCCAGGATCACGTGGTATTGAGATGGCCAGTCCATGACTTCGAATTCCAGCTTTTCTGTCTGAAGTTGTTTTTTGACCCGAAAACTACGTCGAGGTGGATTTTGCCTAATGGAATTTTGGCTTTTCCTAGAACTATCCCGTGGAAGGTTGTGTCTGTTGGTGTTAGGTTTGTCATGGACTAGTTCATGGCCCGCAGAGTTTTGGCGTAAATCAGATTGATGCTGCTTCCTACATCTAGGAAAACCTTGCTCATGTCGAACCCGCTGATTTGTGCTTCCACTATTAGTGATGATTGGCCTGGCTGAGGGACCTGTAATGGATGGTCAGCTCTGCTGAATGTAATTTCTTGTTCTGACCAATGGAGATACTCTGGTGTAGGAGGTGGCTTTGTTACCACCAAATTTTCTTGCCTAGTGATCAACTTCTGTCTTCTATTAGAGGGTGGCCCCTTCTGGATCATTGACATTGCTCCCTTTGATCTAGGATATTCGTTGTCTTGGTATACCGTGTTTTGCGACTGTCCCGCTGGTGGAGGCCCCTGTGGTGGTGGTGGAGCACCAATGGCCAAAGTGCCAGGTGTAGGGTAGTAGTTTCTGTTTGTCGCTTCGGCTGCCTTTGCATTGCATAGTTCTTGCATCTTTAGGAATGTCCGGTAGTCTTTTAGGAGGTGATTTGATCGCCTTTTCCCTATTGAGTCGACATAGTAATGCATATTGCAGGGTCCTTCCAACATTTGTCCTGCTGACATTGGTGGGTCTCGGTTCGTCGGCTGGTATCGTTGCCGTAGCTGGCTTTCACCGATGTTGTCCCTACTGCCACGTTATACGCTGTTCTAGTCATCACTTCGTCGGCTGACCTATCCAGAAAATCCCACCGTGATGTAATTGGGTGTATGGTATCCATCATTGGTTCATCGTCTCTAGTCGTTTCTACGCCAGTCTCTGTCGTCGGGTGAACGAGCCCTTTTATTGTGTACTGCATCCTCTCCATCGGCCCAACGATTGGCTATTTCCATCAGCTATGAAATTGTTTTTGGCTTTGTTCGTCCTAGTTCTTCAATGAACTCCTGCCGACAGAGGCCATCATTGAAGGTGTCGATAGCTCTTTCGTCGGATATTGCTTCAGCCGAATTTTTGGTAATGTTCCAACGTTGGATGAAAGCTCGTATTGACTCTCCTGGCTTTTGCTTGCAGGCACACAATTTATCTAAAGACGCGAGTTGTTTGAATGTAGATTCAAGTTTCTGATGAATTTGTCTTCAAGGTCATTCCAACTGCTGATGGAATATTCTGGTAGTTGTTTCAGCCAGGAGCATGCCGCGCCAGTTAGGTGGAGCTACAGGCTTTGCATTGCCGTGGCTTTGGATCCTCCTTGTAATCTGATAGTCGCCAGATAATCTGTCAGCCAAGGTTCGGGTTCTTGGAGGCCGTCGTATTTTTGTCGATCATGGGGTAGCTTAAAATCTTTCAGCACTAGAGTTTTGCGAACCCGTCGGGTAAAGCAGCTGGCTCCGCATAATTCTTGTTCGTCCTCGCTTTCGCCATCACGGTACCCTCGGGTGCTGCGCTCTTCTCATGATTGATCAATCCTTCGCTGAGTGATGTCGTTCCTTGCGTTGTTGTGCGGTTCTTGTTCGCAAAAGTGGACCCGATGTGGCGACCGCGATCGTCGGGTGTGACCTCCTTGCTGAGGGCTATTGCGACAACGTGGGGACCGGTCATGTTGCCTCGTGATTTCTTTATCTGCTTGCGCAAGACTTTCTCCCACCAAGCCGAGATTTATCAAGGTGGATCGGTGGAGGGCTGCCGAGGATCGTCGGGTGCAGGTTGTGTTGCAATTAGGTATGTTTGTGCAGCCACAATAGCTGCCTGGGCTATTTTCACCTTGATATTTCCATCTTGGTCTACTGACATAAACGAGAGATCAAGGTCCCGAATTAATCTACTTCTCTCTTCTTCGGGTATACCTCGTAATCTAGACATTCCTCTTCTTGGCGATGCTCCTCCAGTTATGCTTCTTGATCCTCTGGTGGGGCTTAGCTGTACCTGCCGTAAACTAGATTCGTTGGCTACCTTTTTCCTTTCGTCGAGCTGCCTCTCCATCCTGAGGATTTCTCTCTTTTTGCAGTGTAGTAGGTACTGGTATGCCAATAGATCTTCGTGGGTGGCGTCTGTTGCCATCGGGACCGCACATGAGATTGCTACTCTTGCTTTTTCCCATGCACTGGCTGGTAGGTCAAGGGTTCGCCTTTCATCTTCACATGGTTGCTCATTTTCCTCATTTTCCCGGTTGACTGTTGGATTTGACCCGTTTCGTCGACTCCCTTCATTGTCATTACTTCCTGCATTATGGCTTGAAAGAATATTGTCGGGGTTCAAAATTGGGTTACCGTTGGAGTCTTGCTGGGTCGCGGCATCTCCGATGATCACGCAGACTTGGTGCTGAGTGTCGTACGGACCGGTAACATCGTCGTTTTCGCTGATGGAGACACTATCGGATGAACCAGTGAAGTCCACTAGTTTTTGCTCTGGATAGATTTCTGCCATCCGAATCCCAAAATCGATGCTTTCACTACTTTCTTCAGGTTCTGAATTGGCTGGGCTTGCTTCACGTTGTGTTTGGACGGTTGGTCTGATCCGAAGGAGAGATTGTCATAGAGACCATCAAGATCCCCCGGATTTGCGTCGGTTTGCCCTCTTTCCTCGTCTTCTTCGATCCGTGCTTCGACTTCTATGGAGTATCCGATAGAAAGTTCATGTACTTCTATTGACGTAGCTGTTTGGGTGGGCAGGTGTGGCATTGCTTTCGTCAAGTTGACGCTTGGTGGAGAGCGTTCTGCCGAATCCGTGTTTCTAGCGTTCAAGATTGCCACAGAGGGCGCCAATTGACGAGGGGTAACCTCGGCAATGCCCATGGTTATGGACTTGGGGTTTCACGAAAAAGAGAACGCTGGGGATTTCGTCGGATGTCAGGAGAATGATGAACACAAAGTCGCCTGAATATTGGGAAAACACTCTGTTACAAGTTGTCCTCTAGATTTCGGTACCCTCGCTTGGGCTTCTCACGTCCTATATATAATAGGCCGGGTCTCACAGCTATATGCGGATAGGTTTCATACACGCGTGATTACAATACCAACATAATGTCAGTTTGTGGTTTCTTTCCTAATATAATAAAAAGTCTCTGTCGGTTGCTTCCTTGGGTCGTTATCTGGAATCTTTATGGGATGTAGGCCTTTTACCCAATGTAGGGTAGCGAATAATGAGCATCCGAGTAATCATACCCATGTCAGAAACCGAATAAAAAGTAACTATTTTTTTGGGTTTTCAAATAGATAACAAGAAAGTAAACTAATAACAAGAATTAAACTACAAACTAATAATAAAACTAAAAACAAGGTCTCTAGTGACCTCACCAGGATAGCGAAATTGCTTCCCTGGCAACAGCGCCAGAAAAAGGGTTGATACCTTTGATCCGTATTCACGGATGTAGTATAATAGCTTTTTCCCTAGAAGACCTAGGTTTAATCGAATCTCGGAAAGCAATGCTAAAAGGAAATAAAAAGGACATGTCTACAAGACTTTGTTTGTTCGTTTTACCTTAGTTTACCGGACCAATCTACTTTACTTTATAATGGGTTGAATCAATGGATGGAGATTGGCCAGGGTTGAAGATCCACCTGTAGTTGCACATCATATGGGATAAAAGATAATAATAAGCATAGTCATGTGTAATGTTTGAAAGGAGATAATCTCTTGTGGGCAACACATACTAATATACTAGAGCCCCCGTGATGCAGCGGGCATAGCAATAGTCTTTTAATCCAACCAAGTGCACACCGAAGCAACAGGCTACAAACGATTATTAAGTGTAAAACACAGATCAAAGCTTTGAGTGGTGATGTTGTTGTGATCCCGAATGGGTCGCTAAGCGAAGACCGTACTACCATTTCTATCATGGGGTCCTATGAGCTTGCTGCTAGCCAAGTATCTCACCTTAAGCCTTTATCAATCTATGGGATCTTGGGTACCTGCAAGTCCACAGATCGAGACAAGAAACAAAGAAACAAAAGATACAAATCTCAATTGCAAACAAAATACAATACTCCCATGGATTAGATGCACATAATCACTACGAGGTTTATCCCCAACCCGCACCCTGTGAAGACTACTCACTCATAACAAATAGATCGAAGATAGAAAACATCATACAAATACTTAGATTGAAATCAAATATTATTACAATGGTCGCCAAATCACAAGGAGATCTAAAGTAAAAAGCAATGGCTATGGCTAGTGGATGGGATGGATGGTGGAAGTGATGAACACTGGATGGACAATGGTGTGGATCTCCTTTGGTGGTGTTGTGATGCAATCTGAGAATGGTGACTCTCTGGCCGGTGGCTGGAGCCTCAAAATATATAGGCGTCTTCATGAAAGTTGTAGGGTTTGATGAGACAAAGCCGTCGCCACCTGGTACGGGTGGACCGCGCCCTTACCAGTGGTTGTTAAGCTTGCATACGCCCTAGAACGCTTCTCCAATTACTTGGTCGTATGTACTTCCTCAAAATCCTTCATTATGGATCCTTATTTCACTTTAAAAGCCGTGATTTCCTGCACAACATAAATCAAAGAAGGGATTTGCATATCTTTGCAATTATTAGTCATTAGTGGCAAGAGTTGAGAGTTTCTTTGGCAATTGCTTGACCAAAAACAATGTTTAAATGCAGTGGAAGATGGCAAAAGTTAGAGCCATCACGCCACGCCTCGATAGTTGAGTTGATCCGGTTTCGGGAGTCACTTGGTGACAGCGAACGTCGTCTCGGATGTTCGTCGTGGTTGTGGGACTGTGGAGCCAGATCTCTACTTCTTCTGCCACCTCCTCCGCCCTGGTGTCCCCCTGGCTCCCATGGGAGCCGTTATGGTCATTGCCTGGTGGGGACGGAGGCTGATGGCCTACAAGTGCACAGGTTCGTCAAAGCATGTTTTCGTGAAAGTATTAATTCTAGTTTTTATATCGATCCTAATAATGAGCCTAGGTAAGTGTTTTTATGCGGCATTTTTGTCGCACTCAAGGTGTCACCTGTTGTAACACCCTCGAATCGTCCCTATGCAGGTTTCACCGTTTCCCGCCAAACCCGCATAGAAATGATTCAAAGATGCCCACCAGGCACTTGCGTGCGGGTGGAAAACAAAGTAATATCATTACATAATAGTCCATGATGGAACCCACAGAACATATATATACAACAAAAAACTCCATGATTCAAGACTATAGATATACAATACAAAGATCCAAATCACCTTGGAAACGATGCAACATCTGAGTATAGATAAGGTGCAAATGGGGCTAAGAGCCCTCAAGAATAACCAATGGCGTCCATAACCCTGCTCAGGCAAAGTCGGAAGGGTAACCCAGCTAACGACGTCGATCTCAAACCTGCTAAAACAAAAGGGGTGCCGACAAAGGGCAAAGGAAAAAGAGAGCGGTCAGTACTAAGGCCAGTACATGGCGAGTCTAGAATTCGGCGGCTCTCGCTTACATAGGTATGGTAGGATGAAGCGGTACCGAAGCATGCACTAAACAACCTATAGAGACTCAATTCAACTGCCGGCTATTAGAGAGAGGTAAGAAAGACCTGTGCAGGACCAACCTAATATTAACACCGGACATAGTCATCTTGATATTTCCCCCTAGAGACCAAACGAGGAAGTCAACCGACGAACTCACACAGTTGGCAATTTTATTAATCATTCCATTGTAGTTGCAACACTTACTAGTCAGATATAGATGGCATAAGACGTTCCAATATCACAAGATGTTGGCACTTTTAATTAACCATTTCATTTTAGTTACAATAATTACTAGTCAGATGTCGATAGCATGAGACATCCTAGTTCCATTAATTGTTGGCACTTTTATTATCCATTCCATTGTAGTGGAGCTGATTACTAGTCATGCCAAAGTCAAATTTATAGCACTACTTTAGTTATGGTTGTGATGAGGACATCCCTACAGTTACACCTACCCCAATTGATAATGAAGATGTTCCAATTGCAAAGAAGGATCAATCCAATGAGATAAGGATTGGACCAATCACAAGAGCTCGTGCTAAACTACTAGAACAACAGGTGAACTTGTTTCTTAATGAACCTGGTGTTTTAATCAATGAGAATTTTATACAACCTAAGTCTTTAAACTATTGCATGATCAGGTACTTAGGAGAAGAAGGCGTAGCAAGGAGTGAGGAGCAAATGGAACAAGGCGTGTTGATCAATGAAGAATGCGCGAGGGAGGAGAGGGAGGAAGCGCAAGGAGATGTCCAAGACAAGGATCAACAAGAGGAGGGAGTTCTGCGGGCGAAGAAAAAGCTCGTTCTGCCATGGCAGTGCCAGCAGAAAACCGACTAGGACTCTGCCACGGCAGAGCCAGTCTTGGCCGAGCCACTTGTGGCCGGTTTGTATCCAGGTTGGGTGGAACCAACTTGGGTTCCACCATAGGCCGCCGCCCTTGGACCCATAAATAGATGGGGGCGCCGTAGATTAGGGTTTTAGACCACGTTAAAATATTTTGGAGTTGTTTCTTTCATAGAACCTCTGGAATTACCCTGTGTTCGAATTCTACAACTATAATTGAGTGTGATCTGTTGTTCCATTGGGAATTAGTAGATTGCATACTACCGTTCGTGGTCACGGCTGCGTGCGCAAGAGTGTGGTGTTGTGAATATCCTACAAGGTTCGAGATCTGTTACATTGGCATCAGGGATCGAGCGGGAGAGATCATAGCTACGCACTAGTTATCTATCATTCACCATATCATCGACAAGAGCTTGCTGAGAAGATCGGGCCACCCCATATCATCTTGGTATCAAATTTCCTCGTTGCCTCGGTAAGCAATCCACAATCCATCCATAGATTAGAGAGTGTTTTTCGTCCTATACAGAAAAACACCCACAAAAAGAGTTGCCATAGACTAGATTACATCGTAGACGAGTAATAGTTACTGGTCGTGTTCATCCTTTAGTTTAGATCTAGATCTGTTCTTTGTAGATCTGTTTTTTCTAGTCGTTTTCTAGTCAATTTCCACCATTGTTTCCGCCACCACAAGGTCAGATCCGATCTAATCTAAGAGTCCTAGTCTACTACTCTTGGCCGAGTCAGAATTTTAAAAAAATTCTACCGACTCTCCCGCGGCACAGAAACAACCTATTTTCCTGCCGCGGAGTCCTGTTCTGGCACGACTCGGATTCGCTGTCGCGACACGTTTTTGACGTGTTTTTCTGCCGCGGCAGGATTTTCTGCCACGACACGATTTCGCCCTGTTTTTTCTGACATGGCAGGAACTTCTACAATGTGTGAATTTTGCACTTTTCCTTAACTTTAGCCACAGCCAATCTACTACATAGGTGTAGGAACTTGCCCATTGAGACTAGTTTCCGCTCCTACAGGCTGCTCTTAGGATTTTGGTGCTGTACTTTGTAATTGGCCGTGTGTGATCTATAAAATCAAAAAAAGAGAAAAAGCAAGATAGCAAAAGAAAAAGTATAAAAAAGAGAGTTATACAAAAGAAAAATTGTGGAAAAAAGAGAATTTGAGCAAGAGGCCTAGTGATATCTTTGTGCACCGGTAGATTGAGCAATCTTGTGCCTGTTTACTTTGAGCTTTGCTAGTGTCTCTCTAGCGTAGTGCAACACCCTTCATAGTTTCATTGCCATGTTTATCTCCACGTGTGTGTTTTCTTGGTTTTTGTACGATCAGCACTAGGACTTGTTTGCGGTGTAGATAGGATACCATACCTAGAGCTCCACCATAAATAACCTGTGTGCCCTGCGATCGTTCTCTATAACTTTGATATTCACTTCATCACATCAGTGCATAAGTCTTTGATTCCGTTTGGTAAAGCATCTCTATTCACTTTGGAACGGTAAGATCTCCTTTCTTGTCAGTTGTGAGTGAGTTGTGAGAGTTTTCCACCAAACATATTTTGATTTTTGCACTAACCTACTAATCATGTCTTCTAGTGATGATGATGTTGTGTTACAAAAAATAAGGATGAGGAGCTTGTTAATTGGCGTGAATATGAGGCTTTGAAGTCCCACTTGACACGTGTGTTTACTAGCATGACATATGCCATTGACAAGAATCTCCAGGATATGAATATGAGATTGGATCAGCATGTTGGAACGGTTGATACTATCCAAACACAAGTGGCTACGCTCAATGTCAATGTCACCACTTTGCAGCGTTCCATTGAGGGTTTGACATCCGCCTTACATAAAAGGGAAGATCCTCAACATGATGATGCCTTTGATGATTTCGATGAGGGTAGCGCTGTGGATGCTGCTCCACATGTTGGCAGGGGACATGCTATTCCCCCTGTACATGCACCCGCTCATGGCCGTGGGCGTGCTCAACGTGTTCACAACCAAGCTGCAGATGATGGTTTGGGCAAGCCAAAGTTCTCGATTCCCAAGTTTGATGGTTCCATTGATCCTAAAGATTACCTCACGTGGGAGTTGAAGATTGAGAAACTCTGGCGCTTATTTGACTATCCAGAAGATAAGAAGGTCAAGCTTGCAACAGCTGAATTTGATGGTTATGCTTTGCGTTGGTGGGATGCTCATGTGCAACATAGGAGGAAGGATAATGAACTTCCTGTGATGGATTGGCGCGAGATGAAGTAAATCATGAAGGCTCGTTTCGTTCCAACCAACTACTTGCGATCAGTTTTTGATAAATTGACGCAATTGAAGCAAGGTACCATAATAGTAGATGAGTACTACATGGAGATGGAGCTACTTATGCAGCGTGCTAGAGTTCGTGAGTCCATTGAGATGACCATGCAGCGATTCCTAAACAATCTGAAGTTGTCAATCAAGAGCATAGTTCGTCATCACAAGTATGAGACCATGAATGAGCTATTACACCATGCTAGAGAGGCCGAATCCCAGTTGGCAGAAGAGGCGAAGTCACGCGCTCGTTTTCCATCCTCCAGCAGATTTTCGGCCAGATCTACTCCTCCTACAGTCGCGCCACCAGCTGCTGCTCCGTTTACACCATCGACCAAACCAGCAAGTACGCCTTCGTTTGGTGGTTCTAATGCAAGGAAACCCGCTGCTCCTGCTGCTAGCTCGGGTTCTAACATGTCTACGACACGTACGCGTGATGTGGTGTGCCATACCTGTGGAGGTAGAGGACCCTACAAGAAAGATTGTCCAAACAGCAAAGTTATGTTTGTTAACGAACAAGGAGAAGTAGAGAGTGGAGATGAAGCTTCCGACTCTGATATTGAGGACGGCGAGGATGGTGCTGATGCATATGCTGAGCGTGCACCAACTATTGTCGTATCTTCACGTGTACTTAGTGTGCAACCGGTTGAGGAATCCCAGCGTTGCAACTTGTTCCAAACAAAAGCGCTAGTTGGACCTAACAAAGCTTGCAAGGTCATTATTGATAGAGGTAGCTACAGAAATCTTGCAAGTAAGAAACTATGTGCCAAACTGAATTTTACATACTTACCTCATCCCAAGCCATACTACATACAATGGTTGAGCAACAATGGTGAGATGAAGGTAAATCATATGGTACGTGTGAATTTTCAAATAGGGCCATACAAAGATTCTATTGATTTTGATGTGGTTCCTATGACTGTTTGTCACCTAATTTTGGGTCGGCCTTGGCTCTATGATCGCCATGTGCAACACAATGGCCGAGCCAATACATATCACTTGGAATTCAAAGGGAAGAAGATTACTATGCAGCCAATGACACCACAAGAAATTGTGAATGATTCTTGCCAGAAGATAGAGGTGAACTTGAAGGAAGATACTACCACTCGGCGAGACTGTGTGACCGCTGTTCTTGATGTAATTGAGCCTAAATTGAGTGATATAACAAAAAGTGAGAGAGTTCCTAGGTTATTGATACTAGCCACCAAGGAGGATATGAGCGAGTTTCGTGAGGATCCTACAGCCATGCCACTTGTGCTCATGTATAAGGGCGAGGTATTGGTTTCTAACGACATGACCCCTATTTCTCTTGGTGTCTCTTCTGTTTTGCAGGAATTTGGGGATGTGTTTCTAGAAGATGTACCCGCAGGTTTACCTCCATCGCGTGGTATAGAACATCAAGTGGATCTGATTCCTGGCGCCACACTTCCCAACCGTGCACCTTACAGGACTAATCCCGAAGAAACTAAGGAAATTCAGAAGCAAGTACAAGCATTACTGGATAAAGGGTACATTCGTGTCTCTCTTAGCCCTTGTGTTGTTCCTGTTATTTTAGTTCCTAAGAAAGATGGTACATGGCGCATGTGTGTTGATTGTAGAGCGATTAATAACATCACTCTTCGATATCGTCATCCTATTCCACGCTTAGAAGATATGCTAGATGAATTGAGTGGTGCTGCTATTTTCTCTAAAATTGACTTGCGTAGTGGTTATCATCCAATTAGGATAAAAGAAGGGGACGAGTGGAAAACTACTTTCAAAACTAAATTCGGTTTGTATGAGTGGTTAGTCATGCCGTTTGGTCTTACTAATGCACCTAGTACCTTCATGCGTTTGATGAATCATGTTTTGAGAGAGTTTATTGGTCTTTTTGTGGTTGTTTACTTTGATGATATACTCATATACAGCCACACCGAATCTGAACATTGCACTCATATTAAACAAGTTTTGCAAGTGTTACGTGATAATAAACTGTATGCTAATCTTGAGAAGTGTACATTTGCAAAAGATAAGGTCATATTCCTAGGATTTGTTGTTTCTAAGCATGGACTAGACGTAGATCAATCTAAAATTGAATCAATTCAGAATTGGCCTACTCCAATGAATGTAAGTCAAGTGCGTAGTTTCCACGGTCTAGCTGGTTTCTATATTGTGAAAGATTTTAGCACCATTGCTGCACCATTAAATGATTTGACAAAGAAAGGTGTTCCTTTTGTTTGGGGCACGGCCCAAGACATTGCTTTTGATACATTGAAACATTTGCTTACTTCTGCACCATTACTTGCATTACCTGATTTTTGAAGCAATTTGAAGTTGAATGTGATGCTAGTGGTATAGGCATAGGTGGCGTTTTGAGGCAAGAGGGTCGGCCTATAGCTTATTATTCTGAGAAATTGACTGGTGCTCGTTTGAATTATTCAATCTACGATAAAGAATTGTATGCACTTGTTAGAGTACTTGAGGTTTGGCAACATTATTTGTGGCCAAAGGAATTCATCATACATTCTGATCATGAAGCATTGAAATAATTGAAAGCTCAATCAAACTTGCATAGAAGATTAGCTAAATGGGCTGAGTTCATTGAGTCTTTTCCTTACATCATTAATTATAAGAAGGGAAAAGAGAATGTTGTTGCTGATGCTCTATCTAGGAAGAACATGCTATTAACCAATCTTGATGTTAAAATTCCTGGATTAGAAGCTATTTGTGCACTTTATGCAACTGACCATGATTTTGCTGAACCATATCGTTTGTGTGCTCTTAGAAACGCATGGGATAAGTATCATATACATGATGGATATTTGTTTCGAGCTAACAAACTATGTATTCCAGAATTGTCGTTGTGTTTGTTCTTAGTGCAGGAATCACATGCTGGTGGTTTGATGGGTCACTTTGGGCGTGAGAAGACGTTGCTCATGCTTGATGATCACTTTTATTGGCCCAAGATGAGGCGTGATGTGTACAGATTTGTGAGCCGATGCATTACTTGCCACAAGTCGAAATCCAAGCTGAAGCCTCACGGTTTGTATACACCTCTCTCTGCACCTACTACTCCATGGGAAGACATTAGTATGGATTTTGTGCTAGGTATACCTAAAACTCAGAGAGGTCATGATTCTATATTTGTGGTAGTGGATAGGTTCTCTAAAATGGCTCATTTTATTGCCTGCCACAAAAGCGACGATGCGTCGCATGTTGCTAACCTGTTTTTCAGGGACATCGTGAGATTACTTGGAGTACCTAAGACGATTGTTTTTGACCGGGATGTGAAGTTCATGAGATACTTTTGGAAGACCTTATGGGGGAAGCTAGGAACGAAGCTGTTGTTCAGTACTATATGTCATCCCCAAACAGATGGTCAAACGGAGGTGGTGAATAGAACATTGTCACATCTGCTAAGGACCATGATTAAAAGAATCTACAGGAGTGGGAAGAGTGTTTGCCACATGTTGAGTTTTCTTACAACAGGGCTGTGCATTCAACTACTCAGCTTTGTCCTTTTGAGGTGGTGTATGGTTTCAAGCCATTGACGCCACTTGATATGTTACCTCTGCCATTACATGAGAGAGTTGATATGGAGGCATCAAAACGTGCTGATTACGTGAAGAAGATACATGAGAAGACTAGAGAGGCTATTGAGAAGAAAGGCAAGAACATTGCTGCTGCAAGGAATCAAGCAAGAAAAGATGTGTTGTTCGAGCCTGGAGATATGGTTTGGGTGCATCTGCGCAAGGACAGATTTCCACAACTGCGCAAGTCAAAATTGAAGCCACGTGGTGCTGGTCCTTGCAAGGTGCTAACCAAAATTAATGATAATGCCTACTCAGTTGATACACCTATTGAGGAGTTTGGTGGCGCTAGCAACAGCTTCAACGTTGTTGATTTGTCACCATATGCTGGAGAAGACCTTGGAGCGTCGAGGTCGACGCCTTTTGAAGGGGGGAGATGATGAGGACATCCCTACAATTACACCTACCCCAATTGATAATGAAGAGGTTCCAATTGCAAAGAAGGATCAATCCAATGAGATAAGGATTGGACCAATCACAAGAGCTCATGCTAAACTACTAGAACAATAGGTGAACTTGTTTCTTAATGAACCTGGTGTTTTAATCAATGAGAATTTTATACTACCTAAGTCTTTGAACTATTGCATGATCAGGTACTTAGGAGAAGAAGGCGTAGCAAGGAGCGAGGAGCAAATGGAACAAGGCGTGTTGATCAATGAAGAATGCGCGAGGGAGGAGAGGGAGGAAGCGCAAGGAGCTGTCCAAGACAAAGATCAACAAGAGGAGGGAGTTCTCTGCCGCATCAGAGAAAAGCCTCGTTTCTCGCCACAGCGCTGCACGGCAGAAAACCGACTAGGACTCTGCCACGGTAGAGCCAGTCTTGGCCGAGCCACTTGTGGCCGGTTTGTATCCAGGTTGGGTGGAACCAACTCGGGTTCCACCATAGGCCGCCGCCCCTTGGACCCATAAATAGATGGGGGCACCGTAGATTAGGGTTTTAGACCACGTTAAAATATTTTGGAGTTGTTTCTTTTAGAGAACCTCTGGAATTACACTATGTTCGAATTCTACAACTATAATTGAGTGTGATCTGTTGTTCCATTGGGAATTAGTAGATTGCATACTACCGTTCGTGGTCACGGCTGTGTGCGCAAGAGTGTGGTGTTGTGAATATCCTACAAGGTTCGAGATCTGTTGCACTGGCATTAGGGATCGAGCGGGAGAGATCATAGCTATGCACTAGTTATCTATCATCCACCATATCATCGACAAAAGCTTGCTGAGAAGATCGGGCCACCCCATATCAGGTTGTCTATGATCGAGATACTATGCTCCAAGTCATCCATAACCGTGGATACGGCTTTCAGAAAGATTTACACTCCAGGGGTGCACAAATAGCAACACATGCACGATCAACCTCGGAAAAACCAAATAAAACCCAACGAGGCATCACGACAAAGCAATCGCAAGATTCACAAAATATTTCAGGGGGCACCCCAATAAGCTACCCGCAACGAAGTTGGCCGGCTCCAAGATGGACCCAGGGATTGCGACAACGGCTGTAAAGGACTGGGAACCCGAAAGTGTGACTAGGCTTGTCGACACCGCAAAAACATTCTGCATTCCTAAACTGTATAGGCGCTCCACCCGTAATCGTAGATAAAGCAGTAAAGCATGGCATAAATACAGGATAGTAATAAAGCCCCAATATAGTTGTGGCCCCAAGAAATAATGATAGGGGGTGGCCCGATCTTCTCAGCAAGCACTTGTCGATGATAATGGTGAATGATAGATAACTAGCATGTAGCTATGAACTCTCCCGCTTGAACCCTGATGCCAATGCAACAGCCCTCGAACCTTGTAGGATATTCACAACACCACGCTCTTGCGCATGTAGCCGTCGACCACGAACGGTAGTTTGCAATCTACTAATTACCAGTGGAACAACAGATCACACTCAATTATAGTTGGTAAAATCGATCATAGGGTAATTCTAGAGGTTCTATGAAAGAAACAACTCCAAAATATTTTAACGTGGTCTAAACCTAACTTGTGTGGTGCCCCATCTATTTAAGAGGTTTGGGGGGCGGCCTAAGCATGGGACGACTTGGTCCCACCTAACTAGGATATGCAAACCCAAAGTTGGGTTCGCTCGTGGTCTGTCGTGGCAGAGTTTGGGCTGTTCTGCGCGCCTGCCGTGGCAGAAAAGGACTCTATTTTTGTGCCACGGCAGCCTACCGTGGCAGGAAAACGCGTCGTTTCTCTGCCGCGGTAGAGATCCAGCCATGTGTTGATTTTCTTCTTGGTAGCTCCTTGCGCTTCCTCCCTCTCCTTCCTCGCGCATTCTTCATTGATCAACACACCTTGCTCCATATGCTTCAGCTTCTCGCTCCGTGCTACGCCTTCTTCTCCCATGTACCTGATCATACAATAGCACAAAGACTTAGGCAGTATAAAGTTCTTATAAATGAAAATATCATGTTGAACTAGGAAGGAATTCACCTGATAGTCATCATTGATTTGACTCAATATTTCCTTCCAGTTCAAGCAGTCAGAATCATCATAATCCCTGTATATATCCTCCTCATCCTCCCTTTCTTCATGAAAAGCCGTCCACGGCTTTGGGTAAGCTGAAAGTGGAAGAAACAAAAAGAACAACCTGTATGCAAAGTATATGTATATATAACATGTTGTATTATTGTTGTTCACATGAAAAGTATGTCCAGTTGTTGGGTTCACAACATAGAAAACAAAAAATTTCCTACGATGGGAACTATACGCCAAGATCTATCTACTAGATACAAGCAATGGGTGGATACACATCCATAGAGAACTTACCCTCGAAGACAACAAAGCTTTGTTAACGAGATGGAACTCGTGGATGATGTAGTCGTACACTTGCCGATTTCAAGATCGTGATGAAGTCCTTTCAGGTCCAGCAGTTCCAGCACCATTAGGTCCAGCACCATCAAGTCCAGCACCTCAAAGTAGCGGTGCATCCGTGATCGCACACACGTTCGGTCCACCGAACAACCTCCGCCTCCTCGCTCCAGCGATGCAGCGGAAGCAGCAACTCCTTTCCAGATAAAGCCACCGGGAACATGTATCTCGCTAATCCGAGACCATGGGGAATAACTAGAGGGAGAAGAGAACCTTCACGAGGAGGTGGTGCAAGAGGAGAGGAGGAGGAGGAGGTGCTCCTTATATAGGGGAGGGGGCAACCCAAGGGGGCATGGCGCCGGCCATGGTGGGTGCCCCCACCTCTCCCTCATTCATGTGGGTGGAGCTCCCACTCACATAAACACACACCTCCACTCATGTCCACTCACATGCATTAAATTTCCACAAAATTTAATGCAATTCTCATTAAATAAAACACTTTTATTTATTTTATTCAGAATTTTGTTAATTACTTTAATTAACAAACATTCACATAAAACTCCCTGCAACATTTCAATATCACATGCAGAACCAGTTTCAGCAATTTCACCCGAAACAATTCCGGTTTCCATCAAAATGATTCCAGTGCTTTCTTAATATTTATCTGAAACATATTTGCTCCTAAATGGTGTCGGTATCCCTTAAGTGTGTCACCCTACGCTTCGCGAATAATACATACATGATCGAGACCCCTCTCCGATCAATAATCAGCAGCGGGGACCTAGAGATCCGTACTGACTCCCACATATTCAACGATGACCCTTGTGATCGTGTGAACCTTTAACGTCGTAACTAAATCCCTTTGTCTCGCGATATATTACATGTCCGATATTCGATCATTGGCATCCAAATACCTAGTTTGATCTCGTTACTGACATGCACTCTTTTCTTGTTCCCGTGATATAACATTCTAGTGATCACATCACTTGCTTGCAAGCTATTCCAATGGGATATCACCGAGAGGGCCCAGAGTATATCTATCCGTCATCGGGATGGACAAATCCCACTCTTGATCCATGAGCCTCCACATAACACCTTCGTAGCACTGAACCCACCTTTATAGTCACCCTGTTACGTTGTGACGTTTGATGTTATCAAGATACTCTTCCGGTGTTAGCAATTAACATGATCTCATGGTCTAAGGACTAAGATTACTCCGTATGATGTTATAGCAATATAAACATAATGACTCTGATCGTAATGCTATACTTCGGATGAATGTTCATCACATAATTCCACTAATGTTGTGACCTTGTTATTAACAACATCCAATGTCCATGATCAGGAAACCTTGATCATCTTGTTAATCAAGGAGCTAGTTTATATGAGAGTCATTACTAGGAACTTTGTATTTTGTTTATTAAACACACATGTATTAACGTTTCCAATTAATACAATTATAGCATGCAAAATAAACATTTATCATAAACATGGAATAAGATAATAACCACTTTATTATTGCTTCTCGGGCATATTCCCTTCAGTCTCCCACTTGCACTAGAGTCAATAATCTAGTTTGAAAAACTTTGCGTATTGAATACCTATGGCTTTCTGGTGTTGCATATACGCGATTGCTAGTGGTTAACATAATCTCCGGATCTGACAATTTCAGGTTTGTGTGTATTTGCATGTCTTTGCGTCTCTACGCATCACTCATTCTCAAATGAGATGGCATTGTATAAATTTGGTCCTTTGGTGAGACCTTTAGTTTGTTCGGGTTAAAATATGTTGATATTATTGTCATACAATATATCTTCAAAGTATTAGCCCACTTTGAACCACCCCTAGTTTGATAACAAACTACTTAACAAAAATGCCCTCCTTTGCTGCTACTATAGCAGTCATATACTTAGCCTTTTGTTGTAGTATCTGTCACAATGTCTCAACTTTGGAACTCATCCAAATCCATCATGGAACATCCTTTCCATTACATTGTGCCACCCATAGTCTAAATTGAGATAAATTTAATTTGTATCTTGTGACAAAACTAGTATCAATGTAACAATTTACAATGAACTACCTTTCACTATTTGTCACTTATACATGATATATTCTTAGTTCTTCCAAAGCTCATAAGAATATCTTTACTATCGTCCAATGATCATCTTATGAATCATTCTGATATGTGCTCATAACATTTAGAGCATAGGACATATCTGGATATATACATATCACGGTATAATCGATCAAAATATTCATGTGATTTTACTCACCAAGTGTTGAAACACTTGAATCTTGATACAATCGTTTCCATGCAGCAAGAACCTTTCTTGTTGTTTCCATATTGAACCCTTTCAATATCTCATATATGTACATCTAGCATAACCATATCAGTGCCTCAATCTATCCATATAGACATTCATGCCGAATATTCCGGTTTTGCCCAAGTCTTTCATTGAAATCCTATTTTAATGAAATTCTTAACTTGTGTCAATAAAAGATACATCATTTCCAATCAACAATATGTACTCTGCATAATGTATTGGAAATTTGTCTCAGCGCTCCCACTTAATTTCTTGCAAATGCAAGCATCTTCATCATCTCCGATGAAATTAAACTCTTTTAACTTTTTCATCATGGTGAAGATTCCAACTCCGCTATGCCCACTTCAACTATTGAAGTTTGCATGCCCTTTTAGCACCCTTTGAATTAACAAAACCCTTCGGACCATGTCATGTATACGTCCTAGGTAACCATTCTATTAGAAGAACCTTGTTTTGTTTATTCAACTACCATATACCAAATTATATGTAGTGGTTGCTACATTAATCCGTCAAGACTAAATATCGCTATGAAAGATCAAATCTTGTCATAGTCAACTCCTTGAACATTGCCATAAACCTCTTTCCGACATGTCGACTATTTCATAGATGTTAAACATCCATGTCTATTTCTTTATAGATCCAAACATGCCGATAGTCTTCATGCCTTTCCGGAGGGTCTTCCAAGTTCAGAAACTTGATTTCTCGTGTATGGACACTATCACGAATTCTATGACTTCTAGTCATTTTATGGAGTCAGGGCCCATCATCGCTTCTTTGCATGCAGTCGGTTCATCATTGTCAAAACAATAACGACTTCTGTTTCAAATCTTACTATGTGATTCTTACCGACCCATATGGTTCAATAGGAACTCTAATCTCCAAGATCACACCCTTTGTAATCACGGGAGCCATGAGCATTGTGGCCGCCACCGGGACACTTTCTGGTGCTGTGCTACTTAGCACATATAGCTAAGGTTCAACAACCTTATCAAAGTTCTATTGTCCTCCCACTTAACTTTTCACGAAAAATTCCTTCTCAAGAAACTTGACGTTCCAAGCGACAAACTCTTTTGTCCTCGGTGTTATGGAGGAATTCCCAACAAATTCTTTGGGATAACCTACAAAGATGTGCTTATCCGACTTTGGTTGTAAACATTTTACTTATGCATAGCATACCAAAATTTAAGAAAAGACAATTCGGGTTTTATCCCAAACCATAACTCATATGGTGTCATTTCAACGGATCACGATGGTGCTCTTTTCAGTGTAAAAGCGATAATCTCTAAAGCTTTAATCCTTAAAACATAATGTCAGCTATATAAATGACACCTTTGATCTTACCATGTCAAACAAGGTTTGATTTGATCTCTCAAACATACCATACTTCTGTGGTTTATCGGGAAATGCAAATTCATGGAACAATTCCTGAAATCTTAGGTGTTTCGCTTAACCTGTAACTCAAATATCTTCCTTTATGATCAAATCATAAACTCTTTTATTTTCGTGTTACAATGATTTTTCACTTCATCTTGAAAGTCTTCGAACAATTTTCAAATGTTTCATACTTCTTCCTTATTAAGTAAATATATAGATATATTCACTCAAATTTCTGGAGAAAGCATATGAAGCAAAAATATCCATCACATATGGCTACACATAATGGACTATATACATCAACATGCATACTATCCAATAAGTTAGTCATCAGTTCCTCTTTGGCCTATGGACGGAGTTTCAATTATCTCGAGGAAAGTTTCACAAGCGTCAATTGATCAAAATCAAAAGACTCCAAAAATCCATCAACATGGAGTTTCTTCATGTTTACTTTCCAATATAATTCAAATAGCGATGTCACTTCATAAGTGATCTTCCAATCATTTGTCTTACGACATTTTAGCAATAATGTTTATGGATGTGATTTCTCCAACTAGACTTGTAAAAGTTCACCCATCCTTTATGGAATACAGTAATTATTTGAACAACCATTGTTCTCGTAATACCGGAACAAAATAACAATTATTAAAACAAATCTTGAAGGTTAGGTTTGAGGACAATGAAAAACACAATAACACTTTATTTGTTTTTGATGAACATCATCACTTACTCTCTTGCTAGTTACTTAGGCCGTTGCAGTTCATGAATTGTGTTGTTATGTATGACACTTCACACCAACCAATTCAGTATCCAATACCTCAAAACCACATTGTTTAACAAGCAAGGAATACAGCCATAACATGTATATCTTATATATACCTAAGTTGGACATCTCCAACCTTTTCTTTTCTGCCAAATATTTTATAGATTCTCTTTCAACAATTCCTTTTCTTTTAATAGAATCTATCAACATCAATAGTGGTGTCATTCACGTGACACATAGTACAAAGTGTATATAGTCAAATACTAATACCTTTGGACTTGCACTTTGAAGTGGATCACCATCATCAAATGTTTGGTGTTCTTTCAAAAATCCATTCTTTAGTAATATATTATTGTAGTAAACATTTTACTTACATCTTCTGATCATCCTTATCATGAAAACTTTCATGATCAAGCTACTATAGCCTATAAGGAAGAATCGCGAGTATAATGTTAGTTGCCAAAACCTTTTTGGGAGATCCGGATGCCTAGCATCTTAATCCTTCACAAATTCTCATACAATATGAGAACATGTATTTTGCCAAATTATACTCTATCATAATGCAACTAAAAACATTGTTTCAGATATCACAATATCTTCCACACATGATGGTTTCTAAAACAATTTTTCAGCTCCTAGATAATCTTGATATTAAACCAACTTTTGAATATCAATAATCATGGAGGCAAACATGATACTTTAGATACTAACATTGGAATTCTTACTCTTGATTTAATACTACTTATTAAACTTCATGGTGTAAATACAGTTTGCTGAAAGTTTGCAATAGGACTTCTAAACTTTAAATTGACATTCAAAAACAATACGATACCAGTTCATAAAGTAAATATTCAGAATTCTATAGTTCTATTATCTCAATTAAAACTAAGCATAAGGTAGTGAACATATGCCAATGACTACAACAAATTATGCAAATTCACTTTGATTTAGTTTATGACAAATTGAGTTCGACTAATCCAAATTAGAAATGAACTCCCACTCAAAAACGACATCTCTCGTGCCTTTTTGGTGATTACATGAACCAAATCCACTACACCAAGTCCGATCATCATGTGAGTCGGTGTAGCTTCAAAGGCGAGCATCAATATGGGCATCACATCAACTATATGACTTCATGTTTAACCTTTTGATCCGTGTTCCGAGGCCATGTCTGTACATGCTAGGCTCGCCAAGTAAGAACCTTAGTATTCGCGTGTGTAAAACTGTCTTACACCCGTTGTATGAAAGCGCGGAGTCGAGTACACCCGATCATCACGTGATGTCTCGAAACACGATCCATAGAACGGTGCATACTCAAGGAAGAACACATTTTATCTTGATATCTAAATGAGGGATCATCTTATAATGCTACTAAAAGCGCCAAACTAGCAGTATAAGATGTAAACATCTAATGTGTAAAGTGAGATGATATGGTCCATGCATTTGATCTCTATCATTTGCATCGTGGTATGATCTCTATCATTCCTTTGTGTGTAAGGCCAAGGTCTATGGAACTTACACGTTAAGTGTGTTGTAAGAGTATCTACCATACATCTACTTACAACATTACCATATCAATACACTAGCCCAGCAACAATCTAAACTAGACGCCTCTAATTTATCCATTGCAAGTTTTACGTGGCTTAGGGCTTTCGGAGATAGAACCGGTCTTACCTACGAACATGGAACCACAACAAGGATTAACAAGTTATTAGCAACTCGTTGTAAATCAGATATTGACTATAGTAGGAGAGACAGACACCCGCCACCCACTTATGCAAAGCTAGTTGCATGTCAGTCGTGGAACCGGTCTCATGTGCGATGACATGTAAGGTTGGTCTGGGCCGCTTCATCCCACTATGGCACCAATATCCAAAATACATAGAAGATGAAATAACGTGATCATCATCGCCCAAATATAAACATATGTGTACTACCCGTGAAAAGCACCTACGCATAAATCAGGCTCTAATACTACTGTTGGGTTCGCAACATAGAAAACAAAAAATTTCCTACGATGGGAACTATACGCCAAGATCTATCTACTAGATACAAGCAACGGGTGGATAAACATCCATAGAGAACTTACCCTCGAAGAAAACAAAGCTTTGTTAACGAGATGGAACTCGTGGAGGATGTAGTCGTACACTTGCCGATCTCAAGATCGTGATGAAGTCCTTTCAGGTCCAGCAGTTCCAGTACCATCAGGTCCAGCACCATCAAGTCCAGCACCACAAAGTAGCGGTGCATCCGTGATCGCACACACGTTCAGTCCACCGAACAACCTCCGCCTCCTCGCTCTAGCGATGCAGCGGAAGCAGCAACTCCTTTCCAGATAAAGCCACCAGGAACATGTATCTCGCTAATCCGAGACCATGGGGAATAACTAGAGGGAGAAGAGAACCTTCACGAGGAGGTGGTGCAAGAGGAGAGGAGGAGGAGGTGCTCCTTATATAGGGGAGGGGTCAGCCCAAGGGGGCATGGCGCCGGCCATGGTGGGTGCCCCCACCTCTCCCGCATTCATGTGGGTGGAGCTCCCACTCACATACACTCATGTCCACTCACATGCATTAAATTTCCACCAAATTTAATGCAAGCTCTCATTAAAGAAAACACTTTTATTTATTTTATTCAGAACTTGGTTAATTACTTTAATTAACAAACATTCACATAAAACTCCCTGCAACATTTCAATATCACATGTAGAACCAGTTTCAGCAATTTCACCTGAAAAAATTCAGGTTTCCATCGAAATGATTCCAGCGCTTTCTTAATCTTTATCTGAAACATATTTGCTCCTAAATGGTGTCATTATCCCTTAAGTGTGTCACCCTACGGTTCGCGAATAATGTAGACATGATCGAGACCCCTCTCTGATCAATAATCAGAAGTGGGACCTGGAGATTCGTACTGACTCCCACCTATTCAACGATGACCCTTGTGATCGTGTGAACCTTTAACGTCGTAACTAAATACCTTTGTCTCGCGATATATTACATGTCCGAGATTCGATCATTGGCATCCAAATACCTAGTTTGATCTCATTACCGACATGCACTCTTTTCTTGTTCCCGTGATATAACATTCTAGTGATCACATCACTTGCTTGAAAGCTATTCCAATGTGATATCATCGAGAGGGCGTAGAGTATATCTATCCATGAGCCTCAACATAACACCTTTGTATCACTGAACCCACCTTTATAGTCACCCTATTACGGTGTGACATTTGATGTTATCAAGATACTCTTCCGGTGTTAGCAATTAACATGATCTCATGGTCTAAGGACTAAGATTACTTCGTATGATGTTATAGCAATATAAACATAATGACTCTGATCGTAATGCTATACTTCGGATGAATGTTCATCACATCATTCCACTAATGGTGTGACCTCGTTATTAACAACATCCAATGTCCATGATCAGGAAACCTTGATCATCTTGTTAATCAACAAGCTAGTTTATATGAGAGGCATTACTAGGAACTTTGTATTTTGTTTATTAAACACACATGTATTAACGTTTCCAATTAATACAATTATAGCATGCAAAATAAACATTTATCATAAACATGGAATAAGATAATAACCACTTTATTATTGCCTCTCGGGCATATTCCCTTCACCAGTATACATCAAGCAACTTAAATTGCAGGTATAAGTGAAGTACAAAGAATCATGATCATGGTGAAAAACAACTAAATAGATAGTCTTGTTCTTCAATATTAAATTCAGTTTTCTCAAAGAAGACCTATGATCAAATTTGTGAACAAGATCAAATCAGTTCAATATGTGTGAAAACCAAATTGATTCATGCCATGCTTCAACTACGCTACTCTGATTATTATGAACATGATCATGTTGTCTAGTATGTAAGATGCAACTTAATTTGCAAATATCAGTGAAGTCTAAAGTAGTAACATAACTAGACAAAGACTTTTGGGACAAACACAATGAATATGAAAACTTGGGTTCTATCCTAGCAAGATTAAAACAATCCAACATAGGTAAAATTACTTGTGTTGGTTGCAATATGTCAACTAGACCAGAACGTATTTCCATAATATCTCGAACATGAACTATTGTCCCATAGCAAACATTTTGTGACACCTTGCATATACGGCTGAAAACAGCTTGTTTCAGTTTAGCGATTCTATCACAAGTAATGCATATGTGATCCACAAGAAAATTTTCATCCATGCTATATTCACCAATTAGATTGAAAGTGAAACAAGGAGAATATGTGCTAGAATTTAGACATGAATTTCAGAAATCTTGTCCATAGCACAACTCATACTCATAGGTTCATTTAGCATGATGGAATACACAATATTAGTAGGTTGTTTTCGGGCAAGTATTTCTTTATGTGTAATCATGACCACATGATCAAAATTTGAATTTGGTAAACTATCACATGGTGTTGAAACATTAGTGCAAGGCAAATCACAAGGAGGCATCAACAAAGTAATAGACAATATGTTGCGCTTGTTGGCTATAGCTTCAAATCAGTACCTATATCAATAGTGTTATCTTCACACCTAGTAGACACTGGGACATCCTCCACAAGTGACAATGCACAATATGACAATGCAGATTGTAAAATAGATGGCTCCCTTTCTTCAAAAGCAACCTGCATAGCACAAGAAACAATACCAGGAGTAGAGATGATTACATTAGTAGGTTTGGCCGATGGTAGAGGGTGGCTAGCAGCCGCTACAGGTGGCGCCATAGGAGGAGGTGTAGATCTGGCCGCAAAACGGCTGGTTGATGGAAAACATGCACGTGACTTAGCCTCCTCAGCGAGCCGTGACTCGGCCTCTCTAGCATGGTGCAACAGTTCATTCATAGTCTCGTATTTGTGATGACGAACAATGCTCTTGATTTGAAGCTTCAAATTGTTGAGAAAATGCTGCATAGTCATCTCAAGGGATTCACGAACTCTAGCACGTTGCGTAAGCATCTCCATCTCCATGTAGTACTCATCAACTGACATGTTACCTTGCCGCAACTGTGTGAGCTTGTCAAAAACTGATTGCAAGTACCTTGGCTGAATCGCCATTGTAAGGGCCTCAATCAAACGCTGCAAGGTGGCCACATTTACATTGATTGCTGTCACTTGAGTTTGAATATTATTGACTGTGCTAGTATTCTGATCCACTGCCTCTTGCATGTCCTTGATATTCCCATCATACTCACGCTAATTAACAAGATCCTCAACCTGCTTTTTCTATGACACAACTTCATCATCTCTCAAAGACATGATTAGTAGGTTAGTGCAAAAATCAAAATCTGTTTGGTGGAAAACTCTCACAACTCACTCACAACTAACAAGAAATGAGATCTTACCATTCCAAAGTGAATAGAGATGCTTTACCAAACGTAATCAAAGACTTATGCACTGATGTGATGAAGTGAATATCAAAGGTATAGAGAACGATCACAGGGCACACAGGTTATTTATGGTGGAGCTATAGGTATGGTATCCTAAGTACACCACAAACAAGTCCTAGTGTTGATCGTACAAAACCCAAGAAACACACACGTGGAGATAAATGTGGCAATGCAACTATGAAGGGTGTTGCACTACTTTGAAGAGACACTAGCAAAGCTCAAAGTAAACAGGCATAAGATTGCTCAATCTACTGTGCACAAAGATATCACTAGGCCTCTTGCTCAATTCTCCTTTTCTTTTTATTTTTCTTTTGTATAGCTTCTTTCTCTTTTTGCTTTTTTCTTTTGCTATATGCTATTGCTCTTTTTTTAAAAATATATATCACACACGGCCAATTTACAAAGCTCAGCACCAAAACCCTACGAGCAACCTATAAGAGCGGAAACTAGTCTCAATGGGAAAGTTCCTACACTTATGAAATAGAATGGCTGTATCTAAGGTTTGGAAAATTGCAAAATTTCACAATTTTTTTATATGGCTGCCTTGGCAGAAAAACAGGGCAAATCTGTGCCGTGGCAGAGAATCTGTACGTCACGGCAGAATGCGTGCCGCGGCAGAAAAACAACACGAAATCGTGCCGTGGCAGGAGACCAAGTCGTGGCAGAGAAGGACTCGTGGCAGAGAAACAGTCCGTTTCTGTGTCGCGGAAGAGTCGGTAGGATTTTTTTTAATTCCAACTTGCCAAGTAGTAAACAATGAGGACTCTAGCTTGGATCAGATCTGATTTGATGGTGGCGGAAACAAGGATGGATATGGCTAGAACAAGAAGAAAAACGATGAACATGTCTAGATCTAAAACTAAAATAGGAACACGACCAGCAACTATTACCCGAATACGATATAATCTAGGCTATGGCAACTCTTTCTGTGGGGATTTTTCTGTATCGGATGAAACAAATACTAATCTATGGATGGATTTGTTGATGCTCACCGAGTAAACGAGGAAATATGATACCAAGATGATATAGGGTGGCCTGATCTTCTCAGCAAGCACTTGTCGATGATGATGGTGGATGATAGATAACTAGCCTGTAGCTATGAACTCTCCTGCTCGAACCCTGATGCTAATGCAACGACCCTCAAACCTTGTAGGATATTCACAACACCAGGCTCTTGCACACGTAGTCTTCGACCACGAGTGGTAGTTTGCAATCTACTAGTTCCCAGTGGAACAACAGATCACACTCAATTATAGTTGGTAAAATCGATCACATGGTAATTCCAGAGGTTCTATGAAAGAAACAACTCCAAAATATTTTAACGTGGTCTAAACCTAACTTGTGTGGCTCCCCATCTATTTAAGAGGTTTGGGGGGTGGGGCCTAAGCTTGGGACGACTTGGTCCCACCTAACTAGGATACAAACCGACCCAAAGTTGGGTTTGGCTCAGGGTTCTGCCGTGGCAGAGTTTGGGCCTGTTTCTCTGCCGTGACAGAAAAGGACTATGTTTTTGTGCCGTGGCAGGAAAACGCGTCGTTTCTCTACCGCGGCAGAGATCCTGGCATGTGTTGATCTTCTTCTTGGTAGCTCCTTGCGCTTCCTCCCTCTCTTCCCTCGCACATTCTTCGTTGATCAACACACCATGCTCCATATGCTTCAGCTCCTTGCTCTGTGCTACGCCTTCTTCTCCCATGTACATGATCATACAATAGCACAAAGACTTAGGCAATATAAAGTTCTTATAAATGAAAATATCATGTTGAACTAGGAATGAATTCACCTGATAATCATCATTGATTTGACTCAATATTTCCTTCCAGTTCAAGCAGTCAGAATCATCACAATCCCTGTATATATCCTCATCAAATAAGAAATTAATCAAGCTCTAGCTAAGGGGATTCATGGTCCCACATGCGGATAGTGCGATAGTCAAGGAACAAGTATTAAGTACTCGGGGCCTACGGGACACAAGTGAGCGGTTAAAAACCAAATATTAGCTATTGCCCACCGGTGCCTCTGCATTAGTTATATCTATTCCCAGCATTTTAATTAACAAGTTGTGCTTAAAGTCATGATCATCTCCATCATTAAGCATGTGCCAACCTTCCAACAATGGTGGAACGACAACGACACGAAGCAGCACCTGAGCAAGCAACTACGACTCACAAGGTAGACTGTCTATCAAACAACAGGCAATAGGATGTGTCCAAGGCAATATAGAGGCTACAGGGAATATAAATGGTGCACGGAAACTAAAGCATCGCAACGAGGATAGCAATGGATCAACAGGATGAAGTAAAGACTATAAACGCAAAATAGGTAGAAAGGGGAGAATGCTTGCCTGGGAAACTTTGCCGAAGGTTACATTATGTGAAGAACTTGTCGAGACTCGCATCCACTCAACGGCCTAATCCGCAAAGAAGCAAAGCACTAAAAGAAACACCGAATGAACTATTTAATACTACAATAGAAGATCCGGCATGTTCATGATATGATACATGATATGCAACTAGGCAATATTAAGTGGAATCAGGATCCCGACAATTAATTTTATGGTTCAAGTTGTTTAGATACCCCGCAATTTAAATGTTCTCTTAACAAGGCAAATCAAGGCATCGGTTCGTTACATAATTTAAATGTACCCAATATAAGACTAAAATCGCCTTCATATGGTCTCCATATTTAAAATAGGGGTCTCGGATTGGGGTCACACATCTCGGGTCGAAGATCTTGGGGGGCTTGGAGCGGTTAAGGTTGGCTTCAGATTCCAGGAAGGAGGACTTGGCGTTCCGGGACGAAAATCTTCGAGTTCGATGCCTCCGTTTCCATGTCGGTGATCTTGGGGTTCAGACTTCGGGGTCGGTGGAGCACTTGGTATCCGCACCAAAATGGTCTTTGTTTCGTACCATGTTCATTCTCTCAAGGTACCGGGGTCGGTCGACAAGAAGATCTTGACGCATCTTGTCACCTCATTAGTAGATGGCTTTGTGGGAGATCCCCATCGAGATGGGTCTTGGAAGATAACTGCAAGAGCGCGTCCACGCCTGCCCGAAACATGTCACAGATCAACAGCCAAACTGTCATTTAGGATATCACGGAAACACACAAGCACGTGACGTACACGCGCACTTGACAAGAACATGGGGAAGCCAACATAGACATGGTAGCTGCGGACCTCGGTGTCGCGACACGGGCTCAGAGCAAGGCGAGGCGGTGCGCACGGAACAGCGGCCAAGGCAAGGTGGTCCAACAGCGGAGAGGGACTCAGCAGCAAGCGGCACAGACGGGAGGTCGACGTGCCGGCGGAGGTCGACGGCGGTTGGGGATGGCGAGGTCGTCGTGCTCGCAGGGAGACGACAGGATGGAGGACCACGATAGAGCGGCACCGGCGAGCTCACAAGGAGAACCGACGGAGGAGGATGAGAGCGGTGGCACTCACGCGGGGTGACGCGGCGAGGTGCTCGGCGTGAGGCAGCGTCCGTAGTGATGGATGCTACAGAGGCGAGGGAGGCGCTCGCGAGGAGGCGGCCCAGGGTCTGCAGGGCGGTTGCTGGCAACACGAGGTGAGGAAGAGAGGGGCGGTGTAGTGATATCGAGGATGGCAGGGGCAATGGGGACTTGGCAAGGGCGTGTAGAGAGGAGGCGGGGTGACGGGGGTCGCGGGAAGCCTTACTGGCGATGGAGAGAGCCCGGCGTTGCGGGCAGAGGCCAACGACGGAGGCGGCGACCGAGGTCCTGGCGAGGAAGGTCGGGGAGATATGCCAGGTGGGGATTGCGTCGAGTGGTTGGTGGGGAGAGGCGAGGCGCGTCGCACGATTAGTGGTGGGGCCAGGAACGGGCCAGCGGAGCGACACGGCAGCATGCGAGGGCGGTCACAGCGCAGCGTGGGTGAGGGTGGGGACGGGCTGAGCGAGGCGGGTGGGGTAGGTGGAGGCCGGGCGCTGGGGCGTGTCGTGCCCGTGCGCGAGAGGTTGCATGTGGGCTGCGTCGCTGGAATGCTTTGTGGTGCACTTGTGTGGCGTCAGACCGGGCGTAGGCCGTAAGTGCGGTGTCCGCCGCAAGACGGTTGTGAGTGCTGGTGGCATTGCGGGTGGGGTTAGGGTTAGGATCTAGGGTTTGGTCTAGATGCGTTTTTTTAGAAGATAACTGCATTCAACAGGTAATACATACAACCTCGATACATAATGCAGAAATCTCGAGAGAGCCCGAGAAGAAAAAAGAGCCCCAGCAAAAAGGCAGACAAGCCCTAGAGTAAAGAAAATTTACAATCAGGTCCCTACGAGGCTCTGCCTCCGTCACCAAGCCCGCATCCAACCGCCGCCACAGGACGCCGGAGAAAGAAAACGAGCCACCATCTTCCCAAAAGGCCGAGAACACACCATCACCACTGGCTTTGTGAGTCGAAGGAAGACCTCACCGTAACCAGCAAGGCATAGCTGTTGGGGCGCGTCGACCGGGCCATTCCCCATGCTTTCTCGGCTCCGGAGTTGGTGCCTCCAGCCGAAGTCGATGAAGCAACACCGGATCCGCCACCTCGATCCACCAACCTTGCGCCAGGACATAAGAACTCTCGAGCACCGACGCGAGAGACCTCGACGCCGGCCACCAAGCTCCTGCAGAAGATCCTGGATCCACGGCCAGAGTTGGAGAGAACACTGCCACGACGGCTTCGGATCCAGAGCACAAAAGGCCTTGGTCTGGATGACGACGCCGTCTTGCCGGCCAAACCCAGCCAGACCACCTCAAGATCTGTGACTGACGACGGTGGAGGAAGCCTCGCAGAACCCAGATCTGTGGGAACTTTATCCGGTGGTGTCGTCCACCTCACCGGAGCGCGGCAGCGAATGCCCGAAGACCTAGCTACGCAGCCTACATCTAAGCCTAGACTACAACTATACATAGCCGGGCACTGGATCCATTGATCCCCCTTCCGCCTAAGAGTCTGAGGCTCTAGGGGAAGAGGAATCGCCGGAGCCAGTGCCGACACCGCGTTCGTCCCCTTTTTCACCTCCTCAAGCACTGTAGAAGGGAGAGAGGGGAAGAGTTGGACTCGGTCTAGATGCGTTGGGTCAGGTAGTAGGTGGTCAGGCCGGTTGGGCCTCTGGTCTGGCCGGCGGAACTACCTCCCCAGGATTTTATAAAATATGTTTTTGTTTGATATATTATTTTCGTAAATAGTTTTAGACAAATAAAAGATCCGGAAGAGAATGGGGTTTTACATTTAAAATAGAGAGGGGGTATTTAGAAAACAAAGATAGGCTTTTGGAAAATAGATTTAGGCAAACAGATGCATGATGATGATGCTCAAATGTAATGTGGCATGATGACATGAGCATGCTATCATGATGACGCACAAGGACAAAACACGGTGATTTTCTAGTAGTGGTTTTAGTGAGGTGCTACAATTCGACACCACTAACAAGGGATCTCGCCCTCGAGATCCGCCTTATGGTACGGGGAGAAGGCCGACGATCTGAATCTTCTCGCTTCGTGTAGATCCTCATGACACCACTAACAAAGATTCTTCTTTGTCTTGAAATCGGCGACACCACCAACAAGGGGTTGTTGCTCACATTCGTCGAGAGAACACTCCGAAAAAACAAAGACGAAGGTAGAGGTCTCAAAAAATACGGCCACCTCTAACTTCACTAGGAGGAGTAAAATTGCTTGATCCACCGATTCAATGTATAAGAGCGAATGATAAGAGTAGTGATATGGTAGCTACTCCATCCCACACCCAAAACATTACTCCGTACATGAATAGGAGAATTATACAACCACTCTCAGAATTTAGACCAAAGATCTTTATAAGCGGTGTTCAGGAACAAAGGATTGATGTAGGCTCTTCTGATGTAGATGAAGCCATTGCTTTGGAAACCACTAGAATATACAAAGAAAATCGTATGAAAAGACACAATGATTAGGTTCCGTGATAGTTCCATTGGCATGAACAACACATGCTCAAGGTATACTCCAATTTCACCAATGATCGTCCTTCTCATATGTTTTTCAACGATAAGGATATCCGTCAAGGTGCAGATACAGATAAAGAATTCAAGGACCAAAAAGATTGGATAAAGGATACAACAAACACGATGCATATTTGATGATTGTGGCACCACCATTATAAAAGGGAGGAAGCGAAACCCTGAAGGTACGACGGAAACCTAACCACGAGAAATCCTGGACTTGAAGAGAGGTAAGAGAATAGATTGAAAACACGCAGAGGTAAGAGGAGAACAACATATGGGTAAGGAGTAAAATCAGACCTAATCAGATCTATCTAACCGATTTTACAAAATAGTTTTGGACACTCTACAACGTCTGTTAGCTAGGTTGTCCTACATGCTAGACCGGTGGGGTATCGTAACTGCTGAGCTCTAATACCACTTTGTAACACCCTCGAATCGGCCCTATGCAGGTTTTAGCATTTCCCGCCAAACCCACATAGAAATGATTCAAAGATGCCCACCAGGCACTTGTGTGCGGGTGGAAAATGAAGTAATATCATTACACAATATTCCATGATGGAACCCCCATAACATATATATACAACATCGACTCCATGAGTCAAGAATACAGATATACAATACAAAGATCCAAATCACCTTGGAAACGATATAACATCCGAGTACGTATAAGATGCAAATGGGGCTAAGAGCTCTGAAGAATAACCAATGGCGTCCATAACCCTGCCCAGGCCAAGCCAGAAGGGTAACCCTGCTAATGACGTCGATCTCAAACCTGAGCTAACAAAAGGGGTGCCGACAAAGGGCAAAGGAAAAAGAGAGCGGTCAGTACCGAGGCTAGTACATGGCGGGTCTAGAATTCGGCGGCTCTTGCCCACATAGGTATGGTAGGCTGAAGCGGCAGCGAAGCATGCACTAAACAACCTATATAGACTCAATTCAACTGTCGGCTATTAGAGAGAGGTAAGAAACACCTGTGCAGGACCAACCTGATATTAACACCAGACATACCCATCTTGATATTTCCCCCTCGAGACCAAACGAGGAAGTCAACTGAGGAACTCACACAGTTGGCAATTTTATAAATCATTCCATTGTAGTTGCGACACTTACTAGTTAGATATAGATGGCATAAGACGTTCCAATATCACAAGCCGTTGGCACTTTTGATTAACCATTTCGTTGTAGTTACAATAATTACTAGTCAGATACCGGTAGCATGAGACACCCCAGTTCCATTAATTGTTGGCACTTTTATTATCCATTCTGTTATAGTAGTGCTGATTACTAGTCATGCCAAAGTAAAATTTATAGCACTACTTTAGTTATAGTTGTCTATGAACGCGATATTGTGCTCCAAGTCATCCATAACCGCGGACACGGCTTTCAGAAAGATTTACCCTGTAGGGGTGCACAAATAGCAACACACGCACGATCAACCTCGGAAAAACCAAATAAAACCCAACGAGGCATCACGACAAAGCAATCACAAGATTCGTAAAATATTTCAAGGGGCCATCCCAATAAGCTACGCGCAACGAAGTTAGCTGGTTCCGAGATGGACCCAGGGTTTGCGACAATGGCTGTAAATGACTGGGAACCCGAAAGTGTGACTGGGCTTGTCGATACCGCACAAACATTCCGCATTCCTAAACAGTATAGGCACTCCACGCGCAATCGTAAATAAAGCAGTAAAGCATGGCATAAGTACATGATAGTAATAAAGCCCCAAACTAGTTTGTGGCCCAAGAAATAAGAAATGAATCAAGCTCTGGCTAAGGGGATTCATGGTCCCACATGCGGATAGTGCGATAGTCAAGGAATAGGTATCAAGTACTCGAGGCCTACGAGACACAAGTGAGCGGTTAAAAACCAAATATTATCTATTGTCCACCGGTGCCTCTGCATAGTTATACCTATTCCTAGCATTTTAATTAATAAGTTGAGATTAAAGTCATGATCATCTCCATCATTAAGCATGCGCCAACCTTCCAACAACAATGGAACAACAACGTCACGAAGCAGCACCTGAGAAAGCAACTACGACTCGCAAGGTCGACTATCTATCAAACAACAAGCAATAGGATGTGTCCAAGGAAATATAGAGGCTGCAGGGAATATAAATGGTGCACGGAAACTAAAGCATTGCAACAAGGATAGAAATAGATCAACAAGATGAAGTAAAGACTATAAACGAAAAATAGGTAGAAAGGGGAGAATCCTCGCCTAGGAAACATTGCCAAAGGTTACATTATCCAAAGAACTTGTCGAGACTCGCATCCACTCAATGACCTAATTCATGAAGAAGCAAAGCACTAAAATAAACATCAAATAGACTATTTAATACTACGGTAGAAGATCTGACATGTTCCTGATATGATTCATGACATGTCAAAGGTGTGATGCAACTAGGCAATACTAAGCAGATTCAGATCCCGACAATTAATTATATGGTTCAAGTTGTTTAGATACCCCGCAATTTAAATGTTGTCTTAACCAGGAAAATCATGGCATCGGTTCACTACACAATTTAAATGGAACCAATATAAGACTAGAATCACCCGCATATGGTCTCCATGTTTAATTTAGGTGAATCATCGAGATACCCCCAAACCAATGATTATGTATGTGGACATGAACAATTCAATATGCAACAAATCATAATGTCATATTATAAAAATAGAGGTCTCGGATCGGGGTCACACATCTCGGATCGAAGATCTTGGGGGTTTGGAGGGGTTCGGGTCGGCTTTGGATTGCAGGAAGGAGGGCTTGGTGTTCTGGTACGAAGATCTTCGAGTTTGATGCCTCCGGTTCCATGTCGGTGATCTTGGGGTTCAGACTTCAGGGGTCGGTGGAGCACTTGGGATCCGCACCAAAATGGTCTTTGTTTCGTACCATGTTCATTCTCCCAAGGTACTGGGGTCGGTCGACAAGAAGATCTTGACGCATCTTGTCACCTCATGAGTAGATGGCTTTGTGGGAGATCTCCATCGAGATGGGTCTTGGAAGATAACTACAAGAGCGCGTGGACGCCTGCCCGAAACATGTCACAGATCAACGGCCAAACAGTCATTTAGGATCTCACAGAAACACACAAGCACGTGACATACACACGCACTTGAAAAGAACATGGGGAAGCCAACACAGAATGGGTAGTTGCACGCCTCGGCGTCGCGGCATGGGCTCGGAGCAAGGCGGGGCGACGCTCGCGGAACGACGGCCAAGGCGAGGTGGTCCAATAGCAGGGAGGAACTCGGTAGCGAGCAGCACAGACGGGAGCTCGAGGCAGAGTGGCAGTCGACCTTCCAGCGAAGGTCGACGACGGTTGGGGATGGTGAGGTCGTCGTGCTTGCAGGGAGACGGCGGGGTGGAGGACCATGACAGAGCGACACCTGCGAGCTCGCAAGGAGAACTGGCGGATGAGGATGAGAGCGGTGGCACTCGCGCGGGGCGACGCGGCTAGGTGCTCGACGCGAGGCAGCGTCCCTGGCGATGGATGCTGCAGAGGCGAAGGAGGCACTCGCGAGGGGCGACCCAGGGTCTGCGGGGCGGTTGCTGGCGACGCGGAGTGAGGAAGAGAGGGGCGATGCAGCGAGATCGAGGATGGCCGGGTCGATGGGGACTTGGCAAGGGCATGCAGAGAGGAGGGGCGATGGGGCTCACGGGCAGCTTCAATAGCAGCAGATAGAGCTCGGGGTCGCGGGTAGAGGCCGATGACGGCGACAGCGACCGAGGTCCTGGCGAGGAAGGTCGGGGAGATTTCCCGGGTGCGGATCGCGTCAGGTGGTTGGTGGGGAGAGGCGAGTTGCGTCGCATGATTAGTGGTGGGGCCAGGAACGGGCCAGGGGACCGACACGGCAGCGTGCGAGGGCGGTCGCAACGCAGCATGGGTGAGGGTGGGGACGAGCTGAGCAAGGCGGGTGGGGTAGGTGGAGGCCGGGCGCTGGGGCGTGTCATGCCCGCGTGCGAGAGGTTGCGTGTGCGCTGCGTCGCTGGACTGCTTTGCGGTGCACCATAGGGTGCGCGGTCGCACTGGCGTGTGCTGGCAGGGGCAGTGTGCGCTATGGCTACACGCGCGGTTGTGAGTGCTGGCAGCGCTGCGGGTGGGGTTAGGGTTAGAATCTAGGGTTTGGTCTAGATGCATTGGGTCGGGTAGTAGGTGGTCTGGTTGGTTGGGCCTCTGGTCTGGCCGGCCAGACTACCTTCCTGGGATTTTATAAAATATGTTTTTGTTTATTTATTTTGTTTTAAATATTCTTTTCGTAAATAGTTTTAGACAAATAAAAGATCCGGAAGAGACCGGGGTTTTACATTTGAAATAGACATGGGATATTTAGAAAACAAAGATAGGCTTTTGGAAAATAGATTTAGGCAAACAGATGCATGATGATGATGATTCTCAAATGTAATGTGGCATGATAACATGAGCATGCTATCATGATGATGCACAAGGACAAAACATGGTGATTTTCTAGTAGTGGTTTTAGCGGGGTGCTACACCTGTCTTGAGTGAATTGACTGCAATTGTTGAAGGTGGAAGGTGGGTGAGTGAATAATAGGGGAACCTTGTGTAAAGGAAAAAGCAAGAATTAAATAACATAAAAGTAAAGACGAGAAAGATGTTCGAGGTTCCTGCAGATGAGAAATTAGGCATAGAGATAAACGGTTCATGGTAATAGTGGAAGTGCCAGATGAATAAGATGGAATAAGTGATTGTGATATTTTTTATTTATAAGTGAGTAGGCAAGCAACCCATATACCTACTGGGAGTCCTCATGTCCAATTCTTCCCAGTCCCTATGATCAATCTTCCTGTTACCTCGGCAATGGTTAGCACATTAATTAAGGTCTTCCAACAGGATCAAGTGATGTAGCCCGACCTTCGGTCGTTACCACATCATGGTCTCCAATTTATGCAAGTTGTCATGGATTCGAAAGGTGAATCCTTTCCTCTATGCGAACCCACTTCCTACCCTCTTGAATGGTATACTACTTCATACTCCGTCCCATATCCATGATAGGTTCACACTAACAAGCACAGAGGCATGGGAGGAAGCCCGAAGCACCAAGCCTAACAAGACGGAGGCTTGGAAGAGAAGATTTGACCAGAATGACTCGCCTGAAGTCTTCGCTGTCATCGCCTCGAGTCTCCGCCTGATGCCATGAGAATGTCCCAGAGCCGAGTGTCCGCCTACTCAGCCTAGCCCCGTCCTGGCACGGACAATCAGTATGCTACATCGGACTCTACCCGGGCAATACCCGGAGTGTTCAGCCACCCCGGATTGTCTGGTCAACCCGACCCGGACTGCCCGGCCTAAGTGATGGGCCTGCGAGCCAACATCTGGGCCCTTGGCCCATGTACCCCTCTATTCCGCACCAAACCCTAGTTTTATGCCCAAACTACCCCTGAACTTGTGGTTGGCCTATAAATAGAGCCCCCACCCCTCATTGTATCCCTTAGGCATAGATGATAGACTAAAGACAACCCCCTTTGTGGAATCTCTAGTTTTGCCTCATCCCCTTCTACCAAAGGGGATCGACTATCGTCACCACCTCATTGGAGTTTGCATCGCGCCTCCCTTGTTGTACAAGGCCTTGGCATCGTTGTCCCTTTGCCAAGACATCAAGACCTTCTCCAAGGTGTTCTTCCCTCTCTGCATGGGATCGAGGGAGCACCTTGACCGATCTTTCCTTGCGAGGATTCTATCGGACCGGTGGCCACCGGCGAGAGCAATCGGCCTTGTATCATGTAAGTTTTGAGTGTGTTCATCATGTTCTTCGCGAGGTGTGTGTCCGCTTACGCTACCTTCTCCCTTTCCCCTTGCTTTCCCATCGATTTGACCATGAGATCCGTGAAGATCGGGACACCCACGGGGTTACCCCATATCATCTGGTATCAGCAGCTTTTGGTTGCCACAGATTCCTCATCGATTTGGTCTTTTCCCCCATAAATTCGAAAATCCACAAAAATAGCCCCAATTTCATGTTTTGGATTGATCTGTGATTTGAGTGTGTTTTGGTAGGTTTTGATCCATGGATTACTTGCTAAACTTGTTGATCTACCTTCCCCTGCATTTCGATAGCCCAATTCCTTGATTTCCCCCCATCAATTTGAGGATTTGCTTCGAGTTTTTCCGCCAAAACTCGTCCCGTTCCTGGTCTGAAACTTCTGGAATCGACCGGACCGGACTGTCCGGCCAAAACAGACCGGAATATCTGCCCCGCCGGAGTGTCCGGCCTAAATGGACCGGAATCTCCGCCCCGACCGGACTGCTCAAGGCCCCGAAATGTCCGCCTCGTAAAAATCTGCTACTTTTAGCATAACTTTTGCATACGAACTCGGATTTTGGTATTCTTTAGCTCGTTTTGAAGAGGAGAAAGAGCTCTACATCATTATCTCTGCAGTTCATGCTATCTATGATGAGGACATCCCTATAGTTACACCTACCCCAATTGATAATGAAGATGTTCCAATTGCAAAGAAGGATCAATCCAATGAGATAAGGATTGGACCAATCACAAGAGCTCGTGCTAAGCTGCTAGAACAACAGGTGAACTTGTTTATTAATGAACTTAGTGTTTTTATTAATGAGGATTTTATACTACCTAAGTCTTTGAACTATTGCATGATCAGGTACTTAGGAGAAGAAGGTATAGCAAGGAGCGAGGAGCAAATGGAACAAGGCATGTTGATCAATGAAGAATGCGCGAGGGAGGAGAGGGAGGAAGCGCAAGGAGCTGTCCAAGACAACGATCAACAAGAGATGAAAGTTCTCATCAAGGCAGAGAAAAGCCCCGCCTTCGCTATGGCAGAAAAGAGTCCAACTCGCCACGGCATGCCGCAGAGAAAGCGATTACAACTCGCCACGCAGAAGTCGGTTGACCGAACCCAAGTTGGGTCGGTTTGTATCCCTAGGCCGCCGCCCCTTGGACCCATAAATAGATGGGGGCGCTTTAGCTTTATTCTTTAGACCATGTTAAAATATTTTGGAGTCAATTCTTTCATAGAACCTCTGAAATTACCCTGTGTTCGAATTCTACTACTAGAATTGAGTGTGATCTGTTGTTCCATTGGGAATTAGTAGATTGCATACTACCGTTCATGGTCACGGCTGCGTGCACAAGAGCGTGGTGTTGTGAATATCCTACAAGGTTCGAGAGCTGTTGCATTGGCATCAGGGATCGAGCGGGAGAGTTCATAGCTACAGGCTAGTTATCTATCATCCACCATATTCACCGACAAGTGCTTGCTGAGAAGATCGGGCCAGCCCATATCATCTTGGTATCAGATTTCCTCGTTGCCTCGGTAAGCAATCCACAATCCATCCATAGATTAGAGAGTGTTTTCGTCCTATACAGAAAATAGCCCCACAAAAAGATTCGCCATAGCCTAGATTACATTGTAGACGAGTCATAGTTGCTAGTCGTGTTCATCAATTAGTCTGGATCTGTTTTTGTTTTCATCATTTTTCTTCTGTCTAGTCGTGTTCATCATTTGTCTTCCACGCCATCTAGTAGATCCGATCTAGTTTAGAGTCCTTGTGTTTTACTCTAGGCCGAGTCGGTTTGCCTTAGTCCAAAAAAAAAAAATAATACTTACCGATTCTGCCGTGGCACGGAAAAGGCCACTTTCCTTGCCGCGAACCCGAGTCCGACAGAGACTCTGCCACGGCACAATATCTCTCGCCAAGGCCGCCACCGCCGCTGCACGATTTCACAAGACTTCTGCACAAGGCTGCCACGCTTCTACCACGGCACAATTTCTGGCCGTTTTGCTGCCGCCGCTCTGCCACGGCAGGATTTCTGCGTCTTTCTCTGCCACGACAGGATTTGTTCTGCCACGACAGGATTTTGAGTTGTTTTTCTGCCACGACACCATAATTACAAAGTGTGATCAATTTGCACTTTTCCAAAACCCTTAGCCACAACCAATCTACTACATAGGTGTAGGAACTTGCCTATTGAGACTAGTTTCCGCTCCTACATGCTGCTCTTAGGATTTTTGGTGTTGTACTTTGTAATTGGCCGTGTGTTAACTATAAAATCAAAAAAAAGGAGAAAAGCAAGATAGCAAAATAAAAAGTATATAAAAAAAGAGAGCTATACAAAAAGAAGAATTATGGATAAAGAGAATTTGAGCAAGAGGCCTAGTGATATCTTTGTGTACCGGTAGATTGAGCAATCTTGTGCATGTTTACTTTGAGCTTTGCTAGTGTCTCTCGAGCATAGTGCAACACCCTTCATAGTTGCATTGCCACGTTTTTCTCCACATGTGTGTTTCTTGGGTATTTGTATGATCAGCACTAGGACTTGTTTGCAGTGTAGATAGGATACCATACCTATAGCTCCACCATAAATAAACTGTGTGCCCTACGATCGTTCTCTATACCTTTGATATTCACTTCATCACTTCAGTGCATTCAGTCGTTGATCTTGTTTGGTAGAGTGTCTCTATTCACTTTGGAACGGTAAGATCTCCTTTCTTATTAGTTGTGAGTGAGTTGTGAGAGTTTCCACCATACAATTTTTGATTTTTGCACTAACCTACTAATCATGTCTACTAGTGATGGCGATGTTGTGTCGCAGAAAAAGAAGCATGAGGAGCTTGTCGATTGGCGTGAATATGAGGCTTTGAGGTCTCATTTGACACTTGTGTTTAATAACACCACAGATGGAATTGACAAGAATCTCCAGGACATCAATATGAAGCTGGATCAAAATATTGGAGTGGTTGATACTATTCAAACACAAGTGGCTACACTCACTGCCAACTTCACCACTTTGCAGCAATCCATTGAGGGTTTGACAGCCGCCATACATAGAAGGCAAGAGCCTCAACCTGATGATGCCTTTGATGATTTTGATGAGGGTAGCGCTGTGGATGCTGCTCCACATGTTGGTAGGGGACGTGCAATTCCCCCTGCCCATGCACCTGCTCATGGCCGTGGGCTTGCCCCTCTTGGGCGTGCTCAGCGTGTGCTCAACCAACCTGTAGATGATGGTTTGGGCAAGCCAAAATTCTCAATTCCCAAGTTTGATGGTTCCATTGATCCTGAAGATTACCTCACATGGGAGTTGAAGATTGAGAAACTTTCGCGTTTATTTGACTATCCAGAAGATAAGAAGGTAAAGCTTGCAGCATCTAAATTTGATGGTTATGCTTTGCGTTGGTGGTATGCGCTTGTGCAACATAAGAGGGAGGACAATGAACTTCCTGTGATGGATTGGCGTGAGATGAAGCAAATCATGAAAGCTCGTTTCGTACCAACCAACTACTTGCACTCAGTTTTTGATAAATTGACGCAATTGAAGCAAGGCACAATGACAGTTGATGAGTACTACATGGAGATGGAGCTGCTTATGCAGTGTGCTAGAATTAGTGAGTCTATTGAGATGACCATGCAGCGATTCCTAAACAATCTGAAGTTGCCAATCAAGAGCATAGTTCGTCATCACAAGCATGAGACCATGAATGAGCTATTGCACCATGCTAGAGAGGACGAATCCCAGTTGGCAGAAGAGCCGAAGTGACGCGCTCGTTTTCCATCCTCCAGTAGATTTTCGGCCAGATCTACTCCTCCTACAACTGTGCAATCAGCTGCTGCTCCGTTTACCCCATCGGCCAAACCAGCAAGTACACCTTCATTTGGTAATAATGCTCGAAACCCGCTGCTCCTGCTGCTAGCTCGGGTTCCAATATGTCTACGGCACGTACTCGTGATGTGGTGTGCCATACTTGTGGAGGTAGAAGGCACTACAAGAAAGATTGTCCAAACAGCAAGGTTACGTTTGTTAATGAACAAGGTGAAGTAGAAAGTGGAGATGAAGCTTCTAATGATGATATTGATGACGGCGAGGATGGTGCAGATGCATATGCTGAGCGTGCACCCACTATTGTCGTATCTTCACGTGTACTTAGTGTGCAACCGGTTGAGGAATCCTAGCGTTGCAACTTGTTCCAAACAAAAGCTCTAGTTGGACCAAACAAATATTGCAAGGTCATTATTGATGGATGTAGCTGCAGAAATCTTGCAAGTAAGGAACTATGTGCCAAATTGAATTTGACATACTTACCTCATCCCAAGCCATACTACATACAATGGTTGAGCAACAATGGTGAGATGAAGGTAAATCATATGGTACATCTGAATTTTCAAATAGGGCCATACAAAGATTCTATTGATTTTGATGTGGTTCCTATGACAGTTTGTCACCTACTATTGGGTCGGCCTTGGCTCTATGATCGCCATGTGCAACACAATGGCCGAGCCAATACACATCACTTGGAATTTAAAGGTAAGAAGATTACTATGCAGCCAATGACACCACAAGAAATTGTGAATGATTCTCGCCAGAAGATAGAGGTGAACTTGAAGGAAGATACTACCACTCGGCGAGATTGTGTGACAGTTGTTCCTGATGTAATTGAGCCTAAATTGAGTGATATAACGAAAAGTGAGAGAGTGCCTGGGTTATTAATACTAGCCACCAAAGAGGATATGAGAGAGTTTTGTGAGGATCCTACTGCCATGCCGCTTGTGCGCATGTATAAGGGCGAGGTATTGGTTTCTAACGACATGACCCCTATTTCTCTTGGTGTATCTTCTGTTTTGCAGGACTTTGGGGATGTGTTTCCAGAAGACGTACCCGCAGGTTTACCTCCATTGCATGGTATAGAACATCAAGTGGACATGATTCCTGGCGCCACACTTCCCAACCGTGCACCCTACAGGACTAATCCCGAAGAAACGAAGGAAATTCAGAAGCAAGTACAAGCGTTGCTGGATAAAGGGTACATTCGTGTCTCTCTTAGCCCTTGTGTTGTTCCTGTTATTTTAGTTCCTAAGAAAGATGGTACATGGCGCATGTGTGTAGATTGTAGAGCGATTAATAACATCACTATTCGATATCGTCATCCTATTCCACGCTCAAAGGATATGCTAGATGAATTGAGTGGTGCTTCTTTTTTCTCTAAGATAGACTTGCATAGTGGTTATCATCAAATTAGGATGAAAGAAGGGGATGAATAGAAAACTGCTTTCAAAACTAAATTCGGCTTGTATGAGTGGTTAGTCATGCCATTTGGTCTTACTAATGCACCTAGTACCTTCATGCTTTGATGAATCATGTTTTGAGAGAGTTTATTTGTCGTTTCGTGGTTGTTTACTTTGATTATATACTCATATACAGCCACACCGAATCTGAACATTGCACTCATATTAGACAAGTTTTGCAAGTGTTACGTGATAATAAACTGTATGTTAATCTTGAGAAGTGTACATTTGCAAAAGATAAGGTCATATTCCTAGGATTTGTTGTTTCTAAGCATGGAGTAGAGGTAGATCAATCTAAAATTGAATCAATTCAGAATTGGCCTACTCCAATGAATGTAAGTCAAGTGCTAGTTTCCACCGTCTCACTGGTTTCTATAGGCGCTTTGTGAAAGATTTTAGCACCATTCCTGCACCTTTGAATGATTTGACAAAGAAAGGTGTTCCTTTTGTATGGGGAGCGGACCAAGACATTGCATTTGATACATTGAAACGTTTGCTTACTTCTGCACCATTGCTTGCATTACCTGATTTTACGAAGCAATTTAAAGTTGAATGTGATGCTAGTGGTATAGGCATAGGTGGCGTTTTGATGCAAGAAGGTCGGCCTATAGCTTATTTTTCTGAGAAATTGACTGGTGCTCATTTGAATTATTCTATCTATGATAAAGAATTGTATGCACTTGTTAGAGTACTTGAGGTTTGGCAACATTATTTGTGGCCAAAGGAGTTCATCATACATTCTAATCATGAAGCTTTGAAATACTTGAAAGCTCAATCAAACTTGCATAGAAGATTAGCTAAATGGGTTGAGTTTATTGAGTCTTTTACTTACATTATTAACTATAAGAAGGGAAAAGAGAATGTTGTTGTTGATGCTCTATCTAGGAAGAATATGCTATTAACCAATCTTGATGTTAAAATTCCTGGATTAGAAGCTATTTGTGCACTTTATGCAACTGATCATGATTTTGCTGAACCATATCATTTGTGTGCTATTAGAAACACATGGGATAAGTATCATATCCATGATGGCTATTTGTTTCGAGCTAACAAACTATTTATTCCAGAATCATCGTTGCGTTTGTTCTTAGTGCAGGAATCACATGCTGGTGGTGTGATGGGTCACTTTGGGCATGAGAAGACGTTGCTCATGCTCGCTGATCACTTCTATTGGCCCAATATGAGGCGTGATGTGTACAATTTGTGAGCCGATGCATTACTTGCTACAAGTAGAAATCAAAGCTGAAGCCTCATGGTTTGTATATACCTCTCTCTGCACCTACTACTCCATGGGAAGACATTAGTATGGATTTTGTGCTAGGTCTACCTAAAACTCAGAGAGGCCATGATTCTATATTTGTGGTAGTGGATAGGTTCTCTAAGATGGCTCATTTTATTACCTTCCACAAAAGCGACGATGCGTCGCATGTTGCTAACCTGTTTTTCAGGGACATCGTGAGATTAAATGGAGTACCAAAGACGATTGTTTCTGACCGTGATGTGAAGTTCATGAGCTACTTTTAGAAGACCTTATGGAGAAAGCTAGGAACAAAGCTGTTGTTCAGCACTACATGTCATCCCCAAATAGATGGTCAAACGGAGGTGGTGAATAGAACATTGTCACAACTACTAAGGACCATGATTAAAAAGAATCTACGGGAGTGGGAAGAGTGTTTGCCACATGTTGAGTTTGCTTACAACAGAGCTGTGCATTCAACTACTCAGCTTTGTCCTTTTGAGGTGGTGTATGGCTTCAAGCCATTGACGCCACTTGATATGTTGCCTATGTCCTTACATGAGAGAGTTGATATGGAGGCACCAAAACATGCTGATTACGTGAAGAAAATTCATGAGAAGACTAGAGAGGCAATTGAGAATAAAGGCAATCACATTACTTCTGCAAGGAATCAAGCAAGGAAGGAAGTGTTGTTCGAGCCTAGAGATATGGTTTGGGTGCATCTGCGCAAGGGCAGATTTCCACTACTGTGCAAGTCCAAATTGAAGCCACGTGGTGCTGGTCCTTACAAGGTGCTAGCCAAGATTAATAATAATGCCTACTTAGTTGATATACCTATTGAGGAGTTTGGTGGCGCTAGCAACAGCTTCAACGTTGCTGATTTGTCACCATATGCGGGAGAAGACCTTGGAGCGTCGAGGTCGACGCCTTTTGAAGGGGGGAGATGATGAGGACATCCCTACAGTTACACCTACCCCAATTGATAATGAAGATGTTCTAATTGCAAAGAAGGATCAATCCAATGAGATAAGGATTGGACCAATCACAAGAGCTCGTGCTAAGCTGCTAGAACAACAGGTGAACTTGTTTCTTAATGAACCTGGTGTTTTTATTAATGAGGATTTTATACTACCTAAGTCTTTGAACTATTGCATGATCAGGTACTTAGGAGAAGAAGGCATAGCAAGGAGCGAGGAGCAAATGGAACAAGGCGTGTTGATCAATGAAGAATGCGCGAGGGAGGAGAGGGAGGAAGCGCAAGGAGCTATCCAAGACAAAGATCAACAAGAGACGAAAGTTCTCTGCTGCGGCAGAGAAAAGCCCTAGTTCTCTGCCATGGCAGGTTGCCGCGGCAGGAAAACAGAGTCCAACTCTGCCACGGCAGAGAACGCGACTACAACTCTGCCACGGCAGAGTCAGTTTGACCGAACCCAAGTTGGGTCGGTTTGTATCCCTAGGCCGCCGCCCCTTGGACCCATAAATAGATGGGGGCGCTTTAGCTTTATTCTTTAGACCACGTTAAAATATTTTGGAGTTGATTCTTTCATAGAACCTCTGAAATTACCCTGTGTTCGAATTCTACTACTATAATTGAGTGCGATCTATTGTTTCATTAAGAATTAGTAGATTGCATACTACCGTTCATGGTCACGGCTGCGTGCGTAAGAGTGTGGTGTTGTGCATATCCTACAAGGTTCGAGAGCTGTTGCATTGGCATCAGGGATCGAACGGGAGAGTTCATAGCTACAGGCTTGTTATCTATCATCCACCGTATCCACCGACAAGTGCTTGCTGAGAAGATCGGGCCACCCCATATCAATCTACTCCATCCAAATTCCGTGAGCAAGACGAAAGGTATAAAAATTCCACGACTTCTCCCCACTTGCTTCTGAATTCAGTTCAGGCCCAGCCGTCAGTGGCTGTGGCTAGGGAAGGCCTGGGTAGAAAAAGTTTTTCCGGAGCTTTCTGTTTTTATAACTAAGTTCAGAAAATGATTAATATGTTTTTAATTTCTGTTTTAAAATAACTTTTAAATTATAATTCCAAATAATACATATGATATATGTTTTTGAATCAGAAAAATGTGAGGAATTCAATTATGCCATTCAAAATATTATTTGAGCACTTTAAGATTTCGAGATGATTAAAATTACAATAAAATGCCATTTTTCTTAATTAATTAATAACTTTAGTTTTATAACTCCAAATTTGACAAATAATATGTCTAAATCGATCAGCGCAACGAGCCCGTTCTATCTATGCATTACATGTTCTGAATTGCAGTATGCATCATATAAATATAAAGTATACAGCAACTTATATGAGAGCAAACCGGGCTAAAAACTTAATAAAATGCTTTAATCTTGTACCCACACCTCACCCATGCCATGCTACTTTATTGCCATGCAAATTGTGCATCATTCATCATGGCATGATTGTTTGCTTGTCACATTTTAATTCTTATGCTTGTGCACTCTATTTATGTTGGCCCTTGTTTGTTTGGTTCTTCTTCGAATAGACGTTGAGGAGGGGATATATCAGGAATCCCAGGAGCACTACCCAGATCCGTCCCTCGCTTCAACTGAGCTGCCAGGCAAGAACTACCACATGCTTGCATACATATAGTACCTATTGCCTCTATCTTATTCTTGCATCATTGAGTCGCGATTGCATTAAATTGAATCCCAAGTACTGCATAGCTTTTAAACCCCACCGAAGCTTGTTCCTCCATCCCATGAGCCATTACTACAGGAGTTGTTTGAGCCATGCGGGTCGTAGAACAGCATGTGTAGGGTATGTGAGAGTCTGATGGATAACGAGGTACCTAAACAACTTAACCTAAGTAGTAATGATATAACTAATGAAAGTGGCATCGGTGAGCAATATCTGCTATTTGGTTCTCCATGCTCACTTGTGTCCCGAAGGACCCCGAGTACTTGATTCCTGTTCCTTGACTATTCGCACTATCCACATCCGGGAGGCCTTATGGACCCCCCCTGAGCCAGAGCTTGATTCATTCTTATTTCTTGGGGCCACAAAGTAGTTTGGGGCTTTATTACTATCTGCTTATGCCATGCTTTCTGATTTATTTAAGATTGTGCGTGGAGCACTGTCTTGTTTAGGACCGTGACACGTTTTGTGTATCGACAAGCCCAGTCCACATTTTGGGTTCCCGATCGTTTACCGTCCACAAACCACAGGTCCGTTCGGCCGCCAACTTCGTTCTGGGTAGCTTAGTGGGTGGCCTCAAACATTTCAATCTGTGATCGCTTTGTCTTGAATGCCTCGTTGGGTTTTGATTTGGTTTTTCCGAGGTTGATCGAGTGTGTGTTGTTATTTGTGCACCCCTCAGGTAAATCTTCTGAAGCCGTGTCCGCGGTTATGGACGACTTGGAGCACAGTTTCTCGATCATAGACAAGTATAACTAAAGTACCGCTTTTAATTTGACTAAGTACCTGACTAGTAAATAGTGCAACACTCATGGAATGGTTAATAAAACTGCCAACGGATGGGGGGGTTGTTTGTCCGCTTTCTCGTTGGTAAGCGAGAAGGAGGATGGATCTGTTAATGATACTGTTATAACTGTTGTTCTTAATTAACGGACATCCGTCTATCTTTGGTTAGGCGGATGGTTAGCGGGTATCTATAGACATGTTAGTTATTATCTTTTGCTGCAATTGCGTCACCCCAGGTTGTGTCCCCTTTAGAGGCATAAAGAATTGCTGAGTACCCCTAGGGTCTCACACGATAAATTGTTTGATTCAGATGAACAGGTATACTCGCAAGATGGATATTGGGTGGAGGAGACGGACGATGTTGGCAACGATCACTCGGTGTAGAGATTCCGGGAATGGGGATCCGTGAGATCTATGGGTGGGATGTGTTTATTTATGTGGCATCTTATGCCGATTTGCTTCTTATCCGTACTCGGATCTTGTCTTCCGCTTCCGCCTGATACTCTGATGTTGGATGTATGAGGAGCTATCCTAAATTATTATCTCTATCTAGGATATTTGGATCTTGCCGTATGGCGTTGCAATATTTCTATTTCTTTTTAGATGGAATGGCTCTCAGGACTGTTGTATGTGGCTTGCATACATACTCATTTGTGTATGTAGTTGATCCCTTCGCCGATTACACGTTCTTGTCCCGATGTTCGAAAATGGTTAGGACGGCGAAAAGGTCTACTGTGAGTGGCCCTTGGCCCCATTTACATTATTTTAACCATTTTCGCTCGTCCAGGCATGTAACTAAGAGCGTAATTCACCGAGGTAGTTACAATTGGTATTAGAGCCATCCCGCCCTTCAGGGTCTCAGCCAAATGGTCGTTGTCAGTCTAGCAAATATTTTTGGTAGTTATGTATACTAGGGAAAAACAAAACGTGCGAGTAGGACTGCTTCCATTTTTCTTCTTACCCACCCACCCACCCTTTTCTGGTAAGGAAGTGTAATATTTTCAATCCTCTTCTAAAATTCAAACTAGGATTCACGTGTTCTGGGTTCCGTAGTACCATAGATTGTGTGTGTGTGTGTGTGTGTGTGTGTGTGTGTGAATTCCTTGTCTATCTGTTGCATCCAAATGTTATCACTATCTGCCTTTTGGTTATCAACTGTTGGTACACTCCATACCGACAGGCTTTTGTAAACCGACGCGATCTATCCGACTCCTTGTTAACAGGCGCAATCTTCTTAAGGGTGTTCTTCCTTTCAGCATGCTTTCACAGAATGTGGAGTTGCTAATCTCTACCTGATAAGTGGTTTTGCGCATCTATTAGTATTTTAATGCCGAAAAATGCGGAAATTTTTTCTTTGATACATCTGTGTTTCCACACTCCTCTTCAGTCATGTGTGAAACATTATCTATCTTCCTTTTATCAGCATGTCCATGCTAACTCATTCTTTTGTCACCGGCGCTTAAACTTGGAGTTTTATTTCATCTCCAATTCCCTTGGGCTAATTACATAACATATGTCGATCCGATGCTGGTGATTGTAATTTGGTTCTCGGCATAGCTATATGACACTTATCATGAGTGGAATATGGAAAATGCTATCAACACTATCCTCAAAATGGTGGCGGTTATCTCCTGTGATTTTGAGTTACACCGTGATCATATCCATGCATATTCAAGTATCTTTGCTAATCCGGAGTTTTTCTTAAAGGCCCTATGGTGGTCTATCATCTGTTCATCATGCTGCACATATTTTTGAACTCCATATCTGCACAATTCTCCGGGATACGAGGGAATTGCATCTTTTCGCTTCTGATAGCTTTGCTTAAGGTATGAGTTATCATCGTTTCTTATCCAAGATCTCTTTATCTTTGTAACCAGCGATCCAATCGACAATGTGAACCAGGTGACATCTCTTTTACTTCCGAAGGACCAGATAATCTATTCTGTCAATGCATCTTCTTCAACACGAACTCGTGCTCTTAATATTGATTTTTCAAAGAGCGTTGGGCTCAGGAAGTGTTCGAGCATTTGTTCGTTTCGCTCGCCTTTTGAACTTGGTATTCTGGGAATATCTTGTTAATCCATGGTGGTATATGTTGATAATATGCTTGCCTATTCGATATCAATGGAAGAACATGGAAGATCATCTATGCCTCTTTCTCTCAAGCTGCGAGAACACCGCTTGTGTGCAAAGTTCTCAAAGTGTGAATTCTGGCTTCTTGAAGTCACCTATCTCGACCACGTCCTTCTGCTAAATACATTACTTCAATTCTAGAATCAGCAAGTCCATTGTTAATTCCATCCTCCATCTTCAACCAATCTGGAGTTATTCCTTGTTGGCAAGTTATCATCGTCGTTCCGCTAAAGATTTTCCTCAAGACTGCTAAACCTCTCTCAATCATTTCAAGAAGAACATGGAGTCCTTTTCACCTCTATCTTGTTAAGTAATCTCTTGAAACCCTCTCGCTCTATCGTCTATGCTCAATCCACCGAAGGCCATGAAGACCTTCCAGATCTTGTATTCCTTCTGTTCAAGTTGGTGCTATCTTTTCTGTAGCTGTTGAATCTTGCAGTTGTTCTCCATAATCTTCCTTCATATCTTTCCGGTGGCTTGGTACTTCCGACATAACGACAACATCATCATCTTTATCTAGCTGTGAACCCAGCGAATCGTTTGCATCTATCCTTGTTTTCTAACGAAGTTCCACGAGTTATTGTCAATACCTTCAGTCTGTTTCGGTAGTTGGGTTGCATGGTTTTCTTATTCATGTGTGGAGTAATGCTTTGAGTGCGGGATGGAGTAGCTACCATACCACTACTCTTATCATTTGCTCTTGTACATTGAATTGGTGAATTAATGTGATTTCACTCATTCCACAGAAGTTAGAAGTGGCCGTTATCCCTCGATACTTTTACTTCCATCCTTGTTTTTCTGGAGTGCTCTCTTGAAGAAAGTAATCAATAATCTCTTGTTGGTGGTCTGTCTATTCTAGATGGAGCAAAATCTTCAATTATCTGGTGGAAACAGACGCAAACTCTTTTCTGTCCTCGTCATTCTATCGATGCTCGACATCCCTAGACAAGATGAAAGGAAACTATCTCTCTCTTTGTTTCATTAATTCTTTTTTTTGTGGTAAAGCTAATTATGCTTGATGCCATCAGCTGCAAATCTATTGCATTAGCCTCAAGGCTAAAGAAAGCAACAAGTATCTCTAGAATAAACTCCAGATCCTCCATATTCTTTGCTTCTCGGGATTCCACCATGATCTAGCTTCACATCCGTCTCTGGAAGTTATATCCGCGCACCTCAATTGCGTGATCCTTGGTTCTTACCGTTGCAACAAGAATCTATTCCGACGATGTCTAACTAAATCTTTCCGTTGATATCAAGGAACTCTATTGTTTGAAGGCAATATTGTTTCCGAACTTCATTTCTCAAATCCGAGAGAAGATACGATGCTATTGTCATAGTGGTTCAAAACCTCTCCAACCTAGCTCTTTTCTTCCGGCGAGACAAAGATTCATCCTCTCTAGTATCGGTAAATCTTTAATCTTAATGGTGTGTCTTTTCTTTATCCATGATACATCATCTTGTCCTTTTCATTCACAAGTGGTTCTATTCTTTTATCATGTTTCTTGAGAAAACCGGAGCTATGTTCATCCTATCCTTCTTGTCTCACGACAATCCTTCAACTCTTCTAAACCGTTGTTTCGCAAGCAAACGCAAGGCTCGCAACAAGTCTAGCAAGTTTTGCAAGGTGTAAGGGGCGCACCATTCCGTGTTTCATCAACTTGGGACCGTGAGGGCCACCTTCATTCCGAACACCCGCCTCTCCTTGTGTTGTTTTGTTTTTCCTAGGAATCTCGGGGCGAGATTCTTGTTTAGTGGGGGAGAGTTGTAGGATCCCAATTGTCTAACAATTGCAATGCTACTAGTCACTATATATGCTACTTCCTACATATAATTGTTGCATCATAATTATATCATGCTCATGTCATCATGCCACCTTGCATTTGAGCATCATATAAAACCCTTTTCATTTGGTTCTTCTCTCATATGCATTATTAATTGTATTTGGCTCTTGATATATTGTATTTGAATCTTGATAAATGCTTGATGCCCAAGTTGAGTTGGGGGCATATCTTTTTTTTATTCCACCACCTTTCTTGTCACCAGCCCATAATTCCACCACCCTACTACATGTGAGCTTTGCATTTTATTTTGTTTTCATCTCTAGCTCATATAGGTTGGGATGGATCTACTTATAACTCCACATGCTCTCATATATGCACCATATTGTTTCCACATTATTGGTTTATGAGAGCCACATGGCCACCTTTGCATGCCTTGTGAGTGGAACCCTTTTCTAGCTTCCATATGGGTTGTTTTGGGGTTTATGCTCATGTTGGGATATTTTTGGGCTTACTAAATACCTAGTGGCACATACACACTAGCATGTCCCATTTTTATTCAAATATGGTCATCCCCTTCTACTCCACATGGAGCATCCATTTAATTCTTTTAGCTTGGCTTTACCCCATATTTTGGAATGCATATGTATAAATGCCATGATTAATTATTTTGTTTTCACAAGATTAAAACATGGCATTTAATGCATTTGCATGGGCCATGCAACCATCACCACTATTTGATCTCCCTTGGTTTTCTTGGAATTTTAGATTGTTTCTCCTTTTTGTTGAGCTCCAACCTTTCTCTCTCAAGCCTCACCTCACCACCATCTCCTCCATCTTTTGCATGAGCTAGATGGTTCATCACAAAACTCTCCCCACCTTTCTTCTCACTTCCCTCTCCACCTCACCATCCCCTTTCTCTTGGGCTTGATCCTGGTGGATCATTCCCCAAACCCAAACCCCTTACCCTAGTCCTCACCTCACCCCTCTCTTGCCGGGCACCTTCCTCTCCCTCTCTCTCTGTCAGCAGGGACCCACCAGCCCTCTCTCTCCAACCCTAGGCCGAAGCCACCCCAACCCTAACCATCTACTCCCCCAACCCGACCCTCTCTCTCTCTTCCCCTCTTTCCGCCGCAGGGTTCCACCACCAGAGCCTCTCCCTGCCTGTCCCTCTCTCCTAGCCAAGCCCCACCTGCAGCCACCCAGGCCGAGCCCCACACCGAGCACGTGAGGGAGAAGAGCAAAAAGGTGGCCGATCCACCTTTTTCCTTCCCCGATCCCCCACGGCAGCCTCTCCCATCTCCCTCTTTACTACCTACTCCCTCCTCCCTGCCTGACCTTCTCTAGATCTACCGGATCAAGGCCCCATCCTCCTCTTCCTCCCGCTGCTTCCACCCGTGACACCGGCATCCACCGCCTCTGAACGATACAAGTCTGCGGTGTGGCGTTTGGGTGTCGAGGAAGGACGAGGACCATCCCTGCAACGCCCCTGAGCTCTACAACGAGGAGGAGAAGCCCTGCACACGCGGAACACCGACGAGCCAACCCGAAACCTAGGCCGCCGGAGCTCCTGCATCCTCGCCGATCGGCCGCTCCCCTGCCCGATCCAACCCCACCGACAACCCCGTGGTGAGCCCGTGATCCTCCCAGACATCTTCTATCTCGCTGTCGCTTCCTAGTCTCACCGGACGTTGTGCCGAACGCCCTCTGTGCACGGCGGGTTCGTCGTCGCCTTCTCGCTGTGCATCGCGGGAACCCTATCTAGCCGCGCGTCCCCGTTCCTCCAACTACCACAAGCCACCCCAGCGGTAGCCGCCGCCGCTCGCGCGCGCGAGGTCGCGAGATCGAATCCCCGCCACGCCACGCCGTGCGTGCCGTCAGTCCGTCAGTGAACAAGAAGAGAAATAGTGCCGCGGACCCTTTTGCACTTAACCCCCTGCGTCTTTTGCCGGCTCAACCCGTGCTCCTAGCGGCCCCACCTGTCAGTCACCCTGGCTTTTTACGAATAGGTACCCCGAGTTTTGAAACCCTCAACCCGCAGTCCTTCCTCCTCGCCACGTGGTCAACCCGCTCCCTCTCGCTGTCACGTGGGTCCTTTTCCATTACGGGCCCGTCTGTCAGTCTCGCGGGCTGGCATCAACCGCGGTAAGAAAAGACTCGGCGCGTTGTTCCTTGCCAGGTCAGTTCAGGCCCAGCCGTCAGTGGCTGTGGCTAGGGAAGGCCTGGGTAGAAAACGTTTTTCCGGAGCTTTCTGTTTTTATAACTAATTTCAGAAAATGATTAATATGTTTTTAATTTCTGTTTTAAAATAACTTTTAAATTATAATTCCAAATAATACATATGATATATGTTTTTGAATCAGAAAAATTTGAGGAATTCAATTATGCCATTCAAAATATTATTTGAGCACTTTAAGATTTCGAGATGATTAAAATTACAATAAAATGCCCTTTTTCTTAATTAATTAATAACTTTAGTTTTATAACTCCAAATTTGACAAATAATATGTCTAAATCGATCAGCGCGACGAGCCCGTTCTATCTATGCATTCCATGTTCTGAATTGCAGCATGCATCATATAAATATAAAGTATACAGCAACTTATATGAGAGCAAACCGGGCTAAAAACTTAATAAAATGCTTTAATCTTGTACCCACACCTCACCCATGCCATGCTACTTTATTGCCATGCAAATTGTGCATCATTCATCATGGCATGATTGTTTGCTTGTCACATTTTAATTCTTATGCTTGTGCACTCTATTTATGTTGGCCCTTGTTTGTTTGGTTCTTCTTTGAATAGACGCTAAGCAGGGGATATATCAGGAATCCCAGGAGCACTACCCAGATATGTCCCTCGCTTCAACTGAGCTGCCAGGCAAGCACTACCACATGCTTGCATACATATAGTACCTATTGCCTCTATCTTATTCTTGCATCATTGAGTCGCGATTGCATTAAATTGAATCCCAAGTACTGCATAGCCTTTACATTTAAACCCCACCGAAGCTTGTTCCTCCATCCCATGAGCCATTACTACAGGAGTTGTTTGAGCCATGCGGGTCGTAGAACAGCATGTGTAGGGTATGTGAGAGTCTGATAGATAACGAGGTACCTAAACAACTTAACCTGAGTAGTAATGGTATAACTAATGAAAGTGGCATCGGTGAGCAATATCTGCTATTTGGTTCTCCATGCTCACTTGTGTCCCGTAGGACCCCGAGTACTTGATTCCTGTTCCTTGACTATTCGCACTATCCACATCCGGGAGGCCTTATGGACCCCCGAGCGTAGCTTGATTCATTCTTATTTATTGGAGCCACAAAGTAGTTTGGGGCTTTATTACTATCTGTTTATGCCATGCTTTATCGCTTTATTTAAGATTGTGCGTGGAGCACCAGACTGTTTAGGACCGTGACACGTTACCATGTCGACAAGCCCACCACATTTTCGGGTTCCAGTCATTTACCGCCGTCCACAAACCACTGGTCCGTTCGGAGCGGCCAACTTCGTTCTTGGTAGCTTAGTGGGGTGGCCCCTCAAACATTTCTCGTGATCGCTTTGTCGTGAATGCCTCGTTGGGTTTTGATTTGGTTTTTCCGAGGTTGATCAAGTGTGTGTTGCTATTTGTGCACCCATGTAAGGTAAATCTTTCTGAAAGCCGTGTCCACGGTTATGGACGACTTGGAGCACAGTTTCTCGATCATAGACAAGTATAACTAAAGTACCGCTTTTAATTTGACCAAGTACCTGACTAGTAAATAGTGCAACACTCATGGAATGGTTAATAAAACTGCCAACAGATGGGGGGTTGTTCGTCCGCTTTCTCGTTGGTAGCGAGAGGATGGATCATTAATTATACTGTTATAACTGTTGTTCTTAATTAACGGACATCCGTCTATCTTTGGTTAGGCGGATGGTTAGCGGGTATCTATAGACTTGTTAGTTATTATCTTTTGCTGCAATTGCGTCACCCCAGGTTGTGTCCCCTTTAGAGGCATAAAGACTTGCTGAGTACCCCTAGGGTCTCATACGATAAATTGTTTGATTCAGATGAACAAGTATACTCGCAAGATGGATACTGGGTGGAGGAGACAGACGATGTTGGCAACGATCACTCGGTGTAGAGATTCCGAGAACGGGGATCCGTGAGATCTGTGGGCGGGATATGTTTATTTATGTGGCATCTTATGCCGATTTGCTTCTTATCCGTACTCGGATCTTGTCTTCCGCTTCCGCCTGATACTCTGATGTTGGATGTATGAGGAGCTATCCTAAATTATTATCTCTATCTAGGATATTTGGATCTTGCCGTATGGCGTTGCAATATTTCTATTTCTTTTTAGATGGAATGGCTCTCAGGACTGTTGTATGTGGCTTGCATACATACTCATTTGTGTATGTAGTTGATCCCTTCGCCTGCCGATTACGCCGCTCGTTCTTGTCCCGATGTTCTGAAAATGGTTAGGACGGCCGAAAGGTCTACCTGTGAGTGGCCCTTGGCCCCACCATACTATTTTAACCATTTTCGCTCGTCCAGGCATGTAACTAAGAGCGTAATTCACCGAGGTAGTTACATTTTCCCTTCACCAAAGGAGGCGCATGGAGTTGAGAGAACTGAGCCTACCCCATATGCTTGAGTGATGATGTGGTACCAATCCCATGTGAGTATGAGAGCCACTTAGCCCACTTGAGTGAAAGCAAGAGTGAGATGAGCGACTCCACCATACGTGAGATTGAGTGCTTCCACTTGGAGGGCATGAGTGATACACCTAGTGAGTTGAGAGTGGTAGTTGATAGGTCATATGAGACCATTTTGATTTCTAACGACTTGTCGTCTACCTCTAGTGTGTTTTCTCATGATGTGCTAGGTTCCATGGATCAAGAAGCGCCAAGCTTGGAGATGATGATGCCTCCGACCAAGAAGATGTACATGGTGGATGAAGACGATGCCATCCCCATATTGGATGAAGAAGTCGCCCACATGGAGGCCAATACTACCACAACACCCACTTCATATGAGAGGTATGAACAAGGAAAAAATAAGGGTGTTGATGATGCCATGATCCCACTAGTGGACATGATGACTTGTGATGATTGGCATGCTATGGATGATGTTTCTGATATCGCATATGACTCATTGGTATTTCCATGTGATACTTTGCCTTTGCATAATGTTGAGCATGTGAAATTATTTGATTGTGATGATGTTGCCATAGACATGCCATGCTCTAAACATATATTGATGATATCATTGCCTGTACTTTGTTGAACAATTGCTCTTTCCAATGTTTTGCATGTAATGATGTTACCAATGGTACCCCTCGGATAATGCTTTTTCATGAGTGTTTCACAATTTCTCCCGTTGCTTGAAATAAGTTGAATAATTGCTCTTTCACTTGTTTTTCTTGCAACAATAATTCTCATATGGTTTATATTGAGATGGCCCCCATAGCTTTCTCAAATGTTGGAGATTTTGATGATTGCCATGATAAGCATGTTCCCCACTTGCATACTCACCATGCATATTTTTCATACTTGATTGACACTAATGGTGATGTGCACAAGAAGAGATATGTCATGATGGATGATGTGTTTCTCTACCATGCACACACATTCTTCCTTTTGTGTTTCATGTGTGTAGGTACCTGCACAAGAATGTCAGCCTCGGTTGAGCATGAGTTGACAAAAAGAGCTCTAGAGAGCATCCCCCAAGTGAGTTCAAGATCAAACCCAGCTTTGATACCTTTTGCATTCTTTGTATCTTTCATGTTGACAAATTGCTCTTTCCTATGGTTTGCTTGCAAGCATGTTAATGGTATTCTTTCACCTTGTGACAATCATGTTTCGTTGCTATTGGATATTGATGCTTTGTGTGTTGCCACAAAAATGTTGAACAATTTCTCTTTCTGATGTTTTGTGTGCAACCATAATGCCATTTTGAGCATGTATTGTCATGAGAGCTTCCAAGTCTCTCGTATTGTTATTGCAACAAACATAAGGACCTCTTGCTCTTTCATATGGTTTATTTGCAAACATGTTGTTTTTTCTTCCACTTGTGATACTCATACCCCCATGATTTTGGCTTTTGATGATATGTGTATGGCATCCAACATATTGAACAATTGTTCTTTCAATGGTTGGTTTGCACACATAATGATGTTGTTTTGGATATGCTTCCTCATGTGTTTTTGCCGAATTCTCCTACTCTTGCATCAAAGATGTTGATCCATATCTTAGCCAATTGCTTTGAGTGCCACACTAAGACGCTTTATGGAGTTTTTGAGTTCCCACATTTGGATGATGTTCAATTAACTTCCATGCACTTTGACCTTGCATACGCATTTCGTTTGCGATACTTGAGTTGTGCTAATAGTGTTGTGAACAAGAATGGACATGCCACAAATGACATGCTCCTCTATCACACACAAACATATGTTGCTTGGTCTTTGTTTTGTGAAGGTACAATTGCTTACACGTCAACCTCTATGGACCATAAGTTGACAAGACGAACCGAAGAGATTTACCTATGGCTGCCCTTCAACGAGCCATCTCTACATCATAAGATGACTTCACTCTACTTGAGGACTCGTGCTATAATCTTCATGAATTGGCTATGCTTTGAGTGTTGCTTCGCTTTTGTTGTGAGATTTGTAGGCTTCATGGAAAGTGAAGGAACATTGAAGTGTTGTCAATTCAATCTTCCTGAGGACGACTATATGGTGAACCCCAGGATCAAGAAGGTCTCTCGACATCTTCTACTTTGTGATGAGCGTGTAGAGTCGAGGACGACTCTTTTTGAAGGGAGAGGAGATGATGTAGCCCGACCTTCGGTCGTTACCACATCATGGTCTCTAATTTATGCCAAGCCATCATGGATTCCGACGGTGAATCCATTCCTCTATGCGAACCCACTTCCTACCCTCTTGAATGGTATACTACTTCATACTCCGTCCCATATCCATGATAGGTTCACACCAACAAGCACGGAGGCATGGGAGGAAGCCCGAAGCACCAAGCCTGACAAGACGGAGGCTTGGAAGAGAAGACGGACCAGGAGCAGCCAGCTCCAGAACCGAAGTCTTTGCTGTCATCGCCCGAAGTCCCCGCCGTCATCGCCCCGGAGAGTCCGCCCAATGCCAGCCGGAATGTCAGGCGTAGCCAGAGTGTCCGGCCTACTAATCAGTATGCTACATCAGACTCTACCCGGACACTACCCGGAGTGTCCGGCCACCCCGGATTGTCCGGTCAACCTGACCCAGACTATCCGGCCTAAGTGATGGGCCTGCGAGCGAACATCTAGGCCCTTCGCCCATGTACCCCTCTATTCCACACCAAACCCTAGTTTTATGCCCAAACTACCCCTGAACTTATGGCTGGCTTATAAATAGAGCCCCCACCCCTCATTGTATCCCTTAGGCATAGATGATAGACTAAAGACAACCCTCTTTGTGGAATCTCTAGTTTTGCCTCATCCACTTCTACCAAAGGGGATCAACTATCGTCACCACCTCGTTGGAGTTTGCATCGCGCCTCCCTCGTTGTACAAGGCCTTGGCATCTGTGTCCCTTTGCCAAGACATCAAGACCCTCTCCAAGGTGTTCTTCCCTCTCCGCGTGGGATCGAGGGAGCATGTTGACCGATCTTTCCTTGCGAGGATTCTATCGGACCGGTGGCCACTAGTGAGAGCAATCGGCCTTGTATCGTGTGAGTTTTGCGTGTGTTCATCGTGTTCTTTGCGAGGTGTGCGTCCGCTTCCGCTACCTTCTCCCTTTCCCCTTGCTTTCCCATCGATTTGACCACGAGATCCGTGAAGATCGGGCCACCCACGGGGTTATCCCGTATCATCAAGGCTTTAGTCTTGATGGTTCCTTGTTGTCCTCGAGTAGTACTAGCTCCTCATTGCTATCGGCCATGTCACTCGGGGGTCACCGATTCGCTAGCATACAAGTTCATACCTATGAGATCTCTGGATCATGTTACCTAGGCCCATAAATTGGATAACAAGCATTAGGCGAACATAGATATTCATTCTTACAATTTAATAAACACTACAACAATGACAAATGGATGGAATTAAAGAAGGCACAACACATCTCACCAATCCCCTACATCTCCCACGCCTATGGGGATTTACTCAAATATGAGAGGAAGATAAATCGAAGGCATAATTGTATTGCAAATGGAAATCATCTCAAAGTTATCATAGTAAGACACAATACCGGTTGAAGATCGAATCGAATAGAAACCAAGGTAGATCAAAGTATCAACCCCTAATCTTACAAGTGCCAATCTCTCTCTCTAAGTACAAATGGGGATGATGATGGTGGAGTGAATGGTTTAGATGCTAGAGATCATCGAAGACTGAGATGGTGTTCTTCTCCTTCTCCAGATTTGATCTCTCCTCTTCTAGATGAGTTTGTGGCGGTTGTGTTTTATTTTTTGTTGTCTGCCCTTCATGAAAGTTGCTTGTATTGATATGAAAGAGCTGACGGCGGACAGTACGAGCACACCCTGACCGTACTAGTGGTCGTTACGCGCTCGGTTCGCCTCCAACGAAAGGGGCTCTAGTTGGGTATTTTCTTATTTAGGTGTAATGAGCCCATAAATGCTATTATATCTTCCAAAAATGTTCATTGCCTAAAAGCCATCACAAGAAACCAAGGATTCGCTAGTTGCGATGTTAACATTAGTAAAAAGGGTAAACTTTAGTGAAATCTAGCAATAAACAAGAGGAAAAACAATGATAAAATGTGTTGAAATATTTCAGGTCTCAAATCCTGCAACTTTAAATGTGAGCATACTATAACTGAACAATTTCACTTAAGTTTGCTTCCTAACTACAATTAACTCACTAGCTAATAGTTCTTAAACTCAAAAGTGACTGTCAGAAATTTGGCTAGCCTTGCGAATCAATTCTTTTCAGTGCCCCTCTTTTATGAGAGTAAAAATATTTCAAGCGAGGATGCTTCAGTCAAAATTAAGGGTGCACAAGTAGATGTCAAAAGAAGGATGAACTTAGAGATTTTCATTAACACCCACTTCGATAATCGCAACTATCAAACACCCCATATTAAACTCGGTTAGGATAAGGAATTTTCTTTTAAGTGGGTATTACCTTCTCCTATACCTTTGCCACTGGTTCAACATTCTTTTCAGTTTTCTTCTTTGCTGATGGTTTTTGCTTATCGACATGTTCTTCATGTGAGGTGATAACCTGCTCTTCTTGTTCCTTTCTAAGATCAGCCTCTTCTCTTAAGTAGATTGTCTCAACATCTGAATCATATTGTTTATGTCTATCTCCTTCTTCTTGTTCTTCTCTATGTTTGGAAGTCTCATGCTCTCTTTTCTGAGCTTCATAATCAATATCATCTTGAGGATCTACTAGGTCCTCTTCTTCTTGACTCATCTCTTGAGTCTCTCTTGCCTTGCAGGCTTGTTCTTCTTGATACCAAGGTGTCCCTTGGGGTTCCTGCATCTCTGTACCACGTCTAGTGACAATGTTAGTAGAAACAGTATTAAAATTACCTTGGTTTAAAATCAGAGCTTGAGTTTCAGTTATTTGATCGCATTGAGTTTTAACCATACTCAAGTATCTATCCAAATGCTTCGTGGCATGTCCTAAGTCATGAAAGACTCCAGTTAACTCTTTTATATTATTTTCTTGAGTCATTAAATGTTTATAATATTTTTCACAGAACTGCTTTTGTTGATATCTAAACTTTTGCATTACAAGATTTATTTCATCTTACATTACATAAGCTTGAAGAATTTCTACTTTATTTTCTTCAACAAGTTTCAAAGCTATTCCTTTTCCTTCCATGGACTTTTTAACTTCAGGCATAAGACCTTGGGGTATGTGAAACATACCTTTTCGCGGTTTAGCATCCTCAACAGGATTGTATTGTTCATCATTAAAGGATCTTACCTCGAAAAGCTTTACACATTCTGGCAATGTTAAGTTGCAAATATCTCCCTAGACAAGTCAATCATTTCTTTTGTATCATCATTAAGCCCATTATTAAAACATTGGATAATTAAATGCTCATGGAAACCATGATTCGGGACTTTCATAATCGTTGCATAAAATCTATTTCATGTTTGATAAAAGTTTTCTCCAACTATCTGAAGAATTTTTTGTAATGCTACGTTTAATCTACATGATTTTAGTAAACAAGCAATATTTATGCATAAATTCTCGGATGCAATATTCCCAGCTTTTTATAGTGTGGTTGGGTAATGATTGTAACCAAGTAAAGCATTAACTTTCAGTGACCATCGAAAAAGTTTAAGGAGCACAAACTCTATTGGTAAACTTGTTGGCTTAAGAGTAGCACAAAGGTCATATACCTTCGTGAAGTGATCACTAGGATCTTCCTCTTCTTTTCCTGCGAAAGCAATTTCTTTCATCATATAAATTAGTTCAGGATATATTTCAAATTCATGGCCTTCAAGTCTAGGACAAAGAATAGGCATTTTTCTTAAGTGGCTAGATGGATTCCCATATTCTCTAAATGGTAGCTCAGGCTCTTCGGCCCCCTGGGTGATGGTTAAGTCTACCATCAAAGGAATCAAATTTTTGAAGTCTACAGTACATGAGTTAGAAAATCTTTCAAAAAATTCTAGTCATCTTTCAGTTGGAATACGGTTAATATACGGAGGTAAATAAATTTTTCCAGATCAAGTGGTACCTCTGTCTTCAACAGAGATCATGGATGGTGTCAACAATCACTTATGTCAAGAAACAACGCTTAGCGCTTAGCTCCCTGGCAATGTCGCTAGAAAATAGCTTGATGGCCTGCAAGTTCACAGGTTCATCAGAGCATGTTTTCGTGGAAGTATTAATTCCAGTTTTTATATCAATCCCAATAAGGAGCCTAGGTAAGTGTTTTTATGCGGCGTTTCTGTCGCACTCAAGGTGTCACCTGTCTTGAGTGAATTGACTGCAATTGTTGAAGGTGGAAAGTGGGTGAGTGAATAATAGAGGAACCTTGCGTAAAGGAAAAAGCGAGAATTAAATAACATAAATGTAAAGACGAGAAATATGTTCGAGGTTCCTGCAGATGAGAAGTTAGGCACATAAAGAAACGGTTCATGGTAATAGTGAAAGTGCCAGATGAATAAGATGGAATAAGTGATTGTGATATTTCTTATTTATAAATGAGTAGGCAAGCAACCCATATACCGACTGGGAGTCCTCATGGCCAATTCTTCCTAGTTCCAATAATTCATCTTCCTATTACCACGACAATGCTCAGCACATTAATTAAGGTCTTCTGACCAGATCAAGGCTTTAGTCTTGATGGTTCCTTATTGTCCTTGAGTAGTACTAGATCCTCGTTGATATGGGCTGTGTCACTCAGGGGTTGCCGATTCGCTAGCATACAAGTTCATACATATGAGATCTCTGGATCATGTTACCTGGGCCCTTAAATTTGATAACAAGCATTAGGCAAACATAGATATTCATTCTCACAATTTAATAAATGCTACAACAATCACAAATGGATGGAATTAAAGAAGGCACAACACATCTCACCAATCCCCTACATCTCCCATGCCTATGGGAATTTACTCAGACATGAGAGGAAGATAAATCGAAGGCATAATTGTATTGCAAATGGAAATCATCTCAAAGTTATCGTAGCAAGCCACAATACCGGTTGAAGATCGAATCAAATACAAACCAAGGTAGATCAAAATAGCAAACCCTAATCTTACAAGTGCCAATCTCTCTCTCTAAGTACAAATGGGGATGATGATGGTGGAGTGAATGGTTTAGAGGCTAGAGATCGTCGAAGAATGAGACAGTGTTCTTCTCCTTCTCCAGATCTGATCTCTCCTCTTTTGGATGAGTTTGTGGCTGTTGTGTTCTGTTTTTCGTGATCTCCCCTTCACGAAGTTGCTTGTATTGATATAACGGAGCTGGCGGCGGGCAGTTGGGTGCACCCCGATCGTACCAGTGGTCGTTATGCGCTCGAATCACCTCCAATGAAAGGGGCTCCAATTGGGGATTTGCTTCTTTAGGTGTAATTAGCCCATAAATGATATTAGATCTTCCAAAAATGTCCATTGCCTGAAAACCATCACAAGAAACCAAGGATTCGCTAGTTGCGATGTTAACATTAGTAAAAAGGGTAAACTTCAGTGAAATCTGGCAATAAACAAGAGGAAAAAACAATGATAAAAAGTGTTGAAATTTGGAGCCATGAGAGGCTTTGGTGGGTTATTTCCGGATGATTGTCGTCCTCCATCCGAAACAATGCAGTGTTGATTCTGAGGCAGGTCTTCATGACGATGGCCACCCCGCTGGTTTGATCCAGCGTGGTTTTCATCGTTTCTTCATCCGACATTGTCGCCATTGTGGCGAGGTTCTGTCGGGCGGCTTGTGTGTCTGGGAGGTGGAATTTGTTGTTGATCTCGCTCCTGATGTCATGCTTTACATTCTTCCCTATGGTTGTTAGATTGCCATCAAGGAGGTTGTTGTGGAACTAGTTCTGCTACAGCATCTCGCGTTGCCACTAGAGCGACATTGCTCCAATCACGCGCGGTTATGTGTCTTTGTCCTGAAGAGCCGGCTCTTGAGTAGGTGTCATCTCGAGGGTCATAAGAGTGATGCCGATCCGGTTCCCGACGGGGCCTTGATTCATGTTACCAATACAGGTTCGTGCGACATTGGTCGGATTTGGAGACTAGCTTCCCGCTAAAGGACATGGCAGCCTTTTGTTGCTCCAAACCCTTGTTGAGTAGCGTTACACAATGTTGTACCTGTTCTGGAGTTGGATTATTCGTCTGGATCTCTCGAGCCGCAACAGTGTTTTCGACCAGCGTGTTAGACACTCGGCTTCCCTTGCTATCGAGCCGAGGCTCTCCTATGACCATGTTTGTGTTATCTCCCTCAAAAAGAGTCTTGTGGACATCTGGATTATTGCTGGCTTGTACAAGGCCGTTCTGGGTCTTTTGATCTTGCAAGGAATTGAACTATTTCGTGCATGCATTATTAATGTTGATGTGTTGCTTTTCCTCAATGAGGTGAGTTGCTTCGTCTATGAGTTGCAAGCGGTATGCTTCTAAGACCCGAGCCCTTTCCTCCAGCTCCTCTGGTGTAAGGTCTAAAGCAGTTGGGATTGGTGTTGTTAATGCTTCTCCATAGATTTTGTAGGGTAACGGGTAGGCTACACTAGTGTAAAACAAAAAAATTCTACCACGTCAACCAGGAATACTATTGTCATAGATCACGGGATTACCACTAGACGCGCAGTTGCGGAACTCGATGAAGCATATCGAGGCAGTGTAGATGTTCTACGTCTCCTCCTTGTCCTCATCCCACGAGTGGCTCCCCTTTGCGCGGCTCGTCCAGGTTGTTATGGGGTAACCCTGTGGGTGGCCCGATCTTCACGGATCTCATGGTCAAATCGACGGGAAAGCGAGGGGAAAGGGAGAAGGTAGCGGAAGCGGATGCACACCTCGTGAAGAACACGATGAAAACACGCAAAACTCACATGATACAAGGCCAATTGCTCTCACCGGTGGCCACCGTTCCGATAGAATCCTCGCAAGGAAAGATCGGTCAACGTGCTCCCTCAATCCCACGCGGAGAGGGAAGAACACCTTGGAGAGGGTCTTGACGTCTTGGCAAAGGGACACATGATGAGGATATATACAGGGATTATGATGATTCTGACTCCCTGAACTAGAAGAAAATATTGAGTCAAATCAATAATGACTATCAGGTGAATTCATTCCTAATTGAACCTAATGTTTTACTTAATGAGAACTTTATACTACCTAAGTCTATGCATCTTTGTATGATCAGGTTTATTGATAACACAAGCGTTGCACGAGGAGGAGGAGAGTTGCAGCAAGAAGGACAAGCGCTGATTTTCAATATCAACAAGTGCGTGAGGGAGGAGCGGGAGGCATGCGCACTAGGAGGCAATGAGGAAATCACGTATGAGCAAGAGAGAGAGATGGCACACCAAGAATTACATGTTTGAGGTGTTCCACGATGTTTGGACTACGTGCCAATAAGGCCGAACCCATATATGGGTCGGTATGTATCAGTTTGAGTCGAACCGAGTCAGTTTAGGCCAAGATATGGCTGTTTTTAGGCCTGTTTAGAGGGGAGGACGCCCCAGCCCTCATATAAACCTCCGTAGCCATCACAAGTTAGGGTTTAGACCATGTTAAAATATTTTGGAGATGTTTCTTTCATAGAATCTCTGAAATTACCCTGTGTTCGAATTCTATAACTATAATTGAGTGTGATCTGTTGTTCCATCGGGAATTAGTAGATTGCAAACTACCGTTCATGGTCGATGGCTGCGTGCGCAATAGCGTGGTGTTGTAAATATCCTACAAGGTTCGAGAGCTGTTGCATTGGCATCAGGGATCGAGCGGGAGAGTTCATAGCTATAGGCTAGTTATCTATCATCCACCATCATCACCGCCATCCGCTTACTGAGAACTCCTCCCTCGCGCACTAGGAGGCAATGAGGAAATCACGTATGAGCAAGAGAGAGAGAGATGGCGCACCAAGAATTACATGTTTGAGTGTTCCACGATGTTTGGACTACGTGCCAATAAGGCCGAACCCATATATGGATCGTTATGTATCAGTTTGAGTCAAACCGAGTCAGTTTGGGCCAAGATATGGCTGTTTTTAGGCATATTTAGAGGGGAGGACGCCCCAGCCCTCATATAAACCTCCGTAGCCGTCACAAGTTAGGGTTTAGACCAAGTTAAAATATTTTGGAGATGTTTCTTTCATAGAACCTCTGAAATTACCTTGTGTTCGAATTCTACAGCTATATTTGAGTGTGATCTGTTGTTCTATCGGGAATTTGTAGGTGAAAGAGCTCTCGTTGATCACAGCGTGTTTTTGGATCGTCTGTAGACTATTTTTCTACAAGTAGTTTGCAGATCAATTTGTTTGGAGAAGATATTGGGAGGCGAGTTCTTGAGCTAGATCGGAATCGATCGGAAGTAGATCCGATCATGCATCGATTTGATCAGATCCGATCGTGCAGCGATTTAATTAGATCAGATCAAAGCAGCTGGTACGTGGAGTCCAGGAAAGGAAGGAGAGAGCCAGGCGCCGAGTTGTCGTGGCGTATCCCTCTGATCGCGAATCAAGATAGTTCCCGTCAGCCTCGGTATCATCCAGATCAATTGGTTGGATCTTGATCGTGTGGATCTGCTACTCCCACAATTACATGTATTGATCGGATCGGGTGCTTCTCCTTTTTCGATCGGATAACAGGGCAGAGAGAAGAGTCCGGGTCATTCTCATCTACTTGATCCGATCGGTTCAGGTCAAAACAAAAAGAAAACAGACAAACACCGATCGTTTCCATCTCAGGTACGTGAGTTACGCACGTGAAAAAGAAAAAAAATCGCTACAGATCCGATCAGTTTTGGTATTGTTGGAGTACAGAAAAAAATAGGGAAAGAATCAAGGAGTCACGTGAACTCTAGGAAATTTGGGAAGGAAAAGAAGCCATCGTTCAGTTGGAATCGATCCTACGATTTTGTACGTACGTGAAAAAAAAGAGAATCGATAGCTTCCTAGTGTGGTGTACCTGAGTTTTACTTCGATTGCAAGTTTTATTCTGCCAGTGTATCAGCGGGAGAGTTTTCCGTAGCAGGGAGTCTAGGTCCTTTCGATCGAGGCACCAAGGAAGATTCCAAGAAAAGGATCGCTCTAGTTCAGATTCGTGTCGACCGGAATATCCGGGCCCAAAACTACCGGAGTATCCGGCCTGGATACAGACAGACGTGTCTGTTTTTCTTAAAAAAATCGGTCCAACAACCAGATTATCCGGTCTATTTTTAGTGTCTGCTAGACACGTCTTTCTGTTCTGTCTAGTTCGTGGTGGAAGTTTCATTCAGAGGCCCAAAACTACCAGAGTATCCGGCCTGGATACAGACAGACGCGTCTGTTTTCCTTAAAAAAATCGGTCCAACAACCAGATTATCCGGCCTATTTTTAGTGTCTGGTAGACACGTCTTTCTGTTCTGTCTAGTTCGTGGTGGAAGTTTCATTCAGAGATGGATCTTCAGGGCAATGTCAGTGGTTTGTCAGCAAGGGACGTGTACGCTGATTTTTTAGATATGACAAATCGTGTACCCGTTGATTTTTCAAAAAGGACATGGTTCCTACTACATACTGCAACCTCAGCAGAATACAAGTTATGGGAAGAGACAATGCAAGTTGGTTTTTGCTTATGTGTTGATCTTTCTCCAGATCTGCAGTTTGACGACAATATCGCTTATCTTCTTGCAAAAAGGCGTGAGGATGCGCGAATTTTCCGGTGGTGGAATGTGGACACACATACGCGAGGTGTCTCAATGAATACTGTTTGGGAGGACTACAAAAAAAAATTACGTGCTAAATTTTTGGCACCATCAGAGATAGAGGACAAGGTGATTGTTCTGGAGGATGTTGTACCATTGAGTGGGCTGAATTTGCGACTCAACAAGGTACAAGGCGATGCTTGCATGACAGTTAACAAGGGCCAGCGTTGGAATTTATTTCAGGCGCAGTGTATGATCAAAGGCAAAGCATGCAAGTTGACTATTGATGGAGGAAGCTGTACTAATGGCATTAGCAAGGCAATGGTGGCAGCGTTTGGGTTGTCCACATGGCGTATTCCTGAACCTAAGCATCTACAGTGGTTAAGTAGCTGCGGTATGCTGAAGGTAACTCATAAGGTCCGTGTGCCATTTACAGTTGGTGATTATATTGATGATATTGAGTGCGATGTGTTGCCACTGGAGGTATGTGGGCTGTTACTTGGTCGTCCATGGCAGTATGATCGCAACGTTACACATGCTGGAAGAGCAAATATATATTCTTTTGTGCATGGTGGCAAACAACAGACTTTGAAGCCTATGCAAGATGATCACATAAAGTCTGATGTAGAGCTGGTGGTACATAAGGAGAAGGTGCGCAAGGCTAAGCCAAAATCTGGGCTAGCTAAGGTGCAGGATGGAGAGCATGATGCACAGTGTGACAATGTTGATATTGCTTCAGCTATGCCTATAGATGACAAGCCAGTGGAACTTGTTAGTGACAAGCCAGTTGAAGTGCATCCTCTTATTGCTGAGAGGAAGGATGTTGCAGCATGTGTTCAGAACGGATGATTGTTGTGCTCCTGATGTTCCAGTGCATGTGGTGCAGCAGGGTAACAAGAGCAGTTTTGTTAGCACACCTGTGAGGCGTTTTGTTGGGACAGTTGTGCGGATGCATAGAGGCAAGGATGGACATGTTCGACAGTTGTGTGGTCCAGGCATTACTCATCTTATGCCAGGTCATGCAAAGAAGGTCCATGTTCAGCAACCACGGGTTCCAACAAGAGTTGAGAAGAAGAAGAAGACGATGGCGCCTAGGTCTAAGCTCGTATGGAGACGCAAGGAGGTGCAGGAGCCGAGGGTTGTATCAAGTCGAGCAGGCCAAGAGGGAGGATGTGGTGAGGAAAGCAAGCAAGACTTGAAGATGGCGAAGATGCGTGAAGCGATTGTTCATATCACGCCACCTTTCTGACCCGACCCGCAAGCGTTGGGGACAACGCTTCTTGATGGGGGGATGATCATATGGACATGAAGGAGGAGGTGAAGCCTAATTTCAGGACTCCACCAAGCTAGGTGATGCGGGGCGCATCCCATTGATGATTGGCACGCCAGGACGACCTATGATATGTAATGATAAGTCTAAGGTTGTGTCAAATAATATTGTTATGTTATTGAGTCCGAGTCTAGGTTAGGTTCGAGTCTGTTTGTGTGTTCGGTTTGGGTCTATCCAACCGACTAGTTGCAGGCCTCCTATATAAAGGAGCCGGCCACGTAGGGTTTAGGGGAGTTCAGTTGTTTAGTCTAAAAACTATATTGTGCTCCACCTTGTATCATCCCTCCGGGGACAGCGATACCGTTTATCATATTATTGCTGGGAGGTTCTTGTGTTCATCAAGGCTTGTCATGCTCAGGTTTGAGGCGTGGTGATCTTCATTATGTTACTTGCTGGATTTGTTCCTCTTCTTCAGGTGACGTTCATCGCGTTATTGAAAGATTACCATCCGGGTTGACTCACTGTGAAAGATCAGGACAAAACTAAGGATCATCGGCTTGATCCGTATCGCTGTGGAGATGCGCACTAGGAGGCAATGAGGAAATCACGTATGAGCAAGAGAGAGAGATGGCGCACCAATAATTACATGTTTGAGGTGTTCCACGACGTTTGGACTGCGTGCCAATAAGGCCGAACCCATATATGGGTCGGTATGTATCAGTTTGAGTCGAACCGAGTCAGTTTGGGCCAAGATATGGCTGTTTATAGGCCTGTTTAGAGGGGAGGACGCCCCAGCCCTCATATAAACCTCCGTAGCCGTCACAAGTTAGGGTTTAGACCACGTTAAAATATTTTGGAGATGTTTCTTTCATAGAACCTCTGAAATTACCATGTGTTCGAATTCTACAACTATAATTGAGTGTGATCTGTTGTTCCATTGGGAATTAGTAGATTGCAAACTACCGTTCGTGGTTGACGGCTGCATGCGCAAGAGCGTGATGTTGTGAATATCCTACAAGGTTCGAGAGCTGTTGCATTGGCATCAGGGATCGAGCGGGAGAGTTCATAGCTACAGGCTAGTTATCTAATCCGATGAGGGGTGGGGGCTCTATTTATAGGCCAGCCACTAGAATGGGGGTAGTTTAGGCAAATGGGTAAGTAAAGGGAATATTCCAGGGCATCAAACCCATATATGTGTGCAGACGGGATGATTCCGGTAATAAGTCCGGCAACGTCGGATCTGGCGCCGGGATTTCCGACGGCCGCCGATATTTCCGGTCGGTGCCGGTTCGGTGTTCTACATGCGTTTTCGGTGGGCACAGGTCTGGTCCGGCGGTCGCCGGTTCGGTCGGCACGGGGTCCGGTCCGCCGGACCTGGCGCCGAGAATTCCGTCGATCGATCCGGTTGCGCCGGATGGTACGCTGGTTTGGTGCTGCCTCTTCCGTCTCCTCTTCCAAGCCTCCGTATTGTCGGGCGTGCGTCCTCGGGCTTCCTCCCCTATCTCCGTACTTGGCGGTGTGAACCTATCATGGTCATATGACGGAGTATGAAATAGTATATGATTCAATAGGGTAGGAATTGGGCTCGCATAGAGGAACAGATTCACCTTTGGAGTCCATGACGACTTGGCATAAGTTGGAGACCTTGATGTGGCAACGACCGTAGGTCGGACTACATCATCTCCCCCCTTCAAAAAGAGTCGTCCTCAACTCTACATGCTCATCACAAAGTAGAAGATGTCGAGAGACCTTCTTGATCCTGGATTTCACCATATAGTCGTCCTCGAAAAGATTGAATTGACAACCCCTCAATGTTTCTTCACCTTCCATGAAGCCTACAAAGCACAACACAAAAGCGAAGCAACACTCAAAGTGTAGCGAATTCATAAAGATTATAGCATGAGTCCTCAAGTAGAGTGAAGTCACCTTATGGTGTAGAGATAGCTCGTTGAAGGGCAGCCATAGGTAACTCTCTATGCTTCGTCTTGTCAACTCTTTGACCATAGAGGTTGACACGGAAGCAATTGTACCTTCACACAACAAAGACCAAGCAACATATGTTTGTGTGTGATAGAGGAGCATGTCATTTGTGGCATGTCCATTCTTGTTCACAACACTATTAGCACAACTCAAGTATAGCAAACCGGATGCATATGCAAGGTCAAAGTGCATGGAAATCATTTGAACATCATCCAAATGTGGGAACTCAAAAACTCCATATAACATCTTAGTGTGGCACTCAAAGCAATTGATTAAGATACGGATCAACATCTTTGATGCAAGAGTAGGAGAATTCAGCAAAAACACATGCGGAAGAATATCCAAAGCAACATCATTATGTGTGCAAACCAACCATTGGAAAGAACAATTGTTCAATATGTTGGATGCCATACACATATCATCAAAAGCCAACATCATGGGGTATGAGTATCGCAAGCGGAAGCAAAAGCAACGTGTTTGCAAACAAACCATATGAAAGAGCAAGTGGTCCTTATGTTTGTTGCAACAACAATACGAGAGACTTGGAAGCTCTCATGACAATACATGCTCAAAATGGCATTATGGTTGCACACAAAACATTGGAAAGAGAAACTGTTCAACATTTTTGTGGAGTAATGAAACATGATTGTCACAAGGTGAAAGAATACCATTAACATGATTGCAATCAAACCATAGGAAAGAGCAATTTGACAACATGAAAGATGCAAAGCATGCAAAAGGTATCAGAGCTGGGTTCGATCTTGAACTCACTTGGGGATGCTCTCTAGAGCTCTTTTTGTCAATTTGTGCTCAACCGAGGTTGACATTCTTGTGTGGGTACATACACACATCAAACACAAAAGGAAGAACGTGTGTGCATGGTAGAGAAACACATCATCCATCATGACGTATCTCTTTGTGTGCACATCACCACGAGTGTCAATCAAGTATGAAATAGATGCATGGTGAGTATGCAAGTGGGGAACATGCTTATCATGGCATTTACCAAAATCTCCAAAATTTGAGAAAGCTATGGGGGCCATCTCGATAGAAAGCATATGAGAATTATTGTTGCAAGCAAAACAAGTGAAGGAGCAATCATGCATATTGCAAGCAACAGGAGAAATTGGAAAACACTCATGACAAAGCATGGTTCGAGGGGTACCATTAGTAATATCATTGCAAGAAAAACATTGGAAAGAGCAATTGTTCAACAAAGTGCAAGCAATGATATCATCAACGTAACGTTTAGAGCATATCATGTCTATGGCAATATCATGACAATAGAAGGATTCCACATGGTCATCATGATCCATAGCAAAATGAACACATGGGAATAAGAATGGAACATATGTCATGTCACAAGTATCATCCATAGCATGCAAGTCATCACAAATCATCATGTCCACTAGTGGGATCATGGCATTATCAACACCCGTATTCATACCTTGTTCATACCTCTCATATGAAGTGGATGTTGTGGTAGTATTGGCCTCCATGTGGGCGACTTCTTCTTCTTGTATGGGGATGGCCTTAGCTTCATCCACCATGTTCATCTTCTCGGTCGGAGGCATCATCATCTCCAAGCTTGGCGCTTCTTGATCCATGGAACCTAGCACATCATGATAAAACACACTAGAGGTAGAGGGTAAGTTGTGAGAAATCAAAGTGGTCTCACATGACCTATCAACTACCATTCTCAACTCACTCGGTGTATCACTCATGCCCTCCAAGTGGAAGCACTCAATCTCACGTATGGTGGAGTCACTCATCTCACTCTTGTTTACACTCAAGTGGGCTAAGTGGCTCTCATACTCACATGGGATTGGTACCACATCATCACTCAAGCATATGGGGGTAGGCTCGGTGTGCTCAACTCCTTGCGCCTCCTTTGGTGAAGGGAAAATCCCATGCTCACCATTCTTGAACTTGTCGTCACCATCTTGTGGTAGTGGTGGAAGTAAGCTCATGTTGTTGTCGAGAGCGGTGCTCGGATCGACTTCATCACATATGTGGCCTTGGATTCCTCCATCTTGAAGTGTAGACTCTTGGCGTGAAGCTTGATGGCATGGAGGAGAGCTTGCTCTTGTTGCCCTTTTGGTGGTGGCACGAGTAGTTGAAGGTGCATTATGATGGTGTCGACGGAGGTCATTGGCATGGCTTGCCAAAGGTTGATGTAGATGGCGCACTTGGTCATCCACATGACGCTCGTGACGATTCTCCTTTTCCTTGGCACTCTTCTTGGTGAGGCGTTGTAATGAGCACAAAGCATCATTAGTCTTGGCCATCATGCTCATGTTCTTGGCGAAGTTGTCGTCCATGTCCTTCTTGAAGTTCGTGAGGGTGCTTTGGAACTTGTCCATTCGATGGTGGACCTTGGCGCTCTCGAGGTGGAGGCTCCGTCTTGGTTGACGCGACTTGAGGAGCTTGTCGTTGTTGTCCTTGAAGTTGTCCATGCTTGGGGAGTTATTGTTGTTGTAGAACACCAATCACCCAAGCATGTGCAGCCATTGTCGGTGTAGTGCTCCATCATGTCATCCATGCTTGTGGAGGCGTAGGCATGGTGGCTCATCGTGGATTCTTCATAGATATCATCCTTGGTTCCGGAGTTCCTAGACATGCTTCACAAGACCAAGAAGTGTATATGGAAGTGGTAGAGGGGTTAGGGATGCAACGTCAAACCTTACTTTACCTTGGAAGATAGTATCGTGCAAGTGGCAACACTTGAGAGCAATCAAAACCAAGTAAAGTGAAGTTCACGCGGAACACCAAAACTAACTAACCACTAAAAAACACACACACACACAAAGCTTATGGTGGATGGGTATGGAAGGTGGCGTGTCCAAGAACAATCTGAAATCAAGATATTGTTATGGAAAGTAAAGAACCACGATGATCACAAAGCAAACAAGTCAATCCACAAGATAGGAATTATGTACAAGGAAACACACACGATGGGATAAAAGGGACTTGTGCGACGAAGAAAGTGAGCTAAGAACCAAATGATTACCTAGCGAAGACTATAAGCTCATGTCGCACAAGTGCAAGGAGAGACGCTAGTTCGATTGCAATAAATTGGTGGGCTACAAGATATGCACAATAAGTACCACCTATTTGATGTTCATCGAGCTTGCGCTTCCTATTCTATGAGGCACTTGTTTCTTTCTTTCTTTTTCTTCTTCTTCTTCTTCTTCTTTTTCTATATTTTTTTCTCTTTTTCTTTCTTTTTCACTTGCCTCTTCCTTGTGCCAACAACTATACAAGATAACTATATGAGATAGCGCGCTCACAACTTTTGCTGAAATTCTACAAGGTATCTATTGAGGGCAAACCTCTAGGGTGGCCCGATCTTTCACGAATCCCAGTCAAATCGAGGATGGAGTGCAGGGGAAGGAGGGGAGGATGAACCCAACGAACTCACGCACGAAGAACCCGAAGAACACACACACAAAGCCACGATACACACCAATAGCTCACGCCGGCGGTGACCGGTCCGGCGCAATCCCTAGGATCGGCGTCAGGCGGAGGACTCTCTCTCGAACCGGCACAGCGAGATGGGAGACTCGGTGAGATCTTGACGTCTAGGAAAAGGGACTCCGATGCCTAGGCCTTGTACAACACGGAGGCACGATGCAAACTCCAACGAGGTTTGGTGATATTGGTGCTCCTTGGTCAAGGAGCATGAGGCAAGAACTTGATAGATCCACAAAGGGGTTTCCACTAATTCCAATATCATGTCTAGGGTTTACAATGGAGGTGGGGGACTATATATAGGCCAGCCACTTAAACAGGGGTACTTTAGGAATAAAAGACAAGTTCTGGACGGACTAAGGGGTACATGGGCCATAGGCCCAAAGTCCTTTTCATGCCTGGCGATGGTCGGACCGCAGACTCTGGTGTGCAGGCCGGAGACTCCGGTCTAGGCCGGAGAACCTAGTGTAGCCTCCTGACCAGCCTCTAGAGGGGCCTTCAGATTGTCCCAGGGCCCGGTGCAAGGGGTCAGACCAGAGAGAGGGCCGGAGTCTCCGGTGTCTTCAGGCCGGATACTTTGGCAGGCCGAGACTCGGTGTGCAGACCAGGAGACTACAGTCTCGAGCAGCTCAATGACCACCTTCGCTCACTCCTTGTTCTCCATACTTGGGTGCTTGGTGATGTGTCGAGGCTTCGTACCTGATGATGCATAGATTAGTTGCATGAAGTAGCACACCATCCAAGGAGGTATCAAATCGGCACGAGGAAAGGAGCGAGTTCACCTTAGCTTGTAGGAGTTTGGCTCGGGCACGAGTCATGTGTCCACTTGGGGGACCTGTTGGTGTAGATGTAGGAGCGTCCCTAGGACAGGCTGCATCAGTATCAAATGTGCATAGCCCAAGTAATCATAGGAGGAACTAGTCTCAATAGGTGTTTGTTGAACGCAAAGATAGTTGGCTCACAAAGGGATGCAAGTGGGGAGAAGTCGCGGAATTTATATACCTTTCGTCGCCGATCTTCACCCTTTATTGGTGGATTCCGCCTTGCTCACGGAATTTGGATGGAGTAGATATCATGAACCACGGAGGAGATGATGTAGAGCTCTTTCTCCTCTTCAAAACAAGCTAAAGAACACCAAAATCTGAGTTCGTATGCAAAAGTTATGCTCAAAATGGTGCGGGGCTGAATCTGTTGGCGGCCAAATCGGCGGGACCGGACCTGGAGCCGGAAATTCCGGCGGCGGGGCCGGTTCGCCAGAAATCTCGCTGGAAATTACGGTTTCAAATTTGGTCCACCGGACCTGGCGCCGAAACGCGTTCGGGATGCGAAAATCCGTGATTTCTGCGGAAAAACTCGAGGAAAAACTTCAGATCTGAGGGGTAAATGATGGAATTAGGCCATGGGAACACAGGGAAAGGTAGATCAACAAGTTTAGCAAGTAATCCACGGATCAAAACCTACCAAAACACACTCAAATCACAGATCGATCCAAAACACAAATTGGGGCTATTTTTGGTGGAAATTTTCGAATTTCTAGGGAAAGACCAAATCTATGAGGAATCTGTGGCAACCAAAAGCTGCTGATACCAGATGTTATGGGGTAACCCCGTGGGTGGCCCGATCTTCACGGATCTCGTGGTCAAATCGATGGGAAAGCGAGGGGAAAGGGAGAAGGTAGCGGAAGCGGACGCACACCTCACGAAGAACACGATGAACACACGCAAAACTCACACGATACAAGGCCGATTACTCTCACCGGTGGACACCGGTCCGATAGAATCCCCGCAAGGAAAGATCGGTCAACGCACTCCCTCGATCCCACGCGGAGAGGGAAGAATACCTTGGAGAGGGTCTTGACGTCTTGGCAAAGTGACATCGATGCCAAGGCCTTGTACAACGAGGGAGGCGCGATGCAAACTCCAATGAGGTGGTGACGATAGTCGATCCCCCTTGGTAGAAGGGGATGAGGTAAAACTAGAGATTCCACAAAGGGGGTTGTCTTTAGTCTATCATCTATGCCTAAGGGATACATGAGGGGTGGGGGCTCTATTTATAGGCCAGCCACTAGAATGGGGGTAGTTTAGGCAAAGGGGTAAGTAAAGGGAATATTCCAGGGCATCAAACCCAGATCCGTGCGCAGACGGGATGATTCCGGTGATAAGTCCGGCAGCGTCGGATCTGGCGCCAGGATTTCCGGCGGCCACCGATATTTCCGGTCAGCACCGGTTCGGTGTTCTGCATGCGTTTCTGGTGGGTGCCGGTCTGGTCCGTGATCACGATTCGGTGACGGGGTCCGGTCCACCGGTGGGCGCCGAATTTCGATGGATCCGGTTGCATCGGATGGTACGCTGGTTTGGCTCTGCCTCTTCCGTCTCCTCTTCCAAGCCTCCGTCTTGTCGGGTGTGAGTCCTCGGGCTTCCTCCCCTATCTCCGTACTTGGTGGTGTGAACCTATCATGGTCATATGACGGAGTATGAAGTAGTATACGATTCAATAGGGTAAGAATTGGGCTCGCATAGAGGAATAGATTCACCTTTGGAGTCCATGAAGACTTGGCATAAGTTGGAGACCTTGATGTGACAACGACCGTAGGTCGGGCTACATCACAGGTGCTACAGCTGCAGCACCTCCAAGGTATCCACACGTCCGGAGTGGAGCGTCACACGGCAGACTGCTAGGTCTACCCGTGCAACACATGCATGAGAGGAGTGGCGGCTAGGTGGAATGGTCTATCCTATTCAGCTCACCTCACTCTCTCTTATATAGGCATCCCTGGTGGGCTTCTACATTAGCAACCCATTAGTAGCCTAAGCCTGGTCTAATTTGGATGCAATCCTCATTAGGCTTCTAGCCCCTAAAGTGTGTGAGTAGCACGGCCATGACACGAGCAGCCCATTAGTAGCCTAAGCCCATTAGTACACGTATAGACATGACACGAGTACACTTACTCCGTAAATAGTTGGTAGTAGCCTCTAGCAAGACGTGCCAACTCCTAAACACATATAAAGATCATTCAGACAAACCATCACAAGGTTGAGTACATGTCTTTCCCTTTGCCCTACGACATTTGGTCTAGCTCCAAGCTGACCTCTCTTTCTCGATACTGTGATTCGGAATCCCTTTACTTGGTCAACTCTTAACCGTGTGTAGCACGGCCATGCATTTCTAGATACGATCAATCGACCGGACCAGAGATATCTCTCTCAAGTAGAGAGGGGCAAATCCCATCTTGATTGACCAATGCCTTGTAGCATGTATCAGGACAAACACGAAAGCTACCTTTATAACTACCCAGTTACAGAGCAGTGTTTGATAGCCCCAAAGTAGGTCGATCCACATCTCAAGTACATGCGACAATCTCAGGTCTAAGGATAAAACGCACACGATGTGTTGAGAGAGCTGCAAGTATTATTGCCAGTCTCAAGTTGGGTCAGTCCAACCCCATGTTCATAACATGTGTCCACATCATTGGTTTGACATCTCCATATCTATGACTTGCGAAACATAGTCATCCACCAATCGATGTGGTAGTCTAATATTCATGTGTGTCCTCACATGAACTCTGACTAGGGACAACTATTAGATAACCATACAAGTAAAGAGTTTCACAAACAATTCACATAATTGCCAATCAACACAAGTTGCTTGATATATGGATATTCAAGGAACATTATAATAACTCATGGATACATATGGAATACAATCATCTCTATGATTTCCTCTAGGGCATATTTCCTTCAGTCTCCCTCTTGCACTAGAGTCAATCTAGATAGTATCTAATACCTAGTGCTCTTGTGTGCGCTTCATGCGCAGGTTGTGGGAGTGGCTTTGTCAAGGGATCTGCAACATTTGAGTCCATATGTATTTTGCATAACATGACACTACCATCATCAATGAACTCACGAATCTGATGGTAATGCATTTGAATATGTTTATTCTTCTAGTACTGTCTAGGTTCCTTGGCTTGTGCAATAGCACCATTGGTGTCACAATAAACGTCCAAGGGATTGGACGCACCTTGAACCACACCCAGAGCAATCAGGAAATTCCTAATACAAACATCTTCCTTTGCAGCCTCCGAGGCGGCAATATATTCAACTCCTATTGAAGAGGAGGCCACTGTATCTTGCTTGGAACTTTTCCATCTCACAGCACCACCATTTGTGACAAACACATAACCTAATTGCGATTTGGAGTCATCTGAGTTGTTAAGGTAACTTGCATCTGTGTAACCCTTTACACTAAGTTCATCCTCACCTCCATAAACTAGGAACATATCCTTAGTCCTTCTCAAGTACTTAAGGATATTATTTACCGCTGTCCAGTGGCTTTCACCTGGGATTAGCCTGGTATATGCTTGTAACACTTACAACATAGGAAAAATCTGGGCGAGTACATGTCATTGCATACATGATGGATCCAATATCCGAAGCATATGGAACCCTACTCATGCGCTCTCGCTCATCAGTGGTCAAAGGACACTGAGTCTTGCTGAGTTTAATGTCGTGAGACATGGGCAAGAACCCCTTCTTAGCATCTTCCATGTTGAACCGTTTCAACACTTTGTCAATGTATGTACTCTGGCTTAATCCAATTAGCCTCCTTGGTCTATCTCTATAGATCTTGATACCCAGAATATATGCCACTTCTCCTAAGTCCTTCATAAAAAAACTATTTTTCAATGAGGTCTTAACAGACTTGAGCATAGGAATGTCATTTCCAATCAGTAATAAGTCATCTACATATAAGATTAGAAATACAAGTGATTTCCCACTTTCTTTCTTATACACACAAGGTTCTTGTTCGTTTTTTATGAAGCCAAACTCCTTTACAACTACATCAAATCGAATGTTCCAACTCCGAGATGCTTTCTTTAGCCCATAATAGACTTTTGAAATTTGCATACCTTTCCAGCATTGTTTGGATCGATAAAACCTTCGGGTTGCATCATATACACGTCCTCAATAAGGATTCCATTTAAGAAAGCTGTCTTGACGTCCATCTACCATATCTCATAGTCGAAATGTGCAGCAATGGCTAGAATGATCCGTATAGATTTAAGCATCGCTACAGGCGGGAAATTCTCGTCGTAGTCAACTCCTTGAACTTGTCGAAAACCTTATGCAACAAGTCGAGCTTTATGGATGTGAACATTTCCATCCATATCAATCTTCTTCTTATAGATCCATTTGCACTCGATGGATTTAAAACCATCAAGCGAGTCAACCAAGTTCCAAACTTGATTGTCTCCCATCGACTCTATCTAGGATCTCATGGCAATTAGCCATTTCTCAGAGTTTGGGTCCACCATCGCTTCTGCGTAGGTCACAGGCTCATCATTGTCTAACAATAATAATTTCTGCGCTTCGTGGAGCCTTGCCGACCTTCGTGGTTGTGGTGCTTCTATTGCCATGGGTTCCTCAACTTGTTCTGCTTCAATAGCATCACTGGTTGAAGCATCCCCGACTGGATCATCTTGAACTTCTTCAAGTCGCACCAACCTTCCACTCGTTCCCTTTGTGAGAAACTATTTCTCTAGGAAAACACCCCTACGAGCAACAAACACTTTGCCATCTTCTCGGTTGTAGATGTAATACCCTAAGGTTTCCCTTGGATATCCCACAAAAATGCATTTATCCGATTTGGTTGTTAGCTTGTCCGACTAAAGTCGCTTGACAAATGCATCACAACCCCAAATCTTTATAAAAGACAAACTGGGATTCTTTCCAGTCCACATCTCATATGGTGTCTTAACTACAGATTTAGACGGTACCCTGTTTAGTGTGAAAGTTGTTGTTTCTAGAGCGTAACCCCAAAATGATAATGGTAAATCCGACTGGCTCATCATCGAATGAACCATGTCCAACATAGTTAGATTGTGCCATTCGGAGACCTTGTTTCTTTGAGGTGTTCCGAGCAGCGTGAGCTGTGGAACAATTCCGCAACTCTTAAGATGATTGCTAAATTCGTGACTCCAATATTCACCTCCACGATCAGATCACAAGGACTTTATTTTCTTGCCAGTTGATTCTCTACCTCATTCTAAGACTCTTTGAACTTTTCAAAAGTTTCAGACTTATGCTTCATCAAGTAGACATAGCCATATCTACTGAAATCATCAATGAAAGTAATGAAGTAGTGATATCCTCCTCTGGCTATCGTGCTCATTGGTTCACTACATCAGTATGTATGAGTTCCAACAAGTTTGTCGCTCTCTCGGGAAAACCCATAAAAGGCATCTTGGTCATATTTCCAAGTAAACAAGCTTAACATGTCTCGTATGATTCAAAATCAAATGAAGTTAGAAGACCATCACCATGGATCTTCTTCATGCGCTTTTCACTTATATGCCCCAAACGACAATGCCATAAATAGGTAGGACTTAAATCATTAGGCCGAAGCCTTTTAGCACTAACATTGTAAATAGATACATCATCAAGATTTAAAATAAATAACCCATTCACAATGGGAGCATCAGCCATAAACATAGCATTCTTAGAAATTACACAACCATTGTTTGTACTCGCGAATGAATAACCATCCCTCATCAAACATGAAGGTAATAAAATGTTTCGACCCATACTAGGAATGTAATAACAATTATTTAACTCCATAATAAATCCTGACGGAAGGTGAAGCTCCATGACGCCGATGAATAATGTAGCAACCCTTGATTTATTTCCGACATGAAAGTCCACTTCGCCTTTCTACACTTCTCTAGTCCTTTTTAGCCCCTGCATCGAATTGCAATTATGAGCAACCGATCCGGTATCAAATACCCAAGAGTTAACATAAGAATCTGCGAGAAAAATGTCCACAACATTTACAAAAAGCGTACTTGAGTGGGAAGTACTCTTACTTCCACTCTTCTTCAAAGAAGCCTGGTACTTGCTACAGTTTCTCTTCCAGTGGCAATGTTCATGATAAAAGAAACACTTAGTGTCTTCTGCAGGTCCAGCCTTTTGCTTGGGTGCAGGGTTTGGCTTAGGGATCATATCCTTAGCCTTGCCCTTCTTCTTCTGCCAAGAAGTGCCCTTTTTCTTGAAGCTAGACTTGTTCTGCACAGCCATCACATGGCTATGCCCTCCACACTTCTTAATGTCACATTCTGCTGTTTTCAGCATCCCACATAACTCATTAAGACCCTTGTCCACCCCCATGCATATGGTAGATTGAAATGAAATGCCCATAGCTATATGGAAGAGACGCCAAAATGAAATTAGTAGCTAACTCTTGGCCTAATGGAAAACCAAGTTTTTCCAAAGTTTGACTGTAACCAACCATTTTGATCACATGGGGGCCTACAGCTGCTCCCTCTGCCAGCTTGCATTCCACAAAGGACTTAGCAACATTGTACCTCTCAGTCCTAGCCTGAGTCTAGAACATGCCCTTAAGCGCGATGATCATATCGCACGCTTCCTGATCCTCAAACTGCTTTTGAAGATCAGTTTCCATGCATGCAAGCATAAGACATCTAACCTCAAGAGATTCATCACATGCTTTCTTGTAGGCATTCTTAAGGGCAGCAGTTGCATTATCAACAGGTTCATATGGGAGTAGGGTATCCAGAATAGTTTCCTTTTTATCAGCCCTGAGAACAATTCTCAGGTTATGGACCCAGTCTGAATAGTTTGTTCCATTTAGTTTATCCTTTTCAAGAATCGAACGCAAAGCAAAAGGTGATGAAGTGTTCGGTGCCATTGATCTACAACATAAAAACATGCAAAATACTAAGCCATGTAACCATGAAAGAGTAAAACATATTAAACAATTTAATAGCATATACTCCCACTTAAATCAACATCCCTCTATTGATACTAAGTGATTCAAGATCCACAATTAACAAGTCGACTAGTGAGCTTTAGCATCACTGCTAGAAGACAAGGTAAATCGGTAAGCAACTTTTGCTAATCATATCATATATGACTCTTGTTGTTGGGTGACATCTCTATGTCAAAACTAGGCGCCTAACCTTTATGCCCCAAGGTCCTTAACTATTAAGATGACCTTGTTAAGCTCACCAACCCTTATGCGTGTAGATATCTGATACAAACCCATCCATCCAAGGAAATCCGTGGCACCCCAAGTTCATAGACCCACCAATGATTATACAGGGCATAGGATGGTGCAACATTTGGTTGGGTGGGCATGGTTTTACTTAAACTTTGTGAGGGATCGTTCTACTTCTATGAATTCAGCATGCATAGTTCTAAAACATATAAGAATAGCATTCACATAGATGTGATATAGTATGGCCCATTTTCTCAGGGTGATCTCCATCGCCATAGAACCTGTCCACCATGATGATCTCCATCTTCATGCTCTATGCGAGCCATCCTCCAAGTGATGAGTTCTCTAAGAAGTAATACAAGCTATTACTCTTGACAGCTAGTAATCAAAATTACATGGTATTGGGATCATCACAAGCTGGCACGTAGGCCATTACAATAATTGACAACACATTTGGCTCCAGCCGTGTTGCCCTACTCACGACACGCATATCATGAAAAATACATACATGCATCACATACATTTTTGGCCCATACTGATCACATACATCTTGCAAAAACAAGTTGTGCATAGAATCGCATTCTACCGGATCATGTGAAATCGCAACACCTAGGAACCTTAAAGAGATACAAAAGGGGCTACGACTAAAGGGGGTCTAGGGGGTCTCCCCTGCAGGGTTCGAAGGGGTAGCACCCCTCGTGGTATCTTTAAGGAAAAACGAGAGATCGAATCTATACAATTTTCTTTAAGGATTTTGATCGGCAAATCAAATTTACCATAAACTGACTATTGTTCCGATTCGACCAATTCCCTTTGATTACGGTACATCGATTCAGATCTAGGTCACGATTCGATCAATCATATTGATCTTCACGTGATTCAATTGGATTTATATGTCACTGTCTACCCCGATGGCGGAAATCGACCGGTAGGGATAAGTCGTTTGACAACCTTAGAATCACAATCACTGAAAGAAAGATCATATATCAATCCAGAACCACCGCCATACAAACGATCACATCATTCATATCAATCTGCATATCACCATATGCAAACTTCCCGAACCTATGACTTAACAGCATCGGCTCTGATACCACTGTAGGGTAACGGGTAGGCCACACTAGCGTAAAACAAAAAACTTCTACCGCGTCAACCAGGAATACTGCTGTCATAGATCACGGGATTACCACTAGATGCAGTTGCGGAACTCGATGAAGCACGTCGGGGCAGTGTAAATGTTCTATGTCTCCTCCTTGTCCTTGTCCCACGAGCAGCTCCCCTTTGTGCGGCTCGTCCAACTGCTACATCTGCAGCACCTCCGAGGTATCCACACGTCCGGAGTGGAGCATCACACGGCAGACTGCTAGCTCTGCCTGTGCAACACAGGCATGGGAGGAGTTGCGGCTGGGTGGAATGCTCTACCCTATTCAGCTCGCCTCACTCTCTCTTATATAGGCATCCTTGGTGGGCTTCTACATTAGGAGCCCATTAGTAGCCTAAGCCTGGTCTAATTCGGATCCAATCCTTATTAGGCTTCCAGCCCCTAAAGTGTGTGATCCTATAGGTTCATACACGTATATACATGACACGCGTACATGTACTCCATCAATAGTTGGTAGAAGCCTCTAGCAAGACGTGCCAACTCCTAAACGCATATAAAGATCATTCGGACAAACCATCAGAAGGTTGACTACATGTCTTTCCCTTTGCCCTACAATATTTGATCTAGCTCCAAGCTGGCCTCTCTTTCTTGATACTGTGATTCAGAATCCCTTTACTAGGTTAACTCTTAACCGTATATAGCACGGCCATGCATTTCTAGATCCGATCACTCGAGGGGCCCAGAGATATCTCTCTCAAGTAGAGAGGGGCAAATCCCATCTTGATTGACCAATGCCTTGTAGCATGTATCAGGACAAACACGAAAGCTACCTTTATAACTACCCAATTACAGAGCAGTGTTTGATAGCCCCAAAGTAGGTCGATCCACATCTCAAGTACATGTGACAATCTCAGGTCTAAGGACAAAACATACACGATGTATAGAGAGAGCTGCAAGTATTATTGCCAGTCCCAAGTTGGGTCAGTCCAACCCCATGTTCATAGCATGTGTCCACATCATTGGTTTGACATCTCCATGTCTATGACTTGTGAAACATACTCATTAACCAATCGATGTGCTAGTGTAATATTCACATGTGCCCTCACATGAACTCTGACTAGGGACAACTATTAGATAACCATACAAGTAAAGAGTTTCACAAACAATTCACATAATTGCCAATCAATACAAGTTGCCTGATATATGGATATTCAAGGAACATTATAGTAACTCATGGATGCATATGAAATACAATCATCGCTATGATTACCTCTAGGGCATATTTCCTTTAGATTTCACGGGCACTAGGAGTGACCACATGTCCATCCACTGGAGATTTTTTTGGTTCTTGGGGGATTAGAGCATCGTCTTCCTCCTCCATCTCGATTTCCTCATCGACCTATTCTTCCTCTTCATCTGGAAGGTTTTGGTTCAGAGTTTTGTTTTTTCTTCTTCTTCCTTGCCTTCTTTGATTCTTTGAGCGCCAGTGGCAAAGACGACTTTAGGTCCGTTTCCTAGGGATAAACTTCCATCAGTACTTTCAGACATCGGGATCGCGGGATTTTCTCTGAGATCCATATTATCTTGCTGGTTGAAGCAATCTTGGTCGTATCTATCATCCATACTATGGTATGGGCTCAGATTTGTTCCTTCTCCTTCCTACGCAGCACTAGAGTTGATTTCTTCTTTGAAATCCTCTTCGTACGCTCGAAAATCTGCCGACGTCATAGATTCCCCTGGGAGGCTGATGTGTTGGTGTTTGTTTATATTGCGTCCAAAACTGAGAAATTGTCATCTCCAGCATCGGTAGAGCCGGATCTAGAGCTGACGTAGCCGACAAAGTGAGATCCATGTGCCCTGATATGGGCGAGGCTTTTAGTGTTGGCTTCCTCAAAAACATTTATGGTCTTGAGAATAGTGTTCATGTTGGCATTGCCACGCAGCAGCATCCGCCTCACTGTGTGCCTTAGAAGCGATTTTTTTGCTCCAACATCAGCAAAGCCAGATCTGGAGCTATTGTATCTTTGGTATTTCTGAGATTCGGTCTCTTGAGGGAGATCTTCTTCAGATCCGACCTTATCCTTCTCCACGATCTCCGCCTCGGGGTGGGTTGGGTGGGATTAGGGTTTTATGAGATCCAAAACTCTGTCGCCTCTATAGACAAAGTAGATCTAGAATTTTCTTCCGCATCTATCATCACCGCCGAGGTGGGTTGGGCAGGTTCAGTGAAACCAAGGTAGATGTCGATCTCGCCGATTGACAGGATGGTGTAGCTCGTCACGGCCTCCTTAGCCGGAATCCAGGTATCGTCGAGAAGGACATGGGTAATGTTCCTGGAGTAGAGGACGCGAGCAACGGTGATTATTTTGTTGATTCCGATACACGCAAATTCTGCATGGAACGCAGATCCAAAAGTCACCTACCCCATGGTGGGATCCAACTGTCGTGGTATTGAAGACCCGTACGCCATGGGGGGGTCATCCAGGCGTGGGAAAGGTGGGGTCTGAGATGTACGGTTCTCTAGGACGGTGAGCACACAAGCTTACCCAGGTTCAGATCCGACTACGATGGACGGATCCTACTCCTGCTAGCAATCTAGTATATCGGTAGAGCCAGAAGTACACCAGATTACAAGAGAGGTCTCCCATGTGCGAGTTGTGGTTGTAGTGCGTGCCCTAAAGGCTGGTCCCTCGGACTGCTTATATAGTCATCTGGTCCTAGGGTTATAGGAGAGTCCTATCCGGCTACGATACAAAGTCGGTATAGAGTACATCTTGGACTACAAATATTCCTACAGGCCTAAGTCGGTATGCCTTCTAGGCCTTCTCGTAGCCGGATGGGATTCCATCTTATTTGTCTGACTGGGCCACCCATGAATCATAGCTCTAACCTGAAGTGGGCCACCCTGGTCAGCGAGTCATAGTGGGTATACCCAGAAAGTATATCCCCAACAACCACCACCTTAGCTTTTCTGTTTCGACCATATTTACCATGTTAGCATATTGATCATACCCACTATTATGGTATGGTATACCCTAGTTGATTGTTGCTGTGTTTGCGATGAACCTAGTTGTTTCAGAATCGATTTGGTAATGTTTAAACTTATATGTTGATAGAACCTTGTTTGCTTTTCTCTTGTGGCTATGTGTTTCCTTGTTGACCTGTTGAAAGACCATAGGACTGGAAAAACTTATTTTATTTCATCATCATAATCATTAAATCCATGCCTTTATCATAAACCTTGATCCTTCTTTACTGATTCTCTTTTTGTTCAAGCATATAGACTTCTAGCCTTCTCTGCTTGCAAGAGAGGATCTTCCTAGACCATGACGACAATAGATTAAAGGGAGAGGTTCCGACAAAACCTTGAGCTCGTAGAATATGTGGATAAGTATGGCACACAACCAAGGGACATCATGATGATTGCCCCTATTGTGATGCCATCCATCTAGGTGAAAAATGTCCCACATATCAAGCTACTTGCTTCCTATGTGAAGGGATCAGCCACACCCCCATTAAATGCCACCTCTGCCCCTTTGTACAACAACTGAATCAGGAAGCCAAAGATGGGATGCAACAAGCTCTCAAGAATGAAAAACGAGAGAACTAAGGAAATGATAGCAATAAGAAGCCTAAGATAAACCACGGCCATGGCCACCATGATCATAGTGGAAATGGGAATGATCAACATGGTGAAAATGGACAGGATGTCCATGGAAACAAGAACCACGGTATAATCAGCAAGAAGGACATTAACCAATTGCAGTGCTACAATTGCAAGGAACTAGGGCACTATGCGTTAAACTATCCTGAAAAGAATAATAATAATAATAAGAAGAAGGCTAACAACACCAAGGGAAATAAGCCCAATTAGATCCAGGAGGAATATCTTGAGGAAAGGTGTCGAGAGGATAAATCGGCAAGACATTAGAGTAGAAGAAGCGCCTCAGACTGGAGACTATGGTGATTCAGTCTCTACCGCGATATCTTCTTGTCCAACTCCTAGTTCTTCTTCCAAGGGGCTTGTCAATGCGTCGGGGCTTCGTAGTAGAGTATGCACAGTGTAGTGGCATGAAGTAGCAAGCCATTCAAGGGTGTATCGAAATCACACATGGAGAGGAGCGGGTTAACCTTATCTTGTAGGAGTTTGGCTTAAGCACGTGTCATTGGTCAACTTGGGGAGACTTGGTGGTGAGGATGTAGAGACGTCCGTAGGATGGGCTGCATCAGCTCCCCCTTGGGAAAGAGTCATCCTCAACTCTTCATCCTTATCATCTCCATGGAATGGTGAGAGGTCCTTCACATTGAAAGTCTTGCTAACGAGTTATGTTGACATCAGGATGTCAATGATGTAGGCGTTGTTTTTGATTTTCTTGAGGACCTTGAAAGGTTCATCCTCTCTTGGTTTGATCTTGGAATCACGTTCTTTGGGGAAATGGTCCTTGCTTAGGTGCATCCATACAAGGTCACCTTCTTCGAAGATCATCTCTTTATTGTCTTTGTCTAGCCTTGAGCCTTGGCAAAGCACTAGTTGTTCGATCATAGCTCTTGTCTCTTCATGTAGCTTCTTCATAGCTTGAGCGCGCTTGTCGATGTCCATGTTGGTGCACTCGTGGAGTGGAAGTGGTAGGATGTCGAGCGCGGTGAGGGGCTCAAATCCATAGATGATCATGAATGGGATCTTCATTGTTGTGGAGTGCTTGGCTCAATTCTAGGAGAACTTAGTGTGTGGAATGCATTCTTCCCAATCCTTAAGATTTTCCTTGATCAACATGCGAAGGAGAGTTCCGAGGCTTCGGTTGACAACCTCGGTTTGGCCATCAGTTTGAGGATGCGAGGTGGACAAGAAGAGCATATTAACGTCGATCTTGGCCATTAGTGTCTTCCACATGTAGCTCATGAATTTGACCTCGCAGTCGGAGACGATGGTTCTTGGCACACCATGAAGACGAACGATTTCCCTAAAAAACAGATTTGCAATATGTGAAGCATCATCGGTCATATGGCATGGAATAAAGTGTGCCATCTTCCAAAAGCGATCCACTACCACAAATATGGAATCATGAACATGCGTTGGCAATCCCAAAACAAAGTACATGCTAATCTCCAACCAAGGTACATGAGGAATAGGCAATGACATACACAAACCAAATGGGTTACACATAGACTTAGCTTGGACACATGTAGTGCATCTTTGGACGTGGCACTCCACGTACCGCTTCATCTTGGGCCAATAGTAGTGTGTGGAGAGCATGTGATATGTCTTGTCATGACCAAAGTGACCCATAAGGCCTACACCATGAGACTCTTGGAGAAGAAAAATTTGGAGAGATGACTTCGGAATGCAAAGCTTATTTTGTTTAAAAAGAAAACCATTGTGCAAACAGAAGTCATCAAATCCTTTTTTTAGTTGAACACTTTGCAAATATTGGTCCAAAAACGGGTCAGGAGCATACAAAGTTTTGATATCTTCAAGACCCAACACGTTTACTTCGAGGCACGTAAGAAGGCTTGTGTTCTTGCGTGACAAGGCATCTGCAACTACATTATCTTTTCCCTTCTTATACTTTACAATGTAAGGAAAAACTCCATGAACTCAACCCACTTAGCGTGCCTTTTACAACTTGGCTTGGCCTTTGTGATATTTCAATGACTCATGGTCAGAATGCATGATAAATTCCTTAGGCCAAAGGTAATGTTGCCAAACTTGAAGAACACGAACTAAAGCAAAAAGCTCTTTGTCATAAATCGGATAGTTAAGGCGTGTGCCATCTAGTTTCTCACTATGGTATGCAATAGGACGTCCATTTTGCATGAGGACTCCTCCAAGGCTAATACCACACACTCTATCTCAAAAGTTTTGTGAAACCTGGTAAAGCAAGGAGAGGTGCTTCGGCGAGCCTCTTTTTTTAGCTCATCAAAGGCCTTTTGTTGTGCTTTGCCCCAAATGAAGGTGATATTCTTTTTGGTCAACTCATTGAGAGGACAAGCCATGATAGAGAAATATTTTACAAATCGACGATAGAAACCGGCCAACCCATGAAACTTCGAAGTTCACTCACATTTGTGGGAATGGGCCAATCTCATATGTCTTTGACCATGGAAACATCCACTTCAATGCCATTCAAAGAGACAACAAAGCCAAGAAAAATGAAATTGTCTTTAGCAAAGGTGCACTTGGGAAGATTATAATATAGCTTTTTATTTCGAAGGATTTGCAAGACCTCCTTAACATGTATAACATGCTCTTCAAGCGACTTTCTATAAACAAGAATATCGTAAAAATAGACTACTACACTTTTTCCAATGAGAGATCTCAAAATATGATTCATACGGCGCATGAAGGTGGATGGGGCATTAGATAGTAGGCCAAATGGCATGACTAACCATTCAGAGACCAAGTTTGGTCTTGAAGGCGGTTTTCCACTCATCACCTTCCTACATGTGTATTTGATGGTAACCACTACGAAGATCGATTTTCGAGAAAATAGTAGCTCCACTCAACTCATCAAGCATGTCGTCAAGACGTGGTATAGGATGTCAATAACGCACGGTGATAGCATTGATTGGACAAAAGTCCATGCATAACCGCAACATATCATCCGTATTTGGGACAAGAATCATGGGTACCACACTTGAGCTTATGCTTACTTGGACCAAATCTTTGGAGACGAGGTGGTTGATTTGGCGTTCGATCTCCTTTGTCTCCTCCAGGTTCGTGCGGTATGCGGCCTGGTTTGGTAGAGGTGCGCTGGGTATGAGGTCAATGCAATGCTCGATTCTGCTAAGAGGAGTTAGTCCATGTGGGAGCTCTTCGGGAAACACGTCCTTGAATTCCTGCAAAATAGCCATTAAAGGAGGAACATTTGTTAGGTCGTTAGCTCCTTGTGCCAGTCCTTTGCAAATGAAGACATAGTGCAAGATAGATGGGTATTCCTCACTTCTCTCATCTCACTTTTGGTGGCAAGAAGAACACTCTTATTTTGTCCACTCGGGTTTGGCTTGTGGTTCTCACTCGATATATGGTGGTCCTCTCCCTCACCACTCTTCTCACAATATGGTTTTGTGGTTTGTGAAGGAGATATGCCCTAGAGGCAAATAATAAAAGGGTTTTATTGTCATATCTCATTAGTTGATAATAGTTTTATATCATGCCATAACTGTATCAAGCGGAAACATTGATACATATGTGATGTATAAACAAACCCAGGTCCCTAGTAGCCTCTATTCAACTAGTTCATTAGGCAGCTGATGATCAAGGTTTCCTGATCATGGTGTTAAACAAAGCCAACTGATAATGAAGTCATATCATCTGGAATGATGCGATGGACACTTCCCACCAATGATTGTTGCAACACGATCATGTCACTTAGTTTATGTTGCAATTGCCAGAAACGGAGTGTCCTAATCCTTAGACAGTGAGATCATATCAATCACTGTTATCGAGGATTTCTTTGGCTGCATCAACCGTCATTCGTAACTGATGATCATAAACGTTGATATGGGCATGAAGGAGGAGGTGAAGCCTAATTTCAGGACTCCACCAAGCTAGGTGATGCGGGGCGCATCCCATTGATGATTGGCACACCAGGACGACCTACGATATGTAATGATAAGTCTAAGGTTGTGTCAAATATTGTTGCTATGTTATTGAGTCTGAGTCCAAGTTAGGTTCGAGTCCATTTGTGTGTTTGGTTTGGGTCTATCCAACCGACTAGTTGCAGGCCTCCTATATAAAGGAGCTAGCCACCTAGGGTTTAGGGGAGTTCAGTTGTTTAGTCTAAAAACTATATTGTGCTCCACCGTGTATCATCCCTCCAAGGACAGCGATACCGTTTATCATATTATTGCTGCGGAGGTTCTTGTGTTCATCAAGGATTGTCGTGCTCAGGTTTGAGGCGTGGTAATCTTCATCATGTTACTTGCTGGATTCGTTCCTCTTCTTTAGGTGACGTTCATCGCATTATTGGAAGATTACCATCCGGGTTGACTTGCTGTGAAAGATCAGGACAAAACTAAGGATCATCGGCGTGATCCGTATCAGGTGGTATCAGAGCTCTCGTTGATCACAGCGTATTTTTAGATCATCTGGGGACTATTTTTCTACAAGCAGTTTATAGATCGGTTGGAGAAGAGATTGAAAGTTGAAGTTCTCAGATTGGATCGTGTTCTTCGTTGGCAGCCAAGTCAGATCGGTGAGAAGTTTTGCATTGGCGTCGTTGGCAGGTGCGATCAATTCTGTTCGTTTCCTGCCTCAATTCCTTGGAAGCTCGGCTTGATCGTCGGTGTCAGCTTCCAGATCAAGTTTCCATCGGCAGTTCTGTTTTTCTCAGATCTGATTGGTTCCGATTAAAAAAAGGGGCTAGCCGCCGCCAGATTCGATCAAGGGAATTCCGCGCCGCCTAACTCTTCGCCTGGCCGTACGGATCGCTCCAAGGCAGCCGCCATTCGTTTGCTCCAGATCCGATTGTAATTCAAAAAAAGAGAGAAGGAGTCCAATCGCCGTGCGCCTCACGACCGAGTCACCCGCGTGTCCCTAGCGATCGATTCCGCCGCGTTTGGGTTGGTAATCCTGCGCGTGACAGGCTCACGCGCGCGTCTCGATTCGCCCGGGTGTGGCGATCCCGCACCACCTGATTGCCTTGCTCCTAGTAGGCGGCCCATCTGCTCCAGGGAGCGATCTCCAGCATCGCTCGACCACATTACGCCAGTTAAAAAAAGGCATAAAGCCACCGATCGTACGTGCCGCTCGGTATTGAGGAAACTGGACCGAAGCTTGCCGATTGGCGTGACCTCGCGCGCCACACGCCCTCGCGATTTTTTCTGCCTGGGATCGATAGCTATAGGGACTTGTGTCTGTTTCGACTGTGTGATTTTTGGTCAGAGTTCTGCTAAAATTCAGAGATGGATCTTGAGGGTAATGTTAGTAATTTTTCAGCGCAAGACGTCTCCAATGATTATCTAGACCTGAAAAATTTTGTGCGTCGTGATTATAGTAAATTGAAGTGGAAGCTCTTACATCTTTACGCAACATGAGAATACAAGTTATGGGAAGAGACAATGCAAGCTGGTTTTCGCTTATGTGTTGATCTTTCTCCAGATCTGCAGTTTGATGACAATATCACTTTTTGTCTTGCAAAAAGGCGTGAGGATATGATGCGGCCCGTCCTACGGATGCTCCTACATCTACACCACCGAGTCCCCCAAGTGGACCGATGACCCGTGCCCGAGCCAAGCTCCTTCAAGATAAGGTGAATTCGCTCCTCTCATCATGTGACTTTGACATACACCTGGATGGCTTGCTACTTCATACCACTACTCAGACATCATCGTGCACGAACCCTGCCCGCGTCGACCCACGAGCCAAGTTGCACGGTTGAAGTCTGGTTGAGTGTCCGCCGGAACCGGAGTGTCCGGTGCGACTGGCCGGAGTGTCCGCTCAGCCCCAACTCCGGGCGTGGACATTCAGAAGGCCAGTTCGGACACTACCCGGACACTACCCGGAGTGTCCGGCTACCTCGGACTGTCCGGTCACTCCGACCCGGACTGTCCGACCCAAGGGATGGGCCTGCGAGCCAACAGCTGAGCCCTTGGCCCATGTACCCCTCTATTTCGCACCAAACCCTAGTTTTATGCCCAAACTACCCCTGAACTTGTGGTTGGCCTATATATAGAGCCCCCACTCCTCATGTATCCCTTAGGCATAGATGATAGACTAAAGAAAACCCATTTGTGGAATCTCTGGTTTTGCCTCATCCCCTTCTACCAAAGGGGATCGACTATCGTCACCACCTTGTTAGAGTTTGCATCGCGCCTCCCTCGTTGTACAAGGCCTTGGCATCGGTGTCCCTTTGCCAAGACGTCAAGACCCTCTCCAAGGTGTTCTTCCCTCTCCGCGTGGGATCGAGGGAGCACGTTGACCGATCTTTCCTTGCGAGGATTCTATCGGACCGGTGGCCACCGGTGAGAGCAATCGTATCGTGTGTGTTTTGCGTGTGTTCATCGTGTTCTTCGCGAGGTGTGCGTCCGCTTCCGCTACCTTCTCCCTTTCCCCTCGCTTTCCCATCGATTTAACCACGAGATCCGTGAAGATCGGGCCACCCACGGGGTTACCCCATAACATCTGGTATCAGCAGCTTTTGGTTGCCACGGATTTCTCATCGATTTGGTCTTTTCCCCATAAATTCGAAAATTCCACCCAAAATAGCCCCAATTCGTGTTTTGGACCGATCTGTGATTTGAGTGTGTTTTGGTAGGTTTTGATCCGTGGATTACTTGCTAAACTTGTTGATCTACCTTCCCCTGCATTTCCATAGCCTAATTCCTTGATTTCCCCCATCAATTTGAGGTTTTGGTCCCAGTTTTTCCGCCAAAACTCGTCCCGTTCATGTTCTGGAAGTTCTGGTTCGACCGGACCGGACTGTCCGGCCAAAACGGACCGGAATATCCGCCCCACCAGAGTTTCCGGCCTAAACTGACCGGGATATCCGGCCCGGACAGACTGTCTGGCTTGTGCGCCCCGGACTGTCCGCCCCCCCTTGCAGACAGCAAATCTGTTTCACGGTTTTGAGCATAACTTTTGCATACGAACTCGTAATTTGGTGTTCTTTAGCTCGTTTTGAAGAGGAGAAAGAGCTCTACATCATAATCTCCATGGTTCATGCTATCTACTCCATCCAAATTCCGTGAGCAAGGCGGAATCCACCAATAAAGGGTGAAGATCAGCGACGAAAGGTATAAAAAATTCCGCCACTTCTTCCCACTTGCATCCCTTTGTGAGCCACACTATCTTTGTGTTCAAAAAACACCTATTGAGACTAGTTCCTCCTATGATTGCTTGGGCTATGCACATTTGATACCTTGTAGAATTCCGAGCAAAAGTTGTGAGTGCGCTATCTCATATTGTTATCTTGTATAGTTGTTGGCACAAGGAAGAGGCAAGTGAAAAATAAAAGAAAAAGTGAAAAAAAATAGAAAAAAAAGAAAAAAAGAAAAAAAAAGAAAGAAACAAGTGCCTCATAGAATAGGAAGCGCAAGCTCGATGAACATCAAATAGGTGGTACTTATTGTGCATATCTTGTAGCCCACCAATATAATTGCAATCGAACTAGCGTCTCTCCTTGCACTTGTGTGACACGAGCTTATAGTCTTCGCTAGGTAATAATTTGGTTCTTAGCTCACTTTCTCCATCACACAAGTCCCATTTATCCCACCGTGTGTGTCCTAGTATATAATTCCTATCTTGTGGATTGACTTGTTTTGCTTTGTGATCATTGTGGTTCTTTACTTGCCATTACAACATCTTGAGTTCGGATTGGTTCTTGACATGCCACCTTCCATACCTATCCACCATAAGCTTTGTGTGTGTGTGAGTTTTTTAGTGGTTAGTTGGTTTTGGTGTTCCGCGTGAACTTCACTTTGCTTGGTTTTGATCGCTCTCAAGTGTTGCCACTTGCACGATACTATCTTCCAAGGTAAAGTAAGGTTTGACGTTGCATCTCTAACCCCCTACCACTTCCATATACACCACTTGGTCTTGTGAATCATGTCTAGGGATTCCGGAACCGAGGATGATATCTATGAAGAATCCATGAGGAGCCACCACGACTACGACTCCACAAGTATAGAGGACATGATGGAGCACTACACCGACAATGGCTCCGCATGCTTTGAGGACCCGGAGCATTGCACCTATGGCGGCTCCACATGCATGGAAGACATGGAGCACGTCATCAACTATGGATCCTCAAGCATGGATGACTTTGAGCTCTACATCGACAATGGCTCATCATGCATGGAGTACATGGAGCACTACACCGACAATGGCTCCACATGCATGGAGTACATGGAGCACTACACCGACAATGGATCCACATGCTTGGGTGATATGGAGTACTACATCAACAACGACTCCCCAAGCATGGATGACTTTGAGTGCTACAACGACGACGCCTCACCAAGCATGGAGGACATGGCGAGCTTCACCCACTTTGAGGGATCTTCCATGAGCCATGAAGAATACCTCCACCGCTTGGAGATGGAGGACTACTACGCCAAGCTAGCGGAGACGCATCATCAAGAAACAATGACCTTCAAGGCCAAGCGTGCCACACCAAAGGGCACCACCTACTTCGATGATCCACCTCCAAGGCGTCAAGCGCCACCACCTACATGGCGTCATGCACCACCATCTCCAAGGCGACGAGCGCCATCACCTCCAAGCCGTCAAGCGCCACCATCTCCAAGGCGCCAAGCACGACCATCTCCAAGGCATCAAGTGCATCTACCTCCAAGGCATCAAGTGCCATCTACTCCAAGAAGAGTGGTGCCCAAACATCATCTTCCACACAAGGCGCCACAAGGCAAGAATCTTCATCGACAAACATCCTCTCGAGATCATCACAAACATCAAGAGGATACAAGACGTTGTTCAAGGCATCTTCGCCATGAAGACGAAGAATACATGTTGAGCACCATCCATAATGCTCAACCAAGATCAATAAGGCACCACCATCACAAGAAGAGTGCCAAGGACAAGAAGCATCGTCGTGAGCGTCATGTGGATGACCAAGTGCACCATCTACATCAACCTTTGGCAAGGCACGCCAATGACCTCCGTCGACACCATCATAAGGCACCTTCAACTACTCGTGCCACCACCAAAATGGCACCAAGCACAAGTTCTCCTCCACGCCATCAAGCTTCAACGCCCAAACTTGACGTCCTAGATGACGCATGCAACTTCATGGATGAGGAAGACGAAGACCTCTACTTTGCCAAGTTGGACGAGTATGCCAAGAGGATGTCTACACAAGCCAAGGAGGCCATGGCAAAGGATGAGCAAGATCCAAGACAAGGGCCTACACCACAAGATGGCGACGGCAAGGTCAAGATTGGTGAGCATGGGATTTTCCCTTCACCAAAGGAGGCGCATGGAGTTGAGAGAATCGAGCCTACCCCCATATGCTTGAGTGATGATGTGGTACCAATCCCATGTGAGTATGAGAGCCACTTAGCCCACTTGAGTGAAAACAAGAGTGAGATGAGTGACTCCACCATATGTGAGATTGAGTGCTTCCACTTGGAGGGCATGAGTGATACACCGAGTGAGTTGAGAGTGGTAGTTGATAGGTCATGTGAGACCACTTTGATTTCTAACAACTTACCATCTACCTCTAGTGTGTTATCCCATGATGTGCTAGGTTCCATGGATCAAGAAGCGCCAAGCTTGGAGATGATGATGCCTCCAACCAACAAGATGTACATGGTGGATGAATATGATGCCATCCCCATGGATGATGAAGAAGTCGCCCACATGGAGGCCAATGCTACTACAACACCCACTTCATATGAGAGGTATGAACAAGGTAAGAATACGGGTGTTGATGATGCCATGATCCCACTAGTGGACATGATGACTTGTGATGATTGGCATGATAGGGATGATGTTTGTGATATCACATATGCTTCATTGATATTTCCATGTGATACTTTTCCTTTGCATAATGTTGAGCATGTGAAATTATTTGATTGTGATGATATTGCCATAGACATGCCATGCTCTAAACTTACGTTGATGATATCATTGCTTGCACTTTGTTGAACAATTGCTCTTTCCAATGTTTTGCCTACAATGATGTTACCAATGGTACCCCTCGAACCATGCTTTGTCATCAATGTTTTACAATCTCTCCCGTTGCTTGCAATAAGTTGAATAATTGCTCTTTCAATTGTTTTGCTTGCAACAATAGTTCTCATATGGTTTATATTGAGATGGCCCCCATAGCTTTCTCAAATTTTGGAGATTTTGATGATTGCCATGATAAGCATGTTCCCCACTTGCATACTCACCATGCATATTTTTCATACTTGATTGACACTAATGGTGATGTGCACAAGAAGAGATACGTCATGATGGATGATGTGTTTCTCTACCACGCACACACGTTCTTCCTTTTGTGCTTGATGTGTGTAGTTACCTGCAAGAGAATGTCAACCTCGGTTGAGCACGAGTTGACAAAAAGAGCTCTAGAGAGCATCCCCCAAGTGAGTTCAAGATCGAACCCAACTCTGATACCTTTTGCATGCTTTGCATCTTTCATGTTGACAAATTGCTCTTTCCTAAGGTTTGATTGCAAGCATGTTGATGGTATTCTTTCACCTTGTGACAATCATGTCTCGTTGCTTTTGGATATTGATGCTTTGTGTGTTGCCAGAAAAATGTTGAACAATTTCTCTTTCCAATGTTTTGTGTGCAACCATCATGCCATTTTGAGCATGTATTGTCATGGGAGCTTCCAAGTCTCTCGTATTGTTGTTGCAACAAACATAAGGATCACTTACTCTTTCATATGGTTTGTTTGCAAACATGTTGTTTTGCTTGCCAGATACTCATACCCCCATGATTTTGGCTTTTGATGATATGTGTATGGCATCCAACATATTGAACAATTGTTCTTTCCAATGGTTGGTTTGCACACATAATGATGTTGCTTTGGATATTCTTCCGCATGTGTTTTTCCCAAATTCTCCTATTCTTGCATCAAAGATGTTGACCAATATTTTTGTCCATTGCTTTGAGTGCCACACTAAGACATTATATGGAGTTTTCGAGTTCCCACATTTGGATGATGTTCAATTAACTTCCATGCACTTTGACCTTGCATACGCATTTCGTTTGCGATACTTGAGTTGTGTGAATAGTGTTGTGAACAAGAATGGACATGCCACAAATGACATGCTCCTCTATCACACACAAACATATTTTTCTTGGTCTTTGTTGTGTGAAGGTACAATTGCATACGTGTCAACCTCTATGGACAAAGAGTTGACAAGACGAATTGAAGAGAGTTACCTAGGGCTACCCTTCAATGAGCTATCTCTACATTATAAGGTGACTTCCTTCTACTTGAGGACTCGTGTTATCATCTTCATGAATTGGCTGCTCTTTGAGTGTTGCTTCGCTTTTGTTGTGAGCTTTGTAGGCTAAATGGAAGGTGAAGGAACATTGAAGAGTTGCCACATCAAGCTTCTCAAGGACGACTGTATGGTGAACCCCAGGATCAAGAAGGTCTCTCGACATCATCTTCTTAGATGTGCATGAAGAGTAGAGGACGACTCTTTTTGAAGGGGGGGAGCTGATACGGCCTGTCCTACGGACGCTCCTACATCTACACCACCGAGTCCCCCAAGTGGACCGATGACCCGTGCTCGAGCCAAGCTCCTTCAAGATAAGGTGAATTCGCTCCTCTCATCATGTGACTTTGACATACACCTGGATGGCTTGCTACTTCATACCACTACTCTGTGCATCATCAGGTACGAACCCTCGCCGCGTCGACCCACGAGCCCTGAAGTTGCACCGGTCCTGAAGCTGACTGAGCCGGAGTGTCCGCCCGGAACCAGCCGGAGTGTCCGATGCAGCCAGAGTGTCCGGCGCGACTCGGCCGGAGTGTCCGGCCTGCCCTAGCCCCAACCTAGCGTGGACATTCGGAAGGCCAGTTCGGACACTATCCGGAGTCTCCGGCTACCTCGGACTGTCCGGTCACTCCGACCCAGACTGTCTGGCCCAAGGGATGGGCCTGCGAGCCAACAGCTGGGCCCTTGGCCCATGTACCCCTCTATTTCGCACCAAACCCTAGTTTTATGCCCAAACTACCCCTGAACTTGTGGTTGGCCTATATATAGAGCCCCCACCCCTCATTGTATCCCTTAGGCATAGATGATAGACTAAAGAAAAACCCCTTTGTGGAATCTCTAGTTTTGCCTCATCCCCTTCTACCAAAGGGGATCGACAATCGTCACCACCTTGTTGGAGTTTGCATCGCGCCTCCCTCGTTGTACAAGGCCTTGGCATCGGTGTCCCTTTGCCAAGACGTCAAGATCTCATCGAGTCTCCCATCTCGCCGTGCCGGTTCGAGAGAGAGTCCTCCGCCCAACGCCGATCCTAGGTATTGCGCCGGACCGGTCACCGTCGGCGTGAGCTATTGGTGTGTATCGTGGTTTTGCGTGTGTGTGTTCATCGTGTTCTTCGTGCGTGAGTTCGTCGTGTTCATCCTCCCCTCCTTCCCCCGCACTCCATCCTTGATTTGAGTGGGATTCGTGAAAGATCGGGCCACCCTAGAGGTTTGCCCTCAACATATTGGTATCAAGAGCTTCGTTGCTCACGATTCCCCTACAAATTTTTCATCTATCCACCAAAAAAATTCGAAAATCCCCAAAAAAGAGCCCCAAATTTGCCTTCGCCTTTGACTTGAGTTTTGTTGGATTTTCATAGTCGTGTCAATCCCAACTATCTCCACGTGTGTGTATATAGTCGCAGGTTCTCGTCACCCTTTTGAGTTGTTGACCTTCGCCTTTGACTTGAGTTTTGTTGGATTTTACCCACATTTGACTATCCCTTTTCTTTTGGTTGGTTCTTTGGCATTCCACAATCCTAACCTACCAGCAACAAGCTTTTGAGAGTTAGTTCTTTCTTTAGTGTGAGTTTCTTTGTGTTTTCACTTTACTAGCTAATAGCTCTCACTTGTGGTTTCTAGTTCGGTGTAATCCCCAAGGTGAGGTTGAAGGTTCCCCCCACCACATATTGCTCTCCATATACAACCCTTTGTGTTTTGAATGATGGATAGGCACGGTGAGTCGAGCCAACCACCTCCTCAAGAAGAAGAACATGGACCGTACATGACGCGCGCAAGTCACTTCATCGTCCGACAAGAGTTCCGTGAACGTTGCCAAGCCCTTAAGACGCGACAAGATGAACAATTTGGCGAGACACAAGCCGAGTTCAAGAACATCGACAACTGCTTCGACGGCCTCAAACGACAAATGCATGCAATGCATCACAACTTCGGCACCAAATGAAGCGCTTCAACGCTCTGTCGCCGAAACGAATGACAATCTTCGACGCCTCATCGACGGAATGGCAAGGCCACGCTCACGTGCATCAAGCTCTTCAGGTTCTTCGCATCGTCATGTTCCTCTCCAACAAGATCTCCATCCAAGTGCTCCGAGACGCAATGATGCCCCCGTGGTTGAAGATGGAAGTTCTTCGAACTATGTACCTTCCCCATGGCACGCCGCAACGTCAAGCTATGATGGTGATTTCTCTTCAAGGCCCAAGCAAGGCAAGAAGCACACCGTCATCAAGCAAGGGCAATAGTGATCCAACAAGAGCAACCGCAAGTGCAATCGCAAGTCAACCACCATCGCCCGTGACACATACTTGACACAACAAGTGATGACTCCAATTTGGACAATCAAGCTCGTCATCGACGTGAAGCTGTCCAAGATCCTCCTCCTCGTCATCATCGTCATGAACGTCTGCACTGACACCACGGTCATCACGAGGCGCCTCCTCCACCACATCAAAACATGGAGCGCCAAGTGGTACAAGTTGAGCGACGCCCACCACGTCATGCGGCTCAAGACCATGATCTTCGCCGTGTGGCCTATGCATCTAATCCACATCAACAACCGAGGAACGAGCCTCCCCTTCGTCATCAACCGCGTCATGAGGCTCCACACCCTCGCCACCATGAGGCCCAAGCACCTCAACCACGTCACCATCCGCGCCAAGAGCAAGAGCAAGCTCCACAACAACAACATCAAGAGCAAGCTCCGCAACAAGGTCACGAGAACAAAGTTCCACTTCTTCAACCACAAGATTGTCAGCAAGCTCGTCGCCATGATCGCATGGAAGATGAAGACCATCATCAACATGGCAACCATCACTACCCTTACCACAATGAGGAAGAAACATTTGGCAAGCTCAAGTTCACGATGCCCAAGTTCACAGGATCAAATGACCCCGAAGAATATCTCTCACGGGCACTCAAAGTCGACAAGATCTTCCGTATGCACAATTATAGCAACGAGAAGATGGTCACCATGGCTTTGCTTGAGTTTGATGAGTATGCCAACCTTTGGTGGGAACAAGTTCAAGTTGCTTGTGACGCAAGACAAGAGCCGCCAATCACAACTTGGCATGACAGGAAGGCTCACATGAGATCCCATTTTGTTCCCACGCACTACACACGTGATCTCTTCAACAACCTTCAATCACTGCGCCAAGGGACAAAGACCGTGGAAGAGTACTTCAAGGAAATGGAACTCAACTTGATCCGCGCCAACATTGAAGAGCGCACAGAGAAAACTATGGCACGTTTCCTTATTGGCTTGAATCACCCAATCAAGCGCATCATCGAGTTCCAGACATAGAACAACATGGTTGAGCTTGTGCACATCGCAACAAAGGCCGAACGTCAAGTGCAAGAGGACATCAAGTACAACAAGCCCAAGACGTATTTCACCTACAGGCAAGCTTCAACCGCTAAGCCAACAACCTTCAATGGAAGCTCCTCAAATACCTCCAAGCCTTCCTTCAAGCCCACACTTCCTCAAGGAAAACTGCCCCCAAGTGGCAAACAAGTAAAGAGTGATACACCTTTCAACGGTGAATGCTACAAGTGTGGAGGCAAAGGACTCAAGTCGGCTGAGTGTGGAAACAAGAAAGTTTTGTTCATTCATGACAATGGCGACGAAGAGTACTTGAGTGAAGATGAATTTGATGCCCGAGTCAAGGAAGCAATGGCAAGACAACGAGTGGAAGATGACCAAGAACTCCTCATGTGTGAACATGACGCAAGTCCATCGCTTGTCGTCACAAGGATCTTGACCACTCAAGCACAAGAGCATGAAGACCAACGCTCAAATATCTTCTGAACACGAGCTGGCATCAATGACAAATCTATCAGAGTGATCATCGATGGGGGGAATTGCCACAACCTTGCTAGCACCAAGTTGTGTGAGCAGCTTAACCTCACCCTCCATCCGCACAAGCACCCGTACCACGTGCAATGGCTAAGTGACCAAGGGTCCGTGAAGATCAAGCATACCATATCGGTCTCCTTCGCCATTGGTCATTACAAAGACACGGTGGAGTGCGATGTGGTTCCTATGACAGTTTGCCACATGCTTCTTGGTCGACCATGGCAATTCGACAAGGCTGCTCTACATGATGGCCGCACCAATGTATACACCTTCAAATGGCTCAACAAAACGGTTGTTTTGCAACCAATGACTCCTAGCCAAATAATTGCGGACAATGCAAAGGCTTTAGCGAGGGCGCAAAGCACGACACCTACTCGAGTGGAAAAACTAAGAGTGTTCTCCTTTCCACCAAAAGTGAGACGAGAGATGTGCGGAACATCCCATCCATCTTGCACTATGTTCTCCTTTACAAGGGACTAGCGTAAGGAACTAATGAATTAACCAATGTTCCTCCATCTTTGATGATTGTTTTGCAGGAATTCAAGGATGTGTTCCCCGAAGAACATCCACATGGACTACCTCTTCTTCGAGGAATTGAGCATCGCATTGACCTCATCCCCGGCGCACCCCTTCCAAACCGCGTCGCTTACCGCATGAACCCGGAGGAGACAAAGGAGATTGAACGTCAAATCAACCAACTCGTCTCCAAAGGTTTGATCCAAGTTAGCACTAGTCAAATTGGCGGAAAACTGAACAAAATTGGGTCTAGGGACACACAAGGAAGGTAGATCGATACCCCAAGCAACAGATCTATGGACCAAAACCACGAAAAACGCACCAAATCTAGAGATCGATCCGAAGGCAAATTTGGGGCTCTTTTTTGGGGATTTTCGAAATTTTTTGGTGGATAGAAGAAAATTTTGTAGGGGAATCGTGATCAACGAAGCTCTTGATACCAATATGTTGAGGGCAAACCTCTAGGGTGGCCCGATCTTTCACGAATCCCACTCAAATCAAGGATGGAGTGCGGGGGAAGGAGGGGAGGATGAACACGACGAACTCACGCACGAAGAACACGATGAACACACACACGCAAAACCACGATACACACCAATAGCTCACGTCGGCGGTGACCGGTCCGACGCAATACCTAGGATCGGCGTTGGGCGGAGGACTCTCTCTCGAACCGGCACAGCGAGATGGGAGACTTGGTGAGATCTTAACGTCTTGGCAAAGGGACACCGATGCCAAGGCCTTGTACAACGCGGAGGCACGATGCAAACTCCAACGAGGTCTGGGATATTTGGTGCTCCTTTGTCAAAGGAGCATGAGGCAAGAACTAGATAGATCCACAAAGGGGTTTCCACTAATTCCAAATATCATGCCTCCGGTTTACAATATAGGTGGGGGGCTATATATAGGACAGCCACAAGTTCAGGGGTAGTTTAGGCAACTAAATTATCAAAAGGGGGCGTTACAAGGCCAAAGGGCCGAGCTGGAGCACGCATGCCCTAGGGTGTCCGGTAGTACCGGTCGGTTGAGCGGTAGTACTGGTCAGATGCGGTAGTACCGCTTGAATGGTGCGGTAGAATGAGCAGCGTAAGCTTTGGCGTGAGTCTTGGTCAAAGGTAGTACCGCTTGTTGAGTGCGGTAGTACCGGTGGGATCTGGGGCTTCGGGTCCATCTCTCTGCCCGAGGCGGTAATACCGTTGCCCATGAGCGGTAGTACCTCTTGTGCGGTAGTACCGCTTCCAGGAGCCGGTAGTACCGGGGTCTCCTGGCAGTTGTTGGCTGCCGTGTCGCTCCTCTGGCTCGTGTCTTCGTACCTGATGATGCATAGTGTCAGGGCATGAAGTAGCAAGCCATCCAGGGGGGTATTAAAGTCACATGAGTACAAGAGCAAATTCACCTTAGCTTGGAGAAGCTTGGCTCGAGCACGAGTCATGGGTCCACTTGGGGGACTTGGTGGTGTAGATGTAGGAGCGTCCGTAGGACGGGCTTCATCAGAGCAATTGTTCAACAAAGTGCAAGCAATGATATCATCAATGTAACGTTTAGAGCATGGCATGTCTATGGCAACATCATCACAATCAAATAATTTCACATGCTCAACATTATGCAAAGGCAAAGTATCACATGGAAATATCAATGAAGCATATGTGATATCACAAACATCATCCATAGCATGCCAATCATCACAACTCATCATGTCCACTAGTAGGATCATGGCATCATCAACACCCGTATTCTTACCTTGTTCATACCTCTCATATGAAGTGGGTGTTGTGGTAGTATTGGCCTCCATGTGGGCGACTTCTTCATCATGTATGGTGATGGCATCATCTTCATCCAAGCTTGTCGCTTCTTGATCCATGGAACCTAGCACATCACGAGAAAACACAATAGAGGTAGAGGGTAAGTCGTTAGAAATCAAAGTGGTCTCACATGACCTATCAACTACCACTCTCAACTCACTAGGTGTATCACTCATGCCCTCCAAGTGGAAGCACTCAATCTCACATATGGTGGAGTCACACATCTCACTCTTGTTTTCACTCAAGTGGGCTAAGTGGCTCTCATACTCACATGGGATTGGTACCACATCATCACTAAGCATATGGGGATATGCTCGGTGTGCTTAACTCCTTGCGCTTCCTTTGGTGAAGGGAAAGTCCCATGCTCACCGTTCTCGACCTTGTCGTCGCCCCCTTGCACCTTGGCTTGTGTAGTCCTCTTGACGTACTCGTCCAACTTGGTGAAGTAGAGGTCTTCGTCCTCCTCATCCATGAGGTTGCATGCGTCATCTAGGACGTCAAGTCATGGCGTTGAAGCTTGATGGCGTGGAGGGGAGCTTGCTCTTGGTGCCATTTTGGTTGTGGCACGAGTAGTGGAAGGTGCCCTTTGATGGTGTCGACGGAGGTCATTGGCGTGCCTTGCCAAAGGTTGATGTAGATGGCGCACTTGGTCATCCACATGACGCTCGCGACAATGCTTCTTGTCCTTGGCACTCTCCTTGGTGAGGCGTTGTAATGAGCGCAAAGCATCATTAGTCTTGGCCATCATGCTCATGGTTTTGGCGAAGTCGTTGTCCATGTCGCGCTTGAAGTTGTCCATTTGATGGTGGACCTTGGTGCTCTTGAGGTGGAGGCTCCGTCTTGGTCGACGCAACTTGAGGAGCTTGCCGTTGCCGTTCTTGAAGTCATCCATGCTTGGGGAGTCGTTGTTGATGTAGAACTCCATATCACCCAAGCATGTGGAGCCATTGTCGGTGTAGTGCTCCATCATGTCATCCATGCTTGTGGAGGCATATGCATGGTGGCTCATCGTGGATTCTTCATAGAAATCATCCTCGGTTCCGTAGTCCCTAGACATGTTTCACAATACCAAGTGGTGTATATGGAAGTGGTAGGGGTTAGAGATGCAACGTCAAACCTTACTTTACCTTGGAAGATAGTATCGTGCAAGTGGCAACACTTGAGAGCAATCAAAACCAAGCAAAGTGAAGTTCACGCGGAACACCAAAACCAACTAACCACTAAAAAAAACACACAAAGCTTATGGTGGATAGGTATGGAAGGTGGCGTGTCCAAGAACAATCCGAAATGAAGATATTGTAATGGCAAGTAAAGAACCACGATGATCACAAAGCAAAACAAGTCAATCCACAAAAGGAAATATGTACAAGGAAACACACATGGTGTGATAAATGGGACTTGTGCGACGGAGAAAGTGAGCCAAGAACCAAATGATTACCTAGCAAAGACTATAAGCTCGTGTCACACAAGTGCAAGGAGAGACGCTAGTTCGATTAGAATAAATTGGTGGGCTACAAGATATGCACAATAAGTACCACCTATTTGATGTTCATCGAGCTTGCTTCCTATTCTATTTGGCACTTGTTTCTTTCTTTCTTTCTTTTTCTTTTTATATGTTTTCTCTTTTTCTTTCTTTTTTCACTTGCCTCTTCCTTGTGCCAACAACTATACAAGATAACTATATGAGATAGCGCGCTCACAACTTTTGTTCGGAATTCTACAAGGTATCAAATGTGCATAGCCGAAGCAATCATAGGAGGAACTAGTCTCAATAGGTGTTTGTTGAATGCAAATATAGTGTGGCTCACAAAGGGATGCAAGTGGGGAGAAGTCACGGAATGTTTATACCTTTCTTCGCCGATCTTCACCCTTTATTGGTGGATTCCGCCTTGCTCACGGAATTTGGATGGAGGATAGCATGAACCACAGATATGATGATGTATAGCTCCTTCTCCTCTTCGAAACGAGCTAAAGAACACCAAAATCCGAGTTCGTATCCAAAAGTTATGCTCGAAACCGTGATGCAGATTTTTCTGTCAGCAGAGGGGGCGAAGACTTTGCCAGAACCTCCGGTCTGGACCGGAATCTTAGGTTTGGGGGCCGGAATCTCCGGTCGGGGGGCCAGAAACTCCGGTTCGGAGGTTCCAGGACATGCAGAACTCGTCCAGGACGCGATTTTGGCGGAAAAACTTGAACCAAAACACCAAATTGGTGGGGGAAATCAAGGAATTAGGCCATGGGAACACAGGGGAAGGTAGATCAACAAGTTTAGCAAGTAATCCACGGATCAAAACCTACCAAAACACACTCAAATCACATATCGATCCAAAACACAAATTGGGGCTGTTTTTGGTGGAAATTTCGAATTTATGGGGAAAAGACCAAATCAAGGAGAAATCTGTGGCAACCAAAAGCTGTTGATACTAGATGTTATGAGGTAACCCCGTGGGTGGCCCGATCTTCACGGATCTCGTGGTCAAATCGATGGGAAAGCGAGGGGAAAGGGAGAAGGTAGCGGAAGCGGACGCACACCTCGCGAAGAACACGATGAACACACGCAAAACTCACACGATACAAGGCCGATTGCTCTCACCGGTGGCCACCGGTCCGATAGAATCCTCACAAGGAAAGATCGGTCAACGTGCTCCCTCGATCCCACGTGGAGAGGGAAGAACACCTTGGAGAGGGTCTTGACCTCTTGGGAAAGGGACACCGATGCCAAGGCCTTGTACAACGAGGGAGGTGCGATGCAAACTCCAACGAGGTGGTGACGATAGTCGATCCCCTTTGGTAGAAGGGGATGAGGCAAAACTAGAGATTCCACAAAGGGGGTTTTCTTTAGTCTATCATCTATGCCTCAGGTTACATGAGGGGGTGGGGGCACTATATATAGGCCAGCCACTAGTTCAAGGGTACTTTAGGAATAAAAGGGGAAAGTCTGGGCGGACTAAGGGGTACATGGGCCAAGGGCCTAGCTGGCGGCGCACAGGCCCATACGTTCAGGCCAGAGACTCCGGTGTGGGGTCCGGACTCTAGTGTGGGCCGGAGACTCCGGTCTGTCTCCGGTGTTGTCTCTAGAGGGGCCTTCTGGCTGTCCTCGAGCTCGATCTGGGGGTCAGTCCGGAGATGGGTCCGGAGACTCCGGGGTCTGCAGGCCGGAGACTCTGGTGCTCCAGCTGCTGCTTCTTCCGTCTTATCTTCCAAGCCTCCGTCTTGTTGGGCTTGGTGCTCCAGGCTTCCTCCCATGCCTCCGTACTTGTCGGTATGAACCTATCATGAATACATGACGGAGTATGAAGTAGTATACCATTCAAGAGGGTAGGAAGTGGGCTCGCATAGTGGAACGGATTCACCTTTGGAGTCCATGACGACTTGGCATAAGTTGGAGACCATGATGTGGTAACGATCGAAGGTCGGGCTACATCAGCTATACAAAAGAAAAAGGAAAATTGTGGAAAAAGAAAATTTGAGCAAGAGGCCTAGTGATATCTTTGTGCACCGGTAGATTGAGCAATCTTGTGCCTGTTTACTTTGAGCTTTTCTAGTGTCTCTCGAGCGTAGTGCAACACCCTTCATAGTTGCATTGCCACGTTTTTCTCCACGTGTGTGTTTCTGGGGTATTTGTACGATCAGCACTAGGACTTGTTTGCGGTGTAGATAGGGTACCATACCTATAGCTCCACCTTAAATAACCTGTGTGCCATGTGATCATTATCTATACCTTTGATATTCACTTCATCACATCAAGTGCATCAGTCTTTGATTTCGTTTGGTAGAGCATCTCTATTCACTTTGGAACAGTAAGATCTCCTTTGTTATTAGTTGTGAGTGAGCTGTGAGAGTTTCCACCATACAGATTTTGATTTTTGCACTAACCTACTAATCATGTCTTCTAGTGATGATGATGTTGTGTTGCAGAAAAAGAAGGATGAGGAGCTTGTTAATTGGCGTGAATATGAGGCTTTGAAGTCCCACTTGACACGTGTGTTTACTAACACGAAAGATGCCATTGACAAGAATCTCCAGGATATGAATATGAGATTAGATCAGCATGTTGGAACGGTTGATACTATTCAAACGCAAGTCGCTACGCTCAATGTCAATGTCACCACTTTGCAGTGTTCCATTGAGGGTTTGACAGCCGCCTTACATAGAAGGGAAGATCCTCAACATGATGATGCCTTTGATGATTTCGATGAGGGTAGCGCCGTGGATGATGCTCCACATGTTGGCAGGGGACGTGTTATTCCCCCTGCCCATGCACCTGCTCATGGCCGTGGGCTTGCCCCTCTTGGGCATGCTCAACGTGTTCCCAACCAAGCTACTGATGATGGTTTGGGCAAGCCAAAATTCTCAATTCCCAAGTTTGATGGTTCCATTGATCCCGAAGACTACCTCACATGGGAGTTGAAGATTGAGAAACTCTGGCGCTTATTTGACTATCCAGAAGATAAGAAGGTCAAGCTTGCAGCATCTGAATTTGATGGTTATGCTTTGTGTTGGTGGGATGCTCTCGTGCAACATAGGAGGGAGGACAATGAACTTCTTGTGATGGATTGGCGCGAGATGAAGCAAATCATGAAGGCTCGTTTCGTACCAACCAACTACTTGCGATCAGTTTTTGATAAATTGACGCAATTGAAGCAAGGCACAATGACAGTTGATGAGTACTACATGGAGATGGAGCTGCTTATGCAGTGTGCTAGAGAGGCTGAATCCCAGTCTATTGAGATGACCATGCAGCGATTCCTAAACAATTTGAAGTTGCCAATCAAGAGCATAGTTCGTCATCACAAGTATGAGACCATGAATGAGCTATTGCACCATGCTAGAGAGGTTGAATCCCAGTTGGCAGAAGAGGCGAAGTCACGCGCTCATTTTCCATCCTCCGGTAGATTTTCGGCCAGATCTACTCCTCCTACAGCCGCGCCACCAGCTGCTGCTCCGTTTACACCATCGGCCAAACCAGCAAGTACACCTTCGTTTGGTTCTAATGCTCGGAAACCCTCTGCTCCTGCTGCTAGTTCGGGTTCCAACATGTCTACGGCACGTACTCGTGATGTGGTGTGCCATACTTGTGGAGGTAGAGGGCACTACAAGAAAGATTGTCCAAACAGCAAGGTTATGTTTGTTAATGAACAAGGTGAAGTAGAAAGTGGAGATGAAGCTTCTGACACTGATCTTGATGACGGCGAGGATGGTGCTGATGCATATGCTGAGCGTGCACCCACTATTGTCGTACCTTCACGTGTACTTAGTGTGCAACCGGTTGAGGAATCCCAGCATTGCAACTTGTTCCAAACTCAGTTGATATACCTATTGAGGAGTTTGGTGGCGCTAGCAACAGCTTCAACGTTGTTGATTTGTCACCATATGCTGGAGAAGACCTTGGAGCGTCGAGGTCGACGCCTTTTGAAGGGGGGAGATGATGAGGACATCCCTACAATTACACCTACCCCAATTGATAATAAAGATGTTCCAGTTGCAAAGAAGGATCAATCCAATGAGATAAGGATTGGACCAATCACAAGATCTCGTGCTAAGCTACTAGAACAATAGGTGAACTTGTTTCTTAATGAACCTGGTGTTTTTATTAATGAGAATTTTATACTACCTAAGTCTTTGAACTATTGCATGATCAGGTACTTAGGAGAAGAAGGCATAGCAAGGAGTGACGAGCAAATGGAACAAGGCGTGTTGATCAATGAAGAATGCGCGAGGGAGGTGTGGCGCCCCGCAAAAACCACTACTAGAAAATCGCGTTGTTTTTGTGCATTGCATCATCATGACCGCATGCTCATGTCATCATGCCACCTTGCATTTGAGCATCGTCATGTCATCTTGCATTTGTTGCATAAAACTATCTTCGAAAAGTCTGTTTTTGATTTCTAAACGCCCGTCTTTATTCAAACACAAAACCCGGGTCTCCGGAATATTTTGTTTTATCTACCAACGGTTTACAAATGCCTCGTTTTTAATAAATAAAATATTTAAATTATTTTGGGAGGCAGCCAGCCAGGCCCGAAAGCCCAGCCGGCCATCTCTAGACAAAAAACCCTACCTACCCAAAACACCCAAAACCTATGCTACCAGATAACCTACCCAGTCTAGCTACCCAGCCCCCTCCACCTCACTCCCACCAATCAACGCCTGCCACCTCACCGCGCGGGTCCCACCTCTCCCGGTGGACAGCCCGCCTGCACGCGCCACACGCGCGCCTGCCCTCGCCATCTCCCGCTCCACCCTGCCGCCCTGCACACTTTCCCATCGCCACCTCACCCCTAGCCCCACCTGGCCCTATCCCGTCGCCCGGCCCCACCACATGCGCGTCCCACCCCACCTAGGCACGCTCCCCACCCCGCCTGTCCACACCGACACAGCCTGGCGGCCCCTGGCCCCACCACGTGCAACACTCCCTCTCCCTCGATTTCGCTCCCGCACGCAACCCCCCGCACCGTCCTCTCCCCCATCGACAACCGCCGCCGCCACCTACCCCGGCGACCCTCGGCGCCCTTCCACCCCCTGCCGTCGCCCCAGATCCCCACCTTGTCGGTCGCCTCCTCCCTCGCCACCGGCCCGCGCCCCTCCGTCGTGCCCTCGATCTCGACCCTGTCGAGCGCGACCTCGCCCGCCTCCTCCTCGATGTTGCCGCCGCCTTCCACTTCCCCCGCGCGAGCCCCGCGCCGCCGCCCGCCGAAGCCACGCCGAGGCCTCCCGTCTCCCCCGTCCGCACCCCGCTCCCTCGCCACCTCATCTCGCGACCTCGTCTACAACCAACCGCCGCCGCGCCGCCTCTACCTTAGCGTTGCCGGCCGTAGCACCACGTCGCCCTTGCCCGGAGCTCCGCCCCGGCCTCCCATCCGCCTGCAGGCGCGTGGCTTCCTCGGCCACCACCGCCGGGCACCCCATCCCCCTCCTCTGCGCCGCCCTGGGGCCCTGTTCTCATGCGTCCCCGATGCGGCTGCCCGCCCGCATGAGTCGGCCTCCGTTCTCCTCGAGCATGCCTCCGCCGCCGGGTTCCGCACCTCCGCCCCGGCCTCCCTGTCCCGCGGCCACAAGCTCCTCATCGCCCTGCGTCCTCTCCCGTGACCCCGTCGCTCGGCGCCGCTTCCCTCTCCAGCTCCGGCGACGCGGCCCCGTCCTCCTCTGGCCGCCGTGCCACCTCCCGGCGAGCGCCTCCACCACCAGCGGGTCGTGTCCCTCTGCACGGACCTCCTCCTCCGCCTCACCGGTCCCGTCGTCGGCTCGGCCTCACCCCGACCGCTCCTCTGTCCGCGCGTCCTCCTTCAGCTTCTGTATGAGCAAGCTTGTGTGCTTGTATGTTTAATCAGTTGCCGACGCCTATGTTTGTGCATGTGCACTATGTGAATCAGGCTTCTATTTTTGGCAGTGCCCCTACAACATGTTCCGCCGACCACTGCCTCGTTTGGACTCCGTTTCATGCCCAGCTCTCCGTCTCTGGTGTCGTGACCTGGTTCGCTCAAGCCAAGTTTATCTTGTCGCAAGATCTTTCGGGGACCAGAACCATAACAAAGGCGATGCCTCTACACTCGAAGTCCTCCACCGTGGAAACCGAAGGCGATGATGCCGGACCGACGAGATCCTCTTCTTGGAGTCGATGACCTGAAGACCGATCTGGAACACCAAGGACCTCTTCAGGGATGCGAAAAGGCCCGCTTCCTAGATCCGAAGACAGAACCCGAACCACATCGAACCCCAAGATCGCCGAACCCTATGTGTGACCCCTTTCTAAGCCCCTATTTTTACAAATGAAATACAAACTTGTTGCATATCAAATTGTTCGTGCTTGCATACATCTCATCATGTGGGTTTGGGGGCATTATGCCGATTCACCTCATAATTAAATATGGAGTGCATATGCGGGCTATACTTGCATTATACCGCCTCCATTTAAAGTTGTGTAGCGAACCGATGCCATGTTTTGCCTTATTAATACAACATTTAAATTGTGGGGTACCTAAATAACATGAACCTTCTAATTAATTGCCGGGACCCCGATTCCGCTTAATATTGCCTAGTCGCAACGCATCTGTGCCATGCCATGAATCATATCATAATCATGTCGGATCTTCTGCCGTAGTATTAAATATTGCATTCGGTGTTTCTTCTAGTGTTTGCTTCTTCGCGGATTAGGCCGATGAGTTGATGCGAGTATCGACAAGTTCTCCGGCTATGAACCCTCGGCAGTGTTTCCCAGGCGAGCAACTCTCCCCCTTCTACCTATTTTGCATTTTATAGTCTTTATTTCCTCCTGTTGATCTATTGCTATCCGCGTCGCGGTGCTCTAGTGTTCCGTACCAGATACATTCCGTGCAGCCTTTATATTGCCTTGGACACATCCTATTGCCTGTTGTTTGATAGATAGTCGGACTTGTGAGTCGTAGTTGCTTGCTCAGGTGCTGCTTGGCGTCGTTCTTGTTCCACCGTTATTGGAAGGTTGACACATGCTTAATGGTGAAGATGCTTAACGGTGGAGTTGATCATGGCTTACATTATAACTTGTTAATAAAAATGCTGGAAATAGATATAATGCAGAGGCACCGGTGGGTAATAGTCAATATTTGGTTTTTTAACCGCCCACTTGTGTCCACCTAGGACCCGAGTTCTTGTCACCTGTTCCAAGATCGAGCGCGCTAACCACAGGTGGGGTGTGTGGGCACCCCCATCAGCTTACTACCTGATTTCAAAGTATTGTACCGGGGGCCACAAGTAGTTTGGAGCTTTATTACTATCATGTACTTATGCCATGCTTTATGCTTTATTTAAGATTGTGCGTGGAGCACTTGTACTGTTTAGGATGTGGAATGTTTTCGCGGTATCGACAAGCCCAGTCACACTTTCGGGTTCCGGTCGTTCTGACCATTGGCACAAACCCTGGGTCCGTTCCGGAGCCGGCTGACTTTGTTGCGGGTAGCTTAGTGGGGTGGCCCCCATGTACTTGCTTTGGGTCTAGGAAACGTCATGACTTAGGCCCCGCCGACATACCGATGGGTGTATGTTAATTGATCTGGCAAAAAGGGTCGAAGTGCGTGTGGATACTTTGGTGCACCCCTGCAGGGTTAAATCTTTTCGAAAAGCCGTGTCCGCGGTTATGGATGACTTGGAGCATAGTTTCTCGATCATAGACAACTATAACTCAAGTTTACTGTTATAATTTGACCTGTGTCCGATATGAATAGCAAGTGGGATAACTTCCATGGAAAGATTAAATAAAACTGCCAACCGTGTGAGTTTCCTCGGCTGGACTTCCTCGTTTGGTCTCGAGGGGGAATACCAGGATGGGTATGTTTGGTGTTAGTTTCAGGTTGGATCCGGATAGGTCTTTCTCATCCCTCTCCGATAGTCGCCAGTGATACCGAGTCTCTATAGGTTGTTTAGTGTCATGCTGCCGCTTGACCCATACCTATGTAGGCGAGAGCCGCCGAATTCTAGCCTCGCCATGTACTGGCCTTAGTACTGATGCTCCTCTTTTTCCTTTGCCCTTTGTTGGGACCCCTTTTGTTTTAGCAGGTTTGAGCTCGACGTCGTTAGCAGGGTTACCCTTCCGGCTTGGCCTGGGCAGGGTTATGGACGCCATTGGTTATTCTTCAGGGCTCTTAGCCCAATTTGCATCTTGTCCGTACTCGGACGTTGTATCGATTTCAAGGTGATTTGGATCTTTGTATTGTATACCTGTATTCTTGACTCGTTGAGTCCCTGTTGTATATATATATCTGTTCTGTGGGTCCCATCGAGGACTGTTGTGTAATGGTATTACTTCGTTTTCCACCCGCACGAAAGTGCCTAGTGGGCGTCCTTGAATCGTTTCTATGCGGGTTTGGCGGAAAGGGCTAAAACTTGCATAGGGCCGATTCGAGGGTGTTACAGGAGGAGAGAGAGGAAGCGCAAGGAGCTGTCCAAGACAAAGATCAACAAGAGATGGAAGTTCTCTGCCAAGCAGAAAAAGCCGATTCTACTGCCACGGCGGCCATGCAGAGAAAACATAGTCCAACTACGCCACGGCAGAAAGCTGCCAGACGACTTCAACGGTTTGACCGAACCCAAGTTGGGTCGGTTTGTATCCCTAGGCCATCGCCCCTTGGACCCTTAAATAGATGGGGCACTTTAGCTTTATTCTTTAGACCACGTTAAAATATTTTGGAGATGTTTCTTTCATAGAACCTCTGAAATTACCCTGTGTTCGAATTCTACAACTATAATTGAGTGTGATCTGTTGTTCCATTAGGAATTAGTAGATTGCATACTACCGTTTGTGGTCACGGATGCATGTGCAAGAGTGTGGTGTTGTGAATATCCTACAAGGTTCGAGATCTTTTGCATTGGCATCAAGGATCGAGCGGGAGAGATCATAGCTATGCACTAGTTATCTATCATCCACCATATCATCGACAAGAGCTTGCTGAGAAGATCGGGCCACCCCATATCACATTGCCATCCTTATCCTTCCCAAGAGAATAATCATCAACAACAATGATAGGGTTAGATAAGGTACCGTTTGAACATGAAGAGGCAAAGTGCCCCTTCTCACGACATATGTAGCAACAAGTGCTCCCCTTTCTCTTCTTCATTGATTTCTTGTCTTGGGGAGCCTTATCTTGATTCTTCTTGGGAAGTGGACTAGCTTCAACTTGAGGTTTAGATTGGGCTTGACCTTGAACTTGTGGCCGCTTCCCTTGTTGCTTCTCAGTCAAGTGCTTTTTCTTCAATGGACAAGATCTTACATGATGTCTTTTAACCTTGCACTTGAAGCAAATAATCTTGGCCGAATCCTTGACTTGGTATTGGCCCTTCTTCTTGTTGCTCTTGGACTTGTTCTTGTTATTGGAGTTGAATCCAAGTCCAATTTTATCATTAGGGGATTTTTGCACACTCAAAATATTATCGAGTGTGGATTTCCCTTCATGACATTTTTCCAAGTCTTTCTTCAAAGAAGTGACTTGGGCCTTGAGCTCTTTGATTTCCTCTACATGGTTAGTAGAAATAGAGGTACTAGAGGAAGTAGAAGCTTCATTGTTAGAGCAACAAGGCAAAGCAAGTAATCCAACGCAAGGTTTATCACTAGTATGACTAGAAGGATCACTAGGACTAGCACATGGCAAAATAGCATTTTGAGTAGAAGTTGTGCTAATGTCCAAAAGAGGATCACAAGATGTTACCTTAGTAATACTTGCCTCACGAGCTAACTTTAGCCCATCATGGGAGATTAGAAGATCATTATGAGAGCCCGAGAGCTTTTCATGACTTTCTTCCAATTTCCTATACTTGCTAGTTAGCAACTCAAGTTGAGCCCTTAGCTCAATATTCTCCTTTAGGGTAGATGCTTCAGAAGAAGTAGAGTTAGTAGCACAAGCATCATTAATGGAATTTTCCTTTTCAAGCTCATAAGATTCAATTTTTTGTGTGAGGAGACAATTAGTGTGCTTGTCCTCGGCAAGCTCTTGCTTAAGGAGATTGAATCTCCGACTCCCATCATCAAGTTGGAAATCCAACTCCTCTATGGTTCCCATTTGTTTAGTTATGGTGTCCATAACGAGTTTGAGACAAGTAACGGCCTTATTATTACCACGAAGAGAGGTACACAAAAAAGTCACCTCAAGCACGAGAGCACTAGTATCCTCATCAATGTCATCATCACTATCATCATTATCATTGCTATTATCTTTAGAAGATATGTTGGGATCCAAAGTAGGAGATACCTTTGATCCTCTTGCCATAAGGCACATGTGAGGACGGGAGGATGAAGATGAGGACATTCTTGAATATTCATTCATGATTGTGTCTTGCTCCATAGAGTGTTTGATTTCCTCTACATTGTTAGATACACAACTAGAGGAAATAGAAGCATTTTTCTCATTGGAACAAGACAAATCAAGCATATCATCTACATTAGTACTCAAATAATTTTTAGACGATATGCAAGGACTAGCAACACAAGGGGATATAGAATTATTGTTGCAAGAAGTGCTTAAGTCCAAACTCTCTTCACCATTAGAATTTATAGAACATGAATGATCGGTGTAAAGAGAAACACTACCATCATCACATATGATTTCTCCACTCACCATGCCATTACCTTGTGACTTGTCACATGTAGGTGAAGTGGAAGGAATTGAAATCTCATTGCGGCCGGAGGTGGAAGCAATTTGGAGCTCATCATGATGTGAAGGAGAAGATAGCTCCTCGGAGATACCACCGACCATATGAGAAATGGACCCATCAAATATTTCTTTAAGCTTGGTCCACATCTCATGAGATGACTTGCGCTTTCCATTTGTCAAGAACAAATTAACTATGGGGCTCAAGGAGAAAATAAGCTCATTAGATACTTGAGCTTCAATATGTAAATTTTTCCCATCATCTAAAGATAGATTTTGAGGATCCATCGGAGGAGAAAAACCTACATCAAGAAATTGCTCAATATTTGGACACAAGGTCCGAAGATTACAAAGCAAGCAATTTCTCCACAAAATATAATTTGTCCCATCAAATACAATTGTGTCATTGTGCACTATACTACTAGCCGACATCTTTACACTCTAGGCGGTGAAGCCTAAACAAGGAGAGACCTTGCTCTGATACCAATTGAAAGGATAGAGATGTCGCTAGAGGGGGGTGAATAGGCAATTTCAAAACTATTACGGTTTTGGCTTGATAGAATGTGGAATTAAACTAACATTTATTTTACAAGCACAAAACCTAAATACACTAGGCTCAACTAAGTGCACCAACAATAAGTTAAGCTAAGCAAGATAGCACAAGATAAATATACTACAAGTGATAAGCAAGATATAAGTACTTCAAGCTCGATGGCTATCACAAGGAAAGTAAGCTCGGATATAGAGATAACCTAGGCACGCGGAGACGAAGATGTATTTCCGTGTTCCCTTACAAGAAGGCACGTCACGTTGGAGAGGTGTGGGATTCCACGAAGGATTTTCCAACGCCACGAAGGCTCACCTTCTTCTCCAAGTCTATCCCACGAAGGAATAGGCCCTTTCCTTATGGCTAGCTTTTCCTCCATTCCGGAGATGGCAAGCTCCAAACCACTTCACAAGCTCCACGAAGGAGAATCCCGGGTCTCTTCACAATCTTCCATGAAGAGGACACCATGGTACCAACCGCCAAGCCAACTAGGAGGTCACCCTCCAAGAGTAACAAGCTCACGGTCTCTTACTCGAACAAATCATAATGGAGAGCTCAACACTTATGCAAGAATGCAAAGCAAGAACACCAAGGGTGTTCAAATCCCTCACTCTTAAATCCCACCGAAGCAACAAGTGCTAGGGAGGAATTAGAGAGGAAGAACAATGGTGGAAGTCAACCAATGACTTCAAGATCTTGATCCAATGGGTTCCCCTCACTTAGAGGAGGAATTGATTGGTGGGGATTGTAGACCTAGATCTCCTCTTCAAAAGCCCTCAAAAAGATGCAAAAATCATAGGAGGGAAGGGAGAGGAAGCAAGCTCAAAGGGGTCAACAATGGTGGTCAAAAACGTGCTCAAGAACCCTAGAACTTTGGGGAAAAAGCCCCCCTTTTATACCCCTTCAAGGATGATAACCGTTGGAGACAAAACGAGCTGGACAGACATGTTCCGACGGGGAAACCGGCGCCGCCGGATCTGGCGCCGGAATTTCCGGTCGACCAGAAAAGTTCCGGTCAAAACCGAAACAGCACACAGAATAGTTTTTCGGCGGTTTTCCCGAAATTTCCGGCGGTGACCGAAAATTTCGGCCACAGAACCGGCGCCGCCGGAATTCCGGCCGGAATTAAAACAGGCACACAAAAACGATGATAACTTTTGCGTCCGGACTCGGATTTTAGCAAACTTAGGCTTTTTGAAAAGCTAAGAACAAGCTTGTTGGGGGGATACCCCCGGGTAGGGTCACGCCGGGGTATAAAGGCCGAGTTAGCCGAGGGTCGGCAAGGCTAAAGCGGATGCTGGCCGGGTCACCTCAAGGAAGGCCGAATCACGGAATAACCTGGACCAGGGGGCGTCCACCTAACTAGGTCTCAACCGACTTAAGTCGTAAGTCGGAATGGCGTATTTAACTTGTATGCAGGAATGGGTGTGGTCGGATCAACTATGATCCGGGTCATATCTAGCTTCTAGGAGAAGGAAGGAATCTCGCTGGTCAAAAGAAGCCCCGGTACGCACTGCATGAGCAAAGCAAAAGAGGGCACGACCACCGAGGCGTGGCCGACAGAGGTGACGACGCCTGATCAGTACGGCGGCAGAGGCTCACGTAGCCTCTGCATGGGTGACGCGGAGGAAAAGTACCCCGGTCGGTTTGCTATTTTAGGAGGAGGCATATTCCCTGGAATATGCCTCCACGTATGCCCTAAGTGGAGACCTAGCCACTCCTATATAAGGAGGGCTAGGGCCTCTGTAGAAGGGGTTCCTCTATTCTGAAAGGTTCTAGGTTCTAAGGGTCTTATACGGGTTAACTGTGGGTGAGAGTAAGAGAGCTCCTTCTTCCTCCTCTCGCCAATACAGCTCTAGGAGCACTTGTAATCTGTGAACTAAATCGAATACAAAGCTTCTGTGTGGGGAATCACCTCACTATCCCTCCCTGGATTCCCCTAGTGCTATTAGTCCCCACCTTTAGCCTATCCATGGCATCTGCCGTGACACCACCACGACAGTTGGCGCCCACCGTGGGGCTAGCGGCACTAGCAGGGGTGAAGTTCCGTACGAGAAACCTCATCGGCACCAGCGAAAGCATCGTCTCCGGGCTTGTTCAGCGCTTTGGAGCGCTGGACTTCGTCAGCGACAACCCTGGCTGCTTCGGCACGCGCCCACTTCCGCGCAACGGCCTCTTCGTCAAGTTGGGGGCGCACAAGGTCTACGTTGTTGTGGACGTATCATGCGTTCATCCGTGGCACGTCGTCGAGGCAGGGGAGCCACCCCTTAGCGTGGTTCACGGGGCGCGTATCACTCGCTCCCCGGACCGTGCTGAGGTGATGATGACTGCGCCAGGTGCAGGCGCAAGCAAGGATCCGGCACCAGATCCGGAGGTAACACCTAAGGGACCGAGGAAAGGTAGAGGACCTCCACTAGAGAGGCCTGAAAATGTACTGAGAGAAGCTATGGATAGCTTGGCAAACCCGGTAGCAGCAGTGGTAGATCCGGCTCAGGCACAGGCTGAGCTAGAGGAAACTAGGCAGAAAATTCTAGAGGGAGCGAAAAAGATTGTTGTGGCTCAGCAGTCGTTGAACATGACGCTGCGTGAGTACGCAAAGGCAAATAAAGTAGATGCTATAAAAGTGAAGGGGAGAAATCTCATGAGTGAAATGAACAAAGAGGGTGACACTCGGATTGAGGAGTCAGAAAACTGTTTGTCTGTAATGCCAATCTGATTACCCGGTGAAAACCCTCAGAGCAGCGGATGCAGCTGCATCCGAGCTAGAGGGTCTGACGGGTGAAGCCCGTCAGATACAGCAAGATCGGGTCAATGAGTTGGTTCGGATCGCGAACAGGCAAAATGAGGAACTGCTCAGGGCAAACCCGGAGAGAGCTGGGGCCTCCAAGATCGTTCATTCGGCGATGGGTAATCCGGAGAAATCCGCTGGAGCCGCATCGTATCCTCATGGTGGTCCCAGGAGAGAGGAGGTAGTAACCTCGGCCAGCAGAAACAAGCAGATTGTTCCGTATGACCCGACAAGGGCAGGAAAAGCAAAAGAGGTACAAAGAAACGACGATCGATGGAGTGTAAGCCGAGGTGAAGCTGGCCGAGGTAATCGTGACCAAGGCAATGCCGGTCATGGAAACGTTGTTAACGGCAATGCCGGACAGTGCAACTCTGAAGGACAACCGCAGCAGCGGAATATACCAAGGCAAGAGCAAAGTGCCGGCCGAGGTATGCAACAGAGAGATGCGCCACGAGAGCGAGACCGGTATAACGATGGAGATTCGGAAATGGTGAATGCAGGATACCCAAGGCCGGACTATCATGTGATAGGGTCGAGATTGGGAAGCAGGGATTTGATGCTGGATGATGCTAGGTTGAAACTGGATCGACTGTATAGGTCGGAGCAGATTGAAAGTCAAGGTCCTCCGGGTCCTGCATGTTTTGGACCCCGGATCATGAAAGAGCCACCGGTACCTAACTTCCAGTTACCCAGAGGCACGAAGACGTATGACGGCAGCACTAAGCCGGAGGATTGGTTGATAAATTATGCTACGGCTGTGAAAATTGCTACAGGTAACTTGCGATGGGCTGTGAGATACGTACCCCAGATGTTGGAGGGGCCAGCAAGGGTGTGGTTGAACAATTTTCCGCCCGGAAGTATTAACTACTGGATCGATTTTGAGGAAATGTTCATAAGCAATTTCTCGAGTACGTATCAGAGGCCAAATAGGCCACAGACCCTAGCTATGTGCAAGCAAAGACCGAATGAAATGGACCGGGAGTTTTTGACTCGGTGGTGTACCGTGCGAAACTCGTGTGAGGGTGTGATAGAGTCACTGGCCATAGCATGGTTTGCGCAAGGATGCAGATATGCAAGCGAGCTGTGGCAAAAGTTGCAAAGGAAAATGCCAACTACGTTGGCAGAGATGATTCGGATTGCTGATTCGTATGCTTTGGGTGATCCGACTCAGCCTAGGCTCGTGTCCAACGAGTCGAATTAGGAGTACTAACAGAGAGATGGAGCCGGATCATCCCGGAGGAACGATTACAGAGGTAAAAGGAGAGATGATAGACCGGATCATCGGTACAGTTCGCAACAAGTTGCAGCTGTGAATCAAGATCAGCCAGGAACAGGGAGCAATCAGCGTCAGAAAACTGGAGGGCAACAATGGACACCAAGGAATGATGGCAAGAAAACTTGGACGCCAGAACAGAAGAAACAGTGGCAAGAAAAGAAGGACCGTCCGAGATATACTTACGAGTCAATGTTGGATCAGCCGTGTAAGTTTCACACGCCAAATCTGAGTAACCCAGCGGGTCATACAATGAGGCAATGTGAATGGATGCGTAAGATAGAACAAGGTGGTTCGGGGAATGCTCAGGCACCCCGGAATGATCAACCTCGGCAGGAGTTACCCCGGCAGCAATTGCTCTCCGGAGCTAACACGCAACAGCTACTGTTGCCTCCCCCTCCGCTGAGGTATGATAACCATGAGAGAAGGGATGCGGTGCATCAAGTAGAAAACCAGCATCAGCCGGATCAGAGGTACCCCGGAAATGAGGGGAGGAATGAGTACAAGGAGCATCATCAGAGCTACTATGTCTTTACCACCAAGGAAACGGATAGGAAGAGCTTACAGCGCCGACATATGGAGGTCAATGCAGTAATGCCAGCGGTGACGAGGTATATGCCTTGGTCGGACCAAGAAATTACTTGGAACATCAAAGATCATCCCAAGCTTATGCCGAGTCCTGGTTCGTATGCATTAGTGCTGGACCCGACATTCATTGGGCTTAACATCAATGTGAGGTTCTCCAAGGTACTGATTGACAATGGCCGTAGCATTAACATCATGTATGCGGATACAATGCGCAAGTTGGGTATCTCGGAGAACATGCTCCAGGCTACAAGGACAACTTTCCATGGTATTGTATCAGGCATTTCTTGTGAGCCTATAGGCAAAGTCCGGGTTGACGTGTTATTCGGCACAAGAGATAATTGCCGAACTGAGAATCTGGAGTTCGAAGTGGTGAACTTGGAAAGTGCGTATCACGCGTTACTCGGAAGACCAACATTGAACAAGTTCATGGCAAGCTGCCACATCAGTTATCTGAAGATGAAGTTGCCCGGGCCAAATGGAGTGATTACCATTGCTGGAGATTACCGACGTTCCATTGAGTGTGCCTCAGCCGGGTCTAACCTAGCCGAGTCACTCGAGATTGCGCAAGAGAAAATAAAAATCCAAGAGGTGGCAGCATTAGCTCAGTCCGCGCAGCAGTATATGCCGGCGTTGAGTAACCCGCATGGTAGCGTTTCGTTCCAAGCCGCAAAGGATACTAAGAAAGTGCATGTTGATGATATGTTTCCAGAGCGCACCGTAACAATTGGTGCCGGGTTGAATGATAAATAGGAAAGCGAGCTCGTCAACTTCCTCCGTGAGAATCGGGATATTTTTGCTTGGTCTACATAGGACTTGCAAGGTGTTCCGAGGGAGTTGGCTGAGCACTCTTTGAACGTGAGACCCGGAGCAAGGCCGGTGAAGCAACCTCTCCGCCGCTTCGCCGAGGATAGGAGAAAAGTCATTGGAGACGAGATAGCTCGGTTGCTAGCAGCAGGATTTATCATGGAAGTACTCTATCCGGATTGGCTCTCTAATCCGGTGCTGGTGGAGAAGAAGAAGGATGTCCCGAACATGGCAGTAGTTTGGCGTATGTGTATCGATTACACGAACCTAAACAAGGCATGTCCAAAAGATCCATTTCCACTGCCGAGGATAGATCAGGTCATAGACTCAACCGCGGGATGTGAACTGTTGTCATTCATTGATGCATGTTCTGGTTTCCACCAGATACCTCTGAATCCGAATGATCAAATAAAGACAGCATTTATCACCCCGTATGGGGCTTATTGCTATCACACCATGTCGTTTGGTTTACGTAATGCAGGTGCAACGTACCAAAGATGTATGCAAAAATGTTTGCACGACCAAATAGGTCAAAATGTACAAGTGTATGTGGATGATGTGGTTATCAAGACCAAGGAAAGCAAAACGCTCCTTAGCGACATCGAGCGGACATTCGCGAGAAGGTTCGAATGAAGCTTAACCGGAAAAATGTACCTTGTGTCCCGGTGGAAAATTACTCGATTTCGTCTCGGCCGAGGTATCGAAGTTAATCCAACTAAGATCCGGGCCATTGAACGAATGGAGCTGCTGAAGTGTCTTAACGATGTCCAGAAGTTCACTGGGTGCCTGGCATCGTTAAGTCGGTTTGTATGTCGGTTGGGAGAAAAGGCATTGCCTCTCTACCAACTCATGAAAAAGTTGGATAAGTTTGTTTGGACGCCACAGGCCGATGAAGCCTTTGCCCACTTAAAGAAGATGTTAGCCACTGCACCAGTGTTAGCCTCTCCACTATCAAAGGAGCCAATGTTGCTCTACATAGCCGTAACCAACCGAGTTGTAAGTGCAGTGATTGTGGTAGAGCGTGACGAAGAGGGTAAGTCGGTGCAGAGGCCAGTGTATTACTTGAGCGAGGTATTATCTGCCTCAAAGCAGAACTACCCACACTTTCAAAAGGTGGCATATGGTGTCTATATGGCAACTAAGAAGTTAAAGCATTACTTTGAGGAGCACCCCATCAAAGTAATATGTGAAGCTCCCATATCCGAGATAATGGGTAACAAGGATGCAAGTGGTCGAATCGCAAAATGGGCAATCGAACTAGCTCCTTATGCGCCACAATATGATAGAAGAGAAGCAATCAAGTCTCAGGCTGTGGCGGACTTTTTTGTGGACTGGGCCGAGGTACAATATGAACCACCGCCACCAGATCCGAACTACTGGAGGATGCATTTTGACGGGTCAAAAACAAAAACCGGGCTAGGCGCCGGAGTTGTGCTTACCTCGCCAAAGAAGGACCAGCTGAAATATGTGCTGCAAATCCATTTCGCGGCACCGAACAATGTCACTGAGTATGAAGCACTTGTGCATGGGCTCAAAGTGGCAAAAGAGATTGGGATGCGTCGGATACTATGCTTTGGCGACTCGGATTTGGTAATACAGCAAGTGTCGGGGTTGTGGGACGCCCTGGATCCAAACATGGCTCTGTACAGATTTCATGTGCAGAAGATATCTGGTTACTTTGAGGGGTGTGAATTTCACCATGTAACCCGGGTGGAAAATGAGGCTACCGACATGCTGTCAAAGCTCGGATCAACCCGACAAGAAATTCCACCAGGTGTAGCATTGGAACATCTCAGAAAACCATCTATCAGGCTGTCCCTAGGAACCGACTCAATCTATGTCCCGGAAAATACAGAATCTGGAGCTGAGCCCATGGACATTGACATGGGAGGTGGTGCACGAAACCCGGGATCGCATCAAGAAACCAGGGATCGCCAATAACCCGGGGACCGCCTCGCAAGACGCGGGACTGCCGTGATCCGGTTGAAGTTATGTCGGTGGATCAGATGGAAATTGATGAGGATGTGTTCCCTGTGCGAGCAATACCAGCTTGGGCACTGCCTATATTTCAATTCCTGAAAGATGGAACGTTACCCACTGAGGAGGTGTTATCCAGGCAAACTCAGAGGAGAGCAAAGGCATACACAATTATCAATTCCGAGCTGTACAAACGGAGTGTGACCAATGTCCTCCAGTGGTGCGTTGACCCGGAAGAAGGGCTTGACATCCTCCGAGATATACATCAAGGGGAGTGCGGGCATCATGCCTCGTCCCGAGCCTTGGTGGCAAAAGCGTTCCGGCATGGATTCTACTGGCCAAGTGCCTTAGAACAAGCAGAAGTTCTGGTGAGAAAATGCAATGGTTGTCAGAGGTATGCTACCAAGACACATATGCCAATATCGGAACTCAAGACCATACCAATTACATGGCCATTTGCCGTATGGTTCTTGGATATGGTTGGCCCATTTAAACCAGCAAGGGGAAATATGACTCACATCTTGGAAATGGTGGATAAGTTTACAAAATGGATTGAAGTGAAGCCTATAAGAAAGTGTGGTGGAGCTACGGCTGTAACATTTCTCAAAGACATTATCTTGAGATACGGTTATCCTCACAGTATCATAACTGATAATGGCACAAATTTTGCTGAAGGAGCATTTGCGCGATTCTGCCGGGATAAGAAGATCCGGCTGGACGTTGCCTCGGTAGTCCACCCCGCATCGAACGGACGGTGGAAAGATCCAACGGATTAGTGTTATCCGGGATAAAACCCCGGCTCATTGAGTCGCTGCAAAGATCAGCGGGGTGCTGGATAGAAGAACTACCAGCGGTACTGTGGAGTTTAAGAACAACTCCGAATCGATCAACAAAGCTATCGCGCTTTTTACGGTATATGGGGCAGAAGTTGTATTACCAGCCGACATAGCGCATGATTCGCCTAGGGTCACCCAATACACAGAAGCCGAAGTGCAAGAAGCCCGGCAAAATGATGTTGATCTGCTGGAAGAAGCGAGAGAATTGGCATTGTCCAGATCCGCCATATATCAGCAAAATCTCCGACGCTATCATAGCCAGAAAGTAAGCCCCCGATTCTTTCGGGAAGGCGATCTGGTGCTCCGGTTGGTACAACGTACTGCTGGCATGCATAAATTATCCCTCCCATGGGAAGGGCCATTCATTGTGAGCAAAGCATTGCACAATGATTCTTATTATCTTATCGATGCAAAGCCACAGGAAAAGAACAAGGCGGACAGGTCCGGCGAGGAATCCAAGCGTCCATGGAATGTAGCTCTACTTCGTCCTTTCTACACTTAGCAGAGAAGTGTATGTATCCGAGTCTTCTCATATATCGGTATGTATGCCGGCAATGAGCTTATCAATGAAATGTTGGCACCTCGGGCAGTAACTCGGGGAATGCCTTAATAATATTTGTTGTCTTTTATCATTTATACGTCAGCTGGAGTAAGTTGTTCTACTTAACTCGGATTAGTAATGTGTGAGCACCAAAAACCCATCTCTTCGACTTGCTGCTGTCCAACAAGAATTGGCTTCATGGCAAGCAAGAGAACAAGTTTGGAATTGCGTAGCACATGAAAAACTACTAAGGAAAATAACTTAATCGAGCCGACGTTTGTTTTTCGGACTAACCTTGTGTTTACTTTCAAATTATTATGCTGAATTATTTTGAGCTAAGTCTAAAAGTTTCTAAGTATTGTTAAAACAATTTTTGAAGCTCGGGTTTGTAAGTCGTAAAACCGAATCAAGGTAGACACGAACCGAGCCAGAAGATTGGACGAACAAGAAAATGAAACTCGGGGACTACGCCCAAGTTAATCCGGCATACAAACTTAGTAGCAAAATATCACATGAGTATGGGATACAATTCCACCCGGCATACCGGGGATCTGATAAGTCTTCAAGTGTTTTTACTTAAGGAGCAGCAGGAGGAGGAAGTTCGGCGTCATCTTCGCCTTCTTCGATATCCGAGGCATCGTCCTCTCCATCATCGTCCGAACCATCTTCAACATTTTCGACCTCTTCGTCACCAGTGGCTTCCAGGAAGCTCGGACCCTCAGTCCATTCATGAATGGGAGCATATTCAATAAGGCTATGGGCGCAAGCCTGGCGCTGAGCTACCCATTCCGGGTCATTGATCCACTTGGATCCGGTGCGCAGGCGCGTGAGGAGGCTGAGATCGATCTTCTCATACCACGTGAGTATGTGGTGAAGAACGGTCTCAGCTGCAGCACGTCCAGCGGACTCTCTCCAAAGGTCGAGCTGAGTCTCGATCTCCGTTAGCTTTTCAGCAAGGATTGCGATTCTCTCCGGAGTGTCCTCGCCAGGCCAGAACGTGTTGAAGACCCGGACTGAAACGTCGAGGAGATCTTTGTCGTAGTTCTTGATGATTTCCACGCGAGATGACAGGCTGACCAACAGGTCCTCCATGTCATAGGGAATGTCCTCACCATCAGGAGCGATGGGAGTACCCCTCTCTCGGCGGAAATTGGCAACAGCGGCGCTCGCAATGGGAGTACCCTCTGGAAATTTGCCTAAAACGGGACAAGAGAAGCAAGTAATGAAAAGACATATGAGATAACCTGGAGAAATATGCCGGAGAAGGAAAAGAAACTTACGTAAAATGTGGCTGTGGATCCGGGTCAACTCATTGATGCAATTATCGCGTCTTTGGCGGAGCTGCACCAGTTCAGCATTCGCCAACTTGAGTTTGACGTCGGCCTCCTGGAGAAGTTCGCGATCCTTAGCAATTTGGAGATTGAGGCGCTCGCGCTCTTCGGTGTAGTCCTGGCCAGCCTTTTCAAGCTCAGTTTGGTGCTGCGCCTTCATCTTCTTCATTTCTGCCTTTAACTTGGCAATCTCGTCATTCTTGGTTCGGAGGAGGGAAAGCTCATCGTCTTTCTTTTTTAGCTCGGCCTGATGCTGCCCTGCTTGTTCGAGAAAATGCAGCATCATGTCAGGCACGGGCACACTATCTTCAAGAGATGCTGAAATAGTGTGTTGACCCGGCAGAGCCGAGGTATGAATGTTTGCAGCGCCAAGAAGAAAAGGAGATGGAAAGCAAAGCAGGGTCGGACAAAAGTAGCTTACCCTTAATCTGATCCAGATTTGTCCTCATGAGCTTGTTCTCAGCCTCCACCCCAGCTGCGAAAATCGAATGGCGGATTAGTTCTGCAGAAAAAGATGAAGGAAAACAGAAAAATGTGAAGAAGGGAACTTACCCCTTTTCTCATGCTCAGCGAGATGTGCATTGTGCTTTATGAGCAAAGATTCAGGGGTATCGAGACGCTGGAACTCAGCACTCCGACGGTTGGTGGTCACCTGAAAAGAGTACAAAAATTTGGCTTAAGCCTTGTGCATATTCGAAGTGTACAAGATCCGGGCCAAGTGGAACTTAACCCGGCTCTAGGTGTGTGCATATTCTAAGTGTACAAGATCCGGGCCAAGTGGAACTTAACCCGGCTCTAGGTGTGTGCATATTCGAAGTGTACAAGATCCGGGCCAAGTGGAACTTAACCCGCTCTAGGTGTGTGCATATTCGAGTGTACAAGATCCGGCCAAGTGGAACTTAACCCGGCTCTAGGTGTGTGCATATTCGAGTGTACAAGATCCGCCATGTGGAACTTAACCCGGCTCTAGGTGTGTGCATATTCGAGTAAAAGATCCGGCCTAGTGGAACTTAACCCGCTCTAGGTGTGTGCATATTTGAAGTTGTAAGGAGCTACGTTAGTTTTCTAAGAGCATCCGCCGAGTAACAAGTTACTCCGGAGGCCTGGGACTAATGGTTATATCGCTAGTGCATGCTAAGGAAAAGGTGAAGTAACGCACCTCCATCATCCGCCCGAGGTTAATCGCCTTAGGGATGTGTTCATCCGAGCAGCGAACTCGCAGACCAAACTTCTCGTGGAGATCGTCGTTATAGATTTAACTCCACCTTGTTCCATTGTTCATAAACTCGATCAAGGTCGGAGGATATCGCCACCGCCGAGCATGGGGCGCCACCAAGCCCTTCGCATGCGCCTCTCCTCTCAACTCGAGCAAGGGCCGGACTGGTGCGTAACAAGTTGATGCGCACTAGTTGGCTCGGCGATGGCGCCCTTCGGTCGGAGCCTTCGGGCAAGCATGGACGCGAGGGTGCGCCGTCTGCACCGTGGACGCTGCCCCGGTGACGCTGGGGCTTTCTTGCCTTTGGCTTTGAGAGGAGGAAGTGGTTGCAGATTTACCTTAGAGCTACCTGAGTACTTCGCCGAGACCGAGAAGACTTCGGACGAGGAGGAGCTTGCGCGGTGCCCTTGTTGTTGGAACTGGTGCTGAAGTGCCTTGGTCCTTGCGGAATTGGTGCTGGTGCTGAATCGGAGGTAGTCTCGGTAGTTGTTGGTTGCGGCGGAGCGAAGTGGTGGATGTCGCTGCCTCGGGGTCCGTCTCCCCGCCTGTGGTTGCCCCCTCTTGACGAGGTGAGCTGGAACCCGGAGTAGCCGCAGAACCCTATGGAATAGGGCTCAGCGGGCGTGACTCGTCGTCATGAGGAGGAGAAGGGCTAGGTCAGAGCGGTGAAGAGATGCTAGATCCACTCTGGGGAACATCCTCCGCAGCACTGCCAAATCAAATAATGTCAGAAGAGAGACTAAAACAATGCAAGGAAGAATAAGTTGCAGAGGGAAAAGAGGCTTACGCATCCGAGGTCGGGGGCTTCGAGCCCTTCGTTATGGGGCCTTGCCTGCTGGCTTGGAAGCGGTTTTGTCTCCAGACTTCTTTCGCCTTTTGGAGGGCTGAGAAGGTCCGGAGGAGGAACTTGATGTGGCTCCATGCCTCTTCTTCGGTGCTGCCGGAACAGGTTCACCCATGGCAAGGGGAGGGTCCTCGTGGATCTGCCCACCGGGGTTAGCTGATGCCAGAAAAGCATAAGAAAGGGGGACAGCGTCAACAGCTTCCATCACCTCAATATCCGAGTCATCCTCGTCGTCGGGCCAATCTCTAATAGAAGAGAGTTTACCGGTGGGTCGCTTGGTCGCGTCGGACATTGGGAGGAACATCTCCTGGTCCGGTTCTTCCTCATCCGATCTCTCCCGGTCAGGCGCGCATTTGAGGGTAGGGTCGGGGCCATCCTCAATTGTCTGCTGAAGGAATTGCTAAAGGAGAAAAAAGACAACGGAGTTAAAAATAAGACGGTAACCGACATAAGATATAATCCGGAGAGAGTTGGTGGCATGAAGCTTACCACGGGAGGAAGCCTATCCCGGCAATAATGCTCAATTCCCCACGTCCACTCGGAGGAGAAGTCCTTGTGGGTGGTGAAGAGCGCCCTGACCCGGCGGTAGATTTCGGTGTTGCTAAGCTCGAAGGACGAGGTCCGGTTGGGGTCGCGACCCCAGCTCATGTGGCACACCTTGTGAGTGCGCTTCTGGAGAGGGGAGATCCGGTTGCGGACAAATGTGATCATGGCGTCCTCGTTGCGCAACCCAAGATGCTTCAGCTCCTTGAACCTTTTATTGACCTGGTTGGCCAATACTGTGGGCTTCTTGGGGACAACGTCCCACAACTCCGAGTTAGGTGGACCCGGAGCATAGGGAAGCAGCCGGATCAAGTCTTCAGTGCCCTCGTTCCAGACATAAAAGAAAGTCCGGGCCCATCCTTTGCAGGAGTCCAGCCCAGTGACTCGGGGGAAAACGGATAGCCTCCAGGGTGAGATGGATGCAGCTCTGAATTGAGTGAGTTGCTTGTCCTCCGGATCGAGTTGAATATTCGGAATGACATTACGACGAAGGCCGAAAAACCGGATCCATAGCTCCTTCGTGGGCCATAATCTGGCGCAGCCCTCGATCGTAGAGGCAAAAGAAGAAAGGGAAGTGATTGCGTTGGCAGGAAGATGGTGCGGCTAGAGTTCGTATGTGCTTAACCAGTCATGGAAGAAGTCACTGACCGGCAAACCAAACCCCCGTTGGAAGTGAGACAAGAACACAATATACTCACCCGGATTGGGTGAGGGGGCGAGTTCGGCGGAGGCGAGGCGCGTGATGACTCCGGCGGGAATGCGCAGTGCAGAGAGCTACCCAGGTCGTCTGGCAGACTCCAGACCCAGCCCACGCCATGATCCGGCCCGTGGCGGTGTCTTCCTCCATCTCTTGCTCGGCGAAAGCTCCTCCTCTGTCATCTCTAGCTCGTTGCCCTTCACTGCTTAGCGGTGGGGCGGCCTAGATTGGCAACGACCGTGGCGAGGAGGCGCAGAGCGATGGCGGTGATGCAGAGGCGGAAGCGCGCGCGGGCAGCGCTACTTGGAAGCAAGGATGCGGCGGCCGTCGGGAAGACGACGAAGAAGAAGTGCTAGAGGCAGAGGGGCGCGGAAGGGGGAAAAGACCTAAGGGGTGCGCCCCTCCCCTATTTAACCACTCCCTCGAGGGGGAAGTGGGATCGTGTCAAACGAGTACGCCGCACGGTGTGGCCGTGTATTGCCCGCGTCGACCAATCAGCAGCAAGCCACACGGAGGGCCACAGGGTGTAACAGATCCCATGACGTGACGCACTGATGCGGTTAACGAGGAGGCAGGCCATACGTGACGTGTGCCACTGACCCTTGACAACCATCGCAGAATACATTATGGCTGGCCCTTAAAATGAGGCAATCTAATGATTAGCCTCCACGTGGGCTAGCGTACGAGAGAAGGAAAGAAGACCCGGATGATACCGTGGTAACCCGGCCAGCAAGTGAAAACTTGGAATGTGCCAAGGGAAAGTAAAACCATGAGGTCCGAGTTAGGGTGGTAACCCGGCCAGCAAGTGAGAACTTGGAACGTGCCAAGGGAAAGTAAATCCAGAGGATCCGAGACAAGGAGGGAACCCGGAGAAGGAGCACAAAGCTCGGTGAATCCGAACTCTTTGTGGCCTTAGCGGCTAAGGCAGCTAAGACCGCACCAGCTTCGGGGACTAATGTTGGGGGGATACCCCCGGGTAGGGTCACGCCGGGGTATAAAGGCCGAGTTAGCCGAGGGTCGGCAAGGCTAAAGCGGATGCTGGTCGGGTCACCTCAAGGAAGGCCGAAACACGGGGTAACCCGGACCAGGGGGCGTCCACCTAACTAGGTCTCAACCAACTTAAGCCGTAAGTCGGAATGGCGTATTTAACTTGTATGCAGGAACGGGTGTGGCCGGATCAACTATGATCCGGGTCATATCTAGCTTCTAGGAGAAGGAAGAAATCTTGCTGGTCAAAAGAAGCCCCGGTACGCACTGCATGAGCAAAGCAAAAGAGGGAAGGACCACTGAGGCGTGGCCGACAGAGGTGACGACGCCCGTGTCGGCTGACACAGGCGCCGCAGAGGCTCACGTAGCCTCTACATGGGTGACGTGGAGGAAAAGTACCCCGGTCGGTTTGCTATTTTAGGAGGAGGCATATTCCCTGGAATATGCCTCCATGTATGCCCTAAGTGGAGACCTAGCCACTCCTATATAAGGAGGGCTAGGGCCTCTGTAGAAGGGGTTCCTCTATTCTGAAAGGTTCTAGGTTCTAAGGGTCTTGTACGGGTTAACTGTGGGTGAGAGTAAGAGAGCTCCTTCTTCCTCCTCTCGCCAATACAGCTCTAGGAGCACTTGTAATCTATGAACTGAATCAAATACAAAGCTTCTGTGTGGGGAATCACCTCACTATCCCTCCCTGGATTCCCCTAGTGCTATTAGTCCCCACCTTTAGCCTATCCATGGCATCTGCCGTGACACCACCACGACAAAGCTCTACCTATTAGAGAGAAGAAAACCCAAGAAAGATGAAGAGGTAAAGAACCAAATAAGGTGAGGTATGAAACCTCCCTAAAGAAGAATCGATAAAACCTCCAAACTCGAAAACGTAATAGAAGATGCATACGAATTCCGTTTTCGATGAACTTGGACTTGTTGAAGAGCTAGCAACAAGTTCAATAACCTCACACAGAGAAACACCAAGAAGCAACAAAACAGGAAGATACAAAGTATGCAAAGCATTGAGCTCCCTACGACGATGTGATCAAGTTACCCAACTGATAGCCCCTCTTGATAGTGTGGCTATCTATCCTATAACCCGGTCTCCCAACAACCACCTTGAGACCAGTAAAAGAAAAACCTAGCAAGGTCATACCTTTGCCTTGCGGATCTCGCTTGATCTTGATGACAACGCTTAAAGCTCGATCCAAGCTAGAATGCATCACTTGATCACTGTTGCTACGTGAAGACTCATAATTTGCTCCCCCATACACCACTATGGGATAGCTTCATTAAAACACGTCTTCTCAACCTTGATGACGATCACCACTTGATGTCATCCTCTCATGGGCTATATGAGATCTTCACTTTTGAAGCATGCCCATGGAAAGATACCTAACCAATATAGATAACACAAAGGCACATATATAATGGGTTAGTTCATGAAGCATAATTGACAAGCTTACCATACCACAAGACATGTGGTACATTCTTTATGCTTCACGTGTTGACCAAACTTCAATCTAATCTCCACTCTTTGTATTGGTCAACCATGTATCTTCTCATGCTCCATCTCAATATCTTGAGGTACATAAAAAACTCTTCATTTGATTACATGCTCTAAATATTAGTCAACCATAGCTCAACTAATGAGGCTATCATGACACTGACTTAGAGCCATATCTTGAATTCTTCTATTGATATCACACTCTCAAGATCTTGATCATATCATATTCTTCTCTCAAACTCGATGATCTTGATGCCAATACTCAAGTTATATCTTTATCTTCATGGCATCCATACTTGAATCCAACACATGAACTACAAGCATGACCTATGGAATATTCCTTCATATAAAACTCAATGAAAACATTAGTCCATAGGGATTATCATTAATCACCAAAACCACACATAGGGGCAATTACGCTTTCAGGATGTCTATAACGTCTTTTTGCTTCAATGGGCGAGGGGGATGAACCCCGTGCACCCGGTCTCCGAGGCACGCTCTCAGAGCCCCAACTTTTGTTCTTGTCTTTGTTAGTTCTAGGTCGTGCCGAGGAAGCGGTCACGGTTTCCAAGATGCAAGCTTGCTCTCCTTCCTCGACACAGGCATACGACCGGCGGTGATGAGTAAGTTCGACATGTTTCTAATGATTTTGGTGTTCATTTCCCACCTCAGGAGGGCACTGCGTACGCCGCAACGGAAGGCCTCAATGGCCAACCCTGGTATCGCTTCAAGGTCGATGCTGAGGGTGATGACGAAACACTAAATGTAGTCTAGAAGGCCCTTATCGGGCGCTTGCATGATCTCGAAGAGTTCGGCGGTCTCAAGGTGTCAACACCCGGATTTTTAATCCCAGATGCCTGTTATGTCATACATCGCAATCCCAGGATTACTATTTTTGCCAGACATAACAGATTGGATATCACAGTACATCATCCATTACAAACCATAATAAGCTCCCACACGAATAACCATGATCTAGTCTTAATACAACAAGCAGCGGAATAAATAATAAGTGTAGCGGTGGGGTCCATCTTTAGAGGCACAGACAATGCTGACGATGGATGATAGTCCTAGTTATCATAGTCGTCCTGCTGTCCGTCATCTTGGTAGTCTCCTTCATAGTCTGGCCATGAGAATAGCCAGGGACAAAAGCCATGAGTACTCTTTAAGTACTCGCAAACTACCACTAACAAGTAGTATAGTTCTAGTGTAAATGCTAACTCTAAGTTTAACTATAAAGTTAAGTTTGAAACCTAAGCTGAGTTCTAAAACAAAGAAAGATAAAACACAGTTCTAGAATCACTTAAGTTGGGAAGCTAGTGTCATAGTCACAACCCTGTTGTGGTCAAGTCAAGATTCATCATTCATTTAATAAGTCATTTTGAAAATATCTGACAACAAAACAGTATGGCCACTCCAACTGTCCATAATCATGACGCGCTATTCGAATAGTTTGACACTCTGCAGAGGTGGTACACTTTCACCACAAGATTCGATACATCTGTCAGGGATAACCCTGAATCATCATACTTAGTATGCAGATAATCAAACATAACCTTTCTTTTACACACCCTAGTATAAGCACCTCTCCTATGAGCATGGCCTCCCACCCATGACCATCTGTCATCTTGGGCACTACATAGGTGGACAACATTTAGAGGTAGCCTCAGCTCACATCTCTCCCGCGAGGAAACTAATACTAATGCATATAAACTTCCGGCTAAGCCTTACCCAATTCAGGTATTGTGGTTGTACGGTAAATTTGGAATGGTATCGCATCCGAATCCAACCATCAGTTTTTGTAAGAGGGCTAAGGCTCAGGCCTCAACATTTTCATCATCATAAACCATTTGTGTTTCTCACACACATGTCAAAACATCTCAATAGAATGACTCATCATTCCAAGGTTATCATAATTCATTTTCACCAAGTATTCCTATCTAAAGTGACTCAAGTTTTAGTTTAGCTCTAAACTCTAAGTTAAGAGTGTTCACTAAGGTGGCATGCTAATCTCAATCTCATGCCATAGAATGACATCTAAGGTTATCTAGATAGGTCAAGTTTTATACTCTTTATGCTACCTTCAAAACAAGTAAAGGACTTGGGTAAAGTAAGGAAAAGTAAAGCTTGGAATTAAATCTTGGAATAGGTATAAATCCAAAATGGTATCACCAAAGCATGCCTAATGCCTTGGCTTAGGTTATCTAGCTTGCAAGGGTTAGCTTGCAAGGGTTCACTGGTATAGTGCTAGCTTGCCTTGGTTGGTGCAGTGGTTGAAGTTTTCTTCCTCCTCCTCTTGGTAGAGCTCCTCCTCCTCGAAAGCTTGGTCGGTACTATCGTCTATAAATACATACGGAGTACACAATCACCAAACAATACTTAACTAGCCTACTTAGCACTCTAAGGCACACATTTGATGATCTACTATCATCACAAGCATCACAAGGTTTTAATTAACTAGCTTTATTCTTTTTATTTAAGAAAAGTAATTTCTACTCATTGAAATTAACTAAGATTTAATATTCTCCAATCAAAATATGGTATCATGTGGACACATGTCATCACCACATATTCTAACATATGGGAATGTGATTTAAAGGGTGGACCACATTTTAATAAGTTTAGGTTTAATATTTAATGATTTAAAGTGACTAGAAATGCCTATATAGCATTATTTTGGTACTAGTCCAAAGTCACTTCATGTAAACCTTAATATTATTACATATTCAGATAGGTATGTTTAAATGTGATTTTTGAGAGTTGGAATCAACTCAAAAGCTATCATGGTTGATTTTATAAAAATGTTTGAATGTGCAAATGCTTCTGTCTTGTTATTTTTACTAGGAGAGATCTCTAACTCTAAATGAATTAAATCCAATGGGCTTGGATAGATCTTTTCAGAGGCTTTCCAACAAAATTGGAATCACTCAATTTAGTTTAGTAAATCATCCTGAATTGATTTTTGAACTAAGGGACAGAATCTAGTTTTAGTTAAAAAAGGAAAAATCTAAATTTGAATCTACGGGCTAAGGCGGGAAAGGAAATGGGCCGGCCCAGTCTCACTCCGTGGCGCTAAGAACAGCTGACAGGGGGTCCACATGTCATTGGCTCATTACACGCAAAGCGGTACGGGGCGACGTGGACTGTTGGATTAGAAAGAAGATCTACGGCTGGGGCTTGTCATCGACGACGGACAGGTCATCGACGAGGTGTAACCCTAGCGGCTCGGTGGGGGTCTGGGGCGGCTTACCAGGGCTCCGACGAGGGTCGGCGAGGCAGGCAAACGAACAAGTCGAGGACGGCGGTTCTCCTGGTACTAGCGGCGTCCCTGGGGATGGCTTGGATCAACGGAGCCCTTCTCCTCCTTTCGCGGCAGACTACGGTGAAATTCCGGTGCTGCGGATGACGGCTTGCTGCAGTGGGGCTCTGGGAGTGTTCTGAGAGGGAGGGGATGAGAGTGGTGTGAGGAAACGGTGCTGGGGAGGCCTCTATTTATAGGCTCGGTGAGGCGGCAGAGGAGCATGGGCGGTGCTCGCCGGTGACGACGGTACAACGAGCTAGAGGTGTGGGTGGTGGACTAGGACGGTGGGCGGTTCCCTGGCGGTCATCAGGGCGGTGCGCGTGCAGTGAAATGCGGTTGGGAGGGGTGAGTGGCGCGGCGCGCATGATGTCTCTGCCGACGGCGAGTTTCGTGGTGGCCGGCGGTTATGGGTCGCGGTCGGGGCAATGAGCATGTCCGTTAGCTTCCTAGGACGATGGTGATCGTGTAGGTGGGCAGCGAGAGCGAGGCGGGGTCTGGCTGAGCGGGGACCATGCGCGCTCTACGGGCGGCGTCGACATGGCAGACAGGCTCCGGGCGCAGCGGTTCCTGGCTGCTCCTCGCTCTGTCCGTGGGCTAGGGCTGGCCTGGCGGTGGAGGTGGACCACGGGCGATGTGCTGGACATGGTGGGCGAGGCTGGCGGCTGCTGTGGCGCGCTGTTGTCGGTGAGGGTACTCAAGGTGGTCGGCCTTAATGGCCATGACCATTTGGTCGTGTGCATAGGGCTTGCCGGGCTAGCAAAGGGTAGGGGGTGCACTAGGGTGGCTCTAGTTGCAAAATGGGAGACCACATTGGTCCAAACACTGCTCATAATAGTGTTTGTGATTTTTCCAGATTTTTGCACACAAGGTGTTTGACAAAATGGCTGAAAGAATTCAAGTTTTGAATTTTGAGATGATTTTTGGTGGAGCTGTTTGTCACATGCTTAAACATCTGTGGTTGCTTGGGATTTGAAAATGGAGTTCATTTGAGTGGTTTTTGAATAAGTGTGATCTATACATATGAACTACATTCAATTTTCAAATGTCATTTAAATTTAGTGTTTGAAAGTTTTTGCGGTGAAACAAAGTGGGCCTTAGTACATCACTACTTGTACTAGCAAGGGGTGCAAAGATCCACATTTGTTTCTGTTAAGATTTGAGTTCTAGGAATAGCCAAAGTAGGCATGGTGATTAAAACGGCACAAATGACCATTTGCTTAGTTTATTCTTTTTGATTTGTTTTTCTTTGGGATTTGTTTGGGAATGATCTAGATGATGTTTAATTCACCTTAGAATCCTTTTACAATCAAGGTATCACTCAAACATGGCAATTCAAAACAACTCCTAATTTAAATGCATACACATATGAATGCTTAGTGATTTTAAATGGAAAAGTTTTTGTTAACCCTAAATTTGATGATTTGGATCTTAATAACCTTGGATTAGAGTTTTGGGATGTTACAAACCTTCCCCCCTTAAACAAAATTTCGTCCCGAGATTTACGAAAGAAAACTAGGAACTAAAGAGATCTGGGAACTCTGTCCTAATGTAATCTTCTCGCTCCCAAGTGGCTTCCGCTTCGGTATGGTTGCTCCATTGAATCTTGAGAAACTTGATACTCCTGGTCCTGGTGGTTCTGTAGGCTTCCTCTAGGATACGGATGGGAACTTCACGGTATGTCAGGTCCTTGTTGATATCAACAGCTCGGTGATCGATGTTCTTGAAAACCTCGGTCTTCTCCGGCACTTCTAGGCATTTGCGAAGTAACAAGATATGGAACACATTGTGGATGGATGACATCTCCTCTGGTAGTTCTAGTTGATACGATACTTCTCCTCGATGGTTCAGAATCTTGAAGGGCCCGATATACCTGGGCCTAACTTTCCTTTCAGACTAAAGCGTTGGGTTCCCTTCAATGGCGAAACCTTGAGATATACAAAATCTCTGACATTGAAAGTGAGGTCTCTCCTTCTCTTGTTAGCATAACTCTTCTGTCTAGATTGGGTGGTCTTGAGGTGCTCACGGACTTTGTGAACCTTCTCTTCGGCTTCTCGGAGAATGTCGGGTCCAAAGATCTGACTCTCTCCTACTTGCGACCAATTCAAAGGGGTGCGACACTTTCTTCCGTATAGGAACTCAAATGGTGCCATTTGCAAACTAGCTTGATAACTATTGTTATATGAGAATTCTGCGAAAGGCAGGCGGTCTTCCATTTTGATCCGTACTCCAAAACACAAGCTCTCAACATATCCTCTAAGATTTGGTTGACTCTTTCAGTCTGTCCATCGGTTTGCGGGTGATAAGCAGTGCTGAAATTCAACTTGGTGCCTAATCCTTCCTGGACTTTCTGCCAAAATCTCGAGGTGAATTGGGTTCCTCGATCAGATACTATGGTCTTGGGGGTTCCATGCAGACTGACAATCCTAGCAATATACAGCTCTGCTAGTTTCGAACTCTGGTAGGTTGTCTTGACAGGTATAAATTGAGCTACTTTGGACAGTCTATCAACGATGACCCAGATTGAGTCATTTCCCCTACTCGAAGTAGGCAATCCGGTGATAAAGTCCATTCCGATGGAATCCCATTTCCATTCCGGAATCTGCAATGGTTGCAACAGTCCTGCGGGTCTCTGATGCTCTGCTTTGACTCTTTGATATATGTCACACTTGGCGATGTAGCTGCCGATTTCTCTCTTCATCTTGTGCCACCAAAATTGCTCCTTCAAATCTTGATACATCTTCGTTCCTCCGGGGTGGATAGAATAAAGAGTATCATGAGCTTCCTGCATGATAACTTGCTTCAGCTCCGAATCTGTTGGCACACAGATACGACCTTTGTACCACAGAACTCCTTCGTCTTCGGTGAATCCAGGTACTTTTCCTGTACCAATACGACGTTTGATTCCATCGATACTTTCATTTCCCTTCTGGGCTTCCTTGATTTGGCTAATCAAAGTGGGCTAAAGTTCAATGCTAGCTAAGAATCCTTTGCTAACTAGCTCAGTTCTAAAATGCTCCAACTCCTCATACAAACTTGGTTGCTTCTCCTTGATCATAGTGTTTAGCCTACATGGCAATCTGCTAAGAGCATCCGCTACCACATTGGCTTTGCCGGGGTGATAGTGAATGTCAAGGTCATAATCCTTGATTAACTCTATCCATCTTCTTTGCCTCATATTCAGCTCCTTCTGAGTGAAAATATACTTCAAGCTTTTGTGATCCGAGTAAATCTCACAGCGATTACCCATCAGATAATGACGCCATGTCTTCAATGCTAAAACTATGGCTGCAAACTCAAGATCATGGGTCGGATAGTTCTGCTCATGCTGCTTCAGTTGTCGAGATAGATAAGCGATAACTTTGCCTTCTTGCATCAACACACATCCGAGACCAATCTTGGATGCATCACAATACACATCAAACGGCTTCTTGATATCTGGCATGATCAATATTGGGGTTGAAATCAATCTCTTCTTCACCTCCTGGAAACTTGCTTCACATTTGTCGGTCCATTCAAACTTCGTGTCCTTCTTCAACAATTGGGTCATGGGTCTGGCGATGCTCGAGAATCCTTCTACGAACTTGCGGTAATATCCCGCTAATCCGAGAAATGCACGGAATTGGGTTTGAGTGGTGGGGGCTTCCCATTCTTCGACATCTTTAATCTTGGCGGGATCAACAGAGACTCCTCTGGCAGACACAATATGTCCTAGGAATCCTACTTCTTTCAGCCAAAACTCACATTTGCTGAACTTGGCATACAGCCGATGCTCTCTAAGGGTTTCAAGGATGATTCTCAGATGTTGCTCATGCTCTTCTTCTGACTTGGAGTAGATAAGGATATCGTCGATAAACACAACGACAAACTTATCTAGGAAATTCATAAAGATCTTATTCATGAGATTCATGAAATAAGCAGGGGCATTGGTTAATCCGAAAGACATGACCGTATACTCGTATAAACCATAGCGAGTAGTAAAGGCGGTCTTCGGAATATCCGTTGCACGAATCTTAAGTTGGTGATAACCAGTCCTAAGATCAATCTTTGAGAATACCTGGGCACCAGTCAATTGATCAAATAGATCTTCTATCTTTGGCAAAGGGTACTTGTTTTTGATGGTGATGTCATTCAGCTTTCTGTAATCGGTGCACAAACGGTTGCCTCCATCTTTCTTGTCGACGAATAACACTGGTGATCTCCATGGCGATGCGCTTAGTTGAATCAAGCATGTTGCTAACATGGCATCCAACTGCTTCTTCAATTCCACTAACTCTGAGGGGTTCATGCTATAGGGTCTCTGGGCTATGGGTCCGATTCCGGGGATTAGTTCGATAATGAACTCAATATCCCTATCTGGGGGCATACCTGGCAATTCATCTGGGAATACGTCGGGGTATTCACAAACTACTCTAACTTGGTCAATGGTGGGCAGGGCTAGACTCTTGTTGCACTTGAATTGACGAGGTAGGGTCTCAGATATATGCTCTCATTACTCGAGCCATCTTGGTCATGGTGATGGCTTTCTTAGCACAGTCTATCAGTCCTTTATGCTTTGACATCCAATCCATACCTAGTACTACTTCCAATCCTTTGGTTCCAAGTACTATTAGGTTGGCATAAAAATCTATCCCATGTATTCTGATAGGCACAACTTTGCAAAATTTTCTAGCTTTTGTAGTTGAACCGGGGATTTGAACTATCATGACATGCTTCAAGTTGGTTGGGTGGATCTTACTAGTGCATGCAAATTCTTCGGTGACAAATGAATGTGATGCTCCCGAATCAAACAACACTCTTGCTAAAACCGAGTTGACAGAAAACATACCCAGCACTACATCTGGCGCTTCTTGGGCTTCTTCAGTGTTCATGTGGAAGAGACGACCGTTGCGGTTGTGAGGGTTCCCTGGGGCGAATCTTCTCCCAGGTTGAACACGACGCTGCTGTTGAGCTGGGGCATTCACATTAGCAGTGGCGGCAGTCTTCTTGGGGCACTCATTAGAATAGTGACCCTTCACTCCACACTCGAAACAAGTGATCTGAGACTTGTCTTTAGCTGCGATGAGCACAACATTGCTTCCAGTTCTGGATGCAGTGTTGTTGTTGTTGTTCTTGGGAGGTGCACGGTTGAAATTGCTGGGGTTGCCGGAGTGATTGTTGTTTCCTCTAGACTTCACATTGCCTCCGCTACGGTTGGGGTAGCTTGGGCGAGACATTGGGGGTCGGTTGTTCCTTGGTGCATATCCTGGTGAGGGGTTGGGACGGTATCGTGTATTGGATCCAGCTTTTGCATCATATGACGTTTGTGGTTGTCATTTGCCTGGTTAATCTTTCCTTCCATCTGAATTACGGAGTCGACTAGCTCTTCGAGATCCTGGAAATGGATATTGACGAGGATAGTTTGCATCTCATCATGCAGTCCGTTCAAGAATCTCTCCTTCTTCTTGGCCTTCGTGTTGATCTCATCAGGTGCATACCTTGCAAGCGACAGGAATCTGTGATGGTACTCCACCACAGTCATTCTGCCTTGCTTCAACTCTCTGAATTCATCCCTCATTCGGGTGACTAGGCCCTGTGTCACGTGGGTGCGGCTGACTTGAGTTTGAAGGCTTCCCATGTCATCACTTGACCATGGTTCATCAGGCGGATGCTGTTCCACCATGCTCTTGCATCTCCTGCCAAGTAGTGGGTGGCAAAGAGAACTTTCTTGTTGTCATCAACTCTAGCTACTTCTAGGTTGTTCTCCATTGTCTACAACCAGTCATCAGCATCTAATGGGTTCTCCGAAGTGCTAAAGATTCGGGGATTGGTATTCTGAAAGTTTTTCAGCTTGGATCCTTGATGATCCTGATTTCCATGGTTCTGGTTGTTGAGAGCCATCTGGGCGAACTATTGCAGTGTTGCTCGATTAGCTTGGCGCTCTGCCCTGCTTGCTTCCCGGTCTGCGATGAGATTCTGCAAGATCTGCAGCATTGAGTCTTGCGATGAGCTGCTCCCTCCTTGGTTTCCATGAGTCATCTGAAGATTGAGGTAGATAAAGGGGTAAGAGGGAAAGTTCTAAGGTTCATGGTTTTGATTTCAAAGCTAAAACTTTGAGTTTGACTCAGGTTTTGCAACTAACTTCCTTTCATTCATTCAACCAAAGCACACGATACAAACACAAACACACCACAACAACAAAGGAAAACAAATGGTTTTAAGAATCATTCTGCAAGCTACGATACAGTGGGACTGATACATCTCAGGCTACGACAGTGCTCTAGTGCATCTACTCATCGTCGATGAAGTCGGAGTCCTCATCGTCGGTGTACAAGTCCACGGCATCCTCCTCCAGAAAGTCATCATCATTGCTGAGGTAAGAATCAATATCTCCCTGGATGTCCTCACCTCCCTCTTCTTCTTCCTTTGCTGCAAGCTGAGCTTCTTGCTCCTTGATGGTCTTCTCGAGGTCGGCCACCTTCTTGCGAAGACGGGCGATGGTGCGATCCTTCTTTTCGCGCTGGAGACGAAGAAACTGACGGTCCTTGACAAGCAGTGAGAAAGTCTGGGCCTTCTGGGCGGCAATGGCACGGTTGTGGTTGGCAAACTCCCTAGCATTGTCCAATTCCTTCTAGCGATCGTACAACAGGAAGTCAAGGTTCTCCACTTGACGCTTCAACTCCGAGTGACCCGGCATTTCCATTGGCATTCCCATGAAGTCACGCCTTGCATAGTGCGCAAAGCGGGTTCCTTGGATTTGGTTGACACTGAGGGCACATAGACGTGCGAGAGCTTCATCAATTGCCCTGGCTAATCCATCTAGCCAGTTGTTCTCTCTGACAGAGAACTGGATTCTCCCAGACGTTGGTGCTTCTATGCTTCCTCGAAGATCAGCGGTGACTAGCCATTGTAAATCTCCTCCTAGGGGTCCAGGAAATTGAGCTCCAAGAAACTCCGGATGTGGGCGTCCCAATAACTCAGACAATGAATCTAGATCCCTCTCGAAGATCAGTTGGCCTCCATTGCCCAACTGGTAGAACTTGTTGTAGGGGTTCCGCGCATGAAAACAATAAAATTTTACCCTACGCCCCTGAACCCCTGAAGCTGCCAGGACCTATCTATTAGTAATACAGTAACAGGAGGGGATTTTCGCGAACTTACCCTTGAAGACCGAAAAGCGTTGTCAACGCTCAGGAGAGCGTGGTTGATGTAGACGAGCCGAAGCCGACCTCAAGGTCGTGATGAAGTCCTTGTGCTCCTTCTAGCTCCAACGACTTGAGTGCCTCAAGTGCGACACCTCGTGGCGATTACACGTCCGGTGCGGCGATGACTCCGCTTCCCGATCCGGCGATTAGCGGAAGTAGAGCTCTCGGATCTGAATCCTGTAGCGCGACGGTGCTCCGCGGTGAAGATGTCTCTCGCTCGTGTAGTCCAGACTTGGGACCACGGTCACGAGAGAGAGGGGGGAGAGAAAATATCAATTGGAGGTCCTCCCAAAAGTGGGGAGACCTTTATTGATTATTGGTGTATTTTTCTAGGCTAAATACCCCACTATATATAGGGGCTAAAGTCTCGGGGTGGGACTAAAGGAGAGGAGGGGGGAGGAGGTGGCCGCCAGCCAGCTAGTGGGCCCCGCGCGGGGGGCTAGGCCCAGCCGGCCTCCCCCTTGGCCCCTCTCCCTCTCTCTTTCCCCTAATGGGCCCTCTCCCTCCGGAATTGGCCCATTAAGCCTTTTTGACCTTTAATTGATTTTCTCTTTATTAAATAAATATGAATAAATGATTAAATCAATATTTAACATTCATTTACATATCATTTAATCTCTGTGGCCATGCAACACATTCCACCTCCACTCCGGACATCCTCCGAACTTACCGAAACCCTTCCGGTTTTCTCCCTTCTATTCTTCCGTGATTCTACCAATCCTATAAACGCTCTCTAAGCATCATCAAGCCCTTAAGCATGATACCCCACGGTTCGGGAACACTCCAGACATGGTCGGGACACTCTCGCACCAATGATCGACAGAGGGACCTGGAAGGCCATGTGACCCCTGTGTGTTCCACGAAGATCTTTCGTCGTTTGAACCGGGACAGTCGTGTCTTATTCCCTTTGTCACTCAATACTTACATTGCCTGAGATCTGATCAATGACATCACCATGTCGTGTTCAATCTCGTTACTGAACAATGCTACTTGACTCGTTCCGACAAGTGATGTCCCCGTGATCCAATCACATGTTGCGCACCTATTGGATATAACTTCTCGGACAAATCCCGCTCTTGACATATATTGCCTCTACGGTTTCCTCTGAATACCTAAACACACCTTTATAACCACCGTTTTACCAGATGGTGTTTGATTCTATCTAAGGACTCTCGGGAAACAGTGATTGATATAGCCTCACAATCTAAGGAATAGTCTACGAGGATCCATTTCTAATCATCGTAACTTGAACTTCATGACATGATCGGGTCATGATGTTTAGGTTGGGTATTGGTTCATCATCTCATTCTCTGAATGAGATGACGTCATTTCCAACTGGCATAAATGCCACATGATCAGGAAACATGATCATCAGTTGACCAATGAACCAGTGAGTAGAGTTTCACTGGGAACCTCTGGTTGTTTGTATATCACACGTGTATTGATGTTTCCACTCAATACAGTTATAGCATGATATAAAACTTAATCATAAACTATATGAAATATGATAATAGTCCTTACTACTATTTGTCTCTAGGGCATATTTCCAACAGTCTCCCACTTGCACTAGAGTACAAATACACTAGCTGCATTTTGTTCTTAATCATTGGCACCATATATTCGGTACCCTGAACATGCTTGCTTATGGAAGAGGTTGAGTATTGGGTCTGTACTTTACAGTCCCAAATCCTTTGCAACTTACTAATGTCACCTTGATTGACATTAATACTTTATCATCACATGATAGCATCTGTGTGTATGCATTGTCGCTATGGCGTGAGCGAGGCCTGATTCGGTGAGGCGTCTGATGACGTTAGATCAACCTCGAGGGCTTTCTCATGGGCATTGTGCCTTGGGACACATCATTCTACGTTAAAAGCGAACTAGCCCCGCCATAACATTATACAACACTTTAGATGGTACCCTTATCTATTATTATAAATGTATTCATTGAAACACAAGTGCACTCTGTGCAACTTTCGATGTTATGTTCACCTCACTTCCTACTTGACTTTGATTGGCATCTACAGGAGTTTCCAACATATTCCCTTATAACATAACTCTTTATGCTTTAAGATATGTTATCCTTTATGGATTTGGAAAATATGTCTACAGTTCTCTACTAGACACTGTGGACAAACTTAGCTTAACGTTCTATGATTCAAACTTAATCACTTTCAAACGTTCCTTATTTGGATCATATATTATGCTAAGTTATCATCATGGTTTACTAAGATAGAACCTATGTCTCAACATAGTGGATGATGATCATCCTTTTCTTTCTTTCAACCATTGATGTTAAACTTAATACTATTCCTAATTTGAGTTATTAATGACCAGTTCCTTAATTAACCTCTATTCCGAAACTCCCTTTCAGAATTCCTTAAGGAATACTACATAATATCATAATACACTTGTTATCAACTTCTACATCTTATAAATCATTATTTATAAGTATTTGCGCTTTTTATCCTTAACATAGTTAAGAATTGCTCCTATAAGCTCCCACTCAGAATATGTTCCCACATATTTGAATTTGAGACTTACATTGCTCCCACTTAAAAATATGTTAATCACATATTGTTTTAGGAAGTCTTTCATAGCTCCCACTCAATTTTATGCAAATTGCATATCTCCTTACTATTTTGAACAACTTCAAAATCCTTTGATCAAATATCAAACTTGGAGATTTACTATGAGATACTAGTACTTTACTAGTTTTAAATCCACTAGACATTTAGCACACATGAATCAAATTCATTTGAATTTGTCCAATACTTGACAAATTGTGCTTTTGTCATTCACCCCCTTTTTCCACTATGGATTTGCAGTCATTTGGGAAAATTCCAAGTAACCCCTTTACTTGTGAGAATCAACAACGAATTGCTTTCTAATCTCAAGGGAATTTTACTTCTAGGATTTCTCATAATTTAGTTTACCATTATTTCCTTTGTAGTTTGTAGGTATGTCATATTCCAAAAATCATGACAAGTGATTCACAAATGTCTCCATACAAGATATGGATTTACATTTTGAATCCTACTTCATGTAGTGAAAAACAATAGTGGAGGGAAAAACACAATGATCAAAATCATTGATTCTTTCCTTCTGTGAAGAGAATCGTTCAGGAACGTTGTCCGTTGCGCTTCTCAACACTCTGATGCAAGGTTTTGAATCCTCATCGTGTTTTTCACTAATTTCCATTTGCTTCATAATTGAGAAACATCACTAAAAGTGAACTTTCTCAAGAATGCACCAAAATCCAAGCAATACAGGTTTTGCTTTCCTTTTGGCTTCAACTATGGATTTCGTATTCAAGGTTTCCAATGAATACTCTACAAGGACTTATTCGCTATTGTTTTGGTTATATCGAATAACCCCAAAACTTTCACGAATTCAAATGGTTTACTACATTCTAAATGAGTGCTAACTATTTCTAAGCTAATGGTCTCTACATCTATACTACAACGATTTATTTGGTGCCTTCTATTCAACCCCTTTGATATCTAATATCACATTGTGATGCTTTGTATTTTGACGTTTCAAAATGCTTTGCATTCCACAATCACTTTTATGCCATTCTTATAAAGTTGAATTTCATTACTATTGATCAAATCATAGTAATTAGATTCTCTTTTATATTTATACCCTTTATTGATGAAACACTTTGATCAAATCAAATAGTTTCATATCCATGTTTTCTTTGGTAAACTACTTTACACATTTAAACAATTATTTAATGATAATTACCATTTTCGTCAAAACACAATACATCGAATATGTATTCACTTTTAACAATTCATTAAACACTTTGTATTCAAGTAATACATGGTGTTCAAGTTATTTTGTCGAACTTAGGCATGATTTATATGTGACAAGAGATCGAATGACTTACACATATTATCACATAACTTTGAATTTAAACAATGGTTTCATTCATCAATGAAATATCATTAAGTTGGGTATTTTAAACAAGGCATTTTAATGTTTTACAAATGTTCATGTATTATCAATTAGTTTCAAACAACAAGGATAATTCACAAGTAATCAAACAAGATATGAACACGAATAGAAATCATTCATAAAAGTAGAACAACTATTTGTTACAAACTCATATAAATAACCGTCTCACAAAGTGTAAGACACACTAAAGAAGTTCACAATCTCTTGATTACATTAATCATCCTAAAACACAAACTAAGTGATAAATGTCGAGGGAGAGTGTCGTCGGCCGTCATCATCATGCTCGCCATCAACACACAATGTCACCTCCTCTCCAACAAGCACATCTCATGCAGAAGGACTGTTTTCACCAAAACAGAACAAGTATCAGATATACTTAACACTGCAATGTGTTTGCAAGATTATAACATTTATAAAATTGCATATCAAATATATACCTTGGTCGTTGACGACTCCAGCGACGTTGGGTTCATCTATCACATTTCTGAAATGTGATATGAACTCAAGGAAATCCAGTGTTTCCGTGTCGCCTCTCATAACACAGATCCTGATATGTGCTTGGAAGCTTGGAGGAAGCGACCGCAGTACAACTCCCATCGCAAATGAGCTTGAGTACCAGTTGTCCAGGTAGTATCCCAGACTCATGTACGTACCGTAGAGGCGTAATAAGTGCTCATCCAGTGAGGAGCCCTCCTCCATCTTTATGGAGAGGAAGTCCCCCATCAGCTCATACTCCCACATGCGCACTTGTTCCATGAAATGTGCTCTCAGATGTGCCATGACCATCTGGGGCTTGAGACTCCCCACCATTGGCCATAGCCCATCCTCCATTCCGAGGCGCATGGTCACTGATATAAATGTGGCCATCACACGGCGATGATAACGCAGATCTCGTTGCTCCTGGGTCTCATGAGAATAGGGTGGCTCCAAATACATCTCGCAGGTCATGTAGTCAGCTACATTGTTCTCCCCAAGGAGATCAAATAGGCATATGACCCATGCAGAAAAGTTGGATCCATCTAACTTGAGCTTTTCTCCTCTTAACCAATCGTCGATAGGAAAGGTCATCTCGGGAAAAACCATTTTCTACATTTATAATTTCAAAAGGAATTTAGACTAAGTTTATAATTAAATGAGTTAATAATAACTCCACTCAGAAACACCTATCCCCAAAAGGGTTCCTAGTGATAACACGACCCCTATCAGCCACATCTCCCCCGATCATCACGGCCATCAATGTGGGTTCAAGGGTGGACGCTAAACGTCGGTCACATCATTCATGCGACTCGTGCTCGATCTTTCGACCATCCGCGTTCCGAGGCCATGTCTGTACATGCTAGGCTCGCCAACTCAACCTTAGTGTTTTCGCTGTGCAACATGGCTTACGCCCACTGTATGTGAACGTAGATATGTCTGACACCCGATCATCACGGCCTGCCTCATACCGAAGAACTTTCTTGGTGGTGCACACTAAGGGGGAACACAATGGTTGGTTATTTTAACAAGGATCATCTTATTAGGCTACCGTCGAGTATCTAATACTAGCACACAATAAGACATACAAACAATAACATTGAATGTAAATGCTATGTGATATGGTCCTTCACGTCGTGATCTCCATCCATCACGTCATTCGGCGCCCGGGGTTCCCGTAGTAGACACTGTGGTACGGTGTGTCATTCCGGCGTGGTAGTTTGTCACCTTCGTGACTATCTACTACTATGTAACAAAAGGTAATCACTTTACCTTTGCCACAACCATATCATAAAGCAACGCCCTCCTGCAAAACAAAGTTAGACGCCTCTACTTTATCTTTGCATGTTTTACGTGGCTGAATGGGCTTTTGCACAAGAACCGTTCTTACCTACGAACTTTCAGCACAACGCTGATCAAGTAGTTGTCTCTACTACAACGCTTTCGGGGCCCTCCGTTGCAAATGGTATACCAACTAATGCGAGAGAGACAGACACCCCCCTAAGCCACTTTATACGGTACAAGCCGTATGTCAAGCGTGGACCAGTCTCGCGAATGAACGCGTAAAGTCGGTTGGGGGCCGCTTCATCAAGCATTAGTGCGGTATGCACAAGTACATGTGGGAGGGTAACAACTAAAAGATCAACACCCACATGCTACATCTCGTGTGTTCTACCCGTACTAGCATTACTACGCATAGATCTAGCTCTGATACCACTGTAGGGGTTCTGCGTATGAAAACAATAAAATTTTACCCTACGCCCCTGAACCCCTGAAGCTGCCAGGACCTATCTATTAGTAATACAGTAACGGGAGGGGCTTTTCGCGAACTTACCCTTGAAGACCGAAAAGCGTTGTCAACGCTCAGGAGAGTGTGGTTGATGTAGACGAGCCGAAGCCGACCTCAAGGTCGTGATGAAGTCCTTGCGCTCCTTCTGGCTCCAACGACTTGAGTGCCTCAAGTGCGACACCTCGTGGGGAGTTACACACGCCCGGTACCTGACGATGACTCCCGCTTCCCCGATCCAGCAGTAGTTGTGGAAGTAGAGCTCCCGGATCCGAATCCTTGTAGGCAGCTCGCATGGTGAAGATGTCTCTCACTCGTGCAGTCCAGACTTCGGACCACGGTCACGAGAGAGAGAGGGGGAGAGAGAAAATATCAATTGGAGGTCCTCCCAAAAGTGGGGAGACCTTTATTGATTATTGGTGTATTTTTCTAGGCCAAATACCCCACTATATATAGGGGGGAGGTACTACCTCCCCTAAAGTCCCGGGGTGGGACTAAAGGAGAGGAGGAGGAGGAGGTGGCCGCCAGCCACCTAGTGGGCCCCGCGCGGGGGGGCTAGGCCCAGCCGGCCTCCCCTTGGCCCCTCTCCCTCTCTCTTTCCCCTAATGGGCCCTCTCCCTCCGGAATTGGCCCATTAAGCCTTTTTGACCTTTAATTGATTTTCTCTTTATTAAATAAATATGAATAAATGATTAAATCAATATTTAATATTCATTTATATTAATCTCCGTGGCCATGGAACACATTCCACCTCCACTCCGGACATCCTTCGGACTTACCGAAACCCTTCCGGTTTTCTCCCTTCTATTCTTCGGTGATTCTACCAATCCTATAAACGCTCTCTAAGCATCATCAAGCCCTTAAGCGTGATACCCCACGGTTTGGGAACACTCCAGACATGGTCGGGACACTCCCGCACCAATGATCGATAGAGGGACTTGGATGGCCATGTGACCCCTGTGCGTTCCATGAAGATCTTTCGTCGTTTGAACCGGGACAGTCGTGTCTTATTCCCTTTGTCACTCGATACTTACATTGCCCGAGATCTGATCAATGACATCACGATGTCGTGTTCAATCTCGTTACTGAACAATGCTACTTGACTCGTTCCGACAAGTGATATCCCCGTGATCCAATCACACGTTGCGCAGCTATTGGATATAACTTCTCCGAGTGGGCCCTTGAGTATCTTCCCGTCACATGGACGGACAAATCCCGCTCTTGACATATATTGCCTCTACGGTTTCCTCTGAATACCTGAACACACCTTTATAACCACCGTTTTACCAGATAGCGTTTGATGCTATCTAAGCACTCTCGGGAAACAGTGATTGATATAGCATCACAGTCTAAGGAATAGTCTACGAGGATCCATTTCTAATCATCGTAACTTGAACTTCGTGACATGATCGGGTCATGATGTTTAGGTTGGGTATTGGTTCATCATCTCATTCTCTGAATGAGATGACCTCATTCAAGCGCATAAATGCCACATGATCGAAACATGATCATCCGTTGACCAATGAACCAAAGGACTAGAGTTTCACTGGAACCCCAGTTGTTTGTATATCACACGTGTATTGATGTTTCCACTCAATACAGTTATAGCATGATATAAAACTTAATCATAAACTATATGAAATATGATAATAGTCCTTACTACTATTTGTCTCTAGGGCATATTTCCAACACTTGCTGAACTGAGTCTCCATCTACAAGAATTAAGGATGAGGAAGTTAGTGAAGTGATCAAGTGTGTCAAATTTTAGGTACTAATGTAAGAATTGGAGGAACATGAATTTTTGAGAAAGAATGAATTCCCAAGGGTAAGAGAGGAAATAGTTTTTCATAAATACTCACTTTGGTTTTGAAAATAAGTTTTTGTTTGGACGTCCATTCTAACTAGGGTCTCCTATGATCAGGATGGCTCTGATACCAACTTGTCAACACACGAATTTTTAATCCCAGATGCCTGTTATGTCATACATCGCAATCCTAGGATTACCATTTTTGCGAGACATAACAGATCGGATATCACAGTATATCATCAATTACAAACCATAATAAGGTCTTACACGAATAAAGGATTTCATGATCCAGTCTAAATACAACAAGCAGCGGAATAAATAATAAGCATAGCGGTGGGGTCCATCTTCAGAGGCACAGGCAATGCTGACGATGGAAGATAGTCCTAGTTATCATAGCCGTCTTGCTGTCCGTCATCTTGGTAGTCTCCTTCATAGTCTGGCCATGAGAATAGCCAGGGACAAAAGCCATGAGTACTCTTTAAGTACTCGCAAACTACCACTAACAAGTAGTATAGTTGTAAATGCTAACTCTAAGTTTAACTATAAAGTTAAGTTTGAAACTAAGCTGAGTTCTGGAACAAAGAAAGATAAAACAAAGTTCTAGAATCACTTAAGTTGGGAAGCTAGTGTCATAGTCACAACCTTGTTGTGGTCAAGTCAAGATTCATCATTCATTTAATAAGTCATTTTGAAAATATCTGACAACGAAACAGTATGGTCACTCCAACTATCTATAACCGTGGACGCGGCTATTCGAATAGTTTGACACTCTGCAGAGGTGGTACACTTTCACCACAAGATTCGATACATCTGTCAGGGATAACCCTGAATCATCATACTTAGTATGCAGATAATCAAACATAACCTTTCTTTTACACACCCTAGTATAAGCACCTCTCCTGTGAGCATGGCCTCCCAACCATGACCATTTGTCATCTTGGGCACTACATAGGTGGACAACATTGAGAGGTAGCCTCTGCTCACACCTCTCCCGCGAGGGAACTAATACTAATGCATATAAACTTCCGGCTAAGCCTTACCAAATTCTGGTATTGTGGTTGTACGGTAAATTTGGAATGGTATCGCATTCGAATCCAACCATCAGTTTTTGTAAGAGGGTTAAGGCTCAGGCCTCAACATTTTCATCATCATAAACCATTTATGTTTCTCAACACATGTCAAAACATCTCAATAGAATGAATCATCATTCCAAGGTTTTCATAATTCATTTTCACCAAGTATTTCCATCTAAAGTGACTCAAGTTTTAGTTTAGCTCTAAACTCTAAGTTAAGAGTGTTCACTAAGGTGGGATGCTAATCTCAATCTCATGCCATAGAATGACATCTAAGGTTATCTAGATAGGTCAAGTTTTATACTCTTTATGCTACCTTCAAAACAAGTAAAGAACTTGGGTAAAGTAAGGAAAAGTAAAGCTTGGAATTAAATCTTGGAATAGGTATATATCCAAAATGGTATCACCAAAGCATGCCTAATGCCTTGGCTTAGGTTATCTAGCTTGCAAGGGTTAGCTTGCAAGTGTTCACTGCTATAGTGCTAGCTTGCCTTGGTTGGTGCAGTGGTTGAAGTTTTCTTCCTCCTCCTCTTGATAGAACTCCTCCTCGAAAGCTTGGTCGGTACTATCGTCTATAAATACATACGGAGTACACAATCACCAAACAATACTTAACTAGCTTACTTAGCACTCTAAGGCACACATTTGATGATCTACTATCATCACAAGCATCACAAGGTTTTAATTAACTAGCTTTATTCTTTTTATTTAAGAAAAGTAATTTCTACTCATTGAAATTAACTAAGATTTAATATTCTTTAATTAAAATATGGGATCATGTGGATACATGTCATCACCACATATTTTAACTTATGGGAATGTGATTTAAAGGGTGGACCACATTTTAATAAGTTTAGGTTTAATATTTAATGATTTAAAGTGACTAGAAATGCCTATATAGCATTATTTTGGTACTAGTCCAAAGTCACTGCATGTAAACCTTAATATTATTACATATTCAGATACGTATGGTTAAATGTGATTTTTGAGAGTTGGAATCAACTCAAAAGCTATCATGGTTGATTTTATAAAAATGTTTGAATGTGCAAATGCTTCTGTCTTGTTACTTTTACTAGGAGATATCTCTAACTCTAAGTGAATTAAATCCAACGGGCTTGGATAGATCTTTTTAGAGGCTTTCCAACAAAATTGGAATCACTCAATTTAGTTCAGTAAATCTTCCTGAATTGATTTTTGAACTAAGGGACAGAATCTAGTTTTAGTTAAAAAGGAAAAATCTAAATTTGAATCTACGGGCTAAGGCGGGAAAGGAAATGGGCCGACCCAATCTCACTCCGTGGCGCTGAGAACAGCTGACATGGGGGTCCACATGTCATTGGCTCATTACACGCGAAGCGATACGGGGCGACGTGGACCGTTGGATTAGAAAGAAGATCTACGGCTGGGGCTTGTCGTCGACGACGGACAGGTCGCCGGCGAGGTGTAACCCTAGCGGCTCGGTGGGGGTCTAGGGCGGCTTACCAGGGCTTCGGCGAGGGTCGGCGAGGCGGGCAAACGAACAAGTCGAGGACGGCGGTTCTCCTGGTACTGGCGGCGTCCCTGGGGATGGCTTGGATCAACGAAGCCTTTCTCCTCCTTGGCGGAACTCGTGAAATTCGGCGTTGCAGGCGGCTTGCTCGGTGGGGCTGGGGAGTGTTACGAGAGGGAGGGATGAGAGTGGTGTGAGGAAGCAGTCTGGGAGGCCTCTATTTATAGGCTCGGCGAGGCAAAGAGAGGAGCATGGTGATCGCGGTGGCAATGATGGCGAGCTAGAGGTGTGGGCGATGGACTAGGATGGTGGGCGGTTCCCTGGCGGTCATCAGGGCGGTGCGCATGTAGTGAAATGCGGTCGGGAGGGGTGAGTGGCGCGGCGCGCACGATGTCTCTGCCGACGGCGAGTTTCGTGGTGGCCGACGGTTATGGGTCGCGGTCGAGGCAATGAGCATGTCCGTTAGCTTCCTAGGACGGTGATCGTGTAGGTGGGCGGCGAGAGGCGGCTGGCGAGGGCTGGCAAGGCTCTGGGCGGCGTCGGCATGGCGTGATAGGCTCGGGCGGTTCTGCTGCTCCTCTGTCTGTCCGTGGGTGGCCCTAGCGGTGGAGGTGGACCACGGCGACGTCTGGACATGGTGGGGCGAGGTGGTCATGGCATGTGGGCGCCGTGAGGTGCTCAAGGTGCTCGCCCTTAATGGCCATGACCATTTGGTCGTGTGCACATGGCTTGGCCAGGCTAGCAAAGGGTAGGGGGTGCACTAGGGTGGCTCTGGTTGCAAAATAGGAGACCACATTGGTCCAAACACTGCTCACAATAGTGTTTGTGATTTTTCCAGATTTTTGCACACAAGGTGTTTAACAAAATGGCCGAAAGAATTCAAGTTTTGAATTTTGAGATGATTTTTGGTGGAGTTGTTTGTCACATGCTTAAACATCCGTGGTTGCTTGGGATTTCAAAATGGAGTTTATTTGAGTGGTTTTTGAATAAGTGTGATCTATACATATGAACTACATTCAATTTTTAAATGTCATTTAAATTTAGTGTTTGAAAGTTTTTGGGGTGAAACAAAGTGGGCCTTGGTACATCACTACTTGTACTAGCAAGGGGTGCAAAGATCCACATTTGTTTCTATTAAAATTTGAGTTCTAGGAATAGCCAAAGTAGGCATGGTGATTAAAATGGCACAAATGACCATTTGCTTAGTTTATTCTTTTTGATTTGTTTTTCTTTGGGATTTGTTTGGAATGATCTAGATGATGTTTAATTCACCTTAGAATCCTTTTACAATCAAGGGATCACTCAAACATAGCAATTCAAAACAACTCCTAATTTAAATGCATACACATATAAATGTTTAATGATTTTAAATGGAAAAGTTTTTGTTAACCCTAAATTTGATGATTTGGATCTTAATAACCTTGGATTAGAGTTTTGGGATGTTACACAAGGTTTGCCGCCTCTGTCTTGTAAGAGCAGTCCTCGCATGCGTGGAGTAGAGTGGGAGGGCGAGCACACCTTAAATGGTAGCCATGGCTAGGCCCCTCGACTCGGTGGGTTGAAACCTCGACCGGTGGGGGTCACTTGCTTGAACATACGGTTGAGGGCATGGTGGTGCCTTCTGATCGAATGATGCAAGGTGCGCGATGTTTTTTTCTTCGATCCGGTGGCATTGGGCTTGTCGTCACGCAACACCGACCTGGCGGCATCTCCTGTCATGCCTCGGGCAACTCCTTCTGAGCTCCTTAGCATGATGGTGATGCCGACTGGGCATGCATGCACCACCCCCCCCCCCCCCCCCCGCCTGGCACAGATGTTGTGTCCTAGATTTCGACACCGAGGATATGCACTCCCCTTTTTAGTTCGGCCAGGGGCACAATACGCAACAAGCTCAATCAGCGAACGCAAAGAACAGACAATCACACAGCGGCATGGGTATTTTACCTAGGTTCAGGCCGTATTGTACGGAACCCTACGTTCTGCAAGTATGGTGGATGATGAACTGATTACAAGTGTTGTTCCCCCAGAGGGATCTATCGATTCCTTCCCTTCTAAGCTAGATTGTGTCCTCAATTGATTATCCCTTCTCATCAGCTCGGTCCTCCTTTTATAGTGTAAGAGGATACCACAGGTGACGGCACCACTCGACGAGGTGCTACGTGCATGGGTACGTAAGAGGATACCACAGGTGACGGCACCACTTGACGAGGTGCTACATGCATGGGTACGACTTGGCGAAGAGGCTTTGTTGCCTGACCATGGGTCTTAGCATGCAGCGCTAGATCTTGTCCATCTATCTAGCCCCGACTAGGTGTGGATTACCAGATGTCCTTGCTTCCCGCGTACCCCGTTGCCGGGTTACCAGGGATGCTCTTAGCTGCGAACTCGCTTCTCACCTAGAGTCGCTGCCCACTCCTAGGATCTGAGGTACCCCGGACCCATGAAGACGACAAACAAAACACTAATTATGCTCATCGAAGAGTGCGTTCACAACCAGTCGAAGTGCCACGGTCGCACAGGGGCGCAGAGGAACAGCCACGGTCCCTCCCGACAAGATTGTGTGCTGCCCAAGCCACATTGCTGCACCCCAGGGATTCTGGGTCTAGAGGTGGGGCGGCAGGACTTGCTCAGAATCAATGACTGGAGGTGGGGGGAGGGGGGGGGGGCGACAACGCCCCAGGGGTTCCAGGTCTAGAGGTGGGGCGGCAGGATTTGCTCGGAATCGGCAATTGCAGGTATTTTATTTAAAGGGTGGTTTACGTGATCTCTTCAGGCCCAAAAAAAATTGCTCTTACGACAGTAAAAGCATTGCGGAGCGCCAGATGCTGGTGCCAAAGCTGGAATCAGCAACTGCGGGAAAGACTGGCGAGTAATCGGTATCTGTAAATTAATTGAAAAGGACGGCTATATGGCATAACCAATGGAGGCAAATTGTGTTCGATTCAGCATACTGCTGAACACAGTAACATTTCATATTTCCTGTCCAGGTTAACAGTCAACACTACTGGAGTACTTACGAACTTTAGGAACCTTTCATCTTTTGCTCAACCAACTCAATGCAGCGCTGAAGTACTAGCTTAACAAGGTTTACCAAGCACATAACCTGGTTTGCATCCTCGTTTTTGTCTTTCTCGAGTTCCGACTGAACACCTGCAACGGCTGGTCTTAATGGGATCAGCCACTCTGTGTACACCTTTCGTATTGTCTCTTCCCGCAACAATTTTGCTGATCTGGATCCTAATAAAAATAGGAAACCAATTGTCAAACGCAAAATGATCATTGATTCGAGGATTCACCGTCACATGCAAACCTCGATCCATACACCGGAAGATTTATAAAGCAATACAACACGAGTTTGCAATTATATTCATAATGGCTGTTACAATATTGATATTACTGTAGAAGATAAGAATAATAGCTAGAACTTTTTAGTAACTTACCTCTCGAATCTATTATAAGAATCAATCTGAGCAAGTTCAGAGCAGATAATGCCTGCATAGAGACAGGACAGGGACCATATAAGCAGATTATTTGATAAGCATAAACCACAGAATGCTAGTAAGAAATTAGAAGGACAGGTATGTACAGGAAAAATGTACCTAGTCCAGAAGCAGCCATGAAATGTGTATTTAAAGATATCGTATCAAACAACACTAGACGTCAAAATTCGCAGAGAGCAGATACCAGGTGGTACAACAGTGGAAACAACAGCGGATGCACTGGTTCATAAATGGAGATGGCCAGAGTTGGGGAAGAGAGGGGTACTTGTGTTATTTTGAAAGTGAAATGAAACACTCCCGGGCATGTTAAGTTCTAGATGTTTTCCTATTTTGCAACATCATTTTGAAGTCAGAATGCATCTTTTCTCAATAAACATCCCACATGTATAACAAAGCACTGCACAAACGAATTATTGGATTCCTGTACTACAAAATGGAGAAAAAATATATATAGCTAGAAAAGTGTTCACTCAAACCCAGGTCAGTTTGGTCTATGCAGTCCTCAAACATAAGAAGTTTTACTCAGCAACTAATCCTCTAGTCCCTGGCAGACAAAGTATAGGCAAAACTGTGCTGCGTATTTAACAATTCGAGTTTGTGCAATCAAGACACTTCCAATTACAAGTTTGAGGGAGCTCATGATGCAGCCCATCATATGGCAATCACCATTGAACAACGTCATGCTACTCTCACCATTGCACCTAAGGTGAACTCCTTCCATCTTTTGACCACCTTTAGTTTCACATGAATGAGATTCTACTTGAGCCAAATGCCTATCTTATGCCTAAACCCCTACCCAAAACCATGATGCCAAGAGGAGATGAAAAGGATGCCCAAGGAGCCAGGAGCCCCAAGCAAGAAGCATGGAAAAGACGGACCAGTGGTCACCGACTCCACCACCGAAAATATCGGTTGCCACCAAACCAGCCACCGACCCCCACCGAAATGACAGAAGAGTTACGGTATAGGATCGGTGACCACCGAAACGTTCAGTCCCTAGGCCGGTCCCACCGACTTACCATCAAAATCAGCTGTATGTGCACAAATTTGGGTTTGATATCCCGGAATATTCCCCATACCTACTACTTTGCCCCTAATACTATGAATAGCCACTAGTGTGTAGCACCCTGGTAAAACCACTACTAGAAAATCGTGTGTTGTCTTCCTTTTATGTATCACCGTGATAGTATGCTCATGTGATGTGCCACATTGCATTTGAGCATCATCATGACATCATGCATACATGTCACCTTGTTCTGAAAAATTGCATAAATCTTTTAAACTAATCCTTGGTATGTCGTGTTAACCATTATGTGCTCTCTCTCTTGTTTTCCAAATTTTCAAACCCTAAACAAAACCAAAACTTTAGTTTCGCATTTTAAACTTTCTTTGTATCTCTTGTTTTTTTCTTGTTGAACAAGCTATACGTGTGCATATATGTTTATTGAGAACCCCCAAAACCCTATCTATGTTCACCTCTAGTTAAAAACTCTCAAATACAAGTAATATTCCCTCTTGTCTTATGCAAATACATTTTTTTATTATATAAAATATAAAGAGTGGATGGTTTTGTATAAACTTGCAACAACCGAAGATCGTCTTTCCGCCTCTCCGATCTGAACAATGAGACCTCGCCCATAACCCTATTTTTTTATAAATTGCCATCCATATAATTGTTGCATATAAACTATTCATACTCGCATACATGTTTATTTGTTTGGGGTACTTTGTCGACCCACCTAATAATTAAATATGGAGACTATATGCAGGCTTTTCTAGTCTTATAACGCCTCCATTTAAATTTGTGTAGTGAACTAATGCCATGTTTCGCCTGTTAAGACGACATTTAAATTGCGGGGTATCTAAATAACATGAACCATCTAATTAATTGTCAGGACCCCGGTTCCGCTTAATATTGCCTAATTGCACCGCATCTTTGCCATGGCATGCATCATACATGCATCATGCCCGATCTTCTGCCGTAGTATTAAATAGTGCATTCGGTGTTTCTTTTAGTGCTTTGCTTCTTCGCGGATTAGGCCGTTGTGTGGATGCGAGTATCGACAAGTTCTTCGGATAATATAACTTCGGCAATGTTTCTCAGGCGAGCAATCTCCCCCTTTCTACCTATTTTGCATTTATAATCTTTACTTCCTCCTGTTGATCTATTGCTATCCGTGTTGCGATGCTTTAGTTTCCGTGCACCATTTATATTCCTTGCAGCCTCTATATTACCTTGGACACATCCTATTACCTGTTGTTTGATAGATAGTCGGCCTGGCGAGTCGTAGTTGCTTGCTCAGGTGCTGCTTCGCGTCGTTGTTGTTCCACCGTTGTTGGAAGGTTGGCACATGCTTAATGGTGGAGATGATCATGACTTTAATTACAACTTGATATTAAAATGCTGGGAATAGATATAACTAATGCAGAGACACCGGTTGGCAATAGCTAATATTTGGATCTTCCACGCTCACTAGTGTCCCGTAAGCCCCGAGTACTTGATACCTGTTTCTTGACTATTCGCACTATCCACATACGGGACTCTATGAATCCCCCTTTGCCTGAGCTTGATTCACACTTTATTTCTTGGGGCCACAAACTAGTTTGGGGCTTTATTACTATCTTGTACCTATGCCATGCTTTACTGCTTTATTTACGATTGTGCGTGGAGTACCTGTACTGTTTTGGATCGTGACACGTTTTCGCTGTATCGACAAGGCCAGTCACACTTTCGAGTTCCCGATCGTTTGCATCTACACAAACCACAGGTCCGTCTCGAGCGTAACCGTTCTGGGTAGCTTAGTAGGGTGGCCCCCTGAAATGATTTATGAATCCTGTGAATGCTTTGTCGTGAGGCCTCGTTGCTTTTTATTTGGTTCTTCCCGAGGTTAATCGTGTGTGTGTTGCTATTTGTACACCCCTGCAAAGTAAATCTTTCTGAAAGCCGTGTCCATGTTATGGACGACTTAGACACGATTCGATCATAGACAAGCATAACTAAAGTAGTGCTATAAATTTGACTCTTACATGCCTAGTAATCAGTTTCACTACAACGGAATGAGTAAATAAAAGTGCCAACAACTGCTGGTATTGGGGTGCATCATGTCATGTTATACCTGCCTAGTAAGTATTGCAACTGCAAAAGAACGGTTAACTAAAACTGCCCACTACTTATGCTATCAAGATGAATCATGCTATCTATATCTGACTAGTAAATGCTGCAAATATAATGGAATGAATAAAACAACCAACTGTGTGAGTTCCTCGGTTTGACTTCCTCGTGTGGTCTCGATGGGGAAATAGCAGGATGGGTATGATTGGTGTTAGTATCAGGTTGGTCCCGAATAGGTCTCTCTTATCCCTCTCTAATAGCCAACAGTTGTATCGAGTCTCTATAGGTTGTTTAGTGCATGCTTCGCTGCCGCTTCAGTCCACCATACCTATGTAGGCGAGAGCCGCCGAATTCTAGCATCGCCATGTCTCGCCTCGATCGACCGCCTTTTTCCTTTGCCCTTTGTCGGCACCCCTTTTGTTTAACGGTATGAGTTCGACGTCGTTAGCGAGGTTACCCTTCCGCTTGGCAGGCGGGGTTATGGACGCCATTGGTTATTCTTCAGGGCTCTTAGCCCCATTTGCATCTTATCCGTACTCGGATGTTGTATCGTTTTCAAGGTGATTTGGATCTTTGTACTGCATATCTGTATTCTTGACTCGTTGAGTCATTGTTGTATATTTATGTTCTGTGGGTTCCATCGTGGACTATTGTGTAATGATATTATTTCGTTTTCCACCCGCATGCAAGTGCCTGGTGGGCATCTTTGAATCGTTTCTATGCGGGTTTGGCGGGAATCGCTAAAACTTGCATAGGACCGATTCGAGGGTGTTACATAGTGGCTCAGATCTAAGACCATGATGAATGAATACTGAGTTGAGTTGGCTTAGCCTCCACTTTCCGTAGGAGGGCTCTCTTGGATCTAGATCTAGACCAAGTTTGTACAAGGTCCTCTTCGTTTGAGCGCTCTTTCTATTGCGTTGATCTCTCCCCTAGGGTCTCTATCGATTGCAATCTCTTCATGAGTAGATTCTAGCGGCTCGAAATCGATCTTTCCATCGTGGATCTCTACCTAGCGGTCTCTTTCACGTGGATTCTATCGGGTTGGTGATCTAGGCCAACGAGGGAAACAGTAACCGTGTGTGCCTGCGTGTGTTTGTATCTTTACCTTGCTTTTGTGTTGAGTTCATCATGTTCATCGTCTTTCCACCCACTTTCCCCGCCCAAATCCATGAAGATCGGGCCACCTCTAGTGGTAACCCACAACATAATGGTATCAGCAGTCTTTGGTTGCCACGGATTTGGCTTCATTCATTGAATTTCCACCATAAATTCGAAAATACCAAAAATAGTCTCAAGTTGCTTTCGAATCGATCTCTTGTTTTGGCAAGTTTTTAGTGGTTTTGGTCCATAGATCTGTTGCTTTTGGCTTAGATCTATCTCCTCTTGAAATCCCCGGCCTCAATTTGGTCAATTTCCCGTCGAATCAAGAGATTGGAGTTCTTGGTGTTCTTCACGAACTAATTTTAGTTAGATTTCGATGCAAGCGTTAGTCGCAACCGAAAATTTTGGTCCCAAATTCGGTCAAACCGAAATCACCACCAATTGTAGGTCAAAAAATTGATGCCACGGATCCTAACCACCGAAATCAGTTTTTCAGGCCAAATTTTCTCCTTGTGTTTGGATTTTCGTTTTGGGTGTTCCTCGTCGCGATACAAGCTTCGGCAACTGCACTCTCCCCGACGTCGACATCGCAACGGAGCCAAGCAATTCCGTAACAGCCACACATATGTGTTCATTGATATGTTGCAAACGTATCTATAATTTTTGATATTTCATGCTTGGTTTTATCTACTTTCTTGTGTTTTGTTCCAACTTTAGAGTACTTTCTATACACTTTCTTGGACTAACCTATTAACAAGTGCCACGATGCGGTTACTGTTTTACGCTGTTTTGGTTCCAGGAAAGTCAGAAAATCAATATTTTCGGAATTGGACCGGACAAAAGCCAAAATCGATATTTTACCGGAAGACTCACGGAGCCAGAAGACGAGACGGAGAGGGGCCACAGGATGGCCACACCATATGGTGGCGCGAGCTAGCCCCGACCGTGCCACCAGGTGGTGTGGGCCCCCTGGCACTCCACCGACCTTGCCTCTTCGCCTATAAGAAGCCTCCCGATGCATAAACCATAAATCGTCAAGCCTCCAGCCACGAAAAGTTCATGATGCCGCCACCAAGAAGGAGATTCGGGACGAAAGTCACTGTTCCTAAGACGAGAAGTGCTCTGAGCCATCTCCATCGATCTCCACCACCATCTCTATCGTCGTTGCTGATTCCCATGATAAGGAGGGAGTAGTTCTCTCTCGAGGCTAAGGGTTCTACCGGTAGCTATGTGTTCATCTCTCTCTATGCATGATCTTATTGAGATCATGAGCTTGTAATCTATAGATCTACCTTGCTACTCAAGTCCTTTGATAGATCTCTGCTCTCCCCATGTGTGTGATGCTGACAGTGTGCACACCATGGTGGCACTTAGGCTAGAGATTACAAATACTTGTTATGAGTTATATTTGGAGTTGGATATCTTTATGAAATTGTGGTGTTTGTTGGAACCATCTAGTGCTCAAGGTGACAGAGTGGGGTTATCTAGATGGGAAAGGCTTACTTTGAGGTGTGTTGTTATAGCCCTACCATGGATTAGAGTGTCCAACCGGAGAGTAGTTAAGAGTACTATCATAAAAAGAAGATATTTATATGAGTGTTCACTAGTGAAAGTATGATCCCTAGGCCTTGTTTCCAAGCATTGAAACATCGTTTGCAACTAGATCTGTTTCATGTTTGCTTGCTGACATCTTTATTTCAGTTTGCCATTAGTCTCTCCACGCCATCAAGCTATTTTCTAGCACCGTTGTCTTATATCCATACCACTTGTATTTCACTATCTCTTCGCCGAACTAGTGCATCTATATACCTGGCAAGTGTATTGGGTGTGTTGGGGACACAAGAGACTTCTTGTATCTTGATTGCAGGGTTGCTTAAGAGGGATACCTTTGACCACTTCCTCCCTGAGTTCGATAAACCTTGGGTGATCCACTTAAGAGAAACTTGCTGCTGTTCTACAAACCTCTGCACTTGGAGGCCCAACAACTGTCTACAAGAATAGAAGTGCATAGACATCATTCATCTACATCAACACCGAAGCTATAACATTGCAAGCCATTGCTAACCCTTCTTCCTTTGTGAGTACCTATCCTATAAGGCTAGCTTGTCGGGTATTGCAAGAGCTTTGCACTTGTGTCATACCGAGTGAGTTGCTTGTAATTGTAAGTACACTAGTTCTTTTTGGGTCTTGGCACTATCAAAAGAAGAAAGAAAAAGAAATTAAAAAATACAAAGAAAAAAAGTAGTGTCAAGTACTATCTTATCATAGGTTTAACACCGAGCTTCTGAGTAACGAGAGTAAGAGAGTGCAAGGTTGGCCAAGTGCAAATTCGAAGCTCTTTTATAATTTTGCAGTCACAGCTAGCGTATTTTCTTGAGTTAGTACGACACGAGCTTTAGTCTCGGTTGGGTCACTTTGTTTATAGCTCATCCCTATAGTCGTGTTAGCACCATTTTTTCCACTTGTGTGAGTTTAATTAGATATCCGGTACCCTTTTGATCTTTGCCTTTTTGCATCTCGATCTTTTGGATTTTACCCACTTTTAACTTCATCTTTTTTTTTGAGATAACAACTGATGGAATTTCAGCAATGGCGAAACCGATTACAAACGACTCCAGAAAAAACGGAAAATACAACATGGACACAGAAGACCACACACCGTACTTCCAAATCGCGATCAAGCCCATCGTCCTCATCGTCACCACCTGGCACGGATCGGATCGAAGCGACATCTTCAGCCACCATCGAATCACCGCCACCACCTTCGCCACATTGGGCTTTGAACACCGCAGGAGTGCCCACCCCGAGGAGTGAGAGCTAAAAGACTTTTCCAGACCATCGGGCAGGCAGGAGATGGTGAAGACCAGGCAGTACCTCCAATCCAAGATCCCCGAGCAGAAGGTCCCAACCATCGACGCCACGTCGAATCGCCTCCTCCCCTCGCCACCATGGCCGGCCAGAAGAGGCTTCAAGACGCGACAGTCGTATCTCAAAAAATGACCATACAAAACCCTAACAAGGAGGGTGTTTGTACCATCCCCTTCCACTCCCTCGCCACCACGGCCGAGAGGAAGACAACAACAAAGACCCTCGACTCCAGCTCCACGGCAGAGTCGAAAAACTGTGCTGGAGAGATCACCTCCCGGATCCGTAGATCCGAGAGGAAACCAGCCGGCTTCATGGCGCCGCCACAAGTGGTCTTGCCGAGATGGGGGTCGAGCTCCAGCACCCTTATTCTAACGCGACGTCGCCTCCACCATCCCGACGATGTCTCCCAAAACCCTAACAGAGCTCAGGCCGTCACCACCGCCATCGGGGGCAACCGCTGTCCACACTCTGGCGCAAGGTCTCCACGCAGCCCGGCCCGGCATGCCCTCGCCGAGCAAAGCCGCCCGCCATGGCCACCGGCCGCGCCTCGCCTCCATGAGGGAAGCCCCGCCGGGCCCCGGGCTTTACTGGCGACGGCCATCCGTGGGAGGAGAGGATTGGGGCTGGCCGGCGGCGGCGATGGGAGATCGTCCCCGTTGGTTGGTTTGATTTGCTTCTCCACTTCTCTAACCTTCCACCATAAGCCGTGCTTTTGGTCTTGTGAGACAATGTCTAGGTCAAGCAATGCAAGCACGGGAGAGGACCCACACTTTGATGGCGAAGACCAATACGTCTCTCGACATACTTATTGGAGATTGCAAGAGGGAACCCGACAACAATTTGAGTGGACCGAGAGAAGATCGAACGAACAATTCGATGACGTCCACAACGACTTCACCTTGTTGAGATGATAAATGTCCGACATTCAAGAGGCCATCACCAACCTAGCCAATAGGCATGGACATCACTCAAGCTCGTCAAGTTCGCCTCGTACCCGTTCCTCAAGTCGCCATGGCGAGTACTCAAGCTCACTCCTGGCATGGAGAACCCCACCATCACAATGGGGAAAGACAAGCTCATCACCAACACGCACAAGCGGTTGATACACAAGCTCACCAACAGCACCAAGCAAGACATCATTAGCGTCATGCTCCTCATGACCTACCTCAACAACCACCCCAAGAACTTCGCCAACCACGTCAAGAGCATGAGCCGCCCCTAAATCAAGATATTGTTCAATTTTCCCATCCCAACAATGATCAACGGAACCATCATCCTCATAACTTTAATGGAAGACGTAACTTTCAAGGTGAACCGGATCAAGCGACAAAGATGAAGGAGAGCCACGTGGTCAGTGACACAACCACTTTGCTCAACCCCACCACCGGCACCGGCAAATAATGAATGCAAATGATGCCGAGCAAAGATGTAGAAGGAACCACGAGCTAGACCGTCAAGCTCCTCCACCACCACCACGAGATAACCAAACTCATCCTCCTCCTCTAGCACCACCACGAGAACCAAGTGAAGCAAGCATGAGACAAGACCGCCGAAACAACAACCGTGATCGTGATGATGGTAAGTTTGGGAAGCTCAAGTTCGTTATGCCCAAGTTCAAGGGAGAAGAAAATGTTGATGCATATATTGATGCATATATTCAAAGTTGATAAAATCTTCCGTGTCCACAACTACTCTGAAGAGAAGAAAGTCGCAATGGCATCTCTCGAGTTTGAGGACTACGCTAACATTTGGTGGAAGGATTAACAAAGCTATCGTGAGAAGCAAGAACCACCGGTTATCACTTGGATGGAAATGAAGGAAGTGATGTATAGAAGGTTTGTCCCCGAGCATTACAGGCAAGACCTCTTCGACAAGCTACAAAATTTGAAGTAAGGCACAAAGTCATTAAAGAGTACTACAAGGCAATGGAAATGACAATAATGCGAGTCGATGTGAAAGAGCTCAAGTAGCAAACAATGGCAAGATTCCTCAATTGTTTGAGCCGCCTAATACGGAAAATTGTCGATTTCCAACCTTACAAGAACCTCGTCGAGCTTCTACACCAACCCACCAAGGCCGAGCCTCACTTACAAATGGAAAACGCATATGAGAAGACTAAGGCATACTTTGCTTGGATCAATGGAAATACCCCCAATAAGTCAACAAATCAAGCACCAAGCTCGTCCAAGCAAAAAAAATCAAATGGCATCCACCTCCAATATAACAACGGATAGTGAAGTCATTTGCAACAAGTGTGGAGGAAAGCACCAAAACTCATATCAGTGCATCAACACAAAAGTTATGCTTACGGATGAAATCGGAGAAAACTATTCCATGAGTGAAGGAGAATATGAAGCATTGGCACAAGTTGCTCTCGCAAAGCAACAGCTCTCAACCCTTGTAGATATTCGCAACTTCACACACTTGCGCACGTGCCGCTGACCACGAAGCGATAATTGCAATCTTCTAATTCCCAATGGAACAACAGATCACACAAAACTTGCAATTGGCTAATTCCCAACGAAACAACTAATCACACTTGATTGATAGTAGAAAATACACCGGATCAATACGAATCGGTGTGGAAGGATTCAATGGTTTGCACTTAGCAACTCCAAGAACTAGGGTTTATCTTAAACGTGGTCTTCTGATCTAAAGGAGGACCTAGGGCCTATATGGGCGGCTGGGACGGCCAACAACCAAAACAAATCGTGATAAAATCGGACTGATACAAAACCAAACGGATCTGTTCCGTCGGGGGCCGGATTATCCGCCCTTGGGGCCGGCCGGATTATCCGGGGTCTGGAGACGTGCGAGCACCTGTTGGAAAGCTCTCGAAATTATCTTTCCAACAAGTACTTATTTGCTTGATTCGGAGTTGGTATGAGGAATCCACGTCCGTTTCAATTTCAGAGCTGTTGTCCGAACTGAATCTTCCTTCTTGGTCACCTTCCATCTCTCGATCGCCTTCCTCCCTCTCCTCCCGCTGGCGCTAATCCGATGGATATTAAATCAAGTCAAACAATAATGCCATGATTTAGCTAGTATAAAGTTCTTATAAATCAAAGTATCATGTCCAACTAGGAATGAATTCACCTTGTGATATTTTTCAATGAAGCTCAATATTTCCTCCCAGCTTAAACAAGCAGAATCTTCATACTCTATGATTGTATCCTCATCACCTAGGTTGCAAATCAACTCAGAAGCTACGGGCGTCTGTAAGCCCACGATGTGGAAGGATCCATCTGGAAGGCCTAGGAGTGGAGACGTGGAGCTCAAGTAGTGGGCTGACTCGGCCTGTTAGGCCACTCAGATCTGAAACCGCTCCGGATCCTATCTTGTATAACCATAGCCGAGGTACTTTATAAACCTCTGTGGGGAACCCTAGTAGGGACAGAACACATCTCACACCATAGCGAGAGCTCTCTCTACTTCCACCCACTCGTCCGTAATCTCATCATCAATACAATCTTAGCAGGAGTAGGTCTTTACCTCCCAAGCGAGGGGTCGAACCTGGGTAAAACCACGCGTGTTCATCTCGTAGCGAGAATGCCTAAAAGCTCCCGACTCGCCCCCTCATGAAAGCTACCCCTGGTAGCATCTGCCGGATCTATGTACCGACAGTTGGTGCCCACGTGGGCCGTGGGCCATGGGACTTCAGGAGTGATATTCCCGGCGAGACCGCCTTCGCCACTCTCCAATCGCAACGCTAGGGTCACCGCCAACGCGAACGACGCTGCCAACGCCAACCACAACACCGGCGTCACGGCCAACGCTAATGTTGCGGCCAATCGCAACGCCAACATCGTCACCAACCCAAATCACGAGTCGTGACAAGCAGAAGGCGGGAGTAACGCCGGGAATCGCCAGAAATGGCGGTAACGTTGCTGGGATTGCCAGGTGACGTGGGGTCTCCACGTAAGGGGACATGGTTTACCCAGGTGCCAGGTTCAGGCACCCAGAGGGTAATACCCTACTTCCTACTTGTCTACTCTTGATTGATGATGATGAAGGTTACAACGTCGCCAAGATGACAATGGGTGTGCAGATTAGATCTGGCGTAAGCTACGTGTGTTGTGATTGTGGATCTCCTTGACGACCCCTCTTAGCCTTTATATATGAGGAGGCTAGGTCTCAGGTACCGTCCGAGTAGGCTAGAGGCAGGTGTCCGCTAGGGCATACATATGTCACTAGGACCCGAGTGTCCAGTTGAATCGTAGATTCGGGTGGAGACTTATATGGCTCATTTTTCCATGGCACCGAGCAAGGTAACCTTCCGAGGAGATGCGAGACTCGGTTGACGTGTCTATAGACGCAGTTGGTTTCCTGTCGACTCCTGTTGGAGGACCCGATGAGTTGAAGACGTGGATGACGTCATGAATGACGCCCGGTGCACTCAAGCATCAACCTGAGCAGCTGATGGGACACAACAGTGTGGCCCCGCCGTAAAAGCTGACTAGATTTGACCGCACGACGCATGAAAATGGAGGTTTGACAGCGGTCTCCTCGATTTTTGGGCGTGGTGGAGTTAATGGGGCGACGGTTCGCTCCCCGTGCCACCACGCACCCCAATGGATGCGAACCACATGGTCACAGAATCGATCTGACTGCCGACCTATCGCGTCGGTGTTCTAAGAAATGGAACAGTGGGATCTTCTTCTCCCCTCATTCTCGTTGTCGTCGTCTTCTTCCTTGCACTCTCCACCATAGCTAGTAATTCCGCTGCACCGGATATTCTCAAAGTTTTCCCAAGCAACTTCCTGCGCGCAGCCATGGGGAAGCCGAAGATCTTAGGCTCCACTTCCTGCACCGCTACCACGAAGAAAGCCACCAACATCGCTGCGAAGAGGAAGACCTGTGGTGATTGGCAGAGGTCGACCTGCAACGCCAAGGACCTTCGCCACCTGAAGCTTGTTAGGATGCTGCCAGATGATTACAAGGTCAGCTTACCCCGAGATGAGGTAATCCCCAATCCCGAGCCTGGGTGGAGGGTGATGTTCCTCGCTTACATCTATCACGGCCTTTCTCTTCCCACCCACGAATTTCTTCGTGAGCTCCTTTTTGTTTACAGCGTACAGCCGCATCAGCTGTCACCTGACTCCATTCTACACATCGCGTGTTTTATCACGCTATGCAAATGCTTCCTAGGCGTCGAGCCCCACTGGAGCCTTTGGAAAAGTCTGTACTCCGTGAAGAGGCAGTCTAGAACCGAAGGACCCTATGTTGTTGGTGGCTTCAGCATCTCCATCCAAGGAGAAGTCAGGTACTTCTCCTTCAAGATCCTCGATTCCGTCTAGGGCTCTAGGAAGAATTGGTTCTACGTCCGTGACATGCCGAGCAACAGCCAGAAGTATGGGCTGCCAGAGTTCCTTGCGGATGCGCCAGTGAAGAAGAGGTCCTAGAAGCACGAGTTGACAGAAGCCGAGGCAGCAAAAGCCAAAGTCCTCTACGACTGGGTCCTAGAGCTTCAAAACATTCCCGACAAGGAGGTATCCGGGATTCATATAATCTCGACTTTCATCCGACGCCACATTCAACCGCTCTAGGCCAGGATCCACCCTATGTGGAAGTACACCAGGACATCGGATCCGACATGGACCCAAGTGGAGAACTGGTCGAAGACTGAACTCGAGAAGAAAATCAAGGGCCTCGCCACCCTGACCACCGAAGAGGAGCTTCCAGGGGATCCGCCAGCGGCACCTTATGAAACAAGCAAGAGGCTTCCTAAGGTAAGAGCTAATGCGTTTATTGTCTTCGTTGTCTTCTCAGTTGTATTCTTGTAGTTGAAATCTTCAATTGCTTGTTTGATTATAGGGTCATAAGCACTTTGTGTGCCTCCCACCACTGCCGGAGGAGTATGACACGCCTAAAGATGATGAGGTGGAAGCATCGCACTCCACGATTCCTCCAGCTGAATCAGAGGACGAGGTGAGCGACGACACCACCCGCAAGCGAGGTCAGTCCCCTGAAGGGGGCCGACAAGGGCGAAGCCTCCGATTCCTCGACTATGCCCCAATCCAAGGGACCAATCAAGGAGCCAATCGATGCAGTGCCAATTCGGTCGATCCTCCACATCGGTCGCCTTGAATAAGAGGTTGCGCCGATGGAGGACAACTGCGCCTTCGTAGGCTCGACTCGTCAGCAAGTCACCTACGCTCATCGAGTCAAATCTGTTGCTCCCATTGGCGATCGGATTGCTGGGTAAGAAGATGATGGTAAGCCATTAGCTCCTCGCGTGTTGCGTTGGGTTCGTGGGGTACGCCCTTTAGGGGATGCCTCGCCCTCTCCCATTTAGCAGGGGTAGGGTTGATAGTTGGTCGGTTGACTCCGTTGCCCCCGTTGTTGGTTCAATCGGCATCGTCGCCGGTTCGTGGCCCTCCTTGGTTCCATTGTTGAGTCCCGTGTCGGGATTGATGACAGCGCACAAGTAGCGAGTCAGGTAGATGTTGCCTCTGCAGCTCTCGAGATCGGAGCAGACGTGATCATGATCCGCAAGCAGATTGTCGAGACCAACGTCATGGTGAATGTCGCAGCTGGTGCAGCAGGCCGACGACGCGGCGGAGTCAGGCTCGTCGAAGGAGTTGAGTGGAGGTGGTATCCACGAGCCAGGGGCAATCGACGGTGGTGTCGGCTCCATAGGTACCGGGCAGATCGGATCCGGAAGACGAAGAGTGCGCATCTTGTCAACGTAGAAACATAGGTCCCAAAACATCATATTTGTCCCAACGTTGAGAAAGTCGAAGGCCAGAAGCAAGGTCGGCGAGTGCAGGGTGAAGTTGAGGGAGCCGAAGTGGATTTGCTCCCCAAAAGCTAACGAGTCGTAGATCACCGATGATGGAACCGCTGAAGTCGTAATGTCAGCACACGGGCTTCCCACAGACGGTGCCAATTGACATGGGGTCACAGCAATGCCCATGGTTGATGTACTTGGGTTTTTGGGAAGGTGTGCGCTGGTGACTTCGTCGGCTAGCAAACAACAGGGGGACATGGTTTACCCAAGTTCAGGTCCCAGAGGGTAATACCCTACTTCCTACTTGTTTGCTCTTGATCGATGACGATGAAGGTTACCATGTTGCCAAGATAGCAATGGGTGCGTAGATTAGATCTGGCGTAAGCTACGGGTGTTGTGATTGCGGATCTCCTCCTCGACATCCCCTGCTACCCTTTATATATGAGGAGGCTAGGTCTCAGGTACCGTCTGAGTCGGTTACAAGTTGATTTCTATCTCTAGAGTTTCCATATCAGGATCTTGTGGCACGCCTGGGGTCGGTATCTTCATGGGCTTCGTAGCAACCGAATTGCCCTGAGCTTCACGAACCTCAGCAAATTATCATGCAGGCCTACTGTTGGGCCTAAACAGGTGCCCGCTAGGGCATACCTATGTCACCAGGAACGGCGGTCAACTCGGAAACAATGGAAACATCGGCAACAACAACGCAGCCGCCCCCAACCGGGTCTTCGATCCACTCTCCACGCCGATCACGGCAACAACACCAGCCACCAACCTGGAGCGTTTCCGTCTCGGCATCATCACCGAAAGAGGCAGCTCAACCAGAGGCAGCGCCTCTAGATCCAGCAAAACCTGCATAACGGAGTCTCCGTTTTCCGCGAACACCAGCGCGTGGCCTGGGTCGACCCAAACTATCGCGGCAGCAATCTCTCCACGATATACAGAAGATCCGGCTTGTGCGGCAGAGAGAGAGTATTGTCGCAACTCGACGGCTCAAGGTAGCAGAGCAACTGGCAACCAGCTACCACCACCTGCCGCGGGACAGCCGGCGGCCGGAAGCCGAGGGCCGCCCTTTTTACGGGAGCCCCGTTAAAAAGAATGGTTGCGGCAACAAGCCTTTTCCACGGCATTTTCCTAGGCAGCAATCAACAAGTCGCCGTGAATCACGGGTTCGCAGTGGTGAGGAGGGCCCTCGAGCAACAGCTCAACGGTGCGGATGGCGAGGGGAGACTCTACTCCCGCACGTTGCAAAGCCGTGTGGCTTCCTCCGTGCTACGTGACCAGGCCAATCTACAGAATTGCCGCGCATCCCTTCGGCTCGAAGGGACGACGGCGTCTGCGAACCACGGACGACCACGGCGTACCGGTCGAAGCCGCAGACGCGATCATCGCCAACCAGCAGGCTCGCAATACCTATCGTGGGTGACGCCCGCAACGTCATCGACAGCAATAGAGCCGCCGCCCGATCACCGAGCAACGCCTTAAATCGACTCGCTTCGGCCCCCTCGTCCGCAACAAGCGCTATCCCAACAACTTCAAGGGACCCCGAGGAGTCGACAAAATTGATGCATCTATGGATCCAAAGACACAGATCGACAACTACGCAGTGGCCATGAGCATCATCAACTGTAACGAGTTGGTGGAGACTCGCTACCTCCCCCTCATGCTGGAGGGATCGACTCCCCAGTGGTTGAACAACCTCCCCAGCGAAGCATAGATTCCTGGGAGGAAACGGAAGGCCGTTTTCATCAAGAATTTTGAAGGCATCTGCACGCGCCAGACGACGCTTGAAGATCTTAAGCGATGCGTACAGCGAGATGGCGAGTCGACCCGCCGCTGGCTCCAACAATGGGCCGACCTGTGGAACTCTTCCTCAAGAATCAGAGTCGACACCACGATCCTCATGTTCAGGGAAAACTGCAGGTTCAACCCACTTGTCCTCAAGCTCATGCGGTCGAAGAAGTCAATCGACAGCATCGCCGATCGCTACGCCGAGTCGGACAAGACGAGCGACGAGGAGGACGACGACGCGGACGGTCAGCGAGACGGAAGAGGTCGGAGCCACTCCCGCAACCGCCACAACAGCGGCCACTACCACGACAACAACCACAACGGTGGGAAGCGCAAGGGCGACAACAGCAAGCTTGTCGCCAACAGAAATAGCGGCCAATGCGACTTCAAGCATGACCGGTGCGCAGCAATAGCAACTTCCACGAAGAAGTTAACCGCGGATCAGCTACTGGATGGCCGGTGCGTCATCCATAGCAGGGATGGGTGCCCCGCCACCCAGACGACCAAGGATTGCTTCACCTTCGAGGAGCTCGAGAAGGCCAAGTGGAAACTCGGCGGCAAAGACGTTGCACCCAACAACAAGGACAAGGAAGGCGACCCCAACTTCGGCAAAGAGCTCGGGTCGCTCCACACTTTCACCGGGATAGCCAATAGGCGAGAGCGAGTTATTCTCCCACGCGATCGCCGTCGCCGTCAACGTGGTCATAGTAGACGCACCACGCTACCTCGACTGGTCCGAGCAACTAATCACATGGAGTCACGTCGACCACGCTCCTCGTATCGAAGCACCAAGGCGAGTCGCACTCGTCGTGCGGCCAAAAATTCATGACTTCTTGCTGAGCAAACCTCTCATGGACGCCAGGAGCTCCATCAACATCCTCTACTATGACACATTCCAGCGATTGAACCTCACCGACGACATGATGCAGCCGACCATCACCACGTTCCACGGGATCGTGCCAGGTCAAAAGGCCTACCCCATCAGTCGAATCTCGTTAGAGGTAACCTTTGGAAGCCAACCAACTTCCGCAAGGAAAGAATCATATTCGAGGTTGTCAACTTCAAGAGCCCGTACCACTGCGTCATGGGCCAACAAGCATTCGCCAAGTTCATGGCGGCCCCGCACTACGCGTAAAACATGCTAAAGATGTCGAGGGCCCAAAGGCGTCATCACCTTCCGCGGCGACCTCGCCATGGTAAGGCCGAGTGCAAGGACTCTGAGCAACTCGAGTAGCTCAAGTTAAATGTTAACCTCAACGACGTCACCATCCTCAAGCGCCTAACGCTTGAGTCGACTACGCCCTCTTCATCAACCTTATAGGCGGCCAAAGACACCAGAAAGATCGATCTGGTGGAAGGCGACTCCTCCAAGCAGGCCACCATCAGGACTAACCTTAGTCACGCATAGGAAAGCCCGCTCGTCGAGTTCCTCCATGAGAACCGGGACATCTTCGATGGAAACCATCTCAGGATTACGTTTTGGTAGGATGCGAGGTGTCAACTTATTAAGCACGATAATTGTAAGATCCTGATTATAGAAGAAGATCCGTTCGAGGGGTTATCGACAGATTCGTCGAGCACGCCAAAAGGGCCACCAGCTTCCCTCCCCAAATAAAGATGGCCCTAGACGACCAGGAGAAAACCTCCTTCATTACGCCATTCGTCGCATTCTGCTACACCGCGATGCCCATCGGGTTGAAGAACGCGGGAGCTACATATCAATGATGCATGCAAAAATGCCTGCACGAGCAGATCGGCCTGTCGCTGATGTGCCGCCCAACGCACCACCGTAACCTTGAGCATCAATCTCAGAGGGTTTTGGTCATGTCGATCTGGCGTGACCGGCAACGCCCCTGCCTCCTTCATTGACGACGTGGTTTCAACATATACAGTTGAATCCACTAGCGGCGGTTTGGAGCTCGCAACTTCTGGAGCTTTCGGAGTTGGCTCAACTGGAGGCTCCTTCTCGGCTGGCGTTTTCTTATGGCTGCTGGAGGGGCGAGTCCTTCCCAAAGATAATCAGTCACCATCTAGAAATGCAAGGTGAAGCGTTAACTCAACAAATTTTAGAACACCTACTTGGGATCGACGACGACACACTTGACCGCCGATTTATTCGACGGCTTCTCGATCTCCGGCTTCAACGGTCAGGTGAGGGAGAGGTCGGTGGCCACTCATACGCGCTTTGAAGGAGCTTGGTCTTCGGAGGGTTTCTCTTCTTTTGAAGTCAGCAAGGGCTTCCTCATCTTCATCCATCAAGCCCTTCCTGGGGTCGCTGGCTTCAGCCTCGCTGGTCGCGGCAAGTTTTTGACCGTGAGTCCAAACGCCAAGCTCGGGGTCAGACTCCATGGTGGCATCGACATCCTCGCCCTCTCCTCTGTCGTCTAACACTACAACTCTACCCGATCTCGGTGATGACTTGGCATCGACAGGTGAATCCAAGTCTAAGGGCGGAAACCTGTTGTTAGAAATGTATAAACCAAGACGCTTAGAACAAGGCAAGGATACAAAGACTCACTAGAGGCGAGGGTCGATCTGCGGTGAAGGGCCAAAGAGGCTCGTTTAGCCCGGTGAGCTTCTCGGTGGTGATTTTCTTCAAGAAGGCCTCGAAGTCGTCAAATTCCCACTCGGTCAAGCACGTGCGGGTCCTGTCATTCACACCGGTGTATCCGCACATCAGGGTGGAGCGAGCTCATAGGGGAGACAGACGCATCTCCGACCAGCAGGTGTACAAGTTCAGCGATGTTAGACCTCCTAGAATGTCACCCCGCCAGAGGCTTGGATGGGACCACCTTGACTCTCCCGGGTGACACGGCCATGGAAGAGAGAAAGCCAATGAAGAAAATATGGGGGGTACTCCAGGTAGCATTCACAGAAGGCCACAAAAATGGCAATCTGCTGGATCGAGTGAGGTCCCAAATCATGGAGACCTAAGTTGTAGAAACAGAGGGGCCTCCGAAGGAAAAGGGAGGAAGGGAATGGGAGCCCGCGGGCTAGGAAGCACAGAAAGACGACGAACTCACTAGGTTCAAGGAGCGGCTCAGACTCACCGTGGGGAGCCCTCCACCGGTTGAGCTTTTTCTCTGGCGGGACTTTGGAACTGATGAAGGGGAGCAGATCGTTGGCCTTCACCTTGGGACTTCTTCCACGCTCCTTTGGTGGCCATGGCTTTCGCAAATATGCTGGGCGGAATGGAGAAGACCGAGGAAGAAGATGAATGGGAGAAAGCAGAGCAACATAGTGAGATCTCTCCCTCTGACTCCTTTCGCTCACTTTATATCAAATCACCTACAAACTTACCGTTTTGCCCCGCCATAGGCGACACAGCCGTTCGTGCATGTTTAAACGTGTCGGTTTTCTCGGCCACGATTGCGTCGCATCCACACCACACAGAGATCGTGCATCCCGCGATTGTCGCGCCAGAAGTGAGAAACATTAAATGTTGTCACTCCGTCCCGAGGCGGTTTCCTGAGTTGTCCCGTCGGAGCAACTCGTTGGGCCGAACAGCAGGCGAAGCGACAGATACAAGAAGACAAAACGCCCAAGGCGGTGTGATTGGTGACTCCGAAACAGGAGAGTCTGATATCTATGTGACACTCGCTGGCCTGGTTAACTATCGGTAAGACCAGGCACGCGAAGAGGATTTAATCTCGTCGACTTTATCTACCCTTTGTGTTTCAGGAGTTCGTCAACGATACGCCAGGACACCTCAGTGATGTCAAATACGAGTGGCAACTCGTCTCGACAACTCAGAGATCCTGTCGAATCCCTGACGCACTCGGGGCTAATGATGAGGGAATATCCAATGGGGTAGGCCCAAGCCGCGAGTCGACTCGGAAGCTACAGGGGTCTGGAGGCCCACGATGCGGAAGGATCCATCTGGAAGGCCTGGGAGTGGAGACGTGGAGCTCAAGTAGTGGTTGACTCGGCCCGTTAGGCGACTCGGATCCAAAACCGCCCCCGATCCTATCTTGTAAAACCCTAGCTGAGGTACTTTACAAACCTCCGAGGGGAACCCTAGGAGGGGCAGACCACATCTCACACCATATCGAGAGCTCTCTCTACTTCCACCCACTTGTTGCCTCCAGCGACTCCCGTAATCTCATCATCAATACACATCAGGAGTAGGTAAAGATACAAACACACGCAAACACACACAGTTCCAGTTTCCCTCGTTGGCCTGGATCACCAACCCGATAGAATCCACGCGGAAGAGACCGTTAGATAGAGATCCATGATGGAAAGATCGATTCAGAGCGGCTAGAATCTACTCATGAAGAGATTGCAATCGATAGAAATCCTAGGAAAGAGATCAACGCAATAGAGATCACGAGATAGAAAGAGCGCTAAAACAAAGAGGGCCTTGTACAACCTTGCCTAGATCTACATCCAAGAGAGGTCCCCCTATGGGAAAGTGGAGGCTAAGCCAACTCCACTCACTATTCATTCATCATGGTCTTAGATCTAAGCCACTAGGGGTTATTTATAGTACAAGGGGCGAAGTAGTAGGTAAGGGGAATATTCCGGGGCATCAAATCCAAATCTGTGCACAGACAACTGATTTCAAGTCGATGGGACCAGCCCGGGAACTGAATGTTTCGGTGGTGGAGTCAGTGGTCACCCAATCCTAGTACCAAAAATCTTCTGTATATCATTTTGGTGGGGGTCGGTGGTTGGTTGGGTAGCCACAAATATTTTTGGTGGTGGAGTCGGTGGCCACCGATTGGCGCTGATTCTGCATGTTTCTTCTTCTTTCGTCTTTTCCATGCTTTCTGCTTGGGGGTCTTGGCTCCTTGGGCATCCTTTGCATTTTCTCTTGGCATCATGGTGTTGGGAAGGAGCCTAGGCATAAGATAGGCATTTTTCTTAAGTAGAATCCCATTCAAGTGAGGACTAAAGGAGATCAAGAGATGGAAGGAGTTCACCTTAGGCGCAATGGTTGCAGTAACATGACGTTGTTCAATGGTGATTGCCATGCGACGGGCTGCATCATCTCCCCCTCTTGAAAAAGAGGCGACCTCGACGATGTCCCGTCATCACCATGTAAGGAAGGAGATTTGCCGGTGGTCTTCAGCTTGTATGCGGTTGGGTCTCTGGTGTCAAAGCCTTGTTCATAGTTGTCGAAGAGCTTGTAGTTGTTCTTGTCTTCATGTTGTGGTTGGAGATCTTGTAGAATGTACCTTGTAGGTGGGGGTCTATCTTGAGTACCTTGCGAACCGACAACAAAGAGAGAGAATTGTATGATGGGTTGTTAGCATGGGTCACACTCAAATCACTCATCTCACTTTTTGTGGCATGCGAAGTGGCACTCTTGATTTTTCCACTCAATTTAGGACTTTGGCTCTCACTTCCGTGTAGGTGGTTCACTCTCTCACCACTCATCTCAAAGGAACCTTTTCTTGTTGCATTGGAAGCAATAATTTGGCTTGGCGTCATAGGTTGAAGCACAAAGGTATTGTCGTTCCATTCGCACTCGAAGGAGTAGTGGTTCGACCATCATGTATAGCTCCTCTATCAAACTGCCATGGTCTCTCAAGTAGCATGTAACAAACGGTCATAGGCACTACATCACACTCAATGGTGTCTTTATAGGGGTCAATCTTGAAGGAGACTCGGGCTTTGAATTTCATCTTGAGGGCTCCATTGTCATCAAGCCATTTGACATGATATGGATTGGGATGCTCCATATATTCCAACTTTAGTTTTTCACAAAATTCATTACTAGCGAGGTTGTGGCAACTTCATCAATTCTGGCTCGGGTTTGGATGATATTGAGGCATTGGTCTTTGTCGCTGCATAGATCCGGTAGATGCTACTGTTGGAATTTTGCCTAATAAAGGCTCAGCCCATTTATACTATTCAACAATTCCTGAAATCCTAGAGGCCCACTTGGCCCATTCATGCAAGGCAAGAGGTGGGACAAGAGTTTAGTCCCACATTGCTAGTTGAGTGGAAGTTGGACCAGCTTATAAGGTGAGCTCTTCCACCACTTGTACGAGCTTGAGAAGAGAAGACATATACACGCGCGCTCCTCCTCCGCCGACCGCCTCGCCATGCCTCGCCTCGCCTCGTCACGACGCGCGCGCGCCGCGGGTTGCGGGAATGCCTTGAGCCGAGGGCTTCTCTCTCTTTTTGCCACGCATGAATGGATAATAATCTGAACAGTCTATGTGAGTGGATGTTTAATACGAACTCAGTGGAGAATTAATTCGAGCTTAGTGGAGGTTGTTCGGTTTCAACCGATGCCTGTTCGTTTCCTCTCCCAACACCGACTGTTCGCTTGCCTACCCGTGACTATAAGAGTGAGAGGTCACTCCTCTCCTCAGATGTACCAACGCGCACACTTGCGCCTCTAGTTCCAGAGCACTGCGCTGCCTAGATCTTCCCCATCCCATCTTGCGGCGTGCACCATAGTGGGACGATGAGCCTCGAGACCCATTGCTTTGAGTCTGTGCGGAGAAGGGTGATAAGGTTTTGGGGGCGCTACCACCGCGACTACTAGCTTCATTACGGACTCCTTCACGGATAGCGATCTTGCCGCGTCTTCCAACGCATTTATTTCTTCCCGACATCAACAACCTTTTCCTCAACAACATGGTTGACGATGGTGCCAACGCTAACGCAAACACTGGCGGTTCCTCTACTATGATGTATATCATCTTCCTTAGTCTTGTTTATCATATTCAAATAGTCTGTCGTATCTTCTGGTCTTTTTCTATTACTCTGCCTGTGTTTTATCTATCTTTTACTATGGTTAAATCTCTTCGAAAATTGCTCTTTTACTCAACAATCCAAAAACCTTATTATAGGCAATTTGCTCCAAGTGGTTTCGTTGCTTCTGTGAAGCCACCTGTTTTTGAGGGTACGCATTATAAGAGGTGGCGCGTGAGAGCAGTTCTCTGGTTTCAGAACATGAACTGCTATGACACTACTCTTGGCAAGCTGAGGAGAGCTTACTCACCTTTCGGGAACAAGTTTTTCGAAGCGATACCTGCTCAAGGCTGCTTTGTTGTCTGTTCTAGGGGAGAACATTGTTAAACCCTATATGTCATTTGATAATGGCAAGGACATGTGGGCTGCGCTCGAGGCCAAGTTTGGGGTATCGGACGCTAGCAGTGAACTGTATGTCATGGAACAACTCTATGACTACAAGATGACTGATGACCGCTCCGTGGTTGAGCAGGCTCATGAAATACAGTCATTGGCCAAGGAGCTTGAGCACTTCCCTTGTGTGTTACCGGACAAGTTCATTGCCGGGGGCATTATTGCCAAGCTTCCCCCTTCGTGGAGGAACTTTGCTACTTCCCTGAAACACAAGAGACAAGAGTTTTCCGTGTCGGATCTCATTGGAACTCTTGATGTGGAAGAAGGCGAAACAAACGACACGTGCTCGAGGTCTTGAGGAGGTTACGATGAATAAGCCTCATCTTTGTTGGTCTTTGTGAAATGTGTCCTTTGTGGGTCCTTGTGGGTCTGTAGAAAGGCGATTAGGAGCGACAAGGATCAAGCATCCTTGAGCTTTAGCGACATCGATTATGAGCAGCAAAGGACCAAGCATCCTTGACTGCTTTTAGGCAGCATCTTAGACTAGCATCTTAGACTAGCATTTAGCATATTCTTGGCTGGCTAGCAGCCTATAAATATGTATCCCCAACCCCTGTGGTTGGCATGGCATTTGTGTGTGAGTTTGTGCAAGAAATAAAACAGAAATTGCCCCAACTCCTAGTGTCATCCCTCTCTTCAATGAGAGTAAATCTAGAGATCCTATCAAGTGGTATCGAGGCGAGGTTGTCTTGTAGGCTGAGTGTTTCCTGCTCATCCCTTCACGGGTGTCTGCAGCAGCCCAATGAGCAAGTGCGGCAGCTCAAGCTATTCTTGGTGGCCTCTCCCTTCACAGTGATCGAGCAACAGCTTCGTTAGCGGCCTCTCCTACGCAACAGCCCAATGACCAGCCATGTCCCAAGGTCGCTCTCGGCACTCGGCTACCTCGGCGTCTGGCGTCAGCGAGGCCGAGCTTCGCCGCGAAGGAAGGCGTGAAGCGGCGGCGGCCGTTATGGCGGCAACCAGGCGTCAAAGGTGGCGGCGGCAGCGGCAGCAGCCAGGCGGAAGCGAAGCGGCAGCGGCGGTGGAAGCATCACGTACGGCAGCGCGAAGGCCCGAGGCTGCAGCGGCATCAGCAACTCCATTTCAGGTGAGCAGCGTCGAAGCCTGGCCGGCGCGGTGGGCGGCGAGCATGAAAGCCACTGGCGGTGTCGCTCCGGAGGAGGTAAAACTGCGCATGCAGCGGTGGCGCTCGAGAGGAGGCGCGCCTGGCGGTGGCGCTCCGGGAGGCGCGCATAAGCGGTGGCGGCTCGAGGGAGGCGCGCATGGCGGTGGCGCTCGAGGAGGCGGCGCGCCGGCGGCAGCGACCAAGGCCGTAGCCTCTACGAGGTCCGGCGTGGTCGAGGCGTTGGTCCGGTCTGGGTGGCTACCTCACCAAAACCAACTACGCCGAGTGGTAGCGGTCATGAAGGTCCGGCTCAGTGCGACACATGTGGGAGGCGATCCGGGATGCCAACGTCGACCACCATGACGACGACGGGCGCCACGCCTGCCGCTATCCGCCGAGATGCGCTTCGCTTTCCAACAAGCGGGCCAAGGAGGCTGGGAGGCCGTATTTGCGTCGCGCGCAGCGGCCGTGCTTCGCAAAAGCCTGCGAGCACTTAAGGAGTGGGACGACCGGCTTGAAGCGGTGAGGACATCGGCGACTTTGCTCTCCGTCTCAACACTGCTGCGGAAGATGGAAGCGGTTGGCGACGCCACCTAACGAGGAAAAAGGCGCCGAGAAGCTTTTCTGCGTCCCCCAATGCAGGCAGATAGCTTCGCTCGATCGAATCCTGCTGGACCTCGACGCGATGTCGATCAAGGAGGCAATCGGTCGCCTCAAGGTCGTCGACTTGACGAGCAGGCTTCCTCGGGGTCCATCGCCTGCTGGGAAGCTGCTCCTCCTTCGGGAAGCGGTGGGGCCTTGACCCGCAGTGGCGAGGAAGAAGGAGTCCTCTTCTCGTGGTACGCGTATGACAAACAGCGCAAAGGCCGCATAAAACGGCCGGTCGAGTGCAAGGTGGCGCCCGTGAGGTGCCGAGGCGCTGGCGAGCCGCTTGGCCCAAGATGACGCCTTGCCACAAGCGTGGCGGCAGCCATGGGCCAAGTGTCGGCGACACGACGGCCAGGCCCGTCGCCTGGCGGTGAGGAGGAGCCGGCTTTGTTCATGGCCCATGCGAGCATCGAGCTACGCCCTGCGGCACCGTGTACGGCTTCCCTCATGCTCGGCAGCCAAAGGCACACGCCCTTCTTGGCGATAGCTCGCGGCAAACAAGGCTGGCGGGTGGTGCCTTGACGGCGCCGCCACCACATGATCGTCGACGGGAGTTCTTCAGGCTCGACTCAAGCGTCGCGAGCTCCGTCAAGTTGGAGATGCCTCCGTAGTGGAAATTCGAGTGTCGGCTCCGTCATCTTCGCCGCCAAGACCGGAGAGCACGGATGCTCGCGGTGTCTACTACATCACTGGCGAGAACTCCATCATCGGCTTAGGGCTGGATGAGAACGGCTGCAGCGTCTTGTCGAGCAGGATCCTGCGCATCTGGGATCGTCATCGTCGCCTTCTTGCCAAGGTAACTAGAGCGCCAAATCGGCTCTATGTCCTTGATGTGCAGTGTACTGACCCTACGCCTCGCCGCCCATCGGAGACGGCAAGCGTGGCGATAACCTGGCGCTTGAGCACCTTCACCCGAGGCTACGGCGGCTCGGCGGCAAGGAGATGGTGCGAGGCATGCCTTAGTGCCTCGAACACGTGGAAGCGATTCTGTGACGTCTGCGTGGTGGCGAAGCGGGCGACTCCCCCCAGGCGAGCTTGAGCTAAGGAAGCTCGAGCTCGTGCCTGAGGACTTGTGGACCGGTGACTCCGGCCACCACGGGAGGACGACGCTACTTCTGTTGCTCGTCGATGACTTCTCCCGCTACATGCGGGTGGTGCTTCTCGCGACAAGGGAAAGCAGCGGGCCATCAGCGTCTGCGAGTTCTTTGCGGTAGTCGGTACGCAAGCTGCGCGTCTTCTTGCAAACAACGGCGGCGAATTCACGACAAGCGAATTAGCGTCTTCTTGTTGATAAGAGGGCATTCAGCGCCGCTACTCAGCCCTACGGCCGCAGCGAGCAGGCGTCGTCGGCGGCGCAACGACGGTTGTGGGGATGGCCGGAGCCTCCTCCAGCGAGAGAGGATGCGGTGTCTTCGAGGCGGTCTTGACACGTCTACATCCTCAACCGCTCACCTACGAAGGCACCCAGCGGCAAAGGCGCCGTCTGAGGCTTAGCATGGCGCAAGCCGGCGGTCTCCCTACGGGTCTTGGTGCCTCGCGTTCGCCAGGAGCTCGGCCACGTGGCAAGCTCGGCGGCGGAGCACTCGGGAGTGTTCATCGGCTACGCGGAGGCTCGAAGGCCTCGCATCCTCGACCGAAGACACGGCGTGTGCGCCTGGCGAGATGTTGTGTTCAACGAAGGCGGTGGGCGTGGGACAAGCGGTGGGCGGCGGCCGACTCCGGCGATATGGCGACTTCGTTGTCGGTACGTCCATTCGAGGCCGGGGAAGCGGCGACTCCTCGCCGGCGCGTCTACCTCGGTTCCCAAGTCTCCATCATCCCGGTGGTGTCACACCGACGGCACCAGTACCAGCGCCAGCGCCACGTGCTCCGGCGCGCAATCACACCTCCGAACACGTCGCTCCGGCGCAGGCGATCCACACCTCCGGCGCGTTTACACCGACTACCGGCTCGCGTCAGCGCGGCCGGTGGAGTTCGCTTCCCTTCGCTCTGACGAGGCGCGTCAGCAGCGTATTACGGGCCGTTCGCGATACCGTCTGATGGAGGTCTTCTCGGCGACCAGCGGTCTGGGACGGTGCCACGCAACTGAGGCGCAAGCGCAACTTGCATGTGACGACGGTGAGCCTCGGTCTTTTGCGAAGCGGAGCAAGGCGGCATGGCGGCCGCGATGCGATTGGAGATGGATGCGGTCGAGAAGAACCGCGCTGGAGCTGTTGATCTCCGCCGAGGTCGGGCGATCACCCTTAAGTGGGTGTTCAAGCGAAGAGGATGAAGCCGGCGCCATCGTGCAAGCAAGGCTCGCTTGGTGGCGAGGTTTCTTTGCGGCAGAGGGTCGACTTCGACGACGCCTTCGCTCTGTGTACGGATGGAGTCCGTGCGACTCCTCCTGCGCTTAGCCGCTTCGAGAGGCTGGCGCGTCCATCACATGGATGTCAAGTCCGCTTCCTCAACGGCGACTTGAAGGAGGAGGTCTCACGTCTGCAATGGCCGGATTTGCGATTCTCGCCGCGAGGGCAAGGTGCTTCGTCACGCAAGGCTCTCTCTATGGTTTGGCGGGCACCAAGGGCATGGAACGCCAAGTGGACTCCACGCTCAAGACGATGGGCTTGGCAAAGCCCGACGAGGACCGTCTCAAGCACGGGCAATGGAGAAATGCCACGTTAGTAGGTGTCTACGTTGACGACTTGGTCATCACGGCACCAAGGATGCAGTGGCGGCGTTCAAGGAAGAAATGAAGGCCGCCTTCGGATGAGTGATGGGGCTCTCCTTCTACAGGGATCGAGGTGCACGGGACCACTCCGGGATCACGCTCGACCACGCCAAGCGCTGCGTCGTTGAGCTAGCCGGGCTCACCGATTGCAACCCAGCTCACTCCGATGGAGGAAAAGGCTTGAGCCGACAAAGACGACGGAGGAGGTGGGCCTACTGATCACCGACGTCTTGTGGGAGCCTTCGCTACCTCGCCCACACACCCGGACTTGGCATTCTCCGTCGGCTCGTTAGTCGGTTCATGCAATGACCGACGACTTAACACCAGCCAGTGTGAAGAGGATCATCCGCTACGTTGCGGGGACTCGACCACGGCCTCTACTACCCTAGGTGCCACAGACACGCTTCGGCACAATGACAATGACCACGCGGCGACATCGACACCGCAAAGAGCACAAGCGGGATCCTCTTCTTCCTCGGCAAGTGCCTCGTGAGTCGGCGATCGATCAGCGGTGGTGGCCATGTCAGTGCGAGGCCGAGTACATAGCGGCCTCCATCGCAGACTAAGCCCTCCAGCTTGCTTTCGGCCTTGGTGATCTCCTCGGTCGAGACACCAGCGGTCACGACTCGTGGTGTGACAAGAAGTCCGCCTGCCCCTGGCGAAGAACCCGTATTCCACGAACGGAGCAAGCACATCCGAGCGAGGTACCACTTCATCCTATTGCTGTTTGGATGAAGGGAGCATCACGCGAAGCTACATCAACACCAAGGATCAGCTTGCAGACCTACTACCAAGCCTCTTGGGCGGATCACGCCTTGGACTCTGCTCCAGATTGGGATGGTTCAGCCTTCCCACAAGACAACGCACAAGACTTAGGGGAGAATGATGAATAAGCCTCTGTCTTCGCTGGTCTTTGTGAAATTGTGTCCTTTGTGGGTCCTTGTGGGGCTGTAAGGCAAGGATTAGGGCAGCAAGGATCAAGCATCCTTGACCGCTTTAGCAAAGATCGATTAGGAAGCGACAAAGGACCAAGCATCCTTGATCGCTTTTAGGCAGCATCTTAGACTAGCATCTTGGACTAGCATTTAGCATATTCTTGGTGGCTAGCAGCCTATAAATATGTATCCCCAACCCCTGTGGTTGGCATGGCATTTGTGTGAGTTTGTGCAAGAAATAAAACCAGAAAATTGCCCCAACTCCTAGTGTCATCCCCTCTCTTCAATGAGAGTAAATCTAGAGATCCTATCAGGTTCAAGTGCCAATCTGGTACAGAAAAAGAATTTCCAATCTCACAAGTCCAAGAACAAGGGAAAGTTTGATGGAAAAGGAAAGTTCGATGGAAAGAACAAAGCCTCACAATCTACTAGTTTCAAGAAGAAGACTGATAAGAAGAAAGGTGTTTGTCATGTGTGCGGTGATCCTGATCATTGGGCTCCTGCTTGCCCCAACCGCTTTGACAAACGCCGGCATGGAAAAGGCAACAAGACTGCTAATGTTGTCATGGGCGACGTTGAGATGAAAGATGTTGGGTATGGTATATTACCTACTGTTCTTTCATTATGTCATTCTCCTGATTGGTGGATTGACACGGGCGCTAATGTACATGTTTGTTCTGATGTTTTCCATGTTTTCTTCATATCAGGTCAGAGGGACTCAGTCCGTGCTGATGGGGAATGGCTCGCATGCTTCTGTTCATGGTGTTGGTATAGCCGATCTGAAGTTCACTTCGGGAAAGACCGTGCGCATAAAGAATGTGCATCATGTTCCCTCAATAAATAAGAATCTTGTTAGTGGATCACTTCTATGTCGTGATGGCTACAAGATTGTGTTTGAGTCCAATAAATTTGTATTGTCTAAGTTTGGAACATTTATTGGTAAAGGCTATGAGTGTGGAGGTTTGTTCCGCCTGTCACTATCAGATGTGTGTAATAAAGTCATGAATCATGTTTCATCTGATCTTGTATCAAATGTCTGGCATTCACGTCTTTGTCATGTTAATTTTGGTTGCATGACGCGGTTAGCTAAAATGAATGTAATCCCAAAATTCACTACTGTGAAGTGATCTAAATGCCAAACTTGTGTGCAAGCGAAGCAACCTCGCAAGTCACATACGACTGCAGAGGTGAGAGATTTGGCACCACTAGAGCTCATACATTCAGATCTTTGTGAGATGAATGGTGTGTTGACAAAAGGTGGAAAGAAATATTTTATGACATTGATCGATGACTCTACGAGATATTGTCATGTGTATCTTTTGAAATCAAAAGATGAGGCTTTGAGTTACTTCAAAATCTATAAAGCTGAAGCAGAAAACCAACTTGATCGAAAGATTAAGAGGCTTAGGTCTGATCGTGGTGGAGAGTACTTTTCAAACGAGTTTGATTCTTTTTGTGCCGAACATGGTATAATCCATGACCTACTCGCCCCAGTCAAACGGGGTAGCCGAAAGAAAGAACAGTACTCTAACAGATTTGGTTAACGCCATGTTAGACACATCGGGTCTCTCCAAGGAATGGTGCGGAGGCATTACTGACTGCATGTCATGTCCTAAACCGAGTTCCCACTAAGAACAAAGAGATTACTCCATTTGAAGAATGGGAAAAGAAAAGATTAAATCTTTCTCACTTGCGAACTTGGGGTTGTCTGGCAAAGGTTCATGTGCCAATCCCAAAGAAGCGCAAACTTGGACAAAAAACCGTGGACTGTGTTTTTCTGGGATATGTTTTTCATAGCATCGGCTATAGATTCTTGATAGTAAAATCTGGAGTACCAGACATGCATGTTGGTACAATCATGGGGTCAAATGATGTGACTTTCTTTGAGGATATCTTTCCCATGAAGGATATACCCAGCTCATCAAATCAGGAGATACCTGACTCATTGAATCAAGAAATACCCACAATTCCTGAACATATCATTCCTATTGAACACTCGGAAAAAACCTAAGGAGGATGATAATGAAATTCCTAAGAGGAGTAAGAGACGGAGGACTGCAAAGTCTTTTGGTAATGATTTCTTGTGTACCTTGTGGATGATACTCCTACTTCTATTTCAGAAACCTATGCATCTTCTGATGCTGACTATTGGAAGGAAGCCGTTCGTAGTGAGATGGATTCCATCTTAGCGAATGGAACATGGGAGATCACCGATCGTCCTTATGGGTGCAAACCTGTAGAATGCAAATGGGTGTTTAAGAAGAAACTTAGGCCTGATGGTACTATTGAAAAGTACAAGGCAAGACTTGTAGCCAAGGGTTATACCCAAAAAGAAGGTGAGGACTACTTTGATACTTACTCACCCGTAGCCAGATTGACCACCATTCGAGTACTACTATCTTTGGCTGCCTCACATGGTCTTCTCGTTCATCAAATGGACGTTAAGACGGCTTTCCTAAATGGAGAGTTGGACGAGGAAATTTATATGGATCATCCAGATGGATTTGTAGTGAGTGGCCAAGAAGGAAAAGTGTGTAAGTTGTTGAAGTCTTTATATGGCCTTAAACAAGCACCTAAGCAGTGGCACGAGAAGTTTGAGAGAACCCTAACCACTGCAGGCTTTGCTGTAAACAAAGCTGACAAATGTGTGTACTATCGCTATAGTGGGGGCGAGGGAGTAATTCTATGTTTGTATGTTGATGACATACTGATTTTCGGGACCAATCTTAATGTGATTAAGGAAGTCGAGGATTTCTTGTCTCAATCTTTTGAGATGAAGGATCTAGGAGTAGCTGATGTTATTTTGAACATCAAGCTATTGAGAGATGATAATGGTGGGATCCATCGCTTGGTCTCACTATGTGGAAAAGATCGAGTCGCTTTGGGTATAACAACGCAAGTCTTCTCCAACACCGTATGATCCTAGTGTGTTACTTGAAAGAATAGAGGCACTACTAGAGATCAATTGACATACTCTCATTATTGGGTCTTATGTATTTAGCTAGCGCCACGAGGCTCGACATCACTTTTGGCGTGAGCAAACTCGGTCGATTTGTTTCAAATCCTAGAGATGATCATTGGCAAGCTCTTGAGAGAGTCATCTTGCTATCTAAATGGCAATCGCAAGCCGGCATTCACTATCTTTGGGTACCCAAAGGGTCTTTGAAGGGCTATAGTGATTCAAATTGGATATCTGATGCTGATGAGATAAAGGCCACGAGTGGATATGTATTTACACTTGGTGGTGGCACTGTTTCTTGGAAGTCTTGCAAGCAGACCATCTTAACGAGGTCAACTATGGAAGCAGAACTCGCATCATTAGACACAGCCACTATTGAAGCAGAGTGGCTTCGAGAACTCTTGATGGACTTACCTGTGGTTGAGAAACCTATACCCGCAATCCCAATGAACTGTGATAATCAAACTGTGATTGTTAAAGTGAACAGTTCTAAGGATAACATGAAGTCCTCAAGACATGTGAAGAGGAGATTGAAATATGTCAGGAAAATGAGAAACTCCGGAGTTATTGCGTTGGATTATATCCAAACATCTAAGAATCTGGCAGATCCCTTCACAAGGTCTATCACGTAATGTGATAGAAAATGCATCAAAGGAGATGGGTATGAGACCCACGATATAAGTTTTCCACAGTGGTAAACCACTCTATGAGATCGGAGATCCTGTGAATTAGAATTGGGAGACAAGCAGTTGGTTAACTGAGAGGAAAGTATCCCTACTTTAATCACCACTCCGTGAAGATGCAATACTTTCCTATTCTGCATGGCAGGTTGATTTATCTTAATGTGTTCTAAGTGGCTTAATTTAAGCAGAGATGTTGTCCTGCAAAACATCTTTTGAAGAACACACCTATATGAGTCTGACTGTTAAACGTCACAGTCTATGAAAGTTGGGTGCTCTCTAATAAACTCATGAAAGGTTATGGAGTATGACGCATAAGCTCCACCCAAGGGGAAGTCCCACGGCAGCCCAGTATTGGTCAAGGCTTTGTGTAAAGCTAGAATATAGCAAACTTGCAGTTCAAGGCATAGTCCACTGTACAAGTTGCAAACTAGTCTAGCATAGAGTTCTAGGTGGAAGTTCAACTTAACAGTCTCCACTAGTACCAGTATATAAACAATGTTTTGGAACCATAGGCAAATTTATGTGTGCATCTGGGATCTGGTGGGGGATTGTTGGAATTTTGCCTAATAAAGCCCCAGCCCATTTATACTATTCAACAATTCCTGAAATCCTAGAGGCCCACTTGGCCCATTCATGCAAGGCAAGAGGTGGGACAAGAGTTTAGTCCCACATTGCTAGTTGAGTGGAAGTTAGACCAGCTTATAAGGTGAGCTCTTCCACCACTTGTATGACCTTGAGAAGAGAAGACATATACACGCGCGCTCCTCCTCCGTAGCCTCCTCGTCACGGCAGCAGCGCCAGATTCTTGAGGAATGCCTCAAGCCGAGAGCTTCTCTCTCTTTTTGCCACGCATGAATGGATAATAATCTGAACAATCTACATGAGTGGATGTTTAATACGAACTCAGTGGAGAATTAATTCGAGCTTAGTGGAGGTTGTTCAGTTTCGACCGATGCCTGTTCATTTTCTCTCCCAACGCCGACTGTTCACTTGCCTACCCGTGACTATAAGAGTGAGAGGTCACTCCTCTCCTCAGATGTACCAACGCACACCCTTGCGCCTCTAGTTCCAGAGCACCTGTTGCCGCTTAGATCTTCCCATCCCATCTTGCGGCGTGCACTTAGCCGGGACGATGAGCCTCGAGACCCGGCCGAGTCTGAGCAGGGAGAAGGGTGATAAGGTTTTTGGGGAGCGCTACCAACGCGACTACTGGCTTCATCACGGACTCCTTCACGGATAGCGGCTGCGCCGACGTCTTCCCCAACGACGATTTCTTCCCCGACATCAACAACCTTTTCCTCGACAACATGGCTGACGATGGTGCCAACGCTAACGCGAACACTGGCGGTTCCTCTACTGTGATGTATATCATCTTCCTTAGTCTTGTTTATCATATTGGATAGTGCAGATTTTACGGTCTTTTTCTATTATTCTGCATGTGTTTTATCTATCTTTTACTATGGTTAAATCTCTTGGAAAATTGCTCTTTTACTCAACAGCTATCGGGGGTAGCTTTCGTGAGGGGGCTTAGGCATTCTCGGTACAAGATGAGCACGCGTGGTTTTGCCCAGGTTCAGCCCCTCGCTTGGGAGGTAAAGACCTTGCCTTTCGCGTTAAGTTCATCATGTTCATCGCCTTTCCACCCACTTTCCCCTCCCAATTCCGTGAAGATTGGACCCTAGTGGGCCACAACAACTCACGTAACCAATTGGCAACCTCTTTACACAACTTTCTTTTAAGCATAGTGAAGACGTAAAGAAAAGGGTACCTGTTCACTGTGATCACGAAGACAAGGAGGACCACCTTCTAGAGGCCTCAAGATCAGTTCCACTAACTCAAGCGCATGAGAAGCCCAAGGAGGTGATTCTCCAGCATGTTGTGATTGGTCAGATTCAATGCAATCCTGATCAACTCGGTGACTCTCTCTCAAAACTTCGTTCTTCACCAGATCTAAGAGAATTGCAGTCTAAAAGAAAAACAATCCATGATTTCAAGGATGAAGTTAAAAAATGAATTTCAAATCGTCAAGCAGCATGTCAGGCATCAACAAGGTGGTGCTCTCAAATATTCCAACGAGTAGTGAATATGGAAAGTCTTCTTACCAGGGAGGGGAACATACTATTCGTAATGAGAGCCTGTAAGATATCAAATCTCTGAGCAGATGGCACCACTGAAATAACCTAATAAAATTCATGGTTACAAACACCTAAATATATTTTAAAAATGACAGTATACCACGGACTCTAGAGGGTTTTGCAAATTTTGGATATAACTATTTTTCCATATTAAAATTTTCACTAGGATAAATAACAATAAATTAACTTCTCATGTTATAGCAAAATGAATATATGATCTATGGACAACGAAAAATTAAAACAAAATCTCAGCAAACTAATAGTCATCTCCTTGCATACATAAAGTGAATTTAAGATACATACCCTTTTTAGAGCAACAAAAGCTTTCTTTCGCATCAATGCATCTGGGGCAGCTATCATGACTCTTTCAATGGCCTTTGGATATTCTTAGAATGTTAGTACAATAGATTTGAATAAATTTCACACACATGTAAGAAAGTGCAAGCATTACCTTGAGTGTGGCAAAACATTGAGTTGAATATGGGAAATCTACATGACTGTTTGTTTCCTCGCTACACTTATCATCAACTAGAGTCAACAATAAGTCCATACAATGAGACTTGATTACCCATGGGTAATTAACTGAAGGCAAGACATATCTGAACATGTTAATAGCTTCCCATTTCCTACTATAATCGTCCTGAACTTGCTTCAGTGCTGATTCTAACTCCGCTCCAGCATATTTTGAAATGTCATCATGTATAGAGGTCCACACAACTGTAAGATAGCTTAGGAATGTGACCAAGCAGATATAAACAATAGTGAAAATGGTGTAGTAGGGAAGATTATCAAACCTACAAGACTTGCACCATCCATAGCAAAAGAAAAGCAGTCCAAAAAATCATCATCCTCTTCTACATCATGTTGCAAAAAAATGTATCAGTTAGCAATAAAGCAATCATAATATACAATTCCAAGGAACCAGAAAAATTGGGAATAATTTGGATCAGTAAACCACCTTCAGAAAGCTTATTGGTAGCTGAGGTCACATCATTACCAGTTAAAAGACCCAAATAGGTGAACCCACAAAATTTAAGAAATTTGGAATACTGAAGAACAACTGAACCACAAGTACACGGAATATTCTGATGTGTGATTTCTGATACAACAGCCTGCAAAGAGTTCTTTATATCAAAGTGGATGTAACTACATGGATATTCTAGAAATAACACCAATTTTGTACTCACTATGTTCTGAAGGGCGTATAGACCAAGTATAGAACATAGCTCTTCTTTCCTGTGTCTGACCTTTTAGTGAACAAAAAAAAAACTCGGAATCAATTAGAACAAATAAGTCATAGTCAACAGATTTGTAGTTAAATCAACAAACCATTGTTTTGCACATTTCTTGAATGGCATTGCCAATCCCAAGGGCTGCATTGAACAGATCAACAGCAGGCATGACATGCTCCACATCAGGTTCTGATAAAGCAGCATGCATGACTCGAAGGACAGCAGGAAGTACGACCTTTACTTGCTCGATATGCCTCCTTTGAATCAAAGTAAGCACTAGTGGAAAGAACAATTAGCTGTCTGGACTAATTTTTAGTCGACAATTTATTCCGACATCATTAGACTGAAGTTTCAAGGAAATAAACTGGCGCCCAAGAGAAAATAATAATATGGAAACGTCTGTGGAAGTGTTAATATAAGTAGTGTACATACCTCTCGCAAGCCCATCGAGTAGAATAACAAAGTATCCTGATTCATTTAATGCAACGGGTGTATCTAGTGCCTGCATCAACCCAAAGAGAATATTAGGAACCAAAACAGTGACCAGATGACAATAATGAACTGAGAGAGAGAGAGAGAGAGATTAACAAATGAGTGAGAAGCTGCTTGTCCCCTCAACACGTTCACAAAGAAAATATGGGCATAATAGGATCAAGTTACAACAAAAACATAAACTAAAGCTTCATTTCAAACATTAACATAATTCAAATGTAAAAGCGTCACAATTAAAGACTAGAAATCCTAAATAGAGCAAATAAAACTCTTTTTTACTCATAGGTAAAAAGGAGCTTCAAATTTCCACGAAATTCCTATCAATGGCGCAAGACGCCACTGCGAGTGCTAATTTTAATGTGGAACTGACCTCGCAGAGGATGGAGAGCATGTCTCTTGGGTTGCAATTTGACACAAAAAACTCAATGATAGTCTTGGCGATGTCGCAGCAGTTCCCCATCCGAGCACCCAGCTTCGCCACAGGTTTTGGAAGCTCTAGAGACAGCTCGTCAATGGCCATCTATCACGAAAAATAGCAACGGAATCAGGAGACCGCCACTCGGAACACGGAACGCCATTCAGAGGCCGAAGATAACAACAGCCGAAGGTACCGCCATCACACTTTCTATGACCTGATTCGAGGACGGGCACGAGAGGAAGGCGTGAACCTCACGGAGCATCTGCTCAGAGACAACGGCATCCGCGTCTGCATCGGAAGGGCTGAGAACTTCTACAACGGCGGCAGCGGCAGCGGCTGCGTCAGAGCAGGCAGTATCGCCGGAGTCGAACGCCTGGAGCAGGGTAGGGATTTACGGTTTAGGAGGAGGACAAAGTTCGAGATGGTTAGCTAGGCGGATAGATTACCTCCGAGAGGGTGGCGAGTGCTTCCAGTAGGCGCATAGTAGTTGGAGTGGAGGAGTGTGAATCAGCGGCGACGTTACCGGCGGCGGCGAAAGGGTCGCCGCTGGCCATGGAGCTGCAGTGATGGTACTCTTTAGGGCTGGGCCTTGGGTCGTCCAGTTACCGATGAAGGTTGGGCTCGACAAGCCTCAGAAGAAGACCAACTCCCTGTTGTAGTGTTGCCAACTCGGCTGGTGATGTTTAAGAGCATCCAGCGCCGCAGCGGCGGCCCGTTATCTCTACTAGTCGCTCCGTCCAAAAAAAAAATAAGTGACTTAGGTTTGTCTAAAATTATATTTATCTAAATATGTTTTAGTATATAGATATATGCAAATCTACATAAACTCAAGTCACTTATTTTAGGACGGAGGGAGTATCTAAAAAGAAAGAGGAAGTTTCATTTTCTGCCAAACCCTACACTACGTCTGGTCCTTCGTCCGCCTTTCATGCGTCATGCGCCGACATGTAGGCCTATTTTTTCTTCTCACAGCTGATCCAATCTTGTAGCATTGTCCACTTGGATGGCCTCCTCGCTGTCCCGTTCCAAACCACAGGTGCTCTTGCCGGCCGCCTGCTCTCCTCTGCTGAGAAACACTACACCACCTCGCTGCCGGTAGCGGCCTCCTACACCCACCCCCCCTCCTGGTCTCATGCGTCGGCGGTCACATCACATGGGGGCTCTGCCCGACGCAGCCTACCAACTCTGTGCCGGCTCCCCAACTCCATCCGCCTCCACCACGCCCCGCCAGCGAGTTACCATATCTTTTTATGTTAAGGGAAATTATGACTTTTATGATATGGAACAAATTGAAGAATTTATTGCTTGTAAGGGTGCATTCGAACTTGCTTATTTGCTTGAAAATACTGATGATGTACTTTATAAATATGAGGTTTATGATATACTTAAATTTTGCTTTGATAATTACATGGAAGAAAATGGCTATATTCTTAAATATCTTAATAGATGCTCTCCACCAACGGAGGAGACTAATGCCTTGCAGGAGCCTGTGGAAGAAGAAATTGATGAAACTGGAAGCTCATTGGATGAAAAAGAGGAGGAGAGTGATGATCAAAAGGAGGAAGAATGGAGCAGCTACCCATGTCTACCTCCCAATAAGAGTAACTCTTTAACTAATACCTTATTTGATCGTCCTCCATGCTTATCAAAGGAGGATGAGCGTGATATTTATATTATTGAGTTTGTTCATGATGCTACTAAAAATCATTAGGAGAGAGGAAAATATGGTTGTTGGAATTCTCATGTTACTAAAACACCTCTCTTTATATTGAAAGTTTCAAAGTTGCTCTTGTTTTATCTACCCATTCTTGTTACTATGTGCTTCTTTGATTTATTTTCTTACAAGATTCATATGCATAGGAAGTGGGTTAGACTTAAATGTGTATCATATTTTCTCCTTGATGCTCTCTTTTGCTTCAATTCATATTTCTTATGTGAGCATCTTCTCAAATTACTGAGCCTAGCTCAAAGGCGTTAAAGAAAAGCACTATTTAGAGATAACCCAAATTATTTTTACTTTCAGTAAGTTTTTCTTTTATTGAGTCTTGGAAGTTATTGCCTCGGTAATAACCTCTCCTTATCCTTTTTGTGTGGTTTTTGTGCCAAGAATAACCTCTAATGAGAGAGAAGTAAGACTTGGGAAAGTTGTTGTCCCGTAACAGATTTTTGTGCTTCACCATAAAAAACCATGAAAAATCCCTGTACGTCGTATTGAGCTGTAATTGTTTGTGCTTATGCCCCAGGTTATTATCTAACTTTCATTCGTTTAGCACTTTTCGATTTGAGCAACAGAAGGTCTTCAAAAAAATCGGTTTTTACCTGCTGGTCTGTTTTGACGAATTTCTGCCATTATTTGCATTTGCCTTTTAATCTCTTTCTCTTTGAGTTCTCTTTGAACACTTGAGCTTTTAGAAAAAATTGATACAGTAGCTTGTGTTTTAATGGAAGTTTTACTTGTGTTGAAACTAAACCCAAAGACTTATTATCTTGAATACACTAATGTTGCTAATGGAGATTGTGTGAAGTTTTGTATGAAGGAAATTTTAAAGTGTAGGGAAGAATAATGTGATAAGATGAAGTATGGACAAAATCTCAAGCTTGGGGATGCCACCCGTGTCACCCCAAGAAATATTCAAGAAGTACAAGTGTCAAAGCTTGGGGATGCCCAAGGCATCCCCTTCTTCATCAATAAAAATCTCAGGTTTCCTTTCAAACACTTCATTTTTATTGTTTCATGCACAATTGTGTTGTTCTTGGAGCGTCTTCGTTTTTGTTTTTAGTTTTATTTAGTTTGGTTTGCTTAAATAAATTGGTTGGACTCCCGCATGTAACACCCTCGAATTGACCCTATGCAAGTTTTAGAGATTCCCGCTAAACCCGCATAGAAACAATTCAAAGATGCCCATCAGGCACTTGCGTGCGGGTGGAAAACGAAGTAATAACATTACACAATAGTCCACGATGGAACCCACAGAACTTATATATACAACAACGACTCCATGAGTCAAGAATACAGATATACAGTACAAAGATCCAAATCACCTTGAAAACGATACAACATCCGAGTACGGATAAGATGCAAATTGAGCTAAGAGCCCTAAAGAATAAGCAATGGCGTCCATAACCCTGCCCATGCCAAGCCAAGGTTAACCCTGCTAACGACATCGATCTCATACCTGCTAAAACAAAAGGGGTGTCGACAAAGGGCAAAGGAAAAAGGGAGCGGTCAATACTGAGGCCGGTACACGTCGAGGCTAGAATTCGGTGGCTCTCGCCTACATAGGTATGGTGGACTAAAGCGGCAACGAAGCAGCACTAAACAACCTATAGAGACTCGATACAACTGCCGGCTATCAGAGAGATAAGAAAGACCTGTGCGGGATCAACCTGATACTAACACCAATCATACCCATCTTGGTCTTTCCCCCTCGAGACCAAACGAGGAAGTCAAACCAAGGAACTCACATAGTTGGCGGTTTTATTCATTCCATTATAGTTACAACATTTACTAGTCAGATATAGATAGCATGAGTCATCCTGATAACATAAGTAGTGGGCAGTTTTAGTTAACCGTTCTGTTGTAGTTGCAATACTAACTAGGCAGGTATAATATGACATGATGCACCCCAATACCACCAGTTGTTGGCACTTTTATTTACTCATTTTGTTGTAGTGAACTGATTACTAGACATGTCAAAGTCAAATTTATAACACTACTTTAGTTATAGTTGTCTATGATTGAGATATTGTGCTCCAAGTCGTCCATAACCGCGAACACAACTTTCAGAAAGTTTTACCCTGCAGGGGTGCACAAATAGCAACACTCACACGATCAACCTCGAGAAGAACCAAATAAAAAGCAACGAGGCCTCACGACAATGCATTCACGGGATTCATAAATTATTTCAGGGGGCCACCCTATTAAGCTACCCGCAATGAAGTTGGCCGGCTCTGTTGAGGGTGAACCTCTAGGGTGGCCCGATCTTTCACGATTCCCTTTCAAATCGAGGATGGAGTGAGAGGAGAGGAGGGGAGGATGAACTCGACGAATGCACGCACGAAGAACGCGAAGAACACACACACACAAAACCACGATACACACCAATAGCTCACGCCGGCAGTGACCGGTCCGGCGCAATCCCTAGGATCGGCGTAGGGCGGAGGACTCTCTCTCGAATCGGCATGGCGAGATGGGAGACTCGGTGAGATCTCGACGTCTAGGCAAAGGGACATCGATGCCTAGGCCTTGTACAACACGGAGGCACGATGCAAACTCCAACGAGATTTGGGGATATTGGTGCTCCTTAGTCAAGGAGCATGAGGCAAGAATTAGATAGATCCACAAAGGGGTTTCCACTAATTCCAATATCATGCCTAGGGTTTACAATGGAGGTGGGGTACTATATATAGGCCAGTCACTTAAACAAGGGTACTTTAGGAATAAAAGACAAGTTCTGGACGGACTAAGGGGTACATGGGCCGCAGGCCCAAAGGCCTCTCCATGCCTGGCGACGGTTGGACCGGAGACTCCGGTGTGCAGGCCGGAGACTCCGGTCTAGGCCGGAGAATCCGGTGTAGCCTCCGAACCAGCCTCTGGAGGGGCCTTCAGATTGTCCCAGGGCCCAGCAGGGGGTCGACCGAGGAGGCTGGAGTCTCCGGTCTTCGTAGGAGACTTTGGCAGCCGAGACTCCGGTGTCAGACCGAGACTCGGTGAGCAGCCCAATGACTGCTTCATGCTCTGCTCCTTGTTCTCCATCCTTGGGTGCTTGGTGACGTGTCGAAGCTTCGTACCTGATGATGCATAGGGTAGTTGCATGAAGTAGCATGCCATCCAAGGAGGTATCAAATTGGCACGAGGAGAGGAGCGAGTTCACCTTAGCTTGTAGGAGTTTGGCTCTGGCACGAGTCATTGGTCCACTTGGGGGACTTGTTGGTGTAGATGTAGGAGCGTCCGTAGGATGGGCTGCATCAGCTCCCCCCCCCTTGGGAAAGAGTCGTCCTCGACTCTTCATGGTTATCATCTTGAACATCTCCATGGTAGGGTGAAAGATCCTTGACATTGAACGTATTGCTTGCAAGGTACTTGGAGGTTGGTATGTCGATGATGTAGGCGTTGTTGTTGATTCTCTTGAGGACCTTGAAGCGGCCATCTCCTCTTGGCTTGAGCTTGGAGTCACGTTCCTTGGGGAAACGGTCTTTGCTTAGGTGTATCCACACAAGGTCACCTTCTTCTAAGATCATCTCCTTCTTATCCTTGTTTAATCTTGAAGCTTGGCGAAGGACTTGTTGTTCGATAGTATCTCTTGTTTCTTCATGAAGCTTCTTCATATCTTGTGCGCGTTTCTCGACGTCCATGTTCGTGAGCTCATGTAGAGGTAGTGGTAGGATGTCAAGTGCGTTGAGGGGCTCGAAACCATAGACGATCATGAATGGACTCATCTTGGTTGTTGAGTGCTTGGCTCGATTGTAGGCGAACTCGGTGTGTGGAATGCATTCCTCCCAATCCTTCAGGTTTTTCTTGATCAACACACAAAGGAGAGTTCCGATGCTTTGGTTGACAACTTCGGTTTGGCCATCAATTTGAGGATGCGATGCGGATGAAAAGAGTAGCTTGATGCCGATCTTGGCCATGAGGGTCTTCCATAAGTAGCTCATGAATTTGACGTCGTGGTCGGAGACGATTGTCCTTGGCACACCATGTAGATGGACGATTTCCCTGAAAAACAGATTTGCAACATGTGAAGCATCGCCGGTCTTGTGGCACGGTATGAAGTGTGCCATTTTGGAAAAGTGATCCACAACAACAAATATAGAATCATGACCATGCTTAGATCTAGGCAATCCTAACACGAAATCCATGCTAATGTCGGACCAAGGTGTATGAGGAATAGGCGATGGCATATAAAGACCATAAGGATTAGCTTGCGACTTAGCTTGAACACATGTCGTGCATCGTTGAACGTAGCGCTCCACGTCGCGCTTCATCTTGGGCTAAAAGTAGTGAGTGGAGAGCATGTCCAATATCTTGTTACGGCCAAAGTGACCCATGAGGCCTCCACCATGAGATTCTTGGAGAAGCAAAAGTTGAAGCGACGACTTCGGAATGCATAGCTTGTTTTGTTTAAATAGAAAGCCCTCATGCAAATAGAAATATTCAACTCTTTGTCATTGTAGCACTTTGCGAAAATTGGTTCAAAGAACGGATCAGAAGCATACAAAGATTTTATTTCCTCAAGACCCAACACGTTGATTTCAAGTCTCGTAAGAAGGCTTGTATGTTTGCAAGACAATGCGTCCGCAACTACATTATATTTGCCCTTCTTATACTTGACAATGTACGGAAAAGACTCCATGAACTCAACCCACTGAGCGTGTCTCTTACTCAAGTTGGCTTGGCCTTTGAGGTATTTCAACGACTCGTGGTCGTGGTGTATGATAAATTCCTTGGGCCAAAGGTAGTGTTGCCAAACTTGAAGGACACGAACTAAGGCAAAAAAAGCTCTTTGTCATAAATTGGATAATTAAGGCGAGCACCATCGAGTTTCTCGCTATGGTAGGCTATAGGACGTCCGTTTTGCATAAGGACTCCTCCAATGCCAATACCACTAGCATCACACTCTATCTCAAAAGTTTTTGTGAAATTCGGTAACGCAAGGAGAGGTGCTTCGGTGAGCCTCTTTTTAAGTTCATCAAAAGCTTTTTGTTGTGCTTTGCCCCACACGAAGGTGACATTCTTTTTGGTCAATTCATTAAGGGGACAAGCAATGGTTGAAAAGTCTTTCACAAAGCGACGATAGAAACCGGCCAACCCATGAAAACTTCGGAGTTCACTCACATTTGTTGGGATGGGCCAATCTCGTATGTCCTTTACCTTGGAAACATCAACTTCAATTCCCTTCGAAGAAACAACAAATCCAAGAAAAATCAACTTGTCTTTAGCAAAGGTGCACTTGGGAAGATTAGCATAAAGCTTTTCATGTCGAAGGATTTGCAAAACTTCCTTGACATGTGTTATATGGTCCTCAAGTGATTTGCTATAAACAAGAATATCATCGAAATAGACAACAACACTTTTTCCAATGAGAGAACACAAAATATGATTCATGAGGCGCATGAAGGTGGATGGGGCATTAGATAAACCAAAGGGCATAACCAACCATTCATAGAGACCAAGTTTGGTCTTGAAGGCGGTTTTCCACTCATCACTTTCAGCCATGCGTATTTGATGGTAACCACTACGAAGATCAATTTTCGAAAAAATAGTGGCTCCACACAACTCATCAAGCATGTCATCGAGACGTGGTATGGGATGTCGATAACGCATGGTGATAGCATTGATTGGATGGCAGTCCATGCATAACCGTAACGTATCATCTGTCTTTGGAACAAGAATCACGGGTACGACACTTGGACTAGTGCTAACTTGGATCAAACCTTTGGAGACGAGTTGGTTGATTTGATGTTCGATCTCCTTCGTCTCCTCCGGGTTCGTGCGGTAGGCGGCGCGATTGGGAAGTGGTGCACCTGGGATGAGGTCAATGTGATGTTCAATGCTGCGAAGAGGAGGTAGTCCATGTGGGATCTCTTCGGGGAACACATCCTTGAATTCCTGCAAAACACTCATGAAAGATGGAGGAACATTGGTTAATGCGTTAGTTCCTTGCGCTAGTCCCTTGCAAAGGAGGACATAGTGCAAGATGGATGGGTTGTTCCGAACATCTCTCATCTCACTTTTGGTGGCAAGGAGAACACTCTTAGTTTTTCCACTCGAATTTGGCTTGTGGCTCTCACTCACTATGAGGTGGTTCTCTCTCTCACCGCTCTTCTCACAAGTAGGTGTTGTGCTTTGCACCCTCGCTAAAGCCTTTGCATTGTGTGCAATTATTTGGCTAGGAGTCATCGGTTGCAAAACACATGTTTTGTTGAGCCATTTGAAGGTGTGTACATTGGTGCGACCATCATGTTGAGCAGCCTTGTCAAATTGCCATGGTCGACCAAGAAGCATGTGGCAAACTGTCATAGGAACCACATCCCACTCCACCGTATCTTTGTAAGGACCAATGGCGAAGGAGACCGATACGGTATGCTTGATCTTCACGGACCCTTGGTCACTTAGCCATTGCACGTGGTAGGGGTGCTTGTGTGGAAGGAGGGTGAGGTTGAGCTTCTCACACAACTCGGTGCTAGCAAGGTTGTGGCAACTCCCTCCGTCAATGATCACCTTGATAGATTTGCCATTGATGCCGGCTCGTGTTTGGAAGATATTGGAGTGTTGGTCTTCATGCTCTTGTGCTTGAGTGGTCAAGATCCTTGTGACGACAAGCGATGGACTTGTGTCATGTTCACACATGAGAAGTTCTTGGTCATCTTCCACTTGTTGCCTTGCCATTGCTTCCTTGACACGGGCATCAAACTCATCTTCACTCAAGTACTTGATGCACTCGACGATCGACGTAGAGCTCGTTGGGAACCCCAAGAGGAAGGTATGATGAGCACAACAGCAAGTTTTCCCTCAGTTATGAGACCAAGGTTTAATCGAACCAGTAGGAGCAAGGAAACACCCCAAAGGTGTTACTAGATGAGCTTTGGCGAGTATGCACTACCGGTGCTAGTAGCAACGTGGAGACCTGCACAACACAACCACATAACTTTGTCCCCAACTTGCGATGAGGTTGTCAATCTCACCGTGTTTTGCGGAAAACAAAGGATTAAACGTACCGAATGGAAAGAAGTAAAAGTTTGCAGAAAGTAAACACAAAGCAGTAAACAGTTGTAGATTGTATGTAAAGAAAAAGGATCAGGATCCATAGTTCACTAGAGGTGGCTCTCCTTAGATAGATAACATGCTGAGTGAACAAATTACAGCGGGGCAATTGACAAACACCGAGAAAGCAATACATGCATATACTAATCATCTTGACTCCTTTGAGACTTGATTGGGCATTACAACATAATACATAGACCGCCATCCAACTGCATCTATGACTAATAATCCACCTTCAGGTTATCATCGAACCCCTCCAAAGATTAAGTTGCAAGCAGCAGTTATTGCTTTATTTAATCGTGTAAAGTAAGCGAGACGATTGTTCTATGAACAAAGGATTGTTGTTTTCTCCCTAGTAGCAACAACACATCTAGTACCTTAGAGATTTCTATCACTTCCCCAGATTACCAGAGGCATGAACCCACTATCGAGCATAAATACTAACTCTTGGAGTTGCTAGCATCTACTTGGCCAAGATAGATACTAACGACGGAAAGCATGCCAGATCTCAAATAACAAAGACATGATAGAATCAATAATCAATCTGAAATAGCATCTCAATATCCATCGGATCCCCGTAAACACAACATGTATGAATTACAAATAGATGATCTTGATCATGAACGGAGCTCACAAGATCTAAACATGAAAGCACAAAGGAGGAGCAACCAGCCATCTAGCTACTACATGGATCTGTAGTCCAAGGATGAACTACTCACGCATCACACCGGAGGCTTGCATGGTGATGAAGAAGGCCTCGTGGTGAATTCCCTCTCCCGGCGGTGCGAAGAGCTTCAGATCCCTCCGGTCTAGGGATGGAGATGACGTGACGAGACTCTTTCATGGATTTTGATCGGGTACCTAGGGTTTACGTCCGAGGGCAACTTATAGGCGGAAGGAGAGGCCGAGGGGTCTTGGGTCGGGGACCACCCTGGCCTTGCCAAGCCTCGGCAGCGTGGCTGGTGTGGTGGCAGCCCTGGCCCCTCTCCGTCTTGTATTCTGGCACTTGATCCCTTAGGAAAATAGGCATTTTGGCTTTTCCTGTCCAATTCGAGAATATTCATTTTCGACTTTCTGGAACCAAAACAATAGAAAAGCAGGCGGTGGCATCGTGGCTCTTGTTAATAGGTTAGTCCAAGAAATCATAATAAAAGTACTCCAAAGTTGGAACAAAACACAAGAAAGTGGATAAAACCAAGCATGGAACATCAAAAATTATAGATACATTTGCAATGTATCAGTACTCTTCATCACCATTGTCATGGATGAACAAGACTTTCTTGTTTCCACATTCGGCCGACTTGTGTCCTTTACCTCCACACTTGTAGCATTCACCGTTGAAAGGTGTATCACTCTTTGCTTGCTTGCCAGTTGGGGCTGTTTTCCTTGAGGAAGTGTGGGCTTGAAGGAAGGCTTGGAGGTACTTGATGAGCTTCCATTGAAAGTTGTTGGTGTAGCGGTTGAAGCTTGCTTGTAGGTGAAGTACGTCTTGGGCTTTTTGTACTTGATGTCCTCTTGCACTTGACGTTCAGCCTTTGTTCTATGTGCACAAGCTCAACCATGGTGTTGTATGTTTGGAACTCGACGATGCGCTTGATTGGATGATTCAAGCCAATAAGGAAACGTGCCATTGTTTGCTCCATGCGCTCGTCAATGTTGGCGCGAATCAAGTTGAGTTCCATTTCCTTGAAGTACTCTTCCACGGTCTTTGTCCCTTGACGAAGCGCTTGAAGGTTGTTGAAGAGGTCACATGTGTAGTGCGCGGGGACGAACCAGGATCTCATGTGAGCCTTCATGTCATGCCAAGTTGTGATTGGCGGCTCTTGTCTTGCATCACGAGCAACTTGAACTTGTTCCCACCAAAGGTTGGCGTAATCATCAAATTCAAGCGAAGCCATGGCGACCATCTTCTCGTTTCTATAGTTGTGCATGCGGAAGATCTTGTCAACTTTGAGTGCCCACGAGAGGTATTCTTGGGGTCATTGGATCTGGTGAACTCGGGCATTGTGAACTTGAGCTTGCCAAAAGTTTCTTCATCGTTGCGGTCATTGCGACGAGCTTGGTGACCTTGTTGACGATCTTGTAGTTGGGGAGGTGGAACTTGGTTCTCGCGTCCTTGTTGCAGAGCTTGCTCTTGATATTGTTGTTGAGGAGCTTGCTCTTGCTCTTGGTGCGGTTGTTGACGTGGTTGAGGCGCTTGGGCCTCATGGTGGCGAGGTTGTGGAGCCTCTTGACGCGGTTGATGATGAAGAGGAGGCTCGTTCCTTGGTTGGTGATGTTGGTTAGGCACATGGGCCTCAGGGCGAAGAACATGGTCATGAGCCTCTTGACGTGGTGGGCGTCGCTCAACTTGTATCACTTGACGCTCCAAGTTTTGTTGAGGTGGAGGAGGCACCTCGTGATGACCATGGTGTCGGTGTGGACGTTCATGATGTTGATGACGAGGAGGAGTATCTTGGAGAGCTTCACGTCGATGACGAGCTTGATTCTCCAAATTGGAGTCCTCACTTGTTGTGTCAAGTATGGGTCGCGGTCGATGGTGGTAGACTTGCGGTTGCACTTGCGGTTGCGCTTGTGGTTCCTCTTGTGGTTGCTCTTGTTGGATCACTAGTGCCCTTGCGTGATGACGGTGTGCTTCTTGCCTTGCTCGTGGCCTTGAAGAGAGGTCACCATCATAGCTTGACGTTGCGGCGTGACGTGGGGAAGGTACATAGTTCGAAGAGGTTCCATCTTCAACCACGGGGGCATCATTGTGTCTTGGAGCACTTGGGTGAAGATCTTATTGAGGAGGAGCATGACGACACGATGAGATTGAAGAGCTTGATGCGCGTGAACATGGCCTTGCCATTCCGTCGATGAGGCGTCGAAGATTGTCATTTGTTTTGGCGACGAAGCATTGGAGTGCTTCATTTTGGTGGCCGAAGTTGTGATGCATTGCATGCATTTGTCGTTCGAGGCCGTCGAAGCGGTTGTCGATGTTCTTGAACTCAGCTTGCGTCTCGCCAAATTGTTCAACTTGTCTTGTCTTAAGGGCTTGGCAACGTTCACGGAACTCTTGTTGAACGATGAAGTGACTTGCGCGCGTCATGTACGGTCCTTGATCTTCTTCTTGGGGAGGTGGTTGGCTCGGCTCACCGTGCCTATCCATCATGCAAGACACACAAGTATTGTATATGGAAGTGGAATATGGTGGTGTTAGCCTTGTACCTCACCTTGGGGATTGCACCAAACTAGAAACCACAAGTGAGAGCTATAAGCATGCAAAGTGGAAATGCAAAGAAAACTCACACTAAAGAAAGAACTAACTCTCAAAAGCTTGCTGGTGGTAGGTTAGGATTGTGGAAAGCCAAAGAACCAACCAAAAGAAAAGGGATAGTCAAAAGTGGGTAAAATCCAACAAAACTCAAGTCAAAGGCGAAGGTCAACAACTCAAAAGGGTGACGGGAACCTACGACTATATACACACACGTGGAGAAAGTTGGGATTGCCATGACTATGAAAATGAGCAAACAAAATGTCCTAACAAAGACTAAGCTCGTTGTCGTGCCAATGCAAGGAGAGATCGGGCTCGTTTGCAAAGAGGAAAAATGAGCAACGGATTTGTGCACTTGTCTTGGGTGCTCTTCTTTCTCTCTTGCTTACAAGCTTTGAGACTCTCTTTGGCAATGGGAGACTATTTTTCTTTTGCTTTTTCTTTGTATCTTTTCTTTCTTTTGCCTTTTTTTTGCTCTCCCTTGGTGCTACCTAGTCACACTTGATATTGCTTTTGCACTCTCACTATCCAAGGACAAATGCACAATGCTCAAGCAAACACAAGATGAGCCACTCTCATAGGATAGGCACACACAAAGGAAGATAGGGGTTAACAAGGTGACGCAAGTTATACCTTCGTTGATGATGAACTTGGCATCGGTGGTACGGGATGATGTTCATGGGCCGTGGTGTCGATGAGCGCGGGGGTTGTCGATGCGGAAGCTTGTTGTTAATTGGCGACACGCACACGGACACAAACAAACAAGAAGAAATTAGCCAATGTGAGATTAGAGGCAAAACTGTCAAAATCAGGCGTTAGGCCGGAGACTCCGGGGTTTCAGGCCGGAGACTCCGGTGTAGGCCGGAGACTTCAGTGTGCAGGCCGGAGACTCTGGTCTGGAGTCAGATTGAGAACTGCTCGTGTTCTTGAGCGGAAATCCATGCCTTGGTCCTCAAATCCGCGAAAAATTGGCCAAATTGGGCTGGGAAAACGCAGGATAAAGCTGGACCAACACCTAAGACAAGGTTTGGTCGGATCAAAACCACAAATCAAGAGATCGATCCAAAGGCAAATATGGGCTGTTTTGGGGGGATTTTTGAATTTTTGGTGGATAGAAGAAAAATTTGTGGGGGAAATCGCGAGCAACGCAGCTCTTGATACCAATATGTTGAGGGTGAACCTCTAGGGTGGCCCGATCTTTCACGATTCCCTGTCAAATCGAGGATGGAGTGCGGGGAGAGGAGGGGAGGATGAACTCGACGAATGCACGCACGAAGAACGCGAAGAACACACACACAAAACCACGATACACACCAATAGCTCACGCCGGCAGTGACCGGTCCGGCGCAATCCCTAAGATCGGCGTATGGCGGAGGACTCTCTCTCGAATCGGCACAGCGAGATGGGAGACTCGGTGAGATCTCGACGTCTAGGCAAAGGGACACCGATGCCTAGGCCTTGTACAACACGGAGGCACGATGCAAACTCCAACAAGATTTGGGGATATTGATGCTCCTTAGTCAAGGAGCATGAGGCAAGAATTAGATAGATCCACAAAGGGGTTTCCACTAATTCCAATATCATGCCTAGGGTTTACAATGGAGGTGGGATACTATATATAGGCCAGTCACTTAAACAAGGGTACTTTAGGAATAAAAGACAAGTTCTAGACGGACTAAGGGGTACATGGCCGCAGGCCCAAAGGCCTCTCCATGCCTGGCGACGGTCGGACCGGAGACTCCGGTGTGCAGGCCGGAGACTCCGGTCTATGCCGGAGAATCCGGTGTAGCCTCCGGACCAGCCTCCGGAGGGGCCTTCAGATTGTCCCAGGTCAGTGCGGGGGTCGGACTGAGGAAGGCCGAGTCTCGGGATCTTCGTGTCAAGACTTTGGCAAGCTAGAGACTCCGGTGTGCGCAGACCGGAGACTCCGGTCTGAGCAGCTCCAGCGGCTCCTGCTTCATGCTGTGCTCCTTGTTCTCCATCCTTGGGTGCTTGGTGACATGTCAAAGCTTCGTACCTGATGTTGCATAGGGTAGTTGCATGAAGTATCATGCCATCCAAGGAGGTATCAAATTGGCGCGAGGAGAGGAGCGAGTTCACCTTAGCTTGTAGGACTTTGGCTCTGGCACGAGTCATGGGTCCACTTGGGGGACTTGTTGGTGTAGATGTAGGAGCGTCCGTAGGACGGGCCGCATTAGGCTCCAAGACGGACCCAAGGTTTGTGTAGACGGCTGTAAACGACTGGGAACCCGAAAGTCATGATCATCTCCACCATTAAGCATCTCCATCATTAAACATGTGCCAACCTTTCCACAACGATGGAACAACAACGACACGAAGCAGCACCTGAGCAAGCAACTACGACTCACAAGGCCGACTATCTGTCATACATCAGGCAATAGGATGTGTCCAAGGCAATATAGAGGCTGCAAGGAATATAACTGGTGCTCGAAAACTAAAGCATCACAACACGGATAGCAATAGCTCAACTGAGGAGGAAGTAAATACTATAAATGCAAAATAGGTAGAAAGGGGGAGAATGCTCGCTTGGAAAACACTGCCGAAGGTTCATTATCCGAAGAACTTGTCGATACTCGCATCCACTCAATGGCATAATCTGTGAAGAACCAAAGCACTAAAAGAAACATCGGATGCACTATTTAATACTACGACAGATGACCGAGCATGATGCATGACATGGCAAAGATGCAATGCAATTAGGCAATATTAAGCAGAACTGGGGTCCCGACAATTAATTAATAGGTTCATGTTGTTTAGATACCCCACAATTTAAATGTTGTCTTAACAAGGCAAAACATGGCATCGGTTCGCTACACAAATTTAAATAGAGGCGTTAATAGACAGGAATAACCCGCATATGCGCTCCATATTTAATTATGAGGTGAATCACCATAATGCCGCCAAACCACACAAAGATGTATGTAATCATGAACAATTTAAATGCAACAAGATGGATATCATATTATAAAAAATAGGGTCTTGGAAAAAGGGTCACACATTAGGGTCCGAAGATCTTGGGGTTCGCCGAGGGAAGGCGTTCGATCTTGGCAGGATCGGTCTTCGGACTCCGGGAAGGAGCACTCGATGTTCCGTGAAGAAGAGCCTCAGATCATCGGCTCCCGTAGAAGTTCTTGTCATTCCATGTCGGAGGCCTAGGGTTCCGGCTTCGATGGTCGTTGAAGGACTTGGTTTGGCATCGGTGGTTCATTAGATTCTTCCAAATCGGTGTTGATAATCACCGAATAGTCAAAGCCCAACGGTACTACACCATCCGCACACCCCTGTACACCATCATCATACATGCCATCTTCTGTAAACCTCACAGCACCCACATCAAAACACCACCGCGACCCTTGCAAATCGCTAGGAGCATGGGCACGTTTGAGCGGATGTAGACCACCGGGACAGGAACACGTCGATGAGGCTGAGCCCGAGCCAGGGCGAGGTCGAACTCGGGAGGCGCGACCACCACTGCGGTGCGGCTCTGCTACTGCTTAGACTTCGGGGTCCCGGTCGAGACGGCCAGGCAGGCCCGTGGTCGGCGAGGTTGATGGGCTTTCAGCCACGGAAGAAGCTAGGCGACATCGAGGAAGCGGACAGGGGTGGAGGCAAACAGGGTCGCTGGCCGGCACATAGAGGAGCGACGCCGGGGTCGAGGAAGGAGGCCAGAGGCGAGACGCGGGAGGACGGGCTCGGGAGCGAGGAGGCCGTCTGTGGCGGCGCGGGACGAGGTGGACCCGGGGCCGCGAGACCGGGGCTCTACTCGGGGGCAGCGGAGCTCGGGCTCCGGCGAGAGGGGCACGGGGAGGACGCGGGGCATAGGCGGCAGGGTCACGGGGGGAAGGTGGATCCCGCAGCGGCAGAGTTTGTAGGGAGGCGGCGCAGCGAGGGAGGCGGCAGCACCGGTTGTTGGGCGAGGTTAGCGACGCGGTAGGTGGGGCGATGGGGAGACGAGAGAGGGGATTGCGGGGAAGACCGCGTCGGGGTGGGTGGTCGCGTACGACGCACATGGTGGGGCCAGCTCATATGAATGGGTGGCGTTCGGCTCGCATGCGCGGACACGTCGGTAAGAGATACGTGCGGTGGTGGGGATCGAGGCCAGCGCGGGGTCCTACGAGGCGGGGCGAGGGAATCCTGGACGAGGTAGGTGGGGTGGACTGACTCGTATGGGAGGGTGTTTGGCTGGGGGGTGGCTAAGATGCGGGAACGGTTTGTGGGGGTGGGCACTTGCGTGTCGCATGTCTTGATGCTTGTGTGTGGGCTGCTTTGTGGTGTCTGGGTGGTGCAGGGGTGGTGCAGGTAGAGCTAGGGTTTGGGGTAGGACTAGGGTAGGGTTTAACTAGTCTAGGATCTGGTTTAGATGGGCCGGGTAGTAGGTAGTCTGGTCCAGTTGGGCCTCTAGCCGGACCGGTTAGACTGCCTCCCCGGTCAAAACTTTTATTTTATTTTTATAAAACAAAACGTTTCAAAAGTAGTTTTAGTCAAATACAAGACGACCTAGGGTTTTGATTTGAAACAAGGAAGGGAATATCTAGAAAATAAAAATAACCTTTTGGAAAATAGTTTTAGGCAAACATATGCATGATGACATGATGATGCTCAAATGCAATGTGGCATGATGACATGAGCATGTGGTCATGATGATGCACCAAACAAAAACACAGCGATTTTCTAGTAGTGGTTTTACCGGGGTGCTACAATTCGACACCACTAACAATGGATCTCGCCCTCGAGATCCGCCTCATGGTACGGGGAAGGAGGTCGACGATCTGAATCTTCTTGCTTCGTGTAGATCCTCATGACACCACTAACAAAGATTCTTTCTCCATCTTGAAATCGGCGACACCACCAACGAGGGGTCTGGCTCACGTTCGTCGAGAGCGCACTCCAGAGAAACAAAGGAGAAGGTAAAGGTCTCAAAAGATAAGGCCACCTCTAACTTCTGCGAGAGGAGAGAATAAGTGCAATCTAATCTACTTCAATGTACGAGAGTGAATAGAATGAGTAGTCGGCATGGGGGACAATCCATCACGCACCCAAACTATTACTATGCACATGTAGTAGAAAAGCATGACACCCATTCTCAGAATTTAGACTAAAGATCTTCACAAGTGATGTTCAAAAACAAAGGATTGATACAGATCTTCATCGGATCTAGCATAGATGATGTCGTCGCGTTGAAAAACACCAAAAGATACAAGAATGATTTCAGTGGATTTTGATCCACCGAAAGGTACAACAGATGAAGGGTGCTTAGATAGCACAAAGACCGGATGAGGAAACACCATTGCAAAAGGAATCGAAGCCCTAAAGGTACGACGGAAACCCAACCACGAGAATTCCTATACTCAAAGAAAAGATGAGAGAGCAGATTTAAAACACGCAAAGGTAAGAGGAGAAGAGCATAGAGGTAAGGAGTAAAAGCAGACCTAATCAGATCTATCCAACCGATTTTGCAAAATAGCTTTGACACTACATCGGCCGTTAGTTGGGTTATCCTACAGGCTAGACCAGTGGGGTATCGCAACTGCTGAGCAATGATACCACTTTGTAACACCCTCGAATCGGCCCTATGCAAGTTTTAGCGATTCCCGCCAAACCTGCATAGAAACAATTCAAAGATGCCCACCAGGCACTTGCGTGCGGGTGGAAAACAAAGTAATAACATTACACAATAGTCCATGATGGAACCCACAGAACTTATATATACAACAACGACTCCATGAGTCAAGAATACAGATATACAGTACAAAGATCCAAATCTACTTGAAAACGATACAACATCCGAGTACGCATAAGATGCAAATTGTGATAAGAGCCCTGAAAAATAACCAATGGCGTCCATAACCCTGCCCAGGCCAAGCTAAGGGTAACCCTGCTAACGACATCGATCTCATACCTGCTAAAACAAAAGGGGTGCTGACAAAGGGCAAAGGAAAAAGGGAGCGTCGATCTTGAGGCCCGATTGCAGCGAGGCTAGAATTCGGCGGCTCTCGCCTACATAGGTATGGTGGACTAAAGCGGCAGCGAAGCAACACTAAACAACCTATAGAGACTCGATACAACTGTCGGCTATCAGAGAGAGATAAGAAAGATCTGTGCGGGATCAACCTGATACTAACACTAATCATACCCATCCTGGTCTTTCCCCCTCGAGACCAAACGAGAAAGTCAAACCAAGGAACTCACACAGTTGGCAGTTTTATTCATTCCATTATAGTTACAACATTTACTAGTCAGATATAGATAGCATGAGTCATCCTGATAACATAAGTAGTGGGCAGTTTTAGTTAACACAACTGAGTATGTGTAACACCCTCAGAATCGGCCCTATGCAAGTTTTAGCGATTCCCGCCAAACCCGCATAGAAACGATTCAAAGGTGCCCACCAGGCACTTGCGTGCGGGTGGAAAAACGAAGTAATACCATTACACAATAGTCCACGATGGAACCCACGAGCAGATATACAACAACGACTCCATGAGTCAAGAATACGACATACAAAGACAAAGATCCAAATCACCTTGGAAAAGCGGTAGAGCGTCCGACTACGGACAAGATGCAAATGGGGCTAAGAGCCCGAAGAATAACCAATGGCGTCCATAACCTGCCCAAGCGGAAGGGTAACCACCGCTAACGACGTCGATCTCAAAACCTGCTTAAACAAAGGGTGCCAAGGGCAAAGGAAAAGAGAGAAGCGGTCGATCGAGGCCGAGACAGCGAGGCTAAATTGGCGGTCCTCGCCTACATAGGTATGGTGGGCTGAAGCGGCGGCACTAAACAACCTATAGAGACTCGGTATCACTGGCGACTATCGGAGAGGGATGAGAAAGACCTATCCGGATCCAACCTGAAACTAACACCAAACATACCCATCCTGGTATTTCCCCCTCGAGACCAAACGAGGAAGTCAACCGAGGAACTCACACAGTTGGCAGTTTTATTCATTCCGTTATAGTGGCGGCAATTACTAGTCAAGTATAGATAGCATGAGTCATCCTGATATAATAAGCAGTGGGCAATTTTAGTTAACCATTCCGTTGTAGTTGCCACACTTACTAGTCAGATACAATTAGCATGAGATATCCCAAACCCAGCAGTTGTTGGTACTTTTATTTAGCCATTCCGTTGCAGTGGAGCTGATTACTAGTCATATCGGATACAAGTCAATTTATAACAGTAAACTTTAGTTATAGTTGTCTATGATCGAGAACGGTGCTCCAAGTCGTCCATAACCGCGGACACGGCTTTTCGAAAAGATTTAACCCTGCAGGGGTGCACCAAAGTATCCACACGCACTTCGACCCTTTTTGCCAGATCAATTAACATACACCCATCGGTATGTCGGCGGGGCCTAAGTCATGACGTTTCCCAGACCCAAAGCAAGTACATGGGGGCCACCCCACTAAGTCTACCCAAGAAGTCGGCCGGTCTCGAGACGGACTCGGGGTTTGGATGGACGTAAACGATCGGGAACCCGAAAGATGACTGGGCTTGTCGATACAACAAAACGTGTCCCGATCCTAAACAAAGACAAAGACATCGCACAATTTAAATAAAGCAGTAAAGCATGGCATTAGTACAGAATAGTAATTAAAACCTCAAACTAGTTGTGGCCCCCGGTACAATACTTTGAAATTAGGTACTAATCGATGGGGTGCCCACACATCCCACATGTGGTTAGCGCGCTCGATCTCGGAACAGGTGTCAAGAACTCGGGGTCCTACGGGACACCAGTGAGCGATCGGAAACCAAATATTGTCTATCACCCACCGGTGCCTCTGCATTACCTACTTCAATTTTAGTTATTAAACAGTAATTAAAGTCTTGATCAACTCCAACATTAAACATGCGGCAACACTCCAACAACTGTGGTACTGGACGAGACGCAACAGCACTAGAGCAAGCGACTATGACGCGCAAGTCCAACTATCTACCAACAACAGGTAATAGGATGTGTCCAAGGCAATATAAGGCTGCAAGGGATATCACGGGTACGAAAACTATAGCATCGCAACACAGATAGCAATAGATCAACAGGAGGAAATAAAGACTATAAAAGTAAGATAGGTAGAAAGGGGGAGGATGCTCGCCTGAAAAACATTGCCGAAGGTTCATCCAAGATCGGGTCGACACTCGCATCAACTCAACGGCCTTATCCGCGAAGAACCAAAACACTAGAATAAACACCGGATGCACTATTTAAGATTACGGCAGAAGATCGGGCATGATGCATGTATGATGCATGACATGGCAAAGGATGCGATGCAATTAGGTCATATTAAGCGGAACCGGGGTCCCGATAATTATTTAGAAGGTTCGAGTTATTTAGATGCCCTGCAATTTAAATGTTGTCTTAACAAGGCAAAATTATATCACCGGTGCGCTACACAAATTTAAATGGAACCAATATGAGACTAGAAATGTCCGCATATGGCCTCCATATTTAATTATTAGGTGAATTGGCAAAATGCCCCCAAACCACAGACAAGATATGCATGCATGAACAATTTTAATATGCAACAAGTATATCATATATTATAAAAATATGAGGGGTCTCGTATAGGGGTCACACATTAGGGTTTCGGCGCACTTGATTCAGGGGTTCGACGGGGTTCAGGGTTCGACGGGGATCGTTCTCGGCGGGAATGTTCTCGGACAACGGAGTAGATCTTGGCGTTCCGGGAAGAAGTACTTGGTCTGGCGTCGGGGGCGCTTCGGATTCACCCTGGTCGGTGTCGATCTTGTCGTCGAGAAGATCTTGTCGGGCCCACGCCATCGAGTCGGTCTTGGCACCTAGGGTGAAGTGCTTGGCGTCCTCGAGGAAGTACTTGGCGTATCCATGTCGATGACCTAGGCATCCGGGGAGGAGAGCTTGACACGCCGGGGTTCGGTCTTCGGCGGGATTGGTCTTCGGATCTGGGAAGAAGAACCTGGTGTCCATGAGGAAGGTCATGTCGTCCTCGGATTCCATCTCGCTTGTCGTCGTCGGACTTGAACCTGAGTGCCACCAGTTTGCTCATTTGTTGAATTGGCGTTCGATCTCACCCTTGCAGTGCAAAATCATCTTCGTTGGCCTCTCCTGCTATTCCTAGCAACTGAACTGAACCATGTCAACTGCCCCTTCTTTGAACGCGCAGGATACATTAGCAACTGATCTGGTTACAACGATTACAACCAGAACAAAGAAACTAAAACACCAAGGACCTCTTAGCTCCCAAGAACAGCGTCTCGCCCTATGAGCTACAGGAACTGCAGGCGGGAGCTTGCTCGGGAGGCGAGGCGGGTCCTGTGGCGCGCGGGAGGAAGCGACAAGGGGTGGGCGCAGACGGAGGAGGTGACGAGCAGCAGAGGTCGGAGTTGGTGAGGCCCGTCGGCATGACGCGCCTGCAGTCTGAGCGAGCGAGCTACTGAGGAGGATCCTGTGAACTGACGGGGAGAAGCCGCATGAGCGAGTGAGAAGGACGGCGATCAGTAGGAGAGGTTGGAGGAGGGGCGGCGCCGGAGAGAGGCGCCCGGTGGCGGTGGAGGCCGAGGTCGAGGAGGCCAGGCGAGGCGGCCGCAGAGAGGGAAGCGGCTGGCCGTCGGGGGATCTTGACGACCAGGGAAGAGGTGGGGATCATGGGTGGGGCATCGCGAGGTGGGATGGGCGAGGCGGGAGGAGGCGGAGGTCAGTGTCCGGGAGCTTTAGGGAGGCAGCACGCCTGTGAGGCCGCGAGGATCAGGCGAAGGAGGAGATCTGGGCCCAGCTCGTCGGCTGAGGCAGCGGCCGGGCGGAGGAAGCGACGAGGGCGAGACGCACGCTGACAGGGGGCAGAGGACGGAGAAGGAGGTGTGCGAGAGGTAGGTGGGGGTCACATGGGGATTGGGTCGAGCGGGGGAGGGGATTCTGTCGGGGAGTGGTGCCTGCGGGTGGGGGCTGGCGACAGAGGCAGTGGTGGTCCAGGGCAGCGGCGGTTGGTGCTGGGTGGGACCTGACTTTGGGGGAAGGCGTGGGATGGCCAGAGAGAGATGAGCGACAGGTGGTACCAGTGGGGTGGACCAGCGTCTGCCGAGTGAGTGGCGCACTCAGGTTGGAGGGAGGTAAGAGCGAGGTGAGGTGGCGATTGGCTATTGGGTGGGGTGATGTGGAGGGGGCTGGGTAGGATAGGTTAGGTAGGAAAAAAGGGTTTAGGGTTTCGATTTTTGTCTGGGGTGGCCGACTGGTGGATCGGATCTTGCCCTTAAAATAATTAAATATTTTATTTATTTACAACGGGGCTTTTGAAATCCATTGGTAGACGAAATAAAATAATCCGATTCGGGTTTTACTTTGAAATAAAGGCAGGCGTTTGAAAACAAAGATAGTCTTTCGAAAATAGTTTTAGACAAACAGATGCATGATGACGACGATGCTCAAATGCAATGTGGCATGATGGCATGAGCATGCGGTCATGATGATGCAATGCACAAAAACAACGCGATTTTCTAGTAGTGGTTTTTGCGGGGCGCCACAGTATGTATGCAAGCTACCTTACAACAGTTCTCAGAGCCATACCATCTAAAAGAAATAGAAATATTGCAACGCCATATGGCAAGATCCAAATATCCTAGATAAAGATAATAGTGTAGGATAGCTCCTCATACATCAATCAATAGAGTATCAAGCGGAAGCGGGAGACAAGATCCGAGTACGGATAAGAAGCAAATCGGCATAAGATGCCACATAAATAAGCACATCCCGCCCACAGATCTCACGGATCCCCATCCCCGGAATCTCTACACCGAGTGATCGTTGCCAACATCATCGGTCTCCTCCACCCAGTATCCATCTTGCGAATACACCTGTTCATCTGAATCAAACAATTTATCGTGTGAGACCCTAGGGGTACTCAGCAAGTCTTTATGCCTCTAAAGGGGACATATACCTAGGGTGACGCAATTGCAGCAAAAGATAATAACTAACAAGTCTATGGATACTCGCTAACCATCCGCCTAACCAATGATAGATGGATGTCCGTTAATTAGAAACAACAGTTATAACAGGATAAAGTAACAGATCCATCCTCCTTCTCGCTTACCAACGAGAAAGCGGACGAACAACCCATCCGTTGGCAGTTTTATTAACCATTCCATGAGTATTGCACTAATTACTAGTCAGATATTTAGTCAAATTAAAAGCGGTACTTTAGTTATGCTTGTCTATGATCGAGAAACTGTGCTCCAAGTCGTCCATAACATGGACACGGCTTTGAAGGTTTACCTAGAGGTGCACAAATAGCAACACACACACGATCGACCTCGGAAAAACCAAATCAAAACCCAACGAGGCTTTCACGACAAAGCAATCACAGGATTCACAAATCATTTCAGGGGGCCACCCCAATAAGCTACCCACAACGAAGTTGGACGGCTCCGAGACGGACCCAGGGTTTGTGACAATGGCTGTAAACGACTGGAAACCCAAAAATGTGACTGGGCTTGTCAATACCGCGAAAACATTCCGCATTCTTAAACAGTATAGGTGCTCCACACACAATCTTAAATAAAGCAGTAAAGCATGGCATAAGTACAGGATAGTAATAAAGCCCCAAACTACTTTGTGGCCCCAAGAAATAAAGTGCAAATCAAGCTCAGGCAAAGGGGGATTCATAGAGTCTCCCGTATGTGGATCGTGCGAATAGTCAAGGAACAGGTATCAAGTACTCAGGGTCCTACGGGACACAAGTGGGCATGAAAAAATAACAGATGTTGCCCACCGGTGCCTCTTTCATTAGTTATCCCATTACTACTCAGGTTAAGTTGTTTAGGTACCTCGTTATTCATCAGACACTCACAAACCCTACACATGCAATTCTACGACTCGCAAGCTCAAACAACTCCTGTAGTAATGGCTCATAGGATGGAGGAACAAGCTTCGGTGGGGCTTAAAAGTAAGGCTATGCAATACTTGGGATTCAGTTTAATGCAATCGCGACTCAATGATGCAAGAATAAGATAGAGGCAATATGTACTATATGTATGCAAGCATGTGGTAGTGCTTGCCTGGTAGCTCTGTTGAAGCGAGAGATGGATCTGGGTAGTACTCCTGGGACTCCTGATAATTCCCCTGCTCGGCGTCTATTCGAAAAGAACCAAACAAACAAGGGCCAATATAAATTTAATGTGCAAACATATAAATAAAATGCGACAAGCAAACAAGCATGCCATGATGAATGATGCACAAATTACATGGCATAACATAACATGGCATGGGTGAGGTGTGGGGTACAAGAATAAAGCATTTTATTAAGTTTTTAGTCATGTTTTGCTCCCATATAACTTGCTGTCCACTTAATATTTATATGATGCATGCTTCAATTCGTAACATGGAATGCGTAGTTAGAACAGGCTCGTCGCGCTGATCGATTTAGACATATTATTTGTCAAATTTGGAGTTATAGAATTAAAGTTATTAATTAATTGAGAAAAAGCATTTTTATTGCAATTAAACAATTTCGAAAATTTAAATTAGTCAAACATTATGTTGGATGGCATATTTGAATTCCTCACATTTTTGTGATTCAGAAACATATATTATTTGTATGATTTGGATTTGGCAATTAAAAGTTATTTAAAACTGGATTTGAAAAACATATTAACATTTCTGGAATTTATTTTGTTTAAACAGAAAAGGACGCAGACTTTTTGCACATAGGCAGAAGCTAGCCACAGACGCTGACAGGTGGGGTCGTCGCTGACTCAGCACAAGGTGGGGCGCAGCGGGCTGGGCCGGCTTTTCTCACCGCGGAGACCTTACTGATCGTGTGACAGACGGGCGGATCTTGAGGCCACTGCCTGCGCCCATGGGCATGGGACACGTGGGGCGAGGTATGCGAACTGTCCGTGATGGATGAAGCTACGGGGTTTTGTGCAAAGTCTGAAACGGATCTGTTTGATCAGCAGAAAATCGTTTAGCTGGAACGATCTTTGGATGAAGATAGTGACGGAACCGATGGGAATTTGGAGATGGCACAAAAAGCAAAGTTGAAGAGGGCAGCAAGATGTACAACTTTCATTTAAGCGAGTTTTTCGGAGGAGGACTGTGCAGGCTGGGATCTCGCGATGAACAGAGGCGGAAAAAAACACGTCCGACGCGGACCGGATTTTGTCAGGTAACTCCTGAGCTGAAGCGATCTTGCGAGGACGATTACTACCGCGTTACTGAACCGAATTGACCGTGGCCTAGCTCGTTCGAAAGAGGGTAGATAGGGCTACGATTTTGGTTCGAGAAGTATCGATGGAGGATGTCTTGATCGACGAGAAAAACGCTGGGAACAGGGCGGGTGCAAGCTGCTGCAGTACTTTCTTTGTCAATGCCAAGGCAGCCGTCTGTATCAAGCAGCGATCCGGACATGTATGACAGGGACGGCTGGGGACAGAACAGGAAGAGGAGGTTGCTAGAGGAAGGAAGATTCTCACCTCGCGCTCGTCGGCAAGCCGAAGCAGGCCGGAGCGGGGAGCAAAGAGGAAGCAGACGGGGGTGGTGTGGCCAGGCGGCATGACCTGGCCTGACAGTGTCAGGGAGGTAGCAGCGAGGCGATGGTGGCGATGGGGTTTCGATCTACTTTTCCTGGGATGCAGGGAGATAAGGACGGGGGTGAGGAGCCCCTGTGGTCGTGCTTGCCTTCTCCCTTGCTTTATGCAAAACAAGGAGGGACACAGGCAGCGTGAGCACCTGATGCAGAGGAAACGCGTGCTCGCCATCAGGAAGAGGAACAGTCGCGTGTTGGGCTCTCTGCTTTGGGTCGAACTAGGTGAGGCAAGGAGGGGTTTGGCGGTGCACTGGGTGTGGGGGCTTGACGCTTGTCTCACGTGTTTCAAGAAGAAGAGGAAAAGGGACGCACGGGTGCAGCCGAACCATGTTGCATCGACTGCTCTAGTACAGGAAGAGGGGATTGGAGTTTTTATCTAGTCTAAACTAGACTAGATGAGACCAGTTTTAGACAAAACTTTAGACGGATTTAGTGTCAAAGATTTAGGCAGAGATCAAGAGACAAGAAAATAATAATTAAATATTAGAGATGGAGTCTTTATTTACATAGCTAGATTAGCTAGGAAACTTGGTATATGGAGTGTAGATATAGGATTTGATCAAAATTTGAACAAGCAACCAAGTGCAAAAGAATTTGAATAGAAGAAAGGTCACTAGTGGCATTGATATCACATGTGATTAGAGACTAATATTGCATGTAGTAGGACATGATGTAGAGCTAGGGTAGGTGTATTCCTCTTTTAGTTATTTTACTAGTTTGAAAACAAACTACTCAAAACTCTTCCAAAACCAAAGCAAAATCAAATAGGTAGAAAAAGGAGAGAGAGAGGAAGCTTGCATGGGCCATGCACATGTGATATAGGACCAATACTTCTAGTTGTGAAAACAACTATTGCACACATGGACATATATTCATACATGCATTCAAGATTTTGAATAAACCCATACAAAGGAGAAGTTTGCTTGACCAATATGAATTAATTAGCATATGCACATGGATGAAGTCATATGACCAATATAGTGTGTATTTTCCCACTAGATTATTTATGGCCAAAATACGCCCTCATACATGGGCATATATTGATAGACCCATATGGAAGCTAGAGCAAGTGAAACTAACCACATGCATGCAAAGGTGGCCATGTGGCTCTCCACATACCAACAATGTGAAAACAACATGAGGCATATATGGGAGCAGGTGGAATTAGAAGTGGATCCATCCCAACCCACATGAGCTAGAGGTAAACCCAAAAAAAATGCAAAGCTCACATATAGTTGAATGGTGGAATTATGGGGTGGTGACAAGAAAGGTGGTGGAGTTAAATAAAAGATATGCCCCCAACTCCACTTGGGCATCAAGCATTTATCAAGAACCAAATACAATGTATCAAGAGGCAAATACAATTAATAGTGCATATGAGACAAGAACCAAATGAAAAGGGTTTTATATGATGCTCAAATGCAATGTGGCATGATGACATGAGCATGATATAATTATGATGCAACAATTATATGTAGGAAGTAGCATTTTATTATTAGACCATGTAGCATTACAGATGTTAGACAGATGGGATGCTACAAATAGCAACACACACACGATCAACCTTAGGAAGAACCAAATAAAAAGCAACGAGGCCTCACGACAATGCATTCACAGGATTCATAAATTATTTCAGGGGGCCACCCCATTAAGCTACCCGCAACGAAGTTGGCCGGCTCCGAGACGGACCCAAGGTTTGTGTAGACGGCTGTAAACGACTAGGAACCCGAAAGTGTGACTGGGCTTGTCGATACCGCGAAAACGTGTCACGGGTCCTAAACAGTACAGGTGCTCCACGCACAATCGTAAATAAAGCAGTAAAGCATGGCATAAGTACATGATAGTAATAAAGCCCCAAACTAGTTTGTGGCCCCAAGAAATAAAGTGTGAATTAATCTCAGGCAAAGGGGGACTCATAGAGTCTCCCGTATGTGGATAGTGCGAATAGTCAAGAAACAGGTATCAAGTACTCGGGCCTACGGGACACAAGTGAGTGGAGGAACCAAATATTAGCTATTGCCCACCGGTGCCTCTGCATTAGTCATATCTATTCCCAGCATTTTAATATCAAGTTGTAATTAAAATCATGATCATCTCCACCATTAAGCATCTCCATCATTAAACATGTGCCAACCTTTCCACAACGATGGAACAACAACGATGCGAAGGAGCACCTGAGCAAGCAACTACGACTCGCAAGGCCGACTATCTATCAAACATCAGGCAATAGGATGTGTCCAAGGCAATATAGAGGATGCAAGGAATATAACTGGTGCTCGAAAACTAAAGCATCACAACACGGATAGCAATAGCTCAACAGGAGGAAGTAAAGACTATAAATGCAAAATGGGTAGAAAGGGGGAGAATGCTCGCCTAGGAAACACTACCGAAGGTTCATTATCCGAAAAACTTGTCGATACTCGCATCCACTCAGCGGCCTAATCCGTGAAGAACCAAAGCACTAAAAGAAACACCGGATGCACTATTTATTACTATGACAGAACTCCAAGCATGATGCATGTATTATGCATAGCATGGCAAAGATGCGATGCAATTAGGCAATATTAAGCGGAACCGGGGTCCCGACAATTAATTAATAGGTTCATGTTGTTTAGATACCCCACAATTTAAATGTTGTCTTAACAAGGCAAAACATGGCATCGGTTTGCTACACAAATTTAAATGGAGGCGTTAATAGACAGGAATAGCCCGCATATGCGCTCCATATTTAATTATGAGGTGAATCGCCATAATGCCCACAAACCACACAAAGATGTATGCAATCATGAACAATTTAAATGCAACAAGATGGATATCATATTATAAAAAAATAGGGGAGTGGAAAAAGGGTCACACATTAGGGTCCGAAGATCTTGGGGTTCGCCGAGGGAAGGGGTTCGTGTAGGGGTTCCGCGCATAAAAACAATAAATTTTACTCTACGCCCCTGAACCCTTGAAGCTGCCAGGACCTATCTATTATTAATACAGTAACGGGAGGGGCTTTTCGCGAACTTACCCTTGAAGACTGAAAAGCGTTGTCAACGCTCAGGAGAGCGTGGTTGATGTAGACGACCCGAAGCCGACCTCAAGGTCGTGATGAAGTCCTTGCGCTCCTTCTGGCTCCAACGACTTGAGTGCCTCAAGTGCGACACCTCGCGGGGAGTTACACACGTCCGGTGCCTGACGATGACTCCCGCTTCCCCGATCCAGTAGCAGTTGCGGAAGTAGAGCTCACGGATCCGAATCTCGAAGCGCGACGGCGCTCTGCGGTGAAGATGTCTCTCGCTCGCGCAGTCCAGACATGGGACCACGGTCACGAGAGAGAGAGGGGGAGAGATAAATTATCAATTAGAGGTCCTCCCAAAAGTGGGGAGACCTTTATTGATTATTGGGTGTATTTTTCTAGGCCAAATACTCCACTTTATATAGGGGGGGGGGAGGTATTACCTCCCCTCAAGTCCCGGGGTGGGACTAAAGGAGAGGAGGGGGTGGGGTGGCCACCGGCGAGCCCCTAGTGGGCCTCATGGGGGGAGGTAGGCCCAGGTGGCCTCCCCTTGCCCCTCTCCCTCTCTCCTTTCTAATGGGCCCCTCCTAATTGGCCCATTAAGCCTTTTTGACCTTTAATTGATTTTCTCTTTATTAAATAATTATGAATAAATGATTAAATCAATATTTAACATTCATTCACATATCATTTAATCTCCGTGGACATGGAACACCTTCCACCTCCACTCCGGACATCCTCCGGACTTACCGAAACCCTTCTGGTTTTCTCCCTTCTTTTCTTCGGCGATTCTACCGATCCTATAAACACTCTCTAAGCATCATCAAGCCCTTAAGCGTGATACCCCACGGTTCGGGAACACTCCAGACATGGTCGGGACACTCCCGCACCAATGATCAATAGAGGGACCTGGATGGCCATGTGACCCCTGTGCATTCCACGAAGATCTTTCGTCGTTTGAACCGGGACAGTCGTGTCTTATTCCCTTTGTCTCTCGATACTTGCATTGCCCGAGATCTGATCCATGACATCACCATGTCGTGTGCAATCTCGTTACTGAACAATGCTATTTGACTCGTTCTGACAAGTGATATCCCCGTGATCTAATCACACGCTGTGCAGCTATTGGATATAACCTCTCCGAGTGGGCCCTTGAGTATCTTCCCGTCACATGGACGGACAAATCCCGCTCTTGACATATATTGCCTCTATGGTTTCCTCTGAATACCTGAACACACCTTTATAACCACCGTTTTACCAGATGGCGTTTGATGCTATCTAAGCATTCTCGGGAGACAGTGATTGATATAGCCTCACGGTATAAGGAATAGTCTACGAGGATCCATTTCTAATCATCGTAACTTGAACTTCGTGACATGATCGAATCACGATGTTTAGGTTGGGTATTGGTTCATCATCTCATTCTCATAATGAGATGACCTTATTTCCAACTGGCATAAATGCCACATGATCAGGAAACATGATCATCTGTTGACCAATGAACCAGTGACTAGAGTTTCACTAGGAACCCCTGGTTTGTTTGTATATCACATGTGTATTGATGTTTCCACTCAATACAGTTATAGCATGATATAAAACTTAATCATAAACTATATGAAATATGATAATAGTCCTTACTACTATTTGTCTCTAGGGCATATTTCCAACAGTCTCCCACTTGCACTAGAGTACAAATACACTAGCTGCATTTGTTCTTAATTATTGGTACCATATAACCGGTACGTAGAACATGCTTGCTCATGGAAGAGGTTGAGTCTTGATGCATGCTACGGTCCCAAATCCTTTGCAACTTACTAATGTCACTTTGATTGACATTAATATTCTATCATCTCATGATAGCATCTGTGTGAATGCATCGTCGCTATGGCAGCAGAACGAGGCCTGATTCCAGGAGCCTACAGTGACGTTAGATCAACCTCGAGGGCTTTCTCATGGGCACTGTGCCCTGGGTCACATCATTCTACGTTTAAAGCGAAGTAGCCCCGCCATAACATTATACAACACTTTAGATAGTACCCTTATCTATTATTATAAATGTATTCATCGAAACACTAGTGCACTCTGTGCAACTTTCGATGTTTTGTTCACCTCGCTTCCTATTTGACTTTAATTGGTAACTACAGGAGTTTCCAACATATTCCCTTATAACATAACTCTTTATGCTTTAAGATATGTCATCCTTTATGGATTTGAAAAACATGTCTACAGTTCTCTATTAGACTCTGTGGACAAACTTAGCTCAACATTCTGTGATTCGAACTTAATCACTTTTAAACGTTCCTTATTTGGATCACATATTATGCTAAGTTATCATCATGGTTTACTAAGATAGAACCTATGTCTTAACATAGTGGATGACGTTCATCCTTTTCTTTCTTTTAACCATTGATGTTTAAACTTAATACTATTCCTAATTTGAGTCATTAAGGACTAGTTCCTTAATTAACTTTTATTCTGAAACATCTTTCAGAATCCTTTAAGGAATACTACATAATATCATAATACAATTATTATCAACTTCTACATCTTATAAATCATTATTTATAAGTATTTGCACTTTCATCCTTAACTTATTTAAGAATTACTCCTATAAGCTCCCACTCAAACTATATTGCTAACATATTTGGGTACGAGTCAGTACTCTTACTCAAACTATGTTCCTACATATTTGAATTTGAGTCTTATGTTGCTCCCACTTAAAAATATGTCAATCACATATTGTTTCAGGAAGACTTTCATAGCTCCCACTTAATTTTATGCAAATTGCATATCTCCTTACTATTTTGAATAACTTCAAAATCCTTTGATTAAACATCAAACTTGGAGATTTATTATGAGATACTAGTACTTTACTAGTTTTAAATCCACTAGACATTTAGCACACATGAATCAAATTCATTTGAATTTGTCCAATACTTGACAAATTGTGCTTTTGTCATTCACCCCCTTTTCCTACAATTGCTTTGCAGTCATTTGGGAAAATTCCAAGTAACTCCTTTTACTTGTGAGATTCAGCAACTAATTGCTTTCTAATCTTAAGGGAATTTTGCTTCTAGGATTTCTTCATAATTTAGTTTACCATTATTTCCTTAGTAGTTCGTAGGTATGTCACATTTCAAAAATCATGACAAGTGGTTCACAAATGTCTCCATACAAGATATGGATTTACATTTTGAATCCTACTTCATGTAGTGAAAAACAATAGTGGAGGGAAAAACACAATGATCAAAATCATTGATTCTTTCCTTCTATGAAGAGAATCATTCAGGAACGCTATCCGTTGCGCTTCTCAACACTCTGATGCAGGGTTTTGAATCCTCATCGTGTTTTACACTATTTTCCATTTGCTCCATAATTGAGAAACATCACTAGAAGTGAGCTTTCTCAAGAATGCACCAAAAATCCAAGCAATACAAGTTTTGCTTTCCTTTTGGTTTCAGCTATGGATTTCGTATTCAAAGTTTCCAATGAATACACTATAAGGACTTATTCGCTATTGTTTTGGTTATATCGAATAACCCCAAAACTTTCACGAATTCAAATGGTTCACTACATTCTAATTGAGTGCTAACTATTTCTAAGCTAATGGTCTCTACATATACTCTACAACGATTTATTTGGTGCCTTCTATTCAACCCCTTTTGATATCTAATATCACATTGTGATGCTTTGTATTTTGACGTTTTAAAGCACTTTGCATTCCACAATGTCTTTTATGCCATTCTTATAAATTTGAACTTCATTACTATTAATCAAATCATAGTAATTGGATTCTCTTTTATATTTATACCCTTTGTTGATGAAACACTTTGATCAAATCAAATAGTTTCATATTCATGTTTCCTTTGGTAAACTTACTTTACACATTTAAACAATCATTTAATGATAATTACCATTTTCGTTAAAACACAATACATCCGATATGTATATACTTTTAACAATTCATTAAACACTTCGTATTCAAGTAATACATGGTGTTCAAGTTATTTCGCCGAACTTAGGCATGATTTATATGTGAAAAGTAATCAAATGACTTTTACATATTATCGCATAACTTTGAATTTAAACAATGGTTTCATTCATTAATGAAATATCATTAAGTTGGGTATTTTTAAACAAGGCATTTTAATGTTTTACTAATGTTCATGCATTATCAATTAGTTTCAAACAACAAGGATAATTCACACATAATCAAACAAGATATGAACACGAATAGAAATCATTCATAAAAGCAGAACAACTGTTTGTTACAAACTTATATGAATAACCGTCTCACAAAGTGTGAGACACACTAAAGAAGTTCAAATCTCTCGATTACAAAAATCATCCTAAAACATAAACTAAGTGATAAATGTTGAGGGAGAGTGTCGTCGGCCATCATCATCATGCTCGCCATCAACACGCAACGTCACCTCCTCTCCAGCAAGCACCTCTATGCAGAAGGACCTATTTTCACCAAAACAGAGAAAGTATCAGATATACTTAACACTGCAATGTGTTTGCAAGATTATAAAATTTATAAAACTATATATCAAATATATACCTTGGTCATCGATGACCTCTCCGGCGATTGGTTCAACCTTTACGTTCTGGAAACGTAATATGAACTCATGGAAGTCCAATGCTTCCGTATCACCACTCATCATGCTACTCCGGACATGTCCTTTGTAGCTGGGAGGCAATGACCAAGCGATCGTCTATCGCAAATGGATCAGCCATCCAGTAATCACGAAGTGAACCGGTCTCGTGTGCATCAAGCATGTGCTCCAAGTGACTCTTGAGACATGTATGCTCCTCCATACGTATGGAAAGGAACTCTCCAAGCAACTTCGTGCTTCCACATGCGCACATGGCCTATGAACTCTGCTCTCGGTGATCCACCATCGAATATGGGTCAAGATCACCCATGAGCGGATGTAGTTCATCCACCATCCAACGCATTATTATCTGAATGTAAGTGGACATCTCTTGGCGATAGTAGCGATGCCTTGACTCTTGTGGGGTCTCATAGTAGTCTGGCTCAGTCAAATCCATCGTGCGAAGTATGTAGTCTACCACATGATTCCTAGTAAGGAGATCATCTAAGCGCATAAGCCAACTAGGGAAGTTGGATCCATCAAGTCTAAGTTTCTCACCCTTTACCCAATCCTTAATCTCAAAGTAAGCTTCACGGTGAGCCATCTACATTTATAATTGCAAAAGGAATTTAGACTAAGTTTATAATTAAATGAGTTAATAGTAACTCCACTCAGAAACACCTATCCCCAGTGAGGCTTCCTAGTGATAACACGACCCCTATCAGCCACATCTCCCCCGATCGTCACGGTCATCAATGTGGGTTCAAGGGTGGACACTAAACGTCGGTCACATCATTCATGCGACTCGTGCTCGATCTTTCGACCATCCACATTCCGAGGCCACGTTTCTCTAGCGTGCTAGGCTCGCCAACTCAACCTTAGTGTATTCGCTGTGCGACATGGCTTACACCCACTGTATGTGAACATAGATATGTATGACACCCAGGCCTGTCACCCTGGATCGCCTCATACCGAAGAACTTTCTTGGTGGTGCACACTAAGGGGGAACACAATCGTTGGTAATTTTAACAGGGATCATCTTATTAGGCTACCGTCGAGTATCTAATACTAGCACACAATAAGACATACAAACAATAACATTTAATGTAAATGCTATGTGATATGGTCCTTCACGTCGTGATCTCCATCCATGAATCACCGGGTTAGGTTCTAGGATTCGGCCGTAGACACCAGGGTACCAGTGTCATTCCGGCGTGGTAGTTTGTCATTACCGTGACTATCTACTACTATGTAACAAAAGGTAATTACTTTACCTTTGCCACAACCATATCACAAAGCAACGCCCCCTGCAAAACAAACTTAGACGCTTCTACTTTATCTTTGCATGTTTTACGTGGCTGAATGGGCTTTCGCACAAGAACCGTTCTTACCTACAAACTTTCAGCACAATGTTGATCAAGTAGTTGTCTATACTACACCCCTTTCGGGGCCCTCCGTTGCAAATGGTATACCAACTAATGCGAGAGAGACATACACCCCCTAAGCCACTTTATACGGTACAAGCCGTATGTCAAGCGTGGACCAGTCTCGCGAATGAACGCGTAAAGTCGGTTGGGGGCCGCTTCATCAAGCATTACTGCGGTATACACAAGTACACGTGGGAGGGTAACAACTAAAAGATCAACGCCCACACGCTACATCTCGTGTGTTCTACCCGTACTAGCATTACTACGCATAGATCTAGCTCTGATACCACTGTAGGGGTTCCGCGCATAAAAACAATAAATTTTACTCTATGCCCTTGAACCCCTAAAGCTGCCAGGACCTATCTATTAGTAATACAGTAACAGGAGGGGATTTTCACGAACTTACCCTTGAAGACCAAAAAGCGTTGTCAACGCTCAGGAGAGCGTGGTTGATGTAGACGAGCCGAAGCCGACCTCAAGGTCGTGATGAAGTCCTTGCACTCCTTCTGGCTCCAACGACTTGAGTGCCTCAAGTGTGACACCTCGCGGGAGTTACACACGTCTGGTGCCTGACGATGACTCCCGCTTCCCCGATCCAGCAGCAGTTGTGGAAGTAGAGCTCCCGGATCCGAATCCCACAGCGCGTCGGCGCTCCGCGGTGAAGTGTTTCTCGCTCACGCAGTCCAAACTTGGGACCACGGTCACGAGAGAGAGAGGGGGAGAGAGAAAATATCAATTATAGGTCCTCCCAAAAGTGGGGAGACCTTTATTGATTATTGGGTGTATTTTTCTAGGCCAAATACCCCACTTTATATAGGGAAAGGGGAGGTACTACCTCCCCTCAAGTCCCGGGGTGGGACTAAAGGAGAGGAGGGGTGGTCAGCGCCTAGTGGGCCCGGCCTAGTGGGCAGGGTGGGGGGGTTAGGCCCAGCCGTCCTCCCCCTTCGGCCCCTCTCCCTCTCTCCTTTCCCCTTATGGGCCCTCTCCCTCCGGAATTGGCCCATTAAGCCTTTTTGACCTTTAATTGATTTTCTCTTTATTAAATAATTATGAATAAATGATTAAATCAATATTTAACATTCATTCACATATCATTTAATCTCCATGGCCATGGAACACCTTCCACCTCCACTCCGGACATCCTCCGGACTTACCGAAACCCTTCCGGTTTTCTCCCTTCTTTTCTTCGGCGATTCTACCGATCCTATAAACACTCTCTAAGCATCATCAAGACCTTAAGCGTGATACCCCACGGTTCGGGAACACTCCAGACATGGTCGGGACACTCCCGCACCAATGATCAACAGAGGGACCTGGATGGCCATGTGACCCCTGTGCATTCCACGAAGATCTTTCGTCGTTTGAACCGGGACAGTCGTGTCTTATTACCTTTGTCTCTTGATACTTGCATTGCCCAAGATCTGATCAATGACATCACCATGTCGTGTTCAATCTCGTTACTGAACAATGCTATTTGACTCGTTCTGACAAGTGATATCCCCATTATCTAATCACACGCTGCGCAGCTATTGGATATAACCTCTCCGAGTGGGCCCTTGAGTATCTTCCCGTCACATGGACGGACAAATCCCGCTCTTGACATATATTGCCTCTACGGTTTCCTCCGAATACCTGAACACACCTTTATAACCACCGTTTTACCAGATGGTGTTTGATGCTATCTAAGCATTCTCGGGAGACAGTGATTGATATAGCCTCACGGTCTAAGGAATAGTCTACGAGGATCCATTTCTAATCATCGTAACTTGAACTTCGTGACATGATCGAATCACGATGTTTAGGTTGGGTATTGGTTCATCATCTCATTCTCATAATGAGATGACCTCATTTCCAACTGGCATAAATGCCACATGATCAGGAAACATGATCATCTGTTACCAATGAACCAGTGACTAGAGTTTCACTAGGAACCCCTGGTTTGTTTGTATATCACATGTGTATTGATGTTTCCACTCAATACAGTTATAGCATGATATAAAACTTAATCATAAACTATATGAAATATGATAATAGTCCTTACTACTATTTGTCTCTAGGGCATATTTCCAACAGTTCGATCTTGGCGGGATCGGTCTTCGGACTCCGAGAAGGAGCACTCGGTGTTCAGTAAAGAAGAGCTTCGGATCATCGACTCCCGTAGAAGTTCTTGTCGTTCCATGTCGGAGGCCTAGGGTTCCGGCTTCGATGGTCGTTGAAGGACTTTGTTTGGCGTCGGTGGTTCATTAGATTCTTCCAAATCGGTGTCGATCATCACCGAATAGTCAAAGCCCAACGGTACTACACCATCTGCACACCCCTGTACACCACCATCATACATCCCATCTTCTTTAAACCTCACAACACCCACATCAAAACACCATCGCGACCCTTGCAAATCGCTAGGAGCACGGGCACGTTTGAGCGTAGGTAGGCCACCGTGAAAGGAACACGTCGATGAGGCTGAGCCCGAGCCAAGGCGAGGTCGAACTCGAGAGGCGCGACCACCACTGCGGTGCGGCTCTGCTGCTGCTTAGACTTCGGGGTCCCGGTCGAGACAACCAGGCAGGCCCGTGGTCGGTGAGGTCGACGGGATTTCAGCCACGGAAGAAGCCAGGCGACATTGAGGAAGTGGCCAGGGGTGGGGGCAAACAGGGTTGCTGGTCGGCGCATAGAGGAGCGACGCCGAGGTCGAGGAAGGAGGCCGGAGGCGAGACATGGGAGGACGGGGTCGGGAGCGAGGAGGCCGTCCGTGGCGGCGCGGGACGAGGTGGACCCGGGGCGGCCAGACCGAGGCTCTGCTCGGGGGCGGTGGAGCTCGGGATCCGGCAAGAGGGGCACGGGGAGGACGCGGGGCACAGGCGGCAGGGTCACGCGAGGAAGGTGGATACCGCAGCGGCGGATCTCCTAGCGGCGGCCTATGCCGGGGATGGGCGGCAGCGGAGTTTGTAGGGAGGCGGCACAACAAGGTGGAGCGAGGGAGGCGACGGCGCCGGTTGTTGGGCGAGGTTAGCGACGCGGTAGGTGGGGCGATGGGGAGACGAGAGAGGGGATAGCGGGGAAGACCGCGTCGGGGTGGGTGGTCGCGTACGACGCGTGTGGTGGGGCCAGCTCACAGGAATGGGTGGCATTTGGCTCGCGTGCGCGGACGCGTCGGTAAGAGATACGTGCGGTGGTGGGGATCGAGGCCAGCGCGGGGTCCTGGGAGGCGGGGCGAGGGAATCCTGGACGAGGTAGGTGGGGTGGACCGGCTCGTGTGGGAGGGTGTTTGGCTAGGGGGTGGCTAAGATGCGGGAACGATTTGTGGGAGTGGGCACGCATGCGTGCCGCATCGCATGTGCGTGCTTCTGCGTGGCTATTGTGTGGTGTGTGGCTGGCAGCGGGGTGGGTCTGGGTAGAGCTAGGGTTTGGGGTAGGACTAGGGTAGGGTTTGACTAGTCTAGGATCTGGTTTAGATGGGCTGGGTAGTAGGTAGTCTGGTTCGGTTGGGCCTCTGGCCGGACAGGTTAGACTGCCTCCCCGGTTAAAACTTTTATTTTATTTTTATAAAACAAAACGTTTCAAAAATAGTTTTAGTCAAATACAAGACGACCTAGGGTTTTGATTTGAAACAAGGAAGGGAATATCTAGAAAATAAAAATAAGCTTTTGGAAAATAGTTTTAGGCAAACATATGCATGATGACATGACGATGCTCAAATGCAATGTGGCATGATGACATGAGCATGTGGTCATGATGATGCACAAAACAAAAACACAGCGATTTTCTAGTAGTGGTTTTACTGGGGTGCTACACCGCATTCATACATAGTTTCAAATAAGTTGATTTTGTGTTGGATAAGAGTAGGAAGTTTCATGCTTATAAGTGGTACAAAAGGAGCTTGTTTTGACTGTGGCCTAGACTTTATCATGTCATGTTTGATATTACTTTGACTTTATGCTTAGTGATTATTGTTGTAGCATGACTTGTTCCAAACAATTGAGATTGCTTAATGTGCTTTGAAAGAATCATGCATTGTTTTAGCATACAAAAGCATAATATTGTGGTATTCTCCTTTGATGCTTTATTTGGATTGACTTGGCGCATGCTTACACCATGTTAAGACTATACCAGTCACCATAGCCTCTATGATCATTTAGTTTTCGACTTGTAATATCACTTTATGCTTTAATTAATAATGTTTTGTCGCTTTGCATGATTATGGCCATTATTGCTCTCTTAGTTGGTCGCTCCCAGTCTTTTGCTAGCCTCCACATGTACCAAGTATGATTTCCACTCATGCATCCAACTCCAAATAAAACCAAGTTATTCCAAAGAGTCCACCATACCTACCTATTAGCATTGTTGCTATTCCAAGTATATTCATGTTTCTATCTACCTTCCAAATTAAACTTGTTATGTGAAAATTAGTGATTAAAGCTCTCACAAACTTGATGGCACACTTTACTTTCTTGCACTTAATAAACTTGAATCATTGTGTCCATCTATGTTGCGTATATGCTTGCGCTTTATAAGTTGTGGATTAGCAGAACCATGTTACCATGGGGAACGCTTTCAACATTGCACTTTATTCAGCTGATATCATGTTCTTTTGTTTATGGATCCCGGCGGTGTGAAATAAAAGGGGAGCTTGTAAGCTCATGGAGTTTGTATATGTGTTAGAAAACGCCTGGACGGCTAGTCTAAGCCATGCCTAATCATGGTGGAAACTTGTAACATAACCATAGTGAGCAATTTGTGAACCATCCTCAATAAAAACCTGTGAAAATAGCAAATAAAAAGATTGGTGAGATGCTCATTGTTTGTTGCCTTGTCATTTTGATATGGGATAGCTCCTGTATCATGGGGCAAGGGGTACCCCGTTGGCGATTCTCTATGATACACATGTACTTACAATGACAAGAACTTACTCGTGACTAAAGTTGAGTAGCATGAGGTTCGGTACTCATAAGCAAGGGGAATGAGATTTTCAACTTTTAACTTGTCAAGCATATCCTCATATTTGTGTCACTTTAACCTTAATCACATAAAGATGCTTATGATAGGGGCAATGAGAGCTGAAAGCTAATAAGTACCATAATTTCTGGAAGCTCTTTATGAGACTTGAATCCCTGCTTCCTTCTATGAAGGGCCTTTCTTTTACTTTTATGTTGAGTCTCCATCTTCTATCTTTATGCACCAATTTAGAGAGCATAGTGATCATTCTTAGTTTAATGTGCATTGTCCCAAAACTTGCTGATTGATTCATAACTTTGATATTGCTTGTCCTTAAATTATTTGTATCTAGTCACCCTTATGAACTTTAAAGGTGTCATATGCATTTATGTTTTGCTATACCATGAGGGACAAGCTGAATACCATTCTTATTATGTTTTCTATATGTGAAACAAACAAACGTCTTTCAAAGCATTGTTATTCATGAATCTTTTGTTTGTACCTTTTCATGTTACAACATAGTTGCTATGTCTTACTTTTGGAACTGTATCTTTCATGTCTATGTGAGAGTACTATGATCCCAGCTATCAATGTTTTTCAAATACCTTGATCAAGATTATGATGGTGCATGTCACCTAAAAAATTATTCTTTTTATCACTTACCTACTTGAGGACGAGCAGGAGTTAAGCTTGGGGATGCTTGATACGTCGTAAACGTATCTATATTTTTTGATGTTCCATGCTTGTTTTATATCTACTTTCTTATGTTTTGTTCACACTTTGAGGTTTTTTTATACATTTTCTAGAACTAACCTATTAACAAGATGCCACGATTGCAGTTGCTGTTTTACTGTTTTGGTTTGAGAAAAGCTAGTAAGGAAATATTCTCGAATTGGATGGGACAAAAGCCAAAGTCAATATTTTACCGAAGCAACCTGGTCGGGAGGAGATGAAGTGGCGCACCAGGCGGCCACACAGTGGCGCACGACACGGGGGCGCCACCAGGGGGTGTGGGCCCCCTGGTGCTCCACCGACCTTGCCCCTTCGCCTATGAAAGCCTCCCGGGACGAAAACCCTAAGTACCCGATCAAAGACCCAATCAGAAATCCACGAAAGAGTCTGTAGCCGCCGCCATCTCCATCCCTAGATCGGGGGGGGGGGGGGGGTCCGAAGCTCTTCTCGGCACCCTGCCGGAGGGGAGAGATCACCCTAGAGGCCTTCTTCATCACCATAACTGCCTCTGGTGTGATGCGTGAGTAGTTCATCCTTGGACTATGGGTCATGTAGTATCCAGATGGTTGGTTCTCCTCCTTTGTGCTATCATGTTTAGATCTTGTGAGCTCCGTTCATGATGAAGATCATCTATTTGTAATCTTACATGTTGTGTTTGCGGGGATCCGATGGATATTGAGATGCTATTTCAGATTGATTGTTGATTCTATCATGTCTATTATTTGTGATCTTGCATGCTTTCCGTTGTTAGTAACTATCTTGGCCAAGTAGATGCTAGCAACTCCAAGAGGGAGTATTTATGCTCGATAGTGGGTTCATGCCTCTAGTAATTTGGGGAAGTGACAGGAATCTCTAAGGTTGTAGATGTGTTGTTGCTACTAGGGAGAAAACAACAATCCTTTGTCCATGGGACAATCGTATTGTTTAATTACACACTTTGCTTAATGCAATTATCTGTTGCTTGCAACTTAATCTTTGGAGGGTTAGGATGATAACTGAAGGTGGATTATTAGTCATAGATGCGGTTGGATTGATTACATGTATAATGTTGTAATGCCCAATCAAATCTCATAGGAGTCAAGATGTCTAGTATATGCATTGTATGCTTTCTCAAATCTGTCAATTGCCCCGTTGTAATTTGTTCACCCAACATGCTATTTATCTTAAGGAGAATCACCTCTAGTGAACTATGGACCCCGGTCCATTCTTTTACCATTGATATACCATATACTATTTATTGTTTACTGTTTACATTCTGCAAGCAATTACTATCTTCTACACAATACGTTTAATCCTTTGTTTTCAGCAAAACCAGTGAGATTGACAACCTCACTGTAAGTTGGGGCAAAATTCTGTGGTTGTGTTGTGCAGGATTCCAAGTTGGAAGCAACACCTTGGGGTTGTTTCCTTGCTCCTACTAGTTCGATAACCTTGGTTTCATAACTGAGGAAAACTTGTTGTTGTGCTCATCATACCTTCCTTTTGGGGTTCCCAACGAGCTCGAGATATCTTGAGCCATCAGTAATATAGTTAATCTTCATATCAGTTCTTGCAGGATACCAGGTTAATATTTGTAGACCCCAGGTTGTTGAGATCCATGTTAATTATTTTACAGTTTTTTGAGATTTTCAATAGCATATCCAATGCCGAAAACTTGTGGACACGTGGATAGCTTTATTTTGCAGAAATAAAGGATTACAAGTTCAGATCTAGAGTCAAATTTGGAGAGCAAGGATGCAAAATGATTTTCAGCTATATTGTTCATTTGTATCTAGAAGCTCCACTATGTAATATCACATCTAAAAGATTTTGGACAGTTTCAAAGACACCCTTGACCTATCAATGGTTTTTAAAGCTCACAACTCTCCTAGTGTAAGAAGTGCTATTGAGAAGCATATCTATTGAAAACATTCTTTTGTCAATAGTCAAGAGTTTGAGAGTTAACACGGTCGGTGGAAGTACAAGTTACATCAAGGACCTCATAAAAATGATAATTGCATCCAAGTCCATGCATTTGTTAGAACAAGGACCCTGAAACTGAGAGCAATGAAGTGTGTGTTTTTAGGTTTGCGCATATACTAGCGTTCATCGTGCTAAAAACTATCAGTAGAATCTTTCTAGATGCTAAGAATGGAAAAGAAGATCTAGCGGTTGGCAATGTTTGGATTTGCTAGTCTTGATCCAACGGTCAATGTTCAAAGTTAATTCGTACACTATGCAGTGGTTTATTGTATTGTAAGAGATAAGACACGATAAAAAGAAGATAAGAAGTACTGCGAATGGCCTATCAAATGGTAGGTCTCATAGGAGAGAAGTGCTTGAGAGTTAACACGGTCGGTGGAAGTACAAGTTACATCAAGGACCTCATAAAAATGAAAATTGCATCCAAGTCCATGCATTTATTAGAACAAGGACCTTGAAAACTGAGCAATGGAGTTTGTGTTTTGAGGTTTGTGCATACTAACGTTCATCGTGCTAAAGTACTCCCGCCAACCCAAATTAGTTGACTTAGTTTTATCTAGATTCGGACGTATCTAACACTAAAACAAGTCTAGATACATTCGAATCTAGACAAATCTAAGTCAACTAATTTGGGTCGGAGGGAGTAGAATCTTTCTAGATGCTAAGAATGGAAAAGAAGATCCAGCGGTTGGCAATGTTTGGATTTGCTAGTCTTGATCCAACAGTCATTATTCAAAGTTAATCCATACACTATGTAGTGATTTATTGTATTGTAAGAGATAAGACACGATAAAGAGAAGATAAGAAGTACTGCGAATGGTACCAAATGGTAGGTCTCGTAGGAGAGAGGTGCTTGAGAGTTAACACGGTCGGTGGAAGTACAAGTTACATCAAGGACCTCATAAAAATGAAAATTGCATCCAAGTCCATGCATTTATTAGCACAAGGACCCTGAATACTCAGCAATGGAGTTTATGTTTTTAGGTTTGTGCATACTAGCGTTCATCATGCTAAAGTAGAATCTTTCTAGATGCTTAGAATGGAAAAGAAGATCTAGCGGTTGGCAATGTTTGGATTTGCTAGTCTTGATCCAACTGTCAATGTTCAAAGTTAATCCGTACACTATGTAGTGGTTTATTGTATTGTAAGAATAAGACACGATAAAGAGAAAATAAGAAGTACTGCAAATGGCCTATCAAATGGTAGGTCTTGTAGGAGGGAGGTGCTTGAGAGTTAACACGGTCGGTGGAAGTACAAGTTACATCATGGACCTCATAAAAATGAAAATTGCATCCAAGTCTATGCATTTATTAGCACACGGACCCTGAAAACTGAGCAGTGGAGTTTGTGTTTTGAGGTTTGCGCATACTAGCATTCATCGTGCTAAAGACTTTCAGCACAAGGACCTCGTACACTATGCAGTGGTTTATTGTATTGTACTGCAAGATATAAGACACGATAAACAGAAGATAAGAAGTATAGTTGATGAGGATATATACAGGGATTATGATGATTCTGACTGCTTGAACTAGAAGGAAATATTGAGTCAAATCAATAATGACTATCAAGTGAATTCATTCCTAGTTGATCATGATGCTTTCATTTATAAGAACTTTATATTTCCTAAGTCTTTGTGCTATTGTATGATCAGGTACATGGGAGAAGAAGGCGTAGCACGGAGCGAGGAGCTGAAGCATATGGAGCATGGCGTGTTGATCAATGAAGAATGCGTGAGGGAGGAGAGGGAGGAAGCACAAGGAGCTACCAAGAATAAGATCAACACATGGCAGGATCTCTGTCGCGGCAGAGAATCGACACGTTTTCCTGCACAGCTGCGCAAGACAAAAAAAAGTCCTTTTCTGCCACACGGCAGGCTGCATGGCAGAGAACATGCCCAAACTCACGGCCGAACCCAATTTTGGGTCGGTTTGTACCCTAGTTGGGTGGGACCAACTCGGTCACCTCCTTAGCCGCCACGCCCCCAGACTCATAAATAGATGGGGCGCACTAGTTTTAGGGTTTGAAACCATGTTAAAATTATTTTGGAGTTGTTTCTTTTATAGAACCTCTGGAATTACCCTGTGATCGAATTCTACCAATTGCAATTGAGTGTGATCTATTGTTCCATTGGGAACTAGTAGATTGCAAACTACTGTTCATGGTCGACGGCTGCGTGCGCAAGAGTGTGGTGTTGTGAATATCCTACAAGTTTCGAGAGTTGTTTCATTGGCATCAGGGTTCGAGCGGGAGAGATCATAGCTACGCACTAATTATCTATCATCCACCATCATCATCGAGAAGAGCTTGCTGAGAAGATCGGGCCACCCCATATCAACTTGGTATCAGATTTCTTCGTTGTGTCGATAAGCAATCCACAATCCATCCATAGATTAGAGAGTGTTTTTTGTCCTATACAGAAAAAGCCCCACAAAAAGAGTTGCCATAGACTAGATTGCATCGTATTCAAGTAATAGTTGCTGGTCGTGTTCATCTTTTAGTTTAGATCTAGATTTGTTTCATCGTTTTTCTTCTAGTCTAAGTCGAATCCACCATCTTTTCCGCCGCCTCTAGCATATCCGATCCTACCAAAGGAGTCCTTGTGTCTTACTCTAGGCTGAGTCGGTTTGCATAAATTAAAAAAAAGTTGCCACCGATTCTGCCACGACACGGAAACGTGCTATTTTCCTACCGCAAGTCCTACCACGACACAGTCTCCTACCGCGGCACGATTTTCTCTGCCGCGCGCGCCTGCCCTGCCGCCGCTCTGCCGCGACACATTTTCTGCATGTTTTTACGCCCGCATGGCATGATTGCTTTTGCCGATCGCTTCTGCAGCATGATTTTTTGCGATTTTCTATAGCGCCCATAGGATTTTTTTACTATGATGGATTTGCCCTGTTTTTCTTCCACGGCAGGAATTACAAAGTGTGACAACAATTGCACTTTTCCTTAACCTTAGCCACAACCATTCTATTACATAGGTGTAGGAACTTGCCCATTGAGACTAGTTTTCCGCTCCTACAGGCTGCTCTTAGGATTTTGGTGATGTACTTTGTAATTTTGCCGTGTGTGATATATATAAAAAAAGAGAAAAAGCAAGATAGCAACAGAAAAAGCAAAAAGAGCTATACAAAAGAAAAGAAAAATAGTGAAAAAAAGAGAACTTGAGCAAGAGGCCTAGTGATATCTTTGTGCACCGGTAGACTGAGCAATCTTGTCCCTGTTTACTTTGAGCTTTGCTAGTGTCTCTCGAGAGGAGTGCAACACCCTTCATAGTTGCATTGCCACGTTTTTCTCCACGTGTGTGTTTCTTGGGTTTTTGTACGATCAACACTATGAATTGTTTGCGGTGTAGATAGGATACCATACCTATAGCTCCACCATAAATAATCTGTGTGCCCTGCGATCGTTCTCTATACCTTCGATATTCAGTTCATCACATCAGTGCATAAGTCTTTGATTCCATTTGGTAAAGCATCTCTATTCACTTTGGAACGGTAAGATCTCCTTTCTTGTCAGTTGTGAGTGAGTTGTGAGAGTTTCCACCATACAGATATTGATTTTTGCACTAACCTACTAATCATGTTTTTGAGTGATGATGAAGTTGTGTCACAGAAAAAATAGGTTGAGGAGCTTGTTAATTGGCGCGAGTCTATTGATGGGAGTATGAAGGACATGCAAGAGGCAGTGGATCAGAATACTGCCGCAATCACTAATATTCAAACTCAAGTGATAGCACTCAATGTAAATATGTCCACCTTGCAGTGTTCGATTGATGCCCTTATAGCGGCGATTCAGCCAAGGTATTGGCAATCAGTTTTTGACAAGCTCACGCAGTTGAGGCAAGGAACCATGTCAGTTGATGAGTACTACATGGAGATGGAGATGCTTATGCAATGTGCTAGAGTTCGTGAATTTCCTGAGATGACAATGCAGCATTTTCACAACAATTTGAAGCTTCAAATCAAGAGAATTGTTCGTCATCACAAGTATGAGACTATGAACGAACTGTTGCACCATGCTAGAGAGGCCGAATCACAGCTAGCTGAGGAGGCTAAGTCACATGCATGTTTTCCATCTACCAGCCGTTTTGCGGCTAGATCTACACCGCCTCCTATGGCGCCACCTGTAGCGGCTGCTAGCCATCCTGCACCATTGGCCAAACCACATCTTGATCCTGTCATAGAAGAACCGAGAGTGAGAGTTGATGAGACAAATGAGGTTTCTACTAATGTAATCATCTCTACTCCTAGTGTTGTTTCTTGTGATATCCAGGTTGCTTTTGAAGAAAGGGAGCCATCTATTTTACAACCTGTATCACTGGATTGTGCATTGTCACTTGTGGAGGACGTGTTAGTACCTACTACAACTAAGGAGATTATTGATGATATTGGTACTGATTTGGAGCTTCAGCCAACATGTGCGACATATTGTGAGTCTATTCCTTTACTGAAGCCTCCTTGTGATTTTCCTTACACTACTGTTTCAGCACCATGTGATAGTTTACAAATTCAAATTTTGATCATGTGGTACTGATTACACATAAAGTAATACTTGCTCGAATACCACCTACTGATATTGTGTATTCCATCATGATAAATGAACCTATGAGTATGAGTTGTGCTATGGATAAGATTTCTGAAATTTCATTTCTAAATTCTAGAACATATTCTCCTTGTTTCACTTCCAATCTAATTGGTGAATATAGCATGGATGAAAATTTTCTCGTGGATCACATATGCATTACTTGTGATAGAATCACTGAACCGGAACAAGCTATTTTCAGCCATATATGCAATGTGTCACAAAATATTATGGGACAATAGTTCATGTTCGAGATATTATGGAAAAACATTCTGGTCTAGTTGATATATTGCAACCAACACAAGTAATTTTACTTACGTTGGATTGTTCTAATCTTGCTAGAATAGAACCTAAGTTTTCATATTCATTGTGTTTGTCCCAAAAGTCTTTGTCTAGTTATGTTACTACTTTAGACTTCCTTGATATTTGCAAATTGAGTTGCATCTTACATACTAGACAACATGATCATGTTAATAATAATCTGAGTAGCACAGTTGAAGCATGGCATGAATCAATATGGTTTTCACACATATTGAATTGGTTTGATCTTGTTCACAAATTTGATCATAGGTCTTCTTTGAGAAAACTGAATTTAATATTGAAGAACAAGACTATCTATTTAGTTGTTTTCACCATGATCATGATTCTTTGTACTTCACTTATACCTGCAATTTAAGTTGCTTGATGTATACTGGACATACTTTTCATGTGGACAACAATAATACAACATGTTATATATACATATACTTTGCATACACGTTTTTTTTTTGTTTCTCCCACTTTCAGCTTACCTAAAGCCGTGGACGGCTTTTCTTGAAGAAAGGGAGGATATATACAGGGATTATGATGATTCTGACTGCTTGAACTGGAAGGAAATATTGAGTCAAATCAATAATGACTATCAGGTGAATTCATTCCTAGTTGACCATGATGCTTTCATTTATAAGAACTTTATATTTCCTAAGTCTTTGGGCTATTGTATGATCAGGTACATGGGAGAACAAGGCGTAGCATGGATCAAGGAGCTGAAGCATATGGAGCATGGCGTGTTGATCAATGAATAATGCGCGAGGGGGGAGAGGGAGGAAGCGCAAGGAGCTTCCAAGAAGAAGATCAACACATGGCAGGATCTCTGCCGCGTCAGATAAATGACATGTTTTCCTGCCATGGCAGGCTGCCGTGGCACAGAAACATAGTCCTTTTCTACCACGGCAGGTTGCCGTGGCAGAGAAACAGGCCCAAACTCTGCCACAGCAGAACCCTGAGCCGAACCCAATTTTGGGTCAGTTTGTACCCTAGTTGGGTGGGACCAACTCGGTCACCCCCTTAGCCGCCACACCCCCAGACTCATAAATAGATGGGGTGCACTAATTTTAGGGTTTGAGACCACGTTAAAATTATTTTGGAGTTGTTTCTTTTATAGAACCTCTGGAATTACCCTGTGATCGAATTTAACCAATTGCAGTTGAGTGTGATCTATTGTTCCATTGGGAATTAGTAGATTGCAAACTACCGTTCGTGGTCGACGACTACGTGCGCAAGAGTGTGGTGTTGTGAATATCCTATAAGGTTCGAGAGTTGTTGCATTGGCATTAGGGTTCGAGCAGGAGAGATCATAGCTACACACTAATTATCTATCATACACCATCGTCATCGGCAAGAGCTTGCTGAGAAGATCGGGCCACCCCATATCAATAGTACAGCGAATGGCTGATCTTTTGAATAACCTTCCCTCCTGATGTTTGGGAAGCAAGTGAAAATTTCGAAAACCGGAAAACTTTGAATTTTTCTGCCGCCAAGGACCAAAGTGGTTTCCTTCTTATGTACTCCTCGTCCCTACTCCACACCAACGCGCGGCTGCCGAACACGCTAGATACACAGAGCCGCCGTACCAAGACACACGTGCGCAGCGCCACACTATGGACGAGGGAGAGATCAGCCGGCCCGGTGCGTGATGGGAAAGGGGAGGAGATAGGGAGGATAGCGAAGGAGAGAGAAAACACACGATTTTATTTTGCATGCATAGGTCCTGAAATTTACTACTAGTAGAATTTAGTACACTGTAAGGCCGCATGAGTACCTCGTGTCAGAAACCCATCATAACTTTGCTCTGACATGGAACCGCCTTCAACTTCTCTTTGCTGCTGCCCTCTTCCCCTGCCAATGTTTTATTCTCTCAGCATGTACAACACATGGATAAAGGTGACCATATGTGTAACCAAAGAAATATACTACTCCTGCATTGTGTAAAAAAGCACACCTTAATAAGGCCTACTATGTGGCATCCGCTAAGGTTCACCTTATACATAGTGGAAAAAATAAAGTTATCTTTAAGCCTAAGGTGCACCTCAAGCTTGTGCGTTGCCCATAGAGAATAGAAATATCATTTCCCCTCTCTCCCCATTTCATGTGATCGTTTTCAAAAGGGGTTCAAAATTTCAAGATGCAAAATCTTTTTTTGAGGAAGATGCAAAATCTTAGCTAGAGGTTGAACCAGTCGTCATCAATTGAGAATGTTCTTCCTGGTAGTTGGACACTCACACCGATGACACTGCTTTTACAAGAAGAGATGCACCCATATACCTTCGAATACAATTAATTGAAGAGCAATCTATCATGCTTACTTGTAGCTTAAGTTTAACCTAATTTTGTTAAACTGTCAAGATGCAAAATCTTAGCAAGAAGTTGAACCTGTTGTGGACGAGGAAGAGACAAGCCGGACTGTGCACCCGTGGCTATAGAGAAGAAATCAATGAAGGATGGATGGTGAGAGCCAGCGAAGGAGAGAGAAAACACAACTTGTTTTGCATGCATATACTAGTAGTAGGTCTATACATTTACTACTAGTGGAGTGTACCCTATACCTCGTGTCAGCAGCCCATCATAGCTTTGCTTTGATATCGCACTGCCTTCAAGACCTCTTCTGCGCTGATCTTGTGCTGCCTCTTTTTGAAAGTCTCGCACTACCTCCCTCTTGTTCTCTTACTTGTGTAGTGGTTTGACAAAATTTCATGAAATTGTCAAGATGCAAAATCTTATCAAGATGTTAAACCTATTGTCCAAACTCTTGGTGGTTTGAGGTTTGCGCATACTAGCGTTCATCGTGCTAAAGTAGAATCTTTATAGATGCTAAGAATGGAGAAGAAGATCCATCACTTGGAAATGTTTGGATTTGCAAGTCTTGATCCAACGGTCAATGTTCAAAGTTAATCCGTACACTATGCAGTGGTTTATTGTATTGTAAGAGATAAGACACGATAAAGAGAAGATAAGAAGTACTGCGAATGGCCTATCAAATGGTAGGTATCATAGGAGAGAGGTTGATAGGGTAAAGGTGCACGATCTTTCGATGAGACGATATCTGTCGATTATGGTGGAGGTCGACATTGACGATCTGACTACAAACGTGCGAGACGTTGCGCCTTAGCAATCGATACACCAACTTCCGAGGCTATTGATCACGCCGGACCTAGATCAACCTGATCACGAGGATCAATCCCTGCAAGCAATCGAAGAACCAGTAAGAATTATAGATGCAATCAAGATATTGTGAATATAGATGAAAGCTTTATTGAAGAGGTGGGATTATGTCAGTGCGTAGTACAAAAGGTCGGTTTGACACTTGTGCCTATGGCGAAGAGTAGCTCGTGGCTAAGTCTTTTACTAAACAAAATCCGAGTCTAAACGATGACCTAATGGGAGTATATATGGAGGAACAGAAGGAAATTTCGGCCAGCCTTGGGAAGGAGGTCGAAATCCATCTCTAGGCCGGTTTCCTCCACTATACGGACTCTAAAAGTTCAGCCCCTTTATTTGGACAAAAAATACATGGGCCTGGCCCATATTTTAAGGTGACGCAGCACCATCTAATCACATGGACGAAAATTTGAAGTGTGTAGCTCTCTAGTTCGTCCATGTCTTCATCTTTTCATTATGGTGGCTTCAAAGTTATGAAATCTTCACTTGCAGCGTCATCCTGAATCCTCACACGATTGCTGCCATCATCTCCATGCATGATCATGCTCCAATGCTTGTTCCTCTCATCCATGCTAGGCCCATCATTCCTAAGTAACATACACACATCTGATTTAGGCAGCATCATATTCTCATGAATATTAGGAATAGTTCCTAGAAACGAAAGTACCTGATAATTTAGTTGGCGTGCACGAGCTCTTGTGAGAGGTCCTTGGAATTGTGGAACATGAGGAAGTGTGGCTGTAGGTGCAACGGTTGTATCAACCGTAGGGATGTCCTCATCATCCTCCCCTTCTTGAATTGAAGTCGTCCTCGACACAATCTCATCTTCTTCTCCAAAGTATGGTTTCAAATCTGCAATGTTAAATGAGGGACTTACCGTGCCCATCTCTGCAGGAAGCTCAAGTTTATATGCATTATCATTCATTTTCTCTAACACTTTAAAAGGATCAGCAACACGTGGCATTAATTTAGACTTGCGCAAATCCGGAAAACGATCTTTGCGCAAATGCAACCAAACTAAATCTCCCACATCAAACACAATATGCTTGCGTCCTTTATCACCAGCAACTTTATATTTAGCATTCATACGTTCTTTATTTTCTTTAGTAATCCTATGCAACGTAAGAATCTGGTCAACATGTTGTGTAGCATCAAAATTATGTTGCACCGAAGATGGAATAGGTAATAAATCAATAGGTGCACGAGGAACAAAACCATACACAATCTCAAAAGGGCATAACTTAGTTGTAGAATGCACGGAACGATAGTAAGAAAATTCAATATGAGGTAAACAATCTTCCCACATTTTTAAGTTCGTCTTTAAAACAGCCCGTAACATGGTAGACAAAGTTCTATTCACTACTTCAGTTTGTCCATCAGTTTGAGGATGACATGTAGTACTAAACAACAACTTAGTCCCCAACTTAGCCCATAAACATTTCCAAAAATGGCTAAAAAATTTAGTATCACGATCTGAAACAATAGTATTAGGCACACCATGCAAGCGAACAACATCGGGAAAGAATAATTCGACAACATGAGCAGCATGATCACTCTTATGACAAGGAATAAAGTGTGCCATCTTAGAAAATCTATCCACAACCACAAAAATACTATCCCTCCCCTTCTGTGTTCAAGGTAATCCTAAAACAAAGTCCATAGAAATATCCTCCCAAGGTATACTAGGAATAGGAAGAGGCATATATAAACCATGTGGATTAAGGCGTGACTTAGCTTTTTGACATGTTGTGCAGCGAGCAATAAACCTCTCAACATCCCTTCACATGCGTGGCCAAAAGAAGTGTGTAGCAAGTACGTCTTCTGTCTTCTTTACTCCAAAGTGACCCATCAATCCTCCTCCATGCGCCTCCTGCAACAACAAAAGACGAACATAACCTTCTAGAATGCATAGTTTGTTAGCACGGAACACAAACCCATCATTGAGGATGAATTTGTTCCAAGTTCTACCCTCTAGACAATGTTGCAAAACATCTTTAAAATCAGCATCTTTCATATATTGTTCTTTAATAGTTTCCAATCCAAAGATTTTGAAGTCAAGTTGAGATAACATGGTATAACGACGTGACAAAGCATCAACAATAATATTATCTTTACCCTTTTTGTGTTTAATAACATAAGGAAAAGATTCAATGAATTCAACCCACTTTGCATGACCTTTATTCAACTTAGCTTGACTACGAATATGCTTCAAAGATTCATGATCAGAATGTATAACAAATTCTTTAGGCCATAAATAATGTTGCCAAGTTTGTAATGTCCGAACAAGAGCATATAATTCCTTATCATAAGTAGAATAGTTCAAACTAGCTCCACTCAATTTCTCACTGAAATATGCAATAGGTTTTCCCTCTTGTAACAACACTCCTCCCAAACCAATTCCACTAGCATCACATTCCAACTCAAAGGTCTTATTAAAATCAGGAAGTTGGAGTAAAGGAGCATGTGTAAGCTTATCTTTGAGTAGCATGAAGGCTTCTTGTTGTGCATCGCCCCAAACAAAGGGCACATCTTTCTTAGTAAGCTCGTTCAGCGGTGCTGCAATGGAACCAAAATCTTTGACAAAGCTCCTATAAAATCTAGCGAGGCCAAGGAAGCTCCTCACTTGTGTGACTGTTTTGGGTTGTGGCCAACTCGAAATTTCTTCAATCTTGGCGGGGTCAACTTCAATACCCCGTGCTGTAACAACATAGCCAAGAAAAGCAACTCTATCCGTGCAAAAGGTGCACTTCGCAATGTTACCAAACAAACGTGCACCACGTAAAGCATAAAAAACAACACGTAAATGTTCCAAATGTTCTTCTACAGATTTTCTATATATCAATATATCATCAAAATAGACCACCACAAAATGTCCAATAAAAGCACTTAAAACTTCATTCATTAATCTCATGAAAGTGCTGGGAGCATTAGTTAAACCAAAGGGCATCACTAACCACTCATATAGGCCAAATTTAGTTTTAAATGCTGTTTTTCATTCATCTCCTAACTTCATACGAATCTGGTGGTAACCACTACGCAAATCAACCTTAGAGAACATGGTAGAGCCACTCAATTCATCAAGCATGTCATCTAAACGAGGAATAGGATGACGATATCGAATAGTAATATTCTTGATTGCTCTACAATCAGTACACATGCGCGAAGAACCATCTTTCTTTGGTTCCAAAATAATAGGAACAACACATGGACTAAGAGACTCACGAATATGACCCTTGTCAAGAAGTTCTTCAATTTGTCGCTGAATCTCTTTCGTCTCCTCCGGATTGGTACGATATGGCGCACGGTGGGGCAAAGATGCTCCAGGAATCAAATCAATTTAGTGCTCAATTCCACGAATAGGTGGCAGTCCTAGAGGTACATCTTGTGGGAAAACGTCCTCATACTCCTGCAAAATGTTAGCAATAGCAGGTGGCAACGAAGGAGGAATCTCCTCAGCCGAAAACAACACTTCTTTGCAAATGATAGCATAACATGCAGTAGTACTCACATCAATTTCAGAAATATCAGATTTGCTAGCTAGCAAACAAGTACTTTTCAAACGAATTTCATTAGCATGTTTTGGATCAGATTTAGAAGTACTTGGAGAAGTCATAAGTTTCTTAGCAACAATCTGATTTTCGCTCAGCTTTTCCCCCTCATTATGTGCTCTACTAGCTCTAGCAAGATCATCTTTTAAAATACTTTCAGGAGACATGGGAAGTAACACAATTTTCTTATCATTATGAACAAGAGAATACTAATTTGTGCTACCATACTGTATAGAATTTGTATCAAATTGCCATGGTCTACCAGGTAAAAGAGCACATACTTGCATAGGAACAACATCACACTCAACATAATCAGCATATGCAGCAATAGTAAAATGCACACGAACTGTATGTGTTACCTTAACCTTGCCGCTGTTATTAAACCAGTGAATGTGATATGGACAAGGATGGGGTCGTGTCGTGAGAGAAATATTATCAACCATGTCCATGCTCGCCAAGTTGTTGCAGCTCCCTCCATCAATAATAATGCGAATACAGTGATCTTTAACCACGCCCTTGGTATGGAACAGATTATGGCGCTGGTCAGGCTCGGCCTTGGTAATTTGTGCACTCAAGACTCGCTGTGCAATTAAACTTGGGTATTTGTCCGCATGTTCTGCAGCCATATATTCAGAATCTTGCTCCATGGGTGTTGCAGCACATTGCTCATCATATGCAATAAGAGCCAAAGTATCTTCATCATAATCACTGGCGGAATCGTATCCACCATCTTCAAGAGCAATCATCACACGAGAGGAGGCACAATCACGTGCAAAGTGACCAAGTCCACCACATTTGCGGCACTGAATGTGGCTGGACTTGCCCATAGATGCCATGGAGGACGCAGCACTCGGGGCTGGTCCCGGAGTAGTCTTCCGTGCAGCAAACGGAGGTGGTGTAGATGCTGCAGATCGCATGGATGTGGTCGCTGGAGGTGTAGGTGCAGCAGCCCGTGATGCCGAATTCGGTGATCTCCAAGTAGAACGCCCTGCAGAATAATTAGTTCATATCGCCTCGCGTCGATCCTGCACTTCACATTCAGCATTGCAAGCAAGATGGAACAAACGGGTAATAGTGTGATAAGATTTATATCTAAGAATGGTCTGAATTTCCTTATTTAACCCACCTACGAATTGTGCCATTAATGCTTCATTATCCTCCTCTATACCACAATGCAGCATGCCTGATAGTAATCCTCTACAGAATTTTTGCCTTGATCTAGACGTGCTAATTTGGTAAGCATGGAATGCTGATAATATGGTGGAACAAAACGAATACACATATCATGTTTTAAAGCATCCCACGTAGTGATTGGATTAGCATGATTAGCATGACAATATTCAGACCACCATATGGAAGCAAAACTAGTGAACTCACAAGTAGCAGCACTAACACGTCTATCCTCGGGATAATTTAAGCATGCAAAACGCTGGTCTAATTCTAATTCCCAAGAGAGGTATACATCTGGATTATAGCAACCATTAAACATAGGAACATTTAATTTCAGTTTAGCAACATGCTCATCATCACGTACCAACGGAAAAGGAGGTGGACGACGAATGTGGGGATTGTATTGCCTAGGACGACTAGTTGGCTGATCAACTGTGAAGTCATCCGCGTACTCGCCCTCGTCCTCATCTTCCCCGTAATAATCATCCAACTGAGTATCACGGGCCTGTGTGACACCCGTAGCTCCTGCAACGCCAGCAGCAGCAGTGCCTGCGGTAGCAGCAACACCCTAAGCCGAAGTTTGTGCCGGATGTTTGAGAATGCGTTGTGCACGTCCCAACAAGTTCGGTGTAGGAGCCCCGCGAGTCGGCTGTGGAGGAGGCGCGCGAGCCGTCGGTGGTGGAGGTAAGCATGCTATCACCTCCTGGAATTTAGCGTCGAGTTTGGTGGTGAAGGCGGTCTCGAGTGCCTCGAGTTGCTCCATCGTGTCAGTAAAACGCTTGTCCACATCCTGCATATGGTTAGCCAAAAGTGTGGTGACGTGAGCCTGCAAGGCTCCACCCTCCAGTGGTTGTGTCTTGGTGTTTTCTGGTGGCATGATTAGTACGCAAAAAGCACAGGTATATAATAGAGATACACCAGGAACATTGGTGGAAAAAGCTTAATCTATCAAGCAAACCAATACTCTTACCCGTTCTTACCCTGCAGCAGGTGGTGAGCAGCAACCATCTTGATCAAGCTTCAGGAAGATTGAATAGAGCGATTGCCAGGTGGTGTCAACGCACCGTGTAGGAATATGTAGAGTTCTGGGTGGCTGCAATATCTATAGACACAATTTCAAAACAACAATGCAAGGTTGAATCACAACTCACCAACGATACTATGCTGGTCCTAGACTATCCCAAGCTAGAGACGCGAGCCTAGAACACTACGAGTCACGCCGTGGCACCGAAAAGCAACAGGCACCGGTGCTCTGAACAGCGCGCGAATGAGGCGAAAATCACTAGTATGGAAAGTGTCTCAAAACGATCAGCAAAGTGGAATATCAGGATAGGCTCAAGATTGTTTTTTGAAATTTCCGAAAACTGCACGAAACTGCTCTGGAAAGCATGCAGACGCCAATTTTTTTTCACTATAATGGCGTATAGCTCAAAACGATCCCAGAAGCCTAAAAACAGTATAGGCCGAATTTTTTCGGAAGAGTTTCTAGACTTTTTTTGCTCTCCCCTCTTCTTCCCTTCTGACCGAAACTTTCTAGAACTCGGATCGGATCTACAATGATGGAAAGCAAGAGTAGGAAAACGAAAACAAACCTAACTAGACTAGAACAAGGATATGTGGTGGCGGAGGCGGTATGTGGGCGTAGGGTTGTAGCAAGTGTATGGCGGCGGTGGTGATAGCGGAATCGGTGGTGATGGCGGAATTGGTGGTGGCGGTGGTGATGACTGTGACCAGAACTGGAAACTGTAAAGATCTAGATCTAAAACCAGCACTGGACACGACGATGCAGACTAGAACTCAACAAAGCAAATACTGAAAAGAATCGATGCAATAGGCTCGAAAGTGTTTCTAGGATACGGATCTAACCCTAATTTGTTGGATTTTTATGGTTTATAGGAAGAAGAACAGATGCAATCTAAACTACGAAAACTGTAAGATCTCACCGAGAAACCCGAAATCTGATACACTTGATAGGGTAAAGGTGCCCAATCTTTCGATGAGACGATATCTGTCGATTATGGTGGAGGTCGACGTTGACGATCCGACTACAAACGTGCGAGACGTTGCGCCTTAGCAATCGATACACCAACTTCTGAGGCTATTGATCACGCCGGAGCTAGATCAACCTGATCACGAGGATCAATCCCCGCAAGAAATCGAAGAACCAACAAGAATTATAGATGCAATCAAGATATTGTGAATATAGATGAAAGCTTTATTGAAGAGGTGGGATTCTGTCAATGTGTAGTACAAAAGGTAGGTTTGACACTTGTGCCTATGGTGAAGAGTAGCTCGTGGCTAAGTCTTTTACTAAACAAAATCCGAGTCTAAACGATGACCTAATGGGAGTATATATGGAGGAATATAAGAAAATTTCGGCCAACCTTGGGAAGGAGGTCGAAATCCATCTCTAGGCCGGTTTCCTCCACTATACGGACTCTAAAAGTTTAGCCCCTTTATTTGGACGAAAATTACATGGGCCTGGCCCATATTTAATGGTGACGCAACACCATCTAATTCGTCCATATCTTCATCTTTTCATTATGGTGGCTTCAAAGTTCTGAAATCTTCACTTGCAGCGTCATCCTAAATCCTCACACGATTGCTGCCATCATCTCCATGCATGATCATGCTCCAATGCTTGTCCCTCTCATCCATGCTAGGCCCATCATTCCTAAGTAACATACACACATCTGATTTAGGCAGCATCATATTCTCATGAATATTAGGAATAGTTCCTAGAAACGAAAGTACCTGATAATTTAGTAGGCGTGCACGAGCTCTTGTGAGAGGTCCTTGGAATTGTGGAACATGAGGAAGTGTGGCTATAGGTGCAACGGTTGTATCAACCGTAGGGATGTCCTCATCAGAGGTGCTTGAGAGTTAACACGGTTGGTGGAAGTACAAGTTACATCATGGACCTCATAAAAATGAAAATTGCATCTAAATCCATGCATTTATTAGCACAAGGACCCTAAGAACTGAGCAATGGAGTTTGTGTTTTGAGGTTTGCGCATACTAGCGTTCAACGTGCTAAAGTATAATCTTTCTAGATGCTAAGAATGGAAAAGAAGATCCAGCGGTTGGCAATGTTTGGATTTGCTAGTCTTGATCCAACGGTCAATGTTCAAAGTTAATCCATACACTATGCAGTGATTTATTGTATTGTAAGAGTTAAGACATGATAAAGAGAAGATAAGAAGTACTATGAATGGCCTACCAAATGGTAGGTCTCGTAGGAGAGAGGTGCTTGAGAGTTAACACGGTCGGTGGAAGTACAAGTTACATCAAGGACCTCATAAAAATGAAAATTGCATCCAAGTCCATGCATTTATTAGCACAAGGACCCTAAAAACTGAGCAATGGAGTTTGTGTTTTTATGTTTGCACATACTAGAGTTCATCATGCTAAAGTAGAATCTTTCTAGATGCTAAGAATGGAAAAGAAGATCCATCGGTTGGCAATGTTTTGATTTGCTAGTCTTGATCCAAGGGTCAATGTTCAAAGTTAATCCGTACACTATGCAATGGTTTATTGTATTGTAAGAGATAGGACACGATAAAGAGAAGATAAGAAGTACTGTGAATGGCCTATCAAATGGTAGGTCTCGTAGGAGAGAGGTGCTTGAGAGTTAACACAGTCGGTGGAAGTACAAGTTACATCAAGGACCTCATAAAAATGAAAATTGCATCCAAGTCCATGCATTTATTAGCACAAGGACCCTGGAAACTGAGCAATTGAGTTTGTGTTTTGAGGTTTGCACATACTAGCGTTCATCATGCTAAAGTAGAATCTTTCTAGATGCTCAGAATGGAAAAGAAGATCCAGCGGTTGACAATGTTTGGATTTGCTAGTCTTCATCCAACGGTCAATGTTCAAAGTTAATCCGTACACTATGCAGTGGTTTATTATATTGTAAGAGATAAGAGACGATAAAGAGAAGATAAGAAGTACTGCGAATGGCCTACCAAATGGTAGGTCTCAAGGGAGAGAGGTGCTTGAGAGTTAACACGGTCGGTGGAAGTACAAGTTACATCAAGGACCTCATAAAAATGAAAATTGCATCTCCATAAATTTATTAGCACAAGGACCCTGAAAACTAAGCAATGGAGTTTGTGTTTTTAGGTTTGCGCATACTAGTGTTCATCGTGCTAAAGTAGAATCGTCTTTCTAGATGCTAAGAATGGAAAAAAAAGATCCATCGGTTGGCAATGTTTGGATTTGCTAGTCTTGATCCAACGGTCAATGTTCATAGTTAATCCGTACACTATGAAGTTGTTTATTGTACTATAAGAGATAAGACACGATAAAGAGAAGATAAGAAGTACTACAAATGGCCTATCAAATGGTAGGTCTCATAGGAGAGAGGTGCTTGAGAGTTAACATGGTCGGTGGAAGTACAAGTTACATCATGGACCTCATAAAAATGAAAATTGCATCCAAGTCCACACATTTATTAGCACGAGGACCCTGAAAACTGAGCAATGGAATTTGTGTTTTGAGGTTTGCGCATACTAGTGTTCATGATGCTAAAGTAGAATCTTTCTAGATGCTAAGTATGGAAAAGAAGGTCCAGCGGTTAGCAATGTTTGGATTTGCTAGTCTTGATCCAACGGTCAATGTTCAAAGTTAATCCGTACACTATGCAGTGATTTATTGTATTGTAAGAGATAAGATACGATAAAGAGAAGATAAGAAGTACTGCGAATGGCCTACCAAATGGTAGGTCTCATAGGAGAGAGGTGCTTGAGAGTTAACACGGTCGGTGGAAGTACAAGTTACATCAAGGACCTCATAAAAATGAAAATTGCATCTAAGTCCATGAATTTATTAGCACAAGGACCCTGAAAACTAAGCAATGGAGTTTGTGTTTTTAGGTTTGCGCATACTAGCGTTCATTGTGCTAAAGTAGAATCATCTTTCTAGATGCTAAGAATGGAAAAAAAGATCCATCGGTTGGCAATGTTTGGATTTGCTAGTCTTGATCCAACGGTCAATGTTCAAAGTTAATCCGTACACTATGTAGTGGTTTATTGTATTGTAAGAGATAAGACACGATAAAGAGAAGATAAGAAGTATTGCGATTGGCCTATCAAATGGTAGGTCTCGTAGGAGAGAGGTGCTTGAGAGTTAACACGGTCGGTGGAAGTATAAGTTACATCATGGACCTCATAAAAATGAAAATTGCAGCCAAGTTTATGCATTTATTAGCATTAGGACCCTGAAAACCGAGCAATGGAGATTGTGTTTTTAGGTTTGCGCATACTAGCATTCATCATGCTAAAGACTTTCAGCACAAGGACCTCATACGCTATGGAGTGGGTTATTTTATTGTATTGTATAGCAAGAGATAATACACGATAAAGAGAAGATAAGAAGTACAGTACTGCGAATGGTCGATCTTTTGAATAACCTTCCCTCCTGATGTTTGGGAAGCAAGTGAAAATTTCGAAAACCGGAAAACTTTGTATTTTTGTGCTGCCAAGGACCAAAGTGGTTTCCTTCCTATGTACTCCTCGTCCCTACTCCACACCAACACGCGGCTACCGAACATGCCAGAGACATAGAGCCGCCGTACCAAGGCACACGTGCGCAGCGCCATGCTATGGACGAGGGAGAGATCAGTCGGGCCAGTGCGCGAGGGGAAAGGGGAGGAGAGAGGGAGGATAGTGAAGGAGAGAGAAAACACACGATTTGTTTTGCGTGCATAGGTCCTGAAATTTACTACTAGTAGAGTGTAGTACACTGTAAGGCTGCAGGAGTACCTCGTGTCAGAAACCCATCATAACATTGCTCTGACAAGGAACCACCTTCAACTTCTCTTTGCTGCTACCCTCTTCCCCTGCCAACGTTTTATTCTCTCAGCATGTACAGCGCGTGGACAAAGGTGACCATATGTCTAACCAAAGAAATATACTACTCCGGCATTGTGTAAAAAAGCACACCTTAATAAGGCCTACTATGTGGCATCCGCTAAGGTTTACCTTACACATAATGGAAAAAATAAAGTTATCTTTAAGCCTAAGGTGCACCTCAAGCTTGTGGGTTGCCCATAGAAAATAGAAATATCATTTCCCCTCTCTCCCTATTTCATGTGATCGTTTTCAAAAGGGGTTCAAAATTTTCAAGATGCAAAATCTTTTTTTTGAGGAAGATGCAAAATTCTAGCTAGAGGTCGAACAAGTCGTCATCAATTGAGAATGTTCTTTCCTGGTAGTTGGACATTCACACCAACGACACTGCTTTTATAAGAAGAGATGCACCCATCTACCTTCGAAAAGACAATTAATTTAAGAGCAATCTATCACGCTTACTTGTAGCTCAAGTTTGACCTAATTTTGTTAAACTGTCAAGATGCAAAATCTTAGCAAGAAGTTGAACCTGTTGTGGACGAGGAAGAGACAAGAATCGCACCCGCCATGCAGAGAAGAAATCGATGGAGGATGGATGGTGAGAGCCAGCGAAGGAGAGAGAAAATGCAACTTGTTTTGCGTGCATATACTAGTAGTAAGTCCATACATTTACTACTAGTGGAGTGTACCCTGTACCTCGTGTCAGCAGCCCATCATAGCTTTGATCTAACATCACACCGCCTTCAAGTCCTCTTCTGTGCTGCCTCTTTTTTTTTGAAAGTCTCGCGTTGCCTCCCTCTTGTTCTCTTACTTGTGTAGCTCAGGTTTGAGCAAATTTCGTTAAATTGTCAAGATGCAAAATCTTATCATGAAGTTAAACCTATTTTCCAAACTCTCGGTGGTTTCCGATAGACTCCTAATTGACCCCCGATGGGTACCACCAAAAGCTTTTTCGTAAAACTTTCATAGAAACCTACAATTTACCTGTCGCCATCCTCCTCTTCGTCGTCGACCACCGTCGCTGCGCTCGACCGTCGCTCTACACCACCACCGCCGTCACCACCGCCGTCACCTTCGAAAAGATGCACCCATCTACCTTCGAAAAGACAATTAATCCAAGAGCAATCTATCACACTAACTTGTAGCTCAAGTTTGACCTCATTTACTTAAGTTGTCAAGATGCAGATTCTTAGCAACAGGTTGAACGTCTTGTCCAAATTTCAGGACCATGTCGGCCTGTTTTCCACGATGTCGTGGATTTTTGCCGGGTGTCCATGTTTTGGCTGTTCGGTCCAACGTCTCGCCTAGATTTGGCCTGTTTTCGGTGTAACCGTCACATGGGAGACGCTAGTCATGTTTTCCACGATGTCATGGATTTTCCCCCCGGTTTCCATGTTTTGGCCGTTCGGTTCAATGTCTCGCCCAGATTTAGCCTATTTTTAGCATAACCGACACACGGGAGACACTAGTCGTGTTTTCCACGATGTCGTGGATTTTTTCCCGGTTTCCATGTTTTGGCCGTTCGGTACAACGTCTGGCCCAGATTTGGCCTATTTTCAGCGTAACCGACACACAGGAGACACTAGTCATGGTTTCCATGATGTTGGACCGTTTTCCACGATGTTTTCCATGATGTTGGGCCGCTTTCCAATGGAACTGCGTGGTGCCTGGCTATGAGTTTGCCGCAATTCTGTTTGTGCTCCACTCCCACCTCAGAGAAGCCCATGCCATGAGGTTGCACATTTTACACTACAGTAGGAAAGGCAGGTACATCTCTAAGCTGGTGCCGACACCGGGCTTGCAAAATGTAGATATCGGGCTAACCGAGTTCGATGACACGGTGTTCTGTGTGCTATTCGACGGGCGCGACAATGTCATCTTTATATCCACCATGTGCGTTAGGCCGGCGGCATGCGTGTCGCCGCAGTTCATGGTTAAATTGAGCTCTACACATCCAAATGGCTTGTGTGAGAAGGTATTTTATGCGAATTCTGAAGCCACTTGCTCTTTGTCGGTTTGTCGGTCTAATCTGGTCGCTCGTCGTCGGAATCGACCATCGGAGTTCACAGTGGAATACAAGCTTCGTATCAACAAGATTCTTACCATAGATGCAGAGGTGGGACAGGTGGGATTCCACTTTTAGACATCTAAACTAACTCTAAACTAAGTGGGAGAAGTGGGACAAGTGATTCTCCCACTTAGTTTAGAGTTAGTCTAGGGGTCTAAAATTAGGATCGCACCTGTCCCATTTGTCCCACTTCTGCATCCCTATTTCTTAGTGATTAACACATCTTTATCTTCTTGTGATGATCTTACTTGAACACATGTACTCCTCGCAGGATTTTTCTTATCATTTTGGGACAAGTGGTTCCTAGCTTAAGGTAGTTCTGAGTATTTTGTATGGAGTTCTGCTACTGCTAATCTATTTTGTAGTATGAGTAATACCTATGCACTGGTACTTGTTTAGACCGACGGATCTAGTGCAAAATATGGTCTCTCTTTCCTTTTGAATCATGGCCTTGCTACATCTACGAATTTCAATGTCCACATTGCTGAATCTGTCAATTTCTTTGGTCATTATCTGTACTGCTAAATCGGTCACTTTTAAATGGTGCTAAATCTTTCAAGTGCCGCTTATTATGAACTAGGAATCTAATGATATTTTTCTGTCTTATTCAGTACTGCTGAATCTTTCAAATGCCATTGAATCTGTCGAATGTTCTGTTGTTGCTATTACTAAAGTATTTTTTAGAACTAGTGATGCATTGGTACTTGTTTAGATTAAGACCAGTAGATGGTATTACTCTTCTTTTGGAACATGGCCAGAATATGTTCTCTCTATCCTTTTGAATTATGGCCTTGCTACATCTATTGAATTTTAGTGTCTGCATTGTTAAATCTGTCAATACCTTTGGTCATTATATTTACTGCTAAATTGATCACTCTGAAATGCCGTTGAATCTGTCAAGTGCCGCTGATTATGTATTTGGAATCTATTGATATTTTTCTATTTTATTCAGTGCTACTGAATCTTTCAAATGGTAGTGAATCTGTCGAATGTTCTGTTGTTGCTATTACTAAAGTATTTTTAGAACTAATAGTGATGTATTGGTACTTGTTTAGATCAAGACCAGTAGATGGTCTTGCTCTTCTTTTGGAACATGGCCAGAATATATTCTCTCTGTCCTTTTGAATTATGGCCTTGCTACATTATTGAATTTCAGTGTCTGCATTGTTAAATCTGTCAATTCTTTTGGTCATTATCTGTACTGCTAAATCGGTCACTTTGAAATGCTGTTGAATCTGTCAAGTGCCGCTGATTATGTATTTGGAATCTATTGATATTTTTCTGTTTTATTCAGTGCTGCCGAATCTTTCATATGGTAGTGAATCTGCCAAATGTTCTGTCATTTTTATTATAGTACTAAAGTATTTTATAGAACTAATACTGACATACTGATACTTTTTTAGATCAAGGGTAGTAAATGGTCTTACTGTTCTTTTGAAACATGGCCTTGTCACAATCTAGATGAGGCTTGGGGCATTTTGGTTTGCATATGTGGGTCACACAGTCATTGATGTGAGTAGAAGGTATGCACAGAAAAGCAGGCTTGATGGTCATGTTTTGCTTGCTCTGATGATCGAGTGTGTTCGGAGAAAAGCGACTGATCCCGCACCAAGGTTTTTAGTGATGCAACAAGAATTGATTCTCACTGTCCTGTTATTGAATTTCAGAGTCTGTATTGCTGAATCAGTCACTTTGAAATGGTGCTGAATATAAAAAGGGAACCTGTCGTTATTTCACCAAGCATGATGCAATTTAGGCCGTGGGTTCTTGCCTTTCTAGAAGTTTCAGCAATTTTAGCAGGCTTGCCAATCTTTGTAAAGGGGTACCTTTCTAGAAAGTTCATATGAGGTTCAGCATCTTGGTATTTTGGTACGTACTATGAAGTACCGAAAAACGTAAGTGACTCAACTTACAACTACTCTGTCTAACTGATGTGAATCTAGACAAAGTTGAGGCCATTAGAATACGAACTGGAGGGAGTAGTATAAAAATGGAAGCGGTAAATAGATCATCTCTCAGTTCTAATAACTGAGTTGTGATGAGAGAACACTCCATGGCAGCGTGCCAGTCTAGTGTACCTATAGTACTCCCTACTCCATAACTCTAGTCAGCGTGCTCGATGCAGTACGCATGGCAGAAGACAACCGAAGGAGCACGGCAAAACCCCCTCCTTCAAAGAGCCATTCCCAACTCCGAGAGGCTGCATTTGGATCTTCTCTAGCACACACTTCACACATTTTTCTCGGCATCTCACCCGCAGCATCGATCCTTCCAGGCCTCCACCCCTCTCCTCCAAATAAGCCCAACAGTCATACATAGATCCGCCCTTGCCCCCAATCATTCGGACGTGATGGATGTGGATTCGAGGCACAACCGGCAGAACAACATCTGGACGAAGGTCGGCGACGATGTCTTCAATGAAATATCTAAGCGTCTGGACAGTACCAGCGCCGTCCGGCTGGCCGCATGCTCCAAGGAGCTGTACTACCAAGTCGCTGGCGGAAAAGGTAGTAGATCGCGTGCAAGATAGTACATCTGCTGGACTTTGGTCTCCTGCAAGAACGTCTACGACCACAAGATCGCGTGCAACTACCGCCGGTGTGTCTGCATAGAGCCAGGATGCGAGTTCACCGGCGTCAAGAAAGTGTTCGTCGAGCACCTCATATCTGCCCACTCGATGACAGTGCCTAGATACAGCCCCAAAAAATGGGACCTGTCTATGCTGGTTCGCGCACCGAGCTCGCTTAGAGCTGAGGTCATCGACATCGGGAAGGAGGGCAAGCTGTTCGTCGCCCAAATTGACGGGCATAGCACGGACTTGCTCCTGTCCATCAGGACGGTCAGATCGACGGCATGCGAATTGGCACGGTACGAGGTGAGGTTTTGGTCGTTGGTCTTGTTCGCTAGTTTCAATCAGGTTGTAGTAAAGAGGTCACCCGAGACAACGATTAGGCCGTCGCCAGCCAACGCCGCGCAGGAAGTGCTCACGTCTTTTCTATCCAAGTCATGGCTTTACTGGCATACTACTGAACTTGCTGTTGGACAAGATTCACGGGTGAGATATCACATCTTAATCCTCTTGTGATGATCCTACTGTGAGTGGATGTAATGTTGTACTAATTAGCTAGTTTATGTTGGTGGCAGATTCCCTTCATAATTGGAATTGCTGAAATTAAGGATCCCGAATTTACTGGTTTGTCGTATGAATTTTACATGTATGCTGCTGACCTAGAGGCCGACATGCGACAATGAAACGAGAGACGCGTCCTAGGCAGGAAATCAAGGGTGCAACCTGGCCAGCACTTTGACACACTGAAGCATTCTCGTTTCTTCGAGTATGTATGATGGGACATGTAGTGGTTCCTAGCTTAGTGTAAGCTTGTAGTTCTACATTTCTACTAAGTATTTTGTATGGAGTTTAGCTACTGCTAATCTATTTTGTAGTAATACCTATGTACTTGGACTTATTCGGATCGAGTGGAGAAAATGCATGGTCATGCATTCCTTTTAGAACTTGGCTTTGCCACATTGTTGTACATCCATTGAATTTCAATATCGGCATTGCTGAATCTGTCAATTCTTTTGGTCATTTTCTGCCACCGTTGAACCGGTCACTTTAAATTGCTGCTGAATCTGTCATGTGCTACTAAATGTGAATCGGACGCGTGCTCGTCGCCCTTGTACATGGCCGTGTCACAATCTAGATGAGACTTGGGCATTTTGGGTTGCATACGGGGGTCACATAGGCATTGATGTGAGAAGAAGGTACTCAAAGCAGACTTGATCGCCAGTTTTGCTTGCTCCAATGGTCGATTGTTATTGTTGAAAAGGACAAACTGATCGCACGACAAGGTTTTTAGAGCTGAAATAAAAACTGGTTCTCTCTGTACTGCTATTGTATTTCATTGTCTGTATTGCTGAATTGGTCACTGTTGAAATGCTGCTGAATTGGTCAAGTGCTCCTGAATATGAACTTCGAATCTGTTGATAATTTTTCTACCTTATTCTATACTGGTAAATTTTGACACGAATAGCTGCCAAAAAGAATTATTCCTTTTCCCCTCCCTCTCCGAGGTCTTTGTTTCGAATCCGGCCGAGCACATCACAATGCAATTTTTATTAACCAGGAGAAGAAATCTAGTAGCTCATTCGGCCGCTCTTTAGCCCAAAACATTTTTGTTCGGTCTTTTTCAGGGTCAGGGGACTGCTGACCATAGCCCAGTGAAATTTGAGAAAGGAGCCCATGGAGCATAGCCGAGAACATATTAATTCGGCCTTTTAGGGGTCAGGGGTCTGCTGAGCACAGCCTACTAAAATTTGAGAATGAAGCCCATGGAGCATAGCCTACAGAGTATAACCCACGTAGAGCAGCCTATGTAGAATAACCAAACTCTTTCTAATTCGGCCTTTTGGGCATTGCCCCCACCTCTCAAAATAAAATAAAAACTTTGCCTACCCATGTTTTTAAGAAAATACTCTATTATGTGGCATTTTATAAATTGAGATGCCAGGAGCGCTGCTCTTTTATATTTTAAAAGAGATAAACATAGACACAGAAAATATTTTTAAGAAGACTAATACATAAATTGTAGTACTAATAAAAGTTTAATGATATTTATTCTATAAATATCTTTGTTGTAGTGGCAACGCACTCAGTTTACGTTTATTTGATTTGAAGGTCTTCTGTTCGAATCGTATCTTGGGTTTACATTTTTTCTTCTTCTAGCATTACCCTATTATGGAGAGGCTGACATCACGGACCCACCAGCATGCAGCGTCCCTGGAGTTTGTTTTGAGGGTGGGTTCAAAAAAAGTTTAAATACTTGTATAGAGAGGATCACATCAGGGACCCACCAGATAGAACATACAAGGCTACATCAGAGACCCACAAGCCAGAACATGCTAGAGAGGCTGACATAAGGGCCCCAGCAATAAGACCATACACGTCTGCTGATATGGGGTGGCCCGATCTTCTCAGCAAGCTCTTGTCGATGGTGATGGTGGATGATAGATAACTAGTGCGTAGCTATGATCTCTCCCACTCGATCCCTGGTGCCAATGCAACAGCTCTCGAACCTTGTAGGATATTCACAACACCACACTCTCTTGCGCAGCGCGTGACCTGACGGTAGTATGCAATCTACTAATTCCCAATGGAACAATAGATCACACTCAATTATAGTTGGTAGATTCAAACACAGGGTAATTCCAGAGGTTCTATGAAAGAAACAACTCCAAAATATTTTAACCTGGTCTAAACCCTAACTTGTGATGGCTACGGAGGTTTATATGAGGGCTGGGGCAGCCTCCCCTCTAAACGGGCCTAAAAACAGCCATATCTTGGCCCAAACTGACTCGGTTCGACTCAAACTGATACGTACCGACCCATAGATGAGTTCGGCTTACTTGGCACGCAGGCCATATGTCGTGGTGCACCTCAAACGTATCCTGGCGCGCCACATATCTCTCTTGATCATGCTTGCTCTCCTTACTACCTCCTAATGCATCTTCCATCTCTCAGTCGCCTTCCTCCCTCTCCTCCCGCTGGCGCTAGTCCGATAGATGCCAAATCTAGTCAAACAATAACACCATGATTTAGGTAGTATAAAGCTCTTATAAATCAAATTATCATGTCCAACTAGGAACGAATTCACCTTGTGATATTTTTCAACGAGGCTCAATATTTCTTTCTAGTTCAAACACTCGAAATCAGCATGATCCATGATTGTATCCTCATCATCCTCCCTTTCTTCAAGAAAAGCCATCCTCGGCGTTGGGTAAGCTGAAAGTGGAAGAAACAAAAAGAACAACATGTACGCAAAGTATATATATATAACATGTTGTATTATTGTTGTTCACATAAAAAATATGTCCAGTATACATCAAGCAACTTAAATTGCAGGTATAAGTGAAGTACAAAGAATCATAATCATAGTGAGAAACAAATAGATATATAGTCTTGTTGTTCAATATTAAATTTAGTTTTCTCAAAGAATATCTATGATCAAATTTGTGAACAAGATCAAACCAATTCAATATGTGTGAAAACCAAATTAATTCATGCCATGCTTCAACTGCGCTACTCTGATTATTATGAACATGATCATGTTGTCCAGTATGTAAAATGCAACTCAATTTGCAAATATAAGTGAAGTATAAAGCATTAGAACAACTAGACAACGAATTTTGGGACAAACACAACGAATATGAAAACTTGGGTTCTATTCTAGCAAGATTACAATGATCCAACATAGGTAAAATTACTTGTGTTGGATGCATTATATAAACTAGATCTGACTTTAGTTTCATATTATCACAAATTTTAGCATATATCCCACAACACAAAGTCATCGACACACAACATGTATGGCTGAAAACAACATGTTTCAGTTCAGCGATTCTATCACAAGTAATGCATATGTGATCCACAAGAAAATTTTCATGCATGCTATATTCACCAATCAGATTATTCAGATATGAAATTTCAGAAATCTTATCCATAGCACTACTCATATTCATAGGTTCATTTAGCATGATGGAATACACAATATCATTAGGAGGTATTCGAGCAAGTATTTCCTTATGTGTAATCAGTACCACATGATCAAAATTTGAATTTGGTAAACTATCACATGGTGCTATAACATTAGTGCAAGGCAAGTCACAAGGAGGCTTCAGTAAAGGAATAAACTCACAATATGTCGCACATGTTGGCTGAATCTCCAAAACAGTACCAATATCATCAACAATCTTCTCAGCTGTAGTAGGTACTACGACATCCTCCTCAAGTGACAATACCAGATCGTGTGATGCAGGTTGTAAAATAGGCGGCTCCCTTTCTTAAAAAGCAACCTGCACATCACAAGATACAACACTAGGAGTAGACATGATTATGTTAGTAGACAACTCACATGTTTCATTAGTGTCCTCAAAATTTCTGGAATAGGCCATTTGTAGTTGTTCAAAAACATAGAACATAGAAATTGCTTGAAATCTTCCCAAAGGATTTTTTTACCCATGACACCATACACAATCCTTGCATCCTTCCACCAACGAGCTACCTCTTCATCCACATGTCGGTGAGCAAGAATGTATTCTATATGGCCATTAAACTTGCTATCGAAAGTACGACATCTCGCAAAACCAAATCCCTTATCAATTTCCCAGATCTGATATTCTGCGGGTGTGGCGGAACTTTCCAATCGCCACTTGATTGTAGTTGGATCATATGCCATGCCAACCACAATAGCTAAATAGTCATGGTAAACATCATCTGATTTCTGCATCACATCAACACTAGTAGAAGTCATGATTAGTACATTAGTGCAAAAACACAAAATATCTTTGGTGGCACACTCACAACTCACTCAAAAACTGACAAGAAAGCAGATCTTACCGTTCCAAAGTGAATAGTGATGCTTACCAATTCGAAGTCAAAGACTGATGTACTGATGTGATGAAGTGAATATCAAAGGTATAGAGAACGATCGCAGGACACACAGGTTATTTATGGTGGAGCTGTAGGTATGGTATCCTAACTACACCGCAAACAAGTCCTAGTGCTGATCGTATGACAAAGACCCACGGAAACACACACGGTGGAGATAAATGGGGCAATTGCAACTATGAAAAAGAGCTAAAAAATTGAGGTATGTCAGAGGAACGCTCGTGTTGCAATGCACAAGGAGAGACGCTAGCAATGTCTCAACGAAATGGGCACAAGATTACTAAACTGAGCAGCCCGCAGAGCACTAAGCACGCTAATCTCGTAGGATAGTTTTAGACACAAAGAAAGGCTTACTAAGGCTCAAAAGGATAGGTACGCTATGTGGACTCAGTAAAAAAAATAAACAAAAAAGAAAAAAATTGACCTGAGAATTGGTCTCTGCCACGACAGAAAAAGGCCCGAAATCCTGCCGCGGCAGGATGTCGGCAGACACAACAAATTTCTCGTACGACCTCAGACCAGTCTGTGGTCTAGCGTGAGCCGTTTTTTTGCCTGACTCTCACGCTAGAGGGCACACCACCTCTGTGGTTGTACGTGCGCACTAGCGATCGCACGAATTGTTTTTTCACGTAGCTTGGCTTCAACGAGAGGAAACCTCACGTATTTGTAGGAAATCGATCCGGATTCATTTTTTTTACTTCGTGGCAGGCACGTAAGGTAGCAGGACTAGAATTAGTTTCTTTTTTCCTTTACCTTTTAACGTGCCTCACATACAGGAAGTTCCGATCGGTATATTTTTCTTCTTCTTTCAAAACGGATCTACGACTCCCCAAAACAACTAGAAAATAGATCTAGTAGATCGAAAACTGAAGAACACGATGAACAGTCTCAAGAAATCGAGAACCAGTCTAGAACCAGTCAAGGGAATCCGACGGCTGAACAAAAACAAACGAAAACTAGACAAAAACCACGACTCAGATTTAGAAGAAAGGCTACACAAAAGGACTATGATCAGTAACTAGAACTTATGAACAGTGTTATCTAGGCTATGGCAAACACTATGAACCCTAATCTTTTTGTGTGGCTTTTTCTGTATAGGAAAAAAATAACTAATCTATGGATGGATTTGTGGATGCTTACCGAGGCAACGCTGGAAATCTGATACCAAGATGATATTGCTCACCGAGTAAACCCAGCGCTCTGATACCAAGATGATATGGGGTGGCCCGATCTTCTCAGCAAGCTCTTGTCAATGGTGATGGTGGATGATAGATAACTAGTGCGTAGCTATGATCTCTCCCGCTCGATCCCTGATGCCAATGCAACAACTCTCGAACCTTGTAGGATATTCACAACACCACACTCTTGCGCATAACCGTGACTGACCACGGTAGTATGCAATCTACTAATTCCCAATGGAACAACAGATCACACTCAATTATAGTTGGTAGATTTGAACACAGGATAATTCTAGAGGTTCTATGAAAGAAACAACTCCAAAATATTTTAACGTGGTCTAAACCCTAACTTGGGACGGCTACAGAGGTTTATATGAGGGCTGGGGCAGCCTCCCCTCTAAACAGGCCTAAAAACAGCCATATCTTAGCCCAAACTGACTCGGTTCGACTCAAACTGATACGTACCGACCCATAGATGAGTTCGGCTTACTTGGCACGCAGGCCATATGTCGTGGTGCACCTCAAACGTATCCTGGCGCGCCACATATCTCTCTTGATCATGCTTGCTCTCCTTACTACCTCCTAATGCATCTTCCATCTCTCGGTCGCCTTCCTCCCTCTCCTCCCGCTGGCGCTAGTCCGATAGATGCCAAATCTAGTCAAACAATAACACCATGATTTAGGTAGTATAAAGCTCTTATAAATCAAAGTATCATGTCCAACTAGGAACGAATTCACCTTGTGATATTTTTCAACAAGGCTCAATATTTCTTTCTAGTTCAAACACTCGAAATCAGCATGATCCATGATTGTATCCTCATCAACTGCCACAGTGAAAACAACGGCTGCGGCCGAAAAAAAGTCCATCATACAAACGTTGCACTTACAGAGAAGCTGACATGTCGGACCCAGCAGGCCCAAGCATAGCCCATGAAATTAGCCTATCAGCCCCAAGCATAGCCCAATACCTTCTAATTCGGCCTTTTTGTGGTCTTGTGGCCACCGACCATAGCCCATTCAATTTAGGAATGAGTCCATGGAATATAAGACATGACGAATAGGACATCTACCCGAGTTAGCACAGAATCTTTTTAATTCGGCCTTTATGAGCATTTTTTGTACTCTGAGGATGACATCTGGGACCCGAAAAAATAGTCCAACATACACACGTTTCTTTCAAATAGAGGCTGTCAGCTGGGACCCAACATAGACACGTTTCCTGCACAGAGGTGGTTGACATCTGGGACCCAGCAAGTTGCCAAGGTCAAAACAACGGACATGGCCAAAAAAAGTCCATCATACGCACGTTTCATTTACAGAGAGGCTGATATGTGGGACCCAGCAGCGCGACCTTATACACATGAGCATCAAGCAACGTAGCTAGTTCAAAAAAGGGAGACACGAGCGAGAAAAAAATTCAGCATATACACGTTTCTTGTAATGAGAGGCTGAAATGGGGGACCCAGCAGCATGAGCAAACGGCAGATTCGTCGACCAATGCTATCTAGTTCGGAACAGGGTAGCACTAGAGAAGAAAAAATTCCATCATACCCGCGATTCTTCTAATGTGAGGCTGACATAAGGGACCCACCAGCCTAAATAAACGGCTGATGCAGCGAGCAACACTACCAAAGTCGAAACATGAAGGAGCGACAGAGGGTAAAAAATCCATCATACACACGTTTCTTCTAATGAGAGGATGACATGTGGGGCCCAACATCGTGATTAAACGGTAGATGCATCGAAGAATGCTATCAAGTTCGGAACAGGGTAGCGCGAGCGAAGGAAAAAAATCCATCATACACACATTTCTTCTAATGAGAGGATGACATGTGGGGCTCAGGAGGTTGGTTAAACGGTAGATGCATCGAGCAGCACTATCAACTTCGGAATAGGGTAGCGCCAGCGAAGGAAAAAATTCCATCATACACACATTTCTTCTAATGAGAGGATGACATGTGGGTCCTAGGAGGTTGATTAAATGGTAGATGCATCAAGAAGCGCTATCAACTTTGGAACTGGGTAGCGGGAGCGAAGGAAAAAATTCCATCATACACACAATCCCTTCTAATGAGAGGCTAACATGTGGGACCTAGCAGCCTGACTAAACGGCAGATGCATCGAGCAACGTTATCGAGTTCAAATCAGGGAGGCGCGACCGAAAAGTATGGTCCACTAGAGACACTGACATCCGGGACCCACACGCCTCAAAAGACTTCGGCGAGTTAACATCGTGCGAGGAAACGAAAATCTTGCTTCTGCCACGCGCTGGCCGAGCTTCCTCCATGTTTTTAGCAGATCTGTCATAGTAGAGGGCTATGAAACCGAAAAAAAGTTTTCCATCAGCCACGGCCGAGCCGAGAATTTCGTCGCGGAAGATGCACCTTCTACGACGACCGTCGAGCCAAGTCGTTATTGAAGGAAACTTTTCTTGTAGTGGAGGCAGATAGAATAATGTAAGCATATTTGTCTCCGAGTAAACTCTTGCCGCTAACATATTCTCATTGAGGACAAAAGAAAATAGTCAAGGAAACCTACTTTTAATAGGTTGCATACTGCCATGCAAAGATGAATTATCTGACCAAAATAGGAAAGTGTCATCCCTCCCATGATTAACAACCGCCACACCTCTGAAGTTGCTGAAAGAACATTTCATGATCTCCAGTGTTTTGTGTGTTAGATAACAATACCATGGAGTACCTCATGTGTGCTAAGTGTTGCAGGGAAGTGGACATGTTGTTGGGGGCCAGATAATCTGCCCCCATCAAGGGCCGGATAATCCAGCCTAACCCTCTTGGACAAAGTTGGTCGCGTGTGAGCTTCTGTCTGGGGGCGGATTTCCCCCGGACAATCCGAGACTGGGGCGGATTTTCCCCCAGCCGGATTATCCGGCCTTTCTCTGGGGCCGGATAATCCACCCCCCGGGAGAGGCTGCCAAGGGTGGCGTGGCACGACCTTCTTTCCGAGGGCGGATTTCCCCCCGGATAATCCGAGTCTGGGGCGGAGTTTTTCCAGGACGGATAATCTGGCCCTCACTTAGGCCGGATAATCCGGCCCTAGATTACTCCAACGGCTCTGTTTGGACAGGGGGTATAAAAGCCCCAATCGCCCCTGTCAGATCTCTTAATTCATTCGAAAAAGTTCTGATTAGTTGCAAAAGCTCTCATTCAAGATCTCCCACTTTAACCACCCGAAGGCTTCGATCTTTAGGGGAATTGAAGGAGGAGACTTCATTCATCGACATCACAAATCAAGCGCTTCACCTCCACTCCATTCACTTGGAGATCTCTCGATCTAGTATTCTTGTTAATATCTAGCTCTAGTGTTTTGATATTGATAACTTTGTTCTTGTGGCAGCTTATTGTCATTACGGGAGCCTCCAATTCGGTTGTAGAGTTGTGCCTCGCTAGTTGTGTAAAGGCATCGGTGTCCGCCTCGAAGGGTTCCAATAGTGGAAAGGTGGATCAGGCCTTTGGTGGCAAGATCCATCAGAGAACAGGGTGATGCCTATTGTGGCGTGGTGGTCTTAGTACCGCCCACCCCTCGAACGCAGATGTACTTCCCTTAATAAGGAAGGAACTGCGGTAAAATAAATCCTGTGTCTTCACGTGCTCCACTATGATTTCCTCGTTGCTCACTCTTACCCGCCTTTACTCGCTAGTAGTTAGGTTTGCATATAGGGAAATTCTACGTAGTTGGATATCTAGAGAATTTACCTTTTGTGTCAAATCTAAAATTGAAAAAGTATTAAAATTTGAAGTAGCACCTAATCACCCCCCTCTAGGTGCCCATACGGTACATTTCAATTGGTATCAGAGCCCCGGCTCTTTATTCGGGCTTAACCGCCTAAGAGAAGTATGGGTACTAAGGAAAATGGGAGTGAGGCTGTGGACAAGGTTACAATGGATGACCTCAAGACGTTGGAAACAACCTTGTTGAAATCCTTTGAGACCAAAATGGAAGAGATGCAACAAATGATTGCTCGTCTCACCTCATCTACAGCCCCACCTCCATCTTCCTCTGAGGCCACCACTCCTCTATCTAAGGATAAGGCTCATGCCGACTCTAAGGAAGATGAGGTGGTGGGTGAGAAAAATAATGGCTCCGCTTCCAAGAAGGGAAGTGGTAAGGAGGTTATAGTGAGGTCTCTCACTTATATTCCCCGACCCACCTATCCCTCATCCTCATATAAACAATAGGGGTGATCCACCCAAGTTCACTGCATCTTCATTTAATCAGTGGTAATTCTTAATGAAATCTCATGTGTGTAGTTCGTCAATTGAGCTTTGGAGGATCATTGAAGATGAACTTCATATTGGATACTCCACTAACTTGACTAGAAGAGAAGTTGTGGACAGTCAACTAAATGCAACGGCTCTTCACATGATTCAGCTCGGAGTGGGTCCCAAGGACATGCCACATATTGAGCACTTTAACACCGCCAAAGAAGCTTGGGATGCTCTCACCGACCTGTTTGTCGGAAATGAAAGCATGAGAAGAAATAGGTATGATGATATGGGGTGGCCCGATCTTCTCAATAGCCTCTCGAGTCTTCTCATGTATTTTCTTCACATAATCAGCATGTTTTGATGCCTCCATATCAACTCTCTCATGTAATGGCAGAGGCAACATATCAAGTGGCGTCAATGGCTTGAAGCCATACACCACCTCAAAAGGACAAACCTGAGTAGTTGAATGCACAACCCTGTTGTAAGCAAACTCAACATGTGGCAAACACTCTTCCCAATCCCGCAGATTCTTTTTAATCATGGTCCTTAGCAGCTGTGACAATGTTCGATTCACCACCTCCGCTTGACCATCTGTTTGGGGATGACATGTAGTACTGAACATCAACTTTGTTCCTAGCTTCCCATAAGGTCTTCCAAAAGTAGCTCATGAACTTCACATCACGGTCAGAAACAATCGTCTTTGGTACTCCATGTAATCTCACGATGTCCCTGAAAAACAGGTTAGCAACATGCAACGCATCGTCGCTTTTGTGGCAGGCAATAAAATGAGCCATTTTAGAGAATCTATCCACTACCACAAATATAGAATCACGACCTCTCTGAGTTTTAGGTAGACCTAGCACAAAATCCATACTAATGTCTTCCCATGGAGTAGTCGATGTAGAGAGAGGTGTATACAAACCGTGAGGCTTCAGCTTGGATTTCGACTTGTGGCAAGTAATGCATCAGCTCACAAATATGTACACATCATGCCTCATCTTGGGCCAATAGAAGTGATCAGCGAGCATGAGCAACATCTTCTCACGCCCAAAGTGACCCATCAAACCACAAGCATGTGATTCCTACACTAAGAACAAACGCAACGACGATTCTGGAATACATAGTTTGTTAGCTCGAAACAAATATCCATCATGTATATGATACTTATCCCATGCGTTTCTAAGAGCACACAAACGATATGGTTCAGCAAAATCATGGTCAGTTGCATAAAGTGCACAAATAGTTCTAATCCAGGAATTTTAACATCAAGATTGGTTAATAGCATATTCTTCCTAGATAGAGCATCAGCAACAACATTCTCTTTTCCCTTCTTATAATTAATGATGTAAGGAAAAGACTCAATGATCTCAACCCATTTAGCTAATCTTCTGTGCAAATTTGATTGAGCTTTCAAGTATTTCAATGCTTCATGATCAGAATGTATGATCAATTCCTTTGGCCACAAATAATGTTGCCAAACCTCAAGTACTCTAACAAGTGCATACAATTCTTTATCATAGATTGAATAATTCAAACGAGTACCAGTCAATTTCTTAGAAAAATAAGCTATAGGACGACCCTCTTGCATCAAAACGCCACCTATACCTATACCACTAGCATCACATTCAACTTCAAATTGCTTCGAAAAATCGGGTAAGGCAAGTAAGCAAACGTTTCAATGTATCGAATGCAATGTCTTGGGTCGTGCCCCATACAAAAGGAACACCTTTCTTTGTCAAATCATTCAAAGGTGGAACAATGGTGCTAAAATCTTTCACAAAGCACCTATAGAAACCAGCTAAACCGTGCAAACTACGCACTTGACTTACATTCATGGGAGTAGGCCAATTCTGAATTGATTCAATTTTAGATTGATCTACCTCTACCCCATGCTTAGATACAACAAATCCAAGGAATATGACCTTATCTTTTGCAAATGTGCACTTCTCAAGATTAGCATACAATTTATTATCACGCAAGACTTGCAAAACTTGTCGAATATGAGTGCAATGTTCAGTTTCGGTGTGGCTGTATATAAGTATATCATCAAAGTAGACAACCACAAAACGACCAACAAAATCTCTCAAAACATGATTCATTAATCGTATAAATGTACTAGGTGCATTAGTAAGACCAAACGACATGACTAACCACTCATACAAGCCAAATTTTGTGTTGAGGGCAAACCTCTAGGGTGACCTGATCTTTCACAAATCCCGCTCAAATCTTGGATGGAGTGCGGGGGAAGAGGGAAGGATGAACACGACAAACTCACGCAAGAAGAACACGATGAACACACACGCAAAACCACGATACACACCAATAACTCACGCCGACGGTGATCGGTCCAGCGCAATCCCTAGGATTGGCGTCGGGCGGAGAACTCTCTCTCGAACCGGCACGGCGAGATGGGAGACTCGGTGAGATCTTGACGTCTTGGCAAAGGGACACCGATGCCAAGGCCTTGTACAACGAGGTTTGGGATATTTGGTGCAAACTCCAGCGAGGTTTGGGATATTTGGTGCTCCTTTGTCAAAGGAGCATGAGGCAAGAACTAGATAGATCCACAAGGGGTTTCCACTAATTCGAAATATCATTCCTAGGGTTTAAAATGGAGGTGGGGGACTATATATAGGCCAGCCACTTAAACAGGGGTACTTTAGGAATAAAGGACAAGTTCTGGATGGACTAAGAATTTACATGGGCGCAGGCCAAAGGCCTTTCATGCACAGGTTGGTCGGACCGGAGACTCCGGTGTGCAGGCCGGAGACTCTAGTCTAGGCCAGAGAATCCGGTGTAGCCTCCGGACCAGCCTCCGGAGGGGCCTTCAGATTGTCCCGGAGCCGGGTGTAGGGGGTCAGACCAGAGGTAGGGCCAGAGTCTCTGGTGTCTTCAGGCCGGAGACTTTGGCAGGCCAGAGACTTCGATGTGCGCAGACCGGAGACTCCGGTCTGAGCAGCCCCAACGACTTCTGCTTCCCGCTCTGCTCCTTGTTCTCCATCCTTGGGTGCTTGGTGATGTGTTGAGGCTTCGTACCTGATGATGCATAGAGTAGTTGCATGAAGTAGCACACCATCCAAGGAGGTATCAAATTGGCACGAGGAGAGGAGTGAGTTCACCTTAGCTTGTAGGAGTTTGGCTCGGGCACGAGTCATGGGTCCACTAGGGGACTTGTTTGTGTAGATGTAGGAGCTTTTGTAGGATGGGCTGCATCAGCTCCCCCCCTTGGGAAAGAGTCGTCGTCGACTCTTCATGGTTATCATCTTGAACATCTCCATGGTAGGGTGAGATATCCTTGACATTGAATGTATTGCTTGCAAGGTATTTGGAGGTCGGTATGTCGATGATGTAGGCGTTGTTGTTGATTCTTTTGAGGACCTTGAAGGGACCATCTCCTCTTGGCTTTAGCTTGGAGTTACATTCCTTGGGGAAGCGGTCTTTGCTTAGGTGTGTCCACACAAGGTCACCTTCTTCAAAGATCATCTCCTTCTTGTCCTTCTTTAATCTTGAAGCTTGGCGAAGGACTTGTTGTTCGATAGTAGCTCTTGTTTCATCATGAAGCTTCTTCATAGCTTGTGTGCGCTTCTCGACGTCCATGTTCGTGCGCTCATGGAGAGGTAGTGGTAGGATGTCGAGAGTGGTGAGGGGCTCGAAACCATAGACGATCATGAATGGACTCATCTTGGTTGTTGAGTGCTTGGCTCGGTTGTAGGCAAACTCGGCATGGGGGATGCATTCCTCCCAATCCTTCAAGTTTTTCTTGATTAACACAAGTAGAAGGGTTCCGAGGCTTCGGTTGACAACCTCGGTTTGTCCATCGGTTTGAGGATGCGTCGCGGATGAAAAGAGGAGCTTGACGCCGGGCTTGGCCATGAGGGTCTTCCATAAGTAGCTCATGAATTTGACGTCGCGGAAGGAGACGATTGTTCGTGGCACAGCGTGAAGGCAGGCGATTTCCCTGAAAAACAGATTTGCAACATGTGAAGCATCGTCGGTCTTATGGCACGGTATGAAGTGTGCCATTTTGGAAAAGCGATCCACGACAACAAATATAGAGTCATGACCATGCTTAGATCTAGGCAATCCTAACGTAGCGCTCCACGTCGCGCTTCATCTTGGGCCAAAAGTAGTGAGTGGAGAGCATGTCCAATGTCTTGTCACGGCCAAAGTGACCCATAAGGCCTCCACCATGAGATTCTTGGAGAAGCAGAAGTTGGAGCGACGATTTCAGAATACAAAGCTTGTTTTGTTTAAAGAGAAAGCCCTTATGCAAATAGTAATCATCAAACCCTTTGTCAATGGAGCAGTTTGCGAAAATTCAAAGAACAGGTCGGAAGCATACAAAGATTTTATTTCCTCAAGACCCAACATGTTGATTTCAAGTCTCGTAAGAAGGCTTGTGTGCTTGCGAGACAAAGCATCCGCAACTACATTATCTTTGCCCTTCTTATACTTGACAATGTACGGAAAAGACTCCATGAACTCAACCCACTTAGCGTGTCTCTTACTCAAGTTGGCTTGGCCTTTGAGATATTTCAACGACTCATGGTCAAAATGTATGATAAATTCCCTGGGCCATAGGTAGTGTTGCCAAACTTGAAGAACACGAACTAAGGCAAAAAGCTCTTTGTCATAAATTGGATAATTAAGGCGAGCACCATCGAGTTTCTCGCTATGGTAGGCTATAGGACATCCGTTTTGCATAAGTACACCTCTAATGCCAATACCATTAGCATCACACTCTATCTCAAAAGTTTTTGTGAAATCCGGTAACGCAAGGAGAGGTGCTTCGGTGAGCCTCTTTTTGAGTTCATCAAAAGCTTTTTGTTGTGCTTTGCCCCACACGAATGTGACATTCTTTTTCGTCAACTCGTTGAGAGGGCACGCAATGGTTGAAAATTCTTTCACAAAGCGACGATAGAAACCGGCCAACCCACGTATGTCCTTTACCTTGGACACATCAACTTCAATTCCCTTCGAGGAAACGACAAATCCAAGAAAAATCAACTTGTCTTTAGCAAAATTGCACTTGGGAAGATTAGCATAAAGCTTTGCATGTCGAAGGATTTGCAAAACTTCCTTGACATGTGTTATATGGTCCTCAAGTGATTTGCTATAAACAAGAATATCATCGAAATAGACAACAACACTTTTTCCAATGAGAGAACGCAAGATATGATTCATGAGGCGCATGAAGGTGGATGGGGCATTAGATAAACCAAAGGGCATAACCAACCATTCATAGACCCCAAGTTTGGTCTTGAAGGCAGTTTTCCACTCATCACCTTTAGCCATGCGTATTTGATGGTAACCACTACGAAGATCAATTTTCGAAAAAATAGTGGCTCCACACAATTCATCAAGCATGTCATCGAGACGTGGTATGGGATGTCGATAATGCACGGTGATAGCATTGATTGGACGGCAGTCCATGGATAACCGTAACGTATCATCCATTTTTAGAACAAGTATCACGTGTACGACACTTGGACTAGTGCTAACTTGGATCAAACCTTTGGAGACGAGTTGGTTGATTTGACGTTCAATCTCCTTTGTCTCCTCTGGGTTCGTGCGGTAAGCGGTGCAGTTGGGAAGTGGTGCACCGGGGATGAGGTCAATGCGATGTTCGATGCCGCGAAGAGAAGGTAGGCCATGTGGAAGCTCTTCGGGGAACACATCCTTGAATTCCTGCAAAACAATCATCAAAGATGGAGGAAAATTGGTTAATTCATTAGTTCCTTGAGCTAGTCCCTTGCAAAGGAGGACATAGTGCAAGATGGATGGGTTGTTTAGGAACCACATCACACTCCACCGTATCTTTGTAAGGACCAATGGCGAAGGAGGCCGATATGGTATGCTTGATCTTCACGGACCCTTGGTCACTTAGTCATTGCACGTGGTAGGGGTGCTTGTGCGGATGGAGGGTGAGGTTGAGCTTCTCACACAACTCGGTGCTAGCAAGGTTGTGGCAACTCCCTCCGTCAATGATCACCTTGATAGATTTGCCATTGATGCCGGCTCATGTTTGGAAGATATTGGAGGGTTGGTCTTCATGCTCTTGTGCTTGAGTGGTCAAGATCCTTGTGACGACAAGCGATGGACTTGCGTCATGTTCACACATGAGGATTTCTTCGTCATCTTCCACTCGTTGCCTTGCCATTGCTTCCTTGACTCGGGCATCAAATTCATCTTCACTCATGTACTCTTCATCACCATTGTCATGGATGAACAAGACTTTCTTATTTCCACATTCAGCCGACTTGTGTCCTTTACCTCCACACTTGTAGCACTCACCGTTGAAAGGTGTGTTACTCTTTGCTTGTTTGCCACTTGGGGGACAGTTTTCCTTGAGGAAGCGTGGGCTTGAAGGAAGGCTTGGAGGTGCTTGAGGAGCTTCCATTGAAAGTTGTTGGCGTAGAGGTTGAAGCTTGCTTGTAGGTGAAGTACGTCTTGGGCTTGTTGTACTTGATATCCTCTTGCACTTGACACTCAACCTTTCTTGCAATGTGCACAAGCTCAACCATGGTGTTGTATGTTTGGAACTCGACAATGCGCTTGATTGGGTGATTCAAGCCAATAAGGAAATGTGCCATTGTTTGCTCCATGCGCTCATCAATGTTGGCGCGAATCAAGTTGAGTTCCATTTCCTTGAAATACTCTTCCACGGTCTTTGTCCCTTGACGAAGCGATTGAAGGTTGTTGAAGAGATCACGCGTGTAATGCGCGGGGACAAAGCGGGATCTCATATGAGCCTTCGTGTCATGACAAGTTGTGATTGGTGTCTCTTGTCTTTCATCACGAGCAACTTGAACTTGTTCCCACCAAAGGTTGGTGTAATCATCAAACTCAAGCGAAGCCATGGCGACCATCTTCTCGTTGCTATAGTTGTGCATGCGGAAGATCTTGTCGACTTTGAGTGCCCATGAGAGGTATTCTTCGGGGTCATTGGATCCGGTAAACTTGGGCATTGTGAACTTGAGCTTGCCGAAAGTTTCTTCATCATTGCGGTCATTGCGACGAGCTTGGTGACCTTGTTGATGATCTTGTAGTTGGGGAGGTGGAACTTGGTTCTCGTGTCCTTGTTGCGGAGCTTGCTCTTGATATTGTTGTTGAGGCGCTTGCTCTTGCTCTTGGCGCGGTTGTTGACAATGTTGTGGCACTTGGGCCCCATGAGGTTGTGGAGGAAGTGGAGCCTCTTGACGTGGTTTACGACGAAGGGGAGGCTCATTCCTCGGTTGGTGATGTTGGTTAGGCACATGGGCCTCACGGCGAAGATCATGGTCTTGAGCGTCTTGACGTGGTGGGTGTCGCTCAATTTGGACCACTTGGCGCTCCAAGTTTTGATGTGGTGGAGGAGGCGCCTCGTGATGACCATGGTGTCGGTGCGGACGTTCATGACGATGATGACAAGGAGGAGGATCTTGGAGAGCTTCACGTCGAAGACGAGCTTGATTCTCCAAATTGGAGTCATCACTTGTCGTGTCAAGTATGTGTCGCGGTCGATGGTGGTAGACTTGCGGTTGCACTTGTGGTTCTTCTTGTGGTTGTTCATGTTGGATTAATAGTGCCCTTGCGTGATGACGGTGAGCTTCTTGCCTTGCTCATGGCCTTGAAGAGAAATCACCATCATAGCTTGACGTTGCGGCGTGCCATGGGGAAGGTACATAGTTCAAAGAACTTCCATCTTCAACCACGGGGGCATCATTGCGTCTCGGAGCACTTGGATGGAGATCTTGTTGGAGAGGAACATGACGATGCGAAGAACCTGAAGAGCTTAATGCACGTGAGAGTGGCCTTGCCATTCCGTTGATGAGGCGTCGAAGATTGTCATTTGTTTCGGCGACAGAGCGTTGGAGCGCTTCATTTTGATGGCCAAAGTTGTGATGCATTGCGTGCATTTGTCTTTCGAGGCCATCTAAGCGGTTGTCGATGTTCTTGAACTAGGCTTGCGTCTCGCCAAATTGTTCATCTTGTCGCGTCTCAAGGGCTTGGCAACATTCACGGAACTCTTGTCGGATGATGAAGTGACTTGCGCGCGTCATGTACGGTCCTTGATCTTCTTCTTGGGGAGGTGGTTGGCTCGACTCACCGTGCCTATCCATCATGCAAACACACCAGTATTGTATATGGAAGTGGAATATGGTGGTGTTAGCCGTGTACCTCACCTTGGGGATTGCACCAAACTAGAAACCACAAGTGAGATCTATACGCATGCAAAGTGGAATTGCAAAGAAAACTCACAGTAAAGAAAGAACTAACTCTCAAAAGCTTGTTGGTGGTAGGTTAGGGTTGTGGAAAACCAAACGAAACGATCCAAAGAAAAGGTTATTGTCAAATGTGGTAGAGAACCAAAAGATCAAAAGCAAATAGGAGGCGATCTACAAAACACTAGGATACACACACATGGAGACAGATGTGGTTAGCACGACTATGAAAATGAGCACAAAAGGTCCTAACGAAGACTACGCTCGGTGTCGTGCCAACGCAAGGAGAGACCACACCTCTTTCACCAAAAGAGAAATAAGCAACGGATTTGCGCACTTGCCTCGGTCGCGCTCTTTTTCTCTCTTTGCTTACAAGCTTGAGACTCTCTTTGTATTGGGAGACTATGTTTCTTTCTATTTTTCTTTTGCTTTTTTTGCTTCTTTTTCTCCCTTTCTATACTACTATGTTAACTCTTGTATTTGCTCTCACATTCTCACTTTCCAAGGACAAGTGCACAATGCTTCGGCAAACACAAGATGATTTGCTCTCAAAGGATAGATACACTCAAGGAAGAAGGGTTAACAAGGTGGAACAAGTTATACCTTTGGTATGATGACTTTTTACTGGTGTTGGGGATGATGTTCGGTGTCGCGGTGTCGATGAGCGCGGTATGTGAATATTGTTGCGGAAGCTTGAAGTTAGTTTGGTGACACGCACACAAAACACGAACAACACAAGAGGAAAACGGACAAAAAATGGTGAAACTGAAATTTTAATAGGCGCCCAAATGGCGTAGAAACTCTTCCATGGGAGATTCTGGTGGCTATTCCATTCATGGAACTATCGCCGAAATTTCCGTAATTTGGGCGATCCACCGAGCCTGGTGCCGGTTTGAGTTCGTGCCAAACTCCAAAAGTCAAATCGGTCAAATTTTTCGGAAATTTGTCTAAATTGGGCCGGGAAAGGTTCTAGGAAGGTAGATCGGTACCCAAAGCAACAGATCTATGGAACAAAACCACGAAAAATGCACCAAATCCAGAGATCGATCCAAAGGCAAATTTGGGGCTCTTTTTGGGGATTTTCAAATTTGTGGTGGATAGAAAAAAAATTTGTGGGAGAATTCATGAGCAACGAAGCTCTTGATACCAATATGTTGAGGGCAAACCTCTAGGGTGGCCCGATCTTTCACGAATCCCACTCAAATCGAGGATGGATTGTGGGGGAAGGAGAGATGGATGAACACAACAAACTCACGCACGAAGAACGCAATGAACCACGATACACACCAATAGCTCACGTCGGCGGTGACCGGTCCGACGCAATCCCTAGGATCAGCGTCAGGCGGAGGACTCTTTCTCGAACCGGCACGACGATATGGGAGACTCGATGAGATCTTGACGTCTTGGTAAAGGGACACTGATGGCAAGGCCTTGTACAACGCGGAGGCACGATGCAAACTCCAACGAGGTTTGGGATATTTGGTGCTCTTTTGTCAAGGAGCATGAGGCAAGAACTAGATAGATCCACAAGGGGTTTCCACTAATTCCAAATATCATGCCTATGGTTTACAATGGAGTGGGGGACTATATATAGGCCAGCCACTAGTTTAGGGGTACTTTAGGCATAAAAGGGTAAAAACTGGACGAAATAGGAATATTCTCGGGCATCAAACCCACGTTGATGTCCAGGGGGACGATTCCGGCAATAAGCTCGGTGGCGCCGGAATTTCCGGTCGCCGCCGGAAATTCGGGTCGAAACCGAAACGGCTCACAGAGGCGCTGTTCGGTCGGCGCCGGAAGTTGTCGGCGCGCGCCGATATTTCCGGTCGCTGGTCCGGTCCGCCGAGGCATGCGCCGGACATTCTGGCGAGGATTCCGGTCTACCGGTCCTGGTGCCGGTTTGGCCTGGGAGTCCGGTTCGCGTTGTCTTGGCTCCTTCTCTTGGTATTTCTTCATGGGGTTCGTACCTGAGGATGGATAAGGTATTGGCATGAAGTAGGAAGCCATCCAAGGATGTATCGAAGTCACATGAGACAGGGAGTGAATTCACCTTAGCTTGAAGGAGCTTGACTCGGGCACGGGTCATCGGTCCACTTGGGGGACTTGTTGGTGTAGATGTAGGAGCGTCCATAGGACGGGCTGCATCAATATGTTGAGGGCAAACCTCTAGGGTGGCCTGATCTTTCACGAATCCCACTCAAATCGAGGATGGATTGCGGGGGAAGGAGAGATGGATGAACACGACGGACTCACGCACGAAGAACACGATGAATACACACACACAAAACCACGATACACGCCAATAGCTCACGCCGGCGGTGACCGGTCCGGCGCAATCCCTAGGATCGGCGTCGGGCGGAAGACTCTCTCTCGAACCGACACGGCGAGATGGGAGACTCGGCGAGATCTTGACGTCTTGGCAAAGGGACACCGATGCCAAGGCCTTGTACAACACGAAGGCACGATGCAAACTCCAACGAGGTTTGGGATATTTGGTGCTCCTTTGTCAAAGGAGCATACGACAAGAACTAGGTAGATCCACAAGGGGTTTCCACTAATTCCAAATATCATGCCTAGGGTTTACAATGGAGGTGGGGGACTATATATAGGGCAGCCACTAGTTCAGGGGTACTTTAGGCATAAAAGGGTAAAAACTGGACGAAATAGGAATATTCTCAGGCATCAAACCCACGTTGATGTCCAGGGGGACGATTCCGTCAATAAGCTCGGCGGCGCCGGAATCGGCGCCGGAAATTCCGCTCGCCGCCGGAAATTCCGGTCGAAACCGGAACGGCTCACACATGCGCTGTTCGGTCGGCGCCGGAAGTTGTCAGCGCGCGCCAGTATTTCCGGTCGCTGGTCCGGTCCGCCGGGGCGTGCGCCGGACGTTCCGGCGAGGATTCTGGTCTATCGGTCCTAGCGCTGGTTTGGCATGGGACTCCGGTTCGCGTTGGCTTGGCTCCTTCTCTTGGTATTTCTTCATGGGGTTCATACCTAAGGATGCATAAGGTATTGGCATGAAGTAGCAAGCCATCCAAGGATGTATCAAAGTAACATGAGACAAGGAGTGAATTCACCTTAGCTTGAAGGAGCTTGGCTCGGGCACGGGTCATCGGTCCACTTGGGGGACTTGTTGGTGTAGATGTAGGAGCGTCCGTAGGACGGGCTGCATCAGCTCCCCCCTTGGGAAAGAGTCGTCCTCGACTCTTCATGGTTGTCATCTTGAACATCTCCATTGTAGGGTGACAGATCTTTGACGTTGAATGTATTGCTTGCGAGGTACTTGGATGCCGGTATGTCGATGATGTAGGTGTTGTTGTTGATACTCTTGAGGACCTTGAAGGGACCATCTCCACTTGGCTTGAGCTTGGAGTCGCATTCCTTGGGGAAGCGGTCTTTGCTTAGGTGTATCCACACAAGATCACTTTCTTCAAAGATCATCTCATTCTTGTCCTTGTTTAATCTTGAAGCTTGGCAAAGGACTTGTTGTTCGATAGTAGCTCTTGTTTCTTCATGAAGCTTCTTCATAGCTTGTGCGCGCTTCTCGATGTCCATGTTCGTGCGCTCATGGAGAGGTAGTGGTAGGATGTCGAGTGTGGTGAGGGGCTCGAAACCATAGACTATCATAAATGGACTCATCTTGGTTGTTGAGTGCTTGGCTCGGTTGTAGGCGAACTTGGCGTGTGGAATGCATTCCTCCCAATCCTTCAAGTTTTTCTTGATCAACACACGTAGAAGAGTTCCGAGGCTTCGGTTGACAACCTTGGTTTGTCCATTGGTTTGAGGATGCAACGCAGATGAAAAGAGGAGCTTGACGCTGACCTTGGCCATGAGGGTCTTCGATAAGTAGCTCATGAATTTGACGTCGCGGTCGGAGACGATTGTTCGTGGCACACCGTGAAGACCCTAAAAAACAAATTTGCAACATGTGAAGCATCGTCGGTCTTATGGCACGGTATAAAGTGTGCCATTTTGGAAAAGCGATCCACGACAACAAATATAGAGTCATGACCATGCTTAGATCTAGGCAATCCTAATACGAAATCCATGCTATTGTCGGACCAAGGTGTATGAGGAATAGGCAATGGCATATAAAGACCATAGGGATTAGCTTGCGACTTAGCTTGAACACATGTCGTGCATCGTTGAACGTAGCGCTCCACGTCGCGCTTCATCTTGGGCCAAAAGTAGTGAGTGGAGAGCATGTCCAATGTCTTGTCACAGCCAAAGTGACCCATAAGGCCTCCACCATGAAATTCTTGGAGAAGCAAGAGTTGGAGGGATGACTTCGGAATGCAAAGCTTGTTTTGTTTAAAGAGGAAGCCCTTATGCAAATAGAAATCATCAACTCCTTTGTCAATGGAGCAGTTTGCGAAAATTGGTTCAAAGAACAGGTCGGAAGCATACACAGATTTTATTTCCTCAAGACCCAACACGTTGATTTCAAGTCTCGTAAGAAGGCTTGTGTGTTTGCGAGACAAAGCGTCCGCAACTACATTATCTTTGCCCTTCTTATACTTGACAATGTATAGAAAAGACTCCATGAACTCAACCCACTTAGCGTGTCTCTTACTCAAGTTGGCTTGGCCTTTGAGATATTTCAATGACTCATGGTCGGAATGTATGATTAATTCTTTGGGTCATAGGTAGTGTTGCCAAACTTGAAGAACAAACTAAGGCAAAAAGCTCTTTGTCATAAATTGGATAATTAAGGCGAGCACCATCAATTTTCTCGCTATGGTAGGCTATAGGACGCCCATTTTGCATAAGGAGTCCTCCAATGCCAATACCACTAGCATCACACTCTATCTCAAAAGTTTTTGTGAAATCCGGTAATGCAAGGAGAGGTGCTTCGGTGAGCCTCTTTTTAAGTTCATCAAAAGCTTTTATTGTGCTTTGCCCCACATGAAGGTGACATTCTTTTTCGTCAACTCGTTGAGAGGACAAGCAATGGTGGAAAATTCTTTCACAAAGCGACGATAAAACCGGCCAACCCATGAAAACTTCGGAGTTCACTCACATTTGTTGGGATGGGCCAATCTCGTATGTCCTTTACGTTGGAAACATCAACTTCAATTCCCTTTGAAGAAATGACAAATCCAAGAAAAATCAACTTGTCTTTAGCAAACATGCACTTGGGAAGATTAGCATAAAGCTTTTCATGTCGAAGGATTAGCAAAACTTCTTGACATGTGTAATATGGTCCTCAAGTGATTTGCTATAAACAAGAATATCATCGAAATAGACAACAACACTTTTTCCAATGAGAGAATGCGAGATATGATTCATGAGGCGCATGAAGGTGGATGGGGCATTAGATAAACCACAGGGCATAACCAACCATTCATAGAGACCAAGTTTGGTCTTGAAGGTAGTTTTCCACTCATCACCTTCAGCCATGCGTATTTGATGCTAACCACTACGAAGATCAATTTTCGAAAAAATAGTGGCTGCACACAATTCATCATGCATGTCATCGATACATGGTATGGGATGTCGATAACGCACGGTGATAGCATTGATTGGACGACAGTCCATGCATAACCGTAACATATCATCCGTTTTGGGACAAGTATCACGGGTACGGCACTTGGACTAGTGCTAACTTGGATCAAACCTTTGGAGATGAGTTGGTTGATTTGACGTTCAATCTCCTTTGTCTCCTCCGGGTTCGTGCGATAAGCGGCGCGGTTGGGAAATGGTGCACCGGGAATGAGGTCAATGCGATGTTCGATGCCTCGAAGAGGAGGTAGTCCATGTGGAATCTCTTCGGGGAACACATCCTTGAATTCCTGCAAAACAATCATCAAAGATGGAGGAACATTGGTTAATTCGTTAGTTTCTTGCGCTAGTCCATTGCAAAGGAGGACATAGTGCAAGATGTATGGGTTGTTCCGAACATCTCTCATCTCACTTTTGGAGGGAAGGAGAACACTCTTAGTTTTTCTACTCGAGTTTGGCTTGTGGCTCTCACTCACTATGAGGTGGTTCTCTCTCTCACCACTCTTCTCACAAGTAGGTGTCGTGCTTTGCGCCCTCGCTAAAGCCTTTACATTGTCCGGAATTATTTGGCTAGGAGTCATTGGTTGCAAAACACATGTTTTGTTGAGCCATTTGAAGGTGTATACATTGGTGCGACCATCATGTTGAGCGGCCTTGTCAAATTGCCATTGACATGGGTATACCCTGTAGGTACTCGAGTTTGGTATATACGGCCTAAATATGTAAAGGCCCACGGTGTCGCCAAGGCCCAAATGAAGGATTCGAGTAACCTACGGACTCTCAATTGCTTGAAGAACAAGAAGCTAAAGATAGAAAGTTTGAAGGGAAAACCCTAACTTGTAATCGACTCGACATGCTACCCGAGACCTAGCCTATCTATATAAAGGCTAGGAGGGGGCGGCGAGGAGCACACATGCAACCCTAGTTTCCACAACCCTTGCCAGATTGCATCTGCGCACCATTGTAATCCTCGATTCCTTTGATAATTCCACGAGCAGACAAGCAGGAGTAGGGACCTCTACGAGTCCTGAACCTGGGTAAATCTTCGAGTCCCCTGTGTGCTTGTTTGCTAGCCGATAGATGTCTCCAGCGCTCCCTCCTTCTCCAAAACCCAAGTCCATAACAATGGGCATTGATGAGTTAAACCCTCGTCAATTGGTGCCGTCTGTGGGAATTGGGAGTGCTGATGTTGCGGCTTCTTCGGCCCCATCAACCGCGATCTACAACTCCGCAACAGCGGAGATTTGCCAGCTCTTCGGCATGTTCGACTTCACCATCCATACGCCAGCCACTCGCCCGGCTTTCGAGTCTGTGGGCGACGGAATCAGCCTAACAATAGGGAGCTTCCGCTTCCAAGTTGGTCAGATGGGCACGCTTCGCATGCCTGATCAGCCGACGGTACCGTCGATTGCCCCAGCATCATGGTTCCCTCCATCGATCATCACCCTCAGTGAGCTCAACACCCCGACAACAGTCGAAAACACGGTCAGTGATAGCAGTCGCGACTACGATATAAGCGATCTGGCCACTAAAGATGGAACCTACGGTTCCGGATCTGAGAGTTGTGGGAGCAGCAGCTTCCCCAATCACTTCATGTGCATCGTCATCAACGCATGCGACACCTCCGCCAACTGCGACAACACGGGTAATAGCGGCAATGGAACTAACCCGCCAAACGACGGCAATGGCGGCAACGGTGGCAATGGTGGCAGTCGCACCCCCGTCAACAATGGAGGAGCAGTCGAACCTCCAACCATAACAAACGAGCAAACCGGCGAACGCGTCATGGTCAGACTCAACGAGCTTGAGTGGGCTCGCTGCCGCGAGGCCCTGCGGGGCAACCCTTTACCTCCCGGCTCCTCGCAAGAACTTCTGATGGGATACCACTCGCTCCTGAAGGAAGAATTCAAGCGTCAAGCGCAAACAATCGTGCAACTAGAAGCACACAAAAGGGCGGCAGATGAGTCAAGTCTTCGTCATGCTGGGCTCTCCTCCCACGGAGGATCCTCCTCAAAAGGCAACGAGTACATCGCCAAAAAGAGGCAATCTCGGATGGCCCATCTCATCGAGCAAGAGCGCATAGAAGCTGAAAAGGTCCTCGACTTCAGCTCTATGACAGTCGATACGCGGGGCAATGTGGTCCCAAAGACGCCGCAAGCTGTAGTGACAGTGGCCACCATGTACCTCCTCAATAACCAGGCGCCAGCTGGCGATCCCCGGGCCGCCATGCACCGATCTATGATCGCGGGCTTGGGACTAATCGAGGCCGCCCTCGACAAGGAGTCAACGCCGGAGCCGAAGAAAGGCAAAGCGCTAGCAAAGCGCTACTCCTCGCCCTCATCCAGTGATGACAGTCACGACCTGTCTCGACGCCGTCGCTCACGGTGACACGACCACGACTACGACGCACATGATGACATCACGCAGCGCAAGATCGACAAATCAAGTGCGCGACGTGCTCGGTCGACTGACTCGGAAGAGGAAGATGTGGAGCTCTGCGGCGCCAGATGCTTCAGCAGATCCATAAGGCAAAAGCGAATGCCCAAGGGGTTCAAACTCCCATCAGAGAACCCGAAGTTTGACGGTCTACAGGACCCGAAGATTTGGCTGGAGGATCACATATCCTCCGTCGGACTCCACGGCGGCAGTCGAAGCACAACCATGCATTGCTTACAGCTACAGCTGCAGGGCGCCGCCCGAGCATGGCTCAACAACCTCCCGCGCGGATCCATTCGCAGTTGGGATGAGCTGGTTTACAGCTTTGTGCGCAACTTCAAAGGCACGTACAAGCGGCCAGCATCAATCGAAGAGCTAAGATGCTGCCAGCAAAGATCGGGCGAATCGCTACGCTCCTACATACAAAGGTGGTCCATCATCAAGAACTCCGCAGAGAACATCTCGGAGGATCGCGCGATTGACGCATTCAACGGCGGCGTCCGCCGCATAGGGCTCATGGAGGAGCTGGGCCGCTCGAAGCCCAAGACCATTGACCACTTGATGGAAATCACGAATCGGTGGGGCGATGGAGAAGATTCGGTGAAAAATCGTGTTCACTCTGATGAGGAGGCAGAACTCGAGCGCAGACGCGACCGCCGAGGCAAACGCCGCATGCGCATCTACGATGACCATGACGACGTCAACATGGTCGCAGCCGGCTACGCCGACAGACACGACAACAACCGCAACAACGGATACCGCGGCGGTGGATACCGCGACTCTGGGAAGACCACGCAAGTGTGGCAACGCCGCGATCGTGATGAAGCACCCGCAACATCCATTGAAGACAAACTGTCCGGGCCATGTACGGTGGACTTCTACATCGACAAGCATGATGGAAAGAAGAAGTCCAGCCACCTCCTCAAGGACTATCGCGAGTTCCTCAAACTACATGAGGGATTAGGTCGGATGAACCGCAACACAGTCGAAAGAGGCTACGGGGCCGCTCCAGGCGCCATGGCACATGGCGCTCCGCCACCGCCACCTGGAATTCCCCCAAACGCAACTGCACCGGACCAGCACCAGGGAGGCGAACCCTACCCAAGGGCCATGGGTACCATGATGATCCAAAAAGGACGCCCCTCCAATCGGGTGCAGAAGGCCATCACTCGCCAGGTCAACTTGGCCACACACTCGCCACCATCTACCACTGAGTACCTCAGCGAAAGCGAGTCGTGCATCACATTTGACAAACGCGATCACCCACCTCAAGTACCTCGTCCAGGACATTGTCCCCTTGTACTCGAGGCGCAAATCGGAGGCTTCGACATGAGCCACGTCTTCATGGATGGCGGAAGCGGCATCGACCTTATATTCGCAAGTACCTTGCGAGCAATGAGGATCCCTCTAACTTGCCTAGAGGCCTCGGACACAACATTCCAGGCATCGTCCCAGGAAAAGGCGTATATCCCCTGGGCAAAATCAACCTCGACGTTATCTTTGGCATGCCGAAAAACTTTTGGCGCGAGCGCATCGACTTTGAGGTCGTCGACTGGCCCTCGCAGTACCACTGCATCCTCGGACGTGTCGCGTTCGCTAGGTTCATGGTAGTACCACACTATGCCTACCTGCAGATGAAGATGCCAGGCCCCAATGGCGTCATCACAATCAACGGGAGCTTCGAGAGGTCCGACAGTTGCGACATGGAATTCAACAGAATTTCCCAGTCCTTCGGCATGCAGGAAGAACTCGCAAGACTAAAGGAGTCGACAGACAATAGTCTGTCTCCCCTAAGCTAGCCAAGCTCGCCTGATCTATCTTTCGACTCATCAGTGCACACAAAGAAAGTGCAGGTCCACCCATCGGATCCCGCCAAAACGGTCCTCATCACCAACAACTTGAGTCCCGCATAGGAACTCACGCTCGTTGAATTCCTCCGTGAGCACTGGGAGATTTTTGCCTGGTGTCCTGCGGACATGCCAGGAGTTCTCAGGGAATTCGCCAAGCACGCACTCAATGTCAACCCAGACGCAAGGCCGGTCAAGCAAACAATCCGGCGATTATCTGAGCCACGTGCGAAGGCAGTCGGAATGGAGATCAACAGACTCCTCGACGCCAAATTCATACGCGAGATCAAGGAAAGCACTTGGCTTGCCAACACCGTGATGGTACCAAAAAAGGACACGGATATCCTGCGGATGTGCGTGGACTTCACCTCTCTGAATAAGCACTGCCCAAAGGATCACTTCCCGCTGCCGCGCATCGACCAGATCATCGACTCCACCGCGGGATGCGAGTGCCTCTGCTTCCTCGACGCCTACTCAGGCTATAGTCAAATCCGAATGAAGGAGGAAGATCAAGAGAAAACAGCGCCATAACGCCCTTCGTGTATTCTACATAACACAATGCCCTTCGGCTAAAAGCGCGGGAGCCACCTACCAGCGGTGCATGCAGGCTTGCCTCAAGGAACAACTTGGTCGCAACATTCAAGTCTATGTCGACGACATAGTAATCAAGACCAAGGAAGAAGCCTCTCTAATCAACGATTTGTGCGAAACCTTCACCAACCTCGACCGCTACCGGATCAAGCTCAATCTGGACAAATGTGCCTTTGGCGTGCCATCTTGGCAACTACTCGGGTACCTCATCTCTGCCAGAGGAATCGAGGCAAACCCGAAGAAAATGAAAGCCATACTGGCCATGGAGAAGCCGAAGAACATAAGGGGCGTCCGGTAATCATGACCCTCGACCGATTCATCAGTCGGATGGGTGAAAAGGCACTACCCTTCTACCAACTCCTCTGCAAAGCTGAAAAGTTCGAGTGGACCAACGGAGCGCAGGAAGCATTCAAAGACCTCAAGTGCCTGCTATCCACTTCGCTAGTACTAGTGACCCCACGGGAAAGGGAACCGCTGTTGCTATATATCTCCGCCACTAACCAGGTGGTCAGCACAGTGCTCGTGCTCGAACAAGCCGAGGAAAATAAAGTCCATGGGGTACAACGCCCATTCTACTACCTCAGCAAGGTCCTCACGCCAACAAAACAGTAGTACCCGCACTACCAGAAGCTGGCGTATGGCGCTTCATGACCGCCCGGTGGCTGCGCCACTACTTCCAGGAACACCCAATCGTGGTGGTCAACGACGCCCCGTTGGGTCATATCCTCAATAACCCCGACGCCACGGGGCGAGTCGCGCTTTGGGGAATCGAATTGTCTCCACGAGACATCACATATGAAAAGCGCGACGCAATCAAGTTGCAAGTTCTCCCTGACTTCCTCGTGCACTGGATGGAGAACCAACTCCCTGACAAACCAGACATGTCCTACCTCTGGACAATGCACTTCGATGGGTCCAAGCAGAAGGACGGAGCAGGTGCAGGTGTCATACTGACATCACCTCAAGGGGACAAGCTGAAGTACATCCTGCGAATGCAGTTCACCGCCTCCAACAATGAAGTTGAATACGAGGCCCTGCTACACGGGATGAGGATGGCAAAAGCCTGCGGCGCCAAGAGACTCATTATTTACGGCGACTCCAAGTTGGTCATCAACCAAACAATGCATGAGTGTGACACACTGAACGATAACATGATCGCCTACCGCGACCTCTATGACACACTCGAAGGGGACTTCGACGGCTGCGAACTGCGACACGTAGGCCGTGAAAGCAATGAAGAGGTGGACGCACTCGCCAACATAGGCTCTACCTGCGCCCCCATACCACCTAGGGTATTTCTCGAGCACGTCTGCAAACGCTCCATCAAGCCAAAGGCGGCAGACAAGAAAACAAGCGCAACAACGGACTCGGGGGCTACGCCGCCCAATGAGCGAATGGCACTCGATGACCTGGAACTGGACACAGGGCTCGAGGGATCAATGAGTGTCATGATGATTGAGCAATCATGGACGCAACCATACATCACGTACCTCCTCAGCAAGAGGCTACCGGACGATCCGAATGATGCACGGCACATCGCGCGATGATCCAAGGCATTCGCTGTCATCAACGGTGAACTATACAAGCGCAACATCACATGAGTGCTCCAGCGATGCGTCTCCACGGCTGATGGAAGAGCTGTTCTCCTCAACATCCATGAGGGAACCTGCGGATACCACGGTCCAACGTGGCCAAAGCTGCGAGTTGGTTTTATCGCCCACGCCATGCGCGACGCCAAGGACATTGTCCAGAACTGCAACGCGTGCCAGCGATTCGCGGACAAGCCACATGCGCCTGGCGCAGAGCTCCGGCCAATTCCATTGGCCTGGCCCTTCGTGCAATGGGGACTCGACATGGTCGGCAAACTCCCTAAGTCCTCACGCGGAGGTTACATCTACCTCCTGGTGGCAGTTGACAAGTTCACCAAGTGGATAGAGGCCATGCTAGTGACCAATCAATCAGGGCATAGTGCGGTCAAATTCTTCGAGTCCATCGTCTTCCGCTTCGGAGTGCCACATAGCATCATAACAGACAATGGGACAAACTTCACATCCAAGGAGTTCCAAGATTTCTGCGAGAATCTGGGAATCAACATCAGCTACGCCTCGGTAGCACATCCACAGACGAAAGGTCAAGTCGAAAAGGCGAACGGGCTCGTCTGCGGCGGCATCAAGAAGCGACTCCTCCGACCACTCGAACAAGCCGCAGGTGCTTGGCTACGAACTTTCGATGCTGGAGAATACATATAACTCCAAACAGTGCTATAGGCTACACCCCGTTCTTCATGGTCCACGGGGCCGAAGCGGTGCTGCCTGCCGAAGTACGGTACAAAGCGCCACGCGTGGTCGCCTACAGCGAGCAATAATCCTCCCTTGCACTCAAAGATTCCGTCGACCTCCTCGACGAGGCGAGAGAAATCGCCGCTGAAAGATCAACGATCTACCAGCAGAACCTGCGCAACTACCACAGCAGGAGGCTATGGCCCCGATCCTTCGTCGAAGGCGACCTGGTCCTGCGACTAAAACAACAGGGACACCTCAAGCTTGAGTCCCCCTGGGAAGGACCATACGTGATTACAGAAGTAATCCCAGGTGGCGCCTATCGCCTTCAAGATCTAGAGACAGGAGTCGCATACTCCAACCCCTAGAACGTCGCACAGCTACGACGCTTCTACCCTTAGTCGTTTTTACTTTTGCATCGCAAATAAGGCACTCAGCCAAAGGCTACTTAGCCACACATTGTACTTCGTACTGTCTCACGAATAAATAAAGCTAAGTGCCCCAAAACTCTGTGTCTTCGTTTATTTTTCCGCAACTTATCAACTCGGGGGCTACGCCACCCTATACACATCTGCTCTATGAACTAAAACGCGATATCCTGAGTAGCTGGCACATCAATCGTACAACATCAACCCAGTTGCAACGCACCTGACAGGTCAACAAGGGACTGAGATAAACGCATGGCCAGGCTAACGAAAAGGAGTCGCATAGTGCAACGCACTCACACGCTAACAAGCTCTTTATACATATTCGACAATCAATTATACACAACATTTATACGAACTTTACAACATGGGTACACTTATGTGTAGGATACAAACTAAGCTACTACTATAACAAGAGAACGTTGGTGTTTGTTCCTCAAAGAAGTCGACGATCTCTTCTGCTGGGCGATCCACCGCCTGGTAGTGCGGCACCATCGCGAATGACTACAAGGAAAAGATAAGAGCAAGCAAACTAACACTTGAATTGGTCGCCCATGCCACCGCCAAGCAGATATCGTTCTCGGTGGCCTTCTTCGCTTTGACTTCCATACATCCGCGTTACCACGGAGCATGGGCATTCACGCCTAATCGCTTCACGCCGTCACGCGATCCGAAAGCGACGTCATCCACCACGAACACGACGGTGCCAAGGTATCATCAATGGGCGGCGAGTCCTGAGGTTCCCTCAAAGGATCACTTGATGTACCCTACCACAAGCCAAGCAAGAAGCGAATAAGAAGATCAAATTGACACACATACAAAAGATTCGAGTGCATTCAAGAATGGCAAAAGTATCAGCAGATACACCTGCCAAAGGCATGCTCTAGACAAAAGGCATAAACTAATTAGCTATTACAAAACTACTGAGGAGCGATTGGCTTCTTCGACTTCGACGGCTTCGGTGGCTTCATCGAGTCCGTGGCAGTGTCAGATGCCACTGACTTTCCGCCAGCCCCTGATGCCGCAGCCTTCACCGCCCTCTTGGCTCGCTGCAGCTCCTCAGAGTACTTCGCAACCGTGTTAATCACCTGCGGCCCATACTTGCCACAGGCAGTCGCGAAGGGATCAAAGACTACCTGTTGGCCGTCCGCGCTAACGGGCATCGCCTTCGAAACCGCTGCAGGATCAACTTCAATTCCATGGGCCTGCACCATGGCAAGTGACATGGACGCGCCAGCCGCATGGAGCGAGTTCTTGAAGGATGAAGGAACACCCCCGGCGAGAGACTCCACCAGCTCGTTCATGTTCTCGATTAGCTCCGCCTTGGGCACCAACTCCTCCCAGAGGCGACTAAGCACACCCTTGGCCTTGGAGAACAGGTCCTGAACAGCGGCGCTACAGTCTTCGACTGCTGAAAGCGCGCCCGCCAAGGCATCGTCACGGCGGAGGGCCTGAGGATCAAAGCTCAAATCGCCAGCATCTGTACGTAAACCCACACATGGACAAAAACATCAGCGCCAGCGGCAAAAAAATCGAGCAGAGAAAGATAACGATATCCAAAGCAAAGTACCTGAGAGGGCCTTGGCAATCGAAATAAGCTATTCTTTGAACAATTTCTCCCTGGCTGCGAAGGAGGCACGTAGATCCTCTTCGTGCCTTTGTGCCTTGTCACGAGCCACGATTGCCTCATCGCGACCCTTCACAGCCGCGGCGAGTGTTTTCTCCATGGTGGCAGCGTTGCGCAGGAGGGCATTATGTTCAGCTACAAACCAAAAAGGATTAACTATCAGTCGACTATATAAAAAGGAGAAGAAGGAAAAAGCGAAGAACACTTACTTTCGACCACGCGATGACGCGTCTCCAGCATTGCATGCTGTTGGCCCATCGCAAGCACTTGCTCCGCCAAGTGAGCGGCTTCCTTCACAAGGAGCTATCGCACAACAAGGGATCAGCAGACGCAATAGATAACATCGACTGCAACATTAAAAAGAAGAAATCCTACACTTACATGATCCTCCAATGACTCCAAAGTTGTCTGCTGTGCCGTCATCCGGGCAACCATTCGATGCTCCCCTTCATGCGGAGAGCTGGAAGAGTTGTGCCCAGAGTGGGCCGCCAATGGAGGGGAAGGAGCACGCTCGACCTCTTTCTTGGCCCTTGAGGTCGCGACTCTTGATTCTTTCAAAAATTGGACGTCGCCAGAAGATGACGACGCCTCTTGACTGCAAAGACAAAATCAACATCAATAAAAAGGCAAAATACAGAGCCGAAGCAAAAAGGACAAATCCAGAGAAGAGCAAACAAACTAGAAAACTTACCAATCAAATTTATCAAAGTCAAAGGTTGGTTCCCCCAACTCTGACGAAGACTCCTTTGGCAGTCGCATCTTCTTGCGAGAAGACGGAGCCACGGCGCTCACAGGAATGGTAGGGATTGGTGAACCCGCACCAACACCTGCACCTTCCGGAGTCGAAGGAGACGACACATCGAAATCCTTGCTGCGCGAACGCTTGCGAGTATCCGGACTACCCGACTCGGGGGCTTCCTCTTCCACATCGGATAGGACAGTCGATTCTGACTCGTCCTCTTCCAAGTCCTCGCGAGGGATAACCCCCTCAGGAAGAGGGGGCATACAGGGTGACACCGCCCAATCCTGTATACAGACAACAAATTCAGCACAAAACAAAGAAATGGCAAAGAAGCAATCAACAAACTAAGCTACCACGTAGCACAATTGTACCTCAGGAGGAGGGTTAGAAGCGTCGAATGGGGGAACGACTGGCTCACTAGGAAGCACATCGTTGACGGTGTATGTGGTCACCATTCGAACCCTTTTATCCACCTCACTCGCGGACATGCCATCGCGACACGCCGAAAGTGACATTGTCGCCGCCAGCCCATCAAACATGGGTGGACTCGCCTCAGGGCTGGACACGACGGCGCAACCACGTGAGAATGAGAGCGCAACCTCCCTCCTCTTTGCCTATGCGACTCTCGAGGTTGCAGACGCGCTCATACAACACATCTGTCTCCGCGGACTCGCCAGGCATGACTACATTCTTCCAGGAGCGCCTCCTCTTGCACGGCGTCGCGGGATCGAAAGGTGCGAGTCCGAAGTGGTCTCCGTCGGCCTTCTGGTCGCGAACGTAGAACCACTTGTCCCTCCACCCTTGGATGGACTTCATCAGCTTGATGTCGAAATAAGTGGCGGATGGATCGACGTGGATTCCGCAGCCACCTACATCATAGACTAAAGAGCCAGACGCAGATTGGAGCTTCAACTTGAAGAGGCGCTTGAAGAGGCCGAAGTGCGGCTCGATTTCGAGCCAGCACTCGCAGAGGGTGATGAAGCAAGATATATGGAGGATAGAGTTCAGGGACAGCTGATGGAGCTGAAGCCCGTAAAAACAAAGGAGACCCCTGAAGAAGGGATGCAGGGGCAACGAGAGGCCGCGAATGATGAACGCCAAGAACATCACTCGAAAACCAGCTGGAGGAGAGGGGATTATCTCCGTCGGGGATGCGCGCGTCGGCGACTGCGGCGGACAACACTCCGTCTTGACGAAGAAGATGAAGATCAGAGGACTTGATGATGGACGGACGCCACGCGCCATTCATGACGCGGGTGCCCGTGCCCTTCTTCTTCCCGCCGGTGGTGGTACTGGTGCCCACAGCGGCGGAGCCGCCCTTCTTCTTCACCGCAGCGGCGGTAGCCGCGGAATCGGCCGCAGCACCTCCCTTCTTCTTTCCCATTGCGCGACGGCGATGCGACCGGAGAAAGTAGCTGGGAAATGCGTGGAGCTGGTCCAGCGCCGCGGAGGAAAAGAGAACAGAGCAAGCAGGGGAGTAGCGGCAATGGCGATGAAGGCAAAAAGATGAGCGAAAGCAGATGTGAATTTTACCATCGCAGCATCACTACTTAACCCCTAGAAGATGCAATCCAACGGCTCAGAAAAACCCTACTGGACGTGTGGCGTTCATCCTGCTCGACACGTGGAGGAGCTGAAACACGAACCGTCCCTCCACTACTCCGATTACGTGCGGAAATCGAGGAGGCACAATTAAAATAAAGATTACGCACGCCCGGTCAAATCAGAGTCAGGGAATAGGACCCATCGCTCGTCACGTCCCGTCAAACTCGCTCACGCGGACAACTGAGGTCATGAAATCGTCAGCACTAACATCATCAAAAGCTATGCAGCAGAAGACTTCGATTACTTTAGTTCTTGCTCGAGTCTTCGACTCCACCAAGCACTCGGGGGCTACTCCCATAGGGAGCGCTGGTCGCGCACCCTACGATTTTCTTTCTTCTTCTTTTTTCAGGAGCATGGACAATCAAAGCAAACCCAACCAATATAAGCATGATTCGACTATGGACATGGTTTACTCCCATAGGGAGCGCTGGAAGTAAATTTCGACTAAAACAAGCAAACAAAAGATGACAGCAGTTGCAAAAGTTCTTTAGTCCCTGCCTGAGTCTTCGACTCAACCAGGCACTTCAGGGCTACTCTATAGGGAGGTCGCAAGACCGTATGATTATTTGTACAAAGTACTCTGTGTCGATAACATCCGCACTCGAAGTTTATGGCGAAACCGCCTCAACAATTTTTCCCTACAAAGAGACTGCGTCTCCTGGGTTACCCGAATCGTCTCCGCGATGATAAAATTCGGATGCCGCGCTTACAGCGTGAAGGTAAGACCTGAATAAGGCCTGGCAACGCATTAAGCTGCGCACTACCAGAAATATATCCGTGCCTGCAGGTATGATGAACATGCCTTGACGGACGCGTTGACTGCTCACACCCATATACTGGAATTCGACTCCTGTAAGACCTCCGCGGCTTGAGTCGAATCACACCAGCACTTTTCCGGATTCGAGTTCGGGGACTCGAGTTTGAGTAGGTGGCGTTGTTTTACCCTAAGGTAGTTAACTGATACCGATACATCGGTTAAAATCAGGCACGCGCACCAACAATCCCTATGACATAGACAAAGCAGTCGAAAAATGTACTCAGTCATGCACTCGAAAGGCTTCATAAAGTCTCCAGTCAAATCTGCGATTCCAATGGACACTCGGGGGCTACTGACATGGGTATACCCTGCATGTACTCGAGTTTGGTATATACGGCCTAAATATGTAAAGGCCCACGGTGTTGCCAAGGCCCAAATTAAGGATTCGAGTAACCTACGGACTCTCGATTGCTTGAAGAACAAGAAGCTAAAGATAGAAAGTTTGAAGGGGAAAACCCTAACTTGTAACCGACTCGACCTGCTACACGAGACCTAGCCTATCTATATAAAGGTTAGGAGGGGGCGGCGAGGAGCACACACGCAACCCTAGTTTCCACAACCCTTGCCAGATTGCATCTGCGCACCATTGTAATCCTCGGTTCCTTTGATAATTCCACGAGTAGACAAGCAGGAGTAGGGACCTCTAAGAGGCCTGAACCTGGGTAAATCTTCGAGTCCCCTGTGTGCTTGTTTGCTAGCCGATAGATGTCTCCAGCGCTCCCTCCTTCTCCAAAACCCAAGTCCATAACAATGGCCATTGATGAGTTAAAGCCTCGTCGGCCATGGTCGGCCAAGAAGCATGTGACAAACTGTCATAGGAACCACATCACACTCCACCGTATATTTGTAAGGACCAATGGCGAAGGAGACCGATACGGTATGCTTGATCATCATGGACCCTTGGTCACTTAGCCATTGCACGTGGTAGGGGTGCTTGTGCGGATGGAGGTTGAGGTTGAGATTCTCACACAACTCGGTTCTAGCAAGGTTGTGGCAACTCCCTCCGTCAATGATCACCTTGATAGATTTGCCATTGATGCCGGCTCGTGTTTGGAAGATATTGGAGCGTTGGTCTTCATGCTCTTGTGCTTGAGTGGTCAAGATCCTTGTGATGACAAGTGATGGACGTGCATCATGTTCACACATGAGGAGTTCTTGGTCATCTTCCACTCGTTGCTTTGCCATTGCTTCCTTGACTCGGGCATCAAATTCATCTTCACTCAAGTACTCTTCTTCACCATTGTCGTGGATGAACAATACTTTCTTGTTTCCACATTCGGCCGACTTGTGTCCTGATGCAGCCCGTCCTACGGATGCTCCTACATCTACACCAACAAGTCCCCCAAGTGGACCCATGACTCGTGCCCGAGCCAAACTCCCACAAGCTAAGGTGAACTCGCTCCTCTCCTCGTGCCAATTTGATACCTCCTTGGATGGTGTGCTACTTCATGCAACTACTCTATGCATCATCAGGTACGAAGCCTCGACACATCCCCAAGCACCCAAGGATGGAGAACAAGGAGGCGAAGCGTGAAGGGGTCTTGAGAGCTCTGCACAGTGTCTCCTGGCCCACGCACACCTTTGAAGTCTCCACTTTGCCAAAGTCTCCGGTTTGAAGACCCCGGAGACTCCGGCCCACTCTCCGGTCTGACCCCTGCACCGGGCTCCGGGACAATCTGAATGCCCCTCCGGAGGCTGGTCCGGAGGCTCCACCAGATTCTCTGGCCTAGACCGGAGTCTCCGGCCTGCACAGCGGAGTCTCCGGTCTGACCAACGCCAGACATGAAAAGGCCTTTGGGCCTGCGGCCCATGTACCCCTTAGTCCGTCCAGAACTTTTCTTTTGTTCCTAAAGTACCCCTGTTTAAGTGGCTGGCCTATATATAGTCCCCCACCTCCATTGTAAACCCTAGGCATGATATTCGGAATTAGTGGAAACCCCTTGTGGATCTATCTAGTTCTTGCCTCATGCTCCTTTGACAAAGGAGCACCAAATATCCCAAACCTCGTTGGAGTTTGCATCGTGCCTCCGCGTTGTACAAAGCCTTGGCATTGGTGTCCCTTTGCCAAGACATCAAGATCTCACCGAGCCTCCCATCTCGCCGTGCCGGTTCGAGAATGTTCTGCCCGACGCCGATCCTAGGGATTGCGCTGGACCGGTCCCCGCCGGCGTGAGCTATTGGTGTGTATCATGGTTTTGCGTGTGTGTGTTCATCGCGTTCTTCGTGCGTGAGTTCGTCATGATTGTTCTCCCCTCCTTCCCCCGCACTCCATCCTTGATTTGAGTGGGATTTGTGAAAGATCAGGCCACCCTAGAGGTTTGCCCTCAACATATTGGTATCAAGAGCTTCGTTGCTCACGAATTCCCCCACAAATTGTTCTTCTATCCACCTAAAAAATTCAAAAATCCCCAAAAAAGAGCACCATATTTGCCTTTGGATCGATCTCTTGATTTGGAGTGTTATTTGTGGTTTTGATCCGACCAAACCTTGTCTTAGGAGTTGGTCCAGCTTTATCCTGCGTTTTACCAACCCAATTTGGCCAATTTCTCACGGATTTGCGGACCCAAGGTGTGGATTTCTGCTCAATAACACAAGGAGTTCGCGATCTAATTCCAGACCGGAGTCTCCGGCCTGCACACCGGAGTCTCCGACCTACCCACACCGGAGTCTCCGGCCTACCCACACCGGAGTTTCCGGCCTGAGACCCCGGAGTCTCCGGCCCTGACGCCTGATTTTGACAGTTTTGCCTCTAATATTGCATTGGCTAATTTCCTCTTGTTTGTTTGTGCCCGTGTGCGTGTCGCCAACTAACAACAAGCTTCCGTATCAAGAAACTCCGCGCTCATCGACACCATGGCCCACGAACATCATCCCGCACCACCGATGCCAAGTTCATCATCAAAGAAGGTATAACTTGCGTCACCTTATTAACCCCTATCTTCCTTTGTGTGTACCTATCCCACGAGAGTGGCTCATCTTGTGTTTGCTTGAGCATTGTGCATTTGTCCTTGGATAGTGAGAGTGCAAGAGCAATATCAAGTGTGACTAGGTAGCATCAAGGGAGAGCAAAAAAAAAGAAAAATATACAAAGCAAAAGAAAAAGAAAAATAGTCTCCCCTTGCAAAAGAGAGTCTCAAAGCTTGTAAGCAAGAGAGAAAGAAGAGCGCCCAAGGCAAGTGCACAAATCCGTTGCTCATTTTTTCTCTTTGCAAACGAGCCACGGTCTCTCCTTGCATTGGCACGACAACGAGCTTAGTCTTTGTTAGGATATTTTGTTTGCTCATTTTCATAGTCGTGTCAATCCCAACTATCTCCACGTGTGTGTATATAGTAGTAGGTTCTCGTCATCCTTTTGAGTTATTGACCTTCGCCTTTGACTTGAGTTTTGTTGGATTTTACCCACTTTTGACTATCCCTTTTCTTTTGGTTGGTTCTTTGGCATTCCACAATCCTAACCTACCAGCAACAAGCTTTTGAGAGTTTAGTTCTTTCTTTAGTGTGAGTTTTCTTTGCAATTCCACTTTGCACGCTTATAGCTCTCACTTATGGTTTCTAGTTTGGTGCAATCCCCAAGGTGAGGTTCAAGGCTAACACCACCATATTCCACTTCCATATACAATACTTGTGTGTCTTGCATGATGGATAGGCACGGTGAGTCGAGCCAACCACCTCCCCAAGAAGAAGATCAAGGACCGTACATGACGCGCGCAAGTCACTTCATCGTCCGCCAAGAGTTCCGTGAATGTTGCCAAGCCCTTGACACGCGGCAAGATGAACAATTTGGCGAGACGCAAGCCGAGATCAAGAACATCGACAACCGCTTCGATGGCCTCGAGCGACAAATGCACGCAATGCATCACAACTTCGGCCACCAAAATGAAGCGCTTCAACGCTCCATCACCGAAACAAATGACAATCTTTGAGGCCTCATCGACGGAATGGCAAGACCACGTTCACGTGCTTCAAGCTCTTCAAGCTCATCGCGTCGTCATGCTCCTCCTCAACAAGATCTACATCCAAGTGCTCCAAGACGCAATGATGCCCCGTGGTTGAAGATGGAAGTTCTTCGAACTATGTACCTTCCCCACGGCACGCCGCAACGTCAAGCTATGATGGCGATTTCTCTTCAAGGCCACGAGCAAGGCAAGAAGCACACCGTCATCACGCAAGGGCATTAGTGATCCAACAAGAGCAACCACAAGGAGAACCACAAGTGCAACCGCAAGTCTACCACCATCGACCGCGACACATACTTGAGACAACAAGTGATGACTCCAATTTGGAGAATCAAGCTCGTCATCGACGTGAAGCTCTCCAAGATCCTCCTCCTCGTCATCAACATCATGAACGTCCGCACCGACACCATGGTCATCACGAGGCGCCTCCTCCACCTCAACAAAACTTGGAGCGTCAAGTGGTACAAGTTTAGCGACGCCCACCATGTCAAGAGGCTCATGACCATGATCTTCGCCGTGAGGCCCATGTGCCTAACCAACATCACCAACCAAGGAACGAGCCTCCTCTTTGTCATCAACTGCGTCATGAGGCTCCACATCCTTAACAACCTCATGGGGCCCAAGTGCCTCAACACCGTCAACAACCATGCCAAGAGAAAGAGCAAGCTCCTCAACAACAATATCAAGAGCAAGCCCCGCAACAAGGTTGCGAGAACCAAGTTCCACCGCATCAGCCACAAGATCATCAACAAGGTTACCAAGCTCGTCGCACTGACCGCAATGATGAAGAAACTTTTGGCAAGCTCAAGTTCATAATGCCCAAGTTTACCGGATCCAATGACCCCGAAGAATACCTCTCATGGGCACTCAAAGTCGACAAGATCTTCCGCATGCACAACTATAGCAACGAGAAGATGGTCGCCATGGCTTCGCTTGAGTTTGATGATTATGCCAACCTTTGCCAGTTCGCTGCGCCCAAACCTGTTTGCTACAACTTGTACTGCCTCCCAGTGCTGAGTCATGCCGTCGATTGGTAGAACACCACATGCTACCATTTCATGTATCGAGCGAGCGGAATTCGACCTGCTCCTCGAAGCAAGGAAGGGAATGAAGATGGCATTGAATGCCCTTTCCACAAGAAGGATAGGAGTTGGCTTACCGCATCTACCTTCTCATCGCGGGATAAGGGCTGGGGCGTTCACTTAAGTACTAAAGCTGCTGGAGAAAAAACTTCGTTGATTCCCCACGAAGGAATTGAAATATCGCTACTTCCCCTTACTGTGGGAACAAGTTCAAGTTGCTCGTGATGCAAGACAAGAACCTCCAATCATAACTTGGCATGACATGAAGGCTCACATGAGATCCCGGTTTGTCCCTGCGCATTACACACGTGACCTCTTCAACAATCTTCAATCGCTTCGTCAAGGGACAAAGACCATGGAAGAGTGCTTCAAGGAAATGGAAGTCAACTTGATTCGCGCAAACATTGATGAGCGCATGGAGCAAACAATGGCACATTTCCTTATTGGCTTGAATCACCCAATCAAGCGCATCATCGATTTCCAAACATACAACACCATGGTTGAGCTTGTGCACATCGCAACAAAGGCTAAACGTCAAGTGCAAGAGGATATCAAGTACAACAAGCCCAAGACGTACTTCACCTACAAGCAAGCTTCAACCGCTACACCAATAGTTTTCAATGGAAGCTCCTCGAGTACTTCCAAGCCTTCCTTCAAGCCCACACTTCCTCAAGGAAAACTGCCCCCAGGTGGCAAACAAGTAAAGAGTGACACACCTTTCAACGATGAATGCTACAAGTGTGGAGGCAAAGGACACAAGTCGGCCGAATGTGGAAATAAGAAAGTATTGTTCATCCATGACAATGGCGATGAAGAGTACTTCAGTGAAGATGAATTTGATGCCCGAGTCAAGGAAGCAATGGGTAGACAACGAGTGGAAGATGACCAAGAACTCCTCATGTGTGAACATGATGCAAGTCCATCGCTTGTCATCACAAGGATCTTGACCACTCAAGTACAAGAGAATGAAGACCAACGCTCCAATATCTTCCAAACACGAGCTGGCATCAATGGCATATCTATCAAGGTGATCATAGACGGAGGGAGTTACCACAACCTTGCTAGCACCGAGTTGTGTGAGAAGCTCAACCTCACCCTCCATCCGCACAAGCACCCTACCACGTGCAATGGCTAAGTGACCAAGGGTCTATGAAGATCAAGAATACCGTATCGGTCTCCTTCGCCATTGGTCCTTACAAAGATACGGTGGAGTGTGAGGTGGTTCCTATGACAGTTTGCCACATGCTTCTTGGCCGACCATGGCAATTTGACAAGGCTGCTCAACATGATGGTCGCACCAATGTATACACCTTCAAATGGCTCAACAAAACATGTGTTTTGCAACTAGTGACTCCTAGCCAAATAATTGCGGACAATGCAAAGGCTTTAGCGAGGACACAAAGCACAACACCTATTTGTGAGAAGAGCGGTGAGAGAGAGAACCACTTCATAGTGAGTGAGAGCCACAAGCCAAACTCGGGTGGAAAAACTAAGAGTGTTCTCCTTGCCACCAAAAGTAAGATGAGATATGTTCGGAACAACCCATCCATCTTGCACTATGTCCTCCTTTGCAAGGGACTAGCGCAAGGAACTAATGAATTAACCAATGTTCCTCCATCTTTGATGATTGTTTTTGCAGGAATTCAAGGATGTGTTCCCCGAAGAGCTTCCTCATGGACTACCTCCAATTCGTGGCATCGAACATCACATTAACCTCATCCCCGGTGCACCACTTCCCAACCGCACCGCTTACCGCACGAACCCAGAGGAGACAAAGTAGATTGAACGGCAAATCAACCAACTCGTATCCAAAGGTTTGATCCAAGTTAGCACTAGTCCAAGTGCTATACCCGTGATACTTGTTCCAAAAACGGATGATGCGTTACGGTTATGCATGGACTGCCATCCAATCAATGCTATCACCGTGCGTTATCGACATCCCATACCACGTCTCGATGACATGCTTGATGAATTGTGTGGAGCCACAATTTTTTAAAAAATTTATCTTCGTAGTGGTTACCATCAAATACGCATGGCTGAAGGTGATGAGTGGAAAACCGCCATCAAGACCAAACTTGGTCTCTATGAATGGTTGGTTATGCCCTTTGGTTTATCTAATGCCCCATCCAACTTCATGCGCCTTATGAATCACATCTTGCGTTCTCTCATTGGAAAAAGTGTTGTTGTCTATTTCGATGGTATTCTTGTTTATAGCAAATCACTTGAGGACCATATTACACATGTCAAGGAAGTTTTGCAAATCCTTCGACATGAAAAGCTTTATGCTAATATTCCCAAGTGCACTTTTGCTAAAGACAAGTTGATTTTTCTTGGATTTTTCGTTTCTTTGAAGGGAATTGAAGTTGATGTTTCCAAGGTAAAGGACATACGAGATTGGCCCATCCCAACAAATGTGAGTGAACTCCAAAGTTTTCATGGGTTGGCCGGTTTCTATCGTCGCTTTGTGAAAGACTTTTCAACCATTGCGTGCCCTCTCAACAAGTTGACGAAAAAGAATGTCACCTTCGTGTGGGGCAAAGCGCAACAAAAAGCTTTTGATGAACTCAAAAAGAGGCTCACCGAAGCACCTCTCCTTGCGTTACCCGATTTCACAAAAACTTTTGAGATAGAGTGTGATGCTAGTGGTATTGGCATTGGAGGAGTCCTTATGCAAAACGGACATCTATAGCCTACCATAGCGAGAAACTTGATGGTGCTCGCCTTAATTATCTGATTTATGACAAAGAGCTTTTGCCTTAGTTCGCGTCCTTCAAGTTTGGCAACACTACCTATGACCCAAAGAATCTATCATACATTCCGACCATGAGTCGTCGAAATACCTCAAAGGCCAAGCCAACTTGAGCAAGAGACACGCTAAGTGGGTTGAGTTCATGGAGTCTTTTCTGCACATTGTCAAGTATAAGAAGGGCAAAGATAATGTAGTTGTGGACGCTTTGTCTCGCAAGCATCCAAGCCTTCTTACGAGACTTGAAGTCAATGTGTTGGGTCTTGAGGAAATAAAATCTTTGTATGCTTCCGACCCGTTCTTTGAACCAATTTTCGCAAAGTACTCCATTGACAAAGGAGTTGATGATTTCTATTTGTATAAGGGTTTTCTCTTAAAAAAACAAACTTTGCATTCCAAAATCGTCGCTCCAACTTTTTCTTCTCCAAGAATCTCATGGTGGAGGCCTTATGGGTCACTTTGGCCATGAAAAGACATTGGACATGCTCTCCACTCACTACTTTTGGCCCAAGATGAAGCGCAACGTGGAGCGCTACGTTCAACGATGCACGACTTGTGTTCAAGCTAAGTCGCAAGCTAATCCCTATGGTCTTTATATGCCATTGCCTATTCCTCATACACCTTGGTCCGACATTAGCATGGATTTCGTGTTAGGATTGCCTAGATCTAAGCATGGCCATGACTCTATATTTGTTGTCGTGGATCGCTTTTCCAAAATGGCACACTTTATACCGTGCCATAAGACGGACGATGCTTCACATGTTGCAAATCTATTTTTTAGGGAAATCGTCCGTATTCACGGTGTGCCAAGAACAATCGTCTCTGACCGTGATGTCAAATTCATGAGCTACTTATGGAAGCACTCATGGACAAGCTCAGCGTCAAGCTCCTCTTTTCATCTGCATCGCATCCTCAAACTGATGGCCAAACCGAAGTTGTCAACCAAAGCCTCAGAACTCTTCTACGTGTGCTGATCAAGAAAAACTTGAAGGATTGGGAGGAATGCATTCCACAGGCCGAGTTCGTCTACAACCGTGCCAAGCAATCAACAACCAAGATGAGTCCATTCATGATCGTCTATGGTTTTGAGCCCCTCACCGCGCTTGACATCGTACAACTACCTCTCCATGAGCGCACGAACATGGACGTTGAGAAGCGTGCACAAGCTATGAAGAAACTTCATGAAGAAACAAGAGCTACTATCGAACAACAAGTCCTTCGCCAAGCTTCAAGGTTAAACAAGGACAAGAAGGAGATGATATTTGAAGAAGGTGATCTTGTGTGGATACACCTAAGAAAAGACCGATTCCCCAAGGAACGCGACTCCAAGCTCAAGCCAAGAGGAGATGGTCCCTTCAAGGTCCTCAAAAGAATCAACAACAACACCTACATCATCGACATACTGACCTCAAAATACCTTGCAAGCAATACACTCAATGTCAAGGATCTCTCACCCTACCATGGAGATGTTCAATATGCTAACCATGAAGAGTCGAGGACAACTCTTTCCCAAGGGGGGGGGGGGAGCTGATGCAGCCCGTCCTGCGGACGCTCCTATATCTACACCAACAAGTCCCCCAAGTGGACCCATGACTCGTGCCCGAGCCAAACTCCTACAAGCTAAGGTGAACTCGCTCCTCTCCTCGTGCCAATTTGATACCTCCTTGGATGGTGTGCTACTTCATGCAAATACTCTATGCATCATCAGGCACGAAGCCTCGACACATCCCCAAGCACCCAAGGATGGAGAACAAGGAGCAGAGCATGAAGCAGACGCTGCTGGAGCTGCTCAGACCGGAGTCTCCTATCTGCGCACACTAGAGTCTTCGGCCTGCCAAAGTCTCCGATCTAAAGACCCCAGAGATTACGACCCAATCTCCGGTCCGACACCTGTACCGGGCTCCGGGACAATCTGAATGCCCCTCCGGAGGCTGGTCCGGAGGCTCCACTAGATTCTCCAGCCTAGACCGGAGTCTCCGGTCCGACCAACGCCATGCATGAAAAGGCATTTGGGCCTGCGGCCCATGTACCCCTTAGTCCGTCCAGAACTTGTCTTTTATTCCTAAAGTACCCCTGTTTAAGTGGCTAGCATATATATAGTCCCCCACCTCTATTGTAAACCCTAGGCATGATATTTGGAATTAGTGGAAACCCTTGTGGATCTATCTAGTTCTTGCCTCATGCTCCTTTGACAAAGGAGTACCAAATATCCAAACCTCGTTGGAGTTTGCATCGTGCCTCCGAGTTGTACAAGGCCTTGGCATCGGTGTTCCTTTGCCAAGACGTCAAGATCTCATCGAGCCTCCCATCTCGCCATGCCGGTTCGAGAGAGAGTACTACGCCCGACGCCGATCCTAGGGATTGCGCCGGACCGGTCCCTACCGGTGTGAGCTATTGGTGTGTATCGTTGTTTTGCGTGTGTGTGTTCATCGCGTTCTTCGTGCGTGAGTTTGTCGTGATTGTTCTCCCCTCCTTCCCCTACACCCCATCATCGATTTGAGTGGGATTCGTGAAAGATCGGGCCACCCTAGAGGTTTGACCTCAACATGTCCTTTGCCTCCACACTTGTAGCACTCACCGTTGAAAGGTGTGTCACTCTTTGCTTGTTTGCCACTTGGGGGCAATTTTCCTTGAGGAAGTGTTGGCTTGAAGGAAGGCTTGGAGGTACTTGAGGAGCTTCCATTGAAAGTTGTTGGTGTAGCGGTTGAAGCTTGCTTGTAGGTGAACTACATCTTGGGCTTGTTGTACTTGATATCCTCATGCACTTGACGTTCAGCCTTTGTTGCGATGTGCACAAGCTCAACTATGGTGTTGTATGTGTGGAACTCAACGATGCGCTTGATGGGGTGATTCAAGCCAATAAGGAAACGTGCCATTGTTTGCTCCATGACTCATCAATTTTGGCGCGAATCAAGTTGAGTTCCATTTCCTTGAAGTACTCTTCCACAGTCTTTGTCCCTTGACGAAGCGCTTGAAGGTTGTTGAAGAGGTCGCACGTGTAATGCGCGAGGACAAAGCGGGATCTCATATGAGCCTTCATGTCATGCCAAGTTCTGATTGGCGACTCTTGTCTTGCATCACGAGCAACTTGAACTTGTTACCACCAAAGGTTGGCATAGTCATCAAACTCAAGCGAAGCCATGGCGACCATCTTCTCGTTGCTATAGTTGTGCATGCGGAAGATCTTGTCGACTTTGAGTGCCCACGAGAGGTATTCTTCGGGGTCATTGGATCCGGTGAACTTGGGTATTGTGAACTTGAGCTTGCCCAAAGTTTCTTCATCGTTGTGGTCATTACGACAAGCTTGGTGACCTTATTGATGATCTTGTGGTTGAGAAGGTGGAACTTGGTTCTCGTAATCTTGTTGCGGAGCTTGTTCTTGATGTTGTTGTTGTGGAGCTTTCTCTTGCTCTTGGCACGGTTGTTGACGTGGTTGAGGCGCTTGGGCCTCATGGTGGTAAGGGTGTGGGGCCTCTTGACGTGGTTGACAATGAAGGGGAGGCTCATTCCTCGATTGGTGATGTTGGTTAGGCACATGGGCCTCACGGCAAAGATCATGGTCTTGAGCGTCTTGACGTGGTGGGCGTCGCTCAATTTGGACCACTTGGCGCTCCAAGTTTTGATGTGGTGGAGGAGGCGCCTCGTGATGACCATGGTGTCAGTGCGAACGTTCATGACGAGGAGGAGGATCTTGGAGAGCTTCACATCAAAGACGAGCTTGATTCTCCAAATTGGAGTCATCACTTGGTGTGTCAAGTATGTGTCGTGGTCGATGGTGGTAGACTTGCGGTTGCACTTGCGGTTCTTCTTGTGGTTGCTCATGTTGGATTAATAGTGCCCTTGCGTGATGACGGTGAGCTTCTTGCCTTGCTCGTGGCCTTGAAGAGAAATCACCATCATAGCTTGACATTGTGGCGTGCCGTGGGGAAGGTACATAGTTCGAAGAACTTCCATCTTCAACCACAGGGGCATCATTGCGTCTGGGAGAACTTGGATGGAGATCTTGTTGGAGAGGAACATGACGATGCAAAGAACTTGAAGAGCTTGATGCACGTGAGCGTGGCCTTGCCATTCCGTCGATGAGGCATCGAAGATTGTCTTTTGTTTCGGCGACGGAGCGTTGGAGTGCTTCATTTTGATGGCCAAAGTTGTGATGCATTGCGTGCATTTGTCTTTCGAGGCCATCGAAGCGGTTGTCGATGTTCTTGAACTCGGCTTGCGTCTCGCCAAATTGTTCATCTTGTCGTGTCTCAAGGGCTTGGCAACATTCATGAAACTCTTGTCGGACGATGAAGTGACTCGCGGTCATGTACGGTCCTTGATCTTCTTCTTGGGGAGGTGGTTGGCTCGACTCACCGTGCCTATCCATCATGCAAAACACATAAGTATTGTATATGGAAGTGGAATATGGTGGTGTTAGCCTTGTACCTCACCTTGGGGATTGCACCAAACTAGAAACCACAAGTGAGTGCTACACGCGTACAAAGTGGAATTGCAAAGAAAACTCACACTAAAGAAAGAAATAACTCTCAAAAGCTTGTTGGTGGTAGGTTAAGGTTATGGAAAACCAAACCAAACGATCCAAAGAAAAGGTTATTGTCAAACATGGTAGAGAACCAAAAGATCAAAAGAAAATAGGAGGCGATCTACAAAACACTAGGATACACACACGTGGAGACGGATGTGGTTAGCACGACTATGAAAATGAGCACAAAAGGTCCTAACTAAGACTACACTCGGTGTCGTGCCAATGCAAGGAGATACCACAACTTGTTCACCAAAAGAGAAATAAGCAACGGATTTGTGCACTTGCCTCGGTCGCGCTCTTTTTCTCTCTTTGCTTACAAGCTTGAGACTCTCTTTGTATTGGGAGACTATGTTTCTTTTTCTTTTTCTTTTGCTTTTTTTTTGATTCTTTTTCTCCCTTTCTATACTACTATGTTAACTCTTGTATTTGCTCTCACACTCTCACTTTCCAAGGACAAGTGCACAATGTTTAGGCAAACACAAGATGAGTTGCTCTCAAAGGTTAGATACACTCAAGGAAGAAGGGTTAACAAGGTGGAACAAGTTATACCTTTGGTATGATGACTTGTTACCGGTGTTGGGGATGATGTTCGGTGTCACGGTGTCGATGAGCGCGGTATGTGAATATTGTTGCGGAAGCTTGAAGTTAGTTTGGCGACACGCACACGGAACACGAACAACACAAGAGGAAAAACGGACAAAAATTGGTGAAACTGAAATTTTCGGACCAAACTGGCTGAGCTGAAGCTTGGCTAGAAATTCGGTGGCTCCGGTTCACCGGAACTGTCATGCAGCGATCATGCCAGTACCAGGCTGTGCGGTTTGAGTTCGTGACGAACTCCAAAAGTCAAATTGGTCAATTTTTTTGAAAATTTGTCTAAATTGGGATGGGAAAAGGTTCTAGGAAGGTAGATCGGTACCCAAAGCAACAGATCTGTGGAACAAAACCACGAAAAACGCACCAAATCCAGAGATCGATCCGAAGGCAAATTTGGGGCTCTTTTTGGGGTTTTTCAAATTTGTGGTGGATAGAAGAAAAATTTGTGGGGGAATTCATGAGCAACGAAGCTCTTGAATTTGTGGGGGAAGTTAGTTTGCCGTGGAAGAGCTGGACTCCGTTTTCCTGCCACGGCAGCCTGACAGAGATTTGGAACTTTTCTCTGCCGCGGCAGAGAACTTCCACCTCTTGTTGATCTTTGGCTTGGACAGCTCCTTGCGCTTCCTCCCTCTCCTCCCTCGCGCATTCTTCATTGATCAACATGCCTTGTTCCATTAGCTTCTTGCTCCTTGCTATGCCTTCTTCTCCTAAGTACCTGATCATGCAATAATTCAAAGACTTAGGTAGTATAAAATTCTCATTAATTAAAACACCAGGTTCATTAAGAAACAAGTTCACCTGTTGTTCTAATAGCTTAGCACGAGCTCCTGTGATTAGTCCAATCCTTATCTCATTGGATTGATCCTTCTTTGCAATTGGAACATCTTCATTAGTAATTGGGGTAGGTGTAACTGTAGGGATGTCCTCATCATATGATGCTCTTAGCAATGAAGCTGAAGAATTTTACATGTTGGATGGTGAGGACCATGAAGACATGTATAGAAGGCTCAAGAGCATTACAACAACATTTAGAAAGCATGGAGCCACTCACATTGATGATGCTTGGATCAAAAGGAAATATATGAGTGCCCTCATGCCATTTGAGCCAGCGGACTTGAAGAGTATGCAAGGTAGACACAACTACCACCAAATGACTCCCAATGAAGTCATGCAAGAAATGGCGGTCTTGAAAGTTGCCGCTAAGAATGCCGAAGATGCTCGTGCTCGAGCAATTGGATGCAAAAGGGAGTCAATGTTGCTCTAAAGTCCAATGTTGTTGAACAAGATGAGGATGATAGAGGGTTCGATGTTGTCTCCATGAGATGTCTCGAGAAAGTCAAGCGTGCTCATGGTGATTACACGGCCTTCTACGCAAGAAACTTTTGGAAGGACCCAGCTAAGGCTAAATCTGAACTTGAGCGCAAGAATGGGTCAAGTGGGCAAAAGGAGAATGGCCCAAAACCGAGAACTTTCTACAATTGTGGAGATCGGATGCACTTTGTGACTGAGTGTCCTTACCAAAGTAGAGAAGACAATGGAGGCAGGCTCATCTTCAAAGAAAAGTCTAAGGCACCTCTAAAGAAACCATTTATCAAGAAAAATGGCCCTTACAAGAAGCAACCTAAGATTGTCTTGGTGGCACAAGAGGAATATTCTTCTACAAGTGAAGATGAAGAGGATGAAGATAACTCTCGGGAGGTGGCTGCTATAGCCACCACATCGAGCCCCACATCTCTCTTTGACTCTCCAAACGAAAATGTCATCAACAACAACGTCACTTGCCTTATGGCAAGAGGGTCCGAGGTATCATCTTCCACTTCCTCATTTCCTAAGACTACTATGAATGTTGATATGGATGATCATACAAGTCTTAGGATAAAAGAAGAGGTTATTGCTTTGGACAATTTTTTTTACTAACTTGCAAGGTAAGCACAAACTTCATTTTGATGCTCTTATGAGTCAACTTGCTCACTCCGAAGAACTCCTCAAAGAGAAGGGGAGAATTGAAAGAGAAGATGGTTTGGAGATAGCCTCTTTGAAGAACACTCTAGAGGAAGAAGAGGAAACTCGAGCCTCTTTAGAGGAGAAACTTGAGTCAATTGAGGAGTCCAATGAAGAAGTTGTTGCCCAGCTCATAATGGAACGTGACAATGCTCTTGCTAAGGTAAAAAATTAAAGAAAGAGAAGATTGACTTTGGGGCTGCTCATGCTAGACTCTCAGAGAAGTTAGAGAAACTTGATATTGCCTACAAGGCATTGGAGAGTGATTTCTCTACTCTAAATGAGTCTCGTGATCAGCTCCAAACTCAATTGGACAAGTATGATATGCCTAGCACCTCCGCACCATCGTGTGGACATGAAGATATTATTGAAGAAAATGCAAGATTGAAAGAAGGACTTGTAAAGGGGTCTCAACCTAAAAGTAAAGAAGCCCTATATGAGATGCTTAGCAAGCAAAGGACAAACAATGGAAAAGAAGGTCTTGGTTATGTTCCCAAGACAAAGAAGAAGAAGAATAAGAAGAAGAGCAAAACTGCTCAAACAAAGACAAGCACCACAACTAATGACAAGACTAACTATGTTGGTTTTGCAGGGGCTAATAATCCTAATAATGAATTATTTTGTGATTATTATGGTGATGTCTATGCTAGTTATGTTGGTCCATTTGATAGTTACATCTCTTGGTCTATTTGGGTTCCCAAGACCCTTGCCACTAACATGAGAGGACCCATTGAAAAATGGGTAGCTAAAACCAAGAAGTAACTTTCTTGCAGGGCTATGCTTCCGGTGGGTCCAAATGGGTGCTCGATAGGGGGTGCACTAGTCATATGACCAGAAGCAAGGAGATCATCTCGGAAATGCGGCCAAATCATGATCACATAACCGTCTCCTATGGTGACAAGTCAAAATCTGAGGTATTGGGTCTTGGCAAGGTTATGGTTGCTCACGATATCTCTCTCGTGGACGTCATGCTTGTTGAGACCCTCAGTTACAATTTACTTTATGTTCATGCCCTTGGTAAGATGAGCTTCGCTATTTTTATTGATGGTGATTTGGTGGTACTCTTGTGGAGCAAGTCTCTAAAGGTCGCTTTCGTTGGATATGTCGAAAATGACCTGTATGTGGTGGACTTTCAGGGAAACCACTACATGCCCGATGTGTCTTTTCGGAAAGGCCGACACGGGTTGGCTATGGCATCACCGACTAGCCCACGTCAATATGAGAGCTTTGCAAAGTCTTCACAAGGGTGGCCACATTCTTGGACTAAAAGAAAATGTTTCCTTTGCCAAAGATCGTGTTTGCAGGGCTTGTGTTGAAGGGAAAATGCTCTCCTCATCGACGGAAGACTATTATTTCATCAAATAGGATTTTGGAGCTCCTTCATGTGGACCTCTTTGGTCCTCCATCTCATGCAAGCCTAGGTGGGAAGAAATATTGCCTCGTAATTGTTGATGATTATTCAAGATATACATGGGTCTATTTCTTCAAGTTGAAGAGCGAGACTCAACAAATGGTCATCGATTTTGCCAACGAGGTTCAACATCGACACAATGTCCATATTTTGGCAATTAGAAGCGATAACGGCTCCGAGTTCAAGAACTACACTCTGAATGAATTCCTAAGTGAAGAGGGGATAAGACACCAATAGTCTGCTGCGTACACCCCTCAACAAAATGGTGTAGCCGGGAGGAAGATCCGGACCTTAATGGATATGGCAAGATCTATGTTGGCTGAATTCAAGTCACCATATAACTTCTGGGCTGAAGCAATTTCTACCGCATGCCACTCCTCCAACCGACTCTACCTCCACAAAATCTTGGACAAGACACCTTATGAAATACTTACCGGTAACAAGCCAAACATCTCCTACTTCCGGGTATTTGGTTGTAAGTGTTTCTTTCTTATCAAAGGAGTTCGTCTATCTAAATTCGAGTCTAAGGCTTTAGAAGGTATTTTTGTTGGTTATGGTGCCGAATCCCACACTTATAGAGTCTACAATAAGCTCTCCGGAACTATTGTAGAATCTTGTAGTGTGGTGTTTTAGGAAAATGATGGCTCCCATGCGGGGCAAGTTAATGTTTGTGATGTAGATATTAAATACCCCAAGAAGTGTTAAGGGCAAACCTCTAGGGTGGCCCGATCTTTCATGAATCCCACTCAAATCAAGGATGGAGTGCGGGGGAAGGAGGGGAGGATGAACACGACGAACTCACGCACGAAGAACACGATGAACACACACACGCAAAACCACGATACACACCAATAGCTCACGCCAGCGGTGACCGGTCCGGCACAATCCCTAGGATCGACGTCAGGCGGAGGACTCTCTCTCGAACCGACATGGCGAGATGGGAGACTCGGTGAGATCTTGACGTCTTGGCAAAGGGACACTGATGCCAAGGCCTTGTACAACACGGAGGCACGATGCAAACTCCAACGAGGTTTGGGATATTTGGTGCTCCTTTGTCAAAGGAGCATGATGCAAGAACTAGATAGATTTACAAAGGGGTTTCCACTAATTCCAAATATCATGCCTAGGGTTTACAATAGAGGTGGGGGGCTATATATAGGCCAACCACAAGTTTAGGGGTAGTTTAGGCAACTAAAGTATCAAAAGGGTGTGTTACAAGGCCAAAGGGCCGAGCTGGAAGCCTGTGAGCCTAGGGTGTCGATAGTACCGGTTGAGCTAGCTGTACAGACAGATGATGAGTACCTGGGAAGGGTTGATAGTATCAGAGCGGGAAGAAGCTTTGGCATGAGTCTTCAGGTGAGCACGGTAGTACCGCTTGCTGTGTTCAGTAGTACCGGTGGGATCTGGGGCTTCGGGTCCATCTCTCTGCTCGGGGTAGTAGTACTGCTGTCCATGAGCGGTAGTACCGCTTGTGCGGTAGTACCGCTTCCAGGGGCCGGTAGTACTGGGGTCTCCTGGCAGCTGTTGGCTGCCATGTCGCTCCTCTGTCTCGTGTCTTCGTACCTGATGATGCATAGTGTCGAGGCATGAAGTAGCAAGCCATCCAGGGGTGTATCGAAGTCACATGAGTACAAGAGCGAATTCACCTTAGCTTGGAGGAGTTTGGTTCGAGCGCGAGTCATCGGTACACTTGGGGGGCTTGGTGGTGTAGATGTAGAGGCGTCCGTAGGACGGGCTGCATCAAGAAGCCATAAGAAGAATGGGCGTGGGATTTTTTTGCCCCATTGAGGAACCCCTTGTGGTGGATCGGGAAGGACAATGCTCTACTCAAGTAGATCCCTCATCGACACAAGCTCAACATGCTCCAACTATTGGAGAAACCTCTACACCAACATCTCAAACTGCTGAAGATCTTCCATCAGCTGCTCTACAAAGCTATAGGGCAAATTATCCAGTGGACACCGGATTATCCGACCACTCCCTCAGCCGGATTATCCAGCCCTGAAAATTCTGAACAGCAGCAGCCTCATGTTATGGCTGCTGATCAACATCAAGGGCAAGATTCATCATCTCCAATTCCTGCTGATCAAGCTGGAGATCAAGGCCAAGCTAATAATTCCAACAAAGACTCAAATGATGAAGTTATTCCTCCAAGAGACAACAAGTTGATTGAACTTCATCGCAAAGCTCGTGCAGATAGGAATCTTGAATTAAGGGGTCACACTCTTGACAAAGTTGTAGGTGATCTCAGACGAAGGGTGTCCAGAAGAACGGAGCTAGCAAGCTTTGGTGAGCACCAAGCTCACATATCCATGGTGGAACCCAAGAAAGTGTTTGAAGCCCTTGAAGATCCGGACTGGGTTGTCGCTATGCATGAAGAGTTAAATAACTTTGAGCGCAACAAGGTCTAGAAATTAGTAGACAAGCCCAAGGATTGCCGCAATGTTATCGGCAAAAAGTGGATTTTTAAGTATAAGCAAGATGAGATTGGCATTGTTGTAAGGAACAAGGAAAGACTCGTGGCACAAGGCTATTCCCAAGTTGAGGGCATCGACTTTGGCGAGACTTATGATCTAGTGGATCGTCTTGAGTCCATCCATATCCTTCTTGCTTATGCTGCTCATAATAATTTTAAATTACAGCAAATGGATGTTAAGAGTGCTTTTCTTAATGGTCCTCTACATGAGTTGGTATATGTAAATAAACCCCCGGTATTTTAGGATCCTAACTTTCCGAACCATGTCTACAAACTCGATAAGGCACTCTATGGCCTTAAACAAGCCCCACGTGCGTGTTATGAGCACCTTAAAGAGCTTTTGCTAGACCGTGGCTTTGAAGTTGGACAAATCGATCCCACTCTTTTTACTAAGAAGTTTAAGGGGTAGCTCTTCGTATGCCAACTATATGTAGACGACATCATCTTTGGCTCTACTAATAAAGCTTTTAATGGTGATTTTTCAAAGCTTATGACTGACAGGTTGGGGGAGTTATGGTTCTTTCTTGGATTTGAGATCAAACAACTTAGAGAAGGAACCTTCATGAATCAAGCAAAATACATCCAAGACATGCTCAAGAGATTCAAGATGATGGCATCGCCACACCGATGCAAACTAAATGTCATCTTGAACTCAATCCCCACGATAAAGATGTGGACCAAAAGGTATACCGGTCCATGATCGACTCTCTTCTTTACCTCTGCGCATCTAGACCCGATATTGTGTTGAGTGTAGGTGTGTGTGCAAGGTATCAAGCAGCTCCTAAAGAAAGCCACTTAGTGGCGGTCAAGTGAATCTTCCGATATTTGGTTCATTCCCCTCATATTGGTCTATGGTATCCCAAGGGCTCCAATTTCTCTCTATGTGGCTATATTGATTCAGATTGCGTTGGTGATAAGGATGATAGGAAATCAACTTCTAGAGCTTGTTAATTCTTGGGAAGGTCCTTGGTTTGTTGGTCTTCTAAAAACAGAATTGTATATCTCTCTCCACCAACGAGGCTGAATATGTGGCTGCTGCTAGTGCATGTACTCAATTATTATCGATGAGGCAAACTCTAAAGGAATACGGTGTCAATTGTGACAAAGTGCCTCTTTTGTGTGATAATGAAAGTGCAATCAAAATTGCATACAATCCAGTGCAGCACATAAGGACAAAGCATATTGAGATTCAGAATCATTTTATTTAGGACCACGTAGCTCGAGGTGATATTGACCTATCTTTTGTGAGCACGAAGAATCAACTTGCTGATATTTTCACGAAGCCACTTGATGTAGCAAGGTTTTGTTACATGAGGAATGAGCTAAATATCATTGATTCAAGGAGCTTGTCTTGATTACCCATGCACTCACTCGTATATTGATGACCCACAAGTATAGGGGGTGTATCACAGTATTTTCGAGGGAAGTGAAACCCAATTTATTGATTCGACACAAGGGGAGCCAAAGAATATTTATAAGCCTTAACAACTGGGTTGTCAATTCAGTTGCACCTAGAAACAATCTTGCTCACAACAGTTCAGTTTTGTAGTAGCAATAGCAAAATAATAGTAGTAAAAGTAAAGACATTAGTAACAATTGCAGTAAACAGTAGGATTAAAGCGCGATAGGCATAGGGATGGATGGACGGGCGTTGCATGGACAAGACAATTCATATAGCAATCAAGACATAGGGCATTTGCAGATAAATAAGATAAAGTATCCAAGTACTAGATAATCATAGGCATGTGTTCCATATATAGTCATACGTGCTCGCAATGAGAAGTTGCACAACATCTTGTGTCCTGCCAGCCTGTTTGCAGCGGGGCCTCAAGGGAACTACTGGCAATTAAGGTGCTCCTTTTAATAGAGCACCAGAGCAAAGCATTAACACTCCATGAACACATGTAATCATCACATCAAAACCATCCCCTCCGGTTATCCGATTATTGTCACTTCGGGGCCTTTGGTTCCGGACAACAATATGTGTATACAACTTGCAGGTAAGATCACAAACAATACTATCATCATGAATCAATAACATGTTCAGATCTGAAATCATGGCACTCGGGCCCTAGTGAAAAGCATTAAGCATAACAAGTTGCAACAAAGTCAAAAAGTACTAATAATAGATACTAGGCACCATGCCCTAACAATCTAATGCCATTACATGAACGATCTCATCCAATCCCTACCATCCCCATAGCCTATAGCGGGGGATTACTCACGCATGGATGGGGGAATCATGGATGGTTGATGGAGAAGCAATGGTAATGATGATGGCGATGATCTCCTCCAATTCCCCCGTCCCGGCAGGGTGCCAGAACAGAGTTTATGGTTCCGAATCGTGGAATCTGGTGGTGGCGGTGTAGCTCTATCTAGAAAACATCAAACCCACTGTGGTTTTTAGGTCAAGAGGCATCTTATAGGCAAAGAGGGAGGCCGAGGGGGTGACCGAGGCAGCCACACCACCCCTAGGCACGGCATGGGCTGTCCACGCGGCCAGGTGGTGTGGGCCCCTCGTGGCCCTCCTCCGTCTCGTCTTTTGGCTCCGTGAATCTTCTGGTGAAATAGGATTTTTGGCATATTTTCTAGGATTTTTCCTGATAGTTGATTTTCTACACAAAAACTAGACACTAAGGTAATTCTGCTAAAAACAGCGTCAGTCTGTGTTAGTTATATCCAAATCACACAAGTTTAGAGGAGAAACAATAGCAAAAGTGTTCGAGAAAGTAGATATGTTTTGGACGTATCAACTCCCCCAAGCTTAGCTTATTGCTTGTCCTCAAGCAATTTAGTTGGAAACTGAGTGCGATAAAAGAGCTTTCACGAACACATTTGCTTCATAAGATGTATATATTCTCAGCCTATGGTCAACTACTTAAGCAAGTTATAAGTTGAAATCTCATGCCCCTTGCTTATGAGTACTGAACCTCATGCTACTCAACTTCAGTCACAAGTAAACTCTTGTCATTGTAAGTACATATGTATCATAGAGAACCGCCAATGGGGTACCCCTTGCCCCATGACACAGGAGCTATCCCATATCAAAATGACAAGGCAACAAACAATGAGCATCTCAGCGATGCTTCATAGAATGCTCATTATGGTTATGCTGCAAGTTTCCAGCATGATTAGGCATGGCTTAGGCTAGCGGCCCAGGCGTTTCTCTAACACACATACAAACTCCACGATCTTACAAGTTCCCCTTTTTTTCACACCGTCGGGATCCATAAGCAAAAGAATTGATGAGGACATCCCTACAGTTACACCTACCCCAATTGATAATGAAGATGTTCCAATTGCAAAGAAGGATCAATCCAATGAGATAAGGATTGGACCAATCACAAGAGCTCGTGCTAAGCTACTAGAACACCAGGTGAACTTGTTTCTTAATGAACCTGGTGTTTTAATCAATGAGAATTTTATACTACCTAAGTCTTTGAACTATTGCATGATCAGGTACTTAGGACAAAAAGGCATAGCAAGGAGCGAGGAGGAAATGGAACAAGGCGTGTTGATCAATGAAGAATGCGCGAGGGAGGAGAGGGAGGAAGCGCAAGGAGCTGTCCAAGACAAAGATCAACAAGAGGAGGGAGTTCTCTGCCGCGGCAGAGAAAAGGCCCGTTTCTCTGCCACGACAGGCTACCGCGACAAAGAATCAGCGTGAAAGTCTGCCACAACAGAACTTGTGGCCGAGCCACTTTGTGGCCGGTTTGTATCCAGTTTGGGTGGACCCAACTCGGGTTCCACCATAGGCCGCCACCCCCTGAACTCATAAATAGATGGGGGCGGCGTAGATTAGGGTTTTAGACCACATTAAAATATTTTGGAGTTGTTTCTTTCATAGAACCTCTGGAATTACCCTGTGTTCGAATCTACCAACTATAATTGAGTGTGATCTATTGTTCCATTGGGAATTAGTAGATTGCATACTACCGTTCATGGTCACCGCTGCGTGCGCAAGAGCGTGGTGTTGTGAATATTCTACAAGGTTTGAGAGCTGTTGCATTGGCATCAGGGATCGAGTGGGAGAGTTCATAGCTACAGGCTAGTTATCTATCATCTACCATCACCATCGACAAGTGCTTGCTGAGAAGATCGGGACACCCCACATCATCTTGGTATCAGATTTCCTCGTTGCCTCGGTAAGCAATCTGCCATCCATCCATAGATTAGAGAGTGCTTTCGTCCTATACAGAAAATAGCCCCACAAAAAGATTCACCATAGCCTAGATTACATCGTAGACGAGTAATAGTTGTTGGTCGTTTTCATCAATTAGTCTAGATCTAGTTTTCTTTCATCGTTTTCTTCTTTCTAGTCGTGTTCATCAGTTGTTCTTCCGCGCCATAGTCAGATCCGATCTAGCTTAAAGAGTCCTGGTTACTTCCTCTTGGCTGAGTCGGATTCACATAAAAAAATAGACTTACCGCTTCTGCCGCGGCACGGAAACGCCCACTTTCCCTGCCACGAAACCGAGTCCAACAGCGACTCTGCCGCGACACACTATTTACGCGCCTTGGCCGCTTGTGATGCGTTTCTGCCATTATTTGTCGCGGCATGTTTTCCACTTTGTTTCTTTGCCGCCACTCTGCCACGGCAGGATTTCTGCCTAGTTTTCTACCACGGCAGGATTAGTTCTGCCACGACAGGATTTTGAGCTTTTTTCTGCCACGACACCATAATTACAAAGTGTGATCAAATTGCACTTTTCCAAAACCCTTAGCCACAGCCAATCTACTACATAGGTGTAGGAACTTACCCATTGAGACTAGTTTCCTCTCCTACAGGCTGCTCTTAGGATTTTTGGTGCTTTACTTTGTAATTGGCTGTGTATTATCTATAAAATCAAAAAAAGAGAAAAAGCAAGATAGCAAAAGAAAAAAGTACTAAAAAAGAGAGCTATACAAAAGAAAAAGAAAAATTGTGGAAAAAGGAGAATTTGAGCAAGAGGCCTAGTGATATCTTTGTGCACCGGTAGATTGAGCAATCTTGTGCTTGTTTACTTTGAACTTTGCTAGTGTCTCTCGAGCATAGTGCAACACCCTTCATAGTTGCATTGCCACGTTTTTCTCCACGTGTGTGTTTCTTGGGTTTTTGTACGATCAGCACTCAGACTTGTTTGCGGTGTAGATAGGATACCATACCTATATCTCCACCATAAATAACCTGTGTGCCCTGCGATCGTTCTCTATACCTTTGATATTCACTTCATCACATCAAGTGCATCAGTCTTTGATTTTGTTTGGTAGAGTATCTCTATTCACTTTGGAACGGTAAGATCTCCTTTCTTATTAGTTGTGAGTGAGTTGTGAGAGTTTTCCACCATACAAATTTTGATTTTTGCACTAACCTACTAATCATGTCTACTAGTGATGGTGATGTTGTGTCGCAGAAAAAGAAGGATGAGGAGCTTGTCAATTGGCATGAATATGAGGCTTTGAGGTCTCATTTGACACTTGTGTTTACTAACACCACATATGGTATTGACAAGAATCTCCAGGACATAAATATGAGGCTGGATCAGAATATTGGAGCATTTGATACTATCCAAACGCAAGTGGCTACACTCAATGCCAATGTCGCCACTTTGCAGCGTTCCATTGAGGGTTTGACAGCCACCATACATAGAAGGCAAGAACCTCAACCTGATGATGCCTTTGATGATTTTGATGAGGGTAGCATTGTGGATGCCGCTCCACATGTTGGTAGGGGACGTGCTATTCCCCCTGCCCATGCACCTACTCATGGCCGTGGGCTTGCCCCTCTTAGGCGTGCTCAGCGTGTGCTCAACCAACCTTCTGATGATGGTTTGGGCAAGCCAAAATTCTCAAATTCCCAAGTTTGATGGTTCCATTGATCCTGAAGATTAGCTCACATGGGAGTTGAAGATTGAGAAACTTTGGCGCTTATTTGACTATCCAGAAGACAAGAAGGTCAAGCTTGTAGCATCTGAATTTGATGGTTATGCTTTGCATTGGTGGGATTCTCTTGTGCAACATAGGAGGGAGGACAATGAACTTCCTGTGATGGATTGGCACGAGATGAAGCAAATCATGAAGGCTCGTTTCGTACCAACCAACTACTTGCGATTAGTTTTTGATAAATTGAAGCAATTGAAGCAAGGCACAATGACAGTTGATGAGTACTACATGGAGATGGAGCTACTTATGCAGCATGCTAGAATTCGTGAGTCCATTGAGATGACCATGCAGCAATTCCTAAACAATCTAAAGTTACCAATCAAGAGTATAGTTCGTCATCACAAGTATGAGACCATGAATGAGCTATTGCACCATGCTAGAGAGGCCGAATCCTAGTTGGCAGAAGAGACGAAGTCACATGCTTGTTTTCCATCCTCCAGCAGATTTTCGGCTAGATCTACTACTCCTACAGCCACGCCACCAGCTGCTGCTCCGTTTACACCATCGTCCAAACCAACAAGTACTCCTTTGTTTGGTGGTTCTAATGCTCGGAAACCTCCTGCTCCTGCTGCTAGCTCGGGTTCCAACATGTCTACGGCACGTACTGGTGATGTGGTGTGCCATACTTGTGGAGGTAGAGGGAACTACAAGAAAGATTGTCCAAACAGCAAAGTTATGTTTATCAATGAACAAGGCGAAGTAGAGAGTGGAGATGAAGCTTCTGATGATGATGTTGATGATGCCGAGGATGGTGCTGATGCGTATCCTGAGCGTGCTCCAACTATTGTTGTATCTTCACGTATACTGAGTGTGCAACCGGTTGAGGAATCCCAGCGTTGCAACTTGTTCCAAACAAAAGCTCTAGTTGGACCTAACAAGGCTTGCAAGGTCATTATTGATGGAGGTAGCTGCAGAAATCTTGCAAGGAAGGAACTATGTGCCAAACTGAATTTGACATATTTACCTCATCCCAAGCCATACTACATACAATGGTTAAGCAACAATGGTGAGATGAAGGTAAATCATATGGTACGTGTGAATTTTCAAATAGGGCCATACAAAGATTCTATTGATTTTGATGTGGTTCCTATGACTGTTTGTCACCTACTATTGGGTCGGCCTTGGCTCTATGATCGCCATGTGCAACACAATGGCCGAGCCAATACATATCACTTGGAATTCAAAGGAAAAAAGATTACTATGCAGCCAATGACACCACAAGATATTGTGAATGATTCTCGCCAGAAGATAGAGGTGAACTTGAAGGAAGATTCTACCACTCGGCGAGACTGTGTGACAGTTGTTCCTGATGTAATTGAGCCTAAATTGAGTGATATAACGAAAAGTGAGAGAGTGCCTGGGTTATTGATACTAGCCACCAAGGAGGATATGAGAGAGTTTCGTGAGGATCCTACAGCCATGCCACTTGTGCTCATGTATAAGGGCGAGGTATTGGTTTCTAACGACATGACCCCTATTACTATTGGTGTCTCTTCTGTTTTGCAGGTCTTTGGGGATGTGTTTCCAGAAGATGTACCCGCAGGTTTACCTCCATTGCGTGGTATAGAACCTCAAGTGGATCTGATTCCTGGCCCCACACTTCCCAACCATGCACCCTATAGGACTAATCCCGAAGAAACTAAGGAAATTCAGAAGTAGGTACAAGCATTGCTGGATAAAGGGTACATTCGTGTCTCTCTTAGCCCTTGTGCTGTTCCTGTTATTTTAGTTCCTAAGAAAGATGGTACATGGCACATGTGTGTTGATTGTAGAGCGATTAATAACATCACTATTCGATATCGTCATCCTATTCCACGCTTAGAGGATATGCTAGATGAATTGAGTGCTGCTGCTGTTTTCTCTAAATTTGACTTGCGTAGTGGTTATCATCAAATGAGGATGAAAGAAGGGGATGAGTGGAAAACTGCTTTCAAAACTAAATTCGGCTTGTATGAGTGGTTAGTCATGCCATTTGGTCTTACTAATGCACCTAGTACCTTCATGCGTTTGATGAATCATGTTTTGAGAGAGTTTATTGGTCGTTTTGTGGTTGTTTACTTTGATGATATACTCATATACAGCCACACCGAATCTGAACATTGCACTCATATTAGACAAGTTTTGCAAGTGTTACATGATAATAAACTGTATGCTAATCTTGTGAAGTGTACATTTGCAAAAGATAAGGTCATATTCCTAGGCATGGAGTAGAGGTAGATCAATCTAAAATTGAATCAATTCGTAATTGGCCTACTCCAATGAATGTAAGTCAAGTGCGTAGTTTCCACGGTCTCGCTGGTTTCTATAGGCGCTTTGTGAAAGATTTTAGCACCATTGCTGCACCATTAAATGATTTGACAAAGAAAGGTGTTCCTTTTGTTTGGGGCACGACCCAACACATTGCTTTTGATACATTGACACGTTTCCTTACTTCTGCACCATTGCTTGCATTACCTGATTTTTCGAAGCAATTTGAAGTTGAATGTGATGCTAGTGGTATAGGCATAGGTGGCGTTTTGATGCAAGAGGGTCGGCCTATAGATTATTTTTCTGAGAACTTGACTGGTGCTCGTTTGAATTATTCAATCTATGATAAAGAATCGTATGCACTTGTTAGAGTACTTGAGGTTTGGCAACATTATTTGTGGCCAAAGGAATTCATCATACATTCTGATCATGAAGCATTGAAATACTTGAAAGCTCAATCAAACTTGCATAGAAGATTGGCTAAATGGGTTGAGTTCATTGAGTCTTTTCCTTACATCATTAACTATAAGAAGGGAAAAGAGAATGTTGTTGCTGATGCTCTATCTAGGAAGAATATGCTACTAACCAATCTTGATGTTAAAATTCCTGGATTAGAAGCTATTTGTGCACTTGATGCAACTGACCATGATTTTGCTGAACCATATCGTTTGTGTGCTCTTAGAAACGCATGGGATAAGTATCATATGCATGATGGCTATTTGTTTTGAGCTAACAAACTATGTATTCCAGAATCGTCGTTGCGTTTGTTCTTAGTGCAGGAATCACATGCTGGTGGTTTGATGGGTCACTTTGGGCGTGAGAAGACGTTGCTCATGGTCGCTGATCACTTTTATTGGCCCAAGATGAGGCGTGATGTGTACATATTTGTAAGCCGATGCATTACTTGCCACAAGTCGAAATCCAAGCTAAAGCCTCACGGTTTGTTTACACCTCTCTCTGCACCTACTACTCCATGGGAAGACATTAGTATGGATTTTGTGCTAGGTCTACCTAAAACTCAGAGAGGTCATGATTCTATATTTGTGGTAGTGGATAGGTTCTCTAAGATGGCTCATTTTATTGCATGCCACAAAAGCGACGATGTGTCGCATGTTGCTAACCTGTTTTTTAGGGACATCGTGAGATTACATGGAGTACCAAAGACGATTGTTTCTGACCGTGATGTGAAGTTCATGAGCTACTTTTGGAAGACCTTATGGGGGAAGCTAGGAACGAAGCTACTGTTTAGTACTACATGTCATCCCCAAACAGATGGTCAAACGGAGGTGGTGAATAGAACATTGTCACAGCTGCTAAGGACCATGATTAAAAAGAATCCGCGGGAGTGGGAAGAGTGTTTGCCACATGTTGAGTTTGCTTACAACAGGGCTGTGCATTCAACTACTCAACTTTGTCCTTTTGAGGTGGTGTATGGCATCAAGCCATTGACGCCACTTGATATGTTGCCTCTGCCATTGCATGAGCGAGTTGATATGGAGGCATCAAAACATGATGATTACGTGAAGAAAATACATGAGAAGACTAGAGAGGCAATTGAGAAGAAAGGCAAGAACATTGCTGCTGCAAGGAATCAAGCAAGGAAAGAAGTGTTGTTCGAGCCTGGAGATATGGTTTGGGTCCATCTATGTAAGGACAGATTTCCACTACTTCGCAAGTCCAAGTTGAAGCCACGTGGTGCTGGTCCTTACAAGGTTCTAGCCAAAATTAATGATAATGCCTACTCAGTTGATATCCCTATTGAGGAGTTTGGTGGCGCTAGCAACAACTTCAACGTTGCTGATTTGTCAGCATATGCTGGAGAAGACCTTGGAGCGTCGAGGTCGATGCCTTTTGAACGGGGGGGGGGGAGATGATGAGGACATCCCTACAATTACACCTACCCCAACTGATAATGAAGATGTTCCAGTTGCAAAGAAGGATCAATCCAATGAGATAAGGATTGGACCAATCACAAGAGCTCGTGCTAAGCTACTAGAACAACAGGTGACATTGTTTCTTAATGAACCTGGTGTTTTAATCAATGAACCTGGTGTTTTAATTAATGAACAAGGCGTGTTGATCAATGAAGAATGCGCAAGGGAGGAGAGGGAGGAAGCGCAAGGAGCTGTCCAAGACAAAGATCAACAAGAGGAGGGAGTTCTCTGCCGCGGCAGAGAAAATGCCCATTCTACCGCCACAGTCGCCATGAAAACCGAGTCCGGCTCGCTACGGCAGCTCATGACAGAGAATCAGCGTGAAAGTGTGCCATGATAGAACCTGTGGCCGAGCCACTTTGTGGCCGGTTTGTATCCAGTTTGGGTGGACCCAACTCGGGTTCCACCATAGGCCGCCACCCCTGAACTCATAAATAGATGGGGGCGTCGTAGATTAGGGTTTTAGACCATGTTAAAATATTTTGGAGTTGTTTCTTTCATAGAACCTCTGGAATTACCCTGTGTTCGAATCTACCAACTATAATTGAGTGTGATCTGTTGTTCCATTGGGAATTAGTAGATTGCATACTACCGTTCATGGTCACGGCTGCCTGCACAAGAGCGTGGTGTTGTGAATATCCTACAAGGTTCGAGAGCTGTTGCATTGGCATTAGGGATTGAGCGGGAGAGTTCATAGCTACAGGCTAGCTATCTATCATCTACCATCACCATCGACAAGTGCTTGCTGAGAAGATCGGGCCACCCCACATCAAGAATCATGATATCAATGGAATAGTAAGTGCAATGTTGAATGGTTCTGCTAACTTCAACTTATAAAGCGCGAGCATATACGCAACAAAGATGGAAACAATGGTTCAAGTCAAGTTCGTGAGAGCTTTACTAAGTAACTTTCTCATAACAAGCAAACATTTTATTCGAAAGAAAACAAGGCATACTTAATATGCATGGAATAGCAAATGATGCTAATAGGTAGGTATGGTGGACACTTTTCGCAATATTGGTTTTGGGGAGTTGGAAACACGAGTAGAGCTCATACTCAGTGCAAGTGAAGGCCAGCAATAGAAAGGGAGCGACAAACAGAGAGCAATAACTGTCATAATCATGCTTGCAACAAAACAGGATTAATTATGGCATGACAGTGATTCAAGAACCCTGAGGTAAAATAATTCATCGAGGCTTAACTGATTATTGTTTCAGTCATATGCATGCGTGAGCATGTGCCAAGTCAATTCAAGTGAAATATTCAGAGGAGGATACCACAGTGCCGTACGAAGTTATGAATAGAACAATGCAAGCAAACATTCATATGACATGCTACAAACCATTAGCAAGCTGGAGCTAATCCTAAGAAAGCAAGAACTACTAAGCATCCATAAATAACATACACCTTACATGAACAGACTAAGCATGCCCACAATGATGAGTATATGTACAAAAATGAAAACAGATAGAGTTCATTACCAGCCTCTTACCACACCTCAAGTTGTCCTTAATCTTCATTATTGCCCTTCACTTGTGTGGCTTGAATAATAACATGAAACCAAACTCCACTGAGGACTGCTGAACCCTGCAACGAACTTCACAAAACCAAAGAAGAACAGAAAATATTTTTGGTGTTTTTGATTTTTAAAGGCAAGAACGAAAAGCGAGATCAAGCAAAGCAAAATCTTTTTGGGTTTTTTCGAATAATTAAGACAAAGCTAAAAGAAAGAGGCAAACCAAGGCAAAAAGATAAAGAAGCAAACAAAGAGAAATAACGAAAATATTTTTGGTCTTTTTGTGTTTTGGAAAGCAGAAATAAAGCAAGAACGAGGACTAAAAAGAAAACGAAACATGAATATACAAAGTACCGACTGAACATGATATGTATATGAGTGTGATGTCGGTGTACCTCCCCCCAAGCTTAGGCTTTTGGCCTAAATGGGTATCAATCCCAAGCTGGCCAAGATGGAGCACCTCCATAGTATGGCGAAGAAGTGCCTTCGTCCTGATACAAACTCGAGGATGCTCCAGCGTAGCGCAGTAGTAAATGAGGCACCTCCCGGTCTTGCCGTGGAAACCAAGCAAGCGGAGCTGCTCGTCCACCTCCTCCTTGGAACAAGACCATGACATCTTGCAAATACTGAACAAATTGGACTGTGGCAAAGGAATTTCTCTCTCGTCTCCGTTAGTAAACAACATCCTGTAAACTAAATTCTCGGTACTAGAATCAGTAGTAACAAAATGATGTGTTTTCATAGCAGCAAGGTCAAGCCTTTGTGGTGTCAACACAGTGTCGTTAGGATCAACAGAAAGTTCTAAGGCAACAACCATGCGGGAGGCAATGATACCCCCATAAATGGGTTCTCTAGCAGCTAAGCGACGGGAAATGAGAGAACCCAGGTTATACTTGGTATCATTATTAAATGCAACAGCAAGAAAGGCTAAATGATAATTAGAAATATTACTAGTGTTCTCCCTACCAAGCATGCTAGTCGCAAGATAATAAGCAAAATATCTAATAGCTGGGAGTTGAATGTTCCTTATCTTCCCACGCTGAGCTATGCGGTCATCGTCATTTGTCACACTTCGGTAGAGCTCCAGGAAATCAGCAGGTCGAGCTTGGATCTTCTTCACTATTCTAGTCATGCCTATGCCTATAATGCTGCAAAATATTTCCAATGGCATGGTAATAGGCATATTATAAATTTTGAACGAAACAGTTGACCGATAAGGGGTGTTGGTGAAAATGAAACTTTCAATGAAAGTTTTGGTGAGCACAGCATATTGCTCACTCTCATCTTCCATGTAAGTGATCGGACCAACCCTCTGAACCAGTAGTAAGAAATCATCGAGGATCCCTGCAGCTTGCAAAAGGGTAAAACAAGGGAAGGTAGATGGGTGAGCATCTCCCTCATCTCCTTCATTGCCAAAGCTTGGTGCAATAAGATCTTCATTATATGATGGCCTAAATTGAGAAGCTGATCTCGAAGGCCTTGCCCTCCTGGGTGTGTCCCTTTCAAATACCTCTCCAAAAGTGTGGTTGTTCATCTCTTCTATTCTGAAATTTAAGCATCCATCATACAAGTGATTGTAAAGTGAATACATAATGAAAGGAACTACTCATAGGGACTTGTAAGAGGCCTAAACATGCATAAAAACAATTTATCTAGGCATTGAACAAGCTCACAAGCTCATATAACCTGTCACCTACAGTAGCGAAATACTCAAGATATAATCCATTAAACACAAATCTACTTGGACAAGCGGAGGACTCATATACCAGAGAACAAATGCTCCAAATTTTAGCAGCAAAGATGGGCTAAGCAAGGAGATCGAAAAATCATGGGCAAGAATAGCAAGAACGCGAGTTTGAGCAATGAACTGGTGTTTTCTCGGGAGAGAGAAAGAAGTGGCAAGTGAGAGAGTAAGCGGAGGGCCATGGGTGGCCCACATCATGGCCATGCACGCCCCTGGGGTGGCCGCGCCACCAGGTGGTGTGCCTGCCTGGTGGCCCCCTGGGTCACTCCAGGTACTTCTCTTCCCTTTTTTCACGTAAAAATTTAATATGAATTTTCTGGAATTTTTCGAGACACTTTATTTTTTAGGAATTTTCAGGTATTGATGAATAATTTCTGGCAGAAAGATCTTTTTAGAATGATGCAAATAACAAAACGAAACTAAAACTTCGGAAGTTCTAAGACACTCTAATATGCAAGCAATTAGCAAAATAAAAGTAGAATAAGTGAAAACAAAAATTGAAATGGATAAAATTAAAGTAAGCGAAGGTAATCATGGTGAAATAATTGTTTTTGTTCATTAAAATCCCTTTGTTAACAAGGTTGATCAGGTCTTGTTACCAAAACAATTTTATATGAAACAAAACTTTGCATTTCACTAAATGATTATGTTACCTCAACCTTGATAGCAATGGTCCCAATCATAATAGTTTCATATTTTTCTCGTGGTATGGGACAATATATTTCTCCAACTTGGATGCCCTCAATATTTTCAATTGAATTTAAGCCATAATTCCTATCAATCTTCTTGGGGAAATAGACAGTATGCTACTTGTCATTAACATTAAAAGTTACATTTCCTTGATTGCAATTAATAACAGCTCCTGTAGTATTAAGAAAAGGTCTCCCAAGAATAATAGACATATTATCATCTTCAGGCATTTCAAGCACAACAAAGTCAGTTAATATCAAGCAATTATGAGCCACTTGAACAGGAACATCCTCACATATACCAATAGGAATGGTAGTAGATTTATCAGCCATTTGCAAAGATATATCAGTTGGTATTAATTTTTCCAATTGAAGTCTCTTATAGAGAGAAAAAGGCATAAGACCAACTCCTGCTCCCAAATCACACAATGCAGTTCTAACATAATTATTTTTAATAGAGCATGGAATAGTTGGAATCCTTGGGTCTCCAAGTTTCTTTGGAACCTTACCATTAAAGGAATAATTAGCAAGCAAAGTAGAAATTTCCTCATTAGGGATCTTCCTTTTATTAGAGACAATATCCCTCATATACTTTGAATAAGGTGGTAATTTAATAGCATCATTTAAAGGAATTTGTGAAAATAAAGGTTTCATCCACTCACATAACTTATTATAGTGTTCATCTTCCTTTGACTTGTGTTTCTTATCAGGAAAAGGCATAGGTTTTTGAACCCAGGGCTCTCTCTCACTACATGTTTATTAGCAACAAAATCTTCCTTAGTGTATGTAGTATTCTTAGTGTGTCTTTCAGGTTCTTCTTCAACTTTTTATTTATCAGGAGCATCATTTTCCTCATTACTACTTTCAGTTTCAGCATCAGAGACAGATATACTATTAGGATCTTTAGCAGGTTCAGAAGACTCTACAATAGTTTTATGTTTCTTTTTTCCTTTTATTAGGAGAAGTACTACTAGTTTTAATTTGTTGAGAGTCCTGCCCAATTCTTTTAGGATGCCCCTCATGATATAGAGGATCCTGAGTGGCAGCACCACTTCTAGTTCTGATTTCATAAGCTTGTTTTTCCATAGAAGCATTAACCAGCAAATCTTTTTGTACTTTAATAAGCTGATTAATTTGAGTTTGAACCATTTGGAAATGTTAACAAGGCATTTTAACATCATTAGAGGTTCTTTCCACAATATCCTTCAACTCAATAATAGCTCTAGAGTTTTCCATTAAATGATTTTGCACCCTTTTATTAAAATTATCTTGCTTAACAATAAAAATATCAAATTCTTCCAAGCAGTGATCAGGAGGTTTAGAGTAAGGAATATCACCTTCATCAAAATGTTGGAGAGAGTGTACCTCAATAGTGGATGAGTGAGAGATTGGCTTACATAATTCTTCTATAGGAGGTAAATTCTTCACGTCTTCAGATTTAATACCCTTCTCCTTAAGACATTTCTTAGCTTCCTTCATCACTTCATCATTTAGTTCAATCGCTCCCCTCTTATTAGGTGTTGGTGTTGGCTCAGGCACTGTTGACTTAGGTGGAGTTGACTCAGGTGAAGTCCAGTCATCATAATTCTTGCTTATTTTAGCCATTAATTCCTCAGCTTCTTTGGGAGTTCTTTTCCTGAAAACACAATCAGCACAACTATCCAGGTATGTCCTAGATTCTTCAGTTAGTCCATTATAATATATATCAAGGAGCTCATTTTTAGGTAATGGACATCCAGCCTATGCATGAATCAAAGCACAAAACCTTGCCCATGATTCAGGCAATGTCTCTTTTTCTCCCTGTTTAAAATTAAAAAGTTCCTGCAAAATGGCATGTCTAGCACTAGGAGGGAAATATTTCTGAAGGAAGGTACTAATCAAGCAAACAGGGCCATCAATAGATCCAGGAGGTAAATTATTAAACCAAGCCTTAGCTTCTCCTTTTAGTGAAAAAGGGAAAATTTTAGCAACAAAGTAGGTCCGCATCTTAATATCATCAGAAAACAGGCCACTAATGGTAGAAAGCTCAGTCATATGTGCTACATCACTTTCATTCTTAGTCCCACAAAAAGGTTCTTTCTCAACAATAGTTATGTAAGATAAATCAAGAGAGAAATCATAATCCTTATCTTTAATGTTTATGGGAGATGTAGCAAACTTATCATTAGGGGATAATTTGGGTTTTATAGTACGCCTCTCAAGGAGACTCTTAATATCACTTTTACCATGAGTATTTTGACATTCTTTAATAAATTCATCATTCATTTTTATATATCCGTATTCAATATCATAGCTCTCTATAGACTCAGGTGAACTGACAGGTGTAGTAGTGTTTTCATTAGGAGTTTCAGCGTTTCCAGTTATAGTTCTAGCAATCGTAGCATCTAGGAAAGGACCTAATGAACCACTCTTATCAAGAACGGTAGAGCATCATCATAAGTATCCAAAGTTTCAGATTCAACAGTAGTAGCAGTATGTGTAGCATGTGTATGTGGTGGTGTAAGGAGCTTACACATCACAGATGGTGTTGAGGGCAAACCTCTAGGGTGGCCCGATCTTTCACGAATCCCACTCAAATCGAGGATGGAGTGCGAGGGAAGGAGGGGAGGATGAACACGATGAACTCACGCATGAAGAACATGATGAACACACACACGCAAAACCACGATACACACCAATAGCTCACGCCGGCGGTGACCGGTCCGACGCAATCCCTAGGATCGGCGTCGGGCGGAGGACTCTCTCTCGAACCGGCACGACGAGATGGGAGACTCAGTGAGATCTTAATGTCTTGGCAAAGGGACACCGATGCCAAGGCCTTGTACAACGCGGAGGCACGATGCAAACTCCAACGAGGTTTGGGATATTTGGTGCTCCTTTGTCAAAGGAGCATGAGGCAAGAACTAGATAGATCCACAAGGGGTTTCCACTAATTCCAAATATCATGCCTAGGGTTTACAATGGAGGTGGGGGACTATATATAGGCCAGCCACTTAAACATGGGTACTTTAGGAATAAAAGACAAGTTCTGGACGGACTAAGGGGTACATGGGCCACGGGCCCAAAGGCCTTTTCATGCCTGGCGTCAGTCGGACCGGAGACTCCGGTGTGGTGGACCGGAGACTCCAGTCAGTCTCCGGACCAGCCTCCGGAGGGGCCTTCAGATTGTCCCAGGGCCCGGTGCAGGGGTCAGACCGAAGAGTGGGCCGGAGTCTCCGAGGTCTTCAGGCTGGAGACTTTGGTGGATCGGAGACTCCGGTGTGCGCAGACCGGAGACTCCGGTCTGAGCAGATCCAGCGGCTTCTGCTTCACGCTCTACTCCTTGTTCTCCATCCTTGGGTGCTTGGGGATGTGTCGAGGCTTCGAACCTGATAATGCATAGAGTATTTGCATGAAGTAGCACACCATCCAAGGAGGTATCAAATTGGCACGAGGAGAGGAGCGAGTTCACCTTAGCTTGTAGGAGTTTGGCTCGGGCACGAGTCATGGGTCCGCTTGGGGGACTTGTTGGTGTAGATGTAGGAGCATCCGTAGGACGGGCTGCATCAGCTCCCCCCCTTGGGAAAGAGTCGTCCTCGACTCTTCATGGATATCATCTTGAACATCTCCATGGTAGGGTGAGAGATCCTTGACATTGAATGTATTGCTTGCAAGGTACTTGGAGGTCGGTATGTCGATGATGTAGGCGTTGTTGTTGATTCTTTTGAGGACCTTGAAGGGACCATCTCCTCTTGGCTTGAGCTTGGAGTCATGTTCCTTGGGGAAGTGGTCTTTGCTTAGGTGCATCCACACAAGGTCACCTTCTTCAAAGATCATCTCCTTCTTGTCCTTGTTTAACCTTGAAGCTTGGCGAAGGACTTGTTGTTCGATAGTAGCTCTTGTTTCTTCATGAAGTTTCTTCATAGCTTGTGCGTGCTTCTCTACATCCATGTTCGTGCGCTCATGGAGAGGTAGTGGTAGGATGTCGAGTGTAGTGAAACCCTAGAGATGATGATGAATTAAGGCATGTGCCTAACCCTAGATGGGAACCCCCCTCTCAATAGTAAATCTATGAGTTGTACAAGGCCTTGGAGTCGGTGCCCTTCTCCAAGTTGTCAAGACCCTCCTCAAGTGTTTGGTCTCTCCCTATCAAGGATTCTAGTAGGCTTGGTCTCTCCCCTTTGGGATTCTACTTGGTTGCTACTCTCTCCTTGGTTTGGATTCTACCGTCCGCTTGCCGATCTCTCCTTTGGTGATTCTACCGCAAGGTATCTCGCCGAGGATTCTATTGGATTGGTTGTTCGAACCAACGGGAGCAAATCAAACTGGGTGTGATTTGGCATGTGTTTGTATCTTTACCTTGCATTCGAGTTGTGTTCATCGTGTTTTCCCTCAATTCTGCCTCAAATCCGTGAAGATCGGGTCACTCCAAGGGTAAATCCATAAGGAGACCCATAACAACTGGTATCAGCAGCTTTTGGTTGCCACGGATTTGACTTCGCCCTTTGATTTCCACTATAAACTGAAAAATACCTAAAATATAGCCCCAAATTGCTTTTGGATCGATCTCTCGTTTTGGTGAGTTGATTGTCGTTTTTGTCCAATAGAAACTTGTCTTTGGAGTTGGTCTACTTGTGCCCTGCGTTTCCCAGCCCAATTTGGTCAAAATTTTCTGGATTTGAGGGTTCAAGGGCCGAATTTCCGCTCAAGAACACGAGCTGTTCGTCGTGTAGACTCCAGACCGGAGTCTCCGGACTGGCAGACCGAAATCTGGCCCAGACCGGAGTCTCCGGCCTACGCCGGAGTGTCTGGACCAGCAACACCAGAGTCTCCGGCCCTGACAAAATATTTGGACCCTTTTCCTTTTTCAACTGATTTCCTTTTGACGTTTGTGTTTTGTGAGCGTGTCTGTCAACTAACAAAAGCTTCCGCAACACCTCACCCTTGACATCGACACCACAGAACTCGAACCAGCCCTCCACCAACGGTTGCAAGTGCGACATCACCACAAGGTATAACTTGCACCACCCTTGTTAACCCCTTCTTCCTTTGTGTGTTACCTAACCTATCGAGAGTAGCTCATCTTGTGTTTGTTGAAGCATTGTGCACTTGCTCTTGCATAAGTCATAGTGTAGAGGCAATAACATAAACTTGACTACATAGCATAGCAAAGAAAGAGGTACAAAAAAGGCATATAAGCAAAATAAAAAGAGAAAGATACCAATACAAAAGAGAGTCCAAAGCTTCTAAGTGATGCGGCCCGTCCTACGGACGCTTCTACATCTACACCACCGTGTCCCCCAAGTGGACTGATGACCCGTGCCTGAGCCAAGCTCCTTCAAGATAAGGTGAATTCGCTCCTCTCATCATGTGACTTTGACATACATCTGGATGGCTTGCTACTTCATACCACTACTCTGTGCATCATCAGTGGAACCGCCCGCGTCGACCCACAAACCACAGGCACCTGTCTGGTCGACCGAGCAGTGTTCGGCCGAACCAGCCGGAGTGTCCGGCCTGCCCTAGCCCCAACCTGGTGTGGACATTCAGAAGGCCAGTTCAGACACTACCCGGACACTACGCGGAGTGTCCGGCCACCCCAGACTGTGCGGTCGACTCGACCCGGACTGTCCGGCCTGAAGATGGGCCTGCGAGCCTAGCTAGGCCCTGTGGCCCATGTACCCCTCTACTTCGCCCAGAACTCTACTTTAATGCCTGAATTACCCCTGAACTTGTGGTTGGCCTATATATAGTCCCCCACCTCCATTGTAAACCGGAGGCATGATATTGGAATTAGTGGAAACCCCTTTGTGGATCTATCTAGTTCTTGCCTCATGCTCCTTGACCAAGGAGCACCAATATCACCAAACCTCGTTGGAGTTTGCATCGTGCCTCCGCGTTGTACAAGGCCTTGGCATCGGTGTCCCTTTGCCAAGAAGTCAAGATCTCACCGAGTCTCCCATCTCGTTGTGCCAGTTCGAGAGGGAGTCCTCCGCCCGACGCCGATCCTAGGGATTATGCCGGACCGATCACCGCCGGCGTGAGCTATTGGTGTGTATCGTGGTTTTGCGTGTGTGTGTTCATCGCGTTCTTCGTGCGTGGGTTCATCGTGTTCATCCTTCCCTCCTTCCCCCGCACTCCAACCTCGATTTGAGTGGGATTCGTGAAAGATCAGGCCACCCTAGAGGTTTGCCCTCAACATATTGGTATCAAGAGCTTAGTTGCTCATGAATTCCCCCACAAATTTTTTTCTATCCACCAAAAATTCGAAAATCCCCAAAAAAGAGCCCCATAGTTGTCTTTGGATCGATCTCTTGATTTGGAGTGTTATTTGTGGTTTTGATCTGACCAAACCTTGTCTTAGGAGTTGGTCCAGCTTTATCTTGCGTTTTCCTAGCCCGATTTGGCCAGTTTTTCGCGGATTTGAGGACTTAAGGCGAGGATTTCCGCTCAAGAACACAAGCAGGAAACCCGCGCCGGAGTGTTCGGACCGATTTGACCGGAGTGTCCGGCCGAACTCGATCAGAGTCTCTGGCCTGACCAGTGTCCGGCACAGACAGACCGGAGTGTCCGGCTGTAACTCCAGTTTTGACAGTTTTGCCTCATTTTTTCGCATTGGCTAATTTCCTTTGTTTGCTCGTGTCCCGTGTGCGTGTCAGCAACTAACAGCAAGCTTCCGCATCAACCACTCCCGTGCTCATTGACACCACGGCCCACGAACATCATCCCGCACCACCGACGCCAAGTTCATCATCTAAGAAGGTATAACTTGCGTCATCTTGTTAACCCCTATCTTCCTTTGTGTGTACCTATCCCATGAGAGTGGCTCATCTTGTGTTTGCTTGAGAATTGTTCATTTGCCCTTGGATAGTGAGAGTGCAAGAGCTATATCAAGTGTGACAAGGTAGCATCAAGGGAGAGCAAAAAAAGAAAGAAAAAGATACAAAGCAAAAGAAAAAGAAAATAGTCTCCCATTGCCAAAGAGAGTCTCAAAGCTTGTAAGCAAGAGAGAAAGAAGAGCGCCCAAGGAAAGTGCACAAATCCGTTGCTCACTTTTCTTATTTGCAAACGAGCCACGGTCTCTCCTTGCATTGGCACGACAACGAGCTTAGTCTTTGTTAGGACATTTTGTTTGCTCATTTTCATAGTCGTGTCAATCCCAACTATCTCCACGTGTGTGTATATAGTCGTAGGTTCCCGTCACCCCTTTTGAGTTGTTGACCTTCGCCTTTGACTTGAGTTTTGTTGGATTTTACCCACTTTGGACTATCCCTTTTCTTTTGGTTGATTCTTTGGCATTCCACAATCCTAACCTACCACCAACAAGCTTTTGAGAGTTAGTTCTTTCTTTAGTGTGAGTTTTCTTTGCAATTCCACTTTGCACGCTTATAGCTCTCACTTGTGGTTTCTAGTTTGGTGCAATCCCCAAGGTGAGGTACAAGGCTAACACCACAATATTCCATTGCCATATACAATACTTGTGTGGGTGAGTCGAGCCAACCACCTCCCCAAGAAGAAGATCAAGGTCCGTACATGACACACGCAAGTCACTTCATTGTCCGCCAAGAGTTCCGTGAACGTTGCCAAGCACTTGAGATGTGACAAGATGAACAATTTGGCGAGACGCAAGCCGAGTTCAAGAACATCGGCAACCGCTTCGACAGCCTCAAACGACAAATGCATGCAATGCATCACAACTTTGGCCACCAAAATGAAGTGCTCCAACGCTCCGTTCGCTGAAACAAATGACAATCTTCGATGCCTCATCGACGGTATGGCAAGACCACGTTCACGCGCATCAAGCTCTTCAAGTTCTTCGCAACGTCATGCACCTCTTCCACAAGATCTACATCCAAGTGCTCCAAGACGCAATGATGCCCCCGTGGTTGAAGATGGAAGTTTGTCGAACTATGTACCTTCCCCACGGCACGCCACAACATCAAGCTATGATGGTGATTTCTCTTCAAGGCCAAGAGCAAGGCAAGAAGCACACCGTCATCATGCAAGGGCATTAGTGCTCCAACAAGAGCAACCACAAGAGCAACCGCAAGTGCAACCACAAGTGCAACCGCAAGTCTACCACCATCGACCGCGACACATACTGGACACAATAAGTGATGACTCCAATTTGGAGAATCAAGCTCGTCATCGACGTGAGGCTCTCCAAGATCCTCCTTCTCATCATCACCGTCATGCACGTCAACAACGACACCATGGTCACCGACCAAGGAACGAGCCTCCCCTTCATCGTCAACCGCGTCAAGAGGCTCCACACCCTCGTCACCAGGAGGCCCAAGCGCCTCAACCACGTCAACAACCACCCCAAGAGCACGAGCAATCTCTTCAACAACAATATCAAGAGCAAGCTCTGCAACAAGGTCACGAGAACCAAGTTCCACCTCCTCAACCACAAGATTGTCAACAAGCTCGTCACAACGATCGCATGGAAGATGAAGACCATCATCAACATGGCAACAATCTCTACCGTGGCCGCAATGAGGAAGAAACATTTGGCAAGCTCAAGTTCACAATGCCCAAGTTCACCTGATCCAATGACCCTGAAGAATACCTCTCGTGGGCACTCAAGGTCGACAAGATCTTCCGCATGCACAACTATAGCAATGAGAAGATGGTCGCTATGGCTTCGCTTGAGTTTGATGATTACGCCAACCTTTGGTGGGAACAAGTTCAAGTTGCTCGTGATGCAAGACAAGAGCCGCCAATCACAACTTGGCATGACATGAAGGCTCATATGAGATCCCGCTTCATCCCCGTGCATTACACATGTGACCTCTTCAACAACCTTCAAGCGCTTCGTCAAGGGACAAAGACCATGGAAGAATACTTCAAGGAAATGGAACTCAACTTGATCCGCGCCAACATTGATGAGCGCATGGAGCAAACAATGGCACATTTCCTCATTGGCTTGAATCACCCAATCAAGCGCATCGTCGAGTTCAAAACATACAACACCATGGTTGAGCTTGTGCACATCGCAACAAAGGCTGAACGTCAAGTGCAAGAGGATATCAAGTACAACAAGCCCAAGACGTACTTCACCTACAAGCAAGCCTCAACCGCTACACCAAAAACTTTCAATGGAAGCTCCTCAAGTACCCCCAAGCCTTCCTTCAAGCCCACACTTCCTCAAGGAAAACTGCCCCCAAGTGGCAAACAAGCAAAGAGTGACACACCTTTCAATGGTGAATGCTACAAGTGTGGAGGTAAAGGACACAAGTCGGCCGAATGTGGAAATAAGAAAGTCTTGTTCATCCATGACAATGGTGATGAAGAGTACTTGAGTGAAGATGAATTTGATGCCTGAGTCAAGGAAGCAATGGCAAGGCAACGAGTGGAAGACGACCAAGAACTTCTCATGTGTGAACATGACGCAAGTCCATCGCTTGTCGTCACAAGGATCTTGACCACTCAAGCACAAGAGCATGAAGACCAACGCTCCAATATCTTCCAAACACGAGCCAGCAACAATGGCAAATCTATCAAGGTGATCATTGACAGAGGGAGTTGCCACAACCTTGCTAGCACCAAGTTATGTGAGAAGCTCAACCTCACCCTCCATCCGCACAAGCACCCCTACCACGTGCAATGGCTAAGTGACCAAGGGTCCATCAAGATCAAGCATATCGTATCGGTCTCCTTCGCCATTGGTCCTTACAAAGATACGGTGGAGTGTGATGTGGTTCCTATGACAGTTTGCCACATGCTTCTTGGTCGACCATGGCAATTTAACAAGGCTGCTCAACATGATGGTCGCACCAATGTATACACCTTCAAATGGCTCAACAAAACATGTGTTTTGCAACCGATGACTCCTAGCCAAATAATTGCGGATAATGCAAAGGCGTTAGCGAGGGCGCAAAGCACAACACCTACTTGTGAGAAGAGCGGAGAGAGATAACCACCTCATATTGAGTGAGAGCCACAAGCCAAACTCTAGTGGAAAAACTAAGAGTGTTCTCCTTGACACCAAAAGTGAGACGAGAGATATTCGGAACAACCCATCCATCTTGCACTATGTCCTCCTTTGCAAGGGACTAGCGCAAGGAACTAATGAATTAACCAATGTTCCTCCATCTTTGATGATTGTTTTGCAAAAATTCAAGGATGTGTTCCCCAAAGAGCTCCCACATGGACTATCTCCTCTTCGCGGCATCGAACATCGCATTGACCTCATCCCCGGTGCACCACTTCCCAACCGTGCCACTTACCGCATGAACCCGGAGGAGACAAAGGTGATTGAACGTCAAATCAACCAACTCGTCTCCAAAGGTTTGATCCAAGTTAGCACTAGTCCAAGTGTCATACCAGTGATTCTTGCTCCAAAGACGGATGATACGTTACGGTTATGCATGGACTACCGACCAATCAATGTTATCACCGTGCGTTATCGACGTCCCATACCACGTCTCGATGACATGCTTGATGAATTGTGTGGAGCCACTATTTTTTCAAAAATTGATCTTCGTAGTGGTTACCATCAAATACGCATGGCTAAAGGTGATGAGTGGAAAACCGCCTTCAAGACCAAACTTGGTCTCTATGAATGGTTGGTTATGCCCTTTGGTTTATCTAATGCCCCATCCACCTTCATGCATCTCATGGATCATATCTTGCGTTCTCTTATTGGAAAAAGTGTTGTTGTCTATTTCGATGATATTCTTGTTTATAGCAAATCACTTGAGGACCATATAACACATGTCAAGGAAGTCTTGCAAATCCTTCGACATGAAAAGCTTTATGCTAATCTTCCCAAGTGCACTTTTGCTAAAGACAAGTTGATTTTTCTTGGATTTGTCGTTTCTTCGAAGGGAATTGAAGTTGATGTTCCAAGGTAAAGGACATACGAGATTGGCCCATCAATGTGAGTGAACTCCGAAGTTTTCATGGGTTGGCCGGTTTCTATCGTCGCTTTGTGAAAGACTTTTCCACCATTGCTTGTCCTCTCAACGAGTTGGCGAAAAAGAATGTCACCTTCGTGTGGGGCAAAGCACAACAAAAAGCTTTTGATGAACTTAGAAAGAGGCTCACCGAAGCACCTCTCCTTGTGTTACCGGATTTCACAAAAACTTTTGAGGTAGAGTGTGATGCTAGTGGTATTGGCATTGGAGGAGTCCTTATGCAAAACGAACGTCCTATAGCCTACCATAGCGAGAAACTCCATGGTGCTCGCCATAATTATCCAATTTATGACAAAAAGCTTTTTGCCTTAGTTCGTGTCCTTCAAGTGTGGCAACACTACCTATGGCCCAAAGAATTTATCATACATTCCGACCATGAGTCATTGAAATATCTCAAAGGCCAAGCCAACTTGAGTAAGAGACACGCTAAGTGGGTTGAGTTCATGGAGTCTTTCCCGTACATAGTCAAGTATAAGAAGGGCAAAGATAATGTAGTTGTGGACGCTTTGTCTCGCAAGCACACAAGCCTTCTTACGAGACTTGAAATCAACGTGTTGGGTCTTGAAATCAACGTATGTTTCCGACCCGTTCTTTGAACCAATTTTCGCAAAGTGCTCCATTGACAAAGGCTTTGATGATTTCTATTTGCATAAGGGCTTTCTTTTTAAACAAAACAAGCTTTGCATTCCAAAATCGTCGCTCCAACTTTTGCTTCTCCAAGAATCTCATGGTGGAGGCCTAATGGGTCACTTTCACCGTAACAAGACATTAGACATGCTCTCCACTCACTACTTTTAGCCCAAGATGAAGCGCGACGTGGAGCGCTACATTCAACGATGCACGGCATGTGTTCAAACTAAGTCGCAAGCTAACCTCTATGGTCTTTATATGCCACTGCCTATTCCTCATACACCTTGGTCTGACATTAGCATGGATTTCGTGTTAGGATTGCCTAGATGTAAGCATGGTCATGATTCTATATTTGTTGTTGTGGATCGCTTTTCCAAAATGGCACACTTCATACCGTGCCATAAGACCGACAATGCTTCACATGTTGCAAATCTATTTTTCAGGGAAATCGTCCGTCTTCACGGTGTGCCAAGAACAATCGTCTCCGACCGCGACATCAAATTCATGAGCTACTTATGGAAGACACTCATGGCCAAGCTCGGCGTCAAGCTCCTCTTTTCATCCGCGTCGCATCCTCAAACTGATGGCCAAACCGAAGTTGTCAACCGAAGCCTCGGAACTCTTCTACGTGTGTTGATCAAGAAAAACTTGAAGGATTGGGAGGAATGCATTCCTCATGCCGAGTTCGCCTACAATCGTGCCAATCACTCAAAAACCAAGATGAGTCCATTCATGATTGTCTATGGTTTCGAGCCCCTCACCGCCCTCGACATCCTACCACTACCTCTCCACGAGCGCACGAACATGGACGTCGAGAAGCGCGCACAAGCTATGAAGACGCTTCATGAAGAAACGAGAGCTACTATCGAACAACAAGTCCTTTGCCAAGCTTCAAGGTTAAACAAGTACAAGAAGGAGATGATATTTGAAGAAGGTGATCTCGTGTGGATACACCTAAGCAAAGACCACTTCCCCAAGGAACACGACTCCAAGCTCAAGCCAAGAGGAGATGGTCCCTTCAAGGTCCTCAAAAGAATAAACAACAACGCCTACATCATCGACATACCGACCTCCAAGTACCTTGCAAGAAATACATTCAATGTCAAGGATCTCTCACCCTACCATGGAGATGTTCAAGATGAAAACCATGAAGAGTCGAGGACGACTCTTTCCCAAGGGGGGAGCTGATGCGGCCCGTCCTATGGACGCTTCTACATCTACACCACCGAGCCCCCAAGTGGACCGATGACCCGTGCCCGAGCCAAGCTCCTTCAAGATAAGGTGAATTCGCTCCTCTCATCATGTGACTTTGACATACATCTGGATGGCTTGCTACTTCATACCACTACTCTGTGCATCATCAGGTACGAACCCTCACCACGACGACCCACGAACCCTAAAGCTGCACCTGTCCTAAAGCTGACTAAGCCGGAGTGTGCACCCGGAACTAGCCGGAGTGTCCGGTGCAACTCGGCCGTAGTGTCCAGCCTGCCCCAGCCCCAACCTGGCATGGACATTTAGAAGGCGGGCCGACACTACCGGACACTACCGGAGTGTCCAAGCCCCGACTGTCCGGTCGACTCAACCCGGACTGTCCGTCCTGAAGATCGGCCTGCTAGCCTAGCTAGGCCTTATGGCCCATGTACCCCTCTACTTCGCCCAGAACTCTACTTGGCTGAATTACCCCTGAACTTGTGGTTGGCCTATATATTGTCCCCCACCTCCATTGTAAACCGGAGGCATGATATTGGAATTAGTGGAAACCCCTTTGTGGATCTATCTAATTCTTGCCTCATGCTCCTTAACCAAGGAGCACCAATATCGCCAAACCTCGTTGGAGTTTGCATCGTGCCTCCGTGTTGTACAAGGCCTTGGCATCGGTGTCCCTTTGCCAAGACGTCAAGATCTCACCGAGTCTCCCATCTCGCCGTGCCGGTTCGAGAGAGAGTCCTCCGCCCGACATCGATCCTAGGGATTGCGTCGGACCGGTTACCGCCGGCGTGAGCTATTGGTGTGTATCGTGGTTTTGCGTGTGTGTGTTCATCGCGTTCCTCGTGTCTATCCTTCCCTCCTTCCCCCGCACTCCAACCTCGATTTGAGTGGGATTCGTGAAAGATCGGGCCACCCTAGAGGTTTGCCCTCAACACTAAGCAAGAGTGCAAACAAGAGCAAGGCAAGCGTACAAATCCGTTGCTTCTCCATATTTTGGCAAACGGGCTAGGGTCTCTCCTAGTGTTGGCACGACACCGAGCATTAGTCTTTGTTAGGACCAATTTTGTTCGTTGCTCATTTTCATAGTCGTGTTAGCCACATTAATCTCCACCGTGTGTGTATAGTCGTAGGTTCTCGTCACCCTTTTAACATTTTCCTTTGACTTTGATTTTAGTTGGATTTTACCCACTTTTGACAATAACCTTCCTACCCATCCACCATAGGCCTTTGTGTGTGTGTGTCTGTGTATTCGCTTTGCTCGCGGCAAGAACAACCTTTCCAATTTTTGACTTGGTGAGGCAAGGTAGCACATACCATACCACCAATATCACCCTCGTTTCACTTGTGGTCAAACAACATGTCTAGGGAAAGCGGAGAAAGCGGAGATGGCAACTTCAACAACCAAGATGGTTTTGCCACGCGCCACAACTTATGGGTGCAACGCCAAGAATTCAATGCCCAATTTGAGAGGCTTGGGAACCGGCTTGATGAAACTTTTCAAGAATTCGACTACCGTGACCGGCAACGCCAAGTGGAGCACAATGCTCAATTCCAAGCTCTTCACCAAGCTATTGCCAACCTCGGCAACTATCATGGACACCATTCAAGCTCGTCAAGTTCGTCTCGCGCGTGCTCCTCAAGTCATCATGGCGACTCCTCGCGCCCCCATTATCATCATGGAGAACCCCACCACCACAATGAGGAACATCAAGCTCATCATCGCCATGAACAAGTGGTTGAGCCACAACATCAACAACCACACCACACAAGACGTTATCGACACCATGATCACCAGGCGCATCCGCAAAACCAAGAAGAACATGGTCGCCCTCCACAACAAGCTATGGTACAAGCGCCACCACCACCCCAAGAACAAGAACGCCATGGTGAACACAACCACGTTGGTAGGCGCCAACACCGGAACCATGACCATCGCCATCAACACCAAGTTCATCGAGCACCACAATGGGATAAAAGTGATGATGACGAGGCTGCACACCGCGTGAGACGCAACAACCGCTATGCTCAACCCCACCATCGTCATCAACAACCAATGAATGCAAATGATCCCGAGCAAAGGCGTAGAAGAGACTTTGCGCATCAAGCTCCTCCACCACCACGTGCACCAAGTGAAGCGAGCATAAGGCAAGATCGCCGCAACTACCACCGTGAACATGAAGAGGGCAAGTTTGGGAAGCTCAAGTTCATTATGCCCAAGTTCAAGGGAGAAGAAGACGCTGATGCATACATTGATTGGGAGCTCAAAGTTGACAAGATCTTCTGAGTCCACAACTACTCTGAAGAGAAGAAAGTTGCCATGGCATCCCTTGAGTTTGAGGACTATGCAAATGTTTGGTGGGAAGACTTCCAAAAGAACCGCGAGAAGAATGAGGAACCTCCAATTGAAACTTGGACCGAGATGAAGGAAGTGATGTACACACGCTTCGTCCCCGAGCATTATCGCCAAGATCTCTTCGACAAGCTACAAAACTTGAAACAAGGCACAAAGTCAATTGAAGAGTTCTACAAGGAAATGGAGAAAACCATGATGCGAGCTAATGTGAGAGAACTCGAAGAGCAAACCATAGCAAGGTTCCTCAACGGTTTGAGCCGCCCAATAAGGAAGATTGTTGACTTTCAGTCGTACAAGAACCTCACTGAGCTCCTCCATCAAGCTACCAAAGCTGAGCAGCACTTGCAAAAGGAGAATGCATACGAAAAGCCCAAGTCATACTTTGCGTCCATCAATGCAAATGCTCCCGCAAAGCCAACAAACCAAGCAACGAGCTCATCCAAGCAAGCAAAGACCATGCTAGCACCCTCCTCCAACACGACATCGGATAGTCAAGTCACTTGCTTCAAGTGTGGAGTGCAAGGTCACAAGTCATATGAGTGCACCAACTCATGAGTGATGCTTACAGATGAGAATGGCGCAACCTACCCCGTAAGTGAAGATGAGTATGAAGTTCTCACTCAACGAGCTATTGCAAGGACAGCCACAATGGAAGAGGATGATACACTTGTATGCGAGCATGATTCGGGCCCCACACTTGTCATAGCACAAATCTCGCCAACAAACTCCATCCCAAGAGAGTACCAACGCCTCAATATCTTCCAAACTCGTGCCGGAATTGATGGCAAGTCCATAAAAGTGATCATCGATGGAGGTAGTTGCCAAAACCTCGCAAGTACGGAGCTTTGTGAGAAACTAAAGTTGCAATGCATAGAGCACCCTCACCCCTACCATGTCCAATGGCTTTATGACAATGGAACACTCAAGATAACATCAAAGGTCCACGTCTCCTTCAAGATTGGACCATATGAAGACACCATCGAGTGTGATGTCGTGCCAATGTCCGTGTGCCACATGCTACTTGGAAGGCCATGGCAATACGATAGAGAAGAAATACATCATGGTTCCACCAACCAATACTCCTTCAAGTGGAACGACAAGAAATTTGTGCTCCAACCACGGATGCCTAGCCAAGTCATCGAATCCAACATGACACCCATTAACAAGATAAAGCAAGCCTAGGACCCTTGTGAGACGAGTGGTGAGAGAGTGAACCACCATCAAGAGAGTGAGTGCCACAAGCCAAAAATGAGTGGAAAAATCATGAGTGCCACGACGCAAGCCACAAAATGTGAGAAGAAAGACTTGAGTGTGACCCATACTAACAATCATTCATACAATTCTCTCTCTTTGTTGTCGGTTTTGCAAGGTACCCAAGATACACCACCAACTACAAGGATAAGGCTACATGATCTCCAACCACAACATGATGGCAAGATGTACCACAAGCTCTTCAACAAGTTTGAGAATGGCTTCGACACCGGTGATCCGACCATGTACAAGAACAAGGCCAAGGACACACCTCTTTCCTTGCATGATGAACGAACATCGTTGAGGTCGACTCGTTTTCAAGCGAGGGGAGATGATGTAGCCCAACATACGGAAACCACCTTTGGTCCACATCATGCCACGCTAATCATCACTCCAAAGGTGAACTCCTTCCATGCTTTGCCTTTTGTTGGTTATTATGCGAATGGAATCCTACTTGAGACAAATGCCCATGATGTGATTAGGTCCATGAACATGATGCCAAGGAGATGCAGCCAGGATGGCTCTGGAGCCAAGACACCCAAGCAAGAGGCCTGGAAGAGAAGACGCAAGAAGCTACTGAAGCAGGACCAGAGTCTTCGGACTAGCAGACCGGAGTCTCTAGTCTACCACACCGGAGTCTCCGGCCCGTCTCCGGACCGAGCACCGAACCAGCGCCTAGGACAGTCAGTGACCCCCTCTGGAGGTTGAACTGGAGATCGACCGGAGTCTCCAGCCCACACCGGAGTCTCCGGACCGAGCATCATGGGCCTGTGCGCCTCAAGCTGGGCTTGGCCCATGTAACGCCCCCAAACATCCTGTTTATGCCTGTTTTACCCCTAGCTCATGGCTGGCCTATATATATGCCCCCACCCCTTCCTTGAAACCCTAGAGATGATGATGAATTAAGGCATGTGCCTAACCCTAGATGGGAACCCCCCCTCTCAATAGTAAATCTATGAGTTGTACAAGGCCTTGGAGTCGATGCCCTTCTCCAAGTTGTCAAGACCCTCCTCAAGTGTTTGGTCTCTCCCTATCAAGGATTCTAGTAGTGCTTGGTCTCTCCTCTTTGGGATTCTACTTGGTTGCTACTCTCTCCTTGGTTTGGATTCTGCCATCCGCTTGCCGATCTCTCCTTTGGTGATTCTACCACAAGGTCTCTCGCCAAGGATTCTATTGGATTGGTTGTTCGAACCAACGGGAGAAAATCGAATTGGGTGTGATTTGGCATGTGTTTGTATCTTTACCTTGCATTCGAGTTGTGTTCATCGTGTTCATCGTATTTTACCTCAATTCCACCACAAATCCGTGAAGATCGGGCCACTCCAAGGGTAAATCCATAAGGAGACCCATAACATGAGGGGCTTCCATTGAAAGTTGTTGGCGTAGTGGTTGAAGCTTGCTTGTAGGTGAAATACGTCTTGGGCTTGTTGTACTTGATGTCCTCTTGCACTTGACGTTCAGCCTTTGTTGCTATGTGCACAAGATCAACCATGGTGTTGTATGTTTGGAACTCGACGATGCGCTTGATGGGATGGTTCAACCCAATAAGGAAGCGTGCCATAGTTTGCTCCATGCGCTCATCAATGTTGGCGCGAATCAAGTTGAGTTCCATTTCCTTGAAGTACTCTTCCACTACCTTTGTCCCTTGACGAAGCGCTTCAAGGTTGTTGAAGAGGTCACGCGTGCAATGCGCGAGGACGAACCGAGATATCATGTGAGCCTTCATGTCATGCCAAGTTGTGATTGGCGGTTCTTGTCTTGCATCACGAGCAACTTGAAACTTGTTCCCACCAAAGGTTGGCGTAATCATCAAACTCAAGCGAAGCCATGGCGACCATCTTCTCGTTGCTATAGTTGTGCATGCGGAAGATCTTGTCGACTTTGAGTGCCCACGAGAGGTATTCTTCGGGGTCATTGGATCCAGTGAACTTGGGCATTGTGAACTTGAGCTTGCCCAATGTTTCTTCATGATTGCGGTCATTGCGATGAGCTTGGTGACCTTATTGATGATCTTGTGGTTGATGTGGTGGGACTTGGTTCTCGTGACCTTGTTGCGGAGCTTGCTCTTGATATTGTTGTTGAGGAGCTTGCTCTTGCTCTTGGCGTGGTTGTTGACGGTGTTGAGGCGCTTGGTACCCATGAGGTTGTTGAGGATGTGGAGCCTCATGACGCGGTTGATGACGAAGAGGAGGCTCGTTCCTCGGTTGGCGAAGAACATGGTCATGAGCCTCTTGACATCGTGGGCGCCGCTCAACTTGTATCACTTGACGCTCCAAGTTTTGTTGAGGTGGAGGAGGCGCCTCGTGATGACCATGGTGTCGGTGTGGACGTTCATGACGAGGAGGAGGATCTTGGAGATCTTCACGTTGATGACGAGCTTGATTCTACAAATTGGAGTCATCACTTGTTGTGTCAAGTATGTGTCACGGTCGATGGTGGTAGACTTTCGGTTGCACTTGTGGTTCTTCTGGTGGTTGCTCTTGTTGGATCACTAATGCCCTTGCGTGATGACAGTGTGCTTCTTGCCTTGTTCTTGGCCTTGAAGAGAAATCACCATCATAGCTTGACGTTGTGGCGTGCCGGGGGGAAGGTACATAGTTCGAAGAACTTCCATCTTCAACCACGGGGGCATCATTGCGTCTTGGAGAACTTGGATGTAGATCTTGTTGAAGAGGTGCATGACGACGCGAAGAACTTGAAGAGCTTGATGCGCGTGAACATGGCCTTGCCATACCGTCGATGACGCGTTGAAGATTGTCATTTGTTTCGGCGAAGGAGCATTGAAGCGCTTCATTTTGGTTGCCGAAGTTGTGATGAATTGCATGCATTTGTTGTTCGAGGCTGTCGAAGTGGTTGTCAATGTTCTTGAACTCGGCTTGCGTCTCGCCAAATTGTTCATCATGTCGCGTCTCAAGGGCTTAGCAACGTTCACGGAACTCTTGTCAAACAATGAAGTGACTTGCGCGTGTCATGTACAGTCCTTGATCTTCTTCTTGGGTAGGTGGTTAGCTTGACTCACCGTGCCTATCCATCATGCAAGACACACAAGTATTGTATATGGAAGTGGAATATGGTGGTGTTAGCCTTGTACCTCACCTTGGGGATTGCACCAAACTAGAAACCACAAGTGAGAGCTATAAGCGTGCAAAGTGGAAATGCAAAGAAAACTCACACTAAAGAAAGAACTAACTCTCAAAAGCTTGTTGGTGGTAGGTTAGGATTGTGGAATGCCAAAGAACCAACCAAAAGAAAAAGGATAGTCAAATGTGGGTAAAATCCAACAAAACTCAAGTCAAAGGCGGAGGTCAACAACTCAAAAGGGTGACGGGAACCTACGACTATATACACACACGTGGAGATAGTTGGGATTGACACGACTATGAAAATGAGCAAACAAAATGTTCTAACAAAGACTACGCTCGGTGTCGTGCCAATACAAGGAGAGACCGTGGCTCATTTGCGAAGAGGAAAAATGAGCAGCAGATTTGTGCACTTGCCTTGGGCGCTCTTCTTTCTCTCTTGCTTACAAGCTTTGAGACTCTCTTTTGCAAGGGGAGACTATTTTTCTTTTGCTTTGTAACTTTTTCTTTCTTTTTTTTTGCTCTCCCTTGATGCTACCTAGTCACACTTGATAATTCTCTTGCACTCTCACTATCCAAGGAAAAATGCACGATGCTCAAGCAAACACAAGATGAGCCACTCTCATGGGATAGGTACACACAAAGGAAGATAGGGGTTAACAGGGTGACGCAAGTTATACCTTCTTTGATAGTGAACTTGGCGTTGGTGGTGCGGGATAATGTTCGTGGGTCGTGGTGTCAATGAGTGCGGGGGTTGTCGATGCGGAATCTTGTTGTTAGTTGACGACACGCACACGGGCACAAACAAACAAGTGGAAATTAGCCAATGCAAGATTAGAGGCAAAACTGTCAAAATCAGGCGTCAGGCCGGAGACTCCGGGGTTTCAGGCCGAAAACTCCGGTCTAGGCCGGAGACTCCGGTGTGGATAGGCCAGAGACTCTGGTGTAGGCCGAAGACTCCGGTGTGCCGAGACTCCGAGTCGAGATCCTGACGCTCATGTTCGGAGGCGGAAATCCACGCCTTGGGTCCTCAAATCCGTGAAAAATTGGCCAAAGTGGGGTGGGAAAACGCAGGATAAAGCTGGACCAACTCCTAAGACAAGGTTTGGTCGGATCAAAACCACAAATAACACTCCAAATCAAGAGATCGATCCAAAGGCAAATTTGGGCTATTTTTTGGGGATTTTTGTATTTTTGGTGGATAAAAGAAAAAATTGTAGGGGAATTCATGAGCAACGAAGCTCTTGATACCAATATGTTGAGGGCAAACCTCTAGGGTGGCCCGATCTTTCACGAATCCCACTCAAATCGAGGATGGAGTGCGGGGGAAGCAGGGGAGGATGAACACGACGAACTCACGCACGAAGAACACGATGAACACACACACGCAAAACCACGATACACACCAATAGCTCATGCCGGCGCTGACCGGTCCGGCACAATCCATAGGATCGGCGTTAGGCGGAGGACTCTCTCTTGAACCGGCACAACGAGATGGGAGACTCGGTGAGATCTTGACGTCTTGGCAAAGGGACACCGATGCCAAGGCCTTGTACAACACGGAGGCACGATGCAAACTCCAACGAGGTTTGGGATATTTGGTGCTCCTTTGTCAAAGGAGCATGAGGCAAGAAGTAGATAGATCCACAAGGGGTTTCCACTAATTCCAAATATCATGCCTATGGTTTACAATGGAGGTGGGGGACTATATATAGGCCAGCCACTTAAATAGGGGTACTTTAGGAATAAAAGACAAGTTCTGGACGGACTAAGGGGTACATGGGCCATGGGCCCAAAGGCCTTTTCATGCCTGGCGTCGGTCGGACCGGAGACTCTGGTGTGGTGGACCGGAGACTCCGGTCTAGGCCGGAGATTCTGGTCAGTCTCCGGACCAGCCTCTGGAGGGGCCTTCAGATTGTCCCAAGGCCCGGTGCAGGGGTCAGACCGGAGAGTGGGCTGGAGTCTCCGAGGTCTTCAGGCCGGAGACTTTGGTGGACCGGAGACTCCGGTGTCAGACTGAGACTCAGCCCAAATAAGCAGCTCGCTTCACGCCTGCTTCCTTGTTCTCTATCCTTGGGTGCTTGGGGATGTGTCGAGGCTTCGAACCTGATGATGCATAGAGTATTTGCATGAAGTAGCACACCATCCAAGGAGGTATCAAATTGGCATGGGGAGAGGAGGGAGTTTACCTTAGCTTGTAGGAGTTTGGCTTGGGCACGAGTCATGGGTCCGCTTGGGGGACGTGTTGGTGTAGATGTAGGAGCGTCTATAGGACGGGCTGCATTAGATGGTGAATCAAGTGCAACAAAGGTGTTACCTCTTCTTGTAGTGGATGGTAATATAGGAACTTTTCCATCACGAGACTTACCCATGATCAATGGATGGCAGCGAACAATAGTGATCCCAAGTGAACTTGATAAATAAAGCTATGCTCCCCGACAACGGCGCCAAAAAATAGTCTTGATGACCCACAAATATAGGGGGTGTATCGCGGTATTTTCGAGGGAAGTGAAACCCAATTTATTGATTCGACACAAGGGGATCCAAATAATATTTATAAGCCTTAACAACTGAGTTGTCAATTCAGCTGCACCTGGAAACAATCTTGCTCACAGCAGTTGATCTGTAGCAACAGTTTTGTAGTAGCAATAGCAAAATAATAGCAGTAGTAAAAGTAAAGACAGTAGTAACAATTGCAGTAAATAGTAGGACTAAAGTGCGGTAGGCATAGGGATGGATGGACAGGCGTTGCATGGACAAGACAATTCATATAGCAATCAAGACATAGGGCATTTGCAGATAAATAAGATAAAGCATCCAAGTATTAGATAATCATAGGCATGTGTTCCATATATAGTCATACGTGCTCGCAATGAGAACTTGCACAACATCTTTTGTCCTGCCAGCCCGTTTGCAGCGGGACCTCAAGGGAACTACTGGAAATTAAGGTGCTCCTTTTAATAGAGCACTGGAGCAAAGCATTAACACTCTGTGAACACATGTAATCCTCACATCAAAACCATCCCCTCTGGTTATCCCGAATATTGTCACTTCGGGGCCTTTGGTTCTAGACAACAATATGTGTATACAACTTGCAGGTAAGATCACAAACAATACTATCATCATGAATCAATAATATGTTCATATCTTAAATCATGGCACTCGGGCCCTAGTGACAAGCATTAAGCATAACAAGTTGCAACAAAGTCAAAAAGTACTAATAATAGATACTAGGCACCATGCCCTAACAATCTAATGCCATTACATGAACGATCTCATCCAATCCCTACCATCCCCATAGCCTACAGCGGGGGATTACTCACTCATGGATGGGGGAATCATGGATGGTTGATGGATAAGCGATGGTGATGATGATGGCGATGATCTCCTCCAATTCCCCCGTCCCGGCAGGGTGCCAGAACGGAGTTTCTGGTTCCGAATCGCGGGATCTGGTGGTGGCGGTATAGCAGAACTCTATCTGGAAAAACATCAAACCCCCTATGGTTTTTAGGTCAAGAGGCATCTTATAGGCGAAGAGGGAGGCCGAGGGGGTGACCGAGCCGGACACCACCCACATGCCTGGCCGATGTGTGTGGCCCCTCATGGCCCTCCTCCGTCTCGTCTTCTGGCTCCATGAATCTTCTGGTGAAATAGGATTTTTGGCATATTTTCCGGGATTTTTCCTGATAGTTAATTTTCTGCATAAAAACTAGACACCAAGGTAATTCTGCTGAAAACAGCGTCAGGTCATGTTAGTTGTATCCAAATCACACAAGTTTAGAGGAGAAACAATAGCAAAAGTGTTCGGGAAAGTAGATACGTTTTGGACGTATCATATATCTCCTCCTTATTTGGTTTAGGTGTGGGCACAGATATAGGGGGAGTGTGGTCCTAATTAATTGGGCTAACCCTCCCCCTAATGCCGAAAGCAAGTAAAATCATTTCTCTTAATATCATTTTGTGATATGTGAGCTTATTTGATGAGTATTGGTCATGAACCCAAGATATATCTTCGCCGTGTCATACCATGCACTCCAATAAGGTGGCCTCGGCCACCGCCCTCTTCCATGAGAAGAGTTGGTACTATGTGGATCATTTTGGTTGTTATTGCTTATCTCTTGTTCTTATGGAAATCACACTCAATTTTGGCTTTTAGTTGATTTGATTCTTGCAATCTTGAGTGTGTAGTACCATCTTAGTTTGGTTGTCTAATCCCAAGCCTCTCTCTATCTCTAAGCCATCTCTTCTTGCACACAAGTCCATTGTTTATCTTGTGGGGGGTTTGTTTGGGGATGCGCAGGCCTGAATCTGTGTGTAACAGAAATTCAGAAATCAGGCCGGATAATCCAGCCCAAGTGGTGGCCGATAATCCGGTCCTGGCGGATTCAGTCTATTAAGGGCTGGGCGTCGGGGGGTGATATGTCATAAACGTATCTATAAATTTTGATGTTCCATGCTTGTTTTATATCTACTTTCTTATGTTTTGTTCACACTTTGAGGTATTTTATACATTTTCTGGAACTAACATATTAACAAGATGCCATAGTGCTAGTTGCCTGTTTTCTGTTATTTTTGGTTTCGGAAAAGCTAGTAAGGAAATATTCTCGGAATTGGATGGGACAAAAGCCAAAGTCAATATTTTACCCGAAGTAACACGGAGTCTGGAGGGAAGACGAAGTGGCACACCAGAGCGGCCACACCTGGTGGCGGCGTGGCCTAGGGGGGCAGGCCACCAGGGGGTGTGGGCCCATGGTGCTCCACCGACCTTGCCCCTTCGCCTATAAAAGCCTCCTGGGACGAAAACCCTAAGGACCCGATCAAAGACCCAATCAGAAATCCACGAAAGAGTCTGTAGCCACCGCCATCTCCAACCCTAGATCGGGGGGATCCGAAGCTCTTCCCGCACCCTGCCGGAGGGGAGAAATCACCCTGGAGGCCTTTTTCATGACTGCCTCCGGTGTGATGTGTGAGTAGTTCATCCCTGGACTATGGGTCCATGTAGTAGCTAGATGGTTGGTTCTCCTCCTTTGTGCTATCATGTTTAGACCTTGTGAGCTCCGTTCATGATGAAGGTCATCTATTTGTAATCTTACATGGTGTGTTTGCCGGGATCCGATGGATATTGAGATGCTATTTTAGATTGATTATTGATTCTATCATGTCTATGTTATTTGTGATCTTGCATGCTTTCCGTTGTTAGTAACTATCTTGGCCAAGTAGATGCTAGCAACTCCAAGAGGGATATTTATGCTCGATAGTGGGTTCATGCCTCTAGTAATCTGGGGAAGTGACAGGAATCTCTAAGGTTGTAGATGTGCTGTTGCTACTAGGGAGAAAACAACAATCCTTTGTCCATGGGACCATCGTATTGTTTACTTTATACACTTTGCTTAATGTAATTATCTGTTGCTTGCAACTTAATACTAGAGGGGGTTCAGATGATAACCTGAAGGTGGATTATTAGTCATAGATGTAGTTGGAGTACGGTCTATGTATAATGTTGTAATGCCCAATGAAATCTCATAGGAGTCAAGATGTCTAGTATATGCATTGTATGCTTTCTCAAATTTGTCAATTGCCTCGCTGTAATTTGTTCACCCAACATGCTATTTATCTTAAGGAGAATCACCTCTAGTGAACTATGGACCCGGTCCATTCTTTTACCATTGATCTACCATCTACTATTTACCGTTTACTATTTACTTTCTGGAAGCAATTGCTATCTTCCACACAATACGTTTAATCCTTTGTTTTTAGCAAAACCGGTGAGATTGACAACCTCACTGTAAGTTGGGGCAAAGTTCTGTGGTTGTGTTGTGCATGATTCCAAGTTGGTAGCAACACCTTGGGGTTGTTTCCTTGCTCCTACTGGTTCGATAACCTTGGTTTCATAACTAAGGGAAACTTGCTACTGTGCTCATCATACCTTCCACTTGGGATTCCCAACGAGCTCGAGATATCTTGAGCCATCAAGCCTTTTTCTAGCACTGTTGTCAGGGAGTTAAGGACAGCTTCAATCTCTTCCTCCTCGTCAATCACTTTTCAGGGAGAAAGAAGATTCTTGCAAGGGGAGTCCCTCACAACTAATCTCTTCACTTTGTTTTTGTTTTGCTTAGTTTATTTTTTCTTTGTTTGCTTGTTTCTTTTATCAAAAATACAAAAAAATTTAGTTCCTACTATAGTTGTTATTTTTGTTGGTCTGTTATTGTCTTGCTTTATCATGCTTTCTATCAATGGTTGGTTTCTTTGAAACTAGATCTTATTGGCAAGGTGGGTTCACGGAAGAACAAAAATATTATGAGGAACACCGCTTGTCACAAAAATGGAAACATTTATGGGAACAAATTAATAAATTGTATACCATTGCTAGAAACGAAACGTGTGCTCTACTTATAATGCTACTTATTGCTTTGATAAATCTTGTTGCTGTAGGAGGTATAAATACCTCCCTTTCAATGTGAGTATAATGATAATGTTACCATATCTTCTTATGTTAAGGGAAATTATGACTTTTATGATGTGGAACAAATTGAATAATTTATTGCTTGGAAGGGTGCATTCGAACATGCTTATTTGCTTGAAAATACTGATGATCCACCTTATAAATATGAGGTTTATGATATACTTAAATTTTGCTTTGATAATTATACGGAAGAAAATGGCTATATTCTTAAATATCTTAATAGATGCTCTCCACCAACGGAAGAGACTAATGCCTTGCAGGAGCCTATGGAAGAAGAAATTGCTGAAACTAGAAGCTCATTGGATGAAAAAGAGGAGGAGAGTGATGATCAAAAGGAGGAAGAATGGAGCAGCTAACCATGTCTACCTCCCAATAAGAGTAACTCTTTAACTAATACCTTATCTGATCGCCCTCCATGCTTACCAAAGGAGGATGAGTGTGATATTTATATTGTTGAATTTGTTCATGATGCTACTGAAAATCATTATGAGAGAGGAAAATATGGTTTTTGGAATTCTCATGTTACTAAAACACCTCTCTTTATATTGAAAGTTTCAAAGTTGCTCTTGTTTTATCTACCCATTCTTGTTACTATGTGCTTCTTTGATTTATTTTCTTACAATTCATATTTCTTATGTGAGCATCTTCTCAAATTACTGAGCCTAGCTCAAAGGCGTTAAAGAAAAGCTGATGCGGCCCGTCCTACGGACGCTCCTACATCTACACCACCGAGTCCCCCAAGTGGACCCATGACTCGTGTCGAGCCAAACTCCTACAAGCTAAGGTGAACTCACTCCTATCCTCGTGCCAATTTGATACCTCCTTGGATGGTGTGCTACTTCATACGACTATTCTGTGCATCATCAGGTACGAACACCCGCCGCGTTGACCCTCGAGCCTAGGAACTGCACCTGCCCTGAAGCAGACTAACCCGGAGTGTCCGCCCGGATCTAGCCGGAGTGTCCGGCACGACTCGGCCGGAGTGTTCGGCCTGCCCCAGCCCGAACCTGGCGTGGACATTCAGAAGGTCAATTCGGACACTTCCCGGACACCACCCGGAGTGTCCGGCCACCCCGGACTGTTCGGTCGTTCCGACCCGGACTGTCCGACCCAAGTGATGGGCCTGTGAGCTTAGCTGGGCCCTATGGCCCATGTACCCCTCTACTTCGCCCAGAACTATACTTTAATGCCTGAATTACCCCTGAACTTGTGGTTGGCCTATATATAGTCCCCCACCTCCATTGTAAACCCTAGGCATGATATTGGAATTAGTGGAAACCCCTTTGTGGATCTATATAATTCTTGCCTCATGCTCCTTGACTAAGGAGCACCAATATCCCCAAACCTCGTTGGAGTTTGCATCGTGCCTCCGTGTTGTACAAGGCCTAGGCATCAGTGTCCCTTTGCATAGACGTCAAGATCTCACCAAGTCTCCCATCTCGCCGTGCCGGTTCGAGAGAGAGTCCTCCGCCCGACGCTGATCCTAGGGATTGCGCCGGACCGGTCACCGCCGGCGTGAGCTATTGGTGTGTATCATGGTTTTGCATGTGTGTTCATCGCGTTCTTCGTGCGTGCGTTCGTCGTGTTCATCTTCCCCTCCTCTCCCCGCACTCCATCCTCGATTTGAAAGGGAATCACAAAATATTGGGCCACCCTAGAGGTTTTCCCTCAACGTATTGGTATCAAGAGCTTCGTTGCTCACGATTTCCCACACAAATTTTTCTTCTATCCACCAAAAATTCGAAAATCCCCCCCAAAAAAAGCCCATATTTGCCTTAGGATCGATCTCTTGATTTGGAGTGTTATTTGTGGTTTTGATCCGACCAAACCTTGTCTAAGGAGTTGGTCCAGCCTTATCCTACGTTTTCCCAGCCCGATTTGGCCAGTTTTCACGGATTTGAGGCCCGAAGGCTAGGATTTCCGCTCAAAAACACGAGCAGGAAACCCGTGCCAGAGTGTCCGGCTCGTACCGACCAGAGTGTCCAGCCCGACCGGAGTGTACGGCCGAGCCCGACCGGAGTGTCCGGCCAGATTACGCCTCATTTTTCGCATTGGCTAATCTCCTTTGTTTGCTCGTGTCCCGTGTGCGTGTCACAAACTACCAGCAAGCTTCCGCATCATCAACTTCCGCATCATCAACTTCCGTGCTCATCGACACCACGGCCCACGAACATCATCCCGCACCACTGACGCCAAGTTCATCATCAAAGAAGGTATAACTAGCGTCACCTTGTTAACCCCCATCTTCCTTTGTGTGTACCTATCCCATGAGAGTGGCTCATCTTGTGTTTGCTTGAGCATTGTGCATTTGTCCTTGGATAGTGAGTGTGCAAGAGCAATATCAAGTGTGACTAGGTAGCATCAAGGGAGAGCAAAAAAAATAAAGAAAAGATAGAAAGAAAAAGCAAAAGAAAAAATAGTCTCCCATTGCCAAAGAGAGTCTCAAAGCTTGTAAGCAAGAGAGAAAGAAGAGTGCCCAAGGCAAGTGCACAAATCCGTTGCTCACTTTTCTTCTTTGCGAACGAGCCATGGTCTCTCCTTGCATTGGCACGACAACGAGCTTAGTCTTTGTTAGGACATTTTGTTTGCTCATTTTCATAGTCGTGTCAATCGCAACTTTCTCCACGTGTGTGTATATAGTCGTAGGTTCCCGTCACACTTTTGAGTTGTTGACCTTCGCCTTTGACTTGAGTTTTGTTGGATTTTACCCACTTTTGACTATCCCTTTTCTTTTGGTTGGTTCTTTGGCATTCCACAATCCTAACCTACCACCAACAAGCTTTTGAGAGTTAGTTCTTTCTTTAGTGTAAGTTTTCTTTGCATTTCCACTTTGCACGCTTATAGCTCTCACTTGTGGTTTCTAGTTTGGTGCAATCCCCAAGGTGAGGTACAAGGCTAACACCACCATATTCCACTTCCATATACAATACTTGTGTGTCTTGCATGATGGATAGGCACGGTGAGTCGAGCCAACCACCTTCCCAAGAAGAAGATCAAGGACCGTACATGACACGCGCAAGTCACTTCATCGTCCGCCAAGAGTTCCGTCAACGTTGCCAAGCACTTGAGACGCGACAAGATGAACAATTTGGCGAGATGCAAGCCGAGTTCAAGAACATCGACAACCGCTTCGATGGCCTCAAAAGGCAAATGCAAGCAATGCATCACAACTTCGGCCACCAAAATGAAGCGCTTCAACGCTCTGTAGCTGAAACAAATGACAATCTTTGACGCCTCATCGACGGAATGGCAAGACCGCGTTCACGTGCTTCAAGATGCTTCAAGCTCATCACGTCGTCATGCTCCTCCTCAACAAGATCTTCAACCAAGTGCTCCAAGACGCAATGATGCCCCCGTGGTTGAAGATGGAACCTCTTCGAATTATGTACCTTCCCCTCGGCATGCCGCAACGTCAAGCTATGATGGTGACCTCTCTTCAAGGCCACGATCAAGGCAAGAAGCACACCGTCATCACGCAAGGGCACCAGTGATCCAACAAGAGCAACCACAAGAGGAACCGCAAGCGCAACCGCAAGTGCAACCGCAAGTCTACCACCATCGACTGCGACACATACTTGACACAACAAGTGATAACTCCACTTTGGAGAATCAAGCTCGTCATCGACGTGAAGCTCTCCAAGATCCTCCTCCTCGTCATCAATGTCATGAACGTCTGCACCAACACCATGGTCATCACGAGGCGCCTCCTCCACATCAACAAAACTTGGAGCGTCAAGTGATACAAGTTGAGCGACGCCCACCACGTCAAGAGGCTCATGACCATGTTCTTTGCCGTGAGGCCAATGTGCCTAACCAACATCACCAACCGAGGAACGAGCCTCCTCTTCGTCATCAACCGCATCAAGAGGCTCCACACCCTCGCCACCATGAGGCCCAAGCGCCTCAACCACATCAATAACCACTCCAAGAGCAATAGCAAGCTCCTCAACAACAATATCAAGAGCAAGCTCCGCAACAAGGACGCGAGAACCAAGTTCCACCTCCCCAACTACAAGATCATCAACAAGGTCACCAAGCTCGTCGCAATGACCACAACAATGAAGAAACTTTTGGCAAGCTCAAGTTCACAATGCCCAAGTTCACCGGATCCAATGACCTCGAAGAATACCTCTCGTGGACACTCAAAGTCGACAAGATCTTCCGCATGCACAACTATAGCAACGAGAAGATGGTCGCCATGGCTTCGCTTGAGTTTGACGATTACGCCAACCTTTGGTGGGAACAAGTTCAAGTTGCTCGTGATGCAAGACAAGAGCCGCCAATTACAACTTAGCATGACATGAAGGCTCATATGAGATCCCGCTTTGTCCCCGCGCACTACACGCGTGACCTCTTCAACAACCTTCAAGGACTTCGTCAAGGGACAAAGACCGTGGAAGAGTACCTCAAGGAAATGGAACTCAACTTGATTCGCGCCAACATTGATGAACGCATGGAGCAAACAATGGCACGTTTCCTTATTGGCTTGAATCACCCAATCAAGCGCATCATCGAGTTCCAAACATACAACAACATGGTTGAGCTTGTGCACATCGCAACAAAGGCTGAACGTCAAGTTCAAGAGGATATCAAGTACAACAAGCCCAAGACGTACTTCACCTACAAGCAAGCTTCAACCGCTACACCAACAACTTTCAATGGAAGCTCCTCAAGTACCTCCAAGCCTTCCTTCAAGCCCACACTTCCTCAAGGAAAACTGCCCCCAAGTGGCAAGCAAGCAAAGAGTGATACACCTTTCAACGGTGAATGCTACAAGTGTGGAGGTAAAGGACACAAGTCGGCCGTATGTGGAAACAAGAAAGTCTTGTTCATCCATGACAATGGTGATGAAGAGTACTTGAGTGAAGATGAGTTTGATGCCCGTGTCAAGGAAGCAATGGCAAGGCAACGAGTGGAAGATGATCAAGAACTCCTCATGTGTGAACATGACGCAAGTCCATCGCTTGTCGTCACAAGGATCTTGACCACTCAAGCACAAGAGCATGAAGACCAACACTCCAATATCTTCCAAACACGAGCCGGCATTAATGGCAAATCTATCAAGGTGATCATTGACGGAGGGAGTTGCCACAACCTTGCTAGCACCAAGTTGTGTGAGAAGCTCAACCTCACCCTCCACCCACACAAGCACCCCTACCACGTGCAATGGCTAAGTGACCAAGGGTCCATGAAGATCAAGCATATCGTATCCGTCTCCTTCGCCATTGGTCCTTACAAAGATACGATGGAGTGTGATGTGGTTCCTATGACAGTTTGCCACATGCTTCTTGGTCAACCATGGAAATATGACAAGGCTGCTCAACATGATGGTCGCACCAATGTATACACCTTCAAATGGCTCAACAAAACATGTGTTTTGCAACCGATGACTCCTAGCCAAATAATTGTGGACAATGCAAAGGCTTCAGCGAGGGCGCAAAGCACAACACCTACTTGTGAGAAGAGCGGTGAGAGAGAGAACCACCTAATAGTGAGTGAGAGCCACAAGCCAAACTCGAGTGGAAAAACTAAGAGTGTTCTCCTTGCCACCAAAAGTTAGATGAGAGATGTTCGGAACAACCCATCCATCTTGCACTATGTCCTCCTTTGCAAGGGCCTAGCGCAAGGAACTAACGAATTAACCAATGTTCCTCCATCTTTGATGAATGTTTTGCAGGAATTCAAGGATGTGTTCCCCGAAGAGCTTCCACATGGACTACCTCCTCTTCGCGGAATAGAACATCGCATTGACCTCATCCCCGGTGCACCACTTCCCAACCGCGCCGCTTACCGCACGAACCCGGAGGAGACGAAGGAGATCGAACGTCAAATCAACCAACTCGTCTCCAAAGGTTTGATCCAAGTTAGCACTAGTCCAAGTGTCGTACCCGTGATTCTTGTTCCAAAGACGAATGATACGTTACGGTTATGCATGGACTGCCGTCCAATCAATGCTATCACCGTGTGTTATCGACATCCCATACCACGCCTCGATGACATGCTTGATGAGTTGTGTGGAGCCACTATTTTTTCGAAAATTGATCTTCGTAGTGGTTACCATCAAATACGCATGGCTGAAGGTGATGAGTGGAAAACCACCTTCAGGACCAAACTTGGTCTCTATGAATGGTTTTATGCCCTTTGGTTTGTCTAATGCCCCATCCACCTTCATGCGTCTAATGAATCATATTTGTGTTCTCTCATTGGAAAAAGTGTTCTTGTCTATTTTGATGGTATTCTTGTTTATAGCAAATCACTTGAGGACCATATAACACATGTCAAGGAAGTTTTGCAAGTCCTTAGACATGAAAAGCTTTATGCTAATCTTCCCAAGTGCACCTTTGCTAAAGACATGTTGATTTTTCATGGATTTGTCGTTTCTTCGAAAGGAATTGAAGTTGATATTTCCAAGGTCAAGGACATACGAGATTGGCCCATCCCAACAAATGTGAGTGAACTCTGAAGTTTTCATGGGTTGGCCGGTTTCTATCATCGCTTTGTGAAAGACTTTTCCACTATTGCTTGTCCTCTCAACGAGTTGACGAAAAAGAATGTCACCTTCATGTGGGGCAAAGCACAACAAAAAGCTTTTGACGAACTTAAAAAGAGGCTCACCGAAGCACCTCTCCTTGCGTTACCAGATTTCACAAAAACTTTCGAGATAGAGTGTGATGCTAGTGGTATTGGCATTGGAGGAGTCCTTATGCAAAACGGACATCCTATAGCCTACCACAGCGAGAAACTTGATGGTGCTCGCCTTAACTATCCCATTTATGACAAAGAGCTTTTTGCCTTAGTTCGTGTCCTTCAAGTTTGGCAACACTACTTGTGGCCCAAGGAATTTATCATACATTCCGACCACGTGTCGTTGAAATATCTCAAAGGCCAAGCCAACTTGAGCAAGAGACATGCTAAGTGATTTGAATTCATGGAGTCTTTTCCGTACATTGTCAAGTATAAGAAGGGCATAGATAATGTAGTTGCGGACGCATTGTCCCGCAAACATACAAGCCTTCTTACGAGACTTGAAATCAACGTGTTGGGTCTTGAGGAAATAAAATCTTTGTATGCTTCCGACCCGTTCTTCGAACCAATTTTCGCAAAGTGCTCCAATGACAAAGGAGTTGATGATTTCTATTTGCATAAGGGTTTTCTTTTTAAACAAAACAAGCTTCGCATTCCAAAATCGTCGCTCCAACTTTTGCTTCTCCAAGAATCTCATGGTGGAGGCCTTATGGGTCACTTTGGTCATGACAAGACTTTGGACATGCTTTCCACTCACTACTTTTGGCCCAAGATGAAGCGCGACGTGGAGCGCTACATTCAACGATGCACGACATGTGTTCAAGCTAAGTCGCAAGCTAATCCCTATGGTCTTTATGTGCCATTGCCTATTCCTCATACCCCTTGGTCCGACATTAGCATGGATTTCGTGTTAGGATTGCCTAGATCTAAGCATGGTCATGATTCTATATTTGTTGTTGTGGATCATTTTTCCAAAATGGCACACTTCATACCGTGCCATAAGACCGACGATGTTTCACATGTTGCAAATCTGTTTTTCAGGGAAATCGTCCGTCTTCATGGTGTGCCAAGGACAATCGTCTCCGACCGCGACGTCAAATTCATGAGCTACTTATGGAAGACCCTCATGGCCAAGCTCGGCGTCAAGCTACTCTTCTCATCCGCATCGCATCCCCAAACTGAAGTTGTCAACCGAAGCCTCAGAACTCTCCTACATGCGTTGATCAAGAAAAACTTGAAGGATTGGGAGGAATGCATTCCCCACGCCGAGTTTGCCTACAACCAAGCAAAGCACTCAACAACCAAGATGATTCCATTCATGGTTGTCTATGGTTTCGAGCCCCTCACCGCGCTCGACATCCTACCACTACCTCTCCATGAGCGCACGAACATGGACATCGAGAAGCGCGCACAAGCTATGAAGAAGCTTCACGAAGAAACAAGAGCTACTATCGAACAAAAAGTCCTTCGCCAAGCTTCAAGGTTAAACAAGGACAAGAAGAAGATGATCTTTGAAGAAGGTGACCTTGTGTGGATACACCTAAATAAAGACCGCTTCCCCAAGGAACATGACTCCAAGCTCAGGCCAAGAGGAGATGGTCCTTTCAAGGTCCTCAAAAGAATCAACAACAACGCCTACATCATCGACATACCGACCTCCAAGTACCTTACAAGCAATACATACAATGTCAAGGATCTCTCACCCTTCCATGGAGATGTTCAAGATGATATCCATGAAGAGTCGAGGACGACTCTTTCCCAAGGGGGGGAGATGATGCGGCCCGTCCTACGGACGCTCCTACATCTACACCACCGAGTCCCCCAAGTGGACCCATGACTCATGCCGAGCCAAACTCCTACAAGCTAAGGTGAACTCACTCCTCTCCTCGTGCCAATTTGATACCTCCTTGGATGGTGTGCTACTTCATACGACTACTCTGTGCATCATCAGGTACAAACACCCGCCGCGTCGACCCTAGAGCCCAGGAACTGCACCCGCCCTAAAGCAGACTGACCCGGAGTGTCCTCCCGGATCCAGCCGGAGTGTCCGGCCCGACCGGAGTGTCCGACGCGACTCGGCCGGAGTGTCCGGCTTGCCCTAGCCTGAACCTGGCGTGGACATTCAGAAGGTCAATTCGGACACTTCCCGGACACCACCCGGAGTGTTCGGCCACCCCGAACTGTCCGGTCGTTCTGACCCGGACTGTCCGGCCCAAGTGATGGGCCTGCGAGCTTAGCTGGGCCCTATGGCCCATGTACCCTCTACTTCGCTCAGAACTCTACTTTAATGCCTAAATTACCCTTGAACTTGTGGTTGGCCTATATATAGTCCCCCACCTCCATTGTAAACCCTAGGCATGATATTGGAATTAGTGGAAACCCCTTTGTGGATCTATCTAATTCTTGCCTCATGCTCCTTGACTAAGGAGCACTAATATCCCCAAACCTCGTTGGAGTTTGCATCATACCTCCGTGTTGTACAAGGCCTAGGCATCGGTGTCCCTTTTCCTAGACGTCAAGATCTCACCGAGTCTCCCATCTCATCGTGCCGGTTCGAGAGAGAGTCCTCCGCCCGACGCCGATCCTAGGGATTGCGCCGGACCGGTCACCGCCGGCGTGAGCTATTGGTGTGTATCGTGGTTTTGCATGTGTGTGTTCATCGCGTTCTTCGTGCGTGCGTTCATCATGTTCATCTTCCCCTCCTCTCCCCGCACTCCATCCTCGATTTGAAATGGAATCGTGAAAGATCGGGCCACCCTAGAGGTTTGCCCTCAACAAAAGCACTATTGGGAGATAATCCAAATTATTTTTACTTTCAGTAAGTTTTTATTTTGTTGAGTCTTGGAAGTTATTTCCTCAGTAATAACCTCTCCTTATCCTTTTTGTGTGGTTTTTGTGCCAAGAATAACCTCTAATGAGAGAGAAGTAAGACTTGGGAAAGTTGCTGTCCCGAAACAGATTTTTGTGCTTCACTGTAAAAAATCGTGAAAAATCCCTGTACGTCGGATTGAGCTGTAATTTTTTGTGCTTATGCCCCAGGTTATTATCTAACTTTGGTTAGTTTAGCACTTTTCTATTTGAAAAAACAGAAGGTCTTCGAAAAAATCGGGTTTTACCTGCTGGTCTGTTTTGACAGATTTCTGCCTTGCATTTGCCTCTTAATCTCTTTCTCTTTGAGTTCTCTTTGATCACTTGAGCTTTTAGAAGGAATTGATACAGTAGCTTGTGTTCTAATGGAAGTTTTACTTGTGTTGAAACTAAACCCAAAGACTTATTATCTTAAATACACTAATGTTGCTAATGAAGATTGTGTGAAGTTTTGTATGAAGGAAATTTTAAAGTGTAGGGAAGAATAATGTGATAAGATGTAGTATGGACAAAAGCTCAAGCTTGGGGATGCCACCCGTGTCACCCCAAGAAATATTCAAGAAGTACAAGCGTCAAATCTTAGGGATGCCCAAGGCATCCCCTTCTTCATCAATAAAAATCTCAGGTTTTCTTCCAAACACTTCATTTTTATTGTTTCATGCATAATTGTGTTGTTCTTGGAGTGTCTTTGTTTATATTTTTAGTTTTCTTTTGTTTGGTTTGCTTAAATAAATTGGTTGGACCCCCGCATTCATATGTGGTTTAAAATAAGTTGATTTGTGTTGGAAAAGAGTAGGAAAGTTCATGCTTATAAGTGGTATAAAAGGAGCTTGTTTTGACTGTGGCCTAGACTTTATCATGTCATGTTCGATATTGCTTTGACTTTATGCTTAGTGATTTTTGCTGTAACATGACTTGTTCCAAACAATTGAGATTTCTTAATGCGCCTTGAAAGAATCATGCGTTGTTTTAGCATACAAAAGCATAATATTGTGGTATTCTCCTTTGATGCTTTATTTGGGTTGACTTGGCGCATGCTTACACCATGTTAAGACTATTCCAGTCACCATAGCCTCTACGATCATTTAGTTTTCGACTTGTAATATCACTTTATGCTTTAATTAATAATGTTTTGTCGCTTTGAATGATTATAGCCATTATTGCTCTCTTAGTTGGTCGCTCCCAGTCTTTTGCTAGCCTCCACATGTACTAAGTGTGAGTTCCACTCATGCATACTACTCCAAATAAAACCAAGTTATTCCAAAGGGTCCACCAATACCTACCTACTAGCATTGTTGCTATTCCAAGTATATTCATATTTTTATCTACCTTCTGAATTAAACTTGTTCTGTGAAAATTAGTGATTAAAGCTCTCACAAACTTGATGGCACACTTTACTTTCTTGCACTTAATAAACTTGAATCATTGTGTCCATATATGTTGCGTATATGCTTGCGCTTTATAAGTTGTGGATTAGCAGAACCATGTTACCATGGGGAACACTTTCAACATTGCACTTTATTCAGTTGATATCATGTTCTTTTGTTTATGGATCCCGGTGGTGTGAAATAAAAGGGGAGCTTGTAAGCTCATGGAGTTTGTATATGTGTTAGAGAAACAACTGGGCGGCTAGCCTAAGCCATGCCTAATCATGGTGGAAACTTGCAGCATAACCATAATGAGCAATCTGTGAAGCATCCTCAATAAAAACCTATGCAAATAGCAAACAAAAAGATCGTTGAGATGCTCATTGTCTGTTGCCTTGTCATTTTGATATGGGATAGCTCTTGTATCATGGGGCAAGGGGTACCCTGTTGGCGGTTCTCTATGATACACATGTACATACAATGACAAGAACTTACTCGTGACTAAAGTTGAGTAGCATGAGGTTCGGTACTCGTAAGCAAGGGGCATGAGATTTTCAACTTATAACTTGTCAAGCATATCCTCATATTTGTGTCACTTTAACCTTAATCACCTAAAGATGCTTATGATTGGGGCAATGAGAGCTGAAAGCTAATAAGTACCATAATTTTTGGAAGCTCTTTATGAGACTTGAATCCCTGCTTCCTTCTATGAAGGGCCTTTCTTTTACTTTTATGTTGAGTCTCCATCTTCTATCTTTATGCACCAATTTAGAGAGCATAGTGATCATTCTTAGTTTAATGTGCATTGTCCCAAAACTTGTTGATTGATTCATAACTTTGATATTGCTTGTTCTTAAATTATTTGTATCTAGTCACCCTTATGAACTTTGAAGGTGTCCTATGCATTTTTGTTTTGCTATACCATGAGGGACAAGCTGGATACCATTCTTATTATGTTTTCTATATGTGAAACAAACAAACGTATTTCAAAGAATTGTTATTCATGAATCTTTTGTTTGTACCTTTTCATGTTACAACATAGTTGTTATGTGATACTTTGCTAACGTATCTATAATTTTTGATGCTCCATGCTTGTTTTATATCTACTTTCTTGTGTTTTGTCCACACTTTGGAGTATTTTTATACACTTTCTTGGACTAATCTATTAACAAGATGCCACAGTGCCAGCTGCCTGTTTTCTACTGTTTTTGGTTCTAGGAAAGTCAGAAAATGAATATTCTCGGAATTAGATAGGACAAAAGCCAAAGTCAATATTTCACCGAGGGGGACACGAAGCCAGAATACGAGACAGAGAGGGGCCAGGGGCCGCCCACACCACCTGGCTGCGCGGCTAGGCCTGGCCCACGCCAGGGGGTGGTGTGCTGCCTAGGGCAACCCCTCGGCCTCCCCTTTCGCCTATAAGATGCCTCCGATACAAAAACCCTAAGTACCCGATCAAAGTTCCACGAAAGAGTCTGTAGCCGACGTTATCTCCATCCCTAGATCGGGAGGGGTCTGAAGCTCTTCCCGGCACCCTGCCGGAGGGGAGAATTCACCCCGGAGGCCTTCTTCATCACCATGCCTGCCTCCGGTGTGATGCGTGAGTAATTCATCCTTGGACTACGGGTCCATGTAGTAACTCGATGGTTGGTTGTTCTCCTTTGTGCTACCATGTCTAGATCCTGTGAGCTCCGTTCATGATCAAGATCATCTATTTGTAATCCTACATGTTGTGTTTGCGGGGATCCGATGGATATTGAGATGCTATTTCAGATTGATTATGGATTCTATCATGTCTTTGTTATTTGTGATCTTGCGTGCTCTCCATTGTTAGTAGATATCTTCGCCGAGTAGATGCTAGCAACTCCAATAGGGAGTATGATGTAGCCCGACCTTCGGTCGTTACCACATCATGGTCTCCAACTTATGCCAAGTTGTCATGGACTCCAAAGGTGAATCCGTTCCTTTATGCAAGCCCATTTCCTATCCTCTTGAATGGTATACTACTTCATACTCCGTCCCATATCCATGATAGGTTCATGCCGACGAGTACGGAGGCAAGGGAGGAAGCCTAGAGCACCAAGCCTGACAAGACAGAGGCTTGGAAGAGAGATGGAAGAAGCAGTAGCTGGAGCACCGGAGTCTCCGGCCTGCGCACACCGGAGTCTCCGTCCTAAAGACACCGGAGTCTCCGGCCTGCTGACCCCAGAGTCTCCGGAACCATCTCCGGACCGACCCCCAGATCGAGCTCGAGGACAGTCTGTCTGCCACTCTGGAGACGACACCGGAGATAGACTGAGTCTCAGCCTGCACTGTAGTCTCGGACCACCACACCGGAGTCTCCGGCTGAGCAGGGCTCAAGGCCGCAGTGGGCCTTTGGCCCATGTACCCCTTAGTCCGCCCAGACTTTACCCTTTTATTCCTAAGGTACCCATGAACTAGTGGCTAGCCTATATATAGTGCCCCCACCCCTCATGTAACCCTAGGCATAGATGATAGACTAAAGACAAGCCCCTTTGTGGAATCTCTAGTTTTGCCTCATCCCCTTCTACCAAAGGGGATCGACTATCGTCACCACCTCGTTGGAGTTTGCATCGCGCCTCCCTCGTTGTACAAGGCCTTGGCATCGGTGTCCCTTTGCCAAGACGTCAAGACCCTCTCCAAGGTGTTCTTCCCTCTCCGCTTGGGATTGACGGGAGCACATTGATCGATCTTTCCTTGCGAGGATTCTATCGGACCGGTGGCCACCGGTGACAGCAATCGGCCTGTATCGTGTGAGTTTTGCGTGTGTTCATCATGTTCTTCGCGAGGTGTGCGTCCACTTCTGCTACCTTCTCCCTTTACCCTCGCTTTCCCATTGATTTGACCACGAGATCTGTGAAGATCGGGACACCCACGGGGTTACCCCATAACATCTGGTATCAGCAGCTTTTGGTTGCCACAGATTTCTCCTCGATTTGGACTTTTTCCCCATAAATTCGAAAATTCGACCAAAAATAGCCCCAATTCATGTTTTGGATCGATCTATGATTTGAGTGCATTTTGGTAAGTTTTGATCCGTGGATTACTTGCTAAACTTGTTGATCTACCTTCCGCTGCGTTTCTATGGCCTAATTCCTTGTTTTCCCCCACCAATTTGAGGTTTTGGGTCGAGTTTTTCCGCCAAAACTCGTCCTGTTCGTGTTCTGGAACTTCTGGAATCGACTGGACCGGAGATTCCGGCCCCCGGATCGGAGACTCTGGCCCCTGGATCGGAGACTCCGGCCCAGACCGGAGATTCCGGCCCCCAGACCGGAGTTTCTGGCAAAGTCTCCGCCCCCCACTACTGACAGAAAATCTTTATCACGGTTTTGAGCATAACTTTTGCATACAAACTCGGATTTTGGTGTTCTTTAGCTCGTTTCGAAGAGGAGAAGGAGATCTACATCATAATCTCCATGGTTAATGCTATCAAATCCATCCAAATTCCGTGAGCAAGGCGGAATCCACCAATAAAGGGTGAAGATCGGCGAAGAAAGGTATAAACATTCTGCGACTTCTCCCCACTTGCATCCCTTTGTGAGATACACTATCTTTGCGTTCAACAAACACCTATTGAGACTAGTTCCTCCTATGATTGCTTGGGATATGCACATTTGATACCTTGTAGAATTCCGAGCAAAAGTTGTGAGCGCGCTATCTCATATAGTTATCTTGTATAGTTATTGGCACAAGGAAGGGGCAAGTGAAAAATAAAAGAAAAAGAGAAAAAAATAGAAAAAGAAAAAGAAGAAAAAGAAAGAAAGAAAGAAACAAGTGCCTCATAGAATAGGAAGCGCAAGCTCGATGAACATTAAATAGGTGGTACTTATTGTGCATATCTTGTAGCCTACCAATTTATTGCAATCGAACTAGCATCTCTCCTTGCACTTGTGCCACATGAGCTTATAGTCTCCGCTAGGTAATCATTTGGTTCTTGGCTCACTTTCTCCGTCGGACAAGTCCCATTTATCCCACCGTGTGTGTTTCCTTGTATATATTCCTATCTTGTGGATTGCCTTGTTTTGCTTTGTGATCATCGTGGTTCTTTACTTGCCATTACAATATCTTGATTTCAGATTGTTCTTGGACATGCCACCTTCCATACCTATCCACCATAAGCTTTGTGTGTGTGTGTTTTTAGTGGTTAGATGGTTTTGGTGTTCCGCGTGAACTTCACTTTGCTTGGTTTTGATTGCTCTCAAGTGTTGCCACTTGCACGATACTATCTTCCAAGGTAAAGTAAGGTTTGACGTTGCATCCCTAACCCCCCTACCACTTCCATATACACCACTTGGTCTTGTGAATCATGTCTAGGGACTTCGGAACCGAGGATGATATCTATGAAGAATCCATGATGAGCCACCACGACTACGACTCCATAAGTAGAGGACATGATGGAGCACTACACCCACAATGGCTCCACATGCTTTGAGGACCCGGAGCATTACCTATGATGGCTCCACATGCATGGAAGACATGGAGCACGTCATCAACTATGGCTCCTCAAGCATGGAGGACTTGGAGCTCTACATCGACAATGGCTCCTCATGCATGGAGTACATGGAGCACTACACCGACAATGGCTCCACATGCTTAGGTGATATGGAGTACTACATCAACAACGACTCCCCAAGCATGGACGACTACGAGTGCTACAACGACGACGCCTCACCAAGCATGGAGGACATGGCGAGCTTCACCCACTTCGAGGGCTCTTCCATGAGCCATGAAGAATACCTCCACCGCTTGGAGATGGAGGACTACTACACCAAGCTAGCAGAGATGCATCATCAAGAAACCATGACCTTCAAGGCCAAGCGTGCCACACCAAAGGGTACCACCTAATTCGATGATCCACCTCCAAGGCGTCAAGCACCACCACCTACATGGCATCATGAACCACCATCTCCAAGGCGACGAGAGCCATCACCTCCAAGCCATCGAGCACCACCATCTCCAAGGCGCCAAGCACCACCATCTACAAGGCGTCAAGTGCAGCTACCTCCAAGGCATCAAGTGTCATCTACTCCAAGAAGAGTGGTGCCCAAACATCATCTTCCATACAAGGCGCCACAAAGCAAAAATCTTCATCAACATACATCCTCTCGTGATCATCGCCAACGTCAAGAGGATACAAGACGTCGTTCAAGGCATCTTCGCCATGAAGACAGAGAATACATGTTGAGCACCATCCATAATGCTCAACCAAGCTCAAGAAGGCACCACCACCACAAGAAGAGTGCCAAGGATAAGGAGCATCGTCGCGAGCGTCATGTGGATGACCAAGTGTACCATCTACATCAACCTTTGGCAAGGCACGCCAATGACCTCTGTCGACACCATCATAAGGCACCTTCAACTACTCATGCCACCACCAAAATAGCACCAAGAGCAAGCTCTCCTCCATGCCATCAAGCTTCAACACCCAAACTTGACGTCCTAGATGACGCATGTAACTTCATGGATGTGGAAGATGAAGACCTCTACTTCGTGGCCGCTTCATCAAGCATTACTGCGGTATGTCAAGCCGGTACAAGCCGTATGTCAAGCGTGGACCAGTCTCGCGAATTAACGCGTAAAGTTGGTTGGGGGCCGCTTCATCAAGCATTACTGCGGTATACACAAGTACACGTGGGAGGGTAACAACTAAAAGATCAACGCCTACACGCTCCATCTCGCGTGTTCTACCCGCACTAGCAATACTACGCATAGATCTAGCTCTGATACCACTATAGCGGATCGCGTATGAAAACAATAAACTTTTACCCTACGCCCCTGAACCCCTGATGCTACCAGGACCTATCTATTAGTAACGTAGTAATGGGAGGGGCTTTTCGTGAACTTACCCTTGAAGACCGAAAGCATTCTCAAGAGCCTCCACCTCCCCGTGATCGTCACGAGGCCCGAGTGCCTCCTCCTCGTCAACAACTGTGCCAAGAGCAAGACAAAGTTCCGCCACCTCCAAATGCGGCTCCTCAACTGCAAGAACATCAACAAGTTCACCAAGCTCATCGCAATGGTTCCATGGAAGATGAAGACCATCAACATCATGGCAACAACGACAACCGTGACTGCAATGATGAAGAAACCTTCAGCAAGATCAAGTTCATGATGCCCAAGTTCACCGGTTCAAATGATCCCGAAGAATATCTCTCATGGGAAATCAAAGTCGACAAGATCTTCCGCATGCACAATTATAGCACCGAGAAGATGGTCGCCATGGATTCGCTTGAGTTTGGTGATTACACCAACCTTTGGTGGGAACAAGTTCAAGTTGCTCGTGACGCAAGAGGAGAGCCCCCAATCACAACTTGGCATGACATGAAGGCTCATATGAGATCCTGCTTTGTTCCTTCGCATTACATGTGCGACCTCTTCAAAAACCTTCAATCTCTTTGTCAAGAGACAAAGACCGTGGAAGAGTACTTCAAGGAAATGGAGCTCAACATGATTCGTGCCAATATTGAAGAGCGCAAGGAGCAAACTATGACACGTTTTCTCATAGGCTTGAACCATCCAATCAAGCGCATCATCGAGTTCCAAACATTCAACAACATGGTCGAGCTTGTGCACATCGCAACAAAGGCCAAACGTCAAGTGCAAGAGGACATCAAGTACAACAAGACAAAGACGTACTTCACCTACAAGCAAGATTCAACCGCTACGCCAACAACCATCAACGGTAGATCCTCAAGTACCTCCAAGCCTTCCTTCAAGCCCACACTTCCTCAAGGAAAGCCGCCCCCAAGTGGCAAGCATGCAAAGGATTCCACACCTTTCGATGGCGAATGCTACAAGTGTGCAGGCAAAGGACACAAGTCGAGCGAGTGTGGAAACAAGAAAGTATTGTTTATCCATGACAATGGCGACAAAGAGTACTTGAGTGAAGATGAATTTGATGCCCGAGTCAAGGAAGCAATGACAAGGCAATGAGTGGAAGATGACCAAGAACTCCTCATTTGTGAACATGACGCAAGTCCATTGCTTGTCATCACAAGGATCTTGACCACTCAAGCACAAGAGCATGAAGACCAACGCTCAAATATCTTCCAAACACTAGCCGACATCAATGGCAAATCTATCAAAGTGATCATAGATGGAGGGAGTTGCCACAACCTTGCTAGCACCAAGTTGTGTGAGAAGCTCAACCTCACCCTCCATCCACACAAGCACCCCTACCATGTGCAATGGCTAAGTGACCAAGGGTTCGTGAAGATCAAGCACACCGTCTCGGTAACCTTCTCTATTGACCCATACAAAGACACGATGGAGTATGATGTAGTCCCAATGATGGTTTGCCACATGTTGCTTGGTCGACCATGGAAATTTGACCAAGGTGCTCTACATGTTGGTCGCACAAATTTTTACACCTTCAAGTGGATGAACAACACATGTGTTTTGCGACCGATGACTCCTAGCCAAATATTTGCGGATAATGCAAAGGCTTTAGCGAGGGCACAAACCACAACACAAACTTGTGAGAAGAGCGGTGAGCGAGAGAACCACCTCATAGTGAGTGAGAGCCACAAGCCAAACCCGAGTGGAAAAACTAAGAGTGTTCTCCTTGCCACCAAAAGTGAGGTGAGAGATGTGTGGAAAAACCCATCCATCTTGCACTATGTCCTCATTTGCAAGGAACTAGTGCAAGGAACTAATGACTTAACCAATGTTCCTCCATCTTTGATGAGTGTTTTGCAGGAATTCAAGGATGTGTTTCCCGAAGAGCTTACTCATGGACTACCTCCTCTTCACGGAATCGAGCATCGCATTGACCTCATCCCCGACGCTCCTCTTCCAAACCGTGCCGCCTACCGCACAAACCCGGAGGAGACGAAGGAGATCGAACGTCAAATCAACCAACTCTTCTCAAAGGTGTGATCCAAGTTAGCACTTGTCCAAGTGTGGTACCTGTGATTCTTGTTCCAAAAATGTACGATACGTTGCGGTTATGCATGGAATGTCGTCCAATCAATGCTATAACCGTGCGTTATTGAAATCCTATACTACGTCTTGATGACATTCTTGACGAGTTGTGCGGAGCCACTATTTTCTCAAAAATTGATCTCCGTAGTGGTTACCATGAAATACGCATGGCGGAAGGGGATGAGTGGAAAACCTCCTTCAAGACCAAAGTTGGTCTCTATGAATGGTTGGTTATGCCCTTTGGCTTATCTAATGCCCCACCTACCTTCATGCGCCTTATGAATCATATTTTGCATTCTCTCATTGGCAAGAGTGTCGTTGTCTATTTCGATGATGTACTTGTTTATAGCAAGTCACTTGAGGACCATGTTACACATGTCAAGGAAGTTTTACAGATCCTTCGACATGAAAAGCTATATGCTAATCTTCCCAAGTGCACTTTTGCTAAAGACAAGTTGATTTTTCTTGGATTTGTCGTTTCTTTAAATGGCACTAAAGTTGATGTTTCTAAATTAAACGACATACGAGATTGGCCCATTCCCACAAATGTGAGTGAACTCCGAAGTTTTCATGGGTTGAGGTTTCTATCGTTGCTTTGTGAAATACTTTTCCACCATTGCTTGTCTTGGTCCACTCAATGAATTGACCAAAATAATGTCACCTCCGTGTGGGGCAAAGCACAACAAAAAGCTTTTGATGAACTTAAAAAGAGGCTCACCGAAGCACCTCTTCTTGCGTTACTGGATATCACAAAAACTTTTGAGATAGAGTGTGACGCTAGCGGTATTGGTATTGGAGGAGTCCTCATGCAAAATGGGTGTTGATGCAGCCCTTCCTACGGACGCTCCTACATCTACACCAAGTCCCCCAAGTGGATCCATGACTTGTGCCCAAGCCAAACTCCTAAAAGCTAAGGTGAACTCGCTCCTCTCCTCGTGCCAATTTGATACATCTTTGGATGGTGTACTACTTCATGCAACTACTCTATGCATCATCAGGTACGAAGCTCCAACACAGCACCAAGCACCCAAGGATGGAGAATAAGGAGCAGGGCGTGAAGCAGAAGCCGCTGGAGCTGCTCAGACCAGAGTCTCCGGTCTGTGCACACCGGAGTCTCCGGTCCACCAAAGTCTCCAGCCTGAAGACCCCGGAGACTCCGGCCCAACTCTGGTCTGACCCCCGAATCGAGCTCGAGGACAGCCAGATCGCCACTCCGGAGATGGACCGGAGACCGACCGGAATCTCCGGCCCAGACCGAACTCTCTGGTCCACCACACCGGAGTATCCGGAGCGAGCATTGCCAGGCATGTAAAAGGCCTTTGGGCCTTCGGCCCATGTACCCCTTAGTCCGTCTAGAACTTATTTATTATCCCTAAAGTACCCCTGACTTTGTGGCTGGCCTATATATAGTTCCCCACCTCTATTGTAAACTCTAGGCATGATATTTGGAATTAGTGGAAACCCCTTGTGGATCTATCTAGTTCTTGCCTCATGCTCCTTGACCAAGGAGCGCCAAATATCACAAACCTCGTTGGAGTTTGCAGCGTGCCTCCGCGTTGTACAAGGCCTAGGCATCAGAGTTCCTTTGCCTAGACGTCAAGATCTCACCGAGTCTCTCTACTCGCTATGCTGGTTCGAGAGAGAGTCCTTCGCCCGACGCCGATCCTAGGTATTGCGTCAGACCAGTCACCGCCAGCATGAGCTATTGGTGTGTATCATGGTTTTGCGTGAGTGTGTTCATCGCGTTCTTCGTGCGCGAGTTCATTACGTTCATCTGCGCCTCCTTCCCCCGCACTCCATCCTCGATTTGAAAGGGATTTGTAAAAGATCAGGACACCCTAGAGGTTTGCCCTCAACATATTGGTATCAAGAGCTTCGTTGCTCACGAATTCCCCCACAAAATTTTCTTCTATCCACCAAAAATTCGAAAATTCCAAAAAAAGAGCCCCAAATTTGACTTTGGATCGATCTCTGGATTTGGAGTGTTATTTATGGTTTTGATCCGACCAAATCTTGTCTAAGGTATTGGTCCAGCTTTATCCTGTGTTTTCCCAGCCCAATTTGGCCAATTTTTCGCGGATTTGAGGACCCAAGGCATGGATTTCCACTCAAGGACTCGAGCAGTTCGCGATCTTACTCCAGACCGGAGTTTCCGGCCTGTAGACCGGATTCTCCGGCCAACACCGGAGTTTCCGGCCTATCCACACCGGAGTCTCCGTCCTGGACCAGAGTTTCCGGCCTGAGACCCCGGAGTCTCCGGCCCTAACGCTTGATTTTGACAATTTTGCCTCTTATCTTGCATTGGCTAATTTCCTCTTGTTTGTTTGTGCCTGTGTGCGTGTCGTCAACTAACAACAAGCTTCTGCATCAACAACTCCCGCTCTCATCGACACCACGGCCCACGAACATTATCCTGCACCACCAACGGCAAGTTCATCATCACCAACGAAGGTATAACTTGCATCACCTTATTAACCCCCTATCTTCCTTTGTGTGTACCCATCCGGCGAGAGTGGGTCATCTTGTGTTTGTTTGAGCATTGTGCATTTGTCCTTGGATAGTGAGAGTGCAAGAGCAATATCAAGTGTGACTAGGTAGCATCAAGGGAGGGCAAAAAAAGAGATACAAAACAAAAGAAAAAGAAAAATAGTCTCCCATAGCAAAGGAGAGTCTCAAAGCTTGTAAGCAAGCGAGAAATAAGAGCGCCTAAGGCAAGTGCACAAATCCGTTGCTCATTTCTTCGCAAATGAGCCACAGTCTCTCCTTGCATTGGCACCAGAACGAGCTTAGTATTTGTTAGGACATTTTGTTTGCTCATTTTCATAGTCATGTCAATCCCAACAATCTCCACATGTCTGTATATAGTCATAGGTTCTCGTCACCTTTTGAGTTGTTGACCTTCGCCTTTGACTTGAGTTTTGTTTGGATTTTACCCACTTTTGACTATCCCTTTTCTTTTGATTGGTTCTTTGGCATTCCACAATCCTAACCTACCACCAATAAGTTTTTGAGAGTTAGTTCTTTCTTTAGTGTGAGTTTTCTTTGCAATTCCACTTTGCACGCTTATAGCTCTCACTTGTTGTTTCTAGTTTGGTGGAATCCTCAAGGTGAGGTACAAGGCTAACACCTCCATATTCCACTTCCATATACAATACTTGTGTGTTTTGCATGATGGATAGGCACGGTGAGTCGAGCCAACCACCTTCACAAGAAGAAGAACATGGACCGTACATGACGTGCGCAAGTCACTTGATCGTCCGACAAGAGTTCCGTGAATGTTGCCAAGCCCTTGAGACGCATCAAGATGAACAATTTGGCGAGACGCAAGCCGAGTTCAAGAACATCGACAACCGCTTCAATGGCCTCGAATGACAAAAGCATGCAATGCATGACAACTTTGGCCACCAAAATGAAGCGCTCCAATGCTCTGTCGCCGAAACAAATGACAAGCTTCGTGTCCTCATCGATGGAATGGCAAGACCACGTTCGCGTGCTTCAAGCTCTTCAAGTTCTTCGCGTCGTCATGCACATCTTCAACAAGATCTACATGCAAGTGCCCCAAGACGCAATGACTCTCCCATGGTTGAAGATGGAACCTCTTTGAACTATGTACCTTCCCACGGCATGCCGCAACGTTGAGCTATGATGGTGATTTCTCTGCAAGGGCACACGCAAGGCAAGAAGCAAACCGTCATCATGCAAGGGCACTAGTGATCCAACAAGCACAACCACAAGAAGAATCAAGAGTGCAACCGCAAGTCCACCACCATCGCCTGCGACACATACTTGACACAACAAGTGATGACTCCAATTTGGAGAATCAAGCTCGTCATCGACATGAAGCTCTCCAAGATCCTCCTCCTCGTCATCACCGTCATGAACGTCCGCACCGACAACATGGTCATCACGAGGCGCCTCCTCCACCACACCAAAACATGGAGCGTCAAGTGGTACAAGTTGAGCGACGCCCACCACGTCAAGAGGCTCAAGACCTTGACCTTCATCATGAGGCCCGTGCGCCTAATCCACATCTCCAACCGAGGAATGAGCCTCCTCTTTGTCATCAACCGTGTTATGAGGCTCCACATCCTCAACACCCTCATGAGGGCCAAGGGCCTCAACAAGGTCGCGACAACCAAGTTCCACCTCCCCAACCACAGGATCATCAACAAGGTCAACAAGCTCGTCGCAATGACTGCAACAATGAAGAAACTTTCGGCAAGCTCAAGTTCACAATGCCCAAGTTTACCGGATCCAATAACCCCAAAGAATACCTCTCATGGGCACTCAAAGTTGACAAGATCTTCCGCATGCACAATTATAGCAACGAGAAGATGGTCGTGATGGCTTCGCTTGAGTTTGATGTTTACGCCAACCTTTGGTGGGAACAAGTTCAAGTTGCTCGTGACGCATGACAAGAGCCGCCAATCACAACTTGGCATGACATGAAGGCTCACATGAGATCCCGTTTCGTCCCCGTGCACTACACGCATGATCTCTTCAACAACCTTCAATCGCTTCGTCAAGGGGCAAAGACCATGGAAGAGTACATCAAGGAAATGGAACTCAACTTGATCTGCGCCAACATTGAAGAGCGCACGGAGCAAACTATGGCACGCTTCCTTATTGGTTTGAACCAGTCAATCAAGCGTATCGTCAAGTTCCAAACATACAACAACATGGTTGAGCTTGTGCACATTGCAACAAAGGCCGAACGTCAAGTGCAAGAGGACATCAAGTACAACAAGCCCAAGACGTATTTCACATACAAGCAAGCTTCAACCGATACGCCAACAACCTTCAATGGAAGCTCCTCAAGTACCTCCAGGCCTTCCTTCAAGCCCACACTTCCTCAAGGAAAACTTCCCCCAAGTGGCAAACAAGCAAAGAGTGATACACCTTTCAATGGTGAATGCTACAAGTTTGGAGGCAAAGGACACAAGTCGGCCGAATGTGGAAACAAGAAGGTATTATTCATCCATGACAATGGAGACGAAGAGTACTTGAGTGAAGATGAATTTGATCCCCGTGTCAAGGAAGCAATGGCAAAGCAACGTGTTGCGGGAAAACCTCTAGGGTGGCCCGATCTTTCACGAATCCCACTCAAATCGAGGGTGGAGTGCGGGGAAAGGAGGGAAGGATGAACACGACAAACACACGCACGAAGAACACGATGAACACACACACGCAAAACCACAATAAACACCAATAGCTCATGCCGGCGGTGACCGGTTCGGCGCAATCCCTAGGATCAGCGTCAGGCAGAGGACTCTCTCTCGAACCGGCACGGCGAGATGGGAGACTCGGTGAGATCTTGACGTCTTGGCAAAGGGACACCGATGCCAAGGCCTTGTACAACGTAGAGGCATGATGCAAACTCCAACGAGGTTTGGTGATATTGGTGCTCCTTGGTCAAGGAGCATGAGGCAAGAACTAGATAGATCCACAAAGGGGTTTCCACTAATTCCAATATCATGCCTAGGGTTTACAATGGAGGTGGGGGGACTATATATAGGCTAACCACAAGTTCAGGGGTAATTCAAGCATTAAAGTAGAGTTCTGGGTGAAGTAGAGGGGTACATGGGCCATAGGGCCTAGCTAGACTCGCAGGCCCATCTTTAGGCCGGACAGTCCGGGTCGAGTCGACCGGACAGTCCGGGGAGGCCGGACACTCCGGGTAGTGTCCGAACTGGTCTTCTGAATGTCCACGCTTGAGTTGGGGCAGGCGGGAGACTGGTTTGGCGGGACACTCGGCCAGTCATCTTCAGGACAGGTGTAGCTTCAGGGCTCGTGGATCGACACGGCGGGGGTTCGTACCTAATGATGCACAGAGTAGTGGTATGAAGTAGCAATCCATCCAAGTGTATGTCAAAGTCACATGATGAGAGGAGTGAATTCACCTTATCTTGAAGGAGCTTGGCTCGGTCACGGGTCATTGGTCCACTTGGGGGACTCGATGGTGTAGATGTAGGAGCGCCCGTAGGACGGGCCACATCAGCTCCCCCCCTTGGGAAAGACTCGTCCTCGAATCTTCATGGTTGTCATTTTGAACATCTCCATGGTAGGGTGAGAGATCCTTGACATTGAATGTATTGCTTGCAAGGTACTTGGAGGTCGGTATGTCGATGATGTAGGCGTTGTTGTTGATTCTTTTGAGTACCTTGAAAGGACCATCTCCTCTTGGCTTGAGCTTGGAGTCGTGTTCCTAGGGAAGCGGTCTTTGCTTACGTGTATCCACACGAGATCACCTTCTTCAAATATCATCTCCTTCTTGTCCTTGTTTAACCTTGAAGCTTGGTGAAGGACTTGTTGTTCGATAGTACCTCTTGTTTCTTCATGAAGCGTCTTCATAGCTTGTGCGCGCTTCTCGACGTCCATGTTCGTGCGCTCGTGGAGAGGTAGTGGTAGGATGTTGAGAATGGTGAGGGGCTCGAAACCATAGACGACCATGAATGGACTCATCTTGGTTGTTAAGTGCTTGGCACGGTTGTAGGCGAACTCGGCGTGTGGAATGCATTCCTCCCAATCCTTCAAGTTTTTCTTGATCAGCACACATAGGAGAGTTCCGAGGCTTCGGTTGACAACTTTGGTTTGACCATCAGTTTGAGGATGCGACGCGGATGAAAAGAAGAGCTTGACGCCGAGCTTGGCCATGAGTTTCTTCCATAAGTAGCTCATGAATTTGACGTCGTGGTCGGAGACGATTGTTCTTGGCACACCATGAAGACGGACGATTTCCCTGAAAAACAGATCTGCAACATGTGAAGCATCGTCGGTCTTATGGCACAGTATGAAGTGTGCCATTTTGGAAAAGTGATCCACAACAACAAATATAGAATCATGACCATGCTTAGATCTAGGCAATCCTAACACGAAATCCATGCTAATGTCGGACCAAGGTGTATGAGGAATAGTCAATGGCATATAAAGACCATAGGGATTAGCTTGCGACTTAGCTTGGACACATGTCGTGCATCGTTGAACGTAGCGCTCCATGTCGCGCTTCATCTTGGGCCAAAAGTAGTAGGTGGAGAGCATGTCCAATGTCTTGTTACGGCCAAAGTGACCCATGAGTCCTCCACCATGAGATTCTTGGAGAAGCAAAAGTTGGAGCGACGATTTCGGAATGCAAAGCTTATTTTGTTTAAAAAGAAAGCCCTTATGCAAATAGAAATCATCAAATCCTTTGTCAATGGAGCACTTTGCGAAAATTGGTTCAAAGAACGGGTCGGAAGCATACAAAGATTTTATTTCCTCAAGACCCAACACGTTGATTTCAAGTCTCGTAAGAATGCTTGTGTGCTTGTGAGACAAAGCGCCCGCAACTACATTATCTTTGCCCTTCTTATACTTGACTAAGTACGGGAAAGACTCCATGAACTCAACCCACTTAGCGTGTCTCTTACTCAAGTTGGCTTGGCCTTGGAGATATTTCAATGACTCATGGTCGGAATGTATGATAAATTCTTTGGGCCATAGGTAGTGTTGCCACACTTGAAGGACACAAACTAAGGAAAAAAGCTCTTTGTCATAAATTGGATAATTAAGGCGAGCACCTTCGAGTTTCTCGCTATGGTAGGCTATAGGACGTCCATTTTGTATAAGGACTCCTCCAATGCCAATACCACTAGCATCACACTCTACCTCAAAAGTTCTTGTGAAATCCAGTAACGCAAGGAGAGGTGCTTTAGTGAGCCTCTTTTTAAGTTCATCAAAAGCTTTTTGTTGTTCTTTGCCCCACATGAAGGTGACATTCTTTTTTGTCAACTCGTTGAGAGGACAAGCAATGGTGGAAAAGTCTTTCACAAAGTGATGATAGAAACTGGCCAACCCATGAAAATTTTGGAGTTCACTCACATTTGTTGTGATGGGCCAATCTCGTATGTCCTTTACCTTGGAAACATTAACTTCAATTCCCTTCGAAGAAACGACAAATCCAAGAAAAATCAACTTGTCTTTAGCAAAAGTGCACTTGGGAAGGTTAGCATAAAGCTTTTCATGTCGAATGATTTGTAAGACTTCCTAGACATGTGTTATATGGTCCTCAAGTGATTTGCTATAAATAAGAATATCATCGAAATAGACAACAACACTTTTTCCAATGAGAGAACGCAAGATATGATTCATGAGACGCATGTAGGAGGATGGGGCATTATATAAACCAAAGGGCATAACCAACCAATCATAGAGACCAAGTTTGGTCTTGAAGGCGATTTTCCACTCATCACCTTCAGCCATGCGTATTTGATGGTAACTACTACGAAGATCAATTTTCGAAAAAATAGTGGCTCCACACAACTCATCAAGCATGTCATCGAGACGTGGTATGGGATGTCGATAATGCACGGTGATAGCATTGATTGGACGGCAGTCCATGCATAACCGTAACGTATCATCCGTTTTTGGAACAAGTATCACGGGTACGACACTTGGACTAGTGCTAACTTGGATCAAACCTTTGGAGACGAGTTGGTTGATTTGACGTTCAATCTCCTTTGTCTCCTCTGGGTTCATGCGGTAAGCGACGTAGTTGGGAAGAGGTGCACCGGGGATGAGGTCAATGCGATGTTCTATTCCGCGAAGAGGAGGTAGTCGATGTGCAAGCTCTTCGGGGAACACATCCTTGAATTCCTGCAAAACATTCATCAAAGATGGAGGAACATTGGTTAATTCATTAGTTCCTTGCGCTAGTCCCTTGCAAAGGAGGACATAGTGCAAGATGGATGGGTTGTTCCGAACATCTCTCATCTCACTTTTGGTGGCAAGGAGAACACTCTTAGTTTTCCCACTCGAGTTTGGCTTGTGGCTCTCACTCACTATGAGGTGGCTCTCTCTCTCACCGCTCTTCTCACAAGTAGGTATTGTGCTTTGCGCCCTCGCTAAATCCTTTGCATTGTCTACAATTATTTGGCTAGGAGTCATCGGTTTCAAAACACATGTTTTGTTGAGCCATTTGAAGGTGTATACATTGTTGCGACCATCATGTTGAGCAACCTTGTCAAATTGCCATGGTCGACCAAGAAGCATGTGGCAAACTGTCATAGGAACCACATCACACTCCACCGTATCTTTGTAAGGACCAATGGCGAAGGAGACCGATACGGTATGCTTGATCTTCATGGACCCTTGGTCACTTAGCCATTGCACGTGGTAGGGGTGCTTGTGCGGATGGAGGGGGAGGTTGAGCTTCTCACGCAACTCGGTGCTAGCAAGGTTGTGGCAACTCCCTCCGTCAATGATCACCTTGATAGATTTGCTATTGATGCCGGCTCGTGTTTGGAAGATATTGGAGCGTTGGTCTTCATGCTCTTGTGCTTGAGTGGTCAAGATCCTTCTGACGACAAGCGATGGACTTGCGTCATGTTCACACATGAGAAGTTCTTGGTCATCTTCCACTCGTTGCCTTGCCATTGCTTCCTTGACTCGGGCATCAAATTCATCTTCACTCAAGTACTCTTCATCACCATTGTCATGGATGAACAAGACTTTCTTGTTTACACATTCGGCCGACTTGTGTCCTTTACCTCCACACTTGTAGCATTCACCATTGAAAGGTGTATCACTCTTTGCTTGTTTGCCACTTGGGGGCAGTTTTCCTTGAGGAAGTGTGGGCTTGAAGGAAGTCTTGAGGGTACTTGAGGAGCTTCCATTGAAAGTTGTTGGTGTAGCAGTTGAAGCTTGCTTGTAGGTGAAGTATGTCTTTGGCTTGTTGTACTTGATATCCTCTTGCACTTGACGTTCAGCATTTGTTGCGATGTGCACAAGCTCAACCATGGTGTTGTATGTTTGGAACTCGACGATGCGCTTGATTGGATGATTCAAGCCAATGAGGAAATGTGCCATTGTTTGCTCCATGCGCTCATCAATGTTGGCGCGAATCAAGTTGAGTTCCATTTCCTTGAAGTATTCTTCCATGGTCTTTGTCCCTTGACGAAGCGCTTGAAGGTTGTTGAAGAGGTCACGCGTGTAATGCGCGGGGACAAAGCGGGATCTCATATGAGCCTTCAGGTCATGCCAAGTTGTGATTGGCGGCTCTTTTCTTGCATCACGAGCAACTTGAACTTGTTCCCACCAAAGGTTGGAGTAATCATCAAACTCAAGCGAAGCCATGGCGACCATCTTCTCATTGCTATAGTTGTGCATGCAAAAGATCTTGTCGACCTTGAGTGCCCACGAGAGATATTCTTCAGGGTCATTAGATCCGGTGAACTTGGGCATTGTGAAGTTGAGCTTGCCAAATGTTTCTTCCTCATTGTGGTCACGCTAGCGATTGTTGCCATGTTGATGATGGTCTTCATCTTCCATGCGATCGTTGTGACGAGCTTGTTGACGATCTTGTGGTTGAGGATGTGGAACTTGGTTCTCGTGACCTTGTTGCGGAGCTTGCTCTTGATATTCTTGGTGAAGAGCTTGCTCTTGCTCTTGGGGTGGTTGTTGACGTGGTTGAGGCCCTTGGGCCTCATGGTGACGAGGGTGTGGAGCCTCTTGACACGGTTGACGATGAAGGGGAGGCTCGTTCCTTCGTTGGTGATGTTGGTTAGGCACATGGGCCTCACGGTGAATAACATGGTCATGAGCCTCTTGACATGGTGGGAGTCGCTCAATTTGGACCACTTGGCGCTCCAGGTTTTGGCATGGTGGAGGAGGCACCTCATGATGACCATGGTGTCGTTGTTGACGTTCATGACGGTGATGACGAGGAGGAGGATCTTGGAGAGCCTCACGTTGATGACAAGCTTGATTCTCCAAATTGGAGTCATCATTTGTTGTGTCAAGTATGTGTCGCGGTCGATGGTGGTAGACTTGCGGTTGCGCTTGCGGTTCTTCTTGTGGTTTCTTTTGTTGGATCACTAATGCCCTTGCGTGATGACGGTGTGCTTCTTGCCTTGCTCTTGGCCTTGAAGAGAAATCACCATCATAGCTTGACGTTGCGGAGTGCCGTGGGGAAGATACATAGTTTTAAGAACTTCCATCTTCAACCACGGGGGCATCATTGCGTCTTGGAGCACTTCGATGTAGATCTTGTGGAAGAGGTGCATGACGCTGTGAAGAACTTGAAGAGCTTGATGCGCGTGAACATGGTCTTGCTATACCGTCGATGAGGCGTCAAAGATTGTCATTTGTTTCAGCGACGAAGCGTTGGAGCACTTCATTTTGGTGGCCGAAGTTGTGATGCATTGCGTGCATTTGTCATTCGAGACTGTCGAAGCGGTTGTCGATGTTCTTGAACTCGGCTTGCGTCTCGCCAAATTGTTCATGTTGTCATGTCTCAAGTGCTTGGCAACGTTCACGGAACTCTTGGCAGACGATGAAGTGACTTGCGCGCGTCATGTATGGACCTTGATCTTCTTCTTGGGGAGGTGGTTGGCTCGACTCATCGTGCCTATCTGTCATGCAAGACACACAAGTATTGTATATGGAAGTGGAATATGGTGGTGTTAGCCTTGTACCTCACCTTGGGGATTGCACCAAACTAGAAACCACAAGTGAGAGCTATAAGCGTGCAAAGTGGAATTGCAAAGAAAACTCATACTAAAGAAAGAACTAACTCTCAAAAGCTTGTTGGTGGTAGGTTAGGATTGTGGAAAGCCAAAGAACAAACCAAAAGAAAAGGGATAGTCAAAAGTGGGTAAAATCCAACAAAACTCAAGTCAAAGGTGAAGGTCAACAACTCAAAAGGGGTGATGGGAACCTTCGACTATATACACACATGTGGAGATATTTGGGATTGACACGACTATGAAAATGAGCAAACACAATGTCCTAACAAAGACTAAGCTCGTTGTCGTGCCAATGCAAGGAGAGACCATGGCTCGAAAGAAAAGTGAGCAACGGATTTGTGCACTTGCCTTGGGCGCTCTTCTTTCTCTCTTGCTTACAAGCTTTGAGACTCTCTTTGGCAATGGGAGACTATTTTTCTTTTGCTTTTGCTTTGTATCTTTTTTTTGCTCTCCCTTGATGCTACCTAGTCACACTTGATAATGCTCTTGCACTCTCACTATCCAAGGACAAATGTACAATGCTCAAGCAAACACAAGATGAGCCACTCTCCTAGGATAGGTACACACAAAGGAAGACAGGAGTTAACAAGGTGATGCAAGTTATACCTTCGTTGGTGCTGATGAACTTGGCATCGGTGGTGCGGGATGATGTTCGTGGGCCGTGGTGTCGATGAGCATGGGGGTTGTCGATGCGTAAGCTTGTTGTTAGTTCACGACACGCACACGGGCACAAACAAACAAGAGGAAATTAGCCAATGCAAGATTAGAGGCAAAACTGTCAAAATCAGGCGTCAGGCCGGAGATTCCGGGGTTTCAGGCCGGAAACTCCGGTGCAGGCCGGAGACTCCGGTGTGGATAGATCGGAGACTCCGGTGTGCAGGCCGGAGACTCCGGTCTAGAGTCAGATCGTGAACTGCTCGTGTTCTTGAGCGGAAATCCACGCCTTGGGTCCTCAAATCCGCGAAAAAGTGGCCAAATTGGGCTGGGAAAACACAGGATAAAGCTGGACCAACACCTAAGACAAGGTTTGGTTGGATCAAAACCACAAATAACACTCCAAATCAAGAGATCAATCCTAAAGGCAAATTTGGGCTGTTTTTGGGGGATTTTCGAATTTTTGGTGGATAGAAGAAAAATTTGTGGGGGAAATCGTGAGCAACGAAGCTCTTGATACCAATATGTTGAGGGCAAACCTCTAGGGTGGCCCGATCTTTCACGATTCCCTTTCAAATCGAGGTTGGAGTGCGGGGAGAGGAGGGGAGGATGAACACGACGAATGCACGCACGAAGAACACGAAGAACACACATACACAAAACCACGATACACACCAATAGCTCACGCCGGCGGTGACCGGTCCGGCGCAATCCCTAGGATCGGCGTCAGGCGGAGGACTCTCTCTTGAACCGGCATGGCGAGATGGGAGACTCGGTGAGATCTTGACGTCTTGGCAAAGGGATACCGATGCCAAGGCCTTGTACAACGCGGAGGCACGATGCAAACTCCAACGAGGTTTGGGGATATTGGTGCTCCTTGGTCAAGGAGCATGAGGCAAGAATTAGATAGATCCACAAAGGGGTTTCCACTAATTCCAATATCATGTCTGGTGACGGTTGGTCCGGAGACTCAGGTGTGGTGGACCGGAGACTCCGGTCTGGACCGGAGATTCCGGTCGGTCTCCAGATCGGCCTCCGGAGGGGCCTTCAGATTGTCCCAGGGCTCGGTTCTGGGGGCAGACTGGAGGTGGAACCGGAGACTCCGGTGTCTTCAGGTCGGAGACTTTGGTGGACCGGAGACTCCGGTGTGCGTAGACCGGAGACTCCGGTCTGAGCAGCTCCAGCTTCATGCTCTCCTCCTTGTTCTTCATCCTTGGGTGCTTGGTGATGTGTCAAAGCTTCGTACCTGATGATGCATAGGGTAGTTGTATGGAGTAGCATACCATCCAAGGAGGTATCAAATTGGCACGAGGAGAGGAGCGAGTTCACCTTAGCTTGTAGGAGTTTGGCTTGGGCACGAGTCATGGGTCCACTTGGGGGACTTGTTGGTGTAGATGTAGGAGCGTCCGTAGGACGGGCCACATCACCACCACATGGTGTGGCCACCCTCTGGCCCCTCTCTATCTCGTATTCTGGCATCTGATGACTTCCGAAAATATAGGCACTTTGGCTTTTGTCCCGTCCAATTACGAGAATATTCATTTTGTGACTTTCGTGGAACCAAAAACAGCAGAAAACAGGCAGCTGGCACTGTGGCTCTTGTTAATAGGTTAGTCCAAGAAATCATATGAAAAGTACTCCAAAGTGTGGACAAAACACAAGAAAGTGGATAAAACCAAGCATGGAACATCAAAAATTATAGATACATTTGTAATGTATCATCCGGTCGCCAAGCGTCTTGAATCGTCGACGAGGAGTCCGATCCATGATCTGGCGCCGGTTTGGCCTGGAACTCCGATTCGCGTTGGCTTGGCTCCTTCTCTTGGCATCTCTTCATGGGGTTCGTACCTGATGACGCATAGGGTATTGGCATGAAGTATCAAGCCATCCAAAGATGTATCGAAGTCACACGAGACAAGGAGCGAATTCACCTTAGCTTGTAGGAGCTTGGCTCGGGCACGGGTCATCGGTCCACTTGGGGGACTTGTTGGTGTAGATGTAGGAGCGTCCGTAGGACGGGCTGCATCACAAGTCGACTTGGTGTTCTATACCATGCAATGGAGGCAAGCCTGTGGGTACATCTTCTGGAAACACATCCCCAAAGTCCTGCAAAACAGAAGAGACACCAAGAGAAACAGGGATCATCTTGTTAGAAACCAATACCTCGCCCTTATACATGAGCACAAGTGGCATGGCTGTAGGGTCCTCACGAAATTCTCTCATATCTTCCTTGGTGGCTAATATCAATAGACCAGTCACTCTCTCACTTTTCGTTATATCACTCAATTTAGGCTCGATTACATCAGGAACAGCTGTCACACAAACTCGCCGAACTATAGGATCTTCCTTCAAATTCACCTCTATCTTTTGGCGAGAATCATTCACAATGTCTTGTGGTGTCATTGGTTGCATAGTAATCTTCTTCCCTTTGAATTCCAACTGATACATATTGGCTCGGCCATTGTGTTGCTCATGGCGATCATAAATCCAAGATCGACCAAATTGAAGGTGACAAACAGTCATAGGAACCACATCAAAGTCAATAGAATCTTTGTATGGCCCTATTTGAAAATTCACACGTACCATATGATTTACCTTCATCTCACCATTGTTGCTCAACCATTGTATGTAATATGGCTTCAGATGAGGCAAATATGTCAAATTTAGCTTGGCACATAATTCTTTATTTAAAAGATTTCTGCAGCTACCTCCATCAATAATGACCTTGCAAGCTTTGTTAGGTCCAACTAGAGCTTTTGTTTGGAACAAGTTGCAATGCTGAGATTCCTCAACCGGTTGCACACTAAGTATGCGTGAAGATACGACAATAGTTGGTGCACGCTTAGGATAAGCATCGGCACCCTCCTCGACATCATCATTGTCATCGTCAGAAGCTTCATCTCCACTCTCTACTTCACCTTGTTTGTTGACAAACATAACCTTGCTGTTTGGACAATCCTTCTTGTAGTGACCTCTACCTCCACAAGTATGGCACACCACATCGCGAGTACGCGCAGTAGACATATTAGAACCCGAGCTAGTAGCAGGAACAGCGGGTTTCCTAGCATTAGAACCAAATGAAGGTTTACTTGCTGGCTTGGCCGATGGTGTAAAAGGAGCATCATCTGGTGGCGTGACAGTAGGAAGTGTAGACCTGGCCGAAAATCTGCTGGAGGACGGAAAACAAGCACGTGACTTCGCCTCTTCTACCAACTGGGATTCGTCCTCTCTTGCATGGTGAAACAACTCATTCATGGTCTCATACTTGTGATGACGAACATACTTTTGATCGGTAACTTCAAATTGTTTAGGAATCGATGCATGGTCATCTCAATGGACTCACGAATTCTAGCACGCTGCATAAGCATCTCCATCTCCATGTAGTACTCATCAATTGTCATGGTTCCTTGCTTCAATTGTGTCAACTTATCAAAAACTGATCGCAAGTAGTTGGTTGGTACGAAACGAGCCTTCATGTTTTGCTTCATCTCGCGCCAATCCATCACAGGAAGTTCATTGTCCTCCCTTCTATGCTGCAGAATTGCATCCCACCAACGCAAAGCATAACCATCAAATTTTGATGCTGCAAGCTTGACCTTCTTGTCTTCTGGATAGTCAAATAAACGCCAAAGCTTCTCAATCTTCAACTCCCATGTGAGGTAATCTTCAGGATCAATGGAACCATCAAACTTGGGAATCGAGAATTTTGGCTTGCCCAAACCATCATCAGCAGCTTGATGCTGAACATGTTGAGCACGCCCAAGAGGACACGTCCCCTGCCAACATGTGGGGCAGCATCAGTCGCACTACCCTCATCAAAGTCATCAAAAGCATCATCATGTTGGTGTTCCTGCCTTTGATGTATGGCGACTGTCAAAACCTCAATGGAACGCTGCAAGGTTGCGACATTCATATTGATTGCTGTCACTCGCGTTTGAATAGTATTGACGGTGCCAACATTCTGATCCAATGTCATTTGCATGTCCTGGATATTCTTTTCAATGTCATCTGTCGTGTGAGTAAACACACGTGTCAAGTGGGACTTCAAAGCCTCGTATTCGTGCCAATTAACAAGCTCCTCATCCTTTTTTTTCTACGACACAACATCACCATCACTAGAAGACATGATTAGTAGGTTAGTGCAAAAATCAAAATCTATATGGTGGAAACTCTCACTACTCACTCGAAACTGACAAGAAAGGAGATCTTACCGTTCCAAAGTGAATAGAGATGCTTTACCAAACGCAATCAAAGACTTATGCACTTATGTGATGAAGTGAATATCAATGGTATAGAGAATGATCGCAGGACACATAGGTTATTTATGGTGGAGCTATAGGTATGGTATCCTATCTACACCGCAAACAAGTCCTAGTGATGATCGTACAAAAACCCAAGAAACACATACGTGGAGAAAAATGTGGCAATGCAACTATGAAGGGTGTTGCACTACTCTCGAGAGATTGCTCAATCTATTGGTGCAAGATTGCTCAATCTACCGGTGCACAAAGATATCACTAGGCCTCTTGCTCAAATTCTCTTTTTCACTATTTTTGTATACCTCTTTTTTTGCTTTTTCTTTTGCTATCGTACTTTTTCTCTTTTTGTTTTTTATATATCACACACGGCCAAATTACAAAGTATAGCACCAAAATCCTAAGAGCAGCCTGTAGGAGCGGAAACTAGTCTCAATGGGCAAGTTCCTACACCTATGTAGTAGAATGGCTATGGCTAAGTTTAAGGAAAAGTGCAAATTTTTTTCACACTTTGTAATTCTTGCCGTGGCAGAGAAACATGGCAAAATCCTGCCGTGGTAGAGAAAAACGGCAAAAGTGTGCCGCGGCAGAGAATCTGTGCCGCGACAGAGTTCGGGTCGGACACGCTGTCATGGCAGAGAAAACGGGCAATTCCGTGCCGCGGCAGAGATCGGTAAGGAATTCTTTTTTTAATCCGACTCGGCCAAGAGTAAATAACTAGGACTCCTTAACTTAGATCAGATCTGACCTGGTGGTGGCGGAAACAATGGTGCATTCGGCTAGAACAAGAAGAAGAAGATGAAATAAATCTAGATCTAGACTAAACGATGAATACGACCACCAACTATTACTCGAATACGATGCAATCTAGTCTATGACAACTCTTTTTGTGGGCCTTTTTCTATATAGGACGAAAAACACTCTCTAATCAATGGATGGATTGTGGATTGCTTACCGAGGCAACGAGGAAATCTGATACCAAGATGATATGGGGTGGCCCGATCTTCTTAGCAAGCTCTTGTCGATGTTGATGGTGGTTGATAGATAACTAGTGTGTAGCTATGATCTCTCCCACTCGAACCCTGAAGCCAATGCAACAGCTCTCGAACCTAGTAGGATATTCACAACACCTCACTTGCGCACGCAGCCGTCGACCACGAACGGTAGTTTGCAATCTACTAATTCCCAATGGAACAACATATCACACTCAATTGCAATTGGTAGAATTCGATCACAGGGTAATTCCATAGGTTCTATAAAGAAACAACTCCAAAACAATTTTAACGTGGTCTAAAAACTAAAGCTAGTGTGCCCCCATCTATTTAAGGGTCTAGGAGGCGGCGACCTAGGGTAGAAACCGAGTGGGTCCCACCCAACTATGGATACAAACCAGCCCAACTTGGGTTCGGCCAATTGACTCACGTGTGTTGGTTACGCTGAAAACATGTCAAATCTAGGCGAGACATTGAACCGAACGGCCAAAACGTGGAAACCGGGGAAAAAATCCACGACATCATGGAAAACATGACTAGCATCTCCCGTGCGACGGTTACACCGAAAAAGGCCAAATCTGGGGGAGACGTTGGACCGAACGACCATAACATGGACACCGGGAAAAAATCCACGACATCGTTGAAAACGGCCCGACATCGTGGAAAACACGACTAGCATCTCACGTGTATCGGTTACGCTGAAAACAAGTCAAATCTGGGCGAGACATTGAACCGAACGGCTAAAACTTGGAAACCGGGAAAAAATACACGATAGCGTGGAAAAACACGACTAGCGTCTCCCTTTTGACGGTTACACCGAAAATATGCCAAATCTGGGCGAGACGTTGGACCGAACGGCCAAAACATGGACAACAGGAAAAAAATCCACGACATCGTGGAAAATATGACTAGCGTCTCCCGTGTGTCGGTTACGCTGAAAACAAGTCAAATCTGGGCGAGACGTTGAACCGAACAGCTAAAACTTGGAAACCGGGAAAAATAATCCACGACATCGTGGAAAACATGACAAGCGTCTCCCATGTGACGGTTATGCAGAAAACAGGACAAATCTGAGAGAGAAGTTGGACCGAACGGCCAAAACATGGACATCAGGAAAAAATCCATGACATCGTGGAAAACACGACTAGCGTCTCCCGTGTGACGGTTACACCGAAAACATGCCAAATCTAGGAGAGATGTTGGATCGAACGACCAAAACATGGACACCGGGCAAAAATCCATGACATCGTGGAAAATGGACCGACATCGTGGAAAACACGACTAGCGTCTCTTGTGTATCGGTTACGCTGAAAACAGGCCAAATCTGGGCAAGACGTTGAACCGAACGACCAAAAAATGGAAACCGGGAAAAAATCCATGACATCGTGAAAAACACGACTAGTGTCTCCCGTGTGACGGTTCCACCGAAAACAGGCCAAATCTGGGCGAGACGTTGGACCGAACGGCCAAAGCATGGACACCAGGCAAAAATCCACGACATCATGGAAACGGACCGACATCGTGGAAAACACGACTAACGTCTCCTGTGTGTCAGTTACGCTAAAAATAGGCCAAATCTGGGCGAGATGTTGAACTGAACAGCCAAAACGTGGAAACCGGGAAAAAATCCACGACATCGTGGAAAACACGACTAGCGTCTCCGGTGTGTCGGTTACACTGAAAACATGCCAAATCTGGGCGAGATGTTGAACCGAACAGCCAAAACGTGGAAATCGGGGAAAATCCACGACATCGTGGAAAACACGACTAGCATCTCACGTGTGATGGATACAACAAAAAAGGCCAAATCTGGGTGAGACGTTGGACCGAACGGCCAAAACATGGACACCTGGAAAAATCCAGGACATCATGGAAAACGGCCCGACATCGTGAAAAACACGACTAGCGTCTCACATGTGTCGGTTACGCTGAAAACTTGTCAAATCTTGGCGAGACATTGAACCGAACGGCTAAAACTTCGAAACCGGGAAAATATCCACAACATCATGGAAAACACAATTAGCGTCTCCCATGTGACGGTTACACCGGAAACAAGCCAAATCTGGGCGAGACGTTGGAATGAATGGCCAAAACATGGACACTAGCAAAAAATTGACGAAATCGTGGAAAACACGACTTGCGTCTCCCGTGTGACGGTTACACCGAAAACCGGCCAAATCTGGGCGAGACATTGGATTGAACGGCCAAAACATGGACACCGGGTAAAAATCCACGATATCGTGGAAAACGGACCGACATCATGGAAAACACGACTAGCGTCTCCGGTGTGTCGGTGACGCTGAAAACAGGCCAAATCTGGGCGAGACGTTGAACCGAACGGCCAAAACGTGGAAACCGGGAAAAATCCATGACATCGTGGAAAACACGACTAGCGTCTCCCGTGTGACGGATACGCCGAAAATGGCCAAATCTGGGCGAGACGTTGGACCTAACGGCCAAAACATGGACACTAAGCAAAAATCCACGATATCGTGGAAAACACGACTAGCGTTTCCCGTGTGATGGTTACACCGAAAACATGCCAAATCTTGGCGAGACGTTGGACCGAATGGCCAAAACGTGGACACCGGGCAAAAATCCACGACATCATGGGAAATGGCCTAACATCATGGAAAACATGACTAGCGTCTCATGTGTGTTAGTTACGCTGAAAACATGTCAAATCTAGGCGAGACGTTGAACCGACTGGCCAAAACATGGAAACCGGGGAAAAATCCAGGACATCGTGGAAAGCATGACTAGCGTATCCCGTGTGACGGTTACACCGAAAAAGCCAAATCTGGGCGAGACGTTGGACCGAACGACCATAACATGGACACCGGGCAAAAATCCACGACATCATGGAAAACAACCCGACATCGTGGAAAACACCGACTAGCATCTCACCTGTGTCGGTTACGCTGAAAACAAGTCAAATCTGGGCGAGACATTGAACCGAACGGCTAAAACTTGGAAACCGGGAAAAAATACACGACATCCTGGAAAACACGACTAGTGTCTCCCTTGTGACGGTTACACCGAAACATGCCAAATCTGGACGAGATGTTGGACCGAACGGCCAAAATATGGACACTAGGAAAAAATCCACGACATCGTAGAAAACACGACTAGCGTCTGCCGTGTGTCGGTTACGTTGAAAACAAGTCAAATCTGGGCGAGACGTTGAACCAAACGGCTAAAACTTGGAAACCGGGAAAAAAATCCATGACATCGTGGAAAACATGACTAGTGTCTCCCGTGTGACGGTTATGCCGAAAACAGGACAAATCTGAGAGAGACGTTGTACCGAACGGCCAAAACATGGACACCGGGAAAAAATTCACGACATCGTGGAAAAGACGACTAACGTCTCCCGTGTGACGGTTACACCGAAAACATGCCAAATATGGGCAAGACGTTGGATCGAACGACCAAAACATGGACACCGGGAAAAAATCCACGACGTCGTGGAAAATGCACCGACATCGTGGAAAACATGACTAGCGTCTCCTGTGTGCCGGTTACGCTGAAAACAGGCCAAATCTGGGCGAGACGTTGAACCGAACGGCCAAAACATGAAAACCGGGAAAAAAATCCACGACATTGTGGAAAACACGACTAGCGTCTCCCGTGTGACGGTTGCATAAAAAATAGGCCAAATCTAGGCGAGACGTTGGACCGAACGGCCAAAGCATTGACACCAGGAAAAAATCCACGACATCGTGGAAAACGGACCCACATCGTGAAAAACACGACTAGCGTCTCCTGTGTGTCGGTTATGCCAAAAATAGGCCAAATCTGGGCGAGATGTTGAACTGAACGGCCAAAACGTGGAAACCGGGAAAAAAATCCACGACATCGTGGAAAACACGACTAGCATCTCCAGTGTGTCGATTACACTGAAAACATGCCAAATTTAGGCGAGACGTTGAACCGAACAACCAAAATGTGGAAACCGAGGGAAAATCCACGACATCGTGGAAAACATGACTAGTGTCTCCCGTGTGAAGGCCAAAAAGGCCAAATCTGGGCGAGACGTTGGAGCGAACGGCCAAAACATGGTCACCGGGAAAAATCCACGACATAGTGGAAAACGGCCCGACATCGTCGAAAACACGACTAGCATCTCAGGTGTGTCGGTTACGCTGAAAACTTGTCAAATCTGGGCGAGACGTTGAACCGAACGGCTAAAACTTAGAAACAGGGAAAAATCCACGACATCGTGGAAAACACAACTAGCGTCTCCCGTGTGACGGTTACACCGGAAACATGCCAAATCTGGGCGAGACGTTGGAACGAACGGCCAAAACATGGACACTAGGCAAACATCCACGACATCGTGGAAAACACGACTTGCGTCTCCCGTGTGACGGTTACACCGAAAACAAGCCAAATCTGGGCGAGATGTTGGATCGAATGGCCAAAAACATGGACACCGGGCAAAAATTCACGACATCGTGGAAAACGCACCAACATCGTGGAAAACACGACTAGCATCTCTGGTGTGTCGGTTACGCTGAAAACATGCCAAATCTGGGCGAGGCGTTGAACCGAACGGCCAAAACGTGGAAACCGGGAAAAATTCACGACATCGTGGAAAACACGAATAGCGTCTCCCGTGTGACGGTTACACTGAAAACATGCCAAATCTGGGCGAGACGTTGGACCGAATGGGCAAAACATGGACAATGGGCAAAAATCCACGACATCGTGGAAAATACGACTAGCATCTCCCGTGTGATGGTTACATCGAAAACATGCCAAATCTAGACGAGACGTTGGACCGAATGGCCAAAACGTGGACACCGGGCAAAAATCCACGACATCATGGAAAACGGCCCGACATCGTGGAACACACGACTAGCGTCTCACGTGTGTCGGTTACGCTGAAAATATATCAAATCTAGGCGAGACGTTGAACCGAACGACCAAAACGTGGAAATCGGGGAAAAAATCCACGACATCATGAAAAACATGACTAGCGTCTCCCGTGTGACGGTTACAACGAAAAAGGCCAAATCTGGGCGAGACGTTGGACCGAACGACCATAACATGGACACCGGGCAAAAATCCACGACATCGTGGAAAACGGCCCGACATCATGGAAAACACGACTAACATCTCACGTGTGTCAGTTATGCTGAAAACAAGTCAAATCTGGGCGAGACATTAAACCAAACGGCTAAATTTTGGAAACCGGGAAAAAATACACGACATCATGGAAAACACGACTAGCGTCTCCCTTGTGACGGTTACACCGAAAACATGCCAAATCTGGGCGAGACGTTGCACCGAACGGCCAAAACATGGACACCAGGAAAAACATCCATGACATCGTGGAAAACACGACTAGCGTCTCCCGTGTGTTGGTTACGCTGAAAACAAGTCAAACATGGGCAAGACGTTGAACCGAACTGATACGGATCAAGCCGATGATTCTATAGATTTGTCCCGATCTTTCACAATGAGTAACCCAGATAATAATCCTTCCAATAACGCCGATGAACGTCACCTGAAGAAGAGGAATCAATCTAGAAAGTAACGTGATGAAGATCACCATGCCTCAAACCTGAGCACGACAATCCTTGATGCACACAAGAACCTCCACAGCAATAATCTGATAAACGGTATTGCCGTCCCCGGAGGGATGATAAATGGTGGAGCACAATATAGTTTTTAGACTAAACAACTGAACTCCCCTAAACCCTAGGCGGCTGGATCCTTTATATAGGAGGCCTGCAACTAGTCGGTTGGATAAGCCCAAACCGAACACACAACAGACTTGAACCTAACCTAGACTCGGACTCAATAACATAGCAACCATATTTGACACAACCTTAGACTTATCATTACATATCATAGGTCATCCTGGCGTGCCAATCATCAATGGGATGCGCCCACATCACCTAGCTTGGTGGAGTCCTGAAATTAGGCTTCACGTCCTCCTTCATGCCCATATCATCATCCCCCCCTTCAAGAAGCGTTGTCCCCAACGCTTGCGGGTCGGGTCGGAAAGGTAGAGTGATATGAACAATAGCTTCACGCGTCTTCGCCATCTTCAAGTCTTGCTTGCCTACCTCACCACATCCTTCCTCTTGGCCTGCTCGACTTGATACAACACTCGGCGCCTACACCTCCTTGCGTCTCCATACGAGTTTGGAACTAGGCGCCACTGTCTTCTTCTTCTCAATTCTTGTTGGAACCCGTGGTTGCTAAAAATCGACCTTCTTTGCACGACCTGGCATAAGATGAGTAATGCCTGGACCACACAACTGACGAACATGTCCATCCTTGCCTCTATGCATCCGCACAACTGTCCCAACAAAACGCCTCACATGTGTGCTAACAAAACTGCTCTTGTTACCCCGATGAACCACATGCACTGGAACATCAGGAGCACAACTATCATCTGTCTAAACACATGTGTCAACACAAACAACCTTCTGAACACATGCTACAACATCCTTCCTCTCAACAATAAGAGGATGCACTTCAACTGGCTTGTCACTAACAAGTTCCACTGGATTGTCATCTACAGGCATAGCTAAAGCAATATCAACATTGTCACACTATGCATCATGCTCTCCATCCTACACCTTAGCTAGCCCAGATTTTGGCTTGGCCTTGCTTATGTACCACCAGCTCTACATCAGACTTTATGTGATAATCCTGCATAGGCTTCAAAGTCTGTTGTTTGCCACCATGCACAAAAGAAAATATATTTGCTCTTCCAGCATGTGTAATGTTGCGATCATACTGCCATGGACGACCAAGCAACAACCCACATACCTCCAATGGCAACACATCGCACTCAATCTCATCAACATAATCACCAACTGTAAATGGCACACGCACCTTATGAGTTACCTTCACCATACCGCAGCTATTTAACCACTATAGATGCTTAGGTTCAGGAATACGCCATGTGGACAACCCCAACGCCGCCACCATTGCCTTGCTAATGCCATTAGTACAGCTTCCTCCATCAATAATCAACTTGCATGCTTTGCCTTTGATCATACACTGCACTTGAAATAAATTCCAACGCTGGCCCTTGTCAACTGTCATGCAAGCATCGTCTTGTACTCTCTTGAGTTGCAAATTCAGCCCACTCAATGGTACAACATCCTCAGAACTAACCACCTTGTCCAGCTCCTTGGACTTCTCCTAAAATCTAGTGCGCAGAAATTGCTTCAAATCTGCCCAACTAGGTGTTGTTATGCCCTTTGAGGTCCTCTCTTCCTTCCACCAACTAGCCACAGTCTCATCCACACGCCGGTGTGCAAGAACAAATTTAGTGCGACCACCAAACTTGGAATCGATCGAACGACATTTGGTGAAACCATCATCCATGTCAGACTTCCAAGATCTAAACTCCGCATATGTGGCAGAACTGTCTAACTTCATTTTATATCTGCAGAATTAAGTAACGATCCCACAACAATAGTAGTGTAGTCAAAGTACACACCATCTGTCTATCTTACGAACTTCCTTTGCTATTCCCATATTAATCCTTTCCTAGAGTCCACGTGACTCTTGATTCTTCTCCTGTTTTCTTTTCTATACTCCCACACGACAGATCCCAGCGAGGCGGAGCGATCCCTGATCGCGAGAGGTGGGCGCGATCGCCAGGAGACTCGGTCTCGTGAAGGCGTACGACGGTAGGCCTCCTGCTCCTTTTTTTTAATAATGAGGATCGGATCTAGGAATCAATCCCCAATCGTGAGGCGTGATGCGATCGCCCGCGGGACTCAGGTCGCGTACGGGCGGGTGGTGTCCTCTTTTTTTTCAGGTACGTACATCAGGCTAGGACCAATTCCAAACTTGAACGAACGATGGTTCCCTTTTTTTGACTCTCCTTGACTCCCGGGAGTATCGATCGATTCCGATCTAAAAGTGGACGTATCGATGCCGTACTTGGCGAGAGTTTCCTTTTATCATGCATGAGATCCTAGAGTCGGCACAACTTCTTTATGATCTGGCGCACGCGATGCTGAACAAATCTCACCGAGATTGAACCAGCAGAACCAACTCCAACTGCCTTGATCGGATCTGACCAAATAGCTGCACGATCGGTGCTACTTCCGATTGATTCTGATCTAGCTCAAGAACTCGCCTCCCAATCTGTTCTCCACAACGGATATGTAAACTGCTTGTAGAAAAACAGTCCACAGATGATCCAAAAATACGCTGTGATCAACGAGAGCTCTGATACCACCTGATACGGATCAAGCCGATGATCCTATAGATTTGTCCCGATCTTTCACAGCGAGTAAACCGGATAATAATCCTTCCAATAACACCGATGAACATCACCTGAAGAAGAGGAATCAATCCATAAAGTAACATGATGAAGATCACCACCCCTCAAATCTGAGCACGACAATCCTTGATGAACACAAGAACCTCCACAGCAATAATCTGATAAACGGTATCGCCGTCCCCGGAGGGATGATACACGGTGGAGCACAATATAGTTTTTAGACTAAACAACTGAACTCCCCTAAACCCTAGGTGGATGGCTCCTTTATATAGGAGGCATGCAACTAGTCGGTTGGATAGACCCAAACCGAACACACAACAGACTCGAACCTAACCTAGACTCGGACTCAATAACATAGCAACAATATTTGACACAACCTTAGAATTATCATTACATATCGTAGGTCGTCCTGGCGTGCCAATCATCAATGGGATGCACCCGCATCACCTAGCTTGGTGGAGTCCTAAAATTAGGCTTCACCTCCTCCAAGCCCATATCACGAACGGCTAAAACTTGGAAACCGGGAAAAAATCCACGATATCATGGAAAACATGACTAGCGTCTCCCGTGTGACGGTTATGCCGAAAACAGGACAAATCTGAGAGAGACGTTGGACCGAATGGCCAAAACATGGACACCGGGAAAAATCCACGACACCGTGGAAAACACGTGTTGAGGGCAAACCTCTAGGGTGGCCCGATCTTTCACGAATCCCACTCAAATCGAGGATGGAGTGCGGGGGAACGAGGGAAGGATGAACACGACGAACACACACACGAAGAACACGATGAACACACATGCAAAACCATGATACACACCAATAGCTCACGCCGGCAATGACCGGTCCGACGCAGTCCCTAGGATCGGCGACGGGCGGAGGACTCTCTCTCGAACCGGCACGGCGAGATGGGAGACTCGGTGAGATCTTGACGTCTTGGCAAAGGGACACCGATGCCAAGGCCTTGTACAACACGGAGGCACGATGCAAACTCCAACGAGGTTTGGGATATTTGGTGCTCCTTTGTCAAAGGAGCATGAGGCAAGAACTAGATAGATCCACAAGGGGTTTCCACTAATTCCAAATATCATGCCTAGTTTTTACAATGGAGGTGGGGGACTATATATAGGCCAGCCACTTAAACAGGGGTACTTTAGGAATAAAAGACAAGTTCTGGACGGACTAAGGGGTACATGGGCCGCATGCCCAAAGGCCTTTACATGCCTGGCGTCGGTCGGAGCGGAGACTCCGGTGTGTAGGCCGAAGCCTCCGGTCTAGGCCGGAGAATCCGGTGTAGCCTCTGTGATGAGGATATATACAGGGATTATGATGATTCTGACTGCTTGAACTGGAAGGAAATATTTAGTCAAATCAATAATGACTATCAGGTGAATTCATTCCTAGTTGACCATGATGCTTTCATTTATAAGAACTTTATACTACCTAAGTCTATGCATTTATGTATGATCAGGTTCGTTGGAGAAACAAGCATGGCGCGAGGAGGAGAAAGGCTACAAGAGGAGCCCGGCATGATGATCGCCCGAGGATGCGCAAGGGAGGAGCAGGAGGAAGGCGCAAGAGAAGATCATCAAAATGAAGGAGACCGAGAGTTAGAAGGCGAACAAGAAGGAAGGTTCAATTCGGACAGACAGAAGTTCTGAAATTGAAACGGACGTGGTTTCCACAAACCAACTCCGAATTAAGCACATAAGTACTTGTTGGAAAGATAATTCCAAGATCTTTCCAACGGGTACATGCACGTCTCCCAGTTCGTTACGAGCTATGCGCAGAAACCAAAACAAGTCGACAGACGTTTTCTGCCAGTTTACAAATAGAGTCCTTTTAAGTTAGGAAAGTTAGAGATATGTTTGGTTTTGACCCCAACTCTATGTTACATGTCCAACAGCCTTTATATAGGCATGTAAATCATGGTTTTTAGGTTTTAGACCATGTTAAAATGTTTTGGAGTTGTTTCTTTCATAGAACCTCTTGAATTACCTTGTGTTCGAATCTACCAACTATAATTGAGTGTGATCTGTTGTTCCATTGGGAATTAGTAGATTGCATACTACCGTTCGTGGTCACGGCTGCGTGCGCAAGAGCGTGGTGTTGTGAATACCCTACAAGGTTCGAGAGCTGTTGCATTGGCATCAGGGATCGAGCGGGAGAGTTCATAGCTACATGCTAGTTATCTATCATCCACCATCATCACCGCCATCCGCTTACTGAGAAGATCGTGCCACCCCATATCACTCTGGACCAGCCTACGGAGGGGCCTTCAGATTGTCCCGGAGCCTGGTGCAGGGGGTCAGACCGGAGGGTGGGCCAGAGTCTCCGGGGTCTTCATACCAGAGACTTTGGCAGGCCAGAGACTCCGGTGTGCACAGACCAGAGACTCCAGTCTATGCAGCTCTAGCGGCTTCTGCCTCACGATCTGCTCCTTGTTCTCCATCCTTGGGTGCTTGGTGATGTGTTGGGGCTTCGTACCTGATGATGCACAGAGTTGTTGCATGAAGTAGCACACCATCCAAGGATGTATCAAATTGGCATGAGGAGAGGAGCGAGTTCACCTTAGCTTGTAAGAGTTTGGCTCGGGCACGAGTCATGGGTCCACTTGGGGGACTTGTTGGTGTAGATGTAGGAGCGTCCGTAGGACGGGCTGCATAAGCTCCCCCACTTGGGAAAGAGTCGTCCTCGACTCTTCATGGTTATCATCTTGAACATCTCCATGGTAGGGTGAGAGATCCTTGACGTTGAATGTATTGCTTGCAAGGTACTTGGATGTCGGTATCTCGATGATGTAGGCGTTGTTGTTGATTCGCTTGAGGACCTTGAAGGGACCATCTCCTCTTGGCTTGAGCTTGGATTCGCGTTCCTTGGGGAAGCGGTCTTTGCTTAGGTGTATCCACACAAGATCACCTTCTTCAAATATCATCTCCTTCTTATCCTTGTTTAACCTTGAAGCTTGGCGAAGGACTTGTTGCTCGATAGTAGCTCTTGTTTCTTCATGAAGCTTCTTCATAGCTTGTGCGCGCTTCTCGATGTCCATGTTGGTGTGCTCATGGAGAGGTAGTGGTAGGATGTCGAGCACGGTGAGGGGCTCGAAACCATAGACGATCATGAAGGGACTCATCTTAGTTGTTGAGTGCTTGGCTCGGTTGTAGGCGAACTCAGCGTGGGGAATGCATTCCTCCCAATCAATGGTGGAAAAGTCTTTCACAAAGCGACGATAGAAACCGGCCAACCCATGAAAATTTCGGAGTTCACTCACATTTGTTGGGATGCGCCAATCTCGTATGTACACTCACTTTACCTTGGAAACATCAACTTCAATTCCCTTCGAAGAAACGACAAATCCAAGAAAAATCAACTTGTCTTTACAAAAGTACACTTGGGAAGATTAGCATAAAGCTTTTCATGTCGAAGGATTTGCAAAACTTCCTTGACATGTGTAATATGGTCCTCAAGTGATTTGCTATAAACAAGAATATCATCGAAATAGACAATAACACTTTTTCCAACGAGAGAACACAAGATGTGATTCATAAGGCGCATGAAGGTAGATGGTGCATTAGATAAACCAAATGGCATAACCAACCATTCATAGAGACCAAGTTTGGTCTTGAAGGCGGTTTTCCACTCATCACCCTCAGCCATGCGTATTTGATGGTAACCACTACGAAGATCAATTTTCAAACAAATAGTGGATCCACACAATTCATCAAGCATGTCATCGAGACGTGGTATGGGATGTCGATAACGCACGATGATAGCATTGATTGGACGACAGTCCATGCATAACCGTAACGTATCATGTGTTTTTGGAATAGGTATCACGGGTACAACACTTGGACTAGTGCTAACTTGGATCAAACCTTGGGAGACGAGTTGGTTGATTTGATGTTCAATCTCCTTTGTCTCCTCCGGGTTCATGCGATGGCAACGCAGTTGGGAAGAGTCTTGTAGGGATGAGGTCAATGCGATGTTCGATGCCGCAAAGAGGAGGTAGTCCATGTGGAAGCTCTTCGGGGAACACATCCTTGAATTCCTGCAAAACAATCATCAAAGATGGATGAACATTGGTTAATTCATTAGTTCCTTATGCCAGTCCCTTGCAAAGGAGGACATAGTGCAAGATGGATGGGTTGTTCCGAACATCTCTCATCTCACTTTTGGTGGCAAGGAGAACACTCTTAGTTTTTCCACTCGAGTTTGGCTTGTGGCTCTCACTCACTATGAGGTGATTCTCTCTCTCACCGCTCCTCTCACAAGTAGGTGTTGTGCTTTGCGCCCTTGCTAAAGCCTTTGCATTGTCCGCAATTATTTGGCTAGGAGTCATTGGTTGCAAAACACATGTTTTGTTGAGCCATTTGAAGGTGTACAATTTTGTGCGACCATCATGTTGAGCAGCCCATTCAAATTGCCATGGTTGACCAAGAAGCATGTGGCAAACTGTCATAGGAACCACATCATACTCCACTGTGTCTTTGTAAGGACCAATGGCAAAGGAGACCGATATGGTATTCTTGATCTTCACGGACCCTTGGTCACTTAGCCATTGCACGTGGTAGGGGTGCTTGTGCGGATGGAGGGTGAGGTTGAGCTTCTCACACAACTCGGTGCTAGCAAGGCTGTGGCAACTCCCTCCGTCTATGATCACTTTGATAGATTTGCCATTGACGTCGGCTCGTGTTTGGAAGATGTTGGAGCATTGGTCTTCATGCTCTTGTGCTTGAGTGGTCAAGATCCTTGTGACGACAAGCGATGGACTTGCGTCATGTTCACACATAAGGAGTTCTTGGTCATCTTCCACTCTTTGCTTTGCCATTGCTTCCTTGACTCGGGCATCAAATTCATCTTCACTCAAGTATTCTTTGTCGCCATTGTCATGGATGAACAATACCTTCTTGTTTCCACATTCAGCCAACTTGTGTCCTTTGCCTCCACACTTGTAGCATTCACCATTGAACAGTGTATTACTCTTTGCTTGTTTGCCACTTGGGGCAGTTTTCCTTGAGGAAGTGTGGGCTTGAAGGAAGGCTTGGAGGTACTTGAGGAGCTTCCATTGAAACTTGTTGGCGTAGCGGTTGAAGCTTGCTTGTAGGTGAAATACGTCTTGGGCTTGTTATACTTGATGTCCTCTTGCACTTGATGTTCGGCCTTTGTTGCGATGTGCACAAGCTCAACCATTGTGTTGTATGTTTGGAACTCGACTATGCGCTTGATTGGATGGTTCAACCCAATAAGGAAGCGTGCCATTGTTTGTTCCATGCGCTCGTCAATGTTGGCGCGGATCAAGTTGAGTTCCATTTCCTTGAAGTACTCTTCCACGGTCTTTGTCCCTTGACGAAGCGATTGAAGGTTGTTGAAGAGGTCACGCGTGTAGTGCACGGGGACGAACCGGGATCTCATGTGAGCCTTCATGTCATGCCAAGTTGTGATTGGCGGTTCTTGTCTCGCGTCACGAGCAACTTGAACTTGTTCCCACCAAAGGTTTGCATAATCATCAAACTCAAGCGAAGCCATGGCGACCATCTTCTCGTTGCTATAATTGTGCATGCGGAAGATCTTGTCGACTTTGAGTGCCCACGAGAGGTATTCTTCGGGGTCATTGGATTCGGTGAACTTGGGCATTGTGAACTTGAGCTTGCCGAAAGTTTCTTCATCGTTGCGGTTATTGCGATGAGCTTGGTGACCTTGTTGATGATCTTGTGGTTGAGGAGGTGGAACTTGGTTCTCGCGACCTTGTTGTGGAGATTGCTCTTGATATTGTTGTTGAGGAGCTTGCTCTTGCTCTTGGCACGGTTGGTGATGTTGTTGAGGCGCTTGGGCCGCATGAGGTTGTTGAGGATGTGGAGCCTCATGATGCGGTTGATGACGAAGAGGAGGCTCATTCCTTGGTTGGTGATGTTGGTTAGGCACATGGGCCTCACTGCGAAGATCGTGGTCGTGAGCCTCTTGATGTGGTGGGCGTCGCTCAACTTGTACCACTTGACTCTCCATGTTTTGGTGTGGTGGAGGAGGCGCCTCGTGATGACCATGGTGTCGGTGCAGACATTCATGACGATGATGACGAGGAGGAGGATCTTGGAGAGCTTCACGTCGATGACGAGCTTGATTCTCCAAATTGGAGTCATCACTTGTTGTGTCAAGTACGTGTCGCAGGCGATGGTGGTAGACTTGCGGTTGCACTTGCGATTCTTCTTGTGGTTGCTCTTTTTGGATCACCAATGCCCTTGCGTGATGACGGTGTGCTTCTTGCCTTGCTCGTGGCCTTGAAGAGAAATCACCATCATAGCTTGACGTTGCGGCGTGCCGTGGGGAAGGTACATAGTTCGAAGAACTTCCATCTTCAACCACGGGGGAATCATTGCGTCTTGGAGCACTTGGATGTAGATCTTGTTGAAGAGGTGCATGACAACACGAAGAACTTGAAGAGCTTGCAGCACGGGAACGCGGTCTTCCCATTCCGTCGATGAGGCGTCGCAGATTGTCATTTGTTTCAGCGACGGAGCATTGAAGCGCTTCATTTTGGTGGCCGAAGTTTTGATGCATTACATGCATTTGTCGTTCAAGGCCGTCGAAGCGGTTGTCAATGTTCTTGAACTCGGCTTGCGTCTCGCCAAATTGTTCATCTTGTCGTGTCTCAAGGGCTTGGCAATGTTCATGGAACTCTTGTCAAACGATGAAGTGACTTGCGTGCGTCATGTATGGTCCTTGATCTTCTTCTTGGGGAGGTGGTTGGCTGGAGTCACTGTGCCTATCCATCATGCAAAACACACAAGTATTGTATATGGAAGTGGAATATGGTGGTGTTAGCCTTGTACCTCACCTTGGGGATTGCACCAAACTAGAAACCACAAGTGATAGCTATAAACGTGCAAAGTGGAATTGCAAAGAAAACTCACACTAAAGAAAGAACTGATGCAGTCCGTCCTACAGACGCTCCTACATCTACACCAACAAGTCCCCCAAGTGGACCGATGACCCGTGCCCGAGTCAAGCTCCTTCAAGCTAAGGTGAATTCACTCCTTGTCTCATGTGACCTCGATACATCCTTGGATGGCTTGCTACTTCATGCCAATACCTTATGCATCCTCAGGTACGAACCCCATGAAGAAATGCCAAGAGAAGGAGCCAAGTCAACGCGAACCGGAGTCCCAGGCCAAACCGGCGCCAGGACCGGCGGACCGGAACTGTTATGGGTCTCCTTGTGGATTTACCCTTGGAGTGTCCCGATCTTCACGGATTTGAGGCGTAAGTGAGGGAAAACACGATGAACACAATGAACACAACTCTAATGCAAGGTAAAGATACAAACACGTGCCAAATCACACCCAATTTGATTTGCTCCCGTTAGTTCGAACAACCAATCCAATAGAATCCTCGGCAAGAGACCTTGCGGTAGAATCACCAAAGGAGAGATCGGCAAGCGGACAGTAGAATCCAAACCAAGGAGAGAGTAGCCACCAAGTAGAATCCCAAAGGGGAGAGACCAAGCACTACTAGAATCCTTGATAGGGAGATACCAAACACTTGAGGAGGGTCTTGACAACTTGGAGAAGGGCACCGACTCCAAGGCCTTGTACAACTCATAAATTTACTATTGAGAGGGGGTTCCCATCTAGGGTTAGGCACATGCCTTAATTCATCATCATCTCTAGGGTTTCAAGGAGGGGTGGGGGCATATATATAGGCCAGCCACGAGCTAGGGGTAAAATAGGCATAAACAGGAAGTTTGGGACATTACATGGGCCAAGCCTAGCTTGAGGTGCGCAGGCCCACGATGCTCGGTCCGGAGACTCCGGTGTAGCGGTCCGGAGACTTCGGTATGGGCCGGAGACTCCGGTCGATCTCTGGTTCAACCTTCGGAGTCGACTGTCCCAGGCGCTGGTTCGGGGCTCGGTCCGGAGACAGGCCGGAGACTCCGGTGTGGTAGACCGGAGACTCTGGTCGGCTGGTCCGGAGACTCCGGTCCTGCTTCAGCAGCTTCTTGCGTCTTCTCTTCCAGACCTCTTGCTTGGGTGTCTTGGCTCTAGAGCCATCATTGCCGCATCTCCTTGGCATCATGTTCATGGACCTAGTCACATCATGGGCATTTGTCTCAAGTAGGATTCCATTCGCATAATAACCAACAAAAGGCAAAGCATGGAAGGAGTTCACCTTTGGAGTGATGATTAGTGTGGCATGATGTGGACCAAAGGTGGTTTCCCTATGTTGGGCTACATCATCTCCCCCCGCTTCAAAACGAGTCGACCTCGACGATGTTCGTTCATCATGCAAGGAAGGAGGTGTGTCCTTGGCCTTGTTCTTGTACATGGTCAGATCACCGGTGTCGAAGCCATTCTCAAACTTGTTGAAGAGCTTGTGGTACATCTTGCCATCATGTTGTGGTTGGAGATCTTGTAGCCTTATCCTTGTAGTTGGTGGTGTATCTTGGGTACCTTGCAAAACCGACAACAAAGAGAGAGAATTGTATGAATGATGTTAGTATGGGTCACACTCAAGTCTCTCTTCTCACATTTTGTGGCTTGCGTTGTGGCACTCATGATTTTTCCAGTCATTTTTGGCTTGTGGCACTCACTCTCTTGATGGTGGTTCATTCTCTCACCACTCGTCTCACAAGGGTCCTTAGCTTGCTTTATCTTGTTAATGGGTGTCATGTTGGATGCGATGACTTGGCTAGACGTCATGGGTTGGAGCACAAATTTATTGTTGTTCCACTTGATGGAGTATTGGTTGGTGGAACCATGATGTATTGCTTCTCTATCGTATTGCCATGGCCTTCCAAGTAGCATGTGGCACACGGACATTGGCACGACATCACATTCGACGGTGTCTTCATATGGTCCAATCTTGAAGGAGACGTGGACCTTTGATGTTATCTTGAGTGCTCCATTGTCATCAAGCCATTGGACATGGTAGGGGTGAGGGTGCTCTATGCATTACAACTTTAGTTTCTCACAAAGCTTCGTACTTGCGAGGTTTTGGCAACTACCTCCATCGATGATCACTTTTATGGACTTGCCATCAATTCTGGCACGAGTTTGGAAGATATTGAGGCGTTGGTCCTCTCTTGGCATGGAGTTTGTTGGCGAGATTTGTGCTATGACAAGTGCGGGGCCTGGATCATGCTCGCATACAAGTGTGTCATCCTCTTCCATTGCGGCTGTCCTTGCAATATCTCGTTGAGTGAGAGCTTCATACTCCTCTTCACTTACGGAGTAGGTTGCGCCATTCTCATCCGTAAGCATCACTCGTGAGTTGGTGCACTCATATGACTTGTGACCTTTCACTCCACACTTGAAGCAAGTGACTTGACTATCCGATGTCGTGTTGGAGGAGGGTGCTAGCACAGTCTTTGCTTGCTTGGATGAGCTCGTTGCTTGGTTTGTTGGCTTTGTGGGAGCATTTGCATTGATGGACGCAAAGTATGACTTGGGCTTTTCATATGCATTATCTGTTTGCAAGTGCCGCTCAACTTTGGTAGCTTGATGGAGGAGCTCGGTGAGGTTCTTGTACGGTTGAAAGTCAACAATCTTCCTTATTGGGTGGCTCAAACCGTTGAGGAACCTTGCTATGGTTTTCTCTTTGAGTTCTCTCACATCAGCTCGCATCATGGTTTTCTCTATTTCCTTGTAGAACTCTTCAATTGACTTGGTGCCTTGTTTCAAGTTTTGTAGCTTGTCGAAGAGATCTTGGCGATAATGCTCGGGGACGAAGCGTGTGTACATCACTTCCTTCATCTAGGTCCAAGTTTCAATTGGAGGTTCCTCATTATTCTCGCGGTTCTTTTGGAAGTCTTCCCACCAAACATTTGCATAGTCCTCAAACTCAAGGGATGCCATTGCAACTTTCTTCTCTTCGGAGTAGTTGTGGACTCGGAAGATCTTGTCAACTTTGAGCTCCCAATCAATGTATGCATCGGCGTCTTATTCTCCCTTGAACTTGGGCATAATGAACTTGAGCTTCCCAAACTTGCCCTCTTCATGTTCACGGTGGTAGTTGCGGCGATCTTGCCTTATGCTCGCTTAACTTGGTGTACGTGGTGGTGGAGGAGCTTGATTTTCTTGAGGACGCGGTTGAGGAGGAGCTTGATGCGCAAATTCTCTTCTACGCCTTTGCTCGGGATCACTTGCATTCATTGGTTGTTGGTGACGATGGTTGGGTTGAGCATAGCGGTTGTTGCGTCTCGTGTGGAGTGCAGCCTCGTCATCATCACTTGTATCCCATTGTGGTGCTCGATGAACTTATTGTTGATGGTGATGGTCATGGTTCAGGTGTTGGCGCCTATCAACGCGGTTGTGTTCACCATGGCGTTCTTGTTCTTGGGGTGGTGGTGGCGCTTGTACCATAGCTTGTTGTGGAGGGCGACCATGTTCTTCTTAGTTTTTCGGATGCGGCTGGTGATCACGGTGTCGATGACGTCTTGCGTGGTGTGGTTGTTGATATTGTGGCTCAACCACTTTTTCATGGTGATGACGAGCTTGATGTTCCCCATTGTGGTGGTGGGGTTCTCCATGATGAGAATGGGGGCACGAGGAGTCGCCATGATGACTTGAGGCGTCTGTGAGCGAACAGACGAGCTTGAATGGTGTCCATGACGATTGCCGAGGCTGGCAATAGCTTGGTGAAGAGCTTGGAATTGAGCATTGTGCTCCACTTAGCGTTGCCGGTCATGGTAGTCGAATTCTCGAAAAGTTTCATCAAGCCGGTTCTCAAGCCTCTCAAATTGGGCATTGAATTCTTGGCGTTGCACCCATAAGTTGTGGCGCGTGGCAAAACCATCTTGGTTGTTCAAGTTGCCATCTCTGCTTTCTCCGCTTTCCCTAGACATGTTGTTTGACCACAAGTGAAACAAGGGTGGTATTGGTGGTATGGTATGTGCTACCTTGCCTCAACAAATCAAAAATTGGGAAGGTTGTTCTTGCCGAGAGCAAAGCGAATACACAAGACACACACACACAAAGGCCTATGGTCGATGGGTAGGAAGGTGGATAGCAAATGGAACAACCAAACGAAAAGGTTATTGTCAAAAGTGGGTAAAATCCAACCAAAAACAAAGTCAAAGGAAAAGGTCAAAAGGGTGACGAGAACCTACGACTATACACACACGGTGGAGATTAATGTGGCTAACACGACTATGAAAATGAGCAATGAACAAAATTGGTCCTAACGAAGACTAATGCTCGGTGTCGTGCCAACACTAGGAGAGACCGTAGCCTGATGGCTCAGTGTTAATGGCGCCAGAAAGATGCCGGTGTGGTGTTGATGTAGAGCTCGTTGGGAACCCCAAGAGGAAGGTATGATGAGCACAGCAGCAAGTTCGCCTCAGTTATGAAACCAAGGTTTAATCGAACCAGTAGGAGCAAGGAAACACCCCAAAGGTGTTTCTAGCTGAGCCTTGGCAGGGTGCACTACCGGTGCTAGTAGCAACGTGGAGACCTGCACAACACAACCACAGAACTCTGTCCCCAACTTGCGATGAGGTTGTCAATCTCACCGTGTTTTGCTGAAAACAAAGGATTAAACATATCGAATGGAAGGAAGTAATAGTTTGCAGAAAGTAAACACAAAGCAGTAACAGTTTATAGATTGTATGTAAAAGAAAAGGACCGGGATCCATAGTTCACTAGAGGTGGCTCTCCTTAGATAGATAACATGCTGGGTGAACAAATTACAGCGGGGCAATTGACAAATATCAAGAAAGCAATACATGCATATACTAATCATCTTGACTCCTCTGAGACTTGATTGGGCATTACAACATTATACATAGACCGCCATCCAACTTCATCTATGACTAATAATCCACCTTCAGGTTATCATCCGAACCCCATCCCGCATTAAGTTGCAAGCAACAGATTATTGCTTTACGAACTGCGTGTAAAGTAAACAATACGATTGTTCTATGAACAAAGGATTGTTGTTTTCTCCCTAGTAGCAACAGCACATCTAGTACCTTAGAGATTTACATCACTTCCCAGTTACGGAGGCATGAACCCACTATCAAGCATAAATACTAACTCTTGGAGTTGCTAGCATCTACTTGGCCAAGATAGCTACTAACAACGGAAAGCATGCAAGATCACAAATAACAAAGACATGATAGAATCAATAATCAATCTGAAATAGCATCTCAATATCCATCGAATCCCCACAAACACAACATGCAGAATTACAAATAGATGATCTTGATCATGAATGGAGCTCACAAGATCTAGACATGAAAGCACAAAGGAAGAGAACCAGCCATCTAGCTACTACATGGATCCGTAGTCCAAGGACGAACTACTCACGCATCACACCGGAGGCTTGCATGGTGATGAAGAAGGCCTCCAGGGTGAATTCCCCTCTCCGGCGAGGTGGAACCAGATCCCTCTCGATCTAGGGATGGAGATGGCCAGTGACTCTGAGACTCTTTTGTGGATTTTTGATCGGGTACTTAGGGTTTTCGTCCCGAGGGCATCTTATAGGAGGAAGGAGAGGCCGAGGGGGTGCTGGGGTCGGCTAGACCACCCCCTGGCACGGGCCAGGCCTAGCCGCGCGACCAGGTGGTGTGGCCGGCCCCCAGCTCCTCTCCATCTCGTATTCTGGCATCTGATGACTTCCGAAAAAATAGGCACTTTGACTTTTGTCCCGTCCAAATCCGAGAATATTCATTTTCTGACTTTCCTGGAACCAAAAACAGCAGAAAACAGGCAGCTGGCACTGTGGCTCTTGTTAATAGGTTAGTCCAAGAAATCATATGAAAAGTACTCCAAAGTGTGGACAAAACACAAGAAAGTGGATAGAACCAAGCATGGAACACCAAAAATTATAGATACATTTGCAATGTATCAACATCCCCAAGCTTAACTCCTGCTCGTCCTCGAGTAGGTAAGTGATAAAAAGAAAGAATAATTTTTTAGGTGACATGCACCATCAAAGACTTGATCAAAGTATTTGTAAAACATTCAAAGTTGGGATCATAGTACTTCAATCATAACATGAAACACAAAGTTCTAGCAATAAGACAAAGAAACTATGATGCAACATGAAAAGGCACAAACAAAAGATTCATGAATAACAATGCTTTGCAAGACATTTGTTTGTTTCACATAAAGAAAACATAGCATAATAGTATTCAGCTTGTCCCTCAATAGAGTAGCAAATATAAATGCATAGTACACATTTAAAGTTCATAAGAGTGACTAGATACAAATAGTTTAAAACAAGCAATATCAAGTTATGCATCAATCAACTAGTCTTGGGACAATGCACATAGAACTAAGAATGGCCACTATGCTCTCAAAGTAGGTGCATAAAGGTAGAAGGTGGAGACTCAATATAATGGTGGAAGAAAGGCCTTCATAAAAGGAAGTAGGGATTCAAGTCTCATAAAGAGCTTCCAAAAATTATGGTACTTATAGCTTTCAGCTCTCATTGCCCCTATCATAAGCATCTTGAAGTGATTAAGGTTAAAGTGAACAAACTATGGTGTACATGCTTGACAAAGTATAAGTTAGAAATCTCATGTCCCTTGTATATGAGGGCCGCTTGACGAGGTTTCAACTCGTCAATGCCCATTGTTATGGACTTGGGTTTTGGAGAAGATGGGGATGCTGGAGATCGTGGCACGGTTAACAGACAAGCAACCAGGGGACACGGGATTTACCGAGTTCGAGCCCGGAGAAAACCCTACTCACGCTTATACGCTCTTTTATTGCGGCGAACCGAAAGTTCTGGTCTTGTGATTCGATCTGGCGTGGGCGTGTCGAAAGTATGGATCTGTCACCTTTCGTTGGCCCCTCCTAGCCTTTATATATGAGGAGGCTAGGTCTCGAATGCCGTCTGAGTAGGTTACAAGTTGTATTCGAACTCTAGTCTTGCTCTCCAAGGATCCGAAGGCGTCATGGGCCTTGCCACCGAAAATCTTCATGGGCCATATATATACTGCATGGGCCTTCCTTGGGCTGGACCGGTATCTTTGAAGTTATGTACCGTCGGGTATAACCATGTCGATAGCCAGAGTGTTGGTCGAATCGTGGGTCGGTGAGACTCTTCAATCCTTCAGGTGTAACTCTGTCTTTCAAGAGAATGTGTAGGGATTGTTGATGCGTGTGCGACTCACCCGACGGATCGAGGTCGATTAATCGTCTTAGGACAAAACAACACGATCTTCTTGGTGCAAGTCCCTCGACTCGAACCGGAACATATCTTTGGCGTAATTTGACTCGGTAGCGGAGGACTTACGAGTGGAATTCCGGTGATTTTAAATGGTGTACCCAACGCGTCCGTCGGGATTTTTCATCGTACTGCTGATGCAGTTCATACTAGCGAGGCCTTGATCAGTGCGTTGCGGGCCATCGAGATGATATCTGTAGGTCTTATCTTTGCATCGCAGACGCGACATCCGAATGTTTATCACCGCGGAGGTGTTTGGTGTGCCAAGGAGGATGTTACTCACTTAGCATTAATTGGGGCAGAGTTGCGAAAAGTTTTTGCATGCGGATCAGGAAGATCGCGATCAAAGATTTCATAGGGTCGCGACCAGCGCTCCTATGGGAGTAACCCAGTGTCTGTTCGAGTCGTGAACTCGGCGGAACTTTTAGTGCAAGCATTGCTCGGTTGTTTAGTCCGTAGGACTCGAAAATTTCGGATGCTGAAATCCTTCCTCCCTATGGGAGTAGCCCCGAGTCCGTAGTGGAGTCATGGAATCGACGTGGGACTCGAAGCTCTTGTGTGAATGAGCCATCGCTCCAGTTTGGAGTAGCCCCGAGTGTCTGGCGGAGTCGTGAACTCGGCGAGACTTCAGTCTTGTATCATGCAGCGGTAGTAGGAAAATCTAGGTAGGCGTCTGCGTGACAGGAAGTACATCGGTGCGCGACCAGCGCTCTGATAGGAGTAGCCCCAAGTATTTAGTGAATCGTAGATTCGAGTGAGTACTTTTTGTGGAGCGAAGTTATTGCTAGTATAGCTGTTGATAGCGTCAGTCTTGACGATCAATGACCTCAAGCGTCTCTGCGCGAAGATGACTTGATTGGGCGATCGTGGGTCCCACTTCGACTTTGAATTGACCGGTCACGCGGCGTGGAGATGATTCTGGCGTTTCCTCGATTTCCAGCGTAGTGGACGTCGTGGGAACGACGGTTCATTTGTCTTGACACGTGTCACGACCAGATCTGCCGTTGGCGTTAGGTCTTCTCGATGGGCCGGCGTCGTCGTCTTCTGTTATAATCCGTGGTGAAATCGTGGTATGTCTTTTACCGCAGTTCATCATCCATTGCTTCCTTGCGCTCGGCGATTCTTCTTTGCGTCTTTGAGAGTTCCTTCGCATTTCCTTTGTCTTCGTCGTTGGCAACGCCACCACCGCCGATAGCGCCATGGGAAGAAGAAATCCTCATATGCGATTGGGACCAGCTTGCCGGAGGCAAGAAGAGCGTCGTCATTGCTTTCGTGTCACTCACCGATGGTGGCTGGCGATCGAGCGAGAGCGAGCGATCTTCGCACGAGCTGAACGCAGCGATTCGATCCGGCCGTGAGACTCCCGGCAATGATGAGGTAATCCCGTCCCCATCTGGGTATCGGGTTATGTTTGTCGCCTTTGTTTTGCGTGGGTTTTGCGTATCCGATCCATGACTTCCTTCGTGGGCTCTTTTTCTATGGGGTTCAACTCCATCATCTGTCTCCCAACTCCCTTCTCCACATTGCATGTTTTATCACGCTGCGAGTGTTGGCTTAGCATTGAGGCGCACTTTGGCCTCTTAGGAAGCTGTATTCCGTGAGGAGGCGATCTGTTCGGATGGTGTGTATCCCATTGGGGTTTCATCATCTCTCTTAGTCCCGATGTCCAATTCTTTTCCTTCTCCATGTCGAATCTGTCCAAGATCTTGGCGGAGAAATGGTTTTATCCGTGACTCCGTCTTTGCTGGGCAAGATTTTGGTCTCGTTCCTTTTGACCCCTCCCAGTTAATTGTGAAGAAGAGGTCCTGGAAAAATCAGATCTTAGACGGTGAGGTGGCGGAGATAGAGGCCTTGTACCGTCGGGTGGAGGAGCTCCAATTGATTCCTGAGAAGGAGGTGAACGGTGTCGACATCATCCGGGTGTTTCTTGAGCGTCGGGTGCAGCCGCTCCAGGCGAGAGCGCATCCGATGTTCCTTTACTCTGGGCGCCGTGATCCGATGAGGGTTTCGAGTGAGAAAATCTCCGAGGTGGAACTTGACAGGGCTCTTCGCGTGCTGTTGAAGTTCAAGGCCGACGAGAAAATCCCGGGGAAGTCGTTGACTCCGCCCTTTTCGTCGACGTTGGCCGTGCCAAAGGTGTAGATTTGCGCACGTAGTGCTTCCCTTATGTTTTGTCAGTTGTGTACTTGTGTCCTTTGTTTGCTAACAAAGTTTCTTCTCCTCTTGTAGAGCTTCAAAGTGCCGGGCATGGCACCACCTTTGCCCGAAAGGTATCCGAATGCCCCGGATAATGAAGTGGTGGATTCTGTGTCCGAGCTTCCTTCGGCGCGATCTCCGGCGGAGGATGCCGACGAATCGAGTGAGGACCATGCGAGCAAGCGATCACGGAGCTCGAGCGAGTCTTCGGATGCCTCGACTCCTTCGACTCCCAGGAATCCTCGGGGTCTTGAGCGTCATGATGATGTTCAGGGGGGTTCGTCTTCTCCTATTCCTGCCATTCCTGTGCGAGCTGTTGCTCCGCCCGCTTGAAGCGGAAGAAGGAAGAAGAAGGAGGAGAAGAAGGAGAAGAGGGCCGGAGGGCTTCTCCTATCTTTGACTGGCGCGTTGGGCTCGTAAGTGTTCTTTTGCCAATGTTGTCTTTTGCTCACTTGTTATTTTTGCGCTTTGTGTTGATTGGTTCGTATGTAGGCAATCCTCCGGCTCTAGTGATGGAGCCTTGCGAGATGATGGGAGTCGAACATTGCGTCGCCGCCTCCCGAGACGGTGGCGACGTCGGTGGTCTTGCACCAGTTCCTCTTGTGCAGGAGAGGCTGGTGGTTGCGCCTCAGAATTTCAGCGGGACCTCTGGGTTCACCTTGAACACGTAATGTCAAGGAGCGGCGGCAAAGCTTTGTCGCAGGGTGAAGGCTGGCTTGTCTCTTGTGAGGGTGCATTCGATGTAGATTTGCTGCTGTGGGCGACTAGGCCACCTCCTCGGCCAAATGGTGGTGAGTGGAATATGCGTCGCATTACGCTGTTGTAAGCGATATCTTGACAGATTGTGGATTTGTTTGAGCAGCGTGCTCGGGCTATTCTTGAGAATAGGTAGGACCTGAAAATAAGCAGATAGATGTAAAATTTGTATATTGCGGCTGGGCGTGTATGTGCCCTTTGTTGTAAAGGTTAAACATGGCGAGCACGCGGTGCTTTGATTTAGTACGTGCCCTTTTTGTTTGCCTGACATGGTCAGCTACTCAGGTGTACACGTTTTGTCCTCAGTCGATGAAATCGTGAGGTGGAGGGAGCCCCCGATCACGTAGTGCTTTGATTTAGTACGTGCCCTTTTCGTTTGCCTGACGTGGTCAGCTACTCAGGTGTACACGTTTTGTTCTCAGTCGATGAAATCGTGAGGTGGGGGAGCCCCCGAGTGCGTTAGTAGCATGTAATCAAAGTTGCAGAGAAATAGTCAACCGAAGGTTGGAGGAGACACTTAGCTTTATTTGTAGCGTAATGGAGGAGGTACATGGTTAATTTGAGTAGCCTTGGCTGTAAGCCTTATTGAAAGTAAAGGTACATTGCCCATTGCTATGGGTAGAATAAATCAGCAGTGCGAGAGCGTTCCATGGGTTGGAGTATGCGACTCCGGACTCCACGATGCTTGGCGATAGGCGCCACAGGATGACCTCGGTGATGGCATAGGGTCCTTCCATGGCGACTCGAGTTTATTGGTCGCTTTTGAGTCGCAAAGCGAGGTCTCCTTCGACGAAGGACCTTGGCGCACCGTGGCTGTGATAGTTGCGGAGACTTTCTTTGGTACACGCGGATCTAGCTGCTGCTATATCCGTGCTTCGTCGAGTGTCGATGGCATCTTGAGTGCAACTGGATTCGGCATTGTGGCGGCGACTTCGTGGAGCACGGTGACGTATTGGTAGCGACCTCGGCTCTGTGTACCATGAAGAGCGGTGTGTAGCGGTGGAGCTGTTTGGCGTGGTTCGTAAGCTCCACGGAGTGAGCTCATGAGGCGTTTCTTGATGCCGCGCCGATTTGGCCTTTCTACTTGCCGTTTGTTTGCGGGTGCGCCTTCGAGGCGTCGTGATATTGATCCGAGGCCTTCGCGAAGTCACAAATTCTTCGGAGATGAAGTTTGATCCGTTATCGGTGATGATCTTTGTCGATACGCGAACACATGAGACTATGGATTGAAGAACTTGGCGGTGGTTTGCCCTTACGGTTGGTGGCGGCATGGCCTCGATCCACTTGGTGAATTTGTCATTGCGACCAAGAGGAAGACGTGTCCTCCTTGAGGATTTTGGCGGTTGCCGATCATGTCAAGGCCCCATTGAGCAAAAGGCCAAGCTATGGGTATGGGTGAGTTCGGACCAGTGCGTGCGGTTTGTCGGCGAACCGTTGGCACCGTTGCATCTTAGGGCGATGTCGCTGCGTCGCTCATGGCCGTTGGCCAATAGAATCCTGCTCGTAGAGCTTTGGCGACAAGGGAGGCGGCTGCGTGGTGGCGCAGATGCCCTCGTGGATATCTTGGAGTATGGTCTTGCCATCGCTGATGGTGGCCACCGTTGTGGGGCGCTGTAATGCTGCGTTTGTACAGTTCGCCGTTGATGATGGTGAAGGCTTTTGACCGACGAGATATGCGTCGGGCATCTGTCGGGTTGTCTGGTAAGTTTCCATTTAGCAGGAACTGGAGGTATGGGCTTTTCCAGGTTTCTTCGACTGCCATGACCTACATCAGGTTGACCATGGCGATTTCGGTATCCAACTTTTCGGGTCCTTCTTGACCTTCGGGTAGCGTAGCCCCCGAGTGTTACCTTCTTGGGTGATCCTTGGGAATTTCCGCTTGATGGATGTACGCAGATCTGTTCGAGAACACACTGGTGGTACTTTTGCACAAGTGGAGCCGATGTTGGCGAGTCTATCGGCCTCCTCGTTGCTCTCTCTTCAAGCGTGCGAAGTTCGCCGTCGAATTCTCCTTGAGTGCGTTGTATAGTCGTGATGCGCTATCATGTTTTCGGCGTGTGCGTCGCACTCATTCATCGTCTGCTGGACGACAAGGTTGGAGTCACCGTAGATGACCAGGCGCGTTGCGCCGCATATTTTTGCGATCCGCATGCCATGGATGAGGGCCTCGTATTCGGCCTCGTTGTTGGAGGCTCTGAATTTCATCCGAAGGACGTACTTCATCTTGTCACCTTGCGGGGAGGTCAGTATGACTCCTGCCCCTGCTCCGGCTTCACGTTTGGAGCCGTCAAAATGCATTGTCCAGGATTGCGACATGCAGGGGTGTCGAGGCTGCAGCTCCATCGATGCACCGAAGTCCGGAAGGACTTGAGATTTGATTGTGTGTCGCTTCGTAGATGATGTCCAGTTGTGATAGTTCGATGCCCACAGCCACGCGTCCTGTGGCCTCTGGATTATTCGGGATGCTGTTTAGGGGTGCCTCGTTGTGACCATCACGATGCTCACGGAAGTAGTGGCTCGGTCGTCGAGCCGTCATGAACACGCCGTAGGCCAACCACGGTAGTCACGGGTACCGCTGTTTTGTTGGAGTAAGAACCTCATTGAGGTAGTAAATTGGGCGTTGTACCCCATGGGTCTTGCCTTCTTGGTCGTTCGACCACAGTCTTGTCTTGACCACCTTGTGTGTGGCTGCTATGTACACAACAGGGGCTCGCGGTCTTTTAGGCGTGACCAAAGCGGGCGAGGTGGAAGGAGCCGCAGGAGGTTTTCGAATCGTCGTTGGCTTCGGTGTCCACTCGAACTTATGCGCTGCGTAGCGATTGGTAAAATGGTAGGGCCTTCTCGCCCATGCGGTGATGAACCGCTTAGTGCCGCTTACTAAGCCTGCTGTTTGGGACGCCCTTGAGGTTTTCGGTTTCTCCATTGTCATGATAGCTTTGATTTTCTTGGGTTCGCTTGATCCCTCGTTGAGAGATGAAGTATCAGAAGCGGTGACTGAGGGGCCTTGGCACTTTTCTGGATTGAGCTTGATCTGTGGCGATCAAGGTTGTCGAACGTCTCGCGGAGATCGTCGATAAGTGTTCTTGCCTCCTTGGTTTTGATGACTATGTCGTCGACATAGACTTGGACATTCGACCGATCTGGTCCTTGAGGCGAGCTGCATGCATCGCTGATGCGTGGCACCAGCGTTCTTTAGCGAAGGGCATTATGTTATGTGTATACTCGAGCGGTGTGATGAACGCCGTTTTCTCTTGATCTTCGACCTTGAGTCGAATCTGGTTATAACCTGAGTAGGCGTCAAGGAAGGAGAGTTTCTCACAACTGCGGTCGAATCGATGATCTGGTCGATCCGAGGGAGAGGAAGTGGTCCTTAGGGCGATGTTTGTTGATGATGAAGTCTACGCACATCCGCAGGATGTCCGTGTCCTTCTTCGGGACCATCAACGTGTTTGCCGACCACTCGCTTTCCTTGATTTCCCGGATGAAGTCTGCTGCGAGTAATCTATTGATCTCTTTGCCGATAAGCTTGCTCATGGCTCAAACAGGTCTTGGATGGACCTTGACTGGTTTGGTGTCGGGGAAGACATTGAGTGCGTGCTCGGCGAATTCCCTGGGAACTCCTGGCATGTCCGTAGGACACCAGGCGAATATTTCCCAGCGCTCACGGAGGAATTCGACAAGCGCGCTTTCCTATGCGGTGTTGAGGTCGTTGGCGATTAGCGCCGTCTTGGAGGCATCCGTTGGATGGACTTGTACTTTTTTGGTGTTGATGGTGGAGTCGAAAGACATATCAGTGCGTTACGCTTGGTGGTGGGGTAGCCCATTGTGCAGCCAGCGAACCTTACAAGCTTGTCTTGCATGCTGAAGGAAGGAGATTTTGTTGAAATCCCTGTCGCATTGGTACGATCGGGTGAAGCTCCGTGGTGTGATGGCGCCCTTGGTCACGGCATCTTGAGTAGTAGGTATGCATAGTGTGGGACAGCCGGGAACCTTGCGAATGCTCTGGCGTCGAGGATGGCGTGGTATTGCGGCGGCGATCCACCGCCAATTCTAGGCGCTCCTGCCGAAAGTTGTCCGGTGTCCCGAAGATGACGTCGAGCCCTATTTTGCCCAGGGGGAAGATGCCCTTACCTGGGACAATGCCATGGAACGTTGTGTCTGATTGTTCCAGGCTGCATTGCGGGATCCGCATAGCTGCTAGAGTGCTTGCGAATATTAGGTTGATGCTGCCGCCGTCCATGAAGACGCGACTCATCTCGAAGCCTCCGATCTGCGCCTCCGGCACCGGCGGCATGACTGGGCGAGGATCTGGCAAGGTGATCCGCGGGTGAATGTGATCAGGACTCCGATCCGTGAGGTACTCGGGGATTGCGGTGGAGTTGTCACGGCCATATTGATTTGGCGGGTGATCTTCTGCACCTGTTGGTTGGGCGTCCTTACGTATCATATTGAGTGCTCCTTTTGGTGGGGTATGCGACTCGGCGTTGTTTTTGCTGGTGCGGTTGGTTGATGTGGGCCTCCGATAGGCGGCGGTGGAGGAGCTCCGTGTGCTATTTCGCTGGCGCAAGTGCGTTTCGAGCAGGAATTGGAGCTTGTTGCCTCATCGTACCATGCTTCGCTGAGTTTACGGAACTTCGCGGCGATCCTTGAGCATGTGGCTAGCTTTCTTTTGCCATCTTGTTTGTCGATGTAGAAGTGGATGGTGCATGGACCCGAAAGTTTGTCAGTGCTGAAGGTCCGTTGTCGCGTCATGGCGTTACCAGCTGCGTTGGTCGTCCGTCGTGGAAGTTTCCGCTGCGATATCCTCCGCTTGCGGCTGTTGTCGTTCTGGCGGCGGCGTAGCCGCTGCGACCATGTCGGTCCGTCGCGGTCCTCGTGAGACGCGGTCTCCTCTTCTGCTGCAGCGTTCGCGTCTTGGTATAGTCGTCTTCTTCATCGATTGCGCCCTGGATGCAATCTTCATATCCGCCCAACTGTTGGCGATTTCCATGAGCTGGTCAGTGTCTTGGGCATTCTGGCGTCCAAGTTTCTCCTTGAAGTATGGGCGTTTGACGCCGTCCACTGAAGCGTCGATGGCCCGCTCTTGAGATGTGCCGCTGCGGAGTTCTTGGTCGTGAACCAGCGTAGTATGTCTGACGAATAGATTCACCGTTCTCCGAGTGCAGGCTCGCTCTTGATTGAGGCGGGCCTTTTGCTGGTGCCTTTGAAGTTTGGATGAAGCTATAGCGAGCTCCTCCCTTCGGATGGATCCCGATGATAGGCTGCTGAGCGGACCAGCGCGCGCTGTCATTTGCGGTGAAGGCATTGCATGGCGGTTTCTTTGTTGCCTCCGTGAAGCTTGCGGATGATGGTCGTTGAGCCAGGACTTTGGATCTTGCGTGCGTTGAACTTGAGTATCAGAAGGAAGCTTAAAGTTGCGTGGCATCTGTGTTGCGGACGGATCTGCTGAAGCATCGAGCCCCGCAGAAGTTCTCCTTCGTCTTCATCCATCTCGATTCGGATGAGCATGCGCGTTTAGCGTGCTTTGTCGATCTTCTTGTAAGCTTGTCTCTGGCGTCGTAGTCGTGTTTGTGGCGGTGCGAGCTCTTCTTTCTTGAGGAAGATCGTGTTCTTCTTCATCTTCGGAGGAGGGTGGGGCTCGGTCGCGCTGGCGGAGCTTTCTTCTTCGGCTCCGTAGGAGCATCTTCGTGGAAGCGCAGCTCCGATTAGTCCTAATCCGGTGAGTGCGGACCTATGCATGGCTCTTTTCGGGTCCCCTCCGGAGGTGGGTGAGCCGCAAGATCTGTGATGGCTGCCATGATCGTGGCTTGTGGCGTCTTGGGGTGATGTTGCGTCGGCGTCCATATCCATGAGCGATGTGTGGAGGGTTCGGTCACGTCACGCCGCTCCTTGGTCCATGTTTTCCACAGAGTGGTGCTTGTTTCCCTGATTTCCGTTTGTCTTTGAGCGGGTCCCATGGCGGAGGCGCCTTCGTCGCTGCCTTGGATTGAAATGCTTTCTTGCGTTTGTCGGCGTCTCGCATCTTGACTTGCTTCTTGTGCTCCTCGATGAGGAGGTAGTGGTATGCCATCGCGAGATCACGTGGGGAGTCGGTAGGACTATTTCGCTTGACGGCGGCGTGCTTGACCCATCCTTCTTTGCTAAGTTGGATGAGGTGGCCCTATTTTCCCGTTTTCGCTGTTTCCGCCCTGCGGGTTGGGGTTGGGCGGCGGGTTAGGCGTGTCTTCGTCGGTTTGGATGATTGCGGCGCACAGATAGCGCCTGCAGATTGGTTGGCTGCTGTCGCAGCTTTCGGATTCGGATCGTAGGTCCTTTCATCCGAAGGTGGATCGCCTGGATCGGAGTTGCGGCTGCTGCTGTAGAACTCATCTGTTGATGGTGGCGTCGTAGCAGGGTGTGGAAACCCATGAAGCGGGCCTGATCGGCGGCACGGGCATCCTTCGGGAGGCGGAGGTGCCGGCTTGTCCCACCTAGAAGCGAAGCTCGAACAGAATTTGAGTCAAATGCCCACGGGCTCGAAATCCTTCATGGTGGCCGCGAGTGGGCGGTGAAGTGAAGTCGCGCCGAAGAGGAGGTGATTCTCCGTCGCCCGAGAGTTGTAGATCGATCGGGTCGGGACCGTCCACGACCGCTGTCAATCAGCAGCCCCAATTCCACAGACGGGCGCCAATTGACGAGGTTTCAACTCGTCAATGCCTTATTATGGACTTGGGTTTTGAAGAAGATGGGGATGCTGGAGATCGTTACGGTTAACGGACAAGCAACCAGGGGACACAGGATTTACCGAGTTCAGGCCCGGAGGAAAACCCTACTCACGCTTACGCTCTTTTATTGCGGCGAACAGAAGTTCTGAGGTCTTGATTCGATCTGGCGTGGGCGTGTCGAAAGTATGGATCATCACCTTTCGTTGGCCCTCCTAGCCTTTATATATGAGGAGGCTAGGTCTCGAGTACCGTCTGAGTAGGTTACAAGTTGTATTCGAACTCTAGTCTTGCTCTCCAAGGATCCGAAGGCGTCATGGGCCTTGGCCACCCGAAAATCTTCATGGGCCAGCGTATGTCTGCTGTGGGCCTTCCTTGGGCTGGACCAGGTATGCTGAAGTTATGTACCCGTCGGGTATAACCATGTCACCGCTCCTCATGCTACTCAAGTTTAGTCACCGGCAAGTTCTTGTCATCGTAAGTACATGATATATCATAGAGAACCGCCAACGGGGTACCCCTTGCCCGATGATACGGAAGAATCCCCATATCAAAATGACAAGGCAAACAGAGAACGAGCATCTCAGCAATCTTCTTATTTACCATGGGAATATGGTGTTTTTTTCTCTCTTTCCTCTTTTCATAATCTCTTTTTTTTCTTTTTCTCTTTTTTTTCTCAATATAGGACTCTTTTTTTATAAGAAGAATGCTGCATAGACAGCTCATTATGGTTACCCTACAGGTTTCCACCATGTCAGCATGGATTAGACCAGCGGCCCAGGCATTTCTCTAACACATATACATAACTCCATGGACTTACAAGCTCCTCTTTCATTTCACACGACGACATCCATATACAAAAGAGCATGATATCAACTAGGTACAAGTATCAAGTGCAATGTTGAAAGCGTTCCCCATGAAAGCATGGTTATGCTAATTCCCAACAAATAAGTGCAAGCATATACAACATAGATGACACAATGGTTCAAGTTTACTAAGGGCAAGAAAAGTAAAGTGTGCCATCAAGTTCGTGAGAGCTTTAATCACTAGTTTTCTCATAACAAGTTTAATTCGGAAGGTAAACAAAAGCATGGATATACTTGGAATAGCATAAGCTAGTAGGTAGGTATGGTGGACTCTTTGGAATAACTTGGTTTAGGGAGTTGGATGCATGAGCGGAACTCATACTTGGTTGTGGAGGCTAGCAAAAGACTGGGAGCGACAAACTAAGAGAGCAATAATGGCCATAATCATGCAGAGCGACAAAACATCATTGATCAAAGCATAAAGTGATACTACAAGTTGAAAACTAAAGGATCATAAAGGCTTATGGTGACTTGAGATAGTCATTACATGGTGTGAGCATGTGCCAAGTCAACCCAAATAAAGCATCAAAGGAGAATACCACTATACTATGCTTTAATATGCTAAAACAACGCATGATTCATCCAAGGCACATTAAGCAATCTCAATTGTTTATAACAAGTCATGCTATAGCAAAGAATACTAAGCATAAAGCCAAAACAATATCAAGCATGGCATGACAAAGCATAGGCCACAGTAAAAAACAAGCTCTTTTTACCACATAAGCATGAACTTTCCTACTCTTTTCCAAACCAAACCAAACTATTTTGCAAACCAATGTATGAAAGAGGGGGTCCAACCAATTTTTTCAGAAAACTAAGAAAACCAAAGCAAACGAAAAACCAAAACGAAAACGAAAAAGAAGACGCTCCAAGAACAACACAACTGTGCATGAAACAATAAAAATGAAGCTTTTGGAAGAAACCTGGGATTTTTATTGATGAAGAGGGGGATGCCTTGGGCATCCCCAAGCTTTGATGCTTGTACTTCTTGGATATTTCTTGGGGTGACACGCGTGGCATCCTCAAGCTTGAGCTTTAGTCCATCCTTCATCTCATTACTCATTCCTTCCATAACCCTGAAATTTTCCTTCATACAAAACTTCACACAATGTTTATTAGCAACATTAGTGCACTCAAGATAAATAAGTCTTAAGGTTTAGTTCTAACACCAAATAAACTTCCATTAGAACACTAGCTACTGTAGTACTTCCCTCAAAAATCTCAATTCCCCAAAAGAACTCAAAAAGAAACCAACAAGAAGCAAATGCAGAAAATGGCAGAAATCTGTCAAAACAGACCAGCAGGTAAAGACGAATTTTTTCGAAGACCTTCTGTTGCTCAAATCAAAAAGTGTTGAACTAACGAAAGTTAGATAACAACCTGGGGCAGAAGCACAAATATTCACGCCTCAAAAAGATGTTCAGAGATTTTACACAAATTTTTACGGTGAAGCACAGAAATCTGTTTCGGGACAGCAACTTTCCCAATCATTACTTCTCTCTCATTAGAGGTTACTCTTGGCACAAAAAGCAAATAAAAAGGATAAGGAGCGGTTATTACTGAATCAATAACTTTCAAGACTCATCTAAAACTTTTGGGTTATCTCCCAATAAGTACTTTTCTTTAACGCCTTTAAGTTAGGCATGATAGTTTTAGAAGATGCTCACATAAGAAATATGAATTGAAGTAAAAGAGAGCATCAAGAAGCAAATTCAAAGAAAATTTAAGTCTAACCCACTTCCTATGCATAGGAATCTTGTATGCAAATAAATTCACAAAGAACAAAGTGACAGGCATAGGAAGATAAAACAAGAGTAACTTCAAAACTTTCAGCACATAGAGAGGTGTTTCAGTACCATGAAAACTTCTACAACCATATTTTCCTCTCTCATAATAATGTTCAGTAGCCTCATGAATAAACTCAACAATATAAATATCACATAAAGCATGATTTTCATGATCTACAAACACTAGAGCTTTATTATAAACATTTTCAAAAGAATCCTCAGGAACATGACATTCGTCCTCCTTTGGTAAGCATGGGGCACAATCAAATAATGTAAGGGGTAAAGAGTTACTCTCATTAGAAGGTAGGGATGGGTAGATACATTCTTCCTCCTCTTGATCATCACTCTCCTCCTCTTTTTCATCCAATGAGCTTTCAGTTTCAGCAATTTCTTCCTCCATAGGCTCCTGCAAGGCATTAGTCTCTTCCATTGGTGGAGAGCATCTATTAAGATATTCAAGAATATAGCCATTTTCTACCTTGTAATTATCAAAGCAAAATTTAAGTATATCATAAACCTCATATTTATAAGGTGAATCATCAGTGTTTTCAAGCAAACTAGCAAGTTCAAATGCACCCTTCCAAGCAATAAATTCTTCAATTTGTTCCACATCATAAAAGTCATAATTACCTTTAACATAAGAAGATATGGTAACATTATCATTATACTCACATTGAAAATGGAGGTGTTTATACCTCCTACAACAACAAGATTTATCAAAGCAATAAGTAAGATTATAAGTAGAGCACAAGTTTATAGCAATGGTATACAATTTATCAATTTGTTCCCATAAGTGTTTCCCTTTTTGCGACAAGCGGTGTTCCTTATAATAATATTTTTGTTCTTCCGTGAACCCACCTTGCCAATAAGATTCAGTTTCAAATAAACCAACCATTGATATAAAGCATGATAAAGCAAGACAATAATAGACCAATGAAAATAACAACTATAGTAGGAACTAATTTTTTTGTGCTTTTTATAAAGAAACAAGCAAACAAAGCAAAAAGAAACTAACCAAAACAAAAATAACAAAGTAAAGAGAATGGTTATGAGGGACTCCCCTTGTGAAGATGTCCTTGACTCCTCGACAACGGCGCTAGAAAAATGCTTGATGGCTCAGTGTTGATGGTGCCAGAAAGATGCTGGTGCGGTGTTAATGTAGAGCTCATTGGGAACCCCAAGAGGAAGGTATGATGAGCATAGCAGCAAGTTTCCCTTAGTTATGAAACCAAGGTTTAATCGAACCAGTAGGAGCAAGGAAACACCCCAAAGGTGTTGCTAGCTGAGCCTTGGCAGGGCGCACTACCGGTGCTAGTAGCAACATGGAGACCTGCACAGCACAACCACATAACTCTGTCCCCAACTTGCGATGAGGTTGTCAATCTCACCGTGTTTTGCTGAAAACAAAGGATTAAACGTATCAAATGGAAGGAAGTAATAGTTTGCAGAAAGTAAACACAAAGCAGTAACAGTTTATAGATTGTATGTAAAAGAAAAGGACTGGGATCCATAGTTCACTAGAGGTGGCTCTCCTTAGATAGGTAACATGCTGGGTGAACAAATTACAGCGGGGTGAATTGACAAACATCGAGAAAGCAATACATGCATATACTAATCATCTTGACTCCTTTGAGACTTGATTGGGCATTACAACATTATACATAGACCGCCATCCAACTTCATCTATGACTAATAATCCACCTTCAGGTTATCATCGAACCCCTCCGGATTAAGTTGCAAGCAACAGATTATTGCTTTACGAACTACGTGTAAAGTAAACAATACGATTGTTCTATGAACAAAGGATTGTTGTTTTCTCCTAGTAGCAACAACACATCTAGTACCTTAGAGATTTACATCACTTCCCAGATTACGGAGGCATGAACCCACTATCGAGAATAAATACTAACTCTTGGAGTTGCTAGCATCTACTTGGCCAATATAGCTACTAACAATGGAAAGCATGCAAGATCACAAATAACAAAGACATGATAGACTCAATAATCAATCTGAAATAGCATCACAATATCCATCGGATCCCCGCAAACACAACATGCAGAATTACAAATAGATGATCTTGATCATGAATGGAGCTCACAAGATCTAGACATGAAAGCACAAAGGAGGAGAACCAGCCATCTAGTTACTACATGGATCTGTAGTCCAAGGACGAACTACTCACGCATCACACCGGAGGCTTGCATGGTGATGAAGAAGGCCTCGGGGTGAATTCCCTCTCCGGTGAGGTGCGGGAAGAGTTTGATCCTCCCGATCTAGGGATAGAGATGACGGCTGCTCTGAGACTCTTTTCGTGGATTTTGATCGGGTACTTAGGGTTTTCGTCGAGGGCATCTTATAGGCGGAAGGAGAGGCCGAGGGGTGTCGGGGTCGGCGGACCACCTCAAGGCGTGGGCCAGGCCGAGGCCAGGTGTGGTGTGTGGCCCCGGCTCCTCTGCGTCCTCGTGATTCGGCATCCGATGACTTAGGAAAAATAGGCACTTTGGCTTTTGTCCTATCTAATTCCGAGAATATTCATTTTCTGACTTTCCTAGAACCAAAAACAGCTAGAAAAGCAGTGGGCACTGGCTCTTGTTAATAGGTTAGTCCAAGAAATCATATGAAAGGTACTCCAAAGTGTGGACAAAACACAAGAAAGTGGATAAAACCAAGCATGGAACATCAAAAATTATAGATACATTTGCAATGTATCATAGCCCATTTGCCAAAAGATGGAGAAGCAACGGATTTGTACGCTTGCATTTCTCTTGCTCACACTCTTGCTTAGAAGCTTTTGACTCTCTTTTGTATTGGTATCTTTCTCTTTTTCTTTTGCTTATAAGCTTTTTTTACATCTTTCTTTGCTATGCTATGGAGTCACATTTATGTTATTGCCTCTACATTATGAGTTATGCAAGAGCAAGCGCACAATGCTTCGGCAAACATAAGATGATCTACTCTCGATAGGTTAGGTAACACACAAAGGAAGGAGGCGTTAACAAGGCTGGTGCAAGTTATACCTTGTGGTGATGTCGCACTTGCAACCGTTGGTGGAGGGGTGGTTCGAGTTCCGTGGTGTTGATGTCGAGTGCAAGGCATTGCGGAAGATTTTGTTAGTTGACAGACACGCACACGAAACACAAACGTCAAAAGGAAATCAGTCGAAAAAGGAAAAGGGGGCCAAAAAAATTGCCAGGGCTGGAGACTCCGGTGTTGCTGGTCCGGACACTCCGGTGTAGGCCGGAGACTCTGGTCCTGGTGTCCGGAGACTCCGGTCTGGGCCAAAGACTCCGGTCTGGAGTCTAAACGACGAACAACTCGTGTTCTTGAGCGGAAATTCGGCCCTTGAACCCTCAAATCCAGAAAATTTCAACCAAATTGGGCTGGGAAACGCAGGGCACAAGTAGACCAACTCCAAAGACAAGTTTCTATTGGAATAAAACCACAATCAACTCACCAAAATGAGAGATCGATCCAAAAGCAATTTGGGGCTATATTTTTGGTATTTTTTCAGTTTATGGTGGACATCAAAGGGTGAAGTCAAATCCGTGGCAACCAAAAGCTGCTGATACCAGTTGTTATGGCTCTCCTTGTGGATTTACCCTTGGAGTGGCCCGATCTTCACGGATTTGAGGCGGAAGTGAGGGAAAACACGATGAACACAACTCTAATGCAAGGTAAAGATACAAACACACGCCAAATCACACCCAATTCGATTTGCTCTCGTTGGTTCGAACAACCAATCCAATAGAATCCTCGGCGAGAGACCTTGCGGTAGAATCACCAAAGGAGAGATCGGCAAGCGGGCAGTAGAATCCAAACCAAGGAGAGAGTAGTAACCAAGTAGAATCCCAAAAGGGAGAGACCAAGCACTACTAGAATCCTTGATAGGGAGAGACCAAACACTTGAGGGGAGTCTTGACAACTTGGAGAAGGGCACCGACTCCAAGGCCTTGTACAACTCATAGATTTACTATTGAGATGGGGGTTCCCATCTAGGGTTAGGCACATGCCTTAATTCATCATCATCTCTACGGTTTCAAGGAGGGGGTGGGGGCATATATATAGGCCAGCCACGAGCTAGGGGTAAAACAGGCATAAACAGGAAGTTTGGGATGTTACATGGGCCAAGCCTAGCTTGAGGTGCTCGGTCCGGAGACTGTGGCTCAGGAGACTCCAGTACTCCGGTGTGGTCAGGAGACTCTGTCGGCTGGTCCGAGACTCCGATCTGCTTCAATGACTTCTTGCGTCTTCTCTTCCAGACCTCTTGCTTGGGTGTCTTGGCTCTAGAGCCATCATTGCCGCATCTCCTTGGCATCATGTTCATGGACCTAGTCACATCATGGGCATTTGTCTCAAGTAGGATTCCATTCGCATAATAACCAACAAAAGGCAAAGCATGGAAGGAGTTCACCTTTGGAGTGATGATTAGTGTGATGTGGACCAAAGGTGGTTTCCGTATGTTGGGCTACATCACTTCTTGGTCGACCATGGCAATTTGACAAGGCTGCTCAACATGATGGTCGCACCAATGTATACACCTTCAAATGGCTCAACAAAACATGTGTTTTGCAACCAATGACTCCTAGCCAAATAATTGCGGACAATGCAAAGGCTTTAGCGAGGGCGCAAAGCACAACACCTACTTGTGAGAAGAGCGGTGAGAGAGAGAACAACCTCATAGTGAGTGAGAGCCACAAGCCAAACTCGAGTGAAAAAACTAAGAGTGTTCTCCTTGCCACCAAAAGTGAGATGAGAGATGTTCGGAACAACCCATCCATCTTGCACTATGTCCTCCTTTGCAAGGGACTAGCGCAAGGAACTAATGAGTTAACCAATGTTCCTCCATCTTTGATGATTGTTTTGCAGGAATTCAAGGATCTGTTCCCCGAAGAGCTTCCACATGCACTACCTCCTCTTCGTGGAATCGAACATCGCATTGACCTCATCCCTGGTGCACCACTTCCCAACCATGCCGCTTATCACACGAACCCGAAAGAGACAAAGGAGATTGAACGTCAAATCAACCAACTCGTCTCCAAAGGTTTGATCCAAGTTAGCACTAGTCCAAGTGCCGTACCCGTGATACTTGTTCCAAAAACGGATGATACGTTACGGTTATGCATGGATTGCCGTTCAATCAATGCTATCACCGTGCGTTACCGACATCCCATGCCACGTCTCGATGACATGCTTGATTAGTTGTGTGGAGCCACTATTTTTTTAAAAATTGATCTTCGTAGTGGTTACCATCAAATACGCATGGCTGAGGGTGATGAGTGGAAAACCGCCTTCAAGGCCAAACTTGGTCTCTATGAATGGTTGGTTATGCCCTTTGGCTTATCTAATGCCCCATCCACCTTCATGCGCCTTATGAATCACATCTTGCATTCTCTTATTGGAAAAAGTGTTGTTGTCTATTTCGATGATATTCTTGTTTATAGCAAATCACTTGAGGACCATATAACACATGTCAAGGAAGTTTTGCAAATCCTTCGACATGAAAAGCTTTATGCTAATCTTCCCAAGTGCACTTTTGCTAAAGACAAGTTGATTTTTCTTGAATTTATCGTTTCTTCGAAGGGAATTAAAGTTGATGTTTCCAAGGTAAAGGACATACGAGATTGGCCCATCCCAACAAATGTGAGTGAAATCTGAAGTTTTCATGGGTTGGCCGGTTTCTATCGCCGCATTGTGAAAGTCTTTTCCACCATTGCTTGTCCTCTCAACGAGTTGACGAAAAAGAATGTCACCTTCGTGTGGGGCAAAGCACAACAAAAAGCTTTTGATGAACTTAAAAAGAGGCTCACCAAAACACCTCTCCTTGCGTTACCGGATTTCACAAAAACTTTTGAGATAGAGTGTGATGCTAGTGGTATTGGCATTGGAGGAGTCCTTATGCAAAATGGATGTCCTATAGCCTACCATAGCGAGAAACTTGATGGTGCTCGCCTTAATTATCCAATTTATGACAAAGAGCTTTTTGCCTTAGTTTGTGTTCTTCAAGTTTGGCAACACTACCTATGGCCCAAGGAATTTATCATACATTCCGACCATGAGTCGTTGAAATATCTCCAAGGCCAAGCCAACTTGAGTAAGAGACACACTAAGTGGGTTGAGTTCATGGAGTCTTTTCCGTACATTGTCAAGTATAAGAAGGGAAAAGATAATTTAGTTGCGGACGCTTTGTCTCGCAAGCACACAAGCCTTCTGACGAGACTTGAAATCAACGTATTGGGTCTTGAGGAAATAAAATCTATGTATGCTTCCGACCCGTTCTTTGAACCAATTTTCGCAAAGTGCTCCATTGATAAAGGGTTTGATGATTTCTATTTGCATAAGGGATTTCTCTTTAAACAAAACAAGCTTTGCATTCCAAAATCGTCGCTCCAACTTTTGCTTCTCCAAGAATCTCATGGTGGAGGCCTTATGGCTCACTTTGGCCGTGACAAGACTTGGGACATGCTCTCCACTCACTACTTTTGGCCCAAGATGAAGTGCGACGTGGAGCACTACATTCAACGATGCACGACATGTGTTCAAGCTAAGTCGCAAGCTAACCCTTATGGTCTTTATATGCCATTGCCTATTCCTCATACACCTTGGTCCGCCATTAGCGTGGATTTTGTGTTAGGATTTCCTAGATATAAGCATGGTCATGATTCTATCTTTGTTGTCGTGGATCGCTTTTCCAAAATGGCACACTTCATACCGTGCCATAAGACCGACGATGCTTCACATGTTGCTAATTTGTTTTTTAGGGAAGTCGTCCGTCTTCACGGTGTGCCAAGAACAATCGTCTCCGACCGCGACGTCTAATTCATGAGCTACTTATGGAAGAACCTCATGGCCAAGCCCGGCGCCAAGCTCCACTTTTCATCTGTGTCGCATCCTCAAACCGATGGACAAACCGAGGTTGTCAACCGAAGCCTCGGAACTCTTCTACGTGTGTTGATCAAGAAAAACTTGAAGGATTGGGAGGAATGCATTCCCCACGCCGGGTTTGCCTACAACCGAGCCAAGCACTCAACAACCAACATGAGTCCCTTCATGATCATCTATGGTTTCGAGCCCCTCACCGCGATCGACATCCTACCACTACCTCTTCATGAGCGCACGAACATGGACGTCGAGAAGCACGCACAAGCTATGAAGAAGCTTCATGAAGAAACAAGAGCTACTATCGAACAACAAGTCCTTCACCAAGCTTCAAGATTAAACAAGGACAAGAAGGAGATGATCTTTGAAGAAGGTGATCTTGTGTGGATACACCTAAGCAAAGACCGCTTCCCCAAGGAACGCGACTCCAAGCTCAAGCCAAGAGGAGATGGTCCCTTCAAGGTCCTCAAGAGAATCAACAACAATGCCTACATCATCGACATACCGACGTCCAAGTACCTCGCAAGCAATACGTTCAACGTCAAAGATCTCTCACCCTACCATGGAGATGTTCAAGATGACAACCATGACGAGTCGAGGACGACTCTTTCCCAAGGCGGGGGAGCTGATGCAGCCCGTCCTACGGACGCTCCTACATCTACACCAACAAGTCCCCCAAGTGGACCGATGACCCGTGCCCGAGTCAAGCTCCTTCAAGCTAAGGTGAATTCACTCCTTGTCTCATGTGACTTTGCTACATCCTTGGATGGCTTGCTACTTCATGCCAATACCATATGCATCCTCAGGTACGAACCCCAATAAGAAATGCCAAGAGAAGGAGCCAAGCCAACAACAGCGCCTTAGTGAGCCGTTCCGGTTTCGACCGGAAATTCCGGCGTCGATTCCGGCGCCGCCGAGCTAATTGCGGGAATCGTCCCCCTGGACATCAATGTGGGTTTGATGCCCGAGAATATTCCTATTTCGCCCAGTTTTTACCTTTTTATGCCTAAAGTACCCTTGAACTAGTGGTTGGCCTATATATAGTCCCCCACACCCATTGTAAACCCTAGGCATGATATTTGGAATTAGTGGGAACCCCTTGTGGATGGGCTTGTTCGTTTACGGTACCAAAGTTGGCAGGCCAGCGCATGGCGGTACCTAAGTTGCCTAAAATCACCGTTTCGAAAAGTTGGGCCGCCAACTACTGAGAGGGGCCATTTCGAGGCAAACTCATCCCACCCCGCCAAATACAAACATTACGTTAAACCGCCCCGTGAAGTAGACGGTCGGGACCCACATGTCGGTTATCTATCCATGACGCGGGCGCCAACGCGGCAACCTCTTAGGAAAATCGAGCAGCTAAGTGGATCGGATCCATTGACCAATTTCACAAATCCATTCCCAGCTTTCCCCTAGCACCGGCGGCGTCGGAATCCACCCTCTAGGAAGGACGATCCCTTCGGACATTTGACTTATGGCACCCAGGCTGCGGAAGAAGGCTGCTGGCAATGAAGATGCATAGTAATGTGTTGAACTTGAACCTATATATGTAATTCTGTTAAATTCTGATCGTTACGTGGCACGTTGTCGGGTAAACAATCTACCCACGTTCTCTGAGTAAAATGTACCGTGACTTAGGGTTTGGAAACGCCGAGTCGAGTTGAATCTGAAATTGTGATTGTGCACGCTATCACGAAAACAATGATCCACCGGTTCCACGATTGATGAGGGGCAGGAGGTCTCCAAATACGACGGAATGTAAGTGGCACATAAATAAATTATTTAAGCTGCCACACTCCACAAAGCAGCAACTTATTTCAGATGCTGCACAACGACGTGGCAACATAAACAGCAATGTTCTCACCGATAATGCCCAGATGAGGAGGAAATGGGTACCACTTTCTGGCCTAATCTTGAGCCCGTCTATCTCATCGCCTCTACGCTCCACGTCCCTGCATCGCGAAGCTCCGGATCTCCAAGAGAATCGGTGTACGTGCTTCCACTTTATAAATTGTGGTTGTGCCATTTGCATGCGGCACAATCCATGTAGATTATGTTTAAACAAACCACAAGTGTCAGAATACACTAGTAGAAAAGGTGTCTTTGGTCCACGGTTACGTTCCCAATCCGGGACAGAGATCTAAATCGAGGCAGAAATTGATCTAAATCACAAATTCTTCCACAAATTAATGTGGGTCGAGCAATTTTTTCCTCCACGAATCCGGGACCAATAGTTTAGACCGCTAGGTCAACAAGTACAAATATTACAACTTAAAAAGGCACAGAGCTTAAGCTAAATAGAACTAGTTATCACACATCTCCTTGATCTTCCTAATCTTGGCCCGATGCGCATCTTCCTGCGAAGGCAAGGATCGAATTATCTGCTCCTTCCTTTTAGCATCTTCCTTGCACAGCTTCAATTGTTTCTCTGCATTTTTCCGCATGCACTTGTCAGTACTCGTAGTTGTGTACTGCAGGACTTTGGCCTGGTGGAGATCGTTCCTTGATTGAGTCAGTTCTTGCTCTGCTTTAGCCTTCAGGGCCAACGCCGCGTCCCTCTCCTTCTCGACTTTGATAACCTTGTCTTGCACCCACCTGAGATATCGCTTATGCTTGGTCGTGTCAACTGGTTCCCATAGATTCATCTCAACACTGTCAAGAAGTGAGCTGAATACGGATTCTTTCAACTCGATAGTCATTTCCCATAGTTTGTCCAGCGTTTTCTACATCGATTTGGGCCACTCTGGATCTACCCATTTGACAACACCGCAACTTCCGCCTTGCATCATTGCACGATGTCCTTGACACCGTAGAAACCTCCTGCCTGCGTTTCGTCCTTCGAAGGCTACAAATTTAGCGGGCACATATCCATGTTTACATAACAGAGGACTGTCTTCATCCTCTAAACCGTGATAGTCAGAGTCATACATTGTCTGGTTGTCCTAACACATCATACGCGCATGAGTAAACAGATTAGATCTAGATCAAAAAATAGATAACTGGCCATAGATGATAGAAATAGAGATGAGACGACTCACATCGAAATCACCGTCCCTGTCGTCACGACGTTGCTTCTCGCCTCCCCTTGAACCCATGGCGAGAGGGGTGGGGGGGGGGGGGTGTCTGCCGGAGAGGGGATTGGGATGGAGGCGTCGTCGGCTAGCGGCTACGGCAGGATGGGAGTGAAGTGGGGAAAGTGGCTTAGAGGGTAAGGAAGAGAAGTACGGGGAGGAAGAGAAGTAATGGGGACGTGACACTGGGATGTGGCCCACTGAACTCGTGAGACGTGACACTCGAAACAGGGGAGCGCCCGGTGTTGCCAGTTTGTCCAAAGCAAGTGTGGCCAATCATGCCGCAGAATAGCCTACTCGCAGATCGGTCTCACGAATACCATCCCAATCTTCCAAGCGCCCCAATCGAATGGTATGTAACAATCGTCAAGCAGAACAACTGTGTTAGGGCGTGCCTTCTAGAAGACTCGGTCTAACGGCTACCCATGCAATGACACTGGTGTGGTTCATGCAAAGAATAGACATGCAATGACACTGGCTGTGATTCATGAAAAGAACAGACATGCAATGACACTGGTGGATCCTTATGTGGTTCATGAAAAGAACAGACAGGCAATGACACTGGTGGATCCTTATATGGTCACATGCAATGGCACTGGGTGTGGTTCATGTGAAGAACAGACACGCAATGACACCGGTCGATCCTTATGTGGTTTGTTTAGAGGAACAGACATGCAATGACACTGGTGGATCCACATGTGGTTTATGGAAGTAAAAGACATGCAATGACACTGGTAGATCCTTATTAGTTCATGAATAGAACAGACATGCACTGACAATTGGTGTGGTTCATGAAAAGAACAGACACGCAATGCGACTGGGTGTGGTTCATGAGAAGAACAGACATGCAATGACACTGGTGGGCCCATCCTTATATGGTTTATGGAAAAGATTAGACATGCAATGACACTGGAGGATCCTTATGTGGTTTGTTTAGAAGAACACACATGCAATGACACCGGCGGATCCACATGTGGTTTATGGAAGTAAAAGACAGGCAATGACACTGGTAGATCCTTATGTGGTTCATGAAAAGAACAGACATGCAGTAAAACTGGGTGTGGTTCATGAATAGAACAGACATGCACTGACACTGGGTGTGGTTCATGCAAAGAACAGACATGCAATGACACCGGTGGGCCCATCCTTATGTGGTTCATGAAAAGAACAGATAGGCAATGACACTGGTGGATCCTTATGTGGTTTGTTTAGAAGAACACACATGCAATGACAATGGGTGTGGTTCATGAGAAGAACACACACGCAATGACACCGGTGGATACACATGTGGTTTGTTTAGAGAAACAGACATGCAATGACACCGGTGGATCCACGTGTGGTTCATGAGATGAACACACATCCAATGACTTTGGTAGATCCTTATGTGGTTCATGAAAAGAACTGACATGCAGTGACACTGGGTGTGGTTCATGAAAAGAACAGACATGCACTGGCACTAGGAGTGGTTCATGAGAAGAAGAGACATGCAATGACACTGGTGGATCCTTACGTGGTTTATGGAAGGAACAGACATGCAATCACACCAGTGGATCCACATGTGGTTTATGGAAGTAACACACATGCAATGACCATGGGTGTGGTTTATGAAAAGAACATACATGCAATGACACTGGGTGTGGTTCATGAGAAGAACAGACACGCAATGACACTGGTGGATCCTTATGTGGTTTGTTTAGAGGAACAGACATGCAATGACACCAGTGGATCCACATGTGGTTTATGGAAGTAAAAGACATGCAATGACACAGGTAGATCCTTATGTGGTTCATGAATATAACAGACATGCACTGACACTAGGTGTGGTTCATGAAAAGAATAGACACGCAATGACACTGGGTGTGGTTCTTGAGAAGAACAGACATGCAATGACACTAGTGGGCCCATCCCTATGTGGTTTATGGAAAAGAATAGACATGCAATTACACTAGTGGATCCATATGTGGTTTGTTTAGAAGAACACAGATGCAATGACACAGGTGGATCCACATGTGGTTTATGAGAAGAACAGACAGGCAATGACACTGGTAGATCCTTATGTGGTTCATGAAAAGAACAGACATGCAGTGAAACTGGGTGTGGTTCATGAATAGAACAAACATGCACTGACACTAGGTGTGGTTCATGAAAATAACAGACATGCAATGACACTGGTGGGCCCATCCTTATGTAGTTCATGAAAAGAACAGACAGGCAATGACACTGGTGGATCCTTATGTGTTTTGGTTAGAAGAACACACATGCAATGACACTGGATGTGGTTCATGAGAATAACACACACGCAATGACACCGGTGGATCCACATGTGGTTTGTTTAGAGGAACAGACATGCAATGACACCGGTGGATCCACGTGTGGTTCATGAGAAGAACACACATCCAATGACTCTGGTAGATCCTTATGTGGTTCATGAAAAGAACTGACAAGCAGTGACACTGGGTGTGGTTCATGAAAAGAACAGACATGCTCTGACACTAGGAGTGGTTCATGAGAAGAACAAACAGGCAATGACACTGGTGGATCCTTATGTGGTTTATGGAAGGAACAGACATCCAATCACACCGGTGGATCCACATGTGGTTTATGGAAGTAACTCACATGCAATGACACTGGGTGTGGTTCATGAAAAGAACAGACATGCAATGACACTGGGTGTGGTTCATGAGAAGAACAGACACGCAATGACACTGGTGGATCCTAATGTGGTTTGTTTAGAGGAATAGACATGCAATGACACCGGTGGATCCACATGTGGTTTATGGAAGTAAAAGACATGCAATGACACTAGTAGATCCTTATGTGGTTCATGAATAGAACAGACATGCACTGACACTGGGTGTGGTTCATGAAAAGAACAGACATGCACTGACACTAGGAGTGGTTCATGAGAAGAACAAACAGGCAATGACACTGGTGGATCCTTATGTGGTTTATGGAAGGAACAGACATCCAATCACACCGGTGGATCCACATGTGGTTTATGGAAGTAACACACATGCAATGACACTAGGTGTGGTTCATGAAAAGAACAGACATGCAATGACACTGGGTGTGGTTCATGAGAAGAACAGACACGCAATGACACTGGTGGATCCTTATGTGGTTTGTTTAGAGGAATAGACATGCAATGACACCGGTGGATCCACATGTGGTTTATGGAAGTAAAAGACATGCAATGACACTGGTAGATCCTTATTGGTTCATGAATAGAACAGACATGCACTGACACTGGGTGTGGTTCATGAACAGAACAGACACGCAATGACACTGGGTGTGGTTCATGAGAAGAACAGACATGCAATGACACTGGTGGGCCCATCCTTATGTGGTTTATGGAAAAGAACAGACATGCAATGACACTGGTGGATCCTTATGTGGTTTATTTAGAAGAACACACATGCAATGACACCGGTGGATCCACATGTGGTTTATGGAAGTAAAAGACATGCAGTGACACTTGTAGATCCTTATGTGGTTCATGAAAAGAACAGACCTGCAGTGAAACTGGGTGTGGTTCATGAATAGAATAGACATGCACTGACACTAGGTGTGGTTCATGAAAAGAACAGACATGCAATGACACCGGTGGGCCCATCCTTATGTGGTTCATGAAAAGAACATACATGCAATGACACTAGTGGATCCTTATGTGGTTTGTTTAGAAGAACACCCATGCAATGACACTGCGTGTGGTTATGGAGAAGAAACACACACGCAATGACACCGGTGGATCCACATGTGGTTTGTTTAGAGGAACAAAAATGCAATGACACTGGTGGATCCATGTGTGGTTCATGAGAAGAACACACATCCAATGACTCTGGTAGATCCTTATGTGGTTCATGAAAAGAACTGACATGCAGTGACACTGGGTGTGGTTGATGAAAAGAATAGGCATGCACTGACACTAGGAGTTGTTCATGAGAAGAACAGATAGGCAATGACACTGGTGGAGCCTTATGTGGTTTATGGAAGGAACAAACATGCAATCACACCGGTGGATCCACATGTGGTTTATGGAAGTAACACACATGAATTGACACTGGGTGTGGTTCATGAAAAGAACAGACATGCAATGACACTGGTAGATCCTTATGTGGTTCATGAGAAGAACAGACACGCAATGACACCGGTGGATCCTTATGTGGTTTGTTTAGAGGAACATACATGGAATGACACTGGTGGATCCACATGTGGTTTATGGAAGTAAAAGACATGCAATGACACTAGTAGATCCTTATGTGGTTCTTGAAAAGAACAGACATGCAGTGACACTGGGTGTGGTTCATGAAAAGAACAGACACGCAATGACACTGGGTGTGGTTCATGAGAAGAACACACATGCAATGACACTGGTGGGCCCATCCTTATGTGGTTTATGGAAAAGAACAGACATGGAATATACACTGGTGGATCCTTATGTGGTTTGTTTAGAAGAACACACATGCAATGACACCGGTGGATCCACATGTGGTTTATGGAAGTAAAAGACATGCAATGACACTGGTAGATCCTTATGTGGTTCATGAAAAGAACAGACATGCAGTGAAACTCGTTGTGGTTCATGAATAGAACAGACATGCACTGACACTGGGTGTGGTTCATGAAAAGAACAGACATGCAATGACACCGGTGGGCCCATCCTTATGTGGTTCATGAAAAGACCAGACAGGCAATGACACTGGTGGATCCTTATGTGGTTTGTTTAGAAGAACACAGATGTAATGACACTGGGTGTGATTCATGAGAAGAACACACACGCAATGACACCGGTGGATCCACATGTGGTTTGTTTAGAGGACCAGACATGGAATGAAACCGGTGGATCCACGTGTGGTTCATGAGAAGAACACATATCCAATGACTCTGGTAGATCCTTATGTGGATCATGAAAATAACGGACATGCAGTGACACTGGGTGTGGTTCATGAAAAGAACAGACATGCACTGGCACTAGGAGTGGTTCATGAGAAGAAGAGACATGCAATGACACTGGTGGATCCTTACGTGGTTTATGGAAGGAACAGACATGCAATCACACCGGTGGATCCACATGTGGTTTATGGAAGTAACACACATGCAATGACCCTGGGTGTGGTTTATGAAAATAACATACATGCAATGACACTAGTAGATCCTTATTTGGTTCATGAGAAGAACAGACACGCAATGACACTTGTGGATCCTTATGTGGTTTGTTTAGAGGAACAGACATGCAATGACACCGGTGGATCCACATGTGGTTTATGGAAGTAAAAGACATGCAATAACACTGGTAGATCCTTATTTGGTTCATGACTAGAATAGACATGCACTGACACTGGGTGTGGTTCATGAAAAGAACAGACATGCAATGACACTAGGTGTGGTTCATGAGAAGAACAGACATGCAATGACACTGGTGGGTCCATCCTTATGTGGTTTATGGAAAAGAACAGACATGCAATGACACTGGTGGATCCTTATGTGGTTTGTTTAGAAGAACACACATGCAATGACACCGGTGGATCCACATTTGGTTTATGGAAATAAAAGACATGCAATGACACTGGTAGATCCTTATGTGGTTCATTAAAAGAACAGACATCCAGTGAAAATGGGTGTGGTTCATGAAAAGAACAGACATGCAATGACACCGGTGGGCCCATCCTTATGTGGTTCATGAAAAGGACACACAGGCAATGACACTGGTGGATCCTTATGTGGTTTGTTTAGAAGAACACACATGCAATGACACTTGGTGTGGTTCATGAGAAGAACACACACGCATTGACACCGGTGGATCCACATGTGGTTTGTTTAGGGGAACAGACATGAAATGACACTGGTGGATCCACGTGTGGTTCATGAGAAGAACACACATCCAATGATTCTGGTAGATCCTTATGAGGTTCATGAAAAGAACTGACATGCAGTGACACTAGGTGTGGTTCATGAAAAGAACAAACATGCACTGACACTAGGAGTGGTTCATGAGAAGAATAGACAGGCAATGACACTGGTGGATCCTTATGTGGTTAATGGAAGGAACAGACATGCAATCACACCGGTGGATCCACATGTGGTTTATGGAAGTAACACACATGCAATGACACTAGGTGTGGTTCATGAAAAGAACAGACATGCAATGACACTGCTAGATCCTTATGTGCTTCATGAGAAGAACAGACACGCAATGACACTGGTGGATCCTTATGTGGTTTGTTTAGAGGAAGAGACATGCAATGACACCGGTGGATCCACATGTGGTTTATAGAAGTAAAAGACATCCAATGACACTGGTAGATCCTTATGTGGTTCATGAATAGAACAGACATGCAGTGAAACTGGGTGTGGTTCATGAATAGAATAGACATGCGTTGACAATGGGTGTGGTTCATGAAAAGAACATACATGCAATGACACCGGTAGGCCCATCCTTATGTGGTTCATGAAAAGAACAGACAGCCAATGACACTGGTGGATCCTTATGTGGTTTGTTTAGAAGAACACACATGCAATGACACTGGGTGTGGTTCATGAGAAGAACACACACGCAATGACACCGGTTGATCCACATGTGGTTTGTTTAGAGGAACAGACATGCAATGACACCGGTGGATCCACGTGTGGTTCATGAGAAGAACACACATCCAATGACTCTGGTAGATCCTTATGTGGTTCATGAAAAGAACTGGCATGCAGTGACACTGGGTTTGGTTCATGAAAAGAACAGACATGCACTGACACTAGGAGTGGTTCATGAGAAGAACAGACAGGCAATGACACTGGTGGATCCACATGTGGTTTATGGAAGTAAAAGACATGCAATGACACTTGTAGATCCTTATGTGGTTCATGAAAAGAACAGACCTGCAGTGAAACTGGGTGTGGTTCATGAATAGCATAGACATGTACTGACACTAGGTGTGGTTCATGAAAAGAACATACATGCAATGACACCGGTGGGCCCATCCTTATGTGGTTCATGAAAAGAACATACAGGCAATGACACTGGTGGATCCTTATGTGGTTTGTTTAGAAGAACACCCATGCAATGACACTGCGTGTGGTTATGGAGAAGAAACACACACGCAATGACACCGGTGGATCCACATGTGGTTTGTTTAGAGGAACAAACATGAAATGACACTGGTGGATCCATGTGTGGTTCATGAGAAGAACACACATCCAATGACTCTGGTAGATCCTTATGTGGTTCATGAAAAGAACTGACATGCAGTGACACTGGGTGTGGTTGATGAAAAGAATAGGCATGCACTGACACTAGGAGTTGTTCATGAGAAGAACAGATAGGCAATGACACTGGTGGAGCCTTATGTGGTTTATGGAAGGAACAGAGATGCAATCACACCGGTGGATCCACATGTGGTTTATGGAAGTAACACACATGCAATGACACTGGGTGTGGTTCATGAAAAGAACAGACATGCAATGACATTGGTAGATCCTTATGTGGTTCATGAGAAGAACAGACACGCAATGACACTGGTGGATCCTTATGTGGTTTGTTTAGAGGAACAGACATGCAATGACACTGGTGGATCCACATGTGGTTTATGGAAGTAAAAGACATGCAATGACACTAGTAGATCCTTATGTGGTTCTTGAAAAGAACAGACATGCAGTGACACTGGGTGTGGTTCATGAAAAGAACAGACACGCAATGACACTGGGTGTGGATCATGAGAAGAACACACATGCAATGAACTGGTGGGCCCATCCTGATGTGGTTTATGGAAAAGAACAGACATGGAATGACACTGGTGGATCCTTATGTGGTTTGTTTAGAAGAACACACATGCAATGACACCGGTGGATCCACATGTGGTTTATGGAAGTAAAAGACATGCAATGACACTGTTAGATCCTTATGTGGTTCATGAAAAGAACAGAGATGCAGTGAAACTCGTTGTGGTTCATGAATAGAAACAGACATCTGCCCGACCTTTGGTGTGGTTCATGAAAAGAACAGACATGCAATGACACTGGTGGGCCCATCCTTATGTGGTTCATGAAAAGACCAGACAGGCAATGACACTGGTGGATCCTTATGTGGTTTGTTTAGAAGAACACACATGTAATGACACTGGGTGTGATTCATGAGAAGAACACACACGCAATGACACCGGTGGATCCACATATGGTTTGTTTAGAGGACCAGACATGCAATGAAAACGGTGGATCCACGTGTGGTTCATGAGAAGAACACATATCCAATGACTCTGGTAGATCCTTATGTGGTTCATGAAAATAACGGACATGAAGTGACACTGGGTGTGGTTCATGAAAAGAACAGACATGCACTGGCACTAGGAGTGGTTCATGAGAAGAAGAGACATGCAATGACACTGGTGGATCCTTACGTGGTTTATGGAAGGAACAGACATGCAATCACACCGGTGGATCCACATGTGGTTTATGGAAGTAACACACATGCAATGACCCTGGGTGTGGTTTATGAAAAGAACATAAATGCAATGACACTAGTAGATCCTTATTTGGTTCATGAGAAGAACAGACACGCAATGACACTTGTGGATCCTTATGTGGTTTGTTTAGAGGAACATACATGCAATGACACCGGTGGATCCACATGTGGTTTATGGAAGTAAAAGACATGCAATAACACTGGTAGATCCTTATTTGGTTCATGACTAGAATAGACATGCACTGACACTGGGTGTGGTTCATGAAAAGAACAGACACGCAATGACACTGGGTGTGGTTCATGAGAAGAACATACATGCAATGACACTGGTGGGCCCATCCTTATGTGGTTTATGGAAAAGAACAGACATGCAATGACACTGGTGGATCCTTATGTGGTTTGTTTAGAAGAACACACATGCAATGACACCGGTGGATCCACATTTGGTTTATGGAAATAAAAGACATGCAATGACACTGGTAGATCCTTATGTGGTTCATTAAAAGAACAGACATCCAGTGAAAATGGGTGTGGTTCATGAATAGAACAGACATGCACTGACACTGGGTGTGGTTCATGAAAAGAACAGACATGCAATGACACCGGTGGGCCCATCCTTATGTGGTTCATGAAAAGAACAGACAGGCAATGACACTGGTGGATCCTTATGTGGTTTGTTTAGAAGAACACACATGCAATGACACTTGGTGTGCTTCATGAGAAGAACACACACGCATTGACACCGGTGGATCCACATGTGGTTTGTTTAGAGGAACAGACATGAAATGACACCGGTGGATCCACGTGTGGTTCATGAGAAGAACACACATCCAATGATTCTGGTAGATCCTTATGAGGTTAATGAAAATAACTGACATGCAGTGACACTAGGTGTGGTTCATGAAAAGAACAGACATGCACTGACACTAGGAGTGGTTCATGAGAAGAACAGACAGGCAATGACACTGGTGGATCCTTATGTGGTTAATGGAAGGAACAGACATGCAATCACACCGGTGGATCCACATGTGGTTTATGGAAGTAACACACATGCAATGACACTAGGTGTGGTTCATGAAAAGAACAGACATGCAATGACACTTCTAGATCCTTATGTGGTTCATGAGAAGAACAGACACGCAATGACACTGGTGGATCCTTATGTGGTTTGTTTAGAGGAAGAGACATGCAATGACACTGGTGGGCCCATCCTTATGTGGTTCATGAATAGAACAGACATGCAGTGAAACTGGGTGTGGTTCATGAATAGAATAGACATGCATTGACACTGGGTGTGGTTCATGAAAAGAACATACATGCAATGACACTGGTAGGCCCATCCTTATGTGGTTCATGAAAAGAACAGACAGCCAATGACACTGGTGGATCCTTATGTGGTTTGTTTAGAAGAACACACATGCAATGACACTGGGTGTGGTTCATGAGAAGAACACACACGCAATGACACCGGTTGATCCACATGTGGTTTGTTTAGAGGAACAGACATGCAATGACACCAGTGGATCCATGTGTGGTTCATGAGAAGAACACACATCCAATGACTCTGGTAGATCCTTATGTGGTTCATGAAAAGAACTGGCATGCAGTGACACTGGGTTTGGTTCATGAAAAGAACAGACATGCACTGACACTAGGAGTGGTTCATGAGAAGAACAGACAGGCAATGACACTGGTGGATCCATATGTGGTTAATGGAAGGAACAAACATGCAATCACACCGGTGGATCCACATGTGGTTTATGGAAGTAACACACATGCAATGACACTAGGTGTGGTTCATGAAAAGAACAGACATGCAACGACACTGGTAGGTCCTTATGTGGTTCATGAGAAGAACAGACACGCAATGACACTGGTGGATCCTTATGTGGTTTGTTTAGAGCAATAGACATACAATGACACTGGTGGATCCACATGTGGTTTATGGAAGTAAAAGACATGCAATGACACTGGTAGATCCTTATGTGGTTCATGAATAGAACAGACATGCACTGACACTGGGTGTGGTTCATTAAAAGAACAACCATAATGACCTTGGGTATGGTTCATAAGAAGAACACACATGCAATGACACTGGTGGGCCCGTCCTTATGTGGTTTATGGAAAAGAACAGACATGCAATGACACTGGTGGATCCTTATGTGGTTTGTTTAGAAGAACACACATGCAATGACACCGGTGGATCCACATGTGGTTTATGGTAGTAAAAGACATGCAATGACGCTGGTAGATCCTTATGTGGTTCATGAAAAGATTAGACATGCAGTGAAACTGGGTGTGGTTCATGAATAGAACAGACATGCACTAACAATGGGTGTGGTTCATGAAAAGAACAGACATGCAATGACACAGGTGGGCCCATCCTTATGTGGTTCATGAAAACAACAGACAGACAATGACACTAGTGGATCCTTATGTGGTTTGTTTAACACACATGCAATGACACTGGGTGTGGTTCATGAGAAGAACACACACGCAATGACACCGGTGGATCTACATGTGGTTTGTTTAGAGGACCAAACATGCAATGACACCGGTGGATCCACGTGTGGTTCATGAGAAGAACACACATCCAATGAATCTGGTAGATCCTTATGTGGTTCATGAAAAGAACTGACATGCAGTGACACTGGGTATGGTTCATGAAAAGAACAGACATGCACTAACAATAGGAGTGGTTCATGAGAAGAACAGACAGGCAATGACACCGGTGGATCCTTATGTGGTTTATGGAAGGAATAGACATGCAATCACACCGGTGGATCCACATGTGGTTTATGGAAGTAACACACATGCAATGACATTAGGTGTGGTTCATGAAAAGAACAGACATGCAATGACACTGGTAGATCCTTATGTGGTTCATGAGAAAACGGAACCGCATAATGACACTGGTGGACACTTATATGGTTTGTTTAGAGGAACAGACATGCAATGACACCGGTGGATCCACATGTGGTTTATGGAAGTAAAAGACATGCAATGACACTGGTAGATCCTTATGTGGTTCATGACTAGAACAGACATGCTTGACCTTTGGGTGTGGTTCATGAAAAGAACAAACACGCAATGACACTAGGTGTGGTTCATGAGAAGAACAGACATGCAATGACACTGGTGGGCCCATCCTTATGTGGTTTATGGAAAAGAACAGACATGCAATGACACTGGTGGATCCTTATGTGGTTTGTTTAGAAGAACACACATGCAATGACACCGGTGGATCCACATGTGGTTTATGGAAATAAAAGACATGCAATGACACTGGTAGATCCTTATGTGGTTCATTAATAGAACAGACATGCGGTGGCTGGGTGTGGTTCATGAATAGAACAGACACATGCTTGACACCGGTGTGGTTCATGAAAAGAACATACATGCAATGACACCGGTAGGCCCATCCTTATGTGGTTTATGAAAAGAACAGACATGCAATGACACTGGTGGATCCTTATGTGGTTTGTTTAGAAGAACACACATGCAATGACACTCGGTGTGGTTCATGAGAAGAACACACACGCAATGTCACCGGTGGATCCACATGTGGTTTGTTTAGAGGAACAGACATGCAATAACACCGGTGGATCCACGTGTGGTTCATGAGAAGAACACACATCCAATGAATCTGGTAGATCCTTATGTGGTTCATGAAAAGAACTGACATGCAGTGACCGGGTGTGGTTCATGAAAAGAAACAGACATGCACTAACACTAGGTGGTTCATGAGAAGAAACAGAGAGCAATGACCGGTGGATCCTTATGTGGTTTATGGAAGGAAGAGACATGCAATCACACCGGTGGATCCACATGTGGTTTATGGAAGTAACACACATGCAATGACACTAGGTGTGGTTCATGAAAAGAACAGACATGCAATGACACTGGTAGATCCTTATGTGGTTCATGAGAAGAATGTATACGCAATGACACGGTGGACACTTATATGGTTTGTTTAGAGGACGGACATGCAATGACACGGTGGATCCACATGTGGTTTATGGAAGTAAAAAGACATGCAATGACACTAGTAGATCCTTATGTGGTTCATGACTAGAACAGACATGCACTGACATGGGTGTGGTTCATGAAAAGAACAAACACGCATAATGACACTAGGTGTGGTTCATGAGAAGAACAGACATGCAATGACACTGGTGGGCCCATCCTTATGTGGTTTATGGAAAAGAACAGACATGCAATGACACTGGTGGATCCTTATGTGGTTTGTTTAGAAGAACGCACATGCAATGACACCGGTGGATCCACATGTGGTTTATGGAAATAAAAGACATGCAATGACACTGGTAGATCCTTATGTGGTTCATTAATAGAAACGGACATGCAGTGGCTGGGTGTGGTTCATGAATAGAACAGACATGCACTGACACTGGGTGTGGTTCATGAAAAGAACATACATGCAATGACACCGGTAGGCCCATCCTTATGTGGTTTATGAAAAGAACAGACATGCAATGACACTGGTGGATCCTTATGTGGTTTGTTTAGAAGAACACACATGCAATGACACTCGGTGTGGTTCATGAGAAGAACACACACGCAATGTCACCGGTGGATCCACATGTGGTTTGTTTAGAGGAACAGACATGCAATAACACCGGTGGATCCACGTGTGGTTCATGAGAAGAACACACATCCAATGACTCTGGTAGATCCTTATGTGGTTCATGAAAAGAACTGACATGCAGTGACACTGGGTGTGGTTCATGAAAAGAACAGACATGCACTGACACTAGGAGTGGTTCATGAGAAGAACAGACAGGCAATGACACTGGTGGATCCTTATGTGGTTTATGGAAGGAAGAGACATGCAATCACACCGGTGGATCCACATGTGGTTTATGGAAGTAACACACACGCAATGACACTGGGTGTGGTTCATGAAAAGAACAGACATGCAATGACACTGGTAGATCCTTATGTGGTTCATGAGAAGAATGACACAATAATGACACCGGTGGATCCTTATGTGGTTTATTTACGTTAATAGACATGCAATGACACGGTGGATCCACATGTGGTTTATTGAAGTAAAAGACATGCAATGACACTGGTAGATCCTTATGTGGTTCATGAATAGAACAGACATGCACTGACACTGCGTGTGGTTCATCAAAAGAACAGACACGCAATGACACTGGGTGTGGTTCATGAGAATGACACACATGCAATGACACTGGTGGGCCCATCCTTATGTGGTTTATGGAAAAGAACAGACATGCAATGACACTGGTGGATCCTTATGTGGTTTGTTTATAAGAACACACATGCAATGACACCGGTGGATCCACATGTGGTTTATGGTAGTAAAAGACATGCAATGACACTGGTAGATCCTTATGTGGTTCATGAAAAGAACAGACATGCAGTGAAACTGGGTGTGGTTCATGAATAGAACAGACATGCACTAACACTAGGTGTGGTTCATGAAAAGAACAAACATGCAATGACAGGTGGGCCCATCCTTATGTGGTTCATGAAAAGAACAGATAGGCAATGACACTGGTGGATCCTTATGTGGTTTATTTAGAAGAACACACATGCAATGACACTGGGTGTGGTTCATGAGAAGAACACATACGCAATGACACCGGTGGATCCACATGTGGTTTGTTTAGAGGACCAGACATGCAATGACACCGGTGGATCCACGTGTGGTTCAGGAGAAGAACACACATCCAATGACTCTGGTAGATCCTTATGTGGTTCACGAAAAGAACTGACATGCAGTGGCACTGGGTGTGGTTCATGAAAAGAACAGACATGGACTTACACTAGGAGTGGTTCATTAGAAGAACAGACATGCAATGACACTGGTGGATCCTTATGTGGTTTATGGAAGGAATAGACATGCAATCACACCGGTGGATCCACATGTGGTTTATGGAGGTAACACACATGCAATGACATTGGGTGTGGTTCATGAAAAGAAAAGACATGCAATGACACTAGTAGATCCTTATGTGGTTCATGAGAAGAACAGACACGCAATGACACTGGTGGACACTTATATGGTTTGTTTAGAGGAACAGACATGCAATGACACCGGTGGATCCACATGTGGTTTATGGAAGTAAAATACATGCAATGACACTGGTAGATCCTTATGTGGTTCATGACTAGAACAGACATGCACTGACACTGGGTGTGGTTCATGAAAAGAACAAACACGCAATGACACTAGGTGTGGTTCATGAGAAGAACAGACATGCAATGACACTGGTAGGTCCTTATGTGGTTCATGAGAAGAACAGACACGCAATGACACTGGTGGATCCTTATGTGGTTTGTTTAGAGCAATAGACATACAATGACACTGGTGGATCCACATGTGGTTTATGGAAGTAAAAGACATGCAATGACACTGGTAGATCCTTATGTGGTTCATGAATAGAACAGACATGCACTGACACTGGGTGTGGTTCATTAAAAGAACAGACACGCAATGACACTGGGTATGGTTCATAAGAAGAACACACATGCAATGACACTGGTGGGCCCGTCCTTATGTGGTTTATGGAAAAGAACAGACATGCAATGACACTGGTGGATACTTATGTGGTTTGTTTAGAAGAACACACATGCAATGACACCGGTGGATCCACATGTGGTTTATGGTAGTAAAAGACATGCAATGACACTGGTAGATCCTTATGTGGTTCATGAAAAGATTAGACAAGCAGTGAAACTGGGTGTGGTTCATGAATAGAACAGACATGCACTAACAATGGGTGTGGTTCATGAAAAGAACAGACATGCAATGACACAGGTGGGCCCATCCTTATGTGGTTCATGAAAACAATGCATGCATAATGACACTAGTGGATCGTTATGTGGTTTGTTTAACACACATGCAATGACACTGGGTGTGGTTCATGAGAAGAACACACACGCAATGACACCGGTGGATCTACAAGTGGTTTGTTTAGAGGACCAAACATGCAATGACACCGGTGGATCCACGTGGTTCATGAGAAGAACACATCCAATGAATCTGGTAGATCCTTATGTGGTTCATGAAAAGAACTGACATGCAGTGACACTGGGTATGGTTCATGAAAAGAACAGACATGCACTAACACTAGGAGTGGTTCATGAGAAAACAGAACGAGCAATGACACGGTGGATCCTTATGTGGTTTATGGAAGGAATAGACATGCAATCCTGGGTGGATCCACATGTGGTTTATGGAAGTAACACACATGCAATGACATTAGGTGTGGTTCATGAAAAGAAACGGACATGCAATGACACTTGGTAGATCCTTATGTGGTTCATGAGAAGAACAGAACGCATAATGACACTTTGGTGGACACTTATATGGTTTGTTTAGAGGAACAGACATGCAATGACACCGGTGGATCCACATGTGGTTTATGGAAGTAAAAGACATGCAATGACACTGGTAGATCCTTATGTGGTTCATGACTAGAACAGACATGCACTGACACTGGGTGTGGTTCATGAAAAGAACAAACACGCAATGACACTAGGTGTGGTTCATGAGAAGAACAGACATGCAATGACACTGGTGGGCCCATCCTTATGTGGTTTATGGAAAAGAACAGACATGCAATGACCTTTGGTGGATCCTTATGTGGTTTGTTTAGAAGAACACACATGCAATGACACCGGTGGATCCACATGTGGTTTATGGAAATAAAAGACATGCAATGACACTGGTAGATCCTTATGTGGTTCATTAATAGAACAGACATGCAGTGAAACTGGGTGTGGTTCATGAATAGAACAGACATGCACTGACACTGGGTGTGGTTCATGAAAAGAACATACATGCAATGACACCGGTAGGCCCATCCTTATGTGGTTTATGAAAAGAACAGACATGCAATGACACTGGTGGATCCTTATGTGGTTTGTTTAGAAGAACACACATGCAATGACACTCGGTGTGGTTCATGAGAAGAACACACACGCAATGTCACTGGTGGATCCACATGTGGTTTGTTTAGAGGAACAGACATGCAATAACACCGGTGGATCCACGTGTGGTTCATGAGAAGAACACACATCCAATGAATCTGGTAGATCCTTATGTGGTTCATGAAAAGAACTGACATGCAGTGACACTGGGTGTGGTTCATGAAAAGAACAGACATGCACTAACACTAGGAGTGGTTCATGAGAAGAACAGACAGGCAATGACACCGGTGGATCCTTATGTGGTTTATGGAAGGAAGAGACATGCAATCACACCGGTGGATCCACATGTGGTTTATGGAAGTAACACACATGCAATGACACTAGGTGTGGTTCATGAAAAGAACAGACATGCAATGACACTGGTAGATCCTTATGTGGTTCATGAGAAGAACAGACACGCAATGACACTGGTGGACACTTATATGGTTTGTTTAGAGGAACAGACATGCAATGACACCGGTGGATCCACATGTGGTTTATGGAAGTAAAAGACATGCAATGACACTGGTAGATCCTTATGTGGTTCATGACTAGAACAGACATGCACTGACACTGGGTGTGGTTCATGAAAAGAACAAACACGCAATGACACTAGGTGTGGTTCATGAGAAGAACAGACATGCAATGACACTGGTGGGCCCATCCTTATGTGGTTTATGGAAAAGAACAGACATGCAATGACACTGGTGGATCCTTATGTGGTTTGTTTAGAAGAACGCACATGCAATGACACCGGTGGATCCACATGTGGTTTATGGAAATAAAAGACATGCAATGACACTGGTAGATCCTTATGTGGTTCATTAATAGAATGGACATGCGGTGAAACTGGGTGTGGTTCATGAATAGAAACAGACATGCCTTGACAGGTGTGGTTGGTTCATGAAAAGAACATACATGCAATGACACCGGTAGGCCCATCCTTATGTGGTTTATGAAAAGAACAGACATGCAATGACACTGGTGGATCCTTATGTGGTTTGTTTAGAAGAACACACATGCAATGACACTCGGTGTGGTTCATGAGAAGAACACACACGCAATGTCACCGGTGGATCCACATGTGGTTTGTTTAGAGGAACAGACATGCAATAACACCGGTGGATCCACGTGTGGTTCATGAGAACAACACACATCCAATGACTGGTAGATCCTTATGTGGTTCATGAAAAGAACTGACATGCGGTGACACTTGGGTGTGGTTCATGAAAAGAACAGACATGCATTGACACTAGGAGTGGTTCATGAGAAAACAGACATGAGCAATGACACTGGTGGATCCTTATGTGGTTTATGGAAGGAAGAGACATGCAATCACACCGGTGGATCCACATGTGGTTTATGGAAGTAACACACACGCAATGAGACTGGGTGTGGTTCATGAAAAGAACAGACATGCAATGACACTGGTAGATCCTTATGTGGTTCATGAGAAGAATAGACATGCAATGACACCGGTGGATCCACATGTGGTTTATGGAAGTAAAAGACATGCAATGACACTGGTAGATCCTTATGTGGTTCATGAATAGAACAGACATGCACTGACACTGCGTGTGGTTCATCAAAAGAACAGACACGCAATGACACTGGGTGTGGTTCATGAGAATGACACACATGCAATGACACTGGTGGGCCCATCCTTATGTGGTTTATGGAAAAGAACAGACATTCAATGACACTGGTGGATCCTTATGTGGTTTGTTTAGAAGAACACACATGCAATGACACCGGTGGATCCACATGTGGTTTATGGTAGTAAAAGACATGCAATGACACTGGTAGATCCTTATGTGGTTCATGAAAAGAACAGACATGCAGTGAAACTGGGTGTGGTTCATGAATAGAACAGACATGCACTAACACTAGGTGTGGTTCATGAAAAGAACAAACATGCAATGACACCGGTGGGCCCATCCTTATGTGGTTCATGAAAAGAACAGATAGGCAATGACACTGGTGGATCCTTATGTGGTTTATTTAGAAGAACACACATGCAATGACACTGGGTGTGGTTCATGAGAAGAACACATACGCAATGACACCGGTGGATCCACATGTGGTTTGTTTAGAGGACCAGACATGCAATGACACCGGTGGATCCACGTGTGGTTCATGAGAAGAACACACATCCAATGACTCTGGTAGATCCTTATGTGGTTCACGAAAAGAACTGACATGCAGTGGCACTGGGTGTGGTTCATGAAAAGAACAGACATGGACTTACACTAGGAGTGGTTCATTAGAAGAACAGACATGCAATGACACTGGTGAATCCTTATGTGGTTTATGGAAGGAATAGACATGCAATCACACCGGTGGATCCACATGTGGTTTATGGAAGTAACACACATGCAATGACATTGGGTGTGGTTCATGAAAAGAAAAGACATGCAATGACACTAGTAGATCCTTATGTGGTTCATGAGAAGAACAGACACGCAATGACACTGGTGGACACTTATATGGTTTGTTTAGAGGAACAGACATGCAATGACACCGGTGGATCCACATGTGGTTTATGGAAGTAAAATACATGCAATGACACTGGTAGATCCTTATGTGGTTCATACCTAGAACAGACATGCACTGACACTGGGTGTGGTTCATGAAAAGAACAAACACGCAATGACACTAGGTGTGGTTCATGAGAAGAACAGACATGCAATGACACTGGTAGGTCCTTATGTGGTTCATGAGAAGAACAGACACGCAATGACACTGGTGGATCCTTATGTGGTTTGTTTAGAGCAATAGACATACAATGACACTGGTGGATCCACATGTGGTTTATGGAAGTAAAAGACATGCAATGACACTGGTAGATCCTTATGTGGTTCATGAATAGAACAGACATGCACTGACACTGGGTGTGGTTCATTAAAAGAACAGACACGCAATGACACTGGGTATGGTTCATAAGAAGAACACACATGCAATGACACTGGTGGGCCCGTCCTTATGTGGTTTATGGAAAAGAACAGACATGCAATGACACTGGTGGATCCTTATGTGGTTTGTTTAGAAGAACACACATGCAATGACACCGGTGGATCCACATGTGGTTTATGGTAGTAAAAGACATGCAATGACACTAGTAGATCCTTATGTGGTTCATGAAAAGATTAGACATGCAGTGAAACTGGGTGTGGTTCATGAATAGAACAGACATGCACTAACAATGGGTGTGGTTCATGAAAAGAACAGACATGCAATGACACAGGTGGGCCCATCCTTATGTGGTTCATGAAAACAACAGACAGACAATGACACTAGTGGATCGTTATGTGGTTTGTTTAACACACATGCAATGACACTGGGTGTGGTTCATGAGAAGAACACACACGCAATGACACCGGTGGATCTACAAGTGGTTTGTTTAGAGGACCAAACATGCAATGACACCGGTGGATCCACGTGTGGTTCATGAGAAGAACACACATCCAATGAATCTGGTAGATCCTTATGTGGTTCATGAAAAGAACTGACATGCAGTGACACTGGGTATGGTTCATGAAAAGAACAGACATGCACTAACACTAGGAGTGGTTCATGAGAAGAACAGACAGGCAATGACACCGGTGGATCCTTATGTGGTTTATGGAAGGAATAGACATGCAATCACACCGGTGGATCCACATGTGGTTTATGGAAGTAACACACATGCAATGACATTAGGTGTGGTTCATGAAAAGAACAGACATGCAATGACACTGGTTGACACTAGGTGTGGTTCATGAGAAGAACAGACATGCAATGACACTGGTGGGCCCATCCTTATGTGGTTTATGGAAAAGAACAGACATGCAATGACACTGGTGGATCCTTATGTGGTTTGTTTAGAAGAACACACATGCAATGACACCGGTGGATCCACATGTGGTTTATGGAAATAAAAGACATGCAATGACACTGGTAGATCCTTATGTGGTTCATTAATAGAACAGACATGCAGGAAAGGTGTGTTTCATGAATAGAAAAGACATGCACTGACACTGGGTGTGGTTCATGAAAAGAACATACATGCAATGACACCGGTAGGCCCATCCTTATGTGGTTTATGAAAAGAACAGACATGCAATGACACTGGTGGATCCTTATGTGGTTTGTTTAGAAGAACACACATGCAATGACACTCGGTGTGGTTCATGAGAAGAACACACACGCAATGTCACCGGTGGATCCACATGTGGTTTGTTTAGAGGAACAGACATGCAATAACACCGGTGGATCCACGTGTGGTTCATGAGAAGAACACACATCCAATGACTCTGGTAGATCCTTATGTGGTTCATGAAAAGAACTGACATGCAGTGACACTGGGTGTGGTTCATGAAAAGAACAGACATGCACTGACACTAGGAGTGGTTCATGAGAAGAACAGACAGGCAATGACACTGGTGGATCCTTATGTGGTTTATGGAAGGAAGAGACATGCAATCACACCGGTGGATCCACATGTGGTTTATGGAAGTAACACACACGCAATGACACTGGGTGTGGTTCATGAAAAGAACAGACATGCAATGACACTGGTAGATCCTTATGTGGTTCATGAGAAGAACAGACACGCAATGACACTGGTGGATCCTTATGTGGTTTGTTTACAGCAATAGACATGCAATGACACCGGTGGATCCACATGTGGTTTATGGAAGTAAAAGACATGCAATGACACTGGTAGATCCTTATGTGGTTCATGAATAGAACAGACATGCACTGACACTGCGTGTGGTTCATCAAAAGAACAGACACGCAATGACACTGGGTGTGGTTCATGAGAATGACACACATGCAATGACACTGGTGGGCCCATCCTTATGTGGTTTATGGAAAAGAACAGACATGCAATGACACTGGTGGATCCTTATGTGGTTTGTTTAGAAGAACACACATGCAATGACACCGGTGGATCCACATGTGGTTTATGGTAGTAAAAGACATGCAATGACACTGGTAGATCCTTATGTGGTTCATGAAAAGAACAGACATGCAGTGGCTGGGTGTGGTTCATGAATAGAACAGACATGCACTAACACTAGGTGTGGTTCATGAAAAGAACAAACATGCAATGACACCGGTGGGCCCATCCTTATGTGGTTCATGAAAAGAACAGATAGGCAATGACACTGGTGGATCCTTATGTGGTTTATTTAGAAGAACACACATGCAATGACACTGGGTGTGGTTCATGAGAAGAACACATACGCAATGACACCGGTGGATCCACATGTGGTTTGTTTAGAGGACCAGACATGCAATGACACCGGTGGATCCACGTGTGGTTCATGAGAAGAACACACATCCAATGACTCTGGTAGATCCTTATGTGGTTCACGAAAAGAACTGACATGCAGTGGCACTGGGTGTGGTTCATGAAAAGAACAGACATGGACTTACACTAGGAGTGGTTCATTAGAAGAACAGACATGCAATGACACTGGTGGATCCTTATGTGGTTTATGGAAGGAATAGACATGCAATCACACCGGTGGATCCACATGTGGTTTATGGAAGTAACACACATGCAATGACATTAGGTGTGGTTCATGAAAAGAACAGACATGCAATGACACTGGTAGATCCTTATGTGGTTCATGAGAAGAACAGACACGCAATGACACTGGTGGACACTTATATGGTTTGTTTAGAGGAACAGACATGCAATGACACCGGTGGATCCACATGTGGTTTATGGAAGTAAAAGACATGCAATGACACTAGTAGATCCTTATGTGGTTCATGACTAGAACAGACATGCACTGACACTGGGTGTGGTTCATGAAAAGAACAAACACGCAATGACACTAGGTGTGGTTCATGAGAAGAACAGACATGCAATGACACTGGTGGGCCCATCCTTATGTGGTTTATGGAAAAGAACAGACATGCAATGACACTGGTGGATCCTTATGTGGTTTGTTTAGAAGAACGCACATGCAATGACACCGGTGGATCCACATGTGGTTTATGGAAATAAAAGACATGCAATGACACTGGTAGATCCTTATGTGGTTCATTAATAGAACAGACATGCAGTGAAACTGGGTGTGGTTCATGAATAGAACAGACATGCACTGACACTGGGTGTGGTTCATGAAAAGAACATACATGCAATGACACCGGTAGGCCCATCCTTATGTGGTTTATGAAAAGAACAGACATGCAATGACACTGGTGGATCCTTATGTGGTTTGTTTAGAAGAACACACATGCAATGACACTCGGTGTGGTTCATGAGAAGAACACACACGCAATGTCACCGGTGGATCCACATGTGGTTTGTTTAGAGGAATGACATGCAATAACACGGTGGATCCACGTGTGGTTCATGAGAAGAACACATCCAATGACTCTGGTAGATCCTTATGTGGTTCATGAAAAGAACTGACATGCAGTGACACTGGGTGTGGTTCATGAAAAGAACAGACATGCACTGACACTAGGAGTGGTTCATGAGAAGAACAGACAGGCAATGACACTGGTGGATCCTTATGTGGTTTATGGAAGGAAGAGACATGCAATCACACCGGTGGATCCACATGTGGTTTATGGAAGTAACACACACGCAATGACACTGGGTGTGGTTCATGAAAAGAACAGACATGCAATGACACTGGTAGATCCTTATGTGGTTCATGAGAAGAACAGACACGCAATGACACTGGTGGATCCTTATGTGGTTTGTTTACAGCAATAGACATGCAATGACACCGGTGGATCCACATGTGGTTTATGGAAGTAAAAGACATGCAATGACACTGGTAGATCCTTATGTGGTTCATGAATAGAACAGACATGCACTGACACTGCGTGTGGTTCATCAAAAGAACAGACACGCAATGACACTGGGTGTGGTTCATGAGAATGACACACATGCAATGACACTGGTGGGCCCATCCTTATGTGGTTTATGGAAAAGAACAGACATGCAATGACACTGGTGGATCCTTATGTGGTTTGTTTAGAAGAACACACATGCAATGACACCGGTGGATCCACATGTGGTTTATGGTAGTAAAAGACATGCAATGACACTGGTAGATCCTTATGTGGTTCATGAAAAGAACAGACATGCAGTGAAACTGGGTGTGGTTCATGAATAGAACAGACATGCACTAACACTAGGTGTGGTTCATGAAAAGAACAAACATGCAATGACACCGGTGGGCCCATCCTTATGTGGTTCATGAAAAGAACAGATAGGCAATGACACTGGTGGATCCTTATGTGGTTTATTTAGAAGAACACACATGCAATGACACTGGGTGTGGTTCATGAGAAGAACACATACGCAATGACACCGGTGGATCCACATGTGGTTTGTTTAGAGGACCAGACATGCAATGACACCGGTGGATCCACGTGTGGTTCATGAGAAGAACACACATCCAATGACTCTGGTAGATCCTTATGTGGTTCACGAAAAGAACTGACATGCAGTGGCACTGGGTGTGGTTCATGAAAAGAACAGACATGGACTTACACTAGGAGTGGTTCATTAGAAGAACAGACATGCAATGACACTGGTGGATCCTTATGTGGTTTATGGAAGGAATAGACATGCAATCACACCGGTGGATCCACATGTGGTTTATGGAAGTAACACACATGCAATGACATTGGGTGTGGTTCATGAAAAGAAAAGACATGCAATGACACTGGTAGATCCTTATGTGGTTCATGAGAAGAACAGACACGCAATGACACTGGTGGACACTTATATGGTTTGTTTAGAGGAACAGACATGCAATGACACCGGTGGATCCACATGTGGTTTATGGAAGTAAAATACATGCAATGACACTGGTAGATCCTTATGTGGTTCATGACTAGAACAGACATGCACTGACACTGGGTGTGGTTCATGAAAAGAACAAACACGCAATGACACTAGGTGTGGTTCATGAGATGAACAGACATGCAATGACACTGGTGGGCCCATCCTTATGTGGTTTATGGAAAAGAACAGACATGCAATGACACTGGTGGATCCTTATGTGGTTTGTTTAGAAGAACGCACATGCAATGACACCGGTGGATCCACATGTGGTTTATGGAAATAAAAGACATGCAATGACACTGGTAGATCCTTATGTGGTTCATTAATAGAACAGACATGCAGTGAAACTGGGTGTGGTTCATGAATAGAACAGACATGCACTGACACTGGGTGTGGTTCATGAAAAGAACATACATGCAATGACACCGGTAGGCCCATCCTTATGTGGTTTATGAAAAGAACAGACATGCAATGACACTGGTGGATCCTTATGTGGTTTGTTTAGAAGAACACACATGCAATGACACTCGGTGTGGTTCATGAGAAGAACACACACGCAATGTCACCGGTGGATCCACATGTGGTTTGTTTAGAGGAACAGACATGCAATAACACCGGTGGATCCACGTGTGGTTCATGAGAAGAACACACATCCAATGACTCTGGTAGATCCTTATGTGGTTCATGAAAAGAACTGACATGCAGTGACACTGGGTGTGGTTCATGAAAAGAACAGACATGCACTGACACTAGGAGTGGTTCATGAGAAGAACATGCAATGACACCGTGGATCCTTATGTGGTTTATGGAAGGAAGAGACATGCAATCACACCGGTGGATCCACATGTGGTTTATGGAAGTAACACACATGCAATGACACCGGGTGTGGTTCATGAAAAGAATGTACATGCAATGACACCGGTAGATCCTTATGTGGTTCATGAGAAGAACAGACACGCAATGACACCTTGGTGGATCCTACATGTGGTTTGTTTACACAATAGACATGCAATGACACCGGTGGATCCACATGTGGTTTATGGAAGTAAAAGACATGCAATGACACTGGTAGATCCTTATGTGGTTCATGAATATAACAGACATGCACTGACACTGCGTGTGGTTCATCAAAAGAACAGACACGCAATGACACTGGGTGTGGTTCATGAGAATGACACACATGCAATGACACTGGTGGGCCCATCCTTATGTGGTTTATGGAAAGAAATGGACATGCAATGACCTTTGGTGGATCCTTATGTGGTTTGTTTAGAAGAACACATGCAATGACACGGTGGATCCACATGTGGTTTATGGTAGTAAAAGACATGCAATGACACCGGTAGATCCTTATGTGGTTCATGAAAAGAATGACATGCAGTGGAAACGGGTGTGGTTCATGAATAGAACAGACATGCACTAACACTGGGTGTGGTTCATGAAAAGAACAAACATGCAATGACACCGGTGGGCCCATCCTTATGTGGTTCTTGAAAAGAACAGATAGGCAATGACACTGGTGGATCCTTATGTGGTTTATTTAGAAGAACACACATGCAATGACACTGGGTGTGGTTCATGAGCAGAACACATACGCAATGACACCGGTGGATCCACATGTGGTTTGTTTAGAGGACCAGACATGCAATGACACCGGTGGATCCACGTGTGGTTCATGAGAAGAACACACATCCAATGACTCTGGTAGATCCTTATGTGGTTCACGAAAAGAACTGACATGCAGTGGCACTGGGTGTGGTTCATGAAAAGAACAGACATGGACTTACACTAGGAGTGGTTCATGAGAAGAACAGACATGCAATGACACTGGTGGATCCTTATGTGGTTTATGGAAGGAATAGACATGCAATCACACCGGTGGATCCACATGTGGTTTATGGAAGTAACACACATGCAATGACATTGGGTGTGGTTCATGAAAAGAAAAGACATGCAATGACACTGGTAGATCCTTATGTGGTTCATGAGAAGAACAGACACGCAATGACACTGGTGGATCCTTATGTGGTTTGTTTAGAGGAACATACATGCAATGACACCGGTGGATCCACATGTGGTTTATGGAAGTAAAAGACATGCAATGACACTGGTAGATCCTTATGTGGTTCATGACTAGAACAGACATGCACTAACACTGAGTGTGGTTCATGAAAAGAACAAACACGCAATGACACTGGGTGTGGTTCATGAGAAAAACAGACATGCAATGACACTGGTTGGCCCATCCTTATGTGGTTTATGGAAAAGAACAGACATGCAATGACACTGGTGGATCCTTATGTGGTTTGTTTAGAAGAACACACATGCAATGACACTGGGTGTGGTTCATGAGAAGAACACACACGCAATGACACCGGTGGATCCACATGTGGTTTGTTTAGAGGAACAGACGTGCAATGACACCGGTGGATCCACGTGTGGTTCATGAGAAGAACACACATCCAATGACTCTGGTAGATCCTTATGAGGTTCATGAAAAGAACTGGCATGCAGTGACACTGGGTGTGCTTCGTGAAAAGAACAGACATGCACTGACACTAGGAGTGGTTCATGAGAAGAACAGACAGGCAATGTCACTAGTGGATCCTTATGGTGTTTATGGAAGGAACAGACATGCAATCACACCGGTGGATCCACATGTGGTTTATGGAAGTAACACACATGCAATGACACTGGGTGTGGTTCATGAAAAGAACAGACGTGCAATGACACTGGTAGATCCTTATGTGGTTCATGAGAAGAACAGACACGCAATGACACTGGTGGATCCTTATGTGGTTTGTTTAGAGGAAGATACATGCAATGACACCGGTGGATCCACACGTGGTTTATGGAAGTAAAAGACATGCAATGACACTGGTAGATCCTTATGTGGTTCATGAATAGAACAGACATGCACTGACACTGGGTGTGGTTCATGAAAAGAACAGGCACGCAATGACACTGGGTGTGGTTCATGAGAAGAACAGACATGCAATGACACTGGTGGATCCTTATGTGGTTTGTTTAGAAGAACACACATGCAATGACACCGATGGATCCACATGTAGTTTATGGAAGTAAAAGACATGCAATGACACTGGTAGATCCTTATGTGGTTCATGAAAATGACATACATGCAGTGAAACTGGGTGTGGTTCATGAATAGAACAGACATGCACTAACACTGGGTGTGGTTCATGAAAAGAACAGACATGCAATGACACCGGTGGGCCCATCCTTATGTGGTTCGTGAAAAGAACAGACATGCAATGACACTGGTGGATCCTTATGTGGTTTGTTTAGAAGAACACACATGCAATGACACTGGGTGTGGTTCATGAGAAGAACACACACGCACTGACACCGGTGGATCCACATGTGGTTTGTTTAGAGGAACAGACATGCAATGACACCGGTGGATCCACGTGTGGTTAATGAGAAGAACACACATCCAATGACTCTGGTAGATCCTGATGTGGTTCATGAAAAGAACTGACATGCAGTGACACTGGGTGTGGTTCATGAAAAGGACAGACATGCACTAACACTAGGAGTGGTTCATGAGAAGAACAGACAGGCAATGACACTGGTGGATCCTTATGTGGTTTATGGAAGTAACAGACATGCAATCACACTGGTGGATCCACATGTGGTTTATGGAAGTAACACACATGCAATGATACTGGGTGTGGTTCATGAAAAGAACAGACATGCAATGACACTGGTAGATCCTTATGTGGTTCATGAGAAGAACAGACACGCAATGACACTGGTGGATCCTTATGTGGTTTGTTTAGAGGAACAGACATGCAATGACACCCGGTGGATCCACATGTGGTTTATGGAAGTAAAAGACATGCAATGACACTAGTAGATCCTTATGTGGTTCATGAATAGAACAGACATGCACTGACACTAGGTGTGGTTCATGAAAAGAACAGACACGCAGTGACACTAGGTGTGGTTAATGAGAAGAACAGACATGAAATGACACTGGTGGCCCATCCTTATGTGGTTCATGAAAAGAACAGACAGGCAATGACACTGGTGGATCCTTATGTGGTTTGTTTAGAAGAACACACATGCAATGACACCGGTGGATCCACATGTGGTTTATGCAAGTAAAAGACATGAAATGACACTGGTAGATCCTTATGTGGTTCATGAAAAGAATAGACATGCAGTGAAACTGGGTGTGGTTCATGAAAAGAACAGACATGCACTAACACTGGGTGTGGTTCATGAAAAGAACAGACATGCACTAACACTAGGTGTGGTTCATGAAAAGAACAGACATGCAATGACACCGGTGGGCCCATCCTTATGTGGTTCATGAAAAGAACAGACATGCAATGACACTGGTGGATCCTTATGTGGTTTGTTTAGAAGAACACACATGCAATGACACTTGGTGTGGTTCATGAGAAGAACACACAGGCAATGACACCGGTGGATCCACATGTGGTTTGTTTAGAGGAATAGACATGCAATGACACCGGTGGATCCACGTGTGGTTCATGAGAAGAACACACATCCAATGACTCTGATAGATCCTTATGTGGTTCATGAAAAGAACTGACATGCAGTGACACTGGGTGTGGTTCATGAAAATAACAGACATGCACTAACACTAGGAGTGGTTCATGAGAAGAACAGACAAGCAATGACACTAGTGGATCCTTATGTGGTTTATGGAAGAAACAGACATGCAATCACACCGGTGGATCCACATGTGGTTTATGGAAGTAACACACATGCAATGACATTGGGTGTGGTTCATGAAAAGAACAGACATGCAATGACACTGGTAGATCCTTATGTGGTTCATGAGAAGAACAGACACGCCATGACACTGGTGGATCCTTCTGTGGTTTGTTTAGAGGAACAGACATGCAATGACACCGGTGGATCCACATGTGGTTTATGGAAGTAAAAGACATGCAATGACACTGGTAGATCCTTATGTGGTTCATGAATAGACCAAATAAGCACTGACACTGGGTGTGGTTCATGAAAATAACAGACACGCAATGACACTAGGTGTGGTTCATGAGAAGAACACACATGCAATGACACTGGTGGGCCCATCCTTATGTGGTTTATGGAAAAGAACAAACAAGCAATGACACTGGTGGATCCGTATGTGGTTTGTTTAGAAGAACACACATGCAATGACACCGGTGGATCCACATGTGGTTTATGGAAGTAAAACATATGCAATGACACTGGTAGATCCTTATGTGGTTCATGAAAAGAACAGACATGCAGTGAAACTAGGTGTGGTTCATGAATAGAACAGACATGCACTGACACTGGGTGTGGTTCATGAAAAGAACAGACATGCAATGACACCGGTGGGCCCATCCTTATGTGGTTCATGAAAAGAACAGACATGCAATGACACTGGTGGATCCTTATGTGGTTTTTTTGACACTGGGTGTGGTTCATGAAAAGAACACACACGCAATGACACCGGTGGATCCACATGTGGTTTGTTTAGAGGAACAGACATGCAATGACACCGGTGGATCCACGTGTGGTTCATGAGAAGAACACACATACAATGACTCTGGTAGATCCTTATGTGGTTCATGAAAAGAACTGACATGTAGTGACACTGGGTGTGGTTCATGAAAAGAACTGACAGGCAATGACACTGGTGGATCCTTATGTGGTTTATGGAAGGAACAGACATGCAATCACACCGGTGGATCCACATGTGGTTTATGGAAGTAACACACATGCAATGACACTGGGTGTGGTTCATGAAAAGAACAGACATGCAGTGACACTGGTAGATCCTTATGTGGTTCATGAGAAGAACAGACACGCAATGACACTGGTGGATCCTTATGTGGTTTGTTTAGAGGAACAGACATGCAATGACACCGGTGGATCCACATGTGGTTTATGGAAGTAAAAGACATGCAATGACACTGGTAGATCCTTATGTGGTTCATGAATAGAACAGACATGCACTGACACTGGGTGTGGTTCATGAAAAGAACAGACACGCAATGACACTAGGTGTGGTTCATGAGAAGAACACACATGCAATGACACTGGTGGGCCCATCCTTATGTGGTTTATGGAAAAGAACAAACATGCAATGACACTGGTGGATCCGTATGTGGTTTGTTTAGAAGAACACACATGCAATGACACCGGTGGATCCACATGTGGTTTATGGAAGTAAAACATATGCAATGACACTGGTAGATCCTTATGTGGTTCATGAAAAGAACAGACATGCAGTGAAACTAGGTGTGGTTCATGAATAGAACAGACATGCACTGACACTGGGTGTGGTTCATGAAAAGAACAGACATGCAATGACACCGGTGGGCCCATCCTTATGTGGTTCATGAAAAGAACAGACATGCAATGACACTGGTGGATCCTTATGTGGTTTTTTTGACACTGGGTGTGGTTCATGAAAAGAACACACACGCAATGACACCGGTGGATCCACATGTGGTTTGTTTAGAGGAACAGACATGCAATGACACCGGTGGATCCACGTGTGGTTCATGAGAAGAACACACATACAATGACTCTGGTAGATCCTTATGTGGTTCATGAAAAGAACTGACATGTAGTGACACTGGGTGTGGTTCATGAAAAGAACTGACAGGCAATGACACTGGTGGATCCTTATGTGGTTTATGGAAGGAACAGACATGCAATCACACCGGTGGATCCACATGTGGTTTATGGAAGTAACACACATGCAATGACACTGGGTGTGGTTCATGAAAAGAATGTACATGCAAAGGACACTGGTAGATCCTTATGTGGTTCATGAGAAGAACAGACACGCAATGACACTGGTGGATCCTTATGTGGTTTGTTTAGAGGAACATACATGCAATGACACCGGTGGATCCACATGTGGTTTATGGAAGTAAAAGACATGCAATGACACTAGTAGATCCTTATGTGGTTCATGAATAGAACAGACATGCACTGACACTGGGTGTGGTTCATGAAAAGAACAGACACGCAATGACACTGGGTGTGGTTCATGAGAAGAACAGACATGCAATGACACTGGTGGGCCCATCCTTATGTGGTTTATGGAAAAGAACAGACATGCAATGACACTGGTGGATCCTTATGTGGTTTGTTTAGAAGAACACACATGCAATGACACCGGTGGATCCACATTGTTTTATGGAAGTAAAAGACATGCAATGACACTGGTAGATCCTTATATGGTTCATGAAAAGAACAGACAGGCAGTGAAACTAGGTGTGGTTCATGAATAGAACAGACATGCACTGACACTGGGTGTGGTTCATGAAAAGAGCAGACATACAATGACACCGGTGGGCCCATCCTTATGTGGTTCATGAAAAGAACGAACATGCAATGACACTGGTGGATCCGTATGTGGTTTGTTTAGAAGAACACACATGCAATGACATTGGGTGTGGTTTATGAGAAGAACACACATCCAATGAACTCTAATGGATCTATCTTGGCATAATTTGATGTATTCCACGATGTATTACATTGTACAAGACACTTTCCATTTTTATACTACTCAGTTTTGCCCTTGGTTTTATGCGGTACTACTTAGTTTTGCCCACCCCCTCTCTATCTTACATAGAAGCCCAAAACTATGCTCACCCTGTCCGGTACTCCCTGATTGGTTGTCACAGTTTTCATAGTTGTCACGCGGATCATGCGCACCAACCGTTGATTCTGTGCGATCCAACAATGATCGTTGCACACCTCGTGCCCTTCACAGTACATCGTGAGACAGCACGGATGTCTCCCTCCGCGAGACTTCTACAGGAAGGAACACGATGCCGTCCATCGAAAAAGTCGTCGAGCAGTCATGTCAAGTTTAATCAAGTCTGAAAAGCCTACTACTGCTACTACAACTCATGCACAGGGCAACGGGGTCATCGAGTGCACGGTTGTCGACGGGACGCTGCAATTTATTGCCACTTGATTTTAATCATACATATCCCATTTATACGCAGCACTCTCAATCTCACTCCCAACTGGGCCCTACCGCTAGTAAATTCCATGAGTCAAGGGCCCCCCTCGAGTAGATCTAACGTTGCTAGAAATTAGTTCCGCGCCACTTGCATGCAGTGGAATCGAGGTCTGCCATGAGCGTGTTTTTAATGCGGCTCTAAAGTGGAGATCGTGGCTGTTTCAAAAAAAGGGAACTGAAAAAAAGGGTGGAGATCGCGGTAGCCCCCACCCCTCCGCCCACCACACGTGTCCACTCGAGGACTACGAACGGTCCGGTGTTTATAACCCCCCTCGACCTTCTTCTTCCATGAGCTCGTGTCATTTCCCCCCAGTCTGTCTAGTCCCAAGGCCCCAATCTACACCTGCCGCGCGCGCCGAATCTCCCTCGTTTGCACTACCTCCTTCCCTTGGTGCGCCATGAAGCGTACGCATGGAGAAGATCCGGAGGTGAAGCCAGTTGAAGGCGAAGCAGCAGATGGCTCGGTCGTCGCCAAGCAAACGGAGGCGTCTTCTCCGGGCACGAACGCCGCTCGTCGCTGCGCCATCGAGGGTGCGAACTCATCCGTCCAGCCAGTAGCCGTCGCCGCCGAGCAGCAGGTGGTAGCCGTCGCCGCCGAGCAGCAGTTGGAAACCGTTGCCGCCGAGCAGCAGGTGGTAGCCCTCGCCATCGAGCAGCCGGTAGTAGCCATTGTCGCCGAGCAGCAGGTGGCCGATAACGTCGTGGCCAACAACGTCGTGGTGCCAGCGGCAAATCTGGATGGGGCGCAGGCGGCAGGCGGAGGCAATCCGGTGATCTACATCGACGACCCCATCGCCGTTCAAGAAATCTTCGACGCAATCATGGAGAATGATGAGTTCGAGGAGGAGGTCCCTGATGAGGAGTCCGAGGTACTACATTGCTAGCTTCTCTAGTCGCAGCCGCAGTTTTCACTGTTCATACATAGGATTTGCTCAATCGTGTATAGATTCTTTTGCTCTTGAAGTAGGGTAGTATATATATGATTTGATCGGTTGATTGATGCATCTGCCATCTACTCACAAAACCCCAATCTGTCTATTCACAAAACCCCAATTTGCTCATCTGCCATCTAGTTGAGTTTGCTAGTTGAGTGTTGATTTCGATACACAGCAGGCCTATAACATTACATTTCTATTCCTTACTGAGCCCAATGATTCAATTTTGCCCCAAAATAGTGCAAGGGCATCTGATGGTCTTGTTTTCTTAGGGATGGTTAGTGGCCCTGAGGCAGCAATGCACATAAACAATATAGGTTGTGCTGTTGGTATTTTGGTTCTCCGACTCCATCGCTGAAAAAAATGAGGCCCTAATTTTTTCTCTCATATGGAACCTAAATATATAATATTTGTATTGTTTCTGATCTATGAATGCGTTGTATGATGCATTTGTATATCCCTGAATATTGTTTGGTACGGTTACATTTCAATTTCTTATTGTGGCCAATGATTCAAATTTGCCCCAAAGAGAGGCAGACACATTGGTGTCAAATTTTTACAGGGATGAGTGAGCGAACCTGGGGCCATGTACACGATCAATATAAGTTGTTCAATTGTTACTTGGTTCGTTTACGCCATCTCTATAGAAACTTATGAGGCTGCAATCTTTATTCTACATTCATAGAACTATGATATTTGAATTATCTATTCCATGCATTCATAGTGTATAAGAATTACATTTTAGTTTGTCACCGAGACTGATGATTGAAATTTGCCCCAAAAGAGTTCAAGGGGAGACACCTATGATGGTGTCGTGTTTTAGGGATGGGTTGGTGAACCTGAGGCAGCAATGCATACAAAAAATATAGGTTGTGATGTTGGTACTTTGGTTCTCCAACTCCACCTCTGAAACAAATTATGAGGCCCTTGATTTATTCTCATATGGAACTACATATATGATCCTTGAATTGTTTCTGATCTTTTAATGATTGGTATGATGCATATGTATATGAATGGTTTTGATCATAAGTATTTTTAACATGTACCTGAAGATTAATTGTTTGGTTTTTTATTTATAATTACAATATTTAGTCTTGTTTTTGTACCTGACTATGTATATTCCTGAATAATGTTTTGTACAATTTCATTTCAATTTCTTATTGTGGCCAATGATTCAAATTTGTCCCAAAAGAGAGGCAGACACATCGGTGTCAGATTTTTTCAGGGACGAGTTAGTGAACCTGGGGCGATGTACAAGAACAATATAGGCTGTGCAATTGTTACTTGGTTCACTCACGCCGTCCCTGAATAAACTTATGAGGCCGCAATCTTTATTCTACATTCATAGAACTATGATATTTGAATTATCTATTCCATGCATTCATAGTGTATAAGAATTACATTTTAGTTTGTCACCGAGGCCGATGATTGAAATTTGCCCCAAAAGAGTTCAAGGGGAGACACGTATGATGGTGTCGTGTTTTAGGGATGGGTTGGTGAACCTGAGGCAGCAATGCACACAAAAAATATGGGTTGTGCTGTTGGTACTTTGGTTCGCCTACTCCATCTCTAAAACAAATTATGAGGCCCTAGATTTATTCTCATGTGGAACTACATATATGATCCTTGAATTGTTTCTGATCTTTTAGTGATTGGTATGATGCATATGTATATGAATGGTTTTGATCATAAGTATTTTTAACATGCACCTGAGGATTAATTGTTTGGTTTTTTATTTATAATTATAATATTTAGGCTTGTTTTTGTACCTGACTATGTATATCCCTGAATAATGTTTTGTACGATTTCATTTCAATTTCTTATTGTGGCCAATGATTCAAATTTTCCCCAAAAGAGAGGCAGACACATCGGTGTCAGATTTTTTCAGGGACGAGTTAGTGAACCTAGGGCGATGTACAAGAACAATATAGGCTGTGCAATTGTTACTTGGTTCACTCACGCCGTTCCTGAATAAACTTATGAGGCTGCAATCTTTATTCTACATTCATAGAACTATGATATTTGAATTATCTATTCCATGCATTCATAGTGTATAAGAATTACATTTTAGTTTGTCACCGAGGCCGATGATTGAAATTTTCCCCAAAAGAGTTCAAGGGGAGACACGTATGATGGTGTTGTGTTTTAGGGATGGGTTGGTGAACCTGAGGCAGCAATGCACACAAACAATATAGGTTGTGTTGTTGGTACTTTGGTTTGCCTATTACATCTCTAAAACAAATTATGAGGCCCTAGATTTATTCTCATGTGGAACTACATATATGATCCTTGAATTGTTTCTGATCTTTTAATGATTGGTATGATGCATATGTATATGAATGGTTTTGATCATAAGTATTTTTAACATGCACCTGAGGATTAATTGTTTGGTTTTTATTTATAATTACAATATTTAGGCTTGTTTTTGTACCTGACTATGTATATCCCTGAATAATATTTTGTACGATTACATTTCAATTTCTTATTGTGGCCAATGATTCAAATTTGTCCCACAAGAGAGGCAGACACATTGGTGTCAGATTTTTTCAGGGACGAGTTAGTGAACCTGGGGCGATGTACAACAACAATACAGGTTGTGCAATTGTTACTTGGTTCACTCACGCTGTCCCTTAATAAACTTATGAGGCCGCAATCTGATGCAATTATTTGTCATTGTGTTGAGATGAAATGATATATGAACCGATCAAACTATTGCTGAGATGCTTTATCTTTGATATCCACGGATATATTGTCTTACATATACACGTTGTCAATTCTTGAGTTGTAATACAATTCAATCATATGTACGAGTCTAAGTTATATTCTTAAAAATCAACAGGAGGATGATGATGAAGTGGACGCTAGCAAGGAATCCAGGGACAACAAGAGCCGCTACGTGCTGAGGCGGTTACGGTGTGGGCTAATATGTTTCCACCGTAGAGGGAGACTGTTTTGCCCATTCTGTGGCAGAGCAATCAACATGGACCTCAACAGCATGATCCAGCACGCGGAGGGTGTTGGCAGAGGCAGAGGCAGAAGCCATAGGCCGATTACCTTGGCGCGGCACGCAGCCTACAGCAAATTCCTTCGGAAGTATGTCAGGAATGGCCTGTATCCCATCGACTAGGCTGTCGCTGCCTCCTGCTGATAAACCCCTGCCCTGCTAGGCGTCTCCGTGTCCCGGCCTCCTGCTGTAGCCCCTGCTTTTATTTTGTTCTAGTTAATTATTACCTATGTGTGGCATGTAAGACAATATATCCGTGGTGTCTCTAGTGAACCTTATATATTAATCTACTCCTTTATATGGAGTGCCTTAAAGTTTCTAGTGTTAAATTATATTTACTGATCATGCTCATGCACACTACAAAATATTTCTAGTGCTCGATTATATTATAATTGTCAAGAAATACATCAACAAGTTAAATTGGTTCAAATTTTGTATTGAAGTAACTAAATGTATCACACACATAATAAACTAGAAACTAAAATCTAGTTCAAACACATAATGTATCACCACCACTTGTTGTCGTCCTTGACTTGCTTCCCCTTCAGCCGCTTGATGTCGCCACCGTCCCAAGATCCCTGCTCGTCCTGAAACCGCTTTCTATCCTCCTCGCGCTTCTTCTCCTGGGCTAGCTTGCAACCAGGGCATAGCTCTCTCGCGAAAACCCCGCCCTAACCTTCCATCTTTCATGGTAATGAGCTTATCAGACAACTCGTATGCCATGTAGGCGTGTCTGCATACTCGAGGCACGCCTGCTCATCGGCTTCCACTCCCGAGTCGTGATCGAGTCGCTTCAATTTCTTCAGTTTTCATAGGATTTATCGATGATTTCAGCCGAGATCACCCATGCCATCCTTTGCTGGGTATGATTTGATCTTGTATAGATTTTGGATGTCGATGTGGTGCCCCTCCGGGATTTTTATCAGCATCGAGAAAGCATAATTGTGTCATTTGTGATATCCACGCTAGTGAAAGTTATCCCTTTCCTACACAAGAACTCGACCAGAGCCGGACAACGCATCTCAGTTGGTTTACTCCTGCACTTAGATGGTTCTAGGGATGTAAGGGAACAAGGGATGCAGAAGTGGTGATCTCAAATTTAAATTTCACATACCTGCAGAAGTGATAAACGAGGACCTCCTCATGTATGGCGATTTGCACGACAGCGATCTCTTGTGGAGGATTTTTTCGCTTATTTGCACGGGTGAACTCCAAGTCTAGCCCCACCAACTTGTGCTTCTCTTTCTCAAGCAATTGCTCAAACCTGGCGAGAGTTGTCTCCACAGTCGCTTCATCATTTATGTACACCACTGTAAAAGTCGTGGTGCCATGGGAAGGGACCAAGTGGGTCTCTGTTGTGCGTTTCCCATCGTCCATGCCTGCAAGGAAATGGGTGAAATTAACTGCCTGCAAGGAACTGCCTTCGAGAGGAAGAAGAAGATGAACCGACGGTTCCAGAACAGAGGAAGAAGAAGTGCCCAGGAAAAACTGGAGAGGAATGACTGAGGAAGAGGAATGACTGCAAAAGAAACGTGGTAACTGCAACTTTCGGTTCGAGAACTCACCGTGGTTACGTGGAGATCGTGGCAGTGCCGCTAGTTCAACAAGTGGGGCCAGTTCCTGCGAGAATATGAAATTAGTTGTGCATTTTTCTATGCGAGAAATTGAGAGAAGTCATTTATATTTTGTCTTTCATAATTAAACACAATGAAGTTGGTATAGCCCAAGAGATTTGAACAAACGAGATTTGCTAGTTTAACATACAACAACACTTACAGGCCCAACATGGCAGAACTTGGAGAGCCCCAGAACTTGAGCTACCACAGAGACCTCGGCAGAGGTGGCAGAATTGGTGCGGGTGCAACCACGGTGACGGCGAGCTCGGATTCTAGAGGAGGAAAACAGAATCGAGCATGGTCGACAAGGTGATAGATCTCACCGGGAACCAATTCTCGTCCCCGACCATGCCATGGGTGCGTCCATGGTGAGGGCGAGCTCCGACTCGGAATGGGGAGGAGAGCGGGGTCGAGCAGCTTCGTCACTTCCCAGCTCTGCGCCATGGCCGCGACCATAGATTGCCGCTCCGGGGAAGAAGACGAGTAATGGAGGCACCAACGCTGCAAGCCTACAGGGAGGAGAGCTGAGCCGAGCAGGTTTGTCCATGTCCCAGCTTCGTGCCATGGCTATGACGCCCCACAGATTGCCGCTCCGGGGAAGAAGAAGACGCGTAATGGATGCAGGCGCCAACGCTGCAAGCTTAATTGACACCTAAGAGACAGGAGCGACATGAGCGACATAACGGCGAGAACTGACAGGGGGGCCCAACTTGACGGTCGTTAGCCTGATTTTTTGTATTGAAACATAAAGTTGAATTCGTGCCGAAAAAGACCCTCTGAGTATTTGGCACGCCAAATATAGTCATCGTGGATGATATCAGAGAACTCGGGTACCGCGTTGCCTGGACACCCCAACTTTCGGGCCGCAAAATGATATTCTCCTTGTGGATCTATCTAGTTCTTGCCTCATGCTCCTTTGACAAAGGAGCACCAAATATCCCAAACCTCATTGGAGTTTGCATCGTGCCTCCGCGTTGTACAAGGCCTTGGCATCGGTGTCCCTTTGCTAAGACGTCAAGATCTCACCGAGTCTCCCATCTCGACATGCCGGTTCGAGAGAGAGTCCTCCGCCCGATGCCAATCCTAGGGATTGCACCGGACCGGTCACCGCCGGCATGAGTTATTGGTGTGTATCGTGGTTTTGCGTGTGTATGTGTTCATCATGTTCTTCGTGCGTGCGTTCGTCGTGTTCATCCTCCCCTCCTTCCCCCGCACTCCATCCTCGATTTGAGTGGGATTCGTGAAAGATCGGGCCACCCTAGAGGTTTGCCCTCAACAAGAACTAACTCTCAAAAGCTTGTTGGTGGTAGGTTAGGATTGTGGAAAGCCAAAGAACCAAGCAAAAGAAAAGGGATAGTCAAAAGTGGGTAAAATCCAACAAAACTCAAGTCAAAGGCGAAGGTCAACAACTCAAAGGGGTGAGGGGAACCTACGACTATATACACATGTGGAGATTGTTGGGATTGACACGACTATGAAAATGAGAAAACAAAATGTCTTAACAAAGACTAAGCTCGTTGTCATGCCAATGCAAGGAGAGACCATGGCTCGTTTGCAAAGAAGAAAAATGAGCAACGGATTTGTGCACTTGACTTGGGCACTCTTCTTTCTCTCTTGCTTACAAGCTTTGAGACTCTCTTTTGCAAGGGGAGACTCTTTTTCTTTTTCTTTTGCTTTGTATCTTTTTCTTTCTTCCTTTTTTTTGCTCTCCCTTGATGCTACCTAGTACACTTGATATTGCTCTTGCACTCTCACTATCCAAGGACAAATGCACAATGCTCAAGCAAACACAAGATGAGCCACTCTCATGGGATAGGTACACACAAGGAAGATAGGGGTTAACAAGGTGACGCAAGTTATACCTTCTTTGATGATGAACTTGGCGTCGGTGGTGCGGATGATGTTCGTGGGCCGTGGTGTTAATGAGCGCGGGAGTTGTTGATGTGGGAGCTTGCTGTTAGTCGACGACATGCACACAGGCACAAACAACAAGAGGAATTTAGCCAATGCAAGATTAGAGGTAAAACTGTCAAAATCAGGCGTTAGGGCCGGAGACTCTGGGGTTTCAGGCCAGAAACTCCGGTCCAGGCCGTGCACTCCGGTGTGGATAGGCCAGAGACTCCGGTGTAGGCCGGAGACTCTGGTCTAGAGTCAGATCGCGAACTGCTCGTGTTCTTGAGTGGAAATCCACGCCTTGGGTCCTTAAATCCGCGAAAATAAATTGGCCAAATTGGGCTGGGAAAACGTAGGATAAAGCTGGACCAACTCCTAAGACAAGGTTTGGTCGGATCAAAACTAGAAATAACACTCCAAATCAAGAGATCGATCCAAAGGACAATTTGGGGTTCTTATTTGGGGCAAGAACTAGATAGATCTACAAGGGGTTTCCACTAATTCCAAATATCATGCCTAGGGTTTACAATGGAGGTGGGGGACTATATATAGGCCAGCCACTTAAACAGGGGTACTTTAGGAATAAAAGACAAGTTCTGGACGGACTAAGGGGTACATGGGCCGCATGCCCAAAGGCCTTTACATGCCTGGCGTCGGTCAGACCGGAGACTCCGGTGTGGAGGCTAGAGACTCTGATCTAGGCCGGAGAATTCGGTGTAGCCTCCGGACCAGCCACCGGATGGGCCTTCAGATTGTCCTAGAGCCTGGTGCGGGGGGTCAGACTGGAGGGTGGGCTGGAGTCTCCGGGGTCTTCAGACCGGAAACTTTGGCAGGCCGGAGACTCCGGTGTGCGCAGACCGGAGACTCCAGCTTCTCACGACCGCCTTGTTCTCCATCCTTGGGTGCTTGGTGATGTGTTGGGGCTTCATACCTGACGATGCATAGAGTTGTTGCATGAAGTAGCACACCATCCAAGGTTGTATCAAATTGGCATGAGGAGAGGAGCGATTTCACCTTAGCTTGTAGGAGTTTGGCTCGGGCACGAGTCATGGGTCCACTTAGGGGACTTGTTGGTGTAGATGTAGGAGCGTCCGTAGGACGGGCTGCATCAACACGACTAGCGTCTCCCGTCTGACGGTTACACCGAAAACATGCCAAATCTGGGCGAGACGTTGGATCAAACGACCAAAACATGGACACCAGGAAAAAATCCACGACATCGTGGAAAATGGACCAACATCGTGGAAAACACGACTAGCGTCACCTGTGTGTCAGTTACGCTGAAAACAGGTCAAATCTGGGCGAGACGTTGAACCGAACGGCCAAAACATGGAAACCGGGGAAAATCCACGACATCGTGGAAAACACGACTAGCGTCTCCCGTGTGATGGTTGCACTGAAAACATGCCAAATCTGGGCGAGACGTTGGACCGAACTACCAAAGCATGGACACCAGGCAAAAATCCATGACATCATGGAAAATGGACCGATATCGTGGAAAACACGACTAGCGTCTCATGTGTGTCAGTTACACTGAAAATAGGCCAAATCTCGGCGAGATGTTGAACTTAACGGCCAAAACGTGGAAACCGGGAAAAAAATCCACAACATCATGGAAAACACGACTAGCGTCTCCGGTGTGTCGGCTACACTAAAAACAGGCAAAATCTGGACGAGACATTGAACCGAACAGCCAAAACATGGAAACCCAGGGAAAAATCCACGACATCGTGGAAAACACGACTAGCGTTTCCCATGTGACGGATACAACGAAAAAGGCCAAATCTGGGCGAGAAGTTGGACCAAACGGCCAAAAAATGGACACCGGGAAAAATCCACAACATCATGGAAAACGGACCAACATCGTGGAAAACGCGACTAGCGTCTCACTTGTGTCGGTTACGATGAAAACTTTTCAAATCTAGGCGAGATGTTGAACCGAACGGCTAAAACTTGGAAACCGGGAAAAAATCCATGACATCGTGGGAAACATAACTAGCGTCTCCCGTGTCACGGTTACACCGAAAACATGCCAAATCTGTGCGAGACGTTGGAACGAACGGCCAAATAAATTGGACAATGGGAAAAAATCCACGACATCATGGAAAACACGACTTGCATCTCCCGTGTGATGGTTACACCGAAAACAGGCCAAATCTGGGCGAGACGTTGGATCGAACGGCCAAAATATGGACACCGGGCAAAAATCCACGACATCGTGGACAACAGACCAACATCTTGGAAAACACGACTAGCGTCTCCGGTGTGTCGGTTGCGCTGAAAACAAGCAAAATCTGGGCGAGACATTGAACCGAACGGCCAAAACGTGGAAACCGGGAAAAAATCCACGACATCGTGGAAAACACGACTAGCATCTCCCGTGTGATGGTTACACCGAAAACATGCCAAATCTGGGCGAGACGTTGGACCGAACGGCTAAAACATGGAAACCAGGAAAAAATCCACGACATCATGGAAAACACGACTAGCGTCTCCCGTGTGACGGATACGCCGAAAACGGCCAAATCTGGGCGAGACGTTGGACCTAACGGCCAAAACATGGACACCGGGCAAAAATCCACGACATCGTGGAAAACATGAGTAGCGTCTCCCGTGTGATGGTTACATCGAAAACATACCAAATCTGGGCGAGACGTTGGACCGAATGGCCAAAACGTGGACACCGGGCAAAAATCAACGACATCGTAGAAAACACGACTAGCGTCTCACGTGTGTCGGTTACGCTGAAAACATGTCAAATCTAGGCGAGACATTGAACCGAACGGCCAAAACGTGGAAACCGGGGAGAAAATACAAGACATCGTGGAAAACATGACTAGCGTCTCTCGTGTGACGGTTACACCAAAAAAGGCCAAATCTGGGTGAGACGTTGGACCAAACGACCATAACATGGACACCGGGCAAAAATCCACAACATTGTGGAAAACGGCCCAACATCGTGGAAAACACGACTAGCATCTCACGTGTGGCGGTTATGCTGAACACAAGTCAAACCTAGGCGAGACATTGAACCGAACGGCTAAAACTTGAAAACCAGGAAAAATACACGACATCGTGGAAAACACGACTAGCGTCTCCCTTGTGATGGTTACACCGAAAACATGCCAAATCCGGGCGAGACGTTGGATCGAACGGCCAAAACATGGACACTAGGAAAAAATCCACGACATCGTGGAAAACATGACTAGCGTCTCCCGTGTGTCGGTTATGCTGAAAACAAGCAAATCTCAGCGAGACGTTGAACCGAACGGATAAAACTCGAAAACTGGGAAAAAATCCACGATATCGTGGAAAACATGACTAGCGTCTCCCGTGTGACGGTTACGTCGAAATCAGGATAAATCGGAGAGAGACGTTGGACCGAACGGCCAAAACATGGACACCGGGAAAATTTCCACGACATCGTGGAAAACACGACTAGCGTCTCCCGTGTGACGATTACACCGAAAATATGCCAAATCTGGGCGAGATGATGGATCGAACTACCAAAACATGGACACTGGGCAAAAATCCACGACATTGTGGAAAATGGACCGACATCGTGCAAAACACGACTAGCATCTCCTGTGTGTCGGTTACGCTGACAACATGCCAAATCTGGGCGAGACGTTGAACCGAACGGCCAAAAGGTGGAAACCAGTAAAAAATCCACCACATCGTGGAAAATACGACTAGCGTCTCTCGTGTGATGGTTGCACCAAAAACAGGCCAAATCTGGACGAGACGTTGGACCAAATGGCGAAAACATGGACACCAGGCAAAAATCCACGATATCGTGGAAAAAGGACTGAAATCTTGGAAAACACGACTAGCGTCTAATGTGTGTCGGCTATGTTGAAAATAGGCCAAATCTGGTCGAGATGTTGAACGAAACGGCCAAAACATGGAAACCGGGGAAAAAATCTATGACATCGTGGAAAACACCACTAGCGTCTTCGGTGTGTCGGTTACAATGAAAACAGGCCAAATCTGGGCGAGACATTGAAATGAATAGCCAAAACATGGAAACCAGGGAAAAAATCCACGACATCGGGGAAAAATCCACGACATCATGGAAAACATGACTAGCGTCTCACGTGTGACGGATACAACGAAAAAGGCCAAATCTGGGCGAGACGTTGGACCGAACGCCCAAAACATGGACACCGGGAAAAATCCACGACATCGTGGAAAATCCACGATATCGTGGAAAACACGACTAGCGTCTCCCGTGTGTCGGTTATGCTGAAAACTTATCAAATCTAGGCGAGACGTTGAACCGAACGACTAAAACTCGGAAACCGGGGAAAAATCCACAGCATCGTGGAAAACACAACTACCGTCTCCCGTGTGAAGGTTACACCGAAAACAGGCCAAATCTGGGCGAGACGTTGGAACGAACGGCCCAAACATGGACATTGGGAAAAAATCCACGGCATCGTGGAAAACACGACTAGCGTCTCCCGTGTGACGGTTATACCGAAAATATGCCAAATCTGGGCGAGACATTGGACCGAACGGCCAAAACATGGACACCGGGAAAAATCCACGACATCGTGGAAAACGGCCCGACATCGTGGAAAACACGACTAGCGTCTAACATGTGTCGGTTACTCTGAAAACTTGTCAAATCTGGGCGAGACGTTGAACTGAACGACTAAAACTTGGAAACCGGGGAAAAATCCACAGCATCGTGGAAAACACAACTAGCGTCTCCCGTGTGAAGGTTACACCGAAAACAGGCCAAATCTGGGCGAGACGTTGGAACGAACGACCCAAACATGGACATTGGGAAAAACCCACGGCATCGTGGAAAACACGACATGCGTCTCCCGTGTGACGGTTACGCCGAAAACAGGCCAAATCTGGGCGAGACGTTGGATCGAACGGCCAAAACATGGACACTGGGCAAAAATCCAAGACATTGTGGAAAACAAACTGACATCATGGAAAACACGACTAGCGTCTCCGGTGTGTTGGTTACGCTGAAAACATGCCAAATCTGGGCGAGACATTGAACCGAACGGCCAAAAGTGGGAAACCGGGAAAAAAAATCCACCACATCGTAGAAAACACGACTAGCGTCTCCCGTGTGACGGTTGCACCAAAAACATGCCAAATCTAGGCGAGACGTTGGACCGAACAGCCAAAACATGGACACCAGGCAAAAATCCACGACATCGTGGAAAACGGACCGACATCGTGGAAAACACGACTAGCGTCTCCTGTGTGTCGGTTACGCTGAAAATAGGCCAAATCTGGTCGAGATGTTGAACTAAACGGCCAAAACGTGGAAACCGGGGAAAAAATCTACGACATCGTGGAAAACACCACTAGCGTCTTCGTTGTGTCGGTTACAATGAAAACAGGCCAAATATGGGCGAGACATTAAAACGAATAGCCAAAACGTGGAAACCAGGGAAAAAATCCACGACATCGGGGGAAAATCCACGACATCATGAAAAACATGACTAGCGTCTCGCGTGTGACGGATACAAAGAAAAAGGCCAAATCTGGGCGAGACATTGGACCGAACGGCCAAAACATGGACACCGGGAAAAATCTACGACATCGTGGAAAACGGCCCGACATCGTGGAAAACACGACTAGCGTCTAACGTGTGTCGGTTACTCTGAAAACTTGTCAAATCTGTGCGAGACGTTGAACCGAACGACTAAAACTTGGAAACCGGGGAAAAATCCACAGCATCGTGGAAAACACAACTAGCGTCTCCCGTGTGAAGGTTACACCGAAAACAGGCCAAATCTAAGCGAGACGTTGGAACGAATGACCCAAACATGGACATTGGGAAAAAATCCACGGCATCGTGGAAAACACGACATGCGTCTCCCGTGTGACGGTTACACCGAAAACAGGCCAAATCTGGGCGAGACGTTGGATCGAACGGCCAAAACATGGACACTGGGCAAAAATCCAAGACATTGTGGAAAACAAGCTGACATCGTGGAAAACACGACTAGCGTCTCCGGTGTGTCGGTTACGCTGAAAACATGCCAAATCTGGGCGAGACATTGAACCGAACGGCCAAAAGTGGGAAACCGGGAAAAAAATCCACCACATCGTAGAAAACACGACTAGCGTCTCCCGTGTGACGGTTGCACCAAAAACATGTCAAATCTAGGCGAGACGTTGGACCGAACAGCCAAAACATGGACACCAGGCAAAAATCCACGACATCATGGAAAACGGACCGACATCGTGGAAAACACGACTAGCGTCTCCTGTGTGTCGGTTACGCTGAAAATAGGCCAAATCTGGTCGAGATGTTGAACTGAACGGCTAAAACGTGGAAACCGGGGGGAAAATCCACGACATCGTGAAAAAGACGACTAGCTTTTCCGGTGTGTCGGTTACACTGAAAACGGGCCAAATCTGGGCGAGACGTTGAAACGAACAACCAAAATGTGGAAACCGGAGGAAAAATCCATGACATCATGGAAAGCACGACTAGCATCTCCCATGAGACGGATACAACGAAAAAGGCCAAATCTGGGCGAGACGTTGGACCGAACGGCCAAAACATGGACATCGATAAAAATCCACGATATCGTGGAAAATGGCCCGACATCGTTGAAAACACGACTAGCGTCTCACGTGTGTCGGTTATGCTGAAAATTTGTCAAATCTAGGCGAGACGTTGAACCGAACGGCTAAAACATGGAAACCTGGAAAAAATCCACAGCATCGTGGAAAACACAACTAGCGTCTCCCGTGTGACGGTTACACCGAAAACAGGCCAAATCTAGGCGAGACGTTGAAACGAACGGCCAAAACATGGACACTGGGAAAAAATCCACGACATCGTGCAAAATACGACTTGCGTCTCCCGTGTGACGGTTACACCGAAAACAGGCCAAATCTGGACGAGACGTTGGATCGAACGGCCAAAACATGGACACCGGGCAAAAATCCTTGAGATCGTGGAAAACGGACTGACATCATGGAAAACATGACTAGCGTCTCTGGTGTGTCGGTTATGCTAAAAACATGCCAAATCTGGGTGAGACATTGAACCGAACGGCGAAAACATGAAAACCGGGAAAAAATCCACGACATCGTGGAAAACACGACTAGCGTCTCATGGGTGACGATTACACTGAAAACAAGCTAAATCTAGGCGAGACGTTGGACCGAACGGCCAAAACATAGACACCAGGCAAAAATCCACGACATCGTGGAAAACGGACCGACATCGTGGAAAACATAACTAGCGTCTCATATGTGTCGGTTACGCTGAAAATAGGCCAAATATGGTCGAGATGTTGAACTGAACGGCCAAAACGTGGAAACCGGGGAAAAAAATCCACGACATCGTGGAAAACACGACTAACATCTCCGGTGTGTCGGTTACACTGAAAACAAGCCAAATCTGGGCGAGACGTTGAAACGAACAGCCAAAATGTGAAAACCGGGGAAAAATCCACGACATCATAGAAAACACGACTAGCGTCTCCCGTGTGACGGATACAATGAAAAAGGCCAAATCTGGGCGAGACGTTGGACCGAACGGCCAAAACATGGACACCGGGAAAATCCACGACATCATGAAAAACGGCCCGACATCGTGGAAACACGACTAGCATCTCACTTGTGTCGGTTACGCTGAAAACTTGTCAAATCTGGGCGAGACGTTGAACCGAACGGCTAAAACTTGGAAACCGACAAGAAATCCATAGCATCGTGGAAAACACAACTAGCGTCTCCCATGTGATGGTTACACCGAAAACAAGCCAAATCTGGGAGAGACGTTGGAACGAACGGCCAAAACATGGACACTGGGAAAAAATCCACGGCATCGTGGAAAACACGACTTGCGTCTCCTGTGTGACGGTTACATCGAAAATAGGCCAAATCTGGGCGAGACACTGGATCGAACGGCCAAAACATGGACACCGGGCAAAAATTCACGATATCATGGAAAACAGACCGACATCGTGGAAAACACGACTAGCGTCTCCGGTGTGTCAGTTACGCTAAAAACAGGCGAAATCTGGGCGAGACATTGAACCGAATGGCCAAAATGTGGAAACCGGGAAAAAATCCACGACATCGTGGAAAACACGACTAGCATCTCCCGTGTGACGGTTACACCGAAAACATGCCAAATCTGGGCGAGACGTTGGACCGAACGGCCAAAACATGGAAACCGGGAAAAAATCCACGACAACGTGGAAAACACGATTAGCGTCTTCCGTGTGACGGATACGCCGAAAACGGCCAAATCTGGGCGAGACGTTAGACCTAACGGCCAAAACATGGACAGTAGGGAAAAATCCACGACGTCTTGGAAAACACGACTAGCGTCTCTTGTATGATGGTTACACCGAAAACATGCCAAATCTGGGCGAGACGTTGGACAGAATGGCCAAAACGTGGACACCGGGAAAAAAATCCACGACATCGTGGAAAACGGCCCGGCATCGTAGAAAACACGACTAGCGTCTCAAGTGTGTCGGTTATGCTGAAAACATGTCAAATCTAGGCGAGACGTTGAACCGAACGGCCAAAATGTGGAAACCGGAGAAAAAATCCAAGACATTGTGGAAAACATGACTAGCGTCTCTCGTGTGACGGTTACACCGAAAAAGGCCAAATCTGGGCAAGACGTTGGACCGAACGACCATAACATGGACACGGGCAAAAATTCACGACATCATGGAAAACGGCCCAACATCGTGGAAAACACGACTAGCATCTCAGGTGTGTCAGTTACGCTGAAAACAAGTCAAACCTGCTGCCGAAGTGTGCACCGAAAATTCCGACAAGAATTGCGGTCCACCGAACCTGGTGCCGGTTTGGTCTGCGACTCCGTCTTGCGATGGCTTGGCTCCTTCTCTTGGCATTTCTTCATGGGGTTCATACCTGATGATGCATAAGGTATTAGCATAAAGTAGCAAGCCATCCAAGGATGTATCGAAGTCACATGAGACGAGGAGCGAATTCACCTTAGCTTGAAGGAGCTTGGCTCGGGCACGGGTCATCGGTCCACTTGGGGGACTTGGTGGTGTAGATGTAGGAGCATCCGTAGGATGGGCTGCATCACCAAATCTGGGCGAGACGTTCGATCGAACAGCCAAAACATGGACACCGGGTAAAAATCCACGACATCATGGAAAATGGACCGACATCGTACAAAACACGACTATTGTCTCCGGTGTGTCGGTTACGCTGAGAACGGGCCAAATCTGGGCGAGACGTTGAACCGAACGGCCAAAACATGGACACCGAGAAAAAAATCCACGACATCATGGAAAACACGATTAGCATCTCCCGTGTGATGGTTACACCGAAAACAGGTTAAATCTGGGCGAGACGTTGGACCGAATGGCCAAAACATGGACACCGGGAAAAAATGCACGACATCGTGGAAAACACGACTAGCGTCTCCCGTGTGTCGGTTACGCTGAAAAAAGGCTAAATCTGGCGAGATGTTAAACCGAACGGCCAAAACGGGGAAACCGGGAAAAAATCCACGACATCGTGGAAAACACGACTAGCATCTCCCGTGTGTCGGTTACGCTGAAAACAGGCCAAATCTAGGCGAGACGTTGAACCGAACGGCCAAAACATGAAAACAGAGGATAATTCCACGACATCGTGGAAAACACAACTAGCATCTCCCGTGTGACGGTTACACCGAAAACAGGCCAAATCTGGGCGAGTCGTTTGACCGAACGGCCAAAACATGGACATCAAGCAAAAATCCATGACATCATGGAAAATGTCCTGACATCGTGAAAAACACGACTAGCGTCTCCAGCGTGTCGGTTATCCTGAATACAGGCTAAATCTGGGCGAGACGTTGAACCGAACGGCCAAAACATGGAAAACCGGGGGGAAATCCACGACATCGTGGAAAACATGACTAGTGTCTATCGTGTGACGGTTACACCGAAAAAGGCCAAATCTGGGCGAGATGTTGGACCGAACGGCCAAAACATGGATACCGGAAAAAAATCCACGACATCATGGAAAACACGACTAGTGTCTTCCGTGTGACGGTTACACCGAAAACATGCCAAATCAGGGCAAGACGTTGGATCGAATGGCCAAAACATTGACACCGAGCAAAAATCCGCGACATCATGGAAAACGACCCGACATCGTGGAAAACACGACTGGCGTCTCCTATCTATCAGTTACGCTGAAAACAGGTCAAATCTGGGCGAGACGTTGAACTGAACGGCCAAAACGTGGAAACCGGGAAAAATCCATGACATCGTGGAAAACACGACTACCGTCTCATGTGTGATGGTTACACCGAAAACATGCCAAATCTGGGTGAGACGTTGGAACGAACGGTCAAAACATGGACACCGAGAAAAATCCATGACATCGTGGAAAACACGACTAGCATCTCACGTGTGACGGTTACACCGAAAACATGTCAAATCTATGCGAGACGTTGGAACGAATGGTCAAAACGTGGACACCGAGAAAAATCCATGACATCGTGGAAAACACGACTAGCGTCTCCCGTGTGACGGTTACATGCTTTACTGCTTTATTTACGATTGTGCGTGGAGCACATGTACTGTTTTGGAACGTGGAATGTTTTCGTGGTATCGACAAGCCCAGTCCCACTTTTGGGTTCCCAGTCGTTTACAGCCATTATCACAAACCCTAGGTCCGTCTTGGAGCCGGCCAACTTTGTTGCAGGTAGCTTAGTGGGGAGGCCCCTTGAAATGATTTATGAATCTTGTGAATGCTTTGTCATGAGGCCTCATTGCGTTTTATTTGGTTCTTCCCGAGGTTGGTCGTGTGTGTGTTGCTATTTGTGCACCCCTGCAGGGTAAATCTTTCTGAAAGCCGTGTCCGCGGTTATGGACGACTTGGAGCACAATATCTCGATCATAGACAACTATAACTAAAGTAGTGCTATAAATTTGACTTTGGCATGTCTTATAATCAGTTTCAATACAACAGAATGAGTAAATAAAAGTGCCAACAACTGCTGGGTTTGGGATGTCCTATGCTAATTGTATCTGACTAGTAAGTATTGCAACTACAATGGAATGGTTAACTAAAACTGCCCACTGCTTATGATATCAGGATGACTCATGCTATCTATATCTGACTAGTAAGTGCTGCAACTATAATGGAATGAATAAAACTGCCAACTGAGTGAGTTCCTTGGTTTGACTTCCTCGTTTGGTCTCGTGGGGGAAATACCAGGATGGGTATGATTGGTGTTAGTATCAGGTTGGTCCCGAATAGGTCTCTCTTATCCCTCTCTAATAGACGACAGTTGTATCGAGTCTCTATAGGTTGTTTAGTGCATGCTTCGCTGCCGCTTCAGTCCACCATACCTATGTAGGCGAGAGCCTTTGAATTCTAGCCTCGTGCAGTAATCGCCTCAAGATCATTGGCCCCTTTTCATTTGCCCTTTGTCGGCACCCCTTTTGTTTTAGCAGGTATGAGATCGACGTTGTTAGCAGGGTTACCCTTCCGGCTTGTCCTGGGCAGGGTTATGGACGCCATTGGTTATTCTTCAGGGCTCTTAGCCCAATTTGCATCTTGTCCGTACTCAGATATTGTATCGTTTTCAAGGTGATTTGGATCTTTGCATTGTATATCTATATTCTTGACTCATGAAGTTGTGTTGTATATATATATATATATATCTGTTTTGTAGGTTCCATCGTGAACTATTGTGTAATGGTATTACTTTGTTTTCCACCCGCACGCAAGTGCCTGGTGGGCGTCCTTGAATTGTTTCTATGCGGGTTTGGCGGGAAGCGCTGAAATCTGCATAGGGCCGATTCGAGGGTGTTACAAAGTGGTATCAGAGATCAGTAGTTACGATACCCCACTGGTCCAGCCTGTAGGATAACCTAGCTAACGGCCGATGTAGAGTGTCAAAACTATTTTGCAAAATCGGTTAGATAGATCTGATTAGGTCTGCTTTTTACTCCTTACCTCTATGCTATTCTCCTCTTACCTTCACGTGTTTTGAATCTACTTCTATCTTTTCTTCGAGTCCAGGATTTCTCGTGGTTGGGTTTCCGTTGTACCTTCAGGGTTCCGCTTCCTCCCTTTTATAATGGTGGAGCTACAATCATCAATCTGCATCTCGTTTGTTGTACCTTTCATCTAATATTTTTGGTCCTTGTACTCTTTATCTGTATCTACACCTTGACGGATATCCGTATCGTTGAAAAACATATGAGAAGGATGAGCATTGGTGAAGTTGGAGTATACCTTGAGCATGTGTTGTTCATGCCAATAGAACCATTGCGGAACCTAATCATTGTGTTTTCATACGGGTTTCTTTGTATCTTCCGGTGGTCCCCAACGTGACGACATCACCTATGAAGAGCCTGCATCACCCCTTTGTTCTGAGCACCGCTTGTGAAGATCTTCAGTCTAAATTTCTGTGAGTTGGCTTGCATGATTTTGCTATTCATGTATGCAGTTAATAGTTTGGGTACGGAATGGACTGATCACCCTAACCGACCCCTTACTGTTAACTCTTGTGCATCGAACTAGTGGATCAATGTAACTTTTACTCTTTTCATGGAAGTTAGAGGTGGTCTTATCTACCGATACCTCTATCTTCGTCATTTGTTTCTCCGGAGTGTTCTCTCGACGAACGTGAGCAACAACCCCTTATTCCTGGTGTCGCTGTTTTAAAGCTGGATCAAGAATCTTTGTTAGTGGTGTCGCGAGGATCTACACGAAGCGAGAAGATTTAGATCATCGGCCTTCTTCCCCATACCATGAGGCGGATCTCGAGGGCGAGATCCATTGTTAGTGGTGTCGAATTGTAGCACCTCGATAAAATCACTACTAGAAAATCGCGTGTTGTTTTTAATTTGTGCATCATCATTGATGAGGACATCCCTACAGTTACACCTACCCCAATTGATAATGAAGATGTTCCAATTGCAAAGAAGGATCAATCCAATGAGATAAGGATTGGACCAATTACAAGAGCTCATGCTAAGCTACTAGAACAACAGGTGAACTTGTTTCTTAATGAACCTGGTGTTTTTATTAATGAGAATTTTATACTACCTAAGTCTTTGAACTATTGCATGATCAGGTACTTAGGAGAAGAAGGCATAGCAAGGAGCGAGGAGCGAGGAGCAAATGGAACAAGGCGTGTTGATGAATGAAGAATGCGCGAGGAAGGAGAGGGAGGAAGCGCAAGGAGCTGTCCAAGACAAAGATCAACAAGAGACGGAAGTTCTCTGCCACAGCAGAGAAAAGCCCCAGTTCTCTGCCACGGCAGGCTACCGCGGCTGGAAAACAGAGTCCAACTCTGCCACGACAGGCTGCCACGGCAGAGAAAGCGACTACAACTCTGCCACGGCAGAGTCGGTTTGACCGAACCCAAGTTGGTTTGGTTTGTACCCCTAGGCCACCGCCCCTTGGACCCTTAAATAGATGGGGGCGCTTTAGCTTTATTCTTTAGACCACGTTAAAATATTTTGGAGATGTTTCTTTCATAGAACCTCTAGAATTACCCTGTGTTCGAATTACCAACTATAATTGAGTGTGATATGTTGTTCCATTGGGAATTAGTAGATTGCATACTACCGTTCGTGGTCACGGCTGCGTGCGCAAGAGCGTGGTGTTGTGAATATCCTACAAGGTTTGAGAGCTGTTGTATTGGCATCAGGGATCGAGCGGGAGAGTTCATAGCTACAGGCTAGTTATCTATCATCCACCATCGCCATCGACAAGTGCTTGCTGAGAAGATCGGGCCACCCCATATCATCTTGGTATCAGATTTCCTCGTTGCCTCGGTAAGCAATCCACAATCCATCCATAGATTAGAGAGTTTTTTCGTCCTATACAGAAAAATCCCCACAAAAAGAGTTTCCATAGCCTAGATTGCATCGTAGACGAGTAATAGTTGCTGGTCGTGTTCATCCTTTAGTTTAGATCTAGATCTGTTCTTCGTAGATCTGTTTTTCTAGTCGTTTTCTAGTCAATTTCCACCATTGTTTCCGCCACCACAAGGTCAGATCGGATATAATCTAAGAGTCCTAGTCTACTACTCTTGGCCGAGTCGGAATTAAAAAAATTCTACCGACTCTGCCGTGGCACGGAAGCAGCTTATTTTCCTGCCGCGGAGTCCTGTTCTGCCACGACTCGGATTCGCTGTCGCGGCACGTTTTTGACGTGTTTTTCTGCCACGGCAGGATTTTCTGCCACGACACGATTTTGCCCTGTTTTTATGCCACGGCAGGAAATTTTACAAAGTGTGAATTTGCAATTTTCCTTCAACCTTAGCCACAGCCATTCTATTACATAGGTGTAGGAACTTGCCCATTGAGACTAGTTTCCGCTCCTACAGGCTGCTCATAGGATTTTGGTGATGTACTTTGTAATTGGCCGTGTGTGATATATCAAATCAAAAAAGAAGAGAAAAAGCAATATAGCAACAGAAAAAGCAAAAAAAAGACCTATACAAAAGAAAAGAAAAATTGTGGAAAAAGAGAATTTGAGCAAGAGGCCTAGTGATATCTTTGTGCACCGGTAGATTGAGCAATATTGTGCCTGTTTACTTTGAGCTTTGCTAGTGTCTCTCGAGCGTAGTGCAACACCCTTCATAGTTGCATTGCCACATTTTTCTCGACGTGTGTGTTTCTTGGGTATTTGTACGATTAGCACTAGGACTTGTTTGCGGTGTAGATAGGATACCATACCTATAGCTCCACCTTAAATAACCTGTGTGCCATGTGATCGTTCTCTATACCTTTGATATTCACTTCATCACATCAAGTGCATCAGTCTTTGATTTCGTTTGGTAGAGCATCTCTATTCACTTTGGAACGGTAAGATCTCCTTTCTTATTAGTTGTGAGTGAGTTGTGAGAGTTTCCACCATACATATTTTGATTTTTGGACTAACCTACTAATCATGTCTTCTAGTGATGATGATGTTGCGTTGCAGAAAAAGAAGGATGAGGAGCTTGTTAATTGGCGTGAATATGAGGCTTTGAAGTCCCACTTGACACGTGTTTACTAACACGACAGGTGCCATTGACAAGAATCTCCAGGATATGAATATGAGATTGGATCAGCATGTTGGAATGGTTGATACTATTCAAACGCAAGTGGCTACGCTCAATGTCAATGTCACCACTTTGCAGCGTTCCATTGAGGGTTTGACAGACGCCTTACATAGAAGGGAAGATCCTCAACATGATGATGCCTTTGATGATTTCGATGAGGGTAGCGCCGTGGATGCTGCTCCACATGTTGGCAGGGGACGTGCTATTCCCCCTACCCATGCACCTGCTCATGGTCGTGGGCTTGCCCCTCTTGGGCGTGCTCAACGTGTTCCCAACCAAGCTGCTGATGATTGTTTGGGGAAGCCAAAATTCTCAATTCCCAAGTTTGATGGTTCCATTGATCCTGAAGACTACCTCACATGGGAGTTAGAGATTGAGAAACTCTGGCGCTTATTTGACTATCCAGAAGATAAGAAGGTCAAGCTTGCAGCATCTGAATTTGATGGTTATGCTTTGCATTGGTGGGATGCTCTCGTGCACATAGGAGGGAGGACAATGAACTTCCTGTGATGGATTGGCGCGAGATGAAGCAAATCATGAAGGCTCGTTTCATACTAACCAACTACTTGCGATCAGTTTTTGATAAATTGACGCAATTGAAGCAAGGCACAATGATAGTTGATGAGTACTACATGGAGATGGAGCTACTTATGCAGCGTGCTAGAATTCGTGAGTCTATTGAGATGACCATGCAGCGATTCCTAAACAATCTGAAGTTGCCAATCAAGAGCATAGTTCGTCATCACAAGTATGAGACCATGAATGAGCTATTGCACCATGCTAGAGAGGTCGAATCCCAGTTGGTAGAAGAGGCGAATTCATGCGCTCGTTTTCCATCCTCCAGCAGATTTTCGACTAGATCTACTCCTCCTACAGCTGCGCCACCAGCTGCTGCTCCGTTTACACCATCGGCCAAACCAGCAAGTACACCTTCGTTTGGTTCTAATGCTCGGAAACCCGCTACTCCTACTGCTAGTTCGGGTTCCAACATGTCTACGGCACGTACTCGTGATGTGGTGTGCCATACTTGTGGAGGTATAGGGCACTACAAGAAAGATTGTCCAAACAGCAAGGTTATGTTTGTTAATGAACAAGGTGAAGTAGAAAGTGGAGATGAAGCTTCTGACACTGATCTTGATGACGGCGAGGATGGTGCTGATGCATATGCTGAGCGTGCACCAACTATTGTCGTATCTTCACGTGTACTTAGTGTGCAACCGGTTGAGGAATCCCAGCGTAAATTTCAACGCTTGAAAGGAAGTCTCAGATTCCGGAGTCCGGTTCGTCCCCGCCACAAAAACGACTCAAAAACTCCGGAATCCAAAGGAGTCGAGCTTTTCTAACTAGAGGATACTATTCTCCCTTCTCCGCCCAGTGAATCTGGAACCCAACTTGTTCCAAACAAAAGCTCTAGTTGGACCTAACAAATCTTGCAAGGTAATTATTGATGGAGGTAGCTGCAGAAATCTTGCAAGTAAGGAACTATGTGCCAAACTGAATTTGACGTACTTAACTCATCCCAAGCCATACTACATACAATGGTTGAGCAACAATGTTGAGATGAAGGTAAATCATATGGTACGTGTAAATTTTCAAATAGGGCCATACAAAGATTCTATTGATTTTGATGTGGTTCCTATGACTGTTTGTCACCTACTATTGGGTCGGCCTTGGCTCTATGATCTCCATGTGCAACACAATGGCCGAGCCAATACATATCACTTGGAATTTAAAGGAAAGAAGATTACTATGCAGCCAATGACACCACAAGAAATTGTGAATGATTCTCGCCAGAAGATAGAGGTGAACTTGAAAGAAGATACTACCACTCGGCGAGATTGTGTGACAACTGTTCCTGATGTAATTGAGCCTAAATTGAGTGATATAACAAAAAGTGAGAGAGTGCCCAGGTTATTAATACTAGCCACCAAAGAGGATATGAGAGAGTTTCGTGAGGATCCTACAGCCATATTGCTTGTTCTCATGTATAAGGGCGAGGTATTGGTTTCTAACGACATGACCCCTATTTCTCTTGGTGTCTCTTCTGTTTTGCAGGACTTTGCGGATGTGTTTCCAGAAGACGTACCCGCAGGTTTACCTCCATTGCGTGGTATAGAACATCAAGTGGACCTGATTCCTGCCGCCACACTACCAAACCATGCACCTTATAGGACTAATCCCAAAGAAACTAAGGAAATTCAGAAGCAAGTACAAGCGTTGCTAGATAAAGGGTACATTCGTGTCTCTCTTAGCCCTTGTGTCCTTCCTGTTATTTTAGTTCCTAAGAAAGATGGTACATGGCGCATGTGTGTTGATTGTAGAGCGATTAATAACATCACTATTCGATATCGTCATCCTATTCCATGCTTAAAGGATATGCTAGATGAATTGAGTGGTGTTGCTGTTTTCTCTAAAATTGACTTGCGTAGTGGTTATCATCAAATTAGGATGAAAGAAGGGGATGAATGGAAAACTGTTTTCAAAACTAAATTTGGCTTGTATGAGTGGTTAGTCATGCCGTTTGGTCTTACTAATGCACCTAATATTTTCATGTGTTTGATGAATCATGTTTTGAGAGAGTTTATTGGTCATTTTGTGGTTGTTTACTTCGATGATATACTCATATACAGCCACACCGAATCTGAACATTGCACTCATATTAGACAAGTTTTGCAAGTGTTACGTGATAATAAACTGTATGCTAATCTTGAGAAGTGTACATTTGCAAAAGATAAGGTCATATTCCTAGGATTTGTTGTTTCTAAGCATGGAGTAGAGGTAGATCAATCTAAAATTGAATCAATTCAGAATTGGCCTACTCCAATGAATGTAAGTCAAGTGTATAGTTTCCATGGTCTCGCTGGTTTCTATAGGCGCTTTGTGAAAGATTTTAGCACCATTGCTGCACCTTTGAATGATTTGACAAAGAAAGGTGTTCCTTTTATATGGGGCGCGGCCCAAGACATTGCATTTGATACATTGAAACGTTTGCTTACTTCTGCGTCGTTACTTGCATTACCTGATTTTTCGAAGCAATTTGAAGTTGAATGTGATGCTAGTGGTATAGGCATAGGTGGCGTTTTGATGCAAGAGGGTCGGCCTATAGCTTATTTTTCTGAGAAATTGACTGGTGCTCGTTTGAATTATTCAATTTATGATAAATAATTGTATGCACTTGTTAGAGTACTTGAGGTTTTGTTAAGGGCAAACCTCTAGGGTGGCCCGATCTTTCACGAATCCCACTCAAATCGAGGATGGAGTGCAGGGGAAGGAGGGAAGGATGAACACGATGAACCCACGCATGAAGAACGCGATGAACACACACATGCAAAGACCACGATACACACCAATAGCTCACACCAGCGGTGACCGGTCCGGCGCAATCCCTAGGATCGGCGTCGGGCGGAGGACTCTCTCTTGAACCGGCACAGCGAGATGGGAGACTTGGTGAGATCTTGACGTCTTGGCAAAGGGACACCAATGCCAAGGCCTTGTACAACGCGGAGGCACGATGCAAACTCCAACGAGGTTTGGTAATATTGGTGCTCCTTGGTCAAGGAGCATGAGGCAAGAACTAGATAGATCTACAAAGGGGTTTCCACTAATTCCAATATCATGCCTAGGGTTTACAATGGAGGTGGGGGACTATATATAGGCCAACCACAAGTTTAGGGGTAAATTAGGCATTAAAGTAGAGTTCTGAGTGAAGTAGAGGGGTACATGGGCCACAGGGCCCAACTAGGCTCGCAGGCCCATCTTCAGGCCGGACAGTCTAGGTTGGAACAATGGACAGATCCATGAGTGGACACTCCGGGTAGTGTCCGCATCTTGAACTGGCCTTCAATGTCCACGCCAGTTGGGGCTGGGGCAGGCGGACACTCCGGCCAGTCGCCGGACACTGGCTGGTTCCCCGGACACTGGCTCGGATCGACTTTAGGACAAGTGCAGCAGGCTCGTGGGTCGCCAAGGGGTTTGTACCTGATGATGCACAGAGTAGTGGTGTGAAGTAGCAAGCCATCCAGGTGTATGTCAAAGTCAAATGATGAGAGGAGTGAATTCACCTTATCTTGAAGGATCTTGGCTCGGGCACGGGTTATCGGTCCACTTGGGGGACTCGGTGGTGTAGATGTAGGAGCATCCTTAGGACGAGCCGCATCAGCTCCCCCCCTTGGGAAAGAGTTGTCCTCGACTCTTCATGGTTGTCATCTTGAACATCTCCATGGTAGGGTGAGAGATCCTTGACATTGAATGTATTGCTTGCAAGGTACTTGGAGGTCGGTGTGTCTATGATGTAGGCGTTGTTGTTGATTCTTTTGAGGACCTTGAAGGGACCATCTCCTCTTGGCTTGAGCTTGGAGTCGTGTTCCTTGGGTGAGTGGTCTTTGCTTAGGTGTATCCACACGAGATCCGCTTCTTCAAATATCATCTCCTTCTTGTCCTTGTTTAACCTTGAAGCTTGGCGAAGGACTTGTTGTTCGATAGTAGCTCTTGTTTCTTCATGAAGCGTCTTCATAGCTTGAGCACGCTTCTCGATGTCCATGTTCGTGCGCTCGTGGAGAGATAGTGGTAGGATGTCGAGCGCGGTGAGGGGCTCGAAACCATAGATGATCATGAATGGCCTCATCTTGGTTGTTGAGTGCTTGGCACGGTTGTAGGCAAACTCGACGTGAGGAATGCATTCCTCCCAATCCTTCAAGTTTTTCTTGATCAGCACACGTATAAGAGTTCCGAGGCTTCGGTTGACAACTTCGGTTTGTCCATCAGTTTGAGGATGCGACGTGGATGAAAAGAGGAGTTTGACGCTAGGCTTGGCCATGAGTGTCTTCCATAAGTAGCTCATGAATTTGACGTCGCGGTCGGAGACGATTGTTCTTGGCACACCGTGAAGACGGACGATTTCCCTGAAAAACACATTTGCAACATGTGAAGCATCGTCGGTCTTATGGCACGGTATGAAGTGTGACATTTTGGAAAAGCGATCCACAAAAACAAATATAGAATCATAACCATGCTTAGATCTAGGAAATCCTAACACGAAATCCATGCTAATGTCGGACCAAGGTGTATCAGGAATAGGCAATGGCATATAAAGACCATACGGATTAGCTTGTGACTTAGCTTGGACACATGTCGTGCATCGTTGAAGATAGCGCTCCACGTCGCGCTTCATCTTGGGCCAAAAGTAGTGAGTGGAGAGCATGTCCAATGTCTTGTTACGGCCAAAGTGACCCATGAGGCCTCCACCATGAGATTCTTAGAGAAGCAAAAGTTGGAGCGACGATTTCGGAATGCAAAGCTTGTTTTGTTTAAAAAGAAAGCCCTTATGCAAATAGAAATCATCAAATCCTTTGTCAATGGAGCACCTTGCGAAAATTGGTTCAAATAATGGGTCAGAAGCATACAAAGATTTTATTTCCTCAAGACCCAACACGTTGATTTCAAGTCTCGTAAGAAGGCTTGTGTGCTTGCGAGACAAAGCGTCTGCAACTACATTATCTTTGCCCTTCTTATACTTGACTATGTACGGGAAAGACTCCATGAACTCAACCCACTTAGCGTGTCTCTTACTCAAGTTGGCTTGGCCTTTGAGATATTTCAACGACTCATGGTCGTAATGTATGATAAATTTCTTGGGCCATAGGTAGTGTTGCCACGCTTGAGGACACGAACTAATGCAAAAAGCTCTTTGTCATAAATTGGATAATTAAGGTGAGTACCATCGAGTTTCTCGCTATGGTAGGCTATAGGACGTCCATTTTGCATAAGGACTCCTCCAATGCCAATACCACTAGCATCACACTCTACCTCAAAAGTTTTTGTGAAATCCGGTAATGCAAGGAGAGGTGCTTCGGTGAGCCTCTTTTTAAGTTCATCAAAAGCTTTTTGTTGTGCTTTGCCCCACACGAAGGTGACATTCTTTTTCGTCAACTCGTTGAGAGGACAAGCAATGGTGGAAAAGTCTTTCACAAAGCGACGATAGAAACTGGCCAACCCATGAAAACTTCGGAGTTCACTCACATTTGTTGGGATGGGCCAATCTCGTATGTCCTTTACCTTGGAAACATCAACTTCAATTCCCTTCGAAGAAACGACAAATCCATGAAAAATCAACTTGTCTTTAGCAAAAGTGCACTTGGGAAGATTAGCATAAAGCTTTTCATGTCGAAGGATTTGCAGGACTTCCTTGACATGTGTTATATGGTCCTCAAGTGATTTGCTATAAACAAGAATATCATCGAAATAGACAACAACACTTTTTCCAATGAGAGAACGCAAGATATGATTCATGAGACGCATGAAGGTGGATGGGGCATTAGATAAACCAAAGGGCACAACCAACCATTCATAGAGACCAAGTTTGGTCTTGAAGGCGGTTTTCCACTCATCACCTTCATCCATGCGTATTTGATGGTAACCACTACGAAGATCAATTTTTAAAAAAATAGTGGCTCCACACAATTCATCAAACATGTCATAGAGACGTGGTATGGGATGTCGATAACGCACGGTGATATCATTGATTGGACGGCAGTCCATGCATAACCGTAACGTATCATCCGTCTTTGGAACAAGAATCATGGGTACGACACTTGGACTAGTGCTAACTTGGATCAAACCTTTGGAGATGAGTTGGTTGATTTGACGTTCAATCTCCTTTGTCTCCTCCGGGTTCGTGCGGTAAGCGGCGTGGTTGGGAAGTGGTGCACCGGGGATGAGGTCAATGCGATGTTCGATGCCGCGAAGAGGAGGTAGTCCATGTGGAAGCTCTTCGGGGAACACATCCTTGAATTCCTGCAAAACATTCATCAAAGATGGAGGAACATTGGTTAACTCATTAGTTCCTTGCGATAGTCCCTTGCAAAGGAGGACATAGTGCAAGATGGATGGGTTGTTCCAAACATCTCTCATCTCACTTTTGGTGGTAAGGAGAACACTCTTAGTTTTTCCACTCGAGTTTGGCTTGTGGCTCTCACTCACTATGAGGTGGTTCTCTCTCTCGGCGCTCTGCTCACAAGTAGTTGTTGTGCGTTGCGCCCTCGCTAAAGCCTTTGCATTGTCCGCAATTATTTGGCTAGGAGTCATCGGTTGCAAAACACAAGTTTTGTTGAGCCATTTGAAGGTGTAAACATTGGTGCGACCATCATGTTGAGCAGCCTTGTCAAATTGCCATGGTCGACCAAGAAGCATGTGGCAAACTGTCATAGGAACCACATCACACTCCATCGTATCTTTGTAAGGACCAATGGCGAAGGAGACCGATACGGTATGCTTAATCTTCATGGACCCTTGGTCACTTAGCCATTGCACGTGGTAGGGGTGCTTGTGCGGATGGAGGTTGAGGTTGAGCTTCTCACATAACTCGGTGCTAGCAAGGTTGTGGCAACTCCCTCCGTCAATGATCACCTTGATAGATTTTCCATTGATGTCGGCTCGTGTTTGGAAGATATTGGAGCGTTGGTCTTCATGCTCTTGTGCTTGAGTAGTCAAGATCCTTGTGACGACAAGCGATGGACTTGCGTCATGTTCACACATGAGAAGTTCTTGGTCATCTTCCACTCGTTGCCTTGCCATTGTTTCCTTGACTCGAGCATCAAATTCATCTTCACTCAAGTACTCTTCATCACCATTGTCATGGATGAACAAGACTTTCTTTTTTCCACATTCGGCCGACTTGTGTCCTTTACCTCCACACTTGTAGCATTCACCATTGAAAGGTGTATCACTCTTTGCTTGTTTGCCACTTGGGGCAGTTTTGCTTGAGGAAGTGTGGGCTTGAAGGAAGGCTTGGGGGTACTTGAGGAGCTTCCATTGAAAGTTGTTGGTGTAGAGGTTGAAGCTTGCTTGTAGGTGAAGTACGTCTTTGGCTTGTTGTACTTGATATCCTCTTGCACTTGAAGTTCAGCCTTTGATGCGATGTGCACAAGCTCAACCATGGTGTTGTATGTTTGGAACTCGACGATGTGCTTGATTGGGTGATTCAAGCCAATGAGGAAACGTGACATTGTTTGCTCCATGCGATCATCAATGTTGGTGCGAATCAAGTTGAGTTCCATTTCCTTGAAGTATTCTTCCACGGTCTTTGTCCCTTGACGAAGCGCTTGAAGGTTGTTGAAGAGGTCACGCGTGTAATGCGCGGGGACAAAGCGGGATCTCATATGAGCCTTCAGGTCATGCCAAGTTGTGATTGGCGGCTCTTGTCTTGCATCACGAGCAACTTGAACTTGTTCCCACCAAAGGTTAGCATAATCATCACACTCAAGCGAAGCCATGGCACCCATCTTCTCATTGCTATAGTTGTGCATGCGGAAGATCTTGTCAACCTTGAGTGCCCACGAGAGGTATTCTTCGGGGTCATTGGATCCGGTGAACTTGGGCATTGTGAACTTGAGCTTGCCAAATGTTTCTTCCTCATTGCGGTCACGGTAGTGATTGTTGCCATGTTAATGATGGTTTTCATCTTCCATGCGATCGTTGTGACGAGCTTGTTGATGATCTTGTGGTTGAGGAGGTGGAACTTAGTTCTCGTGACCTTGTTGCGGAGCTTGCTCTTGATATTGTTGTGGAGGAGCTTGCTCTTTCTCTTGGCGCGGTTGTTGACGGTGTTGAGGCGCTTGGGCCCCATGAGGTTGTTGAGGATGTGGATCCTCATGACGCGGTTGATGACGAAGAGGAGGCTCGTTCCTCAGTTGGTGATGTTGATTAGGCACATGGGCCTCACGGCAAAGGACATGGTCATGAGCCTCTTGACGTGGTGGGCGTCGCTCAACTTATATCACTTGACGCTCCAAGTTTTGTTGAGGTGGAGGAGGCGCCTCGGGATGACCATGGTGTCGGTGTGGACGTTCATGACGTTGATGACAAGGAGGAGGATCTTGGAGAGCTTCACGTCGATGATGAGCTTGATTCTCCAAATTGGAGTCATCACTTGTTGTGTCAAGTATGTGTCACGGTCGATGGTGGTAGACTTGCGGTTGGACTTGTGGTTGCACTTGCGGTTGCTCTTGTGGTTTCTCTTCTTGGAGCACTAATGCCCTTGCGTGATGATAGTGTGCTTATTGCCTTGCTCTTGGCCTTGAAGAGAAATCACCATCATAGCTTGACGTTGCGGCGTGCCATGGGGAAGGTACATAGTTCGAAGAACTTCCATCTTCAACCACGGGTGCATCATTGCATCTTGGAGCACTTGGATTTAGATCTTGTTGAGGGGGTGCATGACGACGCGAAGAACTTGAAGAGCTTGATGCGCGTGAATGTGGCCTTGCCATTCCGTCAATGAGGCGTCGAAGATTGTCATTTGTTTCGATGACGGAGGGTTGGAGCGCTTCATTTTGGTGGTCGAAGTTGTGATGCATTGCATGCATTTTTCGTTTGAGGCCGTCGAGCGGTTGTCGATGTTCTTGAACTCGGCTTGCGTCTCGCCAAATTGTTCATCTTGTCTTGTCTCAAGGGCTTGGCAACTTTCACAGAACTCTTGTCGAACGATGAAGTGACTTGCGCACGTCATGTACGGACCTTGATCTTCTTCTTGGGGAGGTGTTTGGCTCGACTCACCGTGCCTATCCATCATGCAAAACACACAAGTATTGTATATGGAAGTGGAATATGGTGGTGTTAGCCTTGTACCTCACCTTGGGGATTGCACCAAACTAGAAACCACAAGTGAGAGCTATAAGCGTGCAAAGTGGAATTGCAAAGAAAACTCACACTAAAGAAGGAACTAACTCTCAAAAGCTTATTGGTGGTAGGTTAGGATTGTGGAAATCCAAAGAACCAACCAAAAGAAAAGGGATAGTCAAAAGTGGGTAAAATCCAACAAAATTCAAGTCAAAGGCGAAGGTCAACAACTCAAAAGGGGTGATGGGAACCTACGACTATATGCACACACGTGGAGATAGTTGGGATTGACACCACTATGAAAATGAGCAAACAAAATGTCCTAACAAAGACTAAGCTCGTTGTCATGCCAATGCAAGGAGAGACCGTGGCTCGTTTGCAAAGAAGAAAAGTGAGCAACAGATTTGTGCACTTGCCTTGGGCGCTCTTCTTTCTCTCTTGCTTACAAGCTTTGAGACTCTCTTTGGCAATGGGAGACTATTTTTCTTTTGCTTTTTCTTTGTATCTTTTTTTTTGCTCTCCCTTGATGCTACCTAGTCACACTTGATATTGCTCTTGCACTCTCACTATCCAAGGACAAATGCACAATGCTCAAGCAAACACAAGATGAGCCACTCTCATGGGATAGGTACACACAAAGGAAGATAGGGGTTAACAAGGTGACGCAAGTTATACCTTCTTTGATGATGAACTTGGCGTCGGTGGTGCGGGATGATGTTCGTGGGCCGTGGTGTCAATGAGCGCGGGAGTTGTTGATGCAAAAGCTTGCCGTTAGTTGCTGACACACACACGGGACATGAGCAAACAAAGGAAATTAGCCAATGCGAAAAATGAGGCAAAACTGTCAAAACTGGCGTTACAGCCGGATACTCCGGTCTGTCTGGGCTGGACACAGCGGTCTGGTTCGGCCTGACACTCCGGCGCGGGTTTCCTGCTCGTGTTCTTGAGCAGAAATCCTCGCCTTAAGTCCTCATATCCACGAAAAACTGGCCAAATCGGGCTAGGAAAACGCAAGATAAAGCTGGACCAACTCCTACGACAAGGTTTGGTCGGATCAAAACAACAAATAACACTCCAAATCAAGAGATCGGTCCAAAGGCAAATATGGGGCTCTTTTTTTGGGGATTTTCGAATTTTTGGTGGATAGAAGAAAAATTTGTGGGGGAATTCATGAGCAACGAAGCTCTTGATACCAATACGTTGAGGGCAAACCTCTAGGGTGGCCCGATCTTTCACGAATCCCACTCAAATCTAGGATGGAGTGCGGGGAAGGAGGGAAGGATGAACACGATGAACCCACGCACGAAGAACGCGATGAACACACACACGCAAACACCACGATACACACCAATAGCTCACACCGGCGGTGACCGATCCGGCACAATCCATAGGATCGGCGTCGGGCGGAGGACTCTCTCTCGAACCGGCACGGCGAGATGGGAGACTTGGTGAGATCTTGACGTCTTGGCAAAGGGACACTGATGCCAAGGCCGTGTACAACGCGGAGGCACGATGCAACCTCCAACGAGGTTTGGTGATATTGGTGCTCCTTGGTCAAGGAGCATGAGGCAAGAACTAGATAGATCCACAAAGGGGTTTCCACTAATTCCAATATCATGCCTAGGGTTTACAATGGAGGTGGGGGACTATATATAGGACAACCACAATTTTAGGGGTAAATCAGGCATTAAAGTAGAGTTCTGAGTGAAGTAGAGGGGTACATGGGCCACAGGGCCCAACTAGGCTCATGAGCCCATCTTCAGGCAGACAGTCCGGTTGGAGCACGACGATCCATGATAGCCGGACACTCCGGTTAGTGTCCGGTAGTGTCTGAACAGCCTTCAATGTCCATGCCAGGTTGGGGCTGGGCAGGCGGACACTCCGGCCGAGTCGGACACTCCGGTTTCGGCAGACACTCGGCTCGGTCGACAGACAGGTTCAGCTTCAGGCCTCGTGGGTCGACGCAGCGGGGGTTCATACCTGATGATGCACAGAGTAGTGGTGTGAAGTAGCAAGCCAGCCAGGTGTATGTCAAAGTCAAATGATGAGAGGAGTGAATTCAGCTTATCTTGAAGGAGCTTGGCTCGGGCACGGGTCATCGGTCCACTTGGGGGACTCGGTGGTGTAGATATAGGAGCGTCCGTAGGGTGGGCCGCATCAGCCCCCCCCCTTGGGAAAGAGTTGTCCTCGACTCTTCATGGTTGTCATCTTGAACATCTCCATGGTAGGGTGAGAGATCCTTGACATTGAATGTATTGCTTGCAAGGTACTTGGAGGTCGGTATGTCGATGATGTAGGCGTTGTTGTTGATTCTTTTGAGGACCTTGAAGGGACCATCTCCTCTTGGCTTGAGTTTGGAGTCGCGTTCCTTGGGTGAGCGGTCTTTGCTTAGGTGTATCCACACGAGATCCGCTTCTTCAAATATCATCTCCTTCTTGTCCTTGTTTAACCTTGAAGCTTGGCGAAGGACTTGTTGTTCGATAGTAGCTCTTGTTTCTTCATGAAGCGTCTTCATAGCTTGAGCGCGCTCTCGATGTCCATGTTCGTGCGCTCGTGGAGAGATAGTGGTTGGATGTCGAGCGCGGTGAGGGGCTCGAAACCATAGATGATCATGAATGGCCTCATCTTGGTTGTTGAGTGCTTGGCACGGTTGTAGGCGAACTCGGCGTGAGGAATGCATTCCTCCCAATCCATCAAGTTTTTCTTGATCAGCACACGTAGAAGAGTTCCGAGGCTTCGGTTGACAACTTCGGTTTTTCCATCAGTTTGAGGATGCGACGCGGATGAAAAGAGGAGCTTAACGCCGAGCTTGGTCATGAGTGTCTTCCATAAGTAGCTCATGAATTTGACGTCGCGGTCAGAGACGATTGTTCTTGGCACACCGTGAAGACGGACGATTTCCCTGAAAAACACATTTTCAACATGTGAAGCATCGTCGGTCTTATGGCACGGTATGAAGTGTGACATTTTGGAAAAGCGATCCACAACAACAAATATAGAATCATAACCATGCTTAGATCTAGGAAATCCTAACACGAAATCCATGCTAATGTCGGACCAAGGTGTATCAGGAATAGGCAATGGCATATAAAGACCATACGGATTAGCTTGTGACTTAGCTTGGACACATGTCATGCATGGTTGAAGATAGCGCTCCACGTCGCGCTTCATCTTGGGCCAAAAGTAGTGAGTGGAGAGCATGTCCAATGTCTTGTTACGGCCAAAGTGACCCATGAGGCCTCCACCATGAGATTCTTAGAGAAGCAAAAGTTGGAGCGACAATTTCGGAATGCAAAGCTTGTTTTGTTTAAAAAGAAAGACCTTATGCAAATAGAAATCATCAAATCCTTTGTTAATGGAGCACCTTGCGAAAATTGGTTCAAAGAACGGGTCAGAAGCATACAAAGATTTTATTTCCTCAAGACCCAACACGTTGATTTCAAGTCTCGTAAGAAGGCTTGTGTGCTTGCGAGACAAAGCATCCGCAACTACATTATCTTTGCCCTTCTTATACTTGACTATGTACGTGAAAGACTCCATGAACTCAACCCACTTAGCGTGTCTCTTACTCAAGTTGGCTTGGCCTTTCAGATATTTCAACGACTCATGATCGTAATGTATGATAAATTCCTTGGGCCATAGGTAGTGTTGCCACGCTTGAGGACACGAACTAATGCAAAAAGCTCTTTGTCATAAATTGGATAATTAAGGCGAGTACCATCGAGTTTCGCGCTATGGTAGGCTATAGGACGTCCATTTTGCATAAGGACTCCTCCAATGCCAATACCACTAGCATCACACTCTACCTCAAAAGTTTTTGTGAAATCCGTTAACGCAAGGAGAGGTGCTTCGGTGAGCCTCTTTTTAAGTTCATCAAAAGCTTTTTGTTGTGCTTTGCCCCACACGAAGGTGACATTCTTTTTCGTCAACTCGTTGAGAGGACAAGCAATGGTGGAAAAGTCTTTCACAAAGCGACGATAGAAACCGGCCAACCCATGAAAACTTCGGAGTCCACTCACATTTGTTGGGATGGGCCAATCTCGTATGTCCTTTACCTTGGAAACATCAACTTCAATTCCCTTCGAAGAAACGACAAATCCAAGAAAAATCAACTTGTCTTTAGCAAAAGTGCACTTGGGAAGATTAGCATAAAGCTTTTCATGTCGAAGGATTTGCAAGACTTCCTTGACATGTGTTATATGGTCCTCAAGTGATTTGCTATAAACAAGAATATCATCGATATAGACAACAACACTTTTTCCAATGAGAGAACGCAAGATATGATTCATGAGACGCATGAAGGTGGATGGGGCATTAGATAAACCAAAGGGCACAACCAACCATTCATAGAGACCAAGTTTGGTCTTAAAGGCGGTTTTCCACTCATCCCCTTCAGCCATGCGTATTTGATGGTAACCACTATGAAGATATATTTTCGAAAAAATAGTGGCTCCACACAATTCATCAAGCATGTCATAGAGACGTGGTATGGGATGTCGATAACGCACAGTGATAGCATTGATTGGACGGCAGTCCATGCATAACCGTAACGTATCATCCGTCTTTGGAACAAGAATCACGGGTACGACACTTGGACTAGTGCTAACTTGGATCAAACCTTTGGAGACGAGTTGGTTGATTTGACGTTCAATCTCCTTTGTCTCCTTCGGGTTCATGCGGTAAGCGGCGTGGTTGGGAAGTGGTGCACCGGGGATGAGGTTAATGCGATGTTCGATGCCGCGAAGAGGAGGTAGTCAATGTGGAAGCTCTTCGGGGAACACATCCTTGAATTCCTGCAAAACATTCATAAAAGATGGAGGAACATTGGTTAACTCATTAGTTCCTTGCGATAGTCCCTTGCAAAGGAGGACATAGTGAAAGATGGATGGGTTGTTCCGAACATCTCTCATCTCACTTTTGGTGGTAAGGAGAACACTCTTAGTTTTTCCACTCGAGTTTGGCTTGTGGCTCTCACTCACTATGAGGTGGTTCTCTCTCTCAGCGCTCTGCTCACAAGTAGTTGTTGTGCTTTGCGCCCTCGCTAAAGCCTTTGCATTGTCCGCAATTATTTGGCTAGGAGTCATCGGTTGCAAAACACAAGTTTTGTTGAGCCATTTGAAGGTGTAAACATTGGTGCGACCATCATGTTGAGCAGCCTTGTCAAATTGCCATGGTCGACCAAGAAGCATGTGGCAAACTGTCATAGGAACCACATCACACTCCATCATATCTTTGTAAGGACCAATGGCGAAGGAGACCGATACGGTATGCTTAATCTTCATGGACCCTTGGTCACTTAGCCATTGCACGTGGTAGGGGTGCTTGTGCGGATGGAGGGTGAGGTTGAGCTTCTCACATAACTCGGTGCTAGCAAGGTTGTGGCAACTCCCTCCGTCAATGATCACCTTGATAGGTTTTCCATTGATGTCGGCTCGTGTTTGGAAGATATTGAAGCGTTGGTCTTCATGCTCTTGTGCTTGAGTAGTCAAGATCCTTGTGACGACAAGCGATGGACTTGCGTCATGTTCACACATGAGAAGTTCTTGGTCATCTTCCAATCGTTGCCTTGCCATTGTTTCCTTGACTCGGGCATCAAATTCATCTTCACTCAAGTACTCTTCATCACCATTGTCATGGATGAACAAGACTTTCTTTTTTCCACATTCGGCCGACTTGTGTCCTTTACCTCCACACTTGTAGCATTCACCATTGAAAGGTGTATCACTCTTTGCTTGTTTGCCACTTGGGGCAGTTTTGCTTGAGGAAGTGTGGGCTTGAAGGAAGGCTTGGGGGTACTTGAGGAGCTTCCATTGAAAGTTGTTGGTGTAGAGGTTGAAGCTTGCTTGTAGTTGAAGTACGTCTTGGGCTTGTTGTACTTGATATCCTCTTGCACTTGACGTTCAGCCTATGATGCGATGTGCACAAGCTCAACCATGGTGTTGTATGTTTGGAACTCGACGATGCGCTTGATTGGGTGATTCAAGCCAATGAGGAAACATGACATTGTTTGCTCCATGCGATCATCAATGTTGGCGCGAATCAAGTTGAGTTCCATTTCCTTGAAGTATTCTTCCACGGTCTTTGTACCTTGACGAAGCGCTTGAAGGTTGTTGAAGAGGTCACGCGTGTAATGCGCGGGGACAAAGCGGGATCTCATATGAGCCTTCAGGTCATGCCAAGTTGTGATTGGCGGCTCTTGTCTTGCATCACGAGCAACTTGAACTTGTTCCCACCAAAGGTTAGCGTAATCATCACACTCAAGCGAAGCCATGGCGCCCATCTTCTCATTGCTATAGTTGTGCATGCGGAAGATCTTGTCAACCTTGAGTGCCCACAAGAGGTATTCTTCGGGGTCATTCGATCCGGTGAACTTGGGCATTGTGAACTTGAGCTTGCCAAATGTTTCTTCCTCATTGCGGTCACGGTAGTGATTGTTGCCATGTTCATGATGGTTTTCATCTTCCATGCGATCGTTGTGACGAGCTTGTTGATGATCTTGTGGTTGAGGAGGTGGAACTTAGTTCTCGTGACCTTGTTGCGGAGCTTGCTCTTGATATTGTTGTGGAGGAGCTTGCTCTTGCTCTTGGCGTGGTTGTTGACGGTGTTGAGGCGCTTGGGACCCATGAGGTTGTTGAGGATGTGGAGCCTCATGACGCGGTTGATGATGAAGAGGACGCTCGTTCCTCGGTTGGTGATGTTGATTAGGCACATGGGCCTCACGGCGAAGAACATGGTCATGAGCCTCTTGACGTGGTGGGCGTCGCTCAACTTGTATCACTTGATGCTCCAAGTTTTGTTGAGGTGGAGGAGGCGCCTCGGGATGACCATGGTGTCGGTGTGGACGTACATGATGTTGATGACAAGGAGGAGGATCTTGGAGAGCTTCACGTCGATGATGAGCTTGATTCTCCAAATTGGAGTCATCACTTGTTGTGTCAAGTATGTGTCGCGGTTGATGGTGGTAGACTTGTGGTTGGACTTGTGGTTGCACTTGCGGTTGCTCTTGTGGTTTCTCTTCTTGGAGCACTAATGCCCTTGCGTGATGACAGTGTGCTTATTGCCTTGCTCTTGGCCTTGAAGAGAAATCACCATCATAGCTTAACGTTGCGGCGTGCCGTGGGGAAGGTACATAGTTCGAAGAACTTCCATCTTCAACCACGGGTGCATCATTGCATCTTGGAGCACTTGGATTTAGATCTTGTTGAGGGGGTGCATGACGACGCGAAGAACTTGAAGAGCTTGATGCGCGTGAATGTGGCCTTGCCATTCCGTCAATGAGGCGTCGAAGATTGTCATTTGTTTCGATGACGGAGGGTTGGAGCGCTTCATTTTGGTGGTCGAAGTTGTGATGCATTGCATGCATTTTTCGTTTGAGGCCGTCGAGCGGTTGTCGATGTTCTTGAACTCGGCTTGCGTCTCGCCAAATTGTTCATCTTGTCTTGTCTCAAGGGCTTGGCAACGTTCACGGAACTCTTGTCGAACGATGAAGTGACTTGCGCACGTCATGTACGGACCTTGATCTTCTTCTTGGGGAGGTGTTTGGCTCGACTCACCGTGCCTATCCATCATGCAAAACACACAAGTATTGTATATGGAAGTGGAATATGGTGGTGTTAGCCTTGTACCTCACCTTGGGGATTGCACCAAACTAGAAACCACAAGTGAGAGCTATAAGCGTGCAAAGTGGAATTGCAAAGAAAACTCACACTAAAGAAGGAACTAACTCTCAAAAGCTTGTTGGTGGTAGGTTAGGATTGTGGAAAGCCAAAGAACCAACCAAAAGAAAAGGGATAGTCAAAAGTGGGTAAAATCTAACAAAACTCAAGTCAAAGGCGAAGGTCAACAACTCAAAAGGGGTGACGGGAACCTACGACTATATGCACACACGTGGAGATAGTTGGGATTGACACCACTATGGAAATGAGCAAACAAAATGTCCTAACGAAGACTAAGCTCGTTGTCATGCCAATGCAAGGAGAGACCGTGGCTCGTTTGCAAAGAAGAAAAGTGAGCAACGGATTTGTGCACTTGCCTTGGGCGCTCTTCTTTCTCTCTTGCTTACAAGCTTTGAGACTCTCTTTGGCAATGGGAGACTATTTTTCTTTTGCTTTTTCTTTGTATCTTTTTTTTGCTCTCCCTTGATGCTACCTAGTCACACTTGATATTGCTCTTGCACTCTCACTATCCAAGGACAAATGCACAATGCTCAAGCAAACACAAGATGAGCCACTCTCATGGGATAGGTACACACAAAGGAAGATAGGGGTTAACAAGGTGACGCAAGTTATACCTTCTTTGATGATGAACTTGGCGTCGGTGGTGCGGGATGATGTTCGTGGGCCGTGGTGTCAATGAGCACGGGAGTTGTTGATGCGGAAGCTTGCTGTTAGTTGCTGACACACACACGGGACACGAGCAAACAAAGGAAATTAGCCAATGTGAAAAATGAGGCAAAATCATTAAATCCAAGGCATACCGGATACTCCCGTCTGGGCTGACACATGGTCTGTTCGGCCGACACTCCGTGGGTTTCTGCTTTCGTGTTCTTGAGCAGAAATCCTCGCCTTAAGTCCTCATATCCGCGAAAAACTAGCCAAATCGGGCTAGGAAAACGCAAGATAAAGCTGGACCAACTACTAAGACAAGGTTTGGTCGGATCAAAACAACAAATAACACTCCAAATCAAGAGATCGATCCAAAGGCAAATATGGGGCTCTTTTTTGGGGGATTTTCGAATTTTTGGTGGATAGAAGAAAAAATTTGTGGGGGAATTCATGAGCAACGAAGCTCTTGATAACAAACATTGAGGGCAAACCTCTAGGGTGGCTCGATCTTTCACGAATCCCACTCAAATCAAGGATGGAGTGCGGGGAAGGAGGGAAGGATGAACACGATGAACCCACGCACGAAGAACGCGATGAACACACACACGCAAACACCACGATACACACCAATAGCTCACACCGGCGGTGACCGGTCCGGCGCAATCCCTAGGATCGGTGTCGGGCGGAGGACTCTCTCTCGAACCGGCACGGCGAGATGGGAGACTTGGTGAGATCTTGACGTCTTGGCAAAGGGACACCGATGCCAAGGCCTTGTACAACGCGGAGGCACGATGCAACCTCCAACGAGTTTTGGTGATACTGGTGCTCCTTGGTCAAGGAGCATGAGGCAAGAAGTAGATAGATCCACAAAGGGGTCTCCACTAATTCCAATATCATGCCTAGGGTTTACAATGGAGGTGGGGGACTATATATAGGCCAACCACAAGTTCAGGGGTAAATCAGGCATTAAAGTAGAGTTCTGAGCGAAGTAGAGGGGTACATGGGCCACAGGGCCCAACTAGGCTCGTAGGCCCATCTTCATGCCGGACAGTCCGGGTTGGAACGGTCGGACAGTCCGGGGTAGTCGGACACTCCGGGTAGTGTCCGGGTAGTGTCCAAACTGGCCTTCTGAATGTCCATGCTAGGTTGGCGCTGGTGCAGGCCGGACACTCCGGCCGAGTCGCGTCGGACACTCCGGCTGGTTCCGGGCGAACACTCCGGCTCAGTCAGCTTCAGGACAGGTGCAGCTTCAGGCCTCGTGGGTCAACGTGGCGGGGGTTCGTACCTGATGATGCACAGAGTAGTGGTATGAAGTAGCAAGCCATCCAGGTGTATGTCAAAGTCACATGATGAGAGGAGCGAATTCACCTTATCTTGAAGGAGCTTGGCTCGGGCACGGGTCATCAGTCCACTTGGGGGACTCGGTGGTGTAGATGTAGGAGCATCTGTAGGACGGGCCGCATCAGGTTTGGCAAAATTATTTGTGGCCAAAGGAATTCATCAAACATTCTGATCATGAAGCATTGAAATACTTGAAAGCTCAATCAAACTTGCATAGAAGATTAGCTAAATGGGTTGAGTTCATTGAGTCTTTTCCTTACATCATTAACTATAAGAAGGGAAAAGAGAATGTTGTTGCTGATGCTCTATCTAGGAAGAATATGCTATTAACCAATATTGATGTTAAAATTCCTGGATTAGAAGCTATTTGTGCACTTTATGCAACTGACCATGATTTTGCTGAACCATATCGTTTGTGTGATCTTAGAAACGCATGGGATAAGTATCATATACATGATGGATATTTGTTTCGAGCTAACAAACTATGTATTTTAGAATCGTCGTTGCGTTTGTTCTTACTGCAGGAATCACATGTTGGTGGTTTGATGGGTCACTTTGGGCATGAGAAGACGTTGCTCATGCTTGCTGATCACTTTTATTGGCCCAAGACGAGGCGTGATGTGTATAGATTTGTGAGCCGATGTATTACATGCCACAAGTCGAAATCCAAGCTGAAGCCTCACGGTTTGTATACACCTCTCTCTGCACCTACTACTCCATGGGAAGACATTAGTATGGATTTTGTGCTAGGTCTACCTAAAACTCAGAGAGGGCATGATTCTATATTTGTGGTAGTGGATAGGTTCTCTAAGATGGCTCATTTTATTGCACATACAAAAGCGACGATGCGTCGCATGTTGCTAACCTGTTTTTCAGGGACATCGTGAGATTACATGGAGTACCTAAGACGATTGTTTCTGATCGTGATATGAAGTTCATGAGCTACTTTTGGAAGACCTTATGGGGGAATCTAGGAACGAAGCTGCTGTTTGGTACTACATGTCATCCCCAAACAGATGGTCAAACGGAGGTGGTGAATAGAACATTGTCATAGCTGCTAAGGACCATGATTAAAAAGAATTTGCGGGAGTGGGAAGAGTGTTTGCCACATGTTGAGTTTGCTTACAACAGGGTTGTGCATTCAACTACTCAGCTTTGTCCTTTTGAGGTGGTGTATGGCTTCAAGCCATTAACGCCACTTGATATGTTGCCTCTGCCATTACATGAGAGAGTTGATATGGAGGCATCAAAACATGCTGATTATGTGAAGAAAATACATGAGAAGACTCAAGAGGCTATTGAGAAGAAAGGCAAGAACATTGCTGCTGCAAGGAATCAAGCAAGGAAGGAATTGTTGTTCGAGCCTAGAGATATGGTTTGGGTGCATCTGCGCAAGGACAGATTTCCACTACTGCGCAAGTCCAAATTGAAGCCACGTGGTGCTGGTCCTTACAAGGTGCTAGCCAAGATTAATGATAATGCCTACTTAGTTGATATACCTATTGAGGAGTTTGGTGGCGCTAGCAACAGCTTCAACGTTGCTGATTTGTCACCATATGTGGGAGAAGACCTTGGAGCGTCGAGGTTGACGCCTTTTGAAGGGGGGGAGATGATGAGGACATCCCTACAGTTACACCTACCCCAATTGATAATGAAGATGTTCCAATTGCAAAGAAGGATCAATCCAATGAGATAAGGATTGGACCAATTACAAGAGCTTGTGCTAAGCTACTAGAACAACAGGTGAACTTGTTTCTTAATGAACCTGGTGTTTTATTAATGAGAATTTTATACTACCTAAGTCTTTGAACTATTGCATGATCAGGTACTTAGGAGAAGAAGGCATAGCAAGGAGCGAGGAGCAAATGGAACAAGGCGTGTTGATGAATGAAGAATGCGCGAGGGAGGAGAGGGAGGAAGCGCAAGGAGATGTCCAAGACAAAGATCAACAAGAGACGGAAGTTCTCTGCCGTGGCAGAGAAAAGCCCCAGTTCTCTGCCACGGCAGGCTGCCGTGGCAGGAAAACAGAGTCCAACTCTGCCATGACAGAGAAAGTGACTACAACTCTGCCACGGCAGAGTCGGTTTGACCGAACCCAAGTTGGGTCGGTTTGTATCCCTAGGCCGCCACCCCTTGGACCCTTAAATAGATGGGGGCGCTTTAGCTTTATTCTTTAGACCACGTTAAAATATTTTGGAGATGTTTCTTTCATAGAACCTATGGAATTACCCTGTGTTCGAATTACCAACTATAATTGAGTGTGATTTGTTGTTCCATTGGGAATTAGAGATTGCATACTACCATTCGTGGTCACGGCTGCGTGCGCAAGAGCGTGGTGTTATGAATATCCTACAAGGTTCAAGAGTTGTTGCATTGGCATCAGGGATCGAGCGGGAGAGTTCATAGCTACGGGCTAGTTATCTATCATCCACCATCACCATCGACAAGTGCTTGCTGAGAAGATCGGCCCACCCCATATCAATCAAGACTGCATGCTCATGTCATCATCCCACATTGCACTTGATCATCGTCATGTCATCATGCATTTGTTTGCCTAAAACTATTTTCTAAAAGTCTAGTTTTGTTTTCTAGATATCCCCCATCTTTATTTCATATCAAAACTCCAGTCTTTACTAAATCTTTTATTTGTCTAAAAGTATTTGTAGAAGTCTTTAAAAATAAAACAAATAAAAATAAAAGTATTTTAGGAGAGGCAGCCGGCTAGGCCAAAAGGCCCAGCTCGCCACCTACTACCCCATACTGCCAACCCTAACCCTAAAACGGAACACTCCTCCTTGTAGCCGCCACCGCCCAGTCGTTGCGGCAGCATCCAACCCGCAACCCGGCCCCACTCCCGACCGACGTAGTGCGCAGCGGTCGCTCCGTCACGACCCCACCTGCGCCCGCGCGTCGCTCGCTCACTGACGCGTCACGCGCGTGACCGCGTTGCCCCATCCCAGCCCCGCACCGAAACCACCCTACCTGACGTGTACGCGATGTACCGATCCCACCTTGCACGCCTCTCTCTCACGATCCCCTCGTGATGCCCCATCTCGCTTCTCACTCTCACCGCCCGCATCGGCCCCGCGATCCCCACCCTGACCTCGCTTCCTCCTCTAGCCCCGCGCTACCGCCACCAGCGACCTACCACGCAACCTCTCGCTAGCCCATGTTGTCGCTACTGCCTCAGACCCCGCGCAGGCCTCTCTCTGCATCAATGCTGCACCCTCATCTCGAGCTCCAACAGGCACCACCGTCCCTTCCCCGGTTTCCTACAAGGCAACCGCCCCATGCGTCGCCTCAAGCTCCTCCTCCCGGCCGCCGTCAAGGATGCGTAGCCCCGCCTTCGAAGCTCCTCGCCCTCGGCCTCTTCCTCGAGCCCCAAGTGCACCGCCGTTGCGCCCTGCATCTCTGGCCGGACCCCGAGTGCCGTCAGCGACGTGTCCCCGACCCTGCCGCTAGGCGCGCCTCCATGTCCTCCTCTGCACTGCTCGCCGCCTGCCAGGTGCGCGCTGCCGCTCGGGACCCGCGCTTGTCATGACCCTGTCGTGAGCCTCCTTGCTGCCAAGACCTCGCCATGTTGCGTCACCGACCCCGCTCTCCTCCATGTCCTCGATCCGTGTGTGTCCTCTCTCTAGATGCCTACCTCCAGCGGTCCCTTCGCGTGTCACTAACAGTGAGTCTCTACAGCGCCATCCAAGTTCCCTTTCGAGATCAACATGTGCCTTGTTTGGTGAGGAGATGGTGTGGATGTTGCTTCTGCCTTTGCTCGTGTTTGGGATGTGCAAATGTGCGTGTGTTCCTGTTAAGATGTTGAGCATGCTACCTCAGCTCCCTTCGCTCTGGTATTGGCAAGACCTGTACCCGGATTCGATGACCGAAGGCTGGACCCGATGATCCGAAGATCCCGACACCGGAACCAAGTCCTCCGTCGACATCCGAGGCTAAACACCCAAATTCTCCATCATGGACAAGACCGTTGTCATGGACCCGAAGCCGAGGATCTTAACTCGGTACACCAAGATCGCCTACGGATCCAAAGACCGATCCCGAGGATCCGAAGATCAAACCCCTCCGAGCCCCCAAGACCTTCGTCCCGATGTGTGACCCCTACTTACCCATATTTTATAAATGCTATATATAATTGTTGCATATTAATTTGATCATGTCGCATACATATTGTGTGGTTTGGGGGTATTATTTCAATTCACCTAATAATTAAATATGGAGACCATATGCGGGCTACTCTAGTCTTATATTGACTCCATTTAAGTTTGTGTAGCGAACCGATATCATGTTTCGCCTTGTTAAGCCAACATTTAAATTGCGGGCTATCTAAACAACATGAACCTATTAATTAATTATCAGGACCCCGGTTCCGCTTAATATTGCCTAATTGCACCGCATCTTTGCCATGTCATACATCATACATTCATCATGCCCGATATTCTACCGTAGTATTAAATAGAGCATCCGGTGTTTCTTTTAGTGTTTTGCTTCTTCACGGATTAGGCCATTGAGTGGATGCGAGTATCGACAAGTTCTTCGGATAATGTATCTTCGACAGTGTTTTCTGGGCGAGCAATCTCCCCCTTTCTACCTGTTTTGTATTTATAGTCTTTACTTCCTCCTATTGATCTATTGCTATCCGTGTTGCGATGCTTTAGTTTCCGTGCACCCTTTATATTCCTTGCAGCCTTTACATTGCCTCTGCCACATCCTATTGCCTGTTGTTTGATAGATAGTCGGCCTTGCGAGTCGTAGTTGCTTGCTCATGAAGGGAATATGCCCGAGAGGCAATAATAAAGTGGTTATTATCTTATTCCATGTTTATGATAAATGTTTATTTTACATGCTAGAATTGTATTGATTGGAAACATCAATACATGTGTGTTTAATAAACAAAAAGGGTTCCTAGTTATGCCTCTCTTATAGACTAGCTTGTTGATTAACAAGATGATCAAGGTTTCCTGATCATGGACATTGGATGTTCTTAATAACAAGGTCACACCATTGGTGGAATGATGTGATGAACATTCATCCGAAGTATAGCATTACGATCAAAGTCATTATGTTTATATTGCTATAACATCATATGAAGTAATCTTTATCCTTAGACCATGAGATCATGTTAATTGCTAACACCAGAAGAGTATCTTGATAACATCAAACGTCACACCGTATGTGGTGACTATAAAGGTGGGTTCGATTACTACGAAGGTGTTATGTTGAGGCTCATGGATCAAGAGTGGGATTTGTCCATCCCGATGACGGATAGATATACTCTGGGCCCTCTCGGTGATATAACATTGAAATAGCTTGCAAGCAAGTGATGTGATCACTAGAATGTTATATCAGGGAAAGGAGAAAAGAGTGCATTTGGTAACGAGATAAAACTAGGTATGGAGATACCGATGATCGAATCTCGGACATGTAATATATCGCGGGACAAAGGGATTTAGTTACTAGCGTTAAAGGTTCTCACGATCACAGAAGTCATCGTTGAATGTGTAGAGTCAAGATATGGATCTCCGTGTCCTCCGCTGATTATTGATCGGAGAGGGTCTCGATCATGTCCGCATTATTCGCGAACCGTAGGGTGACACACTTAAGGGATCTGACACCATTTGGAGCAAATATGTTTCAGATAAATATTTAAGAAAGCTACTGGAATTATTTCAATAGACACCAAACTGTTTTGGTGAAATTGCTGAAATTGGTTCTGCATGTAATATTGAAATGTTGCAGGGGGTTTTATGTGAATGTTTTTTAATTAAAGTAATTAACAAAATTCTGAATAAAATTAATAAAAGAGTTTTATTAAATGAGAGAGCATTAAATTTGGAGAAATTTAATGCATTTAAAGTGGGGACTTTAAAAGAGAATGTGAATGGGCAAATTTATGTGGAGGGAGTTACCACCACATGAATGAGAAGGTGAGGGGTCACCCCTTGGGGCGCCGGCCATGGGGAGGGGTACCCTCCCCTCCTCCTATAGAAGGCCCCCCTCTCACACCTTCATACTCACACCTCCCTGTGAAGGATCTCTCTCCCCCTCTAGTATTATTCCCCCATGGTCTCGGATTAGCGAGATACATGTTCCCGGTAGCTTTATCTGGAAAGGAGTTGCTGCTTCCGCTGCTTTGCTAGAGCGAGGGATGGAGGTTGTCGGGGTACCGGACGTGTGTGCGATCACGGATGCACCGCTTCTTTGCGGTGCTGGACTTGGTGGTGCTGGAGCTGGATCTAATGGACGTGCTGGAGCCGGACCTGCTGGACTTCATCACGATCTTGAGATCGACAAGTGTACGACTACATCAACTACGAGTTCCATCTCGCTAACAAAGCTCGTTGTCTACGAGGGTAAGTTCTCGTTTCCACCCGTTGCTTTGTACCTAGTAGATAGATCTTGGTGTGTAGTTCACACCGTAGGAAATTTTTTCTTTTCTATGCTGCGGACCCAACAGCTCAGGTGCTGCTTCGCGTTGTTGTCGTCCCACCATTGTTGGAAGGTTGGCACATGTTTAATGGTGGAGATGATCATGGCTTTAATGACAACTTGTTAAATAAAATGATGTGAATAGATATAACTAATGCACAGGCATCGATGGGAAATAGATGTTATTTGGTTCTTCCATGCTCACTTGTGTCCCGTAGGCCCCGAGTACTTGATACCTGTTCCTTGACTATTCGCACTATCCACATACGGGAGATTCTATGAATCCCACTTTGCCTGAGCTTGATTCACATTTCTTGGGCCACAAATGATATCGGGTGGCCCGATATTCTCAGCAAGCACTTGTCGATGGTGATGGTGGATGATAGATAACTAGCCTGTAGCCATGAACTCTCTCGCTCGATCTCTGATGCCAATGCAACTGCTCTCGAACCTTGTAGGATATTCACAACACAATGCTCTTGCGCACGCAGCTGTGACCATGAACGGTAGTATGCAATCTACTAATTCCCAATGGAACAACAGATCACACTCAATTATAGTTGTAGAATTCGAACACAGGGTAATTCTAGAGGTTCTATGAAAGAAACATCTCCAAAATATTTTAACGTGGTCTAAACCTAGATAGAAGTGCGCCCCATCTATTTATGAGTCTGGGGGCGGTGGCCTAAGGGTGGATCCCGGTTGGTCCCACCCAACTAAGGGTACAAACCTACCTAAAGTTGGTTCGGTTCAGGTTTCTACCGTGGCAGAATTCGGGCCCGTTTCTCTACCGCGACAGCCTGTCGTGGCAGAAAAGGACTGCTTTTGTCTGGCAGCCTGTGGCGAGAGAAAGTGGCGTTCTGCTTGGCATGAGATTGTCCACCAAGTGTTGATCTTCAATCTTGTGTGCTCCTTGCGCTTCCTCCCTCTCCTCCCTCGTGCAATCTTCATTGATCAACACGCCTTGTTCCATTAGCTCCTTGCTCCGTGCTACGCCTTCTTCTCCTAAGTACCTGATCATGCTAATTCAAAGACTTAGGTAGTATAAAATTCTCATTAATTAAAACACTAGGTTCATTAAGAAACAAGTTCACCTGTTGTTCTAGTAGCTTAGCACGAGCTCTTGTGATTGGTCCAATCCTTATCTCATTGGATTGATCTTTCTTTGCAATTGGAACATCATCATTAGCAATTGGGGTAGGTATCATTGTAGGGATGTCCTCATCATATCCCCCCCCCTTCAAAAGGCGTCGACCTCGACGCTCCAAGGTCTTCTCCAGCATATGGTGACAAATCAGCAACGTTGAAGCTGTTGCTAGCACCACCAAACTCCTCAATAGGTATATCAACTTAGTAGGCATTATCATTAATTTTGGCTAACACCTTGTAAGGACCAGCACCACGTGGCTTCAATTTGGACTTGCGAAGTAGTGGAAATCTGTCCTTGCGTAGATGCACCCAAACCATATCTCCAGGCTTGAACAACACTTCCTTCCTTGCTTGATTCCTTGCAGCAGCAATGTTCTTGCCTTTCTTCTCAATAGCCTCTTGAGTCTTCTCATGTATTTTCTTCACATAATCAGCATGTTTTGATGCCTCCATATCAAATCTCTCATGTAATGGCAGAGGCAACATATCAAGTGGCGTTAATGGCTTGAAGCCATACACCACCTCAAAAGGACAAAGCTGAGTAGTTGAATGCACAGCCCTGTTGTAAGCAAACTCAACATGTGGCAAACACTCTTCCCACTCCCGCAGATTCTTTTTAATCATGGTCCTTAGCAGCTATGACAATGTTCTATTCACCACCTCCGTTTGACCATATGTTTGGGGATGACATGTAGTACCAAACAACAGCTTCGTTCCTAGATTCCCCCATATGGTCTTCCAAAAGTAGCTCATGAACTTCATATCACGATCAGAAACAATCGTCTTAGGTACTCCATGTAATCTCACGATGTCCCTGAAAAACAGGTTAGCAACATGCGACGCATCGTCGCTTTTGTGGCAGGCAATAAAATGAGCCATCTTAGAGAACCTATCCACTACCACAAATATAGAATCATGCCCTCTCTGAGTTTTAGGTATACCTAGCACAAAATCCATACTAATGTCTTCCCATGGAGTAGTAGGTGCAGAGAGAGGTGTATACAAACCGTGAGGCTTCAGCTTGGATTTCGACTTGTGGCAAGTAATGCATCGGCTCACAAATCTGTACACATCACGCCTCATCTTGGGCCAATACAAGTGATCAGCGAGCATGAGCAACGTCTTCTCACGCCCAAAGTGACCCATCAAACCACCATGATGTGATTCCTGCACTAAGAACAAACGCAACGACGATTCTGGAATACATAGTTTGTTAGCTTGAAATAAATATCCATCATGTATATGATACTTATCCCATGCGTTTCTAAGAGCACACAAACGATACGGTTCGGCAAAATCATGATCAGTTGCATAAAGTGCACAAATAGCTTCTAACCCAGGAATTTTAACATCAAGATTGGTTAATAACATATTCTTCCTAGATAGAGCATCAACAACAACATTCTCTTTTCCCTTCTTATAGTTAATAATGTAAGGAAAAGACTCAATGAACTCAACTCATTTAGCTAATCTTCTATGCAAGTTTGATTGAGCTTTCAAATATTTCAATGCTTCATGATCAGAATGTATGATGAATTCCTTTGGCCACAAATAATGTTGCCAAACCTCAAGTACTCTAACAAGTGCATACAATTATTTATCATAGGTAGAATAATTCAAATGAGCACCAGTCAATTTCTCAGAAAAATAAGCTATAGGCCGACCCTCTTGCATCAAAACGGCACCTATGCCTATACCACTAGCATCACATTCAACTTCAAATTGCTTCAAAAAATCAGGTAATGCAAGTAACGGTGCAGAAGTAAGCAAACGTTTCAATGTATCAAATGCAATGTCTTTGGCCACGCCCCATATAAAAGGAACACCTTTCTTTGTCAAATCATTCAAAGGTGCAGCAATGGTGCTAAAATCTTTCACAAAGCGCCTATAGAAATTAGCTAAACCGTGGAAACTACGCACTTGACTGACATTCATTGGAGTAGGCGAATTCTGAATTGATTCAATTTTAGATTGATCTACCTCTACTCCATGCTTAGATACAGTTTAGTTTTGAAAGCAGTTTTCCATTCATCCCCTTCTTTCATCCTAATTTGATGATAACCACTACGCAAGTCAATTTTAGAGAAAACAGCAGCACCACTCAATTCATCTAGCATATCCTCTAAGCGTGGAATAGGATGACGATATCGAATAGTGATGTTATTAATCGCTCTACAATCAACACACATGCGCCATGTACCATCTTTCTTAGGAACTAAAATAACAGGAACAACACAAGGGCTAAGAGAGACACGAATGTACCCTTTATCCAGCAATGCTTATACTTGCTTCTGAATTTCCTTAGTTTCTTCGGGATTAGTCCTGTAGGGTGCACGGTTGGGAAGTATGGCGCCAGGAATCAGATCCACTTAATGTTCTATACCATGCAATGGAGGTACACCTGCGGGTACATCTTCTGGAAACACATCCCCAAAGTCCTGCAAAACAGAAGAGACACCAAGAGAAATAGGGGTCATGTCGTTAGAAACCAATACCTCGCCCTTATACATGAGCACAAGTGGCATGGTTGTAGGATCCTCACAAAACTCTCTCATATCCTCCTTGGTGGTTAGTATCAATAACCCATGCACTCTCTCACTTTTCGTTATATCACTCAATTTAGGCTCAATTACATCAGGAATAGCTGTCACACAGTCTCGCCGAGTGGTAGAATCTTCCTTCAAGTTCATCTCTATCTTCTGGCGAGAATTATTCACAATATCTTGTGGTGTCATTGGCTGCATAGTAATCTTCTTCCCTTTGAATTCCAAGTGATATGTATTGGCTCGGCCATTGTGTTGTAGACGGCGATCATAGAGCCAAGGCCGACCCAATAGTAGGTGACAAACAGTCATAGGAACCACATCAAAATCAATAGAATCTTTGTATGGCCCTATTTGAAAATTCACACGTACCATATGATTTACCTTCATCTCACCATTGTTGCTCAACCATTATATGTAGTATGGCTTCGGATGAGGTAAGTATGCCAAATTCAGTTTGACACATAGTTCCTTACTTGCAAGATTTCTGCAGCTACCTCCATCAATAATTACCTTGCAAGCTTTGTTAGGTCCAACTAGAGCTTTTGTTTGGAACAAGTTGCAACGCTGGGATTCCTCAACCGGTTGCACACTAAGTACAGGTGAAGATACGACAATAGTTGGTGCACGCTCAGCATATGCATCAGCACCATCCTTGTCATCATCAATATTATCATCAGAAGCTTCATCTCCACTCTCTACTTCTCCTTGTTCGTTGACAAACATAACCTTGTTGTTTGGACAATCCTTATTGTAGTGACCTCTACCTCCACAAGTATGGCACACCACATCGCGAGTACGCGCAGTGGACATATTGGAACCCGAGCTAGCAGCAGGAGCAGCGGGCTTCCGAGCATTAGAACCAAACGAAGAAGTACTTGCTGGGTTGGCCGATGGTGTAGGAGGACTAGCAGCAGGTGGAGCTACACTAGGAAGTGTAGATCTGGCCGAAAAACGGCTGGAGGATGGAAAACGAGCACGTGACTTTGCCTCTTTAGCCAACTGGGATTTGGCCTCTAGCATGGTGCAGCAGCTTGTTGATTGTCTCATACTTGTGATAACGCACAATACTCTTGATTTGAAGCTTCAAATTGTTGAGGAAACGCTGCATTGTCATCTCTCATGATTCACGAACATTAGCACGCTGCATAAGCATCTCCATCTCCATGTAATACTCATCAACTGTCATTGTGCCTTGCCTCAACTGTGTGAGCTTGTCAAACACGGAGAGCAAATAATTGGAGGGGACAAAACGATCTACCATGATGGCCTTCATCTCACGCCAATCCCTCATAGGAAGTTCATTGTCGTTCCGTCTATTCTGCACAATAGCTTCCCACCAATGCAAAGCATAACCATCAAACTCTGATGCAGCAAGCTTGACCTTCTTGTCTTCTGGGTAATCAAATAAACACCAGAGCTTCTCAATCTTCAACTCCCAAGTAATATAATCCTAAGGATCAAGTGAGCCATTGAATGAAGGAATTGAGAACTTGGGCTTGCCCAAACTATCATCAGCTGGATTGTAAGAACGCTGGGCACGTCCAAGAGGAGCATACCCACGGCCATACAAAGGAGCAGCCGCAGGTGCAGGGGGATTGGCACGTCCCCTGCCATGATGTGGAGCAGCATCAGCCGCACTTCCCTCATCAAAGTCCTCAAACCCATCATCATGTTGTGCAGGTCCGGGCTGGAGTGTTGCTTGAATTGCCTCAATGGAACGCTGCAAGGTGGCAAAGTTGACATTCATAGCAGTCAGCTGCATCTGAATATTATTGATGGCTCCAGTATTATTCTCCACAGCATCTTGTATGTCGGTGATATTTCTATCAACAGACTCTCTCCAAGTAACAAGCTCCTCCACCTGCTTTTTCTGTGATACAACATCACTATCACTAGTAGACATGATTAGTAGGTTAGTGCAAAATCAAAATTTGTATGGTGGAAAACTCTCACAACTCACTCACAACTAATAAGAAAGGAGATCTTACCATTCCAAATTGAATAGAGATACTCTACCAAACAAGATCAACGACTGATGCACTGAAGTGATGAAGTGAATATCAAAGGTATAGAGAACGATCGCAGGGCACACAGGTTATTTATAGTGGAGCTATAGGTATGGTATCCTATCTACACCGCAAACAAGTCCTAGTGTTGATCGTACAAACACCCAAGAAACACACACGTGGAGAAAAACGTGGCAATGCAACTATGAAGGGTGTTGCACTACTCTCGAGACACACTAGAAAAGCTCAAAGTAAACAGGCACAAGATTGCTCAATCTACCGGTGCACAAGATATCACTAGGCCTCTTGCTCAAATTCTCTTTTTCCACTATTTTTCTTTTTCTTTTGTATAGCTCTCTTTTTTTTGCTTTTGCTATATTTCTTTTTCTCTTCTTTTTTGATTTTATAGATCACACACGGCCAATTACAAAGTATCACACCAAAGTCCTAAGAGCAACCTGTAGGAGCAGAAACTAGTCTCAATAGGCAAGTTCCTACACCTATGTAGTAGAAAGGTTGTGGCTAAGGCTGAAGGAAAAGTGCAAATTCACACTTTGTAAAAGTTCCTGCCGTGGAAGAAAAACAGGGAAAAATCGTGGCATGGCAGAAAATCTTGCCGCGGCAGAAAAACACTTCAAAAACGTGTCGCAGCAGCGAATCCAAATCGTGGCAGAACAGGACTCCGCGGCAGAAAAACAGGCTGTTTCCATGCCACGGCAGAGTCGGTAGGAATTTTTTTATTATTATTATTCTGACTTAGCCAAGAGTAGGAGACTAGGACTCTTAGATTAGATCGGATCTGACCTTGTGGTGGCGGAAACAATGGTGGATTCGGCTAGAACAAAACTAGAAAAACAGATCTACGAAGAACAGATCTAGATCTAAACTAAAGGATGAACACGACCAGCAACTATTACTCGTCTATGATGCAATCTAGTCTATGGCAACTCTTTTTGTGGGGATTTTTCTATATAGGACGAAAAACACTCTCTAATCTATGGATGGATTGTGGATTGCTTACCGAGGCAATGAGGAAATCTGATACCAAGATGATATTGCTCACCGAGTAAACCCAGCGCTCTGATACCAAGATGATATGGGGTGGCCCGATCTTCTCAGCAAGCACTTGTCGATGGTGATGGTGGATGATAGATAACTAGCATGTAGCTATGAACTCTCCCGCTCGATCCCTGATGCCAATGCAACAGCTCTCGAACCTTGTAGGACTCAGCCGTGACCACGAACGGTAGTATGCAATCTACTAATTCCCAATGGAACAACAGATCACACTCAATTATAGTTGTAGAATTCGAACACAGGGTAATTCTAGAGGTTCTATGAAAGAAACATCTCCTAAATATTTTAACGTGGTCTAAACCTAGATAGAAGTGCGCCCCATCTATTTATGAGTCTGGGGGTGGTGGCCTAAGGGTGGATCCGAGTTGGACCCACCCAACTAAGGGTACAAACCGACCTAAAGTTGGTTCGGTTCAGGTTTATGTCGTGGCAGAATTCGGGCCCATTTCTCTGCCGCGACAGCCTGCCGTGGCAGAAAAGGACTCTGTTTCTATGCCGCGGCAGCCTGCTGTGGTAGAGAAAAGTGGCGTTTCTCTGCTGCGGCAGAGATTGTCCACCAAGTGTTGATCTTCAATCTTGTGTGCTCCTTGCGCTTCCTCCCTCTCCTCCCTCGCGCATTCTTCATTGATCAACACGCCTTGTTCCATTAGCTCCTTGCTCCGTGCTACGCCTTCTTCTCCTAAGTACCTGATCATGCAATAATTCAAAGACTTAGGTAGTATAAAATTCTCATTAATTAAAACACTAGGTTCATTAAGAAACAAGTTCACCTGTTGTTCTAGTAGCTTAGCACGAGCTCTTGTGATTGGTCCAATCCTTATCTCATTGGATTGATCTTTCTTTGCAATTGGAACATCATCATTAGCAATTGGGGTAGGCATCATTGTTGGGATGTCCTCATCAACAAAGTAGTTTGGGGCTTTATTACTATCATGTACTTATGCCATGCTTTACTGCTTTATTTACGATTGTGCGTGGAGCACATGTACTGTTTTGGAACGTGGAATGTTTTCGCGGTATCGACAAGCCCAGTCACACTTTCGGGTTCCCAGTCGTTTACAGCCATTGTCACAAACCCTGGGTCCGTCTCGGAGCTAGCCAACTTTGTTGCGGGTAGCTTAGTGGAGTGGCCCCTGAAATGATTTATGAATCTTGTGAATGCTTTGTCATGAGGCCTCATTGCGTTTTATTTGGTTCTTCCCGAGGTTGATCGTGTGTGTGTTGCTATTTGTGCACCCCTGCAGGGTAAATCTTTTTGAAAGCCGTGTTCGCGGTTATGGATGACTTGGAGCACAATATCTCGATCATAGACAACTATAACTAAAGTAGTGCTATAAATTTGACTTTGGCATGTCTAGTAATCAGTTTCACTACAACGGAATGAGTAAATAAAAGTGCCAACAACTGCTGGGTTTGGGATGTCCTATGCTAATTGTATCTGACTAGTAAGTATTGCAACTACAATGGAATGGTTAACTAAAACTGCCCACCGCTTATGATATCTGTATGACTCATGCTATCTATATCTGACTAGTAAGTGCTGCAACTATAATGGAATGAATAAAACTGCCAACTGAGTGAGTTCCTTGGTTTGACTTCCTCGTTTGGTCTCGAGGGGGAAATACCAGGATGGGTATGATTGGTGTTAGTATCAGTTTGGTCCCGAATAGGTCTCTCTTATCACTCTCTAATAGCCGACAGTTGTATCGAGTCTCTATAGGTTGTTTAGTGCATGCTTCGCTGCTGCTTCAGTCCACCATACCTATGTAGGCGAGAGCCGGCGAATTCTAGCCTCATGGTGTCTTGGCCTCAAGATCAGCTCCTTTTTCATTTGCCCTTTGTCGGCACCCATTTTGTTTTAGCAGGTATGAGATCGACGTTGTTAGCAGGGTTACCCTTCCGGCTTGGCTTGGGGAGGGTTATGGACGCCATTGGTTATTCTTCAGGGCTCTTGGCCCAATTTGCATCTTGTCCGTACTCGGATATTGTATCGTTTTCAAGGTGATTTGGATCTTTGCATTGTATATCTGTATTCTTGACTCATGGAGTCGTGTTGTATATATATATATCTGTTATGTGGGTTCCATCGTGAACTATTGTGTAAAGGTATTACTTTGTTTTCCACCTACACGCAAGTGCTTGTTGGGCGTCCTTGAATCGTTTCTATGCGGGTTTGGCGGGAAGCGCTAAAATCTGCATAGGGCCAATTCAAGGGTGTTACAGATCATAGCTACACACTAGTTATCTATCATCCACCATCATCATCGACAAGTGCTTGCTGAGAAGATCAGGCCACTCCATATCATCTTGGTATCAGATTTCCTCGTTGCCTTGGTAAGCATCCACAAATCCATCCGTAGATTAGTTCGTGTTTTTCGTCCTATACAGAAAAAGGTCCACAAAAAGAGTTGCCATAGCCTAGATTACGTCGTATTCGAGTAATAGTTGTTGGTCATGTTCCTCATTTAGTTTTAGATCTAGATCTGTTCTTCGTTTTCTTCTTGTTCTAGTTGAGTTCCCCATCCTTGTTTCCGTCGCCACCAAGCCAGATCCGATCCAAGCTAGAGTCCTCATTGTTTACTACTTGGCAAGTAGGAATTAAAAAAAAATCTTTCCAACTCTGCCGCGGCATAGAAAACGCCCGTTTTTCTGCCACGAGTCTGTGTCTGCCACGGATCCAATTTTCCTGCCGTGGCACGATTTCGTGATGTTTTTCTGTCGCGGCACGTGTTCTGCCGCGAGGTACAGATTCTCTGCCACGACACAGTTTTGCCCTGTTTTCTACCACGGTAGCCATATAAAAAACTTGTGAAATTTTGCAATTTTCTAAACCTTAGCTACAGCCATTCTATTTCATAAGTGTAGGAACTTTCCCATTGAGACTAGTTTCTGCTCTTACAGGCTGCTCATAGGGTTTTGGTGATGTGCATTATAAATTGGCCGTCATATATATATATATATATATATATATATATTAAAAAAAGGATATAGCAAAAGAAAAAGAAAAAAGAGAAAGAAGCTATACAAAAGAAAAAGAAAAGGAGAAATTGAGCAAGAGGTCTAGTGATATCTTTGTGCACCGGTAGATAGAGCAATCTTGTGCCTGTTTCACTTTGAGCTTTGCTAGTGTCTCTCCAGCATAGTGCAACACCCTTCATAGTTGCATTGCCACGTTTATCGCCTCGTGTGTGTTTCTTGGGTTTTGTACGATCATCACTAGGACTTGTTTGCGGTGTAGTTAGGATACTATACCTAGAGATCCACCATACATAACTTGTGTGCCCTGTGAATGTTCTCTATACCCTTGATATTCACTTCATCACATCCATGCATAAGTTGTTGATTAGAATTGGTAAGCATCACTATTCACTTTGGAACGGTAAGATTTGCTTTCTTGTCAGTTTTGAGTGAGTTGTGAGAGTTCCACCACCATATTTTGTTTTGTGTACTAATATACTAATCATGACTTCTACTAGTGTTGATCTGATGCAGAAAATGGAGGCCAATGATGTTACAGATAATGTGGAGACCTATAGTTACAAATTCTTCCATAATTGGCATTGTGGTGGAACTTTTTGGAAGGAAGAACACGGTATTTTTGATGGTGACGGTCTTTTCCACCATAGTGTGATAATTGGTGAGCGATGTGCTTCCATTACCATTGATAACAACTCTACTCTTAATTTGAATAGAATTGAAGTTGTACAAAAGCTGCAGCTACCCACATGTTGTAGGGGTTCCGTGTATGAAAACAATAATTTTTACCCTACGCCCCTGAACCCCTGATGCTGCTAGGACCTATCTATTAGTAATACAGTAACCGGAGGGGCTTTTCACGAACTTACCCTTGAAGACCGAAAAGTGTTGTCAACACTCAGGAGAGCGTGGTTGCTGTAGACGAGCCGAAGCTGACCTCAAGGTCATGATAAAGTCCTTGTGCTCATGTGGCTCCAACGACTTGAGTGCCTCAAGTGCGACACCTCGTGGGGAGTTACACATGTCCGGTGCCTGACGATGACTCCTACTTCCCCGATCCAGCAGCAGTTGCGGAAGTAGAGCTCCTGGATCCGAATCCTGCAGCGCGATAGTGCTCCGCGGTGAAGATATCTCTCGTTCGTGCAGTCCGAACTTGGGACCACGGTCACGAGAGAGAGAGAGAGAGAGAGAGAGAGAGAGAGAGAGAGAGAGAGAGAGAGAGAGAGAGAGAGAGAGAGAGAGAGAGAGAGAGAGAGAGAGAGAGAGAGAGAGAGAGAGAGAGAGAGAGAGAGAGAGAGAATATCAATTGGAGATCTTTCCAAAAGTGAGAAGACCTTTATTGAATATTGTGTGTATTTATCTGGCCAAATACCCCCACTATATATAGGGGAAAAGGAGGTACTACATCCCTCAAAGTCCCGGGGTGGGACTAAAGGAGAGGAGGGGGAGGGGAAGCCGCCGGCCGGCCCTAGTAGGCCCCGCGCGAGGGGGCTTGGCCCAGCCGGCCACCCCCTTTCCCCTTCTCCCTCTCTCCTTTCCCTAATGGGCCCTCTCCCCTCCGGCAATTGGCCCATTAAGCCTTTTGACCTTTTAAATTGATTTTCTCTTTATTAAATAATTATGAATAAATGATGAAATCAATATTTAACATTCATCCATATATTATTCAATCTCTATGGTTATGGAACACTTCCACCTCCATTCCGGACATCCTCCGGACTTACCGAAACCCTTCCGGTTTTCTCTCTACTATTCTTCGGTGATTCTTTTGAATCTATAAACACTCTCTAAGCATCATCAAACCCTTAAGCGTGATACCCTAGGTTCAGGAACACTCCATACATGGTCGGGACACTCCCGGACCAATGACCAAGAGAGGGACTTGGATGGCCATGTGACCCCTGTGCGTTCCATGTAGATCTTTCGTCGTTTGAACCGGGACAGTCGTGTCTTATTCCCTTTGTCTCTTGATACTTGCATTGCCCGAGATCTGATCAATGACATCACCATGTCATGTTCAATCTCGTTACTGAACAATGCTACTTGACTCGTTCCGACAAGTGATATCCCTGTGATCAAATCACATGCTGCGTAGCTATTGGATATAACCTCTCCGAGTGGGCCCTTGAGTATCTTCCCATCACATGGACGGACAAATCCCGCTCTTGACATATATTGCCTCTATGGTTTCCTCCGAGTACCTGAACACACCTTTATAACCACTGTATTACCAAGTGGCTCTTGATGTTATCTAAGCACTCTCGGGAGATAGTGATTGATATAGCCTCACGATCTAAGGAATAGTCTACGAGGATCCATTTCTAATCATCGTAACTTGAACTTCGTGACATGATCGGGTCACGATGTTTAGGTTGGGTATTGGTTCATCATCTCATTCTCCGAATGAGTTGACTCCATTTCCAACTAGCATAAATGCCACATGATCAGGAAACATGATCATCTATTGACCAATGAACCAGTGACTAGAGTTTCACTGGGAACCCCTGGTTATTTATATATCACACGTGTATTGATGTTTCCACTCAATACAGTTATAGCATGATATAAAACTTAATCATAAACTATATGAAATATGGTAATAGTCCTTATTACTATTTGTCTCTAGGGCATATTTTCAACAGTGTCCCACTTGCAGTAGAGTACAAATACACTAGCTGCATTTGTTCTTAATCATTGGCACCATATATCCGGTACCCTAAACATGCTTGCTCATGGAAGAGATTGAGTCTTGGGTCTATACTTTATAGTCCCAAATCCTTTGCAACTTACTAATGTCACCTTGATTGACATTAATACTTTATCATCACATGATAACATCTGTGTGTATGCATCGTCGCTATGGCAGCAGAACGAGGCCTAATTCCAGGAGCCTACAGTGACTTTAGATCAACCTCGAGGGCTTTCTCATGGGCATTGTGCCCTGGGAAACATCATTCAACGTTAAAAGTGAACTAGCCCCGCCATAACATTATACAACAATTTAGATGGTACCCTTATCTATTATTATAAATGTATTCATCGAAACACGAGTGCACTCTGTGCAACTTTCGATGTTTAGTTCACCTCGCTTCCTACTTGACTTTAGTCGGTATTACGGGAGTTTCCAACATATTCCCTTATAACATAACCCTTTATGTTTTAAGATATGTCATCGTTTATTGATTTGGAAAACATGTATGCAGTTCTCTATCAGACACTGCGGACCAACTTAGCTCAACATTCTGTGATTCGAACTTAATCACTTTCAAACGTTCCTTATTGGATTACATATTATGTTAATTTATCATCATGGTTTTCTAAGATAGAATCTATGTCTCAACATAGTGGATGATGATCATCCTTTTCTTTCTTTCAACCATTGATGTTAAACTTAACGCTATTCCTAATCTGAGTTATCAAGGACTAGTTCCTTAATTAACTTCTATTCTGAAACCCTTTTCAGAATCCCTTAAGGAATACTACATAATATCATAATACACCTATTATCAACTTCTACACCTTATAAATCATTATTTATAAATACTTGCACTTTTATTCTTAACACACTTAAGAATCACTCTATAAGCTCCCACTCAAAATATGTTCCTAACATATTTGGGTATGAGTCACTACTCTTACTCAAACTATGCTCCTACATATTTGAATTTGAGACTTATATTGCTCCCACTCAAAAATATGTCATTCACATATTGTTTTAGGAAGACTTTCATAGCTCCCACTCAATTTCATGCAAATTGCATATCTATTCACTATTCTGAACAACTTCAAAATCTTTGATCAAATATCAAACTTGGAGATTTACTATGAGATACTAGTACTTTTACTAGTATTAAATCCACTAGACATTTAGCACACTTGAATCAAATTCATTTCAATTCGTCTAATACTTGACAAATTGTGCTCTTGTCATTCACCCCTTTTCCACAATGGCTTTGTAGTCATTTGGGAAAATCCAAGTAACCCCTTTTACTTGTGAGATTCAACAATGAATTGCTTTCTAATCTCCAGGGAATTTTGCTATGGGATTTCTCATAACTTTAGCTTACCATTATTTCCTCAGTAGTTTGTAGGTATGTCATATTCCAAGAATCATGACAAATGATTCACAAATGTATCCATACAAGATATGGGTTACATTTTGAATCCTACTTCATGAAGTGAAAACACCAGTGGGGAAAACACAATGATCATTATTATTTATTCTTTCCTTTGTGAAGAGAATCGTTCAAGAACATTGTCCGTTGCGCTTCTCAACACTCTGATGCAGGGATATGAATCCTCATCGTGTTTTTCACTATCTTACATTTGCTTCATAATCGAGAAATATCACTAAAAGTGAGCTTTCTCAATAATGCACCAAAATCCAAGCAAAACAAGTTTTGCTTCTCTTTTGGTTTCAGCTATGGATTTCATATTCAAAGTTTCCAATGAATACTCTACAAGGACTTATTCGCTATTGTTTTGGTTATATCAAATAACCCCAAAACTTTTACGACGATCCATACCAGATATGGAGCCGCTTTCACAAATTCAAATGGTTCACTATATATTCTAATTGAGTGCTAACTATTTCTAACCAATGGTCTCTACATCTACACTACAACGATTTATTTGGCGCCTTCTATTAACCCACTTTGATATCTAATATCACATTGTGATGCTTTGCGTTTTGACATTTCAAACGCATTGCATTCCGCAATTTCTTTTATGCCATTCTTATAAAGTTGAATTTCATTACCATTGATCAAATCACAGTAATTAGATTCTCTTTTATATTTAATACCCCCTTGTTGATGAAACACTTTGATCATATCAAATAGTTTCATACTTATGTTTCTTTTGGTAAACTTCTTTACACTTTTAAACAATCATATAATGATATTTACCATTTTTGTTAAAACACAATACATTGAATATGTATTTACTTTTAACAATTCATTAAACACTTTGTATTCAAGTAATACACAGTGTTCAAGTCATTTTGCCGAACTTAGGCATGATTTATATGTGACAAGAAAACCAGTGTCTTTCACATATTATCAATAACTTTGAATTCAAACAATGGTTTCATTCATTAATGAACTTATCATTAAGTTGGGTATTTTAACAAGGCATTTCAATATTTTACAAATCTTCATGCATTATCAACTAGTTTCAAACAACAAGTATAATTCACATATAATCAAACAAGATATGAACACAAGTAGAAATCATTCATAAAAGTAGAACAACTGTTTGTTACAAACTCATATGAATAACCGTCTCACAAAGTGTGAGACACACTAAAGAAATTCATAATATTTTGATTACAATAACTATCCAAAATATAAACTAAATGATAAATGTCGAGGGAGAGTGTTGTCGGCCATCATCATCATGCTCGCCATCAACACGCAACGTCACCTCCTCTCCAGCAAGCACCTCTCATGCAGAAGGACCTGTTTTCAGCAAAACAGAACAAGTATCAAATATACTTAACACTGCAAATGTGTTTGCAAGATTATAACATTTATAAAATTGTATATCAAATATATACCTTTGTCATTGATGACCTCAGCGACATCGGGCTCAACCATCACATTCCTGATATGTGATACGCACCTGTGGAATTCCATTGATTCCGTGTCGCCTCTCATAATGCAAGTCCTGACTTGTGCTTGGTAGCTTGGTGGCAGCGACCGCTGCACAATGCCATTTGCAAAAGAGCCCGTCATCCAGCTATCCAGGAAGTACGCAGGCCTCATGTACGCAACATGCATGCGCTCCAAGTGGTTGTCAAGTGATGAGTTCTCCTCCATCTTAATGGAGAGGAAGTCTCCCATCAGCTCATGCTCCCATATGGGTGCTTGTACCACGAAATATGTCCTAAGCTGTAGCATTACCTTACGAGGGTTGACATTACCCACGACAGGCCACAACTCGTCAACCATTCCGAAACGCATTGTAACTGAAATGAAGGAGGCCATCTCCCGACGGTGATAGCGGTCTTCCCGCTGCTTTGGGGTCTCTAGGTCAATGGGCTGATCCAAATCCATCTCGTCGAGTATGCAGTCGACCACGTCATTCTTGCTAAGGAGAACATGGAGACGCGCAACCCACATAGAGAAGTTTGATCCATCTAGTCTGAGCTTCTCTCCTTCTAACCAATCAATCGTCAACAGGAAAGGTGGCATCGAGGAGAACCTTTTCTACATTTATAATTGCAAAGAGGAATTTAGACTAAGTTTATAACTAAATGAGTTAATTATGACTCCACTCAGAAACACCTATCCCCAGAAGGGTTCCTAGTGATAACACGACCCCTTTCAGCCACATCTCCCCCGATCATCACGACCATCAATGTGGGTTCAAGGGTGGATGCTAAATGTCGGTCACATCATTCATGCAACTCGTGCTCGATCTTTTGACCATCCGTGTTCCGAGGCCATGCTTCTATGGAGTGCTAGGCTCACCAACTCAACCTTAGTGTATTCGCTGTGCAACATGGCTTACACCCACTGTATGCAAACATAGATATGTTTGACACCCACGCCTGTATCGTGGATCGCCTCATACCGAAGAACTTTCTTGGTGGTGCACACTAAGGGGGAACACAATCGTTGGTAAATTTAACAGGGATCATCTTATTAGGCTACTGTCGAGTATCTAATACTAGCACACAATAAGATATACAAACAATAACATTTAATGTAAATGCGATGTGATATGGTCCTTCACATCGTGATCTCCATCCGTCGTCACCGAATTCCGGCGCCGTAGACACCAGGGTATCGGTATCTTTCTGGCGTGGTAATTTGTCACCTCCGTGACTATCTACTACTATGTATAATAAGGTAATCACTTTACCTTTGCCACAACCATATCACAAAGCAACGCCCCTGCAAAACAAAGTTAGACGCCTCTACTTTATCTTTGCATGTTTTACGTGGCTGAATGGGCTTTCGCACAAGAACCGTTCTTACCTACGAACTTTCAGCACAACGATGACCAAGTAGTTGTCTCTACTACACCCCTCTCGGGGCCCTCCGTTGAAAATGGCATAACAACTAATGCGAGAGAGACAAACACCCCCTAAGCCACTTTATACGGTACAAGCCGTATGTCAAGCATGGACCAGTCTCGCGAATGAACGCGTAAAGTCGGTTGGGGGCCGCTTCATCAAGCATTACTACGGTATGCACAAGTACACGTGGGAGGGTAACAACTAAAAGATCAACGCCCACACGCTACATCTCGTGTGTTCTACCCGTACTAGCATTACTACGAATAGATCTAGCTCTGATACCACTGTAGGGGTTCCGCGTATGAAAACAATAATTTTTACCCTATGCCCCTGAACCCCTGATGCTGCCAGGACCTATCTATTAATAATACAGTAACGGGAGGGGCTTTTCGCGAACTTACCCTTGAAGACCGAAAAGCATTGTCAACACTCAAGAGAGCGTGGTTGATGTAGACGAGCCGAAGCCGACCTCAAGGTCATGATGAAGTCCTTGCGCTCCTGTGGCTCCAACGACTTGAATGCCTCAAGTGCGACACCTCGCGGGGATTTACACACGTCCGGTGCCTGACGATGACTCCCGCTTCCCTGATCCAGCAGCAGTTGCGAAAGTAGAGCTCCTGGATCCGAATCTCAGCAATAAGCGGCTCATGCAGTGAAGATGTCTCGCTCGCATGTCGAACTTGGGACCACGGTCACGAGAGAGAGAGAGACAAAGACAGAGAGAGAGAGAGAGAATATCAATTGGAGGTCTTCCCAAAAGTGAGAAGACCTTTATTGAATATTGTGTGTATTTATCTGGCCAAATACCCCCACTATATATAGGGGAAAGGAGGTACTACCTTCCTCAAAGTCACGGAGTGGGACTAAAGGAGAGGAGGGGGAGGGGCAGCCGCCGGCCGACCCTAGTGGGCCCCGCGCGGGGGATAGGCCCAGCCGGCCACCCCCTTGCCCCTTCTCCCTCTCTTCTTTCCCTAATGGGCCCTCTCCCTTCCGAGAATTATGAATAAATGACTAAATCAATATTTAACATTCATTCATATATTATTCAATCTCTATGGTTATGGAACACTTCCACCTCCACTCCGGACATCCTCCGGACTTACCGAAACCCTTCCGGTTTTCTCTCTACTATTCTTCGGTGATTCTTCCGATTCTATAAACACTCTCTAAGCATCATCAAACCCTTAAGCGTGATACCCTACGGTTCAGGAACTCTCCAGACATGTTCGGGACACTCCCGAACCAATGATCAACAGAGGGACCTGGATGGCCATGTGACCTCTGTGTGTTCCATGAAGATCTTTCGTCGTTTGAACCGGGACAGTCGTGTCTTATTCCCTTTGTCTCTCGATACTTGCATTGCCCGAGATCTGATCAATGACATCACGAAGTCGTGTTGAATCCCGTTACCGAACAATGCTACTTGACTCGTTCCGACAAGTGATATCCCTGTGATCAAATCACATGTTGTGCAGCTATTGGATATAACCTCTTCGAGTGGGCCCTTGAGTATCTTCCCGTCACATGGACGGACAAATCCCGCTCTTGACATATATTGCCTCTACGGTTTCCTCCGAGTACCTGAACACACCTTTATAACCACTGTATTACCAAGTGGCGCTTGATGCTATCTAAGCACTCTCAGGAGATAGTGATTGATATAGCCTCACGATCTAAGGAATAGTCTATGAGGATCCATTTCTAATCATCGTAACTTGAACTTTGTGACATGATCGGGTCACGATGTTTAGGTTGGGTATTGGTTCATCATATCATTCTCAGAATGAGTTGACTCCATTTCTAACTGGCATAAATGCCACATGATCGGGAAACATGATCATCTGTTGACCAATGAACCAGTGACTAGAGTTTCACTGGGAACCCCTGGTTGTTTATATATCACACGTGTATTGATGTTTCCACTCAATACAGTTATAGCATGATATAAAACTTAATCATAAACTATATGAAATATGGTAATAGTCCTTATTACTATTTGTCTCTAGGGCATATTTCCAACACATGTGCCCGTGCGGTGCCATATCTCTTGCATTCATCATATGGCACATTGCTCATTTCACGCACCGCTGATGTTCCTATGACTTTTAAAGAGCATACTGAGATTGTGCGCTGTGATGTATCTCCTATACCACTTGAGTCTTGTCACATACTATTGGGAGAACCTTGGAGAAGGAGGTTTGATGCTCAAATATGTCCTGATGTTGGAAGGATTTCTTTCAAATGGAACATGAAGAGGCGTGCTATGCTCAGGATTTCAGCTGACAAATTTCATGAGTATCATCTTCTTCGCAAGGAGAGGACAAAAGAGTTTAAGTTGTCTGCTAAGTACAAGGTCATGATGAATGGTGACAATTCTATTATTTGTCATCTTGAACACGGTGTGCATTACAACCCATGTGAGAATGAGAGCCACATAGCCAAACTGAGCGAGAGTGTTATCAAAAGTGAGCTGTGTGTTTCCACTAAACGTGAGGTTGAGAGCATCCATTCTAAGAGTATGAGAGAAAAAGAAAACATCAGTGCAGTAGATGCTAATACATGTGAGGATATTTCTACTAATGTAATCATCTCTACTCCTGGTATTGTTTCTTGTGATATGCAGGTTGCTTTTGAAGAAAGGGAGCCATCTATTTTACAACCTGCATCATCGGACTGTGCATTGTCACTTGCGGAGGATGTCCCAGTGCCTACTAAATGTGAAAAGAACACTATTGATATAGGTATTGATTTGGAGCTTCAGTCCACATGTGCGATATATTGTGAGTCTATTCCTTTACTAAAGCCTCCTTGTGATTTGCCTTGCACTACTGTTTCAGCACCATGTGATAGTTTACCAAATTCAAATTTTGATCATGTGGTCCTGATTACACATAAAGAAATACTTGCTCGAATACCACCTACTAGTATTGTGTATTCCATCATACCAAATGAACCTATGAGTATGAGTTGTGCTATGGACAAGATTTCTGAAATTTCATCTCTAATTGGTGAATATAGCATGGATGAAAAATTTCTTGTGGATCACATATGCATTACTTATGATAGAATCGCTGAACTGAAACAAGTTGTTTTCAGCCATATATGCAATGTGTCACAAAATGTTTGTTATGGGACAATAGTTCATGTTCGAGATATTATGGAAATACATTCTGGTCTAGTTGATATATTGCAACCAACACAAGTAATTTTACCTATGTTGGATTATTCTAATCTTGCTAGAATAGAACCCAAGTTTTCATATTCATTGTGTTTGTCCCAAAGGTCTTTGTATAGATATGTTACTACTTTAGAATTCACTGATATTTGCAAATTAAGTTGCATCTTACATACTGGACAACATGATCATGTTCATAATAATCAGAGTAGCGCAGTTGAAGCATGGCACGAATCAATTTGGTTTTCACACATATTGAATTGGTTTGATCTTGTTCACAAATTTGATCATAGATCTTCTTTGATAAAACTGAATTTAATATTGAAGAACAAGACTATCTATTTAGTTGTTTTTCACCATAATCATGATTCTTTGTACTTCACTTATACCTGCAATTTAAGTTGCTTGATGTATACTAGACATACTTTTCCTGTGAACAACAATAATACAACATGTTATATATACATATACTTTGCGTACACGTTGTTCTTTTTGTGTCTTCCACTTTTAACTTACCCAAAGCCGTGGATGGCTTTTCATGAAGAAAGGGAGGATGATGAGGATATATACAGGGATTGTGATGATTCTGACTGCTTGAACTGGAAGGAAATATTGAGTCAAATCAATAATGACTATCAGGTGAATTCATTCCTAGTTGACCATGATGCTTTCATTTATAAGAACTTTATATTGCCTAAGTCGTTGTGCTATTGTATGATCAGGTACATGGGAGAAGAAGGCATAGCACGGAGCGAGGAGCTGAAGCATATGGAGCATGGCGTGTTGATCATTGAAGAATGCACGAGGGAGGAGAGGGAGGAAGCGCAAGGAGCTACCAAGAAGAAGATCAACACATGGAAGGATCTCTGCCGCGGGCAGAAGCGACGTTTTCTTGCCACTTAGGCGTGACAAAAACAGAGTCATTTTCTGCCACGGCAGGCTGCCACGACAGAGAAATAGACCCAATGTCTGCCACGGCAGAACCCTGAGCCGAACCCAACTTTGGGTCGGTTTGTATCCTAGTTAGGTGGGACCAAGTCGTCCCAAGCTTAGGCCATCGCCCCCAAAACCTCTTAAATAGATGGGTCGCTACACAAGTTTGGTTTAGACCACGTTAAAATTATTTTGGAGTTGTTTCTTTCATAGAACCTCTAGAATGACTTGTGATCGATTTCTACCAACTGCAATTGAGTGTGATCTGTTGTTCCATTGGGAATTAGTAGATTGCAAACTACCATTCGTGGTTGAAGGCTACATGCGCAAGCGTGTGGTGTTGTGAATATCCTACAAGGTTCGAGAGCTGTTGCATTGGCATCAGGGTTCAAGCGGGAGAGATCATAGCTACACACTAGTTATCTACCATCCACCATCATCATCGACAAGTGCTTGCTGAGAAGATCAGGCCACCCCATATCACCAAGACTTCCAAGAACTTGGCGGGACTATGGAGAGGATGCATAGCCTCTCTCTGAACCTCCGAGAATAAAATAGTAACCTCTCAACTCAATTTGCGAACTGGAGTTCCGACTTTTTCCCGCCACCACAATGATTTGTAGGGCTTACAAAAGCCTAAGCTTGGGGAAGTTTCCGCATGTATCTTTATTTGGCGTTTATTTGCTTTTATTTATTTCGAGGTTGTGTTTTTAATTTGACTTTATAAGCACTCGTGTTTGCTTCCCCAACACTTTATCTTTAGTTGTTTCTATTTGCTTTCGAGATTTTCTAGCCGAGCTTTGCCGCTAATTTTCTATTCTTTAAGTTCCCTCTCTTAAAAACAACAAAAAGATTTCTCCATTTTTCTTTATTTTCCCTCTTTCTTTTTCTTTCCACCTCGAGGTTCTCATGTATTTGCAGGAGAGTGATCGACTTCAAGTTTCCAAGAAACAAATAAAAAAGGAAGAGAGAAGTGGAACCAAACATGAGAGGTATGTCTTATGACTCCCCACTTTTGAAGTTTCAGAAACCCATGCTAGTTAGTAGTAAATGTTGAGATATTATATTGGTGGAGTGAGTCTTTGTATTGTAGTAAGATTTTCGTTTGCATGGGTATTTAGTTGGGTACGTTTTGTTCTAGCTCTCGTAATTAACCAAGTCTTGCCTAAAAATTGCTAAACAATTGTAATGAGAAAAGGTCTCACAATTGAAGGCTTGGGCGTTGTAGTGTTTAGTATTGAAGGCTTATTTCTAGAGACACTCAACACCACTAAAAGTGTTGATTGACTTGATAACTCTTTTTAAAAGGATTTGTTCGATTGAATTAATGTTTAGCGGTTTTTGTGAGCATGCCAAAGTTTGACTTGTTAATCATAAGAATGATATTTCTTTACGCGTGTCAAACTTCATGGGATGCTAACAACTCCGCTGGCCTACGAACGATCTTCATGGAGGAAACTCCTAGATTTCGGCTATGAGTTGATTAAACACATGTAGCAGCAATGCTATAGTGGGTAAGATTCGTGGCACTCCCGGGTAGTTGTGTTCATGATGGAATCACTCCTCTGGCTATTATGAGTAATCATTATGCAAAAGGAACAAAAACCTTAGTGATGCCACGAGTGTCCACCATAGCCCGATAAACTAAAACAAAAATTAGGCATGCTCTCAATTACTCAAAAACTGAAATTCTTGAAGGACAATGAATAGAAAAGTAGTGCTTGAAAAGTTTTGATTTATTGATGTGGGAGAATTGAGATACTCTAGTGTATATGCTTTTCATGACAACTCTCACACTCTCAATTTACATTATTATACTTTATTGTTCAAAGGCAAACCTATGAGTTGATTACATGACATGAAATAAAGTTTACTCATTTGAATCATCCATGTTAACAATAATTCTGCTGCGCTATAAGAATGCATAAAACCTGTATGATATGCTTGCCATTACTCTATCTATGCTGAAGTTTTTCAAATTTATGAAGTGGAGGAAACATGCAACTATCGATCATGAGTAAGATCATCATCTCGTTATTTCAGTTTAAATGCTGAGTTCCTTTTTGATTTTGGTTTTCTTGCTCGGGGACGATCAAGTTTAAGCTTGGGGAGGTTGGTGGCTCTGAAATATAGCCATCTACGTGCACATTTAAACTGGATATTATTCACAATTTTGATGAAATGTCTCTCTAAACCCTGCCACTAATGCCTAATATTCAAAGGGGTATGGAATCCTTTCTTTCTATTTTTTCCTACGCAGATAATGATGTTTTATGATGGGAATCACTACATTAAAGTTAAAGATGCGAGATTTCTAACAACTAGAAGAAACCAGGAGTCTTGGATCGGAGGCAAACGCTTTAACGACCAATATACGACCGGAATACAATTCCGGCCATATAGTTCCGGCCGTATAGTTGCCATCGACGCCGCTAGGTCAAACAGAACAACTTTCGTGAAGGGACCCCTATATAAAGAGGCCTCGGGCGACGAGAAACAGGCGCTCGCAGAAACCATCAGCCACCCCCCAGGTCTCCATCCACAACATCGACGAGCCGCTGGAGGAATAGACTTAGATCTAATATCTCCACCACCATAGCTATATTCCACCACTTGTAATAGTAGCTCTCTTCTTCGATTGGCGACATTGTAAGACTATTTGCTATCAATCTCATGATTTCTACTACAATGTTTATGATCTGTGATCTCATCTCTATATGTGAGTAATTCTCCTTGGGCTAAGGGCTTCGGCCTAGCCATGTAGCTTTTTATGCATGTTACTTATCATAGATGGGATCATGTATTAGTTTGTATGACATGATGATTATTGTATCCTCTCTTGCCTCAATCTAAAGACTTGTCAGGTACCCCAAGACCCCGAGGATTGAGCCAGGTATAGGGAGTATGAGTAATGACTAATCTGCAGGTTGGAAACCCTAGTGACGGGAAGGGTAGTACGGCTGTATGTGAGGTATTTACTTGGGATTGACGGTGACATCACTATGTATATCATTAGTTCTCTTTCTTCTATTGATGAGACTAGTAGGTTATTGCTATAAGCGGTTGCGGAGGCAATAGCAATTATGGATGCACTGCCCACATATAATTTATCTTGCTCTAACAATTACATGCATACTTTATTTCTATCTTTTATTTCCATCAGATGTTTTGCACAGCTATAGGTGAAACCGAATGCTCTATGCCCTCTCTCTCCATCAACGACAACAACAAAAATACGCAAACTCTTGGTCCGGTAAAAACACAAAAGGAATTCTAAAACTCCTGAAGGTCCGTTAAAGTAAGTTCACTACGCTTCTGCTTCCCGAGGATTCGATAAACCTAGGTCTACTAGGGAAAAAGAGCTATACTACATCCGTAATCCAGATCGAAGGTATCAAATGGTTTATATTTTTATTTAGTTTAAAATATTCTTTTGTAAAATAGTTTAGACAAATAAAAAATCTGGACGGACTGAGGGTTTTAAATTTAAAATAAAGAGGGGTTATGAGAAAACAAGATAGGCTTTTAGAAAATAGTTTTAGATGAAACGATGCATGATGACATGACGATGCTCAAATGCAATATGGCATGATGACATGAGCATGCGATCATGAAGATGAACAAAATAAAAACAACACGCGATTTTCTAGTAGTGATTTTACCCGAGGTGCTACAATTCGACACCACTAACAATGGATCTCGCCTTCGAGATCCGCCTCATGGTACGGGGAAGAAGGCCGATGATTTGGGTCTTCTCGCTTAGTGTAGATCCTCGCGACACCACTAACAAAGATCCTGCTCCATCTTGAATTTGGCGACACCACCAACAAGGGGTCGTTGTTCACATTCGTCGAGAAAACACTTCAGATAAACAAAAGACAAAGGTAGAGGTCTCAAAAGGTAAGGCCACCTCTAACTTCCGTGCAAGGTGTAAAAGTCACATTGATCTACCAGTTCAATGTACAAGAGTGAACAGTAAGAGTCGGGTAGGGTGATCAGTCCATCCCGTTCACAAACTATTAACTCCGTACATGGATAGAATAATCGTGCAACCCAACTCTCGAAATTAGACTAAAGATCTCGACAAGCGATGTTCGGAAACAAAGGATTGATGTAGGCTCTTCTAATGTAGATGATGCCATTGCTTTGGAAACCACCAGAAGATACAAAGAAAATCGTATGAAAAGACACAATGATTAGGTTCTGTGGTGGTTCCATTGGCATGAACAACACATGCTCAAGGTAAACTCCAACTTCACCAATGCTCGTCCTTCTCATATGTTTTTCAACGATATGGATATCCATCAAGGTGCAAATACAGATAAAGAATTCAAGGACCAAAAAGATTAGATAAAGGGTACAACAAATGAGATGTAGATTTGATGATCGTGGCACCACCGTTATAAAAAAGGAGGAAGCGAAACCCTGAAGGTACGACGAAAACCCAACCACGAGAAATCCTGGACTTGAAGAGAGGTAAGAGAATAGATTCAAAACACGTAGAGGTAAGAGGAGAATAGCATAGGGATAAGGAGTAAAAATAGACCTAATCAGATCTATCCGATTTTGCAAAATAGTTTTGACACTCGACATCGGTCGTTAGCTAGGTCATCCTACAGGCTGGACATGTGGGTTATCGCAACTGCTGAGCTCTGATACCACTTTGTAAGACCCTCGAATCGGCCTTGTGCAAGTTTTAGCAGTTCTCGCCAAACCCGCATAGAAACGATTCAAAGATGCCCACCAAGCACTTGTGTGCGGGTGGAAAACGAAGTAATATCATTACACAATAGTCCACGATGGAACCCACAGAACATATATATACAACAACGACTCCATGAGTCAAGAATACAAATATACAATACAAAGATCCAAATCACCTTGAAAACGATACAACAGCCGAGTATGAATCAAGCTCTAACTAAGGGGATTCATGGTCCCACATGTGGATAGTGCGATAGTCAAGGAATAGTTATCAAGTACTCGGGGCTTACGGGACACAAGTGAGTGGTTAAAACCAAATATTAGCTATTGCCCACAGGTGCCTCTACATTAGTTATATCTATTCCCAGCATTTTAATAATCAAGTTGTAATTTAAGACATGATCATATGTAACATTAAGCATGCGGCAACCTCCAACAACTGTGGTACTCGACAACTCGAACCAACACCTGAGCAGGCAACTACGACTCGCAAGGCCAACTATCTACCAAACAACAGGCAATAGGAGGTTTCCAAGGCTATATAGAGGCTGCAAGGAGTATAATTGGTACGGAAACCGAAGCATCGTAACACGGGTAGCAATAGATCAATAGGAAGGAAGTAAAGATTATAAATGCAAAAAAGGTAGAAAGAGGGAGAATGCTCGCTTGGGAAAACACTGCCGAAGATACACTAGAGAACTTGTCGATACTCGCATCCACCCAATGGCCTAATCCGTGAAGAAGCAAAGCACTAAAAGAAACACCGGATGCACTATTTAATACTACGGCAAAAGATCGGGCGTGTTCATGATATGATGTATGACATGGAAAAGATGTGATGCGACTAGGCAATATTTAGCGGAACCGGGGTCCTGACAATTAAGTAAGAGGTTCATGTTGTTTAGCTACCCTGCAATTTAAAGGTTGGCTTAACATGGCAAAACATGGCATCGGTTTGCTACACAAATTTAAATAGAGCCAATATAAGACTAGAATAGCCCGCATATAGTCTCCATATTTAATTATGAGGTGAATCAACAAAGTAGCCCAACCCACAAAATATGTATGCAAGCATGTACAATTTATATACAATAAGTATATGTCAATATTATAAAAATAGGGTTCTCAAAAAGGGGATCACATTAGGGTTCGATGATCTTGGGTTCCGAGGATTCGACGGGGTTCGGGCGCGCCGGGATCGGTCTTCAGACTCGGGTATCAGGGTCTTCGGGTCCATGTCAATGGGCATGGCGTCCGGGAAGGCGAACTTGGCGTGTCGAGGGTTCGGTGCCGGTGGTTCGTCGGGTTTGTTTCGGTCGGGTGTTGATATTGTCGGTGTACTAGTCCATGCTGATGTTCTTGTCGATGGGAGCCTTGCCGAACACTAATCTTGGTTGAGGAAGCACTTGAGCGACACTAGCGAGGAAACAACCACGTGGGTGCACACAACATTGAATTGGCAACAACACCACGGCCAGAATCCCTATGCAAACAAAGACGAAAAGTCCATGCGGTAGAGGGGCTCTCGGCCACGAGCTTGAGCGGTAATCGCGGCTCTGTCTCAGAAAGGAGGATGTGGGCGCGGTGGTTGGCGTGCTCGGGGTCGTAGCCGGGCCGAGGGAAACGAGCACGATGGCGTCGGCCGGAAGCGGGGCTTGACGAGGCGCACAGAACTGCGGGGCTCGGGGACGACCGGGGGAGGACGAGGCTACATCGCCTGCGGGAAGCAGATGGTAGCTGGACGAGCGCAGGCTGAGACGGTGCAGTTGTAGAGAAGGGCGGCCACGGCGGCTTGAGATGAGCAAGGAGAGGCGATGGAGTCCACGGCGTAGGGTCAGTGGAGAGGCACTGAGGCAGGGCGGTGCTCGGGTCGCGCGGGCCATGGCGCAGGAGGTGGCCGGTGACGTGGCATCCTAGGCACTGAGGAAGATAGTTTGTGTTGAGGGCAAACCTCGAGGGTGGCCCGATCTTTCACGGACCCCTTTCAAATTGAGGATGGAGTGTGGGGAAAGGAGGGGCGGATGATCACGACGAACTCACGCACGAAGAACACGATGAACACACTCACACAAAACCACGATACACACCAATAGCTCACGCCGGCGGTGACCGGTCTGGCGCAATCCCTAGGATCAGAGTCGGGCGGAGGACTCTCTCGAACTGGCACGGTGAGTAGGGAAACTCGGTGAGATCTTGACGTCTAGGCAAAGGAACTTTGATGCCTAGGCCTTGTACAACTCGGAGGCATGATGCAAACTCCAACGAGGTTTGGGATATTTGGTGCTCCTTGGTCAAGGAGCATGAGGCAAGAACTAGATAGATCCAAAAGGGGTTTCCACTAATTCCAAATATCATGTCTAGGGTTTACAATAGAGGTGGGGGACTATATATAGGCCAACCACCTAGTCAGGGGTACTTTAGGGATAATAGATAAGTTCTGGACAAACTAAGGGGTACATGGCTGAAGGCCCAAATGCCTTTTACATGCCTGGCGACGCTCGATCTGGAGACTCTGGTGTGGTGGACTGGAGACTCCGGTCTAGGCCGGAGATTCTGGTCGGTCTTCGGTCCATCTTCGGAGTGGTCATCTGTTTGTCCTCGAGCTCGATTTGGGGTCAGACTGGAGGTGGTCCGGAGTCTCCGGGGTCTTTCAGGTCGGAGACTTTGGTGGACCGGAGACTCCGGTGTCGTGAGACCGAGACTCGCCCGAGCAGCTCCAGCCGCTTCACGCCCGCCTCCTTCTTCTTCTCCATCCTTGGGTTCTTGGTGCTGTGTTGGAGCTTCGTACCTGATGATGCATAGAGTAGTTGCATGAAGTAGCACACCATCCAAAGATGTATCAAATTGGCACGAGGAGAGGAGCGAGTTCACCTTAGCTTGTAGGAGTTTGGCTCAGGAACGAGTCATGGGTCCACTTGGGGGACTTGTTGGTGTAGATGTAGGAGCGTCCGTAGGACGGGATGCGTCAGCTCCCCCCTTGGGAAAGAGTCTGAAGGAAATATGCCCTAGAGGCAATCATAGATATGATTGTATTCCATGTGTAAACATGAGTTATTATAATGTTCCTTGAATATCCATATACCAGGCAACTTGTATTGATTGGCAATTATGTGAATTGTTTGTGAAACTATTTACTTGTATGGTTATCTAATAATTGTCCCTAGTCGGAGTTCATGTGAGGACACACGTGAATATTAGACTAGCACATCGATTGGTTGATGACTATGTTTCGCAAGTCATAGACATGGAGATGTCAAACCAATGATGTGGACACATGTTATGAACATGGGGTTGGACTGACCCAACTTGAGACTAGCAATAATACTTGCAGCTCTCTCTACACATCGTGTACGTTTTGTCCTTAGACCTGAGATTGTCACATGTACTTGAGATGTGGATCGACCTACTTTGGGGCTATCAAACACTACTCCGTAGTTGGGTAGTTATAAAGGTAGCTTTCGGGTTTGTCCTGATACATGCTGCCAGGCATCGGTCAATCAAGATGGGATTTGCCCCTCTCTACTTGAGAGAGATATCTCTGGGCCCCTCGAGTGATCGGATCCAGAAATGCATGGCCGTGCTACATATGGTTAAGAATTAACCTAGTAAAGGGATTCTGAATCACAGTATCGAGAAAGAGAGGTCAGCTTGGAGCTAGACCAAATATCATGAGGCAAAGGGAAAGACATGTACTCAACCTTGTGATGGTTCGTCCGAATGATCTTTATATGCGTTTAGGAGTTGGCACGTCTTGCTAGAGGCCGCTACCAACTATTGACGGAGTAAGTGTACTCGTGCATGACTATACGTGTATGAACCTATAGGGTCACACACTTTAGGGGCTGGAAGCCTAATGAGGATTGGATCCGAATTATACCAGGCTTAGGCTGCTAATGGGCTTCTAATGTAGAAGCCCGCCAGGGATGCCTATATAAGAGAGAGTGAGGCGAGCTGAATAGGGTTGAGCATTCCACCCAGCCGCCACTCCTCTAGCAGTCTGGCGTGTGACGGCTTCCACTCCGGATGTGTGGATACCTCGGAGGTGCTGCAGCTGTAGCACTTGGACAAGCCGCGCAAAGGGGAGCTGCTCGTGGGACGAGGATGAGGAGGAGACGCCGAACATCTACACTGCCCCGACGTGTTTCATCGAGTTTCGCAACTACGCGTCTAGTGTTAATCCCGTGATCTATGACAATAGTATTCCTGGTTGACACGGTAGAAAATTTTGATTTTACGCTAGTGTAGCCTACCCGTTCCCCTATATAGTCATCCTCGACTCTTCATGGGTATCATCGGGAACATCTCAATGGTAGGGTGAGAGGTCCTTGACATTGAATGTATTGCTTGCAAGGTACTTGGAGGTTGGTATGTCGATGATTCTTTTGAGGACCTTGAAGGGACCATCTCCTCTTGGCTTTAGCTTGGAGTCGCCTTCCTTGGGGAAGCGGTCTTTGCTTAGGTGTAACCACACAAGATCACCTTCTTCAAAGATCATCTCCTTATTTTCCTTGTTTAACCTTGAAGCTTGGCGAAGGACTTTTTGCTCGATAGTAGCTCTAGTTTCTTCACGAAGCTTCTTCATAGCTTGTGCGCGCTTCTCAACGTCCATGTTGGTGCTCTCATGGAGAGGTAGTGGTAGGATGTCGAGCGCGGTGAGGGGATCGAAACCATAGACGATCATGAAGGGACTCATCTTGGTTGTTGAGTGCTTGGCACGGTTGTAGGCGAACTCGGTGTGTGGAATGCATTCCTCCCAATCCTTGAGGTTTTTCTTGATCAACACACGAAGGAGAGTCCCGAGGCTTCGGTTGATAACTTCGGTTTGGCCATCATTTTGAGGATGCGACACGGATGAAAAGAGGAGCTTGACGCCGAGCTTGGTCATGAGGGTCTTCCATAAGTAGCTCATGAATTTGACGTCGCTGTCGGAGACGATTGTTCTTGGCACACCGTAAAGACGGACGATTTCCCTGAAAAACAGATTTGCAACATGTGAAGCATCGTCAGTCTTATGGCACGGTATGAAGTGTTCCATTTTGGAAAAGCGATCCATGACAACAAATATAGAATCATGATCATGCTTAGACCTAGGTAATCCTAACACAAAATCCATGCTAATGTCGGACCAAGGTGTATGAGGAATAGGCAATGGCATATAAAGACCATAAGGGTTAGCTTGCGACTTAGCTTGAACACATGTCGTGCATCTTTGAATGTAGCGCTCCACATCGCGCTTCATCTTGGGCCAAAAGCAGTGAGTGGAGAGCATGTCCAATGTATTGTCATGGCCAAAGTGACCCATCAGCCCTCCACCATGAGATTCTTGGAGAAGCAAGAGTTGGAGGGATGACTTCGGAGTGCAAAGCTTGTTTTGTTTAAATAGAAAGCCCTTATACAAATAGAAATCCTCAAATCCTTTGTCAATGGAGCACTTTGCGAAAATTGGTTCAAAGAATGGGTCGAAAGAATACAAAGTTTTTATTTCATAAAGACCCAACACGTTGATTTCAAGTCGAGTAAGAAGGTTTGTGTGCTTGCGAGACAAAGCGTCCGCAACTACATTATCTTTGCCCTTCTTGTACTTGACAATGTATGGAAAAGACTCCATAAACTCAACCCACTTAGCGTGTCTCTTGCTCAAGTTAGCTTGGCTTTTGAGATATTTCAATGACTCATGGTCGGAATGTATGATAAATTCCTTGGGCCATAGGTAGTGTTGCCAAACTTGAAGAACACGAACTAAGGCAAAAAGCTCTTTGCCATAAATTGGATAATTAAGGCAGGCACCATCAAGTTTCTCGCTATGGTAGGCTATAGGATGTCCGTTTTCCATAAGGACTCCTCCAATGCCAATACCACTAGCATCACACTCTATCTAAAAAGTTGTTGTGAAATCCGGTAACGCAAGGAGAGGTGCTTCGGTGAGCCTCTTTTTAAGTTCATCAAAAACTTTTTGTTGAGCTTTTCCCCACACGTAGGTGACATTCTTTTTCGTCAACTCGTTGAGAGGACAAGCAATGGTTGAAAAGTCTTTCACAAAGCGACGATAGAAACTGGCCAACCCATGAAAACTTCGGAGTTCACTCACATTTGTTGGGATGGGTCAATCTCGTATGTCCTTTACCTTGGACACATCAACTTCAATGCCCTTCGAAGAAACGACAAATCCAAGAAAAATCAACTTGTCTTTAGCAAAAATGCACTTGAGAAGATTAGCATAAAGCTTTTCATGTCAAAGGATTTGCGAGACTTCCTTGACATGTTTAATATGGTCCTCAAGTTGTAGGGGTTCCACGTATGAAAACAATAAATTTTTACCCTACACCCCTGAACCCCTGATGTTGCTAGGACCTATCTATTATTAATACAGTAATGGGAGGGGCTTTTCGTGAACTTACCCTTGAAGAACGAAAAGCATTGTCAACGCTTAGGAGAGCGTGGTTGATGTAGATGAGCCGAAACCAACCTCAAGGTCATGATGAAGTCCTCGCGCTCCTGTGGCTCCAACGACTTGAGTGCCTCAAGTGTGACACCTCGCAGGGAGTTACACATGTCCGGTGCCTGACGATGACTCCCGCTTCCCCGATCTAGCAGCAGTTGCAAAAGTAGAGCTCCTGGATCCAAATCCCTTGTGATTGCTCATGCAGTGAAGATGTCTCTCGTTCAAGTGATGCGCACTTGGGTCCACGGGCACGAGAGAGAGAGAGAGAGAGAGAGAGAGAGAGAGAGAGAGAGAGAGAGAGAGAGAGAGTATCAATTGGAGGTCTTCCCAAAAGTGAGAAGACCTTTATTGAATATTGTGTGTATTTATCTGGCCAAATACCCCACTTTATATAGGGGGAAGGGTGGTACTACCTCCCTCAAAGTCTCGAGGTGGGACTAAAGGAGAAGGAGGTGGGGGAGGCGCCACCAGCCAACCCCCACCATGGCCCCACATGGGGAAGGCCCACTAGGGCCACCGGCCACTCCCCTTGGCCCCTCCTAGGGGTTCGTCCCCCTCTTGGGCCCTTTCCCCTCCGAGAATTGGCCCATTAAGCCCTTTGACCATTTAATTGATTTTCTCTTTATAAAATAATTATGAATAAATGATTAAATCAATATTTAACATTCATTCATATATTATTCAACCTCCGTGGTTATGGAACACCTTCCACCTCCACTCCGGACATCCTCCAGACTTACCGAAACCCTTCCGGTTTTCTCTCTACTATTCTTCGGCGATTCTTCCGATCCTATAAACACTCTCTAAGCATCATCAAACCCTTAAGCGTGTTACCCTACGGTTCGGGAACACTCTAGACATGGTCGGGACACTCCCAGACCAATGATCAATAGAGGGACCTGGATGGCCATGTGACCCCTGTTAGTTCCACGAAGATCTTTCGTCGTTTGAACCGGGACGGTCGTGTCTTATTCCCTTTGTCTCTCGATACTTGCATTGCCCGAGATCTGAGCAATAACATCACCATGTCGTGTTCAATATCGTTACCGAACAATGCTACTTGACTCGTTCCGACAAGTGATATCCATGTGATCAAATCACATGCTACGCGGCTATTGGATATAACTTCTCCGAGTGGGCCCTTGAGTATCTTTCCATCACTTGGACGGACAGATCCTACTCTTGACATATATTTCCTCTACGGTTTCCTCCGAGTACCTAAACACACCTTTATAACCACTGTATTACCAAGTGGCACTTGATGCTATCTAAGCACTCTCAGGAGACAGTGATTGATATAGCCTCACTGTCTAAGGAATAGTCTACGAGGATCCATTTCTAATCATCGTAACTTGAACTTCGTGACATGATCGGGTCATGATGTTTAGGTTGGGTATTGGTTCATCATCGCATTCTCAGAATGATTTGACTCCATTTCCAACTGGCATAAATGCCACATGATCAGGAAACTTGATCATCTGTTGACCAATGAATCAGTGACTAGAGTTTCACTGGGAACCCCTAGTTGTTTATATATCACACGTGTATTGATGTTTCCACTCAATACAGTTATAGCATGATATAAAACATAATCATAAATTTTATGAAATATGATAATACTCCTTATTACTATTTGTCTCTAGGGCATATTTCCAACAGTCTCCCACTAGCACTAGAGTACAAATAAACTAGCTGCATTGTTCTTAATCGTTAGCACCATATATCTGGTACCCTGAACATGCTTGATCATGGAAGAGGTTGAGTCTTGGGTCTATACTTTACAGTTCCAAATCCTTTGCAACTTACTAATATCACCTTGATTGACATTAATACTTTATCATCACATGATAACATGTGTGTGTATGCATTGTCGCTATGGCAGCAGAACGAGGCCTGATTCCAGGAGCCTATAGTGACTTTAGATCAACCTCGAGGGCTTTCTCATGGGCATTGTGCCCTGGGACACATCATTCTACGCTAAAAGCGAACTAGCCCCGCCATAACATTATACAACACTTTAGATGGTACCCTTATCTATTATTATAAATGTATTCATCGAAACACGAGTGCACCCTATGCAACTTTCGATGTTTTGTTCACCTCACTTCCTACATGACCTTAATCGGTATTTATAGGAGTTTCCAACATATTCCCTTATAACATAACCCTTTATGCTTTAATATATGTCATCCTTTATGGATTTGGAAAATATGTCTACAGTTCACTAACAGACACTGTGGACAAACCTAGCTCAACGTTCCGTGATTCAAACTTAATCACTTTTAAACGTTCCTTATTGGATCATATATTATGTTAAGTTATCATCATGGTTTTAGAATACCATGATGTTAAACTTAATACTATTCCTAATTTAAGTTATTAAGGACCAGTTCCTTAATTAACTTCTATTCTGAAACCCTTTTCAGAATCCCTTAAGGAATACTACATAATATCACAATACACTTATTATTAACTTCTACGCCTTATAAATCATTATTTATAAGTACTTGCGCCTTTATTCTTAACACACTTAAGAATCACTCTATAAGCTCCCACTCAAAATATGTTCCCAACATATTTGGGTATGAGTCACTACTCTTACTCAAACTATGTTCCTACATATTTGAATTTGAAACTTATATTGCTCCCACTCAAAAATATGTCATTCACATATTGTTTAAGGAAGACTTTTATAGATCCTACTCAATTTCATGCAAATTGCATATCTACTTGCTATTTTGAACAAGTTCAAAATCCTTTGATCAAATATCAAACTTGGAGATTTACTATGAGATACTAGTACTTTTACTAGTTTTAAATCCACTAGACATTTAGCACACTTGAATCAAATTCATTTGAATTCATCCAATACTTGACAGATTGTGCTTTTGTCATTCACCCCTTTTCCATTATGGTTTTGCAGTCATTTGGAAAATTCAAGTAACCCCTTTTACTTGTGAGATTCAACAATGAATTGCTTTCTAATCTCTAGGGAATTTTGCTATGGGATTTCTCATAACTTTAGCTTACCATTATTTCCTTAGTAGTTTGTAGGTATGTCATATTCCAAGAATCATGACAAATGATTCACAAATGTCTCCATACAAGATATGGGTTACATTTTGAATCCTACTTCATGTAGTGAAAACACCAGTGGGGAAAACACAATGATCATTATCATTGATTCTTTCCTTTGTGAAGAGAATCGTTCAGGAACGTTTTCCATTGCGCTTCTCAACACTCTGATGCAGGGATTTGAATCCTCATCGTGTTTTTCACTATCTTCCAATTCCTCCATAATCGAGAAATATCACTATAAGTGAACTTTCTCAAGAATGTACCAAAATCCAAGCAATACAAATGTTGCTTCTCTTTTGGTTTCAGCTATGGATTTCGTATTCAAAGTTTCCAATGAATACACTACAAGGACTTATTCGTTATTGTTTTGGTTATATCGAATAACCCCAAAACTTTTACGACGATCCATACTAGATATGGAGCCGTTTTCACGAATTCAAATGGTTCACTATATATTCTAATTGAGTGTTAACTATTTCTAACTAATGGTCTCTACATCTACACTACAACGATTTATTTGGCGCCATCTATTCACCCATTTTGATATCTAATATCACATTGTGATGCTTTGCATTTTGACATTTCAAATGCATTGCATTTCACAGTTTTCTTTGATGCCAATCTTATAAAGTCGAATTTCATTACTATTGATCAAATCATAGTAATTAGATTCTCTTTTATATTTATACCCTTTGTTGATGAAACACTTTGATCATATCAAATAGTTTCATACTCATGTTTCTTTAGTAAACTTATTTACACATTTAAACAATCATATAATGATAATTACCATTTTGTCAAAACACAATACATCGAATATGTATTTACTTTCAACAATTCATCAAACACTTTGTATTCATGCAATACATGGTGTTTAAGTTATTTTGCCGAACTTAGGCATGATTCATATGTGATAAGAAATCAAATGACTTTCACATATTATCACATAACTTTAAATTCAAACAATGGTTTCATTCATTAATGAACATATCATTAAGTTGGGTATTTTTAAAGGCATTTTAATATTTTACAAATGTTCATGTATTATCAATTAGTTTCAAACAACCAGGACAATTCACATATAATCAAACAAGATATGAATGCGAATAGAAATCATTCATAAAAGTGGAACAACCGTTTGTCACAAACTGATATGAATAACCGTCTCACAAAGTGTGAGACACACTAAAGAAGTTCACAACCTTTTTGATTACAATAATCATCCTAAAACATAAACTAAATGATAAATGTTGAGGGAGAGTGTCGTTGGCCATCATCATCATGCTCGCCATCAACACACAACATCACCTCCTCTCCAGCAAGCACCTCTCATGCAGAAGGACCTGTTTTCAGTAAAACAGAACAAGTATCAAATATACTTAACACTGCAAATGTGTTTGCAAGATTATAACATTTATAAAATTGTATCAAATATATACCTTTGTCATCGATAACCTCACCGGTGATTGGTTCAACCTTTACGTTCCTGAAACATAATATGAACTCTTGAAAATCCAATGTTTCGGTATCACCACTCATGATGCTACTCCGTACATGTCCTTCGTAGTTGGGAGGTAACGATCGAAGCATCACACCTATCGCAAACGGATCATCCATCCAGTAGTCCACGAAGTGGACCAGTCTCATGTGTGCATTAAGCATGCGCTCCAAGTGACCCTTCAGACATGTGTGCTCCTCCATCTATATGGAAAGGAACTCTCCAAGCAGCTCGTGCTTCCACATGCACACATAGCTTATGAACTCTGCTCTCAGCTGATCCACCATCGAATATGGATCAAGATCACCCATGAGCGGATGGAGTTCACCCACCATCCCGTAACACATTTTTATCTGAATGTAGGTGGACATCTCTTGATGGTAGTAGCAGTCTGTCAGCTCTTGCGGGGTCTCATAGTGGTCTGGCTCGGTCAAATCCATCGTGCGGCGTATGTATTCTACCACATGATTCCTAGTAAGGAGATCATTCAGGCGCACAAGCCAACTAGGGAAGTTGGATCCATCAAGTCTAAGTTTCTCACCCATTACCCATTCCTCAATGACAAAGTAAGCTTCACGGTGAGCCATCTCTACATTTATAATTGCAAAGAGGAATTTAGACTAAGTTTATAATTAAATGAGTTAATAATAACTCCACTCAGAAACACCTATCTCCAGAAGGGTTCCTAGTGATAACATGACCCCTTTCATCCACATCTCCCCCGATCATCACGGCCATCAATGTGGGTTCAAGAGTGGACGCTAAACGTCGGTCACATCATTCATGCGAATCGTGCTCGATCTTTCAACCATCCGCGTTCCGAGGCCACATCTCTGTAACGTGCTAGGCTCGCCAACTCAACCTTAGTGTATTCGTTGTGCAACATGACTTACACCCACTGTATACGAACGTAGATATGTCTGACACCCAGTCACCCTGGGTCGCCTCATACCGAAGAACTTTCTTGGTGGTGCACACTAAGGGGGAACACAATCATTGGTAATTTTAACAGGGATCATCTTATTAGGCTACCGTCGAGTATCTAATACTAGCACACAATAAGATATACAAACAATATCATTGAATGTAAATGCAATGTGATATGGTCCTTCACGTCATGATCTCCATCCGTCGTCACCGGATTCCGGCGCCAGGGTTCCGGCGCCGTAGACACCAGGGTGCCGGTGTCTTTCCGGCATGGTAGTCCATCACCTCTGTGACTATCTACTACTACGTAACATAAGGTAATCACTTTACCTTTGCCACAACCATATCACAAAGCAACGCCCCCTGCAAAACAAAGTTAGACGCCTCTACTTTATCTTTGCATGTTTTACGTGGCTGAATGGGCTTTCGCATAAGAACCATTCTTACCTACGAACTTTTAGCACAAATCTGACCAAGTAGTTGTCTCTACTACACCCCTTTTGGGGCCCTCCATTGTAAATGGCATACCAACTAATGCGAGAGAGACAGACACCCCCTAAGCCACTTTATACGGTACAAGCCGTATGTCAAGCATAGACCAGTCTCGCGAATGAACACGTAAAGTCGGTTGGGGGCCGCTTCATCAAGCATTACTGCAGTATACTCAAGTACACGTGGGAGGGTAACAACTAAAAGATCAACGCCCACACGCTACATCTCGTGTGTTCTACCTGTACTAGCAATACTACGCATAGATCTAGCTCTGATACCACTGTAGGGGTTCCGCGTATGAAAACAATAATTTTTTACCCTACGCCCCTAAACCCCTGATGTTGCCAGGACCTATCTATTAGTAATATAGTAACGGGAGGGGATTTTCGCGAACTTACCCTTGAAGACCGAAAAGCATTGTCAACGCTCAGGAGAGCGTGGTTGATGTAGACGAGCCGAAGCCGACCTCAAGGTCGTGATAAAGTCCTCGCGCTCCTGTGACTCCAACGACTTGAGTGCCACAAGCGTGACACCTCGCGGGGAGTTACACACGTCCGGTGTCTAACGATGACTCCCGCTTCCCCGATCCAGCAGCAGTTGCGGAAGTAGAGCTCCTAGATCCGCATCCCGCAGCGCGACGGCGCTCTACGGTGAAGATGTCTCTTGTTCGCGCAGTCCGAACTTGGGACCACGGTCAAGAGAGAGAGAGAGAGAGAGAGAGAGAGAGAGAGAGAGAGAGAGAGAGAGAATATAAATTGGAGGTCTTCCCAAAAGTGAAAAGACCTTTATTAAATATTGTGTATATTTATCTGGCCAAATACCCCACTTTATATAGGGGGAGGGGAGGTACTACCTCCCACAAAGTCCCGGGTGGGACTAAAGGAGAAGGAGGTGGGGGAGGCGCCACCGGCCAGCCCCACCATGGGCCCCACGTGGGGAAGGCCCACTAGGGCCGCTGGCCACTTCCCTTGGCCCCTCCTAGGGGTTCGGCCCCCTCTTGGACCCTTTCCCCTCCAGGAATTGGCCCATTAAGCCCTTTGACCATTTAATTGATTTTCTCTTTATTAAATAATTATGAATAAATGATTGAATCAATATTTAAAATTCACTCACATATTATTCAACCTCCGTGGTTATGGAACACCTTCCAGCTCCACTCCAGACATCCTCCGGACTTACCGAAACCCTTTCGGTTTTCTCTCTACTATTCTTCGGCGATTCTTCCGATCCTATAAACACTCTCTAAGCATCATCAAACCCTTAAGCATGATACCCTACGGTTCAGGAACACTCCAGACATGGTCGGGGCACTCCCGGACCAATGATCAACAAAGGGACCTGGATGGCCATGTGACCCCAGTGCGTTCCACGAAGATCTTTCGTTGTTTTAACCGGGATGGTCGTGTCTTATTCCCTTTGTCTCTTGATACTTGCATTGCCCGAGATCTGATCAATGACATCACCTTTTTGTGTTCAATCTCGTTACTAAACAATGCTACTTGACTCGTTCCGACAAGTGATATCCCTGTGATCAAATCACACGCTGCACAGCTATTGGATATAACTTCTCCGAGTGGGCCCTTGAGTATCTTTCTGTCACTTGGATGGACAAATCCCGCTCTTGACATATACTGCCTCTACGGTTTCCTCCAAGTACCTGAACACACCTTTATAACCATTGTATTACCAAGTGGCGCTTGATGCTATCTAAGCACTCTCGGGAGATAGTGATTGATATAGCCTCACGGTCTAAGGAATAGTCTACGAGGATCCATTTCTAATCATCGTAACTTGAACTTCGTGACATGATCGGGTCACGATGTTTAGGTTGGGTATTGGTTCATCATCTCATTCTCAGAATGATTTGACTCCATTTCCAACTAGCATAAATGCCACATGATCAGGAAACTTGATCATCTATTGACCAATGAATCAGTGACTAGAGTTTCACTGGTAACCCCTGGTTGTCTATATATCACATGTGTATTGATGTTTCCACTCAATACAGTTATATCATGATATAAAACTTAATCATAAACTTTATGAAATATGATAATAGTCCTTATTACTATTTGTCTCTAGGGCATATTTCCAACACAAGTGACTTGCTATAAACAAGTATATCATCGAAATAGACAACAACACTTTTTCTAATGAGAGAACGCAAGATATGATTCATAAGGCACATGAAGGTGGATGGGGCATTAGATAAACCAAAGGGCATAACCAACCATTCATAGAGACCAAGTTTGGTCTTGAAGGCGGTTTTCCACTCATCACCTTCAGACATGCGTATTTGATGGTAACCACTACGAAGATCAATTTTCGAAAAAATAGTGGCTCCACACAACTCATCAAGCATGTCATCGAGACGTGGTATGGGATGTCGATAACACACGGTGATATCATTGATTGGATGGCAGTCCATGCATAACCATAACGTATCATCTGTGTTTGGAACAAGAATCATGGCTACGGCACTTGGACTAGTGCTAACTTGGATCAAACATTTGGAGACGAGTTGGTTGATTTGACGTTCAATCTCCTTCGTCTCCTCTGGGTTCGTGCGGTAAGTGGCGCGGTTTGGAAGGGGTGCATCAGGGATGAGGTCAATGCGATGCTCAATTCCGCGAAGAGGAGGTAGTCCATGTGGAAGTTCTTCGGGGAACACATCCTTGAATTCCTGCAAAACAATCATCAAAGATGGAGGAACATTGGTTAGTTCATTAGTTCCTTGCACTAGTCCCTTGCAAAGGAGGACATAGTGCAAGATGGATGGGTTGTTCCGCACATCTCTCATCTTACTTTTGGTGGCAAGGAGAACACTCTTAGTTTTTCCACTCGAGTTTGGCTTATGGATCTCACTCACTATGAGGTGGTTCTCTCGCTCACCGCTCTTCTCACAAGTAGATGTTGTTCTTTGTGCCCTCGCTAAAGCCTTTGCATTGTCTGCAATTATTTGGCTAGGAGTCATTGGTTGCAAAACACATGTTTTGTTGAGCCATTCGAAGGTGTACACATTGGCGCGACCATAATGTAGAGCAATCTTGTCGAATTGCCATGGTCGACCAAGCAACATGTGGCAAACTGTCATAGGAACCACATCGCACTCCACCGTGTCTTTGTAAGGACCAATGGTGAAGGTGACCGATACGGTATGCTTGATCTTCGTGGACCCTTGGTCACTTAGCCATAGCACGTGGTAGGGGTGCTTGTGCGGATGGAGGGTGAGGTTCAACTTCTCACACAACTCGGTGCTAGCAAGGTTGTGGCAACTCCCTCCATCGATAATCAATTTGACAGATTTACCATTGATGCCCGCTCGTGTTTGGAAGATATTTGAGCATTGGACTTCATGCTCTTGTGCTTGAGTGGTCAAGATCCTTGTGACGACAAGCGATGGACTTGTGTCATGTTCACACATGAGGAGTTCTTGGTCATCTTCTACTCGTTCCTTTGCCATTGCTTCCTTGACACGGGCATCAAATTCATCTTCACTCAAGTACTCTTCATCGACATTGTCATGGATGAAAAATACCTTCTTGTTTCCACATTCGGCCAACTTGTGTCCTATGCCTCCACACTTGTAGCATTCACCGTTGAAAGGTGTATCACTCTTTGCTTGTTTGCCACTTGGGTGCAGTTTTCCTTGAGGAAGTGTGGGCTTGAAGGAAGGCTTGGAGGTACTTGAGGAGCTTCCATTGAAGGTTGTTGGCGTAGCAGTTCAGGCTTGCTTGTATGTGAAATACGTCTTGGTCTTGTTGTACTTGATGTCCTCTTGGACTTGACATTCGGCCTTTGTTGCGATGTGCGCAAGCTCAACCATGTTGTTGTATGTTTGGAACTCGACGATGCGCTTGGTTGGGTGGTTCAACCCAATAAGGAAGCGCCCCATAGTTTTCTCTGTGCGCTCTTCAATGTTGGCGCGGATCAAGTTGAGTTCCATTTCATTGAAGTACTCTTCCACGGTCTTTGTCCCTTGGCGCAGCGGTTGAAGGTTGTTGAAGAGGTCACGCATGTAGTGTGCGGGGACAAAACAGGATATCATGTGAGCCTTCATGTCATGCCAAGTTGTGATTGGCGGTTCTTATCTTGCGTCACGAGCAACTTGAACTTGTTCCCACCAAAGGTTGGCGTAATCATCAAACTCAAGCAAAGCCATGGCGACCATCTTCTCGTTGCTATAATTGTGCATGCGGAAGATCTTGTCGACTTTGAGTGCCCATGAGAGGTATTCTTCAAGGTCACTGGATCCGGTAAACTTGGTCATTGTGAACTTGAGCTTGCCGAAAGTTTCTTCATTGTTGCGGTCATTGCGACGAGCTTGGTGACTTTGTTGATGATCTTGTGGTTGGGGAGGTGGAACTTGGTTGTCGCGACCTTGTTGAGGTGCTTGCTCTTGCTCTTGGCGCGGTTGTTGACGATGTTGGGGAGGTGGAACTTGGTTGTCGCGACCTTGTTGAGGCGCTTGGCCCTCATGAGGGTGTTGAGGATGTGGAGTGTAACATCCCAAAACTTTAATCCAAGTGATCAAGATCCAAATCATCAAATTTAGAGTTAACAAAAACTTTTCCAATTAAAAATATTAAAGCATTCATATGTTACAACCTTTGCAATTAAAAGAGTCAAAGCAGAGCATCAAAGGCCCGCAGGACTGTTACAACCTTTGCAGATTCTGGAATCGAAATGGGATTCCGTCGGAATGGACTTTATCACCGGTTTACCTACTTCAAGTAGGGGAAATGACTCAATCTGGGTCATCGTTGATAGACTGTCCAAGGTTGCTCACTTTATACCTGTCAAAACAACCTACCAAAGTTCGAAACTAGCATAGTTGTATATTGCTAGGATTGTTAGCCTGCATGGAACCCCCAAGACCATAGTATTAGATCGAGGAACCCAGTTTACCTCGAGATTTTAGCAGAAAGTCCAGGAAGGATTAGGCACCAAGTTGAATTTCAGCACCGCTTATCACCCGCAAACTGATGGACAGACTGAGAGAGTCAACCAAATCTTAGAGGATATGCTAAGAGCTTGTGTGTTGGAGTACGGATCAAAATGGGAAGATTCCCTACCTTTCGCAGAATTCTCATATAACAACAGTTATCAAGCTAGTTTACAGATGGCACCATTTGAGTTCCTATACGGAAGAAAGTGTCGCACCCCTTTGAATTGGTCGCAAGTAGGAGAGAGTCAGATCTTTGGACCCGACATTCTTCGAGAAGCTGAAGAGAAGGTTCACAAAGTCCGTGAGCACCTCAAGACCGCCCAAGCCAGACAGAAGAGTTATGCTGACAAGAGAAGAAGAGACCTGACTTTAATTGTCGGAGATTTTGTATATCTCAAGGTTTCGCCATTGAAGGGAATGCAACGCTTCAGTCTGAAAGGAAAGTTAGCCCCCAGATATATCGGGCCCTTCAAAATTCTGAACCGTCGAGGAGAAGTATCGTATCAACTGGAACTGCCTGAAGAGATGTCAGCCATCCACAACATGTTCCATATCTCGTTACTTCGCAAATGCCTAGCAGTGCTGGAGAAGACTGAAGTTTTCAAGAACATTGATCATAGAGCTGTGGAGATCAACAAGGACCTGATGTATCGTGAAGTGCCCATCCGTATCTTAGAAGAAGCCTACAGAACCACCAGGACCAGAAGTATCAAATTTCTCAAGATTCAGTGGAGCAACCATACCGAAGAGGAAGCCACTTGGGAGCGAGAAGATTACATGAGGACAGAGTTCCCAGATCTCTTTAGTTCCTAGTTTTCTTTCGTAAATCTCGGGACGAGATTTTGTTTAAGGGAGGAAGGTTTGTAACATCCCAAAACTTTAATCCAAGTGATCAAGATCCAAATCATCAAATTTAGAGTTAACAAAAACTTTTCCAATTAAAAATATTAAAGCATTCATATGTGTGTGCATATAGTTTACGAGTTGATATGAATTGCCATGTTTAAGTGCTCCACTGATTGTAAAATGATTCTTAGGTGAAATAAACATCATCTAGATCATTCCCAAACAAATCCCAAAGAAAAACAAATCAAAATGAATAAAAGAAGCAAATGGTCATTTGTGCCACTTTAATCATCATGCCTACTTTGGCTGTTCCTAGAACTCAAAACCTAACAGAAACAAATGTGGATCTTTGCACCCCTTGCTAGTACAAGTAGTGATGTACCAAGGCCCACTTTGTGATCTACCAAAAACTTTCAAACACTAATTTTAAATGGCATTTGAAAATTGAATGTAGTTCATATGAGAAGATCCCACTTATTCAAAGACCACTCAAATGAACTCCATTTTTAAATCCCAAGCAACCAGAGATGCTCAAGCATGTGATCATCAACTCCACCAAAATTCAGCCCAAAATTCAAAATTTTAGTTCATGCGGCCATTGTGTCGAACACCTTGCAGACAGAAATTAAACTGCCTAACTATTACTGTTTATACTTAAACCATTGTCCCCCATTGCACCCTCTCTACTCTCCCTTGTCCCCCTGAGACCAACCAACACCTCACCGGCCTACCCCTAAGCCGCAGCAGCAGTGGAGCGCTGCCACATTTTGGTCACCGACAGCCGAAAGTGGGCAAAGCGCCACAGACAACGCCGCGCCATTCCAGCACCACCACTAGCTCCGCCTAACCCTACCGCACCTCCCTGTCCACCCCTCGATCACCCACAGCCCCTAGACCACACCCCAGCTTTGTCGCCCATTCTCTCTACGAGCTCCCTAGAGTGCGCCAGAGTGCCTTCACCGCCAGCACGCCATAGACCGCCCCTTGACCCAATACCGCGCACGCCGCTCCGCCTCGACCCCAGCACCCCGCCAGACACGGCCGTGCGCCGCCGTGCGACCTACAGTCGTTGTGCGCCGCGTCGAGGACCGCCTCTGTCTCCTAGAGGACAGGACGCTCCCGACCAAACGCCACCGCCCCTAGCCGCGCATTTAAGCCGTAGAGCACCGCCAGGAGGCAGGCCACCGCCCCTACCTCCAGCCACGCCGCTAGCATGATGTGCAGCCCTCGCCGGAGTCGCCAGCCCATCCTGTTCAGTCGCCTCATCGAGCTATAAATAGAGGCCACCCCAGCACAAACTCCTCACACCATCTCACTCCCCTCTCTCTACTGATCCTTCCACCCCATCCCCGGAGCAAGGCGAGCCACCGTTCGCCGGAATTTAGCCAGAGCTTGCCGCAGTAGAGGAGGAGAGGCGTCGTCAATTGCGTCCACCCCACGAGCTGCCGCGACCTCGCCTGAGCTCGCCGTCGTCCACCAGTTCGTTTGCATGCCTCGCCGCAGTAGCTAGAGCCCTGGTATGCCCCCATTGTACCCCCACCGAGTCGCTAGGGTTAGCTCTCGCTGGCGACCTATTCGCCGAGGACGACGATCCTCAGCCGTCGATCCACCTTTTAATCGTAGCGGTGAGAGTGCCCCGTACCGCTTCGTGTTTTATGTGTCGCTGACTTGCGGGCCCCCCTGTCAGTTGTCATCCGTGCCGCGGAGCGCCACTAGGCCGACCCATTTTCTTTCCCGCGCTAGCCCACGAATTCAAATATAGGTTTTTCAATTTTAGTTTGAACTCACTTATGTCCCTTAGTTCAAAATTCAATTCAGGAAGATTTACTAAACCAAATTGAGTGATTCAAATTTTGTAAGAAGGCTACTGAAAAGATGTATCCAAGCCCGTTGGATTTAATTCATTTAGAGTTAGAGATCTCTCCTAGTAAAAATAACAAGACAGAAGCTTTTGCACATTCAAACATTTTTATAAAATCAACCATAATAGCTTTTGAGTTGATTCCAACTCTCAAAAATCACATTTAACCATACCTATCTGAATATGTAATAATATTAAGGTTTGCATGCAGTGACATTGGACTAGTACCAAAACAATGCTATATAGGCATTTCTAGTCACTTTAAATCATTAAATATTAAACTTAAACTTAATTAAATGTGATCCAACCCTTAAATCACATTCCCATATGTTAAAATATGTGGTGATGACATGTGTCCACATGATCCCATATTTTAAGTGAAGAATATTAAATCTTAGTTATTTTCAATGAGTAGAAATTACTTTTCTTAAATAAAAAGAATGAAACTAGTTAATAAAACCTTGTGATGCTTGTGATGATATTAGATCATCAAATGTGTGCCTTAGAGTGCTAAGTAGACTAGTTAAGTATTGTTTGGTGATTGTGTACTCCGTATGTATTTAGAGACGATAGTACCGACCAAGCTTTCGAGGAGGAGGAGTTCTACCAAGAGGAGGAGGAAGAAAACTTCAACCACTACACCAACCAAGGCAAGCTAACACTTGCAAGTATAATAATTAGCAAGCTAGGATTAAGCTAGATAACCCAAGCAAAGACATTAGACATACTCTGGTTATACCACCTTGACTATTACCTACCACAAGTTTTACTTTCTTTACTTTACCAAGTCCTTTACTTGTTTTGAAGGTAGCATAAAGAGTATAAAACTTGACCTATCTAGATAACCTTAGATGTCATTCTATGGCATGAGATTGATCTTAGCATCCCATATTAGTGAACACACTTAACTTAGTAGTTTAGAGCTAAACTAAAACTTGAGTCACTTTAGATTGGAATACTTGGTGAAAATGAATTGTGAAAACCTTGGAATGATGAGTCATTCTATTGAGATGTTTTGACATGTGTTGATAAACACAAATGGTTTATGATGATGAAAATGTTGAGGCATGAGCCTTAGCCCTTCTACAAAAACTGATGGTTGGATTCGGATGCGATACCATTCCAAATTTACCGTACAACCACAATACCTGAATTGGGTAAGGCTTAGCCGGAAGTTTATATGCATTAGTATTAGTTCCCTCGCGGGAGAGGTTTGAGCTGAGGCTACCTCTCAATGTGGAGAATATTAAATCTTAGTTATTCTCAATGAGTAGAAATTACTTTTCTTAAATAAAAAGAATGAAACTAGTTAATAAAACCTTGTGATGCTTGTGATGATATTAGATCATCAAATGTGTGCCTTAGAGTGCTAAGTAGACTAGTTAAGTATTGTTTGGTGATTATGTAGTCCGTATGTATTTATAGACGATAGTACCGACCAAGCTTTCGAGGAGGAGGAGTTCTACCAAGAGGAGGAAGAAAACTTCAACCACTGCACCAACCAAGGCAAGCTAACACTTGCAAGTATAATAACTAGAAAGCTAGGATTAAGCTAGATAACCCAAGCAAAGACATTAGACATACTCTGGTTATACCACCTTGACTATTACCTACCACAAGTTTTACTTTCTTTACTTTACCAAGTTCTTTACTTGTTTTGAAGGTAGCATAAAGAGTATAAAACTTGACCTATCTAGATAACCTTAGATGTCATTCTATGGCATAAGATTGATCTTAGCATCCCATATTAGTGAACACACTTAACTTAGTAGTTTAGAGCTAAACTAAAACTTGAGTCACTTTAGATGGGAATACTTGGTGAAAATGAATTGTGAAAACCTTGGAATGATGAGTCATTATATTGAGATGTTTTGACATGTGTTGATAAACACAAATGGTTTATGATGATGAAAATGTTGAGGCATGAGCCTTAGCCCTTCTACAAAAACTGATGGTTGGATTCGGATGCGATACCATTCCAAATTTACCGTACAACCACAATACCTGAATTGGGTAAGGCTTAGCCGGAAGTTTATATGCATTAGTATTAGTTCCCTCGCGGGAGAGGTTTGAGCTGAGGCTACCTCTCAATGTTATGGAAAGTTGGAGTGGCCATACTGTTTCGTTGTCAGATGTTTTCAAAAATGACTTGTGAAATGAATGATGAATCTTGAATTGACCACAACAGGGTTGTGACTATGACACTAGCTTCCCAACTTAAGTGATTCTAGAACCTTATTTTATCTTTCTTTGTTTCTGAACTCAGCTTAGGTTTCAAACTTAACTTTATAGTTAAACTTAGAATTAGCATTTACAAGGGAACTATACTACTTACTAGTGGTAGTTTGCAAGTACTTAAAGAGTACTCATGGCTTTTTGTCCCTGGCTACTCTCATGGCCAGACTATGAAGGAGACTACCAAGATGACGGACGGCACGACGGCTATGATAACTAGGACTATCTGCCTTCGTCAGCATTGCCTGTGCCCCTGAAGATGGACCCCACCGCTACGCTTATTATTTATTCCGCTGCTTGTTGTATTAAGACTGGATCATGAGATCCTTATTTTGTAAAACCTTATTTATGGTTTGTAATGGATGATGTACTGTCATATCCAATCTGTTATGTCTCACAAAAATGGTAATCCTGGGATTGCGATGTATGACATAACAGGCATCTGGGATTAAAAATCCGGGTGTTTACAAGTTGGTATTAGAGCCATCCTTACCATAGGAGACCCTAGTTAGAATGGACGTCCGAACAAAAACTTAATTTCAAAACCAAAGTGAGTATTTATAAAAAACTATTTCCTCTCTTACCCTTGGAAATTCATTCTTTCTCAAAAATTCATGTTCCTCCAATTCTTACATTACTACATAAAATTTGACACACTTGATCACTTCACTAATTTCCTCATCCTTAATTCTTGTAGATGGAGACTCAGTTCAGCAAGTTCTACCAGTTGGGCAACGGAGGCCAGCTGATCTTCGAGAGGGATCTAGATTCACTGTCTGAGTTATTGGGACACCCGCATCCGGAGTTTCTTGGAGCTCAACTTCCAGGACCCCCAGGAGGAGATTTATAGTGGCTAGTCACCGCTGATCTTCGAGGAAGGATAGAAGCACCAACGTCCGGGAGAATCCAGTTCTCCATCCGAGAGAACAACTGGCTAGATGGATTAGCCAGGGCAATGGATGAAGCTCTCGCACGTCTATGTGCCCTCAGTGTCAACCAAATCCAAGGAACCCGCTTTGTGCACTATGTCAGGCGTGACTTCATGGGAATGCTGATGGAGATGCCAAGTCACCCGGAGTTGAAGCGTCAAGTGGAGAACCTTGACTTCCTGTTGTACGATCGCCAGAAGGAATTGGACAATACTAGGGAGTTTTCCAACCACAACCGTGCCATTCCCGACCAGAAGGCCTAAACTTTCTCACTGCTTGTCAAGGATCGTCAGTCTCTTTGCCTCCAGCGTGAAAAGAAGGATCGCACCATCGCCCGTCTTCGCAAGAAGGTGGTCGACCTCGAGAACATCGTCAAGGAGCAAGAAGCTCATCTTGCAGCAAAGGAGGAAGAAGAGGAGGGTGAAGACATCCAAGGAGACATGGATTCTTACCTCAGCAATGATGATGACTTTCTGGAGGAGGATGTCGTGGACTTCTACACTGACGATGAGGACTCCGACTTCATCGACGATGAGTAGATGCACTAGAGCACTGTCGTAGCATGACATGTATCGGTCCCAATGTATCGTAGCTTGCAGAATGGTTCTTAAAACCATCTATTTTCCTTTGTTGTTGTGATGTGTGTGTTTGTATCGTGTGATGTTTGAATGAATGAAATGGAATTAGTTGCAAAACCTAAGTCAAACTCAAAGTTTTAGCTTTGAAATAAAAACCCTGAACCTTAGAATTTTCCCTCTTACCCCTTTATCTACCTCAATCTTCAGATGACTCGTGGAAACCAAGGAGGGAGCAGCTCGTCGCAAGACCCAATGCTGCAGATCCTGCAAAATCTCATCGCAGATAGAGAAGCAAGCAGAGCAGAGCGCCAAGCTAATCTCGCAATGCTGCAACAGATTGCCCAAATGGCTCTCAACAACCAGAACCATGGAAATCAGGATCATCAAGGATCCAAGCTGAAAAACTTCCAGAATACCAATCCCCCAATTTTTAGCACTTCAGAGAACCCATTAGATGCAGATGACTGGTTGCAAACGATGGAGAACAATCTAGAAGTAGCCAGAGTTGATGACAACGAGAAGGTTCTCTTTGCCACCCACTACTTGGCAGGAGATGCAAGAGCATGGTGGAACAAGATCCGCCTGATGAACCATGGTCAAGTGATGACATGGGAAGCCTTCAAAATCAAGTTCAGCCGCACCCACGTGCCGCAGGGCTTAGTCACCAGAATGAGGGATGAATTCAGAGAGTTGAAGCAAGGCAGAATGACTGTGGTGTATGCACCCGATGAGATCAACACGGAGGCCAAGAAGAAGGAGACATTCCTGAACGGAATGCATGATGAGATGCAGACTGTTCTTGTCAACATCCGTTTCCAGGATCTCGAAGAGCTAGTTGACTCCGCAATTCAGATGGAAGGAAAGATTAACCAGGCAAACGACAACCCCAAACGTCGTATGATGCAGCAAACTGGACCCAACAGTCACCAGAAGTACCGTCCCAACCCCTCACCAGGATATGCACCGAGGAACAACCGACCCCCAATGTCTCGCCCAAGCTACCCCAACCGTAGCGGAGGCAATGTGAAATCCGAAGGAAACAACAATCACTCCGGCAACACTAGCAATTTCAACCGTGCCCCTCCCAAGAGCAACAATAACAACAGCAACAACAACACTGCACCCAGAACTGGAAGCAATGTTGTGCCCGTGGCAGCAAAAGACAAGTCGCAGATCACCTGTTTCGAGTGTGGAGTGAAGGGTCACTATTCCAATGAGTGTCCCAATAAGACTGTCACCACTGCCAATGTGAATACCCCAGCTCAACAACAACATCGTGTTCAACCAGGGAGAAGATTTGCCCCAGGGAACCCTCACAACCGCAACGGCCGTCTCTTCCACATGAACGCCGAAGAAGCCTAAGAAGCGCCAGATGTAGTGCTGAGTATGTTTTCTGTCAACTCAGTTTTAGCAAGAGTATTGTTTGATTCGGGAGCATCGCATTCATTTGCCACCGAAGAATTTGCATTCACTAGTAAGATCCACCCAACCAACTTGAAGCATGTCATGATAGTTCAAATTCCTAGATCAACTACAAAAGATAGAAAAATTTGCAAAGTTGTGCCTATCAGAATACATGGGATAGATTTTTATGCCAACCTTATAGTACTTGGAACCAAAGGATTGGAAGTAGTACTGGGTATGGACTAGATGTCAAGGCATAAAGGACTAATAGACTGTGCTAAGAAAGCCATCACCATGACCAGTAGCTCTGGAGTAACAGTAGAGCATATATCTGAAACCTTACCTCGTTAATTCAAGTGCAACAAGAGTCTAGCCCTGCCTACCATAGACCAAGTTCGAGTAGTCTGTGAATACCCCGACGTATTCCTAGATGAATTGCCAGGTATGCCCCCGGATAGGGATATTGAGTTCATTATCGAACTAATCCCCGGAACCGGACCCATAGCCCAGAGACCCTATAGCATGAACCCCTCAGAGTTAGTGGAACTAAAGAAGCAATTGGATGCTATGTTGGCAACAGGCTTGATTCAACCAAGCGCTTCGCCATGAAGATCACCAGTGTTATTCGTTGACAAGAAAGATGGAGGCAACCGTCTGTGCACCGACTATAGAAAGCTGAATGATGTCACCATCAAAAACAAGTACCCCTTGCCAAAGATAGAGGATCTATTTGATCAGTTGACTGGTGCCCAGGTATTATCAAAGATTGATCTTAGGACTGGTTATCACCAACTTAAGATTCGTGCAACGGATATTCCGAATACCGCCTTTACTACTCGCTATGGTTTATACGAGTATACGGTTATGTCTTTTGGATTAACCAATGCCCCTGCTTATTTCATGAATCTCATGAATAAGATATTTATGAATTTCCTAGATAAGTTTGTCATTGTGTTTATCGACGATATCCTTATCTACTCCAAGTCAAAAGAAGAGCTTGAGCAACATCTGAGAATCATCCTAGAAACCCTGAGAGAGCATCGGTTGTATGCCAAGTTCAACAAGTGTGAGTTTTGGCTGAAAGAAGTAGGATTCCTAGGACATATTGTGTCTGTGGGAGGAGTCTCTGTTGATCCCGCCAAGATCAAAGATGTCGAAGAATGGGAAGCCCCAACCACTCAAACCCAAGTCCGTGCATTTCTCGGATTAGCGGGATATTACCGCAAGTTCGTAGAAGGATTCTCGAGCATCGCCAGACCCATGATCCAATTGTTGAAGAAGGACAAGAAGTTTGAATAAACCGACAAATGTGAAGCCAGTTTCCAGGAGCTGAAGAAGAGATTGATTTCAGCCCCAATATTGATCATGCCAGATATCAAGAAGCCGTTTGATGTGTATTGTGATGCATCCAAGATTGGTCTCGGATGTGTATTAATGCAAGAAGGCAAAGTTATCGCCTATTTGTCTCGACAACTGAAGCAGCATGAGCAGAACTATCTGACCCATGATCTTGAGTTAGCAGCCATAGTTTTGGCATTAAAGACATGGCGTCATTATCTGATGGGTAATCGCTGTGAGATTTACTCAGATCACAAAAGCTTGAAGTATATTTTCACTCAGAAGGAGCTGAATATGAGGCAAAGAAGATGGATAGAGTTAATCAAGGATTATGACCTTGACATTCACTATCACCCCGGCAAAGCCAATGTGGTAGCGGATGCTCTTAGCAAATTGCCGTGTAGGCTAAATACCATGATCAAGAAGAAGCAACCAAGTTTGTATGAGGAGTTGGAGCAGTTTAGAATTGAGCCTGTTAGCAAAGGATTCTTAGCTAGCATTGAACTTCAACCCACTTTGATTAGCCAAATCAAGGAAGCCCGGAAGGGAAATGAAAGTATCGACGGAATCAAACGCTGTATTGGTACAGGAAAGGTACCTGGATTCACTGAAGACGAAGAAGGTGTTCTGTGGTACAAAGGCCGTATCTGTGTGCCAGCAGATTCGGAGCTAAAACAAGTTATCATGCAGGAAGCTCATGATACTCTTTATTCTATCCACCCCGGAGGAACGAAGATGTATCAAGATTTGAAAGAGCAATTTTGGTGGCACAAGATGAAGAGAGAAATCAGAAGCTACATCGCCAAGTGTGACATCTGTCAAAGAGTCAAAGCAGAGCATCAGAGGCCCGCAGGACTGTTACAACCTTTGCAGATTCCGGAATGGAAATGGGATTCCATCGGAATGGACTTTATCACCGGTTTACCTACTTCAAGTAGGGGAAATGACTCAATCTGGGTCATCGTTGATAGACTGTCCAAGGTCGCTCACTTTATACCTGTCAAAACAACCTACCAAAGTTCGAAACTAGGAGAGTTGTATATTGCTAGGATTGTTAGCCTGCATGGAACCCGCAAGACCATAGTATCAGATCGAGGAACCCAGTTTACCTCGAGATTTTGGCAGAAAGTCCAGGAAGGATTAGGCACCAAGTTGAATTTCAGCACCGCTTATCACCCGCAAAATCATGGACAGACTGAGAGAGTCAACCAAATCTTAGAGGATATGCTAAGAGCTTGTGTGTTGGAATACAGATCAAAATGGGAAGATTGCCTACCTTTCGCAGAATTCTCATATAACAATAGTTATCAAGCTAGTTTATAGATGGCACCATTTGAGTTCCTATACGGAAGAAAGTGTCGCACCCCTTTGAATTGGTCGCAAGTAGGAGAGAGTCAGATCTTTGGACCCGACATTCTCCGAGAAGCTGAAGAGAAGGTTCACAAAGTCCGTGAGCACCTCAAGACCACCCAATCCAGACAGAAGAGTTATGCTGACAAGAGAAGAAGAGACTTGACTTTTAATGTCGGAGATTTTGTATATCTCAAGGTTTCTCCATTGAAGGGAATGCAACGCTTTAGTCTGAAAGGAAAGTTAGCCCCCAGATATATCAGGCCCTTCAAAATTCTGAACCGTCGAGGAGAAGTATCGTATCAACTGGAACAGCCTGAAGAGATGTTAGCCATCCACAACGTGTTCCATATCTCGTTACTTCGCAAATGCCTAGCAGTGCCGGAGAAGACTGAAGTTTTCAAGAACATCGATCACAGAGCTGTGGAGATCAACAAGGACCTGACGTATCGTGAAGTGCCCATCCGTATCTTGGAAGAAGCCTACAGAACCACCAGGACCAGAAGTATCAAATTTCTCAAGATTCAATGGAGCAACCATACCGAAGAGGAAGCCACTTGGGAGCGAGAAGATTACATGAGGACAGAGTTCCCAGATCTCTTTAGTTCCTAATTTTCTTTCGTAAATCTCAGGACGAGATTTTTTTAAGGGGGGAAGGTTTATAACATCCCAAAACTTTAATCCAAGTGATCAAGATCCAAATCATCAAATTTAGAGTTAACAAAAACTTTTCCAATTAAAAATATTAAAGCATTCATATGTGTGCGCAGATAGTTTAGGAGTTGATATGAATTGCCATGTTTAAGTGATCCACTGATTGTAAAATGATTCTTAGGTGAAATAAACATCATCTAGATCATTCCCAAACAAATCCCAAAGAAAAACAAATCAAAATGAATAAAAGAAGCAAATGGTCATTTGTGCCACTTTAATCAACATGCCTACTTTGGTTGTTCCTAGAACTCAAAACCTAACAGAAACAAATGTGGATCTTTGCACCCCTTGCTAGTAAAAGTAGTGATGTACCAAGGCCCACTTTGTGATCTACCAAAAACTTTCAAACACTAATTTTAAATGGCATTTGAAAATTGAATGTAGTTCATATGAGAAGATCCCACTTATTCAAAAACCACTCAAATGAACTCCATTTTTAAATCCCAAGCAACCAGAGATGCTCAAGCATGTGATCATCAACTCCACCAAAATTCAGCCCAAAATTCAAAAATTTAGTTCATGCGGCCATTGTGTCGAACACCTTGCGGATAGAAATTAAACTTCCTAACTATTACTGTTTATACTTAAACCATTGTCCCCCATTGCACCCTCTCTACTCTCCCTTGTCCCCCGTGAGACCAACCAACACCTCACCGGCCTACCCCTAAGACGCAGCAGCAGTGGAGCACCGCCACATTTTGGTCACCACCGGCCAAAGTGGGCAAAGCGCCACAGACAACGTCGCGCCGTTCCAGCTCCACCACTAGCTCCGGCTAACCCTACCACACCTCCCTGTCTAGCCCTCGATCACCCACAGCCCTTGGACCATACCGCAGCACCGCCGCCCATTCTCTCTGCGAGCTCGCCAGAGCGTGCCAGAGAGCCTTCACCGCCAGCACGTCACAGACCGCCCCTCGACCCAATACCGCGCACGCCGCTCCGCCTCGACCCCAGCACCCCGCCAGACTTGGTCGTGTGCCACCGCGCGACCCACAGTCACCGTGCGCCGCGTCGAGCATCGCCTTTGTCTCCTAGAGCGCGAGACGCTCCCGACCAAACGCCACCGCCCCTAGCCGCGCATTAAGCCATAGAGCACCGCCAGGAGGCAGGCCACCGTCCCCTACCTCTAGCCACGCCGCTAGCACGCTGTGCAGCCCTCGCCGGAGTCGCCAGCCCATCCCGTTCGGTCGCCTCGCCGAGATATAAATAGAGGCCACCCTAGCACAAACTCCTCACACCATCTCACTCAACTCTCTCCACTGATCCTTCCACCCCATCCCTGGAGCAAGGCGAGCTGCCGTTTGCCGGAATTTAGCCGGAGCTTGCCACAGCAGAGGAGGAGAGGCGCCGTCGATTGCGTCCACCCCAGGAGATGTCACGACCTCGCCTGAGCTCGCCGTCGTCCACCAGTTCATTTGCCCGCCTCGCCGCAGTAGCTTGAGCCCTGGTATGCCCCCATTGTACCCCCACCGAGCCGCTAGGGTTAGCTCTCGCCGGCGACCTGTTCGCCGGGGACGACGATCCTCAGCCGTCGATCCACCTTTTAATCGTAGCGCTGAGAGTGCCCCGTACCGCTTCGCGTTTGATGCGTCGCTGACCTGCGGGACCACCTGTCAGTTGTGATCCACGCCGTGGAGCGCCACTGGACCGGCCCATTTTCTTTCCCGCGCTAGCCCACGAATTCAAATATAGGTTTTTCTATTTTAGTTTGAACTCACTTCTGTCCCTTAGTTCAAAATTCAATTCGGGAAGATTTACTGAACCAAATTGAGTGATTCAATTTTTGTTAGAAGGCTACTGAAAAGATCTATCCAAGCCCGTTGGATTTAATTCATTTAGAGTTAGAGATATCTCCTAGTAAAAATAACAAGACAAAAGCTTTTGCACATTCAAACATTTTTATAAAATCAACCATAATAGCTTTTGAGTTGATTCCAACTCTCAAAAATCACATTTAACCATACCTATCTGAATATGTAATAATATTAAGGTTTGCATGCAGTGACTTTGGACTAGTACCAAAACAATGCTATATAGGCATTTCTAGTCACTTTAAATCATTAAATATTAAACTTAAACTTAATTAAATGTGATCCAACCCTTAAATCACATTCCCATATGTTAAAATATGTGGTGATGACATGTGTCCACATGATCCCATATTTTAAGTGGAGAATATTAAATCTTAGATATTTTCAATGAGTAGAAATTACTTTTCTTAAATAAAAAGAATGAAACTAGTTCATAAAACCTTGTGATGCTTGTGATGATATTAGATCATCAAATGTGTGCCTTAGAGTGCTAAGTAGACTAGTTAAGTATTGTTTGGTGATTGTGTACTCCGTATGTATTTATAGACGATAGTACTGACCAAGCGTTCGAGGAGGAGGAGTTCTACCAAGAGGAGGAGGAAGAAAACTTCAACCATTGCACCAACCAAGGCAAGCTAACACTTGCAAGTATAATACTTAGCAAGCTAGGATTAAGCTAAATAACCCAAGCAAAGACATTAGACATACTCTGGTTATACCACCTTGACTATTACCTACCACAAGTTTTATTTCCAAGTTTTACTTTCTTTACTTTACCAAGTCATTTACTTGTTTTGAAGGTAGCATAAAGAGTATAAAACTTGACCTATCTAGATAACCTTAGATGTCATTCTATGGCATGAGATTGATCTTAGCATCCCACATTAGTGAACACTCTTAACTTAGTAGTTTAGAGCTAAACTAAAACTTGAGTCACTTTAGATGGGAATACTTGGTGAAAATGAATTGTGAAAACCTTGGAATGATGAGTCATTCTATTGAGATGTTTTGGCATGTGTTGATAAACACAAATGGTTTATGATGATGAAAATGTTGAGGCATGAGCCTTAGCCCTTCTACAAAAACTGATGGTTGGATTCGGATGCGATACCATTCCAAATTTACCGTACAACCACAATACCTGAATTGGGTAAGGCTTAGCCGGAAGTTTATATGCATTAGTATTAGTTCCCTCGCGGGAGAGGTTTGAGCTGAGGCTACCTCTCAATGTTGTCCACCTATGCAAAGGCCAAGATGAGATGGTCATGGTTGGGAGGCCATGCTCATAGGAGAGGTGCTTATACTAGGGTGTGTAAAGGAAAGGTTATGTTTGATTATCTGCATACTAAGTATGATGATTCAGGGTTATACCTGACAGATGTATCGAATCTTGTGGTGAAAGTGTACCACCTCTGCAGAGTGTCAAACTATTCGAATAGCCGCGTCATGATTATGGACGATTGGAGTGGCCATACTGTTTCGTTGTCAGATGTTTTCAAAAATGACTTATGAAATGAATGATGAATCTTGACTTGACCACAACAGGGTTGTGACTATGACACTAGCTTCCCAACTTAAGTGATTCTAGAACCTTATTTTATCTTTCTTTGTTTCTGAACTTAGCTTAGGTTTCAAACTTAACTTTATAGTTAAACTTAGAATTAGCATTTACAATGGAACTATACTACTTACTAGTGGTAGTTTGCGAGTACTTAAAGAGTACTCATGGCTTTTGTCCCTGGCTACTCTCATGGCCAGACTATGAAGGAGACTACCAAGATGACGGACAACAGGAAGGCTATGATAACTAGGACTATCTGCCTTCGTCAGCATTGCCTGTGCCCCTGAAGATGGACCCCACCACTACGCTTATTATTTATTCCGCTGCTTGTTGTAGTAAGACCTTATTTATGGTTTGTAATGGATGATGTACTGTGATCTCCAATCTGTTATGCCTCGCAAAAATGGTAATCCTGAGATTGCGATGTATGACATAACAGGCATTTGGGATTAAAAATCCGGGTGTTGACATGGAGCCACATAACGCGGTTGATGACGAAGAGGAGGCTCGTTCCTCGGTTGGTGATGTGTATTAGGCGCACGGGCCTCACGATGAAGATCATGGTCTTGAGCCTCTTGACGTGGTGGGCGTCGCTCAACTTGTACCACTTGACGCTCCATGTTTTGGTGTGGTGGAGGAGGCGCCTCATGATGACCATGTTGTCGTTGCGGACGTTCATGATGGTGATGACGAGGAGGGGGATCTTGGAGAGCTTCACGTCGATGACGAGCTTGATTCTCCAAATTGGAGTCATCACTTGTTGTGTCAAGTATGTGTCGCGGGTGATGGTGGTAGATTTGAGGTTGCACTCGCAGTTCCTGATGTGGTTGTGCTTGTTGGATCACTAGTGCCCTTGCGTGATGACGGTGTACTTCTTGCCTTGCTTGGGGCCTCGAAAAGAAATCACCATCATAGCTTGACGTTGTGGCGTGCGTGGGGAAGGTACATAGTTCGAAGAACTTCCATCTTCAACCACAGGAGCATCATTGCGTCTTGGGCCACTTGGATGTAGATCTTATTGAAGAGGTGCATGACGACGTGAAGAACTTGAAGATCTTGAAGCACGTGAACGCGGTATTGCCATTCCGTCGACGAGAACATGAAGCTTGTCATTTGTTTCGGTGACGGAGCATTGGAGTGCTTCATTTTGGTGGCTAAAGTTGTGATGCATTGCATGGATTTGTCGTTCGAGGCCATCGAAGCGGTTGTCGATGTTCTTGAACTCGGCTTGTGTCTCGCCAAATTGTTCATCTTGACGCATCTCAAGGGCTTGGCAATGTTCATGGAACTCTTGTCGGACGATGAAGTGACTTGCGCGCGTCATGTATGGTTCATGTTCTTCTTTTTGGGAGGTGGGTTGATATGGGCACGATATGTGCAAGGGAGGAGCAGGAGGAAGGCGCAAGAGAAGATCATCAAAACAAAGGCGACCAAGAGATGGAAGGCGACCAAGAAGGAAGGTTCAATTCGGACCGACAGAAGTTATGAAATTGAAATGGACGTGGTTTCCACATACCAACTCCGAATTAAGCAAATAAGTACTTGTTGGAAAGATAATTCTGAGATCTTTTCAACGGGTACTCGCACATATCTCGGTTCATTACGAGCTGTGTGCGGGAACTGAAACAAGTCGACGGATGTTTTCTGTCAGTTTACAAATAGAGTCCTTTTAAGTTAGGAAAGTTAGAGATATGTTTGGTTTTGACCCCAACTCTATGTTGGACGTCCTGCGGCCTTTATATAGGCCTATAAATCATGGTTTTTAGGGTTATCTTGAAATTGAGTCTAAAACTATTATGTGAGTTGCTTGGTGAGCATCCCTCTGGGGACAACGATGCCATGTTATCTATCGTATTGATATTGTCGCGGAGGTTCTTGTGTTCATCAAGGATTGTCGTGTTTTGGTTTGAGGCATGGTGCTCTTCTCCATGTTGCTTGATGGATTCGTTCCTCTTCTTCAGGTGACGTTCATTGGCGTTTCTGGAAGAATTCCTATCTAGGTTACTCGCTGTGAAAGATCGGGACAAAACTCAAGGATCACCGGCGTGATCCGTATTAGGTGGTATCATAGAACCAGGTTGCTCACGGCGAGATTGTGTTGATTGATCGGCTGAGTGTGTTCTTGGTGGAGATCAGAGAGTTGAGGCGGAGCAGATTGGATCTCAACGTCCGCGCACCGGAGTGTCCGACGGATTCCTCCTGGAGTATCCGTCCGACCCGGTGCACTTCTAAGAAGAGATATGGTGATGTGTACAATGATTATCTTGACATCTTGAATGGTGTGGTATGTGATGATTCTCAAATCAGGTGGAGACTGGTCCATATGGCGACATATGATGAATATGAGTCATGGGAACATCATATGCAAGATGGGGTTTTTATAGATGTGATACATATGAGTATTCGGATAATCCTACACGTATGCGTCTTGCATTACAACGTGTGGATGAGGAGATAGCTCATTGGTGGGATAAAGAGGTGCGTGAGAAGGATATTTTTGATGCAACTTGGAAGTACTTCAGTAATTTTTTGCGTGATTGTTTTATGTCTCCTCGTTGTAAGGTATTTTGTACCAAGCCCGTGAAGGCAGTCCAGCAATCGCCCAAAGTTGCAGTTATGTCTATTCCATCTCATGTAAAGGAGGCTCCATGATTGTTCCAAAGGCATCGTGGCAGTGCCAAAATTTTCTGAAGAGAAGCAACCTGATGTTGACAAGGTTGTTGTGTTCACTGCAACTGCAGTGGGGGATGTTGTACCATTGAGTGGGCTGAATTTGCAACTCAAGAAGGTACAAGGCGATGCTTGCATAACAGTTGACAAGGGCCAGCGTTGGAATTTATTTTAGGCGCAGTGTATGATCAAAGGCAAAGCATGCAAGTTGATTGTTGATGGAGGAAGCTGTACTAATGGCATTAGCAAGGCAATGGTGGCAGCGTTGGGGTTGTCCACATGGCATATTCCTCAACCTAAGCATCTATAGTGGTTAAATAGCTGCGGTATGGTGAAGGTAACTCATAAGGTGTGTGTTCCATTTACAGTTGGTGATTATGTTGATGAGATTGAGTGCGATGTGTTGCCATTGGAGGTATGTGGGTTGTTACTTGGTCGTCCATGGCAGTATGATCGCAACGCTACACATGCTGGACGAGCAAATACATATTCTTTTGTGCATGGCGGCAAACAGCAAACTTTGAAGCCTATGCAGGATGATCACATAAAGTCTGATGTAGAGCTGGTGGTACATAAGGAGAAGGTGCGCATGGCTAAGCCAAAATCTGGGCTAGCTAAGGTGCGGGATGGAGAGCATGATGCACAGTGCGACAATGTTGATATTGCTTCAGCTATGCCTATAGATGACAAGCCAGTGGAACTTGTTAGTGACAAGCCAGTTGAAGTACATCCTCTTATTGCTGAGAGGAATGATGTTGCGGCATGTGTTCAGAAGGTTGTTTGTGTTGACACAGGTGTTCAGACGGATGATAGTTGTGCTCCTGATGTTCCAGTGCATGAGGTGTAGTGGGGTGATGACCCACAAGTATAGGGGGTGTATCGCAGTATTTTCGAGGGAAGTGAACCCAATTTATTGATTCGACACAGGGGGAGCCAAAGAATATTTATAAGCCCTAACAACTGAGTTATCAATTCAGCTGCACCTGGAAACAATCTTGCTCACAGCAGTTTATCAGTAGCAACATTTTTGTAGTAGCAATAGTAAAGCAATAGCAGTAGTAAAAGTAAACACAATAGTAACAATCGCAGTAAACAGTAGGATTAGATGGTGGTAGGCATAGGGATGGATGGACGGGCGTTGCATGGACAAGAAAATTCATATAGCAATCAGAACATAGGGCATTTGCAAATAAATAAGATAAAGCATCCAAGTACTAAATAATCATAGGCATGTGTTCCATATATAGTCATATGTGCTTGCAATGAGAACTTGCACAACATCTTTTGTCCTGCCAGCCCGTTTGCAGCGGGGCCTCAAGGGAACTACTGGCAATTAAGGTGCTCCTTTTAATAGAGCACCGGAGCAAAGCATTAACACTCCGTGAACACATGTGATCCTCACGTCAAAGCCATTCCCTCCGGTTATCCCGATTTCTATCACTTCGGGGCCATTGGTTCCGGACAACAACGTGTGTATACAACTTGCAGGTAAGACCATAAACAATATTATCATAATGAACCAATAACATGTTCAGATCTGAAATGATGGCACTCGGGCCCTAGTGACAAGCATTAAGCATAACAAGCATAACAAGTCGCAACAAAGTCAAAAAGCACTAATAGTAGATACTAGGCACCATGACCTAACAATCTGATGCCATTACATGAACGATCTCGTCCAATCCCTACCATCCCCATAGCCTACATCGGGGGATTACTCACTCATAGATGGGGGAAACATGGAGGGTTGATGGAGAAGCGATGGTGATGATGATGACGATGATCTCCTCCAATTCCCCGTCCCGGTAGGGTGCCAGAATGGAGTTTCTGGTTCTGAATCGCGGAATCTGGTGGTGGTGGCGCAGCAAAACTCTTTCTGGAAAAATGTCGAACCCCCCTAGGTTTTAAGGTCAGGAGGCCACTTATAGGCGAAGAGGGAGACCAAGGGGGTGTCTGGGGCGGCCAGACCACCCCCTGGCACGGCCAGGCCTAGCCCACACGGCCAGGTGGTGTGGCCAGGGCCCAGCCCCACTCCGTCTCGTATTCTGGCTCTGTGAGTCTTCTGGTGAAATAGAATTTTTGGCATATTTTCCAGGATTTTTCCTGATAGTTGATTTTCTACACAAAAACTAGACACCAAGGTAATTCTGCTAAAACAAATACAAATCGGTTAGTTGCATCCAATTCACACAAGTTTAGAGGAAAAACAATAGCAAAAGTGTTCGGGAAAGTAGATACGTTTTGGACGTATCAACTCCCCTCAAGCAATTCAGTTGAAAACTGAGTGCGATAAAAGAAACTTTCACAAACACATTTGCTTCATAAGATGTATATATTCTCAGCATGTGATCAACTACTTAGGCAATTCACAACAAGGAGTATGCAACTAAGTTTACTTAATAGTCATTGCAAGCTATGAAGAGATACCAACTCAAAAATAGTAAGTAGCATGAAGCATAAACATAAGCAACATTGCAATGCTCATAAAAAGGTATGATAGAGTGGTATCCCGCTTGCCTTTGATTGTAGAGCAAACATAAATGCCAAGGCACCTCTGAAGTTCAAGTGAAGACTAGAAGTAAAGATATCAAAGATACAAGCAACAAAGTCATAACACAAATAATCAAGTTTTGAGACAAGCATATTATACTAAGAATGACAACTATGCTCTCAAGCAAGTGCTCATAGAATATGTGGAGACTCAATAAAGAAATGAAAAGGTTTTGAGTAGTTTGAAAGGCTTCCAAATGCTGAAAGTATGGTACTCGTTAGTTTTGAGCTCTCATTGCCCTTATCATAAGCATCTTTAAATGGTTAAGGTTAAAGTGACACAACTAAAAGGATATGCTTGACAAGTTATAAGCTAAAATCTCATGTCCCTTACTTACGAGTACCGGACCTCATGTTACTCAACTTCAGCCACAAGTAAGCTCTTGTCATTGTAAGTACATATGTATCATAGAGAACCGCCAACGGGGTACCCCTTGCACATGATACAGGAGCTATCCCATAATCAAAATGACAAGGCAAGCAGACAATGAGCATTTTAGCGATTTTTTTTATTTGCTATTTGCATAGGTTTTTATTGAGGATGCTTCATAGAATGCTCATTATGGTTATGCTGCAAGTTTCCACCATGATTAGGCATGGCTTAGGCTAGCAGCCCAGGCATTTCTCTAACACATATACAAACTCCATGATCTTACAAGTTCCCCTTTTATTTCACACCGCCGGGATCCATAAGCAAAAAAATCATGATATCAAAAGGGTACAAAGTACCCGTGCAATGTTGAAAGTGTTCCCCATGATACAAGGTTCTGTTGACTTCAACTTATAAAGCAAGCATATACACAACAAAGATGGACGCAATGGTTCAAGATTATTAAGTGCAAGAAAGTAAAGTGTGGCATCAAGTTCATGAGAACTTTACTAACTAACTTTCTCATAACAAGCAAACATTTTATTTGGAAGAAAACAAGGCATACTAAATATGCACGGAACAGCAAATGATGCTAATAGGTAGGTATGGTGGACACTTTTGGCAATATTGGTTTTTAGGGAGTTGGAAACACGAGTAAAACTTATACGCAGTGCAAGTGAAGGCTAGCAATAGTAAGGCAGCGACAAACGAGAGAGCAGTAATTGTCATAATCATGTTTGCAACAAAACAGGACTAATCATGGCATGAAAGTGATTCAAGACCCCTGAGGCAAAATAGTTCATCTAGGCTTAACTGATTATTGATTCAGCCATATGCATGCATGAGCATGTGCCAAGTCAATTCAAGTGAAACATTCAGAGGGAGATACCACAGTGTCATACCAAATTATGAATAGAGCAATGCAAGCAAACATTCATATGACATGCTACAAACTATTAGTGGGCTGGAGCTAATCATAAGAAAGCAAGAACTACTAAGCATCCATAAATAACATACACCCTACATGAACGGACTAAGCATGCCCACAATGATGAGTATATGTACAAAAATGAAAACAAATAGAGTTCGTTACCAGCCTCTTACCACACCTCAAATTGTCATTAATCCTCATTATTGCCCTTCACTTGTGTGGCTTGAATAATAACATGAAACCAAATTCCACTAAGGACTGCTGAACCCTGCAACAAACTCACAAAACCAAAGAAGAAGAACAAATATTTTTGGTGTTTTCGATTTTTAAAAACAAGAACCAAAAAGGAAGAACAAGCAAAGAAAAATCTTTTTGGGTTTTTCGGATAGTTCAAACAAAGCAAAAAGGGAAAAGCAAACCAAGGCAAAAAGAATAAGAAGCAAACAAATAGGAACAACAGAAATATTTTTGGTCTTTTTGTGTTTTAGGAAGCGAAAACAAAGAGAGAACAAAAACTAAAAAGAGAACGAAACATGAATATACAAAGTACCGACGAAACATGATATGGAGATGAGTGTGATGTCGGTGTACCTCCCCTCAAGCTTAGGCTTTTGGCCTAAGTGGGTATCAATCCAAATACGAGTAAGGGTTCCAAGCAGGCAGATCATTGTAAGAATGATCGTAGTTAGGCCCTTGGGAAGAAGAAGCTCCCCAATCATAGGTAGGCTGCTGATATGAAGACTCCCCCTCATTTGAGGGCTGGACCGAATCATCTATGACCTTCCTTCTAGTATTCTGCTCCTGTTGGGAGAGCTCTCCCAAGTACGTATCAAGCTCTTCCTCGATGAGTGACCATCCTACCCTGGTATCAAGGTTAAACAAAACAGGTGCAGGCAGAAGAATAAATCGCTCTGACTTACTCCTTCTCCAACCAGCCTTAAGAAAGGTTATTTCATAAGACAACTCACTCAAATTAGCCCAAGAAGAAACAAATTTATGTTGTATCATGGAATTAAGATCAAGCCTTTCTATGGGAAACTGTAGGTCTAGCTAATGAGGCACTAAACCATGCAACGCTAATAAACGAGAAGCAATGAGGCCTCCACAAATTCCACCTTTCTCGCGGTAAACAGCAAGACGGAAAGCTATCAAGGCACCCAAGTTATAAGTTCTATCTCGTTTTAAAGCAGCTAAGATGAATGCTAGATCATATGAGGATAGTTTATTAGCAGTTTTCCTAGCGAGAACACACTTGGCGATAAAGTAAGCAAAGTAGCGAATAGATGGGAGATGAATGTTATGGATTTTCCCACTCTCCTTTGAGAAGCTGCTCCCTTGGCAAATCTCCGCATACAAGTCCATGAGTGGTGCGGGTCGCTCTTTAATCCTTCCACATGATCCCCACTAAGGTACCTTAATAGCTGCATAAAAGTCATCAAGAGGAAGGTCGATAACTATATTGTAAATTTTGTAGTGGACCATGGGGTTAGGCAAAGAGTGACTAAATCGAAAGTCCTGCACCATAGACATAGTTAGTTTCACAAATTAACAAGGTTCATCTTCCAAAAAGTGCTCCAATCCTGCATTAGCAACCAAAGTATGGAAGTCCTAGGAAATTCCTGCAGCCCTCATGAATTCGTAGCATGGATAGATGGAAGGAAAAACTTCCTCCTCTCGGTGAACCTTCATAACCTCAGGCACCCTTAGTTCATGTTGGTTGAGTTGATGCTCATTCATCTTCTATTCTAAAATTTAAACATCCATTACACAAGTGGTTGCAAAGTGAATATATAATGAAGGGCACTACTCATAGGGACTTGTAGAGGCCTAAACAAGCATCAAAACTATATCCCTAAGCATTGAACAAGCTTACAAGCTCTCATAACCTGTCACCTACAGCAGCAAAATACTCAATATATAAACCACTAAACACAAATCTACTTGGACAAGCGGAGGAGTCACATACCGGAGAACAAATGCTCCAAATTTCAGCAGCAAAGATGGGTTGAGCAAGGAGATCAAAAAATCGAGGGCAAGGACAGCAAGAACGCGATTTCGAGCAATGAACTGGTGTTTTCTCGGGAGAGAGAAGAAAGTGGGAAGTGAGAGAGTGAGTGGAGGGCCAGGGGTGGCCCACACCATGGCCAGGCGCGCCCCTGGGCTAGCCGCGCCACCAGGTGGTGTGCCTGCCTGGTGGGCCCCCCTGGTACCTTCCAGGCACTTCTCTGCCCCTTTTTCACGTAAAAATTTAATATGAATTTTCTGGAATTTTTTGAGACACTTTATTTTTGAGCAATTTTCAGGCATAGAAGAATGATTTTCTGACAGAAAAAAGTTTCTGGAATGATGCAATGACAAAACAAGGGTAAAACTTCAGAAGTTCTAAGACACTCTAAAATGCAAGCAACTAACAACAGGAAAGTAAACTAAACAAAATCAAAAACTAAAATGAATAGAATAGAAGTAAGCGGACATAATCATGGTGAAAACATTGTTTTGTTCATTAAAATCCCTTTGTTAACAAGGTTGATCAGGTCTTATTACCAAAACAATTTTATATGAAACAAAACTTTGTATTCCACTAATGATTATGTTACCTCAACCTTGATAGCAATGGTCCCAATCATAATAGTTTCAAATTTTTCTCTTGGTATGGGACAATATATTTCTCCAACTTGAATGCCCTCAACATGTTCAATTGAATTTAAATCATAAGTCATATCAATCTTCTTGGGGAAATAGACAGTATGTTCCTTGTCATTAACATTGAAAGTCGCCTTTCCTTGATTACAATTAATAACAGCTCCTGCAGTATTAAGAAAAGGTCTCCCAAGAATAATAGACATATTATCATCTTCAGGCATTTCAAGCACAACAAAATCAGTTAATATCAAGCAATTATGAGCCACTTGAACAGGTACATCCTCACATATACCAACATGAATAGTAGTAGATTTATCAACCATTTGCAAAGATATATCAGTTGGTATTAGTTTTTCTAGTTGAAGTCTCTTATACAGAGAAAAAGGCATGACACTAACTCATGCTCCCAAATCACACAAAGCAGTTCTAACATAACTATTTTTAATAGAGCAAGGAATAGTTGGAATCCCTGGGTCTCCAAGTTTCTTTGGAACCTTACCATTAAAGGAATAATTAGCAAGCAGAGTAGAAATTTCTTCATTAGGGATCTTCCTTTTATTCGAGACAATATCCTTCATATACTTTGAATAAGGAGGCAATTTAATAGCATCAGTCAAAGGAATTTGCAAGAATAAAGGTTTCCTCCACTCACAGAACTTGTTATAGTGTTCATCCTCCTTTGACTTGTGTTTCTTATCAGGGAAAGGCATAGGTTTTTGGACCCAAGGATCTCTTTCACTACCATGTTTCTTAGCAACAAAATCTTCTTTAGTGTATTTAGTATTCTTAATATGCCTTTCAGGTTCTTCTTCAACTTTTTCTTTATCTGGAACCTCATTTTCTTCATTACCACTTTCAGTTTCAGCATTAGAGACATATATACTATTAGGATCTTTAGCAGGTTCAGAGGGTTCTACAATAGTTTTATGTTTCTTTTTTCTTTTCTTACGAGTAGTACCACTATTTTCAGCTTGTTGAGAATCCTTCTCAATTCTTTTAGGATGCCCCTCGGGATATAGAGGATCCTAGGTAGCAGCACCACTTCTAGTTCTAATTTCATAAGCTTGTTTTTCTTTTGTAGCATTAACTAGCAAGTCTTTTTGTACTTTAATAAGTTGATCTATTTGAGTTTGAACCATTTGAAAATGTTTAACAAGCATTTTAACATCATTAGAGGTTCTTTCTGCAATATCCTTCAACTCAACAATAGCTCTAGTGTTTTCCATTAGATGATTTTGCACCCTTTTAATAAAATTATCTTGCTTAACAATAAAGATATCGAATTATTCTAAGCATTGATCGGGAGGTTTAGAGTAAGGGATATCACCTTCATAAAAATGTTGGAGAGAGTGTACCTCAATAGTGGATGAGTGGGGGATAGGCTTACATAATTCTTCTATAGGAGGTAAATTCTTGACATCTGCAGCTTTAATTCCCTTCTCCTTAAGGCATTTCTTAGCTTCCTTCATCACTTCATCATTTAGTTCAATAACTCCCCTCTTCTTAGATGATGGTATAGGCGCAGGTATAGTTGGTTCAGGTATAATTATTTCAGGTATAGCTGGTTCAGGAGGAGTCCAGTCTTCATAATTCTTGCTTATTTTAGCCATTAATTCCTCAGCTTCCTTAGCGGTCCTATTCCTGAAAACACAATCAGCACAACTATCCAGGTATGTCCTAGGTTATTCAGTTAGTCCATTATAAAATATATCAAGAACCTCATTCTTAGGTAAAGGACATCCAGCCTGTGCATGAATCTGTTGGGTCCGTAGCATAGAAAACAAAAAAATTCCTTCGATGAGAACTACATGCCAAGATCTATCTATTAGATACAGAGCAACGGGTGGACATACATCCATGGAGAACTTACCCTCAAAGACAACGAGTTTTGTTAACGAGTAGGAACTCGTGGTTGATGTAGTTGTACGCTTGCCGATCTCAAGATCGTGTGGAAGTCCGAGCGCCGCAAATCAGCAGCGCATCCGTCCTCGCACACACGTTCAAGCCACCGGACAACCTCCACCTCCTCGCTCCAATGAATCAGCGGAAGCAGCAACTCCTTCCAGACGCAAGGCCACCGGGAACATGTATCTCGCTAATCCGAGACCATGGGGAAATATCTAGAGGGGGAGAGAGATCCTTCACGAGGAGGTGTGTTTTGTGAGGGAGAGGGCTTTATATAGGAGGAGGAGACCCTCCCTCCCATAGCCGGCATGAGGGGGGACTCCTCCCCTCCTTCATTCATGTGGTGAACCTCCACTCACATAAACATGGCCTCCACCCAAAATCCCACTCACATGTATTTAATTTCCACCAAATTAAATGCAACTCTCAATTAATAAAACTCTTTTATTTATTTTATTCAGAATTTTGTTAATTACTTTAATTAACAAACATTCACATAAAACCCCTTGCAACATTTCAATATCACATGCAGAACCACTTTCTGCAATTTCACCCGAATAATTCCGTTTCTATCGAACAATTCTGTTTCTATCGAAGCGTTTCGCGCTTTTGCAAACCTTTTGTCCGGAACATATGTGCTCCTAAATGGTGTTCGGCAACCCTTAAGTGTGTCACCCTACGGTTCGAATAATGCAACATGATTGAGACTCCTCTCGATCAATAATCGAAGCGGACACGAGATCCATACTGACTCCTGCATATTCAACGATGACTTCTGTGATCGTGAGAACATTTAACGTCAGCAATTTAATCCCTTTGTCTCATGATATAATACATGTCCGAGATTCGATCATCGGTATCCAAATACCTAGTTTGATCTCGTTACCGACATGCACTCTTTTCTCGTTCCCATGATATAACATTCTAGTGATCACATCACTTGCTTGCAAGTTATCTTAATGTGATATCACCGAGAGGGCCCAGAGTATATCTATCCGTCATCGGGATTGATAAATTCCACTCTTGATCCATGAGCCTCAACATAACACCTTCATAGCACTGAACCCACCTTTATGGTCACCCAGTTATGGTGTGACGTTTGATGTTATCAAGATACTCTTCCGGTGTGAGCAATTAACATGATCTCATGGTCTAAGGCTAAGACTACTTTGTATGATGTTATAGCAATATAAACATAGTGACTTGATCGTAATGCTATACTTCGGATGAATGTTCATCACATCATTTCACAAATGTTGTGACCTTGTTATTAACAACATCCAATGTCCATGATCAGGAAACCTTGATCATCTTGTTAATCAACAAGCTAGTCTATAAGAGAGGCATAACTAGGAACCCTTTTGTTTATTAAACACACATGTATTGATGTTTCCTATCAATACAATTATAGCATGCAAAATAAACATCTATCATATGCAAGGAATACATAATAACAACTTTATTATTGCCTCTCAAGGCATATTTCCTTCAGTCTCCCACTTGCACTAGAGACAATAATCTAGTTTATATAGTGATAAATCTAACACCCATGGAGTTCTGGTGTTGATCATGTTTTGCCCTAGGGAGTACTTTAGTCAACGGATCTGCTACATTCAGGTCTGTGTGCACTTTACAAATCTTTATATCTCCATCCTTGACATGCTCGCGGATGGAGTGAAACCGGCGCTTAATATGCTTGGAATTCTTGTGAGACCTTGGTTCCTTGGCGTTGGCTATGGATCCATTATTGTCACAATAGATCACCATTGGGTCCAACGCACTAGGAACCACACCTAGTTCCGTTATGAACTCCTTCATCCAAACCGCTTCCTGTGCCTCTTCTGAAGCACCAACATATTCCGCCTCTGTCGTTGATCCAGCCACCACAGGTTGTTTGGAGCTCCTCCAACTAACTGTTGCTCCGTTCAAGAGAAATACGTATCCGGATTGAGACTTAGAGTCATCCGGATCAGTGTCAAAGCTAGCATCGACATAACACTTAGCGACTAGCTCTTCTTCACCTCTGTATACAAGAAACATATCCTTAGTTCTTCTCAAGTACTTAAGGATATTTTTGACCGCTATCCAGTGTTCCGAACCTGGATCAGATTGGTACCTACTAGTCAAACTAATAGCATGTGCCACATCCGGTCTTGTACATAGCATGGCATACATTATAGAGCCTATGGCTGAGGTATAGGGGATCTTATCCATTATCTCTCTTTCTTCCGCCGTAGCCGGACTTTGAGTCTTACTCAATGTCTTGCCTTGCAACATAGGTAAGTACCCCTTCTTACTTCCATCCATATTAAACTTCTTTAATATCTTATCAAGGTATGTACTCTGTGATAGCCCAATTAGGCGTCTTGATCTATCTCTATAGATTTTAATGCCTAATATATATGAAGCTTCACCAAGGTCCTTCATCGAAAATTTGTTGTTTAGATAACTTTTAACACTGTTTAAAAGATCTATATCATTTCCAATCAATAATATGTCATCCACATATAATATCAGAAATGCCACATTGCTCCCACTCACTTTCTTGTAAATACAAGCCTCTCCATAAGTTTGGACAAATCCAAACTCTTTGATCACCTCATCAAAGCGGAGATTCCAACTCCGGGATGCTTGCTTCAGTCCATAGATGGATCGCTGAAGTTTGCACACCTTATCAGCATCCTTAGGATCGAAAAAACCCTTAGGTTGTATCATATACAACTCTTCTTCAATATTACCATTGAGGAACGCAGTTTTGACATCCATCTGCCATATTTCATAATCGAAATATGCAGCAATTGCTAACATAATCCTAACCGACTTAAGCATCGCTACGGGAGAGAATGTCTCATCGTAGTCAACTCCTTGAATTTGTCGAAACCCCTTTGCGACAAGTCGAGCCTTATAGATGGTTACATTACCATCAACATCAGTTTTTCTTTTGAAAATCCATTTATTCTCAACGGCCTTTCGATCGTGAGGTAAGTCCACCAAGGTCCAAACCTGGTTTTCGTACATGGATTCCATCTCGGATTTCATGGCTTCTAGCCATTTGTTGGAATCAGGGCTCATCATCGCTTCTTCATACATCGCAGGGTCATCTATTTCATCAATCATGAAATTCATAACAGGATTGTCGTATAGTTCAGGAGCTGTACGTGTCTTGCTTGACCTGCGAGGTTCGGTAGTGTCCTCTTTCGGAGTTTCATGATCAATATCATTAGCTCCCTCTTCATTAGGTGAAGTCAACTCCGAAACAACTTCTGGTGCTGCGCTACTCGCCATTTCATGAAGAGAAGGTTCAATAACCTCTTCAAGTTCTACCTTCCGACTACTCACACATTTCGCGAGAAACTCCTTCTCAAGAAAGGATCCATTCTTGGCAACAAAAACCTTGCCCTCGGATCTGTGATAGAAGGTATACCCAATCGTTTCCTTAGGGTATCCTATGAAGACGCATTTTTCCGCTTTGGGTTCGAGTTTATCCGGTTGAAGTTTCTTCACATAAACATCGCATCCCCAAACTTTAAGAAATGACAGCTTAGGTTTGTTTCCAAACCATAATTCATATGGTGTCTTTTCAACGGATTTAGATGGTGCCCTATTTAAAGTGAATGCAGCGTTTCAAAGGCATAACCCCAAAATGATAGTGGCAAGTCGACAGAGACATCATAGATCGAACCATATCCAATAAAGTACGATTACGACATTCTGACACACCATTACGTTGTGGTGTTCCGGCAGGCGTGAGTTGTGAAACTATTCCACAGTCTTCCATATGTGTGATAAACTCGTAACTAAGATACTCTCCTCCACGATCGGACCGCAGAAATTTGATCTTTCTGTTATGATGATTTTCCACTTCATTCTGAAATTCTTTGAACTTTTCAAAGGTTTCAGACTTATGTTTCATTAAACAGATATACCCGTATCTACTCAAATCATCCGTGAAAGTAACAAAATAACGATATCCACCTCGCGCTGACACACTCATTGGTCCACACACATCAGTATGTATGATTTCCAATAAATCTATCGCCCGTTCCATTGAACCGGAAAAACGGCGTTCTAGTCATCTTGCCCATAAGGCATGCTCACATGTATCAAATGATTCAAAATCAAGTGATTCCAAAAGTCCATCAGAATGGAGTTTCTTCATGCGTTTAACGCCAATATGACCTAGACGGCAGTGCCACATCTATGCAGATATATCATTATCAAGTTTAATCCTTTTAGCATCAACATTATGAATATGCGTAATACTACTATCGAGATCCAACAGAAATAAACCATTCAAAACAGGTGCATGACCATAAAAGATATTATTCATATAAATCGAACAACCATTGTTTTCAGACTTAAACGAATAACCACTTTGCATCAAACACGATCCGGATACAATGTTCATGCTCAGTGCAGGCACCAAATAACAATTATTCAGGTTTATAACTAATCCCGACGGCATATGGAGAGGCAGCATTCCGACGGCGATCACATCAACTCTTGATCCATTGCTGACCCGCATCGTGACCTCATCCCTTGCTAGTTGTCGCTTGTTCCGCAGCCCCTGAACCGAGTTACATATATTAGCAACCGATCCCGTATCAAATACCCAGGTGCTACTGCGAGTACTAGTCAAGTACACATCAATAACATGTATATCACATATACCTTTGTTTGCCTTGCCGGCCTTCTTGTCCGACAAATACTTGGGGCAGTTGCGTTTCCAATGGCCAGTTCCCTTGCAATAGTAGCACTCGGTGTCAGACTTAGGGCCAGCTCGGGGTTTCTTTTTAGGCACGGCAACAGATTTGCCGCCCTTCTGCTTGCCTTTCTTGTCCTTCTTGAAACCGGTGGTCTTATTGATCATCAACACTTGATGTTCTTTCCTAATCTCCACTTCTGCAGTCTTAAGCATTGTGAAGCTGGAAGAGACTTCTTCATGCCCTGCATATTATAGTTCATCACGAAGCTCTTGTAGCTAGGTGGCAGAGATTGGAGAACACGATGTATGCCTAAGTCAATGGGAATCGTTATTCCCAAGGACACAAGCTTATCGGCGTACCCAGACATTTTGAGTACGTGCTCACTAACAGAGTTGTTCTCTTCCATCATGCAGCTAAAGAACTTTTCAGAAGCATTATAACTCTCTACGGCAGCATGGGTATCGAAAATAATTTTCAATTCTCCCATGGTATCAAAGGCATTGCCATTTTCGAAACGTTTTCGAAGTTCTGGCTCTAGCCCATACAGTATGCCGCAATGAACTAAGTTGTGGTCCTCCTGACGAGTTATATAGACGTTCTTTTCCTCGTCAGGGGCATCAGGAGCTGGTGGGGGGCCTAGCGGCGCCTCTAGCACATATTGCTTTTGTGCAGTAGTGAGGAGAATCCTCAAATTCATAGCCCAGTTGGTGAAATTGCTACCATTCGTAGCAAGCTTCTCTTTCTCCATGAACACATTGAAATTAAAAGCAGGTGGTGCCATCTACAACAGAATTTGTAAAATATATTTAGACTAAGTTTATGATAGATTGAGTTCAACTAATCCAAATTACTAATGAACTCCCACTCAAAAACGACATCCCTCGTGTCCTTTTGGTGATTACATGAACCAAATCCACTACACCAAGTCTGATCATCACGTGAGTCGGTGTAGCTTCAAAGGCGAGCATCTATATGGGCATCATATCAACTATATGACTCATGCTTAACCTTTCGGTCCGTGTTCTGAGGCCATGTCTGTACATGCTAGGCTCGTCAAGTAAGAACCTTAGTATTCACGTGTGTAAAACTGTCTTACACCCGTTGTATGAAAGCGTAGAGTCGAGAACACCCGATCATCACGTGATGCCGCAAAACACGATCCACAAACGGTGCATACTTAAGGAAGAACACATTTTATCTTGATATCTAAATGAGGGATCATCTTATAATGCTACCAAAAGCGCCAAACTAGCAATATAAGATGCTAACATCTAATGTGTGAAGTGAGGTGATATGGTCCATGCATTTGATCTCTATCATTTGCATCGTGGTATGATCTCTATCATTCCTTTGTGTGTAAGGCCAAGGTCTATGGAACTTACATATTAAGTGAGTTGTAAGAGTATCTATCATACATCTACTTACAACAATACCATATCAATACACTAGCCCAACAACGATCTAAACTAGACGCCTCTAATTTATCAATTGCAAGTTTTACGTGGCTTAGGGCTTTCGGAGATAGAACCGGTCTTACCTACAAACATGAACCACAACGATGATAACCAAGTTATTAGCAACTCGTTGTAAATCAGATATTGACTATAGTAGGAGAGACAGACACCCGCTAGCCACTTATGCAAAACTAGTTGCATGTCAGTCATGGAACCGGTCTCATGTACGATGACATGTAAGCTTGGTCCGGGCCGCTTCATCCTACTATGCCACCAATATCCAAAGTACATAGAAGATGCAATAACATGATCATCATCGCCCAAATATAAACATATGTGTACTACCCGTGCAAAGCACCTACGCATAGATCAGGCTCTGATACCACAGTTGGGTCCGCAGCATAGAAAAAAAAAATTCCTACGATGAGAACTATACGCCAAGATCTATCTATTAGATACAGAGCAACGGGTGGACATACATCCATGGAGAACTTACCCTCGAAGACAACGAGTTTTGTTAACGAGTAGGAACTCGTGGTTGATGTAGTCGTACGCTTGCCGATCTCAAGATCGTGTGGAAGTCCGAGCGCCGCAAATCAGTAGCGCATCCGTCCTTGCACACACGTTCAAGCCACCGGACAACCTCCACCTCCTCGCTCCAGCGAATCAGTAAGCGACAACTCCTTCTAGGCAAGGCCACCGGGAACATGTATCTCGCTAATCCGAGACCATGGGGAAATATCTAGGGGAGAGAGATCCTTCACGAGGAGGTGTGGTTTGTGAGAGGGAGAGGGGGCTTTATATAGGAGGAGGAGACCCTCCCTCCCATAGCCGCGCATGAGGGGGACTCCTCCACTCCTTCATTAATGTGGTGAACCTCCACTCACATAAACATGGCCTCCACCCAAAATCCCACTCACATGTATTTAATTTCCACCAAATTAAATGCAACTCTCAATTAATAAAATTCTTTTATTTATTTTATTCAGAATTTTGTTAATTACTTTAATTAACAAACATTCACATAAAACCCCTTGCAACATTTCAATATCACATGCAGAACCACTGTCTGCAATTTCACCCGAAACAATTCCGGTTTCTATCGAAACAATTCCTGTTTCTATCGAAACATTTCCTGCGCTTTGCAAACCTTTTGTCTGGAACATATGTGCTCCTAAATGGTGTCCGGCAACCCTTAAGTGTGTCACCCTATGGTTCGCGAATAATGCAAACATGATTGAGACTCCTCTCAGATCAATAATCAGAAGCGGGACCTGGAGATCCATACTGACTCCTGCATATTCAACGATGACTTCTGTGATCGTGAGAACCTTTAACGTCAGCAATTTAATCCCTTTGTCTCATGATATAATACATGTCCGAGATTCGATCATCGGTATCCAAATACCTAGTTTGATCTCGTTACCGACATGCACTCTTTTCTCGTTCCCGTGATATAACATTCTAGTGATCACATCACTTGCTTGTAAGCTACCTTAATGTGATATCACCGAGAGGGCCCAGAGTATATCTATCCGTCATCGGGATTGACAAATTCCACTCTTGATCCATGAGCCTCAACATAACACCTTCATAGCACTGAACCCACCTTTATAGTCACGCTGTTACGGTGTGACATTTGATGTTATCAAGATACTCTTCCGGTGTTAGCAATTAACATGATCTCATGGTCTAAGGACTAAGACTACTTTGTATGATGTTATAGCAATATAAACATAATGACTTGATCGTAATGCTATACTTCGGATGAATGTTCATCACATCATTTCACAAATGTTGTGACCTTGTTATTAACAACATCCAATGTCCATGATCAGGAAACCTTGATCATCTTGTTAATCAACAAGCTAGTCTATAAGAGAGGCATAACTAGGAACCCTTTTGTTTATTAAACACACATGTATTGATGTTTCCTATCAATACAATTATAGCATGCAAAATAAACATCTATCATATACAAGGAATACATGATAACAACTTTATTATTGCCTCTCAGGGCATATTTCCTTCAGAATCAAAGCACAAAACCTTGCCCATGATTTAGGCAATATCTCTTTTTCTCCCTGTTTAAAATCAAACAGTTCCTACAAAATAGCATGTCTAACACTCGGAGGAAAATATTTCTACAGGAAAGTACTAATCAAGCAATCAGGGCTATCAATAGATCCAGGAGGTAAATTATTAAACCAAGTTTTACCTTCTCTTTTCAGTGAAAAAGGGAAAATTTTAGGAACAAAGTAGGTGCACATCTTAATATCATCAGAAAACAGGCCACTCATGGTAGAAAGCTCAGTCATATGTGCTACCGCACTTTCATTCTTAGTCCCACAAAAAGGTTATGTCTCAACAATAGCTATGTAGGATAGATCTAGAGAGAAATCATAATCCTTATCTTTAATGTTTATGGGAGATGCAGCAAACTTAGCATTAGGAGACAATTTGGGTTTAATGGTACGCCTCTCAAGGAGACTCTTAGCAGCACTCCTATCATGGGTGTTTTGACATTCTTTAATAAATTCATCGGTCATCTCAATATAACCGTCTTCAATATCATAGCTCTCTCTAGACTCAGGTGGACTAACAGGTGTAGTAGTGTCTTCATTAGGAGTTTTAGTATTTCTAGCTATAGTTTGAGCAATCGTAGCATCTAGGAAAGGACCTAGTGAACCACTCTTATCAAGCACAGTAGAAGCAGCATCATAAGTATCAGAAGTTTCAGATTCAGCAGTAGTAGCAGTGTGTGTAGCATGTGTATGTGGTGGTGTAAGGAACTTACTCATAACAGATGGTGAATCAAGAGCAACATAGGTGTTCAGAACCGTACCTCTTCTTGTAGTGGATGGTTAGTAACCTTGCCATCACGAGACTTACCCGTGATGGATGGATGGCAGCAAACAATAGTGATTCCAAGTGAACTTGATAAATAAAGCTATGGTCCCTGGCAACGGCGCCAGAAAATAGTATTGATGACCCACAAGTATAGGGGGTGTATCGCAGTATTTTCGAGGGAAGTGAAACCCAATTTATTGATTCAACACAAGGGGAACCAAAGAATATTTATAAGCCTTAACAACTGAGTTGTCAACTCAGCTGCACCTGGAAACAATCTTGCTCATAGCAGTTTATCAGTAGCAACAGTTTTGTAGTAGCAATAGTAAAGCAATAGCAGTAGTAAAAGTAAAGGCAATAGTAACAATCGCAGTAAATAGTAGGATTAGATCGCGGTAGGCATAGGGATGGATGGACAGGCGTTGCATGGACAAGACAATTCATATAGCAATCAGAACATAGGGCATTTGCAGATAAATAAGATAAAGCATTCAAGTACTAAATAATCATAGGCATGTGTTCCATATATAGTCATACGTGCTCGCAATGAGAACTTGCACAACATCTTTTGTCCTGTCAGCCCGTTTGCAGCGGGGCCTCAAGGGAACTACTAGCAATTAAGGTGCTCCTTTTAATAGAGCACCGGAGCAAAGCATTAAAACTCCGTGAACACATGTGATCCTTACATCAAAGTCATTCCCTCCGGTTATCCCGATTTACATCGCCGGGGCCATTGGTTCCGCATACAACAACGTGTGTATACAACTTGCAGGTAAGACCATAAACAATACTATCATAATGAATCAATAACATGTTCAGATTTGAAATCATGGCACTCGGGCCCTAGTGACAAGCATTAAGCATAACAAGTCGCAACAAAGTCAAAAAGCACTAATAGTAGATACTAGGCACCATGCCCTAACAATCTGATGCCATTACATGAACGATCTCATCCAATCCCTACCATCCCCATAGCCTACGAGGGAAACATGGATGGTCGATGGAGAAGCGATGGCGATGATCTCCTCCAATTCCCCGTCCCGGCAGGGTGCCAGAACGGAATTTCTGGTTCCGAATCGCGGAATCTAGTGGTGGCGGCGCAGCGAAACTCTTTCTAGAAAAACGTCGAACCCCCCTGGGTTTTTAGGTCAGGAGGCCACTTATAGGTGAAGAGGGAGACCGAGGGGGTGTCTGGGGCGGCCAGACCACCCCCTGGCACGCCCAGGCCTAGCCCGCGCGGCCAGGTGGTGTGGCCATGGCCCAGCCCCACTCCGTCTCGTATTCTAGCTCCATGAGTCTTCTGGCAAATAGAATTTTTGGCATATTTTCCGGGATTTTCCTGATAGTTGATTTTCTGCACAAAAACTAGACACCAAGGTAATTCTGCTGAAAACAGCGTCAGTCCGTGTTAGTTGCATCCAATTCACACAAGTTTAGAGGAAAAACAATAGCAAAAGTGTTCGGGAAAGTAGATACGTTTTGGACGTATCATGGGGTAACAAGAGCAGTTTTGTTAGCACACCTGTGAGGCATTTTGTTGGGACAGTTGTGTAGTTGCATAGAGGAAAGGATGGACATGTTCGTCAATTGTGTGGTTCAGGCATTACTCATCTTATGCCAGGTCGTGCAAAGAAGGTCCATGTTTAGCAACCACGAGTTCCAACAAGAGTTGAGAAGAAGACGGTGGCGCCTAGGTCAAAGCTCGTATGGAGACGCAAGGAGGTGCAAGCGCCAGGGGCTGTTTCAAGTCAAGCACGCCGAGAGGAAGGTTGTGGAGTGGAAGGCAGGCAAGACTTGAAGATGGCGAAGACGCGTGAAGCGATTGTTCATATCACGCCACCTTTCCGACCCGACCAGCACGCATTGGGGACAATGCTTCTTGAAGGGGGGATGATGATATGGGCACAATATGCGCGAGGGAGGAGCAGTAGGAAGGGGCAAGAGAAGATCGTCAAAACGAAGGCAACCAAGAAGGAAGGTTCAATTCGGACAGACAGAAGTTCTAAAATTGAAACGGACGCGGTTTCCACATACCAACTCTGAATTAAGCAAATAAGTACTTGTTGGAAAGAGAATTCCGAGATCTTTTCAACGGGTACTCGCACGTCTCCCGGTTCGTTCCGAGCTGTGCGCGGCAACCGAAACAAGTCGACGGACGTTTTCTGTCAGTTTAGAAATAGAGTCATTTTAAGTTAGGAAAGTTAGAGATATGTTTTGTTTTGACCCCAACTCTATGTCGGACGTCCAGCAGCCTTTATGTAGGTCTATAAATCATGGTTTTTAGGGTTAGCTTGAAATTGAATCTAAAACTATTGTGTGAGTTGCTTGGTGAGCATCCCTCCGGGGACGGCGATGTCGTGTTATCTATCGTATTAATATTGTCGCCGAGGTTCTTGTGTTCATCAAGGATTGTCGTGTTTTGGTTTGAGGCATGGTGATCTTCTCCATGTTGCTTGCTGGATTCATTCCTCTTCTTCAGGTGACGTCCATTAGCATTGTTGGAAGAATTCCTATCCAGGTTACTCATTGTGAAAGATCGGGACAAAACTCAAGGATCACCGGCATGATCCGTATCATGGGTGGCTCGACTCACTGTGTCTATCCATCATGCAAAACACACAAGTATTGTATATGGAAGTGGAATATGGTGGTGTTAGCCTTGTACCTCACCTTAGGGATTGCACCAAACTAGAAACCACAAGTGAGAGCTATAAGCGTGCACAGTGGAATTGCAAAGAAAACTCACACTAAAGAAAGAACTAACTCTCAAAAGCTTGTTGGTGGTAGGTTAGGGTTGTGGAATGCCAAAGAACCAACCAAAAGAAAATGTATAGTCAAAAGTGGCTAAAATCCAACAAAACTCAATTCAAAAGCGAAGGTCAACAACTCAAAAGGGTGACGAGAATCTACGACTATATACACACACACGTGGAGATTGTTGGGATTGACACGACTATGAAAATGAGCAAACAAAATGTCCTAACAAAGACTAAGCTCATTGTCGTGCCAATACAAGGAGAGACCGTGGCTCATTTGCAAAGAATAAAAATGAGCAACGGATTTGTGCACTTGCCTTGGGCGCTCTTCTTTCTCTCTTGCTTACAAGCTTTGAGACTCTCTTTTGCTATGGGAGACTATTTTTCTTTTTCTTTTGCTTTGTATCTTTTTCTTTCTTTTGTATCTTTTTTTGTTCTCCATTGACGCTACCTAGTCACACTTGATATTTCTCTTGCACTCTCACTATCCAAGGACAAATGCACAATGCTCACAAACAAAAGATGAGACACTCTCGTGGGATAGGTACACACAAAGGAAGATAGGGGTTAACAAGGTGACGCAAGTTATACCTTCGTTGGTGATGATGAACTTGTCGTCGGTGGTGTAGGATGATGTTCGTGGGCTGTGGTGTCGATGAGCGCGGGAGTTGTCGATGCGGAAGCTTGTTGTTAGTTGACGACACGCACACGGGCACAAACAAACAAGTGGAAATTAGCCAATGCAAGATAAGAGGCAAAATTGTCAAAATCAGGCGTCAGGGCCGGAGACTCGGGGGTCTCAGGCTGGAAACTCCGGTCCAGGCCAGAGACTCCGGTGTGGATAGGCCACAAACTCCGGCGTTGGCCGGAGACTCCGGTCTGCAGGCCAAAAACTCCGGTCTAGAGTCAGATCGCGAACTACTCGAGTTCTTGAGCGGAAATCCACGCCTTGGGTCCTCAAATCAGCAAAAAATTGGCCACATTGGGCTGGGAAAACACAAGATTAAGCTGGACCAACACCTTAGACAAGATTTGGTCGGATCAAAACCACAAATAACACTCCAAATCAAGAGATCGATCCAAAGGCAAATTTGGGGCTCTTTTTTGGGGATTTTCGAATTTTTTGGTGGATAGAAGAAAAATTTGTGGGGAAATTCGTGAGCAACGAAGCTCTTGATACCAATATGTTGAGGGCAAACCTCGAGGGTGGCCCGATCTTTCACGAATCCCTTTCAAATCGAGGATGGAGTGCGGGGAAAGGAGGGGCAGATGATCATGACGAACTCACGCACGAAGAACACACTCACGCAAAACCATGATACACATCAATAGCTCACGCCGGCGGTGACCGGTCCGGCGCAATCCCTAGGATCAGCGTCGGGCAGAGGACTCTCTCTCGAACCGGCACGGCGAGTAGGGAGACTCGATGAGATCTTGATGTCTAGGCAAAGGAACTCCGATGCCTAGGCCTCGTTCAACGTTGAGGCACGATGCAAAATCCAACGAGGTTTGGGATATTTGGTGCTCCTTGGTCAAGGAGTATGAGGCAAGAACTAGATATATCCACAAGGGGTTTCCACTAATTCCAAATATCATGCCTAGGGTTTATAATAGAGGTGGGGGACTATATATAGGCCAGACACCTAATTAGGGGTACTTTAGGGATAATAGATAAGTTTTGGACAGACTAAGGGGTACATGGGCCGAAGGCCCAAAGGCCTTTTACATGCCTGGCGACGCTCGGTCCGGAGACTCCGGTGTGGTGGACCGGAGACTCCGGCCTGGGCCGGAGATTCCGGTCGGTCTCCGGTCCATCTCCAGAGTGGTCATCTGGCTGTCCTCGAGCTTGATTCGGGGGTTAGACCGGAGGTGGGCCGGAGTCTCCAGGGTCTTCAGGCTAGAGACTTTGGTGGACCGGAGACTCCGATGTGCGTAGACTGGAGACTTCGGTCTGAGCAGCTCCAGCGGCTTCTGCTTCACGCCCTGCTCCTTCTTCTCCATCCTTGGGTGCTTGGTGCTGTGTTGGAGCTTCGTACCTGATGATGCATAGAGTACTTGCATAAAGTAGCACACCATCCAAAGATGTATCAAATTGGCACGAGGAGAGGAGCGAGTTCACCTTAGCTTGTAGGAGTTTGGCTCGTGCACGAGTCATGGGTCCACTTGGGGGACTTGTTGGTGTAGATGTAGGAGCATCCATGGGACAGGCTGCATCAGTTTGGAGGCACGCGCGGCCTACAGAGAGGCGGGGAACATGGCGGTGGACAGGGGCGCTCGTGCGGGAGGGGGACGCATGGATGGCGATGACGCACGCGCGGCTGCCATGGCGTTGCAGGTCCGAGCTTCATGAGGCGGATGAGGTCGAGGTCGATGGCGGATCGGCGTGGAGGGCGGAAGGCTGGACACGTGCAGCGGCGATCCTTGAAGGCGGCAAGCAGTAGAGGCGATGAAGGATTGGGGGGAGCAGCCACGCATGGGGGGTCAACGGTTGCGAGCGACGAGGGCCAAGAGAGAGAGGGCGGTGGCGTAGAGTTAGGGAAGGTCGGGGGAAGGAGCATCGGGGCGGGTTGTCGGTAGCGGGTCGGGCCGGTGCGCTAGGTGTTTCACACGGGGCAGACACATGCGGTTGTACGCGAGCGGAGTTGTGGCTCACATGCGGTCTTGATATTCCTCTATTCTACCAAAAAAGTAGGCTGATGCAGCCCAACACTCGGTATTCACCATTGGTCCACATCATGCCATGCTAACCATCACTCTAAAGGTGAATTCCTTCCATGTCTCGCCTTTCCTTGGTTATTATGCGAACGGGACCCTACTTGAGACAAATGCATATGATATGACTAGGCCCATGACTATGATTGAAGGGGATCCGCAGCAGAAAACAAAAAAAATCCTACGTTGGAACCCCAAAAACTGCCTAGGATCTATCTATGTAGTAATGCGGTAACGACCGATGAGTAGAGAATACATACCCTTGTAGACCGTACGCGGTTAATGTTCCGAGGGGAACGTGGTTGAAGTAGTCGTACTCGTAGTCGACCTCAAGGTCGCGAAACTCCTCGCATGTCACCCCTTGCTCCTTCTTCATCTTCATCGTGCAGCAGCTCCGGCTCACGACATTTAAGCGCCCCAAGTGTTGCGCCTTGTGTCTTCGTACACATCCGGTGCACGATGAGACCTCCGGCTCCCCGATCCCACCGGGAGTGCGGAAGTTGATATCTGGCTAGGAATCCCTGCAGCGCAACGTCGTACTGCAGGTGTGCCTTGTTCACATAGCCCAGACTTGGGGCCCGCTGCCTGCAGCCTAGGCGCATCTTAGCCCTATGCGGTGGCGATTATCTCACGCCCATGGGGTATTTCTTTTTCCCTTTTCTTTTCCTGCAGATTTTCTCTTAGGCTAATTCCCTACGGGGTTTTGGCCTAATATGAAAGTTGCTTTTATAAATCTTAATTTAAATATTATTTAGAATATATTAATTCATAATTAACATATAATAAATGTATATTCAAATTCCCATCTATCCGAAAACACTCTTCCGGTCTTTTCCTTTATTCTTTCTCCGAACAACTTCGGATCTCTCCGCGGAACAATTCCGACTTTCTCTTTCTCTACTATGATTTCGTCTTACGAATGATCGCTCTCATCGTACCCTTAAGTGTATCCTCTCACGGCTCGAGAATGCTCTAGACATGATTTGTATCAATGATCAACAGAGGGACCAGGGATATCCATGTGACCCCTATGCATTCCTGATGACAATGTCGTTTGAACCGGTAAATATAGCATCCATATTCCTTTTGTTTCTTGATACGACTTGTTCGAGATCCGATCATTGGTATCACATACCTTGTTCAATCTCGTTCACAACAAGTTCTGTTTTCTTGTTACCATGATATTACATCCCCGTGACCGAGTCACATGTTGTAACATTTATGGATGTAATCTCACCAAGTCGGCCGTATGTATCTTTGCCCGTCATGTGGGTGAACAAATCCCGCTCTTGACATATATTGCCTCTACGGTTCCTCTGAGTACCTGAACACACCTTTATAACCACTGTATTACCAAGTGGCGCTTGATGCTATCTAAGCACTCTCGAGAGACTGTGATTGATATAGCCTCATGGTCTAAGGAATTAGGAGTCTAGATTTAGTTGTTGCAACAATGAACTTATATGACTTGATCGTGTTGCAATCCTTCGAGGAATGTCCATCACATCATTCTCCAATGATATGACCCCGTTGTCAATTGGCATAAATGCCCATGATCTTGAAACCCAGATCATCCTCATGACCAACGAACTAGTATGAATATAGGCTACTAGGGACTTGGTTGTTTCATACCACACCTGTACCAATGTTTCTACTTGGCACAGTTATAGCACAATATGAAACTATTATAAACTAATTGAGATATGACAATAAAAACCTATTTATTATTTGCCTCTAGGGCATATCTCCTTCAGTCTCCCACTTGCACTAGAGTACAAATAAACTAGCTCGCATTTTACTCATATAAACCATATACCATATGCGTTTACATATCATGCATGCTCATGGGAAACGTCATGTCCATGTTCTATTTTACCAGATCATTATGTCATTTGCAAATTGTTAATGTCTTCCTAATTTTGACATTCACATCATTATCGTATAATGGGTCGAAGCATTTGTTTGGCAACAAAGTGAGACTTTCTTTCTAGTGCTTATGATGACGGTTGTTTTCACCGTTGTCATCTAAACTTCGAAACACACTTTGTTATCCTTTGTGTATATATTGTAGTCATGGCAGCAGAATGAGGCCGGATTCTAGGAGCTTACAGTGACTTTAGATCAACCTCGAGGGCTTTCTCATGGGCACTGGGCCCTGGGACACATCATTCTATGTTAAAAGCGAACTAGCCCTGCCATAACATTATACATCACATGGAGCCTTTATACTTCTATATCTATGTAGATCCTAGTGCATGAAATGCATCTATGCCACTTACATTGCTTCTTTCCATTTATGTACAAACTTAATTCTGGTTCAGTGATCAACTTAGGAATCACTTAAAGACATGTTCTTATAGTTAAGACTTTGTCCTACCAACCAGAACCTCGGGTCACATTACGTCGAGTATACAACATGCTTATATGGAAGAACTTATGACTGAGGCATAGGAGATGCAACACATCTCTTTCTTTCAACCATAGTTGAAATACTAGCTCAATGCTTCATACAGCAAGAACTTCTTTCTTACCTTGTTCTATTTTGAGCTTCTTTAGAATCTTGTCTTAGGACATTCTAAACATCTTTCAGAATCAAGTCCAGGAAGCATTCGACATTTAGTGTTTATTAAATTCACCAATCTATCTCCATAGATCTCTTTGTTTAATACCTTCAACTTCATCCTTATTTATCTAACTTAAACGTTATTAACACCAATCACATCAGTCATATATGTTGTCCACATATCCCAGAATGATTTCACGCTCCCACTCAAATATGACATTCATGTTTGAGATCCAGGGATTTCACTTAGCTCCCACTCAAAATATGTCAGCTACATATTATGAATTAGCCAAGCTGATTTGCTCCCACTCAAATCTAGGTCCTCTCGATAATCTTGGACATTCCAAAATTCTTTGATCACTATCAAATCGAGAATTCCACTAACGAGATTTCAATGACCATTCATTTCTCGTACTTAGGTCCATCGTGCTTCTTTGTAATTTGTAGGTATGTCTTTTTCAAAACATGACAAGTGAATCAATAATATAATTCCACAAACTTGTAGAATATATAGTTGAATCCTACTTTCTTTAGTAAAAGTATTCACTGAAACTTTATGATCATTATCATTGGTTTATCCTCTATATGTAGAGTTTGGATTCACGAAACAAATTTCGCTGCGCCACTCAACAATCCAGAGGTAAGGTCAAATACCTTGTTTTGATCTTTTACTTTCTTCCACATGTATCTTCATTAAGACACGTCAACTTTGGACAACAACAGGTTTGCCCCTTTTGTGGAAGATGCATTCATAGCTTCCTAAGAATGCTCTACAAAGTCTTGTTTATTCGCCATGATTTCGACTTATCGAAACCTCCAGAAACTTGAACTTCCCATAACACTTATGGTGTTGTTTCCACGAATCTTTTAGATGTTCCTTTGTATTTCAAATGAGTGTTTGCTTATTTTGATCTCTAACTCTAAATGACAACTATAACCCTGATAAGAGATAATATTATACCATATGTATATAATACAAAATGATTATGATGTTTAGACATTTCAACACAGTTTGAATTCGTCCAATTATCATAATTTGTGAAACATCTTTCACAAGTCCCTTTTATGCTAAACTTAACTTGAATGCCTTAGTCATGTCGATCAAATCGAAGAGACTTTGTATTCTTGTTAATTTCAATATCCTCCTATTGTTGTGAACTCATTTGAACAATTCAAATCATTCCGAACTCATGTTTCATTAAGTAAATACGCTTATTCACTTAAGTCCACAAAAAATGATTTCCACTACTTGTTGAAAATACGATACATCACTATGTATAAGATTCAACATTTCTTCGCATATCACCGTTTTACCAGAATGCAGAGTTTTAGTCATTCTGCCCAAGAGGCATGGTTTTGCAAAGTCTCTAGTTTATGCATCTAGGACCCCGATCTTCATAAAGAACATGCAATAACCAAAATGACTTAAACTATAGTGTCATCTCATTATTAAACTTTGGATATCTTTTAGCATTCTATTCCTTTATAAATGTTTAAACCATTACCATTAACGTAGTGATGAGAATAACTTATTTATAATCATAATGTGACCATAAGGTATTGTTCATAAGAATAGTAAAAACTGGCTTGTAACTTGTTCATATGAATAATCGTCTCGCCAAAAGCAATACACACAAACAGGGATTACAAATTTATATTCAAGTCCACTAATCCAAATGACAAACTTTGAGGGAAGAGGTGATGTCGGCCATCAACTGTTTTGCTTGCCATCATCAAGTCACGTTGCCTCAAAACCAGCAATTCTCAAGCAGATCCTCCTGTTTTCACAAAACAGGACAAGTATCAAATACTTTGCAAACTGCAACGAGTTTTGCAAGAACCACATTTATAATTTGTATATCTTACATATACCTTTTCATCCATGACCTCCATTTGCAATCAAGCCCTTCTAAGAGTTCTCAACTCTAATGCAAGATCACTAAGTGTTTTTCCAAACATTCTCTTTACATCCATGATGGAGGAACCCAACCAACGGCTCATACTCTATGTGCCTTATTCTGTAGAATACAAAATGTAGCCCAACTCTCAATCGAATGGAGAATGGCTTATTGGATGATTATGGAGAAAACACAAACATTCCGGAGTCATCGAATTATCTCCTAATGGTTATTGTATCAACAAGAGAAGATTAACTTTTACGAGGATATCCCTCAGGCGTGGGTATTAATCTATGAAGTTGGACCCTTTTGCTAAGTTCCAAATTAAGCAATATATTCCCATGGTCGCAAAGGACCTCAATGGGATAGGCCATGATCTAATAAGATATTTGCAAACAGACATCTAGACTAAGTTTATAATAAGAGATCAATTTATAATTGGTCTCCACTAAAATTGTCATCCCCTGGACGATTTTAGTGATCACATGATCCCTATCCTCTACACCTCCCCCGATCATCACGGCCATCAGTGCATTATCAAAGGTAGACATTCAATAATGCCAATCACATCATCCATGTGACTCATGCTCGATCTTTCGATCTCTTGTGTTCCGAGGCCACGTCTATGTAACATGCTAGGCTCGCTGTCAACACCCGGATTTTTAATCCCAGATGCCTGTTATGCCATACCTCGCAATCCCAGGATTACCATTTTTGCGAGCCATAACGGATTGGATATCACAGTACATCATCCATTACAAACCATACATAAGGTTTTACACAAATAAGGATCTCATGATCCAGTCTTTAATACAACAAGCAGCGGAAATAAAAGATAAGCATAGCGGTGGGGTCCATCTTCAGGGGCACAGGCAATGCTGACGAAGGCAGATAGTCCTAGTTATCATAGCCGTCCTGCTGACCATCATCTTGATAATCTCCTTCATAGTCTGGCCATGATAATAGCCAGGGACAAAAGCCATGAGTACTCTTTAAGTACTCGCAAACTACTATTAACAAGGAGTATAATTCTAAGTTAAAGTGCTAGAGCTAAGTTTAACTATAAAGTTAAGTTTGAAACCTAAGCTGAGTTCAGAAACCAAGAAAGATAAAATAAAGTTCTAGAATCACTTAAGTTGGGAAGCTATTATCATCAACACAACCCTGTTGTGGTCAAGTCAAAGTTCATCATTCATTTCAAGTTATTTAGAAAACATCTGACAACGAAACAGTATGGCCATTCCAACTGTCCATAACCACGGACGCGGCTATTCGAATAGTTTCACACTCTGTAGAGGTGGTACACTTTCACCACAAGATTCGATACATCTGTCAGGGATAACCCTGAATCATCATACTTAGTATGCAGATAATCAAACATAACCTTCCCTTTACACACCCTAGTACAAGCACCTCTCCTATGAGTATGGCCTCCCAACCATGACCATCAGTCATCCTGGGCACTGCATAGGTGGACAACATTGAGAGGTAGCCTCAGCTCAAACCTCTCCCGTGAGGGAACTAATACTAATGCATATAAATTTCCAGCTAAGCCTTACCCAATTCAGGCAATGTGGTTGTACGGTAAATTTGGAATAGTATCGCATCCGAATCCAACCATCAGTTTTATAAAAGGATTAAGGCTCATGCCTCATCATTTTCATCATCATAAATCAGTTGTGTCTCTCAACACATGTCAAAACATCTCAATAGAATGACTCATCATTCCAAGGTTTTCACAATTCATTTTCACCAAGTGCTCCCATCTAAAGTGACTCAAGTTTTTGATCTACTCTAAAATACTAAGTTAAGAGTGTTCACTAAGGTGGAAAAGATGGTTTCAATCTCATGCCATAGAATGACATCTAAAGGTTTCTAAGAAGGTCAAGTTTTATACTTTTTATGCTACCTTCAAAACAAGTAAAGAACTTGGTATAACCTAAGAGGGTAAAACTTGTAGGTAAGACTTGGGGTACTAATAGTCAAAGGGGTGTGATCAAAGCATGCCTAAAGCATCCTTGCTCATTCATCTAGCTTAATTCTAGCCTTCTAACAATATCTTGCCTTGGTTGGTGCAGTGGTTGAAGTTTTCTTCTTCTTCTTGGTAGAACTCCTCCTCCTCGAAAGCTTGGTTGCATTTAGCGCCTATAAATACATAGGAGTGCACAATCACCAAACAATACTTAACTAGGCTAAGTAGCATTCTAAAACACACATTTGATGATCTATTATCATCACAAACATCACAAGTTTTAATTCAATAGTTTCATCCTTTTTATTTTAGAAAATTAATTTCTACTCATTGAAATATTAACTAAAATTTAATATTCACCACCAAAATATGGGATCATGTGGACACATGTCCTCACCACATATTCTAACATGTGGGAATGAGATTTAAAGGTTGGATCAATATTACTTTGGTTTAAGTTCATTATTTAATGATTTAAAGTGACTAGAAATGCCTATATAGCATTATTTTGGTACTAGTCCAAAGTCACTGCATGTAAACCTTAATATAATTACATATTTAGATAGATATGGTGAAATGTGATTTTTGAGAGTTGGAATCAACTCAAAAGCTAACTTGGTTGATTTTATAAAAATGTTGCAAGTTGCAAAAGCTTCTGTTTTGTTATTTTTATTACGAGAGATCTATAACTCTAATTGAATTAAATCCAACGGGCTTGGATAGATCATCTTAATACCTTTCAGACAAAATTTGTTTCATGCAATTTGGATTTCTAAAACTCTCTGAATTGATTTTCAAACTAGTGGACAGAAACTAGATTTAAGTAAAAAAGAAAAATCCAGATTTCAATCAATGGGCTAGCGCAGGAAAAGGAATGGGCCAGCCCAGTGGCGCTCCGCGGCGCGGGGCTTAGCAGACAGGGGGGTCCCACGTGTCATCTGCACTTAAAACGTGAAACGGTACGCGCGTTGTGGGCCGTAGGATTAGAAGCGAGATCAACGGCTGAGGGTCGTCGTCGACGACGAACAGGTCGCCGGCGAGCTCGAACCCTAGCGGCTCGGTGGGATCTACTGGGGGTGTACCAAGGCTCCAGCGGGGTCGGCGAGGCGGGCAAACAATGTGGAGGACGACGGCGAGGCGAGGCGCGGTTGCGGTGATGCTTGGGTTGGTCGCAATCAACGGCGCCCTTCTCCTCCTGCCGCGGCTGCTCCGGCTCCAATTCCAGCGAGCTGCTGCTCCACTTGCTCCGGCTAGAGGTGGGTGAGGTTCAGAGAGGTGAGGGGAGTGGAATGGTGTGGAGAGAAGAGGCTGGGGGGGCTCCTTTTATAGGCCCGACGGTGAGACCAAGCGGGATGAGCAGGCGACGGTGGCGACATGGCTACGGCGAGGTAGAGGCATGCCTGGGGATGGCGATCGATGGGCGGTTCCCTGGTGGTGCTCTCGGAATTGAATGCGGCCGTAGGGGCGGTGGCACGCGGTCTGGGCGAGGTGGCGCTCTGAGAGGCAGAGGCGGCGGTGTCCACGGCGAGTGGTGGCTGTGAGGCTTTGGGAGGCGAACGGGGATGTCTGGGGTGTTCTCCAGGTCGAGGTGGAGCGACGGGCGCGGGCTGGTGCCAAGAGGCGGTCTGTGCGAGCGGGGACAGAGCGCGCTCTAGGGGCGGCACTAGCATGGTGCGGTGGCACTGGGCGCGGTTTGTGCTCGGTGGTCCACTACTGCTCTGGGCTCAGGCAAGGGACAGGGGGTGGCGGTGAGCTCCTGGCTACCTCCTAGACATGGCGAGAGAGGGGAGATGGTCTGCTGCGGCGGGGCAAAGTTTGGCCGGCGACCATGCCCTCGGGTTGACATGGCAAGAGGGTTAGGGACAAGGGAGAGGGGTGTTAAGGGTCTGGTTAGACTAGGAGGGGACAGAGGAGATAAATGTAGATCATTTGGGGGCCAAACCCTGTTCAAAACAGTGAGCTAGGATTAGAGTAGAGATTATGCATGCCAAGTGTTTGATGAAATGGCCGCATGAAAGAAAGTTTTGAATTTTGGTTTCAAAATTTTTGAGTGATCTCCACTAGTGATAGGTAGTCTCTGGTTGCAAGGGTTTTGAAAATGGAGCTCAAATAGATGGTTTTTGAAATAGGGGTGATCTATTCATATGCATTAGATTCAATTTTAAACTGTCATTTAAAATAGTTAACAGAATGTTTTTAGCAGATCAAAAGGTGGGCCTTGGTACCTCATTATGTGTACTAGCAAGGGGTGCAAACATCAAGAATTGTTTCTGTTAAGAATTGAGTACTAGGAATAGCCAAAGTAGGTATGAGAGTTAAATTGGCCAAAATGACCATTCCTTCTTTTTAATTTTTTTATTTGATTTTCTTTAGGAAAAGTTTGGGAATGATGTAGATGATGTTTAAATCACCTAAGAAACATTTTACAAGCATTGGATCAAGCAATCATGGCAATTCAAACAACTCCTATTTTAAATGCATACATATATGAATGCTTTCATTTTAAATTTGGAAAAGTTTTTGTTAACCCTATTTTTGGATGATTTGATCTTGATAACCTTGGATTAAAGTTTTGGGATGTTACAAACCTTCCCCCCTTAAACAAAATCTCGTCCCGAGATTTACAAAGAAAACTAGGAACTAAAGAGATCTGGGAACTCTGTTCTAATATAATCTTCGCGCTCCCAAGTAGCTTCCTCCTCGGTATGGTTGCTCCACTGAATCTTGAGAAACTTGGTACTCCTGGTCCTGGTGGTTCTTTAGGCTTCTTCTAAGATACGGATGGGTACTTCCCGATAGGTCAGGTCATTATTGATTTCCACAGCTCTGTGATCGATATTCTTGAAAACTTCAGTCTTCTTGGGCACTTCCAAGCATTTGCGAAGTAACGAGATATGGAACACATTGTGGATGGCTGACATCTGTTCAGGCAGTTCCAGCTGATACGATACTTCTCCTCGGCGGTTCAGAATCTTGAAAGGTCCGATATATCTGGGAGCTAACTTTCTCTTCAGACTAAAGCGTTGAGTTCCCTTCAATGGTGAAACCTTGAGATATACGAAATCTCCGACATTGAAAGTCAGGTCTCTCCTTCTTTTGTCAGCATAACTCTTCTATCTGGATTGGGCGGTCTTGAGGTGCTCACAGACTTTGTGAACTTTCTTCGCTTCTGAGAATGTCGGGTCCAAAGATCTAACTCTCTCCTACTTGCGACCAATTCAAAGGGGTACGACACTTTCTTCCTTATAGGAATTCAAATGGTGCCATCTGCAAACTAGCTTGATAGTTGTTGTTATATGAGAATTCTGTGAAAGGCAGGCAGTCTTCCCATTTTGATACGTATTCCAACACACAAGCTCTAAGCATATCCTCTAAGATCTGGTTGAGTCTCTCAGTTTGTCCATCTGTTTGCGGGTGATAAGCGGTGCTGAAGTTCAACTTGGTTCCTAAACCTTCCTAAACTTTCTGCCAAAATCTCGAGGTAAACTGGGTTCCTCGATCTAAGACGATGGTCTTGGGGGTTCCATGCAGACTAACAATCCTAGCAATGTACAACTTTGTTGGCTTTGCACTCTGGTAGGTAGTCTTGACAGGTATGAAGTGGGCTACCTTGGACAGTCGATCAACTATGACCCAGATTGAGTCATTTCCCCTACTAGAAGTAGGTAAACCGGTGATAAAGTCCATTCCGACAGAATCCCATTTCCATTCCGGAATCTGCAATGGTTGCAACAATCCTGCAGGTCTTTGATGCTCTGCTTTGACTCTTTGACAGATGTCACATTTGGCGATGTAGCTTCCGATCTCTCTCTTCATTTTGTGCCACCAAAATTGCTCTTTCAAATCCTGATACATCTTTGTTCCTCTGTGGTGGATAGAATAAAGAGTATCATGAGCTTCCTTCATGATAATTTCCTTCAGCTCCGAATCTGCTGGCACACAGATACGTCCTTTGTACCACAGTACTCCTTCTTCATCTTCGGTGAATCCAGGTACCTTTCCTGTACCAATACGACGTTTGATTCCGTCGATACTTTTGTTTCTCTTCTGGGCTTCCTTGATTTGGCTAATCAAAGTGGGTTGAAGTTCAATGCTATCTAGGAATCCTTTGCTAACTAACTCAGTCCTGAACTGCTCCAACTCCTCATACAAACTTGGTTGCTTCTCTTTGATCATGGTGCTAAGCCTACACGGCAATCTGCTAAGAGCATCCGCTACCACATTGGCTTTGCTGGGGTGATAGTGAATGTCAAGGTCATAATCCTTGATTAACTCTATCCATCTTCTTTGCCTCATATTCAGCTCCTTCTGAGTGAAGATATACTTCAAGCTCTTATGATCTGAGTAAATCTCATAGCGATTACCCATCAAATAATGACGCCATGTCTTCAACGCTAGAACCACGGCTGCTAGCTCAAGATCATGGGTCGGATAGTTCTGCTCATGTTGCTTCAATTGTCGAGACAGATACGCGATGACTTTGCCTTCTTGCATCAATACGCATCCTAGGCCAATCTTGGATGCATCACAATACACATCAAACGGCTTCTTGATGTCTAGCATGATCAAAATTGGGGCTGATATCAATCTCTTCTTCAGCTCCTGGAAACTGGCTTCACACTTGTCTGTCCATTCAAACTTCTTGTCCTTCTTCAACAATTGGGTCATTGGTCGGGCTATGCTCGAGAATCCTTCTACGAACTTGCGGTAATATCCCGCTAATCCGAGAAATGAACAAACTTGGGTTTGATTGGTTGGGGCTTCCCATTCCTCGACATCTTTGATCTTGGTGGGATCAACAGAGACTCCTTCGGCAGACACAATATGTCCTAGGAATCCTACTTCTTTCAGCCAAAACTCACACTTGCTGAACTTGGCATACAACTGATGCTCTCTCAGGGTTTCTAGGATGATTCTCAGATGTTGCTCATGCTCTTCTTCTGACTTGGAGTAGATAAGGATGTCATCGATAAACACAACTACAAACTTATCTAGGAAATTCATAAAGATCTTATTCATGAGATTCATGAAATAAGCAGGGGCATTGGTTAATCCAAAAGACATAACCGTATACTCGTATAAACCATAGCGAGTAGTAAAGGCGGTCTTCGGAATATCCGTTGCACGAATCTTAAGTTGGTGATAACCAGTCCTAAGATCAATCTTTGAGAATACCTGAGCTCCAGTCAACTAATCAAACAGATCCTCTATCTTTGGCAAAGGGTACTTGTTCTTGATGGTGACGTCATTCAACTTTCTGTAATACGTACGCATTGCCTCCATCTTTCTTGTCGATGAATAACACTGGTGATCTCCATGGCGATGCGCTTGGCTGAATCAAGCCTATTGCTAACATGGCATCCAACTGCTTCTTCAGTTCTACTAACTCTGAGGGGTTCATGGTATAGGGTCTCTGGGCTATAGGTTCGGTTCCGGGGATTAGTTCGATAATGAACTCAATATCCCAATCCAGGGGCATACCTAGCAATTCATCTGGGAATACGTCGGGGTATTCACAGACTACTCTGACTTGGTCTATGGTGATGTGGTTACACTCTTGTTGCACTTGAATTGACGGGGTAAGGTTTCAGAGATATGCTCTACTGTTACTCCAGAACTACTGGTCATGGTGATGGCTTTCTTAGCACAATCTATCAGTCCTTTATGCCTTGACATCCAGTCCATACCTAATACTACTTCCAGTTCTTTGGTTCCAAGTACAATTAGGTTGGCATAAAAATCTATCCCATGTATTCTGATAGGTACAGCTTTGCAAATTTTTCTAGCTTTTGTTGTTGAACCGGGGATTTGAACTATCATGACATGCTTCAGGTTGGTTGGGCAAATCTTACTAGTGCATACAAATTCTTCGGTGACAAATGAATGCGATGCTCCAGAATCAAACAATACTCTTGCTAAAACTGAGTTGACAGAAAACATACCCAAAGACTACATCCGCGCTCGGGCTTCTTCTGTGTTCATGTGGAGAGACGACCGTTGCGGTTGTGCGGGTTCCCTGGGGCAAATCTTCTTCCTGGTTGAACATGACGTTGCTGCTGAGCTGGGGCATTCACAGGGGCATTGGCGGCAGTCTTCTTGGGACACTCATTGGAGTAGTGACCCTTCACTCCACACTCGAAACAAGTGATCTAGGGCTTGTCCTTGACTGCGACAGGCATAGCATTGCTGCCAGTTCTGGGTGCAGTATTGTTGTTATTGTTGTTGCTCTTGGGAGGGGCACGGTTGAAATTGTTGGCATTACCGGAGTTGTGATTGTTTCCTCCGGACTTCACATTACCTCCGCTACGGTTGGGGTAGCTTGGGCAAGAATTCGGGGGTCGGTTGTTCCTTGGTGCATATCCTGGTGAAGGGTTGGGACGGTACTTCTGGTGACTACTGGATCCAGACAGCTGCATCATACGACGCTTGCGGTTGTCGTTTGCCTGGTTAATCTTCCCTTCCATCTGAATGGCAGAGTCGACTAGCTCTTCGAGATCATCAAAACGGATGTTGACAAGGACAGTCTGCATCTCATCATACAGTCCGTTTAAGAATCTCTCCTTCTTCTTGGCCTCCGTGTTGATCTCATCCGGTGCATATCTGGCAAGTGACAAGAATCTGTCACGGTACTCTACCATACCATTCTTCCTTGCTTCAATTCATGAATTCATCTCTCATCCTGTTGACAAGACCTTGCGGACGTGGTGCTACTGAACTTGACCTTGAATGCTTCCTGTGTCATCACCGCCATGGTTCATATTATGGATGCTATTCCACCAAGCTCTTGCATCTCCCGCCAGATAGTGGGTGGCGAAGAGAACTTTCTCATTCTCATCAACTCGCAACCTCTAAGTTGTTTTCCATGGTGCGTAACCAGTCAAGATCTAATGGGTTTTCAGATTGGTTAAAGATTGGGGGATTGGTGTTCTGAAAGTTTTTGAGTTTGGATCCTTGGTGATCCTGATTTCCATGTCCTTGGTTGTTGAGAGCCATTTGGGTGATCTGCTGCAATGTTGCTAAGTTGGCTTGACGCTCGGCCCTACTTTCTTCACAGTCCGCGATGAGATTCTGCAAGATCTGCAGCATTGGGTCCTGCGACGAGCTGCTCCCTCCTTGATTTCCACGAGTCATCTGAAGATTGAGATAGATATAGGGGTAAAAGGGAAATTCTAAGGTTCATGGTTTTGGGTTTTCAAAGCTAAAACATTGAGTTAGACTCAGGTTTTTCAACTAACTTCAATTTCATTCATGCAAGCAAGCACCCAATACAACACACACCACAACAAGCAAAAGGGAAAACAGATGGTTTGAAGATCCATTCTGCAAGCTATGATACAATGAGATGATACATCTCATGCTACGACAGTGCTCTAGTGCATCTACTCATCGTCGATGAAGTCGGAGTCTTCATCATCAGTGTAGAAGTCCACAGCATCCTCCTCCAGAAAGTCATCATCGTTCGAGGTAAGAATCCATATCTCCCCGGATGTCTTCACCTCATCTTCTTCTTCCTTGGCAAGCTGAGCTTCCTGCTCCTTGATGGTCTTCGAGGTCGGCCACCTTCTTGCGAAGACGGGCGATGGTGCGATCCTTCTTTGCACGCCGGCGAAGATATCTGGCGATCTTGGACGGCAAAGGCGAAAGTCCGGCCTTACGTCGGCGATGGCACGGTTCTGGTTGGCTAACTCCCTAGCATTGTCCAGGCCTCGTTGTCATTGTCATGAAGCAAGAAGTCAAGGTTCTCCACTTGACGCCTCAACTCTGGGTGACTTGGCATCTCCATCGGCATTCCCATGAAGTCACGTCTTGCATAGTGGGCAAAACGGGTTCCTTGGATCTTGTTGACGCTGAGGGCACATAGACGTGCGAGAGCTTCATGCATTTCCCTGGATAATCCATCTAGCCAGTTGTTCTCCCTTACGGAGAACTGAATTCTCCCGGAAGTTGGTGTTTCGATGCTTCCTCGAAGGTCCGCGGTGACTAGCCACTCTAGGTCTCCTCCTGGGGGTCCTGGAAGTTGAGCTCCAAGAAACTCCGGATGTGGGCGTCCCAAGAATCACAAAGGAATCTAGATCCTCTCAAGATCACCGACCTCCGTTTCCCAATTGGTAAAACTTGCTGAACTGAGTCTCCATCTACAAGAATTAAGGGTGAGGAAGTTAGTGAAGTGATCAAGTGTTCAAATTTTAAGTAGTAATGTAAGAATTTTGAGGAACATGTATTTTTGAGAAAGAATAAGTTCACAAGGGTAAGAGGGGAAATAGTTTTTCATAAATACTCACTTTGGTTTTGAAGCTAAGTTTTTGGTTTGGACGTCCATTCTAACTAGGGTCTCCTATGGTCAGGATGGCTCTGATACCAACTTGTCAACACCCGGATTTTTAATCCCAGATGCCCGTTATGCCATACCTCGCAATCCTAGGATTACCATTTTTGCGAGACATAACAGATTGGATATCACAGTACATCATCCATTACAAACCATACATAAGGTTTTACACAAATAAGGATCTCATGATCCAGTCTTTAATACAACAAGCAGCGGAAATAAAAGATAAGCGTGGGGTCCATCTTAGGGCACAGTAATCTTGTAAGGCGAGATAGTCCTAGTTATCATAGCCCCATCGACCATCATCTTGATAATCTCCTTCATAGTCTGGCCATGATAATAGCCAGGGACAAAAGCCATGAGTACTCTTTAAGTACTCGCAAACTACTATTAACAAGGAGTATAATTCTAAGTTAAAGTGTTAGAGCTAAGTTTAACTATAAAGTTAAGTTTGAAACCTAAGCTGAGTTCAGAAACCAAGAAAGATAAAATAAAGTTCTAGAATCACTTAAGTTGGGAAGCTATTATCATCAACACAACCCTGTTGTGGTCAAGTCAAAGTTCATCATTCATTTCAAGTTATTTAGAAAACATCTGACAACGAAACAGTATGGCCATTCCAACTGTCCATAACCACGGACGCGGCTATTCGAATAGTTTCACACTCTGTAGAGGTGGTACACTTTCACCACAAGATTCGATACATCTGTCAGGGAAACCCTGAATCATCATACTTAGTATGCAGATAATCAAACATAACCTTCCCTTTACACACCCTAGTACAAGCACCTCTCCTATGAGTATGGCCTCCCAACCATGACCATCACCATCCTGGCAATCGATAGGTGGACAACATTGAGAGGTAGCCTCAGCTCAAACCTCTCCCGTGAGGGAACTAATACTAATGCATATAAATTTCCAAGCCTTACCCAATTCTGTAATGTGGTCAGACGGTAAATTTGGAATGGTATCGCATCTGAATCCAACCATCAGTTTTATAAAAGGATTAAGGCTCATGCCTCATCATTTTCATCATCATAAATCAGTTGTGTCTCTCAACACATGTCAAAACATCTCAATAGAATGACTCATCATTCCAAGGTTTTCACAATTCATTTTCACCAAGTGCTCCCATCTAAAGTGACTCAAGTTTTTGATCTACTCTAAAATACTAAGTTAAGAGTGTTCACTAAGGTGGAAAAGATGGTTTCAATCGCATGCCATAGAATGACATCTAAAGGTTTCTAAGAAGGTCAAGTTTTATACTTTTTATGCTACCTTCAAAACAAGTAAAGAACTTGGTATAACCTAAGAGGGTAAAACTTGTAGGTAAGACTTGGGGTACTAATAGTCAAAGGGGTGTGATCAAAGCATGCCTAAAGCATCCTTGCTCATTCATCTAGCTTAATTCTAGCCTTCTAACAATATCTTGCCTTGGTTGGTGCAGTGGTTGAAGTTTTCTTCTTCTTCTTCTTGGTAGAACTCCTCCTGCTCGAAAGCTTGGTCGGTACTAGCGTCTATAAATACATAGGGAGTGCACAATCACCAAACAGTACTTAACTAGGCTAAGTAGCATTCTAAAACACACATTTGATGATCTATTATCATCACAAACATCACAAGTTTTAATTCAATAGTTTCATCCTTTTTATTTTAGAAAATTAATTTCTACTCATTGAAATATTAACTAAAATTTAATATTCACCACCAAAATATGGGATCATGTGGACACATGTCCTCACCACATATTCTAACATGTGGGAATGAGATTTAAAGGTTGGATCAATATTACTTTGGTTTAAGTTCATTATTTAATGATTTAAAGTGACTAGAAATGCCTATATAGCATTATTTTGGTACTAGTCCAAAGTCACTGCATGTAAACCTTAATATAATTACATATTTAGATAGATATGGTGAAATGTGATTTTTGAGAGTTGGAATCAACTCAAAAGCTAACTTGGTTGATTTTATAAAAATGTTGCAAGTTGCAAAAGCTTCTGTTTTGTTATTTTTATTAGGAGAGATCTATAACTCTAATTGAATTAAATCCAACGGGCTTGGATAGATCATCTTAATACCTTTCAGACAAAATTTGTTTCATGCAATTTGGATTTCTAAAACTCTCTGAATTGATTTTCAAACTAGTGGACAGAAACTAGATTGAAGTAAAAAAGAAAAATCCAGATTTCAATCAATGGGCTAGCGCAGGAAAAGGAATGGGCCAGCCTAGTGGCGCTCCGCGGCGCGGGGCTTAGCAGACAGGGGGGTCCCACGTGTCATCTGCACTTAAAACGTGAAACGGTACGCGCGCTGTGGGCCGTAGGATTAGAAGCGAGATCAACGGTGAGGTCGTAAATCGCTGACGAGCAATGTGTCGCCGTGACTCGAACCCTAGCGGCTCGGTGGGATCTACTGGGGGTGTACCAGGGCTCCAGCGGGGTCGGCGAGGCGGGCAAACGATGTGGAGGACGACGGCGAGGCGAGGCGCGGTTGCGGTGATGCTTGGGTTGGTCGCAATCAACGGCGCCCTTCTCCTCCCCGCCATGCTGCTCCGGCCCAATTCAAGTAGCTGCTCCACTTGCTCTGGCTAGAGGTGGGTGAGGTTCAAAGAGGTGAGGGGAGTGGAATGGTGTGGAGAGAAGAGGTTGGGGAGGGCTCCTTTTATAGGCCCGACGGTGAGACCGAGCGGGATGGGCAGGCGACGGTGGCGACATGGCTACGGTGAGGTAGAGGCATGGCTGGGGATGGCGATCGATGGGCGGTTTCCTGGCGGTGCTATAGGAATTGAATGCGGCCGTAGGGGAGGTGGCACGCGGTCTGGGCAAGGTGGCGCTCTGAGAGGCAGAGGCGGCGGTGTCCATGGCGAGCGGTGGCTGTGAGGCTTTGGGCGGCGAACGGGGATGTCTGGGGTGTTCTCCAGGTCGAGGTGGAGCGGCGGGCGCGGACTGGTGCCAAGAGGCGGTTTGTGCGAGCGGGGATAGAGCGCGCTCTGGGGGCGTCACTGGCATGGTGCGGTGGCACTGGGCGCGGTTTGTGCTCGGTGGTCCACTGCTGCTCTTGGCTCGGGCAAGGGACAGGGGGTGGCGGTGAGCTCCTGGCTACCTCCTAGACATGGCGAGAGAGGGGGAGATGGTCTGCTGCAGCGGGGCAAAGTTTGGCCGACGACCATGCCCTCAGGTTGACATGGCAAGAGGGTTAGGGACAAGGGAGAGGGGTGTTAAGGGTCTGGTTAGACTAGGAGGGGACAGAGGAGATAAATGTAGACCATTTGGGGGCCAAACCCTGTTCAAAACAGTGAGCTAGGATTAGAGTAGAGATTATGCATGCCAAGTGTTTGATAAAATGGCCGCATGAAAGAAAGTTTTGAATTTTGGTTTCAAAAATTTTGAGTGATCTCCACTAGTGATAGGTAGTCTCTGGTTGCAAGGGTTTTGAAAATGGAGCTCAAATAGATGGTTTTTGAAATAGGGGTGATCTATGCATATGCATTAGATTCAATTTTAAACTGTCATTTAAAATAGTTAACAGAATGTTTTTAGCAGATCAAAAGGTGGGCCTTGGTACCTCATTATGTGTACTAGCAAGGGGTGCAAAGATCAAGAATTGTTTCTGTTAAGAATTGAGTACTAGGAATAGCCAAAGTAGGTATGAGAGTTAAATTGGCCAAAATGACCATTCCTTCTTTTTAATTCTTTTTTATTTGATTTTCTTTAGGAAAAGTTTGGGAATGATGTAGATGATGTTTAAATCACCTAAGAAACATTTTACAAGCATTGGATCAAGCAATCATGGCAATTCAAACAACTCCTATTTTAAATGCATACATATATGAATGCTTTCATTTTAAATTTGGAAAAGTTTTTGTTAACCCTATTTTTGGATGATTTGATCTTGATAACCTTGGATTAAAGTTTTGGGATGTTACACTCGCCAAATCTAACTTGTGTGTATTCACTGTGCAACATGGCTTACACCCACTCTATGCGAACGTAGATATGTCTGACTCCCGATCATCACGGCCAGCCTCATAACTAAGAACTTTCTTGGTGGTGCACACACAAGGGGAACACGGAACATTGGAATTCAATAGGGATTATCTTATTTGATACTGTTGGGTATCTAAATACTAGCACACAATAAGATGTAAAACAGGTATCAACATCATATGTATAGTGTGATATGATATGGTGCTTCTTCTTGCGCCTTGATCTCCATCGAGCGCTCCGGCATGATCTCCATCTTGATCTTGGTTTGACGCCAAGTCCACGACGCCCCCACCAGGTCGTTCATCGGAACGATGACTATTACTATACTACTTAGTAACAAAAAGTAAACTACTTTACCTTCGCAACGACCAATGCCATATCATAATTACATGCCCCCTGCAAAATAAAGTTAAACGCCTCTACTTTATCTATTGCAAGTTTTACGTGGTTGTTAGGGCTTTCGCAATAGAACAGTTTCTAAATTACGAACTTTCCAACCACAACATGGATGCGACAGTTGTCTCTATTACACCCCTTTCGGAGCCCTCCGTTGTAAATGTTATATCAACTATCGAATGAGAGACAAACACCCGCTAGACACTTATACGGTTCAAGCCGTATGTTGAGCGTGGAACCAGTCTCGCGTACGAATACGCGTAAGGTCGGTCCGGGCCGCTTCATCAAACAATACCGTGACACAAACAAGTACACGTTAGAGGGTAACAACTAAGGGATCAATGCCCGCACAAAACTTGTGCGTACTGGCCGTACAACACTCCTACGCATAGATCGGCTCTGATACCACTGAAGGGGATCCGCAACAAAAAAATAAAAACAAAATCCTACGTTGGAACCCAAAAAACTGCCTAGGATCTATCTATGCGGTAACGGCCGATGCGTAGAGAATACATACCCTTGTAGACTGTACGCGGTTAACGTTCCGCGGGGAACGTGGTTGAAGTAGTCGTACTCGTAGCCGACCTCAAGGTCGCGAATCTCCTCGCAGGTCACCCCTTGCTCCTTCTTCATCTTCATCGTGCAGCAGCTCCGGCTCACGACATTTAAGCGCCCCAAGTGTTGCGCCTCGTGTCTTCGTACACATTCGGTGCACGATGAGACCTCCGGCTCCCCGATCCCGCCGGGAATGCAGAAGTTGATATCCGGCTAGGAATCCCTGCAGTGCAACGGCGTACTACATGTGTGCCTTGTTCGCACAGCCCAGACTTGGGGCCATGGTCACAAGGTATAGAGAGAGGGATGGAGAAAGTAAACTAAAAGACTTCTCAAATTGTGTGTCTAATCCCACCCATGGGCACCCCTTTATATAGGCGGAGGGGGTGTGCCCTCCCCATTAGGTTAGCCATGTGGGACTAATAGGCAAAGGAAAAACACAGGAATTTTCGTTCTGGCCGGATGGGCCGATTTCAGCTCAGCCCGAAAGCCAAAGGGACAGCAACAACCAGCAGCCTGGGAGGCACCGGCGGGCTGGGCCTTGGCGACTCCACCTGCACTGCTACCTCCAGGTGTGGTCCTGGGCGAGTGGCGGGTGGGTCGGCCAGACTGCAGCACCACCAGGCGTGACGGTGCCACCCACCATGCACCCGGCAGCCTAGCAGCTTCCTCGGTCTGGGTGGACCTGCGCTGCCCGCTGCGCCGCCCGCTTGCCAACAGTGCATGCATGCCATGCCAGACGGTAGGCGATTTATCCGCTTACAGGTGGCTGTTTTCTTTTTCCCTTTTCTTTTCCTGCAGATTTTCTCTTAGGCTAATTCCCTCTAGGGTTTTTGCCTAATATGCAAGTTGCTTTTATAAATCTTAATTTAAATATTATTTAGAATATATTAATTCATAATTAACATATAATAAATGTATATTCAAATTCCCATTTATCCGAAAACACTTTTCCGGTCTTTTCCTTTATTCTTTCTCCGAACAACTTCGGATCTCTCCGCGGAATGATTCCGACTTTCTCTTTCTCTACTGTGATTCCGTCTTATGAATGATCGCTCTCATCATACCCTTAAGTGTATCCTCTCACGGCTCGGGAATGCTCTAGACATGATCTGTATCAATGATCAGCAGAGGAACCAGGGATATCCATGTGACCCCTATGTATTCCTGATGACAATGTCGTTTGAACCGGTAAATGTAGCATCCATATTCCTTTTGTTTCTTGATACGACTTGTTCGAGATCCGATCATTGGTATCACATACCTTGTTCAATATCGTTCACAACAAGTTCTGTTTTCTTGTTACCGTGATATTACATCCCCGTGACCGAGTCACATGTTGCAACATTTATGGATGTAATCTCACCAAGCCGGCCGTATGTATCTTTGCCCCTCATGTGGGCGAACAAATCCTGCTCTTGACATATATTGCCTCTATGGTTCCTCCGAGTACCTGAACACACCTTTATAACCACTGTATTACCAAGTGGCACTTGATGCTATCTAAGCACTCTCGGGAGACTGTGATTGATATAGCCTCACAGTCTAAGGAATTAGGAGTCTAGATTTAGTTGTTGCAACAATGAACTTATATGACTTGATCGTGTTGCAATCCTTCAAGGAATGTCCATCACATCATTCTCCAATGATATGACCCCGTTGTCAATTGGCATAAATGCCCATGATCTTGAAACCCAGATCATCCTCATGACCAACGAACTAGTATGAATAGAGGCTACTAGGGACTTGGTTGTTTCATACCACACATGTACCAATGTTTCTACTTGGCACAGTTATAGCACAATATGAAACTATTATAAACTAATTGAGATATGACAATAAAAACCTATTTATTATTTGCCTCTAGGGCATATCTCCTTCAATGATGCCAAGAGGAGACGACAAGGATGGACCCGAAGCCAAGACCCCCAAGCAAGCAGCATGGAAAAGAAGACGGAAGAAGGATTCCGGCACTAGGACCGGGGCTGCTGGAATTCCCGTCGAAACTTCCGGCACTAGGACCGGTCGACCGAAGCCCATGCCGGAACTTCCGGTCGCCACCGAAGCAAACCGGCACACACCAAAACACCATGCAGACGCGGCACCGGCTCTGAACGAACCGACGCACCGAAATTTCCGGCTTCATATCTCAAGCGATCGGACTTATTGCCGATACGCTAGTCTGTGGACTGTCAAGGGTTTGATGCCCGGAATATTCCCTCCTACCTACCCCTTCGCCCCTAGCACTATAAATACCCTTGTGGCTCAGATATGGGCAGAGATGATGATGAATTGAGGCATGTGCCTAACCCTAGATGGGAACCCCCTCTCATTAGTAGATCTATGAGTTGTACAAGGCCTTGGAGTCGGCGCCCTTATCTAAGTCGTCAAGACCCTCCTCAAGTGTTTGGTCTCTCCCTATCAAGGATTCTAGTAGTGGTTGGTCTCTCCCCTTCGGGATTCTACTTGGTTGCTACTCTCTCCTTGGTTTGGATTCTATCATTCGCTTGTCAATCTCTCCTTTGGTGATTCTACCGCAAGGTCTCTCCCTGAGGATTCTATTGGATTGGTTGTTCGAACCAACAGGATCAAATCGAATTGGGTGTGATTTGGCGTGTGTTTGTATCTTTACCTTGCATTAGAGTTGTGTTCATCGTGTTTGCCCGTATCAAATCCGTGAAGATCAGGCCACCCCAAGGGTCAATCCACAAGGAGACCCATAACAACTGGTATCAGCAGCTTTTGGTTGCCACGGATTTGACTTCGCCCTTCAATTTCCACCATAAATTCGAAAATACCAAAAATATTGCCCCAAACTGCTTTTGGATCGATCTCTCGATTTGGTTAGTTTTTGTGGTTTTGGTCCATAGATCTATTACTTTGGGTGTCGATCTACCTTACTTGAACCTTTCCCCAGCCCAATCCCAACATATTTGCGAAAAATTTCCAAGTTTTGACTTTTTGAGTTCATCACGAGATAATTCCAGCGAGCAATCCGGCGAACCGGTTCATGCGCCAAAATTTCTAGCAAGATTTCCGGCGCGCTGGAATCCACACCAGAAATTCCAGCGACAGAACCGGCACCGCTGGCTGCTCCACCGAAAATTCTAATAGCCCCAAATTTTGATTGTTTTTCTTCTTGAGTTGTTCGTGTTTCACGTGCGTGTCACCCTGACTAACATCAAGCTTCTGCAACATCATAACATTCTACGCTCCTCGACACTATGATGCCCGAACATCATTCCCAACACCGGTAGCAAGTCGTAAACAATACCAAAGGTATAACTTGCTCCACCTTGTTAACCCTTCTTCCTTTGTGTGTATATATCCTATGAGAGCAGCTCATTTTATGTTTGCCTAAGCATTGTGCACTTGCCCTTGGAAAGTGAGAGTGTGTAAGCAAATACAAAAGTTGACATAGTAGTACAGAAAGGGAGAAAAAGAAAAAGAATAAAAAAAGCTTTTAAGCAAAAGAAAAATAGAAAGAGACACCCAATACAAAAAGAGTACCAAGCTTGTAAGCAAAGAGAGAGAAAGAGTGCGACCGAGGCAAGTGCACAAATCTGTTGCTTATCCTCTTTTGGTGAACGAGTTATGGTCTCTCCTTGCGTTGGCATGACAACCGAGCTTAGTCGTCGTTAGAACATTTTTTGCTCATTTTGATAGTCTTGCTAACCACATTCATCTCCACGTGTGTGTGTTCCTTTGTGTTTTTGTAGATCGTAACCTTTTGCTTTTGATCTTTGGTTCTTTACCACCTTTAACAATAACCTTTTCGTTTGGTTGTTCCATTTGCTATCCACCTTCCTAACCTTCCACCATAGGCCTTTGTGTGTGTGTCTTGTGTATTTGCTTTGCTCTCGGCAAGAACAACCTTTCCAATTTTTGACTTGGTGAGGCAAGGTGGCACATACCATACCACCAATACCACCCCTCCTTTCACTTGTGGTCATATAACATGTCTAGGGGAAGCGGAGGAAGCAGGGATGGCAACTCAACAACCAAGATGGTTTCGCCACGCGCCACAACTTATGGGTACAACGCCAAGAATTCAATGCCCAATTTGAAAGGCTTGAGAACTGGCTTGATGAAACTTTTCGAGAGTTCGACTAACGTGACTGGCAACGCCAAGTGGGGAACAACACTCACTTCCAAGATCTTCACCAAGCTATTTCCAGCCTTGGCAAACGTCATGGACACCATTCAAGATCGTCAAGTTCGTCTCGCACGCGCTCCTCAAGTCGTCATGGTGAGTCTTCGTGCTCACTTTCTCATCATAGAGAACCCTACCACCACAATGGGGGACAACAAGCTTGTCATCGACAAGAACAAACGGTTGACCCACAACATCCACAATCGCACCATGCAAGACATCACCGGCACCATGACCATCATGCTCATCCACAACAACAAGAAGTACATGGCCGCCCACCGCAACAAGCAATGGTACAAGCACAACCTCCACAAGAACAAGAGCATCATGGTGACGACCATCGCAATGATAGGCGCCAACACCCACACCATGACCATCACCAACCACCACAAGTCAATCGAGCACCATAATGGGATACAAGTGACGATGGTGAGGATGCACGCCGAACGAGATGCAACAACCGATATGCTCAACCCCACCATCGCCATCAACAACCAATGAATGCAAATGATCCTGCGCAAAGGCGTAGAAGAGACTTTGAGAATCATCAAGCTCCTCCTCTGGCACCACCTTGATATAATCAACCTCCTCCTCCACCACCTCGAGCACTAAGTGAAGCAAACATGAGACAAGAACGTCGCAACTACCACCATGAGCATGAAGATGGAAATTTTGGCAAGCTCAAGTTCATTATGCCCAAGTTCAAGGGAGAAGAAGACGCTGATGCATACATTGATTGGGAGCTCAAAGTTGACAAAATCTTCCGAGTCCGCAACTACTCCGAAGAGAACAAAGTTGCAATGGCATCCCTTGAGTTTGAGGACTATGCAAATGTTTGGTGGGAAGACTTCCAAAAACACTGCGAGATGCAAGATGAACCTCCTATCACCACTTGGACGGAGATAAGGGAAGTGATGTGCACAAGATTTGTCCCCGAGCACTATCGCCAAGACCTCTTCGACAAGCTACAAAATTTGAGGCAAGGCACAAGGTCAATTGAAGAGTTATACAAGGAAATGGAGAAAACTATGATGTGAGCTGATGTGAGAGAACTCGAAGAGCAAACCATAGCAAGGTTCCTCAATGGTTTGAGCCGTCCAATAAGGAAAATCATTGATTTTCAACCGTATAAGAACCTCACCGAGCTCCTCCATCAAGCTACCAAGGCCGAGCGCCACTTGCAAAAAGAGAATGCTTATGAGAAGTCCAAGGCATACTTTGTGTCCATCAATGCAAATGCCTCCAACAAGCCAAAAAACCAAGCACCAAACTCATACAAGCAAGCAAAGACCGTGATAGCACCTAATACGTCCATTTTGCATCACTATTCTATGTCATAATTCACTATTATTCATTGATATATTTCGTATTGAGAGGTGATACTTATGTTATTTCATCTGTTTTTGCATGGTTGATGACTTTTGGAGCATGGACTGCTACAGTCAGGATTCTGATGGAAAAGGTGCTGTTTGGAGGCAAAATTCACGAAGATCAGAAAATCTAGGAAAATATACGTAAAATCCTATTTTTCCAAAAGACGAAGGAAGCCAGAAGGGGGCTGGAGATGGGACACAGGGGGCCCACACCACCCCTGGCACGGGCCAGCCTAGGCCGCGCCACCAGGTGGTGTGGCCACCCTGGTCCACCCCTGGCACTCCCCTCTGGCGTATATTATCCTCCCAAAACCCTAAGATTCGAGGACCGACCACAGAAAGATTTCGCCGCCTCTGCGGGGCGGAAAACACCGAGAGAGAAAGATCTCTCCGTGATGATTTCGCCAGGGAATTCCTTCCTGAGAGGGAGATCGTCGCCATCAACACCACCATCAAGTTGGACTTCATCGGGATCATCATCATCATCATCATCACCATCATCACCATCAGCACCCTCATCACCATCTCCATATTGCTGTAACAATTGAGTTGAATCTTGCATAGTTCATAGGGGAAACTTTCCCGGTGTTGAATACTCTTTGTAGTTGATGCTATTGAGTGAACCATTGAATTATTGTTTATGTTTAGATTGTTATACATCATTATTCCATCTCTGATCATGATCCATATGATGTCTTGTGAGTAGTTCGTTTTGTTCTTGAGGACATGGGAGAAGTCATTTTGTTTGTAGTGGAGTTGTGTTGAGAAAGATTCAATAGTTTGATATTTAAGTTGTGGTGTACTTCTTCTAGTGGTGTCATGTGAACGTCGACTACATGACACTTCACCTATATGGGCCTAGGGGAATGCATTGTGTATTTGGCTACTAATCGTAGGGGTTGTCGGAGTGACAGAAACCTGAACCCCCGTTAGGAAACCATTGCACAAGGGACGTAAGGGTCTTAGAGTTTAAAGTTGTGGTTAGGTTTCTACCTTAATTACTTTCTTGTACTTACGAATGTTTGCAAGGGGTATAATCACAACTATGTATTAGTCCTAGGAAGGTCGGTACATTAGCACAGGTTCACCCACACAACACTTAGCAAGCTAAAGAAGATTAATAAACTATATGAAGCGAAAGCACTTGACAGTCTTCCCATGTGTCCTCAAGAACGTTTGGTTATCTTAAGTAATACAACAGGCTTGTCCTTTGCTGCATAAAGGATTGGGCCACTTGCTGCATTTATTCCTACTGTCTTTTATTTACTCAGATTGCTTACTTGCTTTATCAAAAAACCCTAAAAATCCGTTTGCTAAGTATTTGCAGAGATTTCCTGATCCATACCACTAGCCAGCACCTTCTGCTCCTCGTTGGGTTTGACACTCTTACTTATCGAAAATACTGCGATACACCCCCTATACTTGTGGGTCATCAAAACTATTTTCTGGCGCCGTTGCCGGGGAGTGAAGCGCTATTGGAGAGTGGAACTAGTAAAGGAAACTTCTACTATGAGTGTTGTTTACTTCTGTTAGTTGCTTTATTTTGTTATGGATAATTCGCTGAGTTTCTTATTTGGTAATGCTACTACCATTGCTAAGGTAGTAGATAAGCCACCACCTGCTGAGAATGATGTTTTTAAAATACCTACAAGAATTATTGATCATGTTATGGATAACTACTATGTTGGGGATGGATCTGTCCATCCCGGTGATCATTTGCTTTTTATACACGAATTATGCGGGTTGTTCAAGTGTGCGGGTATTACTCCAGATCAAGTTAAGAAGAAGTTTTCTCATTATCACTGAAAGGAAGAGCTGAGGAATGGTATAAGCTGCTGAAGAATGGTCAAGCTCTGGAATGGGAGGAAATAGTGCCTCTCTTTTATTCAAAGTTTTATCCTCCTAGTGAGATTCATAAAGATCGGAATCAAATATACAACTTTTGGCCTCTTGATGGAGAGAGTACAGCTCAAGCTTGGGGGAGATTGAAGTTACTTATGCTCAAATGTCCCATTCAGGAGCTCCCCAACAATATTTTTATCAATAACTTTTATGCAAGGCTCCCTCTACATGACAAGGATTTATTGGATGCTTCTTGTGCTGGATCATTCGCTCGCATGGAAGAAGAAGCTAAATGGGATCTTTTGGACCGTATTCAAGACAATGCTGAAGCTTGGGAAAATGACAAAGGTAGAAAGTCGGGTATAAATTATGATTATGAATGCATTGAATCTTTTATGGGAACTGACGACTTTCAAAATATTAAAAATGCTTATGGTCTAGACTCCCAAGCTATTGCTTCTTATTTTAAGGCTTTTGCTTCCTATATTGAAGTGCCTAAAAAGAAGTGGAATAAGTATCATGAACCTTATAAAGAGTGTTCCTACAAGAAATACTGAAGTTTATACTGCTAATCATGTTTTACCTAAACCTTACATTGAGAAAATGCCTTTCCCAACTAAGATAAATGAACATTCTATGATAGCTAGTATGGTTAATGAAAGTACAAGCAAAGCTGTTGAACCTGATAAACAAATGGTTGATGAACCTATTATAGCAAATGTGAAAGACTTTGTTACTAAATATGAAGAAGGGGGACACACTATCCTTTGTAAGGATACCTCTGATATTGTTTCGCAAAGTAGTGTTATGAGGGCTAGTATTCCTGTGTTTTCTGTTAGAATAAGTGATCATTGTTATGATGGTCCTTGTGATAGCTATATTGTTAAGTTTATGCATGATACTGAAAGTTACTATGAGAGAGGGAAAAGTGTTCTTATGCATCTCAATAATATCAAGTTTCCTCGTTTTATGCTGAAAGTTTTTATGTTGCACTTGTTTTGCCTTCTTATGCAAGTAGCCTTTGGTTTCAACAACTTGTTTGTTTACAAAATTCTCTTGCATAGGAAGTGGGTTATACTTAAATGTGTGTATTTTTGCTTCTTAATGCTCTCTTTCGCTTCAATTCATATTCCTATGTGAGCATCTTCAAAATTATCATGCTCATCTTAATGGCTATAAAGAAAGAGCTTTTTGGGAGACAACCCAATTTAGTTTTTTGCTTTTAGTTTGTTTTTGTTTCTTTGAGTCTTGGAAGTTGTTACTTCGGTAATAACCTCTCCGTTTTTGTGTCAAGATCAACCTCTAATGAGAGAGAAGTAATATTTGGGGAAGTTGCTGTCCCGAAACAGATTTTTGTGCTTCACCATAAAAATTCGTGAGAGATTTATGTCTGTCGGATTAAGCTATAATTTTTTGTTCTTCTGCCCTAGGATGTTATCTAACTTTCATTAGTTTTGCACTTTTTGATTTGAGCAACAGAAGATTTTCTAAAAAATTGATCTTTACCTACTGGTCTGTTTTGACAGATTTTGCCACTCTTGCATTTGCTTCTTTATTTGATTTCCTTTTTGAATTATTTTTGGGTTTTTGGAAGGAGTTGCTACAGTAGCTTATGTTTTGATGGTTTTCAGTTGAAGTTGGACTCAAAAGGTTTTATCACTCAATATATACTAATGTTGCTAATGAGAACTGTGTGAAGTTTTGTATGAAAGAAAATTCCAGGTAGTGGAGATAATGGTGTAATAAGGAAGAGAAGGGTTTTATGACTCAAGTAATAAGTGTATGAAGATGAAGATATTGATGATATTCAAGTGGTGACTCTGGAAGAATCTACTAGATACCAAATTCAGAGACCTGCAGAGTCCGCTTTCAAATAGGTAACAGTTCTGGTAAGAAAAGTTCCGCGAAAATACTATCCGACTATATTTTTGCAGTTTTTAGTCAATAAGGAAAGATACGAAGCGAAAAAGGGACGGAAACGGAGACAGGGTGGCTCACACCACCCTCTGGCGCGGGCCCACCCCTGCTCGCGCCACCAGGCAGTGTGGCCACTCTGGACTCCGCCTCCGACTTGTTTTCTCCCAGTACCTTCCTTTTGATATGAAACTTCATAATATATAATCCCCTAGAGCCCCCAAGGTTCGTATATCGTGTTCTCATCGTGTTTTTGTTGCGATCTGTTTTTGCCAGGACATACTCTTTGAAAGTTTAGAAGCATAATGGTGTCCGCCAAGGATAAAGGGAAGGAGCCTATGGAGGAAGACCTCCAAGACACCGGGAAGGAGAAGGAGATCAAGAGAGAAGATGAAGAGGAGCAAGGCCAACATCCGCACACCAGCACTACCATTGCAAGCATTGGAGTGGTGACAAAACCTGCCAGGGATAGAAGGACTACACGGATGTAGACTGGGGGGAAAGCTCCTCGTCACTGCTTGGCTCCACGGTCACTTCCTCCACGCACCAAGAATCCCTTCCATACCCTTATCCATGAGCATCAATACCAGAATATGCCCAAGGAGAAATTACCCTCCAATTGGGATTTGCCTCGTTCTAGCCATGCAGGAAAAGAATACTTCAAGGAGGAAGAGTGGGGAAAGAATAGCAAGAGCTGGAATTCTCAACCTGACATGATCATGAGCCGCATTGAGCAAAACTCACAGCTGATTCGTAATCTCACCTTCGAGATTGAGGACTTGGGGAAACTTATCAGAGAGCTCATCGAGAGGATACCACCACCACCAAAGGAGTAATTCGTCATCAGGTTTGGCATCCCCTTGGTTTGTTCCAAGCTTGGGGGAGTGTCGCGGTATCACATCACTATCTTCATCTCTTTTACCTTTTAGTAGAGTCATATCATGAATAGAGAAGTTATCATGTAGGATGGTTTGCATTATGGAAGTGTCCCCTCTCTCGTTAGATATGTATCCCTTGGTGTGAGTTGCCGTTATGGAATATTAATGAGAAGTTCTATCATTCACTCTTTTTCATAGCTTATATTAGTTTTCAATTTGTGGTTATATGATTGATCTTGTTGTTAGTATTGGTATCACTTTGGGATCATTGAGTTAATTTAGTTGGTTTGGCAAACCTGGCTCGGTCAGTAGCAACACTATTTTTGAAGAGTTGAATGAAAGACAAAAGTGCTCTAAAGAAAAATAATCTCATCATCTTTCTTTCTTGATTTGCTCATAAGTCTAGTTTTCTCTAGTTAAGATCTTTTGTGCTTCCAAGGAAGACTGCATGTTTGTCTTTATCACTTGTATGTTTGTTTGTTTCCTTCAACTCTTATACTTGCTACCCAACCTTGCTAGCCAAAACCACATCGAGAGGGAATTCTTCTCGTGCATCCACTCCTTTAAACCAAAACCTTTTCCATTTGAGTCCACCATACCTACCTAGTAGCACTATTGCTATTCCAAGTAAATTCTTGTTTTATCTACCTCCCAAATTAAACTTGTTATGTGAAAAGTAGTGATTAAAGCTCTCACGAACTTGATGGCACACTTTACTTTCTTGCATTTAATAAACTTGAACCATTGTGCTCACCTATGTTGCGTATATGCTTGCGCTTCGTAAGTTGTGAATTAGCAGAACCATGTTGTCATGGGGAACGCTTTTAACATTGCACTAGTACTTTGTACCTAGTTGATGTCATGTTCTTTTGTCTATGAATGTTGTCGGTGTGAAATGAAAGGGGAGCTTGTAAGTCCATGGAGTTATGCATGTGTGTTAGAGAAATGCCTGGGCCGCTGGTCTAATCCATGCTGACATGGTGGAAACCTGCAGCGTAACCATAACGAGTATCTATGAAGCATTCTTCTTATAAAAAAGAGATAGAGATTGAGGAAAAGAGAAAAGAAAAAAGAGATATTATGAAAAGAGGAAAGAGAGAAAAAAGCACCATATTCCCATGGTAAATAAGAAGATTGCTGAGATACTTGTTGTCTGCTTGCCTTGTCATTTTGATATGGGGATTCTTCCGTATCATCGGGCAAGGGGTACCCCATTGGCGGTTCTCTATGATACACATATGCTTATAATGACAAGAACTTACCGGTGACTAAACTTGAGTAGCATGAGGAGCGGCCCTCGTATTCAAGGGACATGAGATTCTCAATTTACAACTTGTCAATGCATATCCTCATATTTCATCATTTTAACCTTAATCACCTAAAGATGCCTATGACAGGGGCAATGAGAGCTGAAAGCTAGTAAGTATCATAATTTTTGGGTGCTCTTTATGAGACTTGCAATCCCTGCTTCCCTCTGCGAAGGGCCTTTCTTTTGCTTTGTAGTTGAGTCAGTAAACCTATTCCCTTCTATCTCAGCAAGTATTTTGAGTTGTTGTGTTTCATTCATTCATATGATGATTTATTTAATCATGTTGCTTATGTTCCTTGTTTTGCACATTGCTCTTATCTTGATGTTTACTACTTTGAAAGCTATCATTGAAAACAAGTTATCTGTGAACTCCAGCAAATTATCAACTATTTTTCGACCAAGAGCTAAGTTTGCCATTACCAATTATGATTTACTTTATGTATCTTTATTGTGTTTCCGTTACTCATTGCAAGTTGAGTTATATAATAGTGAGTTGTCTTCTATTATGCTCTATGTATTTGATGAATGTGATGCTTCTTGTCCGTATTCTTTTATCGACTCTTCACTCCATAAACCTGAGGCCATGTTTATTGAGCTCAGTTTCGCTTGGGGACAAGCGAAGTCTAAGCTTGGGGGGAGTTGATACGTCCATTTTGCATCACTATTCTGTTGGAGATATGCCCAAGAGGCAATAATAAAGTGGTTATTATCATATCTTCACACTTATGATAAATGTTTACATACCATGCTATAATTGTATTAACCGGAAACATTAATACTTGTGTGATTTGTAAACTAAAATAAGAGTCCCTAGTAAAGCCTCTTGTTAAACTAGCTTGTTGGTTAATATATGATCATTGTTTCCTGATCATGAACATAGAGATGTTATTAACAACAGGATCATATCGTTAGGAGAATGATGTGATGGACATACTCCTATAGATAAGCGTAGCATAAAGATCAAGTCATTTCAATAGTTCAATTGCTATATGCTTTCTGATACATAGTAACCTAATTCCTTCGACCATGAGATCATGCATATCACCTTTACCGGATGGATGCTTTGATGTCATCAAACACCACACCGTAACAGGGTGGCTATAAAAGTGGCATTGAGTGTTCGGAAAGTATTGGTTGAAACACATGGATCAAGAGTGGATTTGTCCATCCATATGACGGATAGATATACTGGGCCTCTCGGTGGAATGTCATCCAATTAGCTTGCAAGCATGTGACGAGCTCACAAGGGATCACATATCACGGGAACGAGAAAAGAGTACTTATCAGTAACGAGGTTGAACTAGGTATGCAGAGATACCGACGATCATAACCTCGGATAAGTAACATATCGTGAGACAAAGGGAAATTGGTATCGTATGTAAGTGGTTCATTCGATCGCAAAGTAATCGTAGTAATATGTGGGAGCCATATGAATTTCCAGATTCCTCTATTGGTTATTGTTCGAGAAGTGTCTCGATCATGTCCGCATAATTCACGAACCGTAGGGAGACACACTTAAGGATTCGACGTTGTTTGAGTAGTTATGGTATTATGAGAAAGAGACCGAATGTTGTTCGAGTCTCGGATGGGATCCGGATATCACGAGGAGATCCGGAATGGTCCGGAGAATAAGATTCATATAAGGAAAGTCCCATTTGAGTTGGGGAATGGTTCCTGTTTTCATCGAACATTCTAGAAGGTCCGGAATGTCCGCACTGGGGAAGGGTACATGAATGTGTCATTGTAAGTTGGAATGATTGCATCATGTACTAAGTGTTCTTGCTGTCCCAAATAAAGGGTTTATTTAAATCCTAAATTGAAAAGTCAAACGGCTAGTTTGAAAGTCAAACGGCAATTTTGGGAAGGGAAGAGAGGAGGATTGGTGGAGGCCGAATTGGAGGAGGGTTCCTCCTTGGCGGCGCCCACCAAGCCGACTTGGGAGGGACTCTCTCCCTTGGCCGCCCTCCCACCTATATAAGGAGGCAGGGCTCCTCCTAGGACACACAAGTTTCCACCTCTAGATCTCCGGTTTAGAGCCGTTTTTGGTTTAGAGCTTCTAATTGCGTTAGCCAGGTTTAGAGCCTTCTAATTGGTTTAGAGCCTTCTAATTGGTGTGTCTAATTACTAGACCACTAATAGCCTCTCTCATAAGCTCCACCATACTGCACCGGCTTAAGGCGAAGCTCCTGGGATTTCCCTCTACTTAGGTACCACGTTGCCAGTCAGGCCGGAATCGCGAGGAGAGTGCTACAACCTCCGCTGCTGGAACAAGGAGAGGAAGGTCTTCGTCGAGTACCGAACGATGTGACCGATCATGGAGCGCTGCTGAATGTGGCGCCGAAGGATCGTCACGCGATCTTGAGATCGGAAAGAGTACGACTACATCACCCACGAGAATCTGCTCTCGTTAACCGCTGGAATCTTCGAGGGTGAGTTCCTCTATCGACTCGTTGCTACAATCTAGTAGATAGATCTTGGCTTGTTTGTTTGTATGCGATAGAAAATTTTGTTTTCCATGCTACGAACCCCTACAAAGGGTATCGAGCCGTGTCTATATGTAGATCTGTTTGCAGTAGAACACAATGGTCATTGTGGGCATTGATGCTTTTATTGTAGATTGCTTTTGTGTACTTTGCATCTAGCGGTATGTTGGGATGAAGCGCCGCTAACCTTACATGACATCGTTCATGAGACTTGCTCCACGCTTGACATGCAACTTGTATTGCATAAGTGGCTCTCTGGTGCCTGCTTTCTCCTAGCATAGTTAAGATCCAATTTACAACGGGTAATCAACAATGCTAGTATCAATGTTGTGGTTCTTGTTCGTAAGTTAGAACGACACTTATTGAAAGCCCCAAACCACGTAAAATATGCAAAGAAAGTAGAAGCGTCTAACTTTGTTTTGCGGTGTGCAAATGATGTGATATGGCCATGATTGTGATTATATTTGATGTATGCAATGTTCCTTATTGTAAGTAGGCAACCGAGGAGCCATATGGTTGTCTTTAATTTCTGTTAAGACCTGCGTGTCTATTCAAAATAGTTGTAATAGTTGAAGCTGGTGGACGACAACCATGAAGAAGCATCATTGACCTTGATGCTATGCCGGTAATGATGGAGATCATGTTCGTGCTTGAAGATGGAGATCGGAAGCACAAAGAAGAAAGGCCATATCATATCACATATTATGAATTGCATGTGATGTTAATCCTTTATGCATCTTGTATTGCTTAGTAGACGACGGTAGCATTATAAGATGATCCCTCATGCACATAAATTTCAAGTTCTAAAGTGTTCACCCTTAGTATGCACGTTGCCAAAGCTGCTTTGCCGCTCAAGCACCACGTGATGATCGGGTGTCTTTGATTCCGCGGGTGAATACAACGTAAGCAAGCCAGATTTGCTTATGCGGTAGCTAAGGTTTGATCTTGACGAGCCTAGCATGTACAGACATGGTCTCAGGAACACGGATCACCGAAAGGTAAAGCATGAGTCATATAGTAGATATGATGAACATGTTGATTGTTCGCCATTGAAGCTACATCAACTCTCGTGATGATCGGTTTTGATGTGGTGGATTTGGTTCGTGTGATCACTAAAACAATGTGAGGGATGTTGTTTTGAGTGGGAGTTCACCTAGATTAATTTAATTATTAATTAGAACTCAATTTATCATAAACTAAAATCAAAGTGAATTTGCATAGTTGTTGTAGTCATTGGCATCCGTTTACCACCTTGCGCTTAGTTTTAATTGAGATGATAGAACTATAGAATTCTGGTTAGTTACTTTACGAACTGGTATCGTATTGTTTTGAAGTGTTAATCTAAAGTTTAAAAGTCCTATTGCAAACTTTCAGTAAATTCCGGTTACTCTATGAAGTTTAATAATTGGTATTAAAACAAGAGTGACAATTCCAAGTGTTAGTATATGAGTATCATGTTTGTCTCCATGATTCTTGATATTCAAAAGATTATCTTAATATCAAGGTTATCTAGGATCTGAAAGAGTTGTTTCAGAAACCATGATGTGTGGAAGATATTGTGATATCTGAAACGAAGTTTTGGTTACAACATGATAGAGTATGATATGGCAAAGTTCATGTTCTCATATTTTGATGAGAATTTGCAAAAGGTTGGAGACACTAGTTGTCCTAATCTTCCAAAAGGTTTTGGAGAGCAACATTATACTCGTGATTCACCGTTATAAGCTAAAGTAGCTTGATCATGGATAAATCCATGATGAAGGTGAATATTTGATGTAGGTAAAATGTTTACTACACCAAGAGTTAACTAAAGAAAGGAATTTGAAAGAACACCAAACATTTGATAATGGTGATCTACTTCAAAGTGCAAGTCCAAAGACATTGGTATTTAACTATACACGCTTTGGACTATGTGTCATATGTATGACTCCACTATTGATGTTGATAGATTCTTTCAAACAGAAAAGGAAATACTGAAAGAGAATCTCATAAGTATATGGCAGAAAAGAAAAGACTAGAATTGTTCAGTTTAAGTATATAGATGATATACGTGTTATGGCTATATTCTTTGCTTATTAAACAATGTGGTTCTTAAGTATTTGATACTGAATTTGTTGGTGTGAATCGTCATACGTAAAACAACACAATTCACGAACTACAATGGCCTAAGTAACTAGCAAAGAATATGTGATGATGTTCATCGAAAACAAATAAAGGGTTATTATGTTGCTCGTTAAACATCAAAGCTTGCCTTCAAGATTTGTTTTATCAGGTATTATGAGAACAAAAGGTTGTTCAAATAATTGCAGAATCCATAAAAGATGGATGATTCACAAATCTCGTTGGAGAAATCACATCCATAAAACTAGTGCTAAAATTGTCGAAAGACAAATTGATTGAAAGATCACTTAGGAAGTGACATCGCCGTTTAAATTATATTGAAAGAAAACATGAAGAAACTCCCTGTGGATGGAATTTTGGAGTCTTTTGTTTTTTGATCAAATTACGTTTGTGAAACTTTCCTAGAGATAATTAAAACTTCGCTCATAGGCCAAAAGGAATGAATGACTAGCTTATTGAACTTGTGCATATTGTTGTACGAACTCCATTATGTGTAGTCAAGAGCGATGGATTTCAACTTCATATGCTTTCTCCAAAATTTGAGTGAATATGTGAATATTTACTTAATAAGGATGAAGTGTGAAATATTTGAAAAGTTCGAAGATTTTCAAGATGAAGTGCAAAATCATTGTAACAAGAATATAAATAGTTTATGATAAGATCATAAAGGAAGATATTTAAGTTACAAGTTTAGCATAATACCTAAGATTTAAGGAATCGGTCCGTGGATTTGCATTTCCAAAACACCATAAGAGTATGGAGCGTTCGAGATATGTAATTGAACCTTGTTTGACATGGTAAGATCAAGGTATAATTCATAAAACTGCTATTATATTTTAAAGATTAAAAGCTTTAGACTACTGCTTTAAAGAAGAGCTCCATCATAATCCGCTGAAATGACACCATATAAGGTTATGGTTTGGGATAAAACCCAAGTAGTCCTTTCTTAAACATTGGTATGCTATGCATAAGAAAGATGTTTGCAAACCAAAGTCGGATAAACCTGTCTTTGTATTATTAAGTATTCCTCCATAAACAGGAGACAAAAGTGTTTGTCGCTAGAACGCCAAGTTTCTTTGAGAAGGAATTTTCGTAAGTGAAAAGTTAAGTGGAGGACAATAGAACTTTGATAAGGTTAAAAGAACCTTAGCTATATGTGCAAAGTCACTTGAAGAAAAAAGTGTTCGGAGGCAGCAGAATAATGCTCATGGCTCACGTGCCTCAAAGGTTGTGGTCACGAAGGTCTAAGTTTCTATTGAAACAATTAGGTCGGATGAACAATCAAATACCAAGATTTGAGGGTTGAATCATTATTTGAGAATAATGAACCTACTACATGCAAAGAAGCGATGATGGGCTGACTCAGTCAAATGGCTTGAAGCCATATAATCCGTGTGATAGTTCCATACGAGAAATCAAGTTTTGAACTTGAAGGACCCTCGAAAAAGGTGTAAGACCTTGCAGTTGTGTTTGGATCTATAAAGAAGTAGACATGGATGTTTCACATCTATGAAATAGTCGACATGTTGGGAAAGAGTTCACAACAATGTTCAAAGGTTGTATATGACAAGATTTGATCTTTCATAGCGATTTTTAGTCTAGACGGATTAATGTAGCAACCACTACATATAATTTGTTATGTGGTAGTAGAATAAACAAAACAAGTTCTTCTAATAGAATGGTTACCTAGGACGTGTGCATGACACGGTCCAAAGGGTTTTGTTAATTCAAAGGATGCTAAAAGCATATGCAAACTTCAATGGTTGAAGTAAGCATAGCGGAGTTGGAATCTTCACTATGATGAAACTGTTAAAAGAGTTTAATTTCATCGGAGACAATGAAGATGCTTGCATTTGCAAGAAATTAAGTGGGAGCGCTAAGACATGTTTCTAATACATTATGTGGAAAACATATTGTTGATTGGAAATAATGTATCTTTTATTAACACATATTAAGAATTTCATCCCGATGAAAGACTTAGGCAAAACCCAAATATTTGGCATCAATAGACGCTAATATGGTTATGCCAGAAGTACATAGACGAGATATTGAATGAATCAATATAGAAACTACAAGAAAGGTTCTTGTTGCATAGAAAGGATTGAAAGAGTTCAATGTTGATGATATATTCAAGTGTATTGGCACTTGGTAAGTGAAACAAAGATTCAAGTATAGATTGATGCTTGATGTATGAAATCACAAAGAGTATTTATATCAATCATACTGTGATATGTACAAATCCAGATATGTCCTATGCTATAAATATTATGAGCATATACCAGAATGATTCATAAGATGATCATTGGACGATAGTAAGGATATTCTTATGATCTTTTGGAAGAACTAAGAGTATATTATTTGTAGAAGTGACAAATAGATGGTTAGTTCATTGTAAAAGTACTACATTGATACTAGTTTTGTCACAAAATACAAATTAAGTTTATCTCAATCTAAATTAAGGGTGGCACAATATAATGGAAAGTGAGTTCCATAATGGATTTGGATGAGTTCCAAAAGTTAAGACATTGTGACAGATACTTCAACAAAAGGCTAAGTATATGACTGCTATTATAGCAGCAAAAGAGGGCATTTGTGTCAAGTAGTTTGTTATCAAACTAGGTGTAGTTCACAGCGGGATAATACTATGAAGATATATTGTGCGACAATATTATCAACATGTTTTAACCCCAAAGAACTAAAGGTCACACCGAAAGACCAAATCATACAAAGCCATCTCATTAGAGAATGAGTGATGCGTAGAGACGCAAAGACATGCAATTACACACGGACCTGGAAGTGTCAGATCCGGAGATCAGTTGACCACTAGCAATCGTGGTACATACAACACGGAAAGCCATAGGTGTTGAATACACAAAGGTTTGAAACTAGATTATTGACTCTAGTGCAAGTGGGAGACTGTTGGAGATATGCCCAAGAGGCAATAATAAAGTGGTTATTATCATATCTTCACACTTATGATAAATGTTTACATACCATGCTATAATTGTATTAACCGGAAACGTTAATACTTGTGTGATTTGTAAACTAAAATAAGAGTCCCTAGTAAAGCCTCTTGTTAAACTAGCTTGTTGGTTAATATATGATCATTGTTTCCTGATCATGAACATAGAGATGTTATTAACAACAGGATCATATCGTTAGGAGAATGATGTGATGGACATACTCCTATAGATAAGCGTAGCATAAAGATCAAGTCATTTCAATAGTTCAATTGCTATATGCTTTCGATACATAGTAACCTAATTCCTTCGACCATGAGATCATGCATATCACCTTTACGGATGGATGCTTTGATGTCATCAAACACCACACCGTAACAGGTGGCTATAAAAGTGGCATTGAGTGTTCGGAAAGTATTGGTTGAAACACATGGATCAAGAGGGATTTGTCCATCCATATGACGGATAGATATACTGGCCCTCTCGGTGAATGTCATCCAATTAGCTTGCAAGCATGTGACTGGCTCACAAGGGATCACATATCACGGAACGAGAAAAGAGTACTTATCAAGAACGAGGTTGAACTAGGTATGCAGAGATACCGACGATCATCATAACCTCGGATAAGTAACATATCGTGAGACAAAGGGAAATTGGTATCGTATGTAAGTGGTTCATTCGATCGCAAAGTAATCGTAGAAATATGTGGGAGCCATATGAATTTCCAGATTCCTCTATTGGTTATTGTTCGGAGAAGTGTCTCGATCATGTCCGCATAATTCACGAACCGTAGGGAGACACACTTAAGGATTCGACGTTGTTTGAGTAGTTATGGTATTATGAGAAAGAGACCGAATGTTGTTCGAGTCTCGGATGGGATCCGGATATCACGAGGAGATCCGGAATGGTCCGGAGAATAAGATTCATATAAGGAAAGTCCCATTTCGAGTTGGGGAATGGTTAGGTGTTTTCATCGGGAACATTCTAGAAGGTCCTGAATGTCCGGCACCGGGGAAGGGTACATGAATGTGTCATTGTAAGTTGGAATGATTGCATCATGTACTAAGTGTTCTTGCTGTCCCAAATAAAGGGTTTATTTAAATCCTAAATTGAAAAGTCAAACGGCTAGTTTGAAAGTCAAACGGCAATTTTGGGAAGTGGAAGAGAGGAGGATTGGTGGAGGCCAATTGGAGGAGGGTTCCTCCCTTGGCGGCGCCCACCAAGCCGACTTGGGAGGACTCTCCTCCCTTGGCCGGCCCTCCCACCTATATAAGGAGGCAGGGCTCTCCTAACACACAAGTTTCCACCTCTAGATCTCCGGTTAGAGCCGCTTTTGGTTTAGAGCTTCTAATTGCTTTAGCTGGTTTAGAGCCTTCTAATTGGTTTAGAGCCTTCTAATTGGTGTGTCTAATTACTAGACCACTAATAGCCTCTCTCATAAGCTCCACCATACTGCACCGCTTAAGGCGAAGCTCATGGGATTTCCCTCTACTTAGGTACCACGCCAGTCTTCTTAGGAATCGAGGAGAGTGCTACAACCTCCGTCATTTGGAACAAGGGAGAGGAAGGTCTTCGCCGAAAATTTAACGGTGACCGATCATGGAGCGCTGGCTGGAACGTATACTTGGAAGGATCGTCACGCGATCTTGAGATCGGAAAGAGTACGACTACATCACCCACGAATCGCTCGTTAACCGCTTTGGAATCTTCGAGGGTGAGTTCCTCTATCGACTCGTTGCTACAATCTAGTAGATAGATCTTGGCTTGTTTGTTTGTATGCGATAGAAAATTTTTGTTTTCCATGCTACGAACCCCTACATATTCTATGTCATAATTCACTGTTATTCATTGATATATTTCGTATTGAGAGGTGATACTTATGTTATTTCATCTGCTTTTGCATGGTTGATGACTTTTGGAGCATGGATCATTGCTGCATCGATTATTCGATGGAAAAGGTGTTGTTTGGAGGCAAAATTGCAAGATCAGAAAATCCGGAAAATATACAGAAAATACTATTTATCCAGAAGACGAAGGAAGCCAGGGGGCCGGAGATGGGCCAGGGCCCACACCACGGCGCGGCCAGCCTAGGTCGCGCCACTGTGTGGTGTGGCCACCTGGTCCACCGCACTCCCCTGGGCGATATTATCCTCTCGAAACCCTAAGACTTGGGGAGGACCAGAAAGATTCCGCCTCTGGGGCGGAAACACCGAGAGAGAAAGATCTCTCCTAGAGATGATTCTGGGGAATTCCTTCCCGGAGAGGGGAGATCATCGTCATCAACACCACCATCAAGATGGACTTCATCGGGATCATCATCATCATCACCACCATCATCACCATCAGCACCCTCAACACCATCTCTATATTGCTATAACAATTGAGTTGAATCTTGCATAGTTCATAGGGGAAACTTTCCCGATGTGGATTACTCTTTGTAGTTGATGCTATTGAGTGAACCATTGAATTATTGTTTATGTTCAGATTGTTATACATCATTATTCCATCTCTGATCATGATCCATATGATGTCTTGTGAGTAGTTCGTTTTGTTCTTGAGGACATGGGAGAAGTCATGTTGTTAGTAGTGGAGTTGTGTTGAGAAAGATTCAATAGTTTGATATTTAAGTTGTGGTGTACTTCTTCTAGTGGTGTCATGTGAACGTCGACTACATGACACTTCACCTATATGGGCCTAGGGGAATGCATTGTGTATTTGGCTACTAATCGTAGGGGTTGCCAGAGTGACAGAAACCTGAACCCCCGCTAGAAAACCATTGCACAAGGGACATAAGGGTCTTAGAGTTTAAAGCTGTGGTTAGGTTTCTACCTTAATTACTTTCTTGTACTTACGAATGTTTGCAAGGGGTATAATCACAACTATGTATTAGTCCTAGGAAGGTCGGTACATTAGCACAGGTTCACCCACACAACACTTAGCAAGCTAAAGAAGATTAATAAACTATATGAATCGAAAGCACTTGATAGTCTTCCCATGTGTCATTAAGAATGTTTGGTCATCTTAAGTAATACAACCGGCTTGTCCTTTGCTGCATAAAGGATTGGGTCACTTGCTGCATTTATTCCTACTGTCTTTTATTTACTCGTACTTCGTTTACTTGCTTTATCAAAAAACCCTAAAATTCCGTTTGCTAAGTATTTGCAGAGAATTCCTGATCCATACCACTAGCCAGCACCTTCTGCTCCTCGTTGGGTTCGACACTCTTACTTATCAAAAATACTATGATACACCCCCTATACTTGTGGGTCATCAGCACCCTCCTCCAACACGACATCGGATAGTCAAGTCACTTGCTTCAAGTGTGGAGTGAAAGGTCACAAGTCATATGATTGCACCAACACACGAGTGATGCTTACGGATGAGAATGGCGCAACCTACTCCGTGAGTGAAGAGGAATATGAAGCGTTGACTCAACGAGCAATTGCGAGGGAAGCCGCGATGGAAGTGGATGACACCCTCATATGTGAGCATGATCCAAGCCCTTCCCTAGTCATAACTCAAGTCTTGACAACAAACTCCATCCCAAGAGAGGACCAACGCCTCAATATCTTCCAAACTCGTGCCAGAATTGATGGCAAGTCCATAAAGGTGATCATTGATGGAGGTAGTTGCCACAACCTCGCAAGTACGGAGCTTTGTGAGAAACTCAGGTTGCAATGCATAGAGCACCCTCACCCCTACCATGTCCAATGGCTTGATGACAATGGAGCACTAAAGATAACATCAAAGGTCAACGTCTCCTTCAAAATCGGCCCATATGAAGACACCATCGAGTGTGATGTCGTGCCAATGTCCGTGTGCCACATGCTACTTAGGAGACCATGGCAATATGATAGAAGAGCTATATATCATGGTTCTACTAACCAATACTCATTCAAGTGGAACAACAAGACATTCGTGCTCCAACCCATGACGCCAAGCCAAGTTATCGCATCCAACATGACATCCGTGCACAAGATAAAGCAAGCTAAGGACCCTTGTGAGATGAGTGGTGAGAGAGTGAACCACCATCAAGAGAGTGAGTCCCACAGGCCCCAAATGGGTGGAAAAATCATGAGTGCCACGACACAAGCCACCAAATGTGAGAAGAGAGACCTGAGTGTCACCCATACTAACAATCCATCATACAATTCTCTATCTTTGTTGTCGATTTTGATTCTCTCTCTTAGTTGTCGGTTTTGCAAGGTACCCAAGATAGACCACCACCTTTAAGGATCATGCTACAAGATCTCCAACCACAACATGATGGCAAGAAATACCCCAAGCTCTTCAACATGTTTGAGAATGGCTTCGATACTGGTGATCCGTCTGTGTCCAAGAACAAGACCAAGTGCACACCTCCTTCCTTGTATGATGAAAGGACATCGTCGAGGTCGACTCATTTTCTAGTAGGGGAGATGATGCAGCCCAACACTCGGTATTCACCATTGGTCCACGTCATGCCACGCTAACCATCACTCCAAAGGTGAATTCCTTCCATGTCTCGCCTTTCTCTCTCTTAGTGTACGTAGCTTTGTGACAAACTCAAGTTGCAATGCATAGAGCACCCTCACCCCTACCATGTCCAATGGCTTGATGACAATGGAGCACTAAAGATAACATCAAAGGTCAACGTCTCCTTCAAAATCGGCCCATATGAAGACACCATCGAGTGTGATGTCGTGCCAATGTTAGTGTGCCACATGCTACTTAGGAGACCATGGCAATACGATAGAAGAGCTATACATCATGGTTCTACTAACCAATACGCGTTCAAGTGGAACAACAAGACATTCGTGCTCCAACACATGACGCCAAGCCAAGTTATCGCATCCAACATGACATCCGTGCACAAGATAAAGCAAGCTAAGGACCCTTGTGAGATGAGTGGTGAGAGAGTGAACCACCATCAAGAGAGTGAGTCCCACAAGCCCCAAATGAGTGGAAAAATCATGAGTGCCACGACGCAAGCCACCAAATGTGAGAAGAGAGACCTGAGTGTCACCCATACTAACAATCCATCATACAATTATCTATTTTTGTTGTCGATTTTGATTCTCTCTCTTAGTTGTCAGTTTTACAAGGTACCCAAGATAGACCACCACCTTTAAGGATCATGCTACAAGATCTCCAACCACAACATGATGGCAAGAAATACCCCAAGCTCTTCAACATGTTTGAGAATGGCTTCGATACTGGTGATCCGTCTGTGTCCAAGAACAAGACCAAGTGCACACCTCCTTCCTTGTATGATGAAAGGACATCGTCGAGGTCGACTCGTTTTCTAGTAGGGGAGATGATGCAGCCCAACACTCGGTATTCACCATTGGTCCACGTCATGCCACGCTAACCATCACTCCAAAGGTGAATTCCTTCCATGTCTCGCCTTTCCTTGGTTATTATGCAAACGGGACCCTACTTGAGACAAATGCATATGATATGACTAGGACCATGACCATGATGCCAAGAGGAGACGACAAGGATGGACCCGGAGCCAAGACCCCCCAAGCAAGAAGCGTGGAAAATAAGACGGAAGAAGGATTCCGGTGCTAGGCCCGGCGTCGTCGGAATTCTCGTCAGAACTTTCGGCGCTAGGACCAGTCGACCGGAGCCCACGCTAGAACTTCTGGTCACCACCGAAGCAAACCGGCACGCACCAAAATGCCATGCAGACGTGAAGTACGGCGCCCTCCGAAACGAACTGGCGCCCGTCAGAATTTCCGGCTTTGCGTACGGCGCGACCGGACTAATCATTGAAATGCCAGTCTATGGACTGTGAAGGGTTTGATGCCCGGAATATTCCCTCCTACCTACCCCTTCGCCCCTAGCACTATAAATATCCCCTTGTGGCTCAGATCTGGGCAGAGATGATGATGAATTGAGGCATGTGCCTAACCCTAGACGAGAACCCCCTCTCATTAGTAGATCTATGAGTTGTACAAGGCCTTGGAGTCGGTGCCCTTCTCCAAGTCATCAAGACCCTCCTCAAGTGTTTGGTCTCTCCTTATCAAGGATTCTAGTAGTAGTTGGTGACGAGGTTTAATCTCGTCAATGCCCATTGTTATGGACTTGGGTTTTGGAGAAGATGGGGATGCTGGAGATCGTGGCATGGTTAACAGACAAGCAACCAGGGGACACGAGATTTACCCAGGTTCAGGCCCCCGGAGGGAAAACCCTACTCCTGCTTGTCTGCTCTTTTATTACGGCGGAACCGAAGATTACAAGGTGCGCAGATTCGATCTGGCGTGGAGGTGTGTATGTCGTGTGTAATCGTCTTCCCCCTCGTTGGACCCTCCTAGCCTTTATATATGAGGAGGCTAGGTCTCGGGTGCCAATACGATTAGGTTACAAGTTGTATTCAAACTCTAGTCTTGCTCTCCAAGGATCCGAAGGCGTCATGGGCCTGGGCCACCCGAAAATCTTCATGGGTCGGCGTATATCTGCCGTGGGCCTTCCTTGGGCTGGACCAGGTATGCTGAAGTTACGTACCCGTAGGGTATAACCATGTCAGTTGGTCTCTCCCCTTTGGGATTCTACTTGGTTGCTACTCTCTCCTTGGTTTGGATTCTATCATCCGCTTGCCGATCTCTCTTTTGTGATTCTATCGCAAGGTCTCTCGCCGAGGATTCTATTGGATTGGTTGTTCGAACCAACAGGATCAAATCGAATTGGGTGTGATTTGGCGTGTGTTTGTATATTTACCTTGCATTAGAGTTGCGTTCATCGTGTTTCCCCGCATCAGATTCGTGAAGATCGGGCCACCCCAAGGGTCAATCCGCAAGGAGACCCATAACATAGGCGCTAGCAAAAAAGGTCGAAACAGTAACATGCCGGAGCAGTAACATGCCGAACGTTGAAACAACATGCGCATGGCCGGCCCAAAACGACCAGAACAATAAAATGCCAGAAGGGTAAAAGGCCAGAATGGTAGAAGGCCAGAACAGTAAAAGACCAGAACAGTAAAAGGCCAAAATAGTAGAAGACTAGAGTAGAGAAAGGCCGAAACAGTAAAAGGACTAAATAGTAGAAAGGCGTAACGGTGAAAGTCACGGGCGGTGGAAGACCGGGCAAGTGAATGGTCTCAACAAGAAATGGCCTAATAAAGAAATGCCGAATAGTAAAATGCCAGTACGGTGGCAGGCCACTACAATAACAGGCCGAACAGTACCGGCCTGAATAGGCAAAAGCCCAAACTCTAAAGGACCTATGAGCAAAATTACTAAAAGGTTGGAACAATATCAGGACTGAACAGTAAAAAACTAGATTGGCAACAGGCTTGAATAGTATCGAGCCGTCTTGGTGCAGGCCTCAAGTGGTAGCATAATGTTGGGCTAACTTGGGCCTTAAATAGACCGAAACAGTGTACAAGCCGTTGCTGGCTGCAGTATTGGGTCGTTTCAGACAGTGCAGGACAAAACAGTAAAGGGTCATATTCCTATTGGGCTCTCCACATGGGCTGGCTCATTTAATTATTAGCATGCCTTGGTTGGGCCTGACTTCTACCATGGTTTCTGTGACCGTTAACGATGGTAACCGGATGTTAATGACGGCTGCCACGTGGTTGTTTGCGTGACGTCAGCAGTCAGCGCGGCTGACGAACAGATCTACGACGGAACAAGTTTTCGTGGCTGAAGGGTGTGATCCGCCACGGTCAAAAAAAACCGTGATTGATTCACTTGTGACGGGGCTTTTACCACGAAGGTCATCCGTCACGGAAGAATTTTTAGCCACGAAAAAAAGGGTCTTCAACCACGAAAATTGTCCGTTGTAAAAGCCAACTTTTAGTGTAGTGAATTGTAGAAACTAGTCCTAAAACTCTTATGTTTGAGGGGTTTAAGCAAGGGCAGCATAAAACAATAGCAGGTAGCAATTGACAACAAGAGCAACCCTTAAACATGGATTCTGTAAAAACAAATAACAAGTGATGATGGAATTGGGTATGAACATCTGACCGCAACTAACAAATTAACAGAACAATAATGAGCACTAGGAATTTTTCCTAGGAATGAATCTGGCAAGAAAATAAGTAAACACATTAATCATATTATACACTTGTCAAAATACAAAACAGTAAAAATGACCAATTTAGCCCTTAACCATCGTGCATTTATGATATGACATAACATGATTAATACACAAAAGTTCCAATCTAGAGAGGCGGTTTGGAATGAGGTGTCACGGCCACATGAACCCTAGAACAATATAAGTAGGACCCCAAACTTAGCTCCAAGATCACAATCCTTAGAGCCAAGCTAATAAGAAACACTCTTATAACAGAGATTGAGAGAGAGGAGAAATATTTTTCCACACTCAATAGTGGGAGAGAAAGATCTAGAAGGAGCATTTGAAACATGAACAGGAGCAAGAAGTAGGAAGAATGGAAAAGCAAAAAAACATCGTAGGAAAGACTATGAAAATTATTGGGGGCAAAGAATATGTACGTCAGGAAATTACGGTGATATCGGTTTAGGTGAGAAAAGGCCATCAAAGAGTTACCCCCGACAAATTAATCATCGGAAAAATGCTGCTGCGTAAGTTGTTCAACTTGTAGTGGCCAGAAAATTACAGCCTAAAAATCACTACAATGCGATGTGTTGTGAGGCCATTGGACAAAAGTAGAAAGTCCGTTAGAATTACCGTGTAAAATTACGGGCAGAAAAATTAAAGCAGTGCGATGTGTCACGAGATCGTTGGGCAAAGTAGGAATCTATAGTACCTAAGCTGGACCGTTTGATCAAAGATTGACGGACGGATGAGCAGCGCATACTTTTCATCCGCGCCATGAACAATGCCGGTGATTTAATCACTTAACACCACTTCTTGGGGCTTTTTTTACAGAACCACAATATTTGTGTTTTTTTTCACAAAACACCAACTTTTTGTGTAATGGTTTTCACATAACACAAAAAATGTCATTAACCCGTCTTGACTAGTAATTAGTACCGACTAAGGTGGAAGGGGAGGTAGAGCACCGCTAGGGCTGCAACAGGAGCTCCCTGCCATCAGATCTGACGGCGTCGCGCCGGCGGCAAGGGATTCTAAAAGAAACAACGCATACAGTCGAATTTTTGCAATGTCTCCAATTTTCTATAGTAATTTTGCAGTATGATTTCCTGTAATTTGGCGCTTGCGTGAGCATGTATTGATTGTCTCTAGATAAAACTTGAATGCCTTGGTCTGCTCTTCCGTGAGCATGTCGGAATCCATGGCGGGCATCCTCCATGTTGGCGCGTCGCTGGCCACACCGTCGCCGCCCGGACGCGGGGAGGCTACCTCGGCTCCAAATTGTAAATCTTTCGTCTAGCTGAAACCTTCAAGGTCTAGATAACCCATCCCCGCCGCCAGCTGCATCGTCAGCCTTCGGGTCGGCGGGTGGCATGGTGACCACCACCGCCTCCAGTTCAGGGGTATCGAGAAGATGCTGGTTGAACTGGACCAGTTCTATGTCCATAGTAAGGATGAGGGCCATGCTGGAGTGTCTAACAGTGGGGCTGAACTCACTAATGGGCTATCAGTGTGGTTTATATGCATTTTTGTGTTCTCTGAAAACAATTACACCAAAGGTTGGTGTTTTGTGAAAAAAAGTATAAGGGTTGTGGTTCTATGATAAAAAAGTTCCAAGAACTAGTGTTAAGTGATAAAATCTCACAGTACCGCGCAAGCTGGCGCGCTGAGAAGCCGTAAATCCCACGGGTTTTAATATATTGTTCCAAAAATAACAATAGTGTGACATGTCGTAAGCCATTGGACAAAAGTAGAAAGTCTGTTAGAATTACCGTGTAAAATTACGGGCGAAAAAATTAAAACAGTGCGACGTGTCGCGAGATTGTTAGGCAAAAGTAGGAATCTACAGTGCCTAAGATGGATTGTTGACGGAAGGATGAACAACGCTCATCCGTGCCATGAACAGCGCCGCGGAAGCCAGCGCGCTGAGAGGCCGGGAATCCCACGGGATTTAATATATTATTCCAATACTTATAGCAGTGCGACGTGTCGTGAGGCCATTGGATAAAAGTAGAAAGTCTGTTATTACCGTGTAAAATTACGGGCGGAAAAATTAAAACAGTGCGACGTGTCGCAAAATCATTGGTTAAAAGTAGGAATCTACAGTACCTAAGCTCGACCGTTTGATCAAAGATTACCGGACGGATGAACAACGTGCACTATTCATCCGCCCATGAACAATGTCATGCGCGCTGAGAAGCCGGGAATCCCACTGGTTTTAATAAAGCAGTCGACGTGTCGCGAGATCGTTGGGCAAAGTACTAATCTACGGTTTGATCAAAGATTAACAGACAGATGAGTATATATATATATATTCATATTATACCGGATGTAGTTATACCCACGTGTGTTTCACATTATGTAGGCAGTATCTATCATACCAGAGAGTATGTATGTATAGTATGAAGTATATAAAAATATTTAGACAGTATATCTACTATTTTTTGGTAGTATATAATGTTTCTTCACATACTTTTTTTTACGTATAAATATATCGGTATTTTACATATATAGTGCAAATTATGAGTGCACTTGCAATTTTTTACCAAACTTGTTTGAACGTATCTTACATATAATATATGAACATACTTAAATAGATAAAGTATTATAAATACTTCCGTAAGTTAGTATATAAGACGTGGGTGTAGTTACACCGGAGTAAAAGGATTTTTCATATATATATATATACGTACGCGGATTTGCTACCCACCAGGTTAGACGCGCATGCTTATACAGTCGTCCGATATTGCCACCATATGATCCCACAATATTCACATCGTTCTGTAACGGCATTTTCTTGCCATCCGTCAAATTCTGCTAAGCGCAAGCTATAGGAGATGTCATTTGTCCTTTCACTTGTGTCTTAGATCCACTATCACATAGTTGTGGCTTTACATTTGCCTCTTAGATACCACCGTCAAATCGTTGTGGTTTTAACACGTGTCATAGACATCACAGTCATATGTTTTGCTACCACGTATATATAGTTGTGGCTTGTCCAGCCAAGTGGTTTTGTTCTTCTCCCGCACTTTCTATCCTCGGTTCCCACGAAAACTATATGACATTATATATACGTGTCAAGTGAACATGGGTATTGGAAAAACAGCTCACGGACATCACACCTGCACATTGCTCATGACTAGCATCCAACCCGAAAAAAAACTACCGCCATGGCCGACATTACTGCATCTGATTAATGCATGTGGGTGAAAATCGCACAGATGAAACATCAAAAAGAATCGATACCTTCTTCATGCCTCAATGGACCTGTGTCGGCTGAGACAGAGGGCACCCTATTTTAGTTTGGAGAAAGGTGTATGTTCTTGATTTATGGAAAGACGCGTGTTCTTGGTTGTGTGTCCTAGCATGCGTGACCTGCAAATATGCATGATGTCATGGTAAATGCCACACTCGTGGAGAGGACTTATGTGTGTGGATGGGTCACACATTTGGAAAGAACTCACGTGTGTGGATGACACGCGTCATTTATTTCTGAAATCAACAACATACTCCCAATACAACGTCTGTTAGGTATTCTAATATGTTTATATCATATCCGTTAATCGGATTATCCTCTCGTCTTTTAATCTTACGGCCTTGCGGGGATGCACAGCTAGCCGGGTGAGTAGCCCACTATTTTATATATATATAGAGAGAGAGAGAGAATTAAAAGATCAAATGGTCACATTAAGAGAGCAAAAGGGGATAGGCTAATTCAGCTCAAAGATGCAATAACTAGTTTTGGAAGTAAATATATAGTACGCTTACCATTCAAGGAAGTGTTAGGAATAAGAATACCAGTTAAAATAGTATTAAAGCCAAATATTTCATATAAAATTTTAGCACTATTAGATACAGGTTGCACAAAAAAATCATCCATAACAAGTATTTTATGAGATGCCCTGAAATAGTGAAAACCATAGACGATAATAAAGCTGAAGTATCCACAGACATGTCTGGAATAAAGAAAATTCATAATCAATTAGGTATAATATTGAAAGCTACATAAACGGCACAAAATATATAATAGATGAAATTATAATAAAAGATATGTCGGTAATAAGTGATGAAATGATACTAGGATTATGATTTTTCAACAATCATTACAAACCACTATTATACATGAAGAAGGAGTTACATTCATTCCATATCAAGATAGTATTCCATACATATCTGAGGTACGAAAACAAAGAAAATCTTTACAAAATGTAGAAATATCTAATCTAGAGGATAAATATAGTGTAGAGCCACCTGAAGACTGCAAAAAAGAGGAACCAAGTAATACCATAGAAGAATATCATATAGAAACTACATGCACCGAGTGTATAGGATTACAATCATTCTCGCCGAATTGGTATAGAGATATAAAATCTAAGAGTGATATAGACAAGATTGTGCAAAAATTAGAAGATATTGAAATCATTGGAGAAATGCCAATGAAACATTGGGATAAGAATTCCATAGTATGCAAAATAAATATTATAAACCCTGATATTATAATCAAGTCAGAACCAATAGAAGCTACTCCCAAAGATATAGAAGAATTTAAAATACATATCAAAGAATTATTAAAATTAAAGGCAATTAGAGAAAGTAGAAGTCCTCATCACTCAGCTGCCTTTATAGTTAGAAATCACGCTCAAGAAGTTAGAGGAAAGTCTAGAACGGTTATAAACTACAAAAGACTTAATGATAATACCATAGATGATGCATACAATATACCAAATAAGCAAGAATGGATAAATAGAATACAAGGAAGAAAATATTTTTCTAAGTTTGATCTAAAGGCCGGATTTTGGCAAGTAAAAATGGCCGAGGAATCTATTCCTTGGACAACATTTACATGTCCTCAAGGTCATTATGAATGGCTAGTTATGCCATTAGGATTAAAGAATGCACCTGCACTATTTCAAAGAAAGATGCAAAATATATTTAATGAGAATCAAACTTTTATATTAGTATATGTAGATGACTTACTAGTCTTCTCTAAGTCATATAAAGAGCATATTGCTCACCTTGAAATTTTCTTTCGAAAGGTAGAACAAAATGGTTTAATCTTATCTAAAAAGAAAATGGAAATTTGCAAAGAGAAAATAAATTTTCTTGGACATGAAATAGGAGAAGGAAAATATACTTGCATGAACATATTTCTAAGAAAATATTACAATTCCCTTATACCATGAATGATAAAAAAAGTTTTACAACAATTTTCAGGGATTGTAAATTATGCAAGGAATTACATAGACAACCTAGCAAAGCTTGCTGGACCTTTGTATGCTAAACTAAGAAAGAATGGACAAAAATATTTCAATTCAGAAGACATAAAATTAGTTAAGGCTATAAAAGAAAAAGTGAAAAATTTGAAACCCTTAGAATTACCATTAGAAGATAACTATTTTATTATCAAAACAGATGCATTCAAAGTAGGATGGGGTGCTATATAAAAGCAAAAACCTAATAAATATTCCCCAAAAGCAGAAGAGAAAATATGCAGATATACCTCGGGAAGTTATAAATTAAAAACAGTGAATACTTTTGATAGGGAAATCCTTGCAGTAGTCCATGCAATAAATGCATTTAGGTTATATTTAGGATTTAAAGAATTTACAGTGCGAACAGATTGTGAAGCAATATGTAGATACTATAACCAAATCAATAGTAAGAAACGTTCTACTAGAAGATGGGTTCTATTTGAAGATATCATAACATGGAATGGATATAAAGTTGTTTTCGAGCATATTAAAGGAAAAGATAATTGTTTACCTGATATATTCTCTCGTGCATCAATATTGCAGGAATGAAGCATGGGTTACTCCCCAATGGGAGCGAAGTTTTCACATTTGGCCCAAATAATTCATTAAAAATATTTCCCCCGAATACGTTCAAATTCAAGCCTAAAGGTCATATTTATATTGACGAAATTCAGCAATGCATATTAGACAATTTCTGGTTTGAGTATAATGCTAAGATAGAAGAAACAAGTTATATCCTATCCGTTCTAAATAGTCTCGCGGAGTATTTCAATATGATGAACAAGAAAGTACCAAAGTTAGCAAATATCAAGACACAAGAATTAATAGCATTATATGTCCTATATGATGGAAATAAGCTAGGAATATATTTTACTTTTGAAGAAATACTAAAACAAAAGGTTGGAAGCAAGGAAAATAAAAAGGGATTTATCATGGAGAAAATACTATGATATCAATGAAGCTTTAAGATATGCAAGAGAAATGATAGGAGAGAATTATTATATAGAACCAAAAGAAAAAGAACACATCCAGAAGTATAGAGGAGTAGGTACCTCTACTCCAACAAGTCCAAATTATACAAAGGGTGAAGCATCAACTTCATCAAAGGTAAAATAAGAATTGTTATTTTTAATAAAGGAAGAAGAATCCCCAAAATACCAAACATACAAATCATGCCTTTTAAAAGGTTTGGATCCTCTGGATTCTGAATATATAGATATGAAAATAGATGAAAAATTCCAAGAAGCCAAGAAATTAATAAAAAAAGAATTAAAAGAAGATATTTTGAAAGAACTACGAGAAGAGTTTAATGGAAAGTTTGAAGAAATAAAGAAAGAATATGAGTTAAAGTATGACTTTAATCTATCAGATGAAGATCATATGGATATTGCAGGACATGGGCAAAAGCCTGAATAAATAAGCAATGATATATTCAGCAGATAATATTGAATATAAATATGAACTTCGAATTGATATTGCTATCAATTATTCGGGCACGGAGGACCGACCCCCAGCATAAAATTAAATTGAATTGATATTACAATCAATTATTCGGGCGTGGAGGACCTATACCCAAAAAAATCAATAAATAAATTAGTTAATAGCAATGAAAATAATCTCCACCAGCATGCATGCTGCCCAAATATATCAAGTCGTGCTGCTCTTGGAAGACATACAAGAGAGAAGCCAAAAGATCCAAAGAGAAGGCAAAATTCTCATGACACAATCATGAAGGTCAAGAAGATTGTCAAAGTGAAGATAAGAAGATGAAGCCACATTCATATGCAGCCAAGGCAACATGGAGGAAGCACCAAAATCCCTCCATCAGCTTCCAACATGTGCTCATGAACCTATAAAGAAGGGCTACAAAGGCTATAAGGCCTATAAAGCCTAGGAAGTCTACAAAATAGGTACATAATAACCAAGAAGAAAGAAGAGGCAAATAATAGAGGAGAAGGCTCTTGAAGGCTGATCTCTCGCCTATAAAATGGGACACTCGCAGCAATGAAGAAGGACACGAACACAGACACCAGCACCAGCAATCCAGCAACCAACAAAGCAGAGAGCCAGTGCTAACAAACTATCAGCTCACTAGTAGTAGTTGTAACCCTCTCCCTGTAATAAAAGCCACTATATTGAAGGCACATGTACCATAAGCTTGGAGAGGTTGTAAGGTAATTTTCTTTATCTTCGTGTAAGCCTTCGGGGGTTTCTCGAAAGGGAAACCGTATGTAAGCTATATTATGGAAATGAAGTAGTTTCGTATTTTCCTTGTTCTTTTTAAGCATGTTTATATGGGATGGGTTTCTTATGCTAGGGATCCTATAGGAGAAATCTCTGCGTGTAGTTTTCTGTTAAAGCCTTATGTGTGGCATCTGAACGAGAACCTTGTAACCGTAGAGAAGTGTTCACTCTAGGTGGAACTGTCCCACCTATAGTTCCACAATATGGAGATTTCAATATGACCTTTAGGCTTGAATTTGAACGTATTCGGGAGAAATATTTTTAATGAATTATTTAAGCCAAAAGTGAAAACTTCACTCCCATTGGGGAGTAACCCACGCTTCATTCCTGCAATATTGATGCACAAGAGAATATATCAGGTAAACAATTATCTTTTCCTTTAATATGCTCAAAAACAACTTTATATCCATTCCCTGTTATGATATCTTCAAATAGAACCCATCTTCTAGTGGAACTTTTCTTACTATTGATTTGGTTATAGTATCTACATATTGCTTCACAATCTGTTCGTACTGTAAATTCTTTAAATCCTAAATATAACCTAAATGCATTTATTGCACGGACTACTACAAGGATTTACCTATCAATATTATTCACTGTTTTTAATTTATAACTTCCCGAGGTATATCTGTATATTTTCTCTTCTACTTTTGGGGAATATTTATTAGGTTTTTCCTTTAATATAGCACCCCATCCTACTTTGGATGCATCTGTTTCGATAATAAAATAGTTATCTTCTAATGGTAATTCTAAGGGTTTCAAATTTTTCACTTTTTCTTTTATAGCCTTAACTAATTTTATGTCTTCTGAATTGAAATATTTTTGTCCATTCTTTCTTAGTTTAGCATACAAAGGTCCAGCAAGCTTTGCTAGGTTCTCTATGTAATTCCTTGCATAATTTAAAATCCCTAAAAATTGTTGTAAAACTTTTTTTATCATTCATGGTATCAGGGAATTGTAATATTTTCTTAGTAATATGTTCCTGCAAGTATATTTTTCCTTCTCCTATTTCATGTCCAAGAAAATTTATTTCCTCTTTGCAAAATTCCATTTTCTTTTTAGATAAGATTAAACCATTTTGTTCTACCTTTCGAAAGAAAATTTCAAGGTGAGCAATATGCTCTTTATATGACTTAGAGAAGACTAGTAAGTCATCTACATATACTAATATAAAAGTTTGATTCTCATTAAATATATTTTGCATCTTTCTTTGAAATAGTGCAGGTGCATTCTTTAATCCTAATGGCATAACTAGCCATTCATAATGACCTTGAGGACATGTAAATGCTGTCCAAGGAATAGATTCCTCGGCCATTTTTACTTGCCAAAATCCGGCCTTTAGATCAAACTTAGAAAAATATTTGCTTCCTTGTATTCTATTTATCCATTCTTGCTTATTCGGTATATTGTATGCATCATCTATGGTATTATCATTAAGTCTTTTGTAGTTTATAACCGTTCTAGACTTTCCTCTAACTTCTTCAACGTGATTTCTAACTATAAAGGCAGCTGAGCGATGAGGACTTCTACTTTCTCTAATTGCCTTTAATTTTAATAATTCTTCGATATGCATTTTAAATTCTTCTATATCTGTGGGAGTAGCTTCTATTGGTTCTGACTTGATTATATAATCAGGGTTAATAATATTTCTTTTACATACTATGGAATTCTTATCCCAATGTTTCATTGGTATTTCTCCAATGATTTGAATATCTTCTAATCTTTGCACAATCTTTTCTATATCACTCTTAGATTTTATATCTCTATACCAATTCGGCGAGAAAGATTGTAATCCTATACACTCGGTGCATGTAGTTTTTATATGATATTCTTCTATGGTATTACTTGGTTCCTCTTTTTTGCAGTCTTTAGGTGGCTCTACACTATATTCATCCTCTAGATTGGATATTTCTACATTTTGTAAAGATTTTCTTTGTTTTCGTACCTCAAATATGTATGGAACACTATCTTGATATGGAATGAATGTAACTCCTTCATGTATAATAGTGGTTTGTAATGATTGTTGAAAAAATCGTAATCCTAGTATCATGTCATCACTTATTACCGACAGATCTCTTATTGTAATTTCATCTATTATATATTTTGTGTCGTTTATGTAGCTTTCAATATTATATGCCAATTGATTATGAATTTTCTTTATTCCAGACATCTCTGTGAATACTTCAGCTTTATTATCGTCTATGGTTTTCACTATTTCAGGGCATCTCATAAAATACTTGTCATGGATGATATTTTTTGTGCAACCTGTTGATACATTGCAAATGTATCTATAATTTTTGATGTTCCATGCTTGGTTTTATCTACTTTCTTGTGTTTTGTTCCAACTTTGGAGTATTTTTCATATGATTTCTTGGACTAATCTATTAACAAGATGTCACGATTGTCACTGTTTTACTGTTTTTTGGTTCCAGGAAGTCAGAAAATGAATATTCTCGGAATTGGACGGGACAAAAGCCAAAGTTACTATTTTCCCGGAAGACTCACGGAGCCAGAAGGAGAGCCGGAGGGGGGCCACAGGGTGGCCACACACCCCCAGGCGTGGGCTATCCCTATCCGCGCCACCAGGTGGTGTGGGCCCCCTGGCACTCCACCGACCTTGCCCTCTGGCCTATAAGAAGCCTCCCGAAGCCAAAACCCTAAATCATCAAGCCTCCAGCCACGAAAAGTTCCGCAGCGCCGCCGCTACCGAAAAGGAGATTCAGGGGACAGAAAGTCTCTGTTCCGGCACCCTGCCGGGACGGGGAAGTGCCCCCGGAGCCATCTCCATCGATCTCCACCACCATCTCCATCACCGTTGCTGATTCCCATGATGAGGAGGGAGTAGTTCTCTCTCGAGGCTAAGGGTTCTACCGGTAGCTATGTGTTCATCTCTCTCTCTATGCATGATCATATTGTGATCATGAGCTTTGTAATTAAGTAGATCTATCTTGCTACTCAAGTGCTTTATTAGATCTCTGCTCTCCCCATGTGTGTGAAAGTGACAGCGTGCTCACCATGGTGGCACTTAGGCTAGAGATTACAAATACTTGTTATGAGTTATATTTGGAGTTGGATGTCTTTATGAAATTGTGGTGTTTGTTGGACTCATCTAGTACTCAAGGTGACAGTGTGGGGTTTTCTAGATGGGAAAGACTTACTTTGAGGTGTGCTATCTACCATCGATTAGAGTGTCCAACCGGAGAGTAGTTAAGAGTAGTATCATGAAGATAATATATTTATGAGAGAGTCTTCACTAGTGAAACTATGATCCCTAGGCCATGTTTCTAAGCATTGAAACACCATTTGCTACTAGATCTGTTACATGTTTGCTTGCTTACATCTTTATTTCAGTTTGCCTTTAGTCTCTTCCACGCCATCAAGCTATTTGCTATCACCGTTACCACTTATAATTATCGATACCACTTGTATTTCACTATCTTTTCGCCGAACTAGTGCACCTATACACCTGACAAGTATATTGGGTGTGTTGGGGACACAAGAGACTTCTTGTATCTTGATTGCAGGATTGCTTGAGAGGGAATACCTTTGACAACTTCCTCCCTGAGTTCGATAAACCTTGGGTGATCCACTTAAGGGAAAACTTGCTGCTGTTCTACAAACCTCTCCACTTGGAGGCCCAACAACTGTCTACAAGAATAGAAGTGCGTAGACATCACCTGTATCTAATAGTGCTAAAATTTTATACGAAAAATTTGGCTTTAATACTATTTTAACTGGTATTCTTATTCCTAACACTTCCTTGAATGGTAAACATACTATATATTTACTTCCAAAACTAGTTATTGCATCTTTGAGCTGAATTAGCCTATCCCCCTTTTGCTCTCTTACTGTGACCATTTGATCTTTTAATTCTGTATTTTTGATAGTATTATCTTCTTGATCTATATTACCACTATTATTTTCTAGCTTATATTTTAGTTCCTCTAGTTCTGCTTCTAGCTTATTAATCTGATTTTCTAAGTTTCTAACTCTACTAGATAATATTTGGTCTTCTGGCTCAATTTCTACTTCTTGTCTCCAACCTTGATTCTTTGATTTTAAACAAGAAGCACAAGCTTGCCTTGAACATATGCTACAAGTAAACCTATTTTCTTGACTCGGATAGTATATACAAAAAGCACATTTTATATTATAATCACCTTTACCTCTAATCCAATCATGTTGACATTCTACCTGGTTCATCATTTCTACTTTTAAACCTGCAAATTCATCTATTAAATCTATATCATCTTCACTTGAATCATCTTCTAATATCTGATTTTTTACTTCGTTGGTTTCTATGGTTGAATATATTGACTCATCATCTTTTATTTCATCATCACATACTAGTATATTCTCATTAATGCTATCTACAATTAGTACCCTTTCTTGCTCTTCTATTTTACTAGAATACCTTTTTTGGTCTTTATTAGGACATGTTTTACTTAGATGGTCAGGTGAGTTGCATATAAAGCATCTACATGTACTATCATAAGTCTTTCTAGGATTATACCTTCTTACATTTCTCTTATGTAAAAACGGAGCTCTATTGTCTGACATTCTTAGGAAATATCTTCTCTTTGTTCTATAATTTCTATTATCTCTTCGTTCAGGTTTATAATGTTTCTCACTCCTATGTCATTCTTCTCCATATGATAATGGTATTTGGACTATGTTATTGCAGAAATTGTAATCCGATTTCTTCATAGATCTTTGGGCTTGAATGCTCGTACATACCTTCCTAAGTTGTTTGAAAACAAATGTTATGGCTTGGGATATATTTATAATGGAACCTTCTGTTTATTTCTTATATTCCTCAAATATTATAGATCCTAAAGGGTCAGGTAATTTATTAAAATACCTCTCAACCACACCTCTATTATATCCTTGCTTGGAAGTGGTAGCATTATATAAATAATGTTGAGAGAATACCTTTATACCTTCCTAGCTTGTTAAAGTTAATTTTTCTATTTCTCTTAGTCGTTCATTTTGTAATGCAGTGAATCCTAATTTTGGGTCTTCTGCTATGATTATGCTTGATATAACATTAGCAAAGTTATTTGGATTACTTCCAGCTCTTTTTAGTTCTTCATCATTAATTGGATATGTTTCTACCCATTGTTCCCATAGAACCTTTGCAGATTCTCCTAAAAATGTTTCAAGATAAGTTAACATGTCTTCTACCTTGGTGCCTATATTATGCTGGTTTTGTATATATTTTTGAACTATTAACCCTTTCCATATGCTAAGGATATTCGGCCAATCTATTGGGTCGTGAGCTGCTAAATTTAATATTGCACCATCATTTCTAGTATTTTGAAATTGTACCCTTTTTTCAAAATTTCTTTTTTGGTACCTATATATCTATATTGTTCAGGAATGTAAGATGGTTGGAAATCATCTTTTTCAGGTGGCCATTTTCCCGCTGACCTAGTTGATCTTTCTCTTTCACCTTCTCTCTTTACTGAAGTTTCACCATATGTACTTCTTTTTCTTTTACTATTTTCTACTTCCATGGCTTCTATTGGATTTTCTAAATTATGTAAACCTACCTCATCTAAGGAGTTTATAAAATCATTGTATTCTTCGGCCTCATCATACCTTTCATTTTCTATCCACATTTCTTTCATCAATTCTTCTTACTCTTCATAACTTTCAGTTAATAATTTATTGTTTATATCCAATTGCTCCTCTTCACTTATGCTTTTGTCTTTCTGGCTTTGGTCAGTATTATTGTTTTTATTCTTCTTGTCTTTTTCTTCTGGTGTTACCTTATTATTTAACATGATTGAACTACTAGCGAATAATTTCTTCTCATTTTTTAATTTCTTTAATCTTGCAATTTCTCTAATGAAAAACAATCCCCTTTCTCTAATCTTAGGCCAGTCTTTCGTCATTGAGTTATTATACTCCTAACCTATATGTTTTAACTTTTCTTCATAATGTTTTATTTCATCATCTACACCTGTCTTTTCCATGTATTCCGTTGAGGTGTTATTCCTATTATCACTAAATTCTGAGTCTGACATGAGCGATTCTGTGTCATCTAAGGATGTTGCTTTATAATTGGTGAACCTAATGCTACTAGTTCCTTCGCAATTTTGAGAACTGATATAAGTTTCAGGTTGCTTTAATTCCTTCTTTTCTATTAAATCACCTATATTCCATTCTTCTCCTGCTCTTTCTTCAGAGCTTACTTTAAGAGGACTCATGAATTTAATACCTTTAGACTGCATGCTTTCAATTACATCATCTACATTTACTCTATATCTAGAACTACTTTTATTAGTAAGCCTTCCTATAAATTCTATGCTTACAAGCAAATTTGTTCCTTTAAAATCTTCATATCCTTTAGTCTGAAATCCAAAACTCATTTTGTCAATAAATTCTTTCATAGGCATCATTAGGTCTGGAGCTATATAGGTTATTAATCTATTTTCATTTATGTCTTCTTCCATAAAACCTAACGCTTCTTTATTCACGGATCCCCATCTTTTGTCTAATAAGGTTATTAAAACCTTTGCTCCTAACTTCTTTCTTTTCATCCCTTTGACTCCTATGATATACATACCTTGATGGATATATTTATAACCATAATATTTAAGTTTATTTTCAATATTCCTACTTACAATTTTTAGATCTACTGGATGTGTTAATACACTTAGTTCTATTTTTCTGGATATTCTATATAAACCACTCCTACTTTCGAACATACCCATATGGTAAACCTGTTGTGGTTTTATTTTTCTTAGCGTATCCTTTTGATACCTTTCTAGGTCTCTTTGCAAGTCTATAACTTCTTCTAAATTAATATCATCAGCATTGCTACATGACATTCTATCCCTTAATGCTAAGGGTTTTGAATCTTGTCTTACTAATTGTTGGGTCCGCAGCATAGAAAACAAAAAAAATCCTAGGGTGTGAACTACATGCCAAGATCTATCTACTAGGTACAAAGCAACTGGTGGACATACATCCAAAGAGAACTTACCCTCGTAGACAACGAGCTTTGTTAACGAGTAGGAACTCGTGGTTGATGTAGTCGTACACTTGCCGATCTCAAGATCGTGATGAAGTCCAGCAGTCGGCTCGGACGTCCATCGATCCAGCTCGGCACCACCAAGTCCAAAGATCGCATAAAGCGGTGCATCCGTGATCGCACACACGTCCGGTACCCCGACAACCTCTGTCCCTCGCTCCAGCAAAGCAGCGGAAGCAGCAACTCCTTTCTAGATAAATCCATCGGGAACATGTATCTCGCTAATCCGAGACCATGGGGGAATAATACTAGAGGGGGAGAGAGATCCTTCACAAGGAGGTGTGAGTGAGAAGTGAGGAGAGGGGGGCCTTTTATAGGAGGAGGGTACCCTCCCATGGCGCCCATGGAGGGTGTCCCTTCACCTCCCCCATTCATGTGGTGGTAACCCCCTCCACATAAATTTGCCTCTTCACATTCTCCATTAAAGTCTCCACTTTAAATGCATTAAATTTCTCCAAATTTAATGCTCTCTCATTTAATAAAACTCGTTTATTAGTTTTATTCAGAATTTTGTTAATTACTTTAATTAACAAACATTCACATAAACCCCCCTGCAATATTTCAATATTACATGCAGAACCAATTTCAGCAATTTCACCCGAAACAGTTTTGGTGTCTATTGAAATAATTCCAGCGCTTTCTTAAATCTTTATCTGAAACATATTTGCTCCAAATGGTGTCGGTATCCCTTAAGTGTGTCACCCTACGGTTCGCGAATAATGCAGACATGATCGAGACCCCTCTCAGATCAATAATCAGAAGCGGGACCTGGAGATCCATACTGACTCCTACACATTCAACGATGACTTCTGTGATCGTGAGAACCTTTAACGCTAGTAACTAGATCCCTTTGTCTCGCGATATATTACATGTCCGAGATTCGATCATCGGTATCTCCATACCTAGTTTGATCTCGTTACCGACATGCACTCTTTTCTCGTTCCCGTGATATAACATTCTAGTGATCACATCACTTGCTTGCAAGCTATTTCAATGTGATGTCACCGAGAGGGCCTAGAGTATATCTATCCGTCATCGGGATGGACAAATCCCACTGTTGATCCATGAGCCTCAACATAACACCTTCGTAGCACTGAACCCACCTTTATAGTCACCCTGTTACGGTGTGACGTTTGATGTTATCAAGATACTCTTTCGGTGTTAGCAATTAACATGATCTCATGGTCTAAGGATAAAGATTACTTCGTATGATATTATAGCAATATAAACATAATGACTTTGATCGTAATGTTATACTTCGGATGAATGTTCATCACATCATTCCACCAATGGTGTGACCTTGTTATTAACAACATCCAATGTCCATGATCAGGAAACCTTGATCATCTTGTTAATCAATAAGCTAGTCTATAAGAGAGGCATAACTAGGAACCCTTTTTGTTTATTAAACACACATGTATTGATGTTTCCGATCAATACAATTCTAGCATGTAAAATAAACATTTATCATAAACATGGAATAAGATAATAACCACTTTATTATTGCCTCTCGGGCATATTCCTTGATCTCCCACTTGCACTAGAGTCAATAATCTAGTTTGAAAAACTTTGCGTATTGAACACCTATGGCTTTCTGGTGTTGCATATACGCAATTGCTAGTGGTTAACATAATCTCCAGATCTGACAGTTTCAGGTCCGTGTGTATTTGCATGTCTTTGCGTCTCTACGCATGACTCATTCTCAAATGAGATGGCATTGTATAAATTTGGTCCTTTGGTGAGACCTTTAGTTCGTTCGGCTCAAAATATGTTGATATTATTGTCATACAATATATCTTCATAGTATTAGCCCACTTTGAACCACACCTAGTTTGATAACAAACTACTTAACACAAATGCCCTCCTTTGCTGCTACTATAGCAGTTATATACTTAGCCTTTTGTTGTAGTATCCGTCACAATATCTCAACTTTGGAACTCATCCAAATCCATCATGGAACATCCTTTCCATTATATTGTGCCACCCATAGTCTAAATTGAGATAAATTTATTTTGTATCTTGTGACAAAACTAGTATCAATGTAACACTTTACAATGGACTACCTTTAACTATTTGTCACTTATACATGATATATTCTTAGTTCTTCCAAAGCTCATAAGAATATCTTTACTATTGTCCAATGATCATCTTATGAATCATTTTGGTATATGCTCATAACGTTTAAAGCATAGGACATTCTGTATATATACATATCATGGTATAATCGATCAAAATCTTCATGTGATTCTACTCACCAAGTGTTGAAACACTTGAATTTTGATACAATCCTTTCCATGCAGCAAGAACCTTTCTTGTTGTTTCCATATTGAACCCTTTCAATATATCATATATGTATGTCTGGCACAACCATATTAGCGCCTTAATCTATCCATATAGACATTGATGCCTAATATTCCAGGTTTGCCCAAGTCTTTCATCGAAATCTTATTTTAATGAAATTCTTAACTTGTGTCAATACAACATACATCATTTCCAATCAACAATATGTCCTCTACATAATGTATTAGAAATATGTCTCAGCACTCCCACTTAATTTCTTGCAAATGCAAGCATCTTCATCATCTCCGATGAATTTAAACTCTTTTAACAGTTTCATCATGGTGAAGATTCCAACTCCGCTATGCTTACTTCAACTATTGAAGTTTACATGCCCTTTCAGCACCCTTTGAATTAACAAAACCCTTCGGACCATGTCATGTACATATCCTAGGTTACCGTTCTATTAGAAGAACCTTGTTTTGTTTATTCAACTACCATATACCAAATTATATGTAGTGGTTGCTACATTAATCCGTCAAGACTAAATATCGCTATGAAAGATCAAATCTTGTCATAGTCAACTCCTTGAACATTGTCGTAAACTTCTTTCCGACATGTCGACTATTTCATAGATGTTAAACATCCATGTCTATTTCTTTATAGATCCAAACACAACCGGTAGGCTTCACGCCTTTCCGAAGGGTCTTCCAAGTTCAGAAACTTGATTTCACGTGTATGGATACTATCACGGATTCTATGACTTCTTGTCATTTTATGGAGTCAGGGCCCATCATAGCTTCTTTGCATGTAGTCGGTTCATTATTGTCAAAACAATAACGACTTGCTTATCAAATCTTACTATTTGATTCTTACCGACCCACACGGTTCTATAGGAACTCTAATCTCCGAGATCACACCTTTTGTAATCACGAGAGCCATGAGCATTGTGGCCGCCACCGGGACATTTTTCGGCGCTGCGCTACTTAGCACATATAGCTAAGGTTCAACAACCTTATCAAAGTTCTATTGTCCTCCCACTTAACTTTTCATGAAAAATTCCTTCTCAAGAAACTTGACGTTCCAAGTAACAAACTCTTTTGTCCTCGGTGTTATGGAGAAATTCCCAACAATGTCTTTGGGATAACCTACAAAGACGTGTTTATCCGACTTTGGTTGTAAACATTTTACTTATGCATAACATACCAAAATTTAAGAAAAGACAATTCGGGTTTTATCCCAAACCATAACTCATATGGTGTCATTTCAATGGATCACGATGGTGCTCTTTTCAGTATAAAAGCGGTAGTCTCTAAAGCTTCAATCTTTAAAACATAATGGCAGTTTTATAAATGACACCTTTGATCTTACCATGTCAAACATGGTTTGATTTCATCTCTCGAATATGCCATACTCCTATGGTTTATCGGGAAAACACAAATCATGGAACAATTCCTCAAATCTTAAGTGTTTTGCTAAACATGTAACTCAAATATCTTCCTTTATGATCGAATCATAAACTCTTTATTTTCTTGTTACAATGATTTTCCACTTCATCTTGAAAGTTTTTTGAACAATTTTCAAATGTTTCATACTTCTTCCTTATTAAGTAAATATACAGTTATATTCACTCAAATTTTCGGAGAAAGCACATGAAGCAAAAAGATCCATCGCATATGGCTAAACATAATGGACTATGCACATCAGCATGCACAATTTCCAATAAGCTAGTCATCCGTTCCTCTCTGGCCTATGAACGGAGTTTCAATTATCTCGAGGAAAGTCTCACAAGCGTCAATTGATCAAAATCAAGGACTCCAAAATTCCATCAACATGGAGTTTCTTCATGTTTTCTTTCAAATATAATTTAAACAAATGATGTCACTTCATAAGTGATCTTTCAATCATTTGTCTTGCGACATTTTAGCAACAGTGTTTATGGATGTGATTTCTCCAACTAGACTTGTAAAAGTTCATCCATCCTTTATGGAATACGGTAATTATTTGAACAGCCATTGTTCTCATAATACCGGAACAAAATAACAATTATTTAAACAAATCTTGAAGGCTTGGTTTGATGACAACGAAAAACACAATAACACTTTATTTGTTTTCGATGATCATCATCACTTATTCTCTTGCTAGTTACTTAGGCCATTGTAGTTCATGAATTGCGTTGTCCTGTATGACACTTCATACCAACCAATTCGGTATCCAATACCGGTATCCAATACCTAAGAACCACATTGTTTAACAAGCAAGGAATACAACCATAACATGTATATCTTCTATATACCTAAGTTGGACATCTCCAACCTTATATTTTCTGTCAAATATTTTATAGATTCTCTTCAGAATTCCTTTTCTTTTAAAAGAATCTATCAACATCAATAGTGGTGTCATTCACATGACACATAGTACAAAGCGATATATAGTCAAATACTAATACCTTTGGACTTGCACTTTGAAGTGGATCACCATCATCAAATGTTTGGTGTTCTTTCAAAATCCATTCTTTAGTAATCTATTAGTGTAGTAAACATTTTACTTACTTTTCTATTCATCCTTATCATGACAACTTTCATGATCAAGCTACTATAGCCTATAAGGAAGAATCAGAGTATAATATCAGTTCCCAAAACCTTTTGGTAGAGTCGGATGCCTAGCATCTCCATCCTTCACAAATTCTCATACAATATGAGAACATGTATTTTGCTAAATTATACTCTATCATAATGCAACCAAAAACATTGTTTCAGATATCACAATATCTTTCACACATGATGGTTTCAAACAATTTTCAGCTCAATATAATCTTGATATTAAAACAACTTTTTGAATATCAATAATCATGGAGGCAAACATGATACTTTAGATACTAACATTGGAATTCTTACTCTTGATTTAATACTACTTATTAAACTTCATGGAGTAAATAGAGTTTGCTGAAAGTTTGCAATAGGACTTATAAACTTTAAATTGACATTCAAAACAATACGATTCCATTACAGTAAAGTAAATATCCGTAATTCTATAGTTCTATTATCTCAAATAAAAACTAAGCATAAGGTAGAAAACGAATGCCAATGACTAACAAATTATACAAATTCACTTGATTTAGTTTATGACAAATTGAGTTGACTAATCCAAATTAGAAATGAACTCCCACTCAAAACAACATCCTCGTGCCTTTTTGGTGATTACATGAACCAAATCCACTACACCAAGTCGATCATCACGTGAGTTGGTGTAGCTTCAAAGGCGAGCATCAATATGGTCATCACATCAACTATGTGACTCATGCTTAACCTTTGGTCCGTGTTCCGAGGCCATGTCAGACATGCTAGGCTCGCCAAGTAAGAACCTTAGTATTGGCGTGTAAAACTGTCTTACACCGTTGCATGAAAGCGTAGAGTTGAGAACACCCGATCATCACGTGATGTCTCGAAACACGATCCATAGAATGGTGCATACTTAAGGAAGAACACATTTTATCTTGATATCTAAAGAGGATCATCTTACAATGCTACGTAAAGCGCAAACTAGCAAAGATAAGATGCTAACATCTAATGTGTAAAGTGAGATGATATGGTCCATGCATTTGATCTTTATCACTTGCATCGTGGTATGATCTCTATCATTCCTTTGTGTGTAAGGCCAAGGTCTATGGAACTTACACGTTGAGTGTGTTGTAAGAGTATCTATCATACATCTACTTACAACAATACCATATCAATACACTAGCCCAGCAATGATCTAAACTAGACGCCTCTAATTTATCAATTGCAAGTTTTACGTGGCTTAGGTGTGAGATCCGGCATATGGCTTAATAGGATTGATAGGATACTCATATCAACAAGTTGCAACTTCTTTGTCGAAAGCTCATTCGAAAAGAACTCTAAGGTTAAGCGTGCTTGGCCTAGAGCAATTCTAGGATGGGTGACCGACCGGGAAATGGGTACCGGGTGCGCACGAGTGAGGACAAAGTGTGCAGAAAAGACTAGTGTTGGTTTGTGGGGCCAGTCTAGATATCCTATTAAGCTGCCAGGAGTGACACCGGCCGAGAGTGGACGGGTGTTACAAGTGGTATCGAGCCGACCCTTGCGATTACGAGTGTGTGCGGGTCGATGGCGAACATGTGGAGCATGGCGTGTGGCCGGAGTGGACACGGCATGGCACATGTCTTGGCACTAGACGCATGACGCAGCGTGCCAAGAGGGAACGTTCCTGGGGTGTGGTTGGTCGATGAGGGCATCGATCTTCTAAAGGGTGGGTGTATGTGAGATCCGGCACATGGCTTAATATGATTGATAGGATACTCATATCAACAAGTTGCAACTTCTTTTTCGGAAGCTCATTCGAAAAGAACTCTAAGGTTAAGCGTGCTTGGCCTAGAGCAATTCTAGGATGGGTGACCGACCGGGAAATGGGTATCGGGTGCGCACGAGTGAGGACAAAGTGCGCAGAAAAGACTAGTGTTGGTCTATGGGGCCAGTCTAGATATCCTATTAAGCTGCCAGGAGTGACACCCCCCGGGCCCAGGAGTGGATGGGGTGTTACATTAGGGCTTTCGGAGATAGAACCGTTCTTACCTACGAACATGAACCACAACGAGGATAACTAAGTTATTAGCAACTCGTTGTAAATCAGATATTGACTATAGTAGGAGAGACAGACACCCGCCAGCCACTTATGCAAAACAAGTTGCATGTCAGTCATGGAACCGGTCTCATGTACGATGACATGTAAGGTTGGTCCGGGCCGCTTCATCCCACTATGCCACCAATATCCAAAATACATAGAAGATGCAATGATATGATCATCATCGCCCACATATAAACATATGTGTACTACCCGTGCTAAGCACCTACGCATAGATCAGGCTCTGATACCACTGTTGGGTCCGCAACATAGAAAACAAAAAATTTCCTACGGTGTGAACTACACGCCAAGATCTATCTACTAGGTACAAAGCAACGGGTGGACATACATCCAAAGAGAACTTACCCTCGTAGACAGCGAGCTTTGTTAACGAGTAGGAACTCGTGGTTGATGTAGTCGTACACTTGCCGATCTCAAGATCGTGATGAAGTCCAAGCAGTCCGCCCAAAGACGTCCATCAGATCCAGCTCCAGCACCACCAAGTCCAGCACCGCAAAGTAGCGATGCATCCGTGATCGCACGCACGTCCGGTACCCCGACAACCTTCGTCCCTCGCTCCAGCAAAGCAGCGGAAGCAGCAACTCCTTTCCAGATAAAGTCACCGAGAACATGTATCTCGCTAATCCGAGACCATGGGGGAATAATACTAGAGGGGGAGAGAGATCCTTCACAAGGAGGTGTGAGTGAGAAGTGAGGAGAGGGGGCCTTTTATAGGAGGATGGGAGGGTACCCCTCCCATGGCCGATGCCCCATGGAGGTGACCCTTCACCTTCCCCATTCATGTGGTGGTAACCCCCTCCACATAAATTTGCCTCTTCACATTCTCCATTAAAGTCTCCACTTTAAATGCATTAAATTTCTCCAAATTTAATGCTCTCTCATTTAATAAAACTCTTTTATTAGTTTTATTCAGAATTTTATTAATTACTTTAATTAACAAACATTCACATAAAACCCCCTGCAATATTTCAATATTATATGCAGAACCAATTTCAGCAATTTCACCCGAAACAGTTTCGGTGTCTATTGAAATAATTCCAGCGCTTTCTTAAATCTTTATCTGAAACATATTTGCTCCAAATGGTGTCGGTATACCATAAGTGTGTCACCCTACGGTTCGCGAATAATGCAGACATGATCGAGACCCCTCTCAGATCAATAATCAGAAGCGGGACCTAGAGATCCATACTGACTCCTACACATTCAACGATGACTTCTGTGATCGTGAGAACCTTTAACGCTAGTAACTAAATTCCTTTGTCTCGTGATATATTACATGTCCGAGATTCGATCATCGGTATCTCCATACCTAGTTTGATCTCGTTACCGACATGCACTCTTTTCTCGTTCCCGTGATATAATATTCTAGTGATCACATCACTTGCTTGCAAGCTATTTCAATGTGATATCACCGAGAGGGTCCAGAGTATATCTATCCGTCATCGGGATGGACAAATCCCACTCTTGATCCATGAGCCTCAACATAACACCTTCGTAGCACTGAACCCACCTTTATAGTCACCCTGTTACGATGTGACGTTTGATGTTATCAAGATACTCTTCTGGTGTTAGCAATTAACATGATCTCATGGTCTAAGGATAAAGATTACTTTGTATGATATTATAGCAATATAAACATAATGACTTTAATCGTAATGCTATACTTCGGATGAATGTTCATCACATTATTCCACCAATGATGTGGCCTTGTTATTAACAACATCCAATGTCCATGATCAGGAAACCTTGATCATCTTATTAATCAACAAGCTAGTCTATAAGAGAGGCATAACTAGGAACCCTTTTTATTTATTAAACACACACGTATGATGTTTCCGATCAATACAATTCTAGCATGTAAAATAAATATTTATCATAAACATGGAATAAGATAATAACCACTTTATTATTGCCTCTCGGACATATTCCCTTCACTAATTGGATATTTTTGTCTCTTCTAGTGAGGCTTTTAGATATGTTCATTTTTTTGAGTTGATATTTTTTGGTGATGCTAAAATTCCAGACGAGGCTAACACAATATCTTAGTTACTTTGTTCGCAACTTAGTTTTCCTAAAATCTAAATTAATAATTGGATGATTGTATTATTTTGCCTTATTATTATTTTGGAGTCTTCTTTTGGCGAATCATGATCAGAGAACCCGATAGGAGGTGTTAAATATTTTGCTACTTCACTTAATGTTTGGTTATATTCGGTCATGCAACTATGGGAGGATCAAAGTTTTTACCTGTTGCACTAACTTTTTAATTTCAAATATGTCTTTTCTTGTGTCTGTGCCAGATAACAAGTCTTTATTTTTATTTAGACAAAGTCCTATACTTTTCCCAATAGACTGCACTTCTTCTTTAATATAATCGTTATTCTTACTAACTATGTTCTGTCTTGCTTTTGCTTCTTCTAGCTTATGTAATGCTATATCAATTTTATTATTCAACCCGGAGTACTTCCCTATGAGATTCTGATATTCTTTAAATAAACTTTCAAATTTTTGATCTAAACTGTCTTGTCTTTTTCTCCAAGATATGAAGAAATTATATATCAGGTCAACAACTATATTTAGTTGACTATGCGTACTATGCCAAGTATGCTCTTCAGAAGGATTTATTCTGCACTTTATATCAATATTTTCTTTAGTTTTTATTACCTTACCTGCGCTAACTTCTAAATTTAGATACTTTAACCTTTCAATCTGTACTCACCGTATTTCTCACTATATTGCTTCAGGAGTAGCTAAGTTCATTTCTCTAGATATTTTTAATTAAATTTATATGAGTCGTTCTCTTATCGTCTTTTCAGGCAGTTTCACCCAGAGAAAACACTTCTGTACGGCTACAAAGTTCTCGTTCAGACGCCACACATAAGGCTTTAACAGAGAACTATATGCAGAGGTTTCTCCTATAGAATCCCTAGCATAATAAACCCATCCCATATAAACATGGTTAAAAAGAACAAGAGAAATACGAAACTACTTCATTTTCACAATATAGCTTACATACGGTTTTCCCTTTTGGAAAACCCCCGAATGCTTACACGAAGATAAAGAAAATTACCTTACAACCTCTCCAAGCTTATGGTACATGTGCCTTCAATATAGTGGCTTTTATTACAGGGAGAGGGTTACAACTACTACTAGTGAGCTGAGAGTTTGTTAGCACTGACTCTCTGCTCTGCTGGTTGCTGGATTGCTGGTGTTGGTGTCTGTGTTCGTGTCCTTCTTTATTGCTGCGAGTGTCTCATTTTATAGGCGAGAGATCAGCCTTCAAGAGTCTTCTCCTCTATTATTTGCCTCTTCTTTCTTCTTGGTTATCATGTACCTATTTTGTAGACTTCCTGGGCTTTATAGGTCTGATAGCTTTTGTAGCCCTTCTTTATAGGTTCATGAGCACATGTTGGAAGCTGATGGAGGGATTTTAGTGCTTCCTCCATGTTGACTTGGCTGCATATGAACGTGGCTTCATCTTCTTATCTTCACTTCGATAATCTTTTTGACCTTCATGATTGTGTCATGAGAATTTTGCCTTCTCTTTGGATCTTTTGGCTTCTCTCTTGTATGTTTGCCAATAGCATCACGACTTGTATATGTATATATACTACTCCCAGGGGTAGTTACCCCCTACCTATTTACCCACCACGTGTTCCCATCGTAACACCAGTAGCGATCTGGGTTTTGAGCGTGTATCAGAGACCCGTTAACCCACGTCTGGGATATTTATCGCCTGGGGAAAAAATTCATAGATAAACACAAAGGCTGATTTTTAGGAAGTATGGTACGTGCTCAGCTGGGTCGCTCTCTATACATTCCAGGCCAATACTCCCTGCTTCGTCCGATAACATCAAAAATTCTAATCTGGAATTATGGTGAGACGTGATGGATCAGAGGAGCCAGCCGAGGAAAGGAACCCACACATCACGATTTCCCTTGCGTAAGTACTAGAAATTCTGGAAGTATCCATCGGTACTTCTTTTTCAATCTGAAGTATCCCTCCTAGTACTAGTTTTCAATCTGGAAGTACTAGTAGTAGATCGTGAGTTCAATTTTCAGTCTCTTACTTCTAGTTTTTTTTGGCAGGCACTACGATAAAATGATGGATGTAATCAACAGAATTGATGATCTGGCTTCGGCAATCCTGCTGCATGAACGAATAATTACAGCGCTTCGTAATGGGATAGATGGAAGAGTTCATGTTACCGCCGATGGAGTGAGATTGAAGAATTGCATGCGGCGCGCCCGTGCCACAACATCAGAACATGTGGACGGGGCTCTGGATAGAAGACAAATCATTAGATAGGCATTATATTTGTTGGGAAATGTTAGGATTTGAGATTATTAGTATTGGCGAATTGATAAGCCTTAATTTGAAATTTTTATTTCCTTTTAGTATCCAATTTATTGTTCTAGTCGATGTAATTTTGCAGTATTGAAAGTAATAGAATCGTTGGTTTATTTTTTGTGATTTTGATTTTGTGTTGTGCTTAAATATATTTAAATTTGTAATCCTAAAGATTAAGTGAGTCAAAATTGTCTAGATTTTTTATGTATCTGTATAAAAATGCATGCAGCTACATGCGAATTAAGACAAATCTAAGTCTGTTGTTTTCGAACAAATGTCTATGCGTGTATGTTAATTAGTTTTCTCTACTACGGTAATACTATTTTTGATTAATTATGGAAGTATTTAGTATTTGTGTATGTTAGCAAGGAGTATGATGTATTTTTTTAGTAAGGTAGGAATGCTGGTAAAGTATTGAGAAATAAGTAGACGGGAAAATATTGTGGTATCGTCAGTCATGTAGAACTATAGATTTTAATTGGACAAATGTAGTCAAATACACTTTTGTACCTGAATCTGACACGTTGAAATAACCGAGTATTTTATTAAAGATAATGTACAGAGTTGGTCCTTTTTTTTCAAAACCATGGTCCACGTGAGGGTAACAATATCGAGTCCTATCTCGCAATTCTGTTGGCGGTGGTACATGAGCAGGTAGTTAAATGCGCATTGTTTAGCCACTTTGACGGGAATGACGGGAACGTGGTTGGCGTGGAGCGGAGATGTTAGGAGTTTGTTTAGCTGGATAAGTTGCCGAGAATAGGAGGTGCCAACAGTTGTCAGTACAAAGTATTTTCATTTTGCCTAGAGGTCCATCGTTAGTGCGAAAACTTCATTTGTGGATGGTATGGAACCTGCACTGCAATTTGTAGGAGACATGGGAGATGCCAACATGGAAGATGCCCAGCTGACGTTTCCTCTTGAAAGGTAATCCATTAAACATTTCTGAAGTAATTGTCGCAGTGTGTGTACATACATTTGGGTCTTTGGTAACTCATATTTTTCTGTGGGACGTAGGATGGTGGTGGACGAGGAGGTAGTCGAGGATGCAATTCTGGAGTATTCTGATCTGAAGTCGTGGAGCCAAAATTAGGCGGAACATTTGTACAGGAAACTGATGCATATGCATTTTATAACCTCTACGCCAGATTTCATGGGTTCGGCATCAGGCGCCATAAGAAACGAGAGGCCAAGGGGGCGGTGAAGACGATGCAAGAGTACTGCTGCGTGTGCCAGGTAATTAAGTATGCTAGCAGTATATCCCCGCCAAACATTATGAGCATTTGATTTTAGCCAAATCCGAGTAGTATGTTTAAATCTGCGCCTCATTTTTTTCCTTTTTTGCATCTTGTTTTAACAGGGTCGAGATAAGAAAGTTATAGGTCCATCAACCAGAGTAGGTTGTTCTGCAATGATTAGGATTAATCGTTCGTCAGAGCAGCAAGAATGGATGGTAACAAAGTTTGTTAGCACACACAACCATGAACTAAAACGGAAGCTGGGTGTCAATAAAAACTATAGGTCCCATAGTTTCATTGATGATGGGACAAAAGCTATCGTGGAAGAGATGGTAGATAAAGGCATGCCATCTACAAGCATGTATGGATTAGTTGCAGGTATGCATGGAGGCCCTTCCTTGGCCCCTTTTACAAGGAGGGCAGTTAACAGACTAGCTTATGCCATAAGAAGAGATGAATCAAGTGATGATGTTCGAAAACTTTTAGATTACTTCCGTGAATTACAGAGCCGTAACAAAGACTTCTACTACGATGTGCAGTTGGATGGGGCGATTAGAAATATATTTTGGACTCATGCATTGTCTCGGCTAAACTTTGAGCATTTTGGTGATGTGGTAACTTTCGATACTACATACCAGACAAATTTGTATAACATGCCATTTGGTATTTTCCTTGGTGTAAACAATCACTTCCAAACATCAGTGTTTGGTTGTGCACTGCTCAGGGAGAAAACAATTGAATCCTTCAAGTGGTTGTTCAATTCTTTCACCAAAGCAATGAATGGGAAGAAGCCTTCAGCGATCTTGACAGGTAATGTATTACAATCTAGTATCAGTTTATAATTTAATGGATTATTGTTGGAGTTTTCTAGTGGTTAGAAGTTTGTAGTACTTGCCATACTCTATCTGTTACCATTAGAAGTATGTAGTAGTGTACTTAGAAGTATGTAGTAGTGTATGTACTCAATTAACAATAGTAGTATGCGATCTTGTATGTACTCTAGTTTTGATCCGAGTATGAAGTATGTTTTCATGCTTGCCTGATAGTGCTTATAAAATGCAGACAATTGCCATCGGATGGAGGTCGCCATCGGTGAGGTATGGCCTGATGTTGTGCAAGGTGCAAATGGCATATCTTGAATAAAGCTAAGCGAATTTAGGTGTTTTGTACGATAAACAAAGCAAGTTTAAGGCGAATTTCACAAAATTCTGAATGAAACTAATCTTTGATGAGTTTGAAAGAGGTTGGAGTGATTTAATGCGGGAGTATGATCTTGAGTCATGTACTTATCTGATGAGAATGTGGGATATGAGGACTAGGTGGGCACCTGTGTATTTCAAATCATATTTCTTCGCCAAAATGTCAACAACTCAGCGGAGTGAGAGCATGAATCATACTGAAGAAGTATGTCACGCCTTCTTCTTCACTTAATGGATTTGCTAAGAGGTATGAGAGATTCTTTTATGACAGGATAAATGAGGAGGATACCGAGGAGTTTTTGAGGTATGTATTCAAGAGGACATTTTTGGTGTATGTTGACAACAAGGCGAAAACTTGTATGATAATGCTAAATTTAAATGTCCTCATTTTGTAGGAAAAGTAAGTACAGGAACAACCTCCCCCTGGAAAAACACGCAAGACGAGTTTACACAAGAGGTGCATTCACAAAGTTCAAGGAGCAATTTGGCTGGAGTTTGCATTATAAGGTTGAAACGACCACGAACGAGAGGCTTCTCCTGCACGTATTGGTGACAATAATATGCAGAATTGGTCAAGGAAAGTGTTCGAGGTGGAAGCAAAATTGAAGAAAATGAATTTTCTTGTGTCTGTAAAATGTTTGATCATATGGGGATCTTGTCGCCACATACTAAGGGTAATGCTAACATGTTTCATTGTTTGGATCAATTTTGGAAAGCTAGTTGCACGTCTAAATGTCAAAATATTTTTTCCTATGTGCAGGTGATGGTTCAATATGGAATGAGTGAAATTCCTAGAAAGTATCTGAAAAAAAGATGGACAAAAGAAGCAAGAGACTCGGTACCAGAACACTTGAAGGACTATATGAAGGATACAGATGCATCTGCGTCTAGAGCATATCGACATAGCTTACTCCACCGGCTGCACTTGATATGATCATGCTTGGAGATACTAACCACGAGACATACAAGAAGACAATGGAGGTGATTATACGACACTTTCATTGAGTTGAAGTTAATGGTAGGTTCATCGAAACTAGTACCCGGGATACTCGACAGTGAGCGGGTAGGAAGAAAGAAGCGATCAATGTTGATATTGATGGCGATGGAGACTATGATGATGGTTCTCAAAGGATGATCTTAGTGGAGAGGCTAGTGGAAATATCGATGTAGAATCCGAGGACATTGAAGATGCTAATTTTAGAAAATGGAGAGCTAAACAATGACTTAGGTGAAAATATTGCACATGAGATGCTACCACGAAGTAAGAAGGGGAGGCGCCCAAGGAGTAAGAGGTTAAGGTCAAAAGGAGAAGTTGCATCTCGGAAAAAAGTAAGAAAGATGAGTCTGCAGCGATTCTCTGGTACAACTAGACCTATGCAAATTAGATACTGCGGAAAATGTGGCGGCCATGGACACAACAGAAGTACCTGTGGTGGCGAGTCATCGTACAAGAGGAAGTAGATAACATGTTGGTAAGATTGTAATTTATTGTATGTCGCAGCTGTTGGTATGTAGATTGTAGTGTGTGGTATGTAGCAGTATGTTTTTGGTGGCATGGTGTATGTACAAAGCAGGCAGGTGGTCTTGGCTCCTTGGAGTATGGTATATATCTGAGCAGGTGTTATGTGGGTGTGGTATTTTTGAAGCTGTTTGCATGTACAAGACTAAACTGGATGTATGTAGTATGAATCCTTGTTGTATGGTGTATACCAGAAATGTTTTGTATAGGATAAGGATACACTTCTTTGGTGTTACTGTGTATGTGGAAAAAACAATCGGAGGCCCTTTGAAGTATGTAGAATGCAGTGTGTGGTATGTAGCAGTATGCTTTTGGTGGTATGGTGTATATACAAAACACATCGGTCAGTCATGGCTCCTTGGAGTATGGTGTATATCTGAGCTGGTGGTATGTGAGTGTGGTATTTCTGAAGCCGTCTGTATGTACAATTCCAAACTTGATGTATGTAGTATGGCTACTTGGTGTATGGTGTATGTCAGAGTTTGTGTTATGTACTTAAAATATGACATAGTAGTATTTCTTTGGTAGTATGGTGTATGTACAAAACAAAACCGACGGTATGTATCATGGCTCCTTGGAGTATGTAGAGTAAAGTGTATTTTTGGTGGTATGGTGTATGTACCAAACACAAACCGGCGGTATGTATCATGGCTCCTTGGAGTATGGTGTATATCCGAGCTGGTGATATGTGGGTGTGGTACATAACCCAACTGGATGTATGTAGTATGGCTCCTTGGGGTATGGTGTATATCGGAGCTTGTGTTATGTAGTATGGATCCTTGTTGCATGTAAACCATGGATATATAAACTTATATAGAATAAAAAAACATGGTATACCACCTCATCGCAGGAATTTTTTGAAACCATCGTAGAAACGAAAGTATATTTAATAGAGAATAACAGCAGTATGTGGTCGCTAAAAAAATATGAGAACGGTAAATGGTCTGAAGTACGTGCAACATAGCACATGATAGTGTAATCTACTCCTAATTTATTCTACTTAATCCAGCTTCCTGGTCAGACAAGTGATCTTGATGAAGCGAACGGCTTATCTTCGGGCGAACAAATCCTTGAGACATCGATTCACGTGTTCTGGAAGTATGACTTCATTATCCTTTAGAGCAAGCATGAATGCGAGGAATTATTTTCTGATTTCTCTTGAATCCTGAAATGATATTCAGTGTTTAACTTTAGCTATGGGGTGGGTAGATGTTAATAATAAGAGGACTATTTTGGTATGTGAAATACACTCACATCAGTAACATGATTAATGAGGCGATTTCCATCCCAAGTCCTCATGTAGAACAATACATGGAATGCCTCAGGACCTATCATGTGAATAGAATTAGAAGTATCGATTAATTAGTTAAGAGTATTTTCCATGGGCCTACAACACGTACCTTTTTTGCTGAACAGGTATGCTCAATGGAAACTCGTCGCCACTGTGATGTCTTCGTTCCAATCAGGAAAACACAATTTCATGCATTGTTGGAGCGCTGATGATATATGGTGCTTTGTTTTAGCATGTCGGGCCTCGATATCTTGCCCGTGTTTGCTCATGTCTCTGTAGGGATCCAAGATGCTAAGTTTCTTGTCTTCCATGTTGTACGCGTAGAGGCAGTAATGCATTGGTTGGTGCATTGGAACAAATATCTACAAGGTTACACAATTATTTTGTCATGTCAGTATGTAGTATGTGGATAGGTCATGAAGAGTTTTTTACGTCTTTGGCATACCATTTTAGAAAAAGACACGTCATATGTGATTAGCGTGTCATTCTTGAATAGGTGAAGGTGATCCTCCGGGTTCCAGCCATCTCCATCTGCAGCTGCATGCATCTGCAAAAGTGTATGTGCAAGTAAATGAAGGGAGTATGCGACTATGTGAAGAGTAACCTTGTGAAACACAACTATGTATTGAACATACGGCAAAATCCAAAGGCAACAAGTGCCTCCATCCTAAGAAATCAGTTCCAGAAAACCGAAGAATCTCATCTTTAAATAGCACTTGGATGGCTAGATTGAAGACTTCATCATCCATTTCCTCGTCAAATCTTAGAGCTTCTTGTATGTCTCGCACTCTTATTGACATCGGTGACGGTTCAGATATATGCATCCAGATTTTCCTATGAGAAATTTAAAATAACAGTAGATATGAGACGTGTAATTTAAAAAATGTAGACTAACATACTACGTACTTACCTCAAGGAGTTTTTGTCAGTAATTGATTGTGTGTAAATGTACAAATCCTCCAGTGCCTTCATTTCATGCCTAATGGGTAAATGTTGCTTGGTAATAAATGGAGACCTTACAAGACGACTAGGCTTGGGTACCCTTTTTGGATTTTCTATCAGGAGATCAGAAGGGTCACCAATGATCCTTCTCTTAGCTTTTGGATGGTGTTTGACCTCTTCATCATCCTCGCGAAAAATAATCCTCGCTGCGCTAATTTCTTTGATGGCAGTATGCGGAGACATAAAAGTAGGCGTGGGGCTCTGAAAAGCTGAAAATCGGTAAAATGTGGGATTGATTAATATATTAAAATTTCTAGTAAAAAGGAAAAAGGAACGCATTTACCATTTTGTTCAGGAAGTTGTTGCCTATCTGGTGTATCTTGTACGATCTATTGATTAGCGACCATGTCAAATTCTGCAGCTAAATTGTTCCCAAATCGAGTATCTAGGTTAAATACTCCTGCGGCTTCTTCCGGCCCGGTTTGCGTCAACCCTAGATCAAAACTTGGGATTTCCATGTTGAAGAGGGAATCACATACTGATTGTGAATGCGGAGAAAGCACTCTTCTTCCGATACTTTCCCTATGATTATAGCACATGTTGTGAGGGTGGCGAAGCTGCATTACCAGGAGTGTGAATATTGATAGAAAACTTACTGATTGTATGTAGTGTAAATTTTATTGGTATTACCTTATGTTTCTCGTATGTTGGGAAAGGGATTCGGTTCCTCAATAATATGTCCTTCTCGATGAATTTTGCAACCATTTCATCATCGTGTCGCGATCCATGATGGTATCATGGGGAGGGCAGTCCTTGCCAAAATCCAGATTATCAATATAGTAAACCTGGAAATAGCAATTTGCAGTGTTGCCAACATGTTAATTATGCTAAAAAATGCCAGTGCAGAAGAAAAAAAGAAGGTAGTATCAAATATACCTCTGGAAGTAGTATGCACCCATTGACATATCCAGGGCTCTTTCTACGACCTAGTTTGTATTGCAATATTCCTGCTGCACTTCTAAGCTCCTCTAGGACAAAGTTGGCCCAATTGTAAGTGTGGTTATTATCTATATCAACTAGAGCTTTGATGTACCTTGTCGATATAAAATTGTTTAGAGACTGTGGTGTAAAAAATTTTGTAACCACAACTATTACAAATGCAGTCTTGAACTGAATGATCTCTTGACGTGACATAGGATGATGGTATTTTTTAGATATGATCTTCATTAGCCCTTAATTGTGATTTCATCCTGTGATGACTTCCCAAAAGGGAACAGAGGTATTCCTTATGGGAATTTGCACATCATGTGGTGTTGCGGGTATTATCGACCGCCAACACAAGGGATGTCGATGACCCGATTAACATCCTCACATGTCATACTAAGTTCTGATTTCGTGCGTGAAGAAAATTCCAGATGTTGGGTCCATCTTGGTAAGAAGCCATGCTCAATTGCTGTTTACCCTATGTAGTTTTAAACTACCCAAACCCAAACCCAATATCTTTTACCAACACTAATAGATGTTGATCAAGGTCTTGCATGAGATCAACAAAGAACAAGGAGCACACAGAGTTGATTTTATCTTTCCATGCCTTCCTTCTCTTCAAGGAAGAAGGTTTCTTTGAACGTGTACCACGGAACTTTCGGTGGCGTGCGCTTATGTTCCTTCCGATTGCAAGACGGCATGAAGAGCTCTCGTGAAGGCAGATTTGGAGCTGCTGCCTCCACCAGATGATTTGCGACCACTAGATAAATTGACCATGCCTGCATATACGAGAACAATGTCAGCTACACATTAATTTATTGCATCTAGAACCATTGATCTTATTTGGTAGATGCTAACAAAAAAATGGCGTCTCAAACCTTGGTGCTTGTAGATCGACTCCACCCGCTACAGGAGCTTCTTGTTGCCTTTTTGTGGACGGAAGCTAGCGATCAGATCTCATAAAAAATTTGAAGACTCACGACGTGGTGGCTCCCTTCTCCCGGCCGTGCGACACACCAAAGGGCAAAGTATAAAATGAATCAAAATCAAGCTGTTTGTTGGTTCCTGATAAACACGTCTAGTCTGACCAGATAAGATAAGGACACGATTTGTTCAAAATTTGAAAATTTGTTGACCCAACAAACTCGCAAATATTACTACCGACTAAAGTATTAAAGCCTATTATTTAAACTAGAGATATATGCAAACGGGGAAAGTATGTTCACCTCCATTAACCCGTTAGTGCTGAACGGGGGATGTTTAGGAAAACGATCACGAAAGCCAGCGGAAGAGCAATCGATGGTGGCTAGGGAGGGAGTAGTTACACCCAGGGGTAGGAAGAATTTTATATATATATATATATATATATATATATATATATAATATTCGGGGAAAAAAACCCACGACACACAATAAAGTCCAAAACCCTCGGGCTGAAACCCTTACCTTAGCGGCTCATCTTCCCTTCGAGCCGCCGCCGCTATATGGTTGTCTGCCTCCGGCGAGGCCTCTCGCTCCTACGGCAGCACCGCCACCGCTCCCTTCCCCCGCTCCCGCCTCGCCCCGCTCGTCTGCTCCTCCTCTCCTCTCTCTCCACCGAGGCGATGGGAGATCCGGCCGTCCTGCCGGACGCTGCCTACCTGGAGGCGGTGACGCAGAAGAGGATCCGCATCTTCGAGGAGATCCAGGCCAGGCAGGCCCTCGAGCGCCTCAACATCGGCGGCGAGCCAATCAAGTGTGTGTTCTCACCAATTGCTCGCGTGTTTTGTTTTATAACTAGCGAGGTAAATTAATAGGGATTCGGAAATTGTGTAGCAGCGCATGGATATGCCGTCTGCAGGGAGAGTTTTTGATATGCGTATTTTCTGGTACATATTTCAGATCACCTTGTCAAGTACTAGTCCACTGGTGCAGTGGATTGTTGGCTAGATCTAAATATTGTTATTACACCATTACATAGGAAAAAGCTTCTCAACTTCTGTAGGGTTTGACGAACTTGCGTTGTCTACCTAGGATGACACCGGGATCATATGATTTTGAACCTGAACATCCCATCCTACCATTTTTCCGCATTCTTTGGAATAAAAATCCAAGCGCACGTGCAGTCATCTGGTTTACACGATGGAAACATATCTTTTCCACTTTAATGTTGTTCTCCGCAATTTCATTCAGGATAACTTTGCCTGATGGTACAATCAAGGAAGGCAAGAAATGGATATCAACCCCAATGGACGTTGCTACTGGGATATCAATTGGGTTAGCAGCTAGCTGTTTGATAGCTCAAGTGAATGGAGTACTCTGGGATATGGTGAGGCCGTTGGAAGGTGACTGTGACTTGAAGTTGTTTAAGTTCGATAGCGATGAAGGGCGTGATACATTCTGGCATTCGAGTGCTCATATTCTTGGAGAAGTGAGTTAAAGCTTCCCGATATATCTTTGAATGTAATTTTTCTTTTACGGCCGAATGGTGTGTTATCCGCATGCTGTTTGACTTTTCCCATGTCTCTTTTATAATTCATTCTCAAGTTCAAGTTTTTTCTAACTGAATAAGTTCATTTGCAGTCTCTCGAAAGGGTGTATGGCTGCAAGTTGTGCATTGGTCCTTGTACTACAAGGGGGGAGGTATGGAATTAGTCAAGTTGGGGTTAGCGCATGAAAACAAGTTGGTTCTGTTTTTCTGTCATTACTCATGTTCTATTGTTTCCACTTTGCCTGTTAAGGGTTTTTACTATGACGCCCACTACAATGACCTGACACTGAGTGATACACATTTTGAGGCCATTGATAAGCAAGCTAAAAAGGCTGTTGCGGTATTGCCATCATATTTACTTAATTCACTTTTACTCAGTATTTTGCCTATGCTTATTTTGTGGACACTGCCCACCATTTTAGTCATCTTTGTGACATGACTAAACTGCTGCTTTAACAAGTGTTTACTTCAACACACATCGATGCAGGAAAAGCAAGCATTTGAACGCATTGAAGTCTCCAGAGCAGAAGCGCTTGAGATTTTTGCCGAAAATAAATTTAAGGCAACCTCCTTCATGCATATGCTGTTCCTTTCGTTGGTTTATTTATATCTAAATAACAATATGTTGATTATATCACATATCCAAGGCATCTTATTCATTTTCTTGAATATTTTATAGGTTGAAATAATTAATGAATTGCCCGAGGACAAGACCATTACAGTATACAGATGTGGTCCTTTAGTTGACCTTTGCCGTGGCCCGCACATCCCAAACACTTCTTTTGTTAAAGCTTTTGCTTGTCTCAAGGTATTTTTTTCCTTTTGTTATGCATTTGAGCTACAGGTTCTCTTGATGAAATTTAGTACTTGATATTTAATTTTATGTGTAAATATTAGGCTTCAGCATCATACTGGCGAGGAAAAGCAGACCGTGAGAGCCTGCAGAGAGTATATGGAATCTCTTTCCCTGATTCTAAACGTCTCAAGGTTCATCATATACTTTCTGCTATCATTAATGATGCTGAAACTGGAAAGTTGTGCATGCCCAAGGATATGTCATGCAATTTTTGTTGAATACGTTCCTTGAACTTTAGCTAGCAATCGTTCTTCCTTTTTTTATGTGTGTTGCGGTGGGTAAATTTGCCAACACACTGCACATTAACTGTGTACAGATTCTCCTATTTTCTTGTGCAGGCATATCCCCTTGATTGGTTAGCTCAGACAAATTTCCTGTATTAAAATACAATTACATCAAAGACAGTGCAGTCCTGGATTTTAATTATATGCTCATATTGTCAATGACCTATTCTCCTTTTCATGCATGTTTTGCTTTACAATCTGCAGGAATATCAGCATATGATAGAGGAGGCTAAGAAACGTGATCATAGGTTATTAGGGCAGTCACAGGAACTCTTCTTTTTCCATCCACTTAGGTACCTTAGCATTTCCTATCTGTTTTTTCTTCTTTTTACATCTGTACATTAGATCTTTGCTTACCAGACTGCCGTTAGGCTAGCTCTTTAATGAACTTTCCAACTATGCAGCCCAGGAAGCTGCTTCTTCCTTCGAAATGGTACTGTAATATATAACAAATTGGTAGATTTTATGCGACAGGAATATATAAAGAGAGGCTACCAGGAGGTTGGTATTAATTCAATAGATAGTAATCATCTTCTGACATCATCGATAGTTGAACAACTATGTTTGTTTTATTTTTCTATTCTGTGTGTATGTATTTAGGTTTTGAGCCCAAATATTTACAATATGCAACTTTGGGAAACCTCTGGACATGCTGCAAACTACAAGGACAACATGTTCGTTTTTGAGGTATGCACATCTGTAGACACTGCAGTGAAATCATGTGTCATGCTATCGGTGGCGAGTTATGACCTTTATGGGTGGTTATTTTCCTTGTGTAGATCGAGAAACAAGAATTCGGCCTTAAGCCAATGAATTGTCCTGGCCATTGCCTAATGTTTGGCCACAAGGTTCGATCATATAGAGGTAAGCTCCTCTCTTGCTATCCTGATTCCTTAATAAGATCTTAGTCAAGTAAAACATGCTACATACTTACCCTCACCGGTTATTAGAAAATCACTTAGAGGTCGTTTGGCATCCAAATGAAATGAATACATGGATTCATTTCATTTATATTATGATTCCAAAAACACCCACATGTTTGGTTGCCACCGGAATTTGCAAATGACGGGTCTGAGATAGGAATTGGGTTTACACATGAGGATATTTCGATGGATTTGCCAAATGAAATGACAGCCCAATTCCGTGCCAACCAAACAGCATAGGGATGGAATTGCAAAATGAATTCCAGGATTCCAGGCCCAAATGATGGATACCAAACGACCTCTTAGAGCATCTCTAGTGGACCCCTTAAAATGTCGGCCTTTAAAACAATGATAAAGGCCACCGTAAACCGTTTTTACGGGCTCTCTTAGGCTGCGGCAGAATAGATCCGGCAAAAGTGAATGTTAAACCCGCACCCCGTGCGAGACCAAATCTATAAATCGAATTTTCCCAAGTTCTCAACAACCAATCCAACAATAGGCAATATTTTGAACAACAAATCGAACAATAGGCAATAGTTTTCACAAGCATGTCGCACTAGACCCCGCCAAATGATCGACAACATGCCGAAGGATGCATCACCGGACTCGCCAAGCACGCCGGTGGCATCGCCTCTGCCACCACCACTAGCCGTAGCATCACCTCTGCCACCATCACCACTAGCCGGAGCATCACCTCCATCGCCACTAGCCAGACCACCACCTCCACAAGCGCTTGCCTCCTTTGTTGCAAGATCTCCATCCTTGCCAAATCCCACCACTTAGGCGTCCATGGTAGTTGGATCCATCATCATTGTCTTGGTTTCCCTGGCAACGAGCTTCGCCATGGCCTTCTTGGCACGTGATCTCTCTTCCAAGGTGGCCCTGCGCATCTCATCTTCCGGAGTTTCCACCTTGCTTGCTTCTCTTGATTCCTTTTCTCGACTATGGCCATCTTCGCTTCCAATGTCTTTGTCACCATCATCTCAATTCATTTTACCATGTCATCAATTTTGTCCCTCAAGCTTGATGCCTTGGCTTGCTTTCTTAGCTTCTCCTTTGCCTTCTTATTTCCATCGGCCTTGCCCTTGTTTCTTCCTCCATAGGGCATATCACTATCATCATCATCCAATTGGATGCATGCCCCTCTTTTCATTGGAGCTTCTTGCTCCCTCAACTTCCATTTCTCAAGCAATTTCCAACAATGTTGTACCATAAATGGCTTGCACTTGGAAGGTGTCATTTGCTTGTACCTTTCCATTGCAATTTTATCCTACATACAACACAACAGACAAGTATTTCAAATGCAACACTATAAAAAATATTTCAAATGAATGGGACAATGCACAAAATAAATTGAACAATGCACAAAAAACTCACATAAGCATCAATGGTGACACCACTTGGAGGTGCATTACTCACTTGCTCCAAGCATCCACTCCAACGGCTACAAGCTGCTTTGATCACATTCCAATGACCTTGGAGTGATCTATAGGTGTGTGGCTCTGTGGAAGCAAGCCGAGGCATGAATTGAAAAAAACTTGTCCTCAATCCTTTGTCGATACCTCCTCCTGATTTGGTCGTTGCCTGGACACGACATTGAGTGAGACACTATCCCATGCCTTCAACAAGCAAGTATCTTCCACATCTAAGTAGTTTATTTTTCTCTTGCATTGGGTAGGTGGCTCTCACACCATCTTGAGTTGCTTGCACCAACCAGTTCACCCAAAAGCTTCACTATATTTCAGCAGAGAGCGCAGCAATCCAGTTTTTGTACTTGTGTACTGAACTAGCCTTTTCTAGGTACAAGTACCTGAGCCCAAGATTACAAAGATGATTAATTTTTAAGCCAATGAATGTTTAGTACTCAAATCATTTAAACCTCTGCATGCAAGATTTGAGCTAGGGGTTGTGTACATCAATAAATTGAGCTTCTCTAATAGACTATTGACTTTCAGCGAATCCTGTCTGCTTCTGTAGTCTGTACTCATGTGGATCTTACCAATTTTGTGCCTAATCCCAATATATTTGCTCAATGAAATGTTGCAGAGTTGCCTCTCCGCATGGCCGATTTTGGGGTTCTGCACAGGAATGAGCTTAGTGGTGCACTTACAGGTTTGACACGTGTTAGAAGATTCCAGCAGGTAAAGGATAATTTGATCCATGGATTTTTCCAAGATCAAAGAATTGTTATTGTTTCTGATTAGCTCTATACTTTGATCATCGTTTTGCTCTATGTTCCTTGCAGGACGATGCCCATATTTTTTGCACGGAGAGCCAAGTAAGCCTGTGATTGCATAGATCATGCGTTATTTATCCCTTGTAAAAAATTGTGATGCTGTTGGTATTTTATCATGCTTCCTCTGTAACCATTTTTTTGCATGTAGTACACAAATTATGCAGTGTGCGATTTTCAGTAGGTTTCAGAATTTAACATATCCCACAGTAGCTGTACTGTAGTTTGGATTTGTTTACTACTTGTTGTACACCTATTGAAAGTTATTTCGTTGGTGCAGATCAAGGATGAAGTTCGGGCTGCTTTGGAATTCGTTGATTATGTTTATAAAATATTTGGGTTTAAATATGAGTTAGAGTTATCAACGGTAATCATCGTCTCTTTCTTTTATTATTATACCTGTAACATCTTCAGCAGCTTCTGAGACACATGTGACAGTTCAGTTCTCACGAAATGATGACACTGCTGGCAGGCTGCAGCTTGCAACTATACTGAACAAACTCTATACTGAATAAACATAAAGTATTATTACAATACATTTTGTAGATAACCTTGTTTCCTTCTCTGTAGTTTCACGTATTTGATAACCACGATGAAAGTTGAATTACAACATCATGTAAATATTCTCTGTAGTTTCACATATTTGATAACCACGATGATAGTTGAATTACAACATCATGTAAATATATTGACATTGTTACTATGGCATGTTATCGTTGTTTTTCCCTGTGAATGCACAAAACATCTTTGCAATGCTGCACTACTGGGTATGTATTCGTTGTTGCATTTCTTGTTTTATTATGTTTGTGGAATATATGGCTGGTTAGTAATAGGTGTATGAATGTTGGTCTGGTCAATGAAATGCCCATCGGTCTATCTTCTGGCATTCTAGGCTTCTAGCGTTATAGTCAGTTGATGTTCTGTCATCCTTTCTTTGGTCAACTACTGAGAATATTAGTATGCCATATTTTTGTTACCATTGCATTTTGCATCCAATTCAGCCTTATTGTGTGCCCATTTTCCTATCTCTTATGTTTAATACTACCTCTGTTCGGGATTATTAGTCCTAAGGGCCAAGTTGCTAATACCAAGATACTCCATAACTCTCTCTCATTATTTTTTGCATGCACCAATAGTCTTACATGCATGAGAGAAGTGAGAGGAAAAGGAGAACATGCATTGGACGAGAGAGACTAATAAATGAGATAACCCTTATAATATCAAACAAGATAAAAAAGCTCTCCGGACCTATAATCCCGAACAGAGGTAGTATGTAATCTCAGCATATTGAAGAATACATATGAACAAGTGAATAGTGTTAAAGATGATAGAGATCAAAACGGCTGCTCACAACTCCGCAGCTAGCTCCATTAGTGTAGTTATATCTTGTACAGTCATGTGCCACATGGGCCTAAACATACTGCTGGATCGGCCTTGTTAACATATGTACTGAATAGCATCTTTATGGTTGATGGGCATTAGACTAGTTAATCCACCTGTCCAAAATAGTCTTCACAATTGTTCCTTTTTTTCAGAGACCAGAGAAGTATTTAGGTGACATTGAGACCTGGAACAAAGCAGAGCAACAACTGACTGAAGCATTGGTTGAGTTTGGGAAGGAATGGAAGGTACCTTTATGGAGTCATTTCCCCCATAATGTTTCCATCACTCAATGCTGCTAGTTGTGCATTTTAACTCCTCAAGGCATGCTTGGTTTATGGCTTAGTTTGCCACAACTATGAGGCAAAGTGACACCTCCCACAAAGAAGTGGCTAACAAAATCCACAAGAGTAGTGGCACTATTTGCCAAAAAGTTATATAAAGCGTGGCAAGCCACAGTGTGGTGCAAACAAATCACATACCTATGGACCCGTAGCATGCCTGAGGTTAGGGCTTGGCCTAGCCAACTGTGACTGGGAACCAAACAGGGTGGATACAAATATCTGTTCCTGCAACATATTTCATAGCGCGATTTCTGATGAGCGTAAAGCTGTAAACATATTACACTCAGGGGGATAGCAGATAGTTGTTCTTGCAATCTCAAGTTATTAATGTTAATATCTATGTTATTTTTCGTTCTATCTTGTGACTGATTTGGTTTGGTATCCGTGCTAGCAAGTTACTCCCTCCGTTCACTAAAAACAAGACATTTAAGCTTTTCTCTAACATGCATGTATGTAGACATGTTTTAGCGTGTAGGTTCACTCATTTTAGGATGTATATTAGTGAATGAAGGGACTTAGTATTTAGTATTTACTGCAGTGTTCTAATTGCTATTAATGCAAACTGTGCCTGGCTGTTTCTTAAATCATGAATCAATCAGTACTTACCTTCGTGCAGATCAATGAAGGGGATGGTGCTTTCTATGGTCCAAAAATAGATATTGGTGTGTTTGATGCCCTCAAGAGGAAATTTCAGTGTGCAACTCTGCAGGTTCTCTTTGATGTTATGTTGACATCAACTGTAGAGAATAAAATTGTCTTGTTTTTAACCTTTATTATTGTGTGTTGCAGCTTGATTTTCAATTGCCCAGTCGCTTCAAGTTGACTTATTCTGCAGAGGATGAAGCCAAGCTTGAGAGGCCTGTGATGATACACAGGGCAATACTAGGATCAGTTGAAAGGATGTTTGCCATCCTTCTGGAGCACTACAATGGTAAATGGCCTTTGTGGTTAAGCCCTCGCCAAGCCATTGTTTGTTGTGTATCTTCCAATTCACTAGAATATGCGAAAAAGGTAAACAGTCTTTTTATCTGAGAATTGATTATTTTCATAGCTCTTCTCTATACCGACTAATAATTGAATTCTCCTGCCTAACTGTGTTTCATTTGGTCACCCTTAGAAGTTTCACGGTATCTTTGTGGTGATCTTACAGTTTTCTTTCCCTTTCCCTTTCTCTTTTGCATTCAGTTACTATGTTTGTGAACTTTGACTTGTCCAGTGAGTTCTAGGCATGTCTGATTCTGTCATATATAGTAAATATACATGTCGTGCTGTCCATACTTGCCAACTTTCATGGTCAAACCTGTCTGCCTTGCTTGAACTTAACTCCACATTATGGACGATTTGACCATGGAATTTTGCATGCATGCATATCATCAAGTGTGGTAGATCCATTTTCTATTGGAACCCCTGCAGATGTACATCACAAGAAGGGGTGTTGTTTTACCCCACCCCATCGAAGAGCACCTTAAATCTGTTGCTTGTCTGTAACTGACCAAATTGCATTAGTCCTTGCTAACGGTCAATCTGTGACGGTTGCTTGTTAGGGTATACTCCTTGTGGTTAGTGTGGCTGCGGAGATTCTGTTTTTAGGCCCTCAGCTTTTGAATTGGGTCCGTCCAAACCTTAACTTTTATAAGGACTTCTAGAAAAACTTTGATCTCTAGGTTATAATTGTAGAGTATTTTTGTAAAATGTGTTGTCCGTCTGGTGTCACTAGAATGTAGGATGTAGGTCCACATGTTGGCCGTACAGGGGGTTTATCCAAAGATGTAGGCTTCTTATGGGCCTTCGCCGAGTTGTATGTTTGAGACTTTTTGCAATGGTTCTTCCTGAAAAGAATTCTTTCAGTCTTTGACATGGTGGTGTGCTGAGTTGTATGTTTGCAATGGCTCTTCCTGAAAAGAATTCTCAGTCTTTGACATGGTGGTGTGCTGATGTTGTCTATTTGGATTGCCTATATTGTTCTCTTATTTGGTTTTATAATGTCGATCTACTTCTTGATTGAGCAAAACATCAGCTAAACATTTGAAGCTCGTGTAGTCTTTGTTTAAAGTAGGCACAATTGTGGATCAACCATGGGTAAAAAAAGTGTGCTTAGTCGTGCACTTATGCCTAGGCGGTAGGTGACACTAGAACTCCTAACGCATAATTGCACTAAGGGTGCCCAAGCATCTTCTTAGTGAGATAGATCCCAGGCAGATGCGAAAACTAGGAATTTAGGCTTTGAGCTTTTTTTTTGATGGATGCTGCAAACCATGGTGGCCGAGCTGCAGCACCAGCACTGAGTGATGGAAACATTATGGGGGAAATGACCCTAACCCCCTGCCCAGCGCAGCACCGGCTCTCTGGCTTGCAAACCACGGCCTCCGAGTTGCAGCAGCAGTGCCCACAAGCAGCGGTGGCAGGCTTTTTGGTGGCGGCAGCTGGTGTTGGCAGCAGCAGCAGCCTTCGTTTGCAGCAAAGCGGCATGCGACGGTGTACCTCGCAGCAGCGGTGGCCTTCAGTTGCAGCAAGCAGCGCATGGGGCTGGACCCTTGCAGAACAGACGACTGGAGTTGGCAGGGTCACCATGGTAGCAGGGGCTGAGGTTTGCCATGGTCAAAAAGGTTAGAGCACAAGCATAGCTGAGAGAGAGGGGTTTGGGGTGTGTTTGCAGATGCGGGGCAGTAGGAGAGAGATTGATACGGGAATAGATGGCGAAGAAGACAAAGAGTCGTGTGTGTGCGTGGGCCTACCCTTGCAGAACAGACGACTGGAGTTGGCAGGGTCGCCATGGTAGCAGGGGCGGAGGTTTGCCATGGTAAAAAAGGTTAGAGCACAAGCATAGCTGAGAGAGGGGTTTGGGGTGTGCTTGCAGATGCGGGGCAGTAGGAGAGAGATTGATACGGGAATAGATGGCGAAGAAGACAAAGAGTCGTGTGTGTGCGTGGGCCTCATCTGTTCCTGCCATTTAGGTGGCAGGGGTGTGTGGTGCGTGGTAGAGGCGACGAACACGAGACGTTTTCTGTCAGTCAGTATGGTAGCACTTCTGAACCATGGGATCAATAACTTCAAGGCACTGGATGTATATTGAACTGTACTCCCTCGGTCCCAACGGAGGTGATGTATAAACTCTCAGATAAGAAGTCAATGTTTTAAAGTTTGACCAAGAATATATACAAAAATATGAAGATATATTATACTCCCTCCATCCCAAAGTAACTGACATCGATTTGTCTAGATTCACATGTATCTACACACTAAAACACATGTATCTAGACAAATATGTGTCAATTAATTTGGGACGGAGGGAATACCAAATCAATATCAATAGATTCATCATAAGATATATTTTCATAATATACTTATTTAATATTATGGTTGTTGATATTTTCTTTAATAAATTTGGTCAAACATAAAATTATTGACTTTTTGACTAACTTTATATGCCACCTATTTGGGGACAAAGGGAGTATTAACCATTACATAATTATTTTACAGTCATACTAGTAAATATTTTCCATGACAACTTGATTTCACGATGTAGTTACATATGGCCATGTTTACATTAGGACACTTGGCGTCTGATCGGTTTTCTCTCATGCTTAGGTTCATGCTGAGATACGTGCAGCTGGTTTTCATGTTGACGTCGACATGACTGATAGGACAATTCAAAAGAAGGTAATCGGATCTTGCCTCTTAAGCGTAATTTCTCTCTTTTTGTTGAAGTATCTGCTTATTTTTCATCTGTTTCAACTTTCTTAATGGCTAAAATTCGAATTGTATGTAGTGTTGTGTGGTATACAAAAGTTTAATTATTTTGCACCAACTGCAAAAGGATCTCGGTTTTTCCTTGATCATGTGTCTAATTTAACTGGCAAAACGCCCATTGCAGGTACGGGAGGCTCAGTTAGCCCAATTCAACTACATTCTTGTTGTTGGTGCAAAAGAGGCAGAGTCTGGAAAGGTTTGACTTTGCACTCTTTCGTAAAAAAATGGCCTTATAATTAGGCCATTCACAAATTTAAACATACTCCCTCCGTCTCAAAATACAAAATAGATGTCATGAATTTATCTAAATTTGGATGTATCTATATACTAAATAGTGTCTAGATACATTTAAATTTAGACAAATCTGCGACAGCTATTTTGAGACGGAGGAAAGTATATTTTTATTTGGCGAATAATCTAAGAGTAGACTTGTAAAAACCACCCTTTTTATAGTATAAATCTCCATTTATCATTGGAAATTATAGCAATATCATTTCAAGAATGCAAGCAGGATTGGCTATCAAAACCTCCCAAGCTGCCATCATTGATTTTTAGAATTACATTCTGTGCATTAATGGAGATTTGTATTAGGTGCTTGCGTATTTACACTTAAATTATGCACCAGGCCATGTGTAAACTGCACATCTAATGTTTGAAGACAAAAAATGATGCGAGTAGATTTGGCACACTGTGTCTGGTTAATATGAAATGCTGAATTATATATCTCCATGACATGTGGCAGGTTGTCTTGAGGATAAGAGACAAGGCAGATCTATCCACCGAGAGCACTGCTGACGTCATCACACGTTTCCGTGATGAAGTTGCGTCTTTCCTGTGACTTTAAAGTCACAGTAATCTTTTGTGCCAAACAATTGCTACTCGTATTGTAATTTGGTGCGGTCTGGGGTGAACGACACCAAATCATGATATCTTGTTTCTGTCTCCATAAGCAAATGATTGCGTTTTATTAATTCGAAAAGTGTAGTGCTCCGTCCAGCCTTAATTTATTTGTGACTACATAATAGGATGCAGGCGCATAAATCATGTTCGCTGTCAGACTGCAAACATAAATGATTGGAAACGTTCCGCGTATTCTGCTAGGCCTGAGTAGCCCGCTTGACTGCTTGTAGAGCTAATCCCACTCATAAGAAGTTGAGGCGTGAATAGTCTGCTTGTAGAACTAATCCCACTCATAAGAAGCCGGTGTGAACTGCTGGCTAGCTGTGTCGGGCTGCTGACTGTTACAGGCAGTTGTTGCCATGAACGGCTTGCTTCTCTCCGCCGGCCGTTGTTTGGTTCATACTACTTTTGTATGTGTTGTGTTACAATTTGTCAAAATGGCATGTCCAATGTATTTTTTTCTTTATGCCCAATTCTGAATGTGTTTGTTGAATAGAAAGGATGATCAGGGGTTAAAATCATAGAAAAAAGGATCCCCAAAGAATGGAACTAAGGAAATATACTACTTTTTTTTTTTGAACAATAAGAGGTGCTGGAGGCGCCAAATTCATTTCATCTGCTCAAAAACAGTGTACATTTTGAAAAACAAATCCCTGCCATTCAGAATTTTGGATAGTGGAGATGAAATGGCAGGAAGAAGAGGAATGAGTTGTCCAAGAGCTACGTACAGTTAGGGAATTCCTATATGTAACTTATGAGCACAACTATGAGCAATATGGGTTTTGTCTCTTGGTATATGAGACACTCTTGCCTGCATATTCCTTGCTAAATTTAAAATCATAGCCAGAGTGCCCTTGTATTCCATTGGATGAATTCGGAGTCCACCTTTCCACTTGCAGCTGCCATTGCTAGTAGTTTGTTATCTATGAGGAGAGATGGCTAGCGGCCGAGTTGTGTGAGAAATCGCGCCACAGCTGTATGATTGCATCCCCAAGCGTCGACAGAAACAACGAATGGTGGCGGAAGGGCTCATCGGTAACTCATGGGCCCGAGATATCAAAGGCACCATGGGCATCCATGAGGTGGGGCAGTACCTGCAGATATGGCAAGCCATTGCCAACACCTTACTCAACGATGAGCCAGACCGCCAGCGCTGGATCTGGACCACGGATGGCGTCTACATAGCAGACTCCTGCTACATGGCCATGTTTCACGACTCGAAACTCTCAGAAGCCTAGAAACTAATATGGAAGACTTGGGCGTTGCCGTGTGTCAAGTTCTTCATCGCTCGCATCAGACCGGGACATTGCTGATGGATAGCGCTTCCACCGCCTGCCACACAACGCCTGCTGCCTACTCTGCGACCAGCTAACCGAGACGATCCACCACCTCATCGTCGCATGCCCGTTTGCTCGACAGGTCTGGCATGACATCGCCACCTGGGTCAGATTCACGTGCATACCACCTGAGGGCGACACAGCTATTCGAGTGGTGGCAAGCGGCCAAACAGAGAATTCCTAAACCTATGATCAAAGGCTTGAGCTCCGCTACACTGCTTGTGCCATGGATGATCTGGAAGCACCGCAACGACTGCGCATTCAATCACGCCCAACCTTCAGTCAATACCGTGGTAGCAGCAATCAAGGAGGAAGCATCCCTCTGGATCCGGGCCGGTGCCAAGGGTCTAGGGTCGATAGTGCCAATGACCTGGGACGTTCACTGATGTATTTTTTCTCTTTTTTTTGTTCTTCCCTTCCTAGGTAGGATGTAACCAAACCCTGCACCTGTTCAGTGCAATGAAACGCAAAAGACTTTTGCGTTTTCTTGAAAAAAAGGAGAGATGGCCAAATGATCCGTAGTTTTTCAGCAATTTGCATTTAGCCTTGGCTTCTTCCTGAATAACTGAGATGGTCGAGGTTGTGGAAGCCTGTATTTTAATATTTCCTTGACCTGCATTTCCCTTCATCTGTATGAATATTCCAATGCCTGTGAATTCTGAACCTATGTGAAAGGGCATGTATGCCCCCATGTGTGGTTTTGGTAATTAATGACAATCCCTATGGACTAGTGTGCAAATTAAGTTTCACTTGTAGGTTTGTCCATTGGTATCGCTTGGACCATGTGTTTGCTTCAAGAATGAAAAATAAGAAGCAATGTCCAAGGGCTTTGTGCCTATTGGAATCAAGTAGTAGAAGAAGAAGGTCAAGAGTGTCTTGAAGAAGAAGATAGAGTTCATCATAGCTATCTTTAAGACATCATCAAGAAATGAAGGCAAGCTCAAGGTGCGCCATCTCAAGAAGATCTCATGTTTGAAGCTTGCCATCATCGACGATCATGGAGTGATGAAGACAAGGTCAAAGAAGAGGTTTCCCCATGGAGTATGAGGGAGCTCGTCACAAGTCTTCATCAAGCAAGAGCAATCAAGAAAGGAGATCCATCTTGAGAAGGACAATACGGTCTACATAGTTTGCTCAACACTGGAGTATGTTAGGCATGCTCCCATAGCTCTGGTGCCGAGGCAAATGCGATCAACACGCATGCGGTACGTGTTGGCTACCGAAGACTGATGATATTTCTCTTTATCTCGGGGACATAGTACACATCAATGAGTACCTCGTGACCGCCGTTCTGCAACTCCAACAGGACAGTGCCTCGCCCTGCGATGCTGACCATTGACCCATCACCGAATCGAATGGTGCCTCCCACCAAGAGATGTAATTCAGAGAATTGGGCCTTGTCACCGGTCATGTGATTGCTTTCTCCTGTGTCGAGGTACCAGGTGTTGCCACCCGTCTTCATCCTCCTCTTGTCATGAAGTAAAACCTTCTCTTCCACGAGCCTCACAATCTCCTTAGCCGGCACCAGAGGAGGTACCTCCTCCCCGCCGTCCTTAAGCTCACACGCCTCGAGCATCAGCATCATTGGTCCATCATCTCCTTCCTAGGCCATGAGAGCCCTATGCTTCTCCTTCGGTGGTTTCCGGCAATCAGCCTTGAAGTGACCGAGCTCACCGCAGTTATGACACCTTACTGTTTTATGTCAAACTTCTCCACGGCGGGGCGTAATCTTCGTCCTCCTGCCCCACGATGTACTTTTTCGCTGGGCGTTTGATGACCCACAAGTATAGGGGATGTATCGCAGTATTTTTGATAAGTAAGAGTGTCGAACCCAACGAGGAGCAGAAGGTGCTGGCTAGTGGTATGGATCAGGAATTCTCTGCAAATACTTAGCAAACAGATTTTTAGGGTTTTTTGATATAGCAAGTAAACAAAGTACGAGTAAATAAAAGACAGTAGGAATAAATGCAACAAGTGGCCCAATCCTTTATGCAGCAACGGACAAGCCGTCTGTATTACTTAAGATGACCAAACATTCTCGAGGACACATGGGAAGACTGTTGGAGATATGCCCAAGAGGCAATAATAAAAGTGGTTATTATTATATCTTTGTGTTTATGATGAATGTTACATCCCATGCTGTAATTGTATTATAAGGAAACCCTAATACATGTGTGTTTTCTAAACGTAAAAGAGTCCCTAGTAAGCCTCTTGTTGAACTAGCTTGTTGATCAATAGATGATCATGGTTTCCTGATCATGGACATTGGATGTCATTAATAACAAGGTTGTATCATTAGGAGAATGATGTGATGGACACACACCCATAGTAAGCGTAGCATAAGATCAAGTCATTAAGTTCTATTGCTATAAGCTTTCAAATGGATTGGATCTGAGACATCACGAGGAGATCCGGAATTGTCCGGAGAATAAGATTCATATAATGGAGATCATTTTCTAGGTTCGGAAATGTCCCGGAGTGTTTATATGGGGGTTCTAGAAGGTTTCGGAATGTTCTGGAAGGTTCTAGAAATTTCTACGGAGTTTACTGGAAAACCAAGAAAGAAAAAAGGGAAACTTGGGGGGGGGGGAGGAAACCCCCCCCAAGCCCCCCTTGTGCGCCGACCCTAGGAGGTGGGCCTAGGGGTGGGAACCCTAGGCCGCACCCATCCCTCTATATATAGAGGGGTGGAGGCGCCACCCCCCTTGCCCCTCCACTCTTGCCCTAGCCGCCTCTCTCCTCCTCCTTTCTTCTGCTCAGGCTTAGGCGAAGCCCTGCAGAATTCTCTACTCCACCACCACCACCACACCGTCATGCTGCTGGGATTCCGTGGAGAGATCTACTACCTCTGCTGCTCGCTGGAACGGGGAGAGGAAGGTCTACATCGACTCCGCACATGTGACCGACTGCGGAAGCGCTGCCAGAACGCGGCGCCGGAAGGATCGTCTACTCGAACTTGAGATCGGCAAGTGATCGTCTACATCAACCACGAGATCCGATCTCGCACAAGGCTTTCGGATCTACAAGGGTTAGTACAGATCTATCTCGTTGCACATGTCTAATAGATTGGATCTTGGCTTTTATCTAGATTAGATCTGGGTTTTGTTCGTTCTTGCGGTAGAAATTTTTTGTTTTCCATGCTACGAACCCATCAGTGGTATCAGAGCCGTGTCTATGCGTAGATCTGTTGCACGAGTAGAACACAATGGTTTTGTGGGTGTTGGTGCTCGTGCCGTCTTTTGCTTTGTGTACTTTGCATCTTGCGGTATGGTGGGATGAAGCGGCTCGGGCTAACCTTACATGTCATCGCACATGAGACTTGCTCCACGCTTGACGTGTAACTTGCTTTGCACAAGTGGCTTTGCGGGTGTCTGTATCTCCCACCATAGTATAGATCCAATTTACACTTTGTACTTGATAGCACTTGTATCAATGTTGTGGTTCAGTTTCGTAGGTAAGATCCGTTCTTATTCGAAAGCCCCAAACCACGTAAAACATGCAAAGATAATTAGAGGCGTCTAACTTGTTTTTGTAGGGGTTTTGTGATATGATATGGACATCATGTGATTGTGATTATATTTGATGCAATGATCCTTGTTGTAATATGGCAACCGGCAGGAGCCTCATGGTTGTCTTTAATTCTGTTAAGACTTGCGTGTCTATTCATCTTGTAATAGCTTTATTCCAAGTAGTTGTAATAGTTGCTAGTGATGATGGACAACCATGAAGCGGCGCATCGACCTTGACGCAATCTTTGGTGATGATGGAGATCATGTCCGTGCTTTGGAGATGGAGATCAAAGGCATAAGAAGAAAGGGCCATATCATATCACACTAATTATGAATTGCATGTGATGTTAATCCTTTATGCATCTTGTATTGCTTAGATCACGACAGTAGCATTATAAGATGATCCCTCTCACTAAATATCAAGTAATAAAGTGTTCGTCCTTAGTTGGCACCGTTGCTAAGACTCGTCGTTTCGAAGCATCTTGTGATGATCGGATGTGATAGATTCTACGTGTGCATACAACGGGTGTAAGCCAGATTTGCACATGCGAAAACTAAGGTTAATCTTGACGAGCCTAGCATGTACAGACATGGTCTCGGAACACGGAATACCGAAAGGTAGAGCATGAATCATATAAATGATATGATGAACATGAAGATTGTTCGCCGATGAAACTACATCTTCTCTCGTGAAGATCGGACTTGGTGTAGTGGACTTGGTTCGTGTAATCACTAAGACAATGTGAGGGATGTTGTTTTGAGTGGGAGTTCACCTAGTTAATTTAAGAATTAAAATTTTAACTCAATTTATCATAAACTTAGTCTAAGCTACTTGCAAATTTGTTGTAGATTATGGCGAACCTCTCCATCAATTTCAATGCATTCCTAGAGAAAGAAAAGCTTAAAAACAATGGAAGCAACTTCACGGACTGGCTCCATGGACTGAAGATTGTCCTCAGGGCTGGTCAGTTGACCTATGTGCTCGAAGCACCGCTAGGTGACCCACCTGCAGAAGATGCCACCGATGACGTAAAGAATGTTTACGCCACTCGGAAAAATCATTACTCCATAGTTCAGTGTGCCATCCTGTACGGTTTGGAAATGGAGCTTCAGAAGCGCTTTGAGCACCACGACCCGTTCGAGATCATTAAGGAGCTCAAGCTCATTTTTGAGACTCACGCGGCCGTGGAGAGCTATGAGGCCTCCGAAAAGTTCTTTAACTGTAAGATGGAAGAGGGTAACTCCGTTAGCGAGCACGTGCTCACCATGTCTGGGCACGCAAACAAGCTCCAAGAGTTGGGGATAACGATTCCTAATGAGTTAGGGATTCACCGTGTCCTCCAATCACTGCCACCGAGTTATAAGAACTTTGTGATGAACTACAATATGCACTGCATGAACAAGACGTTGCCTGAACTATCGTCCATGCTGAAAACTGCTGAAGTGGAGATCAAAAAGGAGCACCAAGTGTTGATGGTCAATAAGACCACCAAATTCAAGAAACAGGGCAAGCCTAAGAACAAGGGCAACTTCAAGAAGGATGGCAAGAAAGCTGCCGCACCTGCTAAGAAGCCCAAGGCTGGTCCTAAGCCTGAAACTGAATGCTTCTACTGCAAGGGTGCCGGTCACTGGAAGCGTAACTATCCCAAGTACCTGGCGGATCTGAAGAACGGCAACATCAAGAAGAAAGGTATATTCGATATACATGTTATTGATGTGTATCTTACTAGTAATCGTAGTAGTGCCTGGGTATTTGATCTTTGGTTCGATTGCTCATATTTGTAACTCAAATGAGTCATGCGGAATAAGCGGCGTGGCGAGACGAGGTGACGACGCGTTGGAAATGGCTCCAAGGTTGATGTGATCGCCGTCAAGACGCTCCTCTACATCTACCTTCGGGATTAGTTTTAAATTTGAATAATTGTTATTTGGTGCCTGCGTTAAGCATGAACATTATATCTGGATCTTGTTTATTGCAAGACGGTTACTCTTTTAAGTCCGAGAATAAAGGTTGTTCGATTTATATGAGCAATATCTTTTATGGTAATGCACCTGAGATGAATGGTTTATTCTTACTAAATCTCGATAGTAGTGATACACATGTTCACAACATAGATGCTAAACGAACAAAATTGAATGATAATTCTACATACATGTGGCAATCGTGTCTTGGTCACATTGGAGTGAAGCGTATGAAGAAACTCCATTCTGATGGACTTCTTGAATCACTTGATTTTGAATCACTTGAAAGATGCGAAGCATGTCTAATGGGAAAAATGACTAAGACTCCATTCTCGGGAATAATGGAGCGAGCTACAGACTTATTGGAAATAATACATACCGATGTGTGCGGTCCAATGAGTGTAGCATCGCGTGGTGGATATCGTTATGTTCTCACTTTCACGGATGACTTAAGTAGATATGGGTATGTCTACTTTTTGAAACATAAGTCCGAAACTTTCGATAAGTTTAAGGAATTTCAAAGTGAAGTGGAAAATCATCGTAACAACAAGATTAAGTTTCTGCGTTCTGACCGCGGAGGTGAATATCTAAGTTATGAGTTTGGCATGCATTTAAAGAAATGTGGAATACTTTCGCAATTGACACCGCCGGGAACACCACAGCGTAATGGTGTGTCCGAACGTCGTAATCGAACTCTCTTAGATATGGTTCGGTCTATGATGTCTCTTACAGATTTATCGCTATCGTTTGGGGCTATGCATTAGAGACAGCCACATTCACTTCAAATAGGGCACCATCTAAATCCGTTGAAACGACACCGTATGAATTGTGTTTTGGAAAGAAACCTAAGTTGTCGTTCCTTAAAGTTTGGGGTTGCGAAGCGTATGTAAAGAAGTTACAACCTGATAAGCTTGAACCCAAAGCGGAGAAATGCGTCTTCATAAGATACCCTAAAGAAACAATTGGGTATACCTTCTATCATAGATCCAAAGGCAAAGTTTTCGTTGCCAAGAATGGATCCTTTCTTGAGAAGGAGCTTCTCTCGAAGGAATTGACTGGAAGGAAAGTAGAACTCGATGAGGTTATTGAACCTTCTCTCGGAGTTGAGAGTAGCGTAGCACCGTAAGATGTTTTTGTGCCGCCTGCGCCAATTGGAGAGGAAGCTAATGATGGTGATCATGAAACTTCTAACGAAGTTGCCACTAAACCTCGCAGGTCAACAAGGGTTCATACCACTACTGATTGGTATGACCCTACCTTGAACGTCATGTTGGTGGACAACACTGATGACCCTGCGACGTATGAAGAAGCTATGGTGAGCCCAGATTCTGACAAATGGCTAGAAGCCATGAAATCCAAAATGGGATCCATGTACGAAAACCAAGTATGGACTTTGGTGGACTTACCGGATGGCCGTAAGGCTGTCGAGAACAAATGGATTTTCAAAATAAAAACAGATGCTGATGGTAATGTTACCGTCTATAAAGCTCGACTTGTCGCGAAAGGGTTCTGACAAATTCAAGGAGTTGACTACAATGAGACATTCTCACCAGTAGCGAAGCTAAAGTCTGTGAGGATTTTGTTAGCAATTGCTGCATATTTCGATTATGAGATTTGGCAGATGGATGTCAAAACGGCATTCCTTAATGGTGACATTGAGGAAGAGTTGTATATGGTACAAACCAAGGGTTTTGTCGATCCTAAAGATGCTGACAAGGTATGCAAACTTCAGCGCTCCATTTATGGACTGAAGCAAGCATCCCGGAGTTGGAATCAGCGTTTTGATAAAGTAATCAAAAACTTTGGATTTATACAAACTTATGGAGAAGCTTGTATTTACAAGAAAGTGAGTGGGAGCTCTGTAGCATTCCTAGTACTATATGTAGATGACATATTGTTGATTGGGAATGATATAGAACTTCTTAATAGCGTCAAAGCCTATTTGAATAATAGTTTTTCAATGAAGGATCTTGGCGAAGCGACATATATTCTAGGCATCAAGATTTATAGATAGATCAAGACTCCTAATAGCGCTTTCACAAAGTACATACTTGGACAAAGTTCTAAAGAAGTTTAGAATGGAAGAGAGCAAGAAAGGGTTCGTGCCCATGTTGTCAGGTAAGACCTTGAGTAAGACTCAAAGTCCAGCTACGGCAGAAGATAGAGAGAAGATGAATAATATTCCCTATGCCTCGGCCATAGGTTCTATCATGTATGCCATGCTGTGTACAAGACCGGATATATCACATGCTGTTAGTTTGACTAGCAGATATCAAAGTGATCCTAGAATGGAGCATTGGACAGCGGTCAAGAATATCCTAAAGTACCTGAATAGGACCAAGGATATAGTTCTTTCTTATGGAGGTGATGAACAGCTTGTTGTAAACAGTTACACTGATGCTAGTTGGAACACCGATCCAGATGACTCAAAGTCACAGTCTGGATACGTATTTATTTTGAATGGTGTTGTAGTGAGCCGGAGGAGTGCCAAGCAAAGCGTTGTGGTGAAATCTTCAACTGAATCGGAATACATAGCTGCTTCGGAGGCTGCACAAGAAGCCATATGGATGAAGGAGTTCATTACTGAACTTGGCGTGGTTCCTAGTGCGTTGGACCCGATGGCCATCTACTATGACAACACAGGTGCCATAGCTAATGCACAGGAGCCAAGGTCACATAGCAAGCTGAAGCACATGAAGCTACGTTTCCATGCTATTCGCGAGTATGTCCGAGATGGTGACATAAAGATTTGCAAAGTACACACTGATCTGAATGTGGCAGATCCGTTGACTAAACCTCTCCCTAGAGCAAAGCATGACCAACACCAGAACGCCATGGATGTTAGGTATATTACCATGTAATCTAGATTATTGACTCTAGTGCAAGTGGAAGACTGTTGGAGATATGCCCAAGAGGCAATAATAAAAGTGGTTATTATTATAACTTTGTGTTTATGATGAATGCTTACATCCCATGCTGTAATTCTATTATAAGGAAACAGTAATACATGTGTGTTTTGTAAACGTAAAAGAGTCCCTAGTAAGCCTCTTGTTGAACTAGCTTGTTGATTAATAGATGATCATGGTTTCCTGATCATGGACATTGGATGTCATTAATAACAAGGTTGTATCATTAGGAGAATGATGTGATGGACACACACCCATAGTAAGTGTAGCATAAGATCAAGTCATTTAGTTCGTATTGCTACAAGCTTTCAAATGCATAGTAACCTAATCCTTCGACCATGAGGTTATGTTAATCACCATCACCGGATGGGTACTTTGATGACATCAAACACCGCTTCGTAACTGGGTGGTTATAAAGGTGTCATTGGGTATTCTGAAAGTATGTGTTGAAGCGCATGGACCAAGATTGGGATTTGTCCATCCATATGACGGATAGATATGCTCTGGGCCCTCTCGGTGGAATGTCATCTAGTTAGCTTGCAAGCATGTGACTGGGTCACAAGGGATGACATAACATGGAACGAGTAAAGAGTACTTATCAGTAACGAGGTAGAACTAGGTATGGAGATACCGACGATCAAACCTCGGATAAGTAGAGTATCGCGTGACAAAGGGAATTGGTTTCGTATGTTAATGGTTCTATCGATCACGAAGTCATCGTTGAGTATGTGGGAGCCGTTATGGATCTCCAGATCCCGCTGATGGTTATTGATCGGAGAGGTGTCTCCATCATGTCTGCATATTCACGAACCGTAGGGTGACACACTTAAGGTTCGATGCTGTTTAGGTAGATATGGAATGTGTGTTGGAGACCGAATGTTGTTCAGAGTCTCGGATTGGATCTGAGACATCACATGGAGATCCGGAATTGTCCGGAGAATAAGATTCATATAATGGAGATCATTTTCTAAGTTCGGAAATGTTCCGGAGTGTTTATATGGGGGTTCTAGAAGGTTTCGGAAGGTTCTAGAAATTTCTACGGAGTTTACTTGAAAACCAAGAAAGAAAAAAGGGAAACTTGGGGGGGGGGGAAGGAAACTCCCCCCAAGCCCCCCTTGTGCGCCGGCCCTAGGAGGTGGGCCTAGGGGTGGGAACCCTAGGCCGCACCCCTCCCTCTATATATAGAGGGGTGGAGGCGCCACCCCCCTTGCCCCTCCACTCTTGCCCTAGCCGCCTCTCTCCTCCTCCTTCGCTCGGGCTTAGGCGAAGCCTGCAGAATTCTCTCCACCACCACCACGCCTGCGTGCTGCTGGGATTCCGTGGAGAGATCTACTACCTCCGCTGCATTTGGAACAGGAGAGGAAGGTCTACATCGACTCCGCACGTGTGACCGACTGCGGAAGCGCTGCCGGAAGGATCGTCTACTCGATCTTGAGATCGGCAAGTGATCGTCTACATCAACCACGAGATCCGATCTCGCACAAGGCTTTCGGATCTACAAGGGTTAGTACAGATCTATCTCGTTGCACATGTCTAATAGATTAGATCTGAGTTTTGTTCGTTCTTGCCGTAGAATTTTTTTGTTTTCCATGCTACGAACCCATCAAAGACTGTCAAGTGCTTTCGCTTCATATAGTTGATTAATCTTCTTAGCTTGCTAAGTGTTGTGTGGGTGAACCTGTGCTAATGTACCGTCCCATCCAAGACTAATATATACTTGTGATTATACCCCTTGCAAACATCCATAAGTACAAGAAAGTAATTAAGGTAGAAACCTAACCACAACTTTAAACTCTAGGACCCTTACGTCCCTTGTGCAATGGTTTCCTAACGGGGGTTCAGGTTTACACTCCGCGACCCCTACGATTAGTAGCCAAATACACAATGCATTCCCCTAGGCCCATATAGGTGAAGTGTCATGTAGTCGACGTTCACATGACACCACTAGAAGAAGTACACCACAACTTAAACAACAATCTATTGAATCTTTCTCAACGCAACTTCACTACTAACAACAAGACTTCTCCCATGTCCTCAAGAACAAAATGAACTACTCACAAGACATCATATGGATCATAATCAGAGATAAAATAATGATGTATAACAATCTGAACATAAACAATAATTCAATGGTTCACTCAATAGCATTAACTACAAAGAGTAATCAACACCGGGAAAGTTCCCCTATGAACTATGCAAGATTCAACGCAATTGTTACAGCAATATGGAGATGATGATGAGGGTGCTGATGGTGGTGATGATGATGATGATGATCCTGATGAAGTCCAGCTTGATGGTGGTGTTGATGGCGACGATCTCCCCTCTCCGGGAAGGAATTCCCCGGCAAATCTCACGGAGAGATTTTTCTCTCGATGTTTTCCGCCTTGAGGCGGAATCTTTCTGTGGTCGCTCTCCGAGTCTTAGAGTTCGGGAGGATGATATACGCCAGAGGGGAGAGGCTGGAGTGGGCCAGGGTGGCCACACCACCTCTAGGCGCGGCCTAGGGCTAACCACGCCAGGGGGTGGTGTGGGCCCCCTGTGGCCCATCTTCACTCCGTCTTCTGGCATCCTTAGTCTTCTGGAAAAATAGGATTTTCCGTATATTTTCTCGGATTTTCTGATATTCGCGAATTTTGCCTCCAAACATCACCTTTTCCATCAGAATCCTGACTGCAGCGGTCCATGCTCCAAAAGTCATCAACCATGCAAAAATAGATGAAATAACATAAGTATCACCTCTCAATATGAAATATATCAATGAATAATAGTGAATTAAGACATAGAATAGTGATGCAAAATGGACGTATCAGTGTTGCTTCTCCTTGCTGCTCGTGGAGCCTTCTTGCTTTTCTTTTGAAAGAGTCATTCACTGCTGCTTCGTGAGCATCAGGTGCTCAACCTATTCTGGATCACCAAAGCTGATCCAGATCCTCTCGTCGTGTGCCTTGAATCTTCCGACGAGATCCTCAATCGTCAATGTATTCAGGTCGAGACATTATTCGATCGATGTCACGATCTGCGCATGTAGCGTGCCGGCGCCACACGCAAGGGACTTCTGACTTTCGTGATCTCATCCAGTCTCTCGCCATATCCCCTGACTGCATTGACAAGGGTAACGAAGCGGGCAGCAAACTAATCAACCGTCTCGTTCTCCTCCATTTTCAGATCTTCATAGCTTTTCGTCAAAGTTTGAAGATATGCTTCCTTCACGCGGGCATGACCTTGGTGTAAGATCTTGATCGTCTCCCATGCATCCTTCGCCGATTTCTTTCCGACGAGGTGCTGCATCACGTCCTTCGGCACAACGGAATAGTGCGACGTTAGCGCTTGGTGATCCTTCCGATACTTCGCGCCCCCCTTGACGTACTCGTCGCCTCCTGGATCGACGACCTCCCAAATCTTCCGAGCCTCCATGGCCACCTCCATGTTGAGAGCCCATAGCCCATATTCCTTGTGATCGAGGCGCGGATACAAAGCCGCCCCCACCATCTCCGTCACCGGTGCCGATGTCAAGCTCTCGCCAAACTTCACCATCCCCATGACCTCCTAGTACTTTCAACAGATCACGAACGAAGACCTTAGCTCTGATACCAATTATTGAAAATTGAACTGACATACGACGCAGTTTGTCGAGTACTTTTCAACGACAGACGACGCGTAGCGGCAAACTCACTCGATCAACTCTGGCGAGACGCGCAGAACTAGAACCAATCGATGAGACGCTAAGCAGGCAGCCACACACGTTAGCTAGCTAGCTAAACTCGCGTACGGGAATCGATTTTATATTGCTACAGGAGCATATCGCTCCTGCCTTGTCTTTCTTTATTGCTTCTGTCTAGGGTGATACAAGATACACGTGTAGGTCTAGCTTTTGTACACGCAGGTAACGAGCTATCCTACTTGGTGTAGAACTCCTATACTACTCGGAGACGTATTGTATGCATTACGATGCCGTGCCGGTATTGACTCGTGCTTACCAAGCCTAATATCACGAACATGGGCCACCCATAGGGTGGCGAAGTGGCGAAGCGGCACTCGATCCGTCCCGTTTCATAGGCAAAATTTATTAGTCTAGTTCAAATTTTTCCATTATTTTTTTTCTAGTTTGAACTAAATTTTACTTTCGAGGGCTCTCGCGGGTTGCCACCACCACACATGCATTAATTCCACCATCCTCTCTTGCCCGTCCACGACTCCATCTTTATTGTCTACTTCGAGCTAAAACATATTCCCCAAACCCATTGCAGATCGATCACAACCATTGCTATGCAAGCAACGGTGGCGCTGCTTGCATTGGGAGCCATCCTAGAACTGAAGATGGAAAACCAACTGATGCAGACCTCCTCCCCTAAAATGTAGTATATTTATACGGCCCTGCATCCTTTTGCTCCACCATCGGTTCAAATTTGAATCGCGAGCCAGATCGAATTCAAACAACCTTGACACCGCTACAGTGCGCAAGACAACCACTTCACATTTATATGTCACCCTGGCAGATGGATCAAGTATCAAACTCTGCCCTTAGTTCTGTAGTCTCTGAAGACGCCCCAAGGATGACCCTCCATCTTTTAACCATACTGGAATATGTATCCAAAAATACAAATGATTCCCAAAACGATGCCTTGAATCATCATCTACAATTTAGGATGAAAAAACCGCGTACTGATTCATTTGGGATCAACGCAAAACAAATTTCTGGCCAAGCAAAACATTCGATCAAATAATCTCCAATAATTAGTCTAACTTCTATAAACGGAATGCAACTCTACAAATTAATTTGGGTACGCTTACTCAGACCTTCATATGGTGCTCGCAAACCTCCATGAACCTTCAGCGGTTCTCCGAATCCCGCGAGATCGTGGTAACTTCGTATAAATTTCTCTAATGCTCAAATTCTGTCCGTGCAAGGAATCCTTTCTGCAGCGTTAACTCCGACCCTTAGCCTGGTAGACGAAAGAATTGGCTTGGAAAAATCAGTCGAACTGCATATAAACATGGTTCCTCGATTTATATCATATATGCATTTTGAGGTGTATCTGCATGTTCATGAATCATGGCTATTTGTACAGTAAAAATCAGCCAACTGACACTGAATTTTGTCAAGTAAAATTCAGCCCATTCACACTGAAATTTCTGCAGTAAAAGGTGTCAGTAGTTCTTTTTATGCATGCACATGAATACATTCAGGAAAGTGCCAACAAAACGACGATCATCGCAAAAATGTAGAACTGAACTTTTTGTCCATATAGGAGTTTTTTTTTCCGGCAAACGGCAATTTCATTAAGTAGAAAACAGAATTTGGTCAGTTTATAAGGAAAACTGGCCGAAAACCGATACATGAGCCATGTTTATATTAATGTGGAACATGAAATCTTCAGTTGATTGCTCTAAATCAACTGGCCCGTCCTTTATTCCAGCATTCCTCTTGCCATTTGTTCTGCCTCCAAAGTGGATGAACACCACTGGATGTGGAACATCTCAAACCTCGCCGGCACTCTCTGCATCCGAACACCTACACTGATGTCGATTTGTTGGCTTGATTGACTCTGTTATAGCAGCCACGATGCTAACCGCACCTTTCCCCTCTACACGAACTACATAACCAGGATCCAGAATGGCCGTATCCCCGGTTAAATCACCAAATTTGAACTTGGACAAGAACGCACACAAATTCATACTCCGAAAGAGAAATCTGAGCAAAAGGTATAGGCAGATGCAAGTTGCAAAATCTACGTAGCATTCAATCGGATCCAGCGGGAAATCCATTGTTCCAGCCGCCGGGGGTAGCCACAGTTCTAGTACTGCTAGCTGCCATGCCCCCTCTCTCCTGGAACCCTTCCAGGGAGCTAAATGCACGAGCGGGAAAAATCTGTACTAACAGTACAAACGAAAAGACAATTTCTTGTCTTGCTGGCACATGAAAAAGGTCATCAACTCGATGGATGGAGGGCTCAACTGCAGCAATAAATGGCATAGGTACGTCCAAGTTTTCTACCAACAGTGCAATAGGCTCCCTGCTATACAGTGATTTCTGCACGCTTCTGCACGCCTGTGCATGTTGCAAAAGTCTGACAGAACAGATCACAATGGCACAATAGACGGCACATATAATCCAATCATCTGGGCCTAGAGCCAAAACGCCACCTCCAAATAAAACTAGCGTTATTTTTTTAAGTACAAAACATATATATACTACGATCTATCTATGTGCACCAACAATTTATGCTAAAGAAGACGAGCAACTATGGGATAGCAAGATATATGAATTCAAGCACAAATGCTATCACAAAGTAAAGTGCATAAGTAAAGGAGCTCGAATGTAGAAATAACCGAGACACGCCGAGATGATGAAGTGTGGAAGATAGTAATTGCTTGCAGAAAGTAACAGTAAATGGTAAACAGTAGATGGTATATCAATGGTAAAGGAATGGACTGGGGTCCACAGTTCACTAGAGGTGTTTCTCCTTAAGATAAATAGCATGTTGGGTAAATAAATTACAGCAGGGAAATTGACAGATTGAGAAAGCATAACAATGCATATACTAGATATCTTGACTCCTATGAGATTTGATTGAAAATTACAACATAATACATAGACCGTAATCCAACTACATCTATGACTAATAATCCACCTTCTGGTTATCGTCCGAACCCCTTTCAGTATTAAGTTGCCAGCAACAGATAATTGCATTAAGCAAAGTGTGTAAAGTAAACAATACAATTACTCCATAGACAAAGGATTGTATTTTATTCCTAGTAGCAACAACACATCTACAACCTTAGAGATTTCTGTCACTTCCCCAGATTACTAGAGGCATGAACCCACTATCGAGCATAAATACTCCCTTTGGAGTTGCAAGCATCTACTTAAACAAGATAGTTACTAACAACAGAGATCATGCAAGATCACAAATAACATAGACATGATAGAATCAATAATCAATCTGACATAGTATCTCAATATCCATCGGATCCCCGCAAACACAACATATAGGATTATAAATAGATGATCTTGATCATGACCGGAGCTCACAAGATCTAAACATGATAGCACAAAGGAGGAGAACCAACCATCTAGCTACTATATGGACCCATAGTCCAAGGGTGAACTACTCATGCATCACTTCGGAGGCAGGCATGATGATGAAGAAGGCCTCCAGGATGATCTCTCCCCTCCAGCAGGGTGCCGGGAAGAGCTTCGGATCCCCCCGATCTAGGGATGGAGCTGCCGACGGCTACAAACTCTTTCGTGGATTTCTGATCGGGTCTTTAGGGTTTTCGTCTCGGGGTACTTTTATAGGCGAAGAGGCAAGGTCGGTGGTGGCCCAAGGGCCCACACCAGGTGGCGGCGCACCCAGGAGGGTCGCGCCACCCTAGGGTGTGGCCGCCTCGTGGCCCCTCTTCGGCTGCCCTTCGGACTCCGTGTTCCTTCTGGTAAAATATTGACTTTGGCTTTTGTCCCGTCCAATTCCGAGAATATTTCCTTACTAGCTTTGCTGAAACCAAAAACAGCAGATAATAGGCAACTGGCACTGTGGCATCTTGTTAATAGGTTAGTTCCAGAAAATGTATAAAAATACCTCAAAGTGTAAACAAAACATAAGAAAGTTGATATAAAAAAGCAAGGAGCATCAAAAATTATAGATATGTTTATGACGTATCAATCGCTTTTCCAAAATGTCACACTTCATACCGTGCCATAAGACCGACGATGCTTCACATGTTGCAATTTTTTTTCCAGAGAAATCATCCGTCTTCACGATGTGCCAAGAACAATCGTCTCCGACCACAACGTCAAATTCATGACCTACTTATGGAAGACCCTTATGGCCAAGCTCGGTGTCAAGCTCCTCTTTTCATCCGCATCGGATCCTCAAACCGATGGCCAAACCGAAGTTGTCAACTGAAGCCTCGGGACTCTCCTTCTTGTGTTGATCAAGAAAAATCTCAAGGATTGGGAGGAATGCATTCCCCACGCCGAGTTTGCCTACAATCGTGCCAAGCACTCAACAACCAAGACGAGTCCCTTCATGATCATCTATGGTTTCGAGCCCCTCACCGCACTCGATATCCTACCGCTACCTCTTCATGAGCGCACCAACATGGACATCGACAAGAACGCCCAAGCTATGAAGAAGCTTCACGAAGAAACAAGATCCATTATCGAGCAACAAGTCCTTTGCTAGGCTTGAAGGTTAAACAAGGACAAGAAGGAGATGATCTTTGAAGAAGGTGACCTCGTGTGGATACACCTAAGAAAGGACTGCTTCCCCAAAGAACGTGACTCCAAGTTCAAGCCTCGAGGAGATGGTCCCTTAAAGGTCCTAAAGAGAATCAACAACAACACCTACATCATTGACATTCCAACCTCCAAGTACCTTGCAAGCAACACATTCAAGTTCAAGGTGATGGGTTCGTAACACCCTCGAAATCGGCCCTATGCAAGTTTTAGCGCTTCCCGCCAAACCCGCATAGAAACGATTCAAAGGTGCCCACCAGGCACTTGCGTGCGGGTGGAAAACGAAGTAATATCATTACGCAATAGTCCTCGATGGAACCCACAAAACATATATATACAACAGCGACTCAATGAGTCAAGAATACAGATATACAATACAAAGATCCAAATCACCTGGAAAACGATACAGCGTCCGAGTACGGACAAGATGCAAATTGAGCTAAGAGCCCTGAGGAATAACCAATGGCGTCCATAACCCTGCCCAGGCCAAGCCGGAAGGGTAACCCTGCTAATGACGTCGATCTCAAAACCTGCTTAAACAAAAGGGGTGCCGACAAGGGCAAAGGAAAAGAGAGAGCGGTCGATCGAGGCGATGCAGCGAGACTAGAATTGCGGTCCTCGCCTACATAGGTATGGTGGACTGAAGCGGCATGCACTAAACAACCTATAGAGACTCGGTATAACCGCCGGCTATCGAGAGGATAAGAAAGACCTATTCGAACCTACGATGCTACCACCAATCATACCCATCCTGGTATTTCCTCGAGACCAAGCAGGAAGTCAACCGAGGAACTCACACGGTTGGCGGGTTTATTTATTCAGTTATCTTTGCAGCAATTACTAGTCAGGTATATATTGAAATCCTGATATAATAAGCTGTTGTCAGTTTTAGTTAACCATTCCGTTGTAGTTGCAACACTTACTAGTCGAATCGATTAGCATGAGATATCCCAAACCCAGTGATTGTTGGTACTTTTATTTAGCCATTCCGTTGTAGTGAAGCTGATTACTAGTCACATCGGATACAAGTCAAATTATAACGATAAGAACTGTAGTTATAGTTGTCTATGATCGAGAACTATGCTCCAAGTCGTCCATAACCATGACACGGCTTTTCGAAAAGATTTAACCTCAGGTGCACCAAAGTATCCACACGCACTTGACCCTTTTGCCGGATCGGTTAACATACACCCATCGGTATGTCGGCGGGCCTAAGTCATGAAGTTTCCGGACCCAAAGCAAGTACATGGGGCCACCCCACTAAGCTACCATAGCGAAGTTGGCCGGCTCAACGGACCTGTGGTTTGCGTCGGTGGTAAACGATCGGGAACCCGAAGTGTGTTGGCTTGTCGATACTGCGAAAACACTCCATAATCCTAAGCATCTGGTGCTCCACGACAATCTTAAATAAAGCGTAAAGCATGGCATAAGTACAGATAGTAATAAAGCTCCAAACTACTTTGTGGCCCCCAAGACAATACTTTGAAATCAGGTACTAATCGATGGGGTGCCCACACACCCCACTTGTGGTTAGCGCTCGATCTCTAACAGTGTCAAGAACTCGGGGTCCTACGGGATACCAGTGAGCGGTTAAAAACCAAATATTGTCTATTACCCACCGGTGCCTCTGCATTTACCTACTTCAATTTTAGTTGTTAAACGTTAAATAAAGCCATGATCATCTCCAACATTAAACATGCGGCAACACCCCAACAACTGAGGTACTTGACGACACGCAACAGCACTTGAGCAAGCGACTACGACGCGCAAGTCCAACTATCTACCAATCAACAGGTAATAGGATGTGTCCAAGGCAATATAAGGCTGCAAGGGATATCACGGGTACGAAAACTAGAGCATCGCAACACAGATAGCAATAGATCAACATGGGGGAATAAATACTGTAAAAGTAAAATAGGTAGAAAGGGGGAGGTGCTCGCCTGAAAACATTGTCGAAGGTTCATCCGAAGATCGGGTCGACACTCGCATCAACTCATCGGCCTAATCCGTGAAGAAGCAAAGCGCTAGAAGAAACACCGGATGCACCATTTAATATTATGGCAAAAGATCCGGCATGATTATGCTATGATGCATATGCGGTGCAATCGAGCGATATTAAAGCGGGTCCCGACAATTAATTAGACGGTTCGAGTTATTTATCTACCCCACAATTTAAATGTTGTCCTAACAGGGCGAAACATGGCATCGGTTCGCTACGCCAATTTAAATGGAGTTCGGAATAAGACAAAGATATCCCGCATGAACACTCCATATTTAACTATGAGGTGAATTGGCATAATGCCCCCAAACCCACATGAATATGTATGCGAGCATGACGATTTAATATGCAACAAATGATTATTATATATTATAAAAATAGGGGTCTCGGATAAAGAGGTCACACATCGAATGGCGATCTCGGTTCGGGGTTCGGGCTCGATCTTCAGGCTCCAGGATCGGGGTTCGACAGGGTTCGGCGGGGGGGAACGATCTCGCGTCCGGGAAGAAGGACTTGGTGCTCCAAGATGAAGCGCTTGTCGTTCCGTGTGGCGATCGTGGCGGTCAATGGGTCTCGGCGTCTTCGGATCCGAGAGGAAGAACTTGGCGTGCCGGGTTGGGTCTTCGGATAGAAGTTCTTGTCGGTGCGGAGGACCTTGTACAACTTGATACGCTGGACCGCCGGAAGATCTCGATCGAACATGGCATCACATCATCAGCTCTTGTTACGACAATCCCTAGAATCCACGGCTGCAGTTCGAGCGATAGCGACAAAAGAAAACAATGTGGACACAGCGAAAGAGCACCAATACTATCATGCACAGGCGATGTGCAATCGAATACCAGACCTACAGATGCACAAGCACACAGAACCCGGGCAGGCAGCTGCCATGCAGAACGGGGCAAACCCACGGTCACCGCTTGGGCCAAAACAGAAAAGTTCACCGGGAGGGTCGCACACTTCAAAGAAAGTTGGAGGAAGCTCGCGGTACACGCGGGCAGAGGGCACCATGGCGACCATGCACAGGGGAAACCGACAGCGAGGCGAGGAGAGGCGGCGGCCTTCGCGTGGCAGCGTCTGCGGTGGCTCTGAGGTGGGGAAGAGCTTGACGGGCAGCGTATGAGCACCGGCGGTGTCTTGAGCCGAGGTCCGCGGGTGGAGGGCTCGGAGCTTCTTGATGGAGAGGAAGGAGCGGAGCAGCGGCGGATCCCACGGCGGCGCCGGTCATCGTTGGGAGAGACCGGGTAGACGGAGAGGTGGCCGGAGGCCATGGGCGTCAACGGGGCCGCGCTGGTGGTGGCTCGGCTCGATGCGGTCGGGTCGCTGGCCGGCGAGAGGAGGGCGCGACGCAGAGGTCGGCGGCCGGGGAAGGAGGAGACGGGGGCGGCGAGCGCAGCGGGCCGGAGCTCGAGGCCTGAGCGAGAAACCTTGTCGAGGGCCGGAGGAGGCCTCTGTGCGGCCTTCGAGAGAACGCTGGAGGCGGCGGCGTGGCGAGGAGGCGCGTGGGGGTGGGTGTGTGGGGTGGGTGTGCGTGTGTGGTGGTGCGGAGGTGGTGGGCGAGGTGTGGTGGTGGGAGGGGGTGAGAGAGAGAGAGAGAGAGAGAGAGAGAGAGAGAGAGAGAGGCGGAGGGGAGAGAGGGTGGGGAGTGGTGGCCTTGTCCATCCCGGGTGGGGCCCAAGTGGTAGGTGGCGGTTGGATGGAGAGAGGGCCAGGTGATGTGGCGCCAAGGGATAGGTTGGAGTGAGGTGGAGGGGGTCAAGATTAGGATTAGGTAGGAAAAGATTTGGGGTAGCTAGGATTTTATCCGGAGGTGGCCACTGGGCTTTCGACCTGGCTGCCTCCTAAAACAATTTAAAATTTTATTTATTTAAAACGGGGCTTTTGCAAACCGTGGGTAGATAAAACAAAATATTCCGGAGACCCAGGTTTTGTGTTTGAATAAAGACGGGGCGTTTAGAAAACAAAAACAGATTTTTCGAAAATAGTTTTTAAACAAACCATGCAAGATGATGACGATGCTCAAATGCAAGGTGGCATGATGACATGAGCATGCAGTCATGATGATACAATGCACAAAAACACCGCGATTTTCTAGCAGTGGTTTTAGCGGGGCGCCACAGGTTCGTAGCATGGAAAACAAAAAAATTTTACCGCAAGAACGAACAAAACCGAGATCTAATCTAGATAAAAGCCAAGATCTAATCTATTAGACATGTGCAACGAGATAGATCTGTACTAACCCTCGTAGATCCGAAAGCGTTACGAGATTGGATCTCGTGGTTGATGTAGTCGATCACTTGCCGATCTCAAGATCGTGTGGACGATCCTTACGGCGCCGCGTTCCGGCAGCGCTTCATGATCGGTCCTGCGTCTTGGTCGAGACCTTCCTCTCTCCGTTCCAAATGAGCGGAGGTAGTAGATCTTCTCCACGGAATCCCGGACCAGACGGTGTGGTGGTGGTGGTGGAGTAGAGAATTCTGAGGCTTCGCCTAAGCTGAGTAGAGGAGGAGGAGAGAGGCGGCGACTAGGGTTTGGAGTGGAGGGGGTAAGGGGGTGGCGCCCCCACCCCTCTATTTAAAGGAGGGAGGCACCATGGGAGGGGGAGTCCTAGTAGGACTCCCCTCCCTTCCTTGGCCGGCGGATTGGGAGGGGGGGAGGAGTCCTTGTCCCCCACGACTCCTTGTCTTGCCCCACAAGGACTCCTTGATCCTTTCTTGGTTCTCAAGCAAACTCCAAGAAATCTCCTAGAACCTTCCGGAACATTCCGAAACCTTCTAGAATCCCCATACAAATACTCCGGAACATTTCCTAACTTAGAAAATGATCCCCAATATATGAATTTCATTCTCTGGACAATTTCGGATCTCCTCGTGATGTCCTGGATCCAATCCGAGACTCCGAACAACATTCGGTCTCCAACGCATATTCCATATCTACTTAAAACAACTTCGAACCTTAAGTGTGTCACCCTACGGTTCGTGAATATGCAGACATGATGGAGACACCTCTCCGATCAATAACCATCAGCGGGATCTGGAGATCCATAACGGCTCCCGCATACTCAACGATGACTTCGTGATCGATAGAACAATTAACATACGAAACCAATTCCCTTTGTCACGTGATATTCTACTTATCCAAGGTTTGATCGTCGGTATCTCCATACCTAGTTCTACCTCGTTACTGATAAGTACTCTTTACTCGTTCCATGTTATGTCATCCCTTGTGACCTAGTCACATGCTTGTAAGCTAACTAGATGACATTCCACCGAGAGGGCCCAGAGCATATCTATCCGTCATATGGATGGACAAATCCCAATCTTGGTCCATGCGCTTCAACACATACTTTCAGAATACCCAATGACACCTTTATAATCATCCAGTTACGAAGCGGTGTTTGATGTCATCAACGTACCCATCCGGTGATGGTGATTAACATAACCTCATGGTCAAAGGATTAGGTTACTATGCATTTGAAAGCTTATAGCAATACGAACTTAATGACTTGATCTTATGCTACGCTTACTATGGGTGTGTGTCCATCACATCATTCTCCTAATGATATAACCTTGTTATTAATGACATCCAATGTCCATGATCAGGAAACCATGATCATCAATTAATCAACAAGCTAGTTCCACAAGAGGCTTACTAGGGACTCTTTTATGTTTACAAAACACACATGTATTAGTGTTTCCTTATAATACAATTATAGCATGGGATGTAAACATTCATCATAAACACAAAGATATAATAATAACCACTTTTATTATTGCCTCTCGGGCATATCTCCAACAGTCTCCCACTTGCACTAGAGTCAATAATCTAGATTACATGGTAATATACCAAACACCCATGGCGTTCTGGTGTTGGTCATGCTTTGCTCTAGGGAGAGGTTTAGTCAACGGATCTGCCACATTCAGATCAGTGTGTACTTTGCAAATCTTTATGTCACCATCTCGGACATACTCGCGAATAGCATGGAAACGTAGCTTGATGTGCTTCACTTGCTATGTGACCTTGGCTCCTGTGCATTAGCTATGGCACTGTGTTGTCACAAGAGATGTCCATCGGGTCCAACGACCGGGAACCACGCCAAGTTTAGTAATGAACTCCTTCATCCATATGGCTTCTTGTGCAGCCTCCAGCGACTATGTATTCGATTCAGTTGAAGATTTCCATACAATGCTTTGCTTGGCACTCCTCCAGCTCACAGCAGCACCATTCAAAATAAATACAAATCGATTTGTGACTTGAGTCATACGGATCGGTGTTCCAACTAGCATCGGTGTAAATTTACAACAAGCTGTTCATCACCTCCATAAGAAAGAACCATATCCTTAGTCCTATTCGGTACTTTAGGATATTCTTGACCCGCTATCCGATGTTCCATTCAGGATCACTTTGATATCTGCTAGTCAAACTAACAGCATGTGCTATATCCGGTCTTGTACATAGCATGGCATACATGATAGAACCTATGGCCGAGGCATAGGGAATATTATTCATCTTTTCTCTATCTTCTGTCGTAGCCGGACTTTGAGTCTTACTCAAGGTCTTACCTGACAACATGGGCACGAACCCCTTCTTGCTCTCTTCCATTCTAAACTTCTTTAGAACTTTGTCTAAGTATGTACTTTGTGAAAGCGCTATTAGGCGTCTTGATCTATCTCTATAAATCTTGATGCCTAGAATATATGCCGCTTCGCCAAGATCCTTCATTGAAAAACTATTATTCAAATAGGCTTTGACGCTATTAAGAAGTTCTATATCATTCCCAATCAACAATATGTCATCTACATATAGTACTAAGAATGCTACAGAGCTCCCACTCACTTTATTGTAAATACAAGCTTCTCCATAAGTTTGTATAAATCCAAAGTTTTTGATTACTTTATCAAAACGTTGTTACCAACTCCGGGATGCTTGCTTCAGTCCATAAATGGAGCGTTGAAGTTTGCATACCTTGTCAGCATCACTAGGATTGACAAAACCCTTGGGTTGTACCATATACAACTCTTCCTCAATGTCACCATTAAGGAACACCGTTTTGACATCCATCTGCCAAATCTCATAATCGAAATATGCAGCAATTGCTAACAAAATCCTCACAGACTTTAGCTTCGCTACTGGTGAGAAAGTCTCATCGTAGTCAACTCCTTGAATTTGTCGGAAGCCTTTCGCGACAAGTCGAGCTTTATAGACGGTAACATTACCATCAACATCTGTTTTTATTTTGAAAATCCATTTGTTCTCGACAGCCTTACGGCCATCCGGTAAGTCTACCAAAGTCCACACTTGGTTTTCGTACATGGATCCCATCTCGGATTTCATGGCTTCTAGCCATTTGTCGGAATCTGGGCTCACCATAGCTTCTTCATACGTCACAGGGTCATCAGTGTTGTCCACCAACATGACGTTCAAGGCAGAGTCAGACCAATCAGGAGTGGTACGAACCCTCATTGACCTGCGAGGTTCTGAAGTAACTTCGTTTGAAGTTTTATGATCACCATCATGAGCTTCCTCTCCAATTGGTGCAGGCGGCACAAAAACATCTTCCGGTGCTGCGCTACTCTCAACTCTGAGAGAAGGTTCAATAACCTCGTCGAGTTCTACTTTCCTTCCAGTCACTTCTTTTGAAAGAAACTCCTTCTCAAGAAAGGATCCATTCTTGGCAACGAAAACTTTGCCTTTGGATCTATGACAGAAGGTATACCTAATTGTTTCTTTAGGGTATCCTATGAAGACGCATTTCTTCGCTTTGGGTTCAAGCTTATCAGGTTGTAACTTCTTTACATACGCTTCACAACCCCAAACTTTAAGAAACGACAACTTAGGTTTCTTACCAAACCACAATTCGGACGGTGTCGTTTCAACGGATTTAGATGGTGCCCTATTTAAAGTGAATGCGGCTGTCTCTAATGCATAGCCCCAAAACGATAGCGCTAAATCTGTAAGAGACATCATAGACCGAACCATATCTAAGAGAGTTCGATTATGACGTTTGGACACACCATTACGCTGTGGTGTTCCCGGCGGTGTCAACTGCAAAAGTATTCCACATTTCTTTAAATGCATGCCAAACTCATAACTTAGATATTCACCTCCGCGGTCAGAACACAGAAACTTAATCTTCTTGTTACGATGATTCTCCACTTCACTTTGAAATTCCTTAAACTTCTCGAAAGTTTCAGACTGATGTTTCATAAAGTAGACATACCCATATCTACTTAAGTCATCCGTGAAAGTGAGAACATAACGATATCCACCACGCGACGCTACACTCATTGGACCACAAACATCGGTATGTATTATTTCCAATAAGTCTGTAGCTCGCTCCATTATTCCAGAAAATGGAGTCTTAGTCATTTTTCCCATTACACATGCTTCGCATCTTTCAAGTGATTCAAGAAGTCCATCAGAATGGAGTTTCTTCATACGCTTCACTCCAATGTGACCAAGATGACAGTGCCACATGTATGTAGAATTATCATTCAATTTTATTCGTTTAGCATCTATGTTGTGAACATGTGTATCACTACTATCGAGATTCAATAAGAATAAACCATTCATCTCAGGTGCATTACCATAAAAGATATTACTCATATAAATCGGACAACCTTTATTCTTAGACTTAAAAGAGTAACCGTCTCGCAATAAACAAGATCCAGATATAATGTTCATGCTTAACGCAGGCACCAAATAACAATTATTCAAATTTAAAACTAATCCCGAAGGTAGATGTAGAGGGAGCGTGCCGACGACGATCACATCAACCTTGGAGCCATTTCCAACGCGCATCGTCACCTGCGTCTCGCCCGGTCTTCGTTTATTCCGCACTCTGTTTGAGTTACAAATATGAGCAACCGAAACCATATCAAATACCTGTGCACTACTACGATTACTAGTAAGATACACATCAATAACATGTATATCAAATATACCTTTCTTCTTGATGTTGCCGTTCTTCAGATCCGCCAGTACTTGGGGGCGATTCGCTTCGGTGACCAGCACCCTTGCAAGAGAAGCATTCAGTTCAGGCTTAGGACCAGCCTTGGGCTTCTTAGCAGTCGGGCTTTCTTGCCGTCCTTCTTGAAGTTGCCCTTTTTCTTAGGCTTGCCCTGTTTCTTGAAATTGGTGGTCTTATTGACCATCAACACTTGGTGCTCATTCTTGATCTCCACTTCAGCAGTTTTTAGCATGGATGATAGTTCAGACAACGTCTTGTTCATGAAGTGCATATTGTAGTTCATCACAAAGTTCTTATAACTCGGTGGCAGTGATTGGAGGACACGGTGAATCCCTAACTCATTAGGAATCGTTATCCCCAACTCTTGGAGCTTGTTTGCGTGCCCAGACATGGTGAGCACGTGCTCGCTAACGGAGCTACCCTCTTCCATCTTACAGTTAAAGAACTTTTCGGAGGCCTCATAGCTCTCCATGGCCGCGTGAGTCTCAAAAATGAGCTTGAGCTCCTTAATGATCTCGAACGGGTCGTGGTGCTCAAAGCGCTTCTGAAGCTCCGTTTCTAAACCGTACAGGATGGCACACTGAACTGTGGAGTAATGATTTTTCCGAGTGGCGTAAATATTCTTTACGTCATCGGTGGCATCTTCTGCAGGTGGGTCACCTAGCGGTGCTTCGAGCACATAGGTCATCTGACCAGCCCTGAGGACAATCTTCAGACCACGGAGCCAGTCCGTGAAGTTGCTTCCATTGTTCATAAGCTTTTTTTTCTATAGGAACGCATTGAAATTGATGGAGAGATTCGCCATAATCTACAACAAATTTGCAAGTAGTTTAGACTAAGTTTATGATAAATTGAGTTCAATTTTTAATTCTTAAATTAACTAGGTGAACTCCCACTCAAAACAACATCCCTCACATTGTCTTAGTGATTACACGAACCAAGTCCACTACACCAAGTCCGATCTTCACGAGAGAAGATGTAGTTTCATCGGCGAACAATCTTCATGTTCATCATATCATTTATATGACTTGTACTCTACCTTTCGGTATTCCGTGTTCCGAGACCATGTCTGTACATGCTAGGCTCGTCAAGATTAACCTTAGTTTCCGCATGTGCAAATCTGGCTTGCACCCGTTGTATGCACACGTAGAATCTATCACATCCGATCATCACGAGATGCTTCGAGACGACGAGTCTTAGCAATGGTGCCAACTAAGGATGAACACTTTATTACTTGAAATTTAGTGAGAGGGATCATCTTATAATGCTACGTCGTGATCTAAGCAATACAAGATGTATAAAGGATTAACATCACAGGCAATTCATAATTAGTGTAATATGATATGGCTCTTTCTTCTTATGCCTTTGATCTCCATCTCCAAAGCACGGACATGATCTCCATCATCACCAACATTGCGTCAAGGTCAGTGGTGCCGCTTCATGGTTGTCCATCATCACCAGCAACTATTACAACTACTTGGAATAAAGCTATTACAAGATGAATAGACACGTAGGTCTTAACAGAATTAAAGACAACCATTAGGCTCCTGCCGGTTGCCATATTACAACAAGGATCATTACATACATCAAATATAATCACAATCACATGATGGCCATATCACATCACAAAACCCCTGCAAAAACAAGTTAGACGCCTCTAATTATCTTTGCATGTTTTACGTGGTTTGGGGATTTCGAATAAGAACGGATCTTACCTACGAAACTGAACCACAACGTTGATACAAGCGCTATCAAGTGCAAAGTGTAGATTGGATCTATACTATGGTGGGAGAGACAGACACCCGCAAAGCCACTTGTGCAAAGCAAGTTACACGTCAAGCGTGGAGCCAGTCTCACGTGCGATGACATGTAAGGTTAGCCCGAGCCGCTTCATCCCACCATACCGCATGATGCAAAGTACACAAAGCAAAAAACGGCACGAGCACCAACGCCCACAAAAATATTGTGTTCTACTCGTGCAACAGATCTACGCATAGACAAGGCTCTGATACCACTGATGGGTTCGTAGCATGGAAAACAAATTTTTTTTACCGCAAGAACGAACAAAACCCAGATCTAATCTAGATAAAAGCCAAGATCTAATCTATTAGACATGTGCAACGAGATAGATCTGTACTAACCCTCGTAGATCCGAAAGCGTTACGAGATTGGATCTCGTGGTTGATGTAGTCGATCACTTGCCGATCTCAAGGTCGTGTGGACGATCCTTCCGGCGCCACGTTCCGACAGCGCTTCCGCAGTTGGTCACACGTGCGGAGTCGAAGAAGACCTTCCTCTCCTTGTTCCAGTGAGCAGCGGAGGTAGTAGATCTTCTCCATGGAATCCCAGCAGCACGACGGTGTGGTGGTGGTGGAGTAGAGAATTCTGCAGGGCTTTGCCTAAGCCTGAGCAGAGGGAAGGAGGAGGAGAGAGGCGGCGACTAGGGTTTGGAGTGGAGGGGGCAAGGGGGTGGCGCCCCCACCCCTCTATTTAAAGGAGGGAGGCACCATGGGAGGGGGAGTCCTAGTAGGACTCCCCTCCCTTCCTGGGCCGGCGGATTGGGAGGGGGGGAGGAGTCCTTGTCCCCCACGACTCCTTGTCTTGCCCCACAAGGACTCCTTGATCCTTTCTTGGTTTTCAAGCAAACTCCAAGAAATCTCCTAGAACCTTCCGGAACATTCCGAAACCTTCTAGAATCCCCATACAAATACTCCGGAACATTTCCTAACTTAGAAAATGATCCCCAATATATGAATTTCATTCTCCGGACAATTCCGGATCTCCTCGTGATGTCCTGGATCCAATCCAAGACTCCGAACAACATTCGGTCTCCAATGCATATTCCATATCTACTTAAAACAACTTCGAACCTTAAGTGTGTCACCCTACGGTTCGTGAATATGCAGACATGATGGAGACACCTCTCCGATCAATAACCATCAGCGGGATCTAGAGATCCATAACGGCTCCCACATACTCAACGATGACTTCGTGATCGATAGAACCATTAACATACGAAACCAATTCCCTTTGTCACGTGATATTCTACTTATCCGAGGTTTGATCGTCGGTATCTCCATACCTAGTTCTACCTCGTTACTGATAAGTACTCTTTACTCGTTCCATGTTATGTCATCCCTTGTGACCTAGTCACATGCTTGCAAGCTAACTAGATGACATTCCACCGAGAGGGCCCAGAGCATATCTATCCGTCATATGGATGGACAAATCCCAATCTTGGTCCATGCGCTTCAACACATACTTTCAGAATACCCAATGACACCTTTATAACCACCCAGTTATGAAGCGGTGTTTGATGTCATCAAAGTACCCATCCGGTGATGGTGATTAACATAACCTCATGGTCGAAGGATTAGGTTACTATACATTTGAAAGCTTATAGCAATACGAACTTAATGACTTGATCTTATGCTACGCTTACTATGGGTGTGTGTCCATCACATCATTCTCCTAATGATATAACCTTGTTATTAATGACATCCAATGTCCATGATCAGGAAACCATGATCATCAATTAATCAACAAGCTAGTTCCACAAGAGGCTTACTAGGGACTCTTTTATGTTTACAAAACACACATGTATTAGTGTTTCCTTATAATACAATTATAGCATGGGATGTAAACATTCATCATAAACACAAATATATAATAATAACCACTTTTATTATTGCCTATTGGGCATATCTCCAACACAAGGACCTTTCACCCTACCATGGAGATGTTCAAATGATAACCATGAAGAGTCGAGGACGACTCTTTTCCAAGGGGGGAGCTGATGCATCATGTCCTACGAACGCTCCTACATCTACACCACCAAGTCCCCCAAGTGGACCCATGATTCATGCTCGAGCGAAACTCCTACAAGCTAAGGTGAATTCGCTCCTTGTCTCATGTGATTTCGATACATCCTTGGACAACTCACTACTTCATGCCAATACTTTATGCACCATCAGGTATGAAGCCCATGAAGAAGTGCCAAGAGAAGCATCCAAGCCATCGCAAGACGGAGTCACGGACCAAACCGGCGCCAGGATCGGCGGACCGGAATTCCCGCTAGAATTTCTGACGCACACTCTAGCGGACCAGACCAACGACCGGAAATCCCGGCGCACGCCGAAACCTTTCGGCGCCGACCGAACGCCTACATGGGTTTGATGCCCGAGAATATTCCTATTTCGTCCAGTTTTTACCCTTTTATGCCTAAAGTACCCTTGAACTAGTGGCTGACCTATATATAGTTCCCCACATCCATTTAAAACCCTAGGCATGCTATTTGGAATTAGTGGACACCCTTGTGGATCTATCTAATTCTTGCCTCATACCCAAATATCACAAACCTTGTTGGAGTTTGCATCATGCCTCCCTTGTTGTACAACGCCTAGGCATCGAAGTCCCTTTGCCTAGACGTCAAGATCTCACCGAGTCTCCCTACTCGCCGTCCCGGTTCGAGAGAGAGTCCTCCACCAGATGCCGATCCTAGAGATTGCGCCGGACCGGTCACCGTCGGCGTGAGATATTGGTGTGTATCGTGGTTTTGCGTGAGTGTGTTCATCGTGTTCTTCGTGCGTGATTCCGTCGTGTTCATCCTCTTCTCCTTACCCCGCATCCCTCCCTCGATTTGGAAGGGATTCGTGAAAGATCGGGCCACCCTAGAGGTTTGCCCTCAACAGATACTTGTACAACTGTCATGATTTTAGAGACTTCCACACCAACGAAAGTATTGGTTAAGTTATTGATGAGAGGAGGATAGCTACTACTCCTGATATTTTGCCACCTTCTTATGTTCTAAAGCTTGGACAATTCTGTTTTGAAGTGCCTCCTAAAGATGAGGTGAAGCCCAACTTTCGGACACCTCCAATGATGTTTCATGTTGGCTAAAGAGCTGCGTCCAAAGATATTTAGTTGTTCTATTTTCATTAAGTTTGGTATAGGTTTTTATTTTCAGTTTGGTTTTATTTGCTTGTGATGGTTTTGGGCCTGTCCAAAATCAAGTGTGTTTTGGCCATTTGGGTTTTTAGTTTGGCATGGGCCCCAGCCAAAGTAGCGTTGGAGTCACCCTAAAAAGGTTCCTGGCAGCCGTAATTGTAATTTAGACTTGTTATTTTCGAGCTAAAAGAGACACCAGAAAAGTCCCAATGTTTGAGGGCGCATATCGTTGTGTTTGCTTGCTGATCTTCAAGGTCTAATATTGTGCTATGCGTGAGAGTTAATTTTGATCAGTTCCAACGTGGGGAATTGAAGAGAGATCAGTTTGATCTATTTCATATTGGGCTCTCTTTGTATTTTTCTAATTCTATCGTTCGTCGTGAAAGATCGGGCCTAAACCCTTTTGGATCACTTTAATCCGTATCATTTTGGTATTAGATTCGTCGGGTTTCTCACGATGATTTTACTACGGAGACCTGCTGCTAAGATTGATCTGCTGGTTGAGTTTGATCATCCAGAATTTTAATCTGCCGAGGAGAGTTTGCTCATATGTGAAGTTTGAATCATATCAACATCAGGTAGTTTCAGATCTCAGGATTGTTGGAATCGTGTAACAGTCTGTTTCCGATTGGGAATCCTAGTCAGTTTCCTTTTGGATTTTTGTTTACGGCTGGCTGATCCAGTCGTGTGCACCTGGGACTACTTTTCCGCATCCAATTGTTACGTTGTTGTTTTTTCCTTGGAGTACAGATCCTATCGAGTCGCTTCAATCAAAAAAAGAGTGCAAAGTCTCTCGCCCGCGCGCCTAGGGATAGACCGCCTCTGTCCCTGAGCGAGGATCGCTGTGATCGAGGGAAGCGGCTGCGCTGCGTTCTCGCCTGGCGCGTCTGGCTAGTCGCTATCGTGGTCGGCAGCTTGCGTCCGCCTGGCAACCCTTCCTCACGGGGCGGCCCATCTGGCTTGACGCCCGGCGCCAGGCTCATTCGGCTGGAGCCTGGGAACGATCGCATCATTTCGCTAGACCTGAGACGTTTCTGTGGTCGAGCGTGCTACCGCCGTGGGCGTGTTTCGCGTTGAGATTTCTAGTGGGGTCTTAAGAGAAACTGGACTAAAGTAAATCGGACTGGACTCTATTTGTTTGGAATTGACCGGAGTAGTATCATGTGGACTAAAGTAGTACGACGTAGCAATTTTTCTAAGTACTGAATTTTGCTGCAGATGGCTAGTTTGGTAATTGTTGAAAATCCTGCTGCTGTGGCTGCTACAGTTTCAAATCCTAAGAAAATTGCTCTTTCGGTCTATATAGATGATCTCCCTCATAATATCCGTGCTGGTTTTGATAGCACCCGCGTGTACATCAAAGACTATACGGATGCTTTGGAGGAGAGGTTGAACATAAAATTGAAGGCCATCACTACTAGGCTCGATGTGCTGACGGATACCCTCATTAATTTAGTGGTGCAAGATGAGCCCCCTCATGCTGCTCCATTACGGGATGCGCCACCACCAAGAGTTGGATATGTTAACGCTCATGTTCGACGTCCTGTGGCACCAGCACATGGAGGCGTCCATGCTGACCTCGAAGACGATGCTGCATACGCACCACAACAACGCCACGTTGAGGCTCGTCCTGCAACCGCTTTTGGTCGTGTTTTGCCTACTGACCGAGATCGTATTGGTCATGCCGCACGTGTTCCATTGGATGACGGTGTTGGACGTGTTAAAATTTCGATACCACCATTTTCTGGCGTGGGTAGTCCTGAAGATTATTTAGAGTGAGAGATGCATGTGAGTCATATTTTTGCAGCCCACCATTATACCGAGGAGAAGAAGCTTCAACTTGCTCCTATCGAGTTCTCCTATTATGTACTGATTTGGTGGGGACAAATTTTGCGTATGCCAAATTACCCAACATTGTGGATGGGAACGACATAACTCATGCGATGTCGCTTTGTTCCTGAACATTATAAGAGAGACACGCACAATAAATTGCAGCAGCTCAAACAAGGTACTAAACTGATGGATGAGTATTATAAAGAGATGGAGTTATTGATGATACATACAGAAACAAGGGATGACCCGGAGGCCACAATGTCTCGGTTCTTTAATGAGCTGAATCTTGAGGTACAGAATCGTGTAGAGATGGTTACCTACTATGATCTTTAGGATCTTGTACACCAGGTTAAGTGTGCGGGTCAACAGCTCAAACGACGCCAAGCCACAGCTCCTGCAAATTCATGGTGTGGTTCTATTGCTAAGCCGACACCTTCTACACGCTCCCACCATGTTTCTCATAGCGAGGTGCCAAAATCTGGAGTGTCCAAAGCTGCATCTAGTATAGAGTCCACGATGCACATTGAGTGTTTTACTTGTGGAGTCCGAGGACATATGAGGCGTGATTGCCCTAATAAAAAAGGGTGCTGCTCACACAAGATGACTTTGTTTCTGCTAGTGACGATGACAAGGTTGCTGCTCCATCTAGTGATGAGTCTGAGGAACATGACAACATTGATGTGTATCCCGAGGATGCCACTCCTCATTGCATGATGCAGCCCGTCCTACGGACGCCTCTACATCTACACTACCAAGTCCCCCAAGTGGACCCATGACTCGTGCTCGAGCGAAAAACCTACAAGCTAAGGTGAATTCGCTCCTTATCTCATGTGATTTCGATATATCCTTGGATGGCTTGCTACTTCATGCCAATACTTTATGCACCATCAGGTATGAAGCCCATGAAGAAGTGCCAAGGGAAGCAACCAAGCCATCGCAAGACGGAGTCGCGGACCAAACCGGCGCTAGGACCGGCGAACCGGAATTCCCGCCGGAATTTCAGGCGCACGCTCCGGCGGGCCGGACCAGCGATCGGAAATCCCGGTGCACGCCGAAATCTTCCGGCACCGACCGAACAACGCATCTGTGAGCCGTTAATTCCAGCGTTGATTCCGACGCCGCCGAGCATATTGCCGGAATCGTCCCCCTGAATGTCTACATGGGTTTAATGCCCGAGAATATTCCTATTTCGTCCAGTTTTTTCCCTTTATGCCTAAAGTACCCTTGAACTAGTGGCTGGCCTATATATAGTCCCCCACCTCCAATCTAAACCATAGGCATGATATTTGGAATTAGTGGACACCCTTGTGGATCTATCTAATTCTTGCCTCATGCTCCTTGATTAAGGAGTACCCAAATATCACCAACCTAGTTAGAGTTTGCATTGTGCCTCCCTCGTTGTACAAGGCCTAGGCATCGAAGTCCCTTTGCCTAGACATCAAGATCTCACCGAGTCTCCCTACTCACCATGCCGGTTTAAGAGAGAGTCCTCCCCCCGACACCGATCCTAGGGATTGCGTCAGACCGGTCATCGCCGGCGTGAGCTATTGGTGTGTATCGTGGTTTTGCATGAGTGTGTTCATCATGTTCTTCGTGCGTGAGTTTGTCGTGTTCATCCTCCTCTCCTTCCCCTGCACTCCACCCTCGATTTGAAAGGGATTCGTGAAAGATCGGGCCACCCTAGAGTTTTGCCCTCAACATATTGGTATCAAGAGCTTTGTTGCTCACGAATTCCCCCACAAAATTTTCTTCTATCCACCAAAAATTCGAAAATCCCCCCAAAAAATAGCCCCAAATTTGCCTTCGGATCGATCTCTACATTTGGTCAGTTTTTAGTGATTTTGTTCCACAGATCTGTTGCTTTGGGTACCGATCTACCTTCCTAGAATCTTTTCCCAACACAATTTGGACAAATTTCCGATTTTTTGACCGATTTGACTTTTGGAGTTCTTCACGAACTCATTTTGGCTCCAGGCCCGGCGGACCGATCCAGCCGCCGAAAATTCCGGCGCATGTTCCAGCGAACCGGAATTGCCGCCAAAAATTCCAGTGCAGGATCTGGCGTCGCCGGTTTGGTCGCCGAAAATTCTGTTTTGACCCATTTTGTCCGTTTTTCCACTTGTGTTGTTCGTGCCTTGTGTGCATGTCGCCCCAACTAACTTCAAGCTTCTGCAAGTCATCACATACCGCGCTCCTCGACACCCAAACATCATCCCCTACACCGGTGGCAAGTCGTCAATACTGAAGGTATAACTTGCTCCACCTTGTTAACCCTTCTTCCTTGTGTGTACCTATCCTACGAGAGCAACTCATCTTGTGTTTGCCTAAGAATTGTGCACTTGTCCTTGAAAAGTGAGAGTGTGTAAGCAAATTCAAGAGTTAACATAGTAGTATAGAAAGGGAGAAAAAGAATCAAAAAAAGAGAGAAAAAGAAAAAGCAAAAGAAAAATAGAAAGATACAAAGTCTTCCAACGCAAAGAGAGTGTCAAGCTTGTAAGCAAAGAGAGAGATAGAGCGTGACCAAGGCAAGTGCACAAATCCGTTGCTTATTTCTCTTTTGGTGAACGAGTTGTGGTCTCCCCTTGCGTTGGCAAGACACCGAGCATAGTCTTCGTCAGGACATTTTGTGCTCATTTTATAGTCGCGTTAACCACATTAGTCTCCATGTGTGTGTATCCTTGTGTTTTGTAGATTGTTTCCTTTTTGCTTTTGATCTTTGGTTCTCTACCACTTTTGAAACTAACCTTTTCTTTGGATCGTTTCATTTGGTTTTCCACCACCTTAACGTTCCACCAAAAGCTTTCGAGAGTTAGTCCTTTCCTTAGTGTGAGGTTTCTTTGTGATTTCACTTTGCACGCTTCTCTCACTTGTAGTTTATAGTTTGGTGCAATCCCCAAGGTGAGGTACAAGGCTAACACCACCATATTCCACTTACATATACAATCCTTGTGTGCTTTGCATGATGGATAGGCACAGTGAGTCGAGCCAACCACCTACCCAAGAAGAAGAACATGGACCGTACATGATGCACGCAAGTCACTACATCATCCGACATGAGTTCCACGAACGTTGCGAGGCTCTTGAGACGCAACAAGATGAACAATTCGGTGATACGCAAGCCGAGTTCAAGAACATTGACAACCGTTTCGATGGCCTCGAACGACAAATGCATGCGATGCATCACAACTTTGGCCATCAAAATGAAGCACACCAATGATCCATTGCCGAAAAAATGATAAGCCTCGACTCCTGATCAACAGAATGGCAAGACCGCGCTCTCGCGCATCAAGCTCATCACGTCATCGTTCTCCTCTTCGTCAAGATCATCATCCAAGTGCTCCAAGACGCAATGATGCTCCCGTGGTCGAAGATGGAAGTTCTTCGAACTATGTACCTTACCCACGACACGTCTCAACATCAAGCTATGCTGGCGATTTCTCTTCAAGACCACAAGCAAGGAAAGAAGCACACCATCATCACGCAAGGGCATTAGTTATTCAACAAGCACAACCATAAGAAGAACTGCGAGTGGAACCTCGAGCCCAACCTCAACTACATCGCCATCGTCACCGTGACGTTCTTGCAACTACAAGTGATGACTCCAACTTGGAGGATCAAGCTCGCCATCGTCATGAAGATCTCCAAGATCCTCATCTTCGTCATCGACGTCATGAACATCCACACCGACACCATGGACACCATGACGAGCCTCCTCCGCAACAACAAGACTTGGAGTGTCAAGTGGTACATATTGAGTGATGCCGACCACGTCATGAGGCTCAAGACCATGATCTTCGCCGTGAGGCCCATGTGCCTAACCCACATCACCAACCGAGGAACGAGCCTCCTCTTCGTCATCATCCATGTCATGAGGCTCCGCACCCTCAACATCGTCAAGAAGCCCAAGTGCCTCCTCCTCATCAACAACCGTGCCAAGAGCAAGAGCAAGTTCCGCCACCTCCAAATGAGGCTCCTCAATCGCAAGCACATCAACAAGCTTGTTGCAATGATTGCATGGAAGATGAAGACCGTCATCACCATGGCAACCACCGTTAGCATGATCACAATGAGGAAGAAACATTTGGCAAGCTGAAGTTCATGATGCCCAAGTTCACCGGATCAAATGACCCCAAAGAATACCTCTCATGGGCACTCAAAGTCGACAAGATCTTCCGTATGCACAATTATAGCAACGAGAAGATGATCGCCATGGCTTTGCTTGAGTTTGATGAGTACACCAACATTTGGTGGGAACAAGGTCAAGTTGCACGTGACGCAAGATGAGAGCTACCAATCACAACTTGGCATGACATGAAGGCTCACATGAGATCCCGTTTTGTTCCCGTGCACTACACACGAGACCTCTTCAACAGCCTTCAATCGCTACATCAAGGAACAAAGACCGTGGAAGAGTACTTCAAGGAAATGGAGCTCAACATGATCCTCGCCAATATTGAAGAGCGCAAGGAGCAAACTATGGAACAATTTCTCATTGGCTTGAACCACCCAATCAAGCGCATCGTCAAGTTCCAAACATGCAACAACATGGTTGAGCTTGTGCACATCGCAACAAAGGCCGAACATCAAGTACAAGAGGACATCAAGTACAACAAGCCAAAGACGTACTTCACCTAAAAGCAAGCTTCAACCGCTATGCCAACAACCGTCAATGGTACCTCCTCAAGTACCTCCAAGCCTTCCTTCAAGCCCACACTTCCTCAAGGAAAACCGCCCCCAAGTGGCAAGTACACAAAGGATACCATGCCATTCAATGGCGAATGCTACAAGTGTGGAGGCAAAGGACACAAGTCGGCTGAGTGTGGAAACAAGAAAGTATTATTTATCCATGACAATGGCGACGAAGAGTACTTGAGTGAAGATGAATTTGATGCCCGAGTCAAGGAAGCAATGACAAGGCAACGAGTGGAAGATGACCAAGAACTTCTCATGTGTGAACATGATGCAAGTCCATCGCTTGTCTTCACAAGGATCTTGACCACTCAAGCACAAGAGCATGAAGTCCAACGCTCAAATATCTTCCAAACATGAGCCGGGATCAATGGAAAATCTATCAAAGTGATCATCAATGGAGGGAGTTGCCACAACCTTGCTAGCACCAAGTTGTGTGAGAAGCTCAACCTCACCCTCCATCCACACAAGCACCCCTACCATGTGCAATGGCTAAGTGACCAAGGGTCCGTGAAGATCAAGCACACCGTCTCGGTAACCTTCTCTATTGGACCATACAAAGACACGGTGGAGTGTGATGTAGTCCCAATGAAGGTTTGCCAGATGTTGCTTGGTTGACCATGGCAATTCGACAAAGGTGCTCTATGATGAGGATATATACAGGGATTATGAAGATTCTGACTACTTGAACTGGAAGGAAATATTGAGTCAAATCAATAATGACTATCAGGTGAATTCGTTCCTAGTTGACCAAGATGCTTTCATTTATAAGAACTTTATATTGCCTTTGTCTTTGTGCTATTGTATGATCAGGTACATGGGAGAAGAAGGCGTAGCACGGAGCGAGGAGCTGGAGCATATGGAGCATGGCGTGTTGATCAATGAAGAATGCGCGAGGGAGGAGTGGGAGGAAGCGCAAGGAGCTACAAAGGAGGATATCAACACTTGGCAGGATCTCTGCCACGACAAAGAAACGATGCATTTTTTTGCCACGGCAGTCTGTCACGACACAAAAACAGAGTCTTTCTTTGCCACGGCAGGATGCCGCGACACAGAAAGTGGCCCTAATTCTGCCACGGTAGAACCCTGAGCCAAACCCAACTTTGGGTCGGTTTGTATCCTAGTTAGGTGGGACCAAGTCGTCCCAAGCTTAGGCCGCCGGCCCCCAAACCTCTTAAATAGCTGGGGCGCCACACAAGTTAGGTTTACACCACGTTAAAATTATTTTGGAGTTGTTTCTTTCATAGAACCTCTAGAATTACTTGTGATTGATTTCTACCAACTGCAATTGAGTGTGATCTGTTGTTCCATTGGGAATTAGTAGATTGCAAACTACCATTTGTGGTCGACAGTGATGAGGATATATATAGGGATTATGATGATTCTGATTGCTTGAACTGGAAGGAAATATTGAGTCAAATCAATAATGACTATCAGGTGAATTCATTCCTAGTTGACCATGATGCTTTCATTTATAAGAATTTTATATTGCCTAAGTCTTCGTGCTATTGTATGATTAGGTACATGGGAGAAGAAGGCGTAGCACAGAGCGAGGAGCTGAAGCATATGGAGCATGGCGTGTTGATCAATGAAGAATGCGCGAGGGAGGAGAGGGAGGAAGCACAAGGAGCTACCAAGAAGAAGATCAACACATGGTAGGATCTCTGCCGCGACAGATAAATGACGCGTTTTCCTGCCAGGACAGGCTGCCGCGTCACAGAAAGAGAGTCCTTTTCTGCCACGGCAGGCTACCACGGCAGAGAAACAGGCCCAAACTCTACCATGGCAGAACCCTGAGCCGAACCCAACTTTGGGTCGGTTTGTATCTTTTAGTTGGGTGGGACCAACTCGGATCCCACCTAGGCCACCGCCCCCAGACTCTTAAATAGATGGGGCGCCACACAAGTTAGGGAGACCATGTTAAAATATTTTGGAGTTGTTTCTTTCATAGAACCTCTAGAATTACCCTGTGATCGATTTTACCAACTATAATTGAGTGTGATCTGTTGTTCCATTGGGAATTAGTAGATTGCGAACCACCGTTCATGGTCGACGGTTGCGTGCATAAGAGTGTGGTGTTGTGAATATCCTACAAGGTTCGAGAGCTGTTGCATTGTCATCAGGGTTCGAGCGGGAGAGATCATAGCTACACACTAGTTATCTATCATCCACCATCATCATCGACAAGTGCTTGCTGAGAAGATCGGGCCACCCCATATCATCTTGGTATCAGATTTCCTCGTTGCCTCGGTAAGCATGCACAAATCCATCCATAGATTAGATCTTGTTATTCGTCCTATACAGAAAAAGCCCCACAAAAAGAGTTGCCATAGCCTAGATTACATCATATTCGAGTAATAGTTGCTGGTCGTGTTCCTCTTTTAGTCTAGATCTAGATCTATTCTCCGTAGATTTGTTTGTCTAGTTGTTCTAGTCGAGTTCCCCATCAATTGTTTCCGCCACCATCAAGTCAGATACGATCCAAGCAAAGAGTCCTGGTTGTTTACTACTTGTCCGAGTCGGAATTGAAAAAACAATTCCTGCCGACTCTGCCGCGACACAGAAAACGCCCGTTTTTCTGCCGTGAGTCCGTGTCTGCCACGGATCCGATTTCCTGCCGTGACACGATTTCGTGCTGTTTTTCTGCCACGACACGCTTTCTGCCGCAAGGTACAGATTCTCTACCACGGCACATTTTTGCCCCATTTTTCTGCCACGGCAACCATATAAAAAAAATGTGAAATTTTGTAATTTTCCAAATCTTAGCTATAGCCATTCAATTTCAAAGGTGTAGGAACTTGCCCATTGAGACTAGTTTCCGCTCCTACAGACTGCTCCTAGGATTTTGGTGCTATGCTTTGTAATTTAGCCATGTGTGATATATATTCAAAAAAAAGAGAAAAAGCATATAGCAAAAGAAAAAGCAAAAATAGAAAGAAGCTATACAAAAGAAAAAGAAGAAAAGATAATTTGAGCAAGAGGCCTAGTGATATCTTTGTGCACCGGTAGATTGAGCAATCTTGTGCCTTTTTACTTTGAGCTTTGCTAGTGTCTCTCTAGCGTAGTGCAACACCCTTCATAGTTGCATTGCCACGTTTATCTCCACGTGTGTGTTTCTTGGGTTTTTGTACAATCAACACTAGGACTTGTTTGCGGTGTAGATAGGATACCATACCTAGAGCTCCACCATAAATAACATGTGTGCCCTGCGATTGTTCTCTATACCTTTGATATTCACTTCATCACATCTGTGCATAAGTATTTGATTGCGTTTGGTAAAGCATCTCTATTCACTTTGGAACGGTAAGATCTGCTTTCTTATCAGTTGTTAGTGAGTTGTGAGAGTTTTCCACCAAACAGATTATGATTTTTGCACTAACCTACTAATCATGTCTTTGAGTGATGATGATGTTGTGTCATAGCAAAAGAAGGATGAGGAGCTTGCTAATTGGCGTGAGACCATTGACAAGAATCTACAGGACGTGCAAGAGGCAGTGGATTAGAATACTAGCACAGTCACTAATATTCAAACTCAAGTGACAACAATCAATGTAAATGTGGCCACCTTGCAGCGTTCGATTGAGGCCCTTACAACAGAGATTCAACCAAGGTATTTGCGATCAATTTTTGACAAGCTCACACAGTTGAGGCAAGGAACCATGTTAGTTGATGAGTACTACATGGAGATGGAGATGCTTATGCAATGTGCTAGAGTTCGTGAATCTCCTGAGATGACAATGCAGCGTTTTCTCAACAATTTGAAGCTTCAAATCAAGAGCATTGTTCGTCATCACAAGTACGAGACTATGAACGAACTGTTGCACCATGCTAGAGAGGTCGAGTCACAACTAGCTGAGGGGATAAGTCACGTGCATGTTTTCCATCAACCAGCTATTTTGTGGCCAGATCTACACCGCCTCCTATGGCGCCACCTACAGCGGCTGCTAGCCACCCTCCACCATCGGCTAAACCTACTAATGTAATCATCTCTACTCCTGGTATTATTTCTTGTGATATGCAGGTTGCTTTTGAAGAAAAAGAGCCATCTATTTTACAACCTGCATCGTCGGATTATGCATTGTCACTTGTGGAGGATGTAACAGTATCTACTAGATGTGAAGAGAACACTATTGATATAGGTACTGATTTGGAGTGACAGTCAACAAGCGCAACATATTGTGAGTCTTTTCCTTTGTTGATGTCTCCTTGTGATTTGCCTTGCACTAATGTTTCAACACCATGTGATAGTTTACCCAATTTTAATTTTGATCATGTGGTATTGATTACACATAAAGAAATACTTGCTAGAATACCACCTACTGATATTGTGTATTCCATCATGCTAAATGAACCTAAGAGTATGAGTTGTGCTATGGATAAGATTTCTGAAATTTCATGTCTAAATTCTAGCACATATTCTCCTTGTTTCACTTTCAATCTATTTGGTGAATATAGCATGGATGAAAATTTTCTTGTGGATCACATATGCATTACTTGTCATAGAATCACTGAACTGACACAAGCTGTTTTCAGCCATATATGCGATGTGTCACAAAATGTTTGCTATGGGACAATAGTTCATGTTCGAGATATTATGGAAATACGTTCTGGTCTAGTTAACATATTGCAACCAACACAAGTAATTTTACCTATGTTGGATTGTTTTAATCTTGCTAGGATAGAACCCAAGTTTTCATATTCATCGTGTTTGTCCCAAAAGTCTTTGTCTAGTTATGTTACTACTTTATACTTCACTGATATTTGCAAATTAAGTTGCATCTTACATACTGGACAACATGATCATGTTCATAATAATCAGAGTAGCGCAGTTGAAGCATGGCATGAATCAATTTGGTGTTCACACATATTGAATTGGTTTGATCTTGTTCACAAATTTGATCATAGATCTTCTTTGAGAAAACTGAATTTAATACTGAAGAATAAGACTATCTATTTAGTTGTTTTTCATAGTGATCATGATTCTTTGTACTTCACTTATACCTGCAATTTAAGTTTCTTGATGTATACTGGACACACTTTTCCTGTGAACAACAATAATACAACATGTTATTTATACATATACTTTGCGTACATGTTGTTCTTTTTGTTTCTTCCACTTTCAGCTTACCCAAAGTCGTGGACGGCTTTTCATGAAGAAAGGGAGGATGATGAGGATATATACAGGGATTATGATGATTTTGACTGCTTGAACTAGAAGGAAATATTGAGTCAAATCAATAATGACTATCAGGTGAATTCATTCCTAGTTGACCATGATGCTTTCATTTATAAGAACTTTATATTGCCTAAGTATTTGTGCTATTGTATGATCAGGTACATGGGAGAAGAAGGTGTAGCACGGAGCGAGGAGCTGAAGCATATGGAGCATGGCGTGTTGATCAATGAAGAATGCGCGAGGAAGGAGAGGGAGGAAGTGCATGGAGCTACAAAGGAGGAGATCAACACTTGGCAGGATCTCTGCCATGACAGACAAAACAGTCTTTCTACGCCACGCAGGCGGCACAGAAAGTGGCCCTAATTCTGCCACGGCAGAACCCTGAGCCGAAACCAACTTTGGGTCGGTTTGTATCCTAGTTAGGTGGGACCAAGTCGTACCAAGCTTAGGCTGCCGCCCCCAAACCTCTTAAATAGATGGGGCGCCACACAAGTTAGGTTTATACCACGTTAAAATTATTTTGGAGTTGTTTCTTTCATAGAACCTCTGGAATTACTTGTGATCGATTTCTACCAACTGCAATTGAGTGTGATCTGTTGTTCCATTGGGAATTAGTAGATTGCAAACTACCGTTCATGGTCGACAGCTACATGCACAAGAGTGTGGTGTTGTGAATATCCTACAAGGTTCGAGAGCTATTGCATTGGCATCAGGGTTCGAGCGGGAGAGATCAAGTGCTTGCTGAGAAGATCGGGCCACCCCATATCACTCTACATGATGGTCACACAAATGTTTACACCTTCAAGTGGCTTAACAAGACATGTGTTTTGCAACCGATGAATCCTAGCCAAATAATTGCGGACAATGTAAAGGCTTTGGCGAGGGCGCAAACCACATCACAAACTTGTGAGAAGAGTGGTGAGCGAGAGAACCACCTCATAGTGAGTGAGAGACACAAGCCAAACTCGAGTGGAAAAACTAAGAGTGTTCTCCTTTCCACCAAAAGTGAGATGAGAGATGTGAGGAAAAACTCACCCATCTTGCACTATGTCCTCATTTGCAAGGGACTAGCACAAGGAACTAATGACGTAACCAATGTTCCTCCCTCTTTGATGGTTGTTTTGCAGGAATTCAAGGACGTGTTTCACGAAGAGATTCCCCATGGACTACCTCCCGTTCACGGAATTGAGCATCGCATTGACCTCATACCCGACGCACCCCTTCCAAACCGCACCACCTATCGCACGAACCGGAGGAGATGAAGGAGATCGAACGTCAAATCAACCGATTTGTCTCCAAAGGTTTAATCCAAGTAAGAACTAGTCCAAGTGCGATACCCGTGATTCTTGTACCGAAAACGGATGATACGTTGTGGTTATGCATGGACTACAATCTAATCAATGCTATCACCATGCGTTATCGACATCCTATACCCCGACTTGATGATATGCTTGACGAGTTGTGTGGATCCACTATTTTCTCAAAAAATGATCTCCATAGTGGTTACCATCAAATACACATGGCGGAAGGTGATGAGTGGAAAACCGCCTTCAACACCAAACTTGGTCTCTATGAATGGTTGGTCATGCCCTTTGTCTTATCTAATGCCCCATCCACCTTCATGCGCCTTATGAATCACATCTTGCACTCTCTCATTGGAAAAAGTGTAGTTGTCCATTTGAATGATATACTTGTTTATAGAAAGTCACTTGAGGACCATGTTACACATGTCAAGGAAGTCTTGCAAATACTTTGACATGAAAAGCTATATGCTAATCTTTCCAAGTGCACTTCTGCTAAAGACAAGTTCATTTATCTTGGATTTGTCGTTTCTTCAAATGGCATTGAAGTTGATGTTTCTAAAGTAAAGGACATACAAGATTAGCCCATCCCAACAAATGTTAGTGAACTCCAAAATTTTCATGGGTTGGCCGGTTTCTATCGTTGCTTTGTGAAAGACTTTTCTACCATTGCTTGTCCTCTAAATGAACTGATCAAAAAGAATGTCACCTTCATATGGGGCAAAGCACAACAAAATGCTTTTTATGAACTTAAAAAGAGGCTCACCGAAGCACCTCTTCTTGCGTTACCGGATTTCACAAAAACTTTTGAGATAGAGTGTGACACTAGTGGTATTGGCATTGGAGGAGTCCTCATGCAAAATGGGCGTCCTATTGCCTACCATAGCAAGAAACTTGATGGTTCTCGCCTTACCTATCCGATTAATGACAAAGAGCTTTTGGCCTTAGTTCGTGTTCTTCAAGTTTGGGAACACTAGCTTTGGCCGAAGGAATTTATTATACATTTCGACCATGAGTCGTTGAAATATCTCAAAGGCCAAGCCAACTTGAGTAAGAGACATGCTAAGTGGGTCGAGTTTTTGGAGTCTTTTCCTTACATTGTCAAGTATAAGAAGGGCAAAGATAATGTAGTTGCAGACGCTTTGTCTCGCAAGCACACAAACCTTCTTATTCGACTTGAAATCAACGTGTTGGGTCTTGATGGAATCAAAACTTTGTATTCTTCCGACCCATTCTTTGAACCAATTTCCTTAAAGTGCTCCATTGACAAAGGAGTTGATCATTTCTATTTGCATAAGGGCTTTCTATTTAAAGAAAACAAGCTTTGCATCCCGAAGTCATCTCTTCAACTTTTGCTTCTCTAAGAATCTCATGGTGGAGGCCTCATGGGTCACTTTGGCCATGACAAGACATTGGACATGCTCTCCACTCACTACTTTTGGCCGAAGATGAAGCGCGACGTGGAACACTACATCCAACTATGCACTACATGTGTTCAAGCTAAGTCACAAGGTAACACTTATGGTCTTTATATGCCATTGCCTATTCCTCATGCACCTTGGTCAGACATTAGCATGGACTTTGTGTTAGGATTGCCTAGGTCTAAGCATGGTCATGATTCTATATTTGTTGTTGTGGGTCGCTTTTCCAAAATGACACACTTCATACCGTGCCATAAGACCGACGATGCTTCACAAATTGCCAATTTGTTTCTCAGGGAAATTGTCCGTCTCCACGGTGTGCCAAGAACAATCGTCTCTGACCGCGACATCAAATTCATGAGCTACTTGTGGAAGACCCTCATGGCCAAGCTCGGCGTCAAGATACTCTTCTCCTCTGCATTGCATCCCCAAACCGATGGCCAAACCGAAGTTGTCAACCAAATCCTCGGGACTCTCCTTCGTGTATTGATCAAGAAAAACCTCAAGGATTGGAAGGAATGCATTCCCCACACTGAGTTCACCTAGAACCGTGCCAAGCACTCAATAACCAAGATGAGTCCCTTCATGATCGTATATGGTTTCGATCCTCTCACCGCACTCGACATCCTATCGCTACCTCTTCATGAGCGCATCAACATGGACATCGACAAGCGCGCCCAAGCTATGAAGAAGCTTCACGAAGAAACAAGGGACACTATCGAGCAACAAGTCCTTCGCCAAGCTTCAAGGTTAAACAAGGATAAGAAGGAGATGATCTTTGAAGGAGGTGACCTTGTGTGGATACACCTAAGCAAGGACCGCTTTCCCATAGAACACGACTCCAAGCTCAAGCCTCGAGGAGATGGTTCTTCAAGGTCCTAAAGAGAATCAACAACAACGCCTACATCATCGACATTCCGACCTCCAAGTTGATATGGGGTGGCCCGATCTTCTCAGCAAGCACTTGTCGATGATGATAATGGTGGATAGATAACTAGCATGTAGCTATGAACTCTCCCGCTCGAACCCTGATGCCAATGCAATAGCTCTCGAACCCTATGGGATATTCACAACACCACGGTCTTGCGCACGCAGCCGTCGACCACGAACGAGTTTGCAATCTACTAATTCCCAATGGAACAACAAATAACACTCAATTGCAGTAGTATAATTCGATCACAGGGTAATTCCACAGGTTCTTTGAAAGAAACAACTCCAAAATAGTTTAAACATGGTCTAAACCCTAACTAGGGGTTGTCCCAGGGCTTATAAGGGTGGCGGAGGCGGCCAGAAACCGAAACTAAACAGAAACGACTCAAACTGATACAAGCCGATTCGGACCAGATTTGGTCGACGGCCGGACATTCCGGTGTGATTCGGCCGAACAGTCTGGCCAGGTCGGACACTCCGGGTGGAGTGTGCTGGACAATCCGGTCTGGCCGAAAACTCCAAAGTTTTCGGATGGTGTCCGGGTAGTGTCTGAACTGGGGTACTGATTGTCCACGCCAATTCTTCTCTCAGGCAGGCCGGACAGTCCGGGTGGACTCGGCCAGACACTCCGGTCGATGCAGAGCTTTTGTACTCCGTCTTGATGATCTTCTCTTGTGCCTTCCTCCTGCTCCTCCCTCGCGCATCCTTGGGCGATCATCATGCTGGGCTTCTCTTGTAGCCCTTCTCCTCCTCGTGCCATGCTTGTCTCTTCAACGAACCCGATCATACATAAATGCATAGACTTAGGCAGTATAAAGTTCTCATCAACTAAAGTACCAGATTTGTTTAGGAGTAAATTCACCTATTGTTCGAGTAGCTTAGCACGAGCTCTTGTAATGGGTCCAATGCTAATCTCATTGGACTGATCCTTCTTTGCAACAATTGGAGCATCTTCAGTGGGTGTAATTGTAGGGATGTCCTCATCATCTCCCCCCTTCAAAAGGTGTAGACCTCGATGCTCCAAGGTCTTCTCCATCATATGGTGATAAATCGAACGCTAGCGTTGCTAACTCCACCAAACTCCTCAATAGGTATATCAATCGAGTAGGCATTATCATTAATCTTGGCTAACACCTTGAAAGCACCAGCACCACGTGGCTTCAATTTTGACTTTCAAAGTTGTGGGAACCTATCCTTGCGTAGATGCACCCATACCATCTCACCAGGCTTGAACAACACTTCCTTCCTTGCTAGATTCCTTATAGCAGGAATGTTCTTGCCTTTCTTCTCAATAGCCTCTCGAGTCTTCTCATGAATCTTCTTGATGAGGATATATACAGGGATTATGATGATTCTGACTGCTTGTACTAGAAGGAAATATTGAGTCAAATCAATAATGACTATTAGGTGAATTCATTCCTAATTGACCATGATGCTTTCATTTATAAGAACTTCATATTGCCTAAGTCTTTGTGCTATTGTATGATCAAGTACATGGGAGAACAAGGCGTAGCACGGAGTGAGGAGCTAAAGCATATGGAACATGGCGTGTTGATCAATGAAGAATGCACGCGGGAGGAGAGGGAGGAAGCGCAAGGAGCTACCAAGAAGAAGATCAACACATGGCAGGATCTCTGCCGCAGTAGAGAACCAACGCGTTTTCCCGCCAAGGCAGGCTGCCGTGGCACAAAAACAAAGTCCTTTTCTGCCACGACAGGCTGCCGCGGTAGAGAAACATGCCCAAAGTCTGCCACGGCAGAACCCTGAGCCAAACCTAACTTTGGGTCGTTTTATATCCTAGTTAGGTGGGACCAAGTCGTCCCAAGCTTAGGCCTCTGCCCCCCAAACCTCTTAAATAGATGGGGCGCCACACAAGTTAGGTTAAGACCACGTTAAAACTATTTTGGAGTTGATTCTTTTAAAGAACCTCTGGAATTACCCTGTGATCAAATTATACTACTGCAATTGAGTGTGATCTGTTGTTCCATTAGGAATTAGTAGATTACAAACTACTTTTCATGGTCGACGGCTGCGTGCGCAAGAGCGTGGTGTTGTGAATATCCTATAGGGTTAGAGAGCTGTTGCATTGGCATCAGGGTTCGAGCGGGAGAGTTCATAGCTATAGGCTAGTTATCTACCCACCATTATCATCATCGACAAGTGCTTGCTGAGAAGATCGGGCCACCCCATACCATCTTGGTATCATATTTCGTCGTTTACTTGGTGAGCATCACAAATCCATCAATAGATTAGATCTTGTTTCTTCCTATATAGAAAAAGCCTCACAAAAAGATTTACCATAGCCTAGATTGCATTGCTTCCTAGTTTTAGTCACTGATCGTTCTATCTCGTAGATCAGATCTATAGTTTTGATCCGTAGGAGTCTAGGTTTCCGTTTAGATGTAGTTTTGCTTTCATACGTGTTCCCCATCTTTGTTTTCTGCCACCACAAGTTCAGATCCGAATCAAGCATAAGAGTCCTCATTGTTTACTACTTGGCAAGTCAGAATTAAAAAAAAATCCTACCGACTCTGTCACGGCACAGAAACCGCCCTTTTTTCTGTCGCGAGTCCGGGTCTGCCACGGATCCGATTTCCTACCGCGGCACGATTTCCTGTCGTTTTTCTGCCATGACACGCGTTCTGCCACGAGGTACAGATTCTCTGCCACAGCACAGTTTTGCCCCTTTTTCCTGCCACGACAGCCATATAATTTTTTTTTGAAATTTTGCAATTTTCCAAAACTTTAGCTACAACCATTCTATTTCAAAGGAGTAGGAACTTGCCTATTGAGACTAGTTTCCGCTCTTACAGGCTGCTCGTAGGGTTTTGGTGCTGTGCTTTGTAAATGGCCATGTGTGATATATTAAAAAAAGAAGAGAAAATAATATAGCAAAAGAAAAAGAAAAAAAGAGAAAGAAGCTATACAAAAGAAAAAAAAGAAAAAAAGAAAAGGATAATTGAGCAAGAGGCCTAGTGATATCTTTGTGCACCAGTAGATTGAGCAATCTTGTGCCTGTTTACTTTGAGCTTTGCTAGTGTCTCTCCAGCATAGTGCAACACCCTTCATAGTTGCATTACCACATTTATCTCCACGTGTGTGTTTATTGGGTTTTGTACGATCAGCACTAGGACTTGTTTGCGATGTAGTTAGGATACCATACCTAGAGCTCCACCATACATAACCTGTGTGCCCTGTGATCGTTCTCTATACCCTGGATATTCACTTCATCACATCTGTGCATAAGTTGTTGATTCGAATTGGTAAGCATCACTATTCACTTTGGAACGCTAAGATCTGCTTTCTTGCCAGTTTTGAGTGAGTTGTGAGAGCTCCACCACCAGATTTTTTTGGTGCACTAATGTACTAATCATGTCTTCTAGTAGTGTTGATGTGATGCAGAAAAAGGATGCAGATGATTATCCCTTTCCATTACAGTCCTACTGCAGCAAGACATTTTGGGAAGAATGATAGGGTAAAGGTGCCCGATCTTTCGATGAGACGATATCTGTCGATTATGGTGGAGGTCGACGTTGACGATCCGACTACAAACGTGCGAGACGTTGCGCCTTAGCAATCGATACACCAACTTCCAAGGCTATTGATCCCGCCGGAGCTAGATCAACCTGATCACGAGGATCAATCCCTGCAAGCAATCGAAGAACCAGCAAGAATTATAGATGCAATCAAGATATTGCGAATATAGATGAAAGCTCTATTGAAGAGATGGGATTCTGTCTGTGCGTAGTACAAAAGGTCGGTTTGACACTTGTGCCTATGGCGAAGAGTAGCTCGTGGCTAAGTCTTTTACTAAACAAAATCCGAGTCTAAACAATGACCTAATGGGAGTATATATGGAGGAACAAAAGGGAATTTCGGCCAGCCTTGGGGAGGAGGTTGAAATCCATCTCCAGTCCGGTTTCCTCCACTATACGGACTCTAAAAGTGCAGCCCCTTTATTTGGACGAAAATTACATGGGCCTGGCTCATATTTAAAGGTAACGCAGCACCATTTAATCACATGGACGAAAATTTGAAGTGTGTAGCTCTCTAGTTCGTCCATGTCTTCATCTTTTCATTATGGTGGCTTCAAAGTTCTGAAATCTTCACTTGCAGCGTCATCCTGGATCCTCACACGATTGCTGCCATCATCTCCATGCATGATCATGCTCCAATGCTTGTCCCTCTCATCCATGCTAGGCCCATCATTCCTAAGTAACATACACACATCTGATTTAGGCAGCATCATATTCTCATGAATATTAGGAATAGTTCCTAGAAACGAAAGTACCTGCTAATTTAGTTGGCGTGCACGAGCTCTTGTGAGAGGTCCTTGGAATTGTGGAATGTGAGGAAGTGTGGCTGTAGGTGCAACGGTTGTATCAACCGTAGGGATGTCCTCATCATCCTCCCCTTCTTGAATTGAAGTCGTCCTCGACGCAATCTCATTGTCTTCTCCAAAGTATGTTTCAAATCTGCAATGTTAAATGAGGAACTTACCGTGCCCATCTCTGCAGGAAGCTCAAGTTTATATGCATTATCATTCATTTTCTCTAACACTTTAAAGGGACCAGCAGCACGTGGCATTAATTTAGACTTGCGCAAATCAGGAAAACGATCTTTGCGCAAATGCAACCAAACTAAATCTCCCACATCAAACACAATATGCTTGCGTCCTTTATCACTAGCAACTTTATATTTAGCATTCATACGTTCTATATTTTCCTTAGTAATCCTATGCAACGTAAGAATCGTCAAAGACGTTGTGTAGCATCAAAATTATGTTGCACCGAAGATGGAATAGGTAATAAATCAATAGGTGCACGAGGAACAAAACCATACACAATCTCAAAAGGGCATAACTTAGTTGTAGAATGCACGGAACGATTGTAAGAAAATTCAATATGAGGTAAACAATCTTCCCACATTTTTAAGTTCGTCTTTAAAATAGCCCGTAACATGGTAGACGAAGTTCTATTAACTACTTCAGTTTGTCCATCAGTTTGGGGATGACATGTAGTACTAAATAGCAACTTAGTCCCCAACTTAGCCCATAAACATTTCCAAAAATGGCTAAGAAATTTAGTATCACAATCTGAAACAATAGTATTAGGCACACCATGCAAGCGAACAACATCGCAAAAGAATAATTCAGCAACATGAGCAGCATCATCACTCTTATGATAAGGAATAAAGTGTGCCATCTTAGAAAATCTATCCACAACCACAAAAATACTATCCTTCCCCTTCTGTGTTTGAGGTAATCCTAAAACAAAGTCCATAGAAATATCCTCCCAAGGTACACTAGGAACAGGAAGAGGCATATATAAACCATGTGGATTAAGGTGTGACTTAGCTTTTTGACATGTTGTGCAGCGAGCAATAAACCTCTCAACATCCCTTCGCATGCGTGGCCAAAAGAAGTGTGTAGCAAGTACGTCTTCTGTCTTCTTTACTCCAAAGTGACCCATCAATCCTCCTCCATGCGCCTCCTGCAACAACAAAAGACGAACGGAACCTTCTAGAATGGATAGTTTGTTAGCATGGAACACAAACCCATGATTGAGGATGAATTTGTTCCAAGTTCTACCCTCTAGACAATGTTGCAAAACATCTTTAAAACCTGCATCTTTCATATATTGTTCTTTAATAGTTTCCAATCCAAAGATTTTGAAGTCAAGTTGAGATAACATGGTATAGCGACATGACAAAGCATCAGCAATAATATTATCTTTACCCTTTTTGTGTTTAATAACATAAGGAAAAGATTCAATGAGTTCAACCTACTTTGCATGACGTTTATTCAACTTAGCTTGACTACAAATATGCTTCAAAGATTCATGATCAGAATGTATAACAAATTATTTAGGCCATAAATAATGTTGCCAAGTTTGTAATGTCCTATCAAGAGCATATAATTCCTTATCACAAGTAGAATAGTTCAAACTAGCTCCACTCAATTTCTCACTGAAGTATGCAACAGGTTTTCCCTCTTGTAACAACACTCCTCCCAAACCAATTCCACTAGCATCACATTCCAACTCAAAGGTCTTATTAAAATCAGGAAGTTGGAGTAAAGGAGCATGTGTAAGCTTATCTTTGAGTAGCATGAAGGCTTCTTGTTGTGCATCGCCCCAAACAAAGGGCACATCTTTCTTAGTAAGCTCGTTCAATGGTACTGCAATGGAACCAAAATCTTTGACAAAGCGCTATAAAATCCAGCGAGGCCAAGGAAGCTCCTCACTTGTGTATTTGTTTTGGGTTGTGGCCAACTCGAAATTGCTTCAATCTTGGCGGGGTCAACTTAAATACCCTGTGTTGTAACAACATAGCCAAGAAAAGCAACTCTATCCGTGCAAAAGGTGCACTTCGCAATGTTACCAAACAAACGTGCAGCACGTAAAGCATCAAAAACAGCACGTAAATGTTCCAAATGTTCTTCTACAGATTTGCTATATAGCAATATATCATCAAAATATACCACCACAAAATGTCCAATAAAAGCACGTAAAACTTCATTCATTAATCTCATGAAAGTGCTGGGAGCATTAGTTAAACCAAAGGGCATCACTACCCACTCATATAGGCCAAATTTAGTTTTAAATGCAGTTTTCCATTCATCTCCTAACTTCATACGAATCTGGTGGTAACCACTACGCAAATCAACCTTAGAGAACATGGTAGAGCCACTCAATTCATCAAGCATGTCATCTAAACGAGGAATAGGATGACGATATCGAATATTATTATTATTGATTGCTCTACAATCAGTACACATGCGCGAAGAATCATCTTTCTTTGGTACCAAAATAATAGGAACAGCACATGGACTAAGAGACTCACGAATATGACCCTTGTCAAGAAGTTCTTCAATTTGTCGCTGAATCTCTTTCGTCTCCTCTGGATTGGTACGATATGGCGCACGGTTGGGCAAAGATGCTCTAGGAATCAAATCAATTTGGTGCTCAATTCCACGAATAGGTGGCAGTCCTGGAGGTACATCTTGTGGGAAAACGTCCTCATACTCCTGCAAAATGTTAGCAATAGCAGGTGGCAACGAAGGAGGGATCTCCTCAGCCGAAAACAACACTTCTTTGCAAATGATAGCATAACATGTAGTAGTACTTACATCAATTTCAGAAATATCAGATTTGCTAGCTAGCAAACAAGTACTTTTCAAGCGAATTTCATTAGCATGTTTTGGATCAGATTTAGAAGTACTTGGAGAAGGCATAAGTTCCTTAGCAACAATCTGATTTTCGCTCAGCTTTTTCCCCTCATTATGTGCTCTACTAGCTCTAGCAAGATCATCTTTTAAAATACTTTCAGGAGACATGGAAAGTAACACAATTTTCTTATCATTATGAACAAGAGAATACTGATTTGTGCTACCATAGTGTATAGAATTTGTATCAAATTGCCATGGTCTACCAAGTAAAAGAGCACATGCTTGCATAGGAATAACATCACACTCAACATAATCAGCATATGTAGCAATAGTAAAATGCACACGAACTGTACGTGTTACCTTAACCTTGCCGCTGTTATTAAACCATTGAATGTGATATGGACGAGGATGGGGTCGTGTCGTGAGAGAAAGCTTTTCAACCATCTCCATGCTCGCCAAGTTGTTGCAGCTCCCTCCATCAATAATAATGCGAATACAGCGATCTTTAACCACACCCTTGGTATGGAACAGATTATGGCGTTGGTCAGGCCCGGCCTTGGTAATTTGTGCACTCAAGACTCGCTGTGCAATTAAACTCGGGTATTTCTCCGCATGTTCCGCAGCCATATATTCAGAATCTTGCTCCGTGGGTGCTGCATCACATTGCTCATCATATGCAATAAGAGCCAAAGTATCTGTAACACCCCGTCCACTCCTGGGCCCGGGGGGTGTCACTCCTGGCAGCTTAATAGGATATCTAGACTGGCCCCACATACCAACACTAGTCTTTTTTGCGCACTTTGTTCTCACTCGTGCGCACCCGGTTACCCACTTTCCGGTCGGTCACCCATCCTAGAATTTCTCTAGGCCAAGCACGCTTAACCTTAGAGTTCTTTTCGAATGAGCTTCCGGAAAAGAAGTTGCGATTTGTTGATATGGGTATCCTATCAATCCTATTAAGCCATGTGCCTAGATCTCACATACACCCACCCTTTAGAAGATCGATGCCCTCATTGATCAAACACACCCCAGGAACGTTCCCTCTTGATGCGTGCAATGTCTAGTGCCTAGACATGTGCCATGCCGTGTCCACTCCGCCACACGCCATGCTCCACATGTCCCGCCACTAACCCTTACACCCGATGTCGCAAGGGTCGGCTCGATACCACTTGTAACACCCGTCCACTCCACGGGCCCGGGGGTGTCACTCTGGCAGCTTATTAGGATATCTAGGTGGCCCCACATACCAACACTAGTCTTTTTCACAGACTTTGTCCTTACTGCGACCTTACCCACTTTCCGGTCGGTCACCCATCCTAGAATTTCTCTAGGCCAAGCACGCTTAACCTTAGAGTTCTTTTCGAATGAGCTTCCGGAAAAGAAGTTGCAACTTGTTGATATGGGTATCCTATCAATCCTATTAAGCCATGTGCCTAGATCTCACAGTATCTTCATCATAATCACTGGCGGAATCGTATCCACCATCCTCAAGAGCAATCATCACACGAGAGGAGGCACAATCACGTGCAAAGTGACCAAGTCCACCACATTTGTGGCACTGAATTTGGCTGGACTTGCCCGTAGATGCCATGGAGGACGCAGCACTTGGGGCTGGTCCCGTAGTAGTCTTCCGTGCAACAAACGGAGGTGGTGTAGATGCTGCAGATCGCATGGATATGGTCACTGGAGGTGTAGGTGCAGCAACCCGTGACTCCGAATTCGGTGATCTCCAAGTAGAACGCCCTGCAGAATAATTAGTTCGTATTGCCTCGCGTCGATCCTGCACTTCACATTCAGCATTGCAAGCAAGATGGAACAAACGGGTAATAGTGTGATAAGATTTATATCGAAGAATGGTCTGAATTTCCTTATTTAACCCACCTACGAATCGTGCCATTAGTGCTTCATTATCCTCCTCTATACCACAACGCAGCATGCCAGTTTGCAACTCCTGATAGTAATCCTCTACAGAATTTTTGCCTTGATCTAGACGTGCTAATTTGGTAAGCATGGCACGCTGATAATATGGTGGAACAAAACAAATACGCATAGAATGTTTTAAAGCATCCCACGTAGTGATTGGATTAGCATGATTAGCACGGCAATATTCAGACCACCATATGGAAGCAAAACTAGTGAACTCACAAGTAGCAGCACTAACACGTCTATCCTCCAGATAATTTAAGCATACAAAACGCTGGTCTAATTCTAATTCCCAAGAGAGGTATGCATCAGGATTATAGTGACCATTAAACGTAGGAACATTTAATTTCAGTTTAGCAACATGGTCATCATCACGTACCAACAGAAAAGGGGGATTGCATTGCCTAGGACGACCAGCTGGCTGATCAACTGTGAAGTCGTCTGCGTACTCGCCCTCATCCTCATCTTCCCCGTAATAATCATCGAACTGAGCATCACGGGACTGTGTGACGCCCGTAGCTCTGCAACGCCAGCAGCAGCAGTGCCCGCGGTAGCAGGAGCACTCGCAGCCGAAGTTTGTGCCGGATGTTTGAGAATGCGCTATGCACGTCCCAACAAGTGCGGTGTAGAAGCCCCGCGAGTCGGTTGTGGAGGAGGTGCGCGAGCCGTCGGTGGTGGAGGTAAGCGTGCTAGCACCTCCTGGAATTTAGCGTCGAGTTTGGTGGTGAAGGCGGTCTCGAGTCCCTCGAGTTGCTCCATCGTGTCAATAAAACGCTTGTCCACATCCTGCATATGGTCAGCCAAAAGTGTGGTGACGTGAGCCTGCAAGGCTTCCCCTTCCAGTGGCTGTGCCTCGGTGTTTTCTGGTGGCATGATTAGTACGCAAAAAGCACAGGTATATAATAGAGATACAACAAGAACAGTGGTGGAAAGCGCTTAATCTGTCAAGCAAACCAAGACTCTTACCCGTTCTTACCCTGCAACAGGTGGTGAGCAGCAACCGTCGTGATCAAGCTTCAGGAAGATTGAATAGAGCGATTGCCAGGTGGTGTCAACACACGGTGTAAGAATATGTGGAGTTCTGGGTGGCTGCAATATCTATAGCCACAATTTCCAAACAGCAATGCAAGGTTGAATAACAGCTCAACGACGGTACTGTGCTGGTCCTAGACTATCCCAAGCTAGAGACGCGAGCCTAGAACACTACGAGGCACGCCGCGACACCGAAAAGCAACAGGCACCAGTGCTCTGAACAGCACGCGAATGAGGCGCAAATCACTAGTATGGAAAGTGTCTCAAAACAATCAGCAAAGTGGAATATCAGGGTAGGCTCAAGATTTTTTTTGAAATTTCCGAAAACTGCACGAAACTGCTCTAGAAAGCGTGCAGACACCAATTTTTTTCACTATAATGGCGTATAGCTCAAAACGATCCCAGAAGTCTAAAAACAGTATAAGCCGGAAAAAAATTCGGAGGAGTTTCCAGACTCCTTTTTTTTTGCTCTCCCCTCCTCTTCCCTTCTGGCCGAAACTTTCTGGAACTCAAATCAAGTTGCAACTCGGATCGGATCTACAATGATGGAAAGCAAGAGCAGGAAAACGAATAATAAACCTAACTAGACTGGAACAAGGGTATGTGGTGGCGGAGGCGGTATGTGGGCGTAGGGTTGTAGCAAGTGTATGGCGGTGGTGATAGCGGAATCGGTGGTGATGGTGGAATCGGTGGTGGCGGTGGTGATGACTATGACCAGAATTCGAAACTCTAAAGATCTAGATCTAAAACCAGCACTGGACATGACGATGCAGACTAGAACTCAACAAAGCAAATACTGAAAAGAAACGATGCAATAGGCCCGAAAGTGTTTCTAGGATACGGATCTAACCCTAATTTGTTGGCTTTTTATGGTTTATAGGAAGAAGAACATATGCAATCTAAACTATGAAAACTGTAAGATCTCACCGAGAAACCCGAAATCTGATACCACTTGATAGGGTAAAGGTGCCCGATCTTTCGATGAGACGATATCTGTCGATTATGGTGGAGGTCGACGTTGACGATCCAACTACAAACGTGCGAGACGTTGCGCCTTAGTAATCGATACACCAACTTCCGAGGCTATTGATCACGCTGGAGCTAGATCAACCTGATCACGAGGATCAATCCCTGCAAGCAATCAAAGAACCAGCAAGAATTATAGATACAATCAAGATATTGCGAATATAGATGAAAGCTTTATTGAAGAGATGGGATTCTGTCTATGCGTCGTACAAAAGGTCGGTTTGACACTTGTGCCTATGGCGAAGAGTAGCTCATGTCTAAGTCTTTTACTAAACAAAATCCGAGTCTAAACGATGACCTAATGGGAGTATATATGGAGGAACAGAAGGGAATTTCGGCCAGCCTTGGGGAGGAGGTCGAAATCCATCTCCAGTCCGGTTTCCTCCACTATACGGACTCTAAAAGTTCAGCCCCTTTATTTGGACGAAAATTACATGGGCCTGGCCCATATTTAAAGGTGACGCAACACCATTTAATCACATGGACGAAAATTTGAAGTGTGTAGCTCTCTAGTTCGTCCATGTCTTCATCTTTTCATTATGGTGGCTTCAAAGTTCTGAAATCTTCACTTGCAGCATCATCCTGGATCCTCACACGATTGCTGCTATCATCTCCATGCATGATCATGCTCCAATGCTTGTCCCTCTCATCCATGCTAGGCCCATCATTCCTAAGTAACATACACACATCTGATTTAGGCAGCATCATATTCTCATGAATATTAGGAATAGTTCCTAGAAACGAAAGTACCTGATAATTTAGTTGGCGTGCACGAGCTCTTGTGAGAGGTCCTTGGAATTGTGGAACGTGAGGAAGTGTGGCTGTAGGTGCAACAGTTGTATCAACCGTAGGGATGTCCTCATCAAAGAGGAGTCAGGAGTGGTGCCTCCTTAGGGTTTGTTCCACTTCATCATAGAAATTAGTGGTAGACAAGCTGCTACTACCATTGATACTTGTTCTTACATAAATTCGGTTAGTGCTGAGGTTGTTGAAAATCTACAATTATATAGAAGTGCATTTAAAAACCCATTTATGTTAGCAACTTCTAGTCATGCACTACGAGTTACTCAGATCGCATCTGTTCCACTCACCATTATGGCCCTAGCAGGACGATTTCTTTTTTTGTCGTTCCTAGAGCGTTTAACTCCTGTCATATCATGTTGGGAACAAAGTGGTGTAATCAATTCCAGGTTGTGTTTAGTAATGAGTGTTCTGATCCTACTGTCTTTTGGAATGGTACGCACACGTGGTTAGCACATTCACGTATTAAGCAATTTCAGGAGATTAGGCGTCAAAACCTATGTGTACGTGTAACCACCAACATAAAACCACATGTTGATCCTATCGTAGAAGAACCGAGAGTGAGAGTTGATGAGACAAATGAGGTTTCTACTAATGTAATCATCTCTACTCCTAGTGTTGTTTCTTGTGATATCCAGGTTGCTTTTGAAGAAAGGGAGCCGTCTATTTTACAACCTGTATCACTGGACTGTGCATTGTCACTTGTGGAGGATGTTTTAGTACCTACTACAACTAAGGAGATTGTTGATGACATTGGTACTGATTTGGAGCTTCAACCAACATGTGCGACATATTGTGAGTCTATTCCTTTATTGAAGCCTCCTTGTGATTTGCCTTGCACTACTGTTTCAACACAGTGTGATAGTTTCCCAAATTCAAATTTTGATCATGTGGTACTGATAACACATAAGGAAATACTTGCTCGAATACCACCTACTGTTATTGTGTATTCCATCATACTAAATGAACCTATGAGTATGATTTGTGCTATGGATAACATTTCTGAAATTTCATTTCTGAATTCTAGCACATATTCTCCTTGTTTCACTTTCAATCTAATTGGTGAATATAACATGGATGAAAATTTTCTTGTGGATCACATATGCATTACTTGTGACAGAATCGTTGAACTGAAACAAGCTGTTTTCAGCCATATATGCAATGTGTCACAAAATGTTTGCTATGGGACAATAGTTCATGTTCGAGATATTATGGAAATACGTTCTGGTCTAGTTGACATATTGCAACCAACACAAGTAATTTTACCTATGTTGGATTGTTTTAATCTTGCTAGGATAGAACCCAAGTTTTCATATTCATCGTGTTTGTCCCAAAAGTCTTTGTCTAGTTATGTTACTACTTTAGACTTCACTGATATTTGCAAATTGAGTTGCATCTTACATACTGGACAACATGATCATGTTCATAAAAATTAGAGTAGAGCAGTTGAAGCATGGCATGAATCAATTTGGTTTTCACACATATTGAATTGGTTTGATCTTGTTCACAAATTTGATCATAGATCTTCTTTGAGAAAACTTAATTTAATATTGAAGAACAAGACTATCTATTTACACTACAAGAAAAGTTTCCTTCCGCAACGAATTGGCCCGACGGTCATCGTAGAAGGCGCGTCTTCCGCGACGAAATTCTCGGCTTGGCCATGGCCGATGGAAAACTTTTTTTTCCGTTTCGTGGCCCTCTACTACGACGGATCTGCTAAAAACATGGAGGATGCTCGGCTGGCGCGTGGCAGGAGCAAGATTTTCGTTTCCTCGCGCGATGTTTACTCGCCGAAGTCTTTTGAGGCGTGTGGGTCCCGGACGTCAGTGTCTCTAGCGGACCATACTTTTCGGTCGCGCCTCCTTGATTTGAACTCGAAAACGTTGCTCGATGCATCTACCGTTTAGTCCAGATGCTAGGTCCCACATGTCAGCCTCTCATTAGAAGGATCGCGCTACCCTATTCCGAAGTTGATAGCGCTGTTCGATGCATCTACCATTTAATCATGATGCTGGGCCCCACATGTCATCCTCTGATTAGAAAAAACGTGTGTATGATGGAATTTTTTCCTTCGCTGGCGCTACCCCATTCCGAGTTGATAGCGCTGCTCGACGCATCTACCATTTAACCAACCTCCTGAGCCCCACATGTCATCCTCTCATTATAAGAAACGTGTGTATGATGGATTTTTTCCTTGGCCCGCGCTACCCTGTTCCGAAGTTGATAGCGCTGTTCGATGCATCTACCGTTTAATCACGATGCTGGGCCCCACATGTCATCCTCTCATTAGAAGAAACATGTGTATGATGGAATTTTTTCCTTTGCTAGCGCTACCCCGTTCCGAGTTGATAGCGCTGCTCGACGCATCTACCGTTTAACCAACCTCCTGAGCCCCACATGTCATCCTCTCATTAGAAGAAACATGTGTATGATGGATTTTTTCCTTGGCTCGCGCTACCCCGTTCTGAGTTGATAGCGATGCTCGATGCATATACCGTTTAACCAACCTCCTGAGCCCCACATGCCATCCTCTCATTACAAGAAACATGTGTATGATGGATTTTTACCCTCTGTCGCGCCTTCGTGTTCCGAACTTGATAGCTTTGCTCGCTGCATCAGCCGTTTATTCAGGCTGGTGGGTCCCTTATGTTAGCCTCACATTAGAAGAATCGTGGGTATGATGGATTTTTTTCTTCTCTAGCGCCACCCTGTTCCGAACTAGATAGTGTTGCTCGACGAATCTGCCGTTTGCTCACGCTGCCGGGTCCCCCATTTCAGCCTCTCATTAAAAGAAACATGTACATGCTGAACTTTTTTCTCGCTCGTGCCTCCCTGTTTCGAACTGGCTATGTTGCTCGATGCAGCATCTGTATAAGGTAGCGCTGCTGGGTCCCACATATCAGCATATCTGTAAATGAAACGTGCGTATGATGTACTTTTTTTTGGCCATTTCCGCTATTTTGACCTTGGAAACTTGCTGGGTCCTAGATGTCAACCACCTCTATGCAGGAAACGTGTCTATGCTGGGTCCCAGCTGACAACCTCTATTTGAAAGAAACGTGTGTATGTTGGACTGTTTTTTCGGGTCCCAGATGTCAGCCTCAGAGTACAAAAAATGCTTAGAAAGGCCGAATTAAAAAGGTTCTAGGCTAACTCGGGGAGGATGCCCTATTCGTCATGGCTTATATTCCATGGGCTCACTTCTAAATTGAATGGGCTACGGTTGGTGGCCTTAAGACCATGAAAAGGCCGAATTAAAAGGTATTGGGCTATGCTTGGGGCTGATAGGCTAATTTCATGGGCTATGCTTGGGCCTGCTGGGTCCGACATGTCAACTTCTTTGTAAGTGCAACATGTGTGTGATGGACTTTTTTTCGGCCGCGTCCGCTATTTTCACCGTGGCAGCCATGTATGGTGTTACTGCTAGGGCCCTTATGTCAGCCTCTCTGGCATGTTCTGGCTTAAGGGTCCCTGATGCATCCTTGTATGTTCTGTCTGGTGGGTCCCTGATGCGAGCCTCTCTGTACAAGTATTTAAACTTTGTTTCGAACCCACCCTCAAAACAAACTCTAGGGACGTTGCATGCTGGTGGGTCCGTGATGTCAGCCTCTCCGTAATGCGATATTGCTAGAAAAAAATGTAAACCCAAGATACACACACAAAGGCAATTCGAACAAAAGACCTTCAAATCAAATAAACATAAACTGAGTGCCAAATACAACAAAGATATTTATAGAAAAAATATCATTAAACTTTTATTAGTACTACAACTGCTGTATTAGTCTTCTTAAAATATTTTGTGTGTCTATGTTTATCTCTTTTAAAATATAATAGGGCAGCGCTCCTGACATATCAATTTATAAAATGCCACATAATGGGGTATTTTCTTAAAAACATGGGTAGTCGGAGTTTTTATTATTATGAGAGGTGAGGGGCAATGCCCAAAAGGCCGAATTAAAAAGAGTTTGGCTATTGCTCTACGTGGGTTATATTCCATAGGCTATGCTCCATGGGCTTCATTCTCAAATTTCATCAGTCCGGTGCTCCGACCAGTAAAAGGCCGAACTAATATGTTCTCGGCTATGCTCCATGGGCTCCTTTCTAAAATTTCCAGCGCTGGTCGTGATACGACCTGAAAAGACTGAATTAAAATGTTCTGGGCTAAAGAGGGGCCGAATGAGAGATCCAGTAGCTTTCCTTCTTGAAATTCAATAGCAGTACAGAGAGAATCAGTTCTTGTTCCAGCTAAAAAAACTTGGTCCACGATCAGTTTGGCTTGTTCTCTGAATAGACTCAATCATTGGAGCAAGCAAAACTGATGATCAAGTCTGCTTCTATGTGAGTACCTCCTCCTTACGTCAATGCCTCTGTGACCGCCCATAGCAACCAAAAATGCCCAAGACTCATCCAGATAATTGTAACAATGCTTCAAAAGAAAAGCAAGACAATCTGATGCACTTCATCTAACCAAGTACCGGTACATCACAGTTTGTTCTATAAAATATTGTACTAATAGTAACGACAGAACATTTGACAGATTCAGTAGCATTTGGAAGATTCGGCAGTATAGAATAGACCGTAAAAATATCATATAGATTCTCGGTTCATATTCAGCAGCACTTGACAGATTATGGCAGTACACAGACAGTGACCAAAAGAATTGACAGATTCAGCAATGCGGACATTGAAATTCAATAGATGTAGCGAGGACTGATTCAAAAGGAAAACGAGACCATATTCTGCACTCGACCGGTCGATCTGAAAAAGTACCGAACAAAACTTTTGATAGGTTCAGTAGCATTTGAAAGATGCAGCAGTACATAATAAGAAAGAAAAAACGACAGATTCACAGTTCACATTCAGCGTCACTTGGACATATTCAGCAGCATTTCAAAGTGACAGATTCAGTTTGCCCTTTTCTCCGAACACTCGTCATTGGAAGAAACAAAACTGACGATCAAGTCTGCTTTTGTATGCATGCCTCCTTCTCGCATTAATGCCTGTGTGTGACCTCCATAGGCAACTCAAAATGCCCAAAGCCTTGTCTAGATTATGAGTTTATGACAAGGCCAAGTTACAAAAGAAAAGCAAGACCATCTACTGCACTTGATCTAAACTAAGCTATCCTATTATATAGTATTACGATTACTTACGGTAGTTTGGTTCCAATCGCGGGCATTGGCGATGCTCGGGATGAACCATAATGGAGTCTCCGGAGATTTCCATGCAACGTTGGTTGAGAAACCAACAACTGCTTCTTCGAGATTTAGACTGAAGCAACATATTTCAGGAAACGACGTATATCCAAGTCCTATTGCATGGTGGGAGGTGTAGACACAGTTTCTTCTCGTCAGATATCCTGGGGCAACATCTACACCGCCTACCGCAATATTAATCGGATAGTTCAATCCAAGGAAAAGGGAATTTCTCCCAGGTTAGCAATCTCTATCCATGGCTTAGGTGGATACAAGTAAGCAGTGTCCTTTGAGTACACCTTGCAGCCAAACCCAGTAGAATAGGTGCCACAAGTGCGACCGCAACGATCAACACTATGATCAGCAACATGATTGCCATGACCATAATAAGTACCGCCATAAAACTCCTCATTAGTAATGTCCACGGTATGGATAAGAAGAAGGCGAGATTCATCTGCAGATATTGCTAAGAACCATAAACCAGGTTCATGCTCGTCATCATCTATGGCATCAAGGTTTCCCTCCTCAAGATGCGCTATAGGTGGTGACGGGAGCAGAATAGGACCTACAAAAAGAAATGATGGCCAAATCAGCCAACACTAGTTTACATCCATTAAAACGGAAGCTAGTGTTTAGAACATGAATGGATCAAACTTACCAAAATACAGATGATTCCAAACATAAATACTGCCACTCTCAGTGGCTGCAAACACCAGACCCTTGTGGATGAGTGCATTGCTGTATCTGAAATAGCACTGGAACTGGTTCTCAAGAACTGTCCATGCATACTCATCACCATCAAGGGTAGCAATTGAGTAGTCGAAGATAGCGACAAGAGAGAAATCTAAATAATCAGCCGCAACTATGGGAGCTCGGCAAATAGCAATCTTCTGGAGGAGAATAGGGCGATCATTATGCATGAATGTAAACAGATCGTTGGTGGGTACAAACTCATTGACTTGTGGGAGAGGAACGCATTGATGAGTGTACACATTGACAAGCTCCCACTTGCACTCGGACCTAATAGTGGCGATCCAATCTCCATTGGCACCTACCCACTGCTTACCCATACAATTCGGGAACACAGCATCGGAGGAGAAACTGTCCAGCGGTGTCAACTTGCATGTCGTGCCCTTGCCCTCGAAGTACTCGTTGCATTCCCATGGTTTCTTAGTCAGGTGAGAATGAAGAACACAGGGGAGGCCAAACGGCTGAGAAGCATGTAAAGTTGCACTATATTTTGCCGAGTCAAGAAGATGTTTGGACGAACCGGCGAGGCTCGCGGTGGTGATGACGTCGCATCTGGTTATGAGTTCTTCAAACGAGCCTTCGGTAAAACATGCTGGAATAGCTCAGAATCATGAATGTCCTTGCTCGGTCCTGCCATCGCAAGGGAGCTAATGTAAGTTGGGACAGTGGCTTGATTTGGTTTTCTGGAAAAGAGGGAAGATCGATGGCGGCAGGCGGGACAGGGAGAAGAACAAACACTCTCATACTGTGCGGTGAACATGATCGGAAAGCGGCATTGTGGAGGAGAAGAACGGCGGCGCTTGGCGTAGAAGTAGGGATAGAGCGTATAGGCGAGGTTGAATAAAATGAAAACGGACGCATGTTCCTCTGCTCCAATTCCCTTCAGAATAGTACTACTCTGCTCCCAGTTCCCTCCACAATAAATCTTTCTTGTAAATCACAGAGGAAGTAGTATGAAGAGTAGGGCCCGATCATCTGCTCTCTCGAGGAGCCGAACCTGAATGTTTTCTTTGCTAAATTTTATGGTCCTTTATGCTAAATGCATGGACCTTAGTGTAACTTTACCTTTTTAGGTCCTTGGTGTAAATGTACCCCCACCATCTGTGTAAAATTCTAACGAAAAAGTGTAAGTTGTGAAATTTGACAAATTTAAGCTTAGTTGTCAACGAGTATGAAAATTCTTGGATTTCAAGCCGAACGACCAAGGTCAAGACCATATCAACATGATACTTTATGGTGATGATGCCATGTCTAAGAATTAGCATGCCAATAGGTTTGGACATATTTGAAAACAATCGAAGATGAAGTAGTACAAAGGGTATGGCTCGATCACCTTCTCTCTCGAGAAGGAGCCATACACGACTGTTTTCCTTGCTTATTTTTAGGGGGGGGGTGCTAAATGTATGGACATCAATGTAATTTTCCCTTTTTTGGGCACTTGATGTAAAATGTACTTCCACACACCGTGTAAAATTCTAACCTAAAAGTGTAAGTGGTGAAATTTAGACGATTTTAAGCTTACTTGTCAATGAGTATGAACATTCTTGGATTTCAGTCGAACGACCAAGGTCAAGGCCATATAAACATCATACTTTATGCTGATGATCCCATATCAGAGAATCTACATGGCAATAGATTTGGCCATATTTTGAAAATAATCAAAGAGGAAGTAGTACGAAGAGTTTGGCTCAGATCAAATGGTCTCTCGGTAAGGATACAAAACAAAAAGTTTTCCTTTGTAGGGTCCTTTGTGCTAAATGTATGGACCTCCATGTAATTTTCCCTTTTTAGGTCCTTGATGTAAAATGTACTCCCACCGACCATGTAAAATTCTAAACTAAAAGTAAGTGGTGAAATTTAAACGAATTTAAGCTTAGTTGTCAACGAATATGAACCATATTCTTGGATTTTCAAGACAAACGGCCAAGGTCAAGCCATATCTACACCATACTTTATGCATATGATCCCATATCCAAGAAATTGCATGCCAACAAATTTGGCCATATTTTGAAAACAATCGAAGATGAAGTAGTGTGAAGAGTGTGGCTCGATCAGCTACTCTCTCGAGAAGGAACAAAACCCTACTGTTTTGCTTGCTTAATATTAGGGTCCTTTGTGCTAAATGTATGGACCTCGATGTAATTTTCTCCCTTTTTAGGTCCTTTATGTAAAATGTACTCCCATTGACCATGTAAAATTCTAACCTAAAAGTAAGTGGTGAAATTTAAACGAATTTCAGCTTATAGTTGTCAACGAGTATGAACATTCTTTGATTTCAAGCCGAACGACCACAAGGTTGAGGCCATATCTCTACATCATACTTTATTCTGATGATCGAGTATCCAAGAAATTGCATGGCGATAGATTTGGCCATATTGTGAAAACAATCGAAGAGAAAGTAGTATGAAGAGTATGGCTCGATCAACTGCTCTCTTGAGAAGGAGCCAAACCCGATTGTTTTCTTTGCTCAAATTTAGGGTCCTTTGTGCTAAATGTATGGACCTCAATGTAATTTCCCCCTTTTTTTAGGTCTTTGATGTAGAATGTACTCCCACCGACCGTGTAAAATGCTAACCTAAAAGTAAGTGATGAAATTTCAACAAATTTAAGCATAGTTGTCAACAAGTATGAAAAAATCTTGGATTTTCAAGCTGAACGACCACGAGGTCAAGGCCATATCTCTACATCATACTTTATGTTGATGATCCCATATTCAAGAATTTGCATGGCGACAGATTTGGCCATATTTTGAAAACAACCAAAGAGGAAGTAGTATGAAGAGTATGGCTCGACCAGCTGCTCTCTCGGGAAGGAGCCGAACCCGACTGTTTTCTTTGCTCAATTTTAGGGTCCTTTGTGCTAAATGTATAGACCTCGATGTAATTTTCCCTTTTTAGGTCCTTTATGTAGAATGTACTTTATGCTTATGATCCCATATCCAAGAATTTGCATGCCGACAAATTTGGCCATCTTTTGAAAACAATAAAAGATATTAAAAACAAAAAATAGTCAATTTCATTTTTCCAAGTGACATGAATTTATTTTCTGAAAAGCAAGTAAGAAGAATTTATTTCCCTTTTTTGTTAAAAAATAAAGAGCGATAAGAGACTATATGAGCACAGAGGAGGCAACGAGAGAGCTGCGATGTAAAGACCCAAACCTGGCTTGGTTTGAATCCCTGTGATTACAGTGCTAGTCCCTGGATCGAATAGCTAGCACCCACAGTTTAAGATGTAATATCAAGATACAAAGGTCATATTACATCGCATGATCCAGAATATGAATACTTTATTACAAACCTATATCCATAGGCTATCTTATTACAAAGCAGCAGAATACAAGTAAAGCATGGAGTCCTTCATCTTCATGTGCCACAGGCAAACATGTTGGGTGCAGACTCATAACCTCTATCATCAATCCATACTCATCAATAGAATAACCTGCAACATGATAGGTTGCAGCCACAAAGGGTCAATACTTTGAATGTATTGGCAAGTGTCATAAGTTTGTGAATATAAGTTGGACTATCACTACATGCACATTTGGCTAAGTAGATCTTAGGATCAATTGCAGAAAGCAATATGGTTTTATCCTATGTTTGTAAAAAAAAATAGTTTTGATCTTTCAATAACTTTCTAAACTCCTTGGCAAACTCCAAGTTCTTCTAATCTCTTGTTGTCACCATTAAGTTTTACTTTGAGAAATTAGAATGTCGATATCTTCCATAGCTTCAGGCCTTAGTTGCTCAGAGTTGTCCATAACCGGGGACACGGCTAAGTACTTAGAATTTAATCTTCTGCAGAAGTTGTACACTTTACACACAAGACACAATCTCGTCTTGACGCCACCAATGGCCGCTGGATTAGTACTCACCAAGATGGAGTACCGGCAGATCGAGAATGTGACAAAGTCTTTCCATAGAAGTCCTCCCAATACATAATGCCAGCACGTCTACCAGGCACCAGTGCAAGGATAAACCTCCAATGCATAATTCTAGTTAACCTGAAGAGGTACCAATGCATGGGTCTCCCACTATGTAATTGACTAGGCTAGAGCCCATTTGGCATGTGGCTGTACACGAAAGCCACTGTACGAGAAACATGTTCAATCTCTAAGTTCCTGGGTGGTATTCTTCTAGTGCACACACGAAAGAGATAGCCATAGACATGGTTCCCTTTGTTGCCACCTTATTCTCAACTGAGTATCCACACTCCACCCAGGTGATTCATTGAGTCCTTGTTTTATTATATAAAACATATATTTTTTCCAACACTTCATATAATCACAATATGGTATATTCCACCCCGAATCTATAGCAGGGCTAAGCATACTACAACTACAGTATTTCCACTAAGGGATATATAAAGGATATCCTAATAGGATATAGCATAACATAGTATCATAGTAGTCCTATCATGCATACTACAAAAATCCACTAAGTGTAATGAAAAATAGTAGGACATGGATGATAGTGCCACTTGCCTTAGTAGTTGGTGGTGTTGGTACACTCTTTGCAGTAACACACTTGACAATCCACACAATCTATCAAACAAAACAAACAAGACAAAACATGCACAAAGTCAACACTAATGGCAATACAAAATCATGCAAAATATGCAAGCATGCAAGATGGAAATTTTATTGCACAAATTGTTATAACAAGGTTTTGAACAATACTAAGTGTTTTCTGAACATTTTACAATTGCAAGATTACAAATGCAACCATTTGTGCAATTGTAACAATTAGCAATAATTTCTAGCATTTGGAAAGGCTAGAATTACTAAATAATTCCCATGCTATTAGGGATAGTCAACCAAATTTATATTTTGGTCTCACTGGACAGAGGGTTCAATTTGCCATCCATAGCAAAAAGATTCACCCAAAAATAATTTACAAAACAATTTTTATGGGTAAAATACTCCTTAAAAGGTTCTGCCTAAAATTCAAATTTTCCAGAAGCAAAAGTGTGAAACAAGGCCTCTATAATAAAGGTCTTATTTTTCTGAATCCATAGACACCAAATTTGTATTTTTCTAATTTGTGGATCAAAAGTTATTGAATTTCTAAGTTTAAGATTTATTCTGTCTATTTTCTAATTTAAACAAATAGCCTGGGCGACGTGGCGTGTTCTTATTGGCCGGTACCGGTTCAGGTGGATCGACTGCTGCGGGCCGTTGGATTTTAAGTGGCAACGGGCGATCCAGATTAGCCCGTACCGTTTTGCTAAGTGATCTATCTAAGCCGCTGGATTAAGATCAAATGGTGCTCAGCGTGTCGACCACAGGCGGTGGCGCGGTGTCGCGCTTGACAGCGTCGGGTGGTGCTCCGGTGGTTCTAGAGGGGCAGGGAGACCGTGGACTATTACCAGCGATCGCCGCGGTCGAGGTGGTCTCGGGGATGCTCGCGGTCGATGAAGGGGCGCTCAGATTCGTCGGGAATTCCTCGCCGGAGTACTTGCCGACGACGGAGCTCGTGTCTCCGAGGCGGTGTCGTCGACCTAGGGCTCGAGCAGACAAAACAGGGGGTCAGAGGAGTACGTCTGGTCGTGTAGGAGCTGGTTGTGGCCAAAAGAGGGCGGCGGGAACCTTGCCCTTACCAGAAAAACCGTCGGACGGTGGCGGCAGAGGGAGCTCGCCGGACTTGGTCCGTGTCGTCGACCTGGAGCATGAGAAGGCACATAGCCGGGGTTAAAACACGCGCCAGGACATGGAGAAGCTAACATGACAGAGGGGAAGGTGCGGGGCAGTGAGTTCTTGCCGGAATCCTCGCCGGAGCTCGTCGGTGCCCGCAGTGGTTCGAGCTTGATTCCGAGCAGCCTAGTGGCTCCGGGGTTGTGGGGTTTGAGGGAAAACAGAGAGGAGGGAGTGGCGGTTAAGAGGCAGGGCTCGGAGTGGAGAATTAATTGCGCAAACGCACGAATTCGAGCCGATTTGGAAACGGCAGAGGGAGGGAGAGGGGCTGTTCGTCGCGGTGGAAGAAGCTGAGGTGGCAGGTGACGTGGGCGTCGAGCGTCGGTGAGGGGGTGAAGAGGGGACGGTGAGAAACAGAGGGGGAAAGGGGAGTGCCGGGTGGGCTTAGTGGGCTAGGGTTTGGGCCGAGCTATTGCTTCTGTTTTTTTTTCTACAGTTTTTCTTTTTCTTTTTCTGTTTTCTTAGATATCTTTTGATTTAATGATCCAATTTGAATAAAACAAATTTCTAAAAATTGGTAGAACTCAAATTAGGTTTTTAGGGCATTATAGAACACATTTACTTTCTAACTCAAATTTTTCTAACCAAATTTATTCAATTTGGTTTTAATAGCTAATATTGCCTTTATTAAATATATTCTCAAAATAATTCATATCTTTTTATCCATGGCTCCAAATTGGATGAAACCAATTTCTATTGTTTTATTATTTTGCCCTTTATCTTTTTATCTCTCATAGGAGTTCTTTGTTTAATATAAATATGGAGCATATCCATAGTATTGTGTTGTTCTTAGTGTTAACAAATAATTAGAGTTTTAGGGTTTGAGATATTTTTCACTTCTCTTAGGTTTTTAAAATGCAACCAAGTCAAGATGCTCATGCATGCTTCATGATTTGGGATTTTAAAACATGCACACCACTTACAAACAAAAACCATTTTATTTGGCTTGGGTTTTGGAGGCATTATATTTAAATGTTCCAAAAGTTTTTGTTCCTTCTGAATTTCAAAGAACTTGGATCTTTATTTTGTTTAAAATTTTCACATTTCAAAATTTGGAAAATTTTGGGATGTGACATGCGAAGAGGAGGATTTAAAGGCGGTGTGATGTCAGAGCAAAGCTGAGATGGATTCCTAACATGAGGTACAGGGTACAGTGAGTAGAGTAAATTTCAGGACCACAATATATATGCACGCAAAACAAAATGTGTTTTCTCTCTCCTTCACTCCCCCATCACCACCCCCACACCCCGGCCGGCTGATCTCTCCCTCGTCCACAAAGTGGCGCTGCACACGCGCGTCGGCCAACAACCTGCCATTGGTGGCTCCGTTTCTTTGTCGGAGGCTCCATGTCTTTGTCTGGTGTGTACGTCAGCTGCGTTGGTGGGAACCATTTTGGTCCTTGGTGGCAAAAAGTATTACTACTACAGTAGTAGTACAATAGGGTAGCAATTCAAACTTCCTGGTTTCGAAATTTTCACTTCCTTCACAAACATCCGGGGGGGGGGGGGAGGATATTCAAAAGATCGCCATTCGCAGTACTACTAATACAAGTACGAGTACTACTTAAGTGTTGGACAAGGGATTGGTTGATCTGGCCAGCAAAAAAACAAAAACATCCCATCGCATTGGATGCTCACCATTATGATCTGACCAGTCTACCTACTCCGCACTACTCCACCTCCGTACCCTAGGAAGAGGAAGCACTAAGCACACCCGTAGCAAGCTGGTTCAAAAGTGAGGAGCACTCCTTTTTTTCTTCTTCCGTGAAGCAATTAGTACTCCCTCCTTCCCAAATTAGGACGCGTATTACTTCTGGTCAGAGTCAAATTTAATAAACTTTGACTAAATGTACGACATCAACTCAATGTCACCTATGTATAAGGTGAACTTTTGCCATAAGATGGGACCCACATAGCTTATGGAAATATCTACAATGTATGAGATCAAGTTCACCATAAGTTGGGACCCACTTATCTATTAAAAGTACACACAAGCAAGAGAGAGAGGAGAGAGTAAAATAGTTGTTTATTGCTTATGGACAACCCACAAGCTTGTAGGTCACCCTTAAGGAAATTCCCCTAAAGTGAACCTCCACTATGTATATGGATATCCTTATGGACTACTTTTTGTCTTGTGGATAGCCTTTATGGACTACTATATTTTCATATTATATGCATTTGTCATTAGAAAAGTCAGTATGTTTTTACATATAGTTGGTTGAACTTTATAAAGATTGACTTTGACCAAACCTAATATGCGTCCAAAATTGGGAAAGAGGAAGCAGTATGAAGAGTATGGCTCGATCAGCTGCTCGCTTGAGGAGTTGTACCCGACTGTTTTCAATTCCTTGTTTGGTTTTAGGGTCCTTTGTGCTAAATGTATGGACCTCGATGTAGTTTTCCCTTTTTTAGGTCCTTGATCTAAAATGTAGTCCCACCATCCGTGTAAAATTCTAACCAATAAGTGTAAGTGGTGAAATTTAAATGAATTTAAGCTTACTTCTCAACGGGTATGAACATTCTTGGATTTCAAGACAAACGACCAAGGTCAAGGCCATATCAACATCATACTTTATGTTGATGGCCCCATATGAGAGAATTTGCATGCCAACAAATTGGGCCATATATTTTTAAAAGAATCGAAGAGGAAGTACTATGAAGAGTTTGGCTCAGATCAGCTGATGTCTCGAGAAGGAGCCGAACTAGAAAGTTTCCTTTTACGGTCCTTTGGGCTAATTGTATGAACCCCAATGTAAATTTACCTTTTTAGGTCTTTGATGTAAAATATGCTCCTACCGCGACCGTGTAAAATGCTAACCTAAAAGTAAGTGGTGAAATTTAAATAAATTTAAGCTTAGCTGTCAACGAGTAGGAACTTTCTTGGATTTCAAGCCGAACGACCACATGGTCAAGGACATATCTCTATATCATACTTTATGCTGATGATCCCATATCCAAGAATTTGCATGGCAACAAATTTGGCCATATTTGTAAAATAGTCAAAGAGGAGGTAGTATGAAACATATGGCTCGATCAGCTGCTCTCTCGAGAAGGAGACGAACAAACCCGACTATTTTCTTTGCTCAATTTTAGGGTCATTTGTGCTAAATGTATGGACCTCAATGTAATTTTCCCTTTTTTAGGTACTTGATTTAAAATGTACTCCCATCGTCCGTGTAAAATTCTAACCTAAAAGTAAGTGGTGAAATTGAAACGAATTTAAGCATAGTTGTCGACGAGTACGAAAAATTCTTGGATTTCAAGACGAACGACCAAGGTCAATGCCATATTAACATCATACGTTATGCTGATAACCCCATATCAGAGAATTTGCATGGCAACAGATTTGTCCATATTATTTTGAAAACAATCAAAGAGGAAGTAGTATGAAGAGTTTGACTCAGATCAGCTAATAATCTCTCGAGAAGGAGCCGAACCAATGCAACAAAAGGTTTTCCTTTTAGGGTCCTTTGTGCTAATTGTATGGACATCGATGTAATTTTCCCCTTTTTAGGTCCTTGATGTAAAATATGCTCCCACCGGCCGTGTAAAATGCTAACCTAAAAGTAAGTGGTCAAATTTTAATGAATTTAAGCTTAGTTGTCAACGAGTATGAACTTTCTTAGATTTCAAGCCGAACGACCAGAAGGTCAAGGACATATCTCTACATCATACTTTATGCTGATGACCCCATATCAAAGAATTTGCATGGCAACAGATTTGGCCATATTTAGAAAAAAACAAAGTGGAAGTAGTATGAACAGTGTATGACTCAATCAGCTACTCTCGTGAGAAGGAGGCGGACCCGACTGTTTTCCTTGCTTGATTTTAGGGTCCTTTGTGCTAAATGTATGAACCTCGATGTAATTTACCCCCTTTTTAGGACTAGAAGTGTAAGTGGTGAAATTTATAGGATTATTTTAAGCTTACTTGTCAATGAGTATGAAAATTCTTGGATTTCAAGCCGAATGACCATGGTCGTCAAGGCCATATCAACATCATACTTTATGCTCATGATCCCATGTTAGAGAATGTGCATGGCAACAGATTTGGCCATGTTTTGGAAACAATCGAAGAGCAAATAGTATTAAGAGTTTGGCTCAGATCAGCTGATCTCTCGAGAAGGAGTTGAACCAATTTTTTTCCTTTTAGGGTCCTTTATGCTAAATGTATGGACCTCGATGTAATTTTTGCTTTTTTGAGGTTCCTGATGTAAAATGTACTCCGATCGACCGTGTAAAGTTCTAACCTAAAAGTAAGTGGTGAAATTTAAACGAATTTAAGCTTAGTTGTCAACGAGTATGAACCATTCTTCAGTTTCAAGATGAACCACCAAGGCCATATCTACATCATATTTTATGCTCATGATTGATCCCATATCCAAGAATTTGCATGCCGACAAATTTGGCCATATTTTGAAAACAATCGAAGATGAAGTAGTCTGAAGAGCATGGCTCGATCATCTACTCTCGTGAGAAGGAGCCGGACCCGACTGTTTTTTCTTGCTTAATTTTAGGGTCCTTTGTGCTAAATGTGTGGACCTCGATGTAATTTCCCCCTTTTTTAGGTCCTTGATGTAGAATGTACTCCCACCAACCGTCTAAAATGCTAACCTATAAGTAAGTGATGAAATTTCAACAAATTTAAGCATAGTTGTCAACGGGTATGAAAAAATCTCGGATTTCAAGCCGAACGACCACGAGGATAAGGCCATACCTCTACATCATACTTTATGTTGATGATCCCATATTCAAGAATTTGCATGGCGACAGATTTGGCCATGTTTTGAAAAAAATCGAAGAGGAAGTAGTATGAAGAGTATGGCTCGACCAGCTGCTCTATCGAGAAGGAGCCGAACCCGATTGTTTTGTTTGCTCAATTTTAGGTTCCTTTGTGCTAAATGTATGGACCTCGAAGTAATTTTCCCTTTTTTAGGTCCTTTATGTAGAATGTACTTTATGCTTATGATCCCATATCCAAGAATTTGCATGCTGGGAAATTTCGCCATCTTTTGAAAACAATCGAAGATATTAAAAACAAAAAATAATCAATTTCATTTTTCCAAGTGACATGAATTTATTTTCTGAAAAGCAAGTAAGAAGATTTTTTCGATGAGCTGCTCTCTCGAGGAGCCGTACCTGACTGTTTTTAATTCCTTGTTTGGTGTTAGGTTCCTTTGTGCTAAATGTATGGACCTCGATGCAATTTTCCCTTTTTAGGTCCTTGATGTAAAATGTAGTCCCACCATCCATGTAAAATTCTCCAAATAGTGTAAGTGGTGAAATTTAAATGAATTTAAGCTTACTTGTCAACGAGTATGAACATTCTTGGATTTCAAGCCGAACAACCAAGGTCAAGGCCATATCAACATCATACTTTAGAGGGTGGAGGGGATATGGATAACCACTTTTGGCTCAAAATGGTGGTTGAGCATATCCCACAAAAAGAGCTGGATGAGCTCAACCACTTTTGGATAGCTCCTCTGAAGCGTTTTCTTGTTCGTTCACCCTTCCTCTCGAGAGAAAATAACCATCTTTTCTTGCCTATGGGCTCGACAAGAGGGCGGCCATAGAGTAGGCCATCGGGCAGAGCGGGTGTTCGAATATGCACAGTGTAGGCCGCCGGGCAGAGTGGGCAGGCAGAAGGGGCGCAGGCAGGCAGGTTCACACGGGGTCAAAGGCAAAAGGGTGGTGAGCTGCCGGTGGTCGTGGCCGCTGCTAGGGAAGTGGTGAGGCGGATGCAGAAGATAAGGTGAAAGAGGAAAAAAACAGTTGGGCCAATAGATTTTGACTGACTATCCCTAACCACTTTTTATCCCACTTTACCAAACAAAAAAGACTACCCCTAACCAGCTGGTTGGGGATATCCTCATCCCTAAATGACATCCTCTAAACCAAACAACCGCTAACATAACAACACGAGTTTACATATAAAGGACTCGCTGCTGAACTAGTGCAAGTCCGGCGCCTCCTAACACTAGTCCGCGTCGCCAGCGGCAGCTCGTGACATCGGCACCAACGCCAGCTCCAGCAACACAGCCGGCTCCTGACTCATCGGCACCTCTGGATAATGCGGCAGGACCTCCTGAGCCATCGGCGGCACCTCCCAAGCCATCAATGACACCTCCACATAACACGGCGGCACCTCCGGATAAGGCGGCGGTACCTCCTAAGCCATCAACGGCACCTGCGGATATGGCGGCGGTACCTCCGGAGCCATCGACAGCTCTAGGAGGACACTGTGGATGAAGTTGCCGTTGTTGGGGAACCGGTCCCAGTAGTTCGTGAAAATATTGGCGCCGATGAACACCACCATCTCGCAGCCGCAGTGGAAGGCCTGGCCATAGAGGAGATGGGCGTCCCTGAAATTGACGAACTTGACCTTCAACGTCCCGTCCGGATTGTTGTGGAGGCGATACATACGGTACTTGCAGCGACTGTACCTAGCATCGAGGAAGGTGCACGCCAGCTGCCACTTTGTTCTCCGCGGAGATAATGATGCAGCCCGTCCTACAGACGCTCCTACATCTACACCACCGAGTCCCCCAAGTGGACCAATGATCCGTGCCCGAGCCAAGCTCCTTCAAGCTAAGGTGAATTCTCTCCTCTCATCATGTGACTTTGACATTCACTTGGATGGCTTGCTACTTCATACCACTACTCTGTGCATCATCAGGTACGAACCCTCGCCGCATCGACCCACGAGCCTTGAAGCTGCACCTATCCTAAAGCTGCCTGAGCCGGAGTGTCCGCCCGAATCCATCCAGAGTGTCCGGCGCAGCCGGAGTGTCCGGCATGACTCAACCGGAGTGTCCGGCCTGCCCTAGCCCCAACCTAGCATGGACATTCAGAAGGCCAGTTCGAACACTACCCGGACACTACCCCGAGTGTCCGGCCACCCCGGACTGTCCGGTCAACTCGACCCGGACTGTCTGGCCTGAAGATGGGCCTACGAGCCTTAGCTGGGCCTTGTGGCCCATGTACCCCTCTACTTCGCCCAGAACTCTACTTTAATGCTTGAATTACCCCTGAAATTGTGGTTGGCCTATATATAGTCCCCCACCTCCATTGTAAACCCTAGGCATGATATTTGGAATTAGTGGAAACCCCTTGTGGATCTATCTAGTTCTTGCCTCATGCTCCTTTAACAAAGGAGCACCAAATATCCCAAACCTCGTTGGAGTTTGCATTGTGCCTCCACATTGTACAAGGCCTTGGAATCGGTGTCCCTTTGCCAAGACGTCAGGATCTCACCAAGTCTCCCATCTTGCCGTGCCGGTTCGAGAGAGAGTCCTCCACCCGATGCCGATCCTAGGGATTGCGCTGGACCGGTCACCGCCGGCGTGAGCTATTGGTGTGTATCCTGGTATTGTGTGCGTGTGTTCATCGCCTTTTTTGTGCGTGAGTTCATCGTGTTCATCCTTCCCTCCTTCCCTCGCACGCCATCCTTGATTTGAGTGGGATTCGTGAAAGATCAGGCCACCCTAGAGGTTTTCCCTCAACAGAGAAGGCCCAAATGCGCATGGAATTGTCCTCCTGTCCAGCGATGTCGGGGTCTTTGCACTCCGGTATGGTGGGCGGCAGCCGGAAGGTGGCCATGGATGACAGATGAGGACGAAGATGGTTGCTGGAAGCGGGGGATTAGAGATGGATTGGTGGTGCGGGGAAGGGGAGAGGATAAATACTACTAGCAGGAAGGAGATGATCCGATATTAATGTGGCAGATTACCGAAGCTTGGGGACAATCAATGTCGCTGATGAAGCCGATGCATGTGGCAAATATCGATGACGATGACTAGGGTAAGCGATTGGATGGAACGCTGACTCTGCTTCCCGCACTCGATGGCCCAGTCATAATTTTGTGGTGCGTCCAAGGCGACCGCGACCTCCCCCATCTATGGGTCCTACGTAGATGATTGAGTTGATGGGTGAAAACAAATTGATAAAGTGAGCTCTTTCCTACTCCCTCTGGTACGAGATTTTCTATATCTATAATATCTATACCACTAATATAGTACAACAGTTTTTGAATTTGGTTTTTCCCTTTAGTTCTAGAACCTTCCCAACATTGAGTAATCTAAGCCGTTGATCTGCTATGTCCACTCTTGCATCTATGCCTGGCACTTGTTCAGGTGGGAAGCATCACATCAGTCACCTCTTCCTTCCCATGTAAGCTTCTGTGCAATGGAGTACAACTGTGCAGGCGCAGCAATGCAGAGAAGGTTGGGGCCTGTGGTGGTCCAAGCCAACTTTCCTTCTGTTTGCCTCGTGCTTCTGCCCAAAAATGAGCTCTGGCTGGATGTTTTCTTTCTTTTCCATATTAGGATGCTCTTCATAGTGCTAAATAACTTAGGCTAGTAAAACTTTCACATGTTACTACATTACCTTCAAAGTGTACTGGGTGAAAACAAATATACACCGTTACTTTTTGTAGATGTGGCTCTTTCATTTTTTTTTGATCTTTACCTATTATAGAGCATAATTTTATATAGTGATGATATGCCATACTTTATTATTATGTGGGTCTCACGTGCCAACTTACTAATAAAAGGGTGGTGCACAAATACAAAGAGGCCGCTAATCTTGTCAAACTAAACCAGGAATTTGTAAATAATAAGGCCTCAAAATATACAAAAAGGACCCTAGTATAGAAAGGAAAGGCGCAATCAGGTAGAGCTTTATTGATTATCAGCTATGGTATACTAAAAGAAGGGCACGACTCAAGGCCAGATCAGAGAGTCCTCATTTCCCCCCACCCAAATCGCAATGCTTGGGACGGTCACTCTAAAGATGGAAGCCACCGTTCTCAACTGTTCCTCTTGATCCCAGCCCCTCAAGCCCCGGCGGGTCTACAAGGTCTCTCCATTTATCTCTCACAATCCATCGATTTTTCTTTTGTAGGTTCGTCCGTGCAACTATTTTATTTCTCGAACTTCCGTTTCTACAGTGAGTGGATTTTCATCTAGTCTGCCACTGCTGTGTTCGCAAGATCACCTCTTGCCAGAAGTGTGAGCACACTAGCGGCGGATTCACCCACAAGCCCGCAATGGACGCCGTCCTATCAGCGGCTAGGGTCGAGTGTGCCCACAAGGGCTGCAGTAGTTTGCTGCCCTACTACGAACTCCACGAGCACGAAATCATGTGCCGGTATGCTCCCTGCACTTGCACAGAGACCGGCTGTGACTTTACCGCCCTGCCGCCAACGCTCGTCGCCCACCTCGAAGCGGTCCACTCGATCCAAGTGCACAAGATCTAGTATGCCACCACCAAAGCTTTCCAGGAGCTGGTGCTGTTGCCGGGCGAGCCGTCCCGCCGGCTCATCATCGTTGGGGAGCAGGACGGTGCCATGTTCGTTCTGACGATTGGCTCGGTAAGCACGGTCCCCCTCGTGTCTGCGGTATGTGTTAGGGCCGCGATGGACGACTTGCCGGTGTACAGGGTAAAGATGTGGGCAGAATGCCCGCCGCTGCTCTCCTGGATGGAGGGTAGGAGGAGGACTGGCAGCGTGACAGTGGAGCTCGACGCGCGGAGCTCCGCTAAGCCGGGCGAGGTTGCGTTTGAGGACCTTACGTCTTACCTGGCGGCGCCGCCTCATTACCTGGTCAGTCCTGCTACCTCGAAGGAGCTGCGTTTCTTCTTTCGCGTCAAGTTTTAGTGGTGATGTAAGCTGTTGTTAATTAGTTTAATTGCAGAATGATCGTTTGCAGACCAGGAATGGTGGATTATTCTCCCTTATTTCTATCTCCGTCCCAAGAAATAAGGCTCCCTTAATTTTGTTTTTTGTTTGACAAAGATTTACTCTAAATATATATAAAGAATGTTGGTACTGTACAAATTTAGCATCATTAGAAAGTTGTTTCAATACGAATCCAACGAAACAAATTTTATACATATAAGTAAATTTTAGTTGCTCCATTTATTCGGTCAAACTTTACTTTGGAGCGCGCGTACGCCTTATTCCTTGAAATGGAGGTACTAGATGAGTTCGTGGATGTAGTACTCTCCTGAGTATTTTTCATGAAGTCTTAACTTCCGATGGGTTGGGTGCATCAGTGGATGTACTCTGCTAAGTAGTAACCTGAATAGTATTAAGGCTCTCTATTTAGGAAGGCCAGAGGGCTAATTCGCAATACTACCAAGTAGATGAACTCTAATTAATTTATGCATGCACGACTAGTTTTACATGCATGAGACGCTAGATAAAAAAAAGGGAACATGATGAGAGATGAAACAACAAGCATTGGGAGATTGAGAAAAAATAGAGATATCTAAATTAATGAGTCACAGGAATTAAGAGAATAAAGAGGATATGTCTTATTATAATTTCTAACAATTTTAAAAAGCTCTCTGGCCTAATAATCCCAAACAGAGGTAGGAGTACTGGTTAACATACATTCGGGAGTACTAGTATGTACTACTACTACTACTACTACTACTAGTACAATAGTGGAGTACGGTAGTAGTAGTACTCCCCTCCGATTTATATTAATTGTCACTTGATTGGATGTACTCGTATCTAGCGGTAAAACATGTCTAGATACATCCATTTTTGCGACAAGTAAATATAGCCATTTTTGGAATAGTACTAGTTTGGTTGGAAGAAATCATATCTTTTCTGCAGTAGAGATGGTGGTTTTTTGCTAGTAGTAGTACTAGTACATAACAGGTAGTAGTAATGTATATGTTTATACTGTACTAACTCAACATACATTCGGGCAATCGACAAATGTTCATCTTGCGGTTCTGCTGCTACAGTGCTACTAGCAGTTTTTCAGTTGCTCATTCATCCTCTGTCTTTCAGCAGTACTCCGCCTATAAAATTATAATCTACCATGGTTGTTGATTGACAAGACGATTCATTCAAAATATAAGAAACTGCTGTGATTCCTTGCATTAATTCTTGCCTCCGCCCCTTGCATGCCTGCAGTATATACATGCATTAACTTCTGCGAGTAGTATAGTACAAGTAGGAGTAGTACCAAGAAAGGATATACCGACACACAAATATATACTCGTAGGTCACATGGTGTACCATTCTGAGTCTTCGTCTTCTTATTTGTTCTGCTTGCCCTTGCCCTTGCCCTTCTTCCTTAGTTCTTTTTTTGGTTGAACATTTCAAGAGTTTGTTGACCCCTCTCGAAGTTCACTATCCACCTGTATACCTCGTAGGTCATGTAGGCGTCGAGGCTTGCATACTTGATCTGCTCTTCGGTAAGGGGAATGTTCCCCCACTGCTTGTGGTCCACATCCTTCTTCTTCATGACTTTGTAACAGATGTCTATGAGGGCCACCACGTAGTCAGCGAAAGAATCCTTCTCATTCGTGGAGCCGGCAGGCTTCCACCTCTTCTGGATGTCCACGAAGTTTGTCACTAGTACTAGAGAACGCCAAAGCCTGCAAAGGAAATGTTAGGGTTGGCGAGGAACTCTGCTAGCTTTGAGCATGACTGGTCGGCCTGGCAGATGTGGTAGACCAGGCAATCCATGCCCACACATAGTTGGACGACAGCAGCCTTCTGCGTCGATGATTGCTTTATGGTGTACTCGACGTCGAGGCCAACAATCTTGTCGTCCGTTTCCTCCAGGAGCTTTTGGATTTTCTCGATGTAATCGTTCACCACCGACGCTCTGTTGGTATACGCCACCTGTAGTGTGGTGTTACAGGGTCTACAAAGTAGTACATCTTGTCCAACGGCGCCGCCATGGACTATGATTGGTGCCTTCTTTTGTTTTGCAGAGGTCCGGCCGGGTGACAGAAAAGGAATGGGATAGAGAAGAAAGGAACTGCTAGGAAGATCGGGAGATGCATGCATGAGTGGTTCTAGAGACGAAAGGGGATGCAGTTTCCCCTAGCCCCGCCCATGTACTCCTATATAATATAATTTATTTACGGATCAGTTTTACAGACGCGAATTATTTACGGCTAGAGGTTGATTTCTAGATTATACAAAAAGTACAAGAACGAAACACACAGGATACTTTATGAACGAAGCTCGAAAGTATAAATATTTTTTAAGTTTCACCTACTACTATAATTTTATATAAAAAATTATATGTCATACTTATATTATCTGATTCTCTAAACACACGGGTGTGGAGTAAGATAACATATGATGAATGTGTCGAGTAAGCAAACATACAATGCAAATTTGATTGTTAAACTTAAGTGATCTTGTCAAGCCGCCGCCTCCTCCTGCAGCACCTGGCGCTATACCTAGATTCAGCCCTACCGGTTATCCTCCAACTTGGATAGCGCCGGAATCGATTATGCATGTGGAAGTATTACTCTAGGCAATTCATTACATGCTGAAATCATTTATATTCATGATATACCTGTTATATTTTTAAATTTTTACAAAAAGATGTTCTGTAAAATAGCGCGTTATTAGCACGCTATAACTTTCATATCGTCTGGAGAAAAGTCACGCTAAATTAAATAACACGCTAGTATTTTTTGCCTTGATCTCTAGTTGCTTGTCTAAATTTGGTAGTCTCTTAGGCCTTCCGCAGCGTGTGAAAAATCGGTGCCCAAATCACTTTACAAGAATCAGGCACCGGTTCCCTCCGTTGCCCGATCGATGCCACCAAAATTTTTCAGGGAACCGGAGCACCTAGGTCCTCCGATGCCCCAAACTCTTCACCCAATAGAATAGCAATATATGTGTACTATGCATGTTGTTGAGAGGACCTTCACCAAAGATAAGCCATGGAGATTGGTCTAGTTAATTTGTCTATCACGTTGTGGGACAACTATTTATTTTTGGCCAAAGTGATCACATTGTGAGCTCGGTGCCTCAAAAGAATTTCTAGGCATCGCTTATGAGGTGGCAACTTTTCTATCTATTGGGAATCGACCATGCTATGGAAGGCCTTAGAGCATCTCTAGTGGCTTGTCTAAATTTGGTAGTCTACATCTTCATTTTATAGATAATGGTGTAAAAATATTTCTTTTTACACGACTTTAGTTTTCTAGTGGATAGTCTAAGTTTGATAGTCTATATGTCCATCTGCACACAAATAGTCAATATACATAGCAAATCAGTACAACAAATTCTCTGATTCAGCGCGGGAGCGAGCTCGCGAGCGACCGACTTTGCTTTATACATGGTGGCTCGGTTGTCCAAATATGGACAACGAGTAGCCTGTTTGGAGGATGTCTAAATTTTAGACCACCAGATACACAAGCCACCGGATGCATTTTTTGGTCCATGGTGGTCTATATTTGGCTAAAAAAATTAAATAATACGAATTATTTAATCAATATCACAAATAATACACAAAATTAGAAATTTTGAAAAATAGCGTGGCCTCGGTAGTTCAACTACCGACAAGTACTAGTCAGAAGTTCAACTACCGATTAGTACTTGTCAGTAATTGAACAACCGATAGGTCATTGAACAACCAATTAGTACTTGTCAATAGTGCCACCATAAGCTGACCTATAGGTTGTTCAATTACCGACTAGTACTAATCGGTAGTTGAACTACCGACTAGTACTTGTTGATAGTTGAACTACCGAGGCCGCGCTATTTTTCAAAATACCTAATTTTGTGTACTATTTGTGATATTGATTAAATAATCTGTATTATTTTTAAAAATTGCCTATATTTGGCTTAGACTACCGGATACACTAGCCACTAGAGATCCTCTTAGGCTGGTCATAGTGGGAAACATACTACTCTAGTTCATCTTACTACGTACCTTCATGTGTGTACGTAATTGAGCGGAAGGTAGAGACCTTATTTTTGCAGAAATGGCTCCGAAAATATTCCGTACCTAGAAAGGTTAGGACATTACAGTAAACTATTTTTTCTAGTCATTGGACTATAGATACTCCTAGGATAGGATGGGATATTATTATTCTATATCTTTTGAACTGTATAGACAAATTCAAAATCCTAGAGCGACAAATTCTCCCGCCTCACCTCCACTGAAATATTTCGAGTGGTTACACGCCCCAACTTGTAGCCGTACGAAATTCCTTTTCTACCCCTGACAATGGCCTATCTACTAATGTCGGGGCGTGGGTATGGTTCATAATCCCCCTCCCCCGGGGGGCTAGGGGTCCCCACTGCTCTGAAGCTGGGTAGTCCATCTTCCACCGACGCCATTTCCCCCAAAGCACTCCGAGAAACCCTAACCCCTTTCTCACCTCCGGCTCCTACACCACCGCACCGACCCATCCCCGCAGCGCTTCACCGGCCTACACGCCACCCAACCCCCTCTCACCTCCAACACCTGCACCACTGCACCGTTATCATCTCCGCCACACTTCGCCCGTCTACACGCCACCCAACCCCCTATCTCACCTCCAGCTCCTGCACCACCGCACCGGAACATCACCGCCGCACTTCGCCGGCCCACATGCCACCCCAAACCACCTACCCCACCTCTGGCTCCTGCACCACCGCACTTTGCCGGCCTACACGCCATACCTCTATACCATATACTCCTAACGAGTCTACGGGATCAGCCGACGTCCACCTTACCGAACCCTAGTTCGCCTTACACCCTCTTCCATACAACCGTGTTAGTTTTGCCGAATCCCTAGTCCACAACACCTGACCTGCTTCACCTACGCTGGTGTGTGCTGCATTAGATCTGCTTCACGGACTCAACAGTCCACTACACCGGATCTGCTTCACTGACACTCTTGTGCAGCGCCTCGAATCCATAATCGGTCGTAATAGATCTGTTTCACCGACGACTCCGTGCAATACACCGGATCTCCTTCACCGGCCATCTTGTCAAGCAAGCCAGACCCATCAACAACCTCCACAAATCTACTTCATAGACGCCGCCGAGATCTATCTGCTTCAGCCCGACTCACCACTACCGGGCACCCTCGGTGTCCTTGACGTCACCCGCAAAGATGTCGTGTATGCGTAAGTGACGCCGTGGCCTAGGAAAACCAGATCTGCTTGTTCATTCATTTCAATATAGCAGGTATGAGCCTACGATAGTGAACTACATTTCTGTATTGGTGGTAAATTCCTGCCTCAATACTGGCTTAATTGATATCCCACTCTCCCTTGATAAATTCAGTGTAGTCTATGTTAAATCCATGCGTTAAACTACTCCTTCTGTTTCGAGGTATAAGGCGTCCTTGTTATGCGTGTTTTTCTTTGACCAACAATTACTCTTAATACACATAAACAATTTTGGAACAGACATCATTAGAGTTCATTGGTATTATGCAATTCATGGCAAATGTTAATTCACTGAACATCTGAGGCTGCCTACTTGTTCAAGAAGTTCACAAGTTATGTCATCATAATGTGCACTTGCTTTGTCTGTTGCTACAATACTGACTGCATGTAATTTTGGAGTTCATTGGTAGTTTTAAGCCATTGAACATGTAGGTTAACATTCCCTGCTCTACATGATATGGGTGGCCCGATCTTCTCAGCAAGCTCTTGTCGATGATATGGTGGATGATAGATAACTAGTGCGTAGCTATGATCTCTCCCGCTCGATCCCTGATGCCAATGCAACAGCTCTCGAACCTTGTAGGATATTCACAACACCACACTCTTGCGCACGCAAGTGACTATTTAACGGTAGTATGCAATCTACTAATTCCCAATGGAATAATAGATCACACTCAATTATAGTTGTAGAATTCGAACACAGGGTAATTCCAGAGGTTCTATGAAAGAAACAACTCCAAAATATTTTAACGTGGTCTAAAACCCTAATCTATGGTGCCCCCATCTATTTATGAGTTTAGGGGGTGGCGGCCTAAGGTGGAACCCGAGTTGGTTCCACCCAACCTGGATACAAACCGGCCACAAAGTGGCTCGGCCAAACTGACTCTGCCGTGGCAGAGTTTTAGGCAGTTTCTCTGCCGCGACAGCCTGTCGTGGCAGAGCTAGACTCCTTTTTCCTACCGCGGCAGCCTGCCATGGCAGAGAACTGGAGGAGGACTGATGGGTCACATTGGTGTAAAGAAGACGGAGGATGTTCTTGCTGCACACTTCTTTTGCCCACGCATGCATCGAGACGTTGAGAGATTCGTGGCATGCTGCACTACTTGTGAAAAAGCTAAGTCTCGCCTTAATCCACACGGTTTATATATGCCTATTCTTGTTCCTAGTGTCCCTTGGGAGGATATTTCTATGGACTTGTTTTGGGATTGCCTCATACACAGAAGGGGAGGGATAGCATTTTTGTTGTTGTGGATCGGTTTTCTAAGATGGCACACTTTATTCCTTGTCACAAGACTGGTGATGCTTCACATATTGCTGATTTGTTCTTTCGTGAAATTGTTCGTTTACATGGTGTGCCAAATACTATTGTTTTTTTTATCGTGATATTAAATTTCTTAGCCACTTTTGGAGATGTTTATGGGCTAAGTTAGGGACAAAATTGTTGTTTAGTACTACATGTCATCCCCAAAACCGATGGACAAACTGAAGTAGTGAAGAGAACTTTGTCTACTATGTTGCGGGTTGTTTTAAAGAACAACTTAAAATTGTGGGAAGAGTGTTTACCTCATATTGAATTTGCTTATAATCGTTCGCTGCATTCTACCACAAAGATGTGCCCATTTGAGATTGTGTATGGTTTTGTTCCTCGTGCACCTATTGATTTATTGCCATTACCTTCTTCGGTGCAAAATAATTTGGATGCTACACAACATGCTGAAATGATATTAAAATTCCATGAGACTACTAAAGACAACAGAACGCATGAATGCTAAGTATAAACTTGATGGGGATAGAGGGAGAAAGCATGTTGTGTTTGATGTTGGCGATCTTGTTTGGTTGCATTTGCTCAAAGTTTGTTTCCCTGATTTGCGCAAGTCTAAGTTAATGCCACGTGTTGCTGGTCCTTTTAAGGTGTTAGAGAAAATAAATGATAATGCATATAAACTTGAGCTACCTGCAGATTTTGGTACGGTTAGTACTACATTTAACATTGCAGATTTGGAGCCTTACTTTGGTGAGGAAGATGAGATTGCATTGAGGACGACTTCAATTCAAGAAGGGGAGCATGATGAGGACATCCCATCTATTGATACAACCACTATACCTACAGCTACACAAATACATGGACCCAACACTCGAGCTCGTGCCAAGCAACTTAACTATCAGGTACTTTCGTTTCTTGGAACTATTCCTCATATACATGAGAATATGATGCTACCTAAATCAGATGTGTTTGTTACTCTTAGGAATGATGGACCTAGCATGGACGAGAGGGACAAGCATTGGAGCATGATCATGCATGGAGACGACAGCAAGCATATGAGGATTGAAGAGGACGCCACAAGTGGAGATTTCAGAACTTTGAAGCCACCATAAAGAATATTGAAGGCTTGGATGAAATATTCAAGAATATTACTTCATAGATTCATCCATAGCTTAATTTGGTGTTGCATCACCTTTATTTTGCGTCAGGCCCATGTTATTTTCACAGGATTTTTAATAGCCACTTTTTAGAGTCCATATTTGAGGGGGGAAAGGCCTTTTAGGGTTGAATTCGGTCACCATACCTATGGTTTGCCGAAACCCCACCTTTTCCTCCTTAAATATCCCCCATAGTTGTCACTTTAGACTCAGATTTTGTTTAGACTAAAAGTTAACCATCATTGCAACTTCGCCAAGGCTTGAGTGTCACAGAGACCTCCTATACTTCACACCTATTCAGGATCCCACGATTTCAATAAAGCTTTCATATTTATCATAGTATCTTGATTGCAATATTAGTTCTTACTTGTTCTTGATTTTAGGTAGGAATTAAGACCCTCGCTGGTCAGGCTGATCATGCTTCTGCAAGATTGGTAACCTCCAGGAGATTGGCCTAGCGATTGCATTGGCGCTCGTGCTCGCACGTGTAGTCGGATCATCAAGCCCAAACTCCACCAAAATCGACTATCACCATCTCATCGAAAGATCTGACACCTTTTCCCTATCACTTTGTTGCAATGTGCACAAGCTCAACCATGTCGCTTTACTTTTGGAACTCGACTATGTGCTTGATTGGATGGTTCAAGCTGATGAGGAAACGTGCCATTGTTTGCTCCTCGCGCTCATCAATGTTCACGCGGATCATGTTGAGCTCCCTTTGCTTGAAGTACTCTTCCACGGTCTTTGTCCCTTGACTAAGCGATTGTAGCTTGTTGAAGAGGCCACATGTGTAGTGCGAAGGAACAAAGAAGGATCTCATATGAGACTTCATGTCATGCCAAGTTGTGATTGGGGGCTCTTCTCTTGCGTCATGAGAAACTTGAACTTGTTACCACCAAAGGTTGGCGTAATCATCAAACTCAAGCGAGGCCATGGTGACCATCTTATCATCACTATAGTTGTGCATATGGAAGATCTTGTCGACCTTGAGCGCCCATGAGAGGTATTCTTTAGGATCATTTGAACTGGTGAACTTGGGCATCGTTAACTTGAGATTGCCGAAGGTTTCTTCCTCATTGCGGTCACGGTGGTGGTGGTTGCCATGATGGTGATGGTCTTCATCTTCCATGTAATTATTGCGACAAGCTTGGTGATCTTGTTCATGTGCTTGTGGTTGAGGAACCTCATTTTGGGGAGGTGGAATGTGGTTCTCGTGACGTTGTTGAGGAGCTTGCTCTTGCTCTTGGCGCGGTTGATGACGAGGTTGAGGCGCTTGGGCCTCATGAGGGTGTTGAGGAAGTGGAGCCTCTTGACGCGGTTGTTGATGAAGAGGAGGCTCGTTCCTCGGTTGGTGTTGTGGGTTAGGCACTTGCGCCTCACGACGAAGATCATGGTCTTGAGCCTCACGACGTGGTGGTCGTCGCTCAATATGTACCATTTGACGCTCCATGTCGTGATGTGGTGGAGGAGGCTCGTCATGGTGACCATGGTTGTGGCGTGGACGTTCATGACGGTGATGACGAAGATAAGGGTCTTGGAGAGCTTCATGTTGGTGACGAGCTTGTTTCTCCAAGTTAGAGTCATCACTTGTTGTGTCGAGTATGTGTCACCCAAAAGGAACCCACAGGACAATTGAAGCCCAACAAGGATTTGGTTGGCCCAAGTCTGTAGGAAGGCGACTCCTTGAAGGACACGACAAGTAATAGATAGATTTTCAAAAGGGAAAAACCTTAATATATAACCGACTCAGCCTGCTATCTCGAGACCTAGCCTCCCTATATAAATGTTAGGAGGGGCAGCGAGAAGGATATCTGCAATCCTAGCATACACCTCGCCAGATCTCATCAACGCACCCCCTGTAACTTTCGACTCCTCAATAATCAAAGAGCAGACAAGCAGGAGTAGGGTCCCTTCCGAGGGCCTAAACCTGGGTAAACCGCGTGTCCCTGATGTGCTTGTTTGCTAGCCGATCGATGCCTCCAGTGCTCCAAAATTCCTATAACCCAAGTCCATCAATGATGGGCATTTATGGGTTAAACCCTCATCACTGCTACTAGAGCAGTCTTATACTTTGCCTTTCGTTGTAGTATCCGTCACAATACTTAACCTTTTGGAACTCATCCAAATCTATCATGGACCTTTCTTCCATCAAATTGTGCCACCTTAACCTATAGCCTAAATTGAGATAAACTTAATTTGTATCTTGTAATAGAACTAGTATCAATGTAACACTTTACAATGAACTATCAGTATAGTGTCAACGTAACACTTTACAATGAACTGTCACTTCTTCCATCAAACTGTCACTTCTACATACATTATATATTCTTAGTTCTTCCAAAAGGTCATTAGAATATCCTTACTATCATCCAATGGTCATCTTATGAGTCACCCTGGTATATGCTCATAACATTTAGAGCATAGGACATATCTAGATATGTACATATCACAGTATGATTGATTAAGATATTCATGTGATTTTACTCACCAAGTGTCAAAACACTTGAATCTCGTTTATCAAGATATTCACGTGATTTTACTCACCAAGTGTCAAAACACTTGAATCTTGATTATCAAGATATTCATGTGATTTTACTCACCAAGTGTGAAAACACTTGAATCTTATTTATCAAGATATTCACGTGATTTTAATATCAAAGTGTCAAAACACTTGTATCTTGATTATCAAGATATTCATGTGATTTTACTCACCAAGTATCAAAACACTTGAATCTTGATTCAACCTTTTCCATGTGGCAAGAACCTTTCTCGTCGTTTCCATGTTGAATTCAATATTTCATCTATGTACATTTGGCATAACCATATTAGCGTCTCAATCTATCCAAATAGACTTTGATGCCTAATATTCTGGTTTTGCGCAAAACTTTCATTTAAATGATTAAATCTATTTTTAATAAAATCCTTAACTTGTGTCAATAAAAGATACATCATTTCCAATCAACAATAGTCTTATACACAATGTGTTAGAAACACGCTCCCACTTAATTTCTTGCAAATGTGAGCATCTTCATCATCTCTGATGAAATGAAACATTTTAAAATTTTCATCACGGTGAAGATTCCAACTCTACTATGCTTACTTCAACTATTGAAATTTGCATGCCTTTTAGCATCCTTTGATTTAACAAAACCCTTCGAACTGTGTCATGTACACGTCCTTGGTAACCATTCTATTAGAAGAACATTGTTTTGTTTGTTTAACTAGCATATAAACAATTGACATATGTAGTGGTTGCTACACTAATCCGTCTAGACTAAATATTGCTACGAAAGATTGAATATTATCGTATTCAACTCTTTGAACATTGTCGTAAACTTTCCAGCCATTTTACGGAGTCAGGGCCATCATCGCTTCTTTGCATGTACTCGGTTCATATCAAATCTTAGTATTTGATTGTTTACTCGACCTACGCGGTTCAGTAGGAACTTAGATCTTCGTGACCACAACCTTTGAGGCACGGGAGACATGAGCATTATGGCTGCCTCCGAGACACTTTCTGGTGCTATGCAACTCAGCACATATAGCTAAAGTTCAATAACCTTATCAAGGCTCTATTGTCCTCCCACTTAACTTTTTGCAAAAAATTCCTTCTCAAGAAACTTGACATTCTAAGTGACAAACAGTTTTGTCTTCGGTGTTATGGAGGAACACCCAATGGTTATTGGGGATAACCTACAAAGACGTGCTCATCCGACTTTGGCTGTAAACATTTTACTTCTGCCTAGCATACCAAAATTTAAGAAAAAACAACTTGGGTTTTATCCCAATCAATAACTCATATGGTGTCATTTCAATGGATCATGATGGAGCTATTTTCAGTGTAAAAGCGATACACTAAATGATGCAACCCATCCTACGGACGTCCCTACATCTACACCACCAAGCCCCCCAAGTGGACCAATGACTCGAGCCCGAGCTAAACTCCTACAAGCTAAGGTTAACTCACTCTATCCACATGTGACTTTGATACATCCTTGGATGGATTACTACTTCATGCAACTACACTGTGCATTATCAGCTATGAAGCCCCCACGTATGAAGTATAAGGAGCGGGACAAGAAGAAGAAGATGCCGGAGCTGAAGCCCCGAAGTCTCCGGCCTCCCACCATGGAGTCTCCGTCCTGGACTCCGGACCAGTCTCCGGACCCCAGCCCGGAGTGTTCAGTACACCCCCATGGAGTCTTCACCGAAGAGCATCGCCACCCCCGGAGTTTCCGCACACCCCGGAGTCTCTGGCCTAGCTACCCCGGAGTCTCCAGCCTTCGACCACAGAGTCTCCGCCCCCAGGACTCTAGCCACGACTCCGGGTCCCACCCAGGAACTATCTGTCTGCCGCCCTGGAATCAGCCCTAGAGTTTGAGCTCCACTCCGGAGTCTCCGGCAATCCCAGAGTCTTTGGCATGTGAAAGACTTTTGGGCCTTCGTCCCATGTAACCCCAAATCCGTCCAAACTTTACCCTTTATTTCCTAAACTACCCTTGAACTAGTGGCTAGCCTATATATAGTGTTACCGTCACCTTGTGGATTTACCCTTGGAGTGGCTCGATCTTCATAGATTCGAGGGGATTTGGGGGAGGGAGCGAAGAACACGATGAACACGCAAGGGGAAATCGATACAAATGCACACCACACCCAATACAATCCGGTTTGCTCTCGTTGGCCCGAACCACCAACCCAATAGAATCTCAAGGGAGAGACCAAAGATAGAATCCCATGAGAGAGATTGGCTAGCTCTTGATAGAATCACACATAGGGAGTGAGTAGCAACCAAGTAGAATCCCAACATGGAGAGACCTAGCACTACTAGAATCCATACATGGGAGAGACCATGTACTAGAAGAGCGCCTTGACAACTTCAAATAAGAAGGCCTTGTACAACTCATAGATAAATTATAGAGAGGGGGATCCCATCCAGGGTTAGGCACATGCCTCAATTCATCATCCATTCTATTCTAAGGTTCTAAGGAGGGGGTGGGGGCATATATATAGGCCAGCCACAAGCTAGGGGTACTTTAGGCATAAAAGGGGGAGTTTGAGGCGTTACATGGGCTAAGGCCTAATCCTTGTGCACGCAGGCACTGATAGGTTCGGTAGTACCGGTACTACCGGTCTTTGGTACCAGGAAGACCTGGCGCGTTGGCATAGCTCTCTGTCTTGGCCGGTAGTACCAGTGCCCGAGGCGATAGTATCGTTGTGCGGTAGTACCGTCCGACCAAGCGGTAGTACCGGTGACGCCTGTCTCTTGCACCTTCTCTTCTAGGCTTCATGCTTGAGGGTCTTGGATCCTTGTGCATCCTTGTCTCCTCTTGACTTCATGGTCATGGACCTAGTCATACAATAGGAATTCGTCTCAAGTAGGATCTCATTCACATGATAACTGAAGGAAGGCAAGTGATGGAAAGAGTTCACCTTAGTAGTCATGGTTGGCGTTACATGATGGGGACCAATGGTGGTTTCCATATGTTGGGCTGCATCATATAGTCCCCCACTTCTATTGTAAACCCTAGGCTTGATATTTGGAATTAGTGGACATCCACTGTGGATCTATGTAGTTCTTGCCTCATGCTCCTTTGATAGAGGAGCACCAAATATCCTGATGAGGACATCCATACTACTCCACTATCTCCGACTCCTATTGACAATGAAGTTGTTGCTGCAAAGAACAAGTCCAATGAAATCAGGATTGGACCCATTACAAGAGCTCGTGCAAAGCTACTTGAGCAACATGTGAATTCACTCTTAATTGAACCTGATGTTTTACTTACTGAGAACTTTATAATACCTAAGTCTATGCATCTTTGTATGATCAGGTTTATTGATAACACAAGCCTTGCACGAGGAGGAGGAGAGTTGTAGCAAGAAGGACAAGCGCTGATTTCCAATATCAACAAGTGCGCGAGGGAGGAGCGGGAGGCAGGCGCACTAGGAGGCAATGAGGAAATCACGTATGAGCAAGAGAGATATGTGGCGCACCAAGAATTACACGTTTGAGGTGTTCCACGACATTTGGACTACGTGCCAATTAGGATGAACCCATATATGGGTCGGTATGTATCAGTTTGAGTCGAACCGGGTCAGTTTGGGCCAAGTTATGGCTGTTTTTAGGCCTGTTTAGAGGGGAGGACGCCCCAGCCCTCACATATACTCCACCAACCGTCACAATTAGGTTAGACCATGTTAAAATAAACTCTAGATCCAGATTGTTTTGCTAAAAGCGAACCTCTGAATTTTCCCACACCAATTCAAATTGATCTGGTGTGTTGCTACTATAATCTAAGTGTGATTAGTTATTTCATTGGGAATTAGCCAATTGCAAGTTTGAGTGTAATCTATTGTTCCATTGGAAATTTGTAGATTGCAATACCGCTTCTTGGTCAGCGGCTACATGCGCAAGTGTGTGGAGTTGCGAATATCCAAAGGGTTGAGAACTATTGCATCTGGCAGCAGGGATTAGCCGGAGAGTTCTCAGATTCATACAAGTTATCTTCATCATCTATATCACCATCTACCCCAGCTCACTAAAAAGATCGGGTCACCCATATCATCTTGGTATCAGATTCCAGCGTTTACTCGGTGAGCATCCACAAATCCATCCGTTGATTAGTTCTTGTTTTAGTCCTATGCAGAAAAATCCACAGAAAAATATTAGGGTTCATAGTTTTTTTCATAGCCTATTGTTCGTGAGTTTTAGTTGCTGGTCGTAGTCTTTTTGTGTAGCATTTCTCTAAATCTGAGTCGTAGTTTTTGTTCTTTTTGTTGCGTCGTCGGATTCCCTTGATGTTTTTAGACTGTTCCTCGAGTTCGTGACTTCGTGTTCTTGAGTCTTCTCATTTTCTAGATCGGTTTCTTTTTAGATTGGTCCATTTGTCCGTGTATAAGTTGAGAAAAAGAAACGCAGCTAGTTTCAGTTGAGAAAAAAAGCAAGCCGGTCGAATCCAGATCGGATCGATTTCCAACTAGCTAGCGTGCATGAGGCAGCAGTAATTTTCTCTGGTAGAGTCTTAATCACGTAAGTCAACGTACGAGAAAAAAAAAAGAAACCGATCGCTAGCTGAGTCCTGATCGCTAGCTACCTCACGTGAAAGAAAAAAAGCATCGCGATCGTTCGTGCTCGCCTGACCGCAGACTCCTCTGCGGTCGTACATGAAGTCCTCAACGGTCAGCAGAAAAAAAAAATCAGATCGGTACGTTGCTCACGCCTGACTTCAGAAACGTCTAAAATTATATTTTTTTACTGAGTCCATATAGAATACCTATCCTTATGAGTCTTAGTAAGCATTTCTTGATGTCTAAAACTATCCTACAAAACTAGCGTGTTTAGTGCTCTACAGGCTGCTCAGTTTAGCAATATTGTGGCCGTTTCGTTGAGACATTGCTAGCGTCACTCCTTTTGCATTGCAACACGAGCATTACTCTGACATACCTTAATTCTTGTGCTCTTTTTCATAGTTGCAATTGCCTCATTTATCTCCACCGTGTGTGTTTCCGTGGGTTTGTTTGTCATACGTTCAGCACTAGGATTTCAGAATTGGCGTTATTAGGTATCCCAACCAAGCTCCACCATATATCTGGTTTGTCGTGTGATAGTTTCTTGTATCCTTGGTATTCGCTTCATCGTATCCGTGCACATAGCTGTTCATCCAAGTTGGTAAGCTTCTCTAATTTACTTTGGAACAGTAAGATTCCTCTTTCTTCCAGTTGAGTGACTTGCGAGAGTTTCCACCACCAGATTTTATTTTGTGTAGTAACGTACTAATCATGTCTTCTAGTTCTTCTATTTTTGTGCATCAGACAAAGACAGGAGATACTATGGTTACTTGGAATGAATATGAGGCCCTTCACGATCATTTGCAGCTGGTGTTCACTAACACCACAGATGACATTGACAAGGAAGTTCAGGGTGTACAACTGAAGCTGGATCAGAATGAAGTTGATGTCACTGCCATTCAAACACAAGTAACAGGGATTCAAACAAGCATCCAAGCGTTGACATAGTTCGTGAATGATTTGAGGCTGCTTGTGGAGCAACAACAACAACACCAGCCGGCTGTTGAGGATGATAATGTAAGCATCAATTATGGACATGAGGTTGCTGCCCCTGCGTTTGGCAACGGTCATGTTGATGGACATGGAGGCGGTGGTGGTGCTCATGCAGGCCGTGGGCATGGATTTGCCCACTTAGGTGCCCATCGTGTTCCTATGCATGTACCTGCACTACAAGATGATGGCTTAGGTAAACCCAAATTCTCTATACCCAAATTTGAGGGAGGCCCTGATGTTGACGAGTACCTCACCTGGGAGCTGAAGATAGAGAAGTTATGGTGCTTACATGACTATACTGAAGATAGAAAAATCAAGCTTGCTAGTTCAGAGTTTGATGGTTATGCATTACGATGGTGGGATGGCACTGTTCGTGCACGGCAAGAAGATGGTGAGCTACCCATTATTACTTGGCGCACCATGAAGGAGGTGATGCGAGCTTGCTTTATTCCTACCAATTACTTGCATTCTATCTTTGACAAGTTGCGGCAATTGAGACAAGGCACTATGACTGTTGATGCCTATTACATGGAGATGGAGATGCTTCTACAACAAGCTCGGGTGCGTGAGCCTATTGATATGACCATGCAGCGTTTTGTCCATGGGCTAAAGTACAACATCAAAAGCATTGTTCGGCACCATCAATATCATGATATGAATGAGTTGTTACGTCATGCACGTGAGGCTGAAGCACAGTTTGCCAAAGAAGCTCAATTGAAGGCTCGTTCTACTAGTGGTGGACGTTTTCCATCCATATCTACTACAACTGGTCCTGCACCAAGTTCTAGTTCAGATGTATGTGCTACTACTTCGACATGACCTGATTCTTCTGTTTCTCATGCAAAGAAATCTACACCCGCTGCCAGTGGTACAGGTTCAAATATGTCTACAACACGTAATAGGGACATGGAGTGCCATACATGTGGCGGCAAGGGTCACTTCAAAAGGGAGTGTCCAAATAGAAAGGTGATGTTTGTTAATGAACACGACGAGTATGAGATGGGAGATGATGCTGATCCGACTGCTTCGGATGATGATGGTTATGAGAGTGACGGTCTTGATGCTTTTCCATCCACCGCCACCACTATTGTCTGTACTCCCCGTGTCTCAATGTGTCTTCTAGTTCAGAAAGTCAGCAATGCAATTTGTTCCAAACGAAAGAACTTATTGGTCCAAGAAAGGCATTCAAGGTTATCATTGATGGTGGTAGCTGTCGCAATTTGGCTAGCAAGGAGTTGTGTGCAAAGCTGAAGCTGAAGTATCTACCGCACCCCAATCCATATTTTATTCAGTGGTAAAGTGACAGTGGAGAGATGAAAGTCAGCCACATGGTGCGAGTTGATTTTGAGATTGGACCATACAAGGACTCCATTGAGTCTGATGTGGTACCCATGACGGCGTGTCACCTATTGTTGGGTCGGCCTTGGCAGTATGATCGCCATGTGCAACACAATGGCCAAGCCAATACCTATCACTTGGAGTTCCATGGCAAGAAAATAAATTTGCAACCTATGTCACCACAGTAAATTGTAAATGAATCTCGTCAGAAAACTGAAGTGAATCTAGAACATGTAGATAGGCGAGAGACTACTACTTCTGTGAGTGAGAGCCACCAGCCCAAATCGAGTGGTAAAAATAAGAGTGAGGGAGTGCATTCACTAGTTATATTAGCCACCAAAGAAGATATGAGTGAATTTCGAGAGGATCCTACAACCATGCCTCTTGTGCTTATGTACAAGGGTGAGGTGTTAGTTTCTAATGACATGAATCCTCTTTCTCTTGGTGTTTCTAATGTTTTGCAGGAATTCAGTGACGTGTTTCTGGAGGAGGTACCTGCTGGTTTGCCACCCATGCGCGGCATAGAGCACCAGATAGATCTGATCCCTGGTGCCACGTTGCCCAACCGTGGTCCTTATAGAACCAACCCCGAAGGAACAAAGGAAATACAGAAACAAGTGCAAGCGCTTCTCGAAAAAGGTTATATTCGTGTGAGCTTAAGTCCTTGTGTTGTTCCTGTTATTTTAGTTCCTAAGAAAGATGGTACATGGCGCATGTGTGTAGATTGTAGAGCGATAAATAACATCACTATTCGATATCGTCATCCTATTCCACGCTTGGAAGATATGCTAGATGAATTGAGTGGTGCTGTTGTTTTCTCTAAGATAGATTTGCGTAGTGGTTATCATCAAATTAGGATGAAAGAAGGGGATGAATGGAAAACATACTTTAAAACAAAATTTGGTTTATATGGGTGGTTAGTCATGCCATTTCGCTTAACTAATGCACCTAGTACTTTCATGAGATTAATGAACCATGTTTTGAGAAATTTTATTGGCAAGTTTGTGGTTGTGTATTTTGATGACATATTAATCTACAGCCGCAATGAATCTGAATATAGTGATCATATTAGACAAGTTTTGCAAGTTTTGCAAGTGTTGCGTGATGCTAAACTCTATGGTAATTTTGAAAAGTGCACATTTTGCAAAGATAAGGTCATATGTCTGGGATATGTTGTTTCTAAGCATGGAGTGGAAGTAGATTCATCTAAAATTGAAGCTATTCAGAATTGGCCTACTCCAATGAATGTTAGTCAAGTACGAAGATTTCACGGTCTTGCTGGTTTCTATAGACGTTTTGTGAAAGACATTAGTACTATTGTTGCACCTTTGAATGGATTAACTAAAAAGGGTGTAGCATTTGCATGGGGCACAGCCCAAGATCATGCGTTTGATGAGCTAAAACGTTTGTTAACTTCTGCACCATTGCTTGCACTACCCGATTTTAATAAGCAATTTGAGATTGAATGTGATGCTAGTGGCATAAGAATTGGTGGTGTGTTGATGCAAGAGGGTCGTCCTATTGCATATTTTTCTAAGAAACTTTCTGGTGCAAGGTTGAACTATCCTATCTGTGATAAAGAATTGTATGCGCTTGTTAGAGTTCTTAAGGTTTGGCAACATTATTTGTGGCTAAAAGAATTTATCATGCATTCTGATCATGAGGCTTTGAAATATCTAAAAGCTCAATCTAACTTGCATAGGCGTCTTGCTAAGTGGGTTTAGTTCATTGAGTCTTTCCTATACATAATTAAACATAAGAAGGGGAAAGACAATATAGTTGTTGATGCTCTATCTAGGAAGAACATGTTGTTAACACAATTGGATATTAAAGTTCCTGGTTTAGAGAGTTTGCGTGAGTTGTATGCTACTGATCATGATTTTGCAGCGCCTTATAGCATGTGTACTAATGGGAAGGCATGGGATAAATATCACATCCATGATGGGTTTTTGTTTCGTGCTAACAAACTATGTGTTCCAGAATCGTCTATGCGTTTGTTGTTGTTGCAGGAATCATATGCAGGCGGTTTGATGGGCCATTTTGGGCGTGAGAAGACGCTACTCATGCTCGCTGATCACTTTTACTGGCCTAGGATGAGGCGTGATGTGGACATGTTTGTGAAACGATGCATTACATGCAACACGTCCAAGTCCAAGTTGAAGCCTCATGGTTTGTACACTCTATTACCTGCACCTACTACACCATGGGAAGATATAAGCATGGATTTTGTACTAGGTTTGCCTAAAACTAAAAGAGTCCATGATTCTATATTTGTGGTAGTGGATAGGTTCTCTAAAATGTCACATTTTATTGCCTGCCACAAAAGTGACGATGCGTCGCATATTGCTAATATGTTTTTAGGGACATTGTACGCTTACATTGAGTACCCAAGACAATTGTTTCTGATCGAGATGTGAAGTTTATGAGCTACTTCTGGAAGACACTATGGGGAAAGATGGGAACGAAGCTACTATTCAGCACAACATCTCATCCCCAAACTGATGGTCAGGCGAAGGTGGTGAATCGCACGCTCTCAACACTGTTGCATGCTATGATCAAGAAGAACTTGCATGAGTCGGAGGAGTGTTTACCACATGTTGAGTTTGCATATAACAGGACGGTACACTCTACCACACAGCTGTGTCCTTTTGAGGTGGTTATGGCTTCAAACTCATTACTCCACTTGACTTGTTGCCTCTACCCATACAAGAGAGAGTAAACATGGAGGCATCAAAGAGGGCAGATTTTGTGAGGAAGATACATGTGAAGACTAAAGAAGCTATTGAAAGGAAGGGCAAGAGCACTGTTGATCGAGTTAACAAGAAGCGCAAGGAGGTGCTGTTTCAACCTGGCGACTTGGTATGGGTACATTTTCGCAAGGACAGATTTCCGGAGTTGCGTAAATCCAAGTTACTTCCACATGGTGTTGGTCCTTACAAAGTGCTTGCCAAGATAAATGATAATGCGTACAAGATAAAGCTTCCTGCAGATGAGTTTGGTGTCAGTAATAGTTTCAATGTTGCTGATTTGACACCATATGATGGAGATGACCTTGGAGCATCGAGGACGATGCCTTTTGAAGGGGGGAGATGATGAGGACATCCATACTACTCCACTATCTCCTACTCCTATTGACAATGAAGTTGTTGCTGCAAAGAACAAGTCCAATGAAATCAGGGTTGGACCCATTACAAGAGCTCGTGCAAAGCTACTTGAGCAACATGTGAATTCACTCTTAATTGAACCTGATGTTTTACTTAATGAGAACTTTATACTACCTAAGACTATGCATCTTTCTATGATCAGGTTTATTGATAACACAAGCGTTGCACGAGGAGGAGAAGAGTTGCAGCAAGAATGACAAGCGCTGATTTCCAATATCAACAAGTGCGTGAGGGAGGAGTGGGAGGCAGGCGCACTAGGAGGCAATGAGGAAATCACGTATGAGCAAGAGAGATATGGTGCACCAAGAATTACACGTTTGAGGCGTTCCACGATGTTTGGACTGCGTGCCAATTAGGACGAACCCATATATGGGTCGGTATGTATCAGTTTGAGTCGAACCAGGTCAGTTTGGGCCAAGTTATGGTTGTTTTTAGGCTTGTTTAGAGGGGAGGACGCCCCAACCCTCATATATACTCCATCAACCATCACAATTAGGTTAGACCACGTTAAAATAAACTCTAGATCCAGATTGTTTTGCTAGAAGCGAACCTCTGAATTTTCCCACACCAATTCGAATCGATCTGGTGTGTTGCTACTATAATTTGAGTGTGATTAGTTATTCCATTGGGAATTAGCCAATTGCAAGTTTGAGTGTGATCTATTGTTCCATTGGGAATTTGTAGATTGCAATACCGCTTCGTGTTCAGCGGCTACGTGCGCAAGTGTATGGAGTTGTGAATATCCAAAGGGTTGAGAGTGTTGCATCTAGCAACATGGATTAGCCGGAGAGTTCTTAGATTCATACAAGTTATCTTCATCATCTATATTGCCATCTACCCCAGCTCACTGAGAAGATCGGGCCACCCCATATCATATCCCCACCTCGTTGGAGTTTGCATCGTGCCTCCCTCATTGTACAAGGCCATGCCATCGGAGTCCCTTTTCCAAGACATCAAGATCTCACTGAGACTCCCTGCTCGTCGTGCCGGTTCGAGGTTAGAAACCTCCGCCCGACGCTGATCCCAGGGATTGCACCGGACCGGTTGCCGCCGACGTGGGATATTGGCTTGTATCATGGTTTGCGTGTGTGTGTGTTCATCGTGTTCTTCGTGCGTGAGTTCGCCATGTTCATCTCCTCCCTCTTTCCCCTGCACTTCACACTCGATTTCCATGGGGATTCGTGAAAGATCGGGCACCCCCGAGGTTAGCCCTCAACATATTGGTATCAGGAGCTTCCTTGCTCACGAATTTCCCCGCCAATTTTTCTTCTATCCACTAGAAAATCAAAAATCCCCAAAAAAGAGCCCCAAATTTGCCTTTGGATCGATATCTTGATTTGGAGTGTTATTTGTGGTTTTGATCTGACCAAATCATGTCTTTGGTGTTGGTCCTGCATTTTCCCAGCCCAACTTGGCCAAAATTTTCATGGATTTGTGGCCCCAAGGTGTGGTTTTCCGCTCAAGAACACGAGCAAGTGGAGCAGGAGCCCCGACGCCGGAGTCTCCGGCCTCACACCCTAGAGTCTCTGGCCCTAGACCCTGGAGTCTCTGGCCCAGACGCCTGATTTTGTCCAGTTTTGCCTCTTTGACCGTTTTGGCTAATTTTCTCCTTGTTGTTTGTGTCCCATGTGCGTGTCGTCAACTAACTACAAGCTTCCACATCATTGTCATCCGCGCTCATTGACACCACGGCCCATGAACATCATCCTGCACCACTAACGCCAAGTTCATCATCACCAATGAAGGTATAACTTGTGTCATCTTGTTAACCATATCTTCCTTTGTGTGTACCTATCCCACGAGAGTGGCTCTTCTTGTGTTTGCTTGAGCATTGTGCATTTGTCCTTGGATAGTGAGAGTGCAATAGCAATAGCAAGAGTGACTTGGTAGCATCAAGGGAGAGCAAAAAAAGATACAAAGAAAAAGAAAAATAGTCTCCCATAGCAAAAGAGAGTCTCAAAGCTTGTAAGCAAGAGAGAAAGAAGGGCGCCCAGGGCAAGTGAACAAATCCGTTGCTCATTTTTCCTCTTTGAAAACGAGCCACCGTCTCTCCTTGCATTGGCACGACACCGAGCGAAGTCGTCGTTAGGACATTTTGGTTGCTCATTTTCATAGTCGTGTCAATCCCATCAATCTCCACGTGTGTGTAAATAGTCATAGATTCCCGTCACCCTTTTGAGTTGTTGACCTTTTACCTTTGACTTGAGTTTTGTTTGGATTTTACCCACTTTTGACTATCCCTTTTCTTTGGATTGGTTTTTTGGCATTCCACAACACTAACCTTCCACCAAAACCTTTTGAGAGTCTTAGTCCTTTCTTTAGTGTGAGGTTTCTTTGCGATTTCATTTTGCAAGCTAATAGCTCTCACTTGTGGTTTCTAGTTTGGTTCAATCCCCAAGGGGAGGTTGAAAGCTTCCCCACCACATATTGCTTTCCATATATAATCTGTGTGTGTTTTGCATGATGGATAGGCATGGTGAGTCAAGCCAACTGATATGTCGTAAACGCATCTATAATTTTTGATGCTCCATGCTTGTTTTGTATCAACTATCTTATGTTTTGTCTACACTTTGAGGCGTTTTTATACATTTTCTGGAACTAACCTACTGACAAGATGCCGCAGTGCCAATTGCCTATTTTCTATTGTTTTTGGTTTTAGAAAATCTAGTAAGGAAATATTCTCGAAATTGGATGAAACAAAAGCCAAAGTTCCTATTTTCCCGACACAAGATGGATTCCAAAGCAGAGACGGAGAAGGGCACCGAGGCGGCCCCACCCTATGGTGGCGCGGGTACCCCCCAGGCGATCCACCAGGTGGTGTGGGCCCCTAGGCCCTCCACTAACCTTGCCCTTTCGCCTATATATTCCTCCCGAGATGAAAACCCTAAGAACCAGATCAGAATTCCATGAAAAGTTCCGCAGCGCCGCCGCCACCAAAGAGGAGATTCGGGGGACAGAAGTCTCTGTTCTGGCACCCTGCCGGGACAGGAAAGTGCCCCCAGAGCCATCTCCATCGACTCCACCGCCATATCCATCATTGTTGCTGACTCCCATGATGAGGAGGGAGTAGTTCTCTCTCGAGGCTAAGGGCTCTACCGGTAGCTATGTGTTCATCTCTCTCTATGCGTGATCTTATTGAGATCATGAGCTTTGTAATCTAGTTGAACAAGTAGATCTATTATACTACTCAAGTGCTTTAATTAATCTCTGCTTATCCCCACATGTGTGAAGTTGACAGTGTGCACACCGTGTGGCACTTAGGCTAAGGTTACAGAAATACTTATCATGAGTATAATTTGAGTTGGATGTCTCTATGAGATTGTGGTGTTTGTTTGAACCATCTAGCGCTCAAGGTTATAGTGAGGGGTTATCTAGATGAGGAATGCGAACTTTAAGGTGTGTTGTTATAGCCCTAAATCGTCCAACCGGAGAGTAGTTCATGGTAGCATAATGAAGAGAAGATATTTATATGAGAGTGTCCACTAGTGAAATATGATACCTAGGCCTTGTTTCTAAGCATTGAAACACCATTTACAATTAGTCATGTTACATGTTTGCTTGCTGCCACTCTTATTTCAGATTGCAATTACCACTTATAATCATCCATATTACTTGTATTTCACTATCTCTTCGTCGAACTAGTGCACCTATACACCTGACAAGTGTATTGGGTGTGTTGGGGACACAAGAGACTTCTTGTATCTTGATTGCAGGGTTGCTTGAGAGGGATACCTTTGACCACTTCCTCCCTAAGTTCGATAAACCTTGGGTGATCCACTTAAGGGAAACTTGCTGCTGTTCTACAAACCTCTGCACTTGGAGGCCTAACATTGTCTACAAGAATAAAACCGTGCATTGACATCAAGCTATTTTCTGGCGCTGTTGCCGGGGAGGTAAGGTAAAAGGTACTCACATCCTCTGGCTACTAAGCTATCTTCTAGTACTGTTGCTGGTGTGTGAGTGCTCGAAGTTATTTCCTTTAGATTCTACAATTATATCTTTTTGTTTCTTGTTTTTATTTTCACTAGTTAAGATTAATGGAAAACAACAACAAAATTAGAGAGCTTTTTAGTATTTTTCCTGAGGTAGAACATGAATGGTTTGAAAAGAAAATTAAAAAACACATGGAACTTTCTTTGCATGCTAATAGCAATGTTATTAGTATGAATTATTTGAAGACCTTTGTTACTAATGCTATGGAAACGTCTAAGCTTGGGGAAGTTAGTTTTTATGAAAATGATATTTTTAGTTCCCCAGCTTTAGAGGAGAAAATTTGCTTTGATGATACTTTATCTCCCATATGTGGTAATTCTAATGATACGTGTGATATGTTAAATCCACATACTGAAAGCGTCCCTTTTAAAATACCTATGGAAATTGTTGAACGTGTTATGAATAACTGTTATTTTGGAGATGGAACTGTCCATCCTGGTGATCATTTACTCTTTATACATGAATTATGTGAGTTGTTCAAGTGTGCAGGTATTTCAATGAACCAAGTTAATAGGAAGCTATTATCTTTATCACTTAAGGGCAAAGCAAGGGAGTGGTATGAGCTACTAGACGATCCTCATCATTCAGAGTGGAAGGAACGGGAATCTCTCTTTTACTCTAAATTTTATCCTCCTCATGAAATTCATAAAGATAGTAATTATATTTATAATTTTCATCCTCATGATGGAGAAAGTATTGCCCAAGCATGGGGGAGATCTAAGTCACTAATGCTCAAATGTCCCATTCATGAGCTCCCCAGTAATATTGTTATTAATAATTTTTATGTAAGGCTTTCAGGACATTACAAGGACTACCTAGATACCTGTTTAGAGGGATCCTTCACAAGGAAGGAGGTCAAAGCTAAGTGGGATCTTCTTGAAACAATTCAAAGCAATACCGAAGATTGGGATAACAACAAAGGTAAAGAACCAGGTACAAACTATGAGTATGATTGCATTAAGTCTTTCACTGAAACTGCTGATTTTCAAGAGCTTAGTGCTAAATATGGTCTTGATCCTCATATTCTTGTTGGTTGTTGTAGAGCCTTTGCTTCTCATATTAATGCTCCTAAAGAAAAATGGGACATGTATCATGAGCCTTTTAAAGACACTTGCATGATAATTAAATTGTTATTAATGATAGCAATAAACATGCTCAAACCTCTGAAAGTACTCTTTCTTATAAGCATGTTAATTTTTGTGGAGTACATAGACCTTGTGAAAAGAATCAAATTGAAGAAGAATATTGTATCACCCACAGGAATGAAAAAACTAGAATGTGGTATAGGGCTCTAAATGATCTTGGTAAAAAAGTTTGTGCCCTCTATCCTTTTATTTGTGAACTTTGCTTTGAAGTGGGTCATTTCAATTTTCAATGCTCGGGCCATAATAATAGCCCTTCTAATCCAATGAGTACTGCAAGTTTGTATTGTCATAAATGATCACTCCTAATCAGCATGATGAACTAACATTATTTTTGGCGTGTGAAGAGTTATCAAGAAAAACTTCTTTGGTAGATATGAGTGCTTTTGATATGAATAGCGTCCTGCATGGTTGTCATCTTTATTGTGTTGATAATTGCCACACAAATACTTACACACAAAATATTATAAAAGATGATATTTTACAAAAAATATGACAGGACTAATATGTGTTTTGTTCTTATTAATGAAAAGGAGGAATCCTCCAAAGTTTCTTATATTGTCTCTAACAATAAACCAGGGTATATGGAGAAGCTTCCTTTCAAGCCTCTCCCTCCTAAAGAGAAGAACAAAAAAAGAAGAGGAGGAGTAAAAGGAGGGAGGAAACGGTATTTTCCCCTAAGCATGTTGCTCCTATTATAGTTTTGATGAGTCTGAACTTGATGATGTTCCTATGCCTGTTACCTATACTAGTGATCATGATTGGGAAAAGCACACTACTTTTTATATTGAAATTCTCTTCGGTACAAATTCGGAAAATGATGATGTTAATAATTGTTGTACTATTAGTACTATCCATGTTCCTTCCAATGATGATTTGATTACAAATGAACACACTTTGGAAGATAACTATTCTATTGCTTATGATGATTACAATGATGGATATGATATTTTCAGTCCACCTACTATTGAGGAGAAAATTAATTATGATTACAATATGCCTCCTATATTTGATGATTATAGTGATGAGAATAATAATGATAGCTATTTTGTTGAATTTGCTCCCACTACGATTAATAAGAATGACTATGCTTATAGGGAGAGTAATAATTATTTTATGCATGTGGCTCATGATAAGAATGTTTTATGTGATATTTATATTTTTAATTTTATTCATGATGCTACTGAAATTTATTATGAGAGAGGGAAACATGGTTTTATGTATCTCAACAATATTAAGTTTCCCCTCTTTATGTTGAAATTTTTGAAGTTGCACTTGTTTTGCTTTCCTATGCTTGTTGCTTTGTGCTTTCATGACTTGTTTCTTTACAAGATTATTTTTCATAGGAAGTGGGTTAGACTTAAATTTGTTCCATATTTGCTTCTTGATGCTCTCTTTTACTTCAATTCATATTTCTTATGTGAGCATCATCGAAATTATCATGCCTATCTTAATGGCTATAAACAAAGAGCTTTTGGGAGACAATCCATTATATTTTTAATTTCAGTTTATTTTTGTTTTGTTGAGTCTTGGAAGTTATTGCCTCTATAATTACCTCTTCTTATCCTTTTTGTTTGGTTTTTGTGCCAAGAATAACCTCTAATGAGAGGAAAGTAAGATATGAGGAAGTTGCTGTCCCGAAACAGATTTCTGCGCATCACTGTAAAAAATCATGAAAACTCTCCGTACGACGGATTTAGATGTAATTGTTTGTGCTTATGCCTCAGGTTATTATCCAACTTTCGTTAGTTTTGCACTTTTCGATTTGAGCAACAGAAGATTTTCGAAAAAATCGGTCTTTACCTGCTGGTCTGTTTTGACAGATTTCCGCCATTATTTGCATTTGCCTCTTAATCGGTTTCTTTTTAAGTTCTCTTGGATCACTTGAGTTTTTAAAATAAATTTCTACGGTAGATTATGTTTTAATGGATGATTTACTTGAGTTGAAACTAAACCCAAAGACTTATTATCTTGAATACACTAATGTTGCTAATGAAGATTGTGTGAAGTTTTGTATGAAGGAAATTTTCAAGTGTAGGGAAGAATAATGTGATGAGATGAAGTATGGACAAAAGCTCAATCTTGGGGATGCCGCCCATGTCACCCCAAGAAATATTCAAGAAGTACAAGCGTCAAAGCTTGGGGATGCCCAAGGCATCCTCTTCTTCATCAATAATCTCAGGTCTTCTTTGAAGACACTTTATTTTTATTGCCTTATGCACTATGTGTTGTTCTTGGAGTGTCTTTTTGTTTCTTGTTTTCACTAGTTAGGCTTAATGGAAAACAACAACAAAATTAGAGAGCTTTTTAGTATTTTTCCTAATGTAGAACATGAATTGTCTGAAAAGAAAATTAAAAAACCCATGGAACTTTCTTTGCATGCTAATAGCAATGTTATTAGTATGAATCTTTTGAACACCTTTGTTACTAATGCTATGGAAACGTCTAAGCTTGGGGAAGTTAGTTTTTATGAAAATGATCTTTTTATTTCCCCAGCTTTAAAGAAGAAAATTTTCTATGATGATACTTTATCTCCCATATGTGGTAATTCTAATGATACTTGTGATATTTTAAATCCACATACTGAAAGCATATCTTTTAGAATACCCATAAAAATTGTTGAACGTGTTATGAACAACTGTTATTTGGGAGATGGAACTGTCCATCCTGGTGATCATTTACTCTTTATACACGAATTATGCGAGTTATTCAAGTGTGCAGGTATTTCAATGAACCAAGTTAAGAGGAAGCTATTCCCTTTTTCACTTAAGGGCAAAGCAAGGGAGTGGTATGAGCTACTAGATGATCCTCGTCATTTGGAGTGGAAGGAACTTGAATCTCTCTTTTACTCTAAATTTTATCCTCCTCATGAAATTCATAAAGATAGGAATTACATTTATAATTTTCATCCACATGATGGAGAAAGTATTGCCCAAGCATGGGGGAGATTGAAGTCACTAATGCTCAAATGTCCCATTCATGAGCTCCCTAGTAATATTGTTATTAATAATTTTTATGCAAGGCTTTCAGGACATTACAAGGACTATCTAGATACATGTTTAGAGGGATCCTTCACAAGTAAGGAGGTCAAAGCTAAGTGGGATCTTCTTGAAACAATTCAAAGCAATATCGAAGATTGGGATAACAACAAAGGTAAAGAACCAGGTATAAACTATGAGTATGATTGCATTAAGTCTTTTTTGAAAGCTGCTGATTTTCAAGAGCTTAGTGCTAAATATGGTCTTGATCCTCAAATTCTTATTGATTGTTTTAGATCCTTTGCTTCTCATATTAATGCTCCTAAAGAAAAATGGGACATGTATCATGAGCCTTTTAAAGACACTTGCATGGAAAATGAAATTATTATTAATGATAGCAATAAACATGCTCAAACCTCTAAAAGTACTATTTCATATAAGCATGTTGATTTTTGTGGAATACATAGACCTTGTGAGAATAATCAAATTGAAGAAGAGTATTGTATTACCCACAGGAATGAAAAAACTAGAACATGGTATAGGGCTCTAAATGATCTTGGTAAAAAAGGTTGTGCCCTCTATCCTTTTATTTGTTAACTTTGCTTTGAAGTGGGTCATTTCAATTTTCAATGATCAAGCCATAATAATAGCCCTTCTAATCCAATGAGTACTGCAAGTTTGTATTGTGATGACATGATCACTCCTAATCAGCATGATGAACTTACATTATTTTTGGGTTGTGAAGAGTTATCAAGAAAAACGTGTTTGGTAGATATGAGTGATTTTGGTATGAATAGTGTCATGCATGGTTGTCATCTTTATTGTGTTGAAAATTGCCACACAAATACTTACATACAAAATATTATAAAAGATGAGATTTTACCAAAATATGACAAGACTAATATGTGTTTTGATCTTATTAATGAAAAGAAGGAATCCTCCAAAGTTTTTTCTATTGTCTTTAACAATAAACCAGGGTATATGGAGAAGCTTCCTTTAAAGCCTCTCCCTCCTAAAGAGAAGAAGAAAAAGAAGAAGAGGGGGAGTAAAAGGATAGAGGAAACGGTATTTTCCCCTAAGCATGTTGCTCCTATTATAGTTTTTGATGAGTCTGAACTCGATGATGTTCCTATGCCTATTACCTATAGTAGTGATTATGATTGGGAAAAGCATACTACATTTGATATTGAAAATCTCTTCGGTACCAATTCTAAAAATGATGATGTTAATAATTGCAATGATGAATATGATATTTTCAGTCCACCTACTATTGAGGAGCAAATTAATCATGATTACAATATGCCTCCTATATTTGATGATTATGGTGATGAAAATAATAATGATAGCTATTTTGTTAAATTTGCTCCCACTACAATTAATAAGAATGACTATGTTTATGTGGGGAGTATTAATTCTTTTATGCATGTGGCTCTTGATAAGAATGTTGCTTGTGATAGTTATATAAGGTATATACACTCTTAGTCCCACATCTTGCACCGCGGGTCCGTTTTAGTCCCACTTCTTGCAAAGTGAGAAACATTAGTCCCACAACTTGCACCTAGAGAACATTTTAGTTCAATTTTATCAAATTTCAGCAAGGTTGACTAAATTCATCCACCTTTATCGGCGCATTTTTTCAAATTGACCCCTCTATATTTTTCTTCTTGGCACGGACTGACAGAGGAAATAAAAGACTTAAAAACTCTATTGGGAAGAGAACACTCGAACTCAGAACCTTTGTAGTAGAACACAACCTCACGAACCAATACGACAGGAGGTATTCTTTACTTAGCATAATCTTTGTCGTATAGCTTAGTTCGTTAAGCTAGTCGCTAGTCGCAAAGGAAATTAAGGCATCTCGACTCATCCCCTCTCCTCATACGGTGTCCGGCGTGGCTTTTTCTTTGCCTAAAATTTGGATGCGCTGGCTGCCAGCCGTGCCCCTCGTACACAAAAATGAAACATTTGAAATTCATACAAACACATTAAATACAAAGCAGTTCAAACATGTTTGTACAAAATTTAAAGGAAAAAAACTAAACTAGGAGCGGCCAGAACCACGCCCGCCCAGGCCAGGGCGATAGCACATCGCCACCACGTAGTCGTCGTCGTCGTCGCTGGGATACTACTTTGGCGGTGGCATGGTGCTGCAACCCTGGCCTGGATCGCCACCGCCGCTCTAGTCTGAGTAGCCAGCCCCGTCGTCATCACTCTCTAGGTCGATGAACAGGCCGAGGCGGCGCGCGTGCTTGGCCTACTGACGCCGGTACTCCGCTATGGACCAAGCCTCGACAAACGCGTCTGTCGTGCCGCCAGCGACAGACGCGTTCGTCGAGGCTTGGTCCATGCAATCAGCGCCTCGGCCTGTTCCATCGACCTGAAAGAAGTGATGACGGCAAGATAACTACTCAAGCTAAGCGGTGGCGATCAAACCAGGGTTGCAGCACCATGCCACCGCCATAAAGTAGTATCAGGCGGCGACGACGGCGACATGTCGCCTGAAAGCGCAGACGCGCACTAAGCGCTCTGGTTGGTTTTGTACAAGCTGTGACACCGTAGAGGAGAAGAGATGAATTTCAAATGTTTGCTTTTTGTCCTTAAATGAAAAAAAACGAAAAAGTGAACTCCTGTAGTCGATGTTCTAAAGGTTCTTGTCCTGTGTGTCTAGCAACTGAAATTTTAAATCTTACTTCGATATACTGACAGGTGAGATTCTCTGTCAGTCCGTGCCAAGAAGAAAAAATACAGTTTCAATTTGAAAAAATGTCAGTCCTTGCAGAAAAATTTGAAATGAACCTCTGAACAAGAAATTAGACCATGAAAGTGTATATTCCTCTAGTTATATTGTTAAATTTACTCATGATGCTACTGAAAGTTATTATGAGAGATGGAAACATGGTTTTATGTATCTCAACAATATTAAGTTTCCCCTCTTTATATTGAAAATTTTAAAGTTGCACTTGTTTTGCTTTCCTATGCTTGTTGCTTTGTGCTTTCATGACTTGTTTCTTTATAAGATTCCTATGCATAGAAAGTGGGTTAGACTTAAATGTGTTTTGAATTTGCTTCTTGATGCTCTCTTTTACTTCAATTCATATTTCTTATGTGAGCATCTTCTCAAACTATCAAGCCTAACTTAAAGGCGTTAAAAAAAGTACTTATTGGGAGATAACCCAAAAGTTTTAGTTGAGTCTTGGAAGTTATTACTTCAGTAATAACCTTTCCTTATCCTTTTTATTTGCTTTTTGTGCCAAGAGTAACCTCTAATGAGAGAGAAGTAATGATTAGGAAAGTTGCTGTCCTGAAACAGATTTCTGCTCTTCACCTTAAAAATTCGTGTAAAGTCTCTGTATGTTGTTTTGAGGCGTGAATTTTTGTGCTTCTTCCCCAGGTTGGTATCTAACTTTCGTTAGTTCAACACGTTTTGATTTGAGCAACAGAAGGTCTTCTAAAAAATTGGTTTTTACCTGTTGGTCTGTTTTGACAGATTTCTGACATTATTTGCATTTGCTTCTTGTTGATTCCTTTTTGAGTTCTTTTTGGGGAATTGAGCTTTTTAAGGGAAGTGCTACAGTATCTTGTGTTTTAATGGAAGTTTTATTTGTGTTGGAACTGAACCCAAAGACTTATTATCCCGAGTGCACTAATGTTGCTAATAAAGATTGTGTGATATTTTGTATGAAGGAAAAATTTCAGGTGTATGGAGAGAATGATGTAATGATATGAAGAAAGGACTAAAGTTCAAGCTTGGGTATGCCACCCATGTCACCCCAAGAAATATCCAAGAAGTACAAGCGTCAAAGCTTGGGGATGCCCAAGGCATCCCCTTCTTCATCAATAAAAATCTCGGCTTTCTTCCAAACACTTAATTTTTATTGTTTCATGCACGGTTGTGTTGTTCTTGGAGCGTCTTTGTTTTTGATTTTGGTTTTTCGTTTTCTTGGTTTTCTTAGTTTTCTTGAATAAATTGGTTGGACCACCTCTTTCATGCTTTGGTTTTCAAATAGTTTGGTTTGGATTGGAAAAGAGTAGGAAAAAATCATGCTTAAGTGGTAAAGAGAGCTTGTTTTTGACTGTGGCCCATGCTTTGTCATGCCATGCTTGATATTATTTTGGCTTTATGCTTAGTGATCTTTGCTGTAGCATGACATGTTATAAACAATTGAGATTGCTTAATGTGCCTTGGAAGAATCATGCGTTGTTTTAGCATATTAAAGCATAGTATTATGGTATTCTCCTTTGATGCTTTATTTGGGTTGACTTGGCGCATGCTCACACCATGTTATGACTATCTCAAGTCACCATAGCCTTTATGATCCTTTAGTTTTCGACTTGTAATATCACTTTATGCTTTAATTAATGATGTTTTGTCGCTTTGCAGGATTATGGCCATTATTGCTCTCTTAGTTGGTCGTTCCCAGTCTTTTGCTAGCCTCCATACCAAGAATGAGTTCCACTCATGCATCCAACTCTAAATAAAACCAAGTTATTCCAAAGAGTCCACTATACCTACCTATTAGCACTTACTATTCCAAGTATATTCATGTTTTTATCTACCTTCCGAATTAAACTTGTTTTGAGAAAACTAGTGATTAAAGCTCTCACGAACTTGATGGCACACTTTATTTTTCTTGCCCTTAATAAACTTGAACCATTATGTCGTCTATGTTGTATATGCTTGCACTTATATGTTGGGGATTAGCAGAACCATGATGTCATGGGGAACGCTTTCAACATTGCACTTGTACTTTGTACCTAGTTGATATCATGCTCTTTTGTCTATGGATGTCATCGGTGTGAAATGAAAGGGGAGCTTGTAAGTCCATGGAGTTATGTATGTGTGTTAGAGAAACGCCTGGGCCGCCGGTCTAATCCATGCTGTCATGGTGGAAACCTGCAGCGTAACCATAATGAGCTGTCTATGAAGCATTCTTCTTATAAAAAAAGAGTCAGATATTTAGAAAAAGAAAAAAAGGAGATATGAGAAAAGAGGAAAGAGAGAAAAACACCATTTTCTCATGGTAAATAAGAAGATTGTTGAGATGCTTATTCTCTGCTTGCCTTGTCATTTTGATATGGGGATTCTTCCGTATCATCGGGCAAGGGGTACCCCGTTGGCAATTCTCTATGATACACATGTACTTACTATGACAAGAACTTACCGGTAACTAAACTTGAGTAGCATGAGGAGTGGCCCTCGTATTCAAGGGACATGAGATTGCTAACTTATACTTTGTCAAGCATATACTCCATAGTTTGTTCATTTTAATCTTAATCACTTCAAGATGCTTATGATAGGGGCAATGAGAGCTGAAAGCTAATAAGTACCATAATTTTTGGAAGCTCTTTATGAGACTTGAATCCCTGCTTCCTTCTATGAAGGCCTTTCTTTTACTTTTATGTTGAGTCTCCATCTTCTATCTTTATGCACCTAATAAGAGAGTATAGTGGCCATTCTTAGTTTAATGTGCATTGTCCCAAAACTTGTTGATTGATGCATAACTTTGATATTGCTTGTTCTTAAACTATTTGTATCTAGTCACCCTTATGAACTTTGAAGGTGTCCTATGCATTTATGTTGTGCTACACTATGAGGGACAAGCTGAATACCATTCTCATTGTGTTTTCTTTATGTGAAACAAACCAAGATCTTTCAAAGCATTGTTATTTATGAATTTTTTTGTTTGTACCTTTTCATGGTACAACATAGTTACTATGTCTTATTGTTAGAACTCTATCTTTCATGTTCATGTTTAGAGTACCTTGATCCCAGTTATCAAAGCTTTTACAATAATGATGATCAAGATTGTGTTGGCTGCGTGTCACCTAAAAAATTATATTGTTTTTATAATTTACCTACTCAAGGACGAGCAGGAACTAAGCTTGGGGATGTTGATACGTCCATAACGTATCTATAATTTTTGATGGTTTTATGCTAATAATATGCTTTTGATACTCCTTTTTATATGAAGTTTATGATTTATTTGGACTAACCTACTAATAGTTGCAAAAGTGCACAATGTTCTTGTTTTACACTTTGATGTGTAGGAATTACCAAGAATACAAGTGGAACCTTGTTGGAGTCAAATTGGAATTTTCCAGAAATCTGTCTCAGAACTCTTTTTGAAGATGGTCACGTTTCGGGTCGAATATGGCATCAAACGGAAACCTCTTCAGCTACAAAGTTGTTGAAAATTTCGCGACAAACGTTCTGGACATAAAATTTAGCTGATTCCGAGTCCGGACGGGCCCAATAGGCCCGATTTACTCCAGCCCAAGATGGGGTGACGGGAATCTGTGAAACTATATAAAGGGAGGAAACCTAATTCGTGGGAGACACCTCCACCCACGAATTTGCAGCCACCAACGCCACGTTTTTGCCTCCCCCATGGATCCCATCTCCATGGGGAAGGGCTCCCAAGAAGCCATGAAGGAAGGGTGCTAAGGGGCGGTGCTCCCCTGTGATACCGGCGGCGGGGAAGGAGTCCTCCGCGCCGCAGCCGGCACCGCCGCCGCTGCCTCTTCACCATCTTCACCGCCATCTCCATCGACTCCACCGCCATCTCACTCGCCATTGCTGATTCCCATGATGATGAGGGAGTAGTTCTTCCTCGAGGCTAAGGGTTCTACCGGTAGCTATGTGTTCATCTCTCTCTCTATGCATGATTATATTGTGATCATGAGCTTTGTAATCAAGTAGATCTACTTTACTACTCAAGTGCTTTAATAGATCTCTGCTCTCCCCATGTGTGTGAAAATGACAGCGTGCACACCATGGTGGCACTTAGGCTAGAGATTACAAATACTTGTTATGAGTTATATTTGGAGTTGGATGTCTTTATGAAATTGTGGTGTTTGTTGGAACCATCTAGAGCTCAAGATGATAGTGTGGGGTTATCTAGATGGAGAAAGCGAACTTTGAGGTGTGCTATTATAGCCCTACCATGGATTAGAGTGTCCAACCGGAGAGTAGTTCAGAGTAGTATCATAAAGAGAAGATATTTATATGAGAGTGTTCACTAGTGAAAGTATGATCCCTAGGCCTTGTTTCTAAGCATTGAAACACCGTTTGCAACTAGATCTGTTATATGTTTGCTTGCTTCCATCTTTATTTCAGTTTTCCTTTACTCTCTTCCATGCCATCAAGCTATTTTCTGGCACCATTGTCTTTTATCCATACCACTTGTATTTCACTATCTCTTCGCCGAACTAATGCACCTATACACCTGACAAGTGTATTGGGTGTGTTGGGGATACAAGAGACTTCTTGTATCTTGATTGCAGGGTTGCTTGAGAGGGGATATCTTTGACCACTTCCTCCCTGAGTTCGATAATCCTTGGGTGATCCACTTAAGGGGAAACTTGTTGTTGTTCTACAAACCTCTGCACTTGGAGGCCCAACAACTGTCTACAAGAATAGAAGTGCGTAGACATCAGTACCCCTTTGGTGGTTCTCCATGATACACATGTACTTACAATGACATGAACTTACTTGTGACTAAAGTTGAGTAGCATGAGATTTTCAACTTATAACTTGTCAAGCATATCCTCATATTTGTGTCACTTTAACCTTAATCACCTCAAGATGCTTATGATAGGGGCAATGAGAGCCGAAAGCTAATAAGTACCATAATTTTTGGAAACTCTTTATGAAACTTGAAATCCCTGCTTCCCTCTATGAAGGGCCTTTCTTTTTACTTTTATGTTGACTCTCCATCTTCTATATTTATGCATCAATTGAGAGAGCATAGTGGTCATTCTTAGTTTAATGTGCATTGTCCCAAAACTTGTTGATTGATTCATAACTTTGATATTGCTTGTTCTTAAATTATTATTTTCTAGTCACCCTTATGAACTTTGAAGATGTCCTATGCATTTATGTTTTCCTATACCATGAGGGACAAGCTGAATACCACTCTTATTATGTTTTCTATATGTGAAACAAACTAACGTCTTTCAATGCATTGTTATTCATGATCTTTTGTTTGTACCTTTTCATGTTACAACATAGTTGCTATGTCTTATTGTTAGAACTCTATCTTTCATGCTTATGTTAGCATACTATGATCCTAGCTATCAATGTTTTACAATACCTTGATCAAGATTGTGATGGTGCATGTCACCTCAAAAATTATTCTTTTTATCACTTACCTACTTGAGGACGAGTAGGAGTTAAGCTTGGGGATTCTTGATACGTCGTAAACGTATCAATAATTTTTGATGCTCCATGCTTGTTTTGTATCAATTATCTTATGTTTTGTCTACACTTTGAGGCATTTTTATACATTTTATGGAACTAACCTACTGATAAGATGCCACAGTGCTAGTTGCCTGTTTTCTGCTGTTTTGGTTTCAAAAAAGCTAGTAAGAAAATATTCTAGGAATTGGACGAAACAAAAGCCGAAGTTCCTATTTTTTCCGACACAAGACGAAGTCCAAAGTAGAGACGGAGGAGGGCACCGAGGCTGCCACACCCTATGGTGGTGCGGGTACCCCCCAGGCGCGCCACCAGGTGGTGTGGGCCCCTCATGCCTCCACCGACCTTGCCCCTTCGCCTATATATTCCCCCCGAGATGAAAACCCTAAGAACCAGATCAGAATTCCATGAAAAGTTCCGCAGCGTCGCCGCCACCGAAGAGGAGATTCGGGGGACATAAGTCTTTGTTCCGGCACCCTGACAGGATGGGAAAGTGCCCCCAGAGCCATCTCCATCGACTCCACCGTCATCGCCATCGATGTTGCTGACTCCCATGATGAGGAGGGAGTAGTTCTCTCTCGAGGCTAAGGGCTCTACCAGTAGCTATGTGTTCATCTATCTCTATGCGTGATCTTATTGAGATCATGAGCTTTCTAATCTAGTTGACCAAGTAGATCTATTCTGCTACTCAAGTGTTTTAATTAATCTCTGCTTATCCCCACGTGTGTGAAGTTGACAGTGTGCACACCGTGTGGCACTTAGGCTAAGGTTATAGAAATACTTATCATGAGTATAATTTGAGTTTGATGTCTCTATGAGATTGTGGTGTTTGTTGGAACCATCTAGCGCTCAAGGTGACAGTGAGGGGTTATCTAGATGGGGAATGCGAACTTTAAGGTGTGCTGTTATAACCCTACATCGTCCAACCGGAGAGTAGTTCAGGGTAGCATAATGAAGAGAAGATATTTATATGAGAGTTTCCACTAGTGAAAGTATGATCCCTAGGCCTTGTTTCTAAGCATTGAAACACCATTTACAATTAGTCATGTTACATGTTTGCTTGCTGCCACTCTTATTTTAGATTGCAATTACCACTTATACTCATCCATATTACCTGTATTTCACTATCTCTTCACCGAACTAGTGCACCTATACACCTGACAGGTGTATTGGGTGTGTTGAGGACACAAGATACTTCTTGTATCTTGATTGCAGGGTTACTTGAGAGGGATACCTTTGACCACTTCCTCCCTGACGCGCGCAAACCTTTGCACTTGGAGGCCCAACACTATCTACATGAATAGAAGCGTGCGTAGACATCACGAACCACCTCATCAAGAAGAAGGACAAGGACCATACATGACGCGCGCAAGCCACTACATTATCCGACATGAGTTCCGTGATCATTGCCAAGCGCTTAAGACGCGACAAGATGAACAATTTGGCAAGACTCAAGCGAGTTCAAGAACATCGACAACCGCATTGATGGCCTTGAAATACAAATGCATCCAATGCAACACAACTTTGGCCATCAAAATGAAGCGCTCCGTTGCCGAAAAAATGACAAGCTTCGACTCCTCATCGACGGAATGACAAACAACACAAGACCATGCTCACGCACATCAAGCTCTTCAATCTCGTCATGCCACCATTCTCCTCTTCGTCAAGATCATCACCCAAGTGCTCCAAGACGCAATGAAGCCCCCGTGGTTGAAGATGGAAGCTCTTCGCACTATGTACCTTCCCCACAGCACACCGCAACGATAAGCTATGATGGTGATTTCTCCTCAAGGCCCCAAGCAAGGCGAGAAGGACACCATCATTACGCAAGGGCACTAGTGATCCAATAAGCACAACCATAAGTGGAACCTCAAGAACAACCTCAAGTCCACCACTATCGCCTGCGGCACATAGTTGGCACAACAAGTGATGACTCCAATTTGGAGGAAGAAGCTCGTCACTGATATGAAGCTCTACAAGATCCTCCTCTTCATCATCACCATCATGAACATCCACGCCGACACCATGGTCATCACGAGGCGCCTCCTCCACCACATCAAGACATGGAGCATCAAATTGTGCATGTTGAGCAACACCCACCATGTCATGAGGCTCAAGACCATGATCTTCATCGTGAGGCCCACGTGCCTAATCCACATCACCAACCGAGGAACGAGCCTCCTCTTCGTCAAAAATCGCGTCAAGAAGCTCCACGTCCTCAATAACCTCATGAGGCCCAAGCGCCTCAACCTCGTCATCAACCACGCCAAGAGCAAGAGCAAGAGCAAGAGCAAGCTCTTAAACAACATCGCAAGAACCATGTTCCACCTCCCCAAAAGGAGGCTCCTCAACCGAAAGCACATCAACAAGCTCACCAAGCTCATCGCAATAATTGCATGGAAGATGAAGACCATCACTATCATGGCAACCACCACCACCATGATCGCAATGAGGAAGAAACCTTCGGCAAGCTCAAGTTCACGATGCCCAAGTTAACCGGTTCAAATGACCCCAAAGAATACCTCTCGTGGGCACTCAAAGTCGACGAGATCTTCCGTATGCACAATTATAGCAATGAGAAGATGGTCTCCATGGCTTCACTTGAGTTTGATAAGTACGCCAACCTTTGGTGGGAACAAGTTCAAGTTGCTCGTGACGCAAGAGGAGAGGCCCCAATCACAACTTGGCAAGACATGAAGGCTCATATGAGATCCCACTTTGTTCCTTCGCACTACACGTGCGACCTCTTCAACAACCTTCAATTGCTGCATCAAGGGACAAAGACCATGGAAGTGTAATTCAAGGAAATGGAGCTCAACATGATCCGAGCCAACATTGAAGAGTGCAAAGAGAAAACTATGGCATGTTTCCTTATTGGCTTGAACCATCCAATCAAGTGCATCATCGAGTTCCAAGCATACAATAACATGCTTGAGCTTGTGCACATCGCCATCAAGGCTGAATGTCAAGTGCAAGCTGACATCGAGTACAATAACCCAAGATGTATTTCACCTACAAGCAAGCTTAAACCTCCACACCACCAACCTTCAATGGAAGCTCATCAAGTACATCCAATACTTCCTTCAAGCCCACACTTCCTCAAGGAAAACCACCACCAAGTGGCAAGGACACAAAGGATACCACGCCATTCAATGGCGAATGTTATAAGTGTGGAGGCAAAGGACACAAGTTGGTCGAGTGTGGAAACAAGAAAGTATTGTTTATCCATGACAATGGCGACGAAGAGTACTTGAGTGAAGATGAATTGGATGCCCGAGTCAAGGAAGCAATGACAAGGCAACATGCATAAGATGACAAAGAACTCCTCAGGTGTGAACATGACGCAAGTCCATCGCTTGTCATCACAAGGACCTTGACTACTCAACCATAAGAGCATGAAGATCAACGATCAAATATGTTCCAAACACGTGTTGGCATCAATGGGAAATCTATCAAGGTGATCATCGGTGGAGGGAGTTGCCACAACCTTGCAAGCACCGAGTAGTGTGAGAAGCTCAACCTCACCCTCCATCCTCACAAACACCCCTACCATGTCCAATGGCTAAGTGACCAAGGTTCCGTGAAGATCAAGCACATCGTCTCGGTAACATTCTCTATTGGCACATACAAAGACACTGTGGAGTGTGACATAGTCCCAATGACAGTTTGCCACATGTTGCTTGGTCGACCATGGCAATTCGACAAAGGTGCTCTACATGATGGTCACACGAATGTATACACCTTAAAGTGGCTTAACAAGACATGTGTTTTTCAACCGATGACTCCTACCAAAATAATTACGGACAATGCAAAGGCTTTAGCGAGGGTGCAAACCACACACAAACTTGTGAGAAGAGTGGTGAGCGAGAGAACCACCATATAGCGAGTGAGAGCCACAAGCCTAACTCGAGTCGAAAAACTAAGAGTGTTCTCCTTGCCACCAAAAGTGAGATGAGAGATGTGAGGAACAACCCGTCCATTTTGCACTATGTCCTCGTTTGCAAGGGACTAGCGGAAGGAACTAATGACTTGACAAATATTTCTCCCTCTTTGATGATTGTTTTGCAGGAATTCAAGGATGTGTTTCCCGAAGAGCTCCCACATGAACTACCACCTCTTTGTGGAATCGAGCATCGCATTGACCTTATACCCGGCGTACCTCTTCCAAACTGCGCCACCTACCGCATGAACCTGGCAGAGACGAAGGAGATCGAATGTCAAATCAACCCACTCGTATCCAAAGATTTGATCCAAGTAAGCACTAGTCCAAGTGCAGTACCCGTGATTCTCGTGCCAAAAACGGATGATACATTGCAGTTATCCATGGACTATCGTCCAATCAATGCTATCACCATGTGTTATCGACATCCCATACCACGTCTCGACGACATGCTTGATGAGTTGTGTGGAGCCACTATTTTCTCGAAAATTGATCTTCATAGTGGTTACCATGAAATACGCATGGCGGAAGGGGATGAGTGCAAAACTGCCTTCAAGACCAAACTTGGTCTCTATGAATGGTTGGTCATGCCCTTTGGCTTATCTAATGCCCCATCCACCTTCATGCACCTTATGAATCATATTTTGCGTTCTCTCATTGGAAAAAGTGTTGTTGTCTATTTCGATAGTATACTTGTTTATAGCAAGTCACTTGAGGAACATGTTACACATGTCAAGGAGGTTATGCAAATCCTTCGACACGAAAAGCTATATTCTAATCTTCCCAAGTGCACCTTTGCTAAATACAAGTTGGTTTTTCTTGGATTTGTTGTTTCTTCGAAGGGCATTGAAGTTGATATTTCCAAGGTAAAGGACATACGAGATTGGCCCATCCCAAAAAATGTGAGTGAACTCCAATGTTTTCATGGGTTGGCCGGTTTCATTCGTTGCTTTGTGAAATACTTTTCTACCATGGCTTGTCCTCTCAACGAGTTGACCAAAAAGAATGTCACCTTCGTGTGGGCCAAAGCACAACAAAAAGCTTTTGATGAACTTAAAAAGAGGACCACCGAAGCACCTCTTCTTGCTTTAATGGATTTCAAAAAAAATTGAGATAGAGTGTGATGCTAGTGGTATTGGTATTGGAGGAGTCCTCATGCAAAATGGGCGTCCTATTGCCTACCATAGCGAGAAACTTGATGGTGCTCGCCTTAACTATCCAATTTATGACAAAGAGCATTTTGCCTTATTACGTGTCCTTCAAGTTTGGCAACATTGCCTTTGGCCTAAGGAATTTATCATACATTCCGACCATGAGTGGTTGAAATATCTCAAAGGCCAAGCCAACTTGAGTAAGCGACACTCTAAGTGGGTTGAGTTTATGGAATATTTTCCTTACATTGTCAAGTACAAGAAGGGCAAAGATACTATAGTTGCGGACGATTTGTCTCGCAAGCACACAAGCCTTATTACTCGACTTGAAGTAAACGTGTTGGGTCTTGATGAAATCAAAACTTTGTATGCTTCTGACCCCTTCTTTGGGCCAATTTTCGCAAAGTGCTCCATTGACAAAGTAGTTGATGATTTCTATTTGCATAAGGTCTTTCTATTTAAAAAAAACATGCTTTGCATTCCGAAGTCGTCTCTTCAACTTTTGATTCTCCAAGAATCACATGGTGGAGGCCTCATGGGTCACTTTGGTTGTGACAAGACATTGGACATGCTCGCCACGCATTACTATTGGCCCAAGATGAAGCGATATGTGGAGCGCTACGTCGAACGATGCACCACATGCTTATAAGCTAAGTTACAAGCTAACCCTTATGGTCTTTATATGCCATTGCCTATTCCTAATACACCATGGTCGGACATTAGCATGGATTTCGTGTTAGGCTTGCCTAGGTCTAAGCATGGTCGTGATTCTATATTTTTTTTGTTGTGGATCGCTTTTTAAAAATGGCAGACTTCATATCGTGCCATAAGACCGACGATGCTTCACATACTGCCAACTTGTTTTAAGGGAAATTGTCCGTCTTCACGGTGTCCAAGAACAATCATCTTCGATCGCGACGTTAAATTCATGAGCTACTTGTGGAAGACCCTCATGGCCAAGCTCGGTGCCAACCTACTCTTCTCTTCCGCATCACACCCGCAAACCGATGGCCAAACCGAGGTTGTCAACCAAAGCCTCGGTACTCTCCTTCATGTTTTGATCAAGAAGAACTTGAAGGATTGGGAGGAATGCATTCCCCATGCCGAGTTCACCTACAATCGCGCCAAGCACTCTACAACACAAAATAGCCCCTTCATGGTCGTCTACGGTTTCGAGCCCCTCACCGCGCTCGACATACTACCACTTCCTCTACACGAGCGCACCAACATGGACATCGACAATGGTGCCCAAGCTATGAAGAAACTCCATGAAGAGACAAGAGCTACAATCGAGAAACAAGTTCACCATCGAGCATCATGGATAAACGAGGACAAGAAAGAGTTGATATTCGAAGAAGGTGACCTTGTGTGGATACACCTAAGAAAAGACCGCTTCCCCAAGGAACATGACTCCAAGCTCAAGCCAAGGGGAGATGGTCCTTTCAAGGTCTTCAAGAGAATCAACAACAATGCCTACACATATACATTCCGACCTCCAAGTACCTTGTGAGCAATACATTCAATGTTAAGGACCTGTCACCATACCATGGAGACGTTCAAGATGATAACCATGAAGAGTCGAGGACAACTCTTTCCCAAGGGGGGGAGCTGATGCAGCCGGTCCTACGGACGTCCCTACATCTACACCACCAAGCCCCCAAGTGGACCAATGACTCGAGCCCGAGCTAAACTCCTACAAGCTAAGGTTAACTCTCTCCTCTCCTCGTGTGACTTTGATACATCCTTGGATGGATTACTACTTCATGCAACTACACTATGCATTATCAGCTATGAAGCCCCCACAAATGAAGTACAAGGAGCAGGATGAGAATAAGAAGATGCCGGAGCTGAAGCCCCGGAGCCTCCAGCCTTGATGCCCGGAGTCTCCGGCATCCAACCCCGGAGTCTCCGGCCTAGACTCTGTACCAGTCTACGAACCCCAGCCTGGAGCGTTCAGTACACCCCCATGGAGTCTTCACCGGAAAGCATGGCCACCCTCGGAGTTTTCGCACAACCCGAAGTCTCTGTCCCAGCTACCGTGGAGTCTCCAGCCTTCGACCATGGATTCTCTACCCCCAGGACTCCGACCATGAATCTAGACCCCACCCAGGAACTCTCTGTATGCCGCCCTAGAGTCTGATCTCCACCCTGGAGTCTCCGGCAACCCTGGAGTCTCTGGCCCACAAACATCGGAGTCTCCGGTGTAAGTGAACCAGGCATGTGTAAGCCTTTTGGGCCTTCGGCCCATGTAACTCCAAATCCATCCAAACTTTACCCTTTATTGCCTAAACTACCCTTGAACTAGTGGCTGGCCTATATATATAGTCCCTCACTTCAATTCTAAACCCTAGGCTTGATATTTGGAATTAGTGGACACCCCTTCTAGATATATCTAGTTCTTGCCTCATGCTCCTTTGATAGAGGAGCACCAAATACCCCCACCTCGTTGGAGTTTGCAACGCGCCTCCCTCGTTGTAAAAGGCCTTGGCATCGGAGTCCCTTTGCCAAGACGTCAAGATCTCACCGAGACTCCCTACTCGCCGTGTCGGTTCGAGAGAGAGACCTCTACCCGACGATGATCCCAGGGATTGCGCCAGACCGGTCGCCACCGGCGTGGGCTATTGGCTTATATCGTGGTTTTGTGTGTGTGTGTGTGTCCATCGTCTTCTTCGTGCGTGAGTTTGTCGTGTTCATCTCCTCCCTCTTTCCCTCGCACTTGCCACTCAATTTCCACGGGGATTCGTGAAAGATTGGGCACCCCCGAGGTTAGCCCTCAACACTAAGGCTTAATCTTCAAAATATAATGGCAATTTTATAAATAATACCGTTGATCCTACCATGTCAAACAAGGTTTGATTACATCTCCCGAATACTCCATACTTCTATGGTTTATCAGGAAACATAAATCCATTGAACGATTCCTTGAATCTTAGGCGTTTTTGCTAAACTTGTAACTCGAATATTTTCTTTTCTGATCCAATCATAAATTCTTTTATTTTCTCGTTACAATGATTTTCCACTTCATCTTGAAATCATTTGAACATTTTCAAACGTTTCATACTTCTCCCTCATTAACTAAATATACATATACTCACTCAAATCTTTGGTTAAAGTATATGAAGTTTGAATGACCCACCACATATGGCTACACATAATTGGAATATATACATCAACATGCACAATGTCCAATAAGTTAGTCGTTCGTTCCTCTTTGGCCTATGAATGCAATTTAAATCATTTCTAGGAAATTCTCACAAGCGTCAATTGATTCAAAAATCAAAAAGACTCCAAAATTCCATCAACATGGAGTTTCTTCATGTTTTATTTCTAGTGTGATTTAAACTGCAGTGTTACTCATAAGTGGTCTTATAATCATTCGTCTCATGACACTTTAGCATCAGTGTTTATGGAAGTGATTTATCCAACTAGATTTGTAAGAGTTCATCCATCTTCAATGGAATACGGTAATTATTTGAACAACCATCGTTCTCATAATACTAGAACAGAATAACAATTATTAAAATACAAATCTTGAAGGGAAGCTTTGATGTCAACGAGAAACACAATAACACTTCATTTGTTTTCGATGAACATCATCACATATTCTCTTGCTAGTTACTTAGGCCATTGTAGTTCATGAATTGTGTTGCTCTGTTGTAGCACCCCGGGTAAAACCACTACTATAAAATCGCTTGGTGTTTTTGTTTTGTGCATCATCATGACTGCATGCTCATGTCATCATGCCACATTGCATTTGAGCATCGTCATGTCATCATGCATATTTTTTCCCAAAACTATTTTCGAAAAGTCTATCTTTGTTTTCTAAATATCTCTTGTCTTTATTTTAAATTATAAAACCGGTCCTTCTAGATATTTTGTTTTATCTAAAAATATTTACGAAAATATTTTAAAATAAAATAGTAATCTAATAAAATAAAATGTTTTGTTTGGGGAGGCAGCTGACTAGGCCAGCCCAGCTAGCCACCTACTACCCAGAACCAGTCTAAACCCTAATCCTGTCTAACCCTAACCCTACCCGCCGCCACACCCCAACCCGCTAGCCTCCACAGTGCGCACCACACATACACGCACGCACTGGCCACACAACCACGATCCCGTTTCCCCGCCTAGCCCCACCTTGTCAGGAGCCCAACCCCGCACACCTCTCCCTCTCGCTCACCAACCACCGCGCCATCCCTTCCCCTGTTCCGATCCCAACGCCTGTGACGCTCCTCTCCCCATCTCCCCTGCTGCCAGGCAGCACCTCGCGTCGCCCCAACCTCGTCCGTCCGCCGCCGCCGCTGTGGTCTCCCTTGACGGCGACGTTGTCCAGCACCGGCGCCCTCCTCTCGGATCTCCGCCGCTGCCATGGGGCCCCGCCTCCCTTGCGACGCTCGAGCCGCCGCCGACCTCATCCCATCCGCGCATCACTCGGCCCGCTCGACCGCCACCTCGAGCTCCGCCAGGCACCGCCACAGTGCAGCCTCCCGCCGCCGTCGACCTTGCCCCACCAAGCCTGCGTTGCTGCCGCCTCTCTGGTTGTGCTCTGCCTCTGCTTCCTCATAGACAGCAGCATCCGTATCCGCCCCTCCCAGCACCACGCGTGGCCGCACCCGTCGGCGACCTTACCGTCCCCAACCCCGTGTGTGCTGCCCACCGCCTCACGCCTGGAGCCATGCCACCGGCCGAGCCCTGCAGGTTACCTCCTTCCCCTTTGTAGCAGGCAGCATCAAGACCTCCTCCGCCGCCTGTTATTTGACCATGTTTGTGACCCCTGTAGCACCCGAGGAGCCTCCTCTTTGTTCTGAAGACGCCATGCTTGTCTCTGCCTCGGTGTTTGTTCTGGTCCGTAGAATCCATTTGAAGATGTTCCCCGTGAACACCGCAGAAATATGGAAGCCGAAGGCTGCCTAATCAAGTTCTACACCGACATTAAAGCTGAAACAATATCTCTAAGCCCGAAGAACCACATCAAGAAGCCACGAGATCCGAAGACCGTATCGGATCTGGTGGCACTTGACGAACCATCGGAAAGAACGTCTTCACGGATTACAAGATTATCGTCATGGTCAAGACCCCAAAGACCGATCCCGCCGACCCCAAGACCTCGAACCGGGAGTCCTCCTTCACGGACGTCAAGTTCTACTTCACGGATCCAATGACCCGAAGGCCGATCCCGGAGCCGAAGACCAATCCCGAGCTCCATCAAACCTCAAGACGAAGATCGTCGAGCTCGATGTGTGACCCTATCCGAGACCCCTATTTTTATAATTAAATATGGAGACCATAGGCGGGATTTTCTAGTCTTATATTGGCTCCATTTAAATTGGTGTAGCGAACTGATGCCATGGTTTGCCTTGATTAGACAACATTTAAATTGTGGGTACCAAAACAACATGAACCTTCTAATTAATTGTCGGGACCCTGGTTCCGCTTAATATTGCCTAATTGCACCGCATATTCGCCATGTCATGCATCATATATGCATCATGCTCGATCTTCGGCCGTAGTATTAAATAGTGCATCCGGTGTTTCTTTTAGTGTTTTGCTTCTTCGTGGATTAGGTCGTTGAGTTGATGCGAGTATCGACAAGTTCTTCGGATATCAACCGTTGGCTATGTTTTCCAGGCGAGCATTCTCCCCCTTTCTACCTATTTTGTGTTTATAGTCTTTACTTCCTCCTGTTGATCTATTTCTATCCTTATTGCGATGCTTTAGTTTCCGTGCACCATTTATATTCCTTGCAGCCTCTATATTGCCTTGGACACATCCTATTGCATGTTGTTTGATAGATAGTCAGCCTTGCGAGTCGTAGTTGCTTGCTCAGGTGCTGCTTCGCGTTGTTGTCGCTCCATCGTTGTTGGAAGGTTGGCACATGTTTAATGGTGGAGATGATCATTACTTTAAATACAACTTGATTAAAATGCTGGGAATAGTTATAACTAATGCAGAGGCATCGGTGGGCAATAGCAAATATTTGGTTTTTAACCGCTCACTTGTGTCCCGTAGGCCCCGAGTACTTGATACATGTTCCTTGACTATCGCACTATCCGCATGTGGGACCATGAATCCCCTTAGCCAGAGCTTGATTCATTTCTTATTTCTTGGAGCCACAAAGTAGTTTGGGGCTTTATTACTATCATGTACTTATGCCATGCTTTACTGCTTTATTTACGATTGTGCGTGGAGCACCTGTACTGTTTTGGAACATGGAATGTTTTCGCGGTATCGACAAGCCCAGTCATACTTTCGAGTTCCCAGTCATTTACAGCCATTGTCACAAACCCTAGGTCCGTCTCGGAGCCGGCCAACTTTGTTGCGGGTAGCTTAGTGGGGTGGCCCCCTAAAATATTTTATGAATCTTACGATTGCTTTGTCGTGAAAGCTTTGTTGGGTTTTTATTTGGTTTTTTTGAGGTTGATCGTGCATGTGTTGCTATTTGTGCACCCCTGTAGGGTAAATCTTTCTAAAAGCCGTGTCCGCGGTTATGGACGACTTGGAGCACAATATCTCGATCATAGACAAGCATAACTAAAATAGTGTTAGAAATTTGACTTTGACATGTCTAGTAATCAAATTCACTACAACAGAATGAGTAAATAAAAGTGCCAACAATTTCTAGTTTTGGGAGGTCTCATGCTATCTACATTTGACTAGTAAGTGGTGCAACTATAATGGAATGAATAAAACTGCCAACTATGTGAGTTCCTTGGTTTGACTTCCTCGTTTGGTCTCGAGGGGGAAATACCAGGATGGGTATGATTGGTGTTAGTATCAGGTTGGTTCCTAATAGGTCTTTCTTATCCCTGTACAATATCCGATAGTTGTATCGAGTCTCTATAGGTTGTGTAGTGCATGCTTTGCATCCGCTTCAGCCCACCATACCTATTTAGGCGAGAGCCGCCGAATTCTAGCCTCACCGTGTACTGGCCTCAATACTGATGCTCCTCTTTTTCCTTCGCCCTTTGTCGGCACCCCTTTTGTTTTAGCAGGTTTGAGATCGACGTTGTTAGCAGGGTTACCCTTCCGGCTTGGCCTGGGCAGGGTTATGGACGCCATTGATTATTCTTCAGGGCTCTTAGCTCAATTTGCTTCTTATCCGTACTCGGATGTTGTATCATTTTCAAGGTGATTTGGATCTTTGTACTGTATATCTGTATTCTTGACTCAATGAGTCGTTGTTGTATATATATGTTTTGTGGGTTCCATCGTGAACTATTGTGTAATAATATTACTTCGTTTTCCACCCGCACGCAAGTGCCTGGTGGGCATCTTTGAATCATTTCTATGCGGGTTTGGTGGGAATCGCTAAAACTTGCATAGGGCTGATTCGAGGGTGTTACAAAGTGGTATCAGAGCTCAGCAGTTGCGATACCCATTGGTCCAGCCTGTAGGATAACCTAGCTAACGGCCGATGTAGAGTGTCAAAGCTATTTTGCAAAAATCGGTTGGATAAATCTGATTAGGTCTGCTTTTACTCCTTACCTCTATGCTCTTCTCCTCTTACCTTTGCGTGTTTTAAATCTTCTCTCTCATCTTTTCTTCGAGTATAGGAATTCTCGTGGTTGGGTTTCTGTCGTACCTTCAGGGTTTCAATTCCTTCTGCAATGGTGTTTCCACATCCGGTCTTTGTGCTATCTGAGTACCCTTCATCCGCTGTACCTTTCGGTGGATCAAAATCCACTGAAACCTTTCTTCGTATCTTCCGGTGTTTCCAAGATGACGACGTCATCTGCATCCGACCCAATGAAGAGTTTGCATCACTCCTTTGTGTTCCAAAGCTTCCAACATCGCTTGACAAGATCTTCGGTCTAAAATCCGAGAATGGGTTGCATGTTTCCTACTGCATGTGCGGACTAATAGTTTGGGTGTGTGATGGATTGGCCCCCATGTCGACTACTCATTCTATTGGCTCTTGTACACTGAAGTGGATTAGATGGAACCTTTTTCTCTCCTTTTATCAAAGTTAAAGGTGGCCATACCTTTTGAGACCTTTAACTTCGTCCTTTGTTATCCAAAGCGTTCCCTCAAAGAACAGGAACAACGACCCCTTGTTGGTTGTGTCGCCGATTTCAAGATGGAGCAAGAATCTTTGTTAGTGGTGTCACGAGGACTAACAGGAAGCGAGAAGATTCAGTCTGTCGGCTTTCTTCCCCGTACCATGAGGCGGATCTCGAGGGCGAGATCCATTGTTAGTGGTGTCGAATTGTAGCACCCCGGGTAAAACCACTACTAGAAAATCGCTTGGTGTTTTTGTTTTGTGCATCATCATGACTGCATGCTCATGTCATCATGCCACATTGCATTTGAGCATCGTCATGTCATCATGCATATTTTTGCCTAAAACTATTTTCGAAAAGTCTATCTTTGTTTTCTAAATATCTCTTGTCTTTATTTCAAATTATAAAACCGGTCCTTCTAGATATTTTGTTTTGTCTAAAAGTATTTACGAAAAGATTTTAAAATAAAATAGTAATCTAATAAAATAAAATGTTTTGTTTGGGGAGGCAGCTGACTGGGCCAGCCCAAAGGCCAGCCCAGCTGGCCACCTACTACCCAGAACCAGTCTAAACCCTAATCATATCTAACCCTAACGCTACCCGCTGCCACACCCCAACCCGCCAGCCTCCACAGTGTGCACCACACATACACACACGTACTGGCCACACGACCACGATCCTGTTTCCTCGCCTAGCCCCACCTTGTCGGGAGCCCAACCCCGCACGCCTCTCCCTCTCGCTCACCAACCACCGCGCCATCCCTTCCTCTATTCTGATCCCAACGCCGGCGACGCTCCTCTCCCCATCTCCCTACTGCCAGGCGGCACCTCGCGTCGCCCTAGCCTCGTCTGTCCGTCGCCGTCATTGTGGTCTCCCTTGACAGCGACATCGTCCAGCACCGGCGCCCTCCTCTCGGATCCCCGCCGCTGCTATGGGTCCCCGCCTACCTTGCAACGCTTGAGCCGCCGCCGGCCTCATCCCATCCGTGCTTCCCTCGGCCCGCTCAACCGCCACCTCGAGCTCCGCCAGGCACCGCCGTAGCGTAGCCTCCCACCGCCGTCGACCTCGCCCCACCAAGCCTGCATTGCTGCCGCCTCTCTGCTTGTGCTCCGCCTTTGCTTCCTCACGGACAGCAGCGTCCGTATCCGCCCCTCCCAGCACCGGGTGTGGCCGCGCCCGTCGACGACCTTACCGTCCCCAACCCCGCGTGTGCCGCCCACCGCCTCACGCCTGCGCCACACCACCGGCTGAGCCCTGCAGGTTACCTCCTTCCCCTTTGTAGCATGCAGCATCAAGACCTCCTCTGTCGCCTGTTATTTGACCATGTTTTTGACCCCTGTAGCACCCGAGGATCCTCCTCTTTGTTCTGAAGATGTTGCGCCTGTCTCTGCCTCGGTGTTTGTTCTGGTCCGTAGAATCCATTCGAAGATGTTCCCCGTGAACACCGCAGAAATATGGAAGCCGAAGGCTGCCTAATCAAGTTCTACACCGACATTAAAGCTGAAACAATATCTCTAAGCCCGAAGAACCACATCAAGAACCCGCGAGATCCGAAGACCGTATCGGATCCAGTGGCACTCGACGAACCATCGGAAAGAATGTCTTCACGGATTACAAGATTATCGTCACGGTCAAGACCCCGAAGACTGATCCCGCCGACCCCAAGACCCCAAACCTGGAGTCCTCCTTCACGGACGTCAAGTTCTACTTCACGGATCCAATGACCCGAAGGCCGATCCCGGAGCCGAAGACCGATCCCGAGCTCCGTCGAACCTTAAGACCAAGATCGTCGAGCTCGATGTGTGACCCTATCTGAGACCCCTATTTTTATAATATATGATATCTATCTTATTGCATATTAAATTGTTCATGTCGCATACATATTTTGTGGTTTGGGGGCATTATGCCGATTCACCTCATAATTAAATATGGAGACCATAGGCGGGCTTTTCTAGTCTTATATTGGCTCCATTTAAATTGGTGTAGCGAACTGATGCCATGCTTTGCCTTGATAAGACAACATTTAAATTGTGGGGTACCTAAACAACATGAACCTTCTAATTAATTGTCGGGACCCCGGTTCCGCTTAATATTGCCTAATTGCACCGCATATTCGCCATGTCATGCATCATATATGCATCATGCTTGATCTTCGGCCGTAGTATTAAATAGTGCATCCGGTGTTTCTTTTAGTGTTTTGCTTCTTCGCGGATTAGGTCGTTGAGTTGATGCGAGTATCGACAAGTTCTTCGGATATCAACCGTTGGCTATGTTTTCCAGGCGAGCATTCTCCCCCTTTCTACCTATTTTGTGTTTATAGTCTTTACTTCCTCCTGTTGATCTATTGCTATCCTTGTTGCGATGCTTTAGTTTCCGTGCACTGATGTCTACGCACTTCTATTCTTGTAGACGGTTGTTGGGCCTCCAAGTGCAGAGGTTTGTAGAACAGCAGCAAGTTTTCCCTTAAGTGGATCACCCAAGGTTTATCGAACTCAGGGAGGAAGTGGTCAAAGGTATCCCCTCTCAAGCAACCCTGCAATCAAGATACAAGAAGTCTCTTGTGTCCCCAAGACACCCAATACACTTGTCAGGTGTATAGGTGCACTAGTTCGGCGAAGAGATAGTGAAATACAAGTGGTATAGATAATTGTAAGTGGTAACGGTGATAGAAAATAGCTTGATGGCGTGGAAAAGACTAAAGTAAAACTGAAATAAAGATAGCATCAAGCAAACATGTAACAGATCTAATTGCAAACGGTGTTTCAATGCTTAGAAACAAGGCCTAGGGATCATACTTTCACTACTGAACACTCTCATATAAATATCTTCTCTTTATGATACTACTCTTAATTACTATTCGGTTGGACACTCTAATCAATGGTAGGGCTATAACAGCACACCTCACAATAAGCCTTTCCCATCTAGAAAACCCCACGCTGTCACCTTGAGCACTAGATGGTTCCAACAAACACCACAATTTCATAAAGACGTCCAACTCCAAATATAACTCATAACAAGTATTTGAAATCTCTAGCCTAAGTGCCACCATGGTGTGCACGCTGTCACTTTCACACACATGGGGAGAGCAGAGATCTATTAAAGCACTTGAGTAGCAAGGTAGATCTATAGATTACAAGCTCATGATCTCGATAAGATCATGCATAGAGAGAGAGATGAACACATAGCTATCGGTAGAGCCCTTAGCCTCGAGAGAGAACTACTCCCTCCTCATCATGGGAATCAGCAATGGTGATGGACATGGTGGTGGAGATCGATGGAGATGGCTCGGCAGGTGCCGAGCAGTAGACTTTCTGTCCCCGAATCTCCCTTCTTGGCGGCGCATCATGAACTTTTCGTGGATTTCTGATTGACTACTTAGGGTTTTCGCATCGGGAGGAATATATAGGCGAAGGGGCATGGTCGGTGGCCGGCTAGGGGGCCCACACCATGCCCTGACGTGGCCTAGGGTTGCCCGCGCCAAGGGGAGGCGTGGCCACCCTATGGCCCCTCTCTGACTCTCCTTCTGGCTCCGTGAGTCTTCCGGAAAAATAACAACTTTGGCTTTTGTCCAGTCCAATTCCGAGAATATTCATTTTCTGACTTTCTTGGAACCAAAAACAGCAGAAAACAGGCAACTAGCACTGTGGCATCTTGTTAATAGGTTAGTCCCAGAAATCATATGAAAAGTACTCCAAAGTGTGGACAAAACATAATAAAGTAGATAAAACCAAGCATGGAACATCAAAAATTATAGATACATTTGCAATGTATCATGCACCATTTATATTCCTTGCAGCCTCTATATTGCCTTGGACACATCCTATTGCCCGTTGTTTGATAGATAGTCAGCCTTGCGAGTCGTAGTTGCTTGCTCAGGTGCTGCTTCGCGTTGTTGTCACTCCACCGTTGTTGGAAGGTTGGTACATGTTTAATGGTGGAGATGATCATGGCTTTAAATACAACTTGATTAAAATGCTAGGAATAGTTATAACTAATGTAGAGGCATCGGTGGGCAATAGCAAATATTTGGTTTTTAACCGCTCACTTGTGTCCCATAGGCCCCGAGTACTTGATACCTGTTCCTTGACTATCGCACTATCCGCATGTGGGACCATGCATCCCCTTAGCCAGAGCTTAATTCATTTCTTATTTCTTGGGGCCACAAAGTAGTTTGGGGCTTTATTACTATCATGTACTTATGCCATGCTTTACTGCTTTATTTACGATTGTGCGTGGAGCACCTGTACTATTTTTGAACGTGGAATGTTTTCGCGGTATCGACAAGTCCAGTCATACTTTCGAGTTCCCAGTCATTTACAGCCATTGTCGTGCGTGTGTTGCTATTTGTGCACCCCTGCATGGTAAATCTTTCTGAAAGCCGTGTCCGCGGTTATGGATGACTTGGAGCACAGTATCTCGATCATAGACAAGCATAAATAAAATAGTGTTAGAAATTTGACTTTGACATGTCTAGTAATTAGATTCAATACAATAGAATGAGTAAATAAAAGTGCCAACAATTGCTAGTTTTGGGAGGTCTCATGCTATATATATTTGACTAGTAAGTGCTGCAACTATAATGAAATGAATAAAACTGCCAATTGTGTGAGTTCCTTGGTTCGACTTCCTTGTTTGGTCTCGAGGGGGAAATACCAGGATGGGTATGATTGGTGTTAGTATCAGGTTGGTTCCGAATAGGTCTTTCTTATCCCTCTCTAATAGCCGACAGTTGTATTGAGTCTCTATAGGTTGTGTAGTGCATGCTTTGCTGCCGCTTCGACCCACCATACCTATGTAGGCGAGAGCCGCCGAATTCTAGCCTCGCCATGTACTGGTCTCGGTACTGACGCTCCTCTTTTTCCTTCGCCCTTTGTCGGCACCCCTTTTGTTTTAGCTGGTTTGAGATCGACGTCGTTAGCAGGGTTACCCTTCCGGCTTGGCCTGGGCAGGTTTATGGATGCCATTGATTATTCTTCAGGGCTCTTAGCTCAATTTGCTTCTTATCCGTACTCGGATGTTGTATCATTTTCAAGGTGATTTGGATCTTTGTACTGTATATCTGTATTTTTGACTCAATGAGTCGTTGTTGTATATATATATGTTTTGTGGGTTCCATCGTGAACTATTGTGTAATGATATTACTTTGTTTTCCACCCGCACGCAAGTGCCTGGTGGGCATCTTTGAATCGTTTCTATGCGGGTTTGGCGGGAATCGCTAAAACTTGCATAGGGCTGATTCGAGGGTGTTACATCTATGTGGTATTTCACACCAACCAATTCGGTATCTAATACCGGTATCCAATACTCAAGAACCATATTATTTAACAAGCCAAGAATAGACCCATAACGTGTATATCATTTATATACCTAAGCTGGACATTTCGAGTCATTTATTTTCTGCCAAATATTTCCAAGATTCTCTTTTAGCATTTCCTTTTCCTTTTTAAAACAATCTATGACACATAGTTCAAAGCGTGTGTAGTCAAATACTAATACCTTTGGACTTTGCACTTTGAAGTGGATCATCGTCATCAAATGTTTGGCGTTCTTTCAAATATCATTCCTTTTAGTAATCCTTTTAATGTGGTAAACATTTTACCTACATCTTCTATCCATCCGTATCATGACAACTTTCATGATCAAGCTACTATAGCTCATAAGGACAAATTGCAAATATAATGTTAATTCCCAAAATCTTTTGGGTGATCAGGATGCCTAGCCTCTCCAACCTTTGCAAATTCTCATACAATACGAGAATATGTATTTTATTAACTTATACTCTATCATATTGCAAACAAGCATTATTTCATATATCAAAATATCTTGTATAGATGATGGTTTCTAAAACAATTTTTAACTCATAGATAACGTTGATATTAAAACATTTTTTCAATATCAAGAATCATGGAGGCAAGCATGATACTTAGATACTAACCTGGAATTTGTTACTCTTGATTCAATACTACTTATTTAATTTCACGGAGTAAGTGAGTGATACATTGCAAATGTATCTATAATTTTTGATGTTCCATGCTTGGTTTTATCCACTTTCTTGTGTTTTGTTCCAACTTTGGAGTACTTTTCTTATGATTTCTTGGACTAACCTATTAACAAGAGCCATAGTGCCAGCTGCCTGTTTTCTGCTGTTTTTGGTTCCAGGAAAGTCAGAAAATGAATATTCTCGAAATTGGACGGGACAAAAGCCAAAGTGCCTATTTTTCTGGAAGGGATCAAGTGCCAGAATACAAGACGGAGAGGGGCTTGGGGCCAACCACACCACCTGGCCGCGCGGCCAGGCCTGGCTCACGCCAAGGGGTGGTGTGGTGGCTCCTGGCACCCCCTCAGCCTCTCCTTCCACCTATATATTGCCCTCGGGACGAAAACCCTAAGTACCCGATCAAAAATCCACGAAAGAGTCTGTAACCTCTGTCATCTCCATCCCTAGATCGAGAGGGATCTGAAGCTCTTCTCGGCACCCTGCCGGAGAGGGGAATTCACCCTGGAGGCCTTCTTCATCACCATGCAAGCCTCCGGTGTGATGCGTGAGTATTTCATCCTTGGACTACAGATCCATGTAGTAGCTAGATGGCTGGTTTCACCTCCTTTGTGCTTTCATGTTTAGATCTTGTGAGCTCCATTCATGATCAAGATGATCTATTTGTAATTCATACACGTTGTGTTTGCGGGGATCCGATGGATATTGAGATGCTATTTCAGATTGATTATTGATTCTATCATGTCTTTGTTATTTGAGATCTTGCATGCTTTCTGTTGTTAGTAGCTATCTTGGCCAAGTAGATGCTAGCAACTCCAAGAGTTAGTATTTATGCTCGATAGTGGGTTCATGCCTCTAGTAATCTGGGGAAGTGACAGAAATCTCTAAGGTACTAGATATGCTGTTGCTACTAGGGAGAAAACAACAATCCTTTGTTCATAGAACAATCGTATTGTTTACTTTACACGCAGTTCATAAAGCAATAATCTGTTGCTTGCAACTTAATACTGGAGGGGGTTCGGATGATAACCTGAAGGTGGATTATTAGTCATAGATGCAGTTGGATGGTGGTCTATGTATTATGTTGTATTGCCCAATCAAGTCTCAAAGGAGTCAAGATGATTAGTATATGCATGTATTGCTTTCTTGGTGTTTGTCAATTGCCCCGCTGTAATTTGTTTACCCAGCATGTTATCTATCTAAGGAGAGCCACCTCTAGTGTACTATGGATCCCGGTCCTTGTCTTTTACATACAATCTATAAATTGTTTCTGCTTTGTGTTTACTTTCTGCAAACTTTTACTTCTTTCCATTCGATACGTTTAATCCTTTGTTTTCCGCAAAACACAGTGAGATTGACAACCTCATCGCAAGTTGGGGACAAAGTTTTGTGGTTGTGTTGTGCAGGTATCCATGTTGCTACTAGCACCGGTAGTACGCCCTACCAAAGCTCAGCTAGTAACACCTTTGGGGTGTTTCCTTGCTCCTACTGGTTCGATTAAACCTTGGTTTCATAACTGAGGGAAACTTGCTGTTGTGCTCATCATACCTTCCTCTTGGGGTTCCCAACGAGCTCTACATCAACACCGCCATCAAGCATTTTTCTGGGCGTCGTGCATTGAGCCATCAAGCATTTTTCTGGCATCGTTGCCGGGGAGTCAAGGACATCTTCACAAGGGGAGTCCCTCATAACCAATCTCTTTACTTTGTTGTTTTTGTTTTGCTTAGTTTCTGTTTGCCTTGTTTGCTTGTTTTGTTCTTCGAAAACACAAAAAAATTAGTTTTACTAGTTTGCTTTCTTATTTGAAAACCCAAAAAAATGACTACTCTTGAAAACACTAAGTTGTGTGACTTCACCAGCACCAACAACAATGATTTTATGAGCACTCCCATTGCTCCACCTGTGGCTGAAAATACTTTCTTTGAGATAAAACCTGCTTTGCTCAACCTTATTATGAGAGAACAATTTTCTGGTATTGGTAATGAAGATGCTGCTTCCCATCTAAATAACTTTGTTGAACTTTGTGAGATGCAAAAGCATAGGGACATAGATGGTGATATTATTAAGCTGAAATTGTTTCCTTTCTCTTTGAGAGGAAAAGCTAAAGAATGGTTGAATTCCTTAACTAGGAATAGTATTGATTCTTGGACTAAGTGCAAAGATGCTTTTATTGGAAAATACTATCCTCCTGCTAAGACTATATCCATGAGAAGTGAAATAATGAAGTTTAAACAACTTGATAATGAGCATGTTGCTAAAGCTTGGGAAAGAATGAAATCTTTGGTAAAGAATTGTCCCACTCATGGACTGACTGCTTGGATGATCATCCAAACTTTTTATGCAGGATTAAACCATTCTTCAAGGAACCTATTGGATTCAGCTGTTGGAGGTACCTTTATGACCATCACTTTGGGTGCTGCAACAAAACTTCTGGACAATATGATGGTTAATTATTCTGAATGGCATACTGAGAGAGCTCCACAAGGTAAGAAGGTAAATTCTGTTGAGGAAACCTCCTCCTTGAGTGATAAGATTGATATGATTATGTCTATGCTAGTTAATGGGAAAACCCATATTGATCCAAATAATGTTCCTTTAGCCTCTTTGGTTGCTCAGGAAGAGCAAGTTGATGTGAACTTCATAAGAAATAACAACTTTGGCAACAATGCTTATGGTAATAATGCTTATAGGAACAATTTTGGTAACAAAAATTATAAGCCATACCCTCCCAACAATGGTAATGCTTATGGAAATTCTTACAACAATAGTAAGAGTGCTCCCTCTGAACTTGAAGTTATGCTTAAAGAGTTTATTAGTAAACAAACTGCTTTCAATAAAACTATTGAGGAAAAACTCTCTAATGCTAAAAGAAATATAGCATCTTTGGCTGAAGCTCAATCTACTTTGAATAAAATGGCTGCTAAACCTGAAACTAATGAGAATCCCTTTGCAGCTACTAATGCCATACAAGTAAGAATTGATGAAAATGTTAGACTATTAGCTGAATTACATGCTAAGTGGGAAAGAGAAGATGAAATTGCTAGAAACATTAGTGTTTCTACTATTACCACCACTAGTGTTGATGCTACTAATAGTTCTACTACTTTAGATGATAAAGTTGATTTTGATCTTGATGGTTGTAACATCTATGAAGTTATTAAGTTCCTACAAAAGCTTGCTAAAAGTCCTAATGCGAGCGCTATGAACATGGCTTTTACAAAACACATTACTGATGCTCTCATAAAAATTAAAGAAGAAAAGATGAAACATAAAGCTTCTATTCCTATAAAACAAGAATATGGTTGGGAACCCATCATTAATATGAAAGTGAATGACTTTGATTTCAAAGCTTTATGTGATCTTGATAGTAGTGTTTCTATTATTCCTAGAAGGATTTATGATATGCTTGATTTGCCTCCTCTTGAAGATTGTTATTTGAATGTCCCACTTGATGATATTGCTAAAAAGAAACTCATGGGGAGTCTTAATGATGTTCTTATTATGGTTAATGATTCATATGTCCACGTTGATTTCTATGTTCTGGATGTTGAATACAATGCTTCTTGTCCTATAACTTTGGGAAGACCTTTTCTTAGAACTGTTGGTGCCATCATTGATATGAAAGAAGGCACCATTAAATATCAACTCCCACTCAAGAAAGGTATAGAACACTTCCCTAAAAAGAGAGAAAAGGTTTCTTTTGCTTCTCCTATGAAAACAAAATTTGGTCTTAATGCTTCTTCATTTGAGAACACTTGATTCTTTCTTTGCTTCTTATGCCTAACTTAAAGGCGTTAAAGAAAAGTACTTATTGGGAGATAACCCAAAAGTTTTAGATGAGTCTTGGAAGTTATTACCTCTGTAATAACCTCTCCTTATCCTTTTTATTTGCTTTTTGTGCCAAGAGTAACCTCTAATGAGAGTGAAGTAATGATTGGGAAAGTTGTTGTCCCGAAACAGATTTTTGTGCTTCATCGTAAAACTTCCTGAGAGAGATCTGTATGTCAGATTGAGCTGTAATGTTTTGTGATTCTGCCCCAGGTTGTTATCTAACTTCCGTTAGTTCAACACTTTCTGATTTGAGCAACATAAGGTCTTCGAAAAAATTCGTCTTTACCTGCTGGTCTGTTTTGACAGATTTCTGCCATTTTCTGCATTTGCTTCTTGTTAGTTCCTTCTTGAGTTCCTTTGGGGAATTGAGCTTTTTGAGGGAAGTGATACAGTAGCTAGTGTTCTAATGGAAGTTTATTTGGTGTTAGAACTGAACCTTGAGGCTTATTTATCTTAAGTGCACTAATGTTGCTAATGAGATTGTGTGAAGTTTTGTATGAAGGAAAATTTTCAGGTGTATGGAAGTGAGATGAAGGATGGACTAAAGCTCAAGCTTGGGGATGCCACACGTGTCACCCCAAGAAATATCCAAGAATTACAAGCGTCAAATCTTGGGGATGCCCAAGGCATCCCCCTTCTTCATCAATAAAAATTCCAGGTTTCTTCCAAACGCTTCATTTTTATTGTTTCATGCAAAGTTGTGTTTTTCTTGGAGCGTCTTCTTTTTCGTTTTTGTTTTGGTTTTTAGTTTGCTTGGTTTGCTTAGTTTTCTGAATAAGTTGGTTGGACCCCCTCTTTCACACTTTGGTTTGCGAATAGTTTGGTTTGGTTTGGAAAAGAGTAGGAAAGTTCATACTTATGTGGTAAAAAGAGCTCGTTTTTGACTGTGGCCTATGCTTTGTCATGCCATGCTTGATATTGTTTTGGCTTTATGCTTAGTATTCTTTGTTGTTGCATGACTTGTTATAAACAACTGAGATTGCTTAATGTGGCTTGGATGAATCATGCGTTGTTTTAGCATATTAAAGCATAGTATAGTGGTATTCTCCTTTGATGCTTTATTTGGGTTGACTTGGCACATGCTCACACCATGTTATGACTATCTCAAGTCACCATAGCCTTTATGATCCTTTAGTTTTCAACTTGGAGTATCACTTTATGCTTTGATCAATGATGTTTTGTCGCTCTGCATGATTAAGGCCATTATTGCTCTCTTAGTTTGTCGCCAGCCTTTTTGCTAGCCTCCACAACCAAGTATGAGTTCCACTCATGCATCCAACTCCCTAAACCAAGTTATTCCAAAGAGTCCACTATACCTACCTACTAGCTTATGCTATTCCAAGTATATTCATGCTTTTGTTTACCTTCCACTTGTTATGAGAAAACTAGTGATTAAAGCTCTCACGAACTTGATGGCACACTTTACTTTACTTGCCCTTAATAAACTTGAACCATTGTGTCGTCTATGTTGTATATGCTTGCACTTATTTGTTGGGAATTAGCAGAACCATGCTTTCATGGGGAACGCTTTCAACATTGCACTTGGTACTTGTACCTAGTTGATATCATGCTCTTTTGTATATGGATGTCGTCGGTGTGAAATGAAAGAGGAGCTTGTAAGTCCATGGAGTTATGTATATGTGTTAGAGAAACGCCTGGGCCGCTGGTCTAATCCATGCTAACATGGTGGAAACCTGCAACATAACCATAATGAGCTATCTATGAAGCATTCTTCTTATAAAAAAAAGAGTCCTATATTGAGAAAAAAAGAGAAAAGAAAAAAAGAGATACTATGAAAAGAGAAAAGAGAGAAAAAAGCACCATATTCCCATGGCAAATAAGAAGAATGTTGAGATGCTCGTTGTCTGCTTGCCTTGTCATTTTGATATGGGGATTCTTCCGTATCATCGGGCAAGGGGTACCCCGTTGGCGGTTCTCAATGATACACATGTACTTACAATGACAAGAACTTACCGGTGACTAAACTTGAGTAGCATGAGGAGCGGCCCTCGTATACAAGGGACATGAGATTTCCGACTTATACTTCGTCAAGTATGTACACCATAGTTTGTTCACTTTAACCTTAATCACTTCAAGATGCTTATGATAGGGGCAATGAGAGCTGAAAGCTATAAGTACCATAATTTTTGGAAGCTCTTTATGAGACTTGAATCCCTACTTCCTTTTACAAAGGCCTTTCTTCCACCATTATATTGAGTCTCCACCTTCTATCTTTATGCACCTACTTTGAGAGCATAGTGGCCATTCTTAGTTCTATGTGCATTGTCCCAAGACTAGTTGATTGATGCATAACTTGATATTGCTTGTTTTAAATTATTATATCTAGTCACTCTTATGAACTTTGAAGGTGTCCTATGCATTTATATTTGCTACTCTATTGAGGGACAAGCTGAATACTATTATGCTATGTTTTCTTTATGTGAAACAAACAAACGTCTTGCAAAGCATTGTTATTCATGAATCTTTTGTTTGTGCCTTTTCATGTTGCATCATAGTTTCTTTGCTTATTGCTAGAACTTTGTCTTTCATGTTATGATTGAAGTACTATGATCCCAGCTTTGAATGTTTTACAAATACTTTGATCAAGTCTTTGATGGTGATGTCACCTCAAAAATTATTCTTTCTTTTTATCACTTACCTACTCGAGGACGAGCAGGAGTTAAGCTTGGGGATGTTGATACATTGCAAATGTATCTATAGTTTTTGATGTTCCATGCTTGGTTTTATCCACTTTCTTGTGTTTTGTTCCAAATTTGGAGTACTTTTCTTATGATTTCTTGGACTAACCTATTAACAAGAGCCACAGATTGCCTGCTTTTCTCGCTGTTTTTGGTTCCAGGAAAGTCGAAAATGAATACTCTCGAATTGTACAGGACAAAAGCCAAAGTGCCTATTTTTCGGAAGGATCAAGTGCTGAATCACGAGGAAAGGGGGGGGGGCCGGCCACACCACCTGGTCACGCGGCCAGGCCTGGCCCGCCCCAGGGGGTGGTGTGGTGGCTCCCGGCACCCCCTCGGTCCCTCCTTCCGCCTATCTATTGCCCTCGGACGAAAAACCCTAAGCACCATCAAAATCCACGAAAGAGTCTATAGTCGTCACCTCCATCCCTAGATCGAGGGATCTAAAGCTCTTCCCACCACCGGAGAGGGAATTCACCCCGAGGCCTTCTTCATCACCATGCAAGCCTCGTGTGATGCGTGAGTAGTTCATCCTTGGACTACGGATCCATGTAGTAGCTAGATGGCTGGTTTCTCCTCCTTTGTGCTTTCATGTTTAGATCTTGTGAGCTCCGTTCATGATCAAGATCATCTATTTGTAATTCATACATGTTGTGTTTGTGGGGATCCGATGGATATTGAGATGCTATTTCAGATTGATTATTGATTCTATCATGTCTTTGTTATTTGAGATCGTGCATGCTTTCTGTTGTTAGTAGCTATCTTGGCCAAGTAGATGCTAGCAACTCCAAGAGTTAGTATTTATGCTCGATAGTGGGTTCATGCCTCCGTAACTGGGAAGTGATGTAAATCTCTAAGGTACTAGATGTGTTGTTGCTACTAGGGAGAAAACAACAATCCTTTGTTCATAGAACAATCGTATTGTTTACTTTACACACAGTTCGTAAAGCAATAATCCATTGCTTGCAACTTAATCGGAGGGGGTTCGATGATAACCTAAAGGTGGATTATTAGTCATAGATGCGCTTGGATGGCTATTACATGTATTATGTTGTATTGCCCAATCAAGTCTCAAAGGAGTCACGATGATTAGTATATGCATGTATTGCTTTCTCGGTGTTTGTCAATTGCCTCGATGTAATTTGTTTACCCAGCATGTTATCTATCTAAGGAGAGCCACCTCTAGTGAACTATGGATCCCGGTCCTTGTCTTTTACATACAATCTATAAACTGTTTCTGCTTTGTGTTTACTTTCTGCAAACTTTTACTTCTTTCCATTCGATACGTTTAATCCTTTGTTTTCCGCAAAACACGGTGAGATTGACAACCTCATCGCAAGTTGGGGACAAAGTTCTGTGGTTGTGTTGTGCAGGTCTCCACGTTGCTACTAGCACCGGTAGTGCGCCCTGCCAAAGCTTAGCTAGTAACACCTTTGGGGTGTTTCCTTGCTCCTACTGGTTCGATTAAACCTTGGTTTCATAACTGAGGGAAACTTGCTGTTGTGCTCATCATACCTTCCTCTTGGGGTTCCCAACGAGCTCTACATCAACACCGCCATCAAACATTTTTCTAGGCGCCGTGCATTGAGCCACGAATGAGGTTTTGCTGAAAGTTTGCAATAGTACTTAAAACTTTAGATTGACACTCATAAAACAATACAATACTAGTTCATAAAGTGAAATCCAGAATTCTATAGTTCTATTATCTCAATTATAGCTAAAAACAAGGTAGTAAACGAATGCCAGTGGCTACAACGAACTATGCAAATTCACTTCGATTCAGTTTATGATAAATTGAGTTCATATTAATCTAAATTACCAAATGAACTCTCACTCAAAACAACATCCCTCGAGTCGTTTTGGTGATTACACGAACCAAATTCACTATGCCACGTCCGATCATCACGTGAGGTGGTGCAACTCCAATGGAGGGCATCATATGGACATCATATCATTCATATGACTCGTGCTTTACCTTTTGGTTCATGTTCCGAGGCCATGTCTGTACATGCTAGGCTCGCCAAGTAAGAACCTTCATACTCGCGTGTGTAAAACTGTCTTACACCCGTTGTATGCGAACATAGAGTATATCACACTCGATCATCACGTGGTGCTTCGAAACGATGAACTTTCTTAACGATGCATACTAAGGAAGAACATATTATTATCTTGATATTTAGTAAGATGGATCATCTTATAATGCTACCTCCAAGTTCTAAGCTAGACATAAGCAAAATAAGATGCAAACAAACATCATATGTAAAAATGATATGATATGGTTCTTGCACTTGATCACTATCTTGTGCATCATGGTATGATCTCTATCATTCCATTTGTGTAACGCCAAGGTCTATGGCGCTCCCCCTTACTTTGTTATAATTCCCGACAGTATCCTATCATACTGAATTATAACATTTACCATATCATGGGACATTCCTAGCAGAAATAAAACTAGACGCTTCTAATTTATCTTTTGCATATTTTACGTGGCTTTGGGCTTTTGAAGATAGAATAGATCTTGCCTATGAACATGGAACCACAATGATGATAATCAAATTATTAGCAACCCGTTATAAATCAGATATCAACTATAGTGGGAGAGACAAACACTGCTACACACTTATGCAAAACTAGTTGCATGCCAAATGTGGAACAGGTATCACGTGCGAGGACATGTAAAGTTAGTCCGAGCCGCTTCATCCCACTATGCCGCTAATATCCAAAATACATGAAGGATGCAATAACATGATCATCAGCGTCCACATATTCATATGTGTTCTAAATGTAAAAAGCATATACGCATAGACATAGCTTTGATACCACTGAAGGGGTTCGTTGCATGGAAAACAAAAAAAATCCTATGGTTGCAACTACCAAGATCATATCTAGGCGATACTTGTAACGGTTTCAGATGGACTCACCCTCGAAGACCGTAAAGCGGGATAACATTCCCACAAACAAATGTGGTTGTTGTAGAGTGTACACAACTGTCCTCAAGGATGTGATGACCAACACCACAAGTGCAGTGCCTCCGTAATCGGTCACACGTACGGTGTGCCGACGACTTCCGTCCCTCGCTCCATCTCGGTAGCGGAAGTAGGGGATCCTCGGGAACTTCACCAACAGCACGACATGGTGGTGATAGTGGTGGACAAGATCTTGAGGGCTTCGCCTAAGCTCCGTGCTCGTGACAATGGACAAGGCTATAAGGGGGAGGAAGATGACAACCAAAGGGCATATGAGAGTAGAAGGATGAGTGTGAGAGAGAGGAGCTCCATCCCAACTTTTATAGGGGGAGGGGCATCCCCTTTCCATGGCCGGCGGACAAGTTAGGTGCCCCCACAGGGCCAACTCTATGTTTTCCGGGGCCCTAGGAAAATTCGACAGCATGGGCCCCTATGGCTAATGTATATATAGACATATCAAGAAAAATTGTTATATATGTATCTACTATCACTTTCGAAATAAAATTTAACATCCAACCATACATTTTAGTCTTAGAATATAATAAGTATTTGTTGCTAGTTTGATTACCTCAAAGAAGCAATAATTCAATATACCAGGAGCATGAACAGAGGGGATCGGTCGTTGCCCTCTCTGCCGAGTGCCAGGGACGACTGCTGGTGATCGTTGATCGATGACGATCAATTGGATCGATTCAAGGCCTAGATCGACTCTCGGAGTCCGCCAAACCACCGAAGAGTCAGTCATGATGAGTCGAGGAGGGGGTGAATCAGTGAAGGGAGATCGTGATCGAGTGGTGTCATAACTCGTGTCGTCGTCGTAACTCGCGTGCATGTGCGCTTCCCGGCGGTGTGATCGAGTATAGCTGATCGCTATCTGGGCCTTTACAAAAATAATTTCCAAAGCAGTGAGCCATGTGTATATGCACCGGGTATATACACATGAGTACATATTTTTGGGCCCCTCCGGCCATGGGCCCCTAGACGTTGCCAGGGTTGTGATCCCCTAGAGCCAGCCATGTGCCCCCACCTCTCCCTCATTCATGTGGGTGGATGCTCCACTCACCCAGAATTCAACTCCACTTTCTCATGTTTAATCTCCACTCAAAATCAAGAGTCGTGCAACTAAAAATCCCTTTCAATTCACTTGATTTAATGCCACTCATTCAATGAACACTTCATTTAATAAGTACTTCATTTAATGAACACATTGATAATCCAATCCCTAATAATATTCCGATACACCGAAACTATTCTGAAAGATTTACCAGCATAATTCTTGCGCTATCCAGTATTTTCTCTGGAGTTCCCTATCCACTCAAATGCATCGACTACCCTTAAGTGTGTCTCCCTACGGGTTCACGAGCTGCATGGACATGATCGAGATACTCTTCTATCAATAATCATGAGCGGGCCTAGAGATCCATAATGACTCCCACCAGCTCAAATGATAAACTAGTGAGCGTGAACCTTTATTCGTAGTAACCAATTCCTTTTGTCTCGCGATATTTTACTTGTCTGAGATCCAATCATTTGGTATCATCTATACCCAGTTCGATCTTGTTACCGACAAGTACTCTTTTCTTGTTCCCGTGATATAACATTCTTAGTGATCTTATCACTTGCTTGCAAGCTATGTTAATGTGATATCACCGAGAGGGCCCTAAGTATATCTCTCCGTCATCAGGATGGACAAATCCCACTCTTGATCCACGAGCCTCAACTAACACTTTCCAAGTATCTAGTGACACCTTTATAATCACCCTATTATGGTGTGACGCTTGATGTAATCAAACTACTCTTCCTAAGTCAGCGAGTGACGTGATCTCATGATTTAAGGATTAGGGTTACTTTTACTGACGTTATAGTAGTGTAAACATAATGGCATGATCGTATTACTATACTTTTGGAGATTGTTCATCACATCATTCCACTAATGTTGTGACCTTGTTATTAACAACATCCAATGTCATGATCAGGAAACCTTGATCATATGTTAATCAACAAGCTAGTGTAATGAGAGGCATTACTAGGAACCTTTTCTTTGTTTATTAAACACACATGTATTAATGTTTCCGGTTAACACAATTATATCATGAGAAATAAATACTTTTATCATAAACATGGAATATAATATAATAACCACTTTATTATTGCCTCTCGGGTATATTCCTTTTAGATCTATTACTTTTGTCCATGATCCATTGTTCTATGATGTTGTGTTTGATCTCTCTCTTTATATGGTATGTGGTTAGCCACATATCATTTGTCTCTGGGTCTAAAGAGACGGTGATACCCTTAGGACGTGTATGGGAGTATGTCCAATGTTACTTTTATGACTACAAGCATTGGCTTATAACCTGCACGGTCAAAGGGGGAATGAAGAGAGATTCACTAAGCTAATTACGATATCCATTGGGAAACCCTTAATTATGGTGGTATGTATGAGTGATTGCTCTGAGGCATCATAGTGGTTATTTAGAGATGACCTCATTACCTGACTGAAGAAAGCGGATGCCCACAAGTCTTGTAGTGAACATCTTATTATGAAACTCACTCCAGACATATCATGACACAAGAAATAGATTATCCTAATTATTTATAGTCTTAAGTATGGTTGCATGCAAGCCCTCTGAGGCCACTTGCCGCGCACTATCACTGCTTGTGGTCCTGGTCTATGCGTGCATTGCAGCTTCTACGCGCAGTTGACCTGCGAGGGTTCAGATCCCCTAGAGTTGGACTGAACTCCACGCGGTGGAGTTCGATAAATCTCAGCCAAATTCCCCTTGTCTCCCTGCATCAGCTCATGGATGCCCCCTCGTCCACTCCGGCGGCCGGAACGGCGGCCTAAACGCGGCCTCCACCACCGAGTAGCCACCACACCACGCGAGGACCTCCTCCAACGAGTCGCTACCGCACCAGGACCTCACCCAATTCGCGAACCTGCAGCTTCCACCGAGTTGCCGCCGCACTGGTAGCTCGCCCACATCGTGAGCTTGCATCTTCCATGGATCGTCCCAAATCGCAAGCTTGTAGCCTCCGCCGCGTCCGCATTGGGAGCTTGCCCCACATCGCGAGCTTGCAGCTTCCATGGAGTCACCGCCACACCATTGACCCGCCCCAGATGGCGAGCTTGTGGCCTCTGTCGCGTCTTCACCAAGAGCTCTCCCCATCGCAACAGGCTAGAAGAATTCGAGCTACATGGGTGGAAGAGGATGTACTGGTGTGCACGCATAAAGGTTGCACGGGCCACTCGAGCAAATAAAAGTAAGAACGTATTTCAATTTTTTCTATGATTCTTGTTCTTCTACTTTTCCAAATTTACTTGCAATAATAGATTAAGGAGGATAATATCCACTGCATTGTCAGGTTTTAAAATAACTATTATACATGACATATCAAATAGATGATGTTTCTTGGATTGTTCACAATAACTGATTGTAGTATCCCGCAATTTGGCTTGTTGCAATGTTGCTTGTAGGAGGGAAATACAATTGTTCATCTCGAGTATATCTAATACTTGTTTCCTGTCAGATAGTAGATGCAAAAATAAAGTAAGTATGAATGAAATATGATATATTGCAATTTGATTATATCTCAACAACATAGCACAGATTACATACTTGACTGTATGATGTGGTATCCGTAAGATTAGTATGCGTTGGAGGTAAGCCATTATCGCAAGATCCCTGAATCATAATATAAACTTGTGAGAAACCATAATATAAAAAGATCCATCGTGAATAAAAAGTAGTTAAAATCTTACCAACAACGAATCCGTGAAACCAGTAGCATTTCCATTTTCATTCATCCACAAGATATCTATCAGTACCTCTACACCCTACAGTTAATAAAAATAGTAGTATGGTTAGACTCATACATGTATTTATCAATATTTTTGGAGCCATGAGCTGAGCATTAGTTACATTATTGTTGTAGTACTGTACTTCATCGCTTGGACTTTCCTTTGTGTTGGTTCCACTTTTCAAGAAATATATAGACCTGGAGAAATCTAAGCCATACAGAGAATAGAATGGCTGAGATTTTTCCAACTCCACCGCGTGGAGTTTAGTCCAACTCCAGGGAATTCGAACCCGACCTGCGGTGCTCGACTCCTGGCCGGTCTCACACGCGTCATTTTAGCAACAATTCATGTGTAGTAGTTCTTTCGTGCAGTCCTATTCAGTGGACCATAGATTTGTTGGACCCGTTCGTTATCCCCTCTGAATTAGCTGCAAATGTGTCGGTCGTATTTCTTCACTGGGCGGTGGGTTCCTCTTCTCTGGTTCCTCCACGACTCCACATGTTGGCTCTTGATTTGGATCTTGGCTTAGCCGGTCGTGGTCTAACTACTGGAGTCATTATTTCTCTATGTCTGTGCTCCCCCGATTATTCCTGGGTGTGCTGCTTCTCACCGGTCATGGCCCTAAGTTGGGTTGTTCGCCGTTGGCTGCCGCCGGCCAGAATCAACAAGAGGCCAGCCGCCAACCAGCCCTTGGATGACGTTTTTCATCTCTGTGGCGTGTGCTCCTCCAAGTTTGTCTGGTTCCTGCTGGTTCTCGCTGTTTGTGGCGCCTGGGCAGGGCCGATTCATTGGTGGGTGTCATTGGAGAGAATCAACAAGGGGTCAGCCACCTCCCGCCCAGCACAGGGAACATATGGGGATCAGGCGCTGCTATCACTTTTGTTCTATTGTACTCTTAATGTACGTTTCACCCCACGACAATAGCTAATTCGATCAGCCATCGATCCTCTAACTAGGTGCTGAGTATGTGAGGATGTTCTTTAATTCTATCGATTTGGTGTCTCAAACATCCATAAGAAGTCGACACCCAGTTGTGAGCTGCCGACATTGGATTTCCTAGAAGCTGCTCTTGGAGGTGTGTTGCAGAACGACGGCCTTGTGAACTTACCCCCAGCCGCATGGGAGCAGTTGATATTTGGGAATTTTGTGGATGCCGCATCGACCGCCTGAATACTAAATGGACTTTTACACAATCCCGCATGAGACACCGGGCAAGTCAAGAGACAAGAGTTGTCCAGCAACTTGCCCACTTACATCAAGGATGGGGCTACGGTTCTCGAGTTGAAGATTTGTTCTCTCTATCTCTCTCCCTATTTATTTTTATTTTACAACGGGTCTTAGTTTCGTTCATTCTTCGTTCATTGGCTCATCCTGTTATACTATGTTGTTTGGTTGTAGCATGGTCTATTCTCTGCAGGCTATCATGTGGAGATGTTGGCGGTCATTTGTTTGTTTGTTTGTTTTGTGTGGTCTTTCTAGACGTCTTTCTTCTTAGGTGAGCTACAGTTTTCAGTTGCTTCGGTTGTTTGTAACATTTCTCTATATTTAAAATTTTCATACAGTAATGAGATACATCCATGTCGTATTAAAATTTGACATTGTTTATGCCCTTTCTTCACCAATTCTCCAACCTCATAATCAAGACTATTTTTCTATACCTTCAACCCTGAAGTATTAGTTTGTTGCCAGGTATGACAATTCTAACGAAGATCCAATTTATTCACATTTCTAATATTCGGCTGTAGAAATTGTAGAAAAAGGACTTCAACCTTACTTTCTAAACTATAGTGCATAGGCATTTCATTGTGTTACCAAATACTAGGTGATTAAGTCTTTCATGAAAAAATCAGCTTTTATCACCATATTCACGAAAAATAATAGGATTGTGCTTGTGTCTAGATATACATGCCACTTTTGTTTTGAAGTATTGCACAAAAACTATTCTACAACATCTGGTATCTTGGGACATGAACATCTTTACTTAACAATAGATATAGTTGATCATGTGGACTCTATATAAAGCATGTGAAATTGTACGAGAATGATCTTATTATCTGCCTCGAATTCCAACTAGTTCTTTTATTAGTTCTATAATTATTCAAACTTTTGCTCTGGGCGGCATGTCTTTATAAAATTCTTTTTTAGAATACAACATGTATGCATGAAACCCCTTATTCTCCGAACTAGCCATATTTAAGATTTATTTTTTGTTTTGCATGATAGTAAACACTGTTTTTGTTCCTCAAACAGCAAGAGGTTATTAAGGTAGGGGACTCGCAACTTGCAGTTTGTCTATCAAGGTATAATTGTCACATTCAGCTTAGGATGGTAGCTTTGAACACTATTTGTAGATGGTGGGATGCATGAAATTGCATTTTTATTGTGAAGTTTTTATCAAGTGCTTTCGAAACTCAATTTGTATACTCTTAGTTATGCATTAGAATAGACATCCGATTACCAGCTTACTTTGGAGAGATCGGTGTACAGGTGATCTGAATACCGAGTAACTCGGCAGCTTTTAGGTGAAAAGAATATGTTTGATTATAATGATACGACTTAAAGAGATTTCTAAATGTAAACTTAGCCATTAGAAAAATAATTATGTTCCCCTTTTCTTCTATATTATAGTATGATAAGCCTTTTTATTATTGTCTCATGTTCCGATCATGTCTCGATTTAAAAAGTTCTATTGAAAATACAAAAGACATGATACTGCTTCTGATTCTGCGCTCATGCAAAGAACATGGTCTTCATGCTTTGTTTGCAATTCCTACTGTAATTACAAGAAGCCAAAGAGAAGATGTTTTGTTCAAAATGTGTTTCCTTTCAGGGAGAAAGTGATAGTGTCAGCCAGATGAGTTTTCTATCACTATTGTATTACTTTTAGCGATCTCTCTGCAATGAACACATGTAGGCATGTATTACTGGTAATTTGGTACCTTTTCTCAATTAATGTTCTGGTACATATATTTTTGGTATATGTTCAGAATAACAAGTTGTTTAGGTACAAAATAAAATTGACGATCTGCAAGACAATCAAAAAGCTGGTGGTTGTTATCATGTGATGGGTGTACATGGAATCTGGTTCCAATAAACATCTACAAATGCGCTAGAAAGAGTTGTGGAAACAAAACCACTGGTGATATTTTTATCTAGGAAGTCTACAATTCCATTATTTAAGTGTTGTTTCAATGATTTGGATTGTTTTTAGCGTTGCAGGTACCGGATACCAATCATACTAGCAGCCGAGAACTCAGCTACTCAAATGGTTGTTTCCATAGATGTATCCCAGAGTTAATTCAGTAAGCCATAACTCTACTTTGTTTCACACCACCTTCTATATCAGGATTGATTGGAACAAACTATGTTGATACTACTGTGTCACGTTCTTCCTTTGGCCAAGACAACATGTGTACTCAGAATTTTTCCAACGACAGTGCTATTTTCTGGAAGTTTTGGCCACACTGGAAATAAACCAAGCTTGCTTCCTTCAAGCATGCTTTGGTGTTTCCAGATGGCTAAAATAACTGAAGATGTTAGGATTTTGCTTCATGCTTGTGAAAGTGCAGAATGTTTATTGTATTTTTTATTTAATGAATGCATGTGATTTCGCAGAACTTGGATACAAGGAAGTTCTGTTCAGTAGAACATGTCCATAATAGGACAAAACTTTGCTTCTAGGCCCATGCGCTCCGCCAGCTATTTTTATGGTTCATCCTTCCATTCTGTCTTTGTTCTGAGATGTGGCTAACTACTTATCTCATGCAAGAAACTCCTATTAAGGAAATTGGTGTCAGCGGGGGAAATCCAAGGCCTGATCGAGTGGTGAAGCGGTGTCTACCTACTTTCAGTGCCGAAAGAAAATTTTCAGCCAAGTCAGCAAAAGTTGACTTGATTTGGTGCTAACAGGTTTAAATCCCATTATTTCTTGTGTTGCAGGGTTCTCGAGACTATTAAGTCATAGATAATGAGAAACCATATATATGAGAGAAGTTTTAAGTAGAGTCCAAAGTTTTCTGCTAATAATTGTGACTCACCACATTTGTGAGACCTCTATTTTGGATTTGTCCTTCCGTAATCTCTCGACTAGAACAACACAACAACATTCTATGAAAAAATACTAACTATTGTGTATCATGTGTGCTTCGATGTTCTGAATATAATGTGCTACGTTTGAACTCTAGGGACACATGCTGGGTACATACTAAATGTACCAGAACTCTAGGGATGCATGTTGGGTACATACTAAATGTACTAATATATCATAGGAGGATCCACATCTACAAACCTATCAAGCTATATCATGCACATAATGGTTGGGAATTTCTCAGGTTAGGGCAGAACAAACCCTTCAATATATTTTTACTTTTGGATATATGTTCCTCTAGTTTAGGATATAGTGTAGTTGTTTATTGAAATAATCTTAATATAAGCCTTTTAGTAAGCTATTTTAGCTTGCTAAAAACGCTTTTATTATGAAAGAGCTATGAGCTATAAAATAAAGTTTTAAGAAATATATGTTATCTTCGTGATTATCCTATAAACTATAGTTATTTGTAACTATCTGGACAATGGTATTCTACTCCCTCCGTTCCCTGTATAATGTATTTTAAGAAACTAAAACAACTTGCTAAAAAGGCTTATATTGTGGAATCAGAGGGAGTATTATTTTGCTCGGTCGTCCAAACCGCCCTCAGTGAGAAGCACGCGGTGATCTAGAAGGCTTGACTTCTAGATAAGGGATGGAGTTCTGACATGGACAGTAACACTAGAAACACTGAGGCATCGACTATGTTATAAACCAAAGCACCCTCTCAAGTGTATAACAATGGCCACACTGTACGATAACGTTATGCAAGCGGCGAGGCGAAGCTCACTTGTTTGTCTAGTTATGATTAATTACCACATGCTAGCGGTGTATCCTACATCCCCGAGAACACTTTAGCCTGATTGAGTTCCAACACCACTTCCAAGCTTTTGTTACTTATTTTATTACTTTCTTGCACACAAACACAAAACCTTTCAAACACCCTTCACTTGAAATCGAAGGCAGCTTACAAGTATCCTTTAGTAGATAGTGTCGAGGGGCATAAAGACCTTAACCAAATAGCTCTCTGTGGGTACGATACTTTTATTTCGAAACTAGCTGCAATTGACATGTGCACTTGCAGCAATCAGTCGGTCCGCTGTGGCCTCTGTCTGGATAGGCTAGACCACGACCCAAATTTTTCCATAACTCGACCTATCCAAACCAAACGGATCATTTTGTCGTCGATTTATGTCGGTCCACTTGAGATGCCCTCCGCTGGAGCGTCTTTTTTAGGTCCATCTATCCGCACGGACAAAATCGGATCGGGCTAGTGATATGTCCAAAATGTATCTACTTTCCTGAACACTTTTGCTATTATTTTTCCTCTAAACTTGTGTGAATTGGATACAACTAACACGGACTAACGCTGTTTTCAGCAGAATTACTTTGGTGTCTAGTTTTTATGCAGAAAATCAACTATCAGGAAAAATCTCGGAAAATATGCCAAAAATCCTATTTCGCCAGAAGACTCATGGAGCCAGAATACGAGACGGAGTGGGCTGGGCCCAGGTCACACCACCTGGCCACGCCAGGGGATGGTCTGGCCGCCCCAGACACCCCCTCAGTCTCCCTCTTCGCCTATAAGTTGCCTTCTGACCTAAAAACTCAGGGGGGGTCGATGTTTTTCCATTAGAGTTTCGCTCCACCGCCACCACCAGATTCCGCGGTTCGGAACCAGAACTCCATTCTGGCACCCTGCCGGGACAGGGAATTGGAGGAGATCATCGCCATCATCATCACCATCGCTTCTCCATCGACCATCCATGTTTCCCCCATCTATGAGTGAGTAATCCCCCGCTGTAGCCTATGTGGATGGTAGGGATTGGATGAGATCGTTCATGTAATGGCATCAGATTGTTAGGGCTTGGTGCCTAGTATCTACTATTAGTGTCTTTTGACTTTGTTGCAACTTTTTATGCTTAAAGCTTGTCACTAGGGCCCGAGTGCCATGATTTCATATCTGAACATGTTATTGATTCATAATGATAGTATTGTTTATGGTCTTACCTGTAAGTTGTATACACATGTTGTTGTCCGGAACCGAAGGCCCCGAAGTGACAGAAATCGGAATAACCGGAGGGAATGACTTTGATGTGAGGATCACATGTGTTCATGGAGTGTTAATGCTTTGCTCCGGTGCTCTATTAAAAGGAGCACCTTAATTGCCAGTAGTTCCCTTGTGGCCCCGCTGCAAACGGGCTGGCAGGATAAAAGATGTTGTGCAAGTTCTCATTGCGAGCATGTATGACTATATATAGAACGCTTGCCTATGATTATTTAGTACTTGGATGCTTTATCTTATTTATTTGGAAAAGCCCTATGTTCTGATTGCCATGTGAATTGTATTGTCCATGCAACACCCGTCCGTCCATCCCTATGCCTACCATGCTCTAATCCTACTGTTACTGCAATTGTTACTATCGTCTTTACTTTTACTACTGCTATTACTTTACTATTCCTATTACAAAATTGTTGCTACTGATAAACTGCTATGAGCAAGATTGTTTCCAGGTGTAGCTGAATTGACAACTCAGTTGTTAAAGCTTATAAATATTCTTTGGCTCCCCTTGTGTCGACTCAATAAATTGGGTTTCACTTCCCTCGAAAATATTGCGATACACCCCTATACTTGTGGGTCATCAAGACTATTTTCTGGCGCCGTTGCCGGGGAGCATAACTTTATTTATCAAGTCCACTTGGAATCATTATTGTTCGCTACCATCCATCCATCATGGGTAAGTCTCGTGATGGCAAGGTTCCTATTTTACCATCCACTACAAGAAGAGGTACGGTTCTGAACACCTCTGTTGCTCTTGATTCACCATCTGTTATGAGTAAGTTCCTTACACCACCACACACACATGCTACACACACTACTACTACTACTACTGAATCTGAAACTTCGGATACTTATGATGCTGCTTCTACTATGCTTGATAAGAGTGGTTCATTAGGTTCTTTCCTAGATGCTACGATTGCTAGAACTATAGCTGGAAATACTGAAACTCCTAATGAAGACACTACTACACCTGTTAGTTCACCTGAGTCTAGAGAGAGCTATGATATTGAAGATGGTTATATTGAGATGACCGGTGAATTTATTAAAGAATGTCAAAACACCCATGATAGGAGTGCTGCTAAGAGTCTCCTTGAGAGGCGTACTATTAAACCCAAATTGTCTCCTAATGCTAAGTTTGCTGCATCTCCCATAAACATTAAAGATAAAGATTATGATTTCTCTCTTGATCTATCTTACATAGCTATTGTTGAGAAAGAACCTTTTGTGGGACTAAAAATGAAAGTGTGGTAGCACATATGACTGAGCTTTCTACCATGAGTGGCTTGTTTTCTGATGATATTAAGATGCGCACCTACTTTGTTGCTAAAATTTTCCCCACTAAAAGGAGAAGCTAAAACTTGGTTTAGTAATTTACCTCCTGGATCTATTGATAGCCCTGATTGCTTGATTAGTACTTTCCTGCAGAAATATTTTCCTCCTAGTGCTAGACATGCTATTTTGTAGGAACTTTTTGATTTTAAACAGGGAGAAAAAGAGATATTGCCTGAATCATGGGCAAGGTTTTGTGCTTTGATTCATGCACAGGCTAGATGTCCATTACCTAAAAATGAGCTTCTTGATATATTTTATAATGGACTAACTGAAGAATCTAGGACATACCTGGATAGTTGTGCTGATTGTGTTTTCAGGAATAGGACTCCCAAGGAAGCTGAGGAATTAATGGCTAAAATAAGCAAGAACTATGAAGATTGGACTCCTCCTGAACCAGCTATACCTGAAACAATTATACCTGAACCAGCTATACTGGCACCTATACCATCATCTAAGAAGAGGGGAGTTATTGCATTGAATGATGAAGAGATGAAGGAAGCTAAGAAATGCCTTAAGGAGAAGGGAATTAAAGCTGCAGATGTCAAGAATTTACCTCCTATAGATTATTATGTAAGCCAATTCCCCACTCATCCACTATTGAGGTACACTATCTCCAACATTTTGATGAAGGTGATATCCCTTACTCTAAACCTCCTGATCAATGCTTAGAAGAATTCGATATTTTTATTGTGAAGCAAGATAATTTTAATAATAGGGTGCAAAACCATCTAATGGAAAACACTAGAGCTATTGTTGAGTTAAAAGATATTGTGGAAAGAACCTCTAATGATGTTAAAATGCTTGTTAAACATTTTCAAATGGTTCAAACTCAAATAGATCAACTTATTAAAGTGCAAAAAGACTTGCTCGTTAATGCTGCCAAAGAAAGACATGCTTATGAAATTAGAACTAGAAGCGGTGCTGCTACCCAGGATCCTCTATATCCTGAGGGGCATCCCAAAAGAATTGAGCAAGATTCTCAACAAGCTGAAAATAGTGGTACTACTCGTAAGAAAAGAAAAAAGAAACATAAAACTATTGTAGAACCCTCTGAACCTTCTAAAGATCCTAATAGTATATTTGTCTCTGATGCTGAAACTAAAAGTGGTAATGAAGAAAATGATGTTCCTGATAAAGAAAAAGTTGAAGAAGAACCTTAAAGGCACACTAAGAATACTAAATACACTAAAGAAGATTTTGTTGCTAAGAAACATGGTAGTGAAAGAGAGCCTTGGGTCCAAAAACCTATGCCGTTCCCTGATAAGAAACACAAGTCAAAGGAAGATGAACACTATAATAAGTTTTGTGAGTGGATGAAACCTTTATTCTTGCAAATTCCTTTGACTGATGCTATTAAATTTCCTCCTTACTCAAAGTATATGAAGGATATTGTCTCGAATAAAAGGAAGATCCCTAATGAAGAAATCTCAACTATGCTTGCTAATTATTCCTTTAATGGTAAGGTTCCAAAGAAACTTGGAGACCCAGGGATTCCAACTATTCCTTGCTCTATTAAAAATAGTTATGTTAGAACTGCTTTGTGTGATTTGGGAGCATGAGTTAGTGTCATGCCTTTTTCTCTGTATAAGAGACTTCAACTAGAAAAACTAATACCAACTGATATATCTTTGCAAATGGTTGATAAATCTACTACTATTCATGTTGGTATATGTGAGGATGTACCTGTTCAAGTGGCTCATAATTGCTTGATATTAACTGATTTTGTTGTGCTTGAAATGCCTGAAGATGATAATATGTCTATTATTCTTGGGAGACCTTTTCTTAATACTGCAGGAGCTGTTATTAATTGTAATCAAGGAAAGGCGACTTTCAATGTTAATGACAAGGAACATACTGTCTATTTCCCCAAGAAGATTGATATGACTTATGATTTAAATTCAATTGAACATGTTGAGGGCATTCAAGTTGGAGAAATATATTGTCCCATACCAAGAGAAAAATTTGAAACTATTATGATTGGGACCATTGCTATCAAGGTTGAGGTAACATAATCATTAGTGGAATACAAAGTTTTGTTTCATATAAAATTGTTTTGGTAACAAGACTTGATCAACCTTGTTAACAAAAGGATTTCATTGAACAAAACAATGTTTTCACCATGATTATCTCTGTTTAGTTCTATTCTATTCATTTTAGTTTTTGATTTTGTTTAGTTTACTTTCCTGTTGTTAGTTGCTTGCATTTTAGAGTGTCTTAGAACTTCTGAAGTTTTACCCTTGTTTTGTCATTGCATCATTCCAGAAACTTTTTTCTGTCAGAAAATCATTCTTCTATGCCTGAAAATTGCTCAAAAATAAAGTGTCTCGAAAAATTCCAGAAAATTCATATTAAATTTTTACGTGAAAAAAGGGGCAGAGGAGTGCTCGAAGGTACAGGGGACCCACTGTGCAGGCACACCACCAGTGGTGCGGCCACCCAGGCGCACTGCCATGGTGTGGGCCACCCCTGGCCCTCCACTCACTTGCCACTTTCATCTCTCTCCCAAGAAAACACCAGTTCATTGCTCGAAATCGGGTTCTTGCTATTCTTGCCCTTGATTTTTCGATCTCCTTGCTCAGCCCATCTTTGCTGCTGAAATTTGGAGCATTTGTTCTCCGGTATGTGACTCCTCCGCTTGTCCAAGTAGATTTTTGTTTAGTGGTTTATATCTTGAGTATTTTGCTACTGTAGGTGATAGGTTATGAGAGATTGTAAGCTTGTTCAATGCTTAGAGATATAGTTTTGATGCATGTTTAGGCCTTTACAAGTCCCTATGAGTAGTGCCCTTCATTATATATTCACTTTACAATCACTTGCGTAATAGATGTTAAAATTTCAGAATAGAAGATGAATGAGGATCAACTCAACCAACATGAACTGAGGGTGCCTGAGGTTATGAAGGTTCACCGAGAGGAGGAGGTTTTTCCTTCCATCTATCCATGCCTCGAATTCATGAGGGCTGTAGGAATTTCCCAGGACTTCCATACTTTGGTTGCTAATGCAGGATTGGAGCACTTTGTGGAGAATGAACCTTGTCAATTTGTGAAACTAACTATGTCTGTAGTGCAGGACTTTTGATTTAGTCACTCTTTGCCTAACCCCATGGCCCACTACAAAATTTACAATATAGCTGTCGACCTTTCTCTTGATGACTTTTGTGCAGCTATTAAGGTACCTCAGTGGGGATCATGTGGAAGGATTAAAGAGCGACCTGCACCACTCATCGACTTGTACGCAGAAATTTGCCAAGGGAGCAGCTTCTCGAAGGAGAACGGGAAAATCCGTAACATTCATCTCCCTTCTATTCGCTACTTTCCTTACTTTTGGTAGCCCTTGCACGTCTTGACCAGCCGTTCGGCATTTGCCTTGGCTGTAAGCCAGAAAAAACCGTGTCGGAAAGCTTTTGCCACTAAAGATTTGGATGCAGCAATGTGACCACACTCGCCTTCATGGATTTCTCTTAAGATTTCCACTCCTTCTGGAGATACGCAGCGCTGAAAGACCCCAGATACACTCCGCTTGTAGAGCTCACCATTAACTACAGTATAGGCTTTCGCTCGTCGGATAATCTGCCAGCTCAGAACCTCGTCTTCGGGTAATTTGCCATCTACCAAATAGTCAAGGTAGGGTTGAGTCCAACTGGGAATTATAGCCAGAACTACTACTAGAGGTGAGCCGGATTTGGTCGGATATTCCTCGTCAACTCCCTTTATTGAGGGAACTTTGAGGTGCTCTAAAAAAGCGCCATCCGGGACCTCTTTCCGTGCAGAGCCTATCCGAGATAATGCATCTGCTTCCTCATTTTCTTCTCGAGGGATGTGTTGAACCTCAAATCCTTCGAACGATTTAGATAAATCATCCACGACAGCTTTATATGCTGCCATGTGTTTATTTGCATTATAAATATCTGACACTTGCTGAGCAACAAGATCTGAATCTCCGTAACACATCAAACATCGGATGCCGATATCCTTAGCAATCCGGATTCCATGCAGCAGTGCTTCATACTCGGCAATATTATTTGTCGCTATGAAGTGGATCTGCAACACGTATAAACGTTTATCTCCTTGGGGTGATTTGAGCACCACGCCAGCCCCCGAGCCCCCACGAGCCTTAGACCCATCAAAATATAGGGTCCAATATTCTGACTCAGGGAGGGTCATATTCTCCTTCGTCTCTGTCCAATCAGCAACAAAGTCGGCAAGGATTTGGGATTTGATTGTTGTCTGAGGTTTGTACTCAATATCGAAAGCTGAGAGCTCTATGCCCCATTTGGCGACGCGTCCTGTGGCGTCACTGTTGTTGATTATATCCCTCATGGGAGCTGTGCTCACCATGGTAATTGGATGCTCCTGAAAATAGTGTCGTAGCTTACGAGATGCCAAGAACACACCATAAGCTAGCTTTTGATAGTGCGGATACCGCTGTTTCGATTCTGTCAAGACCTCGCTGACAAAGTAAGTCGGACGTTGCATCAAGTGTTCCTGATTTTCCTCCGGTCTCTCCACTACCATGACAATACTGACGACTTTGTTTGTCGCAGCGAGATAGAGCAACATCAGTTCTTGTGGCTCCGACGCAGCAAGGATAGGAGCAGATGAGAGTACTTTCTTCAGGTCTTGTAGTGTGGCTTTAGCTTCGTCTGGATTAAGCATTATGTTGTATTTTCGTAGATTGGCGAACGTTTCCTCCAAGTCGGGAATCAATGTTTCCTTCTTTTTGGACATCACCGCAATATCATCCACATATGCATGTACATTGCGTCCGATTTGATCGTGGAGGCAACGCTGCATTGTACGTTGGTACGTAGCTCCTGCGTTCTTCAGCCTAAAGGGCATCGTAACAAAACAGAAGGTTCCTGTGGCATCCCGCAAAAACCACTACTAGAAAATCGTTGTGTTTTTGTGCATTGCATCATCATGACCGCATGCTCATGTCATCATGCCACATTGCATTTGAGCATCGTCATCATCATGCATCTGTTGTCTGAAACTATTTTCGAAAAACCCTATTTCTGTTTTCTAAATATAGCCTTTATTCAAATACAAAACCCGGGCCTCCGGAATATTTTGGTTTGTCTAAATACGGTTTGCAAAAGCCCCGTTTTAAATAATAAAATATTTATATTATTTTTAGGGGGCAGCCGAACCAGGCCCATACCAGCCCAGCCGGCCACCCCCAATAAAAACACCCAAAATCTAACCTATCCTAACCCTAGCTAACCACCCCAGCCACCTACCCCTCCTTCCTTCTTTTCCCTCCCAGCCGCCGCCACCTGGGCGTGCATCCCACCACCATCTCCCGCCCACGCAGCGCCTCTCTCCCGCCTAGCCTCACCCTATCCCGCATGCACCTCGCCACCTGCAATCACCCCACAACCACCTGGTCCCCACCTGGCCCCACCTCACCGCGTGCACGCGCCTCTCCCCTGGTCCACCACGCCACCAACCCCTGTCAGCAGCGGTCCTGCCTCCGCCGGAGCTTCTCCCGCCTCGCCCAGCGGTGGCCCTCCTCGTCTCAGAGCGCAAGCCTCCGCCGTCCCGAGCCTCTGTCGGCCACCTCACCTTCTTTCTCCGCCCGCCAAGGCCTCCGCTCTGCTCTCTATCTCCCGAGCTGCCGCCGCCTTCCTCAAGACACCGCAGTGCCCTCAGGCGCCACGACGCGCCAGCCTTGACCTCGAGCCGCCTTCCCCTCGGCCTCTGTCCCCCACCTCGCCACCAGAGAACCTTCCGCCTCCATCACGTCGCCCTCCTCCCGTCTACGAGCCGTCCAAGCGCGTCGCCACTGCAAGCTCGCCGCCCCTCGTCGGCCTCGTCTCCGCCCCAGGCCTCCCTTCAGCGGAGCACCACCGACCTCTCCTCCCCGCCACCGCTGGGTCCCGCCTTGCTGCAAACCGCCACCTTCAGGGGCACCACGTCATGTTGCTGCAGGTAACTTCTCGGGCTCTTTGCCTCGCTGAGTTCCGGTGTCGACGATCACCTCTTGTGGATGCCTCTCGCCAGGCGGTATCGCTCCAAGGACGCGATGTAGAGCCTGCACGGTCTCCTCAAGTTTCAGGTTGTCGTCCTCTTTCAGGCTCTGCTGCTGGCAGGCACGGTTCCGCACGACTCCTTCCTGGCCGTGTTCTTTGTGTTCTGTGAGCTCCTGCCGCTGGCCACCTATCATGATGCAATCACAGGATCTCCTGTTCCGTTAAGGATAAGCAGTTGTCGGCCAAGGTCTCCTAGTGAACAAGTCCAACAGATGAGACAAGGAGGACCGTCGACAAGTTTGCAAGATCCTCTCGAGATGCCGTCAGATGCCGAGGATCGCACCAAGTCCGACCCCAACCACCTGCGCCTCATTCCAAGAGCTTCGCCCTGGAACCACAAGACCGACGCCACGAGAAGTAACCGCCAAGATGCCAAGTTCGGCCGACGACAAGACCGACACGAGTCGAGACCCGAGGAGCTATGCAAGACCACGACGCGGAACCAAGACCGACAACGTCACCCGAGAACTCCGACAAGGACGCCAAGTTCGTCGAGAACCCGGACACCAAGACCCGGACCTGATGACCGCCAAGATAGCCACGGGAACAACAAGTACTTCACCGCGGATGCCAAGACCGACCCGATACGCGGACCCGACAAGATCTTCGCGATGACAAGATCGACACCGACCAGGGCGAGTCCGATGAGCCCCGATGCCAAACCAAGTCCTTCTTCCTGGAACGCCAAGCTCTCCTTCCGTTGTCCGAGACTGATCCCGTCGAACCGTTCCCCCGTCGAACCCTGAGACCGGACCCCGGCCCCCCGGAACCAAGATCTTCCGAACCCAGATGTGTGACCCTAAGCCTCTATTTTTATAATGTGACATATACCTGTCGCATCATTAAATCATCATGCTTGCATACATGTCATCTGGTGGGTTGGGTATTTAGTCGATTCACCTCATAATTAAATATGGAGTGTTTATGCGGGATATCTTTGTCTTATTCCGGACTCCATTTAAATTTGTGTAGCGAACCGATGCCATGTTTCGCCCTGTTAATACAACATTTAATTGCGGGGTATCTAAATAACTGGAACCTATTAATTAATTGTCGGGACCCGTTTCCGCTTAATACTGCCTAATTGCACCGCACCTGCATCATATCATGAACATGCCGATTCTTCTGTCGTAGCATTAAATATTACATCTGGTGTTTCTTCTAGTGTTTGCTTCTTCGCGGACCAGGCTAGTGAGTGGATGCGGGTATCGACAAGTTCTCCGCATATGATCCTTCGGCAGTGTTTCCTAGGCGAGCATCTCTCCCCCTTCTACCTATTTTGCATTTATAGTCTTTATTTCCTCCTGTTGATCTATTGTTATCCGTGTCGCGATGCTTTAGTTTCCGTGCACCACTTATATCCCGTGCAGCCTCTATATTGCCATGGACACCTCCTAATACCTGTTGTTTTGTAGATAGCTGGCCTTGCGAGTCGTAGTTGCTTGCTCAGGTGCGATCTCGTGTTGTCGAGTACCACAGTTGTTGGTATGCTGGCAGATGTTTATGGTGGAGTTGATCATGACTTTGAAAACAACTATTAAATTGCTAGATATAACTAATGCAGAGGCATCGGTGGGCAATAGATGTTATTTGGTTCTTCCACGCTCACTTGTGTCCCGTGGGACCCCGAGTACTTGATACCTGTTCCTTGATTTTTGGCACTATCCACATCCGGGAGGCCTTATGGCCCCCCCTGAGCTAGAGCTTGATTCATTTCTATTTCTTGGGGCCACAAACTAGTTTGGGGTTTTATTACTATCCTGTACTTATGCCATGCTTTACTGCTTTATTTACGATTGTGCGTGGAGCACCTATACTGTTTAGGATCGTGACACGTTTTCGCTGTATCGACAAGCCCAGTCACACTTTCGGGTTCCCAGTCGTTTACAACCGTCCACACAAACGCTGGGTCCGTTCCGGAGCCGGCCAACTTCGTTGCGGGTAGCTTAGTGGAGTGGCCCCCTGAAATATTTTATGAATCCTGTGATTGCTTTGTCGTGAAAGCCTCGTTGGGTTTTGAGTTGGTTTTTTCCAAGGTTGATCGAGTGTGTGTTGCTATTTGTGCACCCCTACAGGGTAAAACTTTCTAAAAGCCGTGTCCGTGGTTATGGACGACTTGGAGCACAGTATCTCGATCATAGACAAGCATAACTAAAGTAGTGCTATAAATTTGACTTAATATGTGACTAGTAATCAGCTCAATTATAATGGAATGGATATTAAAAATGCCAACAACTGGTGGATCTTGGTCGTGTCGTGTTCTGATATACCTGCCTAGTAAGTATTGCAACTCCAATGGAATGTGATAAAAGTGCCAACAACTGCTGGGTTTTGGGATTCCTCAGGACAATTATATCTGACTAGTAAATGTTCCAACTACAACGGAATGGTAATTAAAATTGCCACTACCTATGCTTCAGGATGACTCATGCTATCTATATCTGATTAGTAATTGCTGCAACTATAACGGAATGAGTAAAATTGCCAACTGCGTGAGTTCCTTGGTCCGACTTCCTCGTTTGGTCTCGAGGGGGAAATACCAGGATGGGTTTGTTTGGTGTTAGCTTCAGGTTGGATCCGAATAGGTCTTCCTTACCCCTCTCTAATAACCGTCAGTTGTCTTGAGTCTCTATAGGTTGTTTAGTGCTGCTGCGCTGCCGCTTCAGTCCACCATACCTATGTAGGCGAGAGCCGCCGAATTCTAGCCTCGCTCATCGCCTCGATCGACGCTCCTCTTTTTCCTTTGCCCCTTGTCGGCACCACTTTTGTTTTAGCAGGTTTGAGATTGACGTTGTTAGCAGGGTTACCCTTCCGGCTTGGCCTGGGCAGGGTTATGGACGCCATTGGTTATTCTTCAGGGCTCTTAGCCCCATTTGCATCTTGTCCATACTCGGACGCTGTAACATTTTCAAGGTGATTTGGATATTTGTATTGTATATCTGTAATCTTGACTCGTTGAGTCGCTGTTATATATATATATATATGTTTTGTGGTCCCATCGAGGACTGTTGTGTAATGGTATTACTTCGTTCTCCACCCGCACGCAAGTGCCTGCTGGGCGTGCTTGAATCGTTTCTATGCGGGTTTCGCGGGAAGCGCTAAAACTTGCATAGGGTCGATTCGAGGGTGTTACAGAGTGGTATCAGAGCTCAGTAGTTGCGATACCCCACTGGTCTAGCCTGTAGGATAACCTAGCTAACGGACGTTGTAGAGTGTCAAAACTATTTTGAAAATCGGTTAAATAGATCTGATTAGCTCTGCTTTTACTCCTAACCCATATGCTATTCTCCTCTTACCTTCACGTGTTTTGAATCTGCTCTCTTATCTTTTCTTCGAGTCCAGGAATTCTCGTGGTTGGGTTTCCGTCGTACCTTTAGGGTTTCTCTTCCTCCCTTTTATAACGGTGGTTCTACAATCATCAATCTGCTTCTCGGCTGTTGTACCTTCATCCAATCTTTTGTCCTTGAACTCGTTATCCGTATGTGCCCCTTGACAGATATCTGTATCGTTGAAAAGCATATGAGAAGGATGAGCATTGGTGAAGTTGGAGTATACCTTGAGCATGTGTTGTTCATGCCAATGGAACCATCGCAAAACCTGATCATTGTGTCTTTTCGTACGATGTTTCTTTGTATCTTCCGGTGGTCCCCAATGCGACGACATCATCTACGCCAGATCCGATGAAGATCCCGTGATCACCCTCTTGTTCGAACACCGCCAGAAGATCTTCAGTCTAAATCACGAGAGTTGGTTGCACGATTCTGCGATTCATTTATAGAAGGATGCTTTGAGTACGGGATGGACTGATCACCCTACCCGCCTCTCACTGTGCACTTTTGTACATCGAATCGGTAGATCCAGCAATTTTACTCCGTCCCCGGAAGTTAGAGGTGGCTTTATCTTCTCATACCTCTACCTTTGCCCTTTGTCCCTGGAGTGTTCTCTCGACGATCACGGACAACGACCTCTTGTTAGTGGTGTCGCGAGGATCTACATGAAGCGAGAAGATTCAGATCGTCGACCTTCTTCCCGGTACCATGAGGCGGATCTCGAGGGCGAGATCCCTTGTTAGTGGTGTCGAATTGTGGCATCCCGCAAAAACCACTACTAGAAAATTGTTGTGTTTTTGTGCATTGCATCATCATGACCGCATGCTCATGTCATCATGCCACATTGCATTTGAGCATCGTCATCATCATGCATCTGTTGTCTGAAACTATTTTCGAAAAACCCTATTTCTGTTTTCTAAATATAGCCTTTATTCAAATACAAAACCCGGGCCTCCGGAATATTTTGGTTTGTCTAAATACGGTTTGCAAAAGCCCCGTTTTAAATAATAAAATATTTATATTATTTTTAGGGGGCAGCCGAACCAGGCCCAAACCGGCCTAGCCGGCCACCCCCAATAAAAAACATCCAAAATCTAACCTATCCTAACCCTAGCTAACCATCCCAGCCACCTATCCCTCCTCCCTTCTTTTCCCTCCCAGCCGCCGCCACCTGGGCGCGCATCCCACCACCATCTCCCGCCCACGCAGCGCCTCTCTCCCGCCTGGCCTCACCCCATCCCGCATGCACCCCGCCACCTGCACTCACCCCACAACCACCTGGTCCCCGCCTGGCCCCACCTCACCGCGTGCACGCACCTCTCCCCTGGTCCACCACGCCACCAACCCCCTACCGACATGCCCCTGCCTCTCCTCCTCGACACGCCTCCCTCACAGCGCCCTTCTCCGCCCTCTTCGCCATGGTCCTGCCTCCGCCATTGAGCTCCTCCCCGCCTCCACCAGCCTGAGCCGGCGCTGCCCCGCCCCGCCTCTATAGAGCTCTGCTAGCCTTGCAGTGGCCTCCTCTCGTCCAGCAGTAAGCCTCCGTCTCGAGCCTCTCTGGTCCGTCCACTCCTCTTCTCCATCCTCCGCTGCCAGGCTCCGCTCGCCTCTATCTCCCGAGTCATCGCCGCTTCCTCAGAAGACCAGAAGGCCCTGCAGGCCATGACGCCAGCCTCGACCTCGAGCCGCCTTCCCCTTGGCCTCTGTCCCCCACCTCGCTGCCAGAGAACCTTCCGCCTCTTCCACGTCGCCCTCCTCCCGTCTGCGAGCCATCCAAGCGCGTCGCCACTGCAAGTTCGCCGCCCCTCGTCGGCCTCGCCTCCGCCCTAGGCCTCCCTTCAGCGGAGCACCGCCGACCTCTCCTCCCCGCCACCGCTGGGTCCCGCCTTGCTGCAAACCGCCACCTTCAGGGGCACCACGTCATGTTGCTGCAGGTAGCTTCTCGGGCTCTTTGCCTCGCTGAGTTCCGGTGTCGACGATCACCTCTTTTGGATGCCTCTGCTCGTGCGGGTATCGCTCCAAGGACGCGATGTAGAGCCTACACGGTCTCCTCAAGTTTCAGGTTGTCGTCCTCTTTCAGGCTCTGCTGCTGGCAGGCACGGTTCCGCACGACTCCTTCCTGGCCGTGTTCTTTGTGTTCTGTGAGCTCCTGCCGTTGGCCACCTATCGTGATGCAATCACAGGATCTCCTGTTCCGTTAAGGATAAGCAGTTGCCGACCAAGGTCTCCTAGTGAACAAGTCCAACAGATGAGACAAGGAGGGCCGTCGACAAGTTTGCAAGATCCTCTCGAGATGCCGTTAGATGCCGAGGATCGCACCAAGTCCGACCCCAACCACCTACGCCTCATTCCAAGAGCTTCGCCCTGGAACCACAAGACCGACGCCACGAGAAGTAACCGCCAAGATGCCAAGTTCGACCGACGACAAGACCGACACGAGTCGAGACCCGAGGAGCTATGCAAGACCACGGCACCGAACCAAGACCGACAACGTCACCCGAGAACTCTGACAAGGACGCCAAGTTCGTCGAGAACCCAAACGCCAAGACCCGGACCTGATGACCGCCAAGATCGCCATGGGAACGACAAGTACTTCACCCCAGATGCCAAGACCGACCCGATACGCGGACCCGACAAGATCTTCGCGACAACAAGATCGACACCGACCAGGGCGAGTCCGATGAACCCCGACGCCAAACCAAGTCCTTCTTCCTGGAACGCCAAGATCTCCTTCTGTTGTCCGAGACCGATCCCGTCGAACCGTTCCCCCGTCGAACCCTGAGACCGGACCCCGGCCCCCGGAACCAAGATCTTCCGAACCTAGATCTGTGACCCTAAGCCTCTATTTTTATAATGTGACATATACCTGTCGCATCATTAAATCATCATGCTTGCATACATGTCATCTGGTGGGTTGGGTATTTAGTCGATTCACCTCATAATTAAATTTGGAGTGTTTATGCGGGATATCTTTGTCTTATTCCGGACTCCATTTAAATTTGTGTAGCGAACCAATGCCATGTTTCGCCCTGTTAATACAACATTTAATTGCGGGGTATCTAAATAACTGGAACCTATTAATTAATTGTCGGGACCCGTTTCCGCTTAATACTGCCTAATTGCACCGCTCTGCATCATATCATGAACATGCCGATTCTTCTGTCGTAGCATTAAATATTGCATCCGGTGTTTCTTCTAGTGTTTGCTTCTTCGTGGACTAGGCCGGTGAGTGGATGTGAGTATCGACAAGTTCTCCGGATATGATCCTTCGGCAGTGTTTCCCAGGCGAGCATCTCTCCCCCTTCTACCTATTTTGCATTTATAGTCTTTATTTCCTCATGTTGATCTATTGCTATCCGTGTCATGATGCTTTAGTTTCCGTGCACCACTTATATCCCGTGCAACCTCTATATTGCCATGGACACCTCCTAATACTTGTTGTTTGGTAGATAGCTGGCCTTGCGAGTCGTAGTTGCTTGCTCAGGTGCGATCTCGTGTTGTCGAGTACCACACTTGTTGGTATGATGGCAGATGTTTATGGTGGAGTTGATCATGACTTTGAACACAACTATTAAATTGCTAGATAATGTAGAGGCATCGGTGGGCAATAGATGTTATTTGGTTCTTCCACGCTCACTTGTGTCCCGTAGGACCCCGAGTACTTAATACCTGTTCCTTGATTTTCGCACTATCCACATCCGGGAGGCCTTATGGACCCCCCTAAGCTAGAGCTTGATTTATTTCTATTTCTTGGGGCCACAAACTAGTTTGGGGTTTTATTACTATCCTATACTTATGCCATGCTTTACTGCTTTATTTATGATTGTGCGTGGAGCACCTGTACTGTTTAGGATCGTGACACGTTTTCGCTGTATTGACAAGCCCAGTCACACTTTCGGGTTCCCAGTCGTTTACAACCATCCACACAAACCCTGGGTCCGTTCCGGAGCCGGCCAACTTCGTTGCGGGTAGCTTAGTGGGGTGGCCCCCTGAAATATTTTATGAATCCTGTGATTGCTTTGTCGTGAAAGCCTCGTTGGGTTTTGAGTTGGTTTTTCCGAGGTTGATCGAGTGTGTGTTGCTATTTGTGCACCCCTGCAGGGTAAAACTTTCTGAAAGCCGTGTCCGCGGTTATGGACGACTTGGAGCACAGTATCTCGATCATAGACAAGCATAACTAAAGTAGTGCTATAAATTTGACTTAATATGTGACTAGTAATCAGCTCAATTATAACGGAATGGATATTAAAAATGCCAACAACTGGTGGATCTTGGTCGTGTCGTGTTCTGATATACCTGCCTAGTAAGTATTGCAACTCCAATGGAATGTGATAAAAGTGCCAACAACTGCTGGGTTTTGGGATTCCTCAGGACAATTATATCTGACTAGTAAATGTTCCAACTACAACGGAATGGTAATTAAAATTGCCACTACCTATGCTTCAGGATGACTCATGCTATCTATATCTGATTAGTAATTGCTGCAACTATAACGGAATGAGTAAAATTGCCAACTGCGTGAGTTCCTTGGTCCGACTTCCTCGTTTGGTCTCGAGGGGGAAATACCAGGATGGGTTTGTTTGGTGTTAGCTTCAGGTTGGATCCGAATAGGTCTTCCTTACCACTCTCTGATAACCGCCAGTTGTCTTGAGTCTCTATAGGTTGTTTAGTGTCTTTGCCGCTTGATCCCACCATATACCTATGTAGGCGAGAGCCGCCGAATTCTAGCCTCTCGCTGTCTTGGCCTCGATCTTGACGCCTCTTTTTCCTTTGCCTTTGTCGGCACCACTTTTGTTTTAGCAGGTTTGAGATCGACGTTGTTAGGTGGTTACCTTCCGCTTGGCACGGTGGTTATGGACGCCATTGGTTATTCTTCAGGGCTCTTAGCCCCATTTGCATCTTGTCCGTACTCGGACGCTATAACGTTTTCAAGGTGATTTGGATATTTGTATTGTATATCTGTAATCTTGACTCGTTGAGTCGTTGTTGTATATAATTCTGTGGGTCCCATCGTGAACTATCGTGTAATGGTATTACTTCGTTCTCCACCCGCACGCAAGTGCCTGGTGGGCGTCCTTGAATCGTTTCTATGCGGGTTTGGCGGGAAGCGCTAAAACTTGCATAGGGTCGATTCGAGGGTGTTACAGTTCCGAAGGGGGTTATGAATGAAGTTTTGACTTTGTCAGATTCCTTCATCCGGATTTGGTGATAACCGGAGTATGTGTCAAGAAAACAGAGGAGTTTCGAGCCTGTCGCAGAATCGATAACTTGATCAATCCTAGGCAGAGCGAACGGATCTTTGGGACAAGCCTTGTTCAAGGCAGTATAATCAACACACATCCTTAAATCAGTGGTATCCTTTTTAGGGACCATTACAGGATTGGCCGACCAATCAGTGTGGATGACCTCTTCTATGAATCCGGCTAACTCGAGCCATGCTAGTTCCTTAGCTATTGCCTTACGCTTTTCATCGCTGAAACATCGTAAGGACTGTTCGATGGGTTTAGCATTTAGGTTTACATTTAAAGAGTGCTCGGCAAGTTCCCTAGGTACTCCGGTCATGTTAGATGGCTGCCATGCGAAGATATCTTGATTTGCTTTGAGGAACTTGACAAGCGCGCTTTCCTATGCGTTATCTAGGCCTACGCCTATCTGGGTCACCTTGGAGGGGTCATCATCCTTCAACGGCGTCTTCTTCGTCTCTTCTGATGCCTTGAACTCCGGAGTCGGCTTTGTCACCTCCTTCTTCGTTGCTAGCATCTCGGGCGGATCTATGCTCTTATTGATCTCCTGGTACTCCTGGGCGTGCAACATAGCTTCAGCAAAGGCGGCATTTCATCCTCGCACTCTCCCGCTTTCTTCGGGTCTCGTCTGATGGTGATCACGCCGTTGGGACCTGGAATTTTTATCATATTATAAATGTAACACGAACGAGCCATAAAAGCCCAGTAAGCCGGACATCCGAATATAGCGTGGTACGCGCTTTTGAACGGGACCACTTCGAAGGAAAGTGCCTCCGTCCGATAGTTCTTTGGAGTTCCAAAGGTAACATCCAAACTGATTTCTCCCAGGGAATTTGCTTGTCTTCCTGGGACAACCCCGTGAAAGATCACAATCCTGTGGTTCAGCTGGGTCTCTGAGATCTTCATCTGGCGTAGCATTTCGACGTACATAATATTAATACTGCTGCCACCGTCCATGAGTCTTGGAGAAACCATAACCGTCAATAAGTGGATTGACGATTAAGGCGTATTTTCCTCGCCTATGCAACTTAGGCGGATGATCAGCACGGTCAAAGGTGATTGCCACTTCCGACCAGTCCAAGAATTGAGGGACAGCCGAAACTATTGCATTGAGCTCATGTAGAACTGCCTTTTTGACCTTTGCTGGTTGAGATCCGAGGAAGGTGACATAAGTGTCTTTCTTGGTCAGAAAATTTTTCTTCCCTTCCGGTTTGGGATTTGAAGCGTCAGCTTCCTCCATGTCGGAATCTTCCTTGGTCTCTTTATCCTTTTCGGGATTCTTCTTTCCCTTCTTTCGCTTAGCTTTGTAGCTAGCGGTATCATCTCTTTTAATGTTGTCATTGAAACGACACTCGGTGTTTGTGTGGGACGAGCCCCCATTGGCGTCTAAGTGATGCACACATGGGTTATTGGCAATGTTGGCCCAAGAGTAGGTTTTTCCGGGTTGCTGGTCTCCTCTACCTGGACTCTTGATGTCCCACGACCGTGTCCGCGGCCACCGCCACGTCCTCCTCGTCCTCCAGACCCGAAAGTAGCAGTGACCACTGCCGTTTCCGTGTTGGGTTTTTCTTCCGAGGTATTCTTGCGCTTCTGAGCTTGTTGCTTTGGTTGTTTTGCCGACTGTGGCACAGCCAGGGCGTTAAGTAATCCCTCTGCATCGTCGTCAGCATCTACATACTTGCTCGCTGTTTCTATCATCTCCCCCAAATCAGTGACTTTGTCACACTTCAAGCGATGACGTAGTAAACCAATTGGGAGACCTGCAATGAAAGCTTCAATCATAGTTTGGTCATTTACTCCTTCACATGAGTCCTTGGTGTTGATCCATCATCTGAGATAATCCCGGCAAGTTTCTCCAGCTTTCTGGGTGCAACGCTGTAGGTCTTCGACCGTACAGGGCCTCCGGTATGTGCCTTCGAAATTCCAAAAGAACGCACTTTACATGTCATACCAGTTGTGGATGGTGTTCTCCGGAAGTTCATTGTGCCATGATCGTGTCGTCTTCCACAACATAAGTGGGAGATATCGTGTTGCGACCAGGCTGTTTCCGCCTTTGGCAATGCAGCAAGCTTGGAAAAAATCCTGTAGCCAAGTATCTGGCCGAGCTATGCCGTCGTAGGCTTGAATATGTATTTAGATAGCAAATCCTTCTGGGAATCTTGTAGCTCTTATGCGTGGTCTGAAGCACTTTGGGCCCACATATATGTCATCATTTTCATAGCGCCGCGCCTCTATGTTGGAGTTGATCATGTGCCTTGCGTCATTTGGGGATAGAGATCATCCCGAGTGACGGCTATGGTTGTGGTGCCTTGGAGCCAGACTTCGGCTTGTGCCACCACCTCCTCCACCACGACGCCCTCCTTGGCCTCCTTGGGAGTCGTTGTGATGGCTACTTGGCAGAAAGGGTGGAGCAGCTGGGTTATTTCTGGCTGATCGCTAACCTCTGTCTGGAGCGTCATTATTTCGGTTCCGGGGAGGGTCTTCATTGTGACGAGCCCCCTGCCGGCTTGACTCGGCGCGGTGTCCGTCGTTCCTTCGCCCGTCATTCAGACGGCTTGCATGTCTAGGAGGTGGCATTCTTTGTCGGTCTTGCTCCCGACGTTTCTCTTTATCTTCTTCCCTGCGGTCCTTCGACTCTCGCCGAGGCGGATTCCTCGGATTCAGCACAGCAATTGCCTCTTGCTCTGCAAGTGGGTTAACGTTACGCCAGTCACGTGCAGCTTTGTGGTGCTGTCCTGAAGATCCGGTTCTTGAGTAGTTGTCTTCCTGACGGTCAAAACGATGTTGTTGTTCCGGAACACGTTGGGGTCTTACGTCAGCCCATGCCGGGTCTGTGCGACATTGGTTAGAATCGAAGACCAGTTTTTGACTTCCGGACAGGGCGACCTTTTGCTGCTCCAGTCCTTTGTTGAGTAGTTTGATTCCCAACCGGATCTGCTCTGGGCCTGGATTAGCCGATAGGATTTCCCGAGCCGCAATGGTGTTCTGTACTGGCGTTGGATACACCCAATCCCCATTGCTGTCACGTCGAAGCATCCCAAGTTCTCCTCCAAAAAGGACTTTGTGAATCTGCGAGAATTGATCGTCATGAGTATGACGTTTCCTGGTCTTCTGATGTTGCCTGGAGTTGTACTTCTCCGCAGTTGCCATGTGTTTCTTTTCCTCCTCAATGTTTTTGGCTTCATCGAGGAGTACTTGACGACGCGCTTCTAGGGCCTGGGCCCTCTCGTCCAGCTCTTCAGCAGTAAGTTCTGCAGCTGTAGGAATAGGTGTGGTTAATGCGGCATCGATGAGTTTATGCGCACCTTCAGTGATCACGTGTCCGTCCACCGAATCTTCTTTGGGCTCGTCTAGGATAAGTGCTCCATCCGAGTCCTCCTCGTATTCCTCGGCAATCACCTCCTCTGCCGGAGGGTCTTTCGCCGGGGTTTTGTTCTTCTTGTTCTTCTTCTTTGCCTTCTTGGCAGCACCGCTAGCAAAGACGGCTTTGGGTCTGTTTCCCGGAGTCAAGCTCTGATCAGTACTTTCGGAAGGACCTCGGGATTATCTCCGATTTCCATATTATCCTGCGTTTTGGGAGAGTTTTCCCCGGATCCTTCATCCATGGCTTTTTCTTCCTCTGTAGCTTTGGAGTTATACTCCTCTTCATATTCCGCGGAGAACTTTCGGAAATCTGCTGACGTCATCGACTCATCCGAGGATGCGGGTACGTTGGCGTTTGTTCCGATCGCCTCCAGCACAGAGTCGGTGTTGTCTCCAACATCGGTAGAGCCGGATCTGAATCCCACGTATCCGACAAAGTGCGATGCGTGCCTCCTGAGATAATTGCGGCTCTCGCGATTGGCTTCCTCGAAACACCTGATGGTCTCGAGAATATCATATATGCTTGCATCTTGCATCATCATGCGTCTTAGCGTGTATCTCAGGAAAGGCATATCTGTCCCAGCGTCATCAGAGCCGGAGCCAGTGTCGTTGCTATGCTCCTCCTGGATTTCGACTTCAGTGGGTGGGTCGATCTGGGATTCGGCCTCTCTAGGGAGATCCACTCTAGATTCAACTTGGACCGCCAGGTCTACTTCAGGCTCGGATTTCTCCACTATCTCCGCGATTGGTGCGGGCTGGGTGGGATTAGGATTTTTTGAGATCCAGAACTCTGCTGCCTCTGCGGACAAAGGGGACCCAGAAGTTTCTTCTGCCTCTATCATCACCGCTGGGGTGGGTGGGGCAGGTTCAGCAAAACCGATGTAAACATCGATCTCGCCAGAAGACATGATGGTGTAGGCAGTCATAGCCTCCCTAGCTGGAATCTAGGTCTCATCGAGAGAACGATGAGAGGGACTTCACTGGTGTAGAGGATGTGACCGACGGTGATAGTCTCGCCGATTCCGATTCTTGTAGATTCCGCTTGGAACGCAGATCCGAAGCTCACTTGCCCCACGGTGGGCACCAACTGTCATCGCATTGATGACAAGTATGCCATGAGGGAGTCCTCGAGGCGTGCGGAAGAGAGGGGTGTGAGACGTACGGTGTTCCGGGACGGTGAGCACACAAGTTTACCCAGGTTCGAATCCGCCGGCTTTGGACGGATCCTACTCCTGCTAGCACTCCAGTAATACGGCAGAGCCGGAATATGGGTTACAAGGGTTCGCCTGTGCGAGTTCAGATTGTGATTGTAAGGGGTGCCCTAAAGGCTCTCCCTAGGACGGCTTATATAGATATCCGACCTAGGGTTTACAGGAGAGATCTATCCGGCTACGAATAAGAGTCGGTTACAGAGTACATCTTGAACTACAAGTAACACTATGGGCCTATATTGGTAAGTCTTCTGGGCCTACCCGTAGCCGAATTGGACTCTGTCTCTTCTCCCTGACTGGGTCGCCCATGAAGCAAAGCTCTAACCCGAAGTGGGCCACCATGGTCAGTGAGGACTGTGAGGATACCCGGAAAGTATATCCCCAACACTCATTGCGAGCATGTATGACTATATATGGAACGCATGCCTATGATTATTTAGTACTTGGATGCTTTATCTTATTTATTTGCAAAAGCCCTATGTTCTGATTGCCATGTGAATTGTACTGTCCATGCAACGCCCGTCCATCCATCCCTATGCCTACCACGCTTTAATCCTACTGTTACTGCAATTGTTACTATCGTCTTTACTTTTACTACTGCTATTACTTTACTATTCCTATTACAAAACTGTTGCTACTGGTAAAATGCTGTGAGCAAGATTGTTTCCAGGTGCAGCTAAATTGACAACTCAGTTGTTAAGGCTTATAAATATTCTTTGGCTCTCCTTGTGTCGAATCAATAAATTGGGTTTCACTTCCCTCGAAAATACTGCGATACACCCCCTATACTTGTGGGTCATCAGCTAGACAATTTGTGTCTCCCCAGAGATGCGCTTAGGCCAACTCCAATGCCCCCCCCCCGGCAAACGGACTTCTGGTCTGATCCTGTCCTTCCGGACCGAGGCGATGGACCAACGACACCCACAAATCAAGAGGCAGCCCCAGACTCGTCTATTTTGGCGCAAACCGGGCCGAAAATTGAGCTAGGTTTGCAGGGGCACAGACAACCCGCATGTCCCTGTGGTGTTCTCCCCAGCCCCGCCATCCATAGACCCATCACCAACAGTCTCCACCACTCTCACCACCAATCCCTAGCACACTGCCACGGATGCACCGTTGCCTCCCTCCTTGGCACCTACCCTCCCTGGCCATGGCCTGTTCGTGCCTCCGGGAGTTGATCCAGCCTCTACTCTGGCCGCCTCTACTCCGACCTATGTTACGGCCTCTGATCTGCTGCTATAGGCCGTAGCTGATCTGTCACAGCCGGCCGCTGCTTGTCCCTCAAAAGCTATCGACAAAGCTGATGCTATTGTTAGCCTCATCCGAGTGAAGAAAGAATTGATGGATGACCAATAGAAGGAGGAGTCGAGGAAGAGGACTGACCATAGAGAGAAGGCCCGGAGGCGCATTGCCAATGCCCAAGCCACCTATGAAAGGGTCGATGCCCTTGAGCATGTCGCGACCGTCATTGCCAACTTCAACACCGAGGCCCTCACTGTGCATGCTGCCACCTTGCACATGATAAAGGAGCAGCAGTTATTTGCCTTTGGAACGGGCACAGCAAGATCGACCACCTCCTGAAGTGGCCATCATGGGGGAGTGGGGGGAGATCAGCGGCGACTCGTCGCCGACTTTGCTTACCATCGACCTAAACGTGGCACCTGTCGGCGGTGGCTCTTCATGCAGCAGCAAGACCAGGAGGATCATCCCCACCGGTAGTATGCCCTCTTCCCCACAAGCTGTTTGATGGAACACCAACCTGTCTCCGACCCCAACTCTGACCCTGGTATGAACCAAGTGCCATCCCTTGTACCTGGTCCCTACTCTTTTCTCATCAGTGTACATGATCCAACGATACGCCCTTGCAGGATCCTAGCCTTGGTACCCAGTAAGATGGTATCTCTATTGACCACGAGCCTTTGTTTGGGGACGAACTAATTCGACAAACACAAGGCGGTATCTAAAGGAGCAGATCATACACAACCCTCGAGGATGATAGGCTTCGCGAGGGATGGCTGGAAATTGGGCAAGATCTAGTAACCGGTGCAGAGCAAAAGGATGGGGCATTTTGGAACTAAATATGGAAGTAATTTCATGAGAAAAACACTTCGATGAGTATCCGTTTGCGAGTGATCGCAATGATAACTCACTTACGAAGAGGTGGGAATTCATCTCCGAACAATGCACAAAGTTTTGTGCCTCTTATGACCATGTTAAGTCAAGGCCTGTGAGCGGCATTGGAGTTGGAGACATGGTATGTTTCTACATATCTATATGTTTTCGTTCATACGAGCTTTACATGTTCTAGCATTCAAACATGAACTTGAACTTGTTGGTTTAGGTGTGGCAAGCATTGGAGCACTTCAAGACTTTCCATGAGAAGAAACCTTTCACATCGGACCATTGTTGGACAAAGCTCAAAGATTGCATGAAGTGGAAATAGCTCTATACGGGAAGTGCAGGGGGAGGAGGCGTCGAAATCATCATCGACAAGGAAGGCCTGGCAACCAAAAGGCCAAGAGGAAGGAACAACTCCAAGCTAGAGCTCAAAGCTTCGTCAGTTTCCATCCAGAAGACGTTGAAAGGGTTGATCACCGATAAGGAGGTGTCCATGGACAAGAGGGAAGAGAGGAAAAACAAGGAGAGGAAAGATACGATGAAGAACTACTACGAAATCCAATCAAAGCATCTTGAGATAGAAGAGATCAACGCCGTGCTAGGGAGAAGAAGGTAGAGCTCCAGCGACTCGCCGAAGAAAATCAGATCATGACTGCGGATCTCACCAAAATGTACCCAATTCAACGGAGTTGGTTCAAAAGAAGAGGAAGATGATCTACGAGCAATATGCATTGATTACTCGCTCTATTTATGTTTACGTGTATGAACCATGGGTACGCGGTGGGCCAGAGGCTGCTGAACTGGTTGAATTTCTAGTGAATGTCCTGATTTTGTAATCTACTGGTCCTCTTTTAAATGGAACGTGCTACGCGTCCCCCGGATGATGGGGGCTTCCCATCGTCCTGGTCCGGAGCCGTCCGATCAGACTGATCGCGGCCGTCGAATCTCCCTCTCCGCCACCCCTTAAAACCCCATGTTTGCTTCAGAAGCAAGAAACATTTCCATTGCAGCAAACCAAAAATAGAATAGAACCCGCATCCCTCGTAGCTCTTCCTCGCCGGTCGGCGCACGACGGCGCCACAAGGACAGCTGCAGCAAATCACGGCGACGCCCATGGCTCACTTGCACACATCCATCCGGTACCCCACCCCTAGACATCCTCACCACGTCAATCCACCGCCAATCGTCGCCTCGAGCAGTGCTTCAAAGCCAAGATTCGGCGAGCGGAGGCAAGCATCCGATTCGGCGAGCGGCGGCACCAGAGCTCAGTTACAGCAGCAGTGGTCCGGCCGGTACAACAATCCCGGTGTATTCTTTGATCAAGACCCCGAGATTGACCAGCCAGCTCCATCTGTAAGAATCTCCTTCAACTTTTTGCAGCTACGGTTTGAAGTTGAGGAACAGAATTAGGTTCTGCGGCTTTTTTTATATCATATTGCTATAATAGCTTGCTGCATCTTTTTTACTATGCAACTGAGCATGATACTTTTAGTAAAAATGAATCAAAATTGTTTTGATTCGTAGGAAGAAATCAATGTAGCAAAGCTGTTAGCAAAAAAAACAGAATAGAATTATATGTACCAAATATGGTAGCAATTGATTCTGTTAGCAATTTATTGTTGTAGCAAATGATTCAGAAGCAAACTAAAAAACAGTTTATATGCTGCGTTAATTTGTAGAATTTTTACCAGCCAGATCTCCTTCAACTTTTGGCTCCTGAAGAAGGCTTACATCCGCAGCATGTTAACAACAACCTACATGCACACAGGAGCAACAGCAAGAAGCTCCACATGATGTTCCTAGTAGCATGCTGAAGAACCCATCACGAGTTAAGCCAAATGGGCGTCCAAAGGAGAAGTCAGTTAGAAGAAAGCCATTGGTTGAGATTCGCAATGAAAAGAATGCGAAGAGAAGGAAGAAAGCAGAGGAAGGCGAACAACATCCCAAGGAGAAGAAGACAAAGAAGGAAACAACCAAGCGGAATCCAAAGGCGCAGAAGTGCCCGTACTGCCATCAAGATGGTCACACGGTGCAACAATGTGCCCTATTCCAAGCTTTGGTGTCGGGAAATGCTGCGAATATAGATTTGAATCTCTAGGTTTGATTAACTATTTTTGCTTCCATACATATAGTAAACATTGGAATGTAATAGTGCTACATAGCAAAAGATATTGACTGTGTGTGCAACAACATATGTGAACGGTTGTAGTAGCAACTATTTTTATCTGGCAGCAATTATTTATTATTGTCATCCTGTCTGTACAATTTCTGAAAAGTGTGTGTAGCAATATGAAAAGTTCTCCTTCCTGTGTGTGCAGCAATATGAAAAGTTCTCCATATTTCTGATTATTGTCATCCTGGAACATTATCTGGCAGCAATTATTTATTACATTGTGAGCAACAAAGTTCAACTATGCTAGCATTTCTGCTCTTATAATGTAGCAAAAATCAAAATATGTCCAGATTTCATAGTTTTGGGGATGAATACCTCAAGTAGAATTTCCCTTGTTTATGGGATTAATTACATTTCTAGCATGTCAATTGTTCGTATGTAGCAAAAACATAAAAAATCTGGCATGTGTTGTCATAAAATTCGATGCAAAAATCTGCCGCACATAGGTAGCATATCCTATGTACTATTGCAGCAGTTAATACAATAGATTGTAGCATTTATATAACACAAATGTAGCAAAACATGTTTTTTTACTGCAAGCATGAAGGATCTCACTATTTGTTCAGCAAAATAACAGGAAAAGAGAAAAGGAGGAAATAATCATCAACACCAGATTGTCATTACCATTTGTGTTAACAGCACAAAAACTAGTTATGCGAGTACATCGAACCATAATTCATGGTTACATCAAAAGGCAATGGTAATAGACAAGGAAAGTGTTTGAGCTAACAAAATGCTTTTTGCTCACTACTGCTGCTACATATGCTAAGCTACTTTGGGTTCAACTCCTCCTCCATGAGCTTCTCAACCGACTCTTTGTTTTCCCTTGCTTCGATGATATCTACTACAATGGTCCTGCGAAGATCCGGGCAATAGTTGTTGTCGAATTCCGCCATGATCTTGCCACTGAAATTCTCCATGAACAGTATGCCAAAGAAACCGCAGTCAAATCTGAAAAATAAAGAAAAGAAGCAAATAAGAACCACAATATGAGCAATAAACTAACGATGGGATCATTTGGAAAAAAATAAGATGCTAAAATATGAAAACTTACAATGTTACTTGTTGCGGATGATTAGGAGTTTTGAGAAGGTATAGCTCCATCTCTTCAGCAAGTTTATGTGCTCTCTTTGACGCATTAACAAGAGTGGTGAAGTTCGAAAACACTAGCCCCTTTGAAGCAAAAAAGGATGGTTAAGAAAGGAAGGAAGCTACTGAAAAATAACATGCATATGTCTTGCTATAGTACTGACTAGATTCCGCGCAAGATCATCCAAGACACTAGCCCCTTTGTCCATCTTCATCGAATCAAAGATGTGGTATTGCTTCATCATTAAGTTGACAGTAGGTACAACCCAGTGCTCATTTCTCATAGTAGGAAAGTAGAGCTATGTCACAACATGTAAACAAAAACAGATTAAGCGGCATATAGAGGTACATTCAGCAGATCTTGCTACAAGATGAAGAGAATAGCAACAAAAAAAATAAAGAGAATAGTAGCAAAATAAAAAGGAAAAATAACTCACAATATCACATTTGAGAATCTTGAACTTTGCAAATTGTTCATTGAACTCATCCATACAACCTGCTGCATTGAATGTCTTGGGATCAACCATCAGTTTTTCCTGTTATCCAAGGTAACGAAAACAGAGTTAGATGACAAAGCAAAACAGGAATGTACCAAAAAAAGTACTATGGAATGTCTTACTCACCACAATGTGATGCGTGAACGCATATCTCTTTTTTGGCGTGCACTGTTTTTGCAAACAATTAAAGCCTCGTGGTTGAACTTCTTAATCCACATGTCCATCACCTCGGTACTAAGATATGCTTGCGGCTTCAAAGATTCTTTAAAACCCTTGTATGTGCAAAAGTAGCGTCTAATTTGCACGAAACATTTCCTGTAAAGGAAGAAACAAAAATTCATGTAGCAATTTGAAGGAAGAACAGAAAACAGAAAAGATTTTGCACAAATTGAAGGAAGAACAGAAAACTGGATAGTCATGTAGGAAGAAATATGTACTAAAGAAGCTACTGAATAACATTAATGAAGCAATAGCATATGAAAGACATCTAATCAGTGTAGCAAAAAAATACACTTAGTGAGCTAAAAGTTCAAACAATTGTAGCAGAAATCAACAACTTCTGAAGCAAAAAAATAGATGCAGCATATCCAAAAACATGAAAGATTGAAAGACATCTAATCAGTGTAGCAAAAAAATACACTTAGTGAGCTAAAAGTTAAAACAATTGTAGCAGAAATCAACAGCTTCTGAAGCAAAAAAATAGTTGAAGCATATCCAAAAACATGAAAAAATCAACTTAGGAATACTGATGTAGCAACTTTTTAATAGTAGAAAAGCTACTGGATAACACAATTGTAGCATAAATAAACAACTAATGAAGCATCCACATAAAAATAGGAAAGAAAACAAGACATAAAATCAGTGTAGCAAAAAATATACACTTAATGAGCTAAAACATAAATCAATTGTAGCGGAATTCAATAGCTTCTGAAGCAAAAAAATAGCTAATAGAAAACTCACTGCCCATGGCCCTCATCCTTCCTCTCCTTTGTGAGTCTCTTCGTTGTCCTTCCATTTAAGACAAACTTGGAATAGATTACATCCTGATCTTTAGAGACCTTGATCTTCTTAACGTTTGGAGGTGTAAGATCAACCTTTGCTTCCCTCTTGAACCTCGTCTTCTTCTCATGTGTGACCATCCCAGAGCTTCCATCAACCGTCACAACACCTTGCAGAGACAAAAAAATCATTTTTTTACACACACGACAAATGTAGGAGAGAAGCACTACATAACAATGTAAAAAATGCTTCAAAGGATAAAGGAACATACATGCTTCAGTTGGCTCCACTACACTGGTTGTCTCAGCAGCAAAAGAGACAGCAGAATCTGGTACCTTGACAGCTGGTATACTTGCGTCTGCTTCATCATCAACAGAATCTTGCAAAAGCAGGTTGAACCTTGGAGCTTCAGGAGCACAATTCCAAGATTCAGGGTCTATATGTGGAGGACAAGGGGATGGGTCACGGCGCCACTGTGACCTGACTGGGCTATCAACAGTTGCTGCTCTAGGACATCAATTCCTCCCATGGGTGATGAATCCAAGACTACAGCAGTCTGTGGCATATCCGGGATGTCAACATGTGTGTGCGCCTCAGACTCTTGCTGCTTGTCACCTCTAGCTTCTGTCTCAATTTCTTTTGCTTCATCCTCTCTTGCTTCTGTTGAGGGCAAACCTCTAGGGTGGCCCGATCTTTCATGAATCCCACTCAAATCGAGGATGGAGTGCGGGGGAAGGAGGGGAGAACGAACACGACGAACTCACGCACGAAGAATGCGATGAACACACACACGCAAAACCACGATACACACCAATAGCTCATGCCGGCAGTGACCGGTCCGGCGCAATCCCTAGGATCAGCGTCGGGCGGAGAACTCTCTCTCGAACCGGCACAGCGAGATGGGAGACTCGGTGATATCTTGACGTCTTGGCAAAGGGACACCGATGCCAAGGCCTTGTACAACACGGAGGCACCATGCAAACTCCAACGAGGTTTGGGATATTTGGTGCTCCTTTGTCAAAGGAGCACGAGGCAAGAACTAGATAGATCCACAAGGGGTTTCCACTAATTCCAAATATCATGCCTAGGGTTTACAACGGAGGTGGGGGACTATATATAGGGTAACCACAAGTTCAGGGGTAATTTAGGCATTAAAGTAGAGTTCTGGGCGAAGTAGAGGGGTACATGGGCCACAGGGCCCAGCTAGGCTCATGAGGCCCATCTTAATTTGGACGGTCGGGTCGAGTTGACAGACCGGTCAAGGTGTGAACACTCGGGTAGTGTCCGGATAGTGTCCGAACTGGCCTTCTGAATGACCACGCCGGGTTGGGGTTGGGGCAGGCCGGACACTCCGGCTAAGTCACGTCGGACACTCCAGCTGCGCCGGACACTCTGGGCGGACACTCCGGCTCAGGCAGCTTCAGGACAGGTGCAGCTTCAGGGCTCTTGGGTCGACGCGGTGGGGTTTCATACCTGATGATGCACAGAGTAGTGGTCTGAAGTAGCAAGCCATCCAGGTGTATGTCAAAGTCACATGATGAGAGGAGCGAATTCACCTTAGCTTGAAGGAGCTTGGCTCAGGCATGGGTCATCGGTCCACTTGGGGGACTCAATGGTGTAGATGTAGGAGCGTCTATAGGACGGGCTGCATCAGCTCCCCCCCTTGGGAAAGAGTCGTCCTCGACTCTTCATGGTTGTCATCTTGAACATCTCCATGGTAGGGTGAGAGATCCTTGACGTTGAATGTATTGCTTGCAAGGTACTTGGATGTCGGTATGTCGATGATGTAGGCGTTGTTGTTGATTCGTTGGAGGACCTTGAAGGGACCATCTCCTCTTGGCTTAAGCTTGGAGTCGCGTTCCTTGGGGAAGCAGTCTTTGCTTAGGTGTATCCACACGAGATCACCTTCTTCAAATATCAACTCCTTCTTGTCCTTGTTTAACCTTGAAGCTCGGCTAAGGACTTGTTGCTCAATAGTAGCTCTTGTTTCTTCGTGCAGTTTCTTCATAGCTTGTGCGCGCTTCTCGACGTCCATGTTGGTGCGCTCATGAAGAGGTAGTGGTAGGATGTCGAGCGCGGTGAGGGGCTCAAAACCATAGACGATCATGAAGGGACTCATCTTGGTTGTTGAGTGCTTGGCTCGGTTGTAGGCGAACTCGGCATGAAGAATGCATTCCTCCCAATCCTTCAAGTTTTTCTTCATCAACACGCGTAGAAGAGTTCTGAGGCTTCAGTTGACAACCTCGGTTTGTCCATCGGTTTGAGGATGCGACGCGGACGAAAAGAGGAGCTTGACGCCGAGCTTGGCCATGAGGGTCTTCCATAAGTAGCTCATGAATTTGACGTCACGGTCGGAGACGATTGTTCTTGGCACACCGTGAAGACGGGCGATTTCCCTAAAAAACAAATTGGCAACATGTGAAGCATCGTCGGTCTTATGGCACAGTATGAAGTGTGCCATTTTGGAAAAGCGGTCCATCACCACAAAAATAGAATCATGACCATGCTTAGATCTAGGCAATCCTAACACGAAATCCATGTTAATGTCGGACCAAGGTGTATGAGGAATAGGCAATGGCATATAAAGACCATAGGGATTAGCTTGCGACTTAGCTTGAACACATGTCATGCATCGTTGAACGTAGCGCTCCACGCCGCGCTTCATCTTGGGCCAAAAGTAGTGAATGGAGAGCATGTCCAATGTCTTGTCACGGCCAAAGTGACCCATAAGGCCTCCACCATGAGATTCTTGGAGAAGCAAAAGTTGGAGCGACGATTTCGGAATGCAAAGCTTGTTTTGTTTAAAGAGAAAGCCCTTATGCAAATAGAAATCATCAACTCCTTTGTCAATGGAGCACTTTGCGAAAATTGGTTCAAAGAACGGGTCAGAAGCATACAAAGATTTTATTTCCTCAAGACCCAACATGCTGATTTCAAGTCTCATAAGAAGGCTTGTGTGTTTGCGAGACAAAGCATCCGCGACTACATTATCTTTGCCCTTCTTATACTTGACAATGTACGGAAAAGACTCCATGAACTCAACCCACTTAGCGTATCTCTTACTCAAGTTGGCTTGGCCCTTGAGATATTCCAACGACTCATGGTCGGAATGTATGATAAATTCCTTGGGCCATAGGTAGTGTTGCCAAACTTGAAGGACACGAACTAAGGCAAAAAGCTCTTTGTCATAAATTGGATAATTAAGGCGAGGACCATCAAGTTTCTCTCTATGGTAGGCTATAGGACATCTGTTTTGCATAAGGACTCCTCCAATGCCAATACCACTAGCATCACACTCTATCTCAAAAGTTTTTGTGAAATCCGGTAACGCAAGGAGAGGTGATTCGGTGAGCCTCTTTTAAAGTTCATCAAAAGCTTTTTGTTGTGCTTTGCCCCACATGAAGGTGACATTCTTTTTCGTCAACTCGTTGAGAGGACAAGCAATGGTGGAAAAGTCTTTCACAAGGCGACGATAGAAACCGGCCAACCCATGAAAACTTCAGAGTTCACTCACATTTGTTGGGATGGGCCAATCTCGTACGTCCTTTACCTTGGAAACATCAACTTCAATTCCTTCCGAAGAAATGACAAATCCAAGAAAAAACAACTTGTCTTTAGCAAAAGGGCACTTGGGAAGATTAGCATAAAGCTTTTCATGTCGAAGGATTTGCAAAACTTCCTTAACATGTGTTATATGATACTCAAGTGATTTGCTATAAACAAGAATATCATCAAAATAGACAACAACACTTTTTCCAATGAGAGAACACAAGATGTGATTCATAAGGCGCATGAAGGTGGATGGGTCATTAGATAAGCCAAAGGGCATAACCAACCATTCATAGAGACCAAGTTTGGTCTTGAAGGCGGTTTTCCACTCATCACCCTCAGCCATGCGTATTTGATGGTAACCACTACGAAGATCAATTTTTGAAAAAATAGTGGCTCCACACAACTCATCAAGCATGTCATCGAGACGTGGTATGGGATGTCGATAATGCACGGTGTTAGCATTAATTGGACGGCAGTCCATGCATAACCGTAATGTATCATCCGTTTTTGGAACAAGTATCACGGGTACGACACTTGGACTAGTGCTAACTTGGATCAAACCTTTGGAGACGAGTTGGTTGATTTGACGTTCAATCTCCTTTGTCTCCTCCGGGTTCGTGCGGTAAGTGGAGCGGTTGGGAAGTGGTGCACCGGGGATGAGGTCAATGCGATGTTCGATGCCGTGAAGAGGAGGTAGGCCATGTGGAAGCTCTTCGGGGAACACATCCTTGAATTCCCACAAAACAATCATCAAAGATGGAGGAACATTGGTTAATTCATTAGTTCCTTGCGCTAGTCCCTTGCAAAGGAGGACATAGTGCAAGATGGATGGGTTGTTCCTAACATCTCTCATCTCACTTTTGGTGGCAAGGAGAACACTCTTAGTTTTTCCACTCGAGTTTGGCTTGTGGCTCTTACTCACTATGAGGTGGTTCTCTCTCACCGCTCTTCTCACAAGTAGGTGCTGTGCTTTGCGCCCTCGCTAAAGCCTTTGCATTATTCGCAATTATTTGGCTAGGAGTCATTGGTTGCCAAACACATGTTTTGTTGAGCCATTTGAAGGTGTATACATTGGTGCGACCATCATGTTGAGCAGCCTTGTCAAATTGCCATGGTCGACCACGAAGCATGTGGCAAACTATCATAGGAACCACATCACACTCCACCGTATCTTTGTAAGGACCAATGGCAAAGGAGACCGATACGGTATGCTTTATCTTCACGGACCCTTGGTCACTTAGCCATTGCACGTGGTAGGGTGCTTGTGCGGATGGAGGGTGAGGTTGAGCTTCTCACACAACTCAGTGCTAGCAAGGTTGTGGCAACTCCCTCCGTCAATGATCACCTTGATAGATTTTTCATTGATGTCGACTCGTGTTTGGAAGATATTGGAGCGTTGGTCTTCATGCTCTTGTGCTTGAGTGGTCAAGATCCTTGTGACGACAAGTGATGGACTTGCGTCATGTTCACACATGAGGAGTTCTTGGTCATCTTCCACTCGTTGTCTTGCCATTGCTTCCTTGACTCGGGCATCAAATTCATCTTCACTCAAGTACTTTTCATCGCCATTGTCATGGATGAACAATACTTTCTTGTTTCCACATTCGGCCGACTTGTGTCCTTTGCCTCCACACTTGTAGCATTCACCATTGAAAGGTGTGTCACTCTTTGCTTGTTTGCCACTTGGGGGCAGTTTTCCTTGAGGAAGTGTGGGCTTGAAGGAAGGCTTGGAGGTACTTGAGGAGCTTCCATTGAAAGTTGTTGGTGTAGCGGTTGAAGCTTGCTTGTAGGTGAAATACATCTTGGGCTTGTTGTACTTGATGTCCTCTTGCACTTGACGTTCGGCCTTTGTTGCGATGTGCACAAGCTCAACCATGGTGTTGTATGTTTGGAACTCGATGATGCGCTTGATTGGGTGATTCAAGCCAATAAGGAAACATGCCATTGTTTGCTCCATGCGCTCATCAATGTTGGCGTGGATCAAGTTGATTTCCATTTCCTTGAAGTACTCTTCCACGGTCTTTGTCCCTTGACGAAGCGATTGGAGGTTGTTGAAGAGGTCACGCGTGTAATGCGCGAGGACAAAGCGGGATCTCATATGAGCCTTCACGTCATGCCAAGTTGTGATTGGCGGTTCTTGTCTTGCATCACGAGCAACTTGAACTTGTTCCCACCAAAGGTTGGCGTAATCATCAAACTCAAGCGAAGCCATGGCGACCATCTTCTCGTTCCTATAGTTGTGCATGCGGAAGATCTTGTCGACCTTGGGTGCCCACGAGAGGTATTCTTTGGGGTCATTGGATCCGGTGAACTTGGGCATTGTGAACTTGAGCTTGCCAAATGTTTCTTCCTTATTGCGGTCACGGTAGCGGTTGTTGCCATGTTGATGATGGTCTTCATCTTCCATGCAATCGTTGCGATGAGCTTGTTGTGGTTGAGGAGGAGGAACTTGGTTCTCGTGACCTTGTTGCGGAGCTTGCTCTTGATATTGTTGTTGAGGCGCTTGCTCTTGCTCTTGGCGCGGTTGTTGACGATGTTGAGGCACTTGGGCCTCATGAGGGTGTTGAGGATGTGGAGCCTCATGACGTGGTTGATGATGAAGAGGAGGCTCGTTCCTCGGTTGGTGATGTTGATTAGGCACATGGGCCTCACGGCGAAGATCATGGTCTTGAGCATCTTGACGTGGTGGGCGTCGCTTAACTTGTATCACTTGATGCTCCATGTTTTTGTGTGGTGGAGGAGGCGCCTTGTGATGACCATGGTGTCGGTGCGGACGTTCATGACAATGATGACAAGGAGGAGGATCTTGGGGAGCTTCACGTCGAATATGAGCTTGATTCTCCAAATTGGAGTCATCACTTGTTGTGTCAAGTATGTGTCGCGGTCGATGGTGGTAGACTTGCGGTTGCACTTGCGGTTCTTCTTGTGGTTGCTCTTGTTGGATCACTAATGCCCTTGCGTGATGACGGTGTGCTTCTTTCCTTGCTATTGGCCTTGAAGAGAAATCACCATCATAGCTTGACGTTGCAGCGTGCCGTGGGGAAGGTAGATAGTTCGAAGAACTTCCATCTTCAACCACGGGGGCATCATTGCATCTTGGAGCACTTGGGTGAAGATCTTGTTGAGGAGGCGCATGACAACATGGATGACTTGAAGAGCTTGATGCGCGTGAACGTGGTCTTGCCATTCCGTCGATGAGGCATTGGAGATTGTCATCTGTTTCGGCGACGGAGCGTTGAAGCGCTTCATTTTGGTGGCCGAAGTTATGGTGCATTGCATGCATTTGTCGTTCGAGGCCATCGAAGTGGTTGTCTATGTTCTTGAACTCAGCTTCCGTCTCGCCAAATTGTTCATCTTGTCGCGTCTCAAGGGCTTGGCAACGTTCACGGAACTCTTGTCGAACGATAAAGTGACTTGCACGCGTCATGTACGGTCCTTGATCTTCTTCTTGGGGAGGTGGTTGGCTGGACTCACCGTGCCTATCCATCATGCAAGACACACAAGTATCATATATGGAAGTGGAATATGGTGGTATTAGCCTTGTACCTCACCTTGGGGATTGCACCAAACTAGAAACCACAAGTGAGAGCTATAAGCGTGCAAAGTGGAATTGCAAAGAAAACTCACACTAAAGAAAGAACTAACTCTCAAAAGCTTGTTGGTGGTAGGTTAGGATTGTGGAATGCCGAAGAACCAACCAAAAGAAAAGGGATAGTCAAAAGTGGGTAAAATCCAATAAAAACTCAAGTCAAAGGCGAAGGTCAAAACTCAAAGGGGTGACGGAAACCTACGACTATATACACACACATGGAGATAGTTGGGATTGACACGACTATGAAAATGAGCAAACACAATGTCCTAACGAAGACTAAGCTCATTGTCGTGCCAATGCAAGGAGAGACCATGGCTCATTTGCAAAGAAGAAAAATGAGCAACAGATTTGTGCACTTGCCTTGGGCGCTCTTCTTTCTCTCTTGCTTACAAGATTTGAGACTCTCTTTTGCAAGGGGAGACTATTTTTTTTTCTTTTGCTTTGTATCTTTTTTTTTCTCTCCCTTGATGCTACCTAGTCACACTTGATATTGCTCTTGCACTCTCACTATCCAAGGACAAATGCACAATGCTCAAGCAAACACAAGATGAGCCACTCTCATGGGATAGGTACACACAAAGGAAGATAGGGGTTAACAAGGTGACACAAGTTATACCTTCTTTGATGATGAACTTGGCGTCGGTGGTGCGGGATGATGTTCGTGGGCCGTGGTGTCGATGAGCGCGGGGTTTGTTGATGCGGAAGCTTGCTGTTAGTTGCTGACACGCACACGGGACATGAGCAAACAAAGGAAATTATCCAATGCGAAAAATGAAACAGGCAGCCAAAAAAAAGCGTTACAGCCGGACACTCCGGTGCATGCATGCCGGACACTCGGTCAAGCCGGACACTCGGTCGAATCGGTCCGGGACACTCCTCTGTGGTTTCTGCCGTGTTCTTGAGCGGAAATCCTCGCCTTAAGTCCTCAAATCCACGAAAAACTGACCAAATCGGGCTGGGAAAACGCAGGATAAAGCTGGACCAACTCCTAAGACAAGGTTGAAGGAAATATGCCCTGAGAGGCAATAATAAAGTTGTTATTATGTATTCCTTGTATATGATAGATGTTTATTTTACATGCTATAATTGTATTGATAGGAAACATCAATACATGTGTGTTTAATAAACAAAAAGGGTTCCTAGTCATGCCTCTCTTATAGACTAGCTTGTTGATTAACAAGATGATCAAGGTTTCCTGATCATGGACATTGGATGTTGTTAATAACAAGGTCACACCATTGGTGGAATGATGTGATGAACATTCATCCGAAGTATAGCATTACGATCAAGTCATTGTGTTTATATTGCTATAACATCATACAAAGTAATCTTTATCCTTAGACCATGAGATCATGTTAATTGCTAACACCGGAAGAGTATCTTGATAACATCAAACATCACACCGTAACAGGGTGACTATAAAGATGGGTTGATTCTTTCTGAAGGTGTTATGTTGAGGCTCATGGATCAAGAGTGGAATTTGTCAATCTAGATGACGGATATATACTCTCTGGGCCCTCTCGGTGATATCACATTAGGATAGCTTGCAAGCAAGTGATGTGATCACTAGAATGTTATATCACGGGAACGAGAAAAGAGTGCATGTCGGTAACGAGATCAAACTAGGTATGGAGATACCGATGATCGAATCTCGGACATGTAATATATCGAGAGACAAAGGGATTTAGTTACAAGCGTTAAAGGTTCTCACGATCACAGGAGTCATCGTTGAATGTGTAGGAGTCAGTACGGATCTCCAGGTCCCGCTGCTGATTATTGATCAGAGAAGGGTCTCGATCATGTCTGCATTAATCGTGAACCATAGGGTGGCACACTTAAGAGTTACAGGACACCATTTTGGAGCACATATGTTTCAGACGAAAGAATTGCAAAGCGCAGGAATTGTTTCAATAGAAACGGAAATTGTTTGGTGAAATTGCGAAGGTGGTTACGCATGTGATATTGAAATATTGCAGGGGCTATATGTGAATGTTTGTTAATTAAAGTAATTAACAAAATTCTGAATAAATTTAATAAAGAGTTTTATTAAATGAGAGAGCATTAAATTTGGAGAAACTTAATGCATTTAAAGTGGAGACTTTAAAAGGAATGTGAAGAGGCATTTTAATGTGGAGGAGTTACCACCACATGAATGGGGAGGTGAGGGTCACCCCCATGCGCTGGCCATGGAGAGAGGGGCACCCTCCTCCTATAAAGGCCACCCATTCCTCCTTCATCCTCACACCTCCTTGTGAAGGATCTCTCTCCCCTCTAGAATTATTTCCCATGGTCTCGGATTAGTGAGATACATGTTCCGGTGGCATTTAAATGCGGAAGGAGTTCTTTGCTTCATTTGGATCGGAGGCGGGGAGGTGGAGGTCCGGTGGCTTGAGCGTGTGTCTTGAGTGCGGATCTTCTGCTGAGTTGGCGCTTCCGGACTTCCTCACGATCTTGAGATCAGCAAGTGTACGACTACATCAACCACGAGTTCCTACTCGTTAACAAAGCTCGTTGTCTTCGAGGGTAAGTTCTCTATGGATGTATGTCCACCCGTTTGCTTTGTACCTAGTAGATAGATCTTGGCGTGTAGTTCACACCGTAGGAATTTTTTTGTTTTCTATGCTGTGGACCCAACAAAGGTTTGGTCGGATCAAAACCACAAATAACACTCCAAATCAAGAGATCGATCCAAAGGCAAATATGGGGCTCTTTTTTGGGGAGGGGTCGAATTTTTGGTGGATAGAAGAAAAATTTGTGGGGGAATTCGTGAACAACGAAGCTCTTGATACCAATATGTTGAGGGCAAACCTCTAGGGTGGCCCGGTCTTTCACGAATCCCACTCAAATCAAGGATGGAGTGCGGGGGAAGGAGGGGCGAATGAACATGATGAACTCACGCACGAAGAATGCGATGAACACACACACAAAACCACGTTACACACTAATAGCTCACACTGGCGGTGACCAGCCCGGCGCAATCCCTAGGATCAGCGTCGGGCGGAGGACTCTCTCTCGAACCGGCACGGCGAGATGGGAGACTCGGTGATATCTTGACGTCTTGGCAAAGGGACACCGATGCCAAGGCCTTGTACAACGCGGAGGCACGGTGCAAACTCCAACGAGGTTTGAGATATTTGGTGCTCCTTTGTCAAAGGAGCATGAGGCAAGAATTAGATAGATCCACAAGGGGTTTCCACTAATTCCAAATATCATGCCTAGGGTTTACAATGGAGGTAGGGGACTATATATAGACCAACCACAAGTTCAGGGGTAATTCAGGCATTAAAGTAGAGTTACAGCAGTAGAGGGTACATGGGCCAGGCCCAGGCCCATCTTCAGGCCGGATAGTCCGGGTCGAGTTGACCGGACAGTCCGGGGTGGCCGGACACTCCGGGTAGTGTCCGGGTAGTGTTCGAACTGGCCTTCTGAATGTCCACGCCAGGTTGGGGTTGGGGCAGGCCGGACACTCCGACTGAGTCGCGCCGGACACTCCGGCTAGATCCGGGCGGACACTCCGGCTCAAACAGCTTTAGGACAGGTGCAGCTTCAGGGCTCGTGGGTCGACGCAGCGGGGGTTCGTACCTGATGATGCACAGAGTAGTGGTCTGAAGTAGCAAGCCATCCAGGTGTATGTCAAAGTCACATGATGAGAGGAGCGAATTCACCTTAGCTTGAAGGAGCTTGGCTCGGGCACGGGTCATCGGTCCACTTGGGGGACTCGGTGGTGTAGATGTAGGAGCGTCTGTAGGACGGGCTGCATCAGCTTCTGTATCATCCTCTTTTGCTTTAGTGACATCCTCTTTCGTTGCATATGCTCTTGCATCAACATAAGTAGACTTGTCCAAACCATCATAGTTTTCTTTCTCCTTGTTCATAGTTTCATGTTCTTGTTCATCGTCTACTACTACATCAGATGGAAACACAACGCTAGGACCAGCTCCTTCTTTCAATTGTGAATCCATGTCGACCAAAAGAGCAGCCATGCGTTGGGAATGCATCCGTTTCAACCCAACAGCAAGATTCTTCACTATTGATTCAACATCAGATGCCAAAATAGCCTTATGCTTCTCAGCCAAGTGCTTGAAGCGAGCAGGTACCTATTGGTAACACAAAACAAAAAGAAAAGAAGGTAGCAATTACAGAAAACTAATGAAGCAAAAAATTAAAACTAATGTAGCAAACTATAAAAGCTAATGTAGTAAGAACTAAACAGTTTTGCGGCTTCAATGTTACTAACAGATAAACTAGTGCAAACAAGCTGAAGCATACATGGCAACAGTTTTTAAGCCTAAGTTAGCAAACTATGTTAGGCAATGTAGCAATACTGGAACATCAATGCAGCAGATTCTATACCTCCAGTTCTTGGCTACTAGGAAACACAAGCCATTCATTCAACGAAGCTGAAAGGTTGACTTCATTTTCATCTACAGCAGGAGCGGGAGGAGCTTGGTTTTCTTGCTCATCAACAGGATCAGTGTTGTACGGAGTTTCTGAAAGTGGGAGGAAATACACACAATGAGGATGTAGTAAGATGATAAACAAAGCACAAAAAGGAAACAAAAAAACTTCAGTTGAAAAGCTGCCAAAAATGTCGTACCGGGCACCAACCGAAAACTGTAGTATTGTTCAATATCTTAAGCTCAAGGTCGTGTTCCACAACAAAATCAAAGTCACTGTTTGTCACGAAGCATACTCTTGGCAAAGACTTGTTGAATACATGGTCGCAGTCTCGCGGGAAGGTCAAATGGTCCATGTATGCAATCTGTTATAGGCAATGAAACAGCAAACTAGTAAGGCACATAAACAAAAAGTTGAACGAATCATAAATCAAACTAAAAAAAAAGGAATGAAGAGGAATAACATACACTAAGAAAAGCAAAAGGGCCAGTGATCCAGAACTCATATTTTGTCTCCCCCTCGGTGAGCTTCAGTGGCATCGCCTTTTGCTTCCGAATATGATCCACTTGTGCCATAGCTAAATCCAGAAGGTGCTCATCCCAAGCATACTGATCGGTCTTGGTGGGGTCAACCATGGAGGCAAGATATTCAATGCTAATGTTGTTAGAGCTCTTAGGAGCAACCACGAGAGCCAAGCAAAGAAGATCCCATGTCCGGATTATCGTTGCTTCATCCGTGTTGGCACATGATTTGAACAAATCAACTGCAGTAGCTACCTCACTCGTGCCCGACTTTGTAAATGTTCAAGCTCGTAGGGTCACTTTTATTCGTGAGTTCTACAGTTTGTTGCCGCAATAATTCCAAACACCTTCTTCACCATATCTCTTGTGAAAACCATCATGTTTTTGCGTGTTTTATACTCCCGTAGATTTGGATCAGTGTGCAATGCAATGTAATCTATCAACCCACTAGGAATCCTGAATGGCGACACATCTAAATAAGCTCTAAATGCACTCTTCGCAGCAATAACTGCTCGCTTTTCGGGATTAAGACCTTGCGCCAGGGTGAGCAAACGCTTCGCAGATAGGAGGTTTTTTGCCATCCATGTCTTTGCCCTATCCTCCTGCACAACATCAAACACAAAAAACAAAACTCAGTGCAGCAAAACTAATTGATAATATAGCATCTGCATTAAAACAAAAAATCTACTTTAAGGGTAGAAAAGTAAGGGCAAATCTGCCTATAAAAGCTACTGAAACAATTAAAAAGGTAGGGCACATGCATAAAGTAGCAAAAATAGTTTTATGGGGCATCACATCAAGAAACATTGTACTATTTGAATGGGGAACATCAAGCAAGCAACATTGTAGCAAAAAAGAAAAACTAAGGTCAAGTCTGCCTATAAAAGCTACTGAAAAACAACCAAAAAACAACTGAAGATCTATAGTTGTATAGGGCACCACATCAAGCAACATTGCAGCAAACATCAAAAATCAACCAAAGGTTACTTAAATATTTAGTAGCTGCAGGAGCAAAAACCTAGCAAATTACAGTTCCTTACATATATGAGTAGTTGCAGGATCAATTCAGACAGTAGAACCTTAATCCAACCGCACCGAGTACATAGTAAACACCACGAAGAGGAACCCAACAAAAATGGAGGAAAACCCTAACCCTAACTGGCGGAGACGAAGATGAACTCACCGCCATGGATAAGGCCGCGCCGGTTAGCTTCCCCTTCCGACCGGTCTTCTTCTTCAATCGAGCGCCATCCCCGACCACCATCCGAGATTTTTGCCCTGCGGCAAACGATGTCAACCTAGGGTTAGAGAAATTGAAGGGGAAATCGAGCGCGTGCGCTGGGAGAGAAGCCAGAAAGAAGGAGGAGAGGGAGACGAACCGGAAGATCTGACCGCCGTCGGTGCCATCACCGACCACAACTCGCCGTCGACGAGCAGCCTCGCCACACGGTCGCATGCGTCTCCGCCTCGGTCGCCTGCGTCTCCGAATGAACTAACACGGGTGCGGGCGCGGGGGTCACGGCTCTACTCGGTTCGGGAGAAGGGTCGACGTGACGCGCACTGGACGGTTCGATCACGTCCGATCCAACGACGTACGAGCAGGACGACGCGACGACAGGATCATCCAGAGAAACCACATCATTTTCCCTTTTAAATTTAGTTGACAACTTTTATTTATAGTAAAAAAAAAGCTAGACAGCCGCTCAACTGAGCGGATATTGGTCCGGGGGTATGTCCGGGGCCTACCCAACCCTTAAACGGACAGAAACGATTAAAAGTCTATCCGTTTTGAAGGGTGCCTTGGAGTGATCGGGCGGCGTAGAGATGCACTTATCCTTCCTGGCTACTGTACCGGCCACAGGCCACAGCTCCCTCCCACCACTTACCATGTCCGCCACCGCTAAGTCCGTCGCTCCCTACCATCGAGACCACAACGCTAACTCCCACCGCCGCCCCTTCTCCTCCTCACTCCTGATCTCCGCTTCCGTATTCCGCAGTCGCAGGGCTAAGTGCAGCTGGAGGACTGTGTCTCCGCCGTCCGCCGCGGGCACCGGTGATCTCGAAGGTGAGGTTGCGAGGTGGTTCCGCCAATTCATTTCTATGTTTTTGGTGTTCTAGAAGGAAAGGAACCACTCCTTTTGATTTCCATTCAATTTACGTGCTTATTGTTAGTTCAACTGAAACCGTGAACGGTGGTAGTTTCTACGGCAAATAATGTACACATGTCGGGACTTCACGGCGAGGCCAGACATGAGCAATGAGTATTGCGGGCTGGAACTGCCGGGGGGTGGGGAAATCCCCGACAGTTCAGGAGCTTATCTGCCTCGTGCAGACCCATCACCCCAGCCTAGTTTTTCTTTGCGAGACTAGGCAACACCCTGATCGTGTCCGCAACCTCAGATTTCGACTCGGTATGAAGGGCTGCTTTGCAGTGAAAGGAGATGGCTCGGGAGGAGGCTTGGCATTGTTCTACAGCGAGGATGTTGAAGTGGAACTCCTCTCTTTCAGCAAGCACCACATTGATGTTCATATTCAAGGGGGGCCTTTTGGTGCCCGATGGCGTGGTACGTTCGTCTATGGGGAACCAAAACCATCTGAACGCCATCACATGTGGACTCTCCTACGGCGCATTAAGAATAATTCATCAGATCCTTGGCTGATGCTTGGTGATTTTAACGAGGCTATGTGGCAAGCAGAGCACTTCTCGCGCACGCGCCGGTCCGAGCGCCACATGATGGATTTTCGTGAGGTGCTCTCTCATTGTGATGTTCACGACCTGGGCTTCAGTGGGACACCGTGGACCTTTGATAATAAGCAGAGTGGGCAGCGAAACGTTAAAGTTCGTCTTGACCGTGTTGTGGCCTCGCCGGAGTGGTCGCAACGCTTCCCGGAGGCACGTGTACAGCTCCTTGTGTCGTCTCGCTCTGACCACTCTCCACTATTACTATCTCTGTTTCAGGCCCGAGAGGAGCACCGCAGGCTGCCGATTCGGCGCTATGAAGTGATGTGGGAGCGGGAGCCCTCCCTATCCTCGACTGTTGAGAAGGCCTGGTCGAGGCGGGTGGGTGTGCAGGATCTCGGCGATGTCTGCTCTTCCTTGTGCTCGATCATGGGGTCGTTGTATGACTGGAAGAAGGAGCATTTTAAACCTGTTTCAAAAGAGCTTGATAAAAAGAAGAAGAGGCTAGAGGAGCTGCAGCACTTATCTGATGTCACCAGTGAGGCCGAAAAGAAGAAGCTACTTGGTGAGATGGATGAGTTACTCTATCGAGAGGAACTCATGTGGATGCAATGCTCACGCATTGCTTGGCTTCAGGAAGGCGATCGGAACACTCGATTTTTTCATAGGAAAGCTACGTGGCGTCGGAAGAAGAACAAGATATCCAAGCTACGCAAGGAGGATGGTTCTTGGACTGAAGATATGGGGGAAATAGGGAACATGGCAACTGATTTCTTCCAAACCTGTACACAAGAGATGGTGATGTTGACCCAACGGAGCTGCTAAACCTCTTCACTCAGCGTGTGGATGATGATATGAACGCGCAGCTGTGCGCCCCCTTCACTGAGAAGGAGATCAGCGACGCCCTCTTCCAAATTGGACCACTAAAGGCTCCTGGGCCTGACGGCTTCCCGGCATGTTTCTTACAGCGTAATTTTGGACTTGCTAAAGGAAGACATTACTCGTGCAGTGCAAGTTTTCTTTGAAACTGGAGCGTTACCTGAGGAGGTGAATGACATGGCAATTGTTCTCATCCCAAAAAAGAACAACCCTGAGGAGCTTAAGGACTTTAGGCCGATCAACTTCTGCAACGTCCATGGTTTTAAAGGCGTTAAGGCGTCTTAAGGCGATCAGGGGGCGCTCTGACGCCTAGGCGACGCCTAGGCGGGCGCTTTGGACGCCTAGGCGCCTAAAGCGGGCCTAGGCGACGCCTTTAAAACCATGGCAACGTCGTGTTCAATTTTTTTTCAAAATGCTTGGTGAACCGCCTCTGACCCCTACTAGATGACATTGTCTCTCCGATGCAGAGCGCCTTCATCCCGGGAAGGCTGATCACGGACAATGCCCTCATGGCTTTTGAGTGCATTCATGCTATACACAGCAACTCTGCTGATAGATTGAAATTTTACGCACACAAGTTGGATATGGCTAAGGCTTATGACCGCGTGGATTGGCGTTACTTAGAAGGTGTTATGGCGAAACTGGGCTTTCATAGCAAGTGGAAACGGTGGATTATGCAGTGTGTTACTACCGTACAATATACAGTTTGTCTCAATGGACATGTGTTGGACACCTTCACGCCTACACGAGGGCTACGCCAAGGCGATCCCCTCTCTCCTTATTTGTTCCTACTGGTGGCTGATGGCCTCTCTCGGCTAATCCAGAAAGAAGTTGAGGATGGTAGCTTGCATGCACTGAAGATCTGTCGACGTGCTCCGGGTATGTCACATCTACTTTTTGCGGATGACAGTCTCCTCTTCTTTCAGGGGACGATGCAGCAGGCCACGGTGGTGAAGAGCGTGCTGGACAGATATGAACATGGAACAGGCCAAGGGCTTCTTGTTCTCACTTCTATTTGTCTCTGATTTATCTCCTATCCTTCTTGGGAAAGCTATGGTACTAATGGCTGGCCTAGCTGGCACTTTCTTCATGGAAGGGCCCGGCCAGCAAACGAGATCTCTTAAGCTGGTAAGCTTGGGGAAATGTTCAATTATGTATGGGAAGGCAGTCCCTGATCAAGTGCAAGATGAGATAAAACAGATGCTCCAATATGATACTGAGAGCTTTGAAGAGAAGTACCTCGGACTCCCTGTCCCAGAAGGCCAAATGCGGAAAGGAAAATTTAAATCTCTCAAGGAACGGTTTCTAAAACGTTTGAGTGATTGGGATGAAAAGTATCTTTCTAGTGGGGGGAAGGAAATCTTGATTAAGGCGGTCCTTCAAGCCTTGCCGCTATATGGCATGAGCGTGTTCCAGTTCCCCGCTGGCCTGATTGAGGAATTAAACAAACTAATCCGTGATTTTCATTGGGGCGATGAGCAAAATCGGCGGCGGATGCACTGGCTGTCCTGGGACAAAGTAACAAAGCCAAAGACGTGTGGTGGCATGGGTTTCCGCGATTTTAAGGTGTACATTCAAGCCTTGCTTGCTCGGCAGGCTTGGCGTCTGCTGCAGTTTCCAAATAGCCTCTGCGCTCGCTTACTGAAAGCGAAGTACTATCCAGCGGGTCATCTCCTTGACACTGCTTTTATTCAGGATACCTCAGCCTCCTGGCAGGGTGTAGTTCATGGCCTCGAGCTCCTCAAGCAAGGTGCAATCTGGCGAATTGGATCGGGTTCTATGGTGAAAATCTGGCGCGACAATTGGATACCCCGGGCTGATAACCTCAAGTTATCAGGTATGAAAAAGACGTGCAGGCTTCGTTGGGTTTCTCAGCTCATTCACCCTGTCACACGCACTTGGGATGAAGCTACAATACGCAAGTACTGTTATCATCACGATGCTGAAGCCATACTTCAGATCAAACTGCCTCACCGACTGACGGAGGATTTTGTTGCCTGGCAGCCGGAGAGTTCCGGAATTTTCACTGTTAAAAGTGCCTATCGGTTGGGTATGATGCCAAAACAACAAGCTCTAAGTCGTGGTCAGAGCAGTACCGAACCGGATGGTGATCGGAGCATATGGAACCTCGTTTGGAAAGCCCCAGTTCCGCAGAAAATCAGGGTCTTCGCGTGGAGACTGGCGACAAACTCGCTGGCTCTCATGGGCAGTTTGCATCGGCGCATTGAGAAGGTTAGTCCAATCTGCACTGTCTGCAGCACTGAAACTGAGGATACCCATCATGCAATGGTTCGTACCCTTGCTCGAGCACTTCGTGATGGCATGCGAAAAGTCTGGGACTTACCAAGTGAAGATGGCTTCTGCTACACGGGACAGGACTGGTTTCTTCTCATGCTAGATGGTGTCAGCACGTCCACGCGCGCCAATCTATTGTTCCTATTTTGGCGTACCTGGCATCATCGCAATAATGCGGTCCATGGTGATGGTCGAGCCTCCATAGCTGCATCGATTCCTTTCCTGCAGAGCTACATGAACTTGCTGCGGCCGGAGGAGCCTGATCCTGATCAAAAAGGAAAAGCCCCAATGGAGAAGATGCACTCGAATGCTACAGAAGTAGTAAAGGAGGCCCAATCCAACTGGCAGGCTCCGGATAGTGGCTGGATTAAGGTGAATATTGATGCAGGTTGGCATGCTTCGTCAATGTATGGTGGATCCGGCTTGGTGGTGCGTGATTCCAGTGGCTGCGTCCTGCACTCAGAGTGGAAGATTTTGTCTGCGTGTGCTAGCGCTGAAGAAGCTGAAACCTTGGCGTGTCTGGAAGGTATCAGATATCTCGCTGCGCATCCTGGTAGTCTAGAGTCTGATTGTGCGCGTGTCATTGAGGTTCTATCCTCTATGGAGGAACATAGATCGAGTCACTGATGCCTGTTCTCTGAGGCAAAGGCGATGCTAAGCCTTTTGCCTGATTATCGGTTGAGCAAGGTTGCTCGGGTGAGTAATAAGGTAGCACATGATTTAGCGCAATTAGGCAAACGTGAGTGTGGTGTGTTGCATGGGGATGTTCCATCCTGCGCGTCGGACTCCCTTTTGCGTGATTGTAAAACCGTTGTTGCCTAATTAATAAAGCTCACCCAGTTCAAAAAAAAAAAAAACTGAAACCGTGAAACTATGACATTAAGTCAGCTGCCATGGACGTCAAAGAATGCTTATTGGTGGGAATGATTTTGGTTGTTCCATTACAGCCTTCCACCAGACCTACTTAGCACTGCCTCTTTGACGGCCACAAACTCCGAACAAGTATAGTCCACCACCTAGTAGCAAAGTTTGAGAAGCAACTGATATGATGGAAAGCCTAAGTCCAATGAGGAAAAAGATTATCATGATTAATGCTTGAGCCGAAGGACTCATATGATTACATGGCTGGTGCCTAGCTTATCACTGTCACTAGAAAAAGGGGAGAATCTGTACCGTGGAAGATTTGTGTGGCTAGATGGTACCTTGGGGACCAAAATTTCATCAGATGACATAACAACACCGAACCATGTGAAAGTAGAATATTGATGATCTTTACCTGTACTTATTATTTAGGAGGACCTTTGAGAGCTCCAGTCCTGGAGAGCTGCCCTCTTCACTCGTGTTTTATCGTGGAATTGATGCAATGATGGATTTTTGAACTTCCCTGTTTGTTTCTGTTCACATACTTACAAGGCTGATTTTAATGGTGCCCAAACTCATCGCGTGCACATGGACCAAGAATGACTTGCAAGAAATCCATCACAAGATATAAATTTGTTCGTCCACTTCAGTATGTGGTGTGTATTGACCGACAAGATATTTCTGTAGGTAAACACAATCTTTGGCAAGTGCCATAGTTGTCCATCCTTGGTTATAGTTGCTGTGGCCATTCAAAACATGTCCGCCTCATTCTCTTAAAGGCTGGCTCAGTGGCGGAGCCACCACTTGAGTAGTTGGTGACATAGTTTAAACCATAGTCGGTAGAAAATTTCAAGATCAAAGATGGCAAAATTCATCTTTGTCATTCAAGCTATAACCCACAAAGCTTTTGAACTGTCAGATTTCCTCTTCATATTTTGAGTCTTTGTGAGATACACAAATATCATTCTTAGATCTAGCAACAAAGAGTAATACACTGGTACCATAACAACTAACTAACTATGAGCATCTCCAATTGCAGTCTTCAAATTGTGTCTGGCGAATCCTTCCTGAACACGATTTGGAGCTGCCGGAGCATTTGTCCACCTATGGGGGATGCTACTCCCGAGCCGGAGACCCCAAATTCATCCCCAATATGCTCGGGCAGAGGCGAGGATGAAGGAGGCCTGGAGATGGAGACGGCGTCCATGATTGGGGACGGGAGGCGGCGCCAGCCTCCAGCCGTCTGGTAGTTCTGGAGCGCCTGCTCTCCACCTCCTTTAGTGCAATAATAAAAGGTAACGAGACCAATGTATAGTAGCATAACAAGACAACAAAGTGACGGAATAGCTGAGGTGGCCCGCCTACATCCAGTTCTGCACGTTCACCCTGCCTGAGCTGTATGAGGTCACGAATGGCACTCGGTACATTGAAGGTTTGGAGTTTTGTTGCGGACAACAAGCATAGCACAAGCTCCACTCCACACCCGGCTAGTACGTAGACAGCCACCTAGAACAAAACAACTATACAAACCAAAAGAGCCTGTCCAAAACTGAGAACAGTGTTGCGTCTCGGCCGATGCTGGGACCTAGTCAGTCCTGAGAAGGCACCGCTTGGACTCACCGGCGACGACATACATTGCGCCGTTGAAGATCAATCTTGGACATCGATGAACACCGGAGGAGCGCAATGTAGGACCTCCAAGCCATGTCTCCAAACACGATGCTCCCAACAGAGAAACGACATCGATGCCGCCATCGTGCCGATCCAACTAATCTAGGCTTTCGCCCGGAGACAACACCAACTCCAAGCGAGAGAGTGAGATGGCGACACACCTTAGCGACACCTCGAAGAAGGAAACGGCACCCATGGGCGCTATCATCGCCGGCCTGACAAAAGTCGGGTAGGTGTTTTATCCGTATCATCGTCCAACTCCACACCTCGAAGAATTGGGTCAGCACCGTCCATGTAGCCTCGCACCGCCGCCTACACAACATGTTGTCGTTGTAGCTATAAACTCCACCCGATATGTTCTAGACACGTGTCAGTACAACACTATGGTGGTTACGATCTCACCACAATGTTGCAACGAGAAAAACATATCCCGAAGGTATGTGTCCCTCGTACACAAGTGGCCGTGTACTAAGTACGATGGTACAAGAGTACATCAGAACACATTCATCTATGAAGAAATATAAATATATTGCAAAACCGATAGGTAAGATCCAAAATACATAATCATATCATAAGACTCATGTCCACATACATCAATCATCAAGCGGAAGCGAATAGTTCAAATCCAGTACGGATCAAGATACAAATATGACATAAGATGCCTGGAACAAAGAAAATAGCCCTCCAACAGATATCAAGATCTCTGCCCCAGAAACTCTACACAAGCGGGTCGGTGTCGTCACCATCAGCTTAATCCACGTAGTAGCCTCCAAAGGAAAAAGCCTGATAGAATCTGAGTGTGAGACCCTAATGTACTCAACAAGTTCTTATGCAGCTAAAGGGACACTTGGGGGTTTGACGCGATAACAACAAAAGATGTAACAACTATAACAGTTTTATAGAGACACGCTACAACTTGCGTCTAAACAGATATAGACGAGAGTGCGTAGAAGACGGTAACCAACATATATATAACATAAGTAAAGCAACAAACCTGACATTACCAACTTGTTGTGTTTACAAAACGAGAAAGCAACTAGGGTAAACCAGCTGTTGGCACTTTTATTTAACCATTTCGTTGTAGTTGCACTATTTACTAGTCAAGTTGAGTCAAGTTTACAGTGCTACTTTAGTTCAAGTTGTCTATGGCGAGAAATTATGCTCCAAGTAGTCCATAACCACGAACACGGCTTTTCAAAAAGATTTACCCTGCCGGGGTGCACCAAATTACCTATACACGCACGATCACCTCGGAAAAACCAAAGGAAGGCAACAACAACGAGGTTTCATGACAGAGCAATTCCAAACCCAAAGAGTGTTTTAGGGGGGCACCCCTCGAAGCTACCTGTTACGAACTCGGCCGTACTCCGATGATGGACCCAAAGGTTTGCATCAATGGCCGAAAAAGCTCAGAGGCCCGATAGTTTGACTAGCACAAACATTCCACATCCAAAACAGTACAAAATAGCAAACGCTCCTCGAGCAACAGTAAGTAAATCAACAGTAGTAAAGCATGGCATAAGTACAAAATAGTAATAAATCCTGAACTAACTGTGGTCCCTGAAGCAAACTTCAAATCAAGGTCATGCTGAGGGAGATCCAAGAAAATCTCCTGCGAGTGGTCAGCATGATAGTCAAGGAACATGAATCCAGTACTCGGGTCCTATGGGACACAAGTGAGCGGATAAAAACCAAATCTCAGCTATTGCTCACAAATGAATTTTTTATTTGGTGATCCCATTACTAAGCTAGATTAAGTTGTTTAAGGTACAACATTGTCCACGTCTTTCCAACTGAAGCTATACTATAGAATCCACAAACCCTACACATGCAGTTCTACGACTACCATGGCTTCACACAACTCCTCTAGTAATGTCTGATGGGATAGAGGGAACAAGTTTTATAATGGGGCTTAAAAGTAAAGGCCGTGCAGCACTTGGGATCACAAACTCGATAAACAGAACGAGACAACTAGTGCAATAATAAGATATAGGCATAGATGCTATCAATGTAAATTCAAGGCATGGAAACTTACCTGTGAACTAGAACTGTTCCAGGTATGGGTAAAGCTAAGATCCTTCTTGATAGCCTCCTTGCTCAACGTCTATCCAAATAAGAACCAAACAAACATGGGGCCATATAAATAAAGTGCACAAACAATAGCCAATAGATGCAAGTAAGCAATCAAGGAATGTCATGATAATATGATGCTAGATGCAAGGCATATTGATGGTACAATAATGCCGAAGCATTACATGTATCAAAATAATTAAACATAATTTTATTTGGCATATTTTTTTCGGGAAAACGCAATGATTGCGTTTCTTTTCATTGCAAAGAAGGGTTTAGGTTATAGATCCACCAAGCAGGTGTTGACAAGTTACAAGCATGTATCTAGTTAATGTACATCCCAGTTAGTAGGGATCAGGACTCGGAGGCCGGCAGCTCCAGGCCTCTAGCCCTCGCCCAAAGCGCTTCTTCTTCTTTGATCAACCTGCTCAGCAGTAAGATCGACGGGCGAGTCCCTTCAAAGACGCGAGCGTTCCTATGTTTCCAAACTAGCCAGGCCACAAGCTGTGTCGCTGGGGCGAGGCCTTTGCGGAGAGGCTTGGGTGTTGCTTGTCTGGCACCAATCCACCAATCATGAAGAGAGGGCTCGTTCTCCGGTTGTCTGCACGGTATCCTTAGCCACGCCTATGTGTCGTACCAGACCTGTCTCGAGAAGGGACATGCTAGTAGCAGGTGATGCATGGACTCCGGCTCTTGGTCGCAGAGTAGGCAGCGTGCGTGGTAAGAAAGTCCATGGCGTCGCCGTCGCTCCGCGGTCCAGCATTTGTCCTTGTTGGCGAGCCACAGAAAAAACTTGACCCGTGGCGGTGCCCAAGTTTTCCAGATGAGCTTCCAAGCATCGCAAGTTTTGGAGCCCTGGAAAGTGGCAAGGTAGCACGACTTCGCTGAGTAGGTGCCACTTGATTTCCACTTCCAAATGAGTTGGTCTGGCTGGTTGCTGAGCGTGATGTTCTGAATTTTCCTACACAACATCAGATATTGGCCAATTTTCTGAATGCCCACGACCTCCTGGATGTCTCGTGCCCAACTGTTGGCGTGAAGGCCGTCTGCGATGGTTCTAGACTTGCGATGTCGCTTGGGGATACAGGGGAATAAGCGCGCTGGCTCGGCGATCGGCGTACCGAGCCCATCCTCCTAGAATTTGTCGCTGCGCCTGTCGCCTATGGTCAAGTATGTGGAGGCAAAGAACAGATCCTTCTCGTGTGCCGTGAATTGCATATCCAGTCCATGCCAAGGGCGTCCCGTGTCAGTCCTGATTAGCCAAAGCCAGCGCAGGCGTAGGGTCAGGCCGGTGCGCTCGATGTCGTGGATGCCAAGACCACCATGGGACGAATTGACACCGCAGCTTAGTTCACGTGGCGATGCCACCATTGACTCGCCCGCCCGAGAGGAAGCTGCGCTCAATCTTCTCGAACATCTTGATGGTTTTCTTGTGTGGGTCAAGGACCATAAGCTGATGGATTGGAATGGCGTCTAGGACCGATTTTACTAGTGCCAGCCTGCCCGCTTTGGCATATCTTTAGTTGGGAAACCTTGCAGTAGCCTATTTAAAATGCATGATACAAGATGCAATTGATGATATGGACATATTTGGGTTCCTCTCGTTTTCCGATCGATCTAGACATACTATTTGTTGAATTCCGAACTATGGATTAAAATATATTAAATAATTGAGGTTTAATAGCAAAATGTCATTTTGGTTATTTGTTTGAATATATATTCAAATATAAAAACAAAATTTTAAATTTGAATTATTTTTCAAAAGTTCTTAATTATTGAATACTAAACAAAAATAAATTCAAATATTAATATTCAAAAATATTTGAATTGGAATTCAGATTATAAATTTGAATTATTAGTTTAAACATTTTTCATATAGATTATATAATCAAATTATTAATGTATATAAAGTTATTGATTTTATAAAATTCAAAGACTTATATTAAATAAAAGGACTTCCTGGCAATTTTAAAAAGGGCTAGAGGGGCTGCAAGTTGAGTTCTAGAAACAGAGGGGGTTAACTAGAAAAGTTGCAGCTGCACCAAGACTTATTTGCGAAAGTTACCAGATATGGATCTCGGGTTTTCTCACCTATTCCAGCACTAGACACAGACGCTGACGGGTAGGGCCGGGGGTGCTGACTCGGCCTCCATGCTGGCCACCATCTCTCCTTCTCTAGTTTGGACCCGTCGGCGAACATGAACGCGGCGGCCGGCTCCGGCGACCTAAAATCGGCGGTGCCAGCAAGCGCACGAGTGGCTTCTAGAAGCGGAGAAGAAGGCAAACATGAGTGCATGTGGAACGAAAGCAAAGGACCACTAGAAGGGACCTAATTACGGCGGCTGACAGCGAGAACTCTCGGGCTCAGACGAGCTACATGATCTGAGAGGAGGAAAGGGATGAGGGGAACAAGGAGCTCACCGCAAAGTCGGCAGTGGCCTTCGATGGGACAGGGAAGGATGGCAACATGGTCGGTGGTGAGGTACTGCGGCGGCGCTCACGGACTCCACGTGGGAAAGAATCTCTAGGAAGCTCCAACACCTCCTCTTGGGCTCGCTTGACGCGGACGAGGATGGCGAAGCTCCTCCACTCACCAGCGCCTCCAGACGTCGACTAGGAAGGTGGGGAGAAGGCGCGCACGGTGGCGGACATGGTGGAGGAGAGGAGGGGAAGAGAATGTTTCGATCCAGAGTTTCTGCGCTGGGGCGGGGATTAATTAACGGTGCTAGTATATTTGGACGACGGCAGCGGGGTAGTGATGATAGCAAACGGAGGCAAGGGGCGGCTACCTACTCCTCTCCGTTGGCGCGCTGAGAGGAGGGAGACGGAGAGGTAGTGGACGAATAGGATGGCGCTTCTGTCTGATGCGAACATGTATGCAGGCTAGGCGGAGGAGTAAACGGGACAGGCCTAGTGAAGGAGGAAGGAGAGCGTTGCATTGGGTGGGCTAGCTTCTGCTGGGCTACTGCTGCCCGGGCTGGGCTGTGGCCTGGTAAGCCTCTCCACTTATTTTTATTTCCTATTTTATTTCTTATTTGTTTTGTTTGTTTGATTCAAATTCAAACAAGCTTTTGTATTCAAAACCTTTTGAAATTTTGCAGAGGGTTTTGAACTGAGGGAGGTGGCACAAAATGGAGGCAAGGGGGAAGAAGAATAGAAGGAAGGTAATGCCACATAGTCCAGTTAGGCATTTGTACAAGATTTAGAATTAGAGTTTAGGGTTTGGCAAAATATGGAACAAAATCCATTTGTCAAAATAGGGGTCCCACTCATTATGGAACCTCCTTGAATAAGAACAAAATAGAGGGAGTGGTAACAATAGAAGGGGAAGAATAGGGTGATAGCAAGATCAAACAAAAGCAAGATACAAATGCAAGGTCACAACAAATGCATTGCAAAGACAAATACAACAACAGATGATCCATGCAATTTGGCATGATGAACATCATCATATTATTATGACATGCATTTGATCCATTACACAAGTAGAAAGGTAGCATAACAAGAGTTTACCTCGAATCAGGCTTTCGCTCCGCTTTATAAATAAAGCAAACATCCACAGCAAGTTACAAAGTTTGTCAACCACAACACACAGTCTGCTGGGGCCACAACACAACACGACCCAAGAAAAACGCTAACACACGCGGCTGCCACACGCGAGGCGACCAAAAAGAGAAGTTAAGATGGACTACGGTGGAAGCCGCCGTGCCGCTTCCAGGAGAAGTCGAAGGATCTCGTCCAGCCGCGCCTTGTCCCGCCGTCTACAGAGCGGGTACCATAGTTGCAAACATGCCAAGAATTTGAACACCGAGTCAGATGCACGTCGGGGGAGCACTTTCTCAATCACCATCTTGTTATGAATGTTCCAAAGTGACCAAGACAACCTGGCAAACACTAGCCAGAAAAGGCGGCGGCCCTTTCCCGCGTGGTTAGCCTGGCTTTCTATGAACTCACCGAGATCGTGGGCCCGCCACTCTGGGCCCAGCGCATCCCTGGTGAAGTTCCACAGGAATCGGGCAGCGGGGCACGTAAACATTATGTGGGTTCTTGTCTCAGGGACTCCACATAATAGGCACAACCCATCGCCCGACCCATGTCTTTTGGCCACTTTGACCCCTGAGGGAAGGCGGTCACGGAGCATTTGCCAAACAAAGATCCTTAGCTTTAGAGGGAGAGGGGCCTTCCATGGCTTGGTCCAAGGGAGGCTCTGGCGCCTAAAGAGTGCCCGATACGCTGAGCTGACCGTGAAAGTTCCTGTGTTAGTCAGCCTCCACGACATCAGGTCGGGTTCGTCAGACAGCGCGTCTGGCAACCTCGGCCTAAGCTCCCCCCATTCCTCGGTTTCCACCGGGCCGAAGGTTCGACGGAACGAGATGTTCCAAGTCCCCTCCTGAGCCGCGGCTGCAACCGTAAGCGATGGAGTGGAGCAAATGGCAAAGAGGCGCGGGTATACCTCCTGAAGTGGGCAATCCCCAAGCCATGAATCTAACCAGAAGAGGGTGCCTTCTCCATTCCCTATGGAGGAGGTGAGCCCGAGCCGAATCTCATGTTTGATCTCTTGGATGGAGTGCCAGAACTGGGAGCCGCCCCGGCGTTCACAGTCCAGGAGGGGTCGGCCTCGGAGGTATTTGGCCTTGATTAGTTTGAGCCAAAGTCCTCCGTCGTCCCTCAGGATGCGCCATACCCACTTGAGCAAAAGAGCCTTGTTGAAGTGCCGGGATGCTAAGATACCTATGCCCCCAACATAACAAGAGTTTAGAACCTTAGAATGCTACAGTAGTCGCAAAAAAGCGTGGTCCACAAACACTCGAAAGAAGCGCGCATCTTCGACCTCCAACCTGGACAAGGAACAGTAGCCTCCCACCACCTCAGGCATGGCACGACGACCGTCACCCACTCCAGGGCGACAGCCATGCGACACTCCCAGTACAAGTCCTAGATCGAGCCCTTGTAGGCCTAGATCAGGCCTGTCCCATCGCATCCAGATCCCACGCTGGTACCACTGGAAGGCACCAACGCTCGCCCACGATGTGGAGGCGGTTGACCGCTGCTCACCATAGACTCCTTCTTGGTCGAGCCTCTATGTTGCTCGAGCTTTGTCGCCGCCTCCATAGCAATCGCTCTTGTCGCGCCTCAGCTACCATCCTTGCCTAGGCTCACCGCTCCTCCAGGCTCCCCGCCGTGCGCCGGCGATGGCCACCGAGTCCCCACACCATCCTCCACTCCACCCTCGCTGCCCCGGTGACGACCCGCCTCCGTCGAGCAGGCTGTCGAGTCTGTACCGCCGCCGCCTTGACGGTCGAGCGTGGTGCCGCCGCCGACAGAGGTCGGGAGAGGTAGATCGGGACATCTTTGTTTTCTAGGGTTGTGTCCCAAGTATGCAAGGTGGTGGACGCAAGATCAGAAGGTCCTTGGGGTGCTCCTCTCTTCCATGACGAAGGAGATTACGTCGCAGCTCATCAGCTATAAATCTGCGGCTGCCGGGTGGATTTCCATCCACACCATGTTCAGCGCGTAGAATCGAGCTGGGTGTGGCCATAGTTTTAAATAGCCAGCTATAACCGGGCTATAGCCTTTTTCGCATGGTGCAACTAAGTGTAATAGCCAGCTAAAAGGTGCCAAACCCCTTAAATAGCCGGCTATAGCTATTTTCGGAGGCTGCGGCTATAGCCTATAGCCGGCTATTTAAAACATTGGGTGTGGCACATCCGACGACAAATTCAGTCGTCGAGGAAGCTCGACATGAGCGCCAATGAGTACATGCACAAGGTGAAGGCCTTAGTCGATGCCATGGCTACTGCTGGGTCTCCACTCAACGATGACGAGATCATCGACTACATACTCACCGGATTGGGGAAGCCCTTCAACCCGATCGCGGCTTCACTCAACGTCGTGACCACCCCGGTTGCGCTCGCTGATTTCCATGGTGCTCAACTATGAGGCGCTGCAGTTGTCGCAGCAGGCCGATGATGAGTGGACCTCGTTGGCTAACGCCGTGGTGCGGTATGGCAATCCTGTCGCCGTCAACCGTCCACGCGCACCGGACATCGAATGCCCGTCTGAAGGACGCCCCACGGGAGGTTACCCGCAGCAGGGGCAGAGCTACCCGCAAGGGGGCTACCAGCAGTAGCAAGAAGGGCACGGTGACTAGGGCCCCTGTCGTGACAACCGCGATGGTGGAGGAGACGGCAACGGTCGCAACAGCAACAGGTGTCGCTGGCATCCTCAGTGCTAGATATGCAAGAATTGGGGGCACAAAGCTGACAATTATCGCAAACGCTTCGACCAGGACTACTCCAGCGGCAACAGTCGTTGTGTATACATGTCATCAACCTCCTCCAACAACTCCACACACCGGGTCATGGATTCTGGCACACGGATCACCTGACGAGTGACCTGGAGCATCTTCACATCCGCGAGCGCTATGATGGCCATGATCAGGTTCAGGCGGCAAACAAATTAGGTTTGTCTACTTCACATATTGGGCACTCGACCTTAGCTGGTTCTTCACTTCACTTGAATAATATCTTGCACGTTCCGCACATTAGTCAGCATCTTCTATCAGTTTATCGCCTCATATCGGATAATGATATCTTTATTGAGTTTCATAAATATTTTTTCCTTGTTAAAGACAAGGCCACTAGGAGAGTTCTTCGAGGTAGAAGCCAAGGAGGGCTCTACCCTCTTCCGCTCGAACGAGCCACCTCTCCGTCTACACACCAAGCGTCGTCTAGCGTCTGCATCACGTTGTCCCAATGGCATCAGCGTCTCCGTCATCCATCCAATAATGTCGTTAGTTCCATTGTTAGGGATAATGATCTAGAGTGTTCATCTTCAGACAATCCTCCTTTAGTTTGTGATGCTTGTCAATGTGGTAAAAGTCGTTAGTTATCATACGATGCTTGAATTAGTTCATTTTGATGTTTGGGACCCTGGGGTACAAGTATTATGTGAGTTTTATTGACGATTATTCCCGTTTTTGTTGGATTTATCTCCTTAAAAGTAAGTCTGGTGTCGAACAAGTGTTTTATACTTTTCAAACACATGTTGAGCGTCTTTTGGATGCTAAGATTAAAGTTGTTCAGTCTAATTGGGGTGGTGAGTATCACAAGCCGCATCGCTATTTTCAGCGTACATGCATCTCTCGCCGAGCGCAAACACCGACACTTGGTTGAAACTGGCCTCGCTTTGATGGCTCACTCGTCTCTCCCATTATGCTTTTGGGATTAAACCTTTCTCACTGCGTGTTATCTCATTAACCGCATGCCTACCCCTGTGCTTGGTCAGGACGATCGTCTCCTTAAAACTCCACCAAATTATTCCTTTCTTCACATTTTCGGGTGTGCTTGTTGGTCTAGTTTGCGTAAGTATAATTCACGCAAATTAGAATTCGGTCCAAGATGTGTGTTTTCCTTATCTACAGTCCTATGCATAAGGGGTACAAGTGCTTAGATCGATCTACGGGTCGCATATACATCTCGTGCGATGTTGTCTTCGACGAGTCAATTTTTCCGTTTTCTACTCCCGGTGTCACGGTCGATGTGTCTACTCTCAAAGAGGATATTTTTTTCATCCACCGAACCAACTACGAGTGTTCCTATGCGTAATTACGACCTAACCTACTTGGCTACTAATTTACCTAGCCAGGCCAGTGCTTCTCCTGTGCAGGAATTCTCGTTGCCGAGCGCTGTTCAGTGCCAGGAACCAATCGATGTGCGCCCGGAGTCGATCGACGTGCATGCAGCACACCTTCCTAGGTGTCTGCACCGCACGTGCATGCTGGGCCGCTGGTGCTCGATGCCGCGCCGGCCCGCTCGACGCCTCTGCTTCGTCGATTCATGGGCCGACCATAGACCACGTTGACTCGCCGTCACGTGCTGCTGCTACGTCGCCCAACAGCGTGTCCTCACCGACCTCGCCGTCGGTACAGTCTACTCCGATCGCCGAGCCTCTTCACCCTATGGTCACGCGTACCAGGGATGACACTCGACGCCCCAAGGAATATACAGATGGGACGGTTCGATATAATCGCATGCGCTGAGCCTTATTCGCGACGCCTGTTTCGCATCACGACGCTCTTCGTGAGCCGGCGTGGCATGCTGCCATGGTTGAAGAGTTTGCTGCACTTCGTCACAACACGCGGGTGTTGGTTCCTCGGCCTCCTGGAGTTAATCTCGTCCGAAGCAAGTGGTTTTTCAAGACAAAGCAGCATGCAGATGGGTCTATTGATAAATACAAGGCTTGGCTGGTCGCTCGTGGGTTTACTCAGCATCAAAGCATCGAGTATGGTGATACATTCAATCCTGTTGTGAAGCCAACCACCATTCGTTTGGTTCTCTCGCTTGCAGTCTCGCGAGGATGGAGTTTGCGGCAGTTGATGTCTGCGTTCCTCCATGGTTTCCTGTCTGAGGATGTCTATATACAGCAACCGCTTGGATTTGAGGATGTTCAGTATTCCTCACATGTGTGCAAGCTGCAACGAGCTCTCTATGGTCTCAAACAGTCACCCCGTGCCTGGTATGCTCGGTTGAGTGCCCGGCTCCTTCAGCTTAGTTTTGTTTCGTCTAAGGCGGATACGTCTCTCTTCATCTTTGCGGAGCATGGTGTGCAGATTTATATGCTTGTGTACATGGATGATATTGTGATTGCTGGCTCCACTCTTGCTGCGGTTGATCGCCTGGTGAAATCTCTTTCAGACAGTTTTCCTATCAAGGATCTTGGTCCTCTTTAGTACTTCTTGGGTCTGGAAGTGTCCTACAATTCAGGGGCATAACACTGACTCAACGGAAGTATGCACTGGATCTTCATCATGTGAGTATGGAGAATTGTAGGCCTACTTCGACACCACTAGCCGCCACCGAGCACTTTGCTCGTGAAGCCGATATACCACTGGTATTGAGGATTCCACCCAGTATCGCAGTATTGTTGGAGGACTCCAGTATTTGACGCTTACTCGTCCAAACTTGTCCTTTGCTGTCAACAAGGTGTGTCAATTTCTATCGCAACTGACTGATGATCATTGGGAAGCTGTCAAGCGTTATGTCAAAGGGACCTTGAGCATGGGGCTGAGGATACGTAAGTCTCCATCCACTGGTGTTAGTATTTTCACTGATGCTGATTGGGCATGATGTATTGATGACTGCCGTTCCACCAGTGATTTTGCTGTGTTCGTTGGCTCAAATCTCATCTCATGGAGTGCCAAGAAACAACTGACTGTCTCTAGATCTAGCACAGAGGAAAAGTATAAAGTTTTAGCTAGTGGAGTTGCTGAAACCATCTGGGTAGAGTCACTACTCAAGGATCTAGCAGTGTCACATCAGCGTACCACCATCTTATGGTGTGAAAATCTTGGGGCTACGTACCTGACAGCGGATCCGGTCTTCCGCGCGCAGACGAAGCACATAGAGATTGATTTCCACTTTGTGCAAGAGTGTGTTGCTTCCAAAGCTTTAGATGTCAGGTTCATCTCGACAAATGACCACCTGACTGATGTTTTTACTAAACTAGCCACACGACATATGTTAGATCGTTTTCAGTCCAATCTGAATCTTGTATGTAGTAGTAGTTCATATTGAGGAGAGTGTTGGAAATGGAGCTAAAGAGGAACCAGTTCCTGTATAACTAAACATGGAACGAAGTGAACTTTGTCTGATAGTAGAGTGAACTGTTTTTTCAACGCGAGTAGACTTTTTTTTCTCGGAAAACCACCATATTCGAAGTGAACTTTTTTAATTTTATAGCCATGTCTGAAGTGAACTTTCAAATTACAAAGCGAACTTTTTTAGACAGTAGAATGAACTTTTTTATTAATGCTTTTGAACTTTCTTTTTCGCGAACAACCTTCTGGAATTTTTTAGCCTTGTCTGACATGAACTACCAAATATAACGAGAATTCCCGTAGCGCTCGAAGTGAACTATGTTTTTTCGCAGAGTGAACTTTCTTTCTAATGCATGTGAACTTTCTTTTTCGCGAACACCCTTCTGGAATTTTTTAACCACGTCTAATGTGAACTACCAAATATAACGAGACCCCCGTCGCGATCGAAGTGAACTTTGTTTTCTGTTTTCCCGCAGAGTGAACTTTCTTTTTTATGCTTGTGAACTTTTTTTGGACAAATGAGTGAACTCTTTTTTTTCAAAAGCTTGTGAACTTTATTTTTTCCCCACCCAAGCTCCTCCTGTGGCCGGAGCAGGGGCCTTTACTAGGCATGCTGGAGGAGCATCAGCACGCCAAGGACGGAGGGACGCAGAAGACCGAGGCGGTAGGGACCTCGAGGTGGCAACAACGGCGCTCTGCGGGAAGACGGGGGCGCCCCGGGGAGCCGGGTGCTCGGGGATCGAGGCGCTGCAAGGGTTCGTGAGGGAGAGCCGACGAGGAGCTCTGCAGGCTCACAAGAAGACGGGGAGGCGACGACGGTGGCCGGAGAGCTCGCGGGGTGGGCTTGAGGCGGGAAACCCGGCGGCTTGAGGAGGAGGGTCGTCGCATCCGGGCGGTGAGGTTGGGCTCCGAGACGAGGAGGCTGTGGTGATCGCGTGTGAGAGGTTGAGGCGAGGCTCTTGGGTGTCGGGGGCGGCGGCGCGAAGGCGCGTGGCGGTGGCGTCTGTGAGTTGACAAAGTCGACATGGTGGGGCGGCTTTGCTTGGCGCTCGGGGCGAGGGAAGGAGGAGGCGGCGACTCCTGTGGGTGGCGGCAGGTCTTGAGATCGGTGGGAATCGGGGGGGGCGCTGGCGTGAGTGGGGGAAAACGAAGGTCAAGGTGGGGTTGGTGGCGTCGAGGGATGCATGCGCGTGGGGCCGGGGCTGGGCCTTGTCGAGGCGGTGGAGGCGGCGTCCATGAGAAGGCGTGTCGGCCGTCCATGAGGTGGTGTGATGCGTGATTAGGTAGTGATTATTTAGGGATAGGTTCCTGTATAAGCTATATAGAAATCTCTTAGGTGGTTCCTCTTTAGTCCTTCTATTTCTATCTATATATATATATCCATATAGGACATCCACGTGTGTTTCACACTATCTAGGCAGTATCTACCATAACAGAGAGTATGTACACGTAGTATGAATTATATAATACTAATTAGCTAGTATACGTACTACTTTTTTGGTAGTATGTATGATTTTTTCACATACTTCTTTTTTGGGTACAAATATGAAGATATTTTGAATATATAGTGCAAACTATGGGTCAAGCTGTAATTTTTCGTGTAACTTGATCATGGTTTTTAAAGCGTCTCTTAGGCAACGCTTGAGCGTCGCAGCGCCCAGCGACAGGAAAGCGTCGTGCCCGCTTCAGAGTTCTCGCCAAAGCGTCCATATTCCTGCTTTAAGTCGTCCATATCGTCGCCTAGGCGGATAAGTCGTCGCTTCGATCAATTTTGGACGCCATGCTGAGGTCGAGCAGGTCGAGCGGAAACTGGGAGCTGGCGAGCAGGAAAACATCAATCCGGCGGGATTGAAGGGAAATTGGGGGCCGATTGAGAGGGAATAGAGAGGGGAACTGACCCATGACCTAATCCAGTCGATTGAGAGAGAGGATCTCTCTCCTCTGGCGGCCACCTCCTCCTCCGCCAGATCCCCTCCTTCTCCAGCCAATTCCTCCCTCCTCCGCCGGCCTACTCCTCTCCGGCCAAGCTTCATGGCCTCTCCTCTGCGTGGCGCATCCATTCCCCAGCAGGGCACAAGCTATTGCTTCCCCTCCCTCCTCCTTCTCTCTTTTCTCTTCCGCCTCAATTGCTGCTGGCTTTGCTCTGTGTTCTGTAACTGGCTGCTGTTTGCTGTGAGCCTGTGAGCATGTATTAGTACTACTTTGTGGTGCCCGTGCTGCTGATGTGCTAGTGTGCTGCAGTGCTGGCTGTGCATTTGTGCCCATGATATACTGATGCACTGGTGCCCTAGGCGCTTTAGTAATCACCATAAAGCGTCGCCTCGCTTCGCGCTTCAAGCGCCTAGGCATCAAGGCTTTAAAAACCATGAACTTGATTAGAAGTATCTTAGATATAGTATGTGAACATACTTCAACTCATAAAGTATCATATATACTTTCGTATGAAGTATATGAGGTGTGGGTGTAACTACACCTAGGAGTAAGAAGGAGTATATATATATGACTTCTATTATATACTTTGGATGTACGTACTCCCATATTCAATATATCTCACATTCACAGGTATTATACTGCTTTTTCATTTTCTATATACTTCATTAATTATTATAACATACCTCAATACAAGAAGTATGAAAAAAAATCATCGGAGCCCTTAGTTTTTTTAATATGCCATACGTACAGAAATCAGTAAATATACAAATAATATAAGGTATATAGACTTACATGAATTTTTTCATAAAACTCACTTTGAGGTATCTAGTATTTAGTAATACTAGAAGGATACCCCGCGCGTTGCAGCGGGAATATCTTCAGACATTCTATTTTGGACATGGAATGGTATATGATGCATATAGAAAAGAAAATTGTCTAATAGGCTAGATTTAATCGACCATAAATGGTTGTGTATGTATTTGATCAACTAAAGTTTGCCATCATCCAAGAATGCACCTACTAATATTGCATGAGAAAAATTAAGCTATACATAAGGTGAAATCAACGTTTGAAGAAACTGGTGATGTGGAGATCATACAAAAAGAGATACTATTATAACTGTAGTTAATTCGCATGAGCTACCAGTGACTCTGTGTTTACCTTCCTTTACCAAGTCATGAGGTTTTAGTTTGTAGCAATCTGTAGTTTATTCTTGAGATTTGCTGAGTTATATAGGAAACTTGAATAGAGAGAAATATTTTTGTAGAAAGCAAAAGGGAGTATGCTTGCATATACCGCTGACTGAAAGTTGCTGCCAAGAAAAGGACAGAGGAAGACTGGCATTGGGTTCGACAATATCAACCGGGAGAACATGCAACTCTGTGAACGTCCAAATCCTGCTGTAAGTGCGGAAAATTCCGTATATACATTAGTAAGTGTATTATATGTATGGAATTCTTGTTTCAGTAAGAAATGGCTATATATACACTATATTTTAACAACAGATGCAATGTAGAATAAAATATTCAAATCCTTGCACCATATATGGAATATGGATAAATCATTCAGAAGGTTAGCAGATATAACCAAATAACAGTACTCATTTGTTTCTGCAAGAAGAGCTGCCTGCCAGGAAAATACATTAATTAGGTGCTGGCTAGTACCTATCATCGGAAGAGCAACAGACCTACTTCTGCAAACACCAAAACCACGATTGCAAGTCACATTACGAACCATGGTGTATTAGCTGCAGTAGGGCGTCGTTGAGGGTTTCATTCCTTGTCATGGTGGTGATTGCATACACCAAAACTACGATTGATACCTACAGGTAGATCAAAAAATTATGTACCTTACTGCTTCCTGAAGAAAAGGGATCAAAGATGAGCATCTTTAAATAAATCATGGTGGTAATTTCAAGACATTTGCAAAAATATTAAGCTTGTACAATACATTCACTGATCAACAGGAAAGGCAGCCTCCATGTAGGAAATCTGCTGACAGAGTAATGACTTGCGGAGGAACTCTATTCGGTGTACGGTAGTGATTGACCTGGGAGCGAGGTCTGAAACTCATAGTTGACATCCAGAAACGCTTGTTTACAAAAACTCACCAACAACCATAATCATACTTAAGCATTGTAACGTAAATACAATATGATGAGATATTTCTTCGAGCATCGCATCTAACCGGCAAGCACCAAGAACACATATTAAACATCTCACTGATTCACCATTAGTGGTTCGACAAAATCTTATATCAAAATACACCATTTTATACATGGACCAAAACAAAAGTGTCACTTATTAGCTCACCGAAAATAATCCGTAATAGCTGCTGACCCAGAGCACAAAACTATATGTAACATGCACAGGGAAAATTGGAACAGTGCCAAAGTAAAATTAAATCATCAAAATATAAAGGCCATGTTGATAAGAATACAAATACACGTAGTAGGATGATTAGGTAGATTCAGTTGTTACCTGGAAAAACGGGCGTACAGAGATGGATTCTCATCATCCCCATTAGAGCAAGGTAACAGAGAGAGATGTGCTCAGCTTCGTCAAGGCATGACAACGCTATATGAGAGTAGCGAGGGACGGAGAGATGCCCCTGAGACAACAGCAGCTCCCAAAGAAAAGAAAGGAGGAGGCAATGAAGCGGCCAGGGAGGGGTGCATAGCAGGCGAAGACGTGCGGCCATTTCTGCAAGGCGAGTGGCGAAGCTATAAATTAAAGCAAAGAAAATAAAGAGGCCCTCAGTGCTCCATATCAGTTTCACGTGAATTTATTTCTTGTTGAGATCGTGAGGGAGAATAAGGTCTGTTGTCGTTTGATTTCTGGGAGGAAATGCTGGGAGTTGCGGAATACGTCCAGGGCGCACCCTTGTTTTTTGTTTGGGAGGAAATGCTGGGAGTGCGGGAACAACCTTTTATGGATTGCCTAGGCATTGTCACGATGGGAACAACAAATGTACGGATGGGGATGAAAATCCTATGCTTGTGACTACTTGACGACGTGGACATGCTGCATGTGGAGATAGACAAACTTAAATGACTCTTAGTGGGGGTCTACTTTATAAGAAGATATAGATATTAAAAATTATAAAGAGGTATTATTGACTTATCTATGTGGTATAACGAACATGAGAGTATGTACGCCCAAGAGTACCATCGTGGAGGCTTTGCCCCACGCAACCCTAAATCAAACTCTCTGGAGCCCCTCGTGCGACAGGCCGGGGGGAGGGCTCAAGCTGACGGTTTGGAGTCGGTGATGGCACATGCAGATGGGCCATCTTGTGTTGAATTGTCGGCGTGTTGGGCACGCAGGCTTATTAATAATAGGAATAGCAGCGAAGGGGGAGTTGGGTAGCAGGCTGCAATTTTTTTCGAAATGGAGCATGCTGCAATGTGAAATGACTATATTTAAAAATCTCTGAGGGAGTACTTGATGACTGTTTATTTACCTAAAATAATTGTTATACATTGTACACCCATCTCATATGCTCCACCATGGCTAGGCTCCATGTTAAATAGTTGAAGACTTGAATATTAGTATTTTAATGTTGACGTTGGAATGCCTGAGCTGAGCTCTAAGCTATTCATGACGGGTAGTGACTGTTGGTTACCCCTGACAGAGTTTTATACTAATATTTCTAAAGAGATAAGCATATCCCCGTGAGCAAATTTTATTTCTCATCCAGTTTCTGTTGTAATTTGCAGGAAATGATATTAGCACCACATCTTTTGTGAATGTTTGGGCGGAAGAGCAAACATTGAAATATTCTCTTAGCAACAATATGTTGCCTTCATCAGCCAGAAGAACTACTTCCTCCATGGCTGGCCCCGTTTCTCTTAGCAACCTCCACCACCACCCTGACAGCCAGCGTTCCTGTTTTGCTACCTCGAAACTAATCCATGACAATCCCCATAAATACAACCATTCCCCCAGAATTCCTAGACGGTCTCTCGTCTTGCTCCCTGCCTCCTCTTTTCTCCTCTCCGTTTCCCCCTCCTTTGCCATAGATGATGCAAATGCTCCGTCCACCTCTACAATTGATACAACCATTACTGATCGCATATTCATGGACTTCAGCATCTGCCCAAGCTACTTTACCTCTGACCGCATGTTAGGAGCTGAACTCTCTTCATGCCCTGATTCTGAACCTCTTGGCCGTTTAGTCTTTGGTCTCTATGGTCGGCTACTCCCCATCACTACTGCCAACTTCAAAGCTACTTGCACGGCTTCTGCATATCGAGGCACGCTTGTCCACAAGCTCCGTCAAGGTCAGTTCTTTGCTGCTGGCCGCCAAGGTCCTCAGCGTGATAAGGGTGTGGTCCAACCTCCCTCAAGGCTTATGAGCAATGCTGAGACTGTTGACCCTAAAGCATATCAACTGAGACATTTAAGGCCTGGCACCCTATCCTTGTGCCTTGGACAGAATGACGATGACAATGGCATCAAACTCAATCCCAATTATCACAATGTTGAATTCCTGGTTACTACAGGGCCAGGGCCCTGTCCAGAGCTTGATGGTCAGAACATTGTCTTCGGTACTGTTTTGGAAGGTGAGTACTTCTCTCAGGATTATTTTTTTTAGATGGTATGAGGTATCGCTGATTTTGTGTTGAATGTCTTGCAATAATTTGATATCCCCCCTTGATATTTTTAAATAACATACATAATTTTTGAGCAAGCTCTGTTATTTGTAATTGGACTAGACTATAATCAACTAATGCAAGGGTTGGTATGACTAAGAGCAAAATGTAGTATTCCCAGAGTAGGATTTCTATACATGAACCTTCAGGTGATGATACTGGTGCAAGCTTTGTTTACAAATCATCTGTGCATGTCATAGTTTTCAGAAAAGCGTACATACAATTAATGAATGAATCAATGTAGTTCTTCCCACAGTGAGCCATGACATCTTTTCTCCATATGTCTTGGCAATACATCGTGGCTTATCCCTGTGATTTGATAGATTCTGGCTATTAGTGTGGACGATCAGCATTGAAGGAACCATACAAATTCTCAGTGAGCTGTTATTAAATAATTGACGACATCACCCAAACATAATCTAGTTTTGCTTGGCTAATTTAAAACATCTCATCTCTATCTTCTTCGACAATATTTTTTTCACACTCATTAATGTTTTCAGGTACGGTCATGTCCATGGGTAGCTAAATCACTTTATCCATTAAGTTTTACTCCCCCTGCCCACAACAAACCTCATACGTGCCAGCTCCTGTATATGATGTAATTCGGGGTCACAGGCGTGTGCACCTGCACATGCACACGCCTATGCTCATACAAATGCACTCTATAAGCACACAGTTACTAATTCAGGTGTGTAATGAAGTTGTTTTTTCCTAGTAAGACCTAAAACTACTTATTACTCCTTGTTGCAGTCGTATAACGAGTAAAGAATCTTCATTTACTTCCCCTTTCCCTATTGGCGAACCATTTACAACGACAGCAACTGAGCCTTTTGTCCCAAGCAAGTCGGGGTAGGCTAGATATGAAACCCAAGCCGAAACTCGAGAAAAAAGCAAGTCAAAGCAGAAACTAGTAGAAGCACAAGTAAATAAAAGAACAAAAATAGTAAATCAAGGTTCGGGCACATGGATCGCTGATTTCCATGCAGCCCTATCAAAAGGCAAAACTCTAGGCGCATTCCGATCCTTGAGGTCCCTTTTAACAGCCTCCTTCCATGTCAGTTTTGGTCGTCCTCTACCCCTCTTAGCATTATCGATGCCCCTAAGGATCCCACTATTAACCGGTGCTTCTGGTGGCCTCCATTAGACATGTCCAAACCACCTTAATCTGTGTTGGACAAGCTTCTCTTCAATTGGTGCCACCCCTACCCTATTGCGTATTGGTGCCACCTTTGCAGCATTGATCCCAAGTATCTGAAGGTGTCTCTATGAGGCACTGCTTGCCCTCCTAGACTAACCCCTTCATCCTCGCCTCCAACAGCGCTAAAGTCGCACCACATATACCCCATCTTTGTCCGACTAAGTCTAAACCCCTTGGATTCCAAAGTCTGCCTCCACAACTCTAGTTTTCTATTGACACCCACCCTGCTCTCATCTACTAGTACCACATCATCAACAAAAAGCATACACCAAGGAATATCTCCTTGTATGTCCTTAGTGACCTCATCTATCACCAAGTCAAAAATGTATGGGCTCAAAGTTGAACCTTGATGTAGTCCTATCGTAATAGGGAAAGTTTCGGTCTCATCATCTCCTACACGAACACTTGTCACAACATTAGCATACATATCTTTGATGAGGGAAATGTACTCGTTGTGACTTTGTGTTTCTCTAGTGCCCACCACATGACCATCCTTGGTATCTTTTCATATGCCTTCTCCAAGTCAATAAAAACCATATGTAGGTCCTTCTTTTGCTCCCTATATCTCTCCAGCAATAAGATCGCCTCCATAGTGGATCTCCCAGGCATGCAGCCAAATTGATTTTTAGTGACGTTCATCACTCTCCTCAAACGATGCTCAATCACTCTCTCCCAGAGCTTCATAGTATGGCTCATAAGCTTAATTCCCCTGTAATTAGTACAACTTTGGATATCTCCTTTATCTAAAGTTGGCGAACCATTTACGAAGAACTTATGTTCTAACACGCATTCACCACACATGCATGCGTATGTGAGGAGTATATAGCATAAATCCACCACTTCACAATTCAAATTTATCGAATAGTATTCCCTCCATCTGAAATTAGTTGTCTTAGATTTATCTAGATACGGATATATATAGTTATAAAATATGTCTGCATACATCCAAATCTAGACAAATCCGAGACAACTAATTTAAGACGGAGGGAGTACCAATTTGTGTTTGTGGGGCAAAATTCCACCACATTTTAGGAAGCTTTGGCAAAAAACACTAAACTCGAATGAATGCGAATTGACACAGATTCTGACAGGTCGGACCTACTTGTTAGGGCTGATGTGGCAACAAATTCTGATAGGTCGGACCCACTTGTTGCTCCATGGTAGCTCTTGCCTATTCATGTAGTTTCTTCATTGCTTGGGCTCGCTTGTTGATGTCCATGTTCGTGTGTTTATGAAGAGGAAGCGGTAGGATATCAAGCGTGGTCATGGGCTCGAATCCGTAGACAATCATGAATGGACTCTTCATGGTTGTGGAGTGCTTAGCCCGGTTGTATGCAAATTCCGCATGAGGAATGCATTCTTCCCAATCTTTAAGGTTCTTCTTTATAAACACTAGAAGAAGAGTTCCAAGGCTTTGGTTGACCACCTCAGTTTGGCTATCGGTTTGAGGGTGCGAGGCGGAGGAGAATAGAAGTTTGACTCCGAGCTTGGACGTTAGCGTCTTCCACATATAACTCATGAATTTTACATCACGGTCGGAGACGATTGTTCTTGGCACACCATTTAGATGGACGATTTCCCTAAAAAACAAGTTTGCGACGTGTGAAACATCGTCGGTCTTATGGCATGGAATGTAATGCGCCATTTTGGAAAAGTGATCAACAACAACAAATATTGAATCATGTCCATGTTTTGATCTAGGCAATCCTAATACAAATCCATGCTTATATCCGACCATGGTTCATGTGGAATAGGTAAAGGAGTGTAGAGACCAAAAGGGTTGGACTTAGACTTTGCTTGTAAGCACGTTGTGCATCGTTGGATGAGACGCTCCACATCTCTCTTCATCTTTAGCCAAAAGTAGTGCGTAGACAACATATCGTATGTCTTGTCACGACCAAAGTGACCCATTAAACCTTCACCGTGAGACTCTTGGAGTAGCAAAAGTTGGAGAGATGACTTCGAAGTGCAAAGCTTGTTTGTTTGAACATAAAACCATCGTGCAATTAGAATTGATCAAATCCCTTGTGAATGGAACACTTAGCAAAGATAGGTCCAAAGAACGGGTCGGAAGTGTACAAATCTTTGATATCATCAAGATCCACATTAGTAGGATTGTGTTTTTGCAGGAAAGAGTGCCTACAACCACATTATATTTACCCTTGTATTTCATAATGTAGGGAAAAGATTCCTAATGGTTGGAGTGGATATCATCAAACTCAACCCACTTCGTGTGCCTTTTGCTCAAGTTGGCTTGACCTTGTAGGTACTTCAATGACTCATGGTTGGAGTGAATAATAAACTCTTTGGACCAAAGGTAGTGCTGCCAAACTTGCAAAACGCGAACCAAATCAAATAATTCTTTGTCGTAAATCGGATAATTGAGAATTGCACCATTAAGTTTCTCGCTATCGTATGTAATTGGTCGTCCGTTTTGCATGAGGACTCCTCTAATTTCAATAACACTAGCGTCACACTCTATTTCAAATGTTTTTGTGAAATCTGGTAAAGCAAGGAGAGGTGCTTCGGTGAGTCTTTTTTTGAGTTCATCGAAGGCCATTTGTTGTGCTTTCCCCAAACGTAAGAGACATTCTTTTTGGTCAATTCGCTTAGAGGGCAATGGTAGAGAAATCTTTCACAAAACAACGATAGAAACTGGCTAACCCGTGAAAACTTCGTAGTTCACCAACATTTTTCGGAATAGGCCGATCTCGTATGTCTTTAACTTTAGAATCACCCACTTCAATACCATTGGAAGACACAACAAAACCAAGAAACACTAACTTATCTTTAGCAAAAGAGCACTTGGGGAGATTAGCATAAAGCTTTTCATTCCGAAGAATTTGTAATACTTCTTTAACTTGTGTAACATGTTCCTCAAGTGATTTGCTATATACAAAAATATCATCAAAGTAAACTACAACACTCTTGCCAATGAGAGATCTCAAAATGTGATTCATTAAGCGCATAAAGGTGGATGGGGCATTAGATAAGCCAAAGGGCATCACCAACCATTCATAGAGACCAAGTTTGGTCTTGAAGGTGGTTTTCCACTCATCATCCACGGCCATGCGTATTTGATGGTAGCCACTACGAAGATCTATCTTAGAAAAGATAGTGGCTCCACTCAACTCGTCAAGCATGTCATCAAGACGTGGCATGGGATGTCTATAACAAACGGTAATAGCATTAGTAGGACAATAATCCATGCATAACTATAACATATCATCTGTTTTAGGAACAAGTATCACGGGTACCACACTTGCGCTTAAGCTCTCTTGAATCAAACCTTTTGAGATGAAGTGGTGGATTTGACGTTCTATCTCCTTCGTCTCCTCCGGGTTCATGCGGTAAGCAGCGCGGTTTGGTAGTGACGCACCTGGGATGAGATGGATGTGATGTTCTATTCCTCGAAGTGGAGGTAGTCCATGATGGAGTTCTTCGGGGAATACATCATCGAATTCCTACACAATAGTCATCAAAGGAGGGATGTTTGATAAGTTGTTAGTTTCTTGCACCAAGCTCTTGTATATAAGCACATCGTGTAAGATGGATGGGTTTGCCCTCACTTCTCTCATCTCACGTTTGGTAGCAAGAAAAACACTTTGTTTTTCCACTCAAATTTGGCTTGTGGCTCTCACTCGCCATTTGGTGGTTCTCTCGCTCACCACTCATCTCACTAGATGTTTTTGTGGCTTGCAACCTCGTAAAGCCTTTGCATCGTCCGCAATTATTTGGCTAGGAGTCGTCGGTTGCAAAGCACACGTCTTACCAAGCCATTTGAAGCTATACATATTTGTGCAGCCATCATGAAGAGCACCTATGTCAAATTGCCACGGCCTACCAAGTAACATGTGACAAACAATCATGGGAACCACGTCGCACTGAACCATATCTTTATATGGTCCATTAGAGAATGTAACCGACACGGTGTGTTTGATCTTGACGGATCCACTATCACTCAACCATTGCACATGGTAGGGGTGCTTGTGTTGACGGAGGGAGAGGTTGAGCTTCTCACATAACTCGGTGCTTGCTAGATTATGGCAACTTCCTCTGTCAATAATGACTTTGGTGGAATTTTCCTTGATTTCGGCACGAGTTTGGAATATGTTGCATCGTTGATCTTTGTGCTCTTGGGCTTGTGTAGTTAACACTCTTGTGACGACAAGTGATGGACTTGAATCATGCTCACACATGAGAAGATCTTGACCATCGTTCTCAACGTGTTATTTTGCGAGTGTTTCCTTTACTCTTGCTTCATACTCATCTTCACTTAAGAATTTTTCCTCTCCATTGTCATTCTTTTTTTTGCGAGTGTCCTCTCCATTGTCATTCACGAACAAGACATTTGTATTTCCACATTGGAAGGACTTATGGCCTTGGCCTCCACGCTTTTAACATTCCACTTTGATACTTGAAGTGTCACTCGTTGCTTGCTTGCTTGCCACTTGGGGGTGGTTTGCCTTGTGTAGTAGTTGACTTGAAAGGAGGCTTGAAAGTACTTCAAGTGTTGCCTTTGAAACTTGTCGAAGGAGGGTCAAAGCGGTCTTGTTGGCAAAGAATGCCCGTTGCTTGCTATACTGAAGGTCCTCTTGAACTTGACGTTCAACCTTTGTTGCATTATGGACAAGCTCAACCATGTTGTTGTAGGCTTGAAACTCCACGATGCGCTTGATAGGATGATTCAATCCGGGCAAGAAGCGTGCCATAGTTTGTTCATCACGCTCTTGTATGTTGCCGTGGATCATGTGAAGTTCCATTTCCTTTAAGTACTCTTCCACACTTTTCATACCCTGGTATAGCTTTTGAAGCTTGTTGAAGAGGTCTCGGCGCAGGCTCCTTTCGCTGCTCCAACGGCGGCGCAGGCTGCCCTCTCCGATGGCACGTCCAGCATAATCGTCAGCTCCACTACCGGCACGATTGTCCCTATCACCGTGCTCGTCGATGGCGCCCCTAGATCGGCCGGCCCGATCAACCTCTCCTTCAACAACGACAACTACACCAAGTGGTGCATCTACATGCGTGCTAGACTCAGCCGCGCCGGCTACATCGGCCACATTGACGGCACCACCGCTGCCGCTCCGACCAATGCCGTGTGGACCACGATGGACTACACCATCCTCAACGTCCTGCACGCCGCCATCGACAAGGACGTCGCCGACATGATCCTCACTGGAAACCAGACCGCGCGTCAACTCTGGTTCGCAATCTATTCACCGCGAACAAGGCCAACAAGGCGATCTACCTCGACAATGATTTCCGCCAAGTTCTACAGGGGGCCATGTCCATCCATGAGTATTGCCACCGCCAGAAGCAACTCGCAGATGCCCTCGCCGACAATGACTTGCCGGTCTCCAACCGCGCGCTCGTCCTCAACACTCTATGCGGCCTCGGCCCTCGCTTCACCTCTGTCGCGACGGTCATCTCCGTGACTGAACCCCTGCCGTCCTTCATCTGGACTCACGGTATGCTGCTCATGGAGGAGATGCAGCAGGCGAACGCCACGGCCAATGCTGCGTCCACTGCCTTCGTCGCTCAAGCCCAAGCCCGCGGCCCAGCTCCTACCTGCACTGGACAGGGCTATCGTGGTGACTCCGCCAACACTTCCAAGGGCAAGCAGTCGTCCAAGCCAAAGAACAAGAACGGCGGGCGCAACGCTAGCGGCTATGGCCAGGCTAACCGCGCGATGCCCCGCCCCACTGGACCATGGGTGTGCTTGTCCAACGCAAGCGCTGCAGCCTCGGCCCTGGGATAGCTCCGCCCTCATCACCGCAATGAACAACCTTGTCCTACAACAAAGTGGTTGGGTCATGGTCTCTGGCGCCTCCTTGCACATGACCAACGTCGACGGTAATCTCCAAATTTCCACACCTCTTTCTTCTCCACACTATTTTACCGTCAACAACGCCACCTCTATTCCTCTTCGGGTCACTCGTCTTTTCGTACACCATCTGGGCATGTCTTTAAAATCAACCACGTCCTTTTAGTACCAAATCTTATTCGCAATTTGCTTTCCATTCGCAAATTCACTCGCGATAACTTTTGCTCCATTGAGTTTGATGCCTTTGGTTTTTCTGTGAAGGACCTGAAGATCCGTCGCGTGATTCTTCGCTGCAATAGTGATGGAGACCTATACACCTTTCCCGGCTACGCCTCCATCCGTTGGACATCCTCCGCCACCGCCGATCTGTGCCACCAACGTCTTGGTCACCCAGGACATGATGCCATGTCGGCCCTTCAGCGTCTAGAGTTTATCAAGTGTAATAGAAGTATTCATTCTCATGTTTGTCATGCATGTCGGCTTGGCAAGCATGTCCGTCTGCCGTTTCGTCAGTCTACTACTGTGTCTAGCACCGCTTTTGATTTAATACATTGTGATTTATAGACATCACCCATCATAAGTACCTCTGGTTTTCGATCTTGTCTTGTTATTGTCGATGACTATTCGCACTTTTATTGGTATTTTCCTTTACGTCAAAAGTCTTGTGCTACTCGTGTTCTCTCCAAATTTTTCTCAACGCTTCTGTTAATACTCTTCTATCCACCAACGGTACTGCTTTACGCTTATCGTGTCCTTACACATCTCAGCAAAACGACAAAGCTGAGCGTGCCATACGTACTCTTAATGATACTATGTGCACGTTAATGTTCCAGGCACACTTGCCCGACAAGTTCTGGGCTGAAGCCATCGCCACGGCCACCTATCTTCTTAACCGGCGTCCTAGTACAACCATAAACTCCCTCATACCGTATACTCATCTGCACGATCATGCACCGCCATATGATATCCTTTGAAGTTTTGGGTGTCTATGCTATCCCAACATTGCGTCCACCTGCCAAACACAAGCTTAGCACTCGCTCCGTGGCATGTGTTTTCCTTGGCTATCCGTCCAACCATCGCAGTTATCGCTGCTATGTTCCTACAATTGGGAAGATTCTAATCTCGTGTCACGTTGTTTTCGATGAGATTATTTTCCCGTTTCAGCTTACAGCGACATCTACAACGCCGCCCACTCCTCCAGTAGTGGCTGCTCGGCGTCTAGACTTCTTATTCGGTGAACCACCGACCTCGACACCGGTTGCAACAACCGGCCCATCCACTACTATGGCCAGCGCCTCGCCCTCCTGCCTGCAGCAGGATGCCACGGCCTCGCCACCTCGCCACTCTGCCGCGGTTGCCTCGTTCCGTGCTCCTGCCACGTTGACTACCGAGGCTGCTGTGCCCACGACCATGCACTCTGGACATCAAGTGCGTCTTGTGGACCAGCTGAACCTCTTCGCCGTGGACTCCACCGTTGCCCCCATCTCCACCGTGTTCCGTCAGGCGATGCAGGATTCTCGCTGGCGTGCTGCCATGGCAGCAGAGTACCAGGCTCTCGTCGACAACAACACTTGGTCTCTTATACCTCGCCCTCCACGCGCAAACATCGTCACCTACAAGTGGATCTTTCGTCAGAAGTTTCACTCCGATGGCACCCTCACTCGCTACAAGGCACGTTGGGTCGTTCGTGGGTACTCTCAGCGTCCGGACATCGACTACGACGAGACTTTCAGCCCTGTTGTCAAGCCTTCTATGATCCGACTTGTCCTTCACATTGCTGTCTCTAGCTCTTGGCCCATACGACAGCTTGATGTCAAGAATGCGTTCCTCAACAGCTTGTTGGATGAGGTGGTCTACTATCAGCAACCCCTTGATTTTGTTGATGAGTTTTGTTCGGATCATGTCTGTCGCCTCCACAAGTCTTTGTATGGTATGAAGCAAGCTCCTCGTGCGTGGTATCACCGGTTTGCTTCATACATCGCTACTCTGGGATTTGTTGCCTCTTTCACAGGCACATCCTTTTTTTCCTACGCTCCGGTACTGGCATGGCATATCTACCGCTCTACGTGGATGACATCATTGTCACCGCCTCTTTGACAGTTTTTCTCCGGGGCCTCCTCACGCGCCTGCACGGTGAGTTCGCTATGACTAATCTCGGTGACCTCCACTTCTTCCTAGGCATTGCAGTCAGTTGCTCCTCTATTGGTTTGTTCCTGTTGTAGCGCCAATATACCATGGATCTTCTTCAGCTTGCTAGTATGATAGACTGTCACTCGTCGCCCACCCCAGTCGACACATCTTCGAAGCCCTCCGCCACAAACAGCGAGCCTCATGATGCCACTGACTACAGGAGTCTCGCTGGCGCCCTTCAGTAACTTACACTAACGCGCCCTGGCATCTCCTACACGGTCCAGCAGATCTATCTTCACATGCATGCTCCACGCATGTCTCACTTGGCTCTCGTGAAGCGTGTTCTTCAGTACGTTCGAGGTACACTGGAGTTTGGTCGATAACTCCACACATCATCGTCGACCACACAGACTACCTACTCCGATGCTGGCTGGGCTGGGTATTCGGACCCTCGCTGCGCCACCTCAGGCTACTGCGTCTACTACGGTGATAGTCTCATATCTTGGTCTTCCAAGCGACAGACCATCGTGTCTCATTCCTCTCCTGAAGCCGAGTGCTGAGTCGTTGCTCATGACGTTGCTGAATGCTATTGGCTTCGACAGCTTCTCCAGGAACTGCACCGTCCTCTAAGTTCAGCCACGCTTGTCTACTGTGACAATGTGTCCGCCATCTACATGTCCTCAAATCCGGTGCAACACAAGCGTACCAAGCACATTGAGATAGACATCCACTTTATCCGTGAGGAGGTGTCCTTGGGAGAGGTTTGTGTTCTTCATGTCCTTTGTCCCACCAGTTCGTAGATGTTATGACGAAGGGATTGCCCAATCAGCTCTTCCTCGACTTTCGGTCCAGTCTCTGCGTTCAAGAACCTCCTGCTGCGACTGCGGGGGGTGTTAGCGTGTATATATTGTATATCTCTAGGACTGTACTGTGGGGCCCCCGGATTAATCCTCCGAGAATCCCTATTATGCATAGAACCACGATCCCATGATCAGTTAGTCGTGGCACATAACCGACAAGTATCATTACCACATCCGAGAATATACTGAATTACAAGACTTACATAAATGCCGTTATGGCTACATCAATAATCAGCAGCGGACTCCATCAAGCGCAGAGCCCGAGCCATGCCTTAACCTACAGGCAATTGACTGGGAGAACGTCCTAGCTCGCATAGTCGCCAACGCCATCTTCTTCTTGATATCTGGCCAAGTTAATAGCCAGGGACAATGCCGATGAGTACATTGAATGTATCGCAAACCACCTTAAAACAATAATAACAAGAGGATATGCAGTATGGCTATGGTAGTAGGCGGGCTCAAGGGAGGTTCTTTTCTTAAATAGTTTCTCTTGTAGATATAGCATCTACATATCTTTGTTGAAAACTTTTATAAAACATTTTGAAAACCTTTTTAAAAAGTTTTGGAAAACATCAGGACTGGGTCACCCATTTGTTCCCGTTTTCAGGTCGTCCCACGACCAAACTCCTTCCATACCTCCCTGACCATCCCATGGTCAAAGCAGGTATCCTTTTCGACCATCCCATGGTCAAAACATTTTTAAAGCCTTTGCTTTTCCGAAATCCTTTTTAAAAACAAAACCAGCACCGCTCTACAGAAGTTTGTCCAACCCGTCCTTAACCGCGGACACGGCTATTCGAATAGATTTACACTCTGCAGAGGTTGTACACTTTACCCACACCATCCGGGTACACTACCCTGATCTTCACCGATCGTGGGTTGAGTAACCGATCAAGACTCTCCGGATGCCCACTCCAGTATAAGTGCCTACCCTATGAGTGTTAATCCCCTCAAAACCGGGACGTCGGGCGAGGACCAACCGGAGCGCTTTTTCCACTTCTCGAGTGTGCGCTTTCAATGAGGGGCTCATAGTAACGCGTGGAGGCCTGCCGACCCTTTGTTCCTTCTCAGGTCCCACCTTTATCGGAGAAGGCCCACCCTCCAGGGATCCCCGATCCCCTGTAGTTGTTGCGAGGCAGCTCATACCAGAGTAGACAAACATCAAATCCAGCCCTGTCCCATACCAGAGTAGTGTGGTTGCATAGGGTTAAGTTGTTATAGCTAGACTGCAAAGAACCAGGTGCGTTTTCGTAAACCTTCTTCCTCCGGTTTTCCTCCAGCATTTTGTAAAACAAAACCTTTTTCTTTCTCAACATCTCTTGGGAGGTCCCACGTCACCAAGGTTTTATCATAAAACATTTGGTAAAACTTTTTCCGGGGTCTTCCCATCCTCTAGCTTTTGCTTCGGCTAAATCGGGGTCTCCAAAGGGGTATGGTGTAATACACCATCTATTCTACTAGGGACAAGTAGGTATCACAAAAGGGGTTGTACTTAATAGTACAGAAGTGTAATAGTTCGGAGGAGCCGAACCACTACCATGTATATATATCCGTCAACATATAGTAAAACAATGCAGTTTTAGTAAACAGTAGATAAAACATGCATAGGTAAAATAGTAGGACAAGGCTTATGAGCAAGAAGGTGGCTTGCCTGAGATCTGCAATATGGCATAATTGTCCCTGGACTTCTTCTTTAGATAACCCAGAATACCAGTTCCAATTATAAATACCACTTCTTCTGCTCTCCGATTTCATCGCAACTATCGTCGTCCCGACAACACATGCAGGCAAACCAAGCCACAATCAACACCAGACAAACAAGCACCAATACATACAGCAAACAATTGAACAATACAAGTCTACAAAGCATTAGGTCTTAGGAGGAAGGGATTTGATAAGATTGGCCTTGTCTTGTAAAGTGGAAGAAAATCCCTTAGGATTTATAGTCTAGAAATTACTTAAGAGATGGATTTTGGGCCAAGACATATTCTGTATGATACCATTGTAAAAACATGATACCAACAAATAGGATTTGATAAAATGAAACCAACAAAAGTGGTTTCACTATTTTATCACTTTTCTTTATTTAGTTATGATTTTTCTAGTGAAATAACTTCTAGTTTTAGGGAATAATTCACCAGAAGAGTTCTGGAGCTCCAAAAATTATTCCCTTGGACGGTTCAGTAGGGTTTGATGTACTTGTTCACTGAGAGTTGGAATCAGGTCAAGATAATTACCAGAATGCCCTCAGGAAATTCCCAAAGGCAGTCCTGGAGCTGTTTTGTCTTTTTCACCAGATTAAATCTTCAGCAGCTTTTGATTTTATTCCAAGGACACATGGTAGGTACTTCTAAAAGCCTTCTGAAGAAATTGGAATCAACATTTTTAGATTAGCAGAACTACTGTAGTGAATTTAGAGGTGAATAAACCATGCACAGAATAGTTTAATTCACAAGAATTCAACTGTGGCTTATAAAATTATGGGCTCCTGGGTTTTGATAGATATTGATGTATCTCAACCAGGATAATTTGAAATGGTTCAATTGGACCCATGGTTTGGAGTAGGGAATTTTCCAAAGACCTAACTGCATGGATTTTGTTATTTTTGCTACAGGCAGACTAGAGTTCACCTTGACATGAGACCTATGCTGGTCGATAGGTATAGCAATTACCTTCCAGGAGGACTTGGGTTCACCCCAAATGGATATGTAATACTCTCTGGGGAATTTATTTAGTGTAAACATATACTCTTTGAAAGATTAAATGCCAGAATGTTTGAGAATATGTAAAGTAAGCCAAGATAGTTTTGGTAAATAGCTTTTGCCAACTGAGGTTGAGGTAAGGAGTATCCTAAGATACACTTCATATGCATAAAAATATCCAAACAACAAGCAAACACTTCAGCATTAAACAAGAAAAAGTTTTTGTTCCCCCTGATTTTTGCATTCTGGACAACTAATCAGGGTTGCTGAAATTGGGATGTTACATGTACTATAATTGTACCTAAACCCTAACCAGCCTCTAGCCTCTTATAAATATACATGGAACCCCACGGATTACGTGTGTGGCTTCCCCAAAACCCGTCTACACCTTGAGTGCCTATAGAGGTACTCGTGATCATTGGAACTCGTGAACTTGGGCATAGTGAAGTTGAGCTTTCCAAATGTTTCTTCATCTTGGCGATCACGGTGAAAACGGTTGCCATGTGGATGACGGCGGTGGTAGTAGTTCTCATCATCCGATCTATCATGAGGGTCATCATCCGGGTCTCGGTCACCTTGACGTACTCGGGGGTGATTTTTTATTGTCGCGATTGATGATGAGGAGCTTTGTTGTGGTGGTTGTGCCGCAATTGTAGGTTGAGGTATTTGGTCCTCGTGATGTTGTTGATGGTCTTGAGCCTCTTGGTGGGTTGGTGGTGGTACTTGAGGTTCATGCCTAGGTTGTTGGTTCTTGCCACGTCGGTGATGCTCATGTTTTTTTTGAACGATAAAGACCCCGAAGGGCCTGGAATCTGCTTTATATCGGTGGAGGGTGTACAATTACAAGGAGGTTCCTGGAGAAAAGGAGGAATACGACACCACCCTGCATTCTTACAAACAACACCCTACAAAGAAAGTCTGAAACGCGATTAGATCCAAGCACACCGCCGACGATCGATGACGTCCAGTCCCGGCCACCGCTAGCACCTCCGGAGATGATACCACTTGAAGGAGAAGCCGCGTTCTCCGCCGTGACAAGAACCACGAAGATCCTCCACTTAAGGAGGAAGGAGACGCCCGAGCGAACTCTGCAACCGGGCTCTGCAGGGCCATCGCCATGGCCAAGGATAGCGGCAGCACATCGCTGTCGCTTGGGAGCTGCAGAAGAGGGCGCAGATTCCAACACCCGCCGTGCAGCAACATCAGGAGAAGTGAACTCACCAACTTGTCCGTCACCACCATGGTGACCAGAGAAGGAGGAGAGCACAGCCGAACAACGATTCGCTGCGCAGCAAACAGACCACCATCTCGGCGAAGCAGGGTAGGACGCGCTCCACCGCCTCTCCTCCTCGCCTCCACGGCCGGCCAGGAGAAACGCCGAAGCACCGCACACCACGCCGTAGAGTCTCACCCCCTTGCCACCACGGCAGGCCGGGGGAAACTTGAAAGCATGGCACCCACACCACACCAGACGGTCAACGACCTCTACTTTATTCAGGGAGACGGCCTTGCCCTCTTCCTCCACCAGCTCCGACCGAAGGAGCAAAGAGAGGAGGAGAAGAGACCCTAAATAGCTCCGGATCTGGCCGCCGCGATCCAGAACACCTCTCCATCTACCCGGCAAAAGGCCCAAAACTAGCAAATAGCTAACAACCCGACAACTACGACCTACACTAAAACATCCAGGGCGTCGCCTCAGCCACTCTCCGATGGCGGCGCCGCCGGAGAGGGCCTCGGTTCGGGCCGGTCCTGAGGGGGAGGCTCTCAAGCTACTGTGTATAGGAGAGAGAAAGGAAAGGGGGAAATGAGCCGGTCCGACCACGCTCATGGTTTTGTTGAGGTTGTTGCTCCGCATTGTGACCATGGTGTCGGTGTTGACAGTCATGTCGACAATGACGTCTTGGAGGATCTTCAAGATCTTCACGTCGATGGCATGCTTGTTCTTCTAAGTTGGAGTGATCACTTGTAGGCGAGTGAATGTCTTGTGGTTGTCCATTTTGTTGATGTTACACTTGAGGTTTTTCACGTGGTGGTTCCTCTTGGATCACTAGTGCCTTGCTTGATCATGATGTCCTTCACACCTTGAGTGAGGCCTTGATCCTGAATCACCATCGTAGCTTGAAGTTGCGGCGTGCCATGGAGAAGACACATGTTGTGAGGAGCTCTCATGGTCGATGATGGGGTCCTCATTGCGCCTTGGAGTACTTGCATTAGGATCTTGACGATGTGAAAAACTTGAACCACTAGAGTGGTCTCGTGAAGAGCTTGATGCACGAGAGTAGGGCCTTGTGTTGCGCATGATCTCGGCGATGGTACATTATAGAGCTTCATTTTGATGCACAAAATTGTGGTGCATGGCATTCGTGCATTGCTCTAGGCCATCAAAGCGGGTATCCATCCTTTCGAACTTGGCTTGAGTTTCTCCAAATTGTTCATCTTGGCGTGTCTCAAGAGACGTGCAACATCCTCAAAGTTCTTTTCGTATGATGAAGTGGCTAGCTCTTGTCATGCATGGTCCTTCTTCTTCTTGTGGAGGAGGTTGACTACTCTCTTCGGTCCTATCCATCATGCACCAAACCAAGGGTTGTATATGGAAGTGTAATATGCGTAGAGGGCTAGTCTTTTACCTCACCCCGATGAATTGAATTGAACAAGTAGCCAAACTTGAGAACCAACGACTTGCAAAGTGAAAGCACAAAGAAACCTCACACTAAGAACAATTAAGACACTCAAAAGCTTAGGGTGGATGGGTTAGAATGGTGAAAAACCAAACGAAACGACCAAAAGAAAAGGTCAATGTCAAAAGTGGATAAGATCCAAAGATCCAAAACAAAAGGTTACGATCAAAAAGACACGTGAACACACACGTGGAGATAAATGGGTTAGCACGACCATGGAAAATGAGCAACAAAACGTATCAAAAACTATGCTTGGTTGTCATGCCAACGCAAGGAGAGACCGTAACTCGTTTTCCAAAAGAGTATAATCAACGGATTTGTGCACTTGCCTTGGTCGTGCTTTTTCTCTTGCTTATAAGCTTTGAGACTCTATGCTTTGGGAGACTATGTATCTCTTTCTATCTTTCTTTTTCTTTTCTTTTCCTCTTTTTTTTGATTTTTGCTATCTCTTTTATGCTACCAGGTTAATTTTTGTTTTGCTTACACACTATCACTATCCAAGGACAAGTGCACAATGCTTAGACAAAAGAAAATGAGCTACCCTCATTAGGATAGGTACCATACAAAGGAAGATATGGGGTTAGATGAGGTGGAGCAAGTTATACCGGTATTGTCGATGAAGAACTTACAATCGATGTTGCGGAGGATGTTGGGTGTTGCGGTGTCAAAGAGCGCGATTGGAGTTTTTGTGAAAGCTTGTTGTTAGTTTTGCGACATACACACGAGACACGAACAAAAATAAGCGAAACTGTCAAAATTGGGGCTAGAAAATTTTCAACGGCAGAACCAGTGGCACCAAATTTTTTGGCGAAGGTTCTGGCGGCGTCGGGAATTTCGTCGAGATGGCAGTGTTAGTCGCTGAATTCTAACTCTCATCGAGGGAGAGGATGACACAAGGAGTTGGGGCAATTTTCTGGTTTCTATTTCTCACACAAACTCACACAAATGCCATGCCAACCTGAGGGGTTGGGGATACATATTTATAGGCTGCTAACCAGCCAAGAATATGCTAGATGCTAGTCTAAGATGCTAGTCTAAAGGCAGCAGTCAAGGATGCTCTATCTAACAACCAGTCCTTGATGCTCTATCTCTAACTGCTAGTCCTTGACACAAGGACCATGTGTGCTGTCCCACAAAGACCATAGGACAGAGACTTATCCATCATTCCCCCCCTAAGTCTTGTGCGTCGTCTTGTGGGAAGGCTGGACCATCCCAATCCTAGAGCAGAGTCCGACGAACGCGATCCGCCCAAGAGGCTTGGTGAGCAGATCTGCAAGCTGATCCTTGGTGTTGATGTAGCTCGCCGTGATGCTCCCTTCATCCAAACAGCTTCGGATGAAGTGGTACCTCGCCCGGATGTGTTTGCTCGCTCGTGGAACACGGGGTTCTCGCCAGGGCAGGCGGACTTCTTGTCGCCTGAGCTCCAGGCTCCGCTCTAGTGTCTCGACCGGAGATCACCCGGTGATCGGCGAGCAGGCGCTGAGTGGAAGCGGTGGAGGCGTATGTACTCGGCCTCGCAGCTAGAACATGGCCACCACTTTTGCTTGGTGCCCGACTCACGAGGCGATTGCCGAGAAGAAGAGGATCCGCTTGTGCTCTTCTTTGGTGTCGATGTCGCGGCGTGGTCATTGTCGGCTGCCCGACGAAGTGTCTGCGTCGGGGCACCTAGGGTAGTAGAGACCGTGGTCGAGAGTCCCCATAATGTAGCAGACGATCCTCTTCACGCGACCTTTGGTGCTCCGTCGTCGGTCGCTGCATGAACCGACTAACGTAGCCGACGGAGAATGCCAAGTCCGGCCGTGTGTGGGCGAGGTAGCAAAGGCTCACCACAAGACGCCGGTACTGCGTAGCGTCCACCTCCTCCGTCGTGCTGTCGCGGCTGAGCTTCAGCCTCTCCTCCATCGGAGTGAGGGCTGGGTTGCGATCGGTGAGCCCAGCTAGCTCAACGATGCGCTTGGCGTGGCGATGCTGTCAAGCATGATCCGAGTCGTCTGGTGCACCTCGATTCCCGGTAGAAGGAGAGGGGCCCCAAGTCACTCATCTGGAAGGTGGCCTTCATCTCTTCCTTGAACGCCGCCACCTCCGCATCCTTGGTGTCGGTGATCACCAAGTCATCGACGTAGACGCCCACTAGCAGGGCATTTCCTCCATTGCCCCGCCGGTAGACGGCCGCCTCGTGCGGGCTTTGCTCAACCCATCCCTGGCGTGGAATCCAACGGCATTCCACGCCCTCGATCTGTCGTGGTAAAGGGCCTTGCGAGCGAGCACCTTGCCACCTTGCCGGGATCGCAAATCCGGCGGTGGTCACGTAGACCTCCTCCTTCAAGTCGCCGTTAAGGACCACCGACTTGACATCCATGTGATGAACACGCAGCCCTCCTGGGCAGCTAGCGCAAGGAGTCGTACGGACTCCATTCGTGCCACGGGAGCGAAGGCGTCGTCGAAGTCGACCCCCTCCTGCTGCACAAAACCTCGTGCCACCAAGCGAGCCATGTGCTTGACGATGGCGTCGGCTTCATCCCTCTTGACTTGAGCACCCACCAGGGTGATCGCGCGGTGACCATGAGGAGGTCGGCAAGCTCCAGTGCGGTTCGCTCAACCGCATCCATCTCAATCGCATCGCGGCGCCATGCCGCTTCTCTCGGCCTCGCAAAGACCGAGGCTCGCCGTCACCGCAAGGTGCAATTGCGCCTCGGTCGTGTGGCACCAGTCCTGCACCGGCTGGTCGCCGAGAAGGTTCTCCATGCGGTCTGCAGCGCTCGCCGTCGTGTCTGCGTCGATCGTTCCTCGTCGTGAGGGGCGAGCGAACTCCACGGGTTGTGCTCGAGTAGGCGTGCGGAGGAGGTAATTTGTCGGTCTTTGGAGTCTGGCGTCGCTGGTTGTCTTTGGAGTCGACGAAGGACTCGTCGCGGTGAAGTCGTGGTCGGAGGCGTGGTGTTGCGGGGTCGATGAAGACTCGGGGCTAAGGTAGGCATCTTTGGGCGAAGAAGAGCTACCTCTCCGGCTCCCTCGAAGTGGGCGTGCTCGACGGTGAAGTCGTCATCGTCGGTCGAGTCGTCATCCACCGCCTTGTCCCACGCCCATCCTCGCGCCGTTGAACCTGGCGCCTCGCGCCCGTCTTCTTGGTCGAGGATGCGGTAGGCCTTTGAGCCCTCCGCGTAGCCGATGAACACTTCCGGAATGCTCCTGTCGTCGAGCTTGCCGATGTGGCCAAGCTCCTTGGCGAACGCGAGACCAGCTGGGAGAGACCGGCTTGCGCCCATGCCAAGCCTCGTACTGGCGTCCTGCCGCGCCGTATGGTAAGCGATCGAGGATGTGAGCGGCCGTCACGGCGCCTCTCCCTAGAAGACAGCCGACATCCTCTCGCTGAGGAGGGACGGGCCATCCCATACCGTCTGGTTGCGCCCGCAACGACGCTGTTCTGCGCTGTGGGTATGCGGTAGCGGAGTGGTGACGCTGAATGCCTCGTCATCGCGTGATCTGGCGAATTGCCGCTAATGAATTCGCCCGCCGTTGTCGGTCTTGTGACCACGCGCAGCTGCGACCGCGCTCCACCTCTGCGGCACTGCCGCGCTGATGGCGTCCGCAGCCTCTCGCTTCTTGCCGAGGACCATCACCCACATGTAGCGGGAGAGGTCGTCGACGAGCAGCAAGAAGCGTCGTCCTCCCGGTGTGGCGGTGTCGCCACACAAGTCCCCGTGCTCGAGCGAAGCTCTCCTTGGCTCGGGCTTCATCTACAGAAAAGGGTCCGCCTTTACCCGTCATCACCACAGACGTTGCGGAACTGCTCCCACATGGTCAATGGTAGGCCTCGCGCCATCTCCGTGGTCTTGAGCCGCTTGAGCCTCGAAGTGAAGGTGCACAGCGCTCGTCGTGCCACTTGCTGCCTCGTCGTCCCGACGGCGGCGAAACGAAGGGTTGTGCCACTGCGTTGAGGACGAGTCGATTCGCACCTCTAGTTACCTTGGCAAGAAAGCGACCATGGCGATCCTAGATCGTAGGATCCCATGCTTGATCGGCTGCCTTTCGAGCCGTTCTCATCCATTGTCCCAAGGCGATGATGGAGTTTCTCAGCGGGAATGTAGTGAACCTTTGGTGAGCAGCGGTGCTCTCCGATCTTAGCGGTGAAGATGATGGAGCCGACACCCTTAATCTCCACGGCGGAGCATCCCCAAACTTAGCGGAACCTCGCCGCACTGGGTCGAGCTCGGCGAAGAACTCCCGTGGACCAGTCATGTGATGGGTAGCGCCAGTGTCTAGGCACCACTCGTCAGTCTTGTCGCCACTGGAGCCGTCGCCGAGGAGGGTGTGTGCCTTTGGCTCGTCAAGGTGGAGGAGAGCCGCCAGCTGGTGGTGCCGGAGTTAGCTTCGATGCTTGCATGTGCCATGAAACGAGCGGCTCCTCCTCCGCCCGTCTTGACGTTGGCACAGCGTCGTGGTTGTCGGCGATCCTTGGCCCAATGGCCAAGATGGCGCGATTCGCGGCTGGCGTAAATCTCGATGCGCGCTTATGCTGCTTGCCGCTGCGGCGCTGTCGTGGAAGAAGGCTCGCTTCTTCCTATCACCTTGGCGAGCATCCCACGCTCCCGGTGAGAAGTAGCTTCCTGCGGTGGTGATGGACCACGGCGGTGTGGCTCGTCAGAGTCGACGACCTTGAGGCGACCTATCGCCTCCTCGATCGACATCGTGGAGAGGTCCAGCAGAGACTCGATCGAGCGAGCCATCTGCCTGTACTTCTCGGGAACACAGCGAAAAAGCTTTTCGACAGCTTTCTCCTCGTTGTAGGTGTCCTCGCCGAACTGCACCATCTTCTGCAACAGAGTGTTGAGACGGAGAGCAAAGTCATCAACGTCCTCACCTGGCTTGAAGGCCAGGTTCTCCCACTTGCGAAGTACTTGCGGTGTGGACTTGCGGTATGATCACGCCTATGCGTGCCGCAGCGATGGCGTCCCAAGCCTCCTTGGCAGTCCGCTTGTTGGAAAGCGAGAACTGCATCTCGGGCGGGACTGCAGCGAGGAGGGCGTCCAACCTGTCGATCTTCATGGTGGTCGACGTTGGCATCCTGGACTGCCTCCCACATGTGCTGCACTTGGAGCCGGAACTTCATGACCGCGGCCCACTTGACGTAGTTGGTTTTGGTGGTAGGCCGCAACACCGGGACCAACGTCACGACCATAGTCCGGACCTCATGGAGGCCGCGGTCTTGTCGTTCGCCGCCGCCACGCGCCTCCTCCGGGGCGCCACCGCCCGTCGCGCCTCCTCCGGGCACACCGCGCCGTCGCGCCTCCTCCGGGGCGCCACCGCTGCTTAGGCGCTTTCGGTTGTCCGCCGCGTCTGCTCGCCGGCTGCGTCGTGGTTTCCGTCGACGCTGCCATCGCCTGAAACGGAGCCGCTGATGCTGCCGCGCAGAGCCTGGACCTCCGCCGCTGCCTCACGTGCTGCATCCTCCGCTGCTGCTGCTTCCACGTCCGCTCTGGCTGCTGCCAGCTCTGCTGCTGCCAGCCTCGACGCCCTTGCTGCCGCCGCAGCGGTTGCTGCCGCCACTCGCTCACGCTTCTCTGCCGCGGCGAGCTCGGCCTCCTGCCGACGCCGCGTGCTCGAGGTTACCGAGTGCTGAGAGTGGCTTGCGGACATGGCTCGCATGGGGAGCTGCTGGGTGGAGAGGGCTGCAACCGAGCTGCTGCTTCTGCTTGAGAAGAAGAGTGAGCGAGGCAGGAGCTGCTGCTATCTTGGGGAAGGAGATGAGCAGGAGATGCTCAGGCTACAAACTAACTTGGCTCTGATACCACTTGTTAGTCGCTGAATTCTAACTCTCATCGAGGGAGAGGATGACACAAGGAGTTGGGGCAATTTTTCTGGTTTCTATTTCTCACACAAACTCACACAAATGCCATGCCAACCTGAGGGGTTGGGGATACATATTTATAGGCTGCTAACTAGCCAAGAATATGCTAGATGCTAGTCTAAAGGTAGCAGTCAAGGATGCTCTATCTAACAACCAGTCCTTGATGCTCTATCTCTAACTGCTAGTCCTTGACACAAGGACCATGTGTGCTGTCCCACAAAGACCATAGGACAGAGACTTATCCAACAGGCAGTTCCGGCTCACTGGGATGCCCGCTAGGATGTGTTCGTGAAGAACACCAAAAGTCAAATCCATCAATTCTGTGATAATTTGTCTAAAATCGAGGTTGGGGAAGGTAAGGAAGGTAGATCGACACCAAATGCAACAGATACACGAACCAAAACCATAGAAAACTCACCAAATCTAGAGATCGATCCGAAGATATCTTAGGTACTTTTTTGGGAAATTTTCAAATTTATGGTGGAAAGAAAAATCGAGGAGAAATTCGTGAGAAACTAAGGGCTCTTGATACCAATATGTTAGGGGTTACCCTCTAGGGTGGCCCTATCTTTCACGATTCTCGTAGAATAGCGGCGGATTCGCGAGGGAGGAGGGGGAGGAAGATCCAATCAAACTCACACGTGAAGAACACGGCGAAACACACGCAACGCAAACACGTTACAAGTCGGTGGCTCACTCCAGTGGCTACCGGTTCAACACAATCCCTAGGATCGGTGTTGACCAAGATTCTCTCTCAAACTCAATCGGTGAGGGATAAGAACCTTGGTGCAATCTTGATAGCTTTACTAGAGACCACTCAAAGTAAAGATGTTGTACAACTTGGATGCACCAAGGGCAAAATCCAAAGAGGTGGGGGATAATAGGTCTTCCTTGGAAGAAAGATGAGATCAAAACTAGATAGATTCCTCTTAGGGTTTTTTCTTCTAGTCCGATTATCAAGTCTGAAGTCAAAGGGTGAGCCTTATGGGCTATTTATAGTGCTAGGGGCGAAAGGGTAGGTAAGGAGAATATTCCAGGGCATCAAACCTAGTTTTGTGCACAGATAGGTGTTTCCGGCGGTAAGTCTGGCAGCGCCGGATTGGTCGCCCGGTGGTTCCCGTTGGCGCCAAGCAGGTGTACTGGGACCGTTTCATGCGTGGTGCAGGGAATGGAGGGTGTCTGCTGGGCCTGGCGCCGGGTCGGTTCCGGTGGGGGCCAAATTAGTAGGTGGGGATCCGTTTCGGCGGGGCACCGGGTTCCGCCGAGCCTAGCGTCGGGGTGAGCGGCCGGTTCCGGCTGGGCGGGGCTGGCGCCTGGATGAGCTGCTGCTCCTTCTCTTGTGCCCTTCTCCGTCATCTCTTGGCGTTTCATCTTGGGGTTCATAGCTAACGATACACAAGGTGTTGACATGAAGTAGCAAGCCATTCGTGTAAGAGCTTGGCTCGGGCATGAGTCATCGGTCCACTTGGGGGACTTGGCGTTGTAGATGGAGTGACATCGGTAGGACAGGCTGCACAACTCCCCCCCCTCCCCTTGGGCTCGATCTAGGCCGAAAGGGGTCGGCCTGCTCGATCCGATTGTTGGGAGCCGGTCGGTGGTGTGGGTGCTGCTGGCCTAGCCGAATAAGGGTGGTTTGACCCTACTGTTTTTGAGGGCCAAGGCGTCGATCTTCTTCAAGTCCGCCTCCTTGATTGGGCCGCAGTCGATTTCTGTTCTTCCTCTCGGAGATGTTCGCAGTTTGCAACAAGATGCTACTAGATATTTATAGTAGAATCGATGCGGTCATGCACACCCTTTTTGGGTGAGGCGCGAAGCTTCATCTTCTTGTCGGTACCATAGGACATGTCTTCAGATAGATTTCTATGATACTAACAGAGGTGAGAAAGTCATGGTGGCTGCAATCAGAGGTTGGTATTGGTAGAGAGGGTTTTGGTTGTGATGAAGACAATCCAGCATAGGTTTTTCGTGTATGTTGGGTGTTCGATGACTTGCAGCAACAGCGTTGGCAAGTGGGGGTGGCAACACAGGTGTACTGCATTTTTTATGGTGCTTCTCGAGTACCAAGCCATGATTTCCAGGGTGAAAACCCAAGGTCTAGCCTTCATTGATTGTACTTGGCAATGGCCTTGCTGAAGACATTATTTTGGAAACTCGGCTTCCTCCGGGGTAAAAACCAAAGGTTTTCGATCGGGCGATGACAACACTTGTGCATTGTTTCCTTCTTGAAGGCATTGCTTTTGAAGAGCCTCGTTTATAGTACGGGCGTTGTATTCGGTGGTGGTTAGAGTGCTTCTGTTGCGAGTGGTTTGAACACCACGACAGGGTCTTTTTTTTCTTTTCTCTCTTTGTTATTTTGTTCTTGGTTGTGTGCATCCTTCATGTCTTTGGACATCTTATTGGTGCAGATGCTGGGTGTAATTGGTATCTTCGTGATATTAATGTATCCCCTTTGTAAACAAAAAAGGTTAAGTTAACTAATTATCTTATAATGAACCATTTTGCTTTGTAGCCTCTTGCTTTATTTTTTTGTCAGTGCGTATATCCGGCAGATGCTACCGGGGGTAGCTTTCGTAAGCAGGCGAATGAGAGAGCTTATGCATTCCCGCAACCAGATGAACACGCACAGTTTATCTAGGTCTGGCCCCTGACTTAGGAGGTAAAGACATACTCCCGCTTGTGATTGTGTTGTTGTAGATTGGTTATAGGGGGTCGCCGGAGGCGGCGGGTAGACTAGAGTGGAGAGAGTTTTCGCGCTATGGCGTGAGATGTGTTCCGTCCGTTCTAGGGTTCCCTGTGGAGGTTTATATGGACCTCGGCTAGGGTTTACAGGATAAGTTCCGGGGTGGTTTCGGATCTGGAGTCACCTAATGGGCCGAGTTGTCCATAGCTTGGACACCAAGTCGACATGTTGGGCCTTCTGGATTAAGTCCGCCTGTCCGTGGGCTTCGTGGGACCCCGCAGTCTCCTGGGCGACTCCACGTCATGGGCCTACCCTGTTGGGTATTTCCTCATCCTTTTTTCTTTCTACTTTGTCAAACTACTTTTTGCAAGATAAGTCCATGACTTGTCCAGTTTAGAGTCACAACATTTGACGGAAAAATTGTCGTTTTTATAGTTTTTTTAGTTTATCGAGTGCACTGTTCTGTCTTAACAATCATGAAACATGTGCTGCAAGTATACAACATGTCAATTTGAACAGAAAAATTCTTGTGAAATGATTATAGCCTCTTTCTGAAGTATTGCTGGTAATATTAGTAGCAAACTGCTCCCTACACAAGTTCTGAAATTTTCCTTTACTTTGCTTCTTTCCTCACATTAGTGAGATACAAAACATGCTCTTTCTATCATCATAAAACATGTTAAGAATTGCGAACAGACTAATAGTAACTTATAGTGGGATACGCGAAGGTTGCCATTACTACATTCATGATCCTGTTTTGTCATGAGCAAATGACACAATGTACATAAAAAAGTCAACTAATAAGCGGTGAAAGATATATTTCTAAATAATTCTTTCATTGAAGACATGGGGACCAAGCACTGTTGCGTTGTGTTGTCTTACTCCTCTGATATGTGTTTTTTTTTAGAGCAACACATGTATTTCATTAATAGAAAATTAAGTTACATGACGTAACATTCGTGGAAACTAAAAGACAGACCGGATGTTGATGCACATTTAAGGCCCATGTTCTAGTAGCTACCGTTTCCTTCCTAGTGGCAGTCCGTCCCACATGGATAATTATGGTTAAGTGTATCTGTCTGAATTTAGATGTACGACAATCAAGCGCTGGCTTGGTGGCTTGACCTCATGGTGATGAACTCGCCCATCTAGGTTTGGGTTGCTGCTGCGACCGAATTAAAGGGGATGTTATCTAGCACGTATTAATCCACAACTGGAGAGGTCTCATCTATCTAACAACGTATAGTCGAGAGAGGGATCGTTTGGCCGTTGGTCAACGTTTTGAATTTAGATGTACAATGAAAAATGTGAAAATACTCGCAATATTCAGAATATGTATTCTATTATGTAATGATAGTAACAATCTGTTACAGCGTATCTGTCAAAAAGTGCAAATTAATTTACTTCAGCATTTTCTTTTCTGAAATTGCTTTTCTAAATTATTACATCTGTGGTGCTGAAGAAACTTTTCCGGAGGCATTTCATGTCTCTGATCTGTTAGTACTCCCTCCATCCTGGATGTCGCAGATTTGTTTAGATTGGTATGTTTAGATTCGTATGTATATACTAAAACGTGCCTAGATACATACATGGGAATTTAGACAAATCTTCGATATCCTTTTTGGGACGGAGGAAGTATATTGTATGCCTACATGTTGTATTACCCTGCTATATTCACCTCAAACACACATATTGTTTGTTTTCTTACAAACAATTTAGCAAGTTTGTTGGTATCTATACTTTCCTATTACATGTAATAATTAATCTTTTTCTTAACTGGACATGCATTCTATGCAATTTCGCTGAACTTGTCCAATACCCCAGTATATTGTGAAACACCCTCATGCTCCTTTCTGTACTGCTTGTTCGCACTGTTTAAGCCTGTCGCTGCTGTTAGAGTTTCAGTTAAACCCTGAATAAGGTGTAGTGCGTTTTGTGTTCTTGTACACAACACGTCTGTTAGTAGATAGGATTAAGTTTCTGTTTTATTAGACTCATTCTGGTTCGGCACGTTCTGATCCTCGTGGGATGGCACGAGTTGTGGAGGGCGTGGCGAGTTTGTAGGGGTGATGGGCTCGGGCGATGGTGGGATGGCACCGTCAGTAGGCCTGGTCTTTGATCCTATTTTGTAGTTCTTTCAGTTGTAACCGAAGGCTGAATAAGAGAAAGAGAAAACGAAAAGTGGTCAGTTGAACACCACGCCAAAAACTACCGTGTCTCTTCTCTCTATTGTCTCTCTGTGATCGTCCCTGCCGCCATTGGCAACAACACTGCTTGGTCGCTCTCGATATTACTGAAAGATGGCTGTTGGGAAAAGAATGATGTGTTAATAATTGGTCCTTCCAAGTTTATTTACCTTTTGTTTCTGGTGTTTGCTTTATTCTTTATGTAGGAATGGACGTTATCACCAGCATCGCAACCATCCCCACCTATAAACCGGCTGAAAGGATCCAATTCTTCAGTAATTTTGCACAGCTGATTGGCGATGAAAGAGCTCAATCTGCTAGAGCTATGTGGGATCGCCCACAGAAAACTGTGTATATCAGCGGCTGCGGGGAGCTGAAAGTGGCCAAGCCATCTCTTTCCCCTCCTAGTTTGCCATGATAAATGTGGTTATAAATGCAATGTTTAGTACTCTCCCATTGGCCTAAACCTTGTCTAAACTTGCGCCAATTAAATCTGATTTACTGAGCATTCCTTGTATAGCAGTATAGAGGTATGCCTCCATTAACTTTATCCGTTCTTCCGGGCAAAATTGCTTTAACAACCTCGGATTGGTTCAGGGAAATAACATAATTCTGGGTGATATTTCTCCTGTGCTATGAGTATGACAAACTGCATAAATTTTCATTTCGATGACACTTCGTCCGTAGAATTTTTGGTTTGCTGCATTATTGGTGGAGATGTTGTATCAAAAGGTATAATAGGGACACCCCTTGGGAGCTTCCTCAGCGATTGGCGCGTCCTAGCCGTCTGATCGCTCTCCGTGGACGAATCTGGCGTGTTGGTTGCTCCTTTGACTCTTTTGCCCTTCGAGCATTAGGTGCTATGCGTACCCACGGCTGCGCCCCTCTCTGCCCGGCCTCGTCCCGTCCCGCAGGGAATGGATCCGGACCCGCTTGTCGGTCTCCTGGTTAAAGATTCGGTGGGTAATTATCAGGTGCTTGCGGTCTGGACAGGGGCAGCGGACCCACACGCGACGGTTGTGTGAAAACACTAGCCACGATTGGCCCATCCCCGTCCTGCTCCTCCAATCCCCGCGCCACACCCCTCCTCCTCCTTGTTCCCTATTGTGAGCCGCCGCCGCTGCTCGTTAGACCGCATCATGCGGGAAAGGGGGCACGACCCCACCCTCCCTGCCTCCACACCAGCCTCCAACAGGTCGCGCAGAGACAACGAGCAGGGCTCGGCGACGGACGAGCAGCGGTAGGTAGCGTGGCGACGGAGGCGAGCAGGGAACGGGAACGGCGGCGAGTAGGGTCAGGGAAGGCAGCAACGCCGTCGGCGAGCAGGCGATGACGAGCGAGCAAGGGCAGGGCGCACGACAACGGCGACGGTGGCAAGCTGGGCGTGGCGACGGGCAGGGCGCACGGAGACGGCTGCGAGCAGAGTCATATAAAATGCTCCCCACGGTGCAAGCAGAGTCATATAAAATGCTCCCCACGGTGAGAACCCTATCTCTAATCCCCGCACTCCTCATTCCTGACCTCGCCTGATCCTCTTCCTCTCTGCTCGCCCCGCTGCCGGAGCGCCCACTCCCACGCCCCCTCCCCTCCCAAGCTACGCCTCCATCACCGTGAGCAGAGCCAGGCCGGCGGGACGAGTTGGCAGCAGGCGGTCAGAGGAGCTCCACATCCTCAGGCCCTACCATGTACGCCGCCGTCCGCCTCTCTGGCACCGTTACCGTCGTCCTTGGCGCATGAAGGCATCACGAGTAGTCGACTTCACGGTCCCAGGTCTCTCTCTCTCTCTCTCTCTCTCTCTATATATATATATATATATATATATATATATATCCCTCCCTCCCTCCCTCCCTCTCTCTCTCTACACCATTGCCCAGGTACTCAATCGCTCATGCGAGATGTAGATGAAGCGATACAGCGGCGTGTGAGGCAGCTCTTCCAGCTGCAGCTTGAAGGAGAAAAGATAGCTAGGTTCGGGTACACATATGCCTAGATTTCCTCTCATCTTTGCTTGTCCAGATGCTTTTAAATTTGTGACTGCAAGGTGTTCGATGAAAGGCAACTGAGTTGATAGCTTATTTTTTCCTAAATTTATGTATGATCAACGATGGCTTGGCTTGATGTATGTTATATCACCTCCCTCAATTAAATTTTACTCTATGTTTTTTTGTGTAGGTGTATTTTAAAGGAAGAAGATGAAGTTTAATAGAAGGTTGGGCCATTTTTGAATATTCACCATAGTGCAGGTTGTGCATATTTGGCTTGTTCACAGAAAATTACTGATCTATCATTCCATGTTTTCTTGTTTTATGCATTGCAGATTCATCGTGTAATAAAAAAATCTGGTTTGACACAAAACATGATTTGGTTATTTTTTTACAGGAAACACATTTCTCACATGATTCAGCTAGCATAAAGGCGCATATGCAGATTCAGGAGTGTAAGTTCATGATACGGGAGAACAATCTAGAGTTGCACGCCAAAAGGAAGTTAGAACATCATGCTTGAATTGGAGATATTGCGCTGAATATTTTTCTGCATTGAGACTGGCACATATATGGAACCCTATAGTCTATTCTATACTCATATTTTAGCAACCAAGATCTTTTCTATATGTACCATATCATGAGTGGTACATGCATCAAGTTTCCACATTTTCAATATATGCCTTCTTTCAATAGTTATCCCGAGATCAGGTTTTTGTTTGAGACATTATTAGTTTACCGTTCCAAGTACAGAAGTTTGCTTGTGACTCTTGTATGTTTGTCGTCTTCAGGTTAGACTATCCTAAATCTTAGTAATATGTTCCACTGCATTGTCAATAGACATAAGTGATTCCGGCCTTTCAGTTAGCTTCTACAAAAATATCTGCTTAAGGATTTGCTGCTTGATTCTTCACGTTTGTTTGCGCATAATGATTTTTCTGGACAGTAACTTTTCCTAGGTAACTAAAAGAATGATGCAAGATATTAAAAAGAGGTTTACTTTTAATGCAGTAGGTGTGAGATAAAATTGAGGGGCTTTAGGTACAAGAGATCCACACGTCGGTGTATGGATGCAACATGCACAATGGTTCTCTCTGGTGCGGTGTGGCCATGGAGTTTGAGCACGACATTGAAGTGGTCAGCAATGGTGTGATGTGCTGCATGCAGAACAACACCCTCCGGTGCATATGACCTGGTTCCCTCCAACCCTTGGTTCACACATCTGACAAAAAATGGAGAACACGGAGAAGAGTATGTGTTGAGGGAATTGATCTTATGCATTATCTACTCAACATGGTGAGGCTTTCATGTTTATTTATCTTATTGATTATTGTGTGTTATTAGATTCTTTCGCAATTTCTTAATAATTGATGTCATTGTACAAAATAGTCATTGTTTTAGAAAAACCAATTTAATTGTTGATCTTGAACAAGTTGTGTCCATTTTCCTTCTTAATTATGTTTATTTATTTTTAACCTATTAAATGAATGTGGTCTAAATATTTAATTCTACATATTTTAGGGATGACTCCTTGGAGAGTGCAGTAGCACTGCCTTAGGTTCAAGTACATTCTAGCTACACGGCTTTGCTTTGTCCATTTGTTCCACTGAATTTGGAGGTTAGTAACTGCAAGAGTTTGCTGGACCGACATGGCCACATGCCTCTCTCTAATTTGTTTAGGTTTTGCAGTAGATGTATTTAATAGTTTGCCCATTATAAGATGGTAGCCTATGTGACACTTCATGCTCAAGTTCATCCTTATGTTTTGTTCCCAATTTTAAGATGTGCTAATTTCATGGTTCATTTTGTTTCTTTCTGATTTATCTATAGTTTTCTCCATTTGTATGTTCCTTCTCAGCAACCATATCATGTTGGCTGGCATTTGCACATGTGGTTTATGTTGAGGTAAGTGCAGGATCATTCTTCTCCAGATTGTAGTATGTTGGCACATGTGATCTATTGTCCCCTACAACGATATCGAATATATTCACAATTCATTTGCAGATGGCACTCTTCCAGGAATCACCTTGTAACATCTCAAAACTTTCCAAAATTTGGAATGTTAAAAAAAACTTATTAAAATAGTTGGTAAAGTTTTTCTTTCCCTTATTTGATTTTTCAAAAGAAAAGAAACTTTTCAAGGTTTATGAAAAATAAAGCAAATTCTATTTCTAAACAGAAGATTTTGGACTAAGTGGATAGGGAAAAACCATTTTCAACACTCTTTAAAGATATTTTGTTTTATGGGAAAACAAAAGCTTTTAAAATTGATTTTTATAAACCTAAAACCTTTTGTCAAAATAGATTCTATACAAAATCCTTCTTGCATAAAACAAACCTTAATATCAATATTTGGTTTAGTAAAAATATATATAAAACATTCCTAGTTTAATAATGGTTAAATGTTTTTGTTTTGAGCCAAATATAAAATCATACTTTAACTTTCAAGAATTTACCATAAGGGCAAAGGTTTAACAGAAAGGGGTCTTATAAAAATGCTATTTGGAAAATAAAGTACTATTTTATATTTCCTTTAAAAGAACATTGATTTTCATAAAAAGTAATAAATCCCTTCTTATTAAAAATATTTTTGAACCATTATGGTGCCACGGGATTTCCCCCAAAATGAATTTTTGGAAAGTATCTATTCACAAAATAACATGTTTCAAAATTTGATATTTGATACAAAATAGTTCTGTTATTATTTAAGGAACACATTTTAGTTTTATCAAATGTTCCTATTTGAATTTAAATATTTTTAAGCAAAGCGTAAACCCTAATGGGAATATACCCCATAGTAGTTCTAATACCAAATATATAGTATTATTTTACCCCAGGATTATTTTCGTATTGGAAAGTTCAGAGATATGTAAAATATTCCTATTTTTATTATTAAGTTTTTCCCTAAAAAGTTTAAATGGTTTTTGAACTAGTTTGAGGCTAAAAGAAATAAAAACAGAAAAGAAAACAATAAAAAAGGGGGGCCAGCCAGCTGCTAGGCCAACCCAGCAAGCCGACCCAGCCCGGCTCGCCCTCCCCCTCTCTCCCCGCTGCCCCGCATATCTGCCTCCCACGCAGCGCCCTGTAGCCCAGCTCCGGCCCAACTCCAGCCCACCAACCCGCCTCCTCTCTCTCTTCCACCGACATGTGGACCCCACCCATCAGCGCGGTCGTCCCCAACCTCCCACTCCCCCCACGACCTCGACACCACCGTCGCCTCCACCCCACTTCCTCCACCATCCCCACTCGCCCAAGCCGTCCCGATGGCGCCGCCCCTATAAAGCCCACGTTCCCCTCTCTCATTCCCCTCTTTTCCCCTCTCCGACACGGCCCCAGGCTGCCGAGATTTCTCGTCGGAGCCCGCGTTCACCGCCGCCATTTTTCTTGTCGTCGACGTTGACCTAGTACGCCGCTCCGCCCATTTTGGGTCCATCCTCACCCCCTTGATATGGCGCACGCCCTCACCCTTTACCTCTCTTTCTCCCACAGCTGAGCATCGCCACCGCGAGCACCCGAAAGTCACTGCCGTCTGCGGTTGCTCCGATCGCGCGCCCCGGCCACTACAGGAAGCGACCGAAGACGCCGCCATCGCCATCGTCTTGGTCGTCCCCGCCCGCGCGTTGTCGTCTCCTCCGCGCTCACCACCGACCACCGCAGCACCCTCCCTCGCCGACGACTACGCCGTCCGCCACCACCATCCCCAACTCCGGTGACCTCCCCAGTGAGCTTGTCCTCCCCTCAAGCTTTCATCCCCGGCCGCTAGATCCCGAAGCGACGGCCAGGATTAGATCCTGACCGAAGGGGTATCAGCCTATTAGATCGCTGGCCAGCGTAACTTGCTGCCGGTCGGCAGCCGTGTCGGCGACAAGCGTGGGCACCCACCACCACAATACGTGCCGTGGCAGACGCCCCTTTGTGTATTTGCCTGCAATGAAAAATAGACATAAAAATGTATTAACCTGAAAAATTCATTGAAAATGATCTGTTTATCGGCAAAATGCATATGACATATGCCTGGATTCAGAAAAATGTGTAGAATATTATATTGAATTAAAATTTAAAGTTTGACGAACAAAATTATTTTAAATATTTAAACTCTATTATAGTATAATTAAATTATAGTGAATATTATGTATATCCAAAAAATGCAAATAATACCTTTCTGGAATCCTTGTGAATAGTACTATAGTATACCACTGTTAGATTTCAAATTTGAACATTTTAAATTGAACAATATTATAGAAATGCCATTTAGCCATTATAGGCATAACTTTAATTATAAAAAATGATTTTTAAATGAATCTTTTTATAAAATGCTCTTGTTTTAATACCCTATCCATTAGGTCCAGAGAGTAAAATTCTTTTGGAAGGATTACAAAGAGGTTATTTAAATTATAAAGCCTTACCTCCTTCAAATGCTATTTTGGACATTATTATATTAAGAAAATAGTTTTAGAACGAAATCCTCTTTGTAAAATGTCAAGTAATTTTCATTTATCCAACAGGGTTAAATGAAACACTTTTTTCAAACATAACTATAATTTATTAGAGGCACATGACCTAGTGCCACTATAAGTACTAGGACTAGTAAAGTATTTTGAGAACCAAGTATTGGTTTAGCAAAACATGTGCAACCCAAATCAAACCCTTTAGCATGCTTTGATTGATTTCATTGTATTGCATTGAGTTGGTGTGTTTGCTTGATTTGTTTATTCGTTGCACTGTTTGTGAATCGTGTAGATTGAGCAGAGAGTAAACGTTGATTTGTGAACAGAGTATTTCCGACATCTTCAACAAGAGGCAAGTTCACTTCATAAATGTCCTACTATTTTCTTAAGCACTTAGATGTTTTCAAAGATTGCATATGTAGGACTATCTAGTATTTGTGCTATCCTATGCAACCCAGATAGGATAGCCACATGTATCTTGACTGATGAGTAGAAAACAACATATGAGTTGAATGCTTAGCCATGCTATAGATTCTGTGGGTGGATTCATACCAAGTTATGTGATGTTGAAAGGATATTCTTTTGTGTAATAGAACAACATAACTTAATGAACCACCCGGGTGAATGGGATTGATATTTTTTGGTGGAGTGCCAATCAGGAAATCAGCCCTGTCAACGGCTGACTCCTGTCGTATGTGCACACGCGGAAAGCACCCAGGCTTAAAGAGATTTGGCGGCATTCTTGTCTACGAGATTCCATGTACAAACACTTGTCAAATGGGCTCTTTCTTGACTAACTGAGTTGTGAGAACTCAACCCGGCGTGACAGAGGGTGGTAGAATTTTGTAGGTGTAACGAGTCCGTCGTGGTTGAGGGACTACTTCTGAAAGGTCTCGACTCGGTTTTCTCCCGGCCATGCCACATCTGGGTGGTATTGTGTGCGGGGGTTGACTGGGTCTTGTGGGTAAAGTGTACAAACCTCTCGAGAGTGTCAAAACTAAGTACTTAGCCATGTCCCTGGTTACGGACGACTTTGAGCGACTAGACTTGAAGCAGTTCAAGAAATCTCATCATTCCAATTTCCTTAATTAAAATTTTGTTGGTGAACAAGGGTGGTTTTCAAAATAAAAGTAGAGGGTTCATTGCTATCAACCAGTGGTACCGTTTGGAAATCAAAGTTTTGGGTTCATTGCTATCAACCAATGGTACCCCGGTTCACTGCTATCAACCAGTGTTACCATTTTCAAAGTAAAAGCTTTTGGTTCATTGATATCAATCAATGGTACCCTTTTGCTTTAAAGGAAATATTTGTATTTCAAAATGATAGGATAAAACCATTGCTTTACACAAATTCAGCCAAAACTCCACCTAGCCAAATATGCATATACTTATAGGTTGAGATTTATATTCCACCAAATAGGTGAACTTGCCAATACATTCAAAGTATTAACCATTCGTGGCTGCAACCTTTCATGTTGCAGGTTGCCTTGAAGATGAGGTACGATGTTAGGGTTACGAGTCTATACTCAGTATGTTTTTGCCTGTGGCTCTTGATGGAGCTCTTCTAGTTATTAGTCTTCCACTGTTGATCTATGTATTGAGGATCTAGCCCTTCTGCTATGCAATTTGTATGTGTTTATGTAAAGTTCTAGATCTTTCGATGTAATAGAAATATGACCCTTGTTTCATGATATTACATCCTGAACTGTGTGTGCTAGTGAGTCGATCCAGGGACTAGCACTAAAGAGCAAAAAGACTTGGACCCCTACTGGGTCGGGTCACTTCACACCTCCTCGAGATGGGTCTCAAGAGGTAATTACCGACATAGTAGGTGCATTTTCTCATAATTATCTATACTAGGTATGATTATTTCTTATGGTTTATCTAATTGTCACACTATCTTGGTTCAGTTGTGCTTCATGATCCAAGGAAACATCGACCACACCTGCCACAGGTTCAGGTATGATGTAAAACAGGTTCAACTGATAAGAGGTACCTCTTAGTCTACCCCGTGAAGTTGGTTCGCATGCATATGCATTACAACCAGTATGGATACCCCTTTGCTGAACCATTTTCCGTGCAAAATGTTTACAGGGATAGGGTTCAGTTCAGTCCCGTGGACATGGCAAGAAGAAGAGGACATCGACCAAAGTTAGGTCACTTCTAAAATATTTTTCGTACTGATTCAAGTGTTCCTTACGTTCTGGTTCCAAAGTAAATATCAAATAAGAGGTTTCAGACCTATGTTACTGATAACTAATTGACAGTTTGTGTATGTATTTTGTTATTAGTTTCCCCTATCTTCAGGTTGGTGCATGCCTTATTCTTGCTTTGCTTTTCCATGACTGTTGTTATTTGTTAATATAAGCTGCAAGTAAATGCCTTTCCAATGTTGTTTGCATTCTCAATCTTGCTATAAATGTGCTTTAGAAACTGCTAGGCTTTAGTAGTACCGCATCACCATCAATTCCTTTAATTTCCGTCTCGTGTGCTATAGGTAAATATGAATGCCTTCTAGTTTAGTTGCTTATAAGTCCATAGGCGATTAACTTCATCTGTAGTTCTCATGTTAGCTTGCTGCATTGAATTATTGGTTCACCATACCTCTCAATTGTGCTCGAAATATTAAGGTATTCTAGATGAAAGTACCGATGCTATGAGATCAAGGCAGAGATGGTTGAACTGGAGAAAATGTGGGAGTTGTTGGAAAATCTCATAGACCTAATAGTAGTGCCTTTGATACTTGACCATAGTTGGTGTTCTCCATAACATAATATAATTATTAGTATCACTTTCGAGTTCAAGGTTCTAACATAATAGAAACAACAATTTATTTGTTAAGACCATGGATTTTGTGGTTGTCAAATGATACAGCTCATACAAGTAGAGTGGATCCCTAAAAGAAATTTGCACCAACTCATAAGGTTGGCCTTTTCCCCTAATTTCTTGTCATGGTTACAAATCCTAGGTCCAGCTTGACAATATTTTTTAGACTCCATTGTCTGTCATGGATAGCTAGATGAAAGAGATGCTAGATTTTGTCAATACAAGTAATTTATGCAATGGATTTATGGATTCCTTTTAAATTGATACATTTTTTATCAACTGATATATTATAGCAGATAGATTCTATCTTGTATTGATGCATGCCAAATGCTAGAAAGGATCAGAATTAACTCTGTTATGTGAGATTTAGCATCAATCATATTTATGTCTGATTAATCAATAGCACATTTTGGTATTTTAATTTGTTAGCACCTGTTTAGGTAATATATAACTACATTTAAGTTAGCACCTTCTATTCAAAGCACATGAGATTTAATTCATGCTTCCGTTTGTGTGCCCTTCGGACACTCGAATACATGTTTTCTGAAGTTCCTCTGCTTGGAGGATGATGCTCTGTTTTTAACTTATTCTTTAAATGCCTTTGTATATGAGGAGTTTCCTCTACTTCGATAGGTTGGCAGACATTGGTACCAGATCATGCGCACTTCTTACTTTTCCTGCATTCCTCCGTTGAAATAACTAAATCCTTTGAGCTATGCTTGCTTGATCCATTAGAAAGTAGATTTGTTTCTTTTGCTAACCTTGCTTTTCTGAAAGTACCGCTCCAGGTTGTGGTACATACTGGTATGCTAAGGTTTGAGTAATCTGATCATTCAATTGATGCTCCTTTGCCAAGATTGTTGTTTCTTGATATATTATTTATGCATGATTAGGTGGTTGTCCTGTCAAAGTCGACCCCTTTTCTTCATGCTTGTGGCAACACATTTCTTTTATTTTGTTTTACCTAGATGCAAAAAATAGGTTATTCAAACTTGTAATTTGTGTCAGTTCAGTAATTAATCTATGTTTCTTGCGTCTTTTTTCTCCTTGTATTTTATTTCTTATTGGTTTAGATGCATAGCAGTTGTACCCTCTAAAGTAGGACCCATTTGGGACTTTGATTGGCAAGTGCAACCCTTATATAAATAGTTGTAGTTTCATTATGAATCTGAGAGGAAACTATTGAGCTATGCTTTCTCTCCTTACATATGTACTCCTTTTCTACTTCATAGTTTTAGACTTGGTCTGCTGATATTGCTTACACCTACAATAATTGGCTCAATTTAATAATGTCACCTGGTAGGTGGCCTACATATTATAGAGGCTCTTATCACTTTGGACATCCATGATCAATGTTTCCTATACTGATAGTGGAGTAGATGCGAACCCTCGCCCTCTAGCCGGTAGCACCAAACCAGAAATCGTGAGGCGCAGGCTTGGAGCTGGAGGCAAAAGATCATTAGTAATAGATTTGCTTTCATTTCAAATCATAAAAATTAGTAACAAACTTCAAGATGGCGGATTGGTGAAGCACTTATGTTTTCTTATTATGCAAAGTGAGATGTATACTTATCTAAATGACCAAATATAGCAGATATAGCTTCAGGTGAGGTGGTGCACTTTCTGTTTGCTAGAATCATGCATTGATTTGGTTCTAGATTCGAAATGAAAGTAAATGAATATTGGTTCACTATTGTTGAGTTCAACAATATGAATACTAATTACTGCTTCTAAATATTGGTAGAGTCTTTCCATGATATTAGAAATGGACCATTTGTTCGATTTACTTTAATTTAGCAGTTTGTTAACTTGTATTTTTCTTTGCAGGATTGTCTTTCCATAACTCAAAGGATGCAGCTAGCTATTAGGTTTTCATTTCCTATTGTTTTTCATGTATCCTCTAAAGACCATGGTTTTTCTTTTCATATGAAGACCATGTTTTTTCCTTTTCATATGATGTAGATTCCTGCTGCAACATTCCCATGTGCGTTCAATTTGTACTGACGTTTGGAACAACAAAGTGTTGTGTGTTCCACATTTATTGTTTAATCATAACTGATTTTCATGAATGGTTGATATAGCAGTTTTCAAATTGTTTACAACTACGAGAGTCGGGACTGTGTTATACACAATAGCAACTGTGAGAGCCAAGGGGTCGTGCGCCAAGATGCACAGCTAAATCTAGTTATATGGGCGGTGACCCATGTGGCTAGGCAATGATAACAAATTCTAAAATCTCAAAATCTCACCTACTATGCAAAAAAGCTTAGTGGGTGACTTATAAGGCCGGGTCTTTCACACCCACCGAGTGAGCGAGAAGAGAACGAGTTTATGCGACTCGTTCATGTGCACCACTCCACCGGCTGCCTCGCTCGCATGCGTGACACGATTCATGAATGTAGGCTCGAAATGGGTTTTGTGGAAGACTATTTTTTTGCACTGTCTGGCCGTTCGGAATCTAGCTTGTTCTAGCACTCACTTACTTTTTATCTCACTCTTTCGTCCAAGTTCCTCTACACTACACTTCTCTCTAGGCTTCCCATCCCGATGACCGCGTGCACGACTGCAGTGACCCAGCATATCACTGCATGATGTAGTACACTATAGTCGTTGATATAACATCAATAAAACACCGTGATGCAGCCTGTCCTACAGACGCTCCTACATCTACACCACCAAGCCCCCCAAGTGGACCAATGACTCGTGCCTGAGCCAAGCTCCTTCAAGCTAAGGTGAATTCGCTCCTCTCACCATGTGACTTTGACACATCCTTGGATGGCTTGCTACTTCATGCCACTACTCTGTGCATTATCAGGTACAAAGCACCGACCTGTCGACCCACGAGCCCGGAAGTTGCACCTGTCCTGACGCTACCAGAGCCGGAGAGTCCACCCGAGGCCAGCCGGAATGTCAAGCGCAACCGGAGTGTCCGACCCGACCACGCCGGAGTGTCCGGCCTACCCCAGCCCCATCCTGGTGTGGACAGTCAGTAGGACACATCGGACTCTACCCGGACACTACCCAGAGTGTCCGGCCAACCCGGACTGTCCGGCCCACTCGACCCAGACTGTCCGGCCCGAAGATGGGCCTGCGAGCCTTAGCTGGACCATGTGGGGCTTGTTCGTCTGCGGTACCAAAGTTGGTAGGCCAGCGCATGGCGGTACCTAAGTTGCCTGAAATTACCACGTTTCGAAAAGTTGGGCCGTCAACTACCGAGAGGGGCCATTTCAAGGCAAACTCATCTCACCCCTGCCAAATACAAACATTCCGTTAAACCGCCCCGTGAAGTAGACGGTCGGGACCCACATGTCGGTTATCTGTCCGTGACGCCGCTGCGCCAAACCGGCAATAAACCGTCGGCAGCTAAGTGGATTGGATCGTTGACCAATTTCACAAATCCATTCCGCTTTCCCTAGCACCGAGCAAGCGAATCCACCCTCCACCGGGGCGATCCCGTCGGACATTTGACTTTGACTTGGGGCCAAGTTGTTGCGCCCGATTGCGCTGATCGACACCCGAGCTCCAATGGCGCATGCGAGGCTCTAGCCCCCGCCTCACGCGAGCCGAGCACTGCTCGGAGGATGGCGATCCTACTATCAAGAAAGAAGAAGTTTTGTCTACAAGCGGGTGATCTACCCTTCTCTTTGCTATTCGCACTAGTTACAAGCGCTAGCTGCTCTTGAACCTCAAATTGTTTGTTAGCCCATCGCTGATAAACATATTTTGTCCACATTTTTCTGTCAAGTGGGATCTGCGGACCCCCTTACCGGTTCTGTAGTCCTCTATAGGTGCGACTCTAAGGGCAGCAGTATGGACACCATTGTTTCATGATGGAAGAAGCGCTGCTTGAATCGCACTATATCTGGTATGGTTGCTACTCTGCATAATCATGTTGAATTATGGCTGAAGCAGACTGCAAAGTTCAGCTTCATGGATGAACGTGGCATCATGGTTCCTATAACGTGTGACAATCAGCTAATTGGGTTGATGAAAAGGTATGCTTCGGCTGCCATGTTTGAGCTGAAATGTGATGTACTGGATATGGAAGCTGCTTTGGCCCAGGAGTCGCCCTTCTATTCTTGGACAGGGTAGTTGCTCGAACCCAATTAGCTCCTGGTAAGCAAAGGTCTCTTGGGGTTCGCATGTTTGTGCTGAATTGTAATTTTTGTTTTATTTACTCTGTAGATATTGGGCAGTTATGTAACAGTCTTGTTTCTTTGACAGGAAGAGCCACAAGGTTAGAAACATGACTGCCGGGTCAGTCATTTTGCTGCCCGAAGAAATTAAAAACGAGTGGAAAGATGTCATTTTGCTGTCCGAAGAAATTAAAAACGAGTGAAAAGATGATGCTGGACACGATTCTGGTGCCCATTGTCCCGGCGACGCAGAGTACATGAAGCTAAGAAAATTGGCATCGAGGAAGAGGAAGAAGGCAGGAAATGAAGAAATCATTGGACGTGAAGGCTTGGCACCCAGGCTGCGGAAAAAGGCTGCTGGCAATGAAGATGCATAGTAATGTGTTGAACTTGAACCTATCTATGTAATTCTATTAAATTCTGATCGCTCTGTGTGTGGCACGTTACTGGGCAAAACAATCTACCTACGTTCTCTGAGTAAAATGTATCGCGACTTAGGGTTTGGAAACGTCCGAGTCAGTAGTTGAATCCGAAATTGTGATTGTGCCACTGCTATCTGAAAATAATGATCCACCGGTTCCACGATTCTTTGAGGCGGGAGGTCTCCAAATCTGACGGAATGTAAGTGGCACATAAATAAATTATTTAGCTGCCACACTCCTGAAGCAACAACTTATTTCGGATGCTACACAACGTGGCAACATAAACAATGCCGGATGATGAGGAAATGGGTACCACTTTACGGCCTAATCTTAAGCCCGTCTATCTCACGCCTCTCTGCTCCTGCATCCCAGATGTCTGGCGAAGCTCCGGATCTCCAAAGGCGGGTGTACGTGCTTCCACTTTATAAATTGTGGTTGTGCCATTTGCATGCGGCACAATCCACGTAGATACATTTAAACAAACCACCAGTGTCAGAATACACTAGTAGAAAAGGTGTCTTTGGTCCATGGTTACGTTTCCAATCCGGGACAGAGATCTAAATCAAGGCAGAAATTGATCTAAATCATAAATTCTTCCACAAATTAATGCGGGGTCAGAGCAATTTTTTTCCTCCCTGGAATCCGGGACCAATAGTTCAGACCGCTAGGTCAACAAGTACAAATATTACAACTTAAAAAGGCACGGAGCTTAAGCTAAATAAAACTAGTTATCACACATCTCCTTGATCTTCCAAATCTTGGCTCGATGCGCATCTTCCTGCGAGAGCAAGGATCGAATTGTCTGCTCCTTCCTTTTAGCATCTTCCTTGCACAGCTTCAATTGTTTCTCTGCATTTTTCCTCATGCACTTGTCAATACTCGTAGTTGTGTACTGCAGGACTTTGTCCTGGTGGAGATCGTTCCTTGCTTGAGTCAGTTCTTGCTCTGCTTTAGCCTTCAGGGCCAACGCCGCGTCCCTCTCCTTCTCGACTTTGATAACCTTGTCTTGCACCCACCTGAGATCTCGCTTATGCTTGGTCGTGTCAACTAGTTCCCATAGCTTCATCTCAACACTGTCAAGAAGTGAGCTGAATACGGATTCTTTCAACTCGACTGTCATTTCCCATAGTTTGTCCAGCGTTTTCTGCACCGATTTGGGCCACTCTGGATCTACCCATTTGACAACACCGCAACTTCCGCCTTGCATCATTGCACGATGTCCTTGACACCGTAGAAACCTCCGCCTCGTTTAGTCCTTCAAGGCTACAAATTTAGCGGGCACATATCCATGTTTACATACCGGAGGACTGTCTTCATCATCTAAACCGTGATAGTCGAGTCATACATCGTCTGGGTTGGCTAACACATCATACGCGCATGAGTAAACAGATTAGATCTAGCTCAAAAAATAGATAACTGGCCACAGATGATAGAAATAGAGATGAGACGACTCACATCGAAATCACCGTCCCTGTCGTCACGACACGTTTCCTCGCCGTCTCCCCTTGAACCCATGGCGAGAGGGGTGGGGGGGTGGCTGCCGGAGAGGGGATTGGGATGGAGGCGCCGTCGGCTAGCGGCTACAGCAGGATGGGAGTGAAGTGGGGAAAGTGGCTTCGAGGGTAAGGAAGAGAAGTACGGAGAGGAAGACAAGTAATGGGGACGTCACACTGGGATGTGGCCCACTGAACTCGTGAGACGTGACACTCGAAACAGGGGAACGCCCGGTGTTGCCAGTTTGTCCAAAGCACGCGTGGTCAATCATGCCGCAGAACAGCCTACTCGCGGATCGCTCTCACGAAGACCATCCCAATCGTCCAAGCGCCCCAATCGAACGGTTGTAACAATCGTCATGCAGAACAACTGTGTTAGGGCATGCCTTCTAGAATACTCGGTCTAACGGCTACCCATGCAATGACACTAGGTGTGGTTCATGAAAAGAACAGACATGCAATGACATTGGTGGATCCATGCGTGGTTTATGGAAGTAACAGACATGCAATGACTCTAGCTATGGTTAATGAAAAGAACACGCATGCAATGACACTAGGTGTGGTTCATGAAAAGAACATACATCTAATGACACTGGTGGATCCTTATGTGGTTCATGAAAAGAACAGACATGCAATGACACCGGTGGATCCTTATGTGGTTTGTTTAGAGGAACAGACATGCAATGACTCTAGCCGTGGTTCATGAAAAGAACAGACATGCAATGACATCGGGTGTGGTTCATGAAAAGAACAGACATGCAATGACACTGGTGGGCCCATCCTTATGTAGTTCATGAGAAGAACAAACAGGCAATGACACTGGTGGATCCTTATGTGGTTTGTTTAGAAGAATACACATGCAATGATACTGGGTGTGGTTCATAAAAGAACACACACACAATGACACTGGTAGATCCTTATGTGGTTTGTTTAGAGGAACATACATGCAATGACACCGGTGGATCCACGTGTGGTTCATGAGAAGAACACACATCCAATGACTCTGGTAGATCCTTATGTGGTTCATGAAAAGAACTGACATGCAGTGAAACTGGGTGTGGTTCATGAAAAGAACAGACATGCAATGACACTAGTGGGCCCATCCTTATGTGGTTCATGAAAAGAACAAACAGGCAATGACACTGGTGGATCCTTATGTGGTTTATGGAAGGAACAAACATGCAATCACACTAGGTGGATCCATATGTGGTTTATGGAAGTAACACACATGCAATGACACTGGGTGTGATTCATGAAAAGAACAGACATGCAATGACACTGGTAGATCCTTATGTGGTTCATGAAAAGAACAAACATGCAATGACACTGGTGGATCCTTATGTGGTCTGTTTAGAGGAACGGACATGCAATGACTCTAGTCGTGGTTCATGAAAAGAACAGACATGCAATGACACCGGGTGTGGTTCATGAAAAGAACAGACATGCAATGACTTATGTGGTTTGTTTAGAAGAACACACATGCAATGACACTGGGTGTGGTTCATGAAAAAAACAGATAAGCAATGACACTGGTGGATCCTTATGTGGTTTGTTTAGAAGAACACGCATGCAATGACACTGGGTATGGTTCATGAAAAGAACAGACACGCAATGACACTGGTGGATCCTTATGAGGTTTGTTTAGAGGAACAAACATGCAATCACACTAGGTGGATCCATATGTGGTTTATGGAAGTAAAAGACATGCAATGACTCTAGCTGTGATTCATGAAAAGAACAGACATGCAATGACATTGGTGGATCCTTATGTGGTTCATGAAAAGAACAGACAGGCAATGACACTGGTGGATCCTTATGTTGTTTGTTTAGAAGAACACACATGCAATGACACTGGGTGTGGTTCATGAGAAGAACACACACGCAATGACACTGGTGGATCCTTATGTGGTTTGTTTAGAGGAACAGACATGCAATGACACCGGTGGATCCACATGTGGTTTATGGAAGTAAAAGACATGCAATGACACTGGTAGATCCTTATGTGGTTCATGAAAAGAACAGACATGCAGTGAAGTTGGGTGTGGTTCATGAATAGAATAGACATGCACTGACACTAGGTGTGGTTCATGAAAAGAACAGACATGCAATGACACTAGTGGGCCCATCCTTATGTGGTTCATGAGAAGAACAAACAGGCAATGACACTGGTGGATCCTTATGTGGTTTGTTTAGAGGAACACACATGCAATGACACCGGTGGGTCCACATGTGGTTTATGGAAGTAAAAGACATGCAATGACACTGGTAGATCCTTATGTGGTTCAGGAAAAGAATAGACATGCAGTGAAACTGGGTGTGGTTCATGAATAGAACAAACATGCACTGAACTAGGTATGGTTCATGAAAAGAACAGACATGCAATGACACTAGTGGGCCCATCCTTATGTGGTTCATGAGAAGAACAGACAGGCAATGACACTGGTGGATCCTTATGTGGTTTGTTTAGAGGAACAGACATGCAATGACACCGGTGGATCAACATGTGGTTTATGGAAGTAACACACATGCAATGACACTGGGTGTGGTTCATGAAAACAACAGACATGCAATGACACTGGTAGATCCTTATGTGGTTTATGAGAAGAACATACAAACACAATGACACTGGTGGATCCTTATGTGGTTTGTTTAGAGGAACAGACATGCAATGACACCGGTGGATCCACATGTGGTTTATGGAAGTAAAAGACATGCAATGACACTGGTAGATCCTTATGTGGTTCATGAAAAGAACAGACATGCAGTGAAACTGGGTGTGGTTCATGAATAGAACAGACATGCACTGACACTGGGTGTGGTTCATGAAAAGAACAGACATGCAATGACACTGGTGGGCCCATCCTTATGTGGTTCATGAGAAGAACAGACAGGCAATGAAACTGGTGGATCCTTATGTGGTTTGTTTAGAGGAACAGACATGCAATGACACCGGTGGATCCACATGTGGTTTATGGAAGTAACACACATGCAATGACACTGGGTGTGGTTCATGAAAAGAAACGGACATGACACTGGTGGATCCTTATGTGGTTTGTTTAGAGGAACAGACATGCAATGACTCTAGCCGTGGTTCATGAAAAGAACAGACATGCAATGACACCGGGTGTGGTTCATGAAAAGAACAGACATGCAATGACTTATGTGGTTTGTTTAGAATAACACACATGCAATGACACTGGGTGTGGTTCATGAAAAGAACAGATAGGCAATGACACTGGTGGATCCTTATGTGGTTTGTTTAGAAGAACACGCATGAAATGACACTGGGTGTGGTTCATGAAAAGAACACATAATGACACTGGTGGATCCTTATGTGGTTTGTTTAGAGGAACAGACATGCAATCACACTAGGTGGATCCATATGTGGTTTATGGAAGTAAAAGACATGCAATGACTCTAGGTTTGATTCATGAAAAGAACAGACATGCAATGACACTGGTGGATCCTCGTGTGGTTCATGAAAAAGAACAGACAGGCAATGACACTGGTGGATCCTTATGTGGTTTGTTTAGAAGAACACACATGCAATGACACTAGGTGTGGTTCATGAGAAGAACACACACGCAATGACACTGGTGGATCCTTATGTGGTTTGTTTAGAGGAACAGACATGCAATGACACCGGTGGATCCACATGTGGTTTATGGAAGTAAAAGACATGCAATGACCTTGGTAGATCCTTATGTGGTTCATGAAAAGAACAGACATGCAGTGAAACTGGGTGTGGTTCATGAATAGAACATACATGCACTAACACTGGGTGTGTTTCATGAAAAGAACAGACATGCAATGACACTGGTGGGCCCATCCTTATGTGGTTCATGAGAAGAACATACAAGCAATGACACTAGTGGATCCTTATGTGGTTTGTTTAGAGGAACAAACATGCAATGACTCCGGTGGATCCACATGTGGTTTATGGAAGTAAAAGACATGCAATGACACTAGTAGATCCTTATGTGGTTCATGAAAAGAACAGACATGCAGTGAAACTGGGTGTGGTTCATGAATAGAACAGACATGCACTGACACTGGGTGTGGTTCATGAAAAGAACAAACATGCAATGACACTGGTGGGCCCATCCTTATGTGGTTCATGAAAAGAACAGACATGCCATGACACTGGTGGATCCTTATGTGTTTTGTTTAGAAGAACACACATGCAATGACACTGGGTGTGGTTCATGAAAATAACACACACGCAATGACACTGGTGGATCCTTATGTGGTTTGTTTAGAGTAACAAACATGCAATGACATCGGTGGATCCACGTGTGGTTCATGAGAAGAACACACATCCAATGACTCTGGTAGATCCTTATGTGGTTCATGAAAAGAACTGACATGCAATGGCACTAGGTGTGCTTCATGAAAAGAACAGACATGCACTGACACTAGGAGAGGTTCATGAAAAGAACAGACAGGCAATGACACTGGTGGATCCTTATGTGGTTTATGGAAGGAACAAACATGCAATCACACTAGGTGGATCCATCTGTGGTTTATGGAAGTAACACACATGCAATGACACTGGGTGTGGTTCATGAAAAGAACAGACATGCATTGACACTGGTGGGCCAATCCTTATGTGGTTCATGAAAAGAACAGACATGCAATGACACTGGTGGATCCTTATGTGGTTTGTTTAGAGGAACAGACATGCAATGACACCGGTTGATCCACATGTGGTTTATGGAAGTAAAAGACATGCAATGACACTGGTAGATCCTTATGTGGTTCATGAAAAGAACAGACATGCAGTGAAACCAGGTATGGTTCATGAATAGAATAGACATGCACTAACACTGGGTGTGGTTCATGAAAAGAACAGACATGTAATGACACTGGTGGGCCCATCCTTTTGTGGTTCATGAGAAGAACAGACAGGCAATGACACTAGTGGATCCTTATGTGGTTTGTTTAGAGGAACAGACATGCAATGACACCGGTGGATCCACATGTGGTTTATGGAATTAACACACATGCAATGACACTGGGTGTGGTTCATGAAAACAACAGACATGCAATGACACTGGTAGATCCTTATGTGGTTCATGAGAAGAACATACACACACAATGACACTGGTGGATCCTTATGTGGTTTGTTTAAAGGAACAGACATGCAATGACTCTAGCCGTGGTTCATGAAAAGAACAGACATGCAATGACACCGGGTGTGATTCATGAAAAGAACAGACATGCAGTGACTTATGTGGTTTGTTTAGAATAACACACATGCAATGACACTGGGTGTGGTTCATGAAAATAACAGATAGGCAATGACACTGGTGGATCCTTATGTGGTTTGTTTAGAAGAACACGCATGAAATGACACTGGGTGTGGTTCATGAAAAGAACAGACACACAATGACACTGGTGGATCCTTATGTGGTTTGTTTAGAGAAACAAACACGCAATCACACTAGGTGGATCCATATGTGGTTTATGGAAGTAAAAGACATGCAATGACTCTAGCTGTGATTCATGAAAAGAACATACATGCAATGACACTGGTGGATCCTCGTGCGGTTCATGAAAAGAACAGACAGGCAATGCCACTGGTGGATCCTTATGTGGTTTGTTTAGAAGAACACACATGCAATGGCACTGGGTGTGGTTCATGAGAAGAACACACACGCAATGACACTGGTGGATCCTTATGTGGTTTGTTTAGAGGAACAAACATGCAATGACACCGGTGGATCCACATGTGGTTTATGGAAGTAAAAGACATGCAATGACACTGGTAGATCCTTATGTGGTTCATGAAAAGAACATACATGCAGTGAAACCGGGTGTGGTTCATGAATAGAAGAGACATGCACTGACACTAGGTGTGGTTCATGAAAAGAACAGACATGCAATGACACTGGTGGGCCCATCCTTATGTGGTTCATGAGAAGAACAGACATGCAATGACACTGGTGGATCCTTATGTGGTTTGTTTAGAGGAACAGATATGCAATGACACCGGTGGATCCACATGTGGTTTATGGAAGTAACACACATGAAATGACACTGGTAGATCCTTATGTGGTCCATGAAAAGAACAGACATGCAGTGAAACTGGGTGTGGTTCATGAATAGAACAGACATGCACTGACACTGGGTGTGGTTCATGAAAAGAACAGACATGCAATGACACTGGGTGGCCCATCCTTATGTGGTTCATGAAAAGAACGGACATGCAATGACACTGGTGGATCCTTATGTGGTTTGTTTAGAATAACACACATGCAATGACACTGGGTGTGGTTCATGAAAAGAACATACACGCAATGACACTGGTGGATCCTTATGTGGTTTGTTTAGAGGAACAAACATGCAATGACACAGGTGGATCCACGTGTGGTTTATGGAAGTAAAAGACATGCAATGACACTGGTAGATCCTTATGTGGTTCATGAAAAAAATAGACATGCAGTGAAACTGGGTGTGGTTCATGAATAGAACAGACATGCACTGACACTAGGTGTGGTTCATGAAAAGAACAGACATGCAATGACACTGGTGGGCCCATCCTTAAGTGGTTCATGAGAAGAACAGACAGACAATGACACTGGTGGATCCTTATGTGGTTTCTTTAGAGGAACAGACATGCAATGTCATCGGTGGATCCACATGTGGTTTATGGAAGTAAAAGACATGCAATGACACTGGGTAGATCCTTATGTGGTTCATGAAAAGAACAGACATGCAGTGAAACTGGGTGTGGTTCATGAATAGAACATACATGCAGTGACACTGGGTGTGGTTCATGAAAAGAACAGACATGCAATGACACTGGTGGGCCCATCCTTATGTGGTTCATGAAAATAACAGACATGCAATGACACTGGTGGATCCTTATGTGGTTTGTTTAGAAGAACACACATGCAATGACACTAGGTGTGGTTCATGAAAAGAACACACACGCAATGACACTAGTTGATCCTTATGTGGTTTGTTTAAAGGATCATACATGCAATGACACCGGTGGATCCACGTGTGGTTTATGGAAGTAAAAGACATGCAATGACACTGGTAGATCCTTATGTGATTCATGAAAATAATAGACATGCAGTGAAACTGGGTGTGGTTCATGAAAAAAACAGACATGCACTGACACTAGGTGTGGTTCATGAAAAGAACAGACATGCAATGACACTGGTGGGCCCATCCTTATGTGGTTCATGAGAAGAACAGATAGGCAATGACACTGGTGGATCCTTGTGTGGTTTGTTTAGAGGAACAGACATGCAATGACATCGGTGGATCCACACGTGGTTTATGGAAGTAAAATACATGCAATGACACTGGGTAGATCCTTATGTGGTTCATGAAAAGAACAGACATGCAGTGAAACTTGGTGTGGTTCATGAATAGAACAGACATGCACTGACACTGGGTATGGTTCATGAAAAGAACAGACATGCAATGACACTGGTGGGCCCATCCTTATGTGGTTCATGAAAAGAACAGACATGCAATGACACTGGTGGATCCTTATGTGGTTTGTTTAGAAGAACACACATGCAATGACACTGGGTGTGGTTCATGAAAAGAACACACACGCAATGACACTGGTGGATCCTTATGTGTTTTGTTTAGAGGAACAGACAGGCAATGACATCGGCGGATCCACGTGTGGTTTATGAGAAGAACACACATCCAATGACTGTGGTAGATCCTTATGTGGTCCATGAAAAGAACTGGCATGGAGTGACACTGGGTGTGGTTCATGAAAAAAATAGACATGCACTGACACTAGGAGTGGTTCATGAAAAGAACAGACATGCAATGACACTGGTGGATCCTTATGTGGTTTACGGAAGGAACAAACATGCAATCACACTAGGTGGATCCATATGTGGTTTATGGAAGTAACACACATGCAATGACACTAGGTGTGGTTCATGAAAAGAACAGACATGCAATGACACTAGTAGATCCTTATGTGGTTCATGAGAAGAACAGACACGCAATGACATTGGTGGATCCTCATGTGGTTTGTTTAGAGGAACAGACATGCAATGACACCGGTGGATCCACATGTGGTTTATGGAAGTAAAAGACATGCAATGACACTGGTAGATCCTTATATGGTTCATGAAAAGAACAGAATGCAGTGAAACTGGGTGTGGTTCATGAATAGAACAAACATGCACTGACACTGGGTGTGGTTCATGAAAAGAACAGACATGCAATGACACTGGTGGGCCCATCCTTATGTGGTTCATGTTAAGAATAGTTAGGCAATGACACTGGTGGATCCTTATGTGGTTTGTTTAGAGGAACAGACATGCAATGACACCGGTGGATCCACATGTGGTTTATGGAAGTAACACACATGCAATGACACTGGGTGTGGTTCATGAAAACAACAGACATGCAATGACACTGGTAGATCCTTATGTGGTTCATGAAAAGAACATACATGCAATGACACTGGTGGATCCTTATGTGGTTTGTTTAGAGGAACAGACATGCAATGACTCTAGCCGTGGTTCATGAAAAGAACAGACATGCAATGACAACGGGTGTGATTCATGAAAAGAACAGACATGCAATGACTTATGTGGTTTGTTTAGAATAACACACATGCAATGACACTGGGTGTGGTTCATGAAAAGAACAGATAGGCAATGACACTGGTGGATCCTTATGTGGTTTGTTTAGAAGAACACGCATGCAATGACACTGGGTATGGTTCATGAAAAGAACAGACACGCAATGACACTGGTGGATCCTTATGAGGTTTGTTTAGAGGAACAAACATGCAATCACACTAGGTGGATCCATATGTGGTTTATGGAAGTAAAAGACATGCAATGACTCTAGCTGTGATTCATGAAAAGAACAGACATGCAATGACATTGGTGGATCCTTATGTGGTTCATGAAAAGAACAGACAGGCAATGACACTGGTGGATCCTTATGTTGTTTGTTTAGAAGAACACACATGCAATGACACTGGGTGTGGTTCATGAGAAGAACACACACGCAATGACACTGGTGGATCCTTATGTGGTTTGTTTAGAGGAACAGACATGCAATGACACCGGTGGATCCACATGTGGTTTATGGAAGTAAAAGACATGCAATGACACTGGTAGATCCTTATGTGGTTCATGAAAAGAACAGACATGCAGTGAAGCTGGGTGTGGTTCATGAATAGAATAGACATGCACTGACACTAGGTGTGGTTCATGAAAAGAACAGACATGCAATGACACTAGTGGGCCCATCCTTATGTGGTTCATGAGAAGAACAAACAGGCAATGACACTGGTGGGCCCATCCTTATGTGGTTCATGAAAAGAACAGACATGCAATGACACTGGTGGATCCTTATGTGGTTTGTTTAGAGGAACACACATGCAATGACACCGGTGGATCCACATGTGGTTTATGGAAGTAAATGACATGCAATGACACTGGTAGATCCTTATGTGGTTCATGAAAAGAACAGACATGCAGTGAAACTGGGTGTGGTTCATTAATAGAACAGACATGCACTGACACTGGGTGTGGTTCATGAAAAGAACAGACATGCAATGACACTGGTGGGCCCATCCTTATGTGGTTCATGAAAAGAATAGACATCCAATGACACTGGTGGATCCTTATGTGGTTTGTTTAGAAGAACACACATGCAATGGCACTGAGTGTGGTTCATGAAAAGAACACATACGCAACGACACTGGTGGATCCTTATGTGGTTTGTTTAGACGAACAGACATGCAATGACACCGGTGGATCCACGTGTGGTTCATGAGAAGAACACACATCCAATGACTCTGGTAGATCCTTATGTGGTTCATGAAAAGAACTGACATGCAGTGACAGTGGGTGTGGTTCATGAAAAGAACAGACATGCACTAACACTAGGAGTGGTTCATGAAAAGAACAGACAGGCAATGACACTGGTGGATCCTTATGTGGTTTATGGAAGGAACAAACATGCAATCACACTAGGTGGATCCATATGTGGTTTATGGAAGTAACACACATGCAATGACACTGGGTGTGGTTCATGAAAAGAACAGACATATAATGACACTGGTAGATCCTTATGTGGTTCATGAAAAGAACAGACATGCAATGACACTGGTGGATCCTTATGTGGTTTGTTTAGAGGAACAGACATGCAGTGAAACTGGGTGTGGTTCATGAATAGAACAGACATGCACTAACACTAGGTGTGGTTCATGAAAAGAACAGACATGCAATGACACTGGTGGGCCCATCCTTATGTGGTTCATGAAAAGAACAGACATGCAATGACACTGGTGGATCCTTATGTGGTTTGTTTAGAAGAACACACATGCAATGACACTGGGTGTGGTTCATGAAAAGAACACACACGCAATGACACTGGTGGATCCTTATGTGGTTTATTTAGAGGAACAGACATGCAATGACACTGGTGGATCCACGTGTGGTTCATGAGAAGAACACACATCCAATGACTCTATGTAGGAGGAAATGACACGAGCTCATGGAAGAAGAAGGTTCATGAGAAGAACACACATCCAATCACACCGGTGGATCCTTATGTGGTTCATGAAAAGAACTTACATGCAGTGACACTAGGTGTGGTTCATGAAAAGAACAGACATGCACTGACACTAGGAGTGGTTCATGAAAAGAATAGACAGGCAATGACACTGGTGGATCCTTATGTGGTTTATGGAAGGAACAAACATGCAATCACACTAGGTGGATCCATATGTGGTTTATAGAAGTAACACACATGCAATGACACTGGGTGTGGTTCATGAAAAGAACAGACATGCAATGACACTGGTAGATCCTTATGTGGTTCATGAAAAGAACAGACATGCAATGACACTGGTGGATCCTTATGTGGTTTGTTTAGAGGAACAAACATGCAATGCCACTGGTGGATCCATGCGTGGTTTATGAGAAGAACACACATCCAATGAACTCTAGTGGATCTATCTTGGCATAATTTGATGTATTCCATGATGTATTTCATTATACAAGACACTTTCCATTTTTATACTACTCAGTTTTGCCCTTGGTTTTATGTGGTACTACTTAGTTTTGCCCACCCCCTCTCTATCTTTCGTAGAAGCCCAAAACTGTGCTCACCCTGTCTGCTACTCCCTGATTGGTTGTCACAGTTGTCACGCGGATCGTGCGCACCAACCGTTGATTCTGTGCGATCCAACGATGATCGTTGCACACCTCGTGCCCTTCACAGTACAGCGTGAGACAACACGGACGTCTCCCTCCGCGAGACTTCTACAGGAAGGAACACGATGCCGTCCATGGAAAAAGTCGTCGAGCGGTCATGTCAAGTTTAATCAAGTCTGAAAAGCCTACTACTGCTACTACAACTCATGCACAGGGCAACGGGGTCATCGAGTGCACGGTTGTCGACGGGACGCTGCAATTTATTGCCACTTGATTTTAATCAGACATATCCCATTTATACGCAGCGCTCTCAATCTCACTTCCAACTGGGCCCTACCGCTAGTAAATTCCATGAGTCAAGGGCCCCCCTCGAGTAGATCTAACGTTGCTATAAATTAGTTCCGCGCCACTTGCATGCAGTGGAATCGAGGTCTACCATGAGCGTGTTTTCAATGCAGCTCTAAAGTGGAGATCGAGGCTATTTCAAAAAAAAGGGAACCGAAAAAAAGGGTGGAGATCATGGTAGGCCCCCGCCCCCCCGCCCACCACACGTGTCCACTCGAGGACTACAAATGGTCCAGTGTTTATAACCCCCCTCGACCTTCTTCTTCCATGAGCTCGTGTCATTTCCCCCAGTCTGTCTAGTCCCAAGACCCCAATCTACACCTGCCGCGCGCGCCGAATCTCCCTCGTTTGCACTACCTCCTTCCCTTGGTGCGCCATGAAGCGTACGCATGGAGAAGATCCGGAGGTGAAGCCAGTTGAAGGCGAAGCAGCAGATGGCTCGGTCGTCGCCAAGCAGACGAAGGCGTCTTCTCCGGGCACGAACGCCGCTCGTCGCCGCGCTGTCGAGGGTGCGAACTCATCTGTCCAGCCAGTAGCCGTCGCCGCCGAGCAGCAGGTGGTAGCCGTCGCCGCCGAGCAGCAGTTGGTAGTCGTCGCCGCCGAGCAGCAGGTGGTAGCCATCGCCACCGAGCAGCCGGTAGTAGCTGTCACCGCTGAGCAGCAGGTGGTGGACAACGTCGTGGCCGACAACGTCGTGGTGCCAGCGGCAGATCTGGATGGGGGGCAGGTGACAAGCGGAGGCAATCCGGTGATCTACATCAACGACCCCATCGCCGTTCAAGAAATCTTCGACGCAATCGTGGAGAATGATGAGTTCGAGGAGGAGGTCCCTGATGAGGAGTCTGAGGTACTACATTGCTAGCTTTTCTATTCGCAGCCACAGTTTTCACTGTTCATACATAGGATTTGCTCAACCGTGTACAGTTCTTTTGCTCTTGAAGTAGGGTAGTATATATATGATTCGATCAGTTGATTGATGCATCTGCCATCTAGTCACAAAACCCCAATCCGTCTAGTCACAAAACCCCAATCTGCTCATCTGCCATCTAGTTGAGTTTGCTAGTTGAGTGTTGATTTCGATACACAGCAGGCCTATAACATTACATTTCTATTCCTTACTGAGCCCAATGATTCAATTTTGCCCCAAAATAGTGCAAGGGCATCTGATGGTCTCGTTTTCTTAGGGATGGTTAGTGCCCCTGAGGCAGCAATGCACATAAACAATATAGGTTGTGTTGTTGGTATTTTGGTTCTCCGACTCCATCGCTGAAAAAAATGAGGCCCTAATTTTTTCTCTCATATGGAACCTAAATATATAATATTTGTATTGTTTCTGATCTATGAATGCATTGTATGATGTATTTGTATATCCCTGAATATTGTTTGGTACGATTACATTTCAATTTCTTATTGTGGCCAATGATTCAAATTTGCCCCAAAGAGAGGCAGACACATTGGTGTCAAATTTTTACAGGGATGAGTGAGCAAACCTGGGGTCATGTACATGATCAATATAAGCTGTGCAATTGTTACTTGGTTCGCTTACGCCATATCTATAGAAACTTATGAGGCTGCAATCTTTATTCTACATTTATAGAACTATGATATTTGAATTATCTATTCCATGCATTCATAGTGTATAAGAATTACATTTTAGTTTGTCACCGAGGCCTATGATTGAAATTTTCCCCAAAAGAGTTCAAGGGGAGACACGTATGACGGTGTCGTGTTTTAGGGATGGGTTGGTGAACCTGAGGCAGCAATGCACACAAACAATATAGGTTGTGTTGTTGGTACTTTGGTTCTCCAACTCCATCTCTGAAACAAATTATGAGGCCCTTGATTTATTCTCATATGGAACTACATATATGATCCTTGAATTGTTTCTGATCTTTTAATGATTGGTATGATGCATATGTATATGAATGGTTTTGATCATAAGTATTTTTAACATGTACCTGAAGATTAATTGTTTGGTTTTTTATTTATAATTACAATATTTAGGCTTGTTTTTCTACCTGACTATGTATATCCCTGAATAATGTTTTGTATGATTACATTTCAATTTCTTATTGTGGCCAATGATTCAAAATTGCCCCAAAAGAGAGGCAGACACATCGGTGTCAGATTTTTTCAGGGACGAGTTAGTGAACCTGGGACGATGTATAAGAACAATATAGGCTGTGCAATTGTTACTTGGTTCACTTACGCCGTCCCTATAGAAACTTATGAGGCCTTAATCTTTATTCTACATTCATAGAACTATGATATTCGAATTACCTATTCAATGCATTCAGTGTATAAGAATTACATTTTAGTTTGTCACCGAGGCCGATGATTGAAATTTTCCCCAAAAGAGTTCAAGGAGAGACACGTATGATGGTGTCATGTTTTAGGGATGGGTTGGTGAACCTGAGGCAGCAATGCACACAAACAATATAGGTTGTGATGTTGGTACTTTGGTTCGCCAACACCATCTCTGAAACAAATTATGAGGCCCTAGATATATTCTCATATGGAACTGCATATATGATCCTTGAATTGTTTCTGATCTTTTAATGATTGGTATGATGCATATGTATATGAATGGTTTTGATCATAAGTATTTTTAACATGCACCTGAAGATTAATTGTTTGGTTTTTCATTTATAATTACAATATTGAGGCTTGTTTTTGTACCTGACTATGTATATCCCTAAATAATGTTTTGTACGATTACATTTCAATTTCTTATTGTGGCCAATGATTCAAATTTGCCCTAAAAGAGAGGCAGACACATTGGTGTCAGATTTTTTCAGGGATGAGTTAGTGAATCTGGGGCGATGTACAACAACATTACAGGTTGTGCAATTGTTACTTGGTTCGCTGACTCCATCCCTGAAGAAACTTATGAGGCCCCTAGATTTATCCTACATTCACTCTGATGCAATTATTTGTCATTGTGTTGAGATGAAATGATATATGAACCGATCAAACTATTGCTGAGATGCTTTATCTTTGATATCCACGGATATATTGTCTTACATATACATGTTGTCAATTCTTGAGTTGTAATACAATTCAATCATATGTATGAGTTCTAAGTTATGTTCTTAAAAATCAACAGGAGGATGATGATGAAGTGGACGATAGCAAGGAATCCAGGGACAACAAGAGCCGCTACCTGTTGAGGCGGTTACGGTGTGGGCTAATCCGTTTCCACCATAGGGGGAGACTATTTTGCCCATTCTGTGGCAGAGCAATCAACGTGGACCTCAACAGCATGATCCAGCATGCGGAGGGCGTTGGCAGAGGCGAAGGCAGAAGGCATAGGCTGATTACCTTGGCATGGCACGCAGCCTACGGCAAATTCCTCCGGGAGTATGTCAGGACTGGCCTGTACCCCTGCCCTGCTAGGCGTCTCCGTGTCCCGGCCTCCTGCTGCAGCCCCTGCTTTTATTTTGTTCTAGTTAATTATTACCTGCTGATAAACTGAAGACAATATATCCGTGGTGTCTCTGGTGAACCTTATATATTAATCTACTCCTTTATATGGAGTGCCTTAAAGTTTCTAGTGTTCAATTATATTTATTGATCATGCTCATGCACACTACAAAATATTTCTAGTGCTCGATTATATTATAATTGTCAAGAAATACATCAACAAGTTAAATTGGTCGAAATTTTGTATTGAAGTAACAAAATAAATGTATCACACACATAATAAACTACAAACTAAAATCTAGTTCAAACACATAATGTATCACCACCACTTGTTGTCGTCCTTGACTTGCTTCCCCTTCAGCCGCTTGATGTCGCCACCGTCCCAAGATCCCTGCTCGTCCTGAAACCGCTTTCTGTCCTCCTCGCGCTTCTTCTCCTAGGCTAGCTTGCAACCAGGGCATAGCTCTCTCGCGAAAAACCCCGCCTTAACCATCCCATCTTTCATGGTAATGAGCTTCTCAGACAACTCAGACGCCATGTAGGCGTCTCTGGCTGCATACTCGAGGCGTGCCTGGCTCATCGGCTTCCACTCCCAGTAGTCGTGATCGAGTCACTTCAATTTCTTCAGTTTTTCATAGGATTTATCGATGATTTCCGCTGCCAGATCACCCATGCCATCCTTCGCTGGGTATGATTTGATCTTGTACATATTTTGGATGTCGATGTGGTGCCCCTCTGGGATTTTTATCAACGCACGAGAAAGCATAATTGTGTCATTTGTGATATCCACGCTAGTGAAAGTTATCCCTTTCCTACACAAGAACTCGACCAGAGCCGGACAACGCATCTCAGTTGGTTTACTCCTGCACTTAGATGGTTCTAGGGATGTAAGGGAACAAGGGATGCAGAAGTGGTGATCTCAAATTTAAATTTCACATACCTGCAGAAGTGGTAAACGAGGACCTCCTCATGTATGGTGATTTGCACGACAGCGATCTCTTGTGGAGGATTTTTTCGCTTATTTGCACGGGTGTACTCCAAGTCTAGCCCCACAAACTTGTTCTTCTCTTTCTCAAGAAATTGCTCAAACCTGGCGAGAGTTGTCTCCACAGTCGCTTCATCATTTGTGTACACCACTGTCAAAGTTGTGGTGCCATGGGCAGGGACCAAGTGGGTCTCTGTTGTGCGTTTCCCATCGTCCATGCCTGCAAGGAAATGGGTGAAAGGAACTGCCTGCAAGGAACTGCCTTCGAGAGGAAGAGGAAGATGAACCGACGGTTCCAGAACAGAGGAAGAAGAAGCGCCCAGGAAAAACTGTAGAGGAATGACTGAGGAAGAGGAATGACTACAGAAGAAACATGGTAACTGCAACTTTCGGTTCGAGAACTCATCGTGGTTACGTGGAGATCGTGGTAGTGCCGCCGATTCAACAAGTGGGGCCAGTTCCTGCGAGAATATGAAATTAGCTGTGCATTTTTCTATGCGAGAAATTGAGAGAAGTCATTTATATTTTGTCTTTCATAATTAAACACAATGAAGTTGGTACAGCCCAAGAGATTTGAACAAACGAGATTTGCTAGTTTAACATACAACAACACTTACAGGCCCAACATGGCAGAACTTGGAGAGCCCCAGAACTTGAGCTACCACAGAGACCTTGGCAGAGGTGGCAGAATTGGTGCGGGTGCAACCACGGCGACAGTGAGCTCGGATTCTAGAGGAGGAAAACAGAACCGAGCATGGTCGACAAGGTGATAGATCTCACCAGGAACCAATTCTCGTCCCCGACTGTGCCATGGGTGCGTCCACGGTGAGGGCGAGCTCCGACTCGGGATGGGGAGGAGAGCGGGGCCGAGCAGCTTCGTCACTTCCCAGCTCTGCGCCATGGCCGCGACCACAGATTGCCGCTCCAGGGAAGAAGACGAGTAATGGAGGCGCCAACGCTGCAAGCCTACATGGAGGAGAGCTAGGCCGAGCAGGTTCGTCCACGTCCCAGCTCCGCGCCATGGCAGCGACGCCCCACAGATTGCCGCTCCGGGGAAGAAGAAGACGCGTAATGGATGCAGGGGCCAACGCTGCAAGCTTAATTGACACCTAAGCGACGGGAGCGACAGGAGCGACATAACAGCGAGAACTGATAGGGGCGCCCAACTTGACGGCCGTTAGCCTGATTTTTTGTATTGAAACATAAAGTTGAATTCGTGCCCAAAAAGACCCTCTGAGTATTTGACATGCCAACTATAGTCATCACGGATGATATTAGGGAACTCGGGTACCACGTTGCCTGGACACCCCAACTTTCGGTTCGCAAAATGATATTCTCGACCATGTGGCCCATGTAACCCTCTATTTCGCCCAGAACTCTACTTTAATGCCTAAATTACCCCTGAACTAGTGGCTGGCCTATATATAGTCGCCCACCTCCATTGTAAACCCTAGGCATGATATTTGGAATTAGTGTAAACCCCTTGTGGATCTATCTAGTTCCTCATGCTCCTTTGACAAAGGAGCACCAAATATCACAAACCTTATTGGAGTTTGCATCATGCCTCCGTGTTGTACAAGGCCTAGGCATCGGAGTTCCTTTGCCTAGACGTCAAGATCTCACCGAGTCTCCCTACTCGCCATGCCAGTTCGAGAGAGAGTCCTCCGCCCGACACTGATCCTAGGGATTGCGTCGGACTGGTCACCGCCGACGTGATATATTGGTGTGTATCGTGGATTTGCGTGTGTGTGTTCATCGTGTTCTTCATGCGTGAGTTCGTCATGTTCATCCTCCTCTCCTTTCCCCGCACTCCACCCTCGATTTGAATAGGATTCGTGAAAGATCGGGCCACCCTAGAAGTTTGCCCTCAACATATTGGTATCAAGAGCTTCGTTGCTCATGAATTCCCCCACATTTTTTCTTCTATCCACCAAAAATTCAAAAATCCCCAAAAAAGAGCCACAAATTTGCCTTTGGATCGATCTCTTGATTTGGAGTGTTATTTGTGGTTTTGATCCGACCAAACCTTGTCTTAGGCATTGGTCCAGCTTTATCCTGCGTTTTCCCAGCCCAATTTGGCCAGTTTTTCGTGGATTTGAGGCCACAAGGCGAGGATTTCCGCTCAAGAGCATGAGCAGGAAACCCCACCAGAGTGTCCGGCCCGACCAGACCGGAGTGCCCGGCCAGAACAGAGTATCCGGCCCGACAAAGCCAGAATATCCGGCTGGGACACCAGTTTTGAAAGTTTTGCCTCCTTTTTTGCATTGGCTAAGTTCCTTTGTTTGCTCGTGTCCCGTGTACATGTCAGCAACTAACAACAAGCTTCCGCATTGACAACATCTGCGCTCATCGACACTACGGCCCATGAACATCATCCCGCACCACCGACGTCAAGTTCATCATCACCAACGAAGGTATAACTTGCGTCACCTTGTCAACCCCTATCTTCCTTTGTGTGTACCTATCCCACGAGAGTGGCTCATCTTGTGTTTACTTGAGCATTGTGCATTTGTCCTTGGATAGTGAGAGTGCAAGAGTAATAGCAAGTGTGACTAGGTAGCATCAAGGGAGAGCAAAAAAAATACAAAGCAAAAGAAAAATAGCCTCCCATAGAAAAAGAGAGTCTCAAAGCTTGTAAGCAAGAGAGAAATAAGAGTGCCCAAGGCAAGTGCACAAATCTGTTGCTCATTTTTCTTCTTTGCAAACAAGCCAAGATCTCTCCTTGCATTGGCACGACAATGAGCGTAGTCTTCGTTAGGACATTTTGTTTGCTCATTTTCTTGGTCGTGTCAATCCCATTAATCTCCACGTGTGTATATAGTCGTAGGTTCCCGTCACCCTTTTGAGTTATTGACCTTTGCCTTTGATTTGAGTTTTGTTGGGTTTTACCCACTTTTGACTATCCCTTTTCTTTTGGTTGGTTCTTTGGCATTCCACAATCCTAACCTACCACCAACAAGCTTTTGAGAGTTAGTTCTTTCTTTAGTGTGAGTTTTCTTTGCGTTTTCACTTGGCAAGCTAATGGCTCTCACTTGTGGTTTCTAGTTTGGTGCAATCCCCAAGGTGAGGTTCAAGGTTCCCCTACCATATATTGCTCTCTATATACAATCCCTTGTGTTTTGCATGATGGATAGGCACGGTGAGTCGAGCCAACCACCTGCCCAAGAAGAAGAACATGGACCGTACATGACGCGTGGAAGCCACTACATCTTCCGACAAGAGTTCCGTGATCGTTGCCAAGATCTTGAGACACGACAAGACGAACAATTTGGCGAGATGCAAGCCGAGTTCAAGAACATCGACAACCGCTTCGATGGCCTCGAAAGGCAAATGCATGCAATGCATCACAACTTTGGCCATCAAACTGAAGCGCTCCAATGCTCCGTTGACGAAACAAATGACAAGCTTCATGTACTCATCGACGAAATGGCAAGACCGCGTTCACGTGCATCAAGCTCTTCAAGTTCTTCACGTCATCATGCTCCTCTTCAACAAGATCTTCATCCAAGTGCTCCAAGACGCAATGACGCCCCCGTGGTTGAAAATGGAAGGTCTTCAAACTATGTACCTTCCCCACAGCACGCCACAACGTCAAGCTATGATGGTGATTTCTCTTTAAGGCCACAAGCAAGGCAAGAAGCACACCGTCATCATGCAAGGGAACTAGTGATCCAACAAGCACAACCACAAGAAGAACCGCGAGTGGAACCTCGAGCCCAACCTCAACTATATAGACATCGTCACCGTGACGTTCTCGCAACTACAAGTGATGACTCCAACTTGGAGGATCAAGCTCGCTGTCGTCATGAAGCCCTCCAAGACCCTCACCTTCATCATCGTTATCATGCATGTCCACACCGACACCATGGTCACCATGACGAGCCTCCTCCACAACAACAAGACTTGGAGCGTCAAGTGGTACATATTGAGCGACACCCACCATGTCATGAGGCTCAAGACCATGATATTCGCGGTGGCCCATGTGCCTAATCATTATCACCAACCGAGGAATGAGCCTCTTCGTCATCATCCACGTCATGAGGCTCCGCACCCTCAACACCCTCATGAGGCCCAAGCGCCTTAACAACGTCAACAACCGCGCCAAGAGCAAGAGCATGCTCCATAACAACAATAACAAGAGAAAGCTCCTCAACAAGGTCGCAAGAACCAAGGTCCACCTCCTCAACCACAAGATTGTCAAAAGGTCACCAAGCTTATTGCAATGACCGCAATGATGAAAAAACTTTTGGCAAGCTCAAGTTCACAATGCCCAAGTTTACCGGATCCAATGACCCCGAAGAATACCTCTCATGGTCACTCAAAGTCGACAAGATCTTCCGCATGCACAATTATAGCAACGAGAAGATGGTCACCATGGCTTCGCTTGAGTTTGATGATTACGCCAACCTTTGGTGGGAACAAGTTCAAGTGGCTCGTGAGGTAAGAGGAGAACCACCAATCACAACTTGGCATGACATGAAGGCTCATATGAGATCCCGCTTTGTCTCAGTACACTACACGCGCGACCTCTTCAACAACCTTCAATCACTTTGTCAAGGGACAAGGACCGTGGAAGAGTATTTCAAGGAAATGGAGCTCAACTTGATCTGTGCCAACATTGAGGAGCGCAAGGAGCAAACTATGGCACACTTTCTCATTGGCTTGAACCACCCAATCAAGCGCATCGTCGAGTTCTAAACATAGAACGACATGGTTGAGCTTGTGCACATCGCAATTAAAGCCGACTGTTAAGTGCAAGAGGACATCAAGTACAACAAGCCCAAAACGTACTTCACCTACAAACAAGCTTCTGAAGGGTTCCGTAGCAGAAAACAAAAAAATTCTATCCACTCGAACACTAATACCAGGATCTATACTATGTAGACATAAGTAACGGAGAAGGAATACAATATTCATACCTTTGCAAACAGAGGCACGCCTTACGCAGGAAGGCGTATATCGATGAAGACGAGCAGCACCCCAAGTGTGGTGCCTCTGAAGTTCGTCACATGTTCGGTGTAGGAGACGTCAACCGGACTCTGATCCAGCCGAGTAGCAGAAGAAGTAGATGCCGGATCGCCTGATCACACGACAATAGTGTGAAGGTGGAGAACTCAACTACGAGGTCCTCCCCAATATTACGGGGAAGTCCTCAGCAGATGAGAGAGAGAATGAGAGGAATGGGTGATTCCAAAGGGGAATGGGGAACCCCTTTATATAGTGGGAGGGGGGCACCACCCAGGGGCCAGGCGGTGTGGGACTAATCCCCACACCCGCCGACCACCCTGGGGGCAGCCGCCGGCCCTAGGTGGGCCCCACTGGGGTGGCCCACTAGCCCTAGGCCGGTCGGCCCCCTCTCCCTATGCGCCTTGCCCTATTGGGCCTCCCTTCGGGTGAGGCCCATTAGCAATATGGAGCCTTTAAAAATAAAATAGAATATATATTTAACATTAATTCTCCAATTAACATTCAAATACACATATTATATTATTCCTTCACTCCAGAACACCTTCCAGACCCCTTCCGATCTCCATCGGATTTTATTGAAACTATTCTGGTTTCTCTCTCTCTATTTCTCATACAATACCTCATCTACCCTAAGTGTCCCTACCCTTAAGCGTGACATCCTTTGGTTCAGAAACACTCCGGATATGATAGAGACCACTCTCATATCAATGATCAACAAAGGTACCTGGATGGCCATGTGACCCCCGTGCGTTTCATGAAGACAATCGCTCGGACCGTGAGATAGTCCTTCCCCATTCCCTTTGTCATTCGATACCTAATTCATCCGAGACTTTGATCTTCGGTATCTCTATACCTTAGTTCGATCTTGTTACTGATGAACTTGTTTTCTCATTCTCATGTCGTTGCATTCCGTGACCTAGTAACATGCTTGCAAGCTTCATTAATGCAACGTCACCGAGATGGCCACATGTATCTGTCCGTTACACAGACTAGAAAAATCCTGGTCTTGATATGTACTCCTCTACGCATCCCTTCAGAAAACCCGAGTGGCACCTTTTTGATCACCCTGTTACGATATGACTCTTGATAACCATCTAAGCTTCTTCCAGAATGGTGATTTGCATTACCTCACAGTCAAAGGATCGGGTTGCGAGGTTCTCTGTGTTTTATCATCAATGGTGAACTTTGTAACTAGATCTCATTAAGATATAACGGTCGGATGTTTGTCTATCATGTTATTCAACTAATAACATGACCTCATTGTCAGTTGGCATAAATGCCCATGGTCTTGAAACACAGACCATCCTTATGACCAATGAACTAGTTCACTAGAGGTAACTAGAGACACAGTTTGTTTGCATACCGCACGTGTATTAACGTTTCGTATTAACACAGTTATAGCACAGTATGAAATGTATTATGAACATATAGGAGATATATCAAATAATACACTTTATTATTTGCCTCTAGGGCATAACTCCTTCAGTCTCCCACTTGCACTAGAGTATAAACAAAACTAGTTTACAATAGGTAGGAACCTAACACCAATGGAATCTCGGTGTTGTTCATGCTTGTCTAGATGGAGAGCTTTCGTCAAAGGATCTGCCACATTCAGTTCCGTATCTACTTTGCAAATCTTGACTTCACCTTCGTCAACATTCTGCCGGATGACGTGAAATCTAAGCTTGATGTGTTTGGCTGTGGAATGAGTTCTTGGTTCCCTTGCATTTGCAATAGCTCCCATGTTATCACAATAGATCGTCACGGGATCTTGCACATTGGGAAAAACTCCCAGTTCGATGACGAAATTCCTTAGCCAAATAGCTTCATTTGCTGCATCAGCTGCAACAATGTATTTAGACTCCATTGAAGATTGTGCCACCACCGGCTGCTTCTTGCTCTTCCAACTTATCACCCCACCATTCACCAAGAAAACAAATCCTGTCTGAGACTTTGAGTCATCATGATCTGAATTCCAGCTCGCATCTACGTAACCTGTTACGTTTAGAGCTTCATCATTTCCTCCATAGATTAGGAACATATCCTTTGTTCTTCTCAGATACTTCAGGATATTTTTCACAGCTGTCCAGTGATCCGGTCCTAGATTACTCTGATATCGGCTCATCAAACTAAGAGCCAATGCCACATCAGGGTGGGTACTAAGCATTGCATACATGATAGATCCTATGGCTGAAGCATAGGGGATGTAAGACATATTCTCTCTATCATCGTCCGTTACAGGACATTGAGTCATACTCATTTTGCAATTCTTCATCATAGGTGTAAAACCCCTCTTGGTGCTTTCCATTTTGAACCTCTTCAAAATCTTATCTATGTAAGTACTCTGACTCAATGCTATTAGGTGTCTTGATCTATCTCTATAGATCTTGATTCCTAATATATACGCAGCTTCACCTAGATCCTTCATGGAAAATTGGTTGCTCAAATATGCTTTCACGCTTTTCATAAGATCCACATTGTTTCCCATGAGTAATATGTCATCCACATATACTACTAAGAAAACAACCGAGCTCCCACTAGTTTTCTTGTAAACACAAAACTCTTGTTGGTTTTGGACAAATCCAAAACTTTTGATCACTTGATCAAAACGTTGGTTCCAGCTCCGAGATGCTTGCTTCAATCCATAAATGGATCGTTGAAGCTTGCATACCTTTCCAGCATCCTTAGGATCAACAAAACCTTCCGGTTGCATCATATACAACTCTTCATCAATGTGACCATTGAGGAAAGCGGTCTTGACATCCATCTGCCAAATTTCATAGTCGAAATGTGCAGCAATTGCTATTAGAATCCTAATAGCCTTAAGCATCACTACGGGAGAGTAAGTCTCGTCATAGTCAACTCCTTGAATTTGTTGAAACCCCTTTGTGACAAGTCGAGCTTTGTGAATGGTCACATTACCATTCGCATCTGTCTTTTTCTTAAAGATCCATTTATTTTCCACGGCCTTGCGGCCCTCTGAAAGATCCACCAAGGTCCAAACTTGGTTTTCATGCATGGATCCTATTTCGGATTTCATGGCTTCTAGCCATTTCTCGGAGTCAGAACTATCCATAGCTTCTTTGTAGTTTGTAGGTTCTTCCTGATCATCTAAGATGACAGACATCACAAGGCTACTATACCAATCTGGAGTGGCACAAACCCTTGTAGACCTGCGAACCTCAGGAGTCTCGATGTCATTGTTTTGATCAGCATCAATGGGCTCTTCCTCCATGTTGGAGAGCGGTTTCGGAACAGCTTCCGTTGCGCTACTCGGAATACGGAGAGAAGGGTCAACAATTTCATCTAACTCAATTTTCCTTCCACTCACTCCTTTTGAAAGAAACTCTTTCTCGAGAAAGGTGCCAGTTTTTGTGACAAACGTTTTGCCTTCGGCTTGGTTGTAGAAAGTATACCCAATGGTTTCCCTTGGGTATCCCACAAAGATACATTTTTCTGATTTGGGTTCGAGTTTGTCAGGTTGCAGTTTCTTAACGTAAGCCTCACAACCCCAACCTTTCAGAAATGACAACAATGGCTTCTTGCCATGCCATATCTCATATGGGGTTGTTTCCACGGATTTGGATGGTGCTCGGTTTAAAATAAAAGTGGTGGTTTCTAACGCGTATCCCCAAAAAGACACAGACAAATCAGTTAAAGACATCATGGACCGTACACTATCCAATAGGGTTGATTCTGACGTTCAAACACACCATTACTTGTGGTGTTCCATTGGCGTAAGCTGTGGGATAATCCCACAGTCCTTCAAGTGCATGTTAAACTCATAACTCAAATACTCGCCTCCTCAACCCGATCGAAGGTGCTTGATTTTCTTGTTAAGTTGATTCTCTACCTCTTTCTGAAATTCCTTGAACTTTTCAAAGGTTTCAGACTTGTGCTTCATCAAGTAGATATATCCATATCTGCTTAAGTCGTTAGTAAAGGTAACAAAGTAACAATAACCATTGCATGTTGAGACACTCATTGGTCCACATACATCCGTATGTATCATCCCAAGTAGGTCTACAGCTCTCTCCACTATTCCGGAGAATGGTGTCCTAGTCATCTTGCCCATGAGGCATGGCTCACATGTGTCAAGGGATTCGAAATCCAATGATCCAAGAAGCCCTTCTGAATGAAGTTTCTTCATGCGCTTTATGCCAATGTGACCAAGATGGCAATGCCACATGAACATGGAATTGTCGTTACTATGCTTACAATGTTTAGCATCAACACTATGGATGTGTGTATCACAATCAAGATCAAGTAAGAATAAACCATCACGTACAGGAGCATGAACATAGAAAACATCATTCATATAAATTGAACAACCATTTGTTCCTGATTTAAACGAATAATGGTCTTGCAACAAGCAAGACCCACTCACAATATTCATACTCAGTGCGGGTACATAATAGCATTTATTCAAAATCAACAATAATCCTGACGGTAGACGCAGATGCAGGGTGCCGACGGCCATCACTTCGACTCTCGAACCATTGCCGACACGCATTGTCACCTCGTCCTTCCTCAGGCCCCTCCTACTCTACAGATCCTGCTGAGAGTTACAAATGTGAGCAACAGATCCGGTATCAAATACCCAGGTGTTACTCCTGGCGCTCGTAAGAAATACATCAATAACATGTATATCATATATACCTTTGTCCGGGATGGCTATCTTGCCAGCTTGCTTGTCTTCAAGGTACTTGGGGCAGTTGCGTTTCCAGTGCCCATCCCCTTTGCAGTAGAAGCACGAAGTGCCGGGCTTAGGACCAGGCTTGGCAGTCTTTGAGGTGCTGGGAGCAAACCTGCCATCCCTCTTAGACTTGTTACCCTTGCCTTTCCCCTTTTGCCCCGGTTTCTTAAAGTTGGTGGTCTTGTTGACCATCGGCACCGTGTTCTCCTTCTTGATTTCAACCTCAGCAGTTTTGAGCATGGCGAACACCTCAGCAAGGGTCTTAGTCATCCCTTGCATGTTGTAGTTCATCACAAAACCCTTATAGCTAGGGGGCAGCGAGTACAACACCCTATCTATAGCGAGCTCCTCTGGGATTTTGCAATCCAGGGAATTTAAGCGTTTAACGTAGCTAGACATTTTGACCACGTGCTCACTAATACTGCTGTGCTCTTCCATTTTAGCAGAGAAGAAGAGCTCAGAAGCATCATACCTCTCTGCATGAGCCCGTGGAGCAAAGACAGCTTTAAGATCCTCAATGATCTCAAAAGCATTCATCTTCTCAAAATGCTTTTGAAGCTCCGGCTCCATGGCATAGAGCATTCCACTCTGGATGAGGGAGAAATCGTCCGCCTTGGACTGCCAGACATTCTTTTCGTCCTGGGAGGCGGAATCTGTAGGCTTAGCCGGAAGCTCAGCCTCGATGACATAGGTTAGCTTGTAGGGGACTAGGAGGATCCTAAGATTGCGGAACCATGCGGTGAAGTTGGTTCCATCAGTTTTCAGCTTGTCCTTCTCGAGAAAAGTGCTAAGGTTGAAGGTGGGTGGGCGAGACATCTACAAAGGATTTGCAAAGTGTTTATACTATGTTCATAATAATGAGTTCAAGTTTTAACTAAAAGAACTCCCACTTAAACGAACAGCCCTCTACTCGTTCAGTGATCACATGATCCCTATCCTCTACACCTCCCCCGATCGTCACGGCCATCAGTGCAGTATCAAAGGTGGACATTCCCTAATGTCGATCACATCAACCATGTGATTCATGCTCGACCTTTCGGTCTCTTGTATTCTGAGGCCACGTTTCTCTAACGTGCCAGGCTCGCTAGTCCTAACTCGTGTGTATTCGCAGTGCAACATGGCTTACACCCACTGTATGCGAACGTAGATATGTCTGACACCCAGGCCTGTAACCCTGGATCGCCTCATACCGAAGAACTTTCTTGGTGGTGCACACACAAGGGGAATACGATAACTGGAATACTATGAGGCGTTATCTTATTATGCTACCGTCTAGTAAGTATACTAGCACAATAAGTAATACTTCAAAAGTGAAGTGTTATGACATGGTTATAGCTTTATGATCATCATAAATAGCTTCAATGAGAGTTTCACAAACTTGTCATTGCCATGTTATAATACTTTCCCCTATGCAATAATAAAGATAGACGCTTCTATATTAACTATTGCATGTTTTACGTGGCTTTAGGGCTTTCGCAGTAGAATCCCTTCCCACCTACGAATGTCGAGCCACAACATGGATTCAATGATTGCCATTCTTCTTCCCGTTTCAGGGCCCTCTAGTGTCAATGCCATATTAACTACTGTAGAGAGACAGACACCCCCCTAAGCCACTTTGATTTGTGGACCAGTCTCGTGAATCACCACGTGAGGTCAAATGGGGGCCGCTTCATCAAACAGTGCCGCGATATGAACAATAACATTAAAAGGGTAGCAACTAGAGGATCAATGCCCACATATTGCTATGTGTTCTATCCGTATGAAATGTCTACCCATAGACCCGCTTTGATACCACTAAAGGGTTCCGTAGCAGAAAACAAAAAATTTCTATCTACTCGAACACTAATACTAGGATCTATACTATGTAGACATAAGTAACGGAGAAGGAATACAGTATTCATACCTTTGCAAACAGAGGTATGCCTTACGCAGGAAGGCATATATCGATGAAGACGAGCAGCACCCCAAGTGTGGTGCCTCCGAAGTTCGTCACACGTCCGATGTAGGAGATGTCAACCAGACTCCAATCCAGCCGAGCAGCGGAAGAAGTAGATGCCGGATCACCTGATCACACGATGATAGTGTGAAGGTGGAGAACTCAACTACGAGGTCCTCCCCAATATTACGGGGAAGTCCTTAGCAGATGAGAGAGAGAATGAGAGGAATGGGTGATTCCAAAGGGGGAGGGGGAACCCCTTTATATAGTGGGAGGGGGGCCACCACCCAGGGGCAGGCGGTGTGGGACTAATCCCCACACCCGCCAGCCACCTTGGGGCAGCCCACCAGCCCTAGGCCGGCCGGCCCCTCTCCCTATGTGCCTTGGCCTATTGGGCCTTCCTTCGGGTGAGGCCCATTAGCAATATGGAGCCGTTAAAAATAAAATAAAATATATATTTAATATTAATTCTCCAATTAACATTCAAATACACATATTATATTATTCCTTCACTCTGGAACACCTTCCGGACCCCTTCCGATCTCCATCGGATGTTACCGAAACTATTACAGTTTCTCTCTCTCTATTTCTCATACGATACCTCATCTACCCTAAGCGTCCCTACCCATAAGCGTGACATCCTTCGGTTCGGAAACACTCCGGACATGATAGAGACCACTCTCATATCAATGATCAATAGAGGGACCTGGATGGCCACGTGACCCCCGTGCGTTTCACGAATACAATCGCTCGAACCGTGAGATAGTCGTTCCCCATTCCCTTTGTCATTCGATACCTAATTCATCCGAGACTTTGATCTTCGATATCTCTATACCTTAGTTCGATCTCGTTACTGATGAACTTGTTTTCTCGTTCTCATGTCGTTGCATTCCGTGACCTAGTCACATGCTTACAAGCTTCATTAATGCAATGTCACCGAGGTGGCCACATGTATCTGTCCGTTACACGGACTAGACAAATCCAGGTCTTGATATGTACTCCTCTACGCATCCCTTCGGAAAACCTGAGTGGCACCTTTTTGATCACCCTGTTACAAGATGACTCTTGATAACCATCTAAGCTTCTTTCGGAATGGTGATTTGCATTACCTCACAGTCAAAGGATCGGGTTGCGAGGTTCTCTGTGTTTTATCATCAATGGTGAACTTTGTAACTAGATCTCATTAAGATATAACGGTCGGATGTTTGTATATCATGTTATTCAACTAATAACATGACCTCATTGTCAGTTGGCATAAATGCCCATGGTCTTGAAACACAGACCATTCTCATGACCAATGAACTAGTTCACTAGAGGTAACTAGAGACACGGTTTGTTTGCATACCACAAGTGTATTAACGTTTCGTATTAACACCGTTATAGCATAGTATGAAACGTATTATGAACATATAGGAGATATATCAAATAATACACTTTATTATTTGCCTCTAGGGCATAACTCCTTTAGCTTCAACTGCTACTTCAACCACCTACAATGGAAGCTCCTTAAGTTCCTCCAAGCCTTCCTTCAAGCCCACACTTCCTCAAGGAAAACTACCCCCAAGTGGCAAACAAGCAAAGAGTGATACACCTTTCAACGGTGAATGCTACAAGTGTGGAGGCAAAGGACACAAGTCGGCCAAGTGTGGAAACAAGAAAGTATTGTTTATCCATGACAATGGCGATGAAGAGTACTTGAGTGAAGATGAATTTGATGCCCGAGTCAAGGAATCAATGGAAAGGCAACGAGTGGAAGATGACCAAGAACTCCTCATGTGTGAACATGACGCAAGTCCATCGCTTGTCGTCACAAGGATCTTGACCACTCAAGCACAAGAGCATGAAGACCAACGCTCAAATATCTTCCAAACATGAGCCGACATCAATGGCAAATCTATCAAAGTGATCATCGATGGAGGGAGTTTCCACAACCTTGCTAGCACCGAGTTGTGTGAGAAGCTCAACCTCACCCTCAATCCGCACAAGAACCCCTACCACGTGCAATGGCTAAGTGACCAAGGGTCCGTGAAGATCAAACATACCGTGTTGGTAACCTTCGCCATTGGTCCTTACAAAGACACGGTGGAGTGCGATGTTGTCCCCATGATGGTTTGCCATATGTTACTTGGTCGACCATGACAATTCGACAAGGCTGCTCTACATGATGGTCGAACCAACGTGTACACCTTCAAATGGCTCAACAAGACATGTCTTTTGCAACCGATGACTCCTAGCCAAATTATTGCGGACAATGCAAAGGCTTTAGCGAGGGTGCAAAACACAACACCTCCTTGTGAGAAGAGCGGTGAGCGAGAGAACTACCTCATAGTGAGTGAGAGCCACAAGCCAAACTCGAGTGGAAAAACTAAGAGTGTTCTCCTTGCCACCAAAAGTGAGATGAGAGATGTGCGAAACAACCCATCCATCTTGCACTATGTCCTCATTTGCAATGGACTAGCGCAAGGAACTAATGAATTAACCAATGTTCCTCCATCTTTGATGATTGTTTTGCAGGAATTCAAGGATGTGTTTCCCGAAGAGCTTCCTCATGGACTACCTCCTCTTCGCGGCATCAAACATCGCATTGATCTCATCCTCGGCGCACCACTTCCAAACCACGCCGCCTACCGCACGAACCCTGAGGAGACGAAGGAGACCGAACGTCAAATCAACCAACTTGTCTCCAAAGGTTTGATCCAAGTTAGCACTAGCCCGAGTGCCGTTCCCGTGATTCTTGTCCCAAAATCGGATGATACGTTGCGGTTATGCATGGACTGTCATCCAATCAATGCTATCACTGTGCGTTATAAACATCCCATACCATGTCTCAATGACATGCTTGATGAGTTGTGTGGAGCCACGATTTTCTCGAAAATTGATCTACGTAGTGGCTACCATCAAATACACATGGTGGAAGGTGATGAGTGGAAAACCGCCTTCAAGACCAAACTTAGTCTCTATGAATGGTTGGTCATGCTCTTTGGCTTATCTAATGCCCCATCCACCTTCATGCACCTTAGGAATCATGTCTTGTGTTCTCTCATTGGAAAAAGTGTTGTTGTCTATTTCGATGATATACTTGTGTATAGCAAGTCACTTGAGGACCATGTTACACATGTCAAGGAAGTTTTGCAAATCCTTCGACATGAAAAGCTATATGCTAATCTTCCCAAGTGCACTTTTGCTAAAGACATGTTGGTTTTTCTTGGATTTGTCGTTTCTTCGAAGGGAATTGAAGTTGATGTTTCCAAGGTAAAGGACATACGAGATTGACCCATCCCCACAAATGTGAGTGAACTCCAAAGTTTTCATGGGTTGTCCGGTTTCTATCATCGCTTTGTGAAAGACTTTTCCACCATTGCTTGTCCTCTCAACGAATTGACCAAAATGAATGTCACCTTCGTGTGGGGCAAAGGACAACAAAAAGCTTTTGATGAACTTAAAAAGAGGCGCATCGAAGCACCTCTCCTTGCGTTACTGGATTTCACTAAAACTTTTCAGATAGAGTGTGATGCTAGTGGTATTGGCATTGGAGGAGTCCTTATGAAAAACGGATGTCCTATAGGCTACCATAGCGAGAAACTTGATGGTGCTCACCTTAACTATCCAATTTATGACAAAGAGATTTTTGCCTTAGTTCGTGTTCTTCAAGTTTGGCAACACTACCTATGGCCTAAAGAATTTATCATACATTCTGACCATGAGTCCTTGAAATATCTCAAAGGCCAAGATAATTTGAGCAAGATAAATGCTAAGTGGGTTGAGTTTTATGGAGTCTTTTCCGTACATTGTCAAGTATAAGAAGGGCAAAGATAATGTAGTCATAGATGCTTTGTCTCGCAAGCACACAAACCTTCTTACTCGACTTGAAATCAACGTGTTGGGTCTTGATGAAATGAAAACTTTGTATCTTCTGAGCCGTTCTTTGAACCAATTTTTGCAAAGTGCTCTATTGACAAAGGAGTTGATGATTTCTATTTGCATAAGGGATTTCTCTTTAAACCAAACAAGCTTTGCATTCTGAAGTCGTCTCTTCAACTTTTGCTTCTACAAGAATCTCATGGTGGAGGCCTCATGGGTCACTTTGGTCGTGACAAGACATTGGACATGCTCACCACTCACTACTTTTGGCCCAAGATGAAGCGCGACGTGGAGCGCTACGTTAAACGATGCACGCCATGTGTTCAAGCTAAGTCGCAAGCTAACCCTTATGGTCTTTATATGCCGTTGCCTATTCCTTACGCACTATGGTCCGACATTAGCATGGATTTTGTGTTAGGATTACCTAGGTTTAAGCATGGTCATGATTCTATATTTGTTGTCGTGGACCGCTTTTCCAAAATGGCACACTTTATACTGTGCCATAAGATCAATGATGCTTCACATGTTGCAAATTTGTTTTTCAGGAAAATTGTCCGTCTTTAGGTGTGCCAAGAACAATCGTCTCCCACCGCGACGTCAAATTCATGAGCTATTTATGGAAGACCCTCACGGCCAAGCTCGGCGTTAAACTCCTCTTTTCATCCGCATCACATCCTCAAACCGATGGCCAAACTGAAGTTGTCAACCGAAGCCTTAGGACTCTCCTTCGTGTGTTGATCAAGAAAAACCTCAAGGATTGGGAGGAATGCATTCCACATGCTGAGTTTGCCTACAACCGTGCCAAGCACTCAACAACCAAGATGAGTCCCTTCATGATCGTCTATTGTTTCGAGCCCCTCACTGCGCTCGACATCCTCCCGCTACCTCTTCATGCATGCACCAACATGGACGTTGACAAGCGCGCCTAAGCTATGAAGAAGCTTCACGAAGAAACAAGAACTACTATTGAACAACAAGTCCTTCACCAAGATTCAAGGTTAAACAAGGACAAGCGAGAGTTGATCTTCGAATAAGGTGATCTGTGTGGATACACCTAAGGAAAGACTGCTTTCCCAAGGAACGCGACTCTAAGCTAAAGTCAAGAGGAGATGGTCCCTTCAAGGTCCTCAAGAGAATCAACAACAACGCCTACATCAACGACATACCGACCTCCAAGTACCTTGCAAGCAATACATTCAATGTCAAGGACCTCTCACCCTACCATGGAGATGTTCAGGATGATAACCATGAAGAGTCGAGGACGGATCTTTCCCAAGGGTGGGAGCTGATGCAGCCCGTCCTACAGACGCTCCTACATCTACACCACCAAGTCCCCCAAGTGGATCAATGACTCGTGCCCGAGCCAAGCTCCTTCAAGCTAAGGTGAATTCGCTCATCTCATCATGTGACTTTGACACATCCTTGGAAGGCTTGCTACTTCATGCCACTACCCTGTGCATTATCAGGTATGAAGCACCGACTTGTCGACCCACGAGCCCAGAAGTTGCGCCTGTCCTGATGCTGCAAGAGCCGGAGAGTCCGCCCGAGGCCAACCGGAATGTCCGGTGCAACTAGAGTGTCTGGCCTGACCACGCTGGAGTGTCCGGCCTACCTAGCCCCATCCTGATGCGGCAACCAGTAGGCCACATCGGACTCTACCCAGACACTACCCGGAGTGTCCGGCCAACCCAGACTATCCGGCCCACTCGACCCGGACTGTCCGACCTGAAGATGGGCCTGCGAGCCTTACTGGTCCCTGTGGCCTATGTAACCCTCTATTTCACCCAGAACTCTACTTTAATTCCTAAATTACCCCTAAACTAGTGGATGGCTTATATATAGTCCCCCACCTCCATTGTAAACCCTAGGCATGATATTTGGAATTAGTGGAAACCCCTTGTGGATCTTTCTAGTTCTTGCCTCATGCTCCTTTGACAAAGGAGCACCAAATATCACAAACCTCGTTGGAGTTTGTATCGTGCCTCCGCGTTGTACAAGGCCTATGAATCGGAGTTCCTTTGCCTAGACGTCAAGATCTCACCGAGTCTCCCTACTCGCCATGCCGGTTCGAGAGAGAGTCCTCCGCCCAACAACGATCCTAGGGATTGTGCCAGACCGGTCACCGCCAACGTGAGCTATTGGTGTTTATTGTGGATTTTCATGTGCGTGTTCATCGTGTTCTTCGTGCGTGAGTTCTTCGTCTTCATCCTCCTCTCCTGTCCTCGCACTCCACCCTCAATTTGAACGAGATTCATGAAAGATCGGGCCACCCTAGAGGTTTGCCCTCAGCACACTGTCCCACTGGTATTACATCCCTCAGAGTGGTACAACAGAAACATCATCGTGGGTCCAAGACAGAACTCTAGGTTACAACTCGACGCTTTACAAAATATCCAAAGAACAGTCCTCAAAACAGCGAGGACAAAAATACAAATGATCCAGAAATAGAAACTCGAGGTCTATTATAGAAATAATTCTTCTATTAACTTAGGACAATGGCTTCCGATTGCTATAGCAATGCTCTACAAAAGTAGGTTTTGTGATAAGGGGTCACCTCAAGGGTGGCCCGATCTTCACGGATCTCGTGGTGAAATCGATGGGAAAGTGAGGGGAAAGGGAGAAGGTAGCGGAAGAGGACGCACACCTCATGAAGAACACGATGAACACATGCAAAACTCACACGATACAAGGCCAATTGCTCCCGCCGGTGGCCACCGGTCCGATAGAATCCTCGCAAGGAAAGATCGGTCAATGTGCTCCCTCAATCCCAATCGGAGAGGGAAGAACACCTTGGAGAGGGTCTTAACAACTACTCTCACGCACTCGCAAACGTAGGCCTTGTACAACGAGGGATGCACGATACGAACTCCAACAAGGTGGTGACGATAGTCGGTCCCTTCGGTAAGGGGATGAGGCAAAACTAGAGATTCCACAAAGGGGGTGTCTTTAGTCTATCATCTATGCCTCCAGATACATGAGGGGGTGGGGGCTCTATATATAGGCCAGCCACTTAACAAGGGGTAGTTTGGGGAATAACTCTAGGGTTGGAACATAATAAGGGGGATACATGGGTTGTGGCCTAGTTGCTGGGCGCGCAGGCACTGTTGTGACCGTAGTACCAGTCCTCGGGTCCGGTAGTACCGGACACAAGCGGTAGTGGCTTCATATGGAGCGGTAGTTCTGCCTTCAGCTGTTGGGGAGCTCCAGGTGCGGTAGTACTGGTGGTGTGGTCCGGTAGTACCGATGACGTCAGAGGAGTAGCCAGGGCTCGCCAGGTCGAGACCGGTAGTGCCGCTGATGGGAGCGGTAGTACCACAGGCATCTGTCTTCTTGGGTGACTTGGGGGCGAGCTTTGGGACTTGGCGGTGTAGATGTAGTATTGTATGTAGGATAGGCTGCATCGGCTCCCCCTTCAAAAAGAGTCATCGTCGACTCTATATGCTCGTCATGTAGAGGTGGTCGAGAGACATTCTTGATCCTAGGGTTCGCCATGTAGTCATCCTCGAGAAGCTTGATGTGGCAATTTTTCAATGTTCCGTAACTTTCCATGAAGCCTGCAAAGCTCACAACAAAAGAGAAGCATCAGTCAAAGAGTAGCCAATTCATGAAGATTATAGCATGAGTCCTCAAGTAGAAGGAAGTCACCTTATGGTGTAGGGATAGCTCGATGAAGGGCATCCATAGGTAACTCTCTACGGTTCGTCTTTTCAACTAATGTCGTGGGAATGACCACGGCAATCGCTACCAGTGGTAGGGATTGGAAGGATTTAGGGCAAGAGCAAGTCACCTTCTATGGTGCGAGATTGGAGACAAAGACATAGGTATTTACTCAGGTTAGGCCCCCTGTAGGGTGAAGTGTTGGAAATATGCCCTAGAGACAAATAGTAATAAGGATTATTATCATATTTCATAAAGTTTATGATTAAGTTTTATATCATGCTATAACTGTATTGAAAGGAAACGTCAATACACATGTGATATATAAACAACCAGGGGTTCCCGGTGAAACTCTAGTCACTGGTTCATTGGTCAATAGATGATCAAGGTTTCCTGATCATGTGGCATTTATGCCAGTTGGAAATGGAGTCATGATGAACTAATACCCAACCTAAACATTGTGACCTGATCATGTCATGAAGTTCAAGTTACGATGATTAGAATAGACCTAGTAGACTGTTCCTTAGACCGTGAGACTATATCAATCACTGTCTCCCGAGGGTACTTTGATAGCATCAAACATCACTTGGTAATACAGTGATCATAAAGGTGTGTTCAGGTCTTCAGAGGAACTTTTGAGGCAATATATGTCAAGAGCGGGATTTGTCCATCCGCGTGACGGAAAGATACTCGAGGGCCCACTCGGAGAAGTTATATCCAATAATTGCGCATCGTGTGATTTGATCACATGGATATCACTTGTCGAAACGAGTCAAGTAGCATTTATCAGTAATGAGATTAAACATGACATGGTGATGTCATTGATCAAATCTCGGGAAATGCAAGTATCGAGAGACAAAAGGAATAAGACATGACAGTCACGGTTCAAAACGACGAAAGATCTTCATGGAATGCATAGGGGTCACATGGCCATCTAGGTCCCTCTGTTGATCATTGGTCCGAGAGAGTCCCGACCATGTCTAGAGTGTTCCCGAACCATGGGGTATCATGCTTAAGGGCTTGGTGATGCTTAGAGAGTGTTTATAGGATCGGTAGAATCATCGAAGAATAGAAAGAGAGAAAACCGGAAGGGTTTCGGTAAGTCCGGAGGATGTCCAGAGTGGAGGTGGAAGGAGTTCCATACCCCACGGAGATTGAATAATATGTGAATGAATGTTAAATATTGATTTAAACATTTATTCATAATTATTTAATAAAGAAAACATCAATTAAAGGTCAAAAAGGCTTAATGAGCCAAATCCCGGAGGGGAAAGGGCCCAAGAGGGGACCACACCCCTAGGAAGGGCCTAGGGGGTGGCCGGTGGGCCTTCCCGACGTGGGCCCCATGGTGGGGGGCTGGCCGGTGCGCCTCCCCACACCTCTCCCTTGTTTAGTCCCACCCCGGGAATTTGAGGGAGGGTGTACCTCCCCTCCCCCTATATATAGTGGGGTATTTTGACCAAAAAATGCACACAATATTCAATAAAGGTTTCCTCACTTTTAGGGAGACCTCCAATTGATATTCTCTCTCTCTCTCTCTCTCTCTCTCTCTCTCTCTCTCTCTCTTTCTATATATATATATATATCTCCCGTGACCATGGTCCCAAGTCCAGACTGCGCGAACGAGAGACATCTTCACCGTGGAGCGCCGTAGCGCTGCGGGATTCAGATCCAGGAGCTCTACTTCCGCAACTGCTACTGGATCAGGGAAGCAGGAGTCGTCGCTAGGAACCAGATGCATGTAACTCCCTACGAGGTGTCACACTTGAGGTACTAGAAGTCGTTGGAGCCGCAGGAGCGCAAGGACTTCAACACGACCTTGAGGTCGGCTTCGGCTTGTCTACATCAACCACGCTCTCCTAAGCGTTGACAATGCTTTTCGGTCTTCAAGGGTAAGTTCATGATAAGCCCCTCCTGTTACTGCATTACTAATAGATAGGTCCTGGCAGCATCAGGGGTTCAGGGGCGTAAGGTAAACTTTTAATTTTTTCATACGTGAACCCCTACGGTGGTATCAGAGCTAGATCTATGCGTAGTATTGCTAGTAAGGGTAGAACACGTGAGATGTAGCATGTGGGCGTTGATCTTTTAGTTGTTACACTCCCATGTGTACTTGTGTATACCGCAGCAATGCTTGATGAAGCGGCCCCCAACTGACTTTACGTGTTCATTCACGAGACTAGTCCATGCTTGACATACGGCTTGTACCATATAAAGTGGCTTTGGGGGGTGTCTGTCTCTCTCGCATTAGTTGGTATGCCATTTGCAACGGAGGGCCCCGAAAGGGGTGTAGTATAGACAACTACTTGATCAGCGTTGTGGTAAAAATTCGAAGGTAAGAACGGTTCTTGTGCGAAAGCCCATTCAGCCACGTAAAACATGCAAAGATAAAGTAGAGGCGTCTAAGTTTGTTTTGCAGGGAGGCGTTATGATGTGATATGGTTGTGGCAAAGGTAAAGTACATACTTTATGTTGCTAAGTAGTAGTTGACGGTCACGGAGGTGATAAACTACCACGCCAGAAGGCACCGGTACCCTGGTGCCTATGGCACCGGAACCCTGGCGCCGGAATCCGAAGGCACAGGATGGAGATCATAGCAAGAAGGACCATATCACATTACTCTTACATTCAATGTTATTGTTTGTACTTGACGGTAGCCTAATAAGATGATCCCTATTAAAGATACCAATGATTGTGTTCTCCCTCAGTGTGCACCACCAAGAAAGTTCTTCGGTATGAGGCAGCGCCGTGATGATCGGGTGTCAGACATATCTACGTTCGCATACAGTGGGTGTAAGCCATGTTGCACAGTGAATAAAGTAAGGTTGAGTTGGCGAGCCTAGCATGTGTAGACATGGCCTTGGAACACGAATAGTTGAAAGATCGAGCACGATTCGCATGAATGACGTGACCAATCTTTAGGCGTCCACCCTAGCACACACATTGATGGCCGTGACGATCGGGGGAGATGTGGGGAAAAGGGGCCGTGTAATCACTAGAACCCTTCAGGGGATAGGTGTTTTTAGTGGAGTTATTATATTAATTCATTTAATTATAAACTTAGTCTAAATTCCTTTTGCAATTATAAATGTAGAAAATGGTTCTCCCCGATGCTACCTTCCATGTTGACAATTGGTTAGATGGAGAGAAGCTCAGGCTAGACGGATCAAACTTCTCTATGTGGGTTGCACGCCTCCATGTTCTCCTTAGCGAGAATGACGTGGTCGACTATCTACTCAACGAGATGGATTTGGAACAACCCAGTATCTTAGAGACCCTAGAGCAACGGGAAGACCGCTATTACCGTCGTGAGATGTCCACCTTCATATCAGTGATGATGCATTTTGGGATGGTGGATGAGCTATGGCCCAGCCGTGGGTAATCTTGACCCTCGTACGATAATGGTATAGCTTAGGACACATTTCATGGAACAAGCACGCATATGGGAGCATGAGATGATGGGAGATTTCCTCTCCATTAAGATGGAAGAGAACTCTTCACTTGAAGACCACTTGTAGCGCATGCATGACGTGTACATGAGGCCTGCATACTTCCTGGATAGCTAGATGACGATCTCTTTTGCAAATGGTGTTGTGCTGCGATCTCTGCCACCAAGCTACCAAGCACATGCCAGGATTTGCATCATGAGAGGCGATGCAGAAACACATGATTTCCATAGGTTCATATCACATCTCAGGAATGTGAAGATTGAACCCATTGCGGGTGAGGTAATCGATGACAAAGGTATATATTTGATATACAATTTTATAAACGTTATAATCTTGCAAACACATATTGCAGTGTTAAGTATATTTGATACTTGTTCTGTTTTGCTGAAAACAGGTCCTTCTACATGAGAGGTGCTTGCTGGAGAGGAGGTGACATTGCGTATTGATGGCAAGCATGATGATGATGGCCAACGACACTCTCCCTCGACATTTATCACTTAGTTTATTGTTTTTGGATAGTTATTGCAATCGATGGATATATGAACTTCTTTAGTGTGTCTCACACTCAGTGAGACGGTTATTCATATGAGTTTGTAACAAACAGTTGTTCTACTTTTATGAATGGTTTCTATTTGTGTTCATATGTTATTCGATTATGTGTGAATTATCCTGATTTTGAAACTAATTGATAATACATGAACATTTGTAAAATATTGATAATGCCTTGAAAATTACCCAACTTAATGATATATTCATTTTGAATGAAACCATTGTTTAAATTCAAAGTTATGTTGAAAATATGTGAAAGTCATTTGATTTCTTGTCACATATGAATCATGGCAAGTTTGGCAAGATAACTTAAACACCATGTATTACATGAAGACAAAGTGTTTGATGAATTGTTAAAAGAGAATACATATTCGATGTATTGTATTTCAACAAAATGGTAATTATCATTATATGATTGTTTGAATTTTGTAAAGGGTTTATAGAAAGAAACATGAGTATGAAACTAATTGATATGATCAAAGTGTTTCATCATCCAAGGGTATTAAATATAAAAGAGAATCTAATTACTATGATTTGATCAATAGTAATGAAATTTGACTTTATAAGAATGGCATAAAGAAAATTGTGAAATATAATGCGTTTGAAATGTCAAAATGCAAAGCATCACAATGTGATACTAGATATCAAGTGGGTGAATAGATGGCCCAAATAAATCGTTGTAGTGTAAATGTAAAGACCATTAGTTAGAAATAGTTATCACTCAATTAGAATATATAGTGAACCATCTGAATTCGTGTGATCAGCGCCATATCCTATATGGATCGTCGTGAAAGATTTGGGGTTATTCGATATAACCAAAACAATAGCGAATAAGTCCTTGTAGAGTATTCACTGGAAAAATGAATACGAATTCCATGGCTAGAACCAAAAGAAAGGCAAAATTAGTGTTTCTTAAAATTTTGGTGCTTTTTCGAGAAAGTTTTTGTTCTCGAATGTGAAGCTTTTGGAAGATAGTGGAAAACATGATGAGGATTCAAAACCCTACATCAGAGTATTGAGAAGCACAATGGAAAGTGTTCCTAAACAATTCTCTTCACAAAGAAAAAAATCAATGATGATGATCATTGTGTTTTCCCCACTGGTGTTTTCACTACATAAAGTAGGATTCAAAATGTACTCCACATCTTGTATGGAGATATTTGTGAATCATTTATCGGATTACCAGAATATGACATACCTACAAACTACTAAGGAAAGTAATGGTAAACTAAAGTTATGAGAAATCCTAAATATAAAATTCACTTGAGATTAGAAAGCAACTTGTTGCTGAATCTTAACAAGTAAAAGGGGTTACTTGAATTTTCCAAACGACTACAAAGTCATGAAGGAAAGGTGAATGACAAAGGCACAATTTGTCATGAATAATGTATTAGACAAATTCAAATGAAATAGATTCAAGTGTGCTAAAAGTCTAGTGGATTTAATACTAATAAATCTCTCAGTTTGATAATTTATCAAAGGATTTTGAAGTTGTTCAAAATAGTGAGAGGATATGAAATTTGCATGCAATTGAGTGGGAGCTATGAAAGTCTTCCTAAAAAAAATATGTGAATGACATATTTTTGAGTGGGAGCAATGTAAGTCTCAAACTCAAGTATGTTAGGAACATGTTTTTGAGTGGGAGCTTAAGGATTGATTCTTAAGTGTGTGTACGACACATTAAGAATAAAAGCGCAAGTACCTATGAATAATGATTTATAGATATTAGAAGTTGATAGTAAGTATATTACGATATTATGTAGTATTCCTAAAGGGATTCTGAAAAGAGTTTCAGAATAGGAATTGATTTAGGACTAGTCCTTGGTCAATTCAAATTAGGAATAACATTAAGTTAAACATCGATGGTTGAAAGAAAGAAAAGGTGATCATCATCCACTATGTTGAGACATAGGTTCGGTCTTGGAAAACCATGATGACAACTTAACATAATATATGATCCAAGAAGGAATGTTTGAAAAGTGATTAAGCATGAATCACGGAATGTTGAGCTAAGTATGTCCGCAGTGTCTAATAGAGAATTGTAGACATAATTCCAAATCCATAAAGGATGACATATCTTAAAGCATAAAGGGTTATGTTATAAGGGAATATGTTGGAAACTCCTATCTCAATAATACCGACTAAAATCAAGTAGGAAGCAAGGTGAACAAAACATCGAAAGTTGCACAGGGTGCACTAGTGTTTCGATAGTTGCATTTATAATAATAGATAAGGGTACCATCTAAAGTGATGTATACTGTTATGGCAGGACTAGTTCGTCTTTAACATAGAATGATGTGTCCCAGGGCACAATGCCCATGAGGTTGATCTAAAGTCACCGTAGGCTCTTGGAAACCGGCCTCGTTCTGCTGCCATAGCGATGATGCATACACAAAGATGTTATCATGTGATGATAAAGTATTAATGTCAATCAAGGTGACATTAGTAAGTTGCAAAGGATTTGGGACTGTAAAGTACAGGCCCAAGACTCAACCTCTTCCAAGAGCAAGCATGTTTAGGGTACCGGGATATATGGTGCCAATGATTAAGAACAAATGCAGCTAGTTCATTTGTACTCTAGTGCAAGTGGGAGACTGTTGGAAATATGCCCTAGAGACAAATAGTAATAAGGATTATTATCATATTTCATAAAGTTTATGATTAAGTTTTATATCATGCTATAACTGTATTGAAAGGAAACGTCAATACACTTGTGATATATAAACAACCAGGGGTTCCCGGTGAAACTCTAGTCACTGGTTCATTGGTCAACAGATGATCAAGGTTTCCTGATCATGTGGCATTTATGCCAGTTGGAAATGGAGTCATCTCATTATGAGAATTATATGATGAACTAATACCCAACCTAAACATTGTGACCTGATCATGTCACGAAGTTCAAGTTACAATGATTAGAATAGACCTAGTAGACTATATCAATCACTGTCTCCTAAGGGTGCTTTGATAGCATCAAACGTCACTTGGTAATACAGTGATCATAAAGGTGTATTCAGGTATTTGGAGGAACTTTTGAGGCAATATATGTCAAGAGAGGGATTTGTCCATCCGCGTGACGAAAAGATACTCGAGGGCCCACTCGGAGAAGTTATATCCAATAGCTGCGCAACGTGTGATTTCATCATAGGGATATAACTTGTCAAAACGAGTCAAGTGGCATTTGTCGGTAACGAGATTGAACAGGACATGGTGATATCATTGATCAAATCTCAGGCAATGCAAGTATCGAGAGACAAAAGGAATAAGACGCGACAATCACGGTTCAAACGACGAAAGATCTTTGTGGAATGCACAGGGGTCACATGGCCATCCAGGTCCTTCTATTGATCATTGGTCTGGGATAGTCCCGACCACATATGGAGTGTTCCCAAACCGTGGGGTATCACTCTTAAGGGCTTGGTTAGAGAGTGTTTATAGGATCGGTAGAATCACCAAAGAATAGAAAGAGAGAAAACCGGAAGGGTTTTGGTAAGTCCGGAGGATGTCCGGAGTTGAGGTGGAAGGAGTTCCATAGCCACGGAGATTTAATAATATGTGAATGAATGTTAAATATTGATTTAAACTTTTATTCATAATTATTTAATAAAGAGAAAATCAATTAAAGGTCAAAAAGACTTAATGGGCCAAATCCCGGAGGGGAAAGGGCCCAAGAGGGGACCACACCCCTAGGAGGGGCCTAGGGGGTGGCCGGCGGCCTTAGTGGGTCTGCCCACGTGGGGCCCATGGTGGCGGGGCTGGCCGGCGCGCCTCCCCACCCCTCTCCTAATCCCACCCCGGGACTTTGAGGAAGGGTGTACCTCCCCTTCCCCCTATATATAGTGGGGTATTTTGACCACAAAATGCACACAATATTCAATAAAGGTTTCTTCACTTTTGGGGATACCTCCAATTGATGTTCTCCCTCTCTCTCTCTCCCTCTCCTGTGACCATGGTCCCAAGTCCATCTACCTTGACGAGAGACATCTTCACTGGAGCACTGCTGGCAAGATTCAGATCCAGGAGCTCTACTTCCGCAACTGCTACTGGATCGGGGAAGCGGGAGTCATCGCCAGGAACCAGATGCATGTAACTCCCTACGAGGTGTCACACTTGAGGTACTAGAAGTCGTTGGAGCCGCAGGAGCGCAAGGACTTCAACACGACCTTGAGGTCGGCTTCGGCTTGTCTACATCAACCACGCTCTCTTGAGCATAGACAATGCTTTTCGGTCTTCAATGGTAAGTTCATGAAAATCCCCTCCCGTTACTGCATTACTAATAGATAGGTCCTGGCAGCATTAGGGGTTCAGGGGCATAGGGTAAAATTTTATTGTTTTCATACACGAACCCCTACATAAAGACCTACACCTGCTAGAGTGTATTATCGGCGAGTGAGTTAAGGGGTGGCGATCTCGGCGGCTAGGCAGCGAGTTGCTTGGATGGGGTGTATGATGGAATGTGAGTACAGAGAGTACCCTAGGGAGGTTTATATAGGAGGTACCTCTCTAGGGTTTATAGGATTACAACCAAATCAGTTAGGAACTCGGAGGATTTGACCTAATCCGACCGGACCCATCTATGCTTCTGGGCCTTCAACTTCTAGTCGTCGAGCTTCTCCCTCAACCGCATTCTAGTCGCCATCCTGCAGGCTCACTCGTAATGGGTTTGGTCCAGTCGAAACGTCCTGCTGGGCATACCCCATTCGGCATATCCCTATCAGTAGTCCCCGAGGCCAATGTTGATTGGGAGCGATTTTTTGCTTGGCAGTCAGAGTAGGCGAGTCCGGGTAGACACCCAGTTGAATCGGCGGTGGGCTCCTCCAATGAAGGGAGAAATTCCTCAAAAGTCTCCGCAGTCGCAGCATGGGCGAGTGGAAATACGTTCGAGTCGCCACGCCCAATCGATTCGAAGGGTCAAGCAAGCGAGTCGAGTGGATGAAGTTGGACCGTCATCTTGGTCAAACTAGCCATTGGCTAATTCCAATGGTAACTCGGTGAAATTACCGCGAGGTAACGACTACCCCGAGATTGGCAGGTAGCACCCCTTTATAAGGAGAATGGTAGAGGGAGGGATGAATCTTCACATTTCTCCATCCCCCCGCACTCGCAGTCTCCAGATCTGCTCCCGATCCGAAACCTCCGGACAAAGCGACCTCCTTCTTCTCTCGATGGAGCCTCCAAAGGATCTATGGGGCAAATCAAAGTGCACCAACACCACCTTGAAGTCTTTCCAAGATGTAGGGATCCTCTGTAAAGGGAACTAGCAGATCCTCGCACCTGGCAATACGGAGCCAAAGCCTCGTCCCGACGAATTCATTTGCTTTCACTTCCACCTGGAAAGGGGGCTGGGGTTCCCCACATGAATCTTCTTCCGGCGGTTCTGTGCATATTACGCAATCAAGCCATTAGATCTGGGGCCGCACAACATCGAGCAGCTCGCCATATTCGTTGCCTTCTGCGAGTGCTACTTGGGAGGCCATCCTTATTTCCCTCTTTGGCTAGAGCTATTCCACGGCCGCATCAGCCGCAAGGGGTAGGCGACCTTGTCTTGGCGGAGGGTGGCGTCACCTTTCAACTGAAGCCCAAGGCCATGTTCGTGAAGCTCCTACTGCCGAAGAAGGCCGCAAGCGAATGGAAGAAGAGCTAGTTTTACATGAAGGAGTCCACTCCCGATAGCGAGTTGTCGCTTCCGATACATCACCGAGAGGAGCGAGCCTCATCGGTTGGCGGTGACCAAGCTTCCTAATGATCATAAGATGGCTATCGACGAGATGCTGACGCAGATCAAGGAGCTGAAGAAAGAAGGTCTCGAGACCATCAATCTATACAACTGCTTGCTTGGGCGGCAGCTGGTTCCGCTGGTACCTGAGTCCACTGGATGTACCAGTATATTGGTAAGGATTATGTCACAAGGGCAAGCAAGGGGGTCTAGGAGGCCGAGGACTACATCATCGCGCTGAAAAAGATCACGGAGGTAGAGTACACCGACCCGAAGGCCGGGCCTGCTCCATACACCTCCAGGAAGCGTCAGTCCCCCACAGTAAGTCTCCTTACTTTCTCAATCTTGATTTTGAAGTCACAGTTTTTGTAGACACTATTTCGCAGTCGCAGTCTTATAGTCGCGGTTTTTGTGTTTGTTTTGATCAAGTCATCGCTTTTTTACCTCTACTAGTTGTTCTAAGTTCTCGAGAACTGGCTTCCTCCACTCGACAAAGAGGTTCCCAAGGATCTCGAGGAAGAAGAGGAGGAGGAATCCTCCGAGAGTGAAGATGAAATAATGGTGGCGCCTGCGCCCGTGTCCGTGGTAGGAAGACCCACGGGCAAAAGCAGCATGAACTCAAGGCAAGTCGCACCCTCGAAGAGCATGACAACAACGTCGACATCGTGGAAGAACACAACTTGTGGTACATGGCTACTTTGGCCAAGCCCACGTTGAAGTTGAAGTTGCCACCAAAGGTGAAGCAGCTAGCGAAGACCATGCCAGCAACAAAGTGGAGGTCATCGGCGAAGTCGCCAGCCAGGTTCGTGGCGATGTTCGAGTTGGACGACGAGCCTGGTGATGAGGAGGCCGCGAATATTGCAAGGTTCCGGAGGATTTAACTCTGATGATGGAAATGGAGGCCGCGAACGTGGTTATGGAGGCTCACTCGCCGCCATTGCGCCAGAGGCATCGGCGCCCCCGGAAACAGGGATTGAAGCGGCCAAGGGTTCGGAGAGTCCACCACTGAAGAAGGTGCCTACATCGACATTGCTGGAGATCTTCACGGCCATATCCTCGTCGGCGGAGAAGCCCACGACATCATGGCCAACGAGCGTGTTGGAGAGGGGGCTGACTTGCAAGCTAGGCCTAGAATTGGAGAAGCCCGCGCACATCATCATCGGACTGTGCGTCCTTCCAGTCGCCAAGTAAGTTCGCACTACCGCGTTTTTCATGACCTTCGAGGTTTTGGCGGATCACTGACCATGGCAACTTGTAGGACTGGTGCCAAGAAGATCAGCCGTCCTTCGGTGGCCAAAGTCCCGCCGGTCGACACCGAAGGGGGGTTGATCCTTCCAAGAAGAGGAAGGTCATCACTATCGAGGCACCGAGTGAGGGTGTGAAGAAGAAGAAGGAGAGCGACCCTGTTGCCATAGCGGAGGAAGGCGCGAAGAAGGATGAGTCCACCATCCATATTGAAGCTCGGAGCCAAGTGAAATGGTCTCGCCAGCGGAAACGCCAGTCTCGACGACCGGCGCCCTAGTGGAAACAAACGCGACGTTCCTGTGCTTTATGACGAGGGATTTTTCCACGGCGACTGGAACTCAGTCACCACAAGTTCTTGAGATCATCGACAGTGATGCCGGGTAGCGACACGGGCATACACCATTCATGGTTCCTTTAGCAGACGCCAGCGAACTTCATAGCATGCTAGGCGTTGCCATCCATGTATGTCCAGTCCCCGAGGGTCTAGTCGGTGAATTTCAGTAGCTAGACACTTAAAACTTTGATTGTCCAGTCCCCGAGGGTTTGGTCGCTGAATTTCAGCGGCTAGACACTCAAAACTTTGATTGTCCAGTCCCTAAGGGTCTAGTCGCTGAATTTCAGCGGCTAGACACTTAAAACTTTCATTGTCCCTATTCTCATTACAATTTTGTGTGGAGGGCTTGCAAAGGGAGTCGTCTGAGCAGTTGGCCGTGAAGGAATGACTAGAATACGACCTGCGAGTAGCACAGGAGGCCAATCGGCGGCTTCAGGCATCTACGTGTGAGTTGTTGTGCTTTTAGTGGTTTGGACTTCTTGTAGTTGTATGGTTTTATCTTATCGTTGTCTTCTTTGATTCAGATGAACACGCCGCTGCACTCACCAAGGCTAACGAGGGCTACGTTGAGGTCGCCGAGCTGGAAATTGCGAAGGCATCGTTAACCGAGGCAGAGGAACGAGTTAACTCGTTGGTGAAGGAGCTGGAGGCAACTAAGACTTTGATGATTTCTTCTGAAGAGAGGGCCAAGGCTATGGTCGTCGCGACGGAGGAGGAGCGGAAGGCCTCTGACTTGGTCATTGTTGGTTTGCAGGGGCAGCTATCGGCCTTGAAAAAGTTCGTCATTGAGAATTGCCGCAAGCTTCTTGGTAAGCGTTCATTCCTCGTGCCTTCTTTGGTAGTAGCGGGCGATTCCCCGAGTGGGCGAGTCCCTGAGTGGGCGGACCCTTAGGTATGTGTTATGGATCTCATTGTGGATTTACCCTTGGAGTGGCCCGATCTTCATGGATTTGAGGCGGGGAGTGAGGGAACACGCGATGAACACGATGAACACAACTCTAATGCAAGGTAAAGATACAAACACATGCCAAATCACACCCAATTCGATTTTCTCCCGTTGGCTCGAACAACCAATCCAATAGAATCCTCGGCGAGAGACCTTGCAGTAGAATCACTAAAGGAGAGATCGGCAAGCGGATGATAGAATCCAAACCAAGGAGAGAGTAGCAACCAAGTAGAATCCCAAAGGGGAGAGACCAAGCACTACTAGAATCCTTGATAGGGAGAGACCAAACACTTGAGGAGGGTCTTGACGACTTGGAGAAGGGCACCGACTCTAAGGCCTTGTACAACTCATAGATATACTATTGAGAGGGGGTTCCCATTTAGGGTTAGGCACATGCCTTAATTCATCATCATCTCTCGGGTTTCAAGGAGGGGGTGGGGGCATATATATAGGCCAGCCACGAGCTAGGGGTAAAACATGCATAAACAGGAAGTTCTAGGTGTTACATGGGACAAGCCCAACTTGAGGCGCGTAGGCCCATGATGTTCAGTCCGGAGAATCCGGTCGATCTCCGGTTAATCTCAGGAGGTGATATGGGGTGGCCCGATCTTCTTAACAAGCACTTGTCGATAATGATGGTGGATGATTGATAACTAGCCTATAGCTATGAACTCTCCCGCTCGAACCCTGATGCCAATGCAACAACTCTCGAACCCTGTGGATATTCACAACACCACGCTCTTGCGCACGTAGCCGTCAACCACGAACGGTAGTTTGCAATCTACTAATTCCCAATGGAACAACAGATCACACTCAATTGTAGTAGATAATTCGATCACAGGGTAATTCTAGAGGTTCTAATAAGAAACAACGCCAAAATAGTTTTAACATGGTCTGACCCTAATTGTGATGGCTACGGAGGTTTATATGAGGGCCGAGGCGTCCTCCCCTCTAATTAGGCCTAACAACAGCCATAACTTGGCCCAAATTGACTCGGTTCGACTCAAACTGATACATACCGACTCATAGATGGGTTCGGCCTACTTGGCGCGCAGGCCATATGTCGTGGTGCACCTCAAACGTGTCTTGGCGTGGCACATATCTCTCTTGATCATGCCTGCTCTCCTTATTGCCTCCTAGTGCGTCTTCCATCTCTCGGCCGCCTTCCTCCCTCTCCTCCCGCTGGCGCTAGTCCGATAGATGCCAAATCTAGTCAAACAATAACACAATGATTTAGGTAGTATAAAGGTCTTATAAATCAAAGTATCGTGTCCAACTAGGAATAAATTCACCTTGTGATATTTTTCAACGAGGCTTAATATTTCCTTCCAGGTGAGACAACTAGAATCATCATATTCATAGAATATATCCTCATCATCCTCCCTTTCTTCAAGAAAAGTCGTCCACGGCTTTGGGTAAGATGAAAGTGGAAGAAACAAAAAGAACAACGTGTACGCAAAGTATATGTATATATAACATGTTGTATTATTGTTGTTTACATGAAAAATATGTCCAGTATACATCAAGCAACTTAAATTGCAGGTATATGTGAACTACAAAGAATCATGATCGTGGTAAAAACAACTAAATAGATAGTCTTGTTGTTCAATATTAAATTCAGTTTTCTCAAAGAAGATCTATGATCAAATTTGTGAAGAAGATCAAACCAATTCAATATGTGTGAAAACCAAATTGATTCATGCCATGCTTCAACTGCGCTACTCTCATTATTATGAACATGATCATGTTGTCCAGTATGTAAGATGCAACTCAATTTGCAAATATTAGTGCAGTCTATTGTAGTAACATAACTAGACAAAGACTTTTGGGACAAACACAATGAATATGAAAACTTGGGTGCTATTCTAGCAAGATTAGAACAATCCAACATAGGTAAAATTACTTGTCTTGGTTGCAATATATCAACTAGACCAGAATGTATTCCCATAATATCTCGAACATGAACTATTGTCCCATAGCAAACATTTTGTGGCACACTTCATATATGGCTGAAAACAGCTTGTTTCAGTTCATCGATTCTATCACAAGTAATGCATATGTGATCAAACAGAAAATTTTCATCCATGCTATATTCACCAATTAGATTGAAAGTGAAACAAGGAGAATATGTGCTAGAATTTAGACATGAAATTTTAGAAATCTTATCCATAGCACAACTCATACACATAGGTTCATTTAGCATGATGGAATACACAATATCAACAGGTGGTATTCGAGCAAGTATTTCTTTATGTGTAATCAGTACCACATGATCAAAATTAAAATTTGGTAAACTATCACATGGTGTTGAAACATTAGTGCAAGGCAAATCACAAGGATGCATCAACAAAGGAATAGACTCACAATATGTTGTGCTTGTTGACTATAGCTCCAAATCAGTACCTATATCATGTTCTCCTCACATTTAGTAGGCACTAGAACATCCTCCGCAAGTGACAATGCACAGTCCAACGATGCAGTTTGTAAAATAGATGGCTCCCTTTCTTCAAAAGCAACCTGCATAACACAAGAAACAATACCAGGAGGAGAGATTATTACATTAGTAGAAATATTCGCACATGTATTATCATCTACTGCACTGATGTTTTCTTTTTTCTCATACTCTCAGAATGGATGCTCTCAACCTCACGTTTGGTGGAATCGCACAGCTCACTTTTGATAACACTCCCACTCAGTTTGGCTATGTGGCCCTCATTCTCACATGGGTTGTAATGCACACCGTGTTCAAGATGACAAATAATAGAAATATCACCATTCATCATGACCTTGTACTTAGCAGACAAACTAAACTCTTTTGTCCTCTCCTTGCAAAGAAGATGATACTCGTGAAATTTGTCGACTGATACCCTGAACAAAGCATGCCTCTTCATGTTCCATTTGAAAGAAATCCTTCCAACATCATGACATATTTGAGCTTCAAACCATCTGCACCAAGGTTCTCCCAATAGTATGTGACAAGAATCAAGTGGTATAGGAGATACATCATAGCGCACAATCTCAGTATGCTCTTTAAAAGTCATAGGAACATCAACGGTGTGTGAAATCAGCAATGTGCCATATGGTGAATGCAAGAGATATGGCACCGCACGGGCACATGTGGGTAGCTGCAGCTTTTGTACAACTTCAACACTGATCAAATTAAGAGTAGAGTTGCTATCAATGGTAATGGCAGCACATCACTCACCAGTCATCACACTATGGTGGAAAAGACCGTCACCATCAAAAATACCGTGTTCTTCCTTCCAAAAAGTTCCACTACAACACCAATTGTGGAAGAATTTGTAACTGTTGGTCTCCATTATCTGTAACATCATCTGCCTCTATTTTCTGCATCACATCAACACTACTAGAAGACATGATTAGTACATTAGTGCACAAAAAAAAATCTAGTGGTGGAACTCTCACAACTCACTCAAAATTGACAAGAAAGCAGATCTTACCGTTCCAAAGTGAATAGTGATGCTTACCAATTTGAATCAACAACTTATGCACGAATGTGATGAAGTGAATATCAAGGGTATATAGAACGATCATAGGGCACACAGGTTATTTATGGTGGAGTTGTAAGTATGGTATCCTAACTACACCGCAAACAAGTCCTAGTGCTGATCGTAGAACCCAAGAAACACACACATGGAGATAAACGTGGGAATGCAACTATGAAGGGTGTTGCACTGTGCTAGAGAGACACTAGCAAAGCTCAAATTAAATAGGCACAAGATTCCTCAATCTACCAGAGCACAAAGATATCACTTGAGTGGGCCTGCAGGACGGCGACTGGAACGCGACTAAGAAGAAGGCCCGACGACTGGAGACTGGAGGCCCGGAAGCATAGCTGAAGCCCAGTCGGATTAGGTCAAAAGCCTCGAAATCCATAACTTGTTCGGTTGTATACTATAAACCCTAGCGAGGTACCCTCTATATAAACCTCCCTAGGTTCCTTGAGTACTTACGTTCCATCATACACCCCCTCTAGCGACTCGCTGCTTAGACGCCGAGCTCGCCACCCCTATAACTCGCTCTCCGCCAATACAATCTAGTAGGAGTAGGTCTTTACCCTCTGGGGGGGCCAGACCTGGGTAAACTCATATGCATCCGCCCCCATCTCGCACCGCAGATGGCCGTCATCTCTCGGCCCCCAATACTATCAATCACTACCCCTGGTAGCAACTACCGTGGCCATTCCCACGACAGTGGCGCCCACCGTGGGGCGTGGCTGGTCTGGCCTGAGTTCTGCGGCGAGACCCTACACGCTAATCGATAAGCTGATCACCACCGGCCGCATGATCGCCAGCGGCGGGATCTTGGAGATCCTGCGTAGCAGCTACATCCCGGCGTCGCGCCAGATCACGCACAACGCGGAGATGCCGATTGGCACCATCAGCTTGTTCATCGGCTTCACCGACGCAGTCGACCTAGAGGGGACGATGATCATCGGTGGATCACCGCCACGCCTCGATCTACTCTCAGAGGAGCAGGTCTGCTCCATCAGCCGCCTCGCCACTGAGTACGACTCGGCCGCCAGCAACACGGTCGGGACTAACACTGCCATGGGCGACGTGGCTCTCCACGATGACGCCGACTCCGCGACCCCTGCCTCGATCGACGGATCCATCACCGTAGCGTCACGGGAGGACTCCATCACGCGGGTCTCCAACCCTAAGGACTTCGAGGATCCCTCCATCCTTGGGATCTTCGATTCTGACTCTGGCTCGGAGTCCCCTGAGGACTTCCGCGCTAGATCCAATCGCTTCAATGCGATCTACATGGAGGGAAGCACGTCCGCCCTGCCAGATCCATTCTCCATGCCGATCCCGCCAACCGCCATGACCACGGAGGTGGAGGAAGCCTGCCTACGACTGGAGGAGGCGTAGCGCAGGGAGCTAGCCGAGCGCGAGAAATTCCGCCTCGAGCGGGAGACAACGCAGGAGCTGTCACTCTACCATCAACGCCGCATCAGGACCCGCCTGAACTCCAACATCCAGGGCCGCGTCCTGAACTTCAACGATGAAAGCGACCCTGCATGCGTAGCCGAGCGCGAATACTGCGAGAACACGTCGCCAGGCGGCAGCAACCGACCACCACCCGACGCACCGATGACTAGGGCCCCACCACCACCAATTGGTCGCGCGCCACCACCGGACCAGCCGCGAATCATCATCTCGTCATAGGCCCGCGACGCCAACGGGCTCCCACTGTACTCCACTCCAATGGACAACGTCATCGCGGCCGATGCCGTAGTCGCCCACCTCGACATCCAAGGAGAGGGCACGCTGCAGATCCAGTATGCTAAGTCCCTACTCGCTTGGGCCGTCGAGAAGCAAGCTGCGGGAGTCGACCCGTGGGGGCGGATGTATTCTCGCTCATCGGCAAGCAGGGCAGCCTCAAGCGCCCCCAACCATCGCCAACACCGTCACCTGCCAACCACCCCAGCCCCTGGCGCACCAGCCACGAGCCGCCAACCCCGCGCTCTCCACCAACGAGCCGCCGCCAGTGAACAACACGGTCGCTGCCAACGAACAACCCATTGACACCCGAACGCACATCGTCAACAACCAGGCCTGGCGGGTGTGCCAGCCCAATGACTTGAGGCACACCCTCACCAACCGCGGCGACCCTGAACCTAGGGGCTCGCTCAGCCGAGTCGGCCCCCAGTGCTTCGGGCCAATGATCCGAGACGAGAAGTACCCCGCTAACTTCAAGGCACCCAAGGAGATCGAAAAGTACGACCCCACATATGACCCAGTGGTGTGGCTGGACACATACTTCATGGCGATGGGAATCCCCAGCCACACCGACCTGCTAACCGCTCGCTACCTCCCCCTGATGATGGAGGGAGCGACCATGCAATGGATCAACACCCTCCCCGCCGATAGCATCGACTCATGGGAGGAGATGCAGGACGCCTTTGTCAGGCACTTCGAGGGCTCCTACACCCACGCCACCACCATTGAGGACCTGGAGCGATGCATCCAAGGGCAGCGCGAGTCGACCCGCCACTGGATCCAGAGGTGGCACGAACTATGGATCAATGCCTCCGGCATTCACCCTGACATGGCGATTCACTTCTTCAAGAATGCGTGCCGGTACGAACCCCTGGTCGCTAAGATCAAGAGGGTCTACCGGACGCTCGACAAAACCCCGACCTCCTCGAGATCACCAAACGGTACACGGAGGAGGACCCCAACCAGGACTCGGACGATGAGTTAGGAGGAATACGCCACACTAGCGGCCACGACAACGGGCAACATCGCGACATGCGCTACAGCAACACTCGCCTCACCGGCAAGCGCCGCGATGACGGGCGAGTTGACTTTGTTGCTAATGCCAATTATGGCCAACGCGACCCAAAGAACTTCCACCGCGACGGAGGAAACTACCGCGACAGCGGAAACAACTGTGCCAACAATGCGACAAGGCCAAAATTCGACCCCGTCACCCTGCTCAACCAACCCTGCGTCTACCACAGCAGGGAGGGGAAACCTGCCACCCACACCACCGCGGACTGCCATTCTCTAAAGGAGATCGAAAAAGGCAAGGCGAGCAAGGGAGGACCCCAACAACAACCCACCAAGGGACAATGACAACACCGACGGGTTTAGAAACACCGTCGGCTCGCTACACACCTTCACCGGGCTCAACACCAAACGCGAGAAGAAGGTGCTCACCCGTGCAGTCGCCATCAATGCGGCGACCCAAGTCAACATCCTCTGCTTCCTCAACTAGTCCGAGTAAAGCATCACCTAGAGTCGCCAGGATCACGCGCGCAGGATCGAGTACCCAGGGCGATTCGCCCTAGTGGTCAGGCCCAAAGTGGCCGACTACTGGCCGCCCAAGACGCTGGTGGCAGTGGAAGCTCCATCAACATCATGTACTTGGACACATTCAAGAGGCTCCACCTCCCGGAGTCAGCGATCGAACCGACACTCACCACTTTCCGCGGCATCGTCCCCGGTCGAAAGGCATATCCGATTGGCAAGGTGACGCTGCCAATCACCTTTGGCACACCAGCGAACTTCCGCACCGAGCGGATCATCTTCGAGCTGGTGAACTTCCGCAGCCCCTACCACTACGTCCTAGGGCGCCAGGCGTTTGCCAAGTTCATGGCGACCCCGCATTATGCCTACAACATGATGAAGCTCACAGGGCCAAGCGGCATCATCAACGTCCATGGCGACCCCGACATGGCCGTGGAGTGCGAAGGCAAAGGTGCCGAGCTCGCCGACACCGTCATCGCCATGGAAAAAAACCATGTGGATGAGCTCGCGAAATACGCGAGCAACATCGACAAGGACGACCCTACCATCCTGAATAAGCCAACCGCTGCAAGTTCCACCTTCGAGGCGACCATGCACACCTGCACCGTCGAGGTCGCTCTAGACGACTCCAGCCAAACGGTCACCATCGGGGCGCACATGAGCCCCGCATAGGAAAGCATGCTCATCGGGTTCCTACGTGAGAATCGCGACATCTTTGCATGGAAACCATCCGACATGCCTTGTGTCCCAAGGGGACTCGCTGAGCACAAACTCAACGCCGACCCTAAAGTGCGACCAGTGAAGTAGTCGCTGCCACCCTTCAATGAAGAGCTCCGCTGAGCAATCGCCGAAGAAGTATAGCGCCTACTAGCCGCAAGCTTCATTCGGCCCATCAAGTACTCCAAGTGGCTGGCAAACCCAGTCCTGGTCCTGAAAAGAACAACACCTGGAGAATGTGTATCGACTACACCAACCTCAATAGCGCCTGCCCAAAGGAGGAGTTCGTCCTACCACGCATCGACCAGATCATTGATTCGACTGCGAGATCGGAGTCGCTGTGCTTCCCCGACGCGTATTCTGGCTACAACCAGATCAAAATGGCGGTCGAGGATGAGGAGAAGACGGTGTTCATCACACCATTCGGCGCCTTCTGCTACACGGCCATGATGTTCGGCCTCAAGAACGCCGGCACCACCTACCAAAGGTGCATGCAAGAGTGCCTCGCGAGCCAAATTGGCCACAACATCCATGTCTACATCGACGCCGTGGTGGTAAAATCCACCCGCCAGGATGACCTGCTCGCCGACCTGGCCAAGACCTTCGCAAATCTACGGAGGTACAACATCAAGCTCAACCCAGGGAAATGCACCTTCGGCGTCCCCACCGGATAGCTCCTGGGGTACGTGGTCTCCAAGCGAGGCATCAAGGCCAACCCCACCAAAATCGAAACCATCGCGCGGCTCGAGAAACCTGAGTGCCTACGTGACGTCCAGAAGTTGGCCGGGCGAGTCACGTCTCTTAGTCGCTTTATCCCCCGGCTCGGCGAGAAGGCAATGCCCCTATACCGCCTGATGCGCAAGAACCCCACGTTCCAATGGGGCACAGAAGCAGACAACATGCTCAAGGCACTCAAAGAACTGCTACTCGCGGCGCCACTACTCGCCACCCCAATCGACAAAGAGCCAATGGTCGTCTACGTCGTGGCCTCCACTCGAGTCGTCAGCGCCGTAATGGTCGTCGAACGGCCAGAAGAGGGCAAGGAGCACCCCGTACAGCGCCCCGTCTACTACATCAGCGAGGTCCTGACAGACTCAAGATAGCGCTACCCGTAGTACCAAAAATTGGTGTATGCGGTCTTCAGGGCCCATCAGCGACTCCCGCATTACTTCCAGGAGCACCCCATCACGGTCGTCTCCTCCGTGCTGCTACATGACATCATCTGCAACCACGAGGCGACTGGGCGAGTCGCTAAATGGGCCGTCTAGATCGGCGTCCACAACATCCAGTACAAGCCACGCAAAGCGATCAAATCGCAGGCCCTGGCCGATTTCCTCGCCGATTGGGAAGAAGCGCAGCAGCCGGAGAAGCTCCCATACCTTCACTACTGGTCGCTCCACTTCGACAGTTCCAAGAACACCGATGGCGCCGGGGCTGGGATCATACTGACCTCCCCCAAGGGAGACAAGCTCCGCTGCGTGCTCCACCTCAACTTCAAGCCCTACACCAACAACATGGCCGAGTACGAGGCCCTCCTCCACGGCATGCGGGCCGCTAAGGAGATGAACGTCAATTGCCTACGGTACTACGGCGACTCCGACCTAGTCGCCGGCCAAGTCGCCGGGACCTGCGATACTGTCTCCCCGACAATGATAGCATACTGCCAAGCAGTAGACTAGCTAGGAGGGCACTTCGCCGGCTACTCAGTCGAGTGGATCGACAAGCGAAAAAACAAGGAGGCAGATGCCCTCTCCCGCATCGGGTCAACCAGGCAAACGCCACCCACAGGAGTCTTCGTCGACATCATCCACAAACCTTCGGTCTCCCTGCCCAATGAGATCGACATCAGGATACCACTGCAGCTCGATCCCGCCCTAGTCGCCATGGTCATGGAGCCCAGCGACTGGATCGCACCATATGTCGCCTTCCTCGAGCACAAGGTCCTTCCAAGCAACGAGGCAGAGGCGCGAATGATCGTGCGCCGTTGCAAATCCTTCATCATCATAAATGGCGAGCCCCACAAACGCAGCATGACCGGCGTGTTCCAGCGCTGCATATAGCCAGAAGAAGGACGGAAGATCCTCCAAGACATCCACGCCAGTGACTGCGGCATCACGCCGGTGCCAGGTCACTGGTCGCCAAGGCCATGCGACACGGATTCTGCTAGCTCCACCGCGCATGCCGACACCATCGACATTGTCCAACGATGCGTCGGGTGCCAGAAGTACGCCAACGAGACGCATCTCCCTGGTTCGGCACTCAAGACAATCCCGATCACCTAGCCATTCGCTATAGGGGGCATGGACATGGTCGGCCCATTCAAAAAGGCCCCAGCCGACTTCACCCACCTCCTGGTCGTGGTCGATAAGTTCACCAAGTGGGTCGAAGCCAAACCGATCAAGAAGTGCGATGGCAAGACCACCACCAAGTTCCTCCACAAGCTCCTTTACCGGTACGGCTACCCACACAGCATCATAACAGACAATGGCACCAACTTCGCCAAGGGCGCCATGGCAGAATTCTGTGAGGAGCACAACATACGACTCGACCTCGCCTCAGTTGCCCACCCAGAGTCGAGCGGTCAAGCGGAACGCGCTAATCAAAGTGTCCTCCATGGCCTCAAACCATGACTCCAGGTGCCCCTCAAGCGAACCCCAGGATGCTGGGTCAAAGAGCTCCCCTTTGTAATATGGGGAATCCGCACCTCCGTCAACCGTTCCATGGGGTTCACGCCCTTCTTCATGGTGTACGACGCTAAGGCTGTAATGCCAACCGACCTGGAGCACGACTCACCTCAGGTTGCCAACTAAGTTGAGGCGGCAAACGAGATCGCCCACCAAGACGGAATCGACCAGCTCGATGAGGCACACGACCTAGCTCGCTCCCGCACCGCCATCTACTAGCAGGGACTCCACCGCTACCACAACCGCCGAGTACGGACCCACACCTTCCAGGAAGGAGACATGGTCCTACGACTAGTCCAAGACAAGAAGTAAATGCACAAGCTTTCCCCCCATGGGTAGGGCCATTCGCCGTAGGGCGAGTCCTAGGCAACGACGCCTACTACCTCATCGACATACGAGGTAATGGCTAGCTCGAAGTCGGGAGGCCATGGAATGTAAACCTCCTCCGAAAGTTCTATACATAGAACTCAAACTTGTACTCAGCTGCTATATAATGAAATACATTTGGATCGCACAAATTGTGTCTACTCGCCATCTCCTTGTGCCACTCGCACTCGTACATTCAGCAATATGCTACCTACGGAAGCCAACCTTTGGTCGAACACCCGACACGGCTAAGTAGTGCGACCCAAGGGCACCGAAGATATTTGGGCCTTGTGTCGTCCACAAACACGCCACCCCAGAGCCACCATCGGAGTCACCTTGCTCGACTGGCCTACTGGGCCAAGACGACCGATAAACGCTTCTCACAGCGACATGCCCTCCCCATCCTTGCGCAAAGCGACTCGAACGGTTAAGTACCACACACGTGGACTTCGCAACAAGAAAACCTCACGCGGCTCGGGAACACACCAAGTAAGAGAGTTGCCTTGGACTCGCTACGCGACTGGCTTTCCGAGCCAAGGGTAGAGATGCGTTATAAACAACGTATCAGATCTTACGATGGGCACGCACCTAGAATGGCTAAGTACTACGCTTGGGGACTCGCCTAAACCGGAGTCGCAAGGCGACTGGCCCTACGCGCCGTGACAAATCAGCCCTAACCAAAACAAAACTCAAAAGCAAACACACATGCACATAAACGAGTTATACCCCATTAAAGGGTGGACGCACTCGAGGACTCGCTCAAAGAAAAATCAACATATAACATACTTGACCATGCATTATGAGTCGATTGACTCCTCTTACTTCCATACATATGTATTGTTCTCATTACAAAAGTGGCCACTCGACATAATTTACAAAAGCCCCCTAGGGTAGTGATCTATTTTGCAGGCTCTGATGAAGAAGCACTGCCATCGCCCTTGACCCGGATGAATGGCTCCCACGGATTCATAGGGTACGTCATCAGCGACTTCGACAACACCGACCGGAAGGGCTGCTCTGACTTCAGGTCGCGATGCTCCGGCTCGGGGTCACCCAGGGCTACCACCGTCTCCTGGTACGGCAACAAGCCCCCCATCACTAGCACCCGATCTGCGAATGGAGCAGCCTTGGTGGTCAGCCTCAGAACCTCCGACATCTCCACCGTGCCAGTCACCAAAGGATAGCCACTGGTGACGTCGTCGAGGTTGAAGTCGTCGGGGAAATGCGCGAGCCCTAGGCTCAATGCCGTGGTGGACCCGTGCCTGAAGGCCGAATGCGCCATCCACTCCACGACGGCGGGCGCCTCCTCCAGATAGCGCCACACTTTAGTCAGCCCCCTAGGAATAACCTCAGTGGGAGACACCCCTTGAAGAATGGCCTGGACGCACAGCACCGAGGCGGCGGCCGCGTTCACCACCGCAGTCACACATTGCGAGGCATTGTAGGTATGCACCACCGGGTCGCTTTGACCTATCAGAGCTGCACGTCAGGAACTCGACGTTATAACGGACCACCCTGCTCGGGGACTCGCCGCATACAAGAAAGAGAAGAAGGGACACTTACCAAGGATCTTACAGCAGTTCTCTGTCACATGCTTTTCAAGGGCATCTAGGTTACCCTACAACCCAAGGATAACCGAGTCGGCGGCTTTCTGTTCCTCCTTCGCTGAGGCGACTGCGGACTTGGCCCTCTCTTCAGAAGAGATCATCGACGCCTTTGCCTCCTCTAGTCCTTTCACCAGCAAGTCGATCCGCCCCTTCGCTACATCCAGTTCAACAGCCGGGACATACCCCTCGTGGGCCTTGGCAATAGCAGCCGGAAAACCATCTACAAAGAAAGAGCAACACAAGTCAGTCTCGTGTAAGCACCAGTAGCCCGAGCTCGCCAAGAAGAACAACAACTCACCAGCAGTTTCCTGGAGTCGTCGATTGGCCTCCTGCACCATGCGCAGGTCACGCTCCAGGCGTTCCTTCGCGGCTTGCCGATCAACCGATTCCCTCTGCAGGCCCTGCCATCAGAACAAACATTCAGCGACTAGACGACTACAATTTTAAGTGCATAGACACTGAAATTCAGCGACTAGACACTCAGGGACTGGACGACTACAATTTTAAGTGCCTAGACGCTGAAATTTAGCGATTAGACACTCGCGGACTGGATGACTACAACTTTAAGTGTCTAGATGCTGAAATTCAGCGACTAGACACTCGGGGACTGGCGACTAAAAGAAATTCAGTGCCCGACCGTTAAAATTCAGCGATCGGGCACTCGGGGACTGGACATACCTGAATGGCGGCACCAAGCATGCCATGAAGTTTGTTGGCGTCCGTTGAAGGAACTACAAAGGACGTGCGCCCACGACGAGGCCCAACATCTTCATCAACAATCTCTGGAATCTGTGGAGACTGGTTCTCCGCCATGAACGGGAACCCCTTCGCCATGAAGCCCGGAAACGATGCAGCCGCCCTCGTCAGAGCGCTAGTCATTAGGGCCAGCGGTTCTGTTGACGGAGCCCCCTTGGCTGGCTCCGATTGGACGGCCATCACTTCCTCCGCACGGGTAGTAGGGTCATCCCCCCTCGTGTTGTCCTCTGTCGCAGCATCTGCAACATCTCCTTTCTTCTTCTTTGTGCCCTCACCGAGCGCGACCCCGTAACATGCTTCCTCTTCCTAGAGGCGTCGACCTCCTCCTCTGCGGTGACGATTGGTGGAATCTTAGCCACCGTAGGCCAACCTATCTTGGCACCAGACCTGCAAAATCACCAGGATTAGCAAAGGAATCATGCAAAGAAAACATCCAAGAATGGAAAGAGAACACTGGACTCACTTGGCGACCGAAAGAACACGCAGCCCCGTGCTGATGTAGGCAGGCTTATCTAGCTCTGGTCTTAGCTTGCATGAGATCCCCTTCTCAAAGACACTTGCGGCCCATGACACCACGGGCTTCTTCAATGATGAAGCTGTGGCCGCAGGAATCTCCGGCCCGGACGACGCGGTCATCCCCGCCGGCTGTGGCGACCTTGATGCCGCAGTTTTAGTGGCACCTGGTTCTGACGTAGCTGGGACTATTGGCGCGATCTCCGCGAGCGGAACCTGCATCTCCACCACCGCGTCCGCAACTTATGGTCCCATCATTAGGGTCGTGCCCTCCGGGATCTCGGGCGAGGTGCTGGTCACATCGTCATCGGACTCTTTATCTGACCCAAATGCCACCACCGACCTGGCTGGTGACACCGGCTTCGGAGCTGGCTTCTTCATGGGCGACTTCTTTTTATGCGCGGGCTTCGCCGACATGGCCGTTCGCCGTGAACTATGCTCCTGCAAGATTTCATCGCCTTCATCGCGTTCTTCAAGACTATAACTCACCTCGATCTTGCGTTGCTTCTACATATGAGTCTTACAGGCCGTGGGCGCTAGGGGAGGAACCTCCCTCTCTTCTCCTTCACTCTTGGAGGATTCCCCTTCGGTCCCCTCCTCGAGTTCTTTGGGAACCTCTTCGTCGAGTGGGGGAAGCCAGTCTTCGAGGACCTGAAACAACTGAGAATGGGAAAGAAAGAGTGGTCCGATTAGGGGCCACGAGTGAACATTACAAGCCGCGGTTGCAAATTGCCCCGCGAAAGTCATGATTGAAGACGAAGGTAACGAGAGCGGCTTACCGTAGGAGCCTCGTTCTTCTTAGGCACGTACGGGGCGAGCCCGACCGACCTGGTGGTAAACTCCGCGTTGGTGATCTTCTTCAAGGCGGCCTTGTAATCCGCGATGTCCCACGACTCCTTGCTGGTCCGGGAAGGATCATTCTTCCCGGTGTATTCATACATATAGTGGGGCCGGGTCGCTAATGGGACCAAGCGACGCTCGAGCCAGCAGTTGTACAGATTGATTGTCAACAACCCCTTGTCCTTCAACGCCTAGATCTGATCCATCATCTCCGTGACGGCCATCCTCTGATCGTTAGGGATCCTGTCCACTATCTGATATGGGGTGGCCCGATCTTCTCAGCAAGCTCTTCTCGATGATATGGTGGATGATAGATAACTAGTGCGTAGCTATGATCTCTCCCGCTCGATCCCTGATGCCAGTGCAATAGATCTCGAACCTTGTAGGATATTCACAACACCACACTCTTGCGCACGCAGCCGTGACTACGAACGGTAGTATGCAATCTACTAATTCCCAATGGAACAACAGATCACACTCAATTATAGTTGGTAGATTCGAGCATAGGGTAATTCCAGAGGTTCTATGAAAGAAACAACTCCAAAATATTTTAACGTGGTCTAAACCCTAACTTGTGATGGCTACAGAGGTTTATATGAGGGCTGGGGCATCCTCCCCTCTAAACGGGCCTAAAAACAGCCATATCTTGGCCCAAACTGACTCGGTTCGACACAAACTGATACATACCGACCCATATATGGGTTTGGCCTTATTGGCACGTAGTCCAAACGTCGTGGAACACCTCAACACATGTAATTCTTGGTGCGCCATCTCTCTCTCTCTTGCTCATACGTGATTTCCTCATTGCCTCCTAGTGCGCATGCCTCCCGCTCCTCCCTCACGCACTTGTTGATATTGGAAATCAGCGCTTGTCCTTCTTGCTGCAACTCTCCTCCTCCTCGCGCAACGCTTGTGTTATCAATAAACCTGACCATACAAAGATGCATAGACTTAGGTAGTATAAAGTTCTCATTAAGTAAAACATCAGGTTCAATTAAGAGTGAATTCACCTGTTGCTCAATCAGCTTTGCACGAGCTCTTGTAATGGGTCCAATCCTGATTTCATTGGGCATGTTCTTTGCAGCAACATCTTCATTGTGAATAGGAGTAGGAGATAGTGGAATAGTATGGATGTCCTCATCATCTCCCCCCCCCTTCAAAAGGTGTTGAACTCGACGCTCCAAGGTCTTCTCCAGCATATGGTGATAAATCAGCAACATTGAAGCTGTTGCTAGCACCACCAAACTCCTCAATAGGTATATCAACTGAGTAGGCATTATCATTAATTTTGGCCAGCACTTTGTAAGGACCAGCACCATGTGGCTTCAACTTGGACTTGCGAAGTAGTGGAAATCTGTCCTTGCGTAGATGCACCCAAACCATATCTCCAGACTCGAACAACACTTCTTTTCTTGCTTGATTCCTTGCAGCAGCAATGTTCTTGCCTTTCTTCTCAATAGCCTCTCGAGTCTTCTCATGTATTTTCTTCACATAATCAGCATGTTTTGATGCCTCCATATCAACTCTCTCATGTAATGGCAGAGGCAACATATCAAGTGGCGTTAATGGCTTGAAGCCATACACCACCTCAAAAGGACAAAGCTGAGTAGTTGAATGCATATCCCTGTTGTAAGCAAAATCAACATGTGGCAAACACTCTTCCCACTCCCGCAGATTCTTTTTAATCATGGTCCTTAGCAGCTGCGACAATGTTCTATTCATCACCTCCGTTTGACCATCTGTTTGGGGGTGACATGTAGTACTGAACAGCAACTTCGTTCCTAGCTTCCCCCATAAGGTCTTCCAAAAGTAGCTCATGAACTTCACATCATGGTAAGAAACAATCGCCTTTGGTACGCCATGTAATCTCACGATGTCCCTGAAAAACAGGTTAGCAACATGCGACGCATCGTCGCTTTTGTGGCAGGCAATAAAATGAGCCATCTTAGAGAACCTATCCACTACCACAAATATAGAATCATGACCTCTCTGAGTTTTAGGTAGACATAGCACAAAATCCATACTAATGTCTTCCCATGGAGTAGTAGGTGCAGAGAGAGGTGTATACAAACCGTGAGGCTTCAGCTTGGATTTCGACTTTTGGCAAGTAATGCATCTGCTCACAAATCTGTACACATCACGCCTCATCTTGGGCCAATAAAAATGATCAGCAAGCATGAGAAACGTCTTCTCACGCCCAAAGTGACCCATCAAACCACCAACATGTGATTCCTACACTAAGAACATATGCAACGACGATTCTGGAATACATAGTTTGTTAGCTTTTGAAACAAATATCCATCATGTATATGATACTTATCCCATGCATTTCTAAGAGCACATAAACGATATGGTTCAGCAAAATCATGGTCAGTTGCATAAAGTGCACAAATAGCTTCTAATCCAGGAATTTTAACATCAAGATTGGTTAATAGCATGTTCTTCCTAGATAGAGCATCAGCAACAACATTCTCTTTTCCCTTCTTATAATTAATGATGTAAGGAAAAGACTCGATGAACTCAACCCATTTAGCTAATCTTCTATGCAAGTTTGATTGAGCTTTCAAGTATTTCAATGCTTCATGATCAGAATGTATGATGAATTCCTTTGGCCACAAATAATGTTGCCAAACTTCAAGTACTCTCACAAGTGCATACAATTCTTTATCATAGATTGAATAATTCAAATGAGCACCAGTCAATTTCTCAGAAAAATAAGCTATAGGCCGACCCTCTTGCATCAAAATGCCACCTATGCCTATACCACTAGCATCACATTCAACTTCAAATTGCTTCGAAAAATCAGGTAATGCAAGCAATGGTGCAGAAGTAAGAAAAGTTTCAATGTATCAAATGCAATGTCTTGGGCCGCGCGCCATACAAAAGGAACACCTTTCTTTGTCAAATCATTTAATGGTGCAGCAATGGTGCTAAAATCTTTCACAAAGCGCCTATAGAAACCAGCGAGACCGTGGAAACTATGCACTTGACTTACATTCATTAGAGTAGGCCAATTCTGAATTGATTCAATTTTAGATTGATCTGCCTCTACTCCATGCTTAGAAACAACAAATCCTAGGAATATGACCTTATCTTTTGCAAATGTACACTTCTCAAGATTAGCATATAGTTTATTATCACTTGCAAAACTTTTCTAATATGAGTGCAATGTTCAGATTCGGTGTGGCTGTATATGAGTATATCATCAAAGTAAACAACCACAAAATGACCAATAAACTCTCTCAAAACATGATTCATCAAATGCATGAAAGTACTAGGTGCATTAGTAAGACCAAACGGCATGACTAACCACTCATACAAGTCGAATTTAGTTTTGAAAGCAGTTTTCCATTCATCCCCTTCTTTCATCCTAATTTGATGATAACCACTATGCAAGTCAATTTTAGAGAAAACAGCAGCACCACTCAATTCATCTGGCATATCCTCTAAGCGTGGAATAGGATGACGATATCGAATAGTGATGTTATTAATCGCTCTACAGTCAACACACATGCGCCATGTACCATCTTTCTTAGGAACTAAAATAACAGGAACAACACAAGGGCTAAGAGAAACACGAATGTACCCTTTATCCAGCAACGCTTGTACTTGCTTCTGAATTTCCTTAGTTTCTTTGGGATTAGTCCTGTAGGGTGCACGGTTGGGAAGTGTGGCGCCAGGAATCAAGTCCACTTGATGTTCTATACCATGCAATGGAGGTAAGCCTGCGGCTACATCTTCTGGAAACACATCCCCAAAGTCCTGCAAAACAGAAGAGACACCAAGAGAAATAGGGGTCATGTCGTTAGAAACCAGTACCTCACCCTTATACATGAGCACAAGTGGCATGGCTGTAGGATCCTCACGAAATTCTCTCATATCTTCCTTAGTGGCTAATATCAATAAACCGGGCACTCTCTCACTTTTTGTTATATCACTCAATTTAGGCTCAATTACATCAGGAACAGCTGTCACGCAATCTCGCCGAGTGGTAGTAACTTCCTTCAAGTTCACCTCTATCTTCTGGTGAGAATCATTCGCAATTTCTTGTGGTGTCATTGGCTGCATAGTAATCTTCTTTCCTTTGAATTCCAAGTGATATGTATTGGCTCGGCCATTGTGTTGCACAGGGCGATCATAGAGCTAAGGCCGACCCAATAGTAGGTGACAAACAGTCATAGGAACCACATCAAAATCAATAGAATCTTTGTATGGCCCTATTTAAAAATTCACATGTACCATATGATTTACCTTCATCTCACCATTGTTGCTCAACCATTGTATGTAGTATGGCTTGGGATGAGGTAAGTATGTCAAATTCAGTTTGGCACATAGTTCCTTACTTGCAAGTTTTCTGCAGCTACCTCCATCAATAATGACCTTGCAAGCTTTATTTGGTCCAACTAAAGCTTTTGTTTGGAACAAGTTGCAATGCTGGGATTCCTCAACCGCTTGCACACTAAGTACACATGAAGACACGACAATAGTGGGTGCACGCTCAGCATATGCATCAGCACCATCCTTGCCATCATCAATATCATTGTTAGAAGCTTCATCTCCACTCTCTACTTCTCCTTGTTCGTTGACAAACATAACCTTGCTGTTTGGATAATCCTTCTTGTAGTGACCTCTACCTCCACAAGTATGGCACACCACATCACGAGTACGTGCCGTAGACATGTTGGAACCCGAGCTAGCAGCAGGAGCAGCGGGTTTCCGAGCATTAGAACTAAACGAAGGTGTACTTGCTGGTTTGGCCGATGGTGTAAACGGAACAGTAACTGGTGGCGTGACTGTAGGAGGAATATATCTGGCCGAAAATCTGCTGGAGGATGGAAAACGGGCGCGTGAGTTCGCCTCTTCCGCCAACTGGGATTCGGCCTCTCTAGCATGGTGCAATACCTCATTCATGGTCTCATACTTGTGATGACGCACTATGCTCTTGATTGGCAACTTCAGATTGTTTAGGAATCGCTGCATGGTCATCTCAATGGACTCGCGAACTCGAGCACGCTGCATAAGCACCTCCATCTCCATGTAGTACTCATCTACTGTCATTGTGCCTTGCTTCAATTGCGTCAATTTATCAAAAACTGATCGCAAGTAGTTGGTTGGAACGAAATGAGCCTTCATGATTTGCTTCATCTCGCGCCAATCCATCATAGGAAGTTCATTATCCTCCCTCCTATGTTGCACAAGAGCATCCCACCAACGCAAAGCATAACCATCAAATTCAGATGCTGCAAGGTTGACCTTCTTGTCTTCTGGATAGTCAAATAAGCGCCAGAGTTTCTCAATCTTCAACTCCCATGTGAGATAATCTTCAGGATCAATGGAACCATCAAACTTGGGGATCGAGAACTTCGGCTTGCCCAAACCATCATCAGCAGCTTGGTTGTGAACACGTTGAGCATGCCCAAGAGGGGCAAACCCACGGCCATGAGCAGGTGCATGGGTAGGGGGAATAGCACGTCCCCTGCCAACATGTGGAGCAGCATCCACAGTGCTACCCTCATCGAAATCATCAAAGGCATCATCATGTTGAGGATCTTCCCTTCTATGTAAAGCGGCTGTCAAACCCTCAATGGAACACTGCAAAGTGGTGACACTAACATTAAGCGTATCCACTTGCGTTTGAATAGTATCAACCGTTCCAACATGCTGACCCAATCTCATATCCATATCCTGGAGATTCTTGTCAATGGCATATGTCGTGTTAGTAAACACACGTGTCAAGTGGGACTTCAAAGCCTCATATTCACGCCAATTAACAAGCTCCTCATCCTTCTTTTTCTGCATCACAACATCATCATCACTAGAAGACATGATTAGTCGGTTAGTGCAAAAATCAAAATCTGTATGGTGGAACTCTCATAGCTCACTCACAACTAATAAGAAAGGAGATCTTACTGTTCCAAAGTGAATAGAGATGCTCTACCAAACAAAATCAAAAACTGATGCAATTATGTGATGAAGTGAATATCAAAGGTATAGATAACAATCACAGGGCACATAGGTTATTTATGGTGGAGCTGTAGGTATGGTATCCTAACTACATCGTAAACAAGTCCTAGTGCTGATCGTATGACGAAGACCCACGGAAACACACACGGTGGAGATAAATGGGGCAATTGCAACTATGAAAATGAGCTCAATAAAGTGAGGTATGTCGGAGGAATGCTCGTGTTGCAATGCACAAGGAGAGACGCTAGCAATGTCTCAACGAAAGGGGCACACGATTGCTAAACTGAGTAGCCCGCAGAGCACTAAGCACGCTAGTCTCATAGGATAGTTTTAGACACAAAGAAAGGTTCATTAAGGCTCACAAAGATAGGTACGCTATGTGGACTCAGTAAAAAAATAAACAAAAAAAGAAATTTTTTTGACCTAACAATTGGTCTCTGCCACGGCAGAAAAACGGCCTAAAATCCTGCCGCGGCAGGATGGCGGCAGAATTTTTTTCTCGTACTAGCACAGACTGGTCTGTGAGTCTGTGGTGCAGCGAGGGTCCGATTTTTTTCGGATTTTTTTAGCTTCACCTAGAGAAGCTAGCGATCAGGTAGTGATCGTTTTTCTTTCCTTCTCCCTCATGCTCACGCGCGTACACGAAACAGATTCTGTGTTTTTTTTCTTTCAAACGGATCTACAACCTCAGACTAAAAGAAAACAGATCTAATAGATCTAAAACTCAAGAACACGATGAACAGTCTATAAATAGTCTGGGGACTCCGACAACGGATCAAAAACAGACGAAAACTAGACAAAAACTACAATTCAGATTTAGAAGAAAGGCTACACAAAAGGATTACAATCAGCAACTAGAACTCATGAACATTGTTATCTAGGCTATGGCAATGAACTATGAACCCTAATATTTTTGTGTGGCTTTTTCTGTATAGGACAAAAACAACTAATCTATGAATGGATTTGTGGATGCTTACCGAGGCAACACTGGAAATCTGATACCAAGATGATATGGGTTGGCCCGATCTTCTCAGCAAGCTCTTGTCGATGATATGGTGGACCATAGATAACTAGTGCATATCTATGATCTCTCCCGCTCGATCCCTGATGCCAGTGCAACAGATCTCGAACCTTGTAGGATATTCACAACACCACACTCTTGCGCACGCAGCCATGACCACGAACGGTAGTATGCAATCTACTAATTCCCAATGGAACAACAGATCACACTCAATTATAGTTGGTAGATTCGAACACAGGGTAATTCCAGAGGTTCTATGAAAGAAACAACTCCAAAATATTTTAACATTGTCTAAACCCTAACTTGTGGCGGCTACGGAGGTTTATATGAGGGATGGGGCGTCCTCCCCTCTAAACGGGCCTAAAAATAGCCATATCTTGGCCCAAACTGACTCGGTTCAACTCAAACTGATACATACTGACCCATATATGGGTTCGGCCTTATTGGCACACAGTCTAAACATCGTGGAACACCTCAAACATGTAATTCTTGGTGCGCCATCTTTCTCTCTCTCTTGCTCATACGTGATTTCCTCATTGCCTCCTAGTGCGCATGCCTCCCGCTCCTCCCTCGCACACTTGTTGATATTGGAAATCAGCGCTTGTCCTTCTTGCTGCAACTCTCCTCCTCCTCGTGCAATGCTTGTGTTATCAATAAACCTGATCATACAAAGATGCATAGACTTAGGTAGTATAAAGTTCTCATTAAGTAAAACATCAGGTTCAATTAAGAGTGAATTCACTTGTTGCTCAATCAGCTTTGCACGAGCTCTTGTAATGGGTCCAATCCTGATTTCATTGGGATTGTTCTTTGCAGCAACATCTTCATTGTGAATAGGAGTAGGAGATAGTGGAATAGTATGGATGTCCTCATCACTATCAGCCGGTGAGGTTCGCTCCTTTCCGCGACATACTCAGGAAGCGCCACTTTGTTGTTGGGGGTGGTTTCCCTCATGTAGAACCAACTCTTCTTCCACTCGCTCGTGGCCTTCTTCTGTAGCAGGAGCTTGAAGAAATTTGCCTTCGGCTTCAGCTGGAATGTGATGCTGCCTGCCGCCAAGACAGGACCACTGGATCCATCGTGACCAATATGGTCGTGGAACAGCTCTAGCCACAGCGGGAAGTATGGCCTGTAGCTGAGGTAGCATTCACAGAAGGCGACGAAGATCGCCAGCTGCTCGATGCTATGCGGGCCAAGGTCCGACGGCTTGATCGTGTAGTACACGCAGAACCGCTGGAAGAAGACCGAGGTCGGGAATCCCAAGCCCCTCTCCAAATGGCTCGGGAAGCAGATGAATTCGCCGGCATGTGGCTTCGGCTCGGTCTCGGAGGGCGCGGTAATTCGCCAATTCCCCTTGCAGAGGACCCCTGTGTCCTCAAACGATTTGAGCTGCGCCGTGGTGCACTTGGATTTCCCCCATAGATCTTTCGGAGGCGCCATCGAGGGAAAAACAAGGTCGCTCGGTCCGGGGAATCTAGATCATGTAGAGATAGAGCAAATGGGATGCGCGAAAGTGAGGAATGCGGGAGAGGATCTACAGGAATTTTCCATCACTCTCCTTATAAAGAAGTGCTACCCGCCAATCTCGGGGTAGCCGTTACCCGCGGTAATTTTGCCGAAGTTACCGCTGGATTACCCAACGGCTAGTTTGACCGAGCTGACGATCCAACTTCTTCCACTCTACTCGCCTGCAGGTACACCTTGTCTAATCGACAGGGGTAGCGATTCGAGCGAGGATACGTTCGTCAAAGCCGCGACTGGAAACTGGGTGGAAAATTTCCTCCATTCTCGACAAAGTCCATCACCGATTCGAATGGGCGTCCAAATTGGACTCGCCTACTCCGACTGCCGAATGAACACCTGCGCTGAATCAATGATGGCCTCGGGGACTACTGATGGGGATATGCCGGATGGGTTATGCCCAGCAGGACATTTCGATCGGGTCGAAGGCCTCACGAGTGGGCCTGTAGGACGGTGACTGGAACACGACTGAGAAGGAGGCCCGGCGACTGGAGACTGCAGGCCCGGAAGCGTAGCTGAAGCCCAGTCGGATTAGGTCAAAAGCCTCCGAATCCATAACTTGTTCGGTTGTATACTATAAACCCTAGCAAGCTACCGTCTATATAAACCTCCCTAGGGTTCCTTGAGTGCTTACGTTCCATCATACACCCCCTCTAGCGACTCGCTGCTTAGACGCCGAGCTCTCCACCCCTGTAACTCGCTCTCCGCTAATACAATCTAGCAGGAGTAGGTCTTTACCCTCCAGGAGGCTGAACCTGGGTAAACTCATGTGCATCCGTCCCCATCTCGCACCGCAGATGGCTGCCAGCTCTCACCCCCAATACTATCAATCGCTACATAGGTAAAATTACTTGTCTTGGTTGCAATATATCAACTAGACCAGAATGTATTTCCATGATATCTCAAACATGAACTATTGTCCCATAGCAAACATTTTGTGGCAGATTGCATATATGGCTAAAAACAACTTGTTTCAATTCATCGATTCTATCACAATTAATGCATATGTGATCCATAAGAAAATTTTCATCCATGCTATATTCACCAATTAGATTGAAAGTGAAACAAGGAGAATATGTGCTAGAATTTAGACATGAAATTTTAGAAATCTTATCCATAGCACAACTCATACTCATAGGTTCATTTAGCATGATGGAATACACAAAATCAGTAGGTGGTATTCGAGCAAGTATTTCTTTATGTGTAATCAGTACCACATGATCAAAATTAAAATTTGGTAAACTATCACATGGTGCTGAAACATTAGTGCAAGGCAAATCACAAGGAGGCATCAACAAAGGAATAGACTCACAATATGTTGCGCTTGTTGACTATAGCTCCTAATCAGTACCTATATCAACAGTGTTCTCCTCACATTTAGTAGGCACTAGAACATCCTCCACAAGTGACAATGCACAGTCCAACGATGCAGGTTGTAAAATAGATGGCTCCCTTTCTTCAAAACCAACCTGCATAGCACAAGAAACAATACCAGGAGGAGAGATGATTACATTAGTAGAAATATCCTCACATGTATTATCATCTACTGCAGTGATGTTTTCTTTTTCTCTCATACTCTCAGAATGGATGCTCTCAACCTCACGTTTAGTGGAATCGCACATCTCACTTTTGATAACACTCCCACTCAGTTTGTCTATGTGGCTCTCATTCTCACATGGGTTGTAATGCACATCGTGTTCAAGATGACAAATAATAGAAATATCACCATTCATCATGACCTTATACTTAGCAGACAAACTGAACTCTTTTTTCCTCTCCTTGCGAAGAAGATGATACTCGTGAAATTTGTCGGCCGATACCCTAAGCAAAGAACGCCTCTTCATGTTCCATTTGAAAGAAGTTCTTCCAACATCATGACATATTTGAGCTTCAAACCTTCTGCACCAAGGTTCTCCCAATAGTATGTGACAAGAATCAAGTGGTATAGGAGATACATCACAGCGCACAATCTCAGTATGCTCTTTAAAATTCATAGGAACATCAGCGGTGTGTGAAATCAACAACGTGCGATATGATGAATGCAAGAGACATGGCACCATACAGGCACATGTGGGTAGCTGCAGCTTTTGTACAACTTCAACGCTGATCAAATTAAGAGTAGAGTTGCAATCAATGGTAATGGCAGCACATTGCTCACCAATCATCACACTATGGTGGAAAAGACCGTCACCATCAAAAATACCATGTTCTTCCTTCCAAAAAGTTCCACTATAACACCAATTATGGAAGAATTTGTAACGGTAGGTCTCCACATTATTTGTAACATCATCTGCCTCCATTTTCTGCATCACATCAACACTACTAGAAGACATGATTAGTACATTAGTACACAAAACAAAATCTGGTGGTGGAAATCTCACAACTCACTCAAAACTGACAAGAAAGCAGATCTTACCGTTCCAAAGTGAATAGTGATGCTTACCAATTTGAATCAACAACTTATGCACGGATGTGATGAAGTGAATATCAAGGGTATATAGAACGATCACAGGGCACACAGGTTAATTATGGTGGAGTTGTAAGTATGGTATCCTAACTACACCGTAAACAAGTTCTAGTGTTGATCGTAGAACCCAAGAAACACACATGTGGAGATAAACATGGCAATGCAACTATGAAGGGTGTTGCACTGCGCTGGAGAGACACTAGCAAAGCTCAAAGTAAATAGGCACAAGATTGCTCAATCTACCAGAGCACAAAGATATCACTTGATGGGGATATGCCGGATGGGGTATGCCCAGTAGGATGTTCCGATCGGGTCGAAGGCCTCGCGAGTGGCCCTGCAGGACGACGACTGGAACGCGACCGAGAAGAAGGCCCGATGACTGGAGACTGGAGGCCCGGAAGCATAGCTGAAGCCCAGTCGGATTAGGTCAAAAGCCTCCAAATTCATAACTTGTTCAGTTGTATACTGTAAACCCTAGTGAGGTACCCTCTATATAAACCTCCCTAGGGTTCCTTGAGTACTTACGTTCCATGATACACCCCCTCCAGCGACTCGCTGCTTAGAGCTGAGCTCGCCACCCCTATAACTCGCTCTCCACCAATACATTCTAGCAGGAGTAGGTCTTTACCCTCCAGGGGGCCGAACCTGCGTAAAATCATGTGCATCTGCCCCCATCTCGCACCGTAGATGGCCGCCAGCTCTCGCCCCCAATACTATCAATCGCTACCCCTGGTAGTGACTGTCGTGGCCATTCCCACGACATCACTAGACCTCTTGCACAATTCTCCATTTTTCTATTTTTTCTTTTGTATAGCTTCTTTCTCTTTTGCTTTTTCTTTTGCTATATTCTCTTTTTTTATCACACTATGAACACCACCAATATTATGAAGCACAACACCAAATACCTATGAGCAGACTGTAAGAGCATAAACTAGTCTCAATGGGCAAGTTCCTACACCTTTGTAATAGAATGGTTGTAGCTAAAGTTTTGGAAAATTGCAAATTTTCACAATTTTTATATATGTCTGTCGTGGCAGAAAAAGAGGCCAAAACTGTGCCGTGGTAGAGAAACTGTACCGTGGCAGAAAAACTGACAGAAACTATGCCACGGCAAACTGGCGGCAGAAACTGGCTCAAGGCAGAAAAACGCATGGAAATCGTGCCGCGGCAGGAAAACAGATATGTGGCAGACACGGACTTGCGATAGAGAAACATGCCATTTCTGTGCCGCGGCAGAGTCGGTAGGAGTTTTTTTTTCAATTCCGACTTGCCAAGTAGTAAACAACCAGGACTCTTATGCTTGATTTGGATCTAAACTTGCGGCGGCAGAAAACAATGGTGGGGAACACATATGAAAGCAAAAACTAGATCTAAACCGAAACCTAGACTCCTACGGATCAAAACTATAGATCGAATCTACGAGATAGAACAATTAGTGACTAAAACTTGAAAGCCATGCAATCTAGGCTATGGCGATTATTTTTGTGAGGCTTTTTTGTATAGGACTAAAAACACGAACTAATCTATGTATGGATTTGTGGATGCTCACCGAGTAAACGAGGAATTTGATACCAAGATGATATGGGGTGGCCCGATCTTCTCAGCAAGCACATGTCGATGATGATGGTGGATGATTGATGACTAGTCTGTAGCTATGAACTCTCCCGCTCGAACCCTGATGCCAATGCAAAAACTCTCGAACCCTATGGGATATTCACAACACCACGCTCTTGCGCATGTAGCCGTCGACCAAAAACGGTAGTTTGCAATCTACTGATTCCTAATGGAATAACAGATCACACTCAATTGCAGTAGATAATTCGATCATAGGGCAATTCCAGAGGTTCTAATAAGAAACAACTCCAAAATAGTTTTAACATGGTCTAACCCTAATTGTGACAGCTACTGAGGTTTATATGAGGGCTGGCGCGTCCTCCCCTCTAATCGGGCCTAAAAACAGCCATAACTTGGCCCAAATTGACTCAGTTCGACTCAAACTGATACCGACCCATAGATGGGTTCAGCCTACTTGGCGCGTAGGCCATATGTCGTGGTGCACCTCAAACATGTCCTGGCGCGCCACATATCTCTCTTGATCATGCCTGCTCTCCTTATTGCTTCCTAATGCGTCTTCCATCACTACAAGGAATGTGTTATTCTATTACCTTCTAATAGTGACCGTGAACAAAATTGTCATAGAGTTATGATGATTTTGCACGAGATGGTCGTAAGCAGTTCAAGAGGGCCTATACCCTGGAAAATTACGACGATTTTGGTAAAAATCGTTAATACATTGCAAATGTATTTATAATTTTTGATGCTTCATGCTTGGTTTTATCCACTTTCTTGTCTTTTGTCCACACTTTGGAGTACTTTTCATATGATTTCTTGGACTAACCTATTAACAAGAGCCACGATGCAAATGCCTGTTTTCTGCTGTTTTTTGGTTCCAGGAAAGTCAGAAAATGAATATTCTCGGAATTGGACGGGACAAAAGCCAAAGTGCCTATTTTTCCAAAAGACTCCAGGAGCCAGAATACGAGACGGAGGATGGCCAGGGGCTAGCCACACCCCCCCAGGCGCAGGCTGGGCCTGGCCGCGCCAGGGCATGGTGTGGTGGCCCCAGGCACCCCCTCGGTCTCCCTCTTCGCCTATAAGAAGCCTTCTGACCTAAAAACTCTGGGGTTCGACGTTTTTCCAAAAGGAGTTCCGCTCCGCCGCCACCACCAGATTCCACGAAACAGCACCAAAAACTCCGTTCTGGCACCCTGCCGGGACGGGGAAGTGGAGGAGATCATCGCCATCATCATCACCATCGCTTCTCCATCGACCATCCATGTTTCCCCCATCTATGAGTGAGTAATCCCCCGCTGTAGGCTATGGGGATGGTAGGGATTAGATGAGATCGTTCATGTAATGGCATCAGATTGTTAGGGCATGGTGCCTAGTATCTTTTATTAGTGCTTTATGACTTTATTGCGACTTGTTGTGCTTAATGCTTGTCACTAGGGCCCGAGTGCCATGACTTCAGATCTGAACATGTTATTGGTTCATTATGATAGTATTGTTTTTGGTCTTATCTGCAATTTGTATACACACGTTGTTGTCTGGAACCTATGGCCCCGGCGATGTAAATCGGATAACGGAAGGGAATGGCTTTGATGTGAGGATCACATGTGTTCATGGAGTGTTAATGCTTTGCGGTGCTCTATTAAAAGGAGAAACTTAATTGCCAAGAGTTCCCTAGAGGCCCCGCTAAACGGCTGGCAGGACAAAAGATGTTGTGCAAGTTCTCATTGCGAGCACGTATGACTATATATGGAACACATGCCTAGGATTATCTAGTACTTGGATGCTTTATCTTATTTATCTGCAATTGCCCTATATTCTGATTGTTATGTGAATTGTCTTGTCCATGCAACGCCCGTCCATCCATCCCTATGCCTACCGCACTTGAATCCCACTGTTTACTGCTTTTGTTACTACTGTCTTTGGTTTACTATTCCTACTACAAAACTGTTACTCTTGATAAACTGTGAGCAAGATTGTTTCCAGGTGCAGCTGAATTGACAACTCAGTTGTTAAGGCCTATAAATATTCTTTGGCTCCCCTTGTGTCGAATCAATAAATTGGGTTTCACTTCCCTCGAAAATACCGCGATACACTCCCTATACTTGTGGATCATCAAGACTATTTTCTGGCGCCGTCGCCGGGGAGCACAGCTTTATTTATCAAGTCCACTTGGATTCACTATTGTTCAAGCTAACTTTATTTTCTCCTTGTTTGCTTGTTTCTTTATCAAAAATACAAAAAAGTAGTTCCTACTCTAGTTGTTATTTTCGTTGGTCTGTTATTGTCTTGCCTTATCATGCTTGTTGTCAATTGTTGGTTTCTTTGAAACTGAAGCTTATTGGCAAGGTGGGTTCATGGAAGATCAAAAATATTATTATAAGGAACACCACTTGTCACAAAAAGGGAAACACTTAGGGAACAAATTGATAGATTGTATACCATTGCTAGAAACGTGTGCTCTACTTATAATGTTACTTATTGTTGTGATGAATCTCATTGTAGAAAGAGGTATAAACACCTCCCTTTTCAATGTGAGTATAATGATAATGATACCATATCTTCTTGTGCTAAAGGAATTTATGACTTTTATGATGCAGAACAAATTGAAGAATTTATTGCTTGGAAGGGTGCTTTCGAACTTGCTAGTTTCCTTGAAAATATTGATGATTCACCTTACAAATATGAGGTTTATGGTATACTTAAATTTTGCTTTGATAATTACAAGGATGAAAATGGCTCTATTCTTGAGTATTTTAATAGATGCTTTCCACAAATGGAAGAGACTAATGCCTTGCAGGATCCTTTGGAAGAAGAAATTGATGAACCTGAAATCTCATTAGATGAAAAAGAGGAGGAGAGTGATGAACAAAAGGAGGAAGAATGGATTAGCTACCCATGCCTACCTTCTAATGAGAGTAACTCTTTATCCCTTACATTATTTGATTGTCCCCCATGCTTACTAAAGAAGGATGAACGTTATGTTCCTGAGGATTCTTTTAAAGATGTTTATGATAAAGCTCTAGTGCTTGTAGATCATGAAAAGCATGCTTTATGTGATAGTTATATTATTGAGTTTATTCATGAGGCTACTCAAAATTATTTTGAGAGAGGAAAATATGGTGGTAGAAGTTTTCCTGGTATTGAAACACCTCTCTATGTGCTGAAAGTTTTGAAGCCACTCTTGTTTTATCTTCCTATGCCTGTCACTTTGTTCTTTGCGAATTTATTTGCATGATTCCTATGCATAGGAAGTGGGTTAGACTTAAATGTGTTTTGAATTTGCTTCTTGATTGTAACATCCCAAAACTTTAATCCAAGCTTATCAAGATCAAATCATCCAAAATGGGGTTAACAAAAACTTTTCCAAATTTAAAATGAAAGCATTCATATATGTGTACATTTAAAATAGGAGTTGTTTGAATTGCCATGATTGATTGATCCAATGCTTGTAAAATGGTTCTTAGGTGATTTAAACATCATCAACATCATTCCCAAACTTTTCCTAAAGAAAATCAAATAAAAAAGAAGTAAAATGAAGGAATGGTCATTTTGACAAATTTAACTCTCATGCCTACTTTGGCTATTCCTAGTACTCATTTCTTAACAGAAACAATTCTTGATCTTTGCACCCCTTGCTAGTACACATAATGAGGTACCAAGGCCCACCTTTTGATCTACTAAAAACATTCTGTAAACTATTTTAAATGACAGTTTAAAATTGAATCTAATGCATATGCATAGATCACCCCTATTTCAAAAACCATCTATTTGAGCACCATTTTCAAAACCCTTGCAACCAGAGACTACCTAGCACTAGTAGAGATCACTCAAAAATTTTGAACTCAAAATTCAAGCTTTGGTCTCTTGCGGCCATTTCATCAAACAGGTGACAGACACAGATCAGACCATTTTCAAAACACTATAGTGTGCAGTGCTTCTTGTCACCATTTGGGCCTAACTCGGTCCCCTTGTCCCCCCAGCTCAAACCCCAGCCCTAGCTCTCTCTCCCTCCCCCTAGCTGCTCCAGTGCCAAGCCGCCCAACGCCATGCGCCAGGTCGACCATGGACAGCTCGCACAAAGCCGCCCCGCGCTCTCCTTCGTCCACTGGCAGATAGGCGCCATCACACCGCATCACCTCGACCAGCCCCCGACCAAAATCGAGCGGAGGACAAGCCCTTTGTTGCTCGCGCCCACGCCTCTGTCCGCCATGCCGATCAACCCGAAGCGCCGCGTCCGCCAGAGCAGCACCGGCCTCGCCAAGCCCTAGCCTTGCGTGGCGGCACTTCAGCAGCCCAGACTCGCCAGACATGCCAGTATGCTCGACCCTTGCCGCGCCATCAAGCCATAGAGGATCGCCAGAGACCGGCCACCGTCGCCTACCTCGCCCATGCCCTTAGCTCGTTGTGTCGCCGCCCACGCCGAGCCTTCGCCCATAGGAAGGCCGCCTTCCAAGCAAGCTCTCTTCACACCATTCTCATCCCCACCTCTCACTCTCACTCCCCACAGCCAGCCGGAGCTCGAGCACTGTGGCGCCGGAATTGCAGCCGGAGCCGCCGCCTCGGGAGGAGAAGGGCGCCGTTGATCCAGGCCATCCTAGGAAGCGCCGCTTGTACCAGGAGAACCGCCATCGTTTACCAGCCCAGTTGCCCGCCTCGCCGACCCCGCTGGAGCCCCGGTACGCCCCACTGCACCCTCACCGACCGCGCTAGGGTTAGCTCCCGTCGTGTCCTGTTCCAACGAGGACGATAGCTGTGAGCCGTCGATCTACCCTCTAATCGCACGACCACCTTCCCTGCTGTACCCCTACCCTCTAACCTGTGCCGGTGGGGCTATAAACAATCGGCTGTGACTACCTTGGAAGCCGCGATGGGCTGGCCCATTTAGATTCATGCTTCTAGGGGCCTCGTCTAAGTCAGTCACAGCTTGAGCGAAGCTAGGAGCCAGGCCCATTGCCTCCTCACAAGACTTTCAAATTCAAATTAGGAATTTTTCTTTTTAGTTAGAATATAGTTTCTGTCCAGTATTTCAAAATTCAATTCTGAGAGTTTGACAAATCCACATTGCATGAAACTAATTTTGTCTGAAAGTTATTAAAATGATCTATCCAAGCCCGTTGGATTTAACTCATTTAGAGTTATAGATCTCTCCTAATAAAAATAAAAAGATAGAAGCTTTTACAACTTGAAACATTTGTATAAAATCAACCAAGTTAGCTTTTGAGTTGTTTCTAACTCTCAAAAATCACATTTCCTCATACCTATCCAAATATGTAATAATATTAGGGTTTACATGCAGTGACTTTGGACTAGTACCAAGATAATGCTATATAGGCATCTCTAGTCACTTTAAATCATTAAATAATAAACTTAAACCAAAGTAATATTGATTCAACCTTTAAATCTCATTCCCACATGTTAGAATATGTGGTGAGGACATGTGTCCACATGATCCCATGTTTTGGTGGTGAATATTAAATTTTAGTTAATTTTTCAATGAGTAGAAATTACTTTTCCAAAATAAAAAGGTTGAAACTATTGAATTAAACTTGTGATGCTTGGGATGATAATAGATCATCAATTGTGTGGTTTAGAATACTACTTATCCTAGTTAAGTATTGTTTGGTGATTGTGCACTCCCTATGTATTTCTAGACGATAGTACCGACCAAGCCTTCGAGGAGGAGGAGTTCTACCAAGAAGAAGAAGAAGAAGAAGAAGAAAACTTCAACCACTGCACCAACCAAGGCAAGCTATTAGTGGCAAGCTAACCCTTGAAAAACATGCTTTAGTAAGCTATTGTTAGCAAGCTAGAATAAAACTAGATGGTTTAGTAAAGATGCCTTAAGCATGCTTTGATCACACCCCGTTAACTATTAGTACCCCAAGTCTTATTGACAAGTTTTACCTTCCTTAGTTTACACAAAGTTCTTTAATTAATTTTGAAGGTAGCATAAAGAGTATAAAACTTGACCTACCTAGAAACTTTTAGATGTCCTGTATGGCATGAGATTGATCCCATCTTTCCACCTTAGTGAACACTCTTAACTTAGTATTTTAGAATAGCTCAAAAACTTGAGTCACTTTAGATGGGAACACTTGGTGAAAATGAGTTATGAAAACCTTGGAATGATGAGTCATTCTATTGAGATGTTTTGACATGTGTTGACAAAACATAATTGGTTTATGATGATGAAAATGATGAGGCATGAGCCTTAACCCATTTATAAAACTGCTGGTTGGATTCAGATGCGATACCATTCCAAATTTACCGTACAACCACATTACCTGAATTGGGTAAGGCTTAGCTAGAAATTTATATGCATTAGTATTAGTTCCCTCACGGGAGAGGTTTGAGCTAAGGCTACCTCTCAATGTTGTCCACCTATGGAGTGCCCAAGATGACTAATGGTCATGGTTGGGAGGCCATGCTCATAGGAGAGGTGCTTATACTAGGGTGTGTAAAGGGAAGGTTATGTTTGATTATCTGCATACTAAGTATGATGATTGAGGTTATCCCCAGCGGATGTATCGAATCTTGTGGTGAAAGTGTACCACCTCTGCAGTGTCATACTATTGAATAGCGCGTCATGATTATGGACAGTTGGAATGGCCATACTGTTTCGTTGTCAGATGTTTTCTAAATAACTTGAAATGAATGATGAACTTTGACTTGACCACAACAGGGTTGTGTTAATGATAATAGCTTCCCAACTTAAGCAATTCTAGAACTTTACTTTATCTTTTCTTGCTTCAGAACTCAGCTTAGGTTTCAAACTTAACTTGATAGTTATTCTTTAAATTCAACACTTTAACTTAGAACTATAACCCTTGTTAGTAGTAGTTTGCGAGTACTTAAAGATTACTCATGGCTTTTGTCCCTGGCTATTATCATGGCCAGACTATGAAGGAGATTATCAAGATGATGGTCAGCAGGACGGCTATGATAACTAGGACTATCTGCCTTCGTCAGCATTGCCTGTGCCCCTGAAGATGGACCCCACCGCTACGCTATCGTTTATTTCCGTTGCTTGTTGTATTAAAGATTGGATCATTAGATCCTTATTTGTGTAAAACCTTATGTATGGTTTATAATGGATGATGTATTGTGATATCCAATCTGTTATGTCTCGCAAAAATGGTAATCCTAGGATTGCGAGGTATGGCATAACGGGCATCTGGGATTTAAAATCCGGGTGTTGACAAGTTGGTATCAGAGCCATCCTGACCATAGGAGACCCTAGTTAGAATGGACGTCCACACCAAAAACTTAGCTTCAAAACCAAAGTGAGTATTTATGAAAAACTACTTCCCCTCTTACCCTTGTGAACTCATTCTTTCTCAAAAATACATGTTCCTCAAAATTCTTACATTACTACTTAAAATTTGACACCCTTGATCACATCACTAATTTCCTCATCCTAAATTCTTGTAGATGGAGACTCAGTTCAGCAAGTTTTACCAGTTGAGAAACGGAGGTCAGCTGATCTTCGAGAGGGATCTGGATTCACTGTCGGAGTTACTGGGACGCCCGCATCCGGAGTTTCTTGGAGCTCAACTTCCAGGACCCCCAGGAGGAGACCTACAATGGCTAGTCACCGCAGATCTTCGAGGAAACATTGAAGCACCAACTTCCGGGAGAATTCAGTTCTCTGTGAGAGAGAACAACTGGCTAGATGGATTAGCCAGGGCAATGCATGAAGATCTCGCACGTCTATGTGCCCTCAGCGTCAACAAGATTCAAGGAACCCGTTTTGCCTACTATGCAAGACGTGGCTTCATGGGAATGCCGATGGAGATGCCAAGTCACCGAGAATTGAGGCGTCAAGTGGAGAACCTTGACTTCTTGCTTCATGACCGACAGCAGGAACTGGACAATGCCAGAGAGTTAGCAAACCAGAACCGTGCTATTGCCGACCAGAAGGCCCAGACTTTCGCACTGCTCGTCCAAGATCGTCAGTCTCTTTGTCGCCAGCGTGCAAAGAAGGATCGCATCATCGCCCGTATTCGCAAGAAGGTTGCCGACCTCGAGAAGACCGTCAAGGAGCAGGAAGCTCAGCTTGCCGCCAAAGAATAAGATGATGAGGGTGAAGACATCCAGGGAGATATGGATTCTTACCTCAGCAACGATGATGACTTTCTAGAAGAGGATGTCGTGGACTTCTACACTGATGATGAAGACTCCGACTTCATCGACGATGAGTAGATGCACTAGATCACTGTCGTAGCATGAGATGTATCATCTCATTGTATCATAGCTTGCAGAATGGTTATTAAAACCATCTGTTTTCCCCTTTGATTGTTGTGGTGTGTGTTGTATCGTGTGCTTGCTTGCATGAATGAAAGTAAAGTTAGTTGAAAAACCTGAGTCTAACTCCAAGTTTTAGCTTTGAAAACCCAAAACCATGAACCTTAAAATTTCCCTCTTACCCCTATATCTATCTCAATCTTCAGATGACTCGTGGAAACCAAGGAGGGAGCAGCTCATCGCAGGACCCAATGATACAAATCTTGCAGAATCTCATCGCAGACCGTGAAGCAAGCAGGGCCGAGCGTCAAGCCAACTTAGCAACATTGCAGCAGATCGCCCAAATGGCTCTCAACAACCAAGGACATGGAAATCAGGATCACCATGGATCTAAACTCAAAAAATTTCAGAACACCAATCCCCCAATCTTCAACCAATCTGAAAACCCATTAGATGCTGATGACTGGTTACAGACCATGGAAAACAACCTCGAAGTTGCAGGAGTTGAGGAGAATGAGAAAGTTCTCTTCGCCACCCACTATCTGGCGGGAGATGCAAGAGCTTGGTGGAATAGCATCCGCAACATGAACCATGGCCAGGTGATGACCTGGGAAGCATTCAAGGTCAAGTTCAGCCGCACCCACGTGCCGCAAGGTCTTGTCAACAGGATGAGAGATGACTTCCGTGAACTGAAGCAAGGAAGATTGACTGTAGAGTATCGTGACAAATTCTTGTCACTTGCCGATATGCCGGATGAGATCAACATGGAGGCCAAGAAGAAAGAGATTCTTAAGCGGATCAGTATGATAAGATGCATCTCGTCAACATCCGTTTCTAGGATCTCAAGAGCTAGTCGACTCTGCCATTCAGATGGAAGGAAGATTAACCAGCAACGACAACCGCAAGCATCGTATGATGCAAGAGTCTGGATCCGATAGTCACCAAGTACCGCCCTAACCCCTCACCAGATATGCACCAAGGAACAACCGACCCCAAATTCGCTTAAGCTACCCCAACCGTGGCGGAGGAAATGTGAAGTCCGGAGGAAACAATTATCACCACGGCAATGCGAACAACTTCAACCGTGCCCCTCCCAAGAGCAACAACAACAACACCGCCCCCGTAATCGGCAGCAATGTTGTACTGTCTGATCAGGACAAGTCCCAGATCACTTGTTTCGAGTGTGAGTGAAGGGTCACTACTCCAATGAGTGTCCCAAGAAGACTGCCGCCAATGCCCCTGTGAATGCCCCAGCTCAGCAGCAGCGTCGTGTTCAACCAGGAAGGAGATTTTCCCTAGGAAACCCGCACAACCGCAACGGTCGTCTCTTCCACATGAACGCAGAAGAAGCCCAGGAAGCAACAGATGTAGTGCTGGGTATGTTTTCTGTCAACTCAGTTTTAGCAAGAGAGTATTGTTTGATTCTGGAGCACCGCATTCATTTGCACCAAAGAATTTGTATGCACTAGTAAGATTCGCCCAACCAACCTGAAGCATGTCATGATAGTTCAAATCCCCGGTTCAACCACAAAAGCTAGAAAAATTTGCAAAGCTATACCTATCAGAATACATGGGATAGATTTTTATGCCAACCTAATTGTACTTGGAACCAAAGGTTTGGAAGTAGTACTAGGTATGGACTGGATGTCAAGGCATAAAGGACTGATAGACTGTGCTAAGAAAGCCATCACCATGACCAGATAGTTCGAGTAATGAGAGCATATCTCCGAAACCTTACCCCGTCAATTCAAGTGCAACAAGAGTGTAGCCCTGCCTACCATTGACCAAGTCAGAATAGTCTGTGAATACCCGACGTATTCCCAGATGAATTGCTAGGTATGCCCCCGGATAGGGATATAGAGTTCATTATCGAACTAATCCCTGGAACCGGACCTATAGCCCAGAGACCCTATACCATGAACCCCTTAGAGTTAGTAGAACTGAAGAAGCAGTTGGATGCCATGTTAGCAATAGGGTTGATTCAACCAAGTGCATCGCCATGGAGATCACCAGTGTTATTCGTCGACAAGAAAGATGGAGGCAACCTGCGTATGCAGGACTACAGAAAGTTGAATGATGTCACCATCAAGAACAAGTACCCCTTGCCAAAGATAGAGGATCTATTTGATCGCTTGTGGAGCTCGGTATTCTCAAAGATTGATCTTAGGACTGGTTATCACCAACTTAAGATTCGTGCAATAGATATTCCGAAGACCGCCTTTACTACTCGCTATGGTTTATACGAGTATACGGTTATGTCTTTTGGATTAACCAATGCCCCTGCTTATTTCATGAATCTCATGAATATCTTTATGAATTTCCTAGATAAGTTTATAGTTGTGTTTATCGACGACATCCTTATCTACTCCAAGTCAGAAGAAGAGCATGAGCAACATCTGAGAATCATCCTAGAAACCCTGAGAGAGCATCAGTTATATGCCAAGTTCAGCAAGTGTGAGTTTTGGCTGAAAGAAGTAGGATTCCTAGGACATATTGTGTCTGCCGGAGGAGTCTCTGTTGATCCCGCCAAGATCAAAGATGTCGAAAAATGGGAAGCCCCAACCAATCAAACCCAAGTTCGTTCATTTCTCGGATTAGCGGGATATTACCGCAAGTTCGTAGAAGGATTCTCGAGCATAGCCCGACCAATGACCCAATTGTTGAAGAAGGACAAGAAGTTTGAATGGACCGACAAGTGTGAAGCCAGTTTCCAGGAGCTGAAGAAGATATTGATATCAGCCCCAATTTTGATCATGCCAGACATCAAGAAGTCGTTTGATGTGTATTGTGATGCATCCAAGATTGGTCTAGGATGTGTATTGATGCAAGAAGGCAAAGTCATCGCGTATCTGTCTCGACAACTGAAGCAGCATGAGCAGAACTATCCGACCCATGATCTTGAGCTAGCCACCGTGGTTCCAACATTGAAGACATGGCGTCATTATTTGATGGGTAATCGCCGTGAGATTTCCTCAGATCATAAGAGCTTGAAGTATATCTTCACCCAGAAGGAGTTGAATATGAGGCAAAGAAGATGTATAGAGTTAATCAAGGATTATGACCTTGACATTCACTATCACCCCGGCAAAGCCAATGTGGTAGCGGATGCTCTTAGCAGATTGCCGTGTAGGCTGAACACCATGATCAAAGAGAAGCAACCAAGTTTTTATGAGGAGTTGGAGCAGTTCAGGACTGAGTTAGTTAGCAAAGGATTCCTAGCTATCATTGAACTTCAACCCACTTTGATTAGCCAAATCAAGGAAGCCCAGAAGGGGAATGAAAGTATTGACGGAATCAAACGTCGTATTGGTATAGGCAAAGTACCTGGATTCACCGAAGACGAAGAAGGTGTACTGTGGTACAAGGGACATATCTGTGCCAAAGCAGATTGAGTGAAGGAAATTATCATGAAGGAAGCTCATGATACTCTTTATTCTATCCACCCCGGAGGAACAAAGATGTATCAAGATTTAAAAGAGCAATTTTGGTGGCACAAGATGAAGAGAGAGATCAGAAGCTACATCGCCAAATGTGACATATGTCAAAGAGTCAAAGCAGAGCATCAGAGACCTGCAGGATTGTTGCAACCATTGCAGATTCCGGAATGGAAATGGGATTCCGTCGGAATGGACTTTATCACCAGTTTACCTACTTCTAGTAGGGGGAATGACTCAATCTGGGTCATAGTTGATAGACTATCCAAAGTAGCCCACTTAATACCTGTCAAGACAACCTACCAGAGTGCAAAACTAGCAGAGCTATACATTGCTAGAATTGTTAGTCTGCATGGAACCCCCAAGACCATCGTATCAGATAGAGGGACCCAGTTTACTTCAAGATTTTGGCAGAAAGTTTAGGAAGGATTAGGAACCAAGTTGAACTTCAGCACCGCGTATCACCCGCAAACAAATGGACAGACTGAGAGAGTCAACCAGATCTTGGAGGATATGCTTAGAGCTTGTGTGTTGGAATACGGGTCAAAATGGGAAGATTGCCTGCCTTTCGCAGAATTCTCATATAACAACAGTTATCAAGCTAGTTTGTAGATGGCACCCTTTGAATTCCTATACAGAAGAAAGTGTTGTACCCCTTTGAATTGGTCGCAAGTAGGAGAGAGTCAGATCTTTGGACCCGACATTCTCCGAGAAGCAGAAGAGAAAGTTCACAAAGTTCGTGAGCACCTCAAGACCGCCCAATCCAGACAGGAGAGTTATGCTGACAAGAGAAGGAGAGACCTGACTTTCAATGTCGGAGATTTCGTATATCTCAAGGTTTCACCATTGAAGGGAACTCAACGCTTTAGTCTGAAGGGAAAGTTAGCTCCCAGATATATCGGACCTTTCAAGATTCTGAACCGCCGAGGAGAAGTATCGTATCAACTGGAACTGCCTGAAGATATGTCAGCCATCCACAATGTGTTCCATATCTCGTTACTTCACAAATGCTTGGAAGTGCCTGAGAAGACTAAAGTTTTCAAGAATATCGATCACAGAGCAGTGGAAATCAACAATGACCTGACCTATCGGGAAGTGCCCATCCGTATCTTAGAAGAAGCCTACAGAACCACCAGGACCAGGAGTATCAAGTTTCTCAAGATTCAGTGGAGCAACCATACCGAGGAGGAAGCTACTTGGGAGCGCGAGGATTACATTAGGACAGAATTCCTAGATCTCTTTAGTTCCTAGTTTTCCTTGTAAATCTCGGGACGAGATTTTGTTTAAGGGGGGAAGGTTTTTAACATCCCAAAACTTTAATCCAAGCTTATCAAGATCAAATCATCCAAAAATGGGGTTAACAAAAACTTTTCCAAATTAAAAATGAAAGCATTCATATATGTGTACATTTAAAATAGGAGTTGTTTGAATTGCCATGATTGATTGATCCAATGCTTGTAAAATGTTTCTTAGGTGATTTAAACATCATCTACATCATTCCCAAACTTTTCCTAAAGAAAATCAAATCAAAAAGAAGTAAAATGAAGGAATGGTCATTTTGACAAATTTAACTCTCATGCCTACTTTGGCTATTCCTAGTACTCATTTCTTAACAGAAACAATTCTTGATCTTTGCACCCCTTGCTAGTACACATAATGAGGTACCAAGGCCCACCTTTTGATCTACTAAAAACATTCTGTAAACTATTTTAAATGACAGTTTAAAATTGAATCTAATGCATATGCATAGATCACCCCTATTTCAAAAACCATCTATTTGAGCACCATTTTCAAAACCCTTGCAACCAGAGACTACCTAGCACTAGTAGAGATCACTCAAAATATTTGAACTCAAAATTCAAACTTTGGTCTCTTGCGGCCATTTCATCAAACAGGTGGCAGACACAGATCAGACCATTTTCAAAACACTATAGTGTGCAGTGCTTCTTGTCATCATTTGGGCCTAACTCGGTCCCCTTGTCCCCCTAGCTCAAACCCCGGCCCTAGCTCTCTCTCCCTCTCCCCTAGCTGCTCCAGTGCCAAGCCGCCCGACGCCATGCACCAGGTTGACCATGGACAGCTCGCACAAAGCCGCCCCGCGCTCTCCTTCGCCTGCTGGCAGACAGGCGCCCTCACACCGCATCGCCTCGACCAGCCCCTGACCAAAATCGAGCGGAGGACAAGCCCCAGTTGCTCGCGCCCACGCCTCTGTCCGCCATGCCGATCACCCCGGAGCGTCGCGTCCGCCAGAGCAGCACCAGCCTCGCCAAGCCCTAGCCTTGCGTGGCGGCACTCGCAGGAGGCCCAGCACCTCGCCAGACACGCACGTATGCTGCCGCTCGACCCATAGCCGCCACATTTCTTGTCGAGCACTGACCAATAGAGACAGCCTTTGCCGCGCCATCAAGCCATAGAGGATCGCCGGAGACCGCCACCGTCCGCCTACCTCACCCATGCCCTTAGCTCGCTGTACATCGCCACGCCGAGCCTCGCCCATGCCGCTCTGCACCTTCGCCGCCTATAAGGAGGCCTCCCCAAGCAGTCTTCACACCATTCTGATCCCCACCTCACTCTCACTCCCCCCAGCCGAGCCGCCGAGCACTGTGCACCGGAATTGCAGCCGCCCGCCTCGGGAGGAGAAGGCGCTGTTGATCCAGCCATCCTGTGAAGCGCCTTGCCACAGGAGAACCGCCATCGTCTACCAGCCCGATTGCCACCTCGCCGACCCCTGCTGGAGCCCCGACGCCCCACTGCACCTCACCGACCGCTAGGGTTAGCTCCCCGTGTCTGTTCGACGAGACGATAGCTGAGCCGTCGATCTACCCTCTAATCGCACGGCCACCTTTCATCCATACCCCTTTCTACCACATTCCTCCACGATGGTGGGGGCCTCGCTAAGTCAGACGTGACGCGAGCGCTGAGCGAGGGCTCATTTCTGCCTCTCTCAAGATGAACCAGGCCAGGGCCCATTTTCGTTCCACCTTGCGCTTCAAATTCAAATTAGGAATTTTTCTTTTTAGTTAGAATATAGTTTCTGTCCGGTGTTTCAAAATTCAATTCCGAGAGTTTGACAAATCCAAATTGCATGAAACTAATTTTGTCTGAAAGGTATTAAAATGATCTATCCAAGCCCGTTGGATTTAATTCATTTAGAGTTATAGATCTCTACTAATAAAAATAAGAAGACAAAAGCTTTTGCAACTTGAAACATTTTTATAAAATCAACCAAGTTAGCTTTTGAGTTGTTTCCAACTCTCAAAAATCACATTTACTCATATCTATCCAAATATGTAATAATATTAGGGTTTACATGCAGTGACTTTGGACTAGTACCAAGATAATGCTATATAGGCATCTCTAGTCACTTTAAATCATTAAATAATAAACTTAAACCAAAGTACTATTGATTCAACCTTTAAATCTCATTCCCACATGTTAGAATATGTGGTGAGGACATGTGTCCACATGATCCCATGTTTTGGTGGTGAATATTAAATTTTAGTTAATTTTTCAATGAGTAGAAATTACTTTTCCAAAATAAAAAGGTTGAAACTATTGAATTAAACTTGTGATGCTTGGGATGATAATAGATCATCAATTGTGTGGTTTAGAATACTACTTAGCCTAGTTAAGTATTGTTTGGTGATTGTGCACTCTCTATGTATTTCTAGACGATAGTACCGACCAAGCCTTCGGGGAGGAGGAGTTCTACCAAGAAGAAGAAGAAGAAGAAGAAGAAGAAGAAAACTTCAACCACTGCACCAACCAAGGCAAGCTATTAGTGGCAAGCTAACCCTTGCAAAACATGCTTTAGTAAGCTATTGTTAGCAAGCTAGAATAAAACTAGATGGTTTAGTAAAAATGCCTTAAGCATGCTTTGATCACACCCCGTTAACTATTAGTACCCCAAGTCTTATTGACAAGTTTTACCTTCCTTAGTTTACACAAAGTTCTTTAATTAATTTTGAAGGTAGCATAAAGAGTATAAAACTTGACCTACCTAGAAACTTTTAGATGTCCTGCTATGGCATGAGATTGATCCCATCTTTCCACCTTAGTGAACACTCTTAACTTAGTATTTTAGAATAGCTCAAAAACTTGAGTCACTTTAGATGGGAACACTTGGTGAAAATGAGTTATGAAAACCTTGGAATGATGAGTCATTCTATTGAGATGTTTTGATATGTGTTGACAAAACACAATTGGTTTATGATGATGAAAATGATGAGGCATGAGCCTTAACCCTTTTATAAAACTGCTGGTTGGATTCGGATGCGATACCATTTCAAATTTAACGTACAACCACATTACCTGAATTGGGTAAAGCTTAGCTAGAAATTTATATGCATTAGTATTAGTTCCCTCACGGGAGAGGTTTGAGCTGAGGCTACCTCTCAATGTTGTCCACCTATGCAGTGCCCAAGATGACTGATGGTCATGGTTGGGAGGCCATGCTCATAGGAGAGGTGCTTATACTAGGGTGTGTAAAGGGAAGGTTATGTTTGATTATCTGCATACTAAGTATGATGATTCAGGGTTATCCCTGACAGATGTATCGAATCTTGTGGTGAAAGTGTACCACCTCTGTAGAGTGTCAAACTATTCCAATAGCCACGTCCACGGTTATGGACAGTTGGAATGGACATACTGTTTTGTTGTCAGATGTTTTCTAAATAACTTGAAATGAATGATGAACTTTGACTTGACCACAATAGGGTTGTGTTAATGATAATAGCTTCCCAACTTAAGCAATTCTAGAACTTTACTTTATCTTTTCTTGCTTCAGAACTCAGCTTAGGTTTCAAACTTAACTTGATAGTTATTCTTTAAATTCAACACTTTAACTTAGAACTATAACCCTTGTTAGTAGTAGTTTGCGAGTACTTAAAGAGTACTAATGGCTTTTGTCCCTGGCTATTATCATGGCCAGACTATGAAGGAGATTATCAAGATGATGGTCAGCAGGACGGCTATGATAACTAGGACTATCTGCCTTCGTCAGCATTGCCTGTGCCCCTGAAGATGGACCCCACCGCGCCATCGTTTATTTCCACTGCTTGTTGTATTAAAGATTGGATCATGAGATCCTTATTTGTGTAAAACCTTATGTATGGTTTATAATGGATGATGTACTGTGATATCCAATCCGTTATGTCTCGCAAAAATGGTAATCCTGGGATTGCGAGGTATGGCATAACGGGCATCTGGGATTAAAAATCCGGGTGTTGACATTGATGCTCTCTTTTACTTCAACTCTTATTTCTTATGAGAGCATACTCTCAAACTATTATGCCTGAAGATGATAATATGTCTATTATTCTTGGGAGACCTTTTCTTAAATACTGCAGGAGCTATTATTAATGGTAATCAAGGGAAGGTGACCTTCAATGTCAATGACAAGGAACATACTATCTATTTCCCCAAGAAGATTGAAAGGACTTATGGTTTGAATTCAATTGAACATGTTGAGGGCATTCAAGTTGGAGAGATGTATTGTCCCATAGTAAGAGAAAAAATTGAAACTATTATGATTGGGACCATTGCTATCAAGGTTGAGGTAACATAATCATTAGTGGAATACAAAGTTTTGTCTCATATGAAATTGTTTTGGTAACAAGACCTGATCAACCTTGTTAACAAAAGGATTTTGTTGAACAAAACAATGTTTTCACTATGATTATCTCCGCTTACTTCTATTCTATCCATTTTAGTTTTTGCTTTTTCCTAACTTAAAGGCGTTAAAGAAAAGTACTTATTGGGAGATAACCCAAAAGTTTTAGATGAGTCTTGGAAGTTATTACTTCAGTCATAACCGCTCCTTATCCTTTTTATTTGCTTTTTGTGCCAAGAGTAACCTCTAATGAGAGAGAAGTAATGATTGGGAAAGTTGCTGTCCTGAAATAGATTTCTGTGCTTCACCGTAAAAATTCGTGTAAAATCTCTGAACGTCTTTTTGAGGCGTGAATGTTTGTGCTTCTGCCCCAGGTTGTTATCTAACTTTCATTAGTTCAACACTTTTTTATTTGAGCAACAGAAGGTCTTCGAAAAAATTCGTCTTTACCTGCTGGTCTGTTTTGACAGATTTCTGCCATTTTCTGCATTTGCTTCTTGTTGGTTCCTTTTTGAGTTCTTTTGGGGAATTGAGCTTTTTTAGGGAAGTGCTACAGTAGCTAGTGTTATAATGGAAGTTTATTTGGTGTTAGAACTGAACCTTAAGACTTATTTATCTTGAGTACACTAATGTTGCTAATAAAGATTGTGTGAAGTTTTGTATGATGAAAAAATTTCAGGTGTATGGAAGGAATGAGTAATGAAGATGAAGGATGGACTAAAGCTCAAGCTTGGGGATGCCACGCGTGTCACCCCAAGAAATATCCAAGAAGTTCAAGCGTCAAAGCTTGGGGATGCCCAAGGCATTCCCTTCTTCATCAATAAAAATTCCAGGTTCCTTCCAAACGCTTCATTTTTATTGTTTCATGCACAGTTGTGTTTTTCTTGGAGCGTCTTCTTTTTTCATTTTTGTTTTGGTTTTTCGTTTTCTTTGTTTTCTTAGTTTGCTAAATAAATTGGTTGGACCTCCTCTTTCATGCATTGGTGTTCAAATAGTTTGGTTTGGTTTGGTTTGGAAAAGAGTAAGAAAGCTCATGCTTAAGTGGTAAAAAGAGTTTGTTTTTGACTGTCGCCTATGCTTTGTCATGCCATGCTTGATATTATTTTGGCTTTATGCTTAGTATTCTTTGTTGTAGCATGACTTGTTATAAACAATTGAGATTGCTTAATGTGCCTTGGATGAATCATGCGTTGTTTTAGCATATTAAAGCATAGTATTGTGGTATTCTCCTTTGATGCTTTATTTGGGTTGACTTGGCACATGATCACACCATGTTATGACTATCCCAAGTCACCATAAGCCTTAATGATCCTTTAGTTTTCAACTTGTAGTATCACTTTATGCTTTGATCAATGATGTTTTGTCGCTCTGCATGATTATGACCATTATTGCTCTCTCGTTTGTCGCTCCCTTACTATTGCTAGCCTTCACGTACACTGAGTGTTTTACTCATGTTTCCAACTCCCTTAAACCAAATATTGCCAAAGTGTCCACCATACCTACCTATTAGCATCATTTGCTACTTCCATGCATATTCAATATGCCTTGTTTTCTTCCGAATAAAATGTTTGCTTGTTATGAGAAAGTTAGTTAGTAAAGCTCTCACGAACTTGATGGCACACTTTATTTCCTGCATTTAATAAACCTGAACCATTGCGTCCTTCTTTGTTGCGTATATGCTTGCGCTTTATAAGTTGAAGTTAGCAGAACCATGTATCATGGGGAACGCTTTCAACATTGCATTGGTACTTAGTACCTCGTTCATATCATGTTCTTTTGTTTATGGATCCCGGCGGTGTGAAATAAAAGTGGAACTTGTAAGATCATGGAGTTTGTATGTATGTTAGAGAAACGCCTGGACCGCTAGCCTAAGCCATGCCTAATCATGGTGGAACTTGCAGCATAACCATAATGAGCATTCTATGAAGCATCCTCAATAAAAATCTATGCACATAGTAAATAAAAAGATTGCTGAGATGCTCATTGTCTGCTTGCCTTGTCATTTTGATTATGGGATAGCTCATGTATCATGTGCAAGGGGTACCCCGTTGGCGGTTCTCTATGATACGTATATACTTACAATGACAAGAGCTTACTTGTGACTGAAGTTGAGTAGCATGAGGATCGTTCTTCATAAGTAAGGGGCATGAGACTTTGATTTATAACTTGTCAAGCATATCCTCTTAGTTGTGTCACTTTAACCTTAACCACTTAAAGATGCTTATGATAGGGGCAATGAGAGCTCAAAGCTAACGAGTACCATACTTTCAGCATTTGGAAGCCTTTCAAACTTTTCAAAACCTGTTCATTTGCTTGTTGAGTCTCCACACATTCTATGAGCACTTTCTTGAGAGCATAGTGGCCATTCTTAGTTCTATGTGCATTGTCCCAAGACTTGTTGATTGATGCATACCTTGATATTGCTTGTTTTAAACTATTTGTATCTAGTCACTCTTGTAAACTTTGAAGGTATCCTATGCATTTATGTTTGCTACTCTATGAGGGACAAGCTGAGTGCCACTATGCTATGTTTTCTTTATGTGCAACAAACAAACGTCTTGCAAAGCATTGTTATTCATGAATCTTTTGTTTGTGCCTTTTCTTGTTGCATCATAGTTTCTTTGTCTTATTGCTAGAACTTTGTCTTTCATGTTATGATTGAAGTACTATAATCTCAGCTTTGAATGTTTTACAAGTACTTTGGTCAAGTCTTTGATGGTGCATGTCACCTCAAAAATTATTCTTTCTTTTTATCACTTACCTACTCAAGGACGAGCAGGAGTTAAGCTTGGGGATGCAAATGTATCTATAATTTTTGATGCTCCATGCTTGGTTTTATCCACTTTCTTGTGTTTTGTCCACACTTTGGAGTACTTTTCATATGATTTCTTGGACTAACCTATTAACAAGAGCCACAGTGGGTACTGCTTTTCTGCTATTTTTGGTTCCAGAAAGTCAAAAATGAATATTCTCGAATTGGATAGGACAAAGCCAAAGTGTCTATTTTTCCGAAGACTCAGAGCAGAATCTGAGGCGGAGGAGGGCGTGGCTGGCCACCCCAGTGCGGGCTAGGCCTAGCCGCGCCAGGGCATGATGTGGTGGCCCCAGGCACCCCCTCGGTCTCCCTCTTCGCCTATAAGAAGCCTTCTGACCTTTAAACTCTAGGGGTTCAACGTTTTTCTAGAAGGAGTTCCGCTCCGCCGCCACCACCAGATTGCACGAAACAGCACTAGAAACTCCGTTCTGGCACCCTGTCGGGACGGGGAATTGGAGGAGATCATCGCCATCATCATCACCATCGCTTCTCCATCGACCATCCATGTTTCCCCCATCTATGAGTGAGTAATCCCCCGCTGTAGGCTATGGGGATGGTAGGGATTGGATGAGATCGTTCATGTAATGGCATCAGATTGTTAGGGCATGGTGTCGTGGTGGTGTCACGGCAGATGCCATGGATAGGCTAAAGGTGGGGACTAATATGCGCTAGGGGAATCCAGGGAGGGATAGTAGAGTGATTCTCTACACAGAAGTTTGTATTGCGATATCTCCAAGATTACAAGTGCTCCTTGAGCTGTATTGGCGAGAGGAGGAAGAAGGTGCTCTCTTACTCTAGCCTACTATCTAGCCCAAGAACCCTAGATCCACTAGTGCTCAACCAACTAGAATTCTGCCAACCCCCTCTACCAGAACCCTAACCCCCCTTATATAGAGGTGGTTCGGTCCTGGCCTAGGGCATACGTGGAGGCATATTCCTAAGAATATGCCCCCTCCCAAAGTAGTAATCCGACAGGGGTGCTTTCCCCCGCGTCACACTTGCTTTAGCAACGTAAGCCGACGTGAGCGCCGTCACCCTTGTCGGCCACGACCCGGTGGTCCTGCACTTGCTTTATTCGCTCATCCAGTACGTACCGGACCTTCTTTTTTGACCAGAGAGATTCCTTCCTTCTCCTAGAAGCTAAGCGAAGATCCGGATCATAGTAGATCCGGCCACACATGTTCCTGCATATAAGTTAGACAAGCATTTCCGACTTACTCCTTAAGTCGGACGAGACAACGTTAGGCGACCCCCCCTGGTCCGAGTTACTCCGTGATCCGGCCTGCCTTGAGGTGACTCGGCCAGCATCTGCTTTGACCTTGCCGAACCTCGGCTAACTCGGCCCTTATACCCTGGAGTGACCCTACCCGGGGGTATCCCCCCAACATTAGTCCCCGAAGCTGGTGCGGTCTTGACTGCCTCGGCCGCTAAGGCCACATCAGGTTCATTTATGTCCGTGCCCCAGACGTTCAATTCCGGGTTAGCTCCCTATCTCGGATTACATGGATTTACGTTTCCTTCACACGTTCCAAGTTTTCACTTGCCGGCCGGGTCACCACTTTGGCTCGGATCCCATGTCATCATGGTTTGATCCGGGCCTCGTTTCCTTCTCTCATACGCCAACCCACGTGGAGGCTAATCATTAACTTGTCTTATTTTAAGGGCCTACACGATGCTTGCCGCAGAATTGTCGGTTTCTTATCGCGGCGGGTTACGTCACGCCTGTCTCCTCGTTTACCGCAACTGCACGTCGCGTCATGGGATCTCATCTACTCAGTGGCCCCCTGTGTGGCTCCTCAGCGATTGGCTGGTGCAAGCAATACACGGCCACATCGTGTGGCTTGTGAGCTCAACGCGATCCCACTCACCCATCTCTGGGGCAGTTGCATAGGGGAGGGGCGCGTTCCTTAGCATTTTTCACCTTTGCGCCCCTCTGCCCGTTCCTCTTCTTCTCCTTCGTCTTCCTCGCGACCACGCCGCCGCCAGTGCTCATAGCAGCAGCGCTGCCGCCGCACCTTCTCCGTGCCTCCGCACTGCAGCTCCCGCTGCGCAGCTTCTTAGCCACGGGTCCTCGTCAATCTAGACCACAGACCCCCACCGCCGCTAGCTCCAGCGAGGACAGCGGATACGAGATGACTGAGGAGGAGCTCGTCGTCGCCGAGCAGGAGATGGAGGAGGACGCCGGCGCGGCGGACCGCGGCGCGTGGGCCGGTTCGTGGGTCTGCCAAGACGACATCGACTGGCTCTACCGGACTAGGCGTATTCCCGCCGGCGTCCTCGGAATTGTCCCCCTCACCCAATCCGGGTGAGTTTGTTGTTTTCCTATCCCATTTCCAACGGGGATTTGGTCTTCCGGTGAGCGATTTCTTCCAGGACTGGGTCCGGACCTATCACTTGCAACCACATCATCTCCCGGCGAACGCCATCACCTCTCTGTCCGCCTTTGTCTCTACGATCGAAGGTTATACCGGACTATGGCCCACGAAGGAGCTGTGGATCCGGTTCTTCGGTCTCCGTAGCAACGTCGTCCCCAACATCCACGTCGAGTCGGAGGATAAGCAGCTCACCCAGTTCGGAGTTGCCTCCATCTCGCCCCGGAGATTTTCAATCTTTCCCCGGGTCACCGGGCTTGACTCCTGCAAAGGATGGGCCCGGACCTTCTTCTACGTCCGGAACGAGGGTACCGAAGACTTGATTCGGTTGCTGCCCTATGCTCCGGGTCCCCCTGGCACGGATTTCTGGGAGGAGGTCGCCAAGAAACCTACAGCTCTGGCCATCAAGTCAACAAAAGATTCGCGGAGCTGAAGAAGCTCGGATTGCGCAATGAGGACGCTATGATCACGTTCGTGCGCAACCGAATCTCTCCCCTCCAGAGGCGCACCCACAAGTTGTGCCACATGAGCTTCTGTCGCGACCCCAACCGAACCTCCTCCTTCGAATTGAGCAACACAGAGATCTTCCGCCGGGTCAAGGCTCTGTTCACCACTCACAAAGATTTCTCCGCCGAATGGACGTGGGGAATCGAACATTACTGCCGTGATAGGCTCCCTCCCGCGGTAAGCTTCCGGGGTAAACTCATTTTGGATCAATTATGTGTCGGTTTTTGTCATATTTTTGACTCTGCTCTTTGTGCTTTTTCTCAGCTGTTTCTCTAGCAAACTCTCGAGGATGGCACGGATCCGACCCTTAAGTGGGCGCCGGACCGAGAGATCCCGAATGAGGAGGAGCCGGACCAGGAGATGTTTCTCCCTATGACCGATGCCACCAAACGTCCCAGCGGTAAATTCTCTTCTCTTAGAGATTGGCCCGATGATGAGGATGACTCGGATATCGACGTGATTGAACCCGTTGAGGCTGTCCCTCTTTCTTTTGCCTTTCCGGCATCAGCTAACCCCGGTGGGCATATCCACGAGGATCCTCCACTTGCCACGGGCGAGCCGGTTCTGGTGGCGTCGAAGAAGAAGCGCGGATCCGCGTCAAGTTCTTCTTCCGAACCTTCTCAGCCCACCAAAAGGCAAAAGAAGGCCAGAGACAAGACTGCCTCCAAGCGGGCAGGCAAAGCGCCGGCACGGAGGGCCTGGAAACCCAAGGAGGCCGAGACCTCGAATGCGTAAGTCATTTTTCACTACGCAACATACTTCTCCTTGCATCGGGGTAATTTCACTCCTGACATCATTTTCGTTTGCAGGCCTCCTGTGGAGGTTCCTCAGAGCGGATCGAGCATCTCTTCTCCCCTTCGGTCTAGTCCTTCCCCTCCTCGTGACAATGAGTCACGCCCGCTGAGCCCTATTCTGGAGGGCTTTGCGGCTGCTCCGGGTTCCGCAGTACCTCATCAAGAGGAACGCGACCTCGGATCAGGAGGGGTCGGTCCGGCCGAGGCAACAACGTCCACCACTTCGGCATTGCCGCAACCAACAACCACCAAGTCTACCGCAACCCCAGCACCAGCAGCAGCTCCAGTACCAGTTTCTGAACTAGCACCTATCCCAACAGCCAGGAAACCCATAGCAGCTCCAGTACCAAGTTCCTCTGCCTCTTCCGAGTCATCTCAGCCCCGGCGAGGAACCATCCCAGCAGCTTCCAAAGGGAAATCCGTCGTGGTTACTTCTTCCCAGCAGGCTAAAGGCAAGAAAGCTCCGGATGCTGCCAAGTCTACATCTGTCGAGGCCGGGCAACGAACCTTGTCGTCAATGCTTTCGAAGAAATCACCAGGAGCGACGGATCCTCCTGCCGAGCCAACCGGTGCGCAGCAGATGGTTCTTCACACCCGCCTAGCTCTTGCCCTGATTGAGAGGAAGGAAGCTCATGCAAAGGGCTTGGTGGCACCCCACATGCCCACTGGTGAACGGTACCCTCCGAGCCTTTTCGAGTTCGTCATGAACTGGAATAATGCGGAGTTCGTCTACAACGACGATCTCCCGGAAAAGTTCGGCCCCGCAGAATTTTCTGCCCAGATGAATACTGCCGCCAAGGCAATTAACCTCGCGGGGCGAATGATGGAGGTATATCGTTTCCCCTTTACATGCTGTAGATAATAACCATTAGTCCCCGAGCCTCCGGTGGAGTAGCTTGTTACTCGGCCGGATGCTCCTTAGAAAACTAACATAGCTGCATGTAAACTTCAAATATGCACACACGAAGAGCCAGGTTAAGCTCTACTTGGCCCGGATCTTGTACACTTCGAATATGCACACACCTAGAGCCGGGTTAAGTTCCACTTGGCCCGGATCTTGTACACTTCGAATATGCACACACCTAGAGCCGGGTTAAGTTCCACTTGGCCCGGATCATGTACACTTCGAATATGCACACACCTAGAGCCGGGTTAAGTTCCACTTGGCCCGGATCTTGTACACTTCGAATATGCACACACCTAGAGCCGGGTTAAGTTCCACTTGGCCCGGATCTTGCACACCTCGAATATTCATCAAGTTAATTTCACACTTCTATGCTCCTTTTAGGTAACTACCAATCGCCGGAGCACCGAATTTTAGCGCCTGCTTGATACCCACAAGATCCTGTGCGCGAAACATGTTGCACTTGGCACAGAGCATGAAAAGAGGGGTAATTTTCTCCCTCAGCACTTCTTCGTTTTTCTTCACTTGTTTTCGCCGGACTAATCTCCTCATTCGGTTTTTGCAACTGGGTGGAGGCTGAGAACAAAATTATGCAAAAGAACTTGGAGGAAATCTGAGGTATGTCCTCTTTTGCCCGACCTTGTTGTGTTTTCCATTTCTTCTTCTCCTTGGCTTGACAAACATTCACTCCTCGGCTTTGCCGGGTCAACATACTATTTCAGCATCGCTTGAGGATAGTGTGCCCGTGCCTGATATGATGCTGCATTTTCTCGAACAAGCAGGACAACATCAAGCTGAGCTGAAGAAGAAGAACGATGAGCTTGCCCTCCTCCGGACCAAGGGCAGAGATAGCCAAGCTCAAAGCTGAAATGGAGAAGATGAAGGCCCAACACAAAACCGAGCTCCAAAAGTTGGCAGAACTTCACCAAGAGCGGAGCGCCTTACTCTCCAGATCTCAAGGACGGGACACCTTAAAGAATCCGAGGTCCAGCTTGGGTCGGTGCTCGCTGAGCTTGAACAACTTCGCCAGAGACGCGACAACTGCATCAAGGAGTTGACCCGGATCCACCGCCATATCTCACGTAAGTTTCTTTCCCTTATCCGACATAGTTTGCCGGGTTAGCTCATATGCCTTTGCTTCAGCATCTTCCCTTTGCTTGTTTCCAGATCACTTTCCCGAGGGTACTCCCATCGCCGTCTTCTTTGTTGCCAAATTCCGAGAAAGGGGTACTCCGTCGCTTCCGATGGTGAGCATCCCTTAGACATGGAGGACCTATTGGTCAGCGTGTCACCGTGGAAACCATCAAGAACTATGGGAAAGATCTCCTCGACATTGCGGTCCAGATCTACAACACCTTACGTGGCGAGAGCGCTCGGAGAGGATCACACTCCTTGCCGAAAAGCTGTTGGAAGTTGAGACTCTTGACCTACGGAGAGTCCGGGCGTGCAATAATAGATACCCTCCTTCATCATATTCTTACATGGTACGAGAAGATCGACTGAGCCTCCTCACCGGATCCAAATGGACCGATGATCCGGAGTGGGTAGCTCGGCGCCGGGCTTGCGCCTACAGCCTCGTCGAATATTCTCCAATCCATGACTAGGTTGAGGGGCCAAGCTTTCTGGAGTCCGGCGGGGACGAGCATATGGAGAACGTGGAGGATGGGTCGGGTGAGGATGGCGAAGATGCTGCTTCAGATATTGAAGACAGTGATGACGACGCCGAACTTCCTCCTCCTGGTGCTCCTTAATTGAAAAAACTTGAAAATTTTATCAGATCCCCGGTATGCCGGGTTCAATTGTATGCTGGATAAGTAATATTTTGCTACTATGTTTGTATGCTGGATTAACTTGGGCGTAGTCCTAGAGTTTCATTTTCTTGTTCGTCCAATTCCTTGGCTCGGTCCGTGTCTACCTTGATTCGGTTTTACGACTTACGAATCCGAGCTTCAAAAATTGTCTTAACAATACTTAGAAACTTTTGGGGCTTGGCTCAAAATAATTCAGCATAATAACTTGAAAATAAAAACAGGGTTAGTCCGAAAAAACAAACGTTAACTCGAATAACTTCGTTTCCTTAACCGTTTTTCATGTGCTACGCAATTCCAAACTTGTTCCATTGCTTGCCATGAAGCCAATTCTTGTTGGACAACAGCAAGTCGAAGGGTTGGGTTTTTGGTGCTCACACATTACTAATCCGGGTTAAGTAAAATGACTCATTCCAGCTACCACAGAAGAAATTACGACAAACATTATTAAGGCAGTCCCGATTCTTTGCTTGACCGCTATTTCATTGATAAGCTCATTGCCGACATACATACCGACATATGATATGACTCGGATACATACACTTCTTAGCTAAGTGTAGAAGGGACGAAGTAGTGCTACATTCCACGGTCGCTTGGATTCCTCTCCGGACCTGTTCGCCTTGTTCTTTTCCTGTGGCTTTGCATCTATGAGATAATAAGAATCATTGTGCAATGCTTTGCTCACAATGAACGACCCTTCCCATGGGGGGGATAATTTATGCATGCGAGTAGTACGTTGTACCAACCGGAGCACCAGATCGCCTTCCCGGAAGACTCGGGGGCACACTTTCCGGCTATGATAGCGTCGGAGATTTTGCTGATATATGGCGGATCCGGGCGATGAGTTCTCTCGCTTCTTCCAGCAGATCAACATTATTTTGCCGGGCTTCTTGCACTTCGGCTTCTGTGTATTGGGTGACCCTAGGCGACTCATGCTCTATGTCGGCTGGTAATACAGCTTCGGCCCCATATACCAGAAAAAATGGCATATAGCCTGTTGATCGATTCGGAGTTGTTCTTAAGCTCCATAGTACCGCTGGTAGTTCTTCTATCCAGCACCCCGCTGATCTTTGCAGCGGCTCAATGAGCCAGGGTTTTATCCCGGATACTACTAATCCGTTGGATCTTTCCACTTGTCCGTTTGATGCGGGGTGGGCTACCGAGGCGACGTCGAGTCGGATCTTCTTATCCCGGCAGAAGCGCGCAAATGCTCCTTCCGCAAAATTTGTTCCATTATCAGTTATAATACCGTGTGGATAACCGTATCTCAAGATGATGTCTTTGAGAAATGTCACGGCCGTAGCTCCATCACATTTTCTTATAGGTTTCACTTCAATCCATTTTGTGAACTTGTCCACCATGACCAAAATATGTGTCATGTTTCCTCTCGAGTTTGAACAGACCAACCATATCCAAGCACCATACAGCAAATGGCCATGTAATTGGTATGGTCTTGAGTTCAAACATAGGCATATGTGTCTTGGTGGCGTTCCTCGACAACCATTGCATTTTCTCACGGATCCTGCTTGTTCCAAGGCATTTGGCCATAGAATCCATGCGGAAGCGCCTTTGCCACCAAGGCTCGGGATGAGGCATGATGCCCACATTCCCCTTGGTGGATATCTCGGAGGATGTCAAGCCCTTCTTCCGGGTCAACGCATCGTTGGAGGACATTAGTTACACTGCGTTTGTATAACTCAGAATTGATGATTGTGTATGCTTTTGCTCTCCTCTGAGTTTGCCTGGCTAACACCTCCTCATCGGGTAACGTTCCATCTTTCAGGAATTGGAATATAGGCAGTGCCCAATCTGGTATGGCTCGTGGAGGGAATATCTCCTCATCAATTTCCATCTGATCCACCGGCATAACTTCAGCCGGATCAAGCTGAGCAGTCCCCGGGTCTAACGAGGTAGTCCTCGGGTTTGCCGAGGTAGTCCCCGGGTTTGCTGACGCAGTCCCCGGGTCTCGCGTACCACCTCCCATGTCAATGTCCATGGGCTCAGCTCCGGATTCTATATTTTCTGGGACATAGATCGAGTCGGTTCCTAGGGACGGCCTGATAGATGGTTTTCTGAGGTGTTCCGATGCTACACCCAGTGGAATTGCCTGTCTGGTCGATCCGAGCTTCGACAACATGTCGGCAGCCTCGTTTTCCGCCTGGGGTACATGGTGAAATTCACACCCTTCGAAGTAACCATATATCTTCTGCACATGAAATTTGTATAGTGCCATGTTTGGATCCAGGGCGTCCCACACTCCGGACACCTGCTGCACCACCAGGTCTGAGTCACCGAAGCATATTATCCGACGTATGCCAATCTCCTTTGCCACTTTGAGCCCATGCACAAGAGCCTCATACTCAGCGACATTGTTCGACGCCGCGAAATGGATCTGCAATGCGTACTTGAGCTGATCCTTCTTTGGCGAGGTAAGCATAACCCCGACGCCTAATCCGGTTTTGGTTTTTGACCCGTCAAAGTGCATCCTCCAGTAATTCGGATCTGGTGGCGGTGGTCCGTATTGTACTTCGGCCCAATCCATGAAAAAGTCCGCCATAGCCTGCGATTTGATCGCTTCTCTTCTGTCGTATTGGGGCGCATAAGGGGCTAGCTCAATTGCCCATTTTGCGATTCTGCCACTCGCATCCTTTTTACCCATTATCTCGGATATGGGAGCTTCACATATTACTTTGATGGGGTGCTCCTCAAAGTAATGCTTTAACTTCTTCGCCGCCATATAGACACCGTATGCCACCTTCTGAAAATGCGGGTAGTTCTGTTTTGAGGCAGACAATACCTCACTCAGGTAATACACTGGCCTCTGCACCGACTTACCCTCTTCATTGCGTTCCACTACGATCACTGCACTTACAACTCGGTTGGTTGCGGCTACATAAAGCAACATTGGTTCCTTTGATAGTGGAGAGGCTAACACCGGCACAGTGGCCAACATCTTTTTAAGTGGGCAAAGGCTTCATCGGCCTATGGCGTCCAAACGAATTTATCCGACTTTTTCATGAGTTGGTAGAGAGGCAGTGCCTTTTCCCCCAACCGACATACAAACCGACTCAACGACGCCAGGCATCCAGTGAACTTCTGGACATCGTTAAGACACTTCGGCAGCTCCATCCGTTCGATGGCTCGGATCTTAGTTGGATTAACTTCGATACCTCGGCTGGAGACGAGAAATCCAAGTAACTTTCCAGCCGGGACACCGAAGGTACATTTTTCCGGGTTAAGTTTCATCCGGAACCTTCTCAAGTTCGCGAATGTTTGCCTTATGTCGTCAAGGAGCGTTGCGCTTTCCTTGGTCTTTATAACCACATCATCCATGTATACTTGTACGTTTTGACCTATTTGGTCATGCAAACATTTTTGCATACATCTTTGGTACGTTGCACCCGCGTTACGTAAGCCAAACGGCATAGTGCGATAGCAGTAAGCCCTGTACGGGGTAATAAATGCCGTTTTTATTTGATCGTCCAGGTTCAGAGGTATCTGGTGGAAGCCAGAATATGCATCAATGAATGACAACAGTTCGCATCCTGCAGTTGAGTCTATGACCTGATCTATCCTCGACAGTGGAAATGGGTCCTTTGGACACGCCTTTTTCAGGTTCGTGTAATCGATACACATACGCCAGACCACTGCCACGTTCGGATCGTCCTTCTTCTTTTCCACCAGCACCGGATTAGAGAGCCAATCCGGATATAGTACCTCCATGATGAATCCTGCTGCCAGTAACCGAGCTATCTCGTCTCTAATGACTTTTCTCCTATCCTCGGCGAAGCGGCGGAGAGGTTGCTTCACCGGCCTTGCTCCGGGTCTTACGTTCAAAGAGTGCTCGGCCAACTCCCTCGGAACACCTTGCAAGTCCTGTGTAGACCAAGCAAAAATATCCCGATTCTCACGGAGGAAGTTGACGAGCTCGCTTTCCTATTTGTTAGTTAACCCGGCACCAATCGTTACGGTGCGCTCCGGAAACATGTTATCAACTGGAATCTTCTTGGTGTCCTTTGCGGCTTGAAATGAAACACTGCCGTGCGGGTTACTTAATACCGGCATATATTGCTGTGCGGACTGAGCTAATGCTGCCACCTCTTGGATTTTTCTTTTCTCTTGCGCAATCACGAGTGACTCGGCTAGGTTAGACCCGGCTGAAGCACACTCCATGGAACGTCGGAAATCTCCAGCAATGGTAATCACTCCATTTGGCCCGGGCAACTTCATCTTCAGATACCTGATGTGACAGCTTGCCATGAATTTGTTCAACGCTGGTCTTCCAAGTAACGCGTGATACGCACTTTCCAAATTCACCACTTCAAACTCCAGATTTTCAGTTCGGCAGTTGTCCCTTGTGCCGAACAGCACGTCGACCCGGACTTTGCCTATGGGCTCGCACGAAATGCCTGGTACAATGCCATGGAAAGTTGTTCTCGTAGCCTTGAGCATGTTCTCCGAGATCCCCAACTTGCGCATCGTATCCGCATACATGATGTTAATGCTACTGCCATTATCAATCAAAACCTTGGAGAACCTCACGTTGATGTTTGGTCCAATGAATGTCGGATCTAGCACTAGCGCGTACGAACCTAGGCTCGGCATAAGTTTAGGATGATCTTTGATGTTCCAGGTGATTTCCTGGTCCGACCAAGGCATGTACCTCATCACCGCTGGCATGACCGCATTGACCTCCATATGTCGGTGCTGCAAGCTCTTTCTATCTGTTTCCTCAGTCGTGAATACACAATAACTTTGGTGATGTTCCCTGTACTCATTCCTTCCCTCGTTTCCGGGGTACCTCTAATCCGGTTGTTGCTGATTTTCCACCTGATGCACTGCATCCCTTCTTTCATTGTTGTCATACCTCGGCGGAGGGGGAGGCAACATTAGCTGCTGCGTGTTTGCTCTGGAGAGCAGTTGCTGCCGGGGTAACTCCTGTCGAGGTTGATCATTCCAGGGTGCCTGAGAATTCCCCGAACCACCTTGCTCTATCTTTCGCATCTACTCACACTGCCTCATCGTGTGACCCGCCGGGCTATTCGGATTTGGCGTGTGAAACTTACACGGCTGGTCCAGCATCGACTCATAGGTATACCTCGGACGGTCTTTCTTTTCACCTGCGCTTCTTACGCTTTCTGAGTCCACGTTTTCTTGCCATCATTTCCTGGAGTCCACTGCCCTCCAATTCTCTGGCGCTGGTTACTCCCTGATCTGGGTTGATCTTGATTCATGGCTGCAACTTGTTGCGAACTGTAGTGATGGTACGGTCTGTCATCTCTCCTTTTTCCTCTGTAATCGTTCCTCCGGGATGACCCATCTCCGTCCCTCTGATATTATTCCTCGCTTGAGTCATTTGACGGGAGCTTAGGTTGAGTCGGATCGCCCAAAGCATACGAATCAGCAATCCGGATCATCTCTGCCAGCGTAACTGGCATTTTCCTTTGCAGTTTCATCCATAGCTCGCTGCCGTATCTGCACCCTTGCGCAAACCACGCTATGGCCTGTGACTCTATGACGCCCTCACACGAGTTTCTTACGTTACACCACCGGGTTAAGAATTCACGATCCATCTCGTTGGGTCTTTGCTTGCACATTGCCAGGGTCTGCGGTCTATTCGGCCTCACCGCATGCGTGAGAAGTTGCTGATAAACATTTCTTCAAAATCTATCCAGCAGTTGATGCTTCCGGGCGGCAAGTTATTCAGCCATACTCTGGCCGGGCCTTCCAACATCTGGGGCACATAACGCACAGCCCATCTCAAGTTGCCAGTTGCAATTTTCACCGCCGTAGCATAGTTTATCAACCAATCTTCCGGCTTGGTACTGCCGTCATACGTCTTCGTGCCCCTGGGTAATTGGAAGTTGGGTACTGGTGGTTCCTTCATGATCCGGGGTCCAAAGCACGCTGGACCCAGAGGACCTTGACATTCGATCTGTTCCGACCTATACAGGCGATCTAGTTTTAACCTGGCGTCATCCGGCATCAAATCCCTGCTCCCCAACCTAGACCCTATCACATGATAGTCGATGCAGGGTACCCTGCGTTCACCATCTCCGAATCACCGTCATTGTATCGGTTTTGCTCTCGTTGCACGTCTTTCTGCTGCATACTTCGGCCGGCGCTTTGCTCTTGCCTCGGTATATTCCGCTGCTGCGGTTGTCCTACTCCTGCGGAGTTGCGCTGTTCGGCATTGCTGTTGGCAGTGTTCCCTTGACCGGCCCCTTGACCGGCATTGCCTTGGTCGTGATTACCTCGGCCAGCTTCACCTCGGCTCACACTCCGTCGATCATCATTCTTCCGCATCTCTTTTTCTTTTCCCGCACGCGTTGCGTCGTACGGGACAATCTGTTTGTTCCGTCTGGCCGAGGTTACTACCTCTTCTCTCCTTGGACCGCCGAGATTTCTCCGGGTTACCCACCACCGAATGGACGATCTTGGAAGCCCCATCTCTCTCCGGGTTAGCTCTCAGCAGCTCCTTGTTTTGCCTGTTCACGATCCGAACCAGCTCGTTAACCCGGTCTTGCTGTCTTTGACGGGCCTCACCCGTCAGACCCTCTAACTCGGACGCAGCGGCATCTGCTGCTCTGAGGTTCTTCGCCGGGGTACTATACCTCGGCAACCCCACAGACAGATAGTTTTCCGACCCTTCTACTCCATCATCACCTTCTCTGTTCGTCTCACTTATGAGATTTTTCCCTTTTACCCTTACTGCATCAACCTTGTTCGCCTTCGCGTACTCCCGCAGCGTCATGTTAAGTGACTGCTGAGCCGCGTCTATTTTCTTTGCACCCTCCAGTATCTTTTGCCGAGTTTCCTCTAGCTCGGCCTGTGCCTGAGCCGGATCTACCACCGCTGCTACCGGGTTAGCCAAGCTATCCATAGCTTCCCTCAGCACGTTCTCAGGCCTCTCTAGTGGAGGTCCTCTACCTTTCCTTGGTGCCTTAGGTGTTACCTCCGGGTCTGGCGCTGGATCCTTGCTTGCGCTTTGCACTGGCGCGATCATCATCATCACCTCGCATGGTCCGGGGCGGCGTCTGGCGCCCGAGCCACGATGAGGGTGATTCCCCCGCATCGACGACACGATGCGGGTGAACGCACGAGACGTCCACAGCAACGTAGACCTTGTGCACGCCGAGCTTGACGAAGAGGCTGTTGCGCGGAAGCGGGCGCGTGCCGAAGCAACCAGCGTTGTCGCTGACGAAATCCAACGCTCCAAAGCGAGCCGAGCCGGATGCGTTCGCCGGTGCCGATGAAGTTTCCCGTCCGGATCTTCACCCCTGCTAGCGCCGCTAGCCCCACGGTGGGCACCAACTGTCGTGGTGGTGTCACGGCAGATGCCATGGATAGGCTAAAGGTGGGGACTAATATGCGCCAGGGGAATCCAGGGAGGGATAGTAGAGTGATTCTCTACACAGAAGTTTGTATTGCGATATCTCCAAGATTACAAGTGCTCCTTGAGCTGTATTGGTGAGAGGAGGAAGAAGGTGCTCTCTTACTCTAGCCTACTATCTAGCCCAAGAACCCTAGATCCACTAGTGCTCAACCAACTGGAATTCTGCCAACCCCCTCTACCAGAACCCTAACCCCCCTTATATAGAGGTGGTTCGGTCCTGGCCTAGGGCATACGTGGAGGCATATTCCTAAGAATATGCCCCCTCCCAAAGTAGTAATCCGACAGGGGTGCTTTTCCCCCGCGTCACACTTGCTTTAGCTACGTAAGCCGACGTGAGCGTCGTCACCCTTGTCGGCCATGACCCGGTGGTCCTGCACTTGCTTTATTCGCTCATCCAGTATGTACCGGATCTTCTTATTTGACCAGAGAGATTCCTTCCTTCTCCTAGAAGCTAAGCAAAGATCTGGATCATAGTAGATCCGGCCACACATGTTCCTGCATATAAGTTAGACAAGCATTTCCAACTTACTCCTTAAGTCGGACGAGACAACGTTAGGCGACCCCCCCTGGTCCGGGTTACTCCGTGATCTGGCCTGCCTTGAGGTGACTCGGCCAGCATCTGTTTTGACCTTGCTGAACCTCGGCTAACTCGTCCCTTATACCCCGGAGTGACCCTACCCGGGGGTATCCCCCCAACACATGGTGCCTAGTATCTTTTATTAGTGCTTTATGACTTTGTTGCGACTTGTTGTGCTTAATACTTGTCACTAGGGCCTGAGTGCCATGATTTCAGATCTGAACATGTTATTGATTCATTATGATAGTATTGTTTTTGGTCTTATCTGCAAGTTGTATACACACGTTGTTGTCCGGAACCTATGGCCCAGTGGCGAAATCGGGATAACGGAAGGGAATGGCTTTGATGTGAGGATCACATGTGTTCATGGAGTGTTAATGCTTTGCTCGGTGCTCTATTAAAGGAGCACCTTAATTGCCGATAGTTCTCTAGAGGCCCCCTTGCAAGCGGGTGGCGGGATGTAAGATGTTGTGCAAGTTCTCATTGCGAGCATGTATGACTATATATGGAACACATGCCTAGGATTATCTAGTACTTGGATGATTTATCTTATTTATCTGCAATTGCCCTATGTTCTGATTGTTATGTGAATTGTCTTGTCCATGCAACGCCCGTCCATCCATCCCTATGCCTACCCTTTTCGAATCCTTGTTTCTTGCTTTGGTTACTCTTGTCTTTGCTTTACTATACATTACTTTACTATTCCTACTACAAAACTGTTGCTACTGATAAACTGTTGTGAGCAAGATTGTTTCCAGGTGCAGCTGAATTGACAACTCAGTTGTTAAGGCTTATAAATATTCTTTGGCTCCCCTTGTGTCGAATCAATAAATTGGATTTCACCTCCCTCGAAAATACTGCGATACACCCCTATACTTGTGGGTCATCAATCGTCATAGTTACTTTAGATGAAATCGTCATAATCTGATGGGAGGAGCCTATGGTGTTACCTGTAGCTCACTATGACGATTTTAACTCGTCATATTGTCCAAATTAGCATAGCTTGAAATGAGTAGTCGGACACATCAGCAATTGCGCCTATGTGGCGTGTCTATGTGTCAGATTTTTCTACGTGTCTTATCCATGTGCCAATATTGGCTTATATGTCAGTACTACGTGTCTTATCCATGTGTCAATATTGGCTTATATGTTAATATTTAGTAGGATTATATTAGTCAAAAAAGAGACATGCAGATTATTAGGTATATTTTAGTATAATTATATTAATATATATTCTTTTATAAAAAACTCAGAATTTATTACGTAAATAGCAGGATTATTAGTCAAAAAATGGTAGAACAAGGGGTTTGAACCCACAACCACACGCTCAAGCAAGGGAAGGCCTAACCACTAGGCCACTCAACTATTTCAATAAGTTCGAAATCACAACAATGTTTTAATCCGACAAGGAGTAGCCTTTGTGGAAATAATCCCAAAAAAGAAGCTGGCAGGGGAGTCGAAGTCCCGACCTCCCAACAGCAGCGACAGCCCAATACCACTACATCACTTCTTCCTTTGTGCCAAAATAGTACATCGCCAGCTTATAACTATTCAGTAAGTGGTTATTGGTGGGAAGGAGGTGGGCTATCGGTGGAAAGGGAGGTGGGCTTTCTTGTTATTTGGGCCGACTTTGATTGCGCGTTGTAGATTATGTCGGTCCAGTTACAGTAGTTTTTTTCCGTTTTCTTAATTTGTTTTAGCTTTTTCATAGGAAGTCTAAAATAATTGTTTTTTCTCTAAATTTCTATTAAATTCAGCAGATCATCTCAGGGTGTTAAATATAAATAATTTTATTATTTAAAAATAGTAGATTTACTAATTTCACATTAGTCCATAGTAGGGACAATATCATAATTCAAAATATGAGTTTGAAACTAGGGAGTGATAATTCTCGTTTAGGGTCTGAACCTCTCTAAACTTGCATTGGATCTCTAAAGAAACATGATATTGTGAGTCTAAAAATCATTTTTTCAAAAAATCATGGGCATCAGATAATGTACCTGTAGTTCAAATCGGACCTACTTCCTACCGATTCGGCAGGAATTTGTCTTTTTTGCTAGGGGTGTACGGAAAGGTTTAAGATACCCTAGTTGGGATATTTGTCCATGTAAGGTGTCCTATTATTTTTTAAAAATGGGATGGTAGCATTTTGAAACTTTTATTTGGTGGTTGTTTCACAAAACGACCCGTCTTTTGCGCTCAGAAAATGGAAAATGGTATTTTCGTGCGACGAAAAGGAAAACTTCCTTCTAGAACATTGTTCGCCATCTCACGATACATATGGGTGCACTATATGGGCACATTATCATAAACTATACCATGATTCTAGCCATAACATTGGTCGTTTGGCCCGAAAGCCATGAAACCTCAGACATGATAGGTCATTTTTGAGAAGGTTTTTTTTGATACACTTGCAATTTACCAAGTTTGGTATTTTTACTTGCAACTAAGTCACATAATAAGACACCACGCGAAGGATTTGCATTGATCGAACCATGTTTTTACTTTTTATGCTCGTTTCAAACTATGGTCAAAATGGCGGGCATGAAGGTTCTTAGCTCGGGGCTGAGCCTCGCTATACTTGCATTGGATATCTGAAGAAACATGATATTATGAGTCTAAAAATCATTTTTTTAAAAAATAATGGGCATCAGATCATGTACCTGTAGTTCAAATTGGACCCACTTCCTACCGATTCGGCAGGAATTTGTCTTTTTCGCCAGGGGTGGACGGAAAGGTTTGAGATACCACGGTTGGGACATTTGTCCATGTAAGATGGCCTATTATTTTTGGAAAATGGGATGGTAGCATTTTGAAACTTTCATTTGGTGGTTGCTCTACAAAACGGCCCGATTTTGGCGCTCGAAAAATGGAAAATGGTATTTCCGTGCGACGAAATGGAAAACTTCCTCCTGTAATATTGTTTGCCATTCCACAATACATATGGATGCATAATATGGGCATATTATCACAAAATATACCATGATTCTAGCCATAACATTGGTCGTTTGGCCCGAAAGCCATGAAACCTTAGACATGATAGGTCATTTTTTAGAAGGTTTTTTTGATACACTTGAAATTTACCAAGTTTGGTATTTTTATTTGCAACTACGTCACATAATAAGACACCACGCGAAGGATTTGCATTGATCGGACCGTTTTTTAATTTTTTATGCCCGTTTCAAACTATGGTCAAAATGGCGGGCATGAAGGTTCTTAGCTTAGGGCTGAGCCTCGCTAAACTTGCATTAGATCTCTGAAGAAACATGATATTGTGAGTCTAAAAATCATTTTTTTCAAAAAATCATGGGCATCAGATAATGTACCTGTAGTTCAAATCGGACCCACTTCCTACCGATTCGGTAGGAATTTGTCTTTTTTGCTAGGGGTGTACAGAAAGGTTTGAGATACCCAGTTGAGATATTTGTGCATGTAAGGTGTCCTATTATTTTTTTAAAATGGGATGGTAGCATTTTGAAACTTTCATTTGGTGGTTGTTTCATAAAACGACCCGTCTTTTGCGCTCAGAAAATGGAAAATGGTATTTCCGTGCGACGAAAAGGAAAACTTCCTCCTAGGACATTGTTCACCATCTCACGATACATATGGGTGCACAATATGGGCACATTATCACAAACTATACCATGATTCTAGCCATAACATTGGTCGTTTGGCCCGAAAGCCATGAAACCTCAGACATGATAGGTCATTTTTGAGAAGGTTTTTTGATACACTTGCAATTTACCAAGTTTGGTATTTTTACTTGCAACTATGTCACATAATAAGACACCACACGGAGGATTTACATTAATCGGACCGTTTTTTAATTTTTTTTATGCCCGTTTCATACAAACTATGGTCAAAACGGCGGGCACGAAGGTTCTTAGCTCGGGCTGATCCTCGCTAAACTTGCATTGGATCTCTGAAGAAACATGATATTATGAGTCTAAAAATCCTTTTTTCAAAAAATAATGGGCATTAGATCATGTACCTGTAGTTCAAATTGGACCCACTTCCTACCAATTCGACAGGAATTTGTCTTTTTCGCCAGGGGTGGACGGAAAGGTTTGAGATACCCCGGTTGGGACATTTGTCCATGTAGGGTGTCCTATTATTTTTGGAAAATGGGATGGTAGCATTTTGAAACTTTCATTTGGTGGTTGCTTCACAAAACGACCTGTTTTTTGCGCTCGAAAAATGGAAAATGGTTTTTTTGCAACAAAATGGAAAACTTCCTCCTGCAACATTGTTCACCATTCCACGATACATATGGGTGCATAATATGGGCACATTACCACAAACTATGCCGCGATTCTGGCCATAACTGTCTCAAGCCCTCTTTTTGGCACTTAGAAAATGGAAAATAGTCTACAACCAATCAAATCACAGCAAATCACCTCCCACAGATCGTCCATTCTTGTTTGATCTACACCGTTCACTGCCCATCCAACGGCTTAGTCTCTCAGTGAAGAAACACACATGCCACCGCCCGCTGCATCACCAAGTCCCCACTCCCCAGCCCCGTGCAACCACCTACCTCCCTCCTCCCTCAAAGAAAAACCTACCTCCATCCACATTCACAGATCACAGAAACCCTAGGCCTCTCCTCCCATCCACCGCCACCACCACCTCGTAGCAGATCCCCATCTTCTTTGGAGTTACATCCCTCGTGCCGCCCTCCTGCTGCTCCGATGCTCACCTCCTGCCGCTCTGATGCCCACCTCGCAGCAGATCCCCACTTTCCTGGCCTCCAAACCCTAGCGCCCTACCTCGTCTACGCCACCGCCGCCACCACCTCCACCTCCAAACTCTAGCTGACGGTGCCCGCCTCTGCCTTCTCAGATCCAATCAGCGCCGCCACAACCCCCACCCACCCCCGTTCAACGACGTGTTCCATCCACAGCCAGCCCGATCCTCTTGCGCCGCCGCCTCTCCAGCTGCTCCCTCGACTCTCCATCGAGCTCCTCCACCTCTCGCATTATGCGAGTCGCACACTCATCCCCTTCTACAGCCTACACGATGTTGCCAAGGTGCCGCCGCCACCCGCATCTGAAGGATGCTCGTCAGGGCCTGATCTGGCCACTTTGCACCAGGACTAACTCTAGATCTCTCTCCCTTCCCCCATATCCCTCTTTCCGTTTCTCTCTCTGAGTTATCTTTTCTGCAGTTATCCCTGTATGCGAGGGTGGAGATGAGGCGCTGCAGCGCTGGGGCTCCCTGACGGCGGCCCCGAGGATGGGGCTCTAGCTGCTGCGGGAGCGGGAGCGGTAAGAGGGGTGGATTCAGAGGAGGAGGGGGAGGACACGGTGGGGAGAAGCGTTCGTCCATGTCAACCAAGCAGTTGCGCAGGGACGACATCGCCTTGACTGAGAACAAGCACAGGTTCGGTTGTGCTTCATGTCTTCTTCATTTTCAATCCATTGACCAGAAATTGGGTTACTCTCTAGAGTCTAGACGCTTGATTAGTTGCTGAATTGACTTTTGTTTAGAAATTTCTTTTATTGATTGATCTGTGTATCCATCCTATGGTTTAAGCGATAGTATAGGAAATTCAGTGTTTAAGTAGTTACATGCTTCCATGGTACAAGAGTGTAATTACATCAGTACTCTATTGAGATTTGTTTTGTGCTCTCATGGGTACCGTGAGATTAGGGTATGCCCTGCATGAAATTTTATTTTCTGGTAGATTAGCACACACAGTTGTACTTAAATATTTGATTCATTGGCATGCTTGCCTATGAGCTATATGAAACTATTTTGTAAAATAATATTCAGGTAGTTATTATATATGCAATCATGGTAAAGAATTGTCTGATTTTTGTTTTGGTTGCATGTAGAACATGCCTGTTAAGAAGAAACCAAAAGAGAGTTGTATTCATGTAGAATCTCCCAGTGAATATGTGAAGTGAACATGCCTGCTACTTAGGATCGTGGACTGTTACTTATAAGGTTGTTTGATAAATTATTTGTTACATAATAAATAAATAAGACACTGAAGGAATAAGGATGTTTTGCTACATGCTACATATATCTTAACCACTAGAAACGTACCCTTTTTCTTCTTCTTGCACCGTACTCTTTTCAATCTTATATGGATGTTATATCCTCTCAAATGGTGCTCTTTTTACATGGCACATTGTCTGTCAGAGTTGTTTTTATTATGTCCAGTGTTGATTGTAATTGGTTGCCAATGTGCGGACAGATACATCAGTTTCACAGCTGCACACATGGCAGTGCACTATGCTTGCATATAGTGATGGCTTCTCCTTGCTACTTGCCGTTTTGCAGGAAGGGCTGGTTCTGCTGCTGGATGTTGGGTTGTCGATGCACGCGGGGCTGCAAGAGGTCGAGAATGTTTTCTCCACCCTCATGCATAAGAAGGCAAGCCACTTGCTATGGGAACTCTGTCGATTCCCCAATTCAAATGCTAGTGTCTGTTGATTTGTGGTATGGGGACTAGCTAACCGCCTCTGCATTCTTGCACTCTACAGCTGGTTCATAATAGGAGCGACGAGGTTGGGATTTTCCTTTTCAGAACCAAAGGTATGGGTGACTCTGCAATTGTGATAACAGGCTTTTGCTTGTACAGTTCTACTTCGAAACTTTGTGTGCTGATCGTTTGATTAGCTTCCAGTTTTATCATATTTGTTAACTAAGCCATCACCTAGATAACTATCTCCTGTTATTTTTCCTGATGCTTATGTGTTGTGATGGAATGATGACCTTTTACTTCTAAGCGCGTGTATGGTCCTGATTAATGTTTTCATAACACAACCCTCATAATCTCGCTTCAAGGAAGCCTTTTTTTGAACATTCGCTTCAAGCGAGCCTTGTCATACATATATCTAGCTAATCAAGTGTATCATTCAAAATGTAAAATAATCATGCATGTTTTTGTTTTCTTCCTTAGAATGCATACCATATCTTCTGAATTCATTACTTCATGAGTCTTATGCTACTTTTACTAATGTATTTACTTAGTTTTTCCTCCAAATTAATATTTTCTATTAAAGCTATTTTTGTTATCCAACCCTCATGCTTCAGGATCGACTTCTAGCTGCTTCTTGATTTGTTAATTCTTCCGTTGCTAGCTACTGTGGTAATTTTATAAGAAAATACTGAAATATACTTGTTTGCAATTGGTTGCCAGATTGATTTGTTCTGTTTAAATTATGTCTTTCATGGAGACTAAAAGTGCAGCTGTTTCTTGTTTACAGGAGTTCTAGCCGAAGAAACATGAAGTCAGTGAAGCTATGAAGAGAAGCCATCAAAGAGTAGCCTAATTTCAGCAGTTGTACTACAGATCAAAGAGTAGCCTAATTTCTTGTAATACTTAGGCATATCTGGGTTGCCTAGACTTTAAAATTGTAATAGCCTAATTTCAGCAGTTGTTTTAAATAGTTACATGTGTTCTCTTTTATATATCTCAGATACTGATTATGTATGTGATCTCAAACCTTGTGAATAGAAACCCATGACTGCAATTAATATGTCATTTTGGACCCTTCTTACATGTGTGGCAATTTTTGAGCTTAACGTGACAAGTGGGATCTATGTGAAAAGTGGAACCAGGTCCAAAAGGCAGAATTTGAATTAAAATAGATTTTAAATGGGCTATAGCCCATATATAAAATAAAAAGGCTGGAATGTTTGATATGGCCCGTGTAGCTTATAGAACTAGCAAGGAAAAAAAACATAAATGGGTTGAATTGCTAGGCTTGGCCCATATAAATGGATGAAATGGACCGGGCAGATTTCTTGCCACGTTGGATTGGCCACGTAGGATATGACCTGGCTAGACCAATTTGTGCGTGACGATATTGGATCGTCATAACGGTTATGACGATCCAATATCGTCATAGACGGTTATGACGGTTTCGCTGAAATCGTTGTTATAGTTCATTAGCGACACCCAGCTTTCGACGATCTCAAAATCGTCATAAATGGACTATTGTGACGATTCTGTGACGAAAATAGAGGGTCATATATAGCCAAATTCCTTATAGTGCATATCTTGGTCGCCTTCCTCCCTCTCCTCCCGCTGGCACTAGTCCGATAGATGCCAAATCTAGTAAAACAATAACACAATGATTTAGGTAGTATAAAACTCTTATAAATCAAAGTATCATGTCCAACTAGGAATGAATTTGTCTTGTGATATTTTTCAACGAGGCTTAATATTTCCTTCCACCTAAGACAACTAGAATAATCATATTCATAGAATATATCCTCATCAGGAGGAGAATATCATTTTGTGACCCGAAAGTTAAGGCGCCCAGGCAAAGCGATACCCAAGTTGCATGTAATCAGCCGCGTTGACGTGCCAAATACTTAGAGGGTCTTTTTTATCATGAATTCAACTTTACGTTTCAAAAAAAATATCAGGATAACGCCCGTCAAGTTAGCCCTCCTGTCAGTTTTCGCTGTTATATCGCTCCCGTCGCTTAGGTGTGGTGGCTGTCATGTAGGCTTGCAGCGCTGGCATAGTGGATAGGATAACACGACCGAACCAGTGTATTAACATGACAAATCAGGGTGCATATATCCTTGTTATTATTATTTTTTGTTTACTCAGAAGCTGGAACGGCCACCGCCACGCGTCTCTCCATTGGACTTTCGTCCCCGTCGTTAACCACTACTCCTACCTTAGAAACACATTGACGGTTCCACTATTCCCCTGTCTTGCAGAAACCAGTCTTCTTCTTCCTGTCATCTGTCTTCTTTCCGTCTACTTCTTGTCGCCATGGAAGGTTGTCGCACTCTAGAGATAAGCTTCATTGCCCATGACAATAAGAAGATAGACGTCGTCTACACCAACGAGGATGAGACAGTGGTGCAAGTCCTGAGGATGTACGAGGGTTGGCTTGAGATAGACGAGGACAAGTTTGTGGGATTGGACCTCGAGTACACCCCAGAGAACCCATATGACACGAATGAAGTCGCTGTCGTTCAACTGGCCATTAGGAAACACGTCCTCGTCTACCACTTCTCCTGGTTTGTAGATCTGCTCTCTGTCGTTAACCGCTTTTAGGGTTTTCTCCTCTTGTTCTTTATCCATTTGCTCATCTTGCAACTACTGAATTTTATTTAGGACCAAATAAATTATGACAAGCCAATGTTGAGAGTCTTGATCTTGCGTTTACTATACTTTTTAAAATTATATTCAGATGATGATCTTGCATTGACAAAACATTTGTAGTTACAAATTTTGGTGATGACAAACTACATACTTTCAGGACTGGCAAGAATTGTCCACAGCTGCGCCAGTTTCTTGTAGAAAAAGGAATTGTTTTCTGCACTGTCGATAATACAACTGATTTTTGGAAATTTCGTCAAGAGGGAATTACAATTCCTGCACACAAGTGGATCAATATTCAGAGTCTTGTCAAGATCATAGGGGGCTCGAGGAAGGATGGAATGGCTACACTCACAACTAGAATCCTCGATGAGTCGTACGACAGAATGAAGGCAGATTTCCCTACGGATAGGCACGATTTCTGGGAGGAGTGGCCATTGTCTGATATAAACCTGAAGTATGCAGCCATAGATGCTTACGTGACCTACCAGCTGTACAAGAAAATCCATTTCTTTCTATATTACCTCATGTTTTGCCCTAGTTGCAAGAGGGAATATGAACTTAGGGGAGCCCTTTGTAGAAAATGCAGCATAGATGAGTTTGCGCTGCATATGCAAATAAAATGGATGCATCTGAAGCGGTGACAGTGAGAGGCTATGAAGACTAAGAGAGGCTACAAGCGACAAGCAGAGAGGTAGCATCTTCCAGCGGCAATAACCAGGCATGTGATGCACCGTTAAATGTGCCGCAGGATGCTGACGATAGGGAAGCCAAGATAGATTCTAGGTGGGACGAACATGCATTTCGTGAGTTATGGAGGGCCAATAATGTAAGAGACACCTGGAATGATGGCAGTTGGTCATCTAGGAACGATGGCAAGCGCCTCAAGTGGTTTGATGAGAAGTGAATTAAATTTTACTCCTTTATGTTATGTTTCTGTTTTGTGGAACTCGGTTAGCTTGTCAAGATGGCTAGCGCCTCAAGTGAGAGTAGTAAAATAAATTTTACTTCTTTGTGTTATGTTTATGTATGTGTCTGGTAGCTTGTCAAGATGGCAGCTACCTTTTTCCTCTCTCGCTAAACAGATATGTTTCATTTTGCCCAAATTGGTAGCAAATCTAGAGCAGCTTCTCTCTTTAATCATTTGTTCCCTTTTGGACCTCTTTTTGGGCCGATCTGGTAGAAAATCTAGAGCAGCAAATCACACCAGGCAGAATACATTCATTCAGAAAACAAAAAAATGTAGATATAGCTATGCGCAACTAAATAGGATATAGCGATAGAAAGTAGGTTACTTAACGAGGTTCGATACATTAGCTGCTCAGCAGCCATCACATGCAAAATATACAAAATCAAAAGAAGCTACTTAGTAGCAGCAGTAGACACGTTCAACCCCCTTGCATGTGCCTGCAGCTCCGCCTCCTACCTCTAGCGCTTCCTCCACTTCTTGCTGCCCAGACCCTTGATCTTGGGGTCCTTGGGCTTGATTGGAGGCATGCGACCCTCTTCGATGGCCACCCGATAGAGGTTTCAGAGGTGAATGCCGAGAGCCTGGTGTTTAGTGATGTAGGTGTTGATGTTCACGGTTTGGCCGACTTTGGGGGTGCTAGAGCTTGAGCCCTCTACATGCATCACGACGTAGTTGAAGTCGGTGCTGGCGAGTCTCGTCCTGCAGAAGGGGCAACTTTAGACGCCTCCAGCGAAGAAGGCGTCGTATTGGCTGGCCTGCAGCCTCCTCAGCACCTGACGAGTCTTGGTGTGCCTGGACTCGTCATCGCTGCAGACGTCGCTGCCGTAAACCTATTGGAAGAAAATAAAAAGGGAGGATTAGATGATGTAAGAAGATTAAGCAATCGAAATGCGAACAAGCGAACCCTAATAAACCAAGATCTAGCATCCAACGATGGGAACGAGAGAAGAACCAGGGAAGGGGAGCAAACCCTAGTTACCTCAGACCCTGGGTCGTCAATGTTGGTGTCGTAGGGGTTCACCGGAGCGATGTACACCTCTAGATCATAGGGGTCCCAGAAGTGATGGATCTGCTCGTGACCGGTGGGGGCCTCCTCGCTGGTGGCTACGTCGGTAGCGGGGATGGGGGCCTGGACGGGAACGGCGGCTGCCATCGATGACTCGACGGGGGCCTGGATGGGGACGACGGCTGCTTTCAACGCGTAGAGGGGGGCCATGACGGAGATGGGGGCCTCCTCGCCGGTGGCCTTGGAGGCGACAATGGTCACCGCATCCTCCACCACCATCGCTAGCACGGATGGGGGTTTCTCGGGAGTTTGCAGAAGCTGATGGGACCGTGGAGAGGGTTGCATGAGGAGAGTGAGCGAGAGTGAGAGTGGGTATGCGGAGATGGGCTATATAGTTAAGGTGAATGGAAGCAAGGCACGTTTCATTGCACCACCGTGCAACGCGCCACGTAGGCTACTGCACCGTGCACCGTGACACGTGCACGGTACGTCACGTTTTTTCCCGGGCCATGCATGACAGTTCTATATTCAGCCGCATGCAAAGGGCGCAGACACAATTTCTATGTACGAAGTTTGACACGGCCATAAAATTGGCGATAATTAAAAGGGGAAATGTAGAGGAGAAGGTAGGTGTCTGTACGGCAAGATTTGTGGGGTTGTGCTAGATCGGGTAGATGGATGTGTGGATGACTGCGAGGGGCTCGATGAAGGCAGAGACGTTAGGTCTCCTCGAGGCCCCTCCCTCCTCGAGACCCATTTCTCATCTCTTTGGCCTCTGGCTAACGCGTGGAAGTTTCTTACGGTGGGGCATAGTTGGAAGTGAGATTGAGAGCCGCTGCGTAAAAATGGGATATGTCTTATTAAAATCAAGTGGCAATAAATTGCAGCTGCCCATCGATGACCGTGCACTCGATGACGCATATGTTGTGGCATAGTAGTAGTAATAGGCTTTTCAGACTTGATTAAACATGACATGACCACTCGACGACTTTTTCCATGGACGGCTTCGTGTTCCTTCTTACAGAAGTCTCGCTGAGTGAGATGTCCGTGCTGTCTCATGATGTACTGTGAAGGGCAAGATGTGTGCAACGATCCTCGTTGGATCACACAGGATCAACGGTTGGTGCACACGATCCTCGTTGGATCACACAGGATCAACGGTTGGTGCACACGATCCGCGTGATAGCTGTGACAACCAATCAGGGCGTAGCAGACAGAGTGAGCACATGTTTGGGCTTCTACGAAAGAGAGAGAGAGAGAGGGGCAAAACTGAGTAGTATCAAAAAACAAGGGCAAAACTGAGTAGTATAAAAATGGAAAGTGAGTGTCTTGTACAATGAAATACATCATGGCATATATCAAATTATGCCAAGATGGATCCACTAGAATTGGATGTGTGTTCTTCTCATAAACCACATGGATCCACTAGAGTTGTTATTCTCATAAACCACATGGATCCACTAGAGTTCATTGGATGTGTGTTATTGTCATAAACCACATGGATCCACTAGAGTTCATTGGATGTCTGTTCTTCTCATAAACCACATGGATCCACTTGAGTCATTGCATGTGTGTTCTTTTCATTAACCACAGCTAGAGTCATTGCATGTGTGTTCTTTTCACAAACCACACATGGATCCACTAGAATTCATTGGATGTGCATTATTCTCATAAACCACATGGATCCACTAGAGTTCATTGCATGTGTGTTATTCTCATAAACCACATGGATCCACTAGAGTTCATTGGATGTGTGTTATTGTCATAAACCACATGGATCTACTAGAGTTCATTGGCTATGTGTTCTTCTCATAAACCACATGGATCCACTAGAGTCATTGCATGTGTGTTCTTTTCCTAAATCACAACTAGAGTCATTAAATGTGTGTTCTTTTCACAAACCACATATGGATCCATTAGTGTCATTGAATGTGTGTTCTTTTCACAAACCACATATGGATCCACCAGTGTCATTGCATGTGTATTCTTTTCATGAACCACAACTAGAGTCATTGCATGTGTGTTCTTTTCACAAACCACATATGGATCCACCAGAGTCATTCCATGTTTGTTCTTTTCATAAACCACATGAATCCACAAGTGTCATTGAATGTGTGTTCTTTTCACAAACCACATATGGATCCACCAGTGTCATTGCATGTATGTTCTTTTCATAGACCACATATGGATCCACCAGTGTCATTGCATGTGTGTTGTTTTCATAAACCACATATGGATCCCCTAGTGTCATTGCATGTGTGTTCTTTTCATTAACCACATCTAGAGTCATTGCATGTCTGTTCTTTTCAGAAACCACATATAGATACACCAGAGTCATTTCATATGCGTTCTTTTCACAAACCACATATGGTCCAACAGAGTCATTGTATGTCTGTTCTTTTCATAAACCACATGAGCATGTGTGTTATTTTCATAAACCACATGGATCCACTAGAGTTCATTGCATGTGTGTTCTTCTCATAAACCACATGGATCCACCAGAGTCATTGCATTTACATTCTTTTCATAAACTACATGACCATGGGTGTGCTTTTCACAAACCACATATGGATCCACGAGTCATTGCATGTGTGTTCTTTTCTAAAACACATATGGATCCACCAGAGTCATTGCATGTGTGTTCTTTTCACAAACCACATATGGATCCACCAGATTCGATGAATGTGTGTTCTTTTCACAAACCACATATGGATCCACCAGTGTCATTGCATGTGTGTTCTTTCATGAACCACAACTAGAGTCATTGCATGTGTGTTCTTTTCACAAACCACATATGGATGCACCAGAGTCATTGCATGTCTATTCTTTCCATAAACCAAATGGATCCACCAGTATCATTGAATGTGTGTTCTTTTTGCGAACCAGATATGGATCCATTAGTGTCATTGCATGTGTGTTCTTTTCATAAACCACAACTATAGTCATTGGATGTGTGTTATTGTCATAAAGCACATGGATCCACTAGAGTTAATTGCATGTGTGTTCTTCTCATAAACCACATATGGATCCACCAGAGTCATTGCATGTGTGTTCTTTTCAAAAACCACATATGGATCCACTAGAGTTCATTGCATGTGTGTTCTTTTCCTAAACCACATATGGATCCACCAGAGTCATTGCATATGTGTTCTTTTCATAAACCACATATGGATCCACTAGAGTCATTGCATGTGTGTTCTTTTCACAAACCACACATGGATCCACTAGTGTCATTGAATGTGTGTTCTTTTCACAAACCACATATGGATCCCCCAGTGTCATTGCATATGTGTTCTTTTCATTAACCACATATGGATCCCCTAGTGTCATTGCATGTGTGTTCTTTTCATAAACCACATATGGATTCACCAGAGTCATTGCATGTACATTCTTTTCATAAACCACATATGGATCCACTAGAGTCATTGCATCTTTATTATTTTCATAAATCACATGGATCCACCAGAGTCATTGCATGTGTGTTCTTTTCATAAACCACATGGATACACCAGTGTCATTGCATGTGTGTTCTTTTCATAAACTACAACTAGAGTCATTGGATGTGTGTTATTGTCATAAACCACATGGATCCACTAGAGTTCATTGCATGTGTGTTCTTCTCATAAACCACATGTGGATCCACTAGAGTCATTGCATGTGTGTTCTTTTCATAAACCACATATGGTTCCACTAGAGTCATTGCATGTATGTTCTTTTCCTAAACCACATATGGATCCACCAGAGTCATTAAATGTGTGTTCTTTTCATAAACCACATATGGATCCACCAGTGTAATTGCATATGTGTTCTTTTCATTAACCACATATGGATCCCCTAGTGTCATTGCATGTTTGTTCTTTTCATTAACCATAACTAGAGTCATTGCATGTGTGTTCTTTTCACAAACCACAAATGGATGAACGAGTCATTGCATGTCATTCTTTTCATAAAACACATATGAATCCACTAGAGTCATTGCATGTGTGTTATTTTCATAAATCACATGGATCCACCAATGTCATTGCATGTGTGTTCTTTTAATAAACCACAACTAGAGTCATTGGATGTGTGTTCTTTTCACAAACCACATATGTATCCACCAATGTCTTTGCATGTGTGTTCTTTTCACAAACCACATATGGATCCACCAGTGTCATTTCATGTGTGTTCTTTTCCTGAACCATAACTAGAGTCATTGAATGTGTGTTCTTTTCACAAACCACATATGGATCTACCAGAGTCATTGCATGTGTGTTCTTTTCACAGAACACATATGGATCCACTAGTGTCATTGTATGTGTGTTCTTTTCATAAACCACATATGGATCCCCTAGTGTCATTGGATGTGTGTTCTTTTCATTAACCATAGCTAGAGTCATTGCATGTACATTCTTTTGAAACCACATATGGATCCACCAAAGTCATTTCATGTGTGTTCTTTTCACAAACCACATATGGATCCACAGAGACATTGCATGTCTGTTCTTTTCATAAACCACATGGATCCACAAATGTCATTGCATGTGTGTTCTTTTAATAAACCACAGCTAGAGTCATTGCATGTGTGTTATTTTCACAAACCATAGCTAGAGTCATTGCATGTGTGTTCTTTTCATAAACCACAATTAGAGTCATTAAATGTGTGTTCTTTTCACAAACCACATATAGATCCACCAGTGTCATCGAATGTGTGTTGTTTTTACTTACCACATATGGATCCACCAGTGTCAATGGATGTGTGTTCTTTCATGAACCACAACTAGAGTCATTGCATATGTGTTATTTTCATAAATCACATGGATCCACCAATGTCATTGCATGTGTGTTCTTTTAATAAACCACAACTAGAGTCATTGGATGTGTGTTCTTTTCACAAACCACATATGTATCCACCAATGTCTTTGCATGTGTGTTCTTTTCACAAACCACATATGGATCCACCAGTGTCATTGCATGTGTATTCTTTTCATGAACCACAACTAGAGTCATTGCATGTGTGTTCTTTTCACAAACCACATATGGATCCACCAGAGTCATTCCATGTTTGTTCTTTTCATAAACCACATGAATCCACAAGTGTCATTGAATGTGTGTTCTTTTCACAAACCACATATGGATCCACCAGTGTCATTGCATGTATGTTCTTTTCATAGACCACATATGGATCCACCAGTGTCATTGCATGTGTGTTGTTTTCATAAACCACATATGGATCCCCTAGTGTCATTGCATGTGTGTTCTTTTCATTAACCACATCTAGAGTCATTGCATGTCTGTTCTTTTCAGAAACCACATATAGATACACCAGAGTCATTTCATATGCGTTCTTTTCACAAACCACATATGGTCCAACAGAGTCATTGTATGTCTGTTCTTTTCATAAACCACATGAGCATGTGTGTTATTTTCATAAACCACATGGATCCACTAGAGTTCATTGCATGTGTGTTCTTCTCATAAACCACATGGATCCACCAGAGTCATTGCATTTCTGTTCTTTTCATAAACTACATGACCATGGGTGTGCTTTTCACAAACCACATATGGATCCACCAGAGTCATTGCATGTGTGTTCTTTTTCTAAAACACATATGGATCCACCAGAGTCATTGCATGTGTGTTCTTTTCACAAACCACATATGGATCCACCAGATTCGATGAATGTGTGTTCTTTTCACAAACCACATATGGATCCACCAGTGTCATTGCATGTGTGTTCTTTCATGAACCACAACTAGAGTCATTGCATGTGTGTTCTTTTCACAAACCACATATGGATGCACCAGAGTCATTGCATGTCTATTCTTTCCATAAACCAAATGGATCCACCAGTATCATTGAATGTGTGTTCTTTTTGCGAACCAGATATGGATCCATTAGTGTCATTGCATGTGTGTTCTTTTCATAAACCACAACTATAGTCATTGGATGTGTGTTATTGTCATAAAGCACATGGATCCACTAGAGTTAATTGCATGTGTGTTCTTCTCATAAACCACATATGGATCCACCAGAGTCATTGCATGTGTGTTCTTTTCAAAAACCACATATGGATCCACTAGAGTTCATTGCATGTGTGTTCTTTTCCTAAACCACATATGGATCCACCAGAGAGTCATTGCATATGTGTTCTTTTCATAAACCACATATGGATCCACTAGAGTCATTGCATGTGTGTTCTTTTCACAAACCACACATGGATCCACTAGTGTCATTGAATGTGTGTTCTTTTCACAAACCACATATGGATCCCCCAGTGTCATTGCATATGTGTTCTTTTCATTAACCACATATGGATCCCCTAGTGTCATTGCATGTGTGTTCTTTTCATAAACCACATATGGATTCACCAGAGTCATTGCATGTCTGTTCTTTTCATAAACCACATATGGATCCACTAGAGTCATTGCATCTTTATTATTTTCATAAATCACATGGATCCACCAGAGTCATTGCATGTGTGTTCTTTTCATAAACCACATGGATACACCAGTGTCATTGCATGTGTGTTCTTTTCATAAACTACAACTAGAGTCATTGGATGTGTGTTATTGTCATAAACCACATGGATCCACTAGAGTTCATTGCATGTGTGTTCTTCTCATAAACCACATGTGGATCCACTAGAGTCATTGCATGTGTGTTCTTTTCATAAACCACATATGGTTCCACTAGAGTCATTGCATGTATGTTCTTTTCCTAAACCACATATGGATCCACCAGAGTCATTAAATGTGTGTTCTTTTCATAAACCACATATGGATCCACCAGTGTAATTGCATATGTGTTCTTTTCATTAACCACATATGGATCCCCTAGTGTCATTGCATGTTTGTTCTTTTCATTAACCATAACTAGAGTCATTGCATGTGTGTTCTTTTCACAAACCACAAATGGATGAACCAGAGTCATTGCATGTCTGTTCTTTTCATAAAACACATATGAATCCACTAGAGTCATTGCATGTGTGTTATTTTCATAAATCACATGGATCCACCAATGTCATTGCATGTGTGTTCTTTTAATAAACCACAACTAGAGTCATTGGATGTGTGTTCTTTTCACAAACCACATATGTATCCACCAATGTCTTTGCATGTGTGTTCTTTTCACAAACCACATATGGATCCACCAGTGTCATTTCATGTGTGTTCTTTTCCTGAACCATAACTAGAGTCATTGAATGTGTGTTCTTTTCACAAACCACATATGGATCTACCAGAGTCATTGCATGTGTGTTCTTTTCACAGAACACATATGGATCCACTAGTGTCATTGTATGTGTGTTCTTTTCATAAACCACATATGGATCCCCTAGTGTCATTGGATGTGTGTTCTTTTCATTAACCATAGCTAGAGTCATTGCATGTCTGTTCTTTTCAGAAACCACATATGGATCCACCAAAGTCATTTCATGTGTGTTCTTTTCACAAACCACATATGGATCCACAGAGACATTGCATGTCTGTTCTTTTCATAAACCACATGGATCCACAAATGTCATTGCATGTGTGTTCTTTTAATAAACCACAGCTAGAGTCATTGCATGTGTGTTATTTTCACAAACCATAGCTAGAGTCATTGCATGTGTGTTCTTTTCATAAACCACAATTAGAGTCATTAAATGTGTGTTCTTTTCACAAACCACATATAGATCCACCAGTGTCATCGAATGTGTGTTGTTTTTACTTACCACATATGGATCCACCAGTGTCAATGGATGTGTGTTCTTTCATGAACCACAACTAGAGTCATTGCATGTGTGTTCTTTTCATAAACTACAACTAGAGTCATTGGATGTGTGTTATGGTCATAAACCACATGGATCCACTAGAGTTTATTGCATGTGTGTTCTTCTCACAAACCACATCTGGATCCACCGGTGTCATTGAATGTGTGTTCTTTTCATCAACCACATATGGATCCCCCAGTGTCATTGGATGTGTGTTCTTTTCATAAACCACATATGGATCCACCAGAATCATTGCATGTGTGTTCTTTTCACAAACCACATATGTATCCACCAGTGTCTTTGCATGTGTGTTCTTTTCACAAACCACATATGGATCCACCAGTGTCATTGCATGTGTGTTCTTTTCATGAACCATAACTAGAGTCATTGAATGTGTGTTCTTTTCACAAACCACATATGGATCCACTAGAGTCATTGCATGTGTGTTCTTTTCAAGACCACATATGGATCCACTAGTGTCATTGCATGTGTGTTGTTTTCATAAACCACATATGGATCCCCTAGTGTCATCGCATGTGTGTTCTTTTCATTAACCGTAGCTAGAGTCATTGCATGTCTGTTCTTTTCAGAAACCACATATGGATCCACCAAAGTCATTTTATGTGTGGTATTTTCACAAACCACATATGGATCCACCAGAGTCATTGCATGTCTGTTCTTTTCATAAACCAAATGGATCCACCAGTGTCATTGCATGTGTGTTCTTTCAATAAACCACAGTTAGAGTCACTGCATGTGTGTTATTTTCACAAACCATAGCTAGAGTCATTGGATGTGTGTTCTTTTCATAAACCACAACTAGAGTCATTAAATGTGTGTTCTTTTCACAAACCACATATAGATCCACCGGTGTCATTGAATGTTTGTTCTTTTCACAAACCACATATGGATCCACCAGTGTCATTGTATGTGTGTTCTTTCATGAACCACAACTAGAGTCATTGCATGTGTGTTCTTCTCATAAACCACATATGGATCCACCAGAGTCATTGCATGTCTGTTCTTTCCATAAACCAAATGGATCCACTAGTGTCATTGAATGTGTGTTCTTTTCGCAAACCAGATATGGATCCACCAGTGTCATTGCATGTGTGTTCTTTTCACAAACCACATATGGACCCACCAATTTCATCGCATGTGTGTTCTTTTCATAAACCACATATGGATCCCCTAGTGTCATTGCATGTGTGTTCTTTTCATTAACCACAGGTAGAGTCATTGCATGTGTAACATCCCAAAACTCTAATCCAAGTGATCAAGATCCAAATCATCAAATTTAGAGTGAACAAAAACTTGTCCAATTAAAATTATTAAAGCATTCATATGAGTATGCATCTAAATTAGGAGTTGATTTGAATTGCCATGATTAAGTGATCCATTGCTTGTAAAATGATTCTTAGGTGAAATAAACCATCTAGATCATTCCCAAACAAATCCCAATGAAAAACAAATCAAAATGAATAAAATAACCAAATGGTCATTTGTGCCATTTTAATCAACATACCTACTTTGGCTATTCCTAGAACTCAATTCTTAACAGAAACAAATGTGGATCTTCGCACCCCTTGCTAGTACAAGTAGTGATATACCAAGGCCCACTTTGTTTCAGCCCAAAAACTTTCAAACACTAATTTTAAATGGCATTTGAAAATTGAATGTAGTTCATATGAGAAGATCCCACTTATTCAAAAATCACTCAAATGACTGCCACTGTCAAAACCCAAGCACACCTAGAAGCTCAAGCATGTGATCAACCACTCCACCAAAATTCAGCCCAAAATTCAAATAAAATTTTCATGCGGCCATTGTGTCGAACACCTTGTAGGCAGAATCAAACTGAGCCTAACTTATACTGTTTTGATCAAATCTTGTCGAGCAATTAGAGCTACATTGATCACTCTTGTCCCTCCTAAAACCAACCAGACCCTTACCAGCATACCCCTAAGCCGCAGCAGGAGTGGAGCGCCGCCACTTTGTGGTCGCCGCCGGCCAGAAGAGGGCAAAGCGCCACAGACAGCGCCGTGTCGTTCCAACACCACCGCTAGCTCCGCCTAACCCTACCGCACCTCCCTGCCCCTTCCCCAAGCCCAGCCGGGCCCTAGACCACACCCCAGCACCGCCGCCCATTCTCTCTGTGAGCTCGCTAGAGCGCGCCAGAGCGCGTTAGCTGCCAGCATGCCACAGACCGCCCCTCGACCCAATACCATGCACACCGCTCCACTTCGAACCCAGCACCCCGCTGACGGCCGCGCCTTGCCATGACCAGTCGTCGTGGCGTCGGCCGAGCACCGCCTCTGTCTCCCAGAGCGCGGGACGCTCCCGACCAAATGCCACCGCCCCTAGCCGTGCATTGAAGCCGTAGAGCACCGCCAGGAGGTAGGCCACCGTCCGCCTACGCTGCCCATGCCTCTAGCCGCCTGTATCAACGTCACCGACGAGCTCACCGTCGTGCCATTCAGTCCCCTTGTCGCCCTATAAAAGGAGCCCTCCTCAGCACAAACTCCTCACACAAATCCACTCCCCTCTCATCACTGATCCTTCCCCACCTCTCGCCGGAGCCGCTCAAGCCATAGTTTGCCGGAATTGCGCCGAAGGAGCCTGCTGCAGAGGAGGAGAAGCTGCCGTTGATTCCTTCCACCGTAGCCCCTGCCGTGACCTCGCATGAGCCTGCTGTCGCCGTGTAGTTCGATCGCCCGCCTCGCCGCACTAGCTAGAGCCCTGGTACGTCCCCGGTAGATCCCAACTGGTCGTTTAGGGTTCGATCTCGCCGGCGACGAGTCTGTCGTCGACGACGACTGTGATCCGTCGATCTGCGTTCTAATCGTAGCGCCCAGATTGCCCCATACCGCTTTGCGTTTGATGTGTCGCTGACCTGTGGGACCCCCATGTCAGTTGTCATCCGCACCGCGGAGCGCCACTAGGCCGGGCCATTAGTTTTCCCGCGCTAGCCCGTGAATTCAAATATGGATTTTTCCATTTTAGTTTGAACTCACTTTTGTCCCTTAGTTTGAAAATCAATTCCAGAAGATCTATGATACGTCCAAAACGTATCTACTTTCCTGAACACTTTTGCTATTGTTTCTCCTCTATACTTGTGTGATTTGGATACAACTAATGCGGACTGATGCTGTTTTCAGCAGAATTGCCTTGGTGTCTACTTTTTGTGCAGAAAATCAACTATCAGGAAAAATCCCGGAAAATATGCCAAAAATCCTATTTCACCCGAAGACTCCAGGAGCCATAATACGAGACGGAGAAGAGACAGGGGTGGCCACACCACACAGTAGCCTTGCGGCCAGGCCAGCGCCAGGTGGTGTGGGCCACCCAGGCACCCACTCGGCCTCTCTCTTCGCCTATAAGGAGCCTTCTGACCTAAAAACTTCGGGGGGTTCGATGTTTTTCCAGAAGGAGTTCCGCTTTGCCACCACCACCAGATTCCACGAAACAGCACCAGAAACTCCTTTCTGGCACCCTGCCAGGACGGGGAATTGGAGGAGATCATCGCCATCATCATCACCATCACTTCTCCATCGACCATCCAAGTTTCCCCCATCTATGAGTGAGTAATCCCCCGTTGTAGGCTATGGGGATGGTAGGGATTGGATTAGATCGTTCATGTAATGGCATTAGATTGTTAGGGCATGTTGCCTAGTATCTTTTATTAGTGCTTTATGACTTTGTTGCGACTTGTTGTGCTTAATGCTTGTCACTAGGGCCCAAGTGCCATGATTTCAGATCTGAACATGTTACTGATTCATTATGATAGTATTGTTTTTGGTCTTATCTGCAAGTTGTATACACACGTTGTTGTCCAGAACCAATAGCCCCAAAGTGACAGAAATTGGGATAACCGGAGGGAATGGCTTTGATGTGAGGATCACATGTGTTCACGGAGTGTTAATGCTTTGCTTCGGTGCTCTATTAAAAGGAGAACCTTAATTGCAAGTAGTTCCCTTGAGGCCCCGCTGCAAACGGGCTAGCAGGACAAAAGATGTTGTGCAAGTTCTCATTGCGAGCACGTATGACTATATATGGAACACATGCCTAGGATTATCTAGTACTGGGATGCTTTATCTTATTTATCTGCAATTGCCCTATGTTCTGATTGCTATGTGAATTGTCTTGTCCATGCAACGCCCGTCCATCCATCCCTATGCCTACTCGAATCCTTTGTTTCTTTGCTATTGTTACTTTGTCTTTGTTTTACTATCGTTACTTTTGCTATTCCTACTACAAAACTGTTGCTACTGATAAACTGCTGTGAGCAAGATTGTTTCTAGGTGCAGCTGAATTGACAACTCAGTTGTTAAGGCTTATAAATATTCTTTGGCTCCCCTTGTGTCGAATCAATAAATTGGGTTTCACTTCCCTCGAAAATACTGCGATACACCCCCTATACTTGTGGGTCATCAAGACTATTTTCTGGCGCCGTTGCCAGGGAGCATAGCTTTATTTATCAAGTTCACTTGGATTCTCTATTGTTTGCTATTATCCATCCATCATGGGTAAGTCTCGTGATGGCAAGGTTCCTATTTACCATCCACTACAAGAAGAGGTATGGTTCTGAACACCTCTGTTGCTCTTGATTCACCGTCTGTTATGAGTAAGTTCCTTACACCACCACCTACACATGCTACACACACTGCTACTACTGCTGAATCTGAAACTTCTGATGCTTATGATGCTGCTTCTACTATGCTTGATAAGAGTGAAGGGAATATGCCCGAGAGGCAATAATAAAGTGGTTATTATCTTATTCCATGTTTATGATAAATGTTTATTTTGCATGCTATAATTGTATTGATCGGAAACATCAATACATGTGTGTTTAATAAACAAAAAGGGGTTCCTAGTTATGCCTCTCTTATAGACTAGCTTGTTGATTAACAAGATGATCAAGGTTTCCTGATCATAGACATTGGATGTTGTTAATAACAAGGTCACACCATTGGTGGAATGATGTGATGAACATTCATCCGAAGTATAGCATTACGATCAAGTCATTATGTTTATATTGCTATAACATCATACGAAGTAATCTTAGTCCTTAGACCATGAGATCATGTTAATTGCTAACACCGAAAGAGTATCTTGATAACATCAAACGTCACACCGTAACAAGGTGACTATAAAGGTGGGTTCGATTACTCTGAAGGTGTTATGTTGAGGCTCATGGATCAAGAGTGGGATTTGTCCATCCCGATGATGGATAGATATACTCTAGGCCCTCGGTGATATCACATTGAAATAGCTTGCAAGCAAGTGATGTGATCACTAGAATGTTATATCACGGGAACGAGAAAAGAGTGCATGTCGGTAACAAGATCAAACTAGGTATGGAGATACCAATGATCGAATCTCGGACATGTAATATATCGCGAGACAAAGGGATTTAGTTACTAGCGTTAAAGGTTCTCACGATCACAGAAGTCATCGTTGAATGTGTAGGAGTCAGTATGGATCTCCAGGTGTCCATTGCTGATTATTGATCGGAGGGGTCTCGATCATTTCGCATTATTCGCAAACCGTAGGGTGACACACTTAAGGGATACCGACACCATTTGGAGCAAATATGTTTCAGATAAAGATTTAAGAAAGCTGGAATTATTTCAATAGACACAAAAGCTGTTTGGGTGAAATTGCTGAAATTGGTTACGCATGTAATATTGAAATGTTGCAGGGGGTTTTATGTGAATGTTTGTTAATTAAAGTAATTAACAAAATTCTGAATAAAATTAATAAAAGAGTTTTATTAAATGAGAGAGCATTAAATTTGGAGAAATTTAATGCATTTAAAGTAGGGACTTTAAAAGAGAATGTGAAGGGGCAAATTTATGTGGAGGGAGTTACCACCACATGAATGAGAAGGTGAGGGGTCACCCCTTGGGGCGCCATGGGGAGGTACCTCCCTCCTCCTATAAAAGGCCCCCCTCTCACACCTTCATGCTTACACCTCCTTGTGAAGGATCTCTCTCCCCCTCTAGTATTATTCCCCATGGTCTCGGATTAGCGAGATACATGTTCCCGGTGGCTTTATCTGGAAAGGAGTTGCTGCTGCTGCTTTCTTTGGAGCGAGGGACGGAGGTTGTCGGTGCACGGACGTGTGTGATCACGGATGCACCGCTGCTTTGTGGTCTGGACTTGGTGGTGCTAGAGCTGGATCGATGGGCGTCTTGGGCCGGACCTGCTGGACTTCATCACGATCTTGAGATCGGCAAGTGTACGACTACATCAACCACGAGTTCCTACTCGTTAACAAAGCTCATTGTCTATCAGGGTAAGTTCTCATTGGATGTATGTCCACCCGTTGCTTTGTACCTAGTAGATAGATCTTGGCGTGTAGTTCACACCGTAGGAAATTTTTTGTTTTCTATGCTGTGGACCCAACAAAGAGTGGTTCATTAGGTCCTTTCCTAGATGCTACGATTGCTAGAACTATAGCTGGAAATACCGAAACTCCTAATGAAGACACTACCACACCTGTTAGTTCACCCGAGTCTAGTGAGAATTATGATATTGAAGATGGTTATGTTGAGATGACCGACGAATTTATTAAAGAATGTAAGAACACCCATGATAGGAGCGCTGCTAAGAGTCTCCTTGAGAGGCGTACTATTAGACCCAAATTATCTCCTGCTGCTAAGTTTGCTGCTTCTCCCATAAACATCATAGATGAAGATTATGATTTCTCTCTCGATCTATCTTACATAGCTATTGTCGAGAAAGAACCTTTTTGTGGGACTAAGAATGAAAGTGCGGTAGCACATATGAATGAACTTTCTACCATGAGTGGCTTGTTTTCTGATGATATTAAGATGCATACTACTTTGTTGCTAAGATTTTCCCCTTTTCACTGAAAGGAGAAGCTAAAACTTGGTTTAGTAAATTGCCTCCTGGATCTATTGATAACCCTGAGTGCTTGATTAGTACTTTCCTGCAGAAATATTTTCCTCCTAGTGCTAGACATGCTATTTTGCAGGAACTTTTTGATTTTAAACAGGGAGAAAAGGAGGTATTCCCCCAATCTTGGGCAAGGTTTTGGGCTTTGATTCATGCACAGGCTGGAAGTCCATTACCTAAGAATGAGCTTCTTGATATATTTTGTAATGGACTAACCGAAGAATCTAGTACATACCTAGATAGTTGTGCTGATTGTGTTTTCAGGAATAGGACTCGTAAGGAAGCTGAGGAATTAATGGCTAAAATAAGCAAGAATTATGAAGATTGGACTCCTCCTGAACAAGCTATACCTGAAGTAATTGTACCTGAACCATCTATTCCGGTGCCTATTCCAACATCAAAGAAGAGGGGAGTTATTGAATTAAATGATGAAGTGATGAAGGAAGCTAAGAAATGTCTTAAGGAGAAGGGAATTAAAGCTGCAGATGTCAAGAATTTACCTCCTATAGAAGAATTATGTAAGCCTATTCCGTACTCATCCACTATTGAGGTACACTCTCTCCAACACTTTGATGAAGGTGATATCCCTTACTCTAAACCTCCTGATCAATGCTTAGAAGAATTCGATACCTTTATTGTTAAGCAAGATAACTTTAATAAAAGGGTGCAAAATCATCTAATGGAAAACACTAGAGCTATTGTTGAGCTGAAAGATATTGCGGAAAGAACCTCTAATGATGTTAAAATGATTATTAAACACTTTCAAATGGTTCAAACTCAAATAGATCAACTCGTTAAAGTGCAAAACGACTTGCTAGTTAATGCTGCTAAAGAAAAACATGCTTATGAAATTAGAACTAGAAGTGGTGCTACCAGATCCTCTATATCCCGAGGGGCATCCCAAAAGAATTGAGCAGGATTCTCAACAAGCTGAAAATAGTGGTTCTACTCGTAAGAAAAGGAAAAAGAAACATAAAACTATTGTAGAACCCTCTGAACCTGCTATAGATCCTAATAGTATATCTATCTCTGATGCTGAAACTGAAAGTGGTAATGAAGAACATGAAGCTCCTAATGAAGAAAAAGTTGAAGAAGAACCTGAAAAGAATACTAAATACACCAAAGCAGATTTTATTGCTAAGAAACATGGTAGTGAAAGAGAACCTTGGATCCAAAAACCTATGCCTTTCCCTGATAAGAAACACAAGTCAAAGGAGGATGAACACTATAATAAGTTTTGTGAGTGGATGAAACCTTTATTCTTGCAAATTCCTTTGACTAATGCTATTAAATTGCCTCCTTACTCAAAGTATATGAAGGACATTGTCTCGAATAAAAGGAAGATCCCTAATGAAGAAATTTCCACTTTGCTTGCTAATTATTCCTTCAATGGTAAGGTTCCTAAGAAACTTGGAGACCCAGGGATTCCAACTATCCCTTGCTCTATTAAGAATAGTTATGTTAGAACTGCTTTATGTGATTTGGGAGCTGGAGTTAGTGTTATGCCTTTCTCTCTCTATAAGAGGCTTCAGCTTGAAAAATTGATACCAACTGATATATCTTTGCAAATGGCTGATAAATCTACCACTATTCCTGTGGGTATATGTGAGGATGTACCTGTTCAGGTGGCTCACAATTGCTTCATATTAACTGATTTTGTTGTGCTTGAAATGCCTGAAGATGATAATATGTCTATTATTCTTGGGAGACCTTTTCTTAATACTGCAGGAGCTGTTATTAATTGTAATCAAGGAAAGGTGACTTTCAATGTTAATGACAAGGAACATACTATCTATTTCCCCAAGAAGATTGAAAGGACTTATGGTTTGAATTCAATTGAACATGTTGAGGGCATTCAAGTTGGACAAATATATTGTCCCATACCAAGAGAAAAATTTGAAAGTATTATGATTGGGACCACTGCTATCAAGGTTGAGGTAACATAATCATTAGTGGAATGCAAAGTTTTGTCTCATATGGAATTGTTTTGGTAACAGGACCTGATCAACCTTGTTAACAAAAGGATTTCATTGAACAAAACAATGTTTTCACTATGATTATTTCCGTGTACTTCTATTCTATCCATTTTAGTTTTTGCTTTCGTTTAGCTTTCTTTTTGTTGTTAGTTGCTTGCATATTAGAGTGTCTTAGAACTCCTGTAGTTCTAGTCTTGTTTTGTCATTGCATCATTTTCCAAAAAAAATCTGTCTGTCAGAAAATCATTCTTCTATACCTGAAAAATGCCCAAAAATAAAGTGTCTCAAAAAATTCTAGAAAATTCATATTAAATTTTTACGTGAAAAAAGGGGCAGGAGTACTGGAGGTACCAGGGGGGCCCACCAGGCACACCACATGGTGGCGTGGCCAGCCCTGGGTGGCGCCATGCCCTGGTGTGGGCCACCCCTGGCCCCCCACTAACTCTCTCAACTGCCACTTTCTTCTCTCTCCCGAGTAAGCTCTAGTTCATTGCTCAAAATCACGTTCTTGCTGTGCTTGCTCTCAATTTTTTCGATCTCCTTACTCAGCCCATCTTTCTTGCTGAAATTTGGAGCATTTGTTCCTTGGTATGTGACTCCTCCCCTTGTCCAAGTAGATTTGTGTTTAGTGGATTATATCTTGAGTATTTTGCTGCTGTAGGTGACTGGTTATGAGATCTTGTAAGCTTGTTTGATGCTTAGAGATATAGTTTGATGCATGTTTAGGCCTCTTGCAAGTCCCTATGAGTAGAATCCTTCATTATATTTACTTTGCAATCACTTGTTTAATAGGTGTTTAAATTTCAGAATACCAAGCATGAACAACCATACTTTTGGAGAGATATTTGAGAGTGATGCACCTAGGAGGTCGAGACCCTTAAGAACAGCCTCTCAAGCTAGGCCATCATACAACGAAGATCTCATTGCAACTCGTATTGGTAGTGAAAGGGATGATGGGGATGCTCACCCATCCTCTTTTCCTTGTTTTACTTTCTTACAAGCTGCAGGTATTCTTGATGATTTCTTGCTACTGATTGAGAGGGTTGGTTTGACCTAATATATGCAAGATGAGAGTGTGCAATACGCTACGCTCACCGAAACTTTTGTTGAGAGCTTCACGTTTACTAACACATCCTATCAGTCGACTGTCTCTTTTAAAATCTATAATCTGCCCTTCACCATGCCTTTGGAGAGATTTTGCAGTATTGTAGGTGTACGCATGACAGGGACCGTGAAGAAAATTCAAGGGTGACCCGCTGATTTGTTGGAGCTTTACCGAGGGGTGACCAATGATGATGACCGCGTGGCGCAGCACGGAAAGATAAGAAATATCCAACTCCCTGCTCTTAGATACTTTGCATATTATCTTGCTACTAGTGTACTTGGTAGGGAGAACACAAGTAATATCTCCAACTATCATTTAGCATTCCTTGCTGCTGCGCTTAACAATGATACTCGGTACAATCTTGGCTCGCTTATTGCTCGCCGCCTAGCTGCTAGGGGGCCTATCTATGGGGGCATCATTGCCTCGCGTATAGTTGGTGCATTAGGTCTTTTAGTGGAGCCCAATGATACTATGCTGGCACCACAGAGGCTTGACCTTGTTGCTATGAAAACTCATCACTTTGTCACTGCTACTTCTGATTTGAACAGTCTAGTATATAGGATGCTTTTCACTGCTGGGGATGGAAGGGAGATCCTTTTGCCACAGCCTTCTTTGTTTAGTGTTCACAGGAGACCGTGGTCGCGCTCCAAGGAGGAGGTGGACGAGCAGCTTCGCTTGCTGGGTTTCCACGAGCAGCACCAGGAGGATGTGCCCTCCTATGATTACTCCGCACACTATGGAGGGACGTACTCGAGCTCGCACCAGGACGAGGGTACTTCCTCGTTGTACCACGGTGACACTTCATCCTGGCCAGCTTGGGATTGATACCCACATAGGACAAAAGCCTAAGCTTGGGGGGAGGTACGTCGACACCGCACTCATCTCCATATCATGTTGCGTCGGTACTTTGTATATTCCTGTTTTCGTTCTTTCTTTGCTTTTGCTTTCTAAAACACAAAAAGACCAAAAATATTTCTGTTGTTTCTCTTTGGTTTGCTTCTTTTTATTTTTGCCTTGGTTTGTTTTTCCCTTTTGCTTTGTTTGAAGTATTTGAAAAACCCAAAAAGATTTTGCTTTGCTTGTTTTACTCTTTGGTTATTGTTTAAAAAAATCGAAAACACCAAAAATATTTGTCGTTCTTCTTTGGTTTTTGTGAGTTTGCTACAGGGTTCAGCAGTCCTCAGTGGATATTGGTTTCACATTATTATTCAAGCCACACAAATGAAGAGCAATAATGAGGATTAATGACAACTTGAGGCGTGGTAAGAGGCTGGTAACGAACTCTATTTGTTTTCATTTTTGTACATATACTCATCACTGTGGGCATTCTTAGTCTGTTCATGTAGGGTGTATGTTATCTTTGGATGCTTAGTAGTTCTTGCTTTCGTATGGTTAGCTCTAGCTCACTAATAGTTTGTAGCATGTCCTATGAATGTTTGCTTGCATTATTCTATTCATAAATTGGTATGACACCGCGGTATCCTCCTATGAATGTTTCATTTGAATTGACTTGGCACATGCTCACGCATGCACATGACTATGATAATCAGTTAAGCCTTGATGAATTATTTTCCCTTGAGGATCTTGAATCACTTTCATGCCATGATTAGTCATGTTTTGTTGCAAGCATGATTATGACAGTTATTGCTCTCTCATTGGTTGCTCCCTTACTATTGCTAGCCTTCACTTACACTGAGTATGTTTTACTCAAGTTTCCAACTCCCTAAACCAAATATTTCCAAAGTGTCCACCATACCTACCCATTAGCATCATTTGCTACTTCCGTGCATATTCATTATGCCTTGTTTTCTTCCGAATAAAATGTTTGCTGGTTATGAGAAAGTTAGTTAGTAAAGCTCTCATGAACTTGATGGCACACTTTATTTTCTTGCACTTAATAAACTTGAACCATTGCGTCCTTCTTTGTTGCGTATATGCTTGTGCTTTATAAGTTGAAGTTAACAGAACCATGTTTCATGGGGAACGTTTTCAACATTTCATTGGTACTTAGTACCTAGTTGATATCATGTTCTTTTTCTTATGGATCCCGGCGGTGTGAAATAAAAGTGAAACTTGTAAGATCATGGAGTTTGTATGTATGTTAGAGAAACGCCTGGGCCGCTAGCCTAAGCCATGCCTAATCATGGTGGAAACTTGCAGCATAACCATAATGAGCATTCTATGAAGCATCCTCAATAAAAATCTATGCACATAGTAAATAAAAAGATCACCGAGATGCTCATTGTCTGCTTGCCTTGTTATTTTGATTATGGGATAGCTCCCGTGTCATGTGCAAGGGGTACCCTGTTGGCGGTTCTCTATGATCCGTATATACTTACAATGACAAGAGCTTACTTGTGACTGAAGTTCAGTAGCATGAGGATCGGTCTTCATACGTAAGGGGCATGAGACTTCGATTTATAACTTGTCAAGCATATCCTCTTAGTTGTGTCACTTTAACCTTAACCATTTAAAGATGCTCATGATAGGGGCAATGAGAGCTCAAAGCTAATGAGTACCATACTTTCAGCATTTGGAAGCCTTTCAAAATTATTCAAACCTTTTTCTTTACTTGTTGAGTCTCCATTTATTCTTTGAGCACCTTCTTGAGAGCATAGTTGTCATTCTTTGTGCTTGTCTCATTACTTGATTATTTGTGTTATGACTTTGATGCTTGTATCCTTGATATCTTTACTTCTAGTCATCACTTAAACTTCAGAGGTGCCTTGACATTCATAATCAAAGGCAAGCGAGATACCACTCTATCATACCTTTTTATGAGCATTGTAATGTTGCTTACGTTTATACTTCATGCTACTTATTATTTTTGAGTTGGAATCTCTTCATAGCTTGCAATGACTATTAAGTAGACTCATGTGCATACTCTTTATTATGAACTGTCTAAGTAATTGATCGCATTGCTGAGAATATTTACATCTTATGAAGCAAATGTGTTCGTGAAAGTTCTTTTATCGCACTCAGTTTTCAACTGAATTGCTTGAGGACAAGCAATAAGCTAAGCTTGGGGGAGTTGATACGTCCAAAACGTATCTACTTTCCCGAACACTTTTGCTATTGTTTCTCCTCTATACTTGTGTGATTTGGATACAACTAATGCGGACTGACGCTGTTTTCAGCAGAATTGCCTTGGTGTCTACTTTTGTGCAGAAAATCAACTATCGTGAAAAATCCGAAAATATGCCAAAATCCTATTTCACCCGAAGACTCTGTGGAGCCGTAATTGAGACGAAGAAGAGCTGGGGTGGCCACACCACCGGTGGCGCTGCCAGCTAGGCCGCGCCAGGTGGTGTGGGCCCCTGCACCCCTCGGCCTCTCTCTTCGCCTATAAGGAGCCTTCGACCTAAAACTTCGGGAGTTCGATGTTTTTCGAAGGAGTTCCTCTGCTACCACCAGATTCCATGAAACAGCACGAAACTCCGTTCGGCACCTCACGAGTGGAATTGGAGGAGATCATCGCCATCATCATCACCATCGCTTCTCCATCGACCATCCATGTTTCCATCTATGAGTGAGTAATCCCCACTGTAGGCTATGGGGATGGTAGGGATTGGATGAGATCATTCATGTAATGGCATCGATTGTTAGGGCATGGTGCCTAGTATCTTTATTAGTGCTTTATGACTTTGCGACTTGTTGTGCTTAATGCTTGTCACTAGGGCCCGAGTGCCATGATTTCAGATCTGGACATGTTATTGATTCATTATGATAGTATTATTTTTGGTCTTATCTACAAGTTGTATACACACATTGTTGTCTGGAACCAATGGCCCCGAAGTGATAGAAATCGGGATAACCGGAGGGAATGGCTTTGATGTGAGGATAACATGTGTTCATGGAGTGTTAATGCTTTGCTCAAGGTTCTATTAAAAGGATCACCTTAATTGCCGTGGTTCCCTTGAGGCCCCGCCGCAAACGGGTCGGGACAAAAGATGTTGTGCAAGTTCTCATTGCGAGCATGTATTACTATATATGGAACACATGCCTAGGATTATCTAGTACTGGGATGCTTTATCTTATTTATCTACAATTGCCCTATGTTCTGATTGCTATGTGAATTGTCTTGTCCATGCAACGCCCGTCCATCCATCCCTATGCCTACCGCACTCGAATCCCACTGTTTACTACTATTGTTACTGCTCTCTTTGCTTTAATACTACTGTTACTTTGCTATTCCTACTACAAAACTATTGCTACGGATAAACTGTTGTGAGCAAGGTTGTTTCCAGGTGCAGCTGAATTGACAACTCAGTTGTTAAGGCTTATAAATATTCTTTGGCTCCCCTTGTGTCGAATCAATAAATTGGGTTTCACTTCCCTCGCAAATACTGCGATACACCCCCTATGCTTGTGGGTCATCAATCTACTGAACCAAATTGAGTGATTCAAATTTTGTTAGAAAGCCATTGAAAAGATCTATCCAAGCCCGTTGGATTTAATTCATTTAGAGTTAGAGACCTCTCCTAGTAAAAATGACAAGACAGAAGCTTTTGCACATTCAAACATTTTTATAAAATCAACCATAATGGCTTTTGAGTTGATTCCAACTCTCAAAAATCACATTTAACCATACCTATCTGAATATGTAATAATATTAAGGTTTACATGCAGTGACTTTGGACTAGTACCAAAATAATGCTATATAGGCATTTGTAGTCACTTTAAATCATTAAATATTAAACTTAAACCAAAGGAAATATGATCCACCCCTTAAATCACATTCCCTTATGTTATAATATGTGGGGATGACATGTGTACATATGATCCCATGTTCTAAGTGGAGAATATTAAATCTTAGTTATTTTGCAATGAGTAGAAATTACTTTTCTCAAATAAAAAGAATGAAACTAGTTAATAGAACCTTATGATTCTTGTGATGCTTTTAGATCATACAATGTGTGCCTTAGAATGCTAAGTAGAGTAGTTAAGCCTTGTTTCGTAATTGTGTACTCCGTATGTATTTATAGAAGATAGTACCGACCAAGCTTTCGAGGAGGAGGAGTTCTACCAAGAAGAGGAGGAAGAAAACCTCAACCATTGCACTGCACAAGGCAAGCCATCATTAACAATGCAATCTAACCCTTGCAATCTAGATAACCCAAGCAAAGACAATAGACATGCTTTGGTTATACCACTTAACTAGTACCTACCCCAAGTTTTATTTCCAAACTTTACCTTCTTTACTTTATCAAAGTCCTTTACTTGTTTTGAAGGTAGCATAAAGAGTATAAAACTTGACCTATCTAGATAACCTTAGATGTCATTCTATGGCATGAGATTGATCTTAGCATCCAACATTAGTGAACACTCTTAACTTAGTAGCTTAGAGATAGATCAAAACTTGAGTCACTTTAGATGGGAATACTTGGTGAAAATGAATTATGAAAACCTTGGAATGATGAGTCATTCTATTGAAATGTTTTGACATGTGTTGAGAAACACAAATGGTTTATGATGATGAAAATGTTGAGGCATGAGCCTTAGCCCTTTTACAAAACTGATGGTTGGATTCGGATGCGATACCATTCCAAATTACCGTACAACCACAATCCTGAATTGGGTAAGGCTTAGCCGGAAGTTTATATGCATTAGTATTAGTTCCCTCACGGGAGAGGTTTGAGCTAAGGCTACCTCTTGAAGTTGTCCACCTATGCAGTGCCCAAGATGACAGATGGTCATGGTTGGGAGGCCATGCTCATAGGAGAGGTGCATATACTAGGGTGTGTAAAGGAAAGGTTATGTTTGATTATCTGCATACTAAGTATGATGATTCAGGGTTATCCCTGACAGATGTATCAAATCTTGTGGTGAAAGTGTACCACCTCTATAGAGTATCAAACTATTCGAATAGCCACGTCCGCGATTATGGACAGTTGGAGTGGCCATACTATTTCATTGTCAGATATTTTCAAAATGATATGAAATGAATGATGAACCTTGACTTGACCACAACAGGGTTGTGACTATGACAATAGCTTCCCAACTTAAGTGATTCTAGAACTTTATTTTATCTTTCTTTGTTTCTGAACTCAGCTTAGGTTTCAAACTTAACTTGTTAGTTAAACTTAGAGTTAGCATTTACACTAGAACTATACTACTTGTTAGTGGTAGTTTGCGAGTACTTAAAGAGTACTCATGGCTTTTGTCCCTGGCTATTCTCATGGCCAGACTATGAAGGAGACTACCAAGATGATGACCAATAGGAAGGCTATGATAACTAGGACTATCTTCCTTCGTCAGCATTGCCTGTGCCCCTAAAGATGGACTCCACCGCTACGCTTATTATTTATTCCGCTGCTTGTTGTACTAAGACTGGATCGTGAGATCCTTATTTGTGTAAGACCTTATTTATGGTTTGTAATGGATGATGTAATGTGATATCCAATCTGTTATGTCTCGCAAAAATGGTAATCCTAGGATTGCGATGTATGACATAATAGGCATCTGGGATTAAAAATACGGGTGTTCACAAGTTGGTATCAGAGCCATCCTGACCATAGGAGACCCTAGTTAGACTGGACGTCCGAACAAAAACTTAATTTCAAAACCCAAGTGAGTATTTATGAAAAACTATTTCCTCTCTTACCCTTGGTAATTCATTCTTTCTCAAAATTCATGTTCCTCAAATTCTTACATGACTACATAAAATTTGACACACTTGATCACTTCACTAACTTCCTCATCCTTAATTCTTGTAGATGGAGACTCAGTTCAGCAAGTTCTACCAATTGGGCAACGGAGGCCAGCTGATCTTCAAGAGGGATCTGGATTCACTGTCTGAGTTATTGGGACGCCCGCATCCGGAGTTTCTTGGAGCTCAACTTCCAGGACCCCAGGAGGAGATTTACAGTGGCTAGTCACCGCTGATCTTCGAGGAAGCATAGAAGCACCAACGTCCGGGAGAATCCAGTTCTCCGTTCGAGAGAACAACTAGCTGGATGGATTAGCCAGGGCAATGCATGAAGCTCTCGCACGTCTATGTGCCTTCAGTGTCAACCAAATCCAAGGAACCCGTTTTGCTCACTATGCAAGGCGTGACTTCATGGGAATGCCGATGGAGATGCCGAGTCACCCGGAGTTGAAGCGTCAAGTGGAGCACCTTGACTTCCTGTTGTACGATCGCCAGAAGGAATTGGACAATGCTAGGGAGTTTGCCAACCACAACCATGCCATTGCCGCCCAGAAGGCCCAGACTTTCTCACTTCTTGTCAAGGACCGTCAGTCTCTTCGCCTCCAGCGCGAGAAGAAGGATCGCACCATCGCCCGTCTTTGCAAGAAGGTGGCCGACCTCGAGAAGACCGTCAAGGAGCAAGAAGCTCAGCTTGCAGCAAAGGAGGAAGAAGAGGAGGGTGAAGACATCCAGGGAGACATGGATTCTTACCTCAGCAATGATGATGACTTTCTGGAGGAGGATGCCGTGGACTTCTACACTGACGATGAGGACTCCGACTTCATCGACGATGAGTAGATGCACTAGAGCACTGTCGTAGCATGAGATGTATTGGTCCCCCTGTATTGTAGCTTGCAGAATGGTTCTTAAAACCATCTGTTTTCCTTGTTGTGGTGTGTGTGTGTTTGTATCGTGTGCTTTGTTTGAATGAATGAAATGGATTAGTTGCAAAACCTGAGTCAAACTCAAAGTTTTAGCTTTGAAACCAAAACCATAAACCTTAGAACTTTCCCTCTTACCCCTTTATCTACCTCAATCTTCAGATGACTCGTGGAAACCAAGGAGGGAGCAGCTCGTCGCAAGACCCAATGCTGCAAATCCTGTAGAATCTCATCGCAGACAGGGAAGCAAGCAGGGCAGAGCGCCAAGCTAATCTAGCAACACTGGAACAGATCGCCCAGATGGCTCTCAACAACCAAGGACATGGAAATCAGGATCATCAAGGATCCAAGCTGAAGAACTTCCAGAACACCAATCCCCCAATCTTTAGCACTTCAGAGAACCCATTAGATGCTGATGACTGGTTGCAGACGATGGAGAACAAATTAGAAGTAGCCAGAGTTGATGACAACAAGAAAGTTCTCTTTGCCACCCACTACCTGGTAGGAGATGCAAGAGCATGGTGGAACAACATCCGCCTGATGAACCATGGTCAAGTGATGACATGGGAAGCCTTCAAAATCAAGTTCAGCCGCACCCACGTGCCGCAGGGCTTACTCACGAGAATGAGGGATGAATTCAGAGAGTTGAAGCAAGGCAGAATGACTGTGGTAGAGTACCGTGACAGATTCCTGTCCCTTGCAAGGTATGCACCTGATGAGATCAACACGGAGGCCAAGAAGAAGGAGAGATTCCTGAACGGACTGCATGATGAGATGCAGACTGTCCTTGTCAACATCCGCTTCGAGGATCTCGAAGAGCTAGTCGACTCTGCCATTCAGATGGAAGGGAAGATTAACCAGGAAAACGACAACCGCAAACATCGTATGATGCAGCAAACTGAATCCAGTAGTCACTAGAAGTACCGTCCCAACCCCTCACCAGGATATGCACCCAGAAACAACCGACCCCCAATGTCTCGCTGACTACCCCAATCAGAAGAGGCAATGTGAAGTCCGGAGGAAACAACAATCACTCCGGCAACACCAGCAATTTCAACCGTGCCCCTCCCAACAACAACAACAACAACAACACTACACCCAGAACTGGCAGCAATGATGTGCCTGTCGCAGCAAAAGACAATTCTCAGATCACCTGTTTCGAGTGTGGAGTGAAGGATCACTATTCCAATGAGTGTCCCAAGAAGGCTGCCACCACTGCCAATGTGAATGCCCTAGCTCGACAGCAGCGTCGTGTTCAACCAGGGAGAAGATTTTCCTCAGGGAACCCTCACAACCGCAACGGTCGTCTCTTCCACATGAACACCGAGGAAGCCCAAGAAACGCCAGACGTAGTGCTGGGTATGTTTTCTGTCAACTCAGTTTTAGGAAGGGTATTGTTTGATTCGGGAGCATCACATTCATTTGTCATAGAAGAATTTGCATGCACTAGTAGGATCCACCCAACCAACTTGAAGCATGTCATGATAGTTCAAATCCCTGGATCAACTACAAAAGCTAGAAAAATTTGCAAAGCTGTGCCTATCAGAATACATGAGATAGATTTTTATGCCAACCTTATAGTACTTGAAACCAAAGGATTGGAAGTAGTACTAGGTATGGACTGGATGTCAAGGCATAAAGGACTGATAGACTGTCCTAAGAAAGCCATCACCATGACCAGTAGCTCTGTAGTAACAGTAGAGCATATATCTGAAACCTTACCCCATCAATTCAAGTGCAACAAGAGTCTAGCCCTACCCACCATAGACCAAGTCCGAGTAGTCTGTGAATACCCTGACGTATTCCCAGATGAATTGCCAGGTATGCCCCCGGATAGGGATATTGAGTTCATTATCGAACTAATCCCTAGAACCGGACCCATAGCCTAGAGACCCTATAGCATGAACCCCTCAGAGTTAGTGGAATTGAAGAAGCAGTTGGATGCCATGTTAGCAACAGGCTTGATTCAACCAAGCGCATCACCATGGAGATCACCAGTGTTATTCGTCGACAAGAAAGATGGAGGCAACCATCTGTGCACCGATTACAGAAAGCTGAATGACGTCACCATCAAAAACAAGTACCCTTTGCCAAAGATAGAGGATCTATTTGATCAGTTGACTGGAGCCCAGGTATTCTCAAAGATTGATCTTAGGACTGGTTATCACCAACTTAAGATTCATGCAACGAATATTCCGAAGACCGCCTTTACTACTCGCTCTGGTTTATACGAGTATACGGTTATGTCTTTTGGATTAACCAATGCCCCTGCTTATTAAATGAATCTCATGAATAAGATATATATGAATTTCCTAGATAAGTTTGTCGTTGTGTTTATCGATGATATCCTTATCTACTCCAAGTCAGAAGAAGAGCATGAGCAAGATCTGAGAATCATCCTAGAAACTCTGAGAGAACATCGGTTGTATGCCAAGTTCAGCAAATGTGAGTTTTGGCTGAAAGAAGTAGGATTCCTAGGACATGTTGTGTCTGCCGGAGGATTCTCTGTTGATCCCACCAAGATCAGAGATGTCGAAGCATGGGAAGCCCCAACCACTCAAACCCATGTCCGTGCATTTCTCGGATTAGTGGGATACTACCGCAAGTTTGTCGAAGGATTCTCGAGCATCGCCAAACCCATGACCCAATTGTTGAAGAAGGACAAGAAGTTTGAATGGACTGACAAATGTGAAGCCGCTTCAGAGTCGAAGAAGAGATTGATATCAGCCCCAATTCTGATCATGCCAGATATCAAGAAGCCGTTTGATGTGTACTGTGATGCATCCAAGATTGGTCTTGGATGTGTATTAATGCAAGAAGGCAAAGTCATCGCTTATCTATCTCGACAACTGAAGCAGCATGAGCAGAACTATCCGACCCATGATCTTGAGTTGGCAGCCGTAGTTTTGGCATTAAAGACATGGCGTCATTATCTGATGGGTAATCGCTATGAGATTTACTCAGATCACAAAAGCTTGAAGTATATTTTCACTCAGAAGGAGCTGAATATGAGGCAAAGGAGATGGATAGAGTTAATCAAGGATTATGACCTTGACATTCACTATCACCCCGGCAAAGCCAATGTGGTAGCGGATGCTCTTAGCAGATTGCCATGTAGGCTAAATACCATGATCAAAGAGAAGCAACCAAGATTGTATGAAGAGTTGGAGCAATTTAGAACTGAGCTTGTTAGCAAAGGATTCTTAGCTTGCATTGAACTTCAACCCACTTTGATTAGCCAAATCAAGGAAGCCCAGAAGGGAAATGAAAGTATCGACGGAATCAAACATCGTATTGGTACAGGAAAGGTACCTGGATTCACTGATGACGAAGAAGGAGTTCTGTGGTATAAAGGTCGTATCTGTGTGCCAGCAGATTCAGAGCTGAAGCAAGTTATCATGAAGGAAGCTCATGATACTCTTTATTCTATCCACCTCGGAGGAACAAAGATGTATCAAGATTTGAAAGAGCAATTTTGGTGGCACAAGATGAAGATAGAAATCGGAAGCTACATCGCCAAGTGTGACATCTGCCAAAGAGTCAAAGCAGAGCATCAGAGACCCGCAGGACTGTTGCAACCATTGCAGATTCCGGAATGGAAATGGGATTCCGTCGGAATGGACTTTATCACCAGTTTGCCTACTTCTAGTAGGGGAAATGACTCAATCTGGGTCATCGTTGATAGACTGTCCAAGGTAGCTCACTTTATACCTGTCAAGATAACCTACCAAAGTTCGAAGCTAGCAGAGTTGTATATTGCTAGAATTGTTAGTCTGCATGGAACCCCCAAGACCATAGTATCAGATCAACCTAGTTTACCTCGAGATTTTGGCAGAAAGTCCAGGAAGGATTAGGCACCAAGTTGAATTTCAGCACCGCTTATCACCCGCAAACTGATGGACAGACTGAAAGAGTCAACCAAATCTTAGAGGATATGCTTAGAGCTTGTGTGTTAGAATATGGATCAAAATGGGAAGACTGCCTGCCTTTCGAAGAATTCTCATATAACAACAGTTATCAAGCTAGTTTGCAGATGGCACCATTTGAGTTCCTATACGGAAGAAAGTGTCGCACCCCTTTGAATTGGTCGCAAGTAGGAGAGAGTCAGATCTTCGGACCTGACATTCTCCGAGACGTTGAAGAGAAGGTTCACAAAGTCCGTGAGCACCTCAAGACCGCCCAGTCTAGACAGAAGAGTTATGCTGACAAGAGAAGAAGGGACCTGACTTTCAATGTCAGAGATTTTGTATATCTCAAGGTTTCACCATTGAAGGGAACCCAACGCTTTAATCTGAAAGGAAAGTTAGCCCCTAGGTATATCGGGCGCTTCAAAATTCTGAACCGTTGAGGAGAAGTATCGTATCAACTGGAACTGCCAGAGGAGATGTCAGCTATCCACAATGTGTTCCATATCTCGTTACTTCGCAAATGCTTAGAAGTGCCGGAGAAGACTGAAGTTTTCAAGAATATCGATAACTGAGCTGTTGATATCAACAAGGACCTGACATATCGTGAAGTACCCATCTGTATCCTGGAGGAAGCTTACAGAACCACTAGAACCAAGAGTATCAAGTTTCTCAAGATTCAATGGAGCAACCATACCGAAGAGGAAGCCACTTGGGAGCAAGAAGATTACATTAGGATAGAGTTCCCAAATCTCTTTAGTCCCTATTTTTCTTTCGTAAATCTCGGGACGAGATTTTGTTTAAGGGGGGAAGGTTTGTAATATCCCAAAACTCTAATCCAAGTGATCAAGATCCAAATCATCAAATTTAGAGTCAACAAAAACTTGTCCAATTAAAATTATTAAAGCATTCATGAGTGTGCATCTAAATTAGGAGTTGATTTGAATTGCCATGATTAAGTGATCCATTCCTTGTAAAATGATTCTTAGGTGAAATAAACATCATCTAGATCATTCCCAAACAAATCCCAATGAAAAACAAATCAAAATGAATAAAATAACCAAATGGTCATTTGTGCCATTTTAATCAACATACCTACTTTGGCTATTCCTAGAACTCAATTCTTAACAGAAACAAATGTGGATCTTTGCACCCCTTGCTAGTACAAGTAGTGATGTACCAAGGCCCACTTTCTTTTAGCCCAAAAACTTTCCAACACTAATTTTAAATGGCATTTGAAAATTGAATGTAGTTCATATGAGAAGATCCCACTTATTCAAAAACCACTCAAATGACTGCCACTATCAAAACCCAAGCACACCTAGAAGCTCAAGAATGTGATCAACCACTCCACCAAAATTCAGCCCAAAATTCAAATAAAATTTTCACGCGGCCATTGTGTCGAACACCTTGCAGGCAGAATCAAACTAAGCCTAACTTATACTGTTTTGATCAAATCTTGTCGAGCAATTAGAGCTGCATTGATCACTCTTGTCCCCCCTGAGACCAACCAGACCCTCACCGGCCTACCCCTAAGCCGCAACAGCAGTGGAGCGCCGCCACTTTGTGGTCATCGCCGGCCAGAAGAGGGCAAAGCGCCACAGACAGTGCCACGCCGTTCCAGCACCACCACTAGCTCTGCCTAACCCTACCGCACCTCCCTGCCCCTTCCCCAAGCCCAGCCAGGCCCTGGACCACACCCCAGCACCGCCGCCCATTCTCTATGAGCTCGCCAGAGCACGTTAGCTGCCAGCATGCCACATACCGCCCCTCGACCCAATACCGTGCATGTTGCTCCGCTTCGACCCCAGCACCCCGCTAGACACGGCTGTGCGTCGCCACGTGACCCACAGTCGCCATGCGCCGCATCGAGCACCGCCTCTGTCTCCCAGAATGCGGGACGCTCCCGACCAAACGCCACCGCCCCTAGCGGCGCATTGAAGCCGTAGAGCACCGCCAGGAGGCAGGCGACCATCCGCCTAAGCCGCCCATGCCTCTAGCCGCCTGTATCAACGTCACCGACGAGCTCATCGTCGTGCCATTCGGTCCTCTCATCGCCCTATAAAAGGAGCCCTCCCCAACACAAACTCCTCACACCAATCCACTCCCCTCTCATCACTGGTCCTTCCCCACCTCTCGCCGGAGCCGCCCGTCAGTTCGATCGCTTCGCCACCGCTGCACTAGCTGGAGCCCTGGTACGTCCCTGGTAGACCCCCACTGGCCGTTTAGGGTTCGGTCTCGCTGGCGACGAGTCCGTCGTCGACGACGACTGTGAGCCGTCGATCTGCGTTCTAATCATAGCGCCCAGATTGCCCCGTATTGCTTCACGTTTGATGTGTCACTGACCTGCGGGACCCCCCTGTTAGTTGTCATTCGCACCGTGGAGCGCCACTGGGCCGGCCCGTTAGTTTTCCCGCGCTAGCCAATGAATTCAAATATGGATTTTTTTCCATTTTAGTTTGAACTCACTTTTGTCCCTTAGTTTGAAAATCAATTCCAGAAGATCTACTAAACCAAATTGAGTGATTCAAATTTTGTTAGAAAGCTACTGAAAAGATCTATCCAAGCCCGTTGGATTTAATTCATTTAGAGTTAGATATATCTCCTAGTAAAAATAACAAGACAGAAGCTTTTGCACATTCAAACATTTTAATAAAATCAACCATAATGGCTTTTGAGTCGATTCCAACTCTCAAAAATCACATTTAACCATACCTATCTGAATATGTAATAATATTAAGGTTTACATGCAGTGACTTTGGACTAGTACCAAAATAATGCTATATAGGCATTTCTAGTCACTTTAAATCATTAAATATTAAACTTAAACCAAAGTAAGTATGATCCACCCCTTAAATCACACCCCCTTATGTTAGAATATGTGGTGATGACATGTGTCCATATGATCCCATGTTCTAAGTGGAGAATATTAAATCTTAGTTATTTTTCAATGAATAGAAATTACTTTTCCCAAATAAAAAGAATAAAACTAGTTAATAGAACCTTGTGATGCTTGTGATGCTTTTAGATCATACAATGTGTGCCTTAGAATGCTAAGTAGACTAGTTAAGCCTTGTTTGGTGATTGTGTACTCTGTATGTATTTATAGACGATAGTACCGACCAAGCTTTCGAGGAGGAGGAGTTCTACCAAGAAGAGGAGGAAGAAAACTTCAACCATGACCTTTGCACAAGGCAAGCCATCATTAATAATGCAAGCTAACCCTTGCAATCTAGATAACCCAAGCAAAGACATTAGACATGCTTTGGTTATACCACTTGACTAGTACCTACCCCAAGTTTTATTTCCAAACTTTACCTTCTTTACTTTATCAAAGTCCTTTACTTGTTTTGAAGGTAGCATAAAGAGTATAAAACTTGACCTATCTAGATAACCTTAGATGTCATTCTATGGCATGAGATTGATCTTAGCATCCAACATTAGTGAACACTCTTAACTTAGTAGCTTAGAGCTAGATCAAAACTTAAGTCACTTTAGATGGGAATACTTGGTGAAAATGAATTATGAAAACCTTGGAATGATGAGTCATTCTATTGAAATGTTTTGACATGTGTTGAGAAACACAAATGGTTTATGATGATGAAAATGTTGAGGCATGAGCCTTAGCCCTTTTACAAAACTGATGGTTGGATTCGGATGCGATACCATTCCAAATTACCGTACAACCACAATACCTGAATTGGGTAAGGCTTAGCCGGAAGTTTATATGAATTAATATTAGTTCCCTCACGGGAGAGGTTTGAGATGAGGCTACCTCTCCATTTTGTCCACATATGCAGTGCCCAAGATGACAGATGGTCATGGTTGGGAGGCCATGCTCATAGGAGAGGTGCCTATACTAGGGTGTGTAAAGGAAAGGTTATGTTTGATTATCTGCATACTAAGTATGATGATTCAGGGTTATCCCTGACAGATGTATCGAATCTTGTGGTGAAAGTACCACCTCTGCAGAGTGGCAAACTATTTGAATAGCTGCGTTCACGGTTATGGACAGTTGGAGTGGCCATACTGTTTCGTTGGCAGATATTTTCAAAATGACTTATGAAATGAATGATGAACCTTGACTTGACCACAACAGGGTTGTGACTATGACAATAGCTTCCCAACTTAAGTGATTCTAGAACTTTATTTTATCTTTCTTTGTTTTTGAACTCAGCTTAGGTTTCAAACTTAACTTGTTAGTTAAACTTAGAGTTAGCATTTACACTAGAACTATACTACTTGTTAGTGGTAGTTTGCGAGTACTTAAAGAGTACTCATGGCTTTTGTCCCTGGCTATTCTCATGGCCAGACTATGAAGGAGACTACCAAGATGACGGCCAGCAGGACGACTATGATAACTAGGACTATCTGCCTTCATTAGCATTGCCTGTGCCCCTGAAGATGGACCCCACCGCTACGCTTATTATTTATTCCGTTGCTTGTTGTACTAAGACTGGATCATGAGATCCTTATTTGTATAAGACCTTATTTATGGTTTGTAATGGATGATGTACTGTGATATCCAATCTGTTATGTCTCGCAAAACTGGTAATCCAGGGATTGCGATGTATGACATAACAGGCATCTGGGATTCAAAATCTGGGTGTTGACAACATGTTAGTTCTTTTCACAAACCACATATGGATCCACCAGAGTCATTTAATGTGTGTTCTTTTCACAAACCACATATGGATCCACCAGAGTCATTGCATGTTTGTTGTTTTCATAAACTACATATGGATCCACCAGAATCATTGCATGTCTGTTCTTTTCGTAAACCACATGGATCCACCAGAGTCATTGAATGTGTGTTCTTTTGATAGACCACACGGATCTACCAGTGTCATTGCATGTGTGTTCTTTTCATAAACCACAACTATAGTCATTGGATGTGTGTTATTGTCATAAACCACATGGATCCACTAGAGTTCATTGCATGTGTGTTCTTCTCATAAACCACATATGGATCCACCAGAGTCATTCCATGTGTGTTCTTTTCACAAACCACATATGGATCCACCAGAGTCATTGCATGTGTGTTATTTTCATAAACCACATATGGATCCACTAGAGTCATTGCATGTGTGTTCTTTTCACAAACCACACATGGATCCACCAGTGTTATTGAATGTGTGTTGTTTTCACAAACCACATATGGATCCACCAGTGTCATTGAATGTGTGATCTTTTCATTAACCACATATGGATCCCCTAGTGTCATTGGATGTGTGTCCTTTTCATAAACCACATATGGATCCACCAGAATCATTGCATGTCTGTTCTTTTCATAAACCACATATGGATACACTAGAGTCATTGCATCTCTGTTATTTTCATAAATCACATGGATCCACCAGAGTCATTGCATGTGTGTTCTTTTCATAAACCACATGGATCCACCAGTGTCATTGCATGTGTGTTCTTTTCATAAACTACAACTAGAGTCATTGGATGTGTGTTATTGTCATAAACCACATGGATCCATTAGAGTTCATTGCACGTGTGTTCTTCTCATAAACCACATGTGGATCCACTAGAGTCATTGCATGTGTGTTCTTTTCATAAACCACATATGGATCCACTAGAGTTATTGCATGTATGTTCTTTTCCTAAAGCACATATGGATTCACCAGAGTCATTAAATGTGTGTTCTTTTCATAGACCACATATGGATCCACCAGTGTCATTGCATATGTGTTCTTTTCATTAACCACATATGGATCCCCTAGTGTAATTGCATGTGTGTTATTTTCATTAACCATAACTAGAACCATTGCATGCGTGTTCTTTTCACAAAGCACAAATGGATCCACCAGAGTTATTGCATGTCTGTTCTTTTTATAAACCACATGTGGATCCACTAGAGTCATTGCATGTGTGTTCTTTTCATAAACTACATTGATCCACCAGTGTCATTGCATGTGTGTTCTTTACCACATATGGATCCACCAGTGTAATTGCACGTGTGTTCTTTTCACAAACCACATATGGATCCACTAGTGTCATTGCATGTGTGTTCTCTTCATGAACCATAACTAGAGTCATTGAATGTGTGTTCTTTTCACAAACCACAGATGGATCCACTAGAGTCATTGGATGTGTGTTCTTTTCAGAGACCACATGTGGATCCACTAGTGTCATTGCATGTGTGTTATTTTCATAAACCACATAAAAATCCCCTAGTGTCATTGCATCTCTGTTCTTTTCATTAACCATAGCTAGAGTCATTGCATGTCTGTTCTTTTTAGAAACCACATGTGGATCCACCAAAGTCATTTCATGTGAGTTCTTTTCACAAAGAACATATGGATCCACTAGAGTCATTCCATGTCTATTCTTTTCATAAACCACATGGATCCACCAGTGCATTGCATGTGTGTTCTTTTCATAAACTACAACTAGAGTCATTGGATGTGTGTTATTGTCATAAACCACATGGATCCATTAGAGTTCATTGCACGTGTGTTCTTCTCATAAACCACATGTGGATCCACTAGAGTCATTGCATGTGTGTTCTTTTCATAAACCACATATGGATCCACTAGAGTTATTGCATGTATGTTCTTTTCCTAAAGCACATATGGATTCACCAGAGTCATTAAATGTGTGTTCTTTTCATAGACCACATATGGATCCACCAGTGTCATTGCATATGTGTTCTTTTCATTAACCACATATGGATCCCCTAGTGTAATTGCATGTGTGTTATTTTCATTAACCATAACTAGAACCATTGCATGCGTGTTCTTTTCACAAAGCACAAATGGATCCACCAGAGTTATTGCATGTCTGTTCTTTTTATAAACCACATGTGGATCCACTAGAGTCATTGCATGTGTGTTCTTTTCATAAACTACATTGATCCACCAGTGTCATTGCATGTGTGTTATTTACCACATATGGATCCACCAGTGTAATTGCACGTGTGTTCTTTTCACAAACCACATATGGATCCACTAGTGTCATTGCATGTGTGTTCTCTTCATGAACCATAACTAGAGTCATTGAATGTGTGTTCTTTTCACAAACCACAGATGGATCCACTAGAGTCATTGGATGTGTGTTCTTTTCAGAGACCACATGTGGATCCACTAGTGTCATTGCATGTGTGTTCTTTTCATAAACCACATAAAAATCCCCTAGTGTCAATGCATCTCTGTTCTTTTCATTAACCATAGCTAGAGTCATTGCATGTCTGTTCTTTTTAGAAACCACATGTGGATCCACCAAAGTCATTTCATGTGAGTTCTTTTCACAAAGAACATATGGATCCACTAGAGTCATTCCATGTCTATTCTTTTCATAAACCACATGGATCCACCAGTGTCATTGCATGTGTGTTCTTTTAATAAACCACAGCTAGAGTCATTGCATGTGTGTTCTTTTCACAAACCATAGCTAGAGTCATCTGATGTGCGTTCTTTTCATAAACCACAACTAGAGTCATTAAATGTGTGTTCTTTTCACAAACCACATATAGATCCACCAGTGTCATTGAATGTGTGTTCTTTTCACAAACCACATATGGATCCTCCAGTGTCATTGCATGTGTGTTCTTTCATGAACCACAACTAGAGTCATTGAATGTGTGTTCTTTTCACAAACCACATATGGATTCACCATGTCATTGCACGTATGTTCTTTTCATAGACCACATATCGATCCACCAGTGTCATTGCATGTGTGTCCTTTTCATAAACCACATATGGATCCCCTAGTGTCATTGTATGTGTGTTCTTTTCATTAACCACATCTAGAGTCATTGCATGTCTGTTCTTTTCAAAAACCACATATAGATACACCAGAGTCATTTCATATGCGTTCTTTTCACAAACCACATATGAATCCAACAGAGTCATTGCATGTCTATTCTTTTCATAAAGCACGTGAGCATGTGTGTTATTGTCATAAACCACATGGATCCACTAGAGTTCATTGCATGTGTGTTCTTCTCATAAACCACATGGATCCACCAGAGTCATTGCATTTCTGTTCTTTTCATAAACCACATGAGCATGTGTGTGCTTTTCACAAACCACATATGGATCCACCAGAGTCATTGCATGTGTGTTCTTTTTCTAAAACACATATGGATCCACCAGAGTCATTGCATGTGTGTTCTTTTCACAAACCACATATGGATCCACCAGAGTCATTGAATGTGTGTTCTTTTCACAAACAACATATGGATCCACTAGAGTCATTGCATGTGTGTTCTTTTCACAAACCACATATGGATCCACTAGAGTTCATTGCATGTGTGTTGTTCTCATAAACCACAGATGGATCTACTAGAGTCATTGCATGTCTGTTCTTTTCATAAACCAGATGGATCCACTAGAGTCATTAAATGTGTGTTCTTTTCATAAACCACATGGATCTAGCAGTGTCATTGCATCTGTGTTCTTTTCATAAACCACAACTATAGTCATTGGATGTGTGTTATTGTCATAAAACACATGGATCCACTAGAGTTCATTGCATGTGTGTTCTTCTCATAAACCACTTATGGATCCACCAGAGTCATTGGATGTGTGTTCTTTTCACAAACCACATATGGATCCACTAGAGTTCATTGCATGTGTGTTCTTTTCCTAAACCACATATGGATCCACTAGAGTCATTGCATGTGTGTTCTTTTCATAAACCACATATGGATCCACTAGAGTCATTGCATGTGTGTTCTTTTCACAAACCACACATGGATCCACGAGTGTCATTGAATGTGTGTTCTTTTCACAAACCACATATGGATGCCCCAGTGTCATTGAATGTATGTTCTTTTCATTAACCACATATGGATCCCCTAGTGTCATTGCATGTGTGTTCTTTTCATAAACCACATATGGATTCACCAGAGTCATTGCATGTCTGTTCTTTTCATAAACCACATATGGATCCACTAGTCATTGCATCTTTGTTATTTTCATAAACCACATGGATCCACCAGAGTCATTGGATTTGTGTTCTTTTCATAAACCACATGGATCCACGAATTTCATTGCATGTGTGTTCTTTTCATAAACTACAATTGGAGTCATTGGATGTGTGTTATTGTTATAAACCACATGGATCCACTAGAGTTCATTGCATGTGTGTTCTTATCATAAACCACATGTGGATCCACTGGAGTCATTGCATGTGTGTTCTTTTCATAAACCACATATGGATCCACTAAAGTCATTGCATGTATGTTATTTTCATAAACCATATATGGATCCACCAGTGTTATTGCATATGTGTTCTTTTCATTAACCACATATGGATCCCCTAGTATCATTGCATGTGTTTTCTTTTCATTAACCATAACTAGAGTCATTGCCTGTGTGTTCTTTTCACAAACCACAAATGGATCAACCAGAGTCATTGCATGTCTGTTCTTTTCATAAACCACATATGAATCCACTGGAGTCATTGCATGTCTGTTCTTTTAATAAACCACTACTAGAGTCATTGGATGTGTTATCTTTTCACAAACCACATATGTATCCACCAGTGTCTTTGCATGTGTGTTCTTTTCACAAACCACATATGGATCCACTAGTGTCATTGCATGTGTGTTCTTTTCATGAACCATAACTAGAGTCATTGAATGTGTGTTCTTTCCACAAACCACATATGGATCCACTAGAGTCATTGCATGTGTGTTCTTTTCACAGACCACATATGGATCCACTAGTGTCATTGCATGTGTGTTCTTTTCATAAACGACATATGGATCCCCTAGTGTCATTGCATGTGTGTTCTTTTCTTTAACCATATCTAGAGTCATTGCATGTGTGTTCTTTTCAGAAACCACGTATGGATCCACCAAAGTCATTCATGTGTGTTCTTTTCACAAACCACATATGAATCCACAGAGACATTCCATGTCTGTTCTTTTCATAAACCACATGGATCCACTAGTGTCATTGCATGTGTGTTCTTTTAATAAACCACAGCTAGAGTCATTGCATGTGTGTTCTTTTCACAAACCATAGCTAGAGTCATCTGATGTGTGATCTTTTCATAAACCACAACTAGAGTCATTAAATGTGTGTTCTTTTCACAAACCACATATAGATCCACCAGTGTCATTGAATGTGTGTTCTTTTCACAAACCACATATGGATCCTCTAGTGTCATTGCATGTGTGTTCTTTCGTGAACCACAACTAGAGTCATTGAATGTGTGTTCCTTTCACAAACCACATATGGATTCACCAGTGTCATTGCATGTATGTTCTTTTCATAGACCACATATGGATCCGCCAGTGTCATTGCATGTGTGTTCTTTTGATAAACCACATATGGATCCCCTAGTGTCATTGCATGTGTGTTCTTTTCATTAACCACATCTAGAGTCATTGCATGTGTGTTCTTTTCAAAAACAACATATAGATACACCAGAGTCATTTCATATGCGTTCTTTTCACAAACCACATATGGATCCAACAGAGTCATTGCATGTCTGTTCTTTTCATAAAGCACACATGAGCATGTGTGTTATTATCATAAACCACATGGGTCCACTAGAGTTCATTGCATGTGTGTTCTTCTCATAAACCACATGTGGATCCACTGGAGTCATTGCATGTGTGTTCTTTTCATAAACAACATATGGATCCGCTAGAGTCATTGCATGTATGTTATTTTCCTAAACCACATATGGATCCACCAGATTCATTAAATGTGTGTTCTTTTCATAAACCACATATGGATCCACCAGTGTTATTGCATATGTGTTCTTTTCATTAACCACATATGGATCCCCTAGTATCATTGCATGTGTGTTCTTTTCATTAACCATAACTAGAGTCATTGAATGTGTGTTCTTTCCACAAACCACATATGGATCCACTAGAGTCATTGCATGTGTGTTCTTTTCACAGACCACATATGGATCCACTAGTGTCATTGCATGTGTGTTCTTTTCATAAACGACATATGGATCCCCTAGTGTCATTGCATGTGTGTTATTTTCTTTAACCATATCTAGAGTCATTGCATGTGTGTTCTTTTCAGAAACCACATATGGATCCACCAAAGTCATTCATGTGTGTTCTTTTCACAAACCACATATGAATCCACAGAGACATTCCATGTCTGTTCTTTTCATAAACCACATGGATCCACTAGTGTCATTGCATGTGTGTTCTTTTAATAAACCACAGCTAGAGTCATTACATGTGTGTTCTTTTCACAAACCATAGCTAGAGTCATCTGATGTGTGTTCTTTTCATAAACCACAACTAGAGTCATTAAATGTGTGTTCTTTTCACAAACCACATATAGATCCACCAGTGTCATTGAATGTGTGTTCTTTTCACAAACCACATATGGATCCTCTAGTGTCATTGCATGTGTGTTCTTTCGTGAACCACAACTAGAGTCATTGAATGTGTGTTCTTTTCACAAACCACATATGGATTCACCAGTGTCATTGCATGTATGTTCTTTTCATAGACCACATATGGATCCGCTAGTGTCATTGCATGTGTGTTCTTTTGATAAACCACATATGGATCCCCTAGTGTCATTGCATGTGTGTTCTTTTCATTAACCACATCTAGAGTCATTGCATGTGTGTTCTTTTCAAAAACCACATATAGATACACCAGAGTCATTTCATATGCGTTCTTTTCACAAACCACATATGGATCCAACAGAGTCATTGCATGTCTGTTCTTTTCATAAAGCACACATGAGCATGTGTGTTATTATCATAAACCACATGGGTCCACTAGAGTTCATTGCATGTGTGTTCTTCTCATAAACCACATGTGGATTCACTGGAGTCATTGCATGTGTGTTCTTTTCATAAACAACATATGGATCCACTAGAGTCATTGCATGTATGTTATTTTCCTAAACCACATATGGATCCACCAGATTCATTAAATGTGTGTTCTTTTCATAAACCACATATGGATCCACCAGTGTTATTGCATATGTGTTCTTTTCATTAACCACATATGGATCCCCTAGTATCATTGCATGTGTGTTCTTTTCATTAACCATAACTAGAGTCATTGCCTTTGTGTTCTTTTCGCAAACCACAAATGGATCAACCAGAGTCATTGCATGTCTGTTCTTTTCATAAACCACATATGAATCCACTAGAGTCATTGCATGTGTGTTCTTTTCATAAACCACATGGATCCACCAGTGTCATTACATGTGTGTTCTTTTAATAAACCACAACTAGAGTCATTGGATGTGTTATCTTTTCACAAACCACATATGTATCCACCAGTGTCTTTGCATGTGTGTTCTTTTCACAAACCACATATGGATCGACTAGTGTCATTGCATGTGTGTTCTTTTCATGAACCATAACTAGAGTCATTGAATGTGTTTTTTTTTCACAAACCACATATGGATCCACTAGAGTCATTGCATGTGTGTTCTTTTCACAGACTACATATGGATCCACTAGTGTCATTGCATGTGTGTTCTTTTCATAAACAACATATGGATCCCCTAGTGTCATTGCATGTGTGTTCTTTTCATAAACGACATATGGATCCCCTAGTGTCATTGCATGTGTATTCTTTTCTTTAACCATATCTAGAGTCATTGCATGTGTGTTCTTATCAGAAACCACATATGGATCCACCAAAGCCATTCATGTGTGTTCTTTTCACAAACCACTTATGAATCCAGAGAGACATTCCATGTCTGTTCTTTTCATAAACCACATTGATCCACTAGTGTCATTGCATGTGTGTTCTTTTAATAAACCACAGCTAGAGTCATTGCATGTGTGTTCTTTTCACAAACCATAGCTAGAGTCATCTGATGTGTGTTCTTTTCATAAACCACCACTAGAGTCATTAAATGTGTGTTCTTTTCACAAACCACATATAGATCCACTGGAGTCATTGAATGTGTGTTCTTTTCACAAACCACATATGGATCCTCCAGTGTCATTGCATGTGTGTTCTTTCATGAACCACAACTAGAGTCATTGAATGTGTGTTCTTTTCACAAACCACATATGGATTCACCAGTGTCATTGCATGTATGTTCTTTTCATAGACCACATATGGATCCACCAGTGTCATTGCATGTGTGTTCTTTTGATAAACCACATACGGATCCCCTAGTGTCATTGCATGTGTGTTCTTTTCATTAACCACATCTAGAGTCATTGCATGTGTGTTCTTTTCAAAAACCACATATAGATACACCAGAGTCATTTCATATGCGTTCTTTTCACAAACCACATATGGATCCAACAGAGTCATTGCATGTCTGTTCTTTTCATAAAGCACATGAGCATGTGTGTTATTGTCATAAACCACATGGATCCACTAGAGTTCATTGCATGTGTGTTCTTCTCATAAACCACATGGATCCACCAGAGTCATTGCATTTCTGTTCTTTTCATCAACCAGATGAGCATGGGTGTGCTTTTCACAAACCACATATGGATCCACCAGACTCATTGCATGTGTGTTCTTTTTCTAAAACACATATGGATCCACCAGAGTCATTGCATGTGTGTTCTTTTCACAAACCACATATGGATCCACCAGAGTCATTGAATGTGTGTTCTTTTCACAAACCATATATGGATCCACTAGAGTCATTGCATGTGTGTTCTTTTCACAAACCACATATGGATCCACTAGAGTTCATTGCATGTGTGTTCTTTTCATAAACCAGATGGATCCACTAGAGTCATTAAATGTGTGTTCTTTTCATAAACCACATGGATCTACTAGTGTCATTGCATGTGTGTTCTTTTCATAAACCACAACTATAGTCATTGGATGTGTGTTATTGTCATAAAACACATGGATCCACTAGAGTTCATTGCATGTGTGTTCTTCTCATAAACCACATATGGATCCACCAGAGTCATTGCATGTGTGTTCTTTTCACAAACCACATATGGGTCCACTAGAGTTCATCGCATGTGTGTTCTTTTCCTAAACCACATATGGATCCACTAGAGTCATTGCATGTGTGTTCTTTTCACAAACCACACATGGATCCACGAGTGTCATTTTATGTGTGTTCTTTTCATAAACCACATATGGATGCCCTAGTGTCATTGAATGTATGTTCTTTTCATTAACCACATATGGATCCCCTAGTGTCATTGCATGTGTGTTATTTTCATAAACCACATATGGATTCACCAGAGTCATTGCATGAATGTTCTTTTCATAAACCACATATGGATCCACTAGTCATTGCATCTTTGTTATTTTCATAAACCACATGGATCCACTAGAGTCATTGCATGTGTGTTCTTTTCATAAACCACATGGATCCACTAGTGTCATTGCATGTGTGTTCTTTTCATAAACTACAATTAGAGTCATTGGATGTGTGTTATTGTCATAAACCACATGGATCCACTAGAGTTCATTGCACGTGTGTTCTTCTCATAAACCACATGTGGATCCACTGGAGTCATTGCATGTGTGTTCTTTTCATAAACCACATATGGATCCACTAGAGTCATTGCATGTATGTTATTTTCCTAAACCACATATGGATCCACCAGATTCATTAAATGTGTGTTCTTTTCATAAACCACATATGGATCCACTAGTGTTATTGCATATGTGTTCTTTTCATTAACCACATATGGATCCCCTAGTATCATTGCATGTATGTTCTTTTCATTAACCATAACTAGAGTCATTGCCTGTGTGTTCTTTTCACAAACCACAAATGGATCAACAAGAGTCATTGCATGTCTGTTCCTTTCATAAACCACATATGAATCCACTAGAGTCATTGCATGTGTGTTCTTTTCATAAACCACATGGATCCACCAGTGTCATTACATGTGTGTTATTTTAATAAACCACAACTAGAGTCATTGGATGTGTGTTCTTTTCACAAACCACATATGTATCCACCAGTGTCTTTGCATGTGTGTTCTTTTCACAAACCACATATGGATCCACTAGTATCATTGCATCTGTGTTCTTTTCATGAACCATAACTAGAGTCATTGAATGTGTGTTCTTTTCACAAACCATATATGGATCCACTAGAGTCATTGCATGTGTGTTCTTTTCACAGACCACATATGGATCCACTAGTGTCATTGCATGTGTGTTCTTTTCATAAACCACATATGGATCCACCAGAGTCATTGTAAGTGTGTTATTTTCATAAACCATATCTAGAGTCATTGCATGTGTGTTCTTTTCAGAAACCACATATGGATCCACCAAAGTCATTCATGCGTGTTATTTTCACAAACCACATATGAATCCACAGAGACATTCCATGTCTGTTCTTTTCATAAACCACATGGATCCACTAGTGTCATTGCATGTGTTTTTTTTAATAAACCACAGCTAGAGTCATTGCATGTGGTTTCTTTTCACAAACCATAGCTAGAGTCATCTGATGTGTGTTCTTTTCATAAACCACAACTAGAGTCATTAAATGTGTGTTCTTTTCTCAAACCACATATAGATCCACCAGTGTCATTGAATGTGAGTTCTTTTCACAAACCACATATGTATCCTCCAGTGTCATTGCATGTGTGTTCTTTCAAGAACCACAACTAGAGTCATTGAATGTGTGTTCTTTTCACAAACCACATATGGATTCACCAGTGTCATTGCATGTATGTTCTTTTCATAGACCACATATGGATCCACCAGTGTCATTGCATGTGTGTTCTTTTGATAAACCACATATGGATCCCCTACTGTCATTGCATGTGTGTTCTTTTCATTAACCACATCTAGAGTCATTGCATGTCCGTTCTTTTCAAAAACCACATATAGATACACCAGAGTCATTTCATATGCGTTCTTTTTACAAACCACATATGGATCCAACAGAGTCATTGCATGTCTGTTCTTTTCATAAAGCACATGAGCATGTGTGTTATTGTCATAAACCACATGGATCCACTAGAGTTCATTACATGTGTGTTCTTCTCATAAACCACATGGATCCACAAGAGTCATTGCATTTCTGTTCTTTTCATAAACCACATGAGCATGGGTGTGCTTTTCACAAACCACATATGGATCCACCAGAGGCATTGCATGTGTGTTCTTTTTCTAAAACACATATGGATCCACCAGAGTCATTGCATGTGTGTTCTTTTCACAAACTACATATGGATCCACCAGAGTCATTGAATGTGTGTTCTTTTCATAGACCACATATGGATCCACTAGAGTCATTGCATGTGTGTTCTTTTCACAAACAACATATGGATCCACTAGAGTTCATTACATGTGTGTTGTTCTCATAAAACACAGATGGATATACTAGAGTCATTGCATGTCTGTTCTTTTCATAAAACAGATGGATCCACTAGAGTCATTAAATGTGTGTTCTTTTCATAAACCACAAGGATCTACCAGTGTCATTGCATGTGTGTTCTTTTCATAAACCACAACTATAGTCATTGGATGTGTGTTATTGTCATAAACCACATGGATCCACTAGAGTTCATTGCATGTGTGTTCTTCTCATAAACCACATATGGATCCACCACAGTCATTGCATGTGTGTTCTTTTCACAAACCACATATGGATCCACTAGAGTTCATTGCATGTGTTTTCTTTTCCTAAACCACATATGGATCCACCAGAGTCATTGAATTGTGTTCTTTTCGTAAACAACATATGGATCCACTAGAGTCATTGCATGTGTGTTCTTTTCACAAACCACACATGGATCCACTAGTGTCATTGAATGTGTGTTCTTTTCACAAACCACATATGGATCCCCTAGTGTAATTGAATGTATGTTCTTTTCATTAACCACAGATGGATCCCCTAGTGTCATTGCATGTGTGTTCTTTCCATAAACCACATATGGATTCACCAGAGTCATTGTATGTCTGTTCTTTTCATAAACCACATATGGATCCACTAGTCATTGCATCTTTGTTATTTTTATAAACCACATGGATCCACCAGAGTCATTGCATGTGTGTTCTTTTCATAAACCACATGGATCCACCAGTGTCATTGCATGTGTGTCCTTTTCATAAACTACAATTGGAGTCATTGGATGTGTGTTATTGTCATAAACCACATGGATCCACTAGAGTTCATTGCATGTGTGTTCTTCTCATAAACCACATGTGGATCCACTGGAGTCATTGCATGCGTGTTCTTTTCATAAACCACATATGGATCCACTAGATTCATTGCATGTATGTTATTTTCCTAAACCACATATGGATCCACCAGATTCATTAAATGTGTGTTCTTTTCATAAACAACATATGGATCCACCAGTGTTATTGCATATGTGTTGTTTTCATTAACCACATATGGATCCCCTAGTATCATTGCATGTGTGTTCTTTTCATTAACCATAACTAGAGTCATTGCATCTGTGTTCTTTTCACAAACCACAAATGGATCAACCAGAGTCATTGCATGTCTGTTCTTTTCATAAACCACATATGAATCCAATAGAGTCATTGCATGTGTGTTCTTTTCATAAACCACATGGATCCACAAGTGTCATTACATGTGTGTTCTTTTAATAAACCACATCTAGAGTCTTGGATGTGTGTTCTTTTCACAAACCACATATGTATCCACTAGTGTCTTTGCATGTGTGTTCTTTTCACAAACCACATATGGATCCACTAGTGTCATTGCATGTGTGTTCTTTTCATGAACCATAACTAGATTCATTGAATGTGTGTTCTTTTCACAAACCACATATGGATCCACTAGAGTCATTGCATGTGTGTTCTTTTCATAGACCACATATGGATCCACTAGTGTCATTGGATGTGTGTTCTTTTCATAAAGCACATATGGACCCCCTAGTGTCATTGCATGTGTGTTCTTTCTTTAACCATATCTAGAGTCATTGCATGTGCGTTCTTTTCAGAAACCACATATGGATCCACCAAAGTCATGTCATGTGTGTTCTTTTCACAGACCACATATGGATCCACAGAGGCATTGCATGTCTGTTATTTTCATAAACCACATGGATCCACAATTGTCATTGCGTGTGTGTTCTTTTAATAAACCACAGCTAGAGTCATTGCATGTGTGTTATTTTCACAAACCATAGCTAGAGTCATTGGACGTGTGTTCTTTTCATAAAACACAACTAGAGTAATTAAATGTGTGTTATTTTCACAAACCACATATAGATCCACTAGTGTCATCGAATGTGTGTTATTTTTACTTACCACATATGGATCCACCAGTGTCATTGCATGTATGTTCTTTCATGAACCACAACTAGAGTCATTGCATGTGTGTTCTTTTCATAAACCACATATGGATCCACTAGAGTCATTGCATGTATGTTATTTTCCTAAACCACATATGGATCCACCAAAGTCATTAAATGTGTGTTCTTTTCATAAACCACATATGGATCCACCAGTGTCATTGCATATGTGTTCTTTTCATTAACCACATATGGATCCCCTAGTGTCATTGCATGTGTGATCTTTTCATTAACCATAACTAGAGTCATTGCATGTGTGTTCTTTTCACAAACCACATATGTATCCACCAGTGTCTTTGCATGTGTGTTCTTTTGACAAACCACATATGGATCCACCAGTGTCATTGCATGTGTGTTCTTTTCAAGAACCATAACTAGAGTCATTGAATGTGTTTTCTTTTCTAAAACCACATATGGATCCACTAGAGTCATTGCATGTGTGTTCTTTTCAAGACCACATATGGATCCACTAGTGTCATTGCGTGTGTGTTCTTTTCATAAACCACATATGGATACCCTAGTGTCATCGCATGTGTGTTCTTTTCATTAACCGTAGCTAGAGTCATTGCATGTCTGTTCTTTTCAGAAACCACATATGGATCCACCAAAGTCATTTCATGTGTGTTATTTTCACAAACCATATATGGATCCACCAGAGTCATTGCATGTCTGTTCTTTTCATAAACCACATGGATCCACCAGTGTCATTGCATGTGTGTTCTTTTAATAAACCAGAACTAGAGTCATTGCATGTGTGTTATTTTCACAAACCATAGCTAGAGTCATTGGATGTGTGTTCTTTTCATAAACCACAACTAGAGTCATTAAATGTGTGTTCTTTTCATAAACCACATATAGATCCACCAGTGTCATTGAATGTGTGTTCTTTTCACAAACCACATATGGATCCACCAGTGTCATTGCATGTGTGATCTTTCATTAACCACAACTAGAGTCATTGCATGTGTGTTCTTTTCACAAACCACATATGGATCCACCAGAGTCATTGCATGTCTGTTCTTTCCATAAACCAAATGGATCCACCAGTGTCATTGAATGTGTGTTCTTTTCGCAAACCAGATATGGATCCACCAGTTTTATTGCATGTGTGTTCTTTTCACAGACCACATATGGACCCACCAATTTCATCGCATGTGTGTTCTTTTCATAAACAACATATGGATCCCCTAGTGTCATTGCATGTGTGTTCTTTTCATTAACAACAAGTAGAGTCATTGCATGTGTGTTATTTTCACAAACCACATATGGATCCACCAGAGTCATTGCATGTCTGTTCTTTTCATAAAACACATATGGATCCACCAGAATCATTGCATGTCTGTTCTTTTTGTAAACCACATGGATCCACCAGAGTCATTGAATGTGTGTTCTTTTCATAAACCACTACTAGGAAAATGGCTATAGGTAATCAGCACATCCGTGGCTCACATGGTTGAAGTGCCCCACGACTAAAACAGGCGTGGCTCACCTATGGGCAGTGCCCTACTAGTAACTAGAACAATTATGGCGCACATGACCATAGTGCGCCATAGATGTGTGTGGGCCAGGGCCTTGTTGGCCGCACGCCAAACATCCGTAGCGCACATAGGGTAGGTGCGCTACGGTTGTTAGTGTGAACCGTGGCGCACATGGAGGGGGTGCGCTACGCCTAAGCGCATGCCCCTCTCTGCTGTGAAACGGCCAGACACATCTGTGGCGCACTATGGCATGTGCGCCACAGATGTATAAACTTAGTAGTAGGACACCTTTCCCTAGTGCCCTACGCCTAACTATCCTGCACGAACTCCACCCCCCCCCCCCCCGTGGATCGCCTTTTTAGGTTTTGCAAAAAATAGAAGAAAATGATAAACACTTCAAAAAATTAAATCCTTACATATTTAGGTAGGTAATGTGGTATAGCTTCTAGTAAAATTAACAAACATGAGTTTTGACTTTATTTGCAAAAAAAAGTCATGCCACGGTAAAAAGGCCGTAACTTTTGCATACGATATCGAAAAAAATCGTATAATATACCAAAATGATGAGAACGAGATTTCGCATCCGCTCGCAACCACCTACGGTCGTTTAGCGATTTTTTAGATTTTCAAAATTCGAAAAGAGTAAAAATTACGGTCAAAAGACCGTTTTTTCCTGCAGAAAAAAAATAGAGGGCGGCTTACCCGTAGCGCACCACCACCTAGTGCGCCACGGATAAACTTGGGCGGGATTCAAATTTCGAATCCCCACCCCGCCCACCTTCCCTCCCCTTCTCTCCTTTTCCTTTTCCTCCCTTCTCATTTCCTTCTTCTTCTCCTCCTTCTCCTTCTCTTTCTCCTTCTCCTCCTCTTCCTCCTCCTTGCAGTGAACATGGTGATGGCGGCGGCCTCCTCCTTGCAGTTCCGACAATGAGACGGCGGGCTCCTTCTTCTCCTCCTCTTCCTCCTCCTCCTTGTAGTTCCGACGACGACGAGGCCTCCTCTTCTTCTTCTTCTTCTTCTTCTTCTTCTTCTTCTCCTCCTCCTCCTCTTCTTCTCCTTCTTCTCCTCCTCTTCCTCCTCTTCTTCTCCTCCTCCTCTTCTTCTCCTTCTCCTCCTCCTCTTCTTCTCCTCCTCTTCCTCCTCTTCTTCTCCTCCTCCTCTTCTTCTCCTCCTCTTCCTCCTATTCTCCTCCTCCTTGCAGTTCTGACGACGACGACGAGGTGACGACGAGGCGGCATGACGTGACCTGCACTGACCACACCTTGACGACGACGAGATCCAGATCTGCTGCTTTTTTTGAATTTTGAAATTTATATCCGTGGCGCACTAGGTATCCGTGGCGCCTGACACCTAGTGCGCCCAGTTATCGTTTCATCTGGCGTGGCGCTGGACTACTTTCCGTGGCGCACTGGCATGTGCGCCACGCCTATCTCGACACAAACGTGGCGCACCAGGTAGTGCGCCACGGCTAGGAGATAGCCGTAGCGTGAGGCCCGTGGCGCACTGCTAGTGCGCCACAGATGGCCTTTTCAGGTGCACCACTAAAGGCCGTTTTCCTAGTAGTGAACCACATGGATCTACCAGTGTCATTGCATGTGTGTTCTTTTCATAAACCACAACTATAGTCATTGGATGTGTGTTATTGTCATAAACCACATGGATCTACTAGAGTTCATTGCAGGTGTGTTCTTCTCATAAACCACAAATGGATCCACCAGAGTCATTGCATGTGTGTTCTTTTCACAAACCACATATGGATCCACTAGAGTTTATTGCATGTGTGTTATTTTCCTAAACCATATATGGATCCACTAGAGTCATTGCATGTGTGTTCTTTTCATAAACCACATATGGATCCACTAGAATCATTGCATGTGTGTTCTTTTCACAAACCACACATGGATCCACCAGTGTCATTGAATGTGTGTTCTTTTCACAAACCACATATGGATCCACCAGTGTCATTGAATGTGTGTTCTTTTCATTAACCACATATGGATCCCCTAGTGTCATTGGATGTGTGTTCTTTTCATAAACCACATATGGATCCACCAGACTCATTGCATGTTTGTTCTTTTCATAAACCACATATGGATCCACTAGAGTCATTGCATCTCTGTTATTTTCATAAACCACAAGGATCCACAAGAGTCATTATATGTGTGTTCTTTTCATAAACCACATGGATCCACCAGTGTCATTGTATGTGTGTTCTTTTCATAAACTACAACTAGAGTCATTGGATGTGTGTTATTGTCATAAACCACATGGATCCACTAGAGTTCATTGCTTGTGTGTTCTTCTCATAAACCACATGTGGATCCACTAGAGTCATTAAATGTGTGTTCTTTTCATAAACCACATATGGATCCACTAGAGTCATTACATGTATGTTCTTTTCCTAAAGCACATATGGATCCACCAGAGTCATTAAATGTGTGTTCTTTTCGTAAGCCACATAGGGATCCACCAGTGTCATTGCATATGTGTTCTTTTCATTAACCACATATGGATCACCTAGTGTAATTGCATGTGTGTTCTTTTCATTAACCATAACTAGAATCATTGCATGTGTGTTCTTTTCACAAACCACAAATGGATCCACCAGAGTTATTGCATGTCTATTCTTTCATAAACCACATGTGGATCCACTAGAGTCATTGCATGTGTGTTCTTTTCATAAACAACATTGATCCGCCAGTCTCATTGCATGTGTGTTCTTTTAATAAACCACAGCTAGAGTCATTGGATGTGTGTTCTTTTCATAAGCCACATATGGATCCACCAGTGTCATTGCATGTGTGTTCTTTTCACAAACCACATATGGATCCACTAGTGTCATTGCATGTGTCTTCTTTTCATGAACCATAACTAGAGTCATTGAATGTGTGTTCTTTTCACAAACCACATATGGATCCACTAGAGTCATTGGATGTGTGTTCTTTTCACAGACCACATATGGATCCACTAGTGTCATTGCATGTGTGTTCTTTTAATAAACCACAGCTAGAGTCATTGCATGAGTGTTCTTTTCACAAACCATAGCTAGAGTCATCTGATGTGTGTTCTTTTCATAAACCACAACTAGAGTCATTAAATGTGTCTTCTTTTCACAAACCACATATAGATCCACTAGTGTCATTGATGTGTGTTCTTTTCACAAACCACATATGGATCCTCCAGTGTCATTGCATGTGTGTTCTTTCATGAACCACAACTAGAGTCATTGCATGTGTGTTCTTTTCACAAACCACATATGGATCCACCAGAGTCATTGCATGTCTATTCTTTTCATAAACCAAATGGATCCACCAGTGTCATTGCATGTGTGTTCTTTTCATAGACCACATATGGACCCACCAGTTTCATCGCATGTGTCTTCTTTTCATAAACCACATATGGATCCCCTAGTGTCATTGCATGTGTGTTCTTTTCATTAACCACATGTAGAGTCATTGCATTTCTGTTCTTTTCACAAACCACATATGGATCCACCAGAGTCATTTCATGTGTGTTTTTTCACAAACCACATATGGATCCACCACACTCATTGCATGTTTGTTATTTTCATAAACCACATATGGATCCACGAGTGTCATTAAATGTGTGTTCTTTTCCTAAAACACATATGGATCCACTAGAGTCATTGCATGTGTGTTCTTTTCATGAACCACAACTCGAGTCATTGAATGTGTGTTCTTTTCACAAACCACATATGGATCCAATAGTGTCATTGCATATCTGATCTTTTCATAAACCACATGGATCCACCAGTGTCATTGAATGTGTGTTCTTTTCACAAACCACATATGGATCCACCAGTGTTGCATTTGTGTTCTTTTCATTAACCAGATATGGATCCCCTAGTGTCATTGCATGTGCGTTCTTTTCATTAACCACAAATAGAGTCATTGCATGTGTGTTCTTTTCACAAACCACATATGGATCCACCAGAGTCATTGCATGTATGTTCTTTTCAGAAACCACATATGGATCCACTAGAATCATTGCATGTTGTTCTTTTCATAAACCACATGGATCCTGATACGGATCAAGCCGATGATCCTTAGTTTTGTCCCGATCATTCACAGCGAGTCAACTAGATAGATGATCTCCCAATAACACGATGAACATCACCTGAAGAAGAGGAACGAATCCAGCAAGTAACGTGATGAAGATCACCACGACTCAAACCTGAGCACGACAATCCTTGATGAACACAAGAACCTCCGCAGCAATAATATGATAAACGGTATCGGCGTCCCCGGAGGGATGATACACAGTGGAGCACAATATAGTTTTTAGACTAAATAACTGAACTCCCCTAAACCCTAGGTGGCTGGCTCCTTTATATAGGAGGCCTGCAACTAGTCGGTTGGATAGACCCAAAATGAATACACAACGGACTCGAACCTAACCTAGACTTGGACTCAATAACATAGCAATAATATTTGACACAACCTTAGACTTATCATTACATATCGTAGGTCGTCCTGGTGTGCCAATCATCGATGGGATGCGCCCGCATCACCTAGCTTGGTGGAGTCCTGAAATTAGGCTTCACCTCCTCCTTCATGCCCATATCATCATCCCCCCTTCAAGAAGCGTTGTCCCCAACGCTTGTGGGTCGGGTCAGAAAGGTGGCGTGATATGAACAATCGATTCACGTGTCTTTGCCATCTTCAAGTCTTGCTTGCCTTCCTCACCACATCATCCCTCTTGGCCTGCTCGACTTGATACAGCCCTCGGTGCCTGCACCTCCTTGAGTCTCCATACGAGATTGGACCTAGGCGCCAATGTCTTTGTCTTCTCAACTCTTGTTGGAACCCGTGGTTGCTGAACACGGACCTTCTTTGCACGACCTGGCATAATATGAGTAATGCCTAGACCACACATCTGACGAACATGTCCATCCTTGCCTCTATGCATCCGCACAACTGTCCCAACAAAACGCCTCACAGGTGTGCTAACAAAACTGCTCTTGTTACCTCGCTGCACCACATGCACTGGAACATCAGGAGCACAACTATCATCCGTCTGAACACCTGTGTCAACACAAACAACCTTTTGAACACATGCTGCAACATCCTTCCTCTCAGCAATAAGAGGATGCACTTCAACTAGCTTGTCACTAACAAGTTCCACTAGCTTGTCATCTATAGGCATAGCCGAAGCAATATCAACATTGTTGCACTATGCATCATGCTCTACATCCTGCACCTTAGCTAGCCCAGATTTTGGCTTAGCCTTGCGCACATTCTCCTTATGTACCACCAGCTCTACACCAGACTTTATGTCAACATCCTGCATAGGCTTCAAAGTCTGTTGTTTGCCACCATGCACAAAAGAATATGTATTTGCTCTTCCAGCATGTGTAACGTTGCGATCATACTGCCATGGATGACCAAGTAACATCCCACATACCTCCAATGCAACACATCACACTCAATCTCATCAACATAATCACCAACTGTAAATGGCACACGCACCTTATGAGTTACCTTCACCATACCGCAGCTATTTAACCACTGTAGATGCTTAGGTTCAGGAATACGCCATGTGGACAACCCCAACGCTGCCACCATTGCCTTGCTAATGCCATTAGTACAGCTTCCTCCATCAACAATCAACTTGCATGCTTTGCCTTTGATCATACACTGCGCCTGAAATAAATTCCAACGCTGGCCCTTGTCAACTGTCATGCAAGCATCGTCATGTACTCTATTGAGTTGCAAATTCAGCCCACTCAATGGTACAACATCCTCAGAACTAACCACCTTGTCCAGCTCCTTGGACTTCTCCCAAAATCTAGTGCGCAAAAATTGCTTCAAATCTGCCCAACTAGGTGTTGTTATGCCCTTTGCGGTCCTCTCTTCCTTCCACCAACTAACCACAGTCTTATCAACACGCCGGTGTGCAAGAACAAATTCAGTGCGACCACCAAACTTGCTATCCCATGCACGACATCGTGCAAAACCATCAACCATGTGAGATTCCCAAGTCTCATATTCTGCGAATGTTGCGGTACTGTCCAATCTCCATTTAATTGTAGTTGCATCAAATTGACAGCCGACCACGATACTGATATAGTCATGATATACATCATCGGACTTGTCAGTTAAACGAGTAGACCTTGATGAACCCATATCTGAATACTAAATACTGCTCTGTATTTTTCACACACAAAATCTGCATAAAGATACGTACCAAAAAATTGGGAAGAAGGTGCAGCAGAAAAAGAACTCCAGGCGGGGCGTATTCTCTCGATCGCCAGAAACCTCGCTTGAGGACAGAGGAAGGTAGGCTCGATCTATAGCACCCGCGGGCCTCCTTCCTTTTTTTCTTCGATCAGATCGCACGATCCCTGATCGCGAGCGGAACAAGGAACAGAGGCGGGTGCCCCACACTGGAGGATGAGGCCGCGTGAGGCCTCGCTCGACCACAGAGGAGGTCTCTCCTCAGGCGAGCGACGTGAGGCAAGACCAGCGATCGGACTCCCTTTTTTTTTAAAAAACAGCCTTGATCGGATCTCCTGGATCAGCACACACAGAAACCGGTCGCGGATCCTTCGATCGAGTGGGTCACCCCAGCAGGCGTAAGACGGCGGGACTCTGTCCTTCTTTTCTTTTAAATCTTCGATTGGATCTAGTGTAGATCGGTAGGACTCTCAAAAGAATGCCCTGATGGGATCTATTAGAAGTAGATCCATCTGATTCCAGCTGCCTTGTTCGGATCTGATCAAATCGCTGCGGATCTGATCTGCGATTCCGTTCTAGCCCAAGAACTCGCCTCCCAATCTCTTCTCCAAATAAACTGATCTGTAAACTACTTGTAGAAAAATAGTCCATAGATGATCCAAAAACACGCTGTGATCAACGAAAGCTGTGATACCAAGACGATAAGGGGTGGCCCGATCTTCTCAGTGAGCTGGCGTAGATGGCGATGTAGATGATGAAGATAACTTGTATGAACCTGAGAACTCTCCGGCTAATCCCTGCTGCCAAATGCAACAGCTCTCAACCCTTTGGATATTCGCAACTCCACACACTTGCGCACGTAGCCGCTGACCACAAAGCGATATTGCAATCTACTAATTCCCAATGGAACAATAGATCACACTCAAACTTGCAATTGGCTAATTCCCAATGGAATAACTAATCACACTCAGATTATAGTAGCAACACACCAGATCGATACGAATTGGTGCTAAATAATTTAGAGGATTGCTTGTAGCAGATCTAACTGGAACTAGAGTTTATTTTAACGTGGTCTAACCCTAATTGTGACGGCTGCTGGAGTATATGAGGGCTTGGGCGTCCTCCCCTCTAAACAAGCCTAAAAACAGCCATAACTTGGCCCAAACTGACCCGGTTTGACTCAAACTGATACATACCGACCCATAGATGGGTTCGGCCTACTTGGCGCGCAGGCCATATGTCGTGGTGCACCTCAAACGTGTCCTGGCACGCCACATATCTTTCTTGATTATGCTTGCTCTCCTTATTGCCTACTAATGCATCTTCCATCTCTCGGTCGCCTTCCTCCCTCTCCTCCCGCTGGCGCTAGTCCGATAGATGCCAAATCTAGTCAAACAATAACACCATGTTTTAGGTAGTATAAAGCTCTTATAAATCAAAGTATCATGTCCAACTAGGAATGAATTCACCTTGTGATATTTTTTTATGAGGCTCAATATTTCCTTCCAGCTCAAACAAGAAGAATCATCGTACTCTATTAATGCGTCCTCACCATCGATGATGAGGACATCCATACTACTCCGCTATCTCCTACTCCTATTGACAATGAAGTTGTTGCTGCAAAGAACAAGTCCAATGAAATCAGGATTGGACCCATTACGAGAGCTCGTGCAAAGCTACTTGAGCAATAGGTGAATTCACTCTTAATTGAACCTGATGTTTTACTTAATGAGAACTTTATACTACCTAAGTCTATGCATCTTTGTATGATCAGGTTTATTGATAACACAAGCGTTGCACGAGGAGGAGAAGAGTTGCAGCAAGAAGGACAAGCGCTGATTTCCAATATCAACAAGTGTGTGAGGGAGGAGCGGGAGGCAGGCGCACTAGGAGGCAATGAGGAAATCACGTATGAGCAAGAGAGAGATATGGCGCACCAAGAATTACACATTTGAGGTGTTCCATGATGTTTGGACTACGTGCCAATTAGGCCGAACCCATATATGGGTCGGTATGTATCGATTTGAATCGGGTTGCTTTTGTATACGCAGGCGGCCTTAGTAGGGGTGACGCCCCAACCCTCATATATCATACAACCCTCCATAGTCACAATTAGGTTAGATCATGTTAATATAAACTCTAGTTCCGCTTGGATTCGCTACGCTCATCCTCTGAATTATTCAGCACCAATTCATATCGATCTGGTGTGTTGCTACTATAATCTGAGTGTGATTAGTTATTCCATTGGGAATTAGCCAATTGCAAGTTTGAGTGTGATGTATTGTTCCACTAGGAATTAGTAGATTGCAATACCGATTTGTGGTCAGCGGCTACGTGCGCAAGTGTGTGGAGTTGCGAATATCCAAAGGGTTGAGAGTTGTTGCATCTGGCAGCAGGGATTAGCCGGAGAGTTCTCAGGTTCATACAAGTTATATTCATCATCTATATCACCATCTACCCCAGCTCACTGAGAAGATCGGGCCACCCCTTATCATCTTGGTATCAGAGCCAGCGTTTACTCGGTGAGCATCCACAAATCCATTCGCAGATTAGTTCTTGTTTTTGTCCTATACAGAAAAAGCCACAAAAAGATAAGGTTTAGTGTTTGTCATAGCCTAGATAACACTGTTCATGAGTTCTAGTTGTTGGTCGTAGTCTTTTTGTGTAGCCTTTCTTCTAAATCCGAGTCGTAGTTTTTTTGTCTAGTTTTCGTCTGTTTTGATCCGTTGTCGGAGTCTCTAGACTATTTCTAGACTGTTTGTCGTGTTCTTGAGTCTTAGATCTATTAGATCTGTTTTCTTTTAGTTCTGGAGTTGTAGATCCGTTACAAAGAAGAAGAAGAAAAAAACAAAGCAGAAGTCACGATCGCACCTGACTTGGTGTCGTGAGTTTCCTCACGTGAAAGAAAAAAACAATCGGGGCGCTGCTTCTCGCCTAACCACAGAGGTGGTCTGACCTCTAGCGTGAGAGTCAGGCAAAAAAAAATCGGACCCCTCGCCTGACCACAGACAAGTCTGTCGTCATACGAGAAAGTTTTGTGTCTGCCGACATCCTGTCGCGGCCAGGATTTTGACCCTTTTTTCTGCCGTGGCAGAGACCAATTCTCAGGTCAAATTTTTTTCTTTTTTTGTTTATTTTTTTACTGAGTCCACATAGCATACCTATCCTTGTGAGCCTTAGTAAGCCTTTCTTTGTGTCTAAAACTATCCTACGAGACTAGCATGTTTAGTGCTCTGCGGGCTGCTCAGTTTAGCAATCTTCTGCCCGTTTCGTTGAGACATTGCTAGCTTCTCTCCTTATGCATTACAATACGAGCGTTCCTCCGACATACCTTAATTTTTGAGCTCTTTTTCATAGTTGCAATTGCCCCACTTATCTCCACCGTGTGTGTTTTTGTGGGTCTGTTGTCATACGATCAGCACTAGGATTTCTGAATTTGTGTTGTTAGGTATCCCAACCAAGCTCCACCATATACCTGGTTTGTCGTGTGATAGTTTCTTGTACCCTCGGTATTCGCTTCATCACATCCATGCACATAGCTATTCATCCAAGTTGGCAAGCTTCTCTAATTTACTTTGGAAAAGTAAGTTTTCTCTTTCTTCCAGTTGAGTGAGTTGCGAGAGTTTTCCACCACCAGATTTTGTTTTGTGCACTAACGTACTAATCATGTCATCTAGTTCTTCTATTGATGTGTATCAGAAAAAGGCAGGATATACTATGGTTATGTGGAATGAATATGAGGCCTTTTGCGATCATTTGCAGCTGGTGTTCACTAACACCACAGATGGCATTGACAAGGAAGTTCAGGGTGTACAGTTGAAGCTGGATCAAAATGAAGTTGATGTCACCGCCATTCAAACACAAGTTACGGGGATTCAAACAAGCATGCAAGCATTGACACAGTCCGTGAATGATTTGAGGCTGCTCGTGGAGCAACAACAACAACACCAGCCGGCTGTTGAGGATGATACTGCAAGCATCAATGATGGACATGAGGTGGCTGCCCCTATGTTTGGCAATGGTCGTGGTGATGGCCATGGAGGCAGTGGTGGTGCTCATGCAGGCCGTGGGCGTGGATTTGCCTACTTAGGTGCCCAGCGTGCTCCTATGTATGTACCTGCACCGCAAGATGATGGCTTGGGTAAGCCCAAATTCTCTATACCCAGATTTGAGGGAGGCCCTGATGTTGAAGAATACCTCACCTGGGAGATGAAGATAGAGAAGTTATGGCGCTTACATGACTATACTGAAGATAGAAAAATCAAGCTTGCTAGTTCAGAGTTTGATGGTTATGCATTACGATGGTGGGATGGCACTGTTCGTGCACGACAAGAAGATGGTGAGCTGCCCATTATTACTTGGCGCACCATGAAGGAGGTGATGCGAGCTCGCTTTGTTCCTACCAATTACTTGCGTTCTATCTTTGACAAGTTGCAGCAATTGAGGCAAGACACTATGACTGTTGATGCCTATTACATGGAGATGGAGATGCTTCTACAACGAGCTCGGGTGCGTGAGCCGATTGAGATGACCATGTAGTGTTTTGTCCATGGACTAAAGTATAACATCAAAAGCATTGTTCGGCACCATCAATATCATGATATGAATGAGCTGTTACATCATGCACGTGAGGCTGAAGCACAGTTTGTCGAAGAAGCTCAATTCAAGGCTCGTTCTACTAGTGGTGGACGTTTCCATCTAGATCTGCTGCAACTGCTCCTGCACCAAGTTCTCGTTCAGATGTACGTGCTACTACTTCGACACGACCTGATTCTTCTGTTTCTCATGCAAAGAAATCTGCACCCGCTGCTAGTGGTACAGGTTCAAATATGTCTACAACACGTAATAGGGACATGGAGTGCCATACATGTGGCGGCAAGGGCCACTTCAAAAGGGAGTGTCCAAATAGAAAGGTGATGTTTGTTAATGAACACGACGAGTATGAGACGGGAGATGATGCTGATCCGACTGCTTCGGATGATGATGGTTATGAGAGTGATGGTGTTGATGCTTTTCCATCCACCGCCACCACTATTGTCTGTACTCCCCGTGTTCTCAATGTGTCTTCTAGTTCTGAAAGTCAGCGATGCAATTTGTTCCAAACAAAAGCACTTGTTGGTCCAGGAAAGGCATGCAAGGTTATCATTGATGGTGGTAGTTGTCGCAATTTGGCTAGCAAGGAGTTGTGTGCAAAGCTGAAGCTGAAGTATCTACCACACCCCAATCCATATTTTATTCAGTGGTTAAGTGACAGTGGAGAGATGAAAGTCAGCCACATGGTGCGAGTTGATTTTGAGATTGGACCATACATGGACTCCATTGAGTTTGATGTGGTACCCATGACGGTGTGTTACCTGTTGTTGGGTCGGCCTTGGCAGTATGATCGCCATGTGTAACACAATGGCCGAGCCAATACCTATCACTTGGAGTTCCATGGCAAGAAAATTATGTCACCACAGCAAATTGTAAATGAATCTCGTCAGAAAATTGAAGTGAATCTAGAACATGTAGATAGGTGAGAGACCACTACTTCTGTGAGTGAGAGCCACCAGCCCAAATCGAGTGGTAAAAATAAGAGTGAGGGAGTGCATTCACTAGTTATATTAGCCACCAAAGAAGATATGAGAGAATTTCGAGAGGATCCTACAGCCATGCCTCTTGTGCTTATGTACAAGGGTGAGGTGTTAGTTTCTAATGACATGACCCCTCTTTCTCTTGGCGTTCCTAATGTTTTGCAGGAATTCAGTGACGTGTTTCCGGAGGAGGTACCTGCTGGTTTGCCACCCATGCGCGGCATAGAGCACCAGATAGATCTGATCCCTGGCGCCACGTTGCCCAACCGTGCCCCTTATAGAACCAACCCCGAAGAAATAAAGGAAATACATAAACAAGTGCAAGCGCTTCTCGACAAAGGTTATATTCATGTGAGCTTAAGTCCTTGTACTGTTCCTATTATTTTTGTTCCTAAGAAAGATGGTACATGGCGCATGTGTGTAGATTGTAGAGCGATAAATAACATCACTATTCGATATCGTCATCCTATTCCACGCTTGGAAGATATGCTAGATGAATTAAGTGGTGCTGTTTTTTCTCTAAGATAGATATGCGTAGTGGTTATCATCAAATTAGGATGAAAGAAGGGGATGAATGGAAAACAGCCTTTAAAACAAAATTTGGTTTATATGAGTGGTTAGTCATGCCATTTGGATTAACTAATGCACCTAGTACTTTCATGAGATTAATGAACCATGTTTTGAGAAATTTTATTGGCAAGTTTGTGGTTGTGTATTTTGATGACATATTAATCTACAACTGCAATGAATCTGAACATAGTGATCATATTAGACAAGTTTTGCAAGTGTTGCGTGATGCTAAACTCTATGGTAATTTTGAGAAGTGCACATTTTGCAAAGATAAGGTCATATTTCTGGGATATGTTGTTTCTAAGCATGGAGTGGAAGTAGATTCATCTAAAATTGAAGCTATTCAGAATTGGCCTACTCCAACGAATGTTAGTCAAGTACGAAGTTTTCATGGTCTTGCTGGTTTCTATAAACGTTTTGTGAAAGACTTTAGTACTATTGCTGCACCTTTGAATGAATTAACTAAAAAGGGTGTAGCATTTGCATGGGGCGCAACCCAAGATCATGCATTTGATGAGCTGACACGTTTGTTAACCTCTGCACCATTGCTTGCACTACCAGATTTTAATAAGAAATTTGAGATTGAATGTGATGCTAGTGGCATCGGAATTAGTGGTGTGTTGATGCAAGAGGGTCGTCCTATTGCATATTTTTCTGAGAAACTTTCTGGTGCAAGGTTGAACTATCATATCTATGATAAATAATTGTATGCGCTTGTTAGAGTTCTTGAGGTTTGGCAACATTATTTGTGGCAAAAAGAATTTATCATACATTCTGATCATGAGGCTTTGAAATATCTAAAAGCTCAATCTAACTTGCATAGGCATCTTGCTAAGTGGGTTGAGTTCATTGAGTCTTTCCCATACATAATTAAACATAAGAAGGGTAAAGACAATATAGTTGTTGATGCTCTATCTAGGAAGAACATGTTGTTAACACAATTGGATATTAAAGTTCCTGGTTTAGAGATTTTGCGTGAGTTGTATGCTACTGATCATGATTTTGCAGCGCCTTATAGCATGTGTACTAATGGGAAGGCATGGGATAAATATCACATCCACGATGGGTTTTTGTTTCATGCTAAAAAACTATGTATTCCAGAATCGTCTATGCGTTTGTTGTTGTTGCAGGAATCACATGCAGGCGGTTTAACGGGCCATTTTGGGCGTGAGAAGACGCTACTCATGCTCGCTGATCACTTTTACTGGCCTAGGATGAGGTGTGATGTGGACAGGTTTGTGAAACGATGCATTACATGCAACACATCCAAGTCCAAGTTGAAGCCTCATGGTTTGTACACTCCATTACCTGCACCTACTACACCATGGGAAGATATAAGAATGGATTTTGTACTAGGTTTGCCTAAAACTAAATGAGGCCATGATTCTATATTTGTGGTAGTGGATAGGTTCTCTAAAATGTCACACTTTATTGCCTGCCACAAAAGCGATGATGCGTCGCATATTGCTAATCTGTTTTTCAGGGACATTGTACGCTTACATGGAGTACCCAAGACAATTGTTTCTGATCGAGATGTGAAGTTTATGAGCTATTTCTGGAAGACACTATGGGGAAAGCTGGGAACGAAGCTGCTATTCAGCACAACATGTTATCCCCAAACTGATGGGCAGACGGAGGTGGTGAATCGCACACTCTCAACACTGTTGCGTGCTATGATCAAGCAGAACTTGCGTGAGTGGGAGGAGTGTTTACCACATGTTGAGTTTGCATATAACAGGGCGGTACACTCTACCACGCAGCTGTGTCCTTTTGAGGTGGTATATGGCCTCAAACCCATTACTCCACTTGACATGTTGCCTCTACCCATACAAGAGAGAGTAAACATGGAGGCATCAAAGAGGGCAGATTTTGTGCGGAAGATACATGTGAAGACTAAAGAAGCTATTGAAAGGAAGGGCAAGAGCACTACTGATCGAGTTAACAAGAAGCGCAAGGAGGTGCTGTTTCAACCTGGCGACTTGGTATGGGTACATTTTCGCAAGGGCAGATTTCCGGAGTTGCGTAAATCCAAGTTACTTCCACGTGGTGTTGGTCCTTACAAAGTGCTTTCCAAGATAAATGATAATATGTACAAGATAGATCTTCCTACAGATGAGTTTGGTGTCAGTAATAGTTTCAATGTTGTTGATTTGACACCATATGATGGAGAAAGAGGAATCTTACCGTTCCAAAGTAAATTAGAGAAGCTTACCAACTTGGATGAACAACTATGTGCACGGATGTGATGAAGCGAATACCAATGGTACAAGAAAATTATCACACGACAAACCAGATATATGGTGGGGCTTGGTTGAGATACCTAACAACACCAATTCAAAAATCCTAGTGCTGATCGTATGACACAGACCCACGGAAACACACACGGTGGAGATAAATGGGGCAATTGCAACTATAAAAAAAAGAGCTCAAAAATTGATATATGTCGGAGTAATGCTCGTGTTGCAATGCACAAGGAGAGACGCTAGCAATGTCTCAACGAAACAGGCACAAGATTGCTAAACTGAGCAGCCCGTAGAGCATTAAGCATGCTAGTCTCGTAGGATAGTTTTAGACACTAAGAAAGGCTTTTAAGGCTCACAAGGATAGGTACGCTATGTGGACTCAGTAAAAAAATAAACAAAAAAAGAAAAAGAAAATTGACCTGAGAATTGGTCTCTGCCACGGCAGAAAAAAGGCCCGAAATCCAGCCGCGGCAGGATGTCGGCAGACAAAAAAAAATTCTCGTACTAGCACAAACAGACTCGTCTATGGTCTGGCGTCAACCCTTTTTTCTAGCTCAGCCTCACGTATGGGCACAAATGTGTTTGTGGTCTTGCATGAAGTAGCGACCGGATTTTTTTTTGCTTTCACGTGAGGAAACTCACGTACAAGCCTAATACGACCGTGACTTTTTTTCTTTACTTCAACGTGAAGCAAGCTCACGTACAACGATCAGTTTGCCTTTTTTTCTCCTTCTTTCAAACGGATCTACAACCTCAGACTAAAAGAAAACAGATCTAATAGATCTAAGACTCAAGAATATGACGAACAGTCTAGAAATAGACTAGAAACTCCAACAACGAAACAAAAACAGGCGAAAACTACGCAAAAACTACGACTAAAATTTAGAAGAAAGTCTACACAAAAAGACTACGACAACTAGAACTCATGAACAGTGTTATCTAGGCTATGGCAAACACTAAACCTAATCTTTTAATGCCTTTTTCTGTATAGGACAAAAACAAGAACTAATCTGCGAATGGATTTGGGGATGCTCACCGAATAAACACTGGCTCTGATACCAAGATGATAATGGGGTGGCCCGATCTTCTCAGTGAGCTGGGGTAGATGGCGATGTAGATGATGAAGATAACTTGTATGAACCTGAGAACTCTCCGGCTAATCCCTGCTGCCAGATGCAATAGCTCTCAACCCTTTGGATATTCCCAACTCCATACACTTGCGCACGTAGCCGCTGACCACGAAGAGGTATTGCAATCTACTAATTCCCAGTGGAACAATAGATCACACTCAAACTTGCAATTGGCTAATTCTCAATGGAATAACTAATCACACTCAGATTATAGTAGCAACACACCAGATCGATACGAATTGGTGCTAAATAATTCAGAGAATCGCTTGTAGCAGATCTAACTGGAGCTAGAGTTTATTTTAACGTGGTCTAACCCTAATTGTGATGGCTGCTGGAGTATATATGAGGGCTGGGACGTCCTCCCCTCTAAACAGGCCTAAAAACAGCCATAACTTGGCCCAAACTAACCCGGTTTGACTCAAACTGATACATACCGACCCATAGATGGGTTCGTCCTACTTGACGCCCAGGCCATATGTCGTGGTGCACCTTAAAGTGTGATTAGTTATTCATGGTGTTAGGTAGTCAAACAATACTACCTAAATCATGGAGTATATATTGTTATCTAGTCAAACAATAACACCATGATTTAGGTAGTATTATCTTTATACTACCTAAATCATGGTGTTATTGTTTGACTAGATTTGGCATCTATCGGACTCGCGCCAGCGGGAAGAGAGGGAGGAAGGCGACCGAGAGATGGAAGATGCATTAGGAGGCAATAAGGAGAGCAAGCATAATCAAGAAAGATATGTGGCGCGCCAGGACACGTTTGAGGTGCACCACGACATATGGCCTGCGCGCCAAGTAGGCTGAACCCATCTATGAGTCTGTATGTATCAGTTTGAGTCAAACCGGGTCAGTTTGGGCCAAGTTATGGCTGTTTTTAGGCCTATTTAGAGGGGAGGACGCCCCAACCCTCATATATACTCCAGCAGCCGTAACAATTAGGGTTAGACCACGTTAAAATAAACTCTAGTTCTAGTTAGATCTCCTACAAACGATTCTCTGAATTATTCAGCACCAATTCGTATCGATCTGGTGTGTTGCTACTATAATCTGAGTGTGATTAGTTATTCCATTGGCAATTAGCCAATTGCAAGTTTGAGTGTGATCTATTGTTCCACTGGGAATTAGTAGATTGCAATACCGCTTCGTGGTCAGCGACTACGTGCGCAAGTGTGTGGAGTTGCGAATATCCAAAGGGTTGACAGCTGTTGCATCTGGCAGCAGGGATTAGCCGGAGAGTTCTCAGGTTCATACAAGTTATCTTCATCATCTACATCGCCATCTACCCCAGCTCACTGAGAAGATCGGGCCACCCCTTATCAGATCCACCAGAGTCATTGCATGTGTGTTCTTTTTAAAAACACATAGATCCACCAGTGTTATTGCATGTGTGTTCTTTTCATAAACGACAACTAGAGTCATAGGATGTGCGTTATTTTCATAAACCACATGGATTCACTAGAGTAAATTGCATGTGTCTTCTTCTCATAAACCACATATGGACCCACCAGAGTCATTGCATGTGTGTTCTTTTCATAAACCACATGGATCCACCAGAGTCATTGCATGCGTGTTCCTTTCATAAACAACATATGGATCCACCAGAGTCATTGCATGTGTGTTCTTTTCATAAACCACATGGATCCACCAGAGTCATTGCATGAGTGTTCTTTTCATAAACCACATATGGATCCACCAGTGTCATTGCACGTGTGTTCTTTTCATAAACCACATATGGATCCACCAATGTCATTGCACGTGTGTTCTTTTCATAAACCACATATGGATCCACTAGAGTTCATTGCATGTGTGTTCTTTTCCTAAACCACATATGGATCCACCAGAGTCATTGCATGTGTGTTCTTTTCATGAACTACAACTCGAGTCATTGCATGTCTGTTCTTTTCATAAAGCACATGAGGATGTGTGTTATTGTCATAAACCACATGGGTCCACTAGAGTTCATTGCATGTGTGTTCTTCTCATAAACCACATGTGGATCCACTAGAGTCATTGCATGTCTGTTCTTTTCATAAAACACATATGGATCCACCAGAGTCATTTCATGTATGTTCTTTTCATAAACCACCACTAGAGTCATTGGATATGTGTTGTTATCATAGACCAGACGGATCCACTAGAGTTCATTACATGTGTGTTATTTTCAACAACCACATATGGATCCACCAGAGTGATTGCATGTCTGTTCTTTTCATAATCTACATATGGTTCCACCAGAGTCATTGCATGTTTATTCTTTTCGTAAACCACATGGATCCACTAGAGTCATTGCATGTGTGTTCTTTTCACAAACCACACATGGATCCACACGTGTCATTGAATGTGTGTTCTTTTCAAACCACATATGGATCCACCAATGTCATTGCATGTGTGTTCTTTTCATTAACCACATATGGATCCCCTAGTGTCATTTCATGTGTGTTATTTTCATCAACAATATTTGGATCCACCAGAGTCATTGCATGTCTGTTCTTTTCATAAACCACATATGGATCTACCAGAGTCATTGCAAGTCTGTTCCTTTCATAAACCACATGGATCCACCAGAGTCATTGCATGTGTGTTCTTTTCATAAACCACATGGATCCACCAGTGTCATTGCATGTGTGTTCTTTTAATAAACCACAACTAGAGTCATTGCATGTGTGTTGTTTTCACAAACCATAACTAGAGTCATCTGATGTGTGTTCTTTTCATAAACCACAACTAGAGTCATTAAATGTGTGTTCTTTTCACAAACCACATATAGATCCACCAGTGTCATTGAATGTGTGTTCTTTTCACAAACCACATATGGATCCACCAGTGTCATTGCATGTGTGTTCTTTCATGAACCACAACTAGAGTCATTGCATGTGTGTTCTTTTCACAAACCACATATGGACCCACCAGAGTCATTGCATGTATGTTCTTTTCATAAACCAAATGGATCCACTAGTGTCATTGCATGTGTGTTCTCTTCATAGACCACATATGGACCCACCAGTTTCATCGCATGTGTGTTCTTTTCACAAACCACATATGGATCCCCTAGTGTCATTGCATGTTTTTTTTTCATTAACCACATGTAGAGTCATTGCATGTCTGTTCTTTTCACAAACCACATATGGATCCATAGAGTCATTTCATGTGTGTTATTTTCACAAACCACATATGGATCCACTAGACTCATTGCATGTCTGTTATTTTCATAAACAACATATGGATCCACCAGTGTCATTGAATATGTGTTGTTTTCCTAAAACACATATGGATCCACCAGAGTCATTGCATGTGTGTTCTTTTCATGAACCACAACTCGAGTCATTGAATGTGTGTTCTTTTTACAAACCACATATGGATCCAATAGTGTCATTGCATGTCTGTTCTTTTCATAAACCACATGGATCCACCAGTGTCATTGAATGTGTGTTCTTTTCACAAACCACATATGGATCCACCAATGTTGCATGTGTGTTCTTTTCATTAACCACATATGGATCCTATAGTGTAATTGCATGTGTGTTCTTTTCATTAACCACAAATACAGTCATTGCATGTGTGTTCTTTTTCACAAACCACATATGGATCCACCAGAGTCATTGCATGTATGTTCTTTTCATAAACCACATATGGATCCACTAGAATCATTGCATGTCTGTTCTTTTCATAAACCACATGGATCCACCAGAGTCATTGCATGTGTGTTCTTTTTAAAAACACATGGATCCACCAGTGTCATTGCATGTGTGTTCTTTTCATAAACGATAACTAGAGTCATAGGATGTGTGTTATTTCAATAAACCACATGGATTCACTAGAGTAAATTGCATGTGTCTTCTTCTCATAAACCACATATGGATCCACCAGAGTCATTGCATGTGTGTTCTTTTCATAAACCACATGGATCCACCAGAGTCATTGCATGTGTGTTCTATTCATAAATCACATATGGATCCACCAGTGTCATTGCACGTGTGTTCTTTTCATAAACCACATATGGATCCACTAGAGTTCATTGCATGTGTGTTCTTTTCCTAAAACACTATGGATCCACCAGTGTCATTGCACGTGTGTTCTTTTCATAAACCACATATGGATCCACTAGAGTTCATTGCATGTGTGTTCTTTTCCTAAACCACATATGGATCCACCAGAGTCATTGCATGTCTGTTCTTTTCATAAAACACATGTGGATCCACCAGAGTCATTTCATGTATGTTCTTTTCATAAACCACAACTAGAGTCATTGGATGTGTGTTATTGTCATAAACCAGATGGATCCACTAGAGTTCATTACATGTGTGTTATTTTCAACAACCACATATGGATCCACCAGAGTCATTGCATGTTTGTTCTTTTTATAATCTACATATGGATCCGCTAGAGTCATTGCATGTCTGTTCTTTTCATAAACCACATGGATCCGCTAGAGTCATTGCATGTATGTTCTTTTCACAAACCACACATGGATCCACACGTGTCATTGAATGTGTTTTCTTTTCAAACCACATATGGATCCACCAATATCATTGCATGTGTGTTCTTTTCATTAACCACATATGGATCCCCTAATGTCATTTCATGTGTGTTCTTTTCATCAACCATATATGGATCCACCAGAGTCATTGCATGTCTGTTCTTTTTGTAAACCACATATGGATCTACCAGAGTCATTGCAAGTCTGTTCTTTTCATAAACCACATGGATCCACCAGAGTCATTGCATGTGTGTTCTTTTCATAAACCACATGGATCCACCAGTGCCATTGCATGTGTGTTCTTTTAATAAACCACAGCTAGAGTCATTGCATGTCTGTTCTTTTCACAAACCATAGCTAGAGTCATCTGACGTGTGTTCTTTTCATAAACCACAACTAGAGTCATTAAATGTGTGTTCTTTTCACAAACCACATATAGATCCACCAGCGTCATTGAATGTGTGTTCTTTTCACAAACCACATATGGATCCACTAGTGTCATTGCATGTGTGTTCTTTCATGAACCACAACTAGAGCCATTGCATGTGTGTTCTTTTCACAAACCACATATGGACCCACCACAGTCATTGCATGTATGTTATTTTCATAAACCAAATGGATCCACTAGTGTCATTGCATGTGTGTTCTCTTCACAGACCACATATGGACCCACCAGTTTCATCGCATGTGTGTTCTTTTCATAAACCACATATGGATCCCCTAGTGTCATTGCATGTGTGTTCTTTTCATTAACCACATGTAGAGTCATTGCATGTTTGTTCTTTTCACAAACCACATATGGATCCACCCGAGTCATTTCATGTGTGTTATTTTCACAAACCACATATGGATCCACCAGACTTATTGCATGTCTGTTATTTTCATAAACCACATATGGATCCACCAGTTTCATTGAATGTGTGTTCTTTCCTAAAACACATATGGATCCACCAGAGTCATTGCATGTGTGTTCTTTTCATGAACCACAACTCGAGTCATTGAATGTGTTTTTTTTTCACAAACCACATATGGATCCAATAGTGTCATTGCATGTCTGCTCTTTTCATAAACCACATGGATCCACCAGTGTCATTGAATGTGTGTTCTTTTCACAAACCACATATAGATCCACCAGTGTTGCATGTGTGTTTTTTCATTAACCACATATGGATCCCCTAGTGTCATTGCATGTGTGTTCATTTCATTAACCATAAATAGAGTCATTGCATGTGTGTTCTTTTCACAAACCACATATGGATCCACCAGAGTCATTGCATGTATGTTCTTTTCATACACCACATATGGATCCACTAGAATCATTGCATGTCTCTTCTTTTCATCAACCATATATGGATCCACCAGTCATTGCATGTCTGTTCTTTTCGTAAACCACATATGGATCTACCAGAGTCATTGCAAGTCTGTTCTTATCATAAACCACATGGATCCACCCGAGTCATTGCATGTTTGTTCTTTTCATAAACCACATGGATCCACCAGTGTCACTTGATGTGTGTTCTTTAAATAAACCACAACTAGAGTCATTGGATGTGTGTTATTGTCATAAACCACATGGATCCACTAGAGTTTATTGCATGTGTGTTCTTTTCATAAACCACATATGGATCCACTAGAGTCACTGCATGTGTGTTCTTTTCATATACCACATATGGATCCACTAGAGTTCATTGCATGTGTGTTCTTTTCCTAAACCACATGGATCCACCAGAGTCATTGCATGTGTGTTCTTTTCAGAGACCACATATGGATCCACAAGAGTCATTGCATGTGTGTTGTTTTCATAAACTACATATGGATCCCCTACTGTCATTGCATGTGTGTTTTTTCATTAACCACAGCTAGAGTCATTGCATGTCTGTTTTTTTCACAAACCACATATGGATCCACCAGAGTCATTTCATGTGTGTTCTTTTCACAAACCACATATGGGTCCATCAGAGTCATTGCATGTCTGTTCTTTTCACAAACCGCATATGGATCCACCAGTGTCATTGTATGTGTGTTCTTTTCCTAAAACACATATGGATCAACCAGAGTCATTTCATGTGTGTTCTTTTCATGAACCACAACTAGAGTCATTGAATGTGTGTTCTTTTCACAAACCACATATGGATCCACTAGTGTCATTGCATGTCTGTTATTTTCTAAACAACATGGATCCACTAGTGTCATTGTATGTCTGTTCTTTTCACAAACAACATATGGATCCACCAGAGTCATTTCATGTGTGTTCTTTTCACAAACCACATATGGAACCACAAGAGTCATTGCATATCTATTCTTTTCATAAACCACATGGATCCACCAGTGTCATTGCTTGTGTGTTCTTTTAATAAACCATAGCTAGAGTCATGATGTCTGCAAGTGCATAGATCATTTGTAGCTAGTTACGAAGTTCAGATATCGATCCCACAGGGAGCCCAAAGTAAGTGTTTATTGGTGAAGTCCCTGTCACACCCAAAGTTGTCATAGGTCTTCGAGTGAATTGACTGCAAGTGTTGAAATAAGAATGGGATTTTGATTAAATGCGATAAATTTAAATAGAACTAAAATGTAAACTTCATAAATTAAATGCATAAATGTAAAGAATGATTTTTTTGTTTGTTGGTTTCTGCAGATTGTGAAAGAAGGCGCGGGGAGATTCAGTTCATGGTGATAGTGAATGTGCCAGGTGGACGAATATGAATGTAACAATTATAATCTTATAGATATGTGTGTAGGCGAGCAACCCATAATTATCGGGAACTCCTCTTGGTAGATTTCATCCCAACTTCAATAATCCTACTAGCCTGCTACCAAAACCGTGGTCAGACACTAGACGATTAAGACCCTTCAGGTCGCTTAGTGATTAAGCTCCTTGGATCAGACTAATGCAATAAGCACAATGGTTACTCGTTATCCTCGAGTCAACTAGCTTTCCATTGATATCCCTGTGTCACCCAGGGGTCGCCGGTCCACTAGCGAGCAAGATCTTATCTATGTAGAACAAGGTATCATGTTGTATGGGCCCTTAATTAGACAACAAGCATTAATCATCCCACAAATAGTCAAGCACACATAATATAGTAATTAGAATCAATCACAATACTAATGGAAAATATATGAAGGCACATCACATCTCACCAATCCCCTACATCTCCCACACCCAAGGGAATTACTCACACATGAGCGAAGAACGGATCATCAATATAATCAAATAAAGGGAATTCATCATGGTATTACCGTGGAGATCCACAATAACAATGGAAAAATATCCAACACAATTCAAGATGGGAAGAAAAAATCTCAAACCCTAGTCTTGCAAAGTGGAGATCCCTCTCTCTCTCAAGTACAAGTAGTGGCTATGGAGGTATATTGGCTAGGAGGTCGAAGATCGTGGAGCAAGATGAAGAACATCTTCTCCTTATTCTCCAGATCCCTTCTTTCTCCCTTCTAGATGGTGTGGCGGCTGCTGTGTTGTGTTTTCGTCCCTCGTCCCTTCATGGAAGTTGTCCCTTTTGACAAGATAGAGGTGGCGACAACTATATGGCGGGAACTATACGGCCATTCCCGTCGTATAGTTGGTCGTTACGCCTTCTGGGAGCTCCTCTCGTGTGCTTCCAAAGCGGGACTTGCTTGTTTTCTCCAAAATATTGTATTTCCCTAATTAAATCCTTCTATTGGCATTCAGAACCTAAAATACACATTAAAAACCAAGTTTTCTTTGCTACCGGAGTATTAGCATTAGGTAAAGCCAGAAAATGATCAAATCCAGGAGGAAACCATCAATAAAAACCATCAAAAATATGTCAAATCTCGCAGCTATCAACTCCCCCAAGCTTAGATGTTGATCGTCCTCGAGTGACAAGGAAATAAGGAAGAATAGCGGAGATTCGACACTGAAAGTAAAGGAACTCACAAGTTCGAGATGGTGTCAAATTCTTTTCTTCTCAATCCCCGTAGTCTTAAATATGATCATACAAGTATTCAAAAGATCGCACTGAGTCCACTTCCTAACCACATATATCTTGCTAGCAAATAAATCATATTCCCAAGCAAGTGTCGGAGGTTTTAACTAGGAAGGTGACACAAATTCTTTTGGTGCCTCTCTTTTTTGAGAGATGAAAACTTTTTGTTCTTGCTCACTTAACTAATTAAGAGTACTCAAGTTGACATCAAAATATTTAATTTAAGAACAACTCATCTACTCCCATGTCAAAATTTCAAGACTCTCAAAGCACCTTTTTCTTTCTCTTGTCTTTCAAAAACTTCAGCTCTTTCATAGAGAAATCATGCCACTATTTTTAACATGTTAATTGGGGCTGTGTTGTGCACTTGTCACCATGCCAATGTTGAGAAATAATGGGCCAGAGGAGTACTACAACTTCACTTGGAACGTGAAACCATGAGGAGACTAAATTTTTTACACGTATAGCATTGCTGGTATAGACGTTTACATAAATCAATAGCCAAAATCAAGTGGTTTCCCACATTTAGATCGTTCGTTGGCCAGCAGAGTTAATAGTTCCCCATGGAGCACGACAAAGTTGTAATGACATGCGTAAAGCAATATCTTACGGTAATTATTAGAAAAAGTAGTGGCATAATTTCTACTACTTCGAAGCATCCATTTAATCAAACAATTTCAATCGAGGGTACTATTGAGTCTATTTATATTAAGCACAATTGGGATGGAGTAGTTCTAAAATCAAATTCTTTGAGCTAAACATGGACTCAAGTCATCTTTCAGATGCTTTTTCTTGTTGCAAAAATTTAGGAAGTATTTTAACCAAGTTCATTGCTCATTGTTTCAAAGATAAAAAGGAGACACTAGCAAAGGAATAGAATTTGTAGGATAACAAGCTAAGCGGGGAGTGACTCCAGTGCAAACAAGTAAATATTTGTAGGAACAATTTAAGGTTCAAGGAGTGGGATGAAAGGAATGTGATACCTCATCTTTCTTGATTTGTTCTTTGTATTCGAGTCAAACCTCTCCTATATTTCCATATTGCCAAATCACCTGAAATCAAGCAATCTCCGAGAGAAACAAAGAAACAAACTTGCAAATAAGATTACAACTATTTTTTTTGTATTTTTGGTTTAGGAACGCAAAACTGAAAATAAACATGCAATTTTTGAAGAAAATAAATCAAAAGAAGAAATAAAAACATGAATGCAATGTTTTGGAGGTTTTCAAACCTCCCCCAAGCTTAGGCTGTTACCATGCTCAGTTGTTGCCGTCATTTGGCGGCTGCGGCGGGTACTGCTGGTAGAAGTTGGGGAAGTGAGCCATGAAGTGACTAAAGTTGTGAGTCAGAGTGTTCACATCTTCATTCACGTCCTGAAGAGTGTGGTCGATCTCCCCAACGCGTTGATTGAGCTGCTAGAACTCCTGATAGGGGACGTAGCCATACCCCTGCTGTGGCTGGTTAGGCCACGGTTCCCAGGCTCCTCCTGGCTATTGCTGTTGTCCTTCCCAAGCAGTGTTGTGCCCCTGCTCTCCCTCCTTCTCCTGCTCCTGCTCATCCTGCTGCCCTTCATATTCCTCCCCCTCGGCCTGATGCGCGGCCAAGATCACCGTCACTTGGTCCTTGGTGAGGATCCAAGTGTGCTTCTCCACAATCGAGAAGGCCTCAGGGCATGGCAACTGAACCTTCTCAATCTGTGTATCATCAAGATAACTAAATTGATATGCTCGGAACCTCTGGTTAGCATGGTAAACACCAAGGAAGCCACAAGCAGTCAAATATTTGACATCCATAAGTTTGGAGCCATCAACAGGTTCCATAATAGGTAGTACAATGTTCAATGCATAGGCAAGGTGGGTTACCAATCCACCAATGCGAATATCACCTTTGGTATTGTTTCTCTGGTGGTGGAAGTGCTGGATGAGTAGAGCTGCAGGACAGGGGCTTTGCGTGGAATTGGGGAAGAGGGCCTTGGTGATCATTGCCATGTCCGCATTGGACATAGAGCCGGTATCACCCCTTCCCAACATTGTGTTGGTGAGGAACAAAGCGAAGTAGCAGATGTTTGGGTTCTGAATGGTGGAGATCTTCTTCCGATAGAAGTGACTGCCACCATTAATAGAAAACAACCTCCCAGGCCTCTCCACTCGTGATGCTGTTGAGGTTAGTAATATTGGGCTCCCTAGTATGAGGGAGGCTAAAGGCATCACAGAATTGTTCGAAGCTTATATCATAGTGCTACCGGTTCAAGTTGAAGATGATAGTGCACATGTTACCATTCTCCTTGTGGTCGTCGTAGAAGGAAGCAAGGAACTCATGGGTGAGCTCGGAGTAGGTGTCGTGGCTTGCGAAGCTGATCACCGCCAACCCCGACCTGGTGCACATGAGGTCAAAGTCCGTCTTCAACCCCGCCGCGGTGACAAAGTTGTGGTCAGCCCAACGTGTGGGCAGCACCCTCCTCGATGCGATAATGTCCATCTTGAAGTTGCGCGGGGCCCGGGCTCCCGAACTTGAGCCCTCTCCCCGTTGGCGCTTGATCGAACGGAAAAGGCTACCGATTTTGTTCATCGTGATGCACTGAAAAATTTCACCATTAAACCTTAGGCATATAGTTTCTATATAATATATGAACGATTCTATGTGGAAAAATTAAATCCTAACGTGAGAAATTAATAGGAAAAAGTAAATAAGCTTGAGTTCATCCACTAGATCAATGTGAGAGTTTCAACCATGGAAATATGAAAATAAAGCATGGATAGGGAGAGAAACATATCGATCTGTTGATTCCCCCACTCAAACGAACAAAATCCATGAAGAATCAAGAGTTCTAGGTGGATTTTGAGAGGTTTGGAGAGAGAATATGAGAGAAATAATGAGGAGAGGAGGAAGACCTAGCCGTCCTGGTGCAATTTTGTGGTTGCACCGGACTATACGGCCGGAGCTATACGGGCGGGTGATGGTGCTCCGCCCGTATAGTTGCGGCGGTACCGCCAACTAGGGTTCTTTATACAGGGAAACAGTTATACAGGCGCAACTATATGGCCGGATCAAATTGATCCTGCCGTATAGTTGGTCGTTAAACTGTCTATCTCTCGAGATAAATTTCTAAAACTTGCATCGATATCTATACGGCCGGAACTATAGGGCCGAAATTTTTATTCCCGCCATATAGTTGGTCGTTAAACTCCCAGTACTATTGGAATAAAATTGTATGGAGGCATTGATATCTATACGGCCGAAATTTTTATTTCCGCCGTATAGTTGGTCGTTAAACTCTCAGTACCTTTGGAATAAAATTCTATGAAGGCATCGATATCTATACGGCAGGAAATATACGGCCCGGATTTTTATTCCCACCGTATAGTTGGTCGTTAAACTCTCTGTGTCTCCGAAGAAAATTGATTGATGGCAAAGATAACTATACAACCGGAATTTTTATTCCCGCCGTATAGTTGGTCGTTAAACCATCAGTAATCATGAAAAAAATTCTGTTTCTTCGAGGATACCTTCTTATTCCATAACTTAGCGAAATACCAAGTTTTTAACAGAAAATTGATAGTAAAAACTGTCGACCAACATTAGCATATTAAAAGAAAAAATTTAGCTTCTATAAATAGAAAACTCAAACTTTTATTCTAATTATTATTCTCTACTCATTCAATCGATATTTCTACTACTTTTTGACAGCTACATCTTCACGGGCGTGCTTCCGCAAGAATGTCTATGAAAAAGTGGTGGGAATACGATGAACTTTTTATTCTCTAATCTCTAAACTGACGAAAATGGGTTGACTCCCATTAAGCTTTTATTAAGAGTGGTTGAATAACTCAACCTTTTCTCTCTTCTCGAATTCTTACCTTTGGTTGCCCCTTATCAATGGCACTTACCACATGAACTCGTTTCGCCGGCGGGACATATATTTCCCCTGCTTCTAGCTTCTTTGGAAAATACCGGATGATTTCAGCATCATAAACATTGAAGATTATCTTCCCTTTTGCACAATCTACTAACGCTCCTATAGTACTGAGGAAGGGTCTTACAAGTATTATAGATAATCTTTCATCTTCTGGCATTTCAAGAATGATAAAATCAGTGGGAATAACATGCTCTTCTATCCTAAGTAAGACACCTTCAATCATACCAATAGGTTGTTTAGTGCACTTGTCAGCCATCTATAAAGTTATAGTAGTAGGAGAATACTCCCCTAATCCCAATCTTTTATAGAGGGAGTATGACATTACACTAACCCCTGCTCCTAGATCACATAAGGCATTATGAATATCTGTTTTACCTATTGAGCATGAAATAGTTGGTATTCCAGGATCTCCAGACTTAGATAATAGCTTCCCGTTAGTAGGATAGCTAGTTACCATAGCAATAGTTTCAGTTATTTCTTACTTTCTACTAAGAATATCGCAAAGGAATTTACCATAAGTAGGGACTTTGATTGCATCCGCAAATGGAATTTCCAGACGAAGGTCACTAAGTGCCTTTGTAAAAGAATTATAAATTACCTCATCCGGTGCTTTCTTTTTTGATCTGGATAAGGAAGCTTTTCTCACCTGACTTACTCTTGTCTTTTACCTTTTTCGAGGGGTGATACGTCCATTTTGCATCACTATTCTATATCATAATTTATTGTTATTCATTGATATATTTCATACTAAGAGATGATACTTATGTTATTTCATCTGCTTTTGTATGGTTGATGACTTTTGGAGCATGGACTGTTGTAGTCAAGATTCTGATGGAAAAGGTGTTGTTTGGAGCAAAATTCACGAAGATCAGAAAATTCAGGAAAATACATGGAAAATTCTATTTTTTGGGAAGACGGAGATTGCCAGGAGGAGGAGTGGATATGGGCCACAGGGGGCCCACACCACCCCCTGGCGCGGGCAGCCCTAGGCCGCGCCAGCAGGTGGTGTGGCCACCCTGGCCCACTCTAGGCTCTCCCCTCTGGCGTATATTACCCTCTCGAAACCCTAACACCTAGGGGAGCGACCGTAGAAAGATTCCGCCGCCTCTACGGGGCAGAAAACACCAAGAGAGAAAGATCTCTCCGGCAGACAGAATTCTGCCGGGGGAATTCCTTCCTGGAGAGGGGGGATCATCGCCATCAACACCACCATCAAGCTGGACTTCATCGGGATCATCATCATCATCACCACCACCATCATCTCCACCAGCACCATCATCACCACTTCATACCGCTGTAACAATTGAGTTGAATCTTGCATAGTTCTTAGGGGAAACTTTCCCGATGTAGATTACTACTTGTAGTTGATGCTATTGAGTGAACCATTGAATTATCGTTTATGTTCAGATTGTTATATATCATTATATCATCTTTGATCTTGATCCATATGATGTCTTGTGAATAGTTCGTTTTGTTCTTGAGGACATGGGAGAATTCATGTTGCTGGTAGTGGAATTGTGTTGAGAAAAATTCAATAGTTTGATATTTAAGTTGTGGTGTATTTCTTCTAGTGGTGTCATGTGAACGTCAACTACATGACACTTCACCTTTATGGGCCTAGGGGAATGCATTGTGTATTTGGCTACTAATCGTAGGAGTTGCCGGAGTGACAGAAACCCGAACCCCCGTTAGGAAACCTTTGCACAAGGGAAGCCAGGGTCTTAGAGTTTAAAGCTGTGGTTAGATTTCTACCTTAATTACTTTCTTGTACTTGCGCATGCTTGCAAGGGGTATAATCACAAGTATGTATTAGTCCTAGGAAGGTCGGTACATTAGCACAGGTTCACCCACACAACACTTAGCAAACTAAAGAAGATTAATCAACTATATGAAGCAAAAGCACTTGATGATATTCCCATGTGTCCTCGAGAACGTTTGGTCATCTTAAGTAATACAACCGGCTTGTCCTTTGCTAAAGAAAGGATTGGGCCACTTGCTGCATTTATTCTTATTGCCTTTTATTTACTCGTACTTTATTTACCTGCATTATCAAAAACCCCTAAAAATCCGTTTGCTAAGTATTTACAGAGAATTCCTGCTCCAAGCCATTTGCCAACACCTTCTGCTCCTCGTTGGGTTCGACACTCTTACTTATCGAAAATACTGCGATACACCCCCTATACTTGTGGGTCATCAAGACTATTTTCTGGCGCCGTTGCCGGGGAGTAAAGCGCTATTGGAGAGTGGAACTGGTAAATGAAACTTCTACTGTGAGTATTGTTTACTTCTGTTAGTTGCTTTATTTATAATATGGAAAATTCGCTGAGTTTCTTATTTCGTAATGCTACTACCACTGCTAAGGTAGTAGATGAACCACCACCTGCTGAGAATGATACTTCTAAAATACCTACAAGAATTATTGATCGTGTTATGGATAACTATTATGTTGGAGATGGAACTGTCCATCCTGGTGATCATTTGCTCTTTATACACGAATTATGCGGATTGTTCAAGTGTGCAGGTATTACAATAGATCAAGTCAATAAGAAGTTATTCTCATTATCACTAAAAGGAAGAGCTGAAGAATGGTACAAGCTGCTGAAGAATGGTCAAGCTCTTGAATGGGAGGAAATAGTGCCTCTCTTTTATTCAAAGTTTTATCCTCCTAGTGAGATTCATAAAGATCGGAATCAGATATACAACTTTTGGCCTCTTGATGGAGAGAGTACAACTCAAGCTTAGGGGAGACTGAAGTTACTAATGCTCAAATGTCCTATTCATGAGCTCCCTCACAATATTATTATCAATAACTTTTATGCAAGGCTTTCTCTTCATGATAAGGATTTATTGGATGCTTCTTGTGCTGGATCATTTACACGCCAAATGGGATCTTCTAGACTATATTCAAGACAATACTGAAGCATGGGAGAATGACAAAGGAATAAAGTCAGGTATAAATTATGATTATGAATGCATTGAATCTTTTATGGGAACTGATGACTTTCAAAATATTAAAAATGCTTATGGTCTAGACTCTCAAGCTATTGCAAATTAATTTAAGGCTTTTGCTTCCTATATTGACATTCCTAAAAACAAGTGGAATAAGTATCATGCACCTTATAAAGACATTGTTAGTAGTGTTCCTGCAAGAAATACCGAAGTTTATACTGCTAATCATGTTTCACCTGAACCTTACATTGAGAAAATACCTTTCCCAGTTAAAGTAAAGGAACATTCTATGATAGCTAGATGGTTAATGAAAGTACAAATAAATCTATTGAACCTGATAAACAAATGGATAATGAACCTATAATAGCAAATGTGAAAGATTTTGTCACTAAATATGTAGAAGAGGGACACACTATCCTTTGTAAGGATACCTCTAATATTGTTTCACAAAGTAGTGTTATGAGAGCTAGTGTCCCTATGTTTTCTGTTAGGATAAGTGATCATTGCTATAATGGTTCTTATGATAGTTATATCATTAAATATATGCATGATACTGAAAGTTATTATGAGAGAGGAAAGACTGTTCTAATGCATCTCAGTAATATTAAATTTCCTTGTTTTATGCTTAAAGTCTTTATGTTGCACTTGTTTTGCCTTCTTATGCTTGCAGTTTCTGGTTTCAACAATTTATTTTCTTACAAAGATCCCTTGCATAGAAAGCGGGTTAGACTTAAACATGTGCAGTTTTGCTTCTTAATGCTCTCTTTCACTTCAATTCATATTCTTATGTGAGCATCATTGAAATTATCATGCCTATCTTAATGGCTATAAAGAAAGAGCTTTTTGGAGACAACCCAATATATTTTTGCTTTAAGTTTATTTTGTTTCTTTGAGTCTTAGAAGTTATTACTTTGGTAATAACCTCTCCTTATCCTTTTTGTTTGGTTTTTGTGTCAAGATCAACCTCTAATGAGACAGAAGTAAGATTTGGGGAAGTTGCTGTCCTGAAACAGATTTTTGTGCTGCACTGTAAAAATTCGTGAGAGATTTCTGTACGTTGGATTGAGCTGTAATTTTTTGTGCTTCTGACCCAGGTTAATATTTAACTTTCGTTAGTTTTGCACTTTTTGATTTGAGCAACAGAAGATTTTCTAAAAAATTGATCTTTACCTGCTGATCTGTTTTGACAGATTTTTTGCCACTCTTGCAATTGCCTCTTAAATCGATTTCCTTTTTGAATTCTTTTTGGGTTTTCAGAAGCAGTTGCTACAGTAGCTTATGTTTTGATGGATTTCAGTTGAAATTGAACCTAAAAGGTTTATCACCTCGCTTACACTAATGTTGCTAATGAGAATTGTGTGAAAGAAATTTCCAGGTTAGTGGAGAAAGTGGTGTAATAAGAAAGTGAAATGTTTCATGACTCAAGCAATATGTGTATGAAGATGAAGATATTAATGTTATTCAAGTGGTGAATCTGGAAGAATCTACTAAAGACCAAATTCAGAGACCTGTAGAGTCCATTTTCGAATAGGTAACAGTTCTGGTAAGAAAAGTTCCGCAAAAATTCTGTCAAGTTTTATTTTTGGAGTTTTTATCCAACAAGGAAAGCAACGAAGCGAAAGAGGGACAGAAACGGAGCCAGGGTGGCTCACACCACCCCCTGGTGCGGGCCCCCTGGCCGTGCCAGTAGGTGGTGTGGCCACCTCGGACTCCGTCTCCGACCCGTTTTCTCCCAGTACCTTCCTTTTGTTGTATAACTTCGTAATATATAATCCCCCAGATCCTCCGAGGTTCGTATATCGTGTTCTCGTCGTGTTTTCGTTTCAATCTGTTTCTGACAGGTAGAGTCCTAGTTTTGGAGCCACAATGTTTTCCTCCGGATCAGCCAAGGAAGATTGCTCAGCGGATATCATCAACCCATACATGCGTGAGTTGAAGATTCATCCCAAGGAGTTGTAACTTGAAGATGGGGAGGTACGAATAAAAGAGGTTCAAGGCCATAAAGGTGAAGGAAGTCTGGAGGATAGGATGGAAGTGCTGGAGCAAGAAGTCTTTAGGTACAAGAAGATGGCGGAAAGCGAAGTGGATATCATCCATAAGATTTGTTCCGAACTCATCGCCGAGCACCAAAAGGAGACTGCCGAAATTCTCTCACTCCACCAAACAACCAACCAACTGCAAGCACAGCTCTACGACATTCAAAATCAAAATTGTGAGTATGAGGTTAGGTTTAAACGTATAAGTGCTGCTGCTAGTTTCACGATGATGGAGACCATGATGTGTTTTGTTGATGGGGAGCCTTTACCTTGGAAGTTGGACGATGATGAAAGAATACCACCACCATCAAAGGAGTAATTCGTCATCAGGTTTTGGCATCCTCTTTGTAACATCCCAAAACTTTAATCCGATTGATCAAGATCCAAATCATCAAAATTTAGGGTTAACAAAACCTTTTTCTATTTAAAGTATTTAAAGTATTTAAGTATGCATATAAGAAAGGCCTTATTTTGAAATCTTTGTGAATGGTCACCATTGATTGGTCCATTGGTTGTAAAATGTTTCTATGGTAAATTAAACATCATCTAAATCATTCCCAAGAAAATCCCAAAGAAAATCAAGTCAAAAACAATTAAAAAATGAGGAATGGTCATTTTGGTCATTTTAATCCACTACACTACTTTGAGTGTTCCTAGCACTCATTTCCCAACAGAAATAATTCTGGATCTTTGCACCCCTTGCTAGTACACATAATGAGGTAACAAGGCCCACTTTGTGATCTGCTAAAAACATTCAAATACTTATTTTAAATGACAGTTTAAAATTGAATTCAATGCATATGCCTAGATCACCCCTATTTCAAAAACCATCCAATGGAACTCCATTTTCAAAACCCTTGCAACCAGAGACTACCTAGTACTAGTGGAGATCACTCAAAAATTTTGAACCCAAAATTTAAATTTTTGCTTCTTGCAGCCATTATGTCGAGCAGGTGGCAGGCACAAATCTTGCAAATCCTAAATCACTATAGTGATCAGTAGTTTTGGTCACCATTTGGGCCTAACTTGGTCCCCTGGTTCCCCCAGCAAGAACCCCGGCCCTAACCCTCTCTCCCTCTCCTAGGTCGACTACTTGCTCGCCTTGCCTGCCCTTGCCCGTCCCGCGCTCTCCTTCGCTTGCTGGGAGACAGGCGCCATCACACCGCTTCGCCTCGACCAGCCCCCGACCAAAAACGAACGGAGGACAAGCCTCTGCTGTCCGCCATGCTGATCACCCTGGAGCGCCGCGCCCGCCAGAGCCGCACAGACCATGCCTAGCTCTAGCCTTGCGTGTCAGCAGCCACAACAGGCCCAGCAACCGCCTAGACATCATCGTTTGCCGCCTCGCGGCCAACAGACCGGAGGAGCATCGTTGAACACCGCCGTCTGCGTGCAGTTCATCGCACGCTCCCGACCAGTAGAGACTTCGCCTTGCTGCGCCTTTAAGCCTCAGAGGACCGCCAGGGAACAGAGCACCCAACACCGCACTCGCCCATGCCAAGAGAGCCCCGCAGCGTCGTCACCGATGACCTCACCATCGCCCGTTCTGTCCCCTCGTCGACCCTATATAAAGCGGCCACCCCAGCACCATTTCTCCCCACTCCCACACTCCTCACCTCTCACTGAATCTTACTCACCTCTCGCCGAAGCCGCTCGAGCTCTGTCTCGCCGGAATTGAAGCCGAAGCCGCCGCAGCAGGAGGAGAAGGGCGTTTGCGATTTAGAGCACCCCAAGCTCCGCCGCAACCGCGCCTCGCCTCGCCGCTATCTACCAGCCTGTTTGCCCGCCTTGCCGACCTTGCTGGAGCCCTGGTATGCCTCCAATCGACCCCCACCGCCGCTGCTAGGGCACGTTCTCGCCGGAGTGATCCGTCGTCGACGATGACTCACCACCGTTGGATCGTCTTTAGATCGTGTGGCTTAGGATGCTAGATACCGTTTCGGCTAGGTTGTGCCGCTGACCGGTGGAGCCTGCCTGTCAGGCAGCCCGCTGCGCGTGCTGTGCATAGCTGGGCCGGCCTAGTTAGTTCCCGCGCGTGTGAAAGTTTCAAATTTAGTGTTTTCTATTTAGAGTTAATCTAGTTTCTATCCACTAGTTTAAAAATCAATTCTAGGAGTTTGACAACTCCAAATTGTATGAAACCAATTTTTCCTGAAAGGTATTGAAGTTATCTATCCAAGCCCGTTGGATTTAATTCAATTAGAGTTATAGATATCTCCTAGTAAAAATAACAAAACATAAGCATTTGCACCTTGCAACATTTTTATAAAATCAACCAAGTTAGCTTTTGAGTTGATTCCAACTCTCAAAAATCACATTTCATCATACCTATCTGAATATGTAATAATATTAAGGTTTACATGCAATGACTTTGCACTAGTACCAAAATAATGCTATATAGGCATTTCTAGTCACTTTAAATCATTAAATAATGAACTTAAACCAAAGTAATTATGATCCAACCCTTAAATTACATTCCCACATGTTAGAATATGTGGTGATGACATGTGTCCACATGATCCCATATTTTAAGTGGTGAATATTAAATCTTAGTTAATTTTTCAATGAGTAGAAATTACTTTTCTAAAATAAAAAGGAGGAAACTATTGAATAAAACTTGTGATGCTTGTGATGATAATAGATCATCAATGGGGTGCCTTAGAGTACTAAGTAAACTAGTTAAGTATGTTTGGTGATTGTGTACTCCGTATGTATTTATGGAAGATAGTACCGACCAAGCTTACGAGGAGGAGGAGTTCTACCAAGAAGAAGAAGAAAACTTCAACCACTGCACTAACCAAGGCAAGCTATTGTTAGCAAGCTAGATGAATGAGCAAAGATGCTTTATGCATGCTTTGGTCACACCACTTTGAATATTACTACCCCAAGTATTACTTTCCAAGCTTTACTTCCTTTACTTTACACAAAGTCCTTTACTTGTTTTGAAGGTAGCATAAAGAGTATAAAACTTGACCTATTTAGATAAACCTTAGATGTCATTCTATGGCATGAGATTGATCCCATCTTTCCACCTTAGTGAACACTCTTAACTTAGTAGTTTAGAGTAGATAAAAACTTGAGTCACTTTAGATGGGAACACTTGGTGAAAATGAATTATGAAAACCTTGGAATGATGAGTCATTCTATTGAGATGTTTTGACATGTGTTGAGAAACACAAATGGTTTATGATGATGAAAATGTTGAGGCATGAGCCTTAACCCTTTTACAAAACTGATGGTTGGATTCGGATGCGATACCATTCCAAATTTACCGTACAACCACACTACCTAAATTGGGTAAGGCTTAGCCGGAAGTTTATATGCATTAGTATTAATTCCGTCGCGAGAGAGGTTTGAGATGAGGCTACCTCTCAATGTTGTCCACCTATGCAGTGCCCAAGATGACTGATGGTCATGGTTGGGAGGCCGTGTCCGCGGTTATGGACAGTTCGAATGGCCATACTGTTTCGTTGTCAGATGTTTTAAAAACAACTTATGAAATGAATGATGAATCTTGACTTGACCACAACAGGGTTGTGTTTATGATAATAGCTTCCCAACTTAAGTGATTGTAGAACTTTATTTTATCTTTCTTTGCTTCTGAACTCAGCTTAGGTTTCAAACTTAACTTTATAGTTAAACTTAGATTTAGCACTTTAACTTAGCACTATACTACTTGTTAGTGGTAGTTTGCGAGTACTTAAAGAGTACTCATGGCTTTTGTCCCTGGCTATTCTCATGGACAGACTATGAAGGAGACTACCAAGATGATGGCCAGCAGGACGGCTATGATAACTAGGACTATCTGCCTTCGTCAGCATTGCTTATGCCCCTGAAGATGGACCCCACCGCTACGCTTTATATTTATTCCGCTACTTGTGGTATTAAGACTAGATCATGAGATCCTTATTTGTGTAAGACCTTATGTATGGTTTGTAATGGATGATGTACTGTGATATCCAATCCGTTATGTCTCGCAAAAATGGTAATCCTGGGATTGCGAGGTATGGCATAACATGCATCTGGGATTAAAAATCTGGGTGTTGACACCCTTGGTTTGTTCCAAGCTTGGGGGAGTGCCGCGGTATCACATCACTATCTTCTATCTTTTTATCGTTTTAGTAGAGTCATATCATGAATAGAGAAGTTATCATGTAGGATGGTTTGCATTATGGAAGTGTCCCCCCTCTCGTTAGATATCTATGTATCCCGTGGTGTGAGTTGCCGTTATGGATTATTGATGAGAAGTTCTATCATTTACTCTTTTGCATATCTTATATTAGTTTTCAATTTCTATTATATGATTGATCTTGTTGTTAGTATTGGTATCACTTTGGGATCATTGAGTAAATTTAGTTGGTTTTGGCAAACCTGGCTCGGTCAGTAGCAACACTATTTTGAGAATTGAATGAAAAAGATAAAAGTACTCTAAAGAAATATAATTTCATCATCTTTCTTTCTTGATTTGCTCATAAGTCTAGTATTCTCTAGTTAAGATCTTTTGTGCTTCCAAGGAAGATTGCATGTTTGTTTTTATCACTTGTATGTTTGCTTGTTTCCTTCAATTCTTATGCCTTGCTAGCCAAAAACCTGTACTGACAGGGAATGCTTCTCTACATCCAATCCTTAAACCAAAACCTATGCCATTTGTGTCCACCATACCTACCTATTAGCACTATTTCTATTCCAAGCAAATTCATGTTTTTATTTACCTTCCGAATTAAACTTGTTATGTGAAAATTAGTGATTAAAGCTCTCACAAACTTGATGGCACACTTTAATTTCTTGCACTTAATAAACTTGAACCATTGTGCCCATCTATGTTGCGTATATGCTTGCACTTTGTAAGTTGTGAATTAGCAGAACCATGTTGTTATGGGGAACGCTTTCAACATTGCACCGGTACTTTGTACCTAGTTGATATCATGCTCTTTTGTCTATGGATGTCGTCGGTGTGAAATGAAAGGGGAGCTTATAAGTCCATGGAGTTATGTATGTGTGTTAGAGAAACGCCTGGGCCGCCAGTCTAATCCATGCCTAATCATGGTGGAAACCTGCAGCGTTACCATAATGAGCATCTATGAAGCATTCTTCTTATAAAAAAAAGAGATAGAGATTGAGAAAAAGAGAAAAAGAAAAAAAGATGAGAAAAGAGGAAAGAGAGAAAAAGGCACCATATTCCCATGGTAAATAAGAAGATTGCTGAGATGCTTGTTGTCTGCTTGCCTTGTCATTTTGATATGGGGATTCTTCCGTATCATCGGGCAAGGGGTACCCCGTTGGCGGTTCTCTATGATACACATGTACTTACTATGACAAGAACTTACCGGTGACTAAACTTGAGTAGCATGAGGAGCGGCCCTCGTATTCAAGGGACATGAGATTTTCAACTTACAACTTTTCAAGCATATCCTCATATTTGATCACTTTAACCTTAATCACCTAAAGATGCCTATGATAGGGGCAATGAGAGATGAAAGATAATAAGTATCATAATTTTTGGAAGCTCTTTATGAAACTTGAAATCCCTGCTTCCCTCTGCGAAGGGTCTTTCTTTTACTTTTTAGTTGAGTCAGTAAATCTATTCCCTTCTATCTCAACAAGTATTTTGAGTTGTTGTGTTTCATTCATTCATTCAGATGATAATTTATTCAATCATGTTTCTTATGTTCCTTGCTTTGCACACTAGCTCTTATATTAGTGAATACTACTTTGAAAGCTATCATTGAAAACCCTTTATGTGTGAACTCCTGCAAATTGTCAACTATTCTTCGACCAAGAGCTAAGTTTGCCATTACCAATTATGATTTACTTTATGTATATTTATTGTGTTTCGTTTACTTATTGCAAGTTAAGTTATATAATAGTGAGTTGTCTTCTATTATGATTTGTGTATTGATGAATGTGATGCTTCTTGTTCGTATTATTTTATCGACTCTTCACTCCATAAACCCAAGGTCATGTTTATTGAGCTCAGTTTTCGCTTGGGGACAAGCGAAGTGTAAGCTTGGGGGGAGTGGATATGTCCATTTTGCATCACTATTCTATATCATAATTTACTATTATTCCTTGATATATTTCATATTAAGAGATGATACTGATGTTATTTCATCTGCTTTTGCATGGTTGATGACTTTTGAAGCATGGACCGCTGCAGTCAGGATTCTGATGGAAAAGGTGTTGTTTGGAGGCAAAATTCGTGAAGATCAGAAAATTTGGGAAAATACATGGACAATTCTATTTTTCCAGAAGACGGAGATTGCCAGAAGGGGGAGTGGAGATGGGCCACAGGGGGCCCACACTAGCCCCTGGCGCGGGCAGCCCTAGTCCGCGCCAGCAGGTGGTGTGGCCACTCTGGCCCACTCCAGGCTCTCCCCTCTGGCGTATATTACCCTCTCGAAACCCTAACACCTGGGGGAGCGACCATAGAAAGATTCCGCCGCCTCTGGAGGACGGAAAACACTGAGAGAGAAAGATCTCTCCGGCAGACAGAATTCTGCCGGGGGAATTCCTTCCTGGAGAGGGGAGATCATCGCCATCAACACCACCATCAAGATGGACTTCATCGGGATCATCATCATCATCACCACCATCATCTCCACCAGCACCATCATCACCACTTCATACTGCTGTAACAATTGGGTTCAATCTTGCATAGTTCTTAGGGCAAACTTTCCTGGTGTTGATTACTCCTTGTAGTTGATTCTATTGAGTGAACCATTGAATTACCGTTTATGTTCAGATTGTTACATATCATTATATCATCTCTGATCTTGATCCATATGATGTCTTGTGAGTAGTTCGTTTTGTTCTTGAGGACATGGGAGAAGTCATGTTGTTAGTAGTGGAATTGTGTTGAGAAAGATTCAATAGTTTGATATTTAAGTTGTGGTGTATTTCTTCTAGTGGTGTCATGTGAACGTCGACTACATGACGCTTCAGCTTTATGGGCCTAGGGGAATGCATTGCGTATTTGGCTACTAATCGTAGGGGTTACCGGAGTGACAGAAAGCTGAACCCCCATTAGGAAACCTTTGCACAAGGGACGTCAGGTCTTAGAGTTTAAAGCTGTGGTTAGGTTTCTACCTTAATTAATTTCTTGTACTTGTGGATGCTTGCAAGGGGTATAATAACAAGTATGTATTAGTCCTAGGAAGGTCGGTACATTAGCACTGGTTCACCCAAACAACACTTAGAAAACTAAAGAAGATTAATCAACTATATGAAGCGAAAGCACTTGGCGATATTCCCGTGTGTCCTCGAGAACGTTTGGTCATCTTAAGTAATACAACCGGCTTGTCCTTTGCTAAAGAAAGGATTGGGCTACTTGCTGCATTTATTCTTATTGTCTTTTATTTACTCGTACTTTACTTACATGCATTATCAAAAACCCCTAAAAATCCGTTTGTTAAGTATTTGCGAGAATTCCTGCTCCAAGCCATTCGCCAACACCGTCTGCTCCTTGTTGGGTTCAACACTCTTACTTATCGAAAATACTGGGATACACCCCCTATACTTGTGGGTCATCAAGGGGTCAGGCTTTTTTGTGCTTTCTTTTGTTGTTGCTTATTGCTTTTCTTCTTCTCTACTACAACAACTTCATCTTCCTTACTTGTTTCTTTACCTTCTCTTGGATCAACTATTTTTGCATCAGATTCATAATGATCTTCCTGTGCATCATTGTGATCCTCCTATGTTTGCTCTTGCATCCTAGTTTCATCTTGAGGATCCACCAACGTATCATCTTCTTGACTTGCTTCAAGCAAGGATTTTTCCTTGCGTTCTTTTTCAGCTTCGTATTCCGGTGGTCCTAAGGGTCCTGTAACAACTACACCCCTTCTTGTGACAACATTAGTAGAAACAGAAATATCTTTATCATCACGAAGAAAAAATTGATAACTAGATGCTATTTGTTCGCACTGGGTGTCAATCATACTAAGATACTTATGAAATAGTTTTATTTCTTGGCCAATCTCATCATAATTTTCAGTGAATTCTGCAAAAATCTTTTTGTGTTTTTGGAAATGCTTATGCAAGTTATTATGAGATTTTACTTGTCGATGTTTCAATTCTTGAAAAACTTTTATAGTTTCATCTTCTTCAGTTAAAACTTGTAGCAAATCTTCTTTGTTTTCTTTAGCAAGTTCAGAAGGTATACCCTTTTCTTTCATAGTTTTTCGAAGTATCCCTTTTTCTGGCTTAATGCCAATACCAGGATCATATAAAGAATCATTCTTAGCCCTAGTAGACATTAATTCCAAACACTCTTTAATAGTCAAGGTATTTACGATCCTCCTACTGAGAAGTCAAGCAGTTCTCTACATTGAGTATTGAGACCATGGTAAAATAAATGGAAAATTGTTAATTTAGAATAGCCATGATTAGGAATACTATTGATCATCCCAAAGAATCTTTCCTAGGCTTGTGGGTAGTTTTCTCCCACTTTCTGATTAAAGTTGCCTATGTTCTTTGTTAGTTCAGTTACCTTTTTAAAAGGAAGAAACCTGTTTATGAATTTAGTAATGCAGTTTCCCAACATTTAATATAGTGGCGAGGGAGAGAATATAACCAGTCTAGGGCTTTACCTTTAAGAGACCATCAAAATAATTTAAGACGAGAGAAGTCTCTTGGCAAACCTTTTGGTCCAAGCGATGTTATCACATCGTCAAACTCTTTTATATGCCTTCCTGGATCTTCATCTTCCCTTCCATTGAAAGCTTTTTCCTGCAAAATTTTATTAATTCCACCATCAAATTGATATTCTCTAACTCCAGGATTAGGGAACTCTATTGGTTGTTTAAGAAATTTAGAACTTGGAGCACTGTATTCCCTGAGAGTTTTCTCAGGTTTTAGAGGCGTTGTCCTGTAACTAGACATGATTTCCATAATATCACTCAGGTTTCAACTTCAACTTTATTCGATCTTAAAGTTTTCAATAATTTCTTCCCGCCTCTGAGAAGGCATGCGCTCAATATAATCCGGTAGGTAGGTCCTACCAGAACGTGTAGACCCTTTGTCTCCTAAGGAGAACATTTTGTAGTAGCAACACCTGAAATGTCAAAAGACAAACACTTAGCGCTTAGCTCCCCAGCAACGACGCTAGAAAATAGCTTGATGTCTGCAAGTGCACAGATCGTTTGTAGCTAGTTTCAAAGTTTAGATATCGATCCCACAGGAGCCCAAAGGTAAGTGTTTATTGGTGAAGTCTCTGTCACACCCGAAGTTGTCACAGGTCTTTGAGTGAATTGACTGCAAGTGTTGAAATAAGAATGAGATTTTGATTAAATGTAATAAATTTAAATAGAACTAAAATGTAAACTTCAGAAATAAAATGCATAAAAGTAAAGAATGACTTTTTTGTTTGTTGGTTTCTGCAGATTGTGAAAGAAGGCACAGGGAGATTCAGTTCATGGTGATAGTGAATGTGCTAGGTGGACGAATATGAATGTAACAATTATAATCTTATAGATATATGTGTAGGCGAGCAACCCATCATTTACCAGAACTTGTCTTGGTAGATTTCATCCCAACTTCAATAATCCTACTAGCCTGCTACCAAAACCATGGTCAGACACTAGACGATTAAGAGACTTCAGTCGCTTCGCGATTAAGCTACTTGGATCGAACTAATGCAATAAGCACAGTGGTTACTCGTTATCCTCGAGTCAACTAGCTTTCCATTGATATCCCTATGTCACCTAGGGGTCGCCGGTCCACTAGCGAGCAAGATCTTATCTATGTAGAACAAGGTATCATGTTGTCTGGGCCCTTAATTGGAAACAAGAATTAAGCATCCCACAGATAGTCAAGCACACATAAAATAGTAATTAGAATCAATCACAATACTAATAGAAAATATATGAAGACACATCACATCTACATCTCCCACGCCCAAGGGAATTAATTACTCACACATGAAAGAAGAACAGATCATCAATATAATCAAATAAAGGGAATTCGTCTTGGTATTACCGTGCAGATCCACAATAAGAATAGAAAAATATCCAACACAATTCAAGATGGGAAGAAATAATCTCAAACCCTAGTCTTATAAGGTGGAGATCCCTCTCTCTCTCAAGTACAAGTAGTGGCTATGGAGGTGTATTAGCTAGGAGGTCGAAGATCGTTTAGCGATATGAAGAACATCTTCTCCTTCTTCTCCAGATCCCTTCTTTCTCCCTTCTGGATGGTGTGGCGGATGTTGCGTTGTGTTTTTGTCCCTCATCCCTTCACGGAAGTTGTCCCTTTTGGCAAGACAAAGGCGGCGACAACTATACGACGGGAGCTATACGGCTATTCCCACTGTATAGTTGGTTGTTATGCCTTCTAGGAGCTCCTCTCGTGTGCTTCCAAAGCAGGACTTGCTTGTTTTCTCCAGAATATTGTATTTCACTAGTTAAATCCATTTGTTGACATTCAGAACCTGAAATACACATTAAAAACCAAGTTTTCTTCCCTACCGAAGTATTAGCATTAGGTAAAGCCAGAAAATGATCAAATTCGGGAGAAAAGCATCAATAAAAAACAACAAAAATATGTCGAATGTCGCAGCTATCAAGTCATTGCATGTGTGTTCTTTTCACAAACCACAACTAGAGTCATTGGATGTGTGTTCTTTTCATAAACCACAACTAGAGTCATTAGATGTGTGTTCTTTTCAGAAACCACATATGGATCCACCAGTGGCATTGAATGTGTGTTCTTTTCAGAAACCACATATGGATCCACCAGTGGCATTGAATGTGTGTTCTTTTCACAAACCACATATGGATTCACCAGTGTCATTGTATGTGTGTTCTTTTCATTAACCACATATGGATCCCCTAGTGTCATTGCATGTGTGTTCTTTTCATAAACCATATATGGATCCACCAAAGTCATTGCATGTCTGTTCTTTTCATAAACCACATATGGATCCACCAGAGTCATTACATGTCTGTTCTTTTCATAAACCACATGGATCCACTAGAGTCATTGCATGTGTGGTCTTTTCACAGACCACAACTAGATCCACCAGTGTCATTGCATGTGTGTTCTTTTCATAAACCACAACTAGAGTCATTGCATGTGTGTTCTTTTCATAAACCACAACTAGAGTCATTGCATGTGTGTTCTTTTGATAAACCGCATGGATCCACTAGTCATTTGCATGTGTGTTCTTTTCATAAACCACATGGATCCACCAGTGTCATTGAAGTGTGTGTTCTTTTCATAAACCACATGGATCCTAACCTTAGGAGGTCCCTAAACTTAGCCCCCAATGGTGGATGTTAGACCGAGTCTTCTAGAAGGCATTCCTTAACACAGTTGTTCTGCATGACGATTGTTATATACCGTTCGATAGGGGAGCTTGGACGATTGGGATGGTTCTTCATAAGAGCGATCCGCGAGTAGGCTGTTCTGCGACATGATTGGCCATGCTTACTGTCCGCTTGCTCTAGACAAACGGGCAACACCGCGTGCTCCCCTTTTGCGAGTGTTATGAGTTTCGTGGGCCATATGCCAGTGTCACGTCCCCTTTACTTCTCTTCCTCCCCATACTTCTCTTCCTTCCCCTCGAAGCCACTTCCCTACTTCTCTCCCATCTTGCCATAGCTGCAAGCCGCCAACACCTCTAGCCATCTCTCATGTAGCCACCCCAGTCCCCCATCCCCCTCTTGCCATGGGTTCAATGGGAGACAGTGAGGAAATACGTCGTGATGACAGGGACGGTAATTTCGATGTGAGTTGTCTCATCTCTATCATCTGTGGCCAATTATCTATTTTGAGCTAGATCTACTCTGATTACTCATGCATGTATGATGTGTTAGGCCAACCAGACGCTGTACGATTCCAACTATCATGGTTTAGCGGAGGAAGGTAGTGCGGAGGAAGACAGTCCTCTGCTATGTAAACATGGATATGTGCCTGCTAAATTTGTAGCATTCGAAGGACGAAACGCAGGTAGGAGGTTTTTAGGGTGTCAAGGACATTGTGCAATGTTATAACACATAACTTGCAGTGTTGTCAAATGGGTAGATCGAGAGTGGCCCAAATCGATGCAGAAAACACAAGAAAAACTATGGGATATGATTGTTGAGTTGAAAGAATCCATAGTCAGCTCACTTCTTGAGAGTGCTGAGATGAAGTTATTTGACCATGTTGACACAACCAAGCTTAACCGAGATCTCAGGAGGGTGCAAGACAAGGTTAGCAAAGTTGAGAAGGAGAAGGATGTGGCGTTGGGCCTGAAGGCTAAAGAAGAGCAAGAACTGACTCAAGCAAGGAATGAACTTCACCAGGCCAACGTCCTGCAGTTCACAACTACGAGTATTGACAAGTGCATGAGGATAAATGCAGAGAAACAATTGAAGCTGCACAAGGAAGATGCTAACAGGACAGAGCAGACGATTCGATCCTTGCTCTTGCGGGAAGATGCGCATCGGGCTAAGATTAGGAAGATCAAGGAGATGTGTGATAACTAGTTCTATTTAGGTTGAGCTCCATATTTTTTTAAGTTGTAATAGAAGTACTTGTTGACCTAGCGGTCTGAACTAGTGGTCTCGGAGTCCTTGGAGAAAAAAATTGGTCGCCCGTTAATCTGTCTTAACCATGCATTACTTCCTTTTGTCTGATGATGGTGGTATTCTGACATGGGTGGTTTGTTTAAATGTAATCTACGTGGATTATGCCGCATGCAAATGTCACAACCATAATTTATAAAGTGGAAGCACGTATACCCTGTTACTGGAGATCCAAGAGCTTCACCAAATGCAGGGGATGTAGGAGCAGGGAGGTGGTGAGATACATGGGTTCAAGATTAGGCCAGAAAGTGGTACCAATTTCCTCATCATCTGGGCATTATCGGTTGCCATTGTTGTTTATGTTGCCATGTCATTGTGTAGCAGCTGAAATAAATTGCTGCTTCATGGAGTGTAGAAGATTAAATAATTTATTTCTGTGCCACTTACATTACATCGAATTTGGAGACCTCCTGCTCCTCTGCAATCATGGAACCGGTGTGCGTGTTTTCAGATAGTAGTGGCACAATCACAATTTTGTATTCAACTACTGACTCGGGCGTTTCCAAACCCTAAGTCGCGATACATTTTACTCCGAGAACGTGGGTAGATTGTTTCGCCTGACAAGTTCCACGCACAGAGCTCTAGAATTTAACCGAACTACATATATAGGTTCAAGTTCAACGCATTATTATGCATCTTCATTGCCAGCAGCCTTGTTCCCCCGCCTGGGTGTCAAGGTTTCATGTCCACTGGCTTCTTAATTTCCTGCATTCTTCCTCTTCCTCGGAGCCAATTTTCTTAGCTTCACATACTCTCATCGTCGGGACAATCAGCACCAGAATCGTGTCCAGCATCATCTTTTCACTCGTTTTTATTTTCTTCCGGCAACAAAATGACTGACCTAGCAGTTATGTTTCTAACCTTGTGGCGCTTCCTGTCAAAGAAATAGGACTGTTGCATAACTGCCTAATATCCACAGAGTAAATAAAACAAAAATTACAATTCAGCACAAACATGCGAACCCCAAGAGACTTTGGCTTACCAGGAGCTAATTGGATTCAAGCGACCACCCTGTCCAAGAATAGAAGGGTGACTCCCAGTTGCAGCAGCTTCCACATCCAATACATCACAATTCAGCTCAAACATGCAAGCCGAAGCATACCTTTTCATCAACCCAATTAGCAGACTGTCACACATTAGAGGAACCATGATGCCTCGTTCATCCATGAAGCTGAACTTTGCAGTCTTCTTTGGCCATATTTCATCATGATTACGCAGAGCAGCAACCATACCAGGGATAGTGCAGATCTGCGCAGGCGCTTCTTCCATCGTGATACAATGGTGTCCATACCACTTGCCCTTCACCCTTGCTGGTTTAGAGTCGTACCTGAAGAGGGCTACCGTAACCAGGTAAGGGTGGTCCGCGGAGATCCCACTTGACAGAAAACTATGGACAAAATATGTTTGTCTGTGTTGGACTAACAAACAATTTTAGGTTCAGTGGCCAGCTAGCAGTTATAGTTAGTGCGAATAGCAAAGAGAAGGGTAGCTGACCTGCATGTAGCCATAACTTCTTCTTCCTTGGTAGTAGGATCTACCATCCTCCGAGCTACTCAGCTCATTGGCGGCGGAGGCGGGCTAGAGCCTTGCAACGGCGGCTATGACATGCGCCATTGGAGCTCAGGATGGGCGCAACAACTTGGCGCCGGAAGTCAAATGTCCGAAGGGATCGTTCTGCCTCGTTCTTCCTGGAGGGTGAATTTCGCCGCCGCCGGTGCTAGGGAAAAGGAGGGAATGGATTTGTGAAATTGGTCAACGCATCCAAGCCACTTAGTTCCTCGATTTGCCTAAGAGGTTTCCGCGTTGGCGCTCACTTCACGGACAGATGACCGACATGTGGGTCCCGACCGTCTACTTCACGAGGTAGTTTAACGGAATGTTTGAATTTGATAGGGTTGAGATGAGTTTGCCTCGAAATGGCCCCACTCGGTAGTTGGCAGCCCAACTTTGCGAAAAGCGGAAATTATAGGCAACTTGGGTACCGCGATGCACTCGCCCAGGAACATTTGGGCTGCAAAATAACAAGCCCTTTCAGGAGGGGAATTCTGATTGACCAAGGCTTCGGCTCAGGGGTGGTTCCGGAGATGGACCGGAGACTCCAGTGTGATAGACCGGAGACTCCGGTATTCTTCTAGTAGCTTTTTGCGTCTTCTCTTCCAGGCCTCCTGCTTGGGTGTCTTGGCTCCAGGTTCATCCTTGCTTCATCCTCTTGGCATCATGTTCATGGACCTAGTCACATCATACACATTGTCTCAAGTAGTATTCCATTCGAATATTAACCAACGAAAGGCGAAGTATGGAAGGAGTTCACCTTTGGAGTGATGGTTAGCGTGGCATGATGTGGACCAAAGGTGGTTTCCTTATGTTAGGCTACATCATCTCCCCCCGCTTGAAAACGAGTCAACCTCAATGATGTTCTTTCATCATGTAAGGAGAGATGTGTGCCCGTGGCCTTGATCTTGGTCATGGACGGATCACCGGTGTCGAAGCCATTTTCAAACATGTTGAAGAGCTATGGCACATCTTGCCATCATGCTGTGGTTGGATATCTTGTAGCATGATCCTTGTAGGTGCTGGTCTATCTTGGGTACCTTGCAAAACCGATAACAAAGAGAGAGAATTATATGAAGGATTGTTAGTATGGGTCCCACTCAAATCTCTCTTCTCACATTTGGTGGCTTGCATCATGGCACTCATGATTTTTCCACTCATTTTGGGCTTGTGGCACTCACTTTCTTGATGGTGGTTCACTCTCTCACCACTCATCTCACAAGGGTCCTTAGCTTGCTTTATCTTGTGCGTGGATGTCATGTTGGATGCGATAACTTGGCTTTGCGTCATTGGTTGGATCACGAATGTCTTTTCGTTCCACTTGAAGGAGTATTGGTTAGTGGAACCATGATGTATGGCTCTCCTATCGTATTTCCACTGTCTCCCAAAAAGCATGTGGCACACGGACATTGGCACGACATCACACTCGACGGTGTCTTCATATGGGCCAGTCTTGAAAGAGACATTGAATTTGTATGTTATCTTTAGTGCTCCATTGTGATCAAGCCATTTGACATGATAGGGATGGGGGTGGCCTATGCAAGGCAACTTGAGTTTCTCACAAAGCTCTATACTTGCAAGGTTGTGGAAACTACCTCCATCAATGATCACCTTTATGGACTTGCCATCAATTCTGTCACGAGTTTGGAAGATATTGAGGCGTTGGTCCTCCCTTGGTATGGAGTTTGTTATCAAGACATGGGCTATGACAAGTGCGGGGCCTAGATCATGCTCGCATACAAGTGTGTCATCCTCTTCCATTGCGGATGCCCTTGCAATTGCTCATTGAGTGAGAGCTTCATATTCCTCTTCACTCACGGTGTAGGTTGCACCATTCTCATCCGTAAGAATCGCTCTTGTGTTGGTGCACTCATATAACTTGTGACCTTTCACTCCACACTTGAAGCAAGTGACTTGACTATCCGATATCATGTTGGAGGCGGGTGCTATCATGGTCTTTGCTTGCTTGGATGAGCTTGGTGCTTGGTTTGTTGGCTTAGCGGGAGCATTTGCATTGATGGATGCAAAGTATGGCTTGGGCTTCTCATATGCATTCTCCTTTTGCAAGTGCCACTCAGCTTTGGTAGCTTGATGGAGGATCTTGGGGAGGTTCTTATACGGTTGGAAATCAACAATCTTCCTTATTGTGCAGCTCAAACCTTTGAGGAATCTTGCTATGGTTTTATCTTCGAGTTCTCTCACATCAGCTCGCATCATGGTTTTCTCCATTTCCTTGTAGAACTCTTCAATTGACTTGGTACCTTGTTTCAAGTTTTGTAGCTTGTCAAAGAGATCTTGTCGATAATGCTCGGGGATGAAGCGCTTGTACATCACTTCCTTCATCTCGGTCCAAGTTTCAATTGGAGGTTCATCTTGCTTCTCGCGGTGTTTTTGGAAGTCTTCCCTCCAAACATTTGCATAGTCCTCAAACTCAAGGGATGCCATTGCAACTTTCTTCTCTTCAGAGTAGTCGTGAACTCGGAAGATTTTGTCAACTTTGAGCTCCCAATCAATGTATCCATTGGCGTCTTCTTCTCCCTTGAACTTGGGCATAATGAATTTGAGCTTCCCAAACTTGCCTTCTTCATATTCATGGTGGTAGATGCGGCGTTCTTGCCTTATGCTCGCTTCACTTGGTTCACGTGGTGGAGGACGAGGAGCTTGATTGTCTCGAGGAGGCGGTGGAGGAGGAGCTGGGTGCGCAAAGTCTCTTCTACACCTTTGCTCGTGATCATTTGCCTTCATTGGTTGTTGATGGTGATGGTGGGGTTGAGCGTAGCGGTTGTTGCATCTCGCGCGGTGTGCATCCTCATCATCGTCACTTGTATCCCATTGCAGTGCTCGATGGGCTTGTTGTTGTTGGTGATGGTCATGTTGCGGGTGTTGGCGCCTATCATGGCAGTTGTCTTCACCATGGCATTCTTGTTCTTGAGGAGGTGGTGGTGCTTGTACCATCGCTTGTTGTGGAGGGCGACCATGTTCTTCTTGGTGTTGATGATGCGCATGAGGATCATGGTGCCGATGATGTCTTGCGCGGTGCGGTTGTTGAGCTTGTGGATCAACCGCTTGTTCATGGCGATGACGAGCTTATTGTTCCCAATTATGGTCGTGGGGTTATCCACGATGAGAGTGGGAGCGCAAAGTGTCACCATGACGACTTGAGGAGTGTGCGCGGACAAACTTGACGAGCTTGAATTGTGTCCATGATGGTTGCGAAGGTTGGCAATAGCTCGGTGAAGAGCTTGGAATTGAGCATTGTGCTCCACTTGGCATTGCCGGTCACGGTAGTCGAACTCTCTAAAAGTTTCATCAAAGCGGTTCTCAAGCCTCTCAAATTGGCTATTGAATTCTTCGCGTTACACCCATAAGTTGTGGCGTGTGGCGAAACCATCTTGGTCGTTGAAGTTTCCATCTCTACTTTCTCCGCTTTCCCTGGACATATTCTATGAACACAAGTGAAAGAAGGGGTGGTATTGGTGGTATGGTATGTGCTACCTTGCCTCACCAAGTCAAAAATTGGAAAGGGTGTTCTTTCCGAGAGCAAAGTGAACACACAAGACACACACACAAAAAAAGGCCTATGGTGGAAGGTTAGGAATGTGGATAGCAAATGGAATAACCAAACGCAAATGTTATTGTCAAAAGTGGGTAAAATCCAACAAAAACTACGTCAAAGGAAAAGGTCAAAAAGGGTGATGAGAACCTACAACTATACACACGGTGGAGATTAATGTGGCTAACATGACTATGAAAATGAGCAATGAACAAAATGGGTCCTAACGAAGACTAATGCTCGGTGTTGTGCCAACGCTAGGAGAGACTGTAACCCGTTTGCCAAAATATTAAGAAGCAATGGATTTGTACGCTTGCCTTGCTCTTGCTCGCACTCTTGCTTAGAAGATTTGGACTCTCTTTTGCTATTGGTATCTTTCTCTTTTTATTTTGCTTATAAGCTTTTTTTGTACCTCTTTCTTTCTATGTTATGGAGTCAAGTTTTTCTATTGCCTCTACAATATGACTATGCAAGAGCAAGCGCACAATGCTTTGGCAAATGCAAGATGGGCTACTGTCGATAGGTTAGGTAACACATAAAGGAAAAAGAGGGTTAACAAGGGTGGTGCAAGTTATATCTTATGGTGATGTCGTACTTGCAACCGTTGGTGGAGGGATGGTTCGCATTCTGTGGTGTCGATGTCGAGCGCGAGTCGTTGTTGATGTTGCGGAAGCTTTGTTAGTTGACACACACACACACACGAAACACAACGTCAAAAGGAAATCAATCGAAAAAGGAAAATGGGTCAAAATTTGTCCGGGCCAGAGACTCCAATGTGGGTAGGCCAGAAACTCTAGTGTAGGCCGGAGACTCTGGTGTGGGTAGACCGGAAACTCCGGTGTAGGCCGGACACTCTGGTGTGACAGACCGGAAACTCTGGTGTGGTTCTAGCCCGACGAACAGCTCGTGTTCTTGAGCAGAAATTTGGCCCTTGAACCCTCAAATCCAGAAAATTTCAACCAAATTGGGCTGGGAAACGCAGGGCACAAGTAGACCAACTCCAAAGACAAGTTTCTATTGGACCAAAACCACAATCAACTCACCAAAATGAGAGATCGATCCAAAAGCAATTTGGCGCTATATTTTTGGTATTTTTCAGTTTATGGTGGAAATCGAAGGGCGAAGTCAAATCCATGGCAACCAAAAGCTACTGATACCAGTTGTTATGGGTCTCCTTATGGATTTACCCTTGGAGTGGCCCGATCTTCACGGATTTGAGGCGGGGAGTGAGCGAACACGCGATGAACATGATGAACACAACTCTAATGCAAGGTAAAGATACAAACACACGCCAAATCACACCCAATTCGATTTGCTCTCGTTGGCTCGAACAACCAATCTAATAGAATCCTCGGCGAGAGACCTTGCGGTAGAATCACCAAAGGAGAGATCATCACCTATTCTAAGAGGAGATGGAATAAGCTCTAGACAAACCGACGCCAGGGATGGCGAAACCGACACCACCGCCGGAATTACCGGCGATAGCTCCGGTGGACCAAAGCCCCCATCGGAACGTCCGGTGCCCATCCCGGCGGACTGGACCCTGCACCGAAAGCGCCTTTTGTATGCCTTTCCGGCATGCGACCGGAATATCTGGCGACAACCAGAAATCCCGGCGCCAGATCCGGCAACACCGGACTTATTGCCGAAATCTCCCGTCTACGCACAGATCTTGGTTTGATGCCCTGGAATATTCCCTTTACTTACCTTTTTGCCCAGTTTATCCCTAAACTACCCCCATTCTAGTGGCTAGCCTATAAATAGATCCCCACCCCCTCATGTGTCAGAGGCATAGATGATAGACTAAAGACACCCCCTTTGTGGAATTTCTAGTTTTGCTTCATCCCCTTAGTAAAGGGGACCGACTTTCATCACCACCTCATTGTAGTTTGCATCGCGCCTCCCTCGTTGTACAAGGCCTATGTTTGCGAGTGTGTGAGCGTAGTTGTCAAGACCCTCTCCAAGGTGTTCGTCCATATTTGCTTGGGATCGAGGGAGCACGTTGACCGATCTTTCCTTGCAAGGATTCTATCAGATCAGTGGCCACCAGCCGGAGCAATCGGCCTTGTATCGTGTGAGTTTTGCGTGTGTTCATCATGTTCTTCACGAGGTGTGCGTCCGCTTCCGCTACCTTCTCCCTTTCCCCTTGCTTTCCCATCGATTTGACCAAGAGATCCGTGAAGATCGGGCCACCCATGAGGCAAGACCTCAACATCAGGATTGGACCCATTACTCGAGCTCGTGCCAAGCTACTTGAACAACATGTGAATTCACTCCTAAATGAATCTAGTGTTTTTATTAATGATAAGTTTATACTACCTAAATCTATGCACTTATGTATGATCAGGTTCGTTAAAGAAACAAGCATGGTGCAAGGAGGAGAAAGGCTACTATAAGAGAAGCCCGACGTGATGATCATCCAAGGATGCACGAGGGAGGAGCGGGAGGCAGGCACACTGGACGAGGAGGATATCATCAAGAACAATAAGGAGGAATCGACGACCCCTGGATTATCCGGCCCCCATACCCCGGATAATCCGGCCCACCTCAAGAAAAACGGCTAAAAACTTTCGGTGCGTCAACCAGATGGGGGGTGGATTTTGATCGAACAATTCGTCGAAACATCCGGCCACTGTATAATCCAGCCCTACTTACACCGGATTATCCATCCCTACAAGTTTCGTCCGATCCGAACGTACCAGATTGTATCAGACATGTTTTCATTTTGCATTGTTTCGATGTTCCAGCTGCCATATAAGCCATGGACGTCCCTTAGAGTAGAATAGACCACGTTTAAAATAAACCCTATATCTGTTGAGTTGCTACTGGCTTCCAATTGACACCATACACCAATTCGTATGGATCTGGTGTTTTTGCTACTATCAATCAAGTGTGATTAGTTGATCCATTCGGATTGAGCCAATTGCATGTTTTGTGTGATTTGTTGTTCCATTGGGAAATAGAAGATTGCAAACCGCTTTGCGGTTAGCGGCTACGTGCTCAAGTCTGTGGATTTGCGAATATCTACAAGGGTTGAGAGGTATTGCATTGGCATCAGGGATTGATCGAGAGGTTCATGAGCATCATACAAGTTATCTACCCTTACTATCATCATCTACCACCCTCGCTTACTGAGAAGATCAGGCCACCCCTTATCATCTTGGTATCATATTCTAGCGTTTCCTTGGTAAGCATCCACAGATCCATCCATAAGTTAGTTATTTTTCATCTATACAGAAAAAGACATACAAAAAGATTAGGGTTAGTCTTTGCCATAGCCTAGATTCCATCGGAGTTGAGTCTTAGTTGCTGGTCATTTTCGTGTCTTTGATCTGATCTCTGCCTGTTCGAGTCATAGTGTCTAGGTTCTCGTTGTTATTTTCGGTTGTTCCATGTTTTTCGAGTAGTTCGTCATCGTTTTCGCTAGTTTACATACACTTTTTCGAGTCCACATAGTGTACTTTTCGTGTTTACAAACCTAGCTATAGCCTATCTACAGCATCGGTGCCTAAGAATGTACCTACGAGACTAGTTGCTTTGCTTTGAACAGGCTGCTTATTAGGGTTTTGAAGTGCAAATTTTTGTCCAGGTTGACCGGATTATCCGGCCCCCAAAAAATCGGAATATCCGGCCCCAATTTGCTCCAATTTGTTGCATCCGTATTGCATTGTGTCGGATAGTTGAAAAATCCAAAAAATAGAAAAGAGAAAAGTAGTGAATAAAAAGAGAACAGAAAAGAGATACAAAAGTGAAAAAAGGAGATATATCAAAGTTGCTTGGAGGCCTATGATATGGGGTGGCCTGATCTTCTCAGCAAGAACTTGTCGATGATGATGGTGGATGATAGATAACAAGTATGTAGCTATGATCTCTCCCGCTCGAACCCTGATGCCAATGCAACAGCTCTTGAACCTTGTAGGTAATGCACAACACCAGACTCTTGTGCACGTAGCCGTCGACCACGAACGGTAGTTTGCAATCTACTAATTCCCAGTGGAATAATAGATCACAATCAATTATAGTTGGTAAAATTGATCACAGGGTAATTCCAGAGGTTCTATGAAAGAAACAACTTCAAAATATTTTAACGTGGTCTAACCCTAACTTGGTGTGGCGCCCCATCTATTTAAGAGTTCGGGGTCGGCGGCCTAGGTGGGATCCGAGTTGGTCCCACCGAACTAAAAGATACAAACCGACCCAAAGTTGGGTTCGGCTCAGGGTTCTGTCGTGGCAGAGTTTGGGCATGTTTCTCTGCCGCGGCAGCCTGCCGTGAAGAAAAGGACTCTGTTTCTATGCCGCGGCAGCCTGCCGTGGCAGGAAAACTCATCGTTTCTCTGTCGCGGCAGAGATCCTGCCTTGTGTTGATCTTCTTCTTGGTAGCTCCTTGCGCTTTCTCCCTCTCCTCCCTCACGCATTCTTTATTGATCAACACGCCATGCTCCATATGCTTCAACTCCTCGCTCCGTGCTACGCCTTCACTACTAGGAAAAACGTTATCAGTGGCGCACCAAAAACGATTTCTGTGGCGCATCTAGTGGTCGCCACTAAATTGTAACCACTAAAATTATATTTCTGTGGTGCATATGCATATGCGCCACAGAATTCTCAAAATTCTGTGGCGCATATGGCTATATGCGCCACAGAATGTACCATAGAATTATGTGGCATTCTGTGGCACATATAGCCATATGCTCCACAGAATCCTTTTTTCAGAATTTCAAAATTTTCAGAATCTGGTACAAATACAGGTATATAACAGGTATATTACAGGAAATACACAAAAATTAACAGAAATTCACAGAAAAGCTGCACACAGCAGTACAAATGTTCCTGTTCACATATAATACATCAACAAGCACGAATGTTCACAAGTGTTCATCAATCACATCACTTAGAACCGAATAAGTGTACAAGTATATTTCACAAGTGTTCATCTCACTCACATAACTTACAACCGCGCGATGTTGTCATCGCCTACCTTAGGACAAAATGTAGTACACCATAACCGCAATGCCGGTGAGGAGGAGCGGCACCAAGATCTTTGTCCGGTTCTTCTTCCACACGTGTCTCCTCCACTTGGCCACCGCCTCCTCTCTAGTCGTGTATCCCTTGTAGCTATTGCCGCTGAACTTGTCCACTTGTTGGTGGCAGTCCACCCACTCCTCGTAGACACCTGGAACCCGACCCTTGTACACAACGTACATCGGCATCTCTATTGACAAGGCATATTAGTACATCATACAAATATATATGTTGACAAATATTAGAGCAAGACATTCATAAACTTAAAACAATGCGTCGATGACAATGAAAGAAACATGACAACATGTCCGACACAATAACAACAACGGTTTCAAGCTAGGCAAGTTAAGTTTTTCGACACACACACTACATGTCCACCGATACACACGCTCTCTCGGTCAAGTAGCCTTCTCCTTGCAGGGCGCCGGGAACGGCTTGTACATGTCTTTCGTCGTCCACATCCTGAAGTCACCCTGCGCCTTGAGGAGGGCTTCAATCTCCCTCTTGGTGAACGGCCTGGGCTGGTGTAAGAGCCCACCACGTGTGTTGACCTGTTCCATGATGATATGTGTCAGCTTCACCTGCGTATCATGGAAGTCTTCCCTGAGATCGGGGTCACTGATCCCATGCAACTTTTGGGCCCATCCTTGGAGAGAAGATGGCAGCGTTAGCATCTCGCAATCCCGGACAAACCCTTTGAGGTGATGGCAAACGTAGAAGGCCTTCTTCACGCTATCAAACGGCTGCTTGACGCAGGGGAACTCGAACACGTGCTTGAACTTGTGTTGGCCATCGTCCCTGTAAGCCTCCTCCTTATAGTTGAAGGGGCCTCCCTGTTTGGCATAGCCCTCGATAGCATCATCCAGAACGCTCCTTACTCTGGTGTAGTTCTTCCTCCTCGCACTCCCCGAGTCGAAGTAGGTGGCAAGCGAATACCTCGTGGAGAGGACGATGGCGTCAAGATGCTTGTCTCGCAACACACAATGTGGAACGGGATGTTGGAAAAGAGCAATGGAAAGAAATACTTATGTGTTACGATGGCGGTAGGAGGATGTGTACACTTACTCGGGAAAGAAAGGCACAAGGATTTTGTCCTTCCTCTTGCTGTCCATCAATAGCTTCTGAAGGTAGGACTTTGCCCGGGCCCGGGTCCTTGTTCCTTCTTCCAGCTGGCTATCCCGCATGTAGTAGGGATCTGCTATCACGATGAACAAGGTGTCCTCTCTCTTAACCTTCATCGCCAGATTGAGCGCGAATAGGCGGACCGAGTTATAGTCTAGCCGTCTCGAGTGGAACAGCTTGAAGATGTCCTCCTAGGCTATGAAGAACACATCCGTGGGGGCATTGGTGATGAAGCCCACGTCCTCCGGCACCTTGGCGGTGAACACTGGGTAACTCGGGTCCTTGTCCTTGAGAAGGAGGCCCTCCAGTGTCAGGATACCTTCATGCAAAGTCATCATAGCTCCGGCCAGCGGCGCAGTTAAGAGGCAGTATGGGCTGACCAGCTTCATGCACTCTGGTCAAGCCATCCTCGCGGGTGGTACAACGTCGTCCCGGTAACAGATCGGAGCGGGCAGGCTCGCAGCCTTGTCCTTGTTCTTGTTCGGCCTCTTCCTCACCCTCTTCCTCTTTGCATCAGCAGTGTCCTCCACTGGCGATGCTATCCCATCACCGACCGTCCTGTGGAGTGTGTCATGGCTGAAAACGATTCTGGCCGATGGAGGTTGTGTCTCGGCGGTCGGAGGCATCTCCTGAGAAAACCCACGGAAGACCAGGCGCTTCTTGGGATGGCTAGCTTGATCGCGCAATGATGGTTCTTCAACGAGAGGAGGCATGAACGGTCCTTTGCTGGCGCCGGTGTTGACAAAGGCATTGATGTCGACCGGTGCATCATCATCATCCACCTCGATGTTGGCATTGAAGGCCGCCATGTCCACGTCATCCTGGGGTGATGGCGATGGCGGCTGCGGTGCCACGGCCTTGCCTTTAGGCGGGGGCGATCGCGGTCGAGGAGCAACCACGCCCTTGGCTGCTTGTGGTGCCGGTGCAGACTCTCCCAAGAGTCTCTGGTGACGGCTTGTGGTGCCGGCGACGACGACCGGTGCAGTAGGAGGCTTCGTCCTTGGCGGCCGGACGACCGAGGTGGCACCGGTGGAGCGTGACCCAATACGAATCTGGGTCTTTGGCCAAATCATGGGATAGCCATGGCAACCTTCCAGGGTCAGGTGCTCGTCGGCTCCTGGAGGTTGCATGGGAGGGTCCATGTCTTCGCACCCCCCAACACTCGACCCAACTCGACGCGCATCACGGCATCGTCCATGGTCTTGTAGTGCATCGTGCGGTTCGCCGGTTGTATTAGCTTGCCCATGGCAACATCTTTCAACTCGCCGCCCGTCACCTTATGCAAGAGCACGCATGGAGTGTCCTGAGGCATACAGATATGCATCATGAGATGGCAGCCAATCAAAGGCATTAAGTAGAGCATGCTGACTAACTACTTATTTTACCTTGGTGAGGGCACCGAGCTCGGCTAATGTCGAGACACGAGCGACCGGTGGCTGATCCTTCTTCTTCTCCGGCTCGGGTGCATTAGGAAGCACTGCCACCGCCGGCTGCTGTGCCTTGGTAGTCTCGGCAGGAGGGGGCAGCTCCGGCGCATCCAACTCCATCGGTTGCATCGCGGGGATGGAGGGCAGCGGGGTAACCATGTCTGGCGACACTTGGTGGCTCGAGGTGCTGCCACCGGCGCTGGGCACTTGTATCGGCCCCACCTGACCGTCCGCATTCCGTTTTGCTATCCCCTCCATCAGCCGAGGGGGTAGCATCTCGAGGATCTTCTGCTGCACTATCGCGTTCACCTCGTCCTGGTCCACCTTACTGGCCTCCAGATGCACGATCTTCCGCTTCAGCTCTTCCTTCTCGGCTTGATCCTGAGCCACCGACTGGGTCCGCCTCTCCTTTCTCTTCTTGGCTTCCTCGTTGTAGTACTCGCGGAACTTTGTGCTCGTACCAAAGCCACAGATACGGCCAAATGACATGGGCGGCTCGGACTGCGGCCTCCCCTTGAAGGCGTTGGTCGCCCTGTTGAAAATCGTGTCCCACGGCTCCGTCGAGCCCTGGGACGACGAGTCCGGCGCCTCGCGCGCATCCTTGATTTCAGCGTCCTGCAGATAAGGAAAGGTGAACCCATTTAGGAACTTGCCTTCATTATTCAAAATGAAAGCAAATGGACCGCGAGTAAATTCCTTACCAGCTTATTCTCAAACTTCCTCACATCGTCATCGTCGGTGACGAATTCCTTGGAATCCTTGTCCAGATAGTAGCAGGCCCGGACAAAGTTCTGGGTCTGCTCATCCGTGATTTTTAAAAACGGGTTTTCTTTCCCGAGATGCTCAACCTAGGTGTCCTCCCTTGCCCATATGGCCTTCTTTCCCCTATAACCGCCGCTTCCACATCGTTGGTTACCTATGTTCTATTCCTGCATTTCCCGACCCCACTCCGTCCATGCCTTCGCTTCATCAGTCTCCATCTCCGCCTTGAATATCTTGAACTCGTCTTCATCGATCATGGGCTCACCCTTCTTGATCTTCTCCCAGCTTTCCTTTTTCGCGATCTTGTTCTTCACCCGGGTTCTCCAGCTGCTCAAGGCATTGGCCATCTTCATGATGGCTAACCTGGTCACCTTATTGGATTTTTCTAGTTTGTCGGTGTACGGGTCTGGGAACTTGTACCGTCAGTGAAGCTTCTTAAGGCAGTTCGCCACTAACCGCTCATTCGCTTCACTTCTCAGGTGCTCCGTGTTGATCAACATGCTTTCCCGGATGATGCACCCAAGTTGCATGCCGTACCCGGCGGCAACATCTAGAGGCTCCAACGGAAGGCCACTTTCCGAGACCAGAGTGATCTCGTCGGTGGTGTCGGCGAGCTTTTGCGGCTTCCGATCCTTCCTCGGCTTCTTATTCTTCTTAACGGACTGGTTGCTGCTACCGCCATCCGTGCGGTCCCCGCCATCGGTCGTGCAACCTCCGCCATCGGTCGTGCGGCCTCCACCATGGGAGGTGGTCGCATCCTCCTCCTAGGCTTCATCTATCCGGTAGTCCTCGTCCCCCTCTTTCTCATCATCCCCATCATGGCCCGCAGTAGCTACCACGTCCTCATGCTGAGACTCCGACGCCTCATAATGCTGAGACTCCGTCGCCTCGTGCTGCGCCGCCTCCTCCCAGAAAGTGAGGTTCGCCGCTCTGGCTTGGTCTTCGACGCTCATGGCAGCCTTAGAAGTGCCGGCCCCATCGGCGGCCGACATGTTTGCACACTTATAAACAAATTAAACTAAGGAAGTTAGTATTAATTAGTGTTGACAATATTTAAAATGAGCTGCTCATTTCTCCCGAAGTGTCAATTCACTTCCACTTCAGTCGAGAAATGGGGCTCATATGTAAAAAAATTACTAAGTGTCGCCCGAAAAATTCGGCATGACCTTCGCTAATTTTTTGACATAGGAGCCCCATTTCTCGACCTAAATGGATCGAAATCAACATTTCAGGAGAAATGGGCAGCTCGGGTGATTTCCCTACAAACATTTCAGATACAAAAAAGCACAAATTGTGCTCCACAGCCACATAAGGTGCTCCAACACCATACAAACATCACTAAAATTAAAGTGGTCCAGTAGCACAGAAAAGGCACAAATAGTGCTCCAGGATTTTCAGATTTCATTCCAGATTTAAAACTGGACCAAAATAGTGCAAAAATAGTAGCGGTTAATTAACAGTGTTATTCCCTGTGAGTGGCACATGTGGGAAATTAAAGTGGTCCAGCAACACAGAAAAGGCACAGAAAACAAGCACCGAACCTTATGTGCAAATGGTCTCTATTTCCAGGTAGACTAGATCCTGCTTGTAAAGCAATTTGAGGGACAACATGCCTTCTACGCTTGGGTTACAGTTTTCTGTTATTGGTACTGAACACTACTACTAAATTATTGATCTATGTCATTCGGGTATATATTTTGAGGAAGCCAAGAAGTTGTCCAAACCTTATATTAATCAAGTTGCTAAGGCCAGTAAAGCACATGTCAAGAAATTTAAAACCACCCTGAAGCCTTACACTAAGAGGCAGGCCATGCATATGAAAAGTTTCTTGAGACAACTACTTTATATCATCAGTAGGTGTTTGTTCTGTTAGTATTTCCCCTTCTCTTAAATAATCTAGATTTTCAGTTCCAGTTAAATATTAATTCTTGCATAGATTGTTAGTAACCTGGAGACATAACTTTAAAAGGTGGAAAGTATTCCATCTTTGCCTATCAAATTTGCCCCTGTTCACGTTGTTTCCCCTTGTCACTTGCAATAGAAACTAAGTACTGTTATTTCCTACTTATCATAGAGCATCAACAAAATAGTGTTATTTCAGTTAATTAACAGTGTTATTTTTATTCAGTATATTTTCATAGATAAACAAATGTTAATTAATAGATTCAGAATCAAACAGATAAACAGATGAAGGAAGGGGGCAGGGAATTAGGAGGGGAGGGGGTCACCTACGGGGTGGTGGTGGCGGTAGTCCTAGACGTCGGTGCCCCTCCTCCTCCTCCTGGTGCTCTGCGAGGCCACGGCGAGGTCAGCGTGGGCTGGCCAGAGGTAGGGGACAATGCATGAAGGGGGCAGGGAAGGAGGGGAGGGGGTCACCTGCGGGGTGGTGGTGGCGGTGGTCCTGGACGCCGGAGCCTCTCCTCCTCCTGGTGCTCTACGAGGCCATGGCGAGGTCAGCGTGGGCCGGCTAGAGGTAGGGGACAGTGAAGGAAGGGGCAGGGAAGGAGGAGAGGGGGTCACCTGCAGGGTGGTGGTGGTGGTCCTGGACGCCGGAGCCCCTCCTCCTCCTGGTGCTCTGCGAGGCCACGGCGAGGTCAGCGTGGCCTGGTCAGAGGTAGGGGACATTGAAGGAAAGGGCGGAGGGAAGGAGGGGAGGGGGTCACCTGCGGGTATGGCAGCGAGGCAAGGCGGGTCTTGGCCTTGGGCAGTGGAACAGCGGTGCGGTGGAACGATGGGGCAAGGCGGTATGGCAGCAGGCGTGCTAGGGTTTTGAAGCGATCTGCGATATGGGGAAGAAAGGGGATTTGGGGCGTGTTAGATAGGGTTCAAAACTTCTAAGTCAAAGAATTTTGTGGCGCATCTGTTCAGATATGCGCCACAGAATTTTTGGGGATAGTACAAAATGCGCGTTGCACTATTGTTTGACAAAGAAAACGAAGCTTACCACATTGGTTCAGTGCTTGCTCCTATCTGTTCTAAACACAGGCGGGAGTTAGATTAAGACTTGCCACATTTTTTTGACTTTTAAAAATATTTTAAGGATGGTAATAATATATTAAAAGCAAGAACTAATATATTTGCCTATTAAAAAATATTTTATGGATGGTAATAATATATTAAAAGCAAGAACTAATATATTTTCCTATTAAAAAATATTTTATGGATGGTAATAATATATTAAAAGCAAGAACTAATATATTTGCTTATTAAAAACAATAATTAATATATTTGCCTTAATATATTTGCCTCAATATTATCCGCATACATTAGTTTGTCAAAGTAATATATATATGCAGGCGCGCGAGCACACTTGTGCATTAATTAGTACAAAAAAAGGCGTCAAAAACCGCTAAGTCGGCTCCGAGGTAGCTAGTGTCTCTTCACAACAACTTTCTTGCCCTTCTTCTTCGCGGTAGAATACTTTAGGCCGGCCACCTTGAGATTTCTTCTGGGTATGCAGGCAACCTTTAGCCGGTAGGGTGGTCTTCCTTCTTACTTTAGCATAAGTAGTAGGCTTGTCAAAGTACTTGTCGAATTCCTCTTCGATCTTGGGATCGTCGTTCTTGTCGATGTCTTGCTTGTTGGTGGGTCCTTCCATTCCGATGATGCTCCTCTTGCCCCTCCTCACGACAACGCGGCTTGGCTTTGCCGGGTCGGTAATGAAGAAGCATTGGTCAACTTGGCTAGCGAGCACCTATGGCTCATTTTTCGTGGAGGCGTTCTTCGATTTGGCATCGGGTATAACCATGGTGGTGAAAACCGGCCATCTTTTTCGACGCTCTTGGCCCATCTGACACGAAACATCGGCCGTCACTCCAGCGATGGTCGAGTTCCCATATCTCCTCGATCCTTAGTAGAATCTTTCCTTGACATCGGTCTGTCATCAACGTATGATAGCATAGTTACTCTGAGTTTTGGTATTCGCTATTCTTGTCCTTCTCCTCGGTGTAGAATCTGTCGTTGATGTCAATGCGTCGATGGGTCCTAACATTGCACCCGGGGCCCTGTGAGAGTGAGAATATGAGTTTCTGATCTTCAGTATAAGGCGTCGGCATGGGACTTTCCAGTAGCCTTTTCTTGAACCACCCCGTGAAGCTGGCGTTGTGCTCTCTGGTTACGTCTCCCTTCTTCCTCGGCTTGCCTAGGTTGGCGAGCTTCTGCTCGATTAAGGTTTTGTGCTCATCCACCCAGGGGGTCGACCAACTGTATGTGTTGTAGCGCGACTCGGTTTGCCCTATCAAAGTCGGCGCGTTCGAGTTCAATGTCGACGTGGAGTGCGCGGTAGCCCTCGAGGTGACCAAATCCAGCGAGCCTCCCGAGGTGCTTCCTGGTGGGCAGACCGACATCCTGGTTCTCGGTGCTTAGGTAGTTCTGGCAGAAGGAGATGCACTCGTAGGTCAGAAAGCCCTTGGCTATGCTTCCATCTGGACGGGACCTGTTGGGAACAAATCCTTTGTTGACACCATTCAGCCTTTCGAATAGCATCATGTTGTGCAGGAACGCCGACCCGAGATGGATGATGTCATCCACGACATGGACAAGCAGATGCACCATCATGTCGAAGAACGCGGGAGGGAAGTAAATCTCGAGCTCGCATAGTATCTCGACGATCTCTTCCTGTAGCTTGCCGAGATGCTTCACGCTAATAGACTTCCTAGATATGACATCGAAGAAGTTGCAGAGGCCAAACAGCGTCTCACGGACGTGCTCGTCCATTATCCCTCGGATCGCAACAGGGAGTATCTGGGTCATCAGCACGTGACAGTCGTGAGACTTCATCCCGCTGAACCTCTTCTTCACTACGTCCAGATATCTGCTTACCTTACCAGAGTAGCCGTAGGGAACCTTGACTCCTAGGAGGCAACGGAAAAACCTCTCGAGCTCCTCCTCGCTTAGAGTGAAGGATGCAGCTTTAATCACCACCTCATTCTTCTTAGCCCTTTTGCGGCGACCCTGGGTCCATTCCGTCTTTTCATCGTCATTGTCGGCATCATCACTATCGGGGTACTGGAGTTCCTTCTTAATGCCAAGCAATTTTAGGTCGCTTCTTGCTTTCTGCCCATCCTTGGTCCTATCCGGCATGTTCATCAGAGTGCCGAGCAGGCTCTCGGTAACGTTCTTTGTGATGTGCATCATATCGAGGCTATGGGGCATGTGGAGGACCTTCCAGTAAGGAAGGTCCCACAAAACGGACCTCGCCTTCCATACTCCATGCAGCGGTGATGGCTGTTCCCTCGGCCGCTTCTTTCCTGGCGCAGGGCACTCTTCCCAATTGTCTAGAAGCTCCTTGATTTCTTCGCCGCTCAATGGTTGACGTGGGGCATTATCGAGCTCGTCTTTGCCATTGAACAGGTCTCCGCGTTTTCTCCACGGGTGATCCTTGCGGAGCCACATTCGAGTCCTTTGGAACACGGTTTTCGAAGACCCAGGATCCCTCGGCAGCTGCAGATGCGGGGTCTTATCCATGCACCTGACAGATGCACAGAATCCGTGGTTCACCTGACACGCTACATATCCGTAACCAGGATAGTCCTGCACCGTCGTGAGCAACACAGCTCTCAGGTCAAAATAATCTCCAGTGTAGGCATCCCGTCGTGCGCGTCTCCAAATGGGTCGCTAACTCCTCTTTCAGGAGCCCGAGATACAGATGCATGTCGACACTCGGTTGTTTTGGCCCCTGGATAAGGATACTCATGTGTACGTACCGTTGCTTCGTGCACAACCAGGGGGAGGTTGTATGGCCATACAAACACGGGCCAGGTGTTGTGCGTGCTACTCTGGTTGCCAAAGGGATTGAGTCCATCGGTGCTCATGCCCAGCCTAACGTTCCTTGGATCGAGCCCGAACTCATCTTGGAATTCGGTGTCCAGCGCATTCCACTCGCTAGCGTCCATGGGGTGTGTCAGGATCTTGCCCTTCTCCAGATCATCTTCCGGCTTCTCCCTCTTCGCGTGCCATTGCATCAGCTCTGCTTCCTTAGGGTCTACGAAATACCGCTGCAGACGGGAAGTGATAGGAAAGTACCACACCACTTTTCGGGGAACTTTCTTGTTCCCTCTCTTGTACAAATCCTGGCACTTTACCGGGCATGTGGTTCTATCCTTGTACTCGTTCCGGTAAAGTGCACAGTCATTGATGCATGCGTGGTACTTCATGTACGGTAGGTCTAGTGGGCAAACTACTTTCCTCGCCTCCTCGATACTTGTTGGCAATGTGTTGTCCTTGGGAAGATGAGCATGCCAGAATTTCATGTGAGCGTTGAAGCTAGTGTCGGTCCATTTGTGCTCCGCCTTCATCTCCAGAGCCTTCAGGGTTACACTCAAGCGTGTATCCTCGGGCCGGCACCCAGGATACAATGGAGTCCTCCTGTCTACCTCCATTTGTGCCATCTTGGCTTTCTCTCTGGCTACAGCTCTCGTGTTGGCCGTCTGCTTGAGGAGTATTTCTTGAAGATGAGGGTCCCGCAAGGCCGAAGTTAACGGCGTGTCCGTGCTCCCGTCTTCTCCACCGCCACCACCACCATCTGCTCCGGCATCGTCTCCTTCATGATGATCGTGTCCGCCGGCATCTCCTTCTTCATGATGATCATGTTCGTCCGCATCTCCTTCGTCATGATGACCATGTCCAGGAGACCCTTCGTCTTCTCCCCCGTCCCCGACATCTTCTTCATCATGGACACCACCATCTACCGACAGCTCCTCATTCACTAAGCTAGGCATGAAACTGCGTGTGAACAAGTGAGACTCCAGTTGTCCAGAATCAGGGTTGATCCACTTCCGGTGTTTGCACGTTCGGCACGGACATCTTATCTTGGTCATGTTGTTCCGAACCATATCGGCTACCGCGTCAGCCTTGTATCTAACCACCCAGCGTTCGCTCATATGGATGACCATGGTCTCCTGCGCGTGAACATTGACCAAATTAAAGAGAGTATGTTAGAACCATGCACACACACGACACGCACACATACATGCATGCATGATCGCCGGGAAATTTAGGCATGACCTATCCTAAAGATAGGACGTATGGCTAGTGCAGAAATTTGCCGAAATGGACATGAATCAATATTTCGGCAAACCTCCATGCACCCGGCTCTAGCAACATGCATTCAAGCACAACACAAGCTCCCTCCACAAGCAAACATGTATTCAAGCACAACACAAAGCGAAGGAACATCGTCTCGCCATTGCACACCGCCCGCGGGACCATCTTCACCTACAAAACATCCATACACACCGCGCCGAGGCCCGCCGGCCACACAAAACATGCATCACACAAGTACCCATGCACACACCTCACAAATCTACACCAACCCCATATGCATAGTGTAGCAAGAGGGGGTGTGGGATGTGGAGGAGGAAAGTATGAGTGGTTTACTACCTTTACAAGTAGGAGTAGCTTCCCCTCACAAGTACATGAACCATAGTAGGTCTAGCTATCAACAATGGAGGTGAGTATGAGCAAAATGGAGTGGGAGGGAGGAGGGGGACGAGCTAGTTGGAGGTGGTGGGAAGAAGGGAAAGGGTGGTTGCCACCTTTTTTAGATCTATTTCGCACATTCTGTGGCGCATATGGCAAATGCTCCAAAGAATGTCAAAATTCTATGGCGCATATAGCTACATGCGCCACAGAAAGTGAGAATTCTATGGCGCATATGCTATATGCGCCACAGAATTTTGACATTCTGTGGCGCATATAGCCATATATCGCCAATCAACTTGCCCATGTCTTTGAGGTCAGGCCCACATGGGCCCATAGGAATTCTGTGGTGCATATGGCTATATGCGCCACAGAATTCTCACTTTCTGTGGCGCATATAGCTATATGAGCAACAGAATTGCAGGAATTCTATGGAGCATTTGCTATATGCGCCACGGAATTAATTTTAGTGGAGCATTTTTCATATATGCGCCACAGAATTAAAATCTACCTATAATCGTTTTCCTAGTGGTGCTTCTTATCCCATGTACCTAATCATACAATAGCACAAATAGTTAGGTAGTATAAAGTCCTTATAAATGAAAGCATCATGGTCAACTAGGAAAGAATTCACCTGATAGTCATTATTGATTTGACTCAATATTTCTTTCATTTCAAGCAGTCAGGATCATCATAATCCCTGTATATATCCTCATCATCCTCCCTTTCATCATGAAAAGCCGTCCACGACTTTGGGTAAGCTGAAAGTGGGAGAAACAAAAAAACAACGTGTATGCAAAGTATATGTGTATATAACATGTTGTTCACATGAAAGGTATGTCCAGTATACATCAAGCAACTTAAATTGCAGCTATAAGTGAAGTACAAAGAATCGTGATCATGGTGAAAAACAACTAAATAGATAGTCTCGTTCTTCAATATTAAATTCAGTTTTCTCAAAGAAGATCTATGATCAAATTTCTGAACAAGATCAAACCAATTCAATATGTGTGAAAACCAAATTGATTTGTGCCATGCTTCAACTTCGCTACTCTGATTATTATGAACATCATCAAGTTTTCTAGTATGTAAGATGCAACTCAATTTCAAATATCAAGAAAGTCTAAAGTAGTGACGTAACTAGACAAAGACTTTTGGGACAAACACAATGAATATGAAAACTTGGGTTCTATTCTAGCAAGATTAGAATAATCCAACATCAGTAAAATTACTTGTGTTGGTTGCAATATATCAATGAGAGCAGCATGTATTTCCATAATATCTCGAACATGAACTATTGTCCCATAGCAAACATTTTGTAAGACATTGCATATACGGCTGAAAACAACTTGTTTCAGTTCAGCGATTATATCACAAGTAATGCATATGTGATCCACAAGAAAATTTTCATCCATGCTATATTCACCAATTAGATTGAAAGTGAAACAAGGAGAATATGTGCTAGAATTTAGACATGAAATTTCAGAAATCTTGTCCATAGTACAACTCATAATCATAGGTTCATTTAGCATGATGGAATACACAATATCAGCAGGTCATATTCGAGCAAGTATTTCTTTATGTGTTTTGGACCACATGATCAAAATTTGAATTTGGTAAACTATCACATGGTGTTGAAACAATAGTGCAAGGAAAATCACAAGGAGGCATCAACAAAGGAATAGACTCACAATATGTTGCGCTTGTTGACTGTAGCTCCAAATTAGTACCTATATCAATATTGTTCTCTTCACATCTAGTAGACACTGGGATAGCCTCCGCAAGTGATAATGCACAATCCGATGATGCAGGTTGTAAAATAGATGGCTCCCTTTCTTCAAAAGCAACCTGCATAGAATAATAAACAATACCAGGAGTAGATATGATTACATTAGTAGGTTTGGCCGATGGTTGAGGGTGGCTAGCAGCCGCTGCAGGTGGTGCCATAGGAGGTGGTGTAGATCTGGCCGCAAAACGGCTGGTTGATGGAAAACATGCACGTGACTTAGACTCCTCAGCTAGCTGTGACTCGGCCTCTCTAGCATGGTGCAACAGTTCGTTCATCGTCTCATACTTGTGATAACGAACAATGCTCTTGATTTGAAGCTTCAAATTGTTGAGAAAACGCTACATTGTCATCTCAGGAGATTCACAAACTCTAGCACGTTGCATAAGCATCTCCATCTCCATGTAGTACTCATCAACTAACATGGTACCTTGCCTCAACTTTGTGAGCTTGTCAAAAACTGATCGCAAGTTCCTTGGCTGAATCGCCGTTGTAAGGGCCTCAATCAAACGCTGCAAGGTGGCCACATTTACATTGATTGTTGTCACTTGAGTTTGAATATTATTGACTATGCCAGTATTCTGATCCACTGCCTCTTGCATGTCCTTGGTATTCCCATCAATAGACTTGCGCCAATTAACAAGCTCCTCAACCTGCTTTTTCTGTGACACAACTTCATCATCACTCAAAGACATGATTAGTAGGTTAGTACAAAAAATCAAAATCTGTTTGGTGGAAAATTCTCTTAGCTCACTCACAACTGACATGAAAGGAGATCTTACTGTTCCAAAGTGAATAGTGATGCTTTACCAAATGTACTCAAAGACTTATGCACTGATGTGATGAAGTGAATATCAAAGGTATAGAGAACGATCACAGGCACGCAGGTTATTTATGGCGGAACTCTAGGTATGGTATCCTAAGTACACCGCAAACAAGTCCTAGTGCTGATCGTACAAAACCGAAGAAACACACACGTGGAGAAAAACGTGGCAATGCCACTATGAAGGGTGTTGCACTACTCTCGAGAGACACTAGCAAGGATCAAAGTAAACAGGCACAAGATTGCTTAATCTACTGGTGCACAAAGATATCACTAGGCCTCTTACTCAAATTCTCTTTTCTCTTTTTCTTTTGTATATCCTCTTTGTCTTTTTGCTTTTTTCTTTTGCTATATGCTCTTGCTCTTTTTTTAATATTGATCACACATGGCTAATTTACAAAGCACAACACCAAAACCCTACGAGCAGCCTGTAAGAGCGGAAACTAGTATCAATGGGAAAGTTCCTACACTTACGAAATAGAATGGTTGTAGCTAAGGTTTGGAAAGTTACAAAATTTCACAATTTTTTTATATGGCTGCCGTGGCAGAAAAACAGGGCAAAACTGTGCCGTGGCAGAGAATCTGTACCTCGCGGCAGAAATTGTGCCACGGTAGAAAACAGCATGAAATCGTGTCGCGGCAGGAAATCGGATCCATGGTAGACATGGACTCCCGGTATAAAAAACGGGCGTTTTCTGTGCCGCGGCAAAGTCGGCAGGAATTTTTTATAATTCCGACTTGCCAAGTAGTAAACAATGAGGACTCTAGCTTGGATTGGATCTGGCTTGGTGGCGGCATAAACAAGGCTGGGGAACTCGACTAGAACAACTAGAAAGCAAAAACAAATCTACGAAGAACAAATCTAGATCTAGACTAATAGAGGAACACGACCAGCAACTATTACTCGAATACGATGTAATCTAGGCTCTGGAAACTCTTTTTTTGAGGCTTTTTCTGTGTAGGACGAAAAACATGAACTAATCTACGGATGGAGTTGTGGATGCTTACCGAGGCAACCAGGAAATCTGATACCAAGATGATACGGGGTGGCCCGATCTTCTCAGCAAGCACTTGTCGATGATGATGGTGGATGATAGATAACTAGTGTGTAGATATGATCTCTCTCGCTCGAACCCTGATGCCAATGAAACAACTCTCGAACCTTGTAGGATATTCACAACACCACACTCTTGCGCACATAGCCGTCGACCACGAACGGTAGTTTGCAATGTTCCTAGTGGAACAACATATCACACTCAATTATAGTTGGTAAAATCGATCACATGGTAATTCTAGAGGTTCTAAGAAAGAAACAACTCCAAAATATTTTAACATGGTCTAACCCTAACTTGGTGTGGCGCCCCATCTATTTAAGAGTCTAGGAGCGACAACCTAGGTGGGATCCGAGTTGGTCCCACCCAACTAAAAGATACAAACCGACCCAAAGTTGGGTTCGGCTCAGGGTTCTGCCGTGGCAGGGTTTGGGCATGTTTCAGCAGCAGCGCGTGGCAGAAAACGATTGTTCTTGGCTGACTTCTTAGGAGGAGAAAAGCAGTGTTCTCTGCCGCGGCAGAGATCCCGCCTTGTGTTGATCTTCTTATTGGTAGCTCCTTGCGCTTCCTCCCTCTCCTCCCTCGCGCATTCTTTATTGATCAACACGCCATGCTCCATATGCTTCAACTCCTCGCTTCGTGCTATTCTTCTTCTCCCATGTACTTGATCATACAATAGAACAAAGACTTAGGTAGTATAAAGTTCTTATAAATGAAAGTATCATGGTTAACTAGGAATGAATTCACCTGACAGTCATTATTGATTTCACTCAATATTTCCTTCTAGTTCAAGCAGTCAGAATCATCATAATCCCTATATATATCCTCATCAGCCTAATTTCATAATAGCACTAGTAGGTTGAGCAATCTTGTGCCTATTCTATTTTGAGCTATTACTAGCGTCTATCTTGTGCATTGCAATATTCCTATTCATACATTGCTTTGCCACGTTTATCTCCATGTGTGTGTTTCCTTGGGTGTTTGTCACACGATCAGCACTAGGATTTGCTTTGGTGTAGTTAGGGTTCCATACCTATAGCTCCACTACATACTCATGCATTGTCATGTGATCATTCTTGTACCCTCGGTATTCACTTCATCACATCCGTGCACGTGTCGTTTATCCAAGTTGGTAAGATTTTACTAATTCACTTTGGATCGGTAAGATTTCCTTTTCTTGCAGTTGTGAGTGAGCCACCAAAAGATTTTTCATTTTGTGCACTAATCTACTAATCATGGATACTAGTCCTTTTGATGTGATGTAGAAAAAAGATGTGAACTATATTGTTACTTGGGGAGATTATGAAGGATTGCATGATCACCTCCAAGAGATGATTACTACAACAACTGATGACATAGATAAACAAATACAAGGTGTGAATATGAACATGGGTGAAACTGATAAAACCGTCCAGGAAGTTCAGACACAGGTCACAAATATTCAGCAAAGTCTCCATACTTTGACACAGTCTATGACAACCTTGCGTGTTGCTATAGAACAACGTCCACAACCTCATGATGATGGAGCTGATGGTGATAATGTATTTGGTGACAATTCTAGTGTTCATGCTCCAGCTTCTTCTCATACCGCTGGTCGTGGAGGTGGTATTGCTGGTCATGGCCATGGCTTCGCACCTTTGGGCGCCCAACGAATTCCATGGCAAGATGACAGTTTGGGCAAGCCTAAGTTTTCTATTCCAAGATTTGTGGGCTCTCCTAATGTTGAAGAATATCTTGCATGGGAGCTCAAGATTGAGAAATTGTGGCGTTTACATGACTATACCGAAGATAGGAAGATCAAGCTTGCTTCTTCAGAATTTGATGGCTATGCTTTGCGTTGGTGGGATAGTGTGTATCGCGAATGTTATGCAGATGGTAAGCCTATTATCACTTGGCGAGACATGAAGGAGGTGATGAAAGCTCGTTTTGTTCACCCAACTATTTGCGTTCCCTATTTGATAAGCTCACAATATTGAGTAAAGGTGCCATGACAGTTGATACATATTACATGGAGATGGAGATGTTGCTACAACGTGCAAGGGTCCGTGAATCTATTGAGCAGACTATGCAGCGTGTTCTCCATGGTTTGAAGTACAACATCAAGTGCATTGTTAGGCATTACAATTATAATACTATGAATGAGTTATTACATCATGCTAGAGAAGCTGAAGCCCAGTTTGCTGAAGAGGCTCAGATCAAGGCTCATTCTACATGGCGTTTTTCTTCAAGGCTGGCACCATATTCTCCTTCATCTACTAGTCGTCCTAATGAACGTCCTTCTACATCAACCAAATCTTCTTCCATTGTGTCCAATACAAGGAAGCCTGCTCCTACATCTAGTGGTACCGGTTCCAATATGTCTACAGCGCGCAATCGCGACATGGAGTGCCATACTTGTGGTGGCAAGGGCCATTTTAAGAGGGACTATCCTAACAGCAAGGTTATGGTTACCAATGAGGATACTGATTATGAGACAAGAGATGATGTTGATCCGTATGCGTCAGATGATGATGGTTACACAAGTGATGGTGTTAATGCATTTCTGGTATGTGCTCCTACCATCGTTGTGTCACAACATGCTCTCCACATTACTCCTCAGTCTAGTGGTGCAAGCCAGAACTATAATTTGTTCCAAACAAAGGCACTTGTTGGTCCAAACAAAGCTTGAAAGGTCATTATTGATGGTGGAATTTGCCGCAATTTAGCAAGAAAAGAGTTATGTGCCAAGCTGAAGTTGAAGTATCTACTGCACCATGATACCTTCGATCCGAATTATGGATGTAGTATAGCTCTTTTTCCCTAGTAGACCTAGGTTTATCGAATCCTCAGGAAACAGAAAGCGTAGTACTTAACGGACCTTCTGGTGTTTTAGAATCCCTTTTGTGTTTTTACCGGACCAAGAGTTTGTGTTTTTTGTTGTTGTCGATGATGGAGAGAGAGGGCCTAGGGCGTTCGGTTTCACCTATAGCTATGCAAGACATCTGATGGGAATAAAAGATAAAAATAAAGTATGCATGTAATTGTTAGAGCAAGATAAATTATATGTGGGCAGCGCATCCATAATTGCTATTGCCTCCACAACCGCTTATAAAAGTAACCTACTAGTCTCATCCAAAGAAGAAAGAGAACTAATGATATGCATAGTGACATCACCGTTAATCCCAAGTAAATCCTGCACATACAGACGTACTACCCCTTCTATCACTGGGGTTCCCAACCTGCAGATTAGTCATTACTCATACTCCCTATACCTAGCTCAATCCTTGGGGTCTTGGGTACCTGACAAGTCCTTAAATTGAGGCAAGAGAGGATACAATAATCATCATGTCATACAAACTAATACATGATCCCATCTATGATAAATAACATGCATAAAAGCTACATGGCTAGGCCGAATCCCTTAGCCCAAGGAGAATTACTCACACATAGAGATGAGATCAAAGATCATAAACATTATAGTGGAAATCATGAGATTGATAGCAATAGTCTTACAATGTTGCCAATTGAAGATCAGATCTACAATTACAAGTGGTGGAATTTGGCTATGGTGGTGGAGAAGGGTTTGGAGATTAGATCTAAGTCTATTCCTCTGGCGGCTCTTTGGTGTTGTGGATGGAGATCTGGGGGCGGCTGATGATCGGGAAGAGCTCCCTTTTCTCTTCGCCCGAGGCCTCTTTATATAGGGGTCCCTTCACGAGAGTTGTTCTGTTTAACCTAGCGGTGTTGATGCCAACTATACGACTAGAGCTATATGGCCTATTCCCGCCGTATAGTTGGTCGTTAAAGCATCTGTCTCCACTTCATGACTCCTGGTTTCTTCGGGTTGTTGGAAATTTTGTATCTTTGACTTTAATGTAGTGATTCCCATCATCAAACGTCATTATCTGCGCAAGAAAAATAGAAAGAAAGGATTGCATACCCCTTTGATTATTAGGCATTAGTGGGAGGATTTAGTGAGATATTTCATCAAAAATATGGATATCCAGTTTAAATATGGACGTAGATGGATATATTTCAGAGCCATCAACCTCCCCTAGCTTAAACTTGATCGTCCTCGAGCAAAAAAACCAAAACCAAAAAGGAACTCAACATTTAAACTGAAATAACGAGATGATGATCTTACTCCTGATTGGTAGTCTCATGTTTCCTCCACTTTATAAATCTGAAAAACTTTAGTATAGATAGAGTAATGGCAAGCATATGATACGGGTTTTATGCATCCTTGTAGTGCAGCAAAATTATTGTTAACATGGATGATTAAAATGAGTAAACTTTATTCCATGTCATGTAATCAACTCATAGGCTTGACTTTGAACAATAAAGTATAATCATGTAAAATTGAGAGTGTGAGAGTTGTCATGAAAATCATATACACTAGAGTCTCTCAATTCTCGCACATCAATAAATCAAGACTCTTAAAGCACTACTTTTCTATTCATTGTCCTTCAAGAATTTTAGTCCTTAAGTAATCGAGAGCATGCCAAAGATTTTAATTAGTTTATTGGGCTATGATGGACACTCATGGCATCACTAAGGTTTTTGTTCCTTTTGTACAATGATTACTCATAATAGCCAGAGGAGTGATTCCATCATGAACACATCTACCCGGGAGTGCCAAGAATCTTACCCATTATAGCATTGCTGCTACATATGTTTACTCAACTTATAGCCGAAATCTAGGAGTTTCCTCCATGAAGATCGTTCGTAGGCTAGCGGAGTTGTTGGCATCACATGAAGTTTGACACACATAAAGCTATATCATTCTTATGATTCACAAGTTAAACTTTGGCATGCTCACAAAAACCGCTAAACATTAATTCAATCGAACAAATCCTTTTAAAGAGAGCTATCAAGTCAATCATTATATTCCGTGGTGTTGAGTGTCTCTAGAAATAAGCCTTCAAGACTAAACACTACAACACCAAAGCTTTCAATTGTGAGACTTTTTCTTATTACAATTGTTTAGCAAAAATTTAGGCAAGACTTGGTTAACTACAAGAGCTGGAACAAAAACGTACCCAACTAAATACCCATGCAAACAAAATTTCACTACAATACAAAAACTCACTCCACCAATATAATATCTCAACATTTACTACTAACTAGCATGGGTTTCTCAAACTTCAAAAGTGGGGAGTCATAAGGCATACCTCTCATGTTTGGTTCCACTTATCTCTTCCTTTTTGATTCATTTCTTGGAAACTCGAAGTCAATCACTCTTCCTACAAATACATGAGAACCTCGAGGCAAAAAGAAAAGAAAGAAGAGGGAAAATAAAGATAAATGGAAAAATCTTTTTGTAGTTTTTAAGAGAGGAAATTAAAGAATAGATAATTGGCGGCAAAGCTCGGCTAGAAAATCTCGAAAGCAAATAGAAATAACTAAAGATAAACTTTGGGGAAACCAAAACGAGTGCTTATAAACTTGAATTAAAAACATAACCTCGAAATAAATAAAAGCAAACAAACCCCAAATAAAAATAATTGAGGAAACTTCCCCAAGCTTAGGCTTTTGCAAGCCCTTCAAATCATTGTGGTGGCGGTAAAAAGTCGGAACTCCAGTTCGCAAATTGAGTTGATAAATTACTAGTTGTTCCTTAGAGATCCAAAGAGAGGCTATGCATCCTCTCCACAGTCCCTCCAAGTTCTTGGAAGTCTTGGTATGTAGCAAACCGGGTTGGTGGCTGCTCCTCTTGATAAGGAACTTCTTGCTCCTCTTCTTGGTCCTCATCCTCATCTGGAGTCTCCTCCTCGGGTTGGTGTTGCTCACCCTACAAGTCATATAGCAAACGTCCTTCCTCGATGGAGAAAATACCATTAGGCATAGGAGCGGGGTAGATACGCCTAGCTCCAGCAATATGTAGGTAATAAACACCATCTCTCCTAGTGAGCATTCCACAAGCCTTTAAAGTAGAGAAACCAACACGGCGCTCACCTAGCATAGGTTGCAACTCACCTAGGTTGATGCCTACTAGTATCATCCATAGAAGAAAGAGAACTCATGATATGCATAGTAACGTCACCGTTAATCCCAAGTAAATCCCGCACATACATGCGTACTACCCCTTCTATCACTGGGGTTCCTAACCTGCAGATTAGTCATTACTCATACTCCCTATACCTAGCACAATCCTCGGGGTCTTGGGTACCTGACAAGTCCTTAGATTGAGGCAAGAGAGGATACAATAATCATCATGTCATACAAACTAATACATGATCCCATCTATGATAAATAACATGCACAAAAGCTACATGGCTAGGCTGAAGCCCTTAGCCCAAGGAGAATTACTCACACATAGAGATGAGATCAAAGATCATAAACATTGTAGTGGAAATCATGAGACTGATAGCAAATAGTCTTACAATGTCGTCAATCGAAGATGAGATCTACTATTACAAGTGGTGGAATATGGCTATGGTGGTGGAGAAGGGTTTGGAGATTAGATCTAAGTCTATTCCTCCGGCGGCTCTTTGGTGTTGTGGATGGAGATCTGGGGGCGGCTAATGATCTGGAAGAGCTCTCTTTTCTCGTCGCCCGAGGCCTCTTTATATAGGGTTCCCTTCACGAGAGTTGTTTTGTTTGACCTAGCGGTGTTGATGGCAACTATATGACCGGAATTGTATTCCTGCTATATAGTTGGTCGTTAAAGCGTCTGTCTCCACTTCATGACTCCTAGTTTCTTCGGGTTGTTGGAAATCTCGTATCTTTGACTTTAGTGTAGTGATTCCCATCATCAAATGTCATTATCTATGCAGGGAAAAATAGAAAGAAAGGATTGCATACCCTTTTGATCACTAGGCATTAGTGGCAGGATTTAGAGAGATATTTCATCAAAAATATGAATAATATCCAGTTTAAATGTGGACGTAGATGGCTATATTTCAGAGCCATCACACCCACATACATATTATATTCAGTGGTTGAGTGATAATGGTCAGATGAAAGTTCGCCACATGGTTGATGACCCACAAGTATAGGGGGTGTATCACAGTATTTTCGATAAGTAAGAGTGTCGAACCCAACGAGGAGCAGAAGGTGTTGGCTAGTGGTATGGATCAGGAATTCTCTACAAATACTTAGCAAACGCATTTTTAGGGGGTTTTGATAAAGCAAGTAAACAAAGTACGAGTAAACAAAAGACAGTAGGAATAAATGCAGCAAGTGGCCCAATCCTTTATGCAACAAAGGATAAGCCGGTTGTATTACTTAAGATGACCAAACGTTCTCGAGGACACATGGGAAGACTGTCATGTGCTTTCGCTTCATATAGTTGATTAATCTTCTCTAGCTTGCTAAGTGTTGTGTGGGTGAACCTATGCTAATGTACCAACCTTCCTAGGACTAATACATACTTGTGATTATACCCCTTGCAAACATCCGTAAGTATAAGAAAGTAATTAAGGTAGAAACCTAACCATAGCTTTAATCTCTAAGACCCTTACATCCCTTGTGCAATGGTTTCCTAATGGGGGTTCAGGTTTCTATCACTCCGGCAACCCCTACGATTAGTAGCCAAATACACAATGCATTCCCCTAGGCCCATATAGGTGAAGTGTCATGTAGTCGACATTCACATGACACCACTAGAAGAAGTACACCACAACTTAAATATCAAACTATTGAATCTTTCTCAACACAACTCCACTACTAACAACATGACTTCTCCCATGTCCTCAAGTACAAAACGAACTACTCACAAGACATCATATGGATCGTGATCAGAGATGGAATAACGATGTATACCAATCTAAACATAAACAATAATTCAACGGTTCACTCAATAGCATCAACTACAAAGAGTAATCAACACCGGGAAAGTTTCCCCTATGAACTATGCAAGATTCAACGCAACCGTTACACCAATATGGAGATGGTGATGAGGGTGCTGATGGTGATGATGGTGGTGATGATGGTGATGATGATCTCGATGAAGTCCAGCTTGATGGTGGTGTTGATGGCGACGATATCCCCTCTCCGGGAAGGAATTCCCCCGGCATAAATCTGTCTGCCGGAGAGATCTTTCTCTGGTGTTTTACGCCTGTAGAGGCGGAATCTTCCTGTGGTCGCTCCCCGAGTCTTAGGGTTTCGGGAGGATAATATACGCCAGAGGGGAGAGCCTGGAGTGGGCCAGGGTGGCCACACCACCTGCTGGTGCGGCCTAGGGCTGCCCGCGCCAGGGGGTGGTGTGGGCCCCCTGTGTCCCATCTCCAGCCCCACTTCTGGCTTCCTTCGTCTTCTGGAAAAATAGGATTTTCCGTATATTTTCCCGGATTTTCTGAACTTCGCGAATTTTGCCTCCAAACAGCACCTTTTCCATCAGAATCCTAACTGCAGCGGTCCATGCTCCAAAAGTCATCAACCATGCAAAAACAGATGAAATAACATAAGTATCACCTCTCAATATGAAATATATCAATGAATAACAGTGAATTGTGACATAGAATAGTGATGCAAAATGGAGGTATCAACTCCCCCCAAGCTTAGACTTCGCTTGTCCCCAAGCGAAACTGAGCTCAATAAACATGGCCTCGGGTTTATGGAGTGAAGAGTCGATAAAATAATACGGACAAGAAGCATCACATTCATCAATACAAAGATCATAATAGAAGACAACTCACTATTATATAACTCAACTTGCAGTAGGTAAAGGAAACACAATAGAGATACATAAAGTAAATCATAATTGGTAATGGCAAACTTAACTCTTGGTCGAAGAATAGTTGATAATTTGCTAGAGTTCACAAATAGCTGATTTTCAATGATTGCTTTCAAAGTAGTAAACATTAAGATAAGAGCAATGTGCAAAACAAGGAACATAAGACATGATTGAATAAATCATCATATGAATGAATGAAACACATCAACTCAAAATACTTGCTGAGATAGAAGGGAGTAGGTTCACTGACTCAAATAAAAAGTAAAAGAAAGGCCCTTCGCAGAGGGAAGCAGGGATTGCAAGTCTCATAAAGAGCTCCCAAAAATTATGATACTTACTAGCTTTCAGCTCTCATTGCCCCTATCATAGGCATCTTTAGGTGATTAAGGTTAAAGTGATCAAATATGAGGATATGCATTGACAAGTTGTAAATTGAGAATCTCATGTCCCTTGAATACGAGGGCCGCTCCTCATGCTACTCAAGTTTAGTCACCGGTAAGTTCTTGTCATCGTAAGCATATGTGTATCATAGAGAACTGCCAACGGGGTACCCCTTGCCCGATGATACAGAAGAATCCCCATATCAAAATGACAAGGCAAGTAGACAACAAGCATCTCAGCAATCTTCTTATTTACCATGGGAAAATGGTGCTTTTTCTCTCTTTCCTCTTTTCATAATATCTCTTTTTTTCTTTTCTCTTTTTCTCAATCTCTATCTCTTTTTTATAAGAAGAATGCTTCATAGATACTCGTTATGGTTACGCTGCAGGTTTCCACCATGTCAGCATGGATTAGACAAGCGCCCGAGGAGTTTCTCTAACTACATGGACTTACAAGCTCCCCTTTCATTTCACATCGATGACATCCATAGACAAAAGAACATGATATCAACTTGGTACAAAGTACAAGTGCAATGTTGAAAGCGTTCCCCATGATAGCATGGTTCTGCTAATTCACAACTTACAAAGCGCAAGCATATACACAACATAGGTGAGCACAATGGTTCAAGTTTATTAAATGCAAGAAAGTAAGGTGTGCCATCAAGTTCGTGAGAGCTTTAGTCACTAATTTTCACATAACAAGTTTAATTTGGAAGGTAGACAAAACAAGAATTTACTTGGAATAGCAATAATGCTACTAGGTAGGTATGGTGGACACAGATGGCAAAGGTTTTGGTTTAAAGGAGTGGATGCATGAGAAGAATTCCCTCTCAGTACAGGTTTTTGGCTAGCAAGGCTGGGTAGCAAGTATAAGAGTTGAAGGAAACAACCAAACATACAAGTGATAAAGACAAACATGCAATCTTCCTTGGAAGCACAAAAGATCTTAACTAGAGAATACTAAAATTATAAGCAAATCAAGAAAGAAACATGATGAAATTATTTTTCTCTAGAGTACTTCTATCTTTTTCATTCAACTCTCGAAAATAGTGTTGCTACTGACCGACCCAGGTTTGCCAAAACCAACTAAATTAACTCAATGATCCCAAAGTGATACCAATACTAACAACAAGATCAACCATACAACCACGAATTGAAAACTAATATAAGCCATGCAAAAGAGTAATGATAGAACTTCTCATTAATATTCCATAACGACAACTCACACCAAGGGATACATATCTAACAAGAGAGGGGACACTTCCATAATGCAAACCATACTACATAATAATTCCTCTAGTCATGATATGACTCTACTAATAAGGTAAAAAGATAGAAGATAGTGATGTGATACCGCGGCACTCCCCCAAGCTTGGAACAAACCAAGGGGATGCCAAACCTGATGACGAATTACTCCTTTGGTGGTGGTGGTAATATTTTCTTAGTTGACGTGAGGAAATCTTCCAGCACCTTGCGAAGCCTATTATTCTCCCATTGAAGGATGTCCACCTTCCTCCTCAAGTCTCGGTACTTATCGTAGAACCCCTTAGTGACTCGAAAACAGACTCCACAGGTCTCTAAATTTGGTCCTTGATGAATTTCTCCGGAGTTATAACTTGAAAGGCATCAACATCTTCATTGTAAGAATCTCCAGCAATATAGTGTTTGAGTCACTGCCCATTCACTACTTGTGTAGTATTATCTTTTAAAGAAGAAATTTGTATTGCTCCTGAATGGTATACTTCTTCAATAATGAAAGGTCCTTCCCATTTTGATAGTAGCTTTCCTGCAAAAAATCTGAGACAAGACCTATACAATAGAACCTTCTCACCAACATGAAATTCTCTCTTAAGTATTCGCTTGTCATGCCATCTTTTAACTTTTTCCTTAAAGAGCCTAGCATTTTCATAGGCTTCACTCCTCCATTCATCTAAAGACCTTAACTCAAATAATCATTTCTCACCAGCGAGCTTACAATCTCTATTTAGTTCTTTAACTGCCCAGTAATCTTTGTGTTCTAATTCTAAGGGTAGGTGACAAGCTTTCCCATAAACCATTTTATAAGGAGACACCCCCATAGGATTTTTGTAAGCAGTTCTATAAGCCCATAAAGCATCATTCAACTTTTTAGCCCAGTTTTTTCTAGATCTATTAACAGTCTTTTGCAAGATGGATTTAATTTCACTATTTGATAACTCTACTTGCCCACTAGTTTGGGGGTGATAGGCTGAAGCAATTCTATGATTAACATCATATTTAGCAAGGGTCTTTCTATAACCACCATGAATGAAATGAGAACCCCCATCAGTCATGAGATACCTAGGCACTCCAAACCTAGGAAAGATAACATCCTTAAGCATTTTTAGGGAGGTCGCCCCTTCAGCACTCTTTGTAGGAATGCCTTCTACCCACTTACTAACATAATCAACGGCAACAAGAATATGAGTGTAACCTTTCGAAGGAGGGAAAGGACCCATAAAGTCGAATCCCCAGCAATCAAAAGGTTCAATAACTAGAGAGTAGTTCATAGGAATTTCATTGCGTCTAGAAATATTACCAACACGCTGACATTCATCACAAGATAAAACAAATTTTCTTGCATCTTTAAAAAGGGTAGGTCAGTAGAAACCTGATTGTAGCACCTTTTGTCAGTTCTATCTCCTGCATGATGTCCTCCATAAGCAATACCATGACATTTACGCAATATCTCCTTTTGTTCATATTCTAGAACACATCTTCGCATAATACCATCCACTCCTTCTTTGTATAAGTGTGGGTCATCCTAAAAATAATGCCTCAAATCATAGAAGAACTTCCTTCTTTGCTAAGCTGTAAAAGTTGGAGGCAAATACTTGGAGACAATAAAGTTAGCATAATCAGCGTACCAAGGGATCCCTCGCGAGCTTACCCCTACTGCAGCTAACTGTTCATTTGGGAAACTATCATTAACAGGCATAGGGTCAAAAGAGATGTTTTCCAATCGAGATAAATTATCAGCTACAGGGTTTTCAACACCCTTCCTATCTACTATATGTAGATCAAACTCTTGTAAAAGCAGCACCCATCTAATAATCCTAGGCTTAGCATCCTTCTTCGTCATAAGATATTTAATAGCAGCATGATCAGTATGAATGGTGACTTTTGAGTCTACAATGTAGGGCCTAAACTTATCACAAGCAAAAACAGTAGCTAGAAATTCCTTTTCAGTAGTAGCATAATTCCTTTGAGCAGCGTCTAGAGTCTTACTAGCATAATGGATAACGTTTAACTTTTTATCAATACGTTGCCCAAGGAAAGCACCTACCGGAAAATCACTAGCATCACACATTATTTCAAAGGGTAAACTCCAATCAGGTGGTTGAACAATAGGGGCTGTAGTTAAAGCCTTCTTAAGAGTTTCGAAAGCTTCCTTACAATCATCATCAAAAACGAAGGGTACATCTTTTTGAAGAAGATTAGTAAGGGGTTTTGATATCCTAGAAAAGTCTTTAATAAACCTTCTATAGAAACCAGCATGACCAAGGATACTACGAATACTTTTGATGTCTCTTGGGCATGGCATCTTCTCAATTTCCTCAACCTTAGCTCTATCAACTTCTATGCCTCTTTCAGAAACTTTATGCCCAAGGACAATCCCTTCATTAACCATGAAGTGGCATTTCTCCCAATTAAGAACAAGATTAGTTTCTTCACATCTCTGCAAAACTTTATCAAGGTTGTGCAGACAATTATCAAAAGAAGTTCCATAGATAGAAAAGTCATCCATGAACACTTCTACAATTTCCACACAAAAACCATGAAAGATAGCAGACATGCACATTTGAAACGTAGCAGGAGCATTACATAAACCAAAAGGCATACGTCTATAAGCATAAGTTCCATAAGGGCAAGTAAAAGTAGTTTTTTCTTGATCTTGTTGTTTAACAGCAATTTGAGAGAAACCAGAATAACCATCAAGAAAACAAAAATGGGTCTTTTTAGACAACCTTTCCAACATTTGATCAATAAAAGGAAGCGGGTAATGATCTTTCTTAGTAACTTTATTGACTTTTCTAAAATCAATGCACATCCTATAGCCTACTACTATTATTTGAAGAATAAGCTCATCATTATCATTAGGAACAACGGTAATACCTCCTTTTTTAGGAACACAATAAACAGGACTAACCCATTCACAGTCAGCAATAGGGTAAATAATACCAGCATCAAGGAGTTTCAATACCTCATTCCTTACCACTTCCTTCATCCTAGGATTTAAACGTTGTTGGTGCTCTACTACTGGCTTTGCATCTGGTTCTATGTTGATAGAATGCTGACATATAGTAGGTGAAATCCCTTTTAAATCATCCAGAGTATAGCCCATAGCTCCTCGGTGTTCCCTCAAAACCTCCAATAACCTTCCTTCCCTAAAAGTTTAGCGCTAATAATAATAGGATATATCTTTTTATCATCAATATAAGCATATTTAAGATCATCAGGGAGAGGTTTTAGATCGAAGACCGGATCCTTTTTAGGTGGCAACGTGGTCCCCAAGTCTTCTACTGGCAAGTCATGCTTTAGCATCTTGGGTTGATGATGGAGGATCTCGTCAATTTCGTTCCTTTCTTCCATGAAGATCTCACTTTCGTGATCTTCCATAAATTGCTGCAAAGCATTGTTAGGAGCAAGAGAGATAGAAGCAAGTTGTTCAACTCTAAAATCCTCATTATGGGTTTCCTATTCACAAGGTTCTTTAGTAAATTTTGAAAAATTAAACTCATAAGATTCTCCATCAAACTTAGTCAAGATTTTCTCCCTCTTGCAATCTATAATAGCTCCACAAGTACTCAAGAAAGGTCTACCAAAAATGATAGGATAAGTTTTACTAGCAGCTGAACCAAGTACTAGAAAATCAGCGGGATACTTAATCTTACCACAAAGAACTTCCACATCTTGTACAATGCCCATTGGAGAGATGGTCTCTCTATTAGCAAGGTGAATAACCACATCAATCTCTTCCAATTCACAGGGACTGATTTCATGCATAATTTCTCTGTAAAGCGCATAAGGAATAGCACTGGAACTTGCACAAATATCACATAAACCATAATAGCAATGATCACCGATTCTAACAGAAAGCACATGAATACTAGCTTTTTTAGTTCTATTAGGATGTGAAACAATATTAGAAGCATCTTCACAAAAGACTATGTGTCCATCTTCTATGCTTTTAGTGACAAGGTCTTTCACAATAGCTACCACGGGTTCTACGTTTATCTGTTCATCAGGTTTTACAGTTCTCTTCTCACTTTTAGTGATTACATTAGTTATCATAGGATGATCCTTTACCTTATCTGGGAAGGGAATCTTCTCGATATAAGGCTCAGGTAAGATATGATCAATAATGCAACACTCAAGCTTCAACAGAACACGATCAACAATATCTTTATAAGGTGCATGGTACTTATTCCATCCCCTCTTTGGAATTTCAATATAAGAAGCAAAATCTCTAAAGCAATTCGTAATAACTTGCAAATCAAGACCATAAGCATTACTAATATTTTGAAAGTCATCAGTTCCCATAAAAGATTCAATGCGTTCATAATCATAATTTATACCTGACTTTCTACCTTTGTCATTCTCCCAAGCTTCAGCATTGTATTGAATACGGTCCAGAAGATCCCATTCAGCTTCTTCTTCCATGCGAGTGAATGATCCAGCACAAGAAGCATCCAATAAATCCTTGTCATGTAGAGGGAGTCTTGCATAAAAGTTATTGATTATAATATTATTGGGGAGCTCATGAATGGGACATTTGAGCATTAGTAACTTCAATCTCCCCCAAGCTTGAGCTGTACTCTCTCCATCAAGAGGCCAAAAGTTGTATATTTGATTCCGATCTTTATGAATCTCACTAGGAGGATAAAACTTTGAATAAAAGAGAGGCACTATTTCCTCCCATTCCAGAGCTTGACCATTCTTCAGCAGCTTATACCATTCCTCAGCTCTTCCTTTCAGCGATAACGAGAATAACTTCTTCTTAACTTGATCTATAGTAATACCTGCACACTTGAACAACCCGCATAATTCGTGTATAAAGAGTAAATGATCACCGGGATGGACAGTTCCATCCCCAACATAGTAGTTATCCATAACACGATCAATAATTCTTGTAGGTATTTTAAAAACATCATTCTCAGTAGGTGGTGTCTTATCTACTACCTTAGCAGTGGTAGTAGCATTACCAAATAAGAAACTCAGCGAATTATCCATAACAAAAATAAAACAACTAGCAGAAGTAAACAATACTCACAGTAGAAGTTTCCTTTACCAGTTCCACTCTCCAATAGCGCTTCACTCCCGACAGCGGTGCGGAAAATAGTCTTGATGACCCACAAGTATAGGGGGTGTATCGCAGTATTTTCGATAGGTAAGAGTGTCGAACCCAACGAGCAGAAGGTGCTAGCTAGTGGTATGGATCGGGAATTCTCTGCAAATACTTAGCAAACCGATTTTTAGGGGTTTTTGATAAAGCAAGTAAACAAAGTACGAGTAAACAAAAGACAGTAGGAATAAATGTAGCAAGTGGCCCAATCCTTTATGCAGCAAAGGACAAGCCGGTTGTATTACTTAAGATGACCAAACGTTCTCAAGGAAACATGGGAAGACTATCAAGTGCTTTCGCTTCATATAGTTGATTAATCTTCTCTAGCTTGCTAAGTGTTGTGTGGGTGAACCTGTGCTAATGTACCGACCTTCCTAGGACTAAGACATACTTGTGATTATACCCCTTGCAAACATCCGTAAGTACAAGAAAGTAATTAAGGTAGAAACCTAACCATAGCTTTAAACTCTAAGACCCTTACGTCCCTTGTGCAATGGTTTCCTAACAGGGGTTCAGGTTTTTGTCACTCCGGCAACCCCTACGATTAGTAGCCAAATACACAATGCATTCCCCTAGGCCTATATAGGTGAAGTGCCATGTAGTCGACGTTCACATGACACCACTAGAAGAAGTACACCACAACTTAAATATCAAACTATTGAATCTTTCTCAACACAACTCCACTACTAATAACATGACTTCTCCCATGTCCTCAAGAACAAAACGAACTACTCACAAGACATCATATGGATCGTGATCAGAGATGGAATAACGATGTATAACAATCTGAACATAAACAATAATTCAACGGTTCACTCAATAGCATCAACTACAAAGAGTAATCAACATCGGGAAAGTTTCCCCTATGAACTATGCAAGATTCAACGCAACTGTTACACCAATATGGAGATGGTGATGAGGGTGATGATGGTGGTGATGATGGTGATGATGATCCCGATGAAGTCCAGCTTGATGGTGGTGTTGATGGCGACGATCTCCCCTCTCCGGGAAGGAATTCCCCGTGAAATCATCTCACGGAGAGATCTTTCTCTTGGTGTTTTCTGCCCAGAGGCGGAATCTTTCTATGGTCGCTCCCAGTCTTAGGGTTTCGGAGGATAATATACGCCAGAGGAGAGCTCAGTGGGCTGTGGTGGCCACACCACTGGCACAGCCTTAGGGTGCCGCGCTGTGGGGTTGTGTGGGCCCATCTCAGCCCCCCTTCTAGCTTCCTTCGTCTTGGAAAAATAGGATTTTCAGTATATTTTCCGGATTTTGAACTTCACGAATTTTGCCTCCAAACAAGCACCTTTTCCATCGAATCCCGATTGCAGGTCCATGCTCCACAAGTCATCAACCATGCAAAAACAGATGAAATAACATAAGTATCACCTCTCAATACGTAATATATCAATGAATAACAGTGAATTATGACATAGAATAGTGATGCAAAATGGACGTATCAATGGTGCGTGTTGATTTTGAGATAGGGCCATACAAAGACTCCATTGACTTCAATGTGGTTCCTATGAGAGTATGTCACTTTTCGTTGGGTCGGCCTTGGCTCTATGATCATCCAGTGCAACATAATGGCCAAACCAATACATATCACTTGGAGTTAAAGGGTAGAAAAATCAATCTACTACCTATGTCACCACAAGAGATTGTTAATGAGTCTTGTCAGAAAACTGAAGTTAATCTAGAGGATTCTCCTGCATTAGATAGGCGAGAGAACGTAACAGCTATGAGTGATATAATGAAAAGTGAGAGAGTGACCATTTTACTAATATTAGCCACCAAAGAAGACATGAGAGAATTTAGTGAGGATCCTACTGCCATACCTCTTGTGCTCATGTACAAGGGTGAGGTTTTGGTTTCTAATGACATGACACCTATTTCTCTTGGTGTTTCTAATGTGTTACAGGAATACAATGACGTGTTTCCGGAGGAGGTAACTATTGGATTGCCACCTTTGCAAGGTATTGAACATCAAATTTACTTGGTTCCTAGAGCATCGTTTCCCAACCGTTCACCATACCGCACAAACCCTAAGGAGACGAAGGATTCAGAAACAAGTACAAGCGCTTCTCGACAAAGGGTATATTCGTATAAGCTTAAGCCCTTGAGTTGTTCCTATGATCTTAGTTCCTAATAAAGATGGTACATGGCGCATGTGTGTAGATTGTAGAGCTATAAATAACATCACTATTCGATATCGTCATCATATTCCTCGTTTAGAAGATATGTTAGATGAATTGAGTGGTGCTGTTGTTTTCACTAAAATTGATTTGCATAGTGGTTATCATCAAATTAGGATGAAGGAAGGGGATGAATCAAAAACTGCCTCTAAGACTAAGTTTGGGTTATATGAATGGTTAGTAATTCCTTTTGGTTTAACTAATGCACCTAGTACTTTCATGAGATTAATGAACCATGTCTTATGGAATTTTATTGGCAAATTTGTGGTTGTGTATTTTGATGACATATTATTATGGGGTAACCCCATGGGTGGCCCGATCTTCACAGATCTCGTGGTCAAATAGATGGGAAAGCGAGGGGAAAGGGAGAAGGTAGCGGAAGCGGACGCACACCTCGCGAAGAACACGATGAACACACACAAAACTCACACGATACAAGGCCGATTGCTCCTGCTGGTGGCCACCGGTCCGATAGAATCCTCGCAAGGAAAGATCGGTCAACGTGCTCCCTCGATCCCACGCGGATAGGGAAGAACACCTTGGAGAGGGTCTTGACGTCTTGGCAAAGGGACACCGATGCCAAGGCCTTGTACAACGAGGGAGGCACGATGCAAACTCCAACAAGGTGGTGACGATAGTCGTTCCCCTTTGGTAGAAGGGGATGAGGAAAAACTAGAGATTCCACAAAGGGGGTTGTCTTTAGTCTATCATCTATGCCTAAGGGATACATGAGGGGGTGGGAGCTCTATTTATAGGCCAGCCACAAGTTAAGGGGTAGTTTGGGCATAAAATTAGGGTTTGGTGCGGAATAGAGGGGTACATGGGCCAAGGGCCCAGATGTTGGCACGTAGGCCCATCATTTAGGCCGGACAGTCCGGGTCGAGTTGACCGGATAGTCCGGGGAGGCCGGACACTCCGGGTAGTGCCCGGGTAGTGTCCGAACTAGTCTTCTGAATGTCCAGGCCAGGTTGGGGCTGGGGAAGGCCGGACACTCCGGCCGAGTCGCGCCGGACACTCCAGCTGGTTCCGGGCGGACACTCCGGCGCAGGTAGCTTAGGACAGGTGCAGCTTCAGGGCTCGTGGGTCGACGCGGCAGGGGTTCGTACCTGATGATGCATAGAGTAGTGGTATGAAGTAGCAAGCCATCCAGGTGTATGTCAAAATCACATGATGAGAGGAGTGAATTCACCTTGACTTGAAGGAGCTTGGCTCGGGCACGGGTCATCGGTCCACTTGGGGGACTCGGTGGTGTAGATGTAGGAGCGTCCGTAGGACGGGCCGCATCAGCTCCCCCCCTTCAAAAGTGTCGACCTCGACTCTTCATGTTCATCCTAAGAAAATGATGTCGAGAGACCTTCTTGATCCTAGGGTTCACCATATAGTCGTCCTTGAGAAGCTTGATGTGGCAACTCTTCAATGTTCCTTCACCTTCCATGAAGCCTACAAAGCTCACAACAAAAGCGAAGCAACACTCAAAGAGTAGCCAATTCATGAAGATTGTAGCATGAGTCCTCAAGTAGAAGGAAGTCACCTTATAATGTAGAGATAGCTCATTGAAGGGTAGCCCTAGGAAACTCTCTTCGATTCATCTTGTCAACTCTTTGTCCATAGAGGTTGACACGTATGCAATTGTACCTTCACACAACAAAGACCAAGCAACATATGTTCGTGTGTGATAGAGGAGCATGTCATTTGTGGCATGTCCATTCTTGTTCACAACACTATTAGCACAACTCAAGTATAGCAAACAGGATGTATATACAAGGTCAAATTGCATGGAAATTGACTAAACATCATCCAAATGTGGGAACTCAAAAACTCCATATAACATCTTAGTGTGGCACTCAAAGCAATTGACTAAAATATTGGTCAACATCTCTGATGCAAGGATAGGAGAATTTGGCAAAAACACATGAGGAAGAATATCCAAAACAACATCATTATGTGTGCAAACCAACCATTGGAAAGAACAATTGTTCAATATGTTGGATGCCATACACATATCATCAAAGGCCAAGGTCATGGGGGTATGGGTATCGCAAGCCGAAACATAAGCAACATGTTTGCAAACAAACCAAATGAAAGAGCAAGTGGTCCTTATGTTTGTTGCAACAACTATACAAGAGACTTTGAAGCTCTCATGACAATACATGCTCAAAATGGCATTATGGTTGCACACAAAACATAGGACAGAGAAATTGTTCAACATTTTTTGGCAACACACAAAGCATCAATATCCAATAGCAACAAAACATGATTGTCACAAGGTGAAACAATACCATTAACATTCTTGCAAGCTAACCACATGAAAGAGAAATTTGCCAACATGAAAGAAGCAAAGCATGCAAAAGGTATCAGAGCTGGGTTCGATCTTGAAATCACTTGGGGGATGCTCTCTAGAGATCTTTTTGTCAACTCGTGCTCAACCGAGGTTGACATTCTTATGCGGGTACCTACACACATCAAGCACAAAAGGAAGAACATGTGTGCATGGTAGAGAAACACATCATCCATCATGACGTATCTCTTCTTGTGCACATCACCATTAGTGTCAATCAAGTATGAAAAATATGCATGGTGAGTATGCAAGTGGGGAACATGCTTATCATGGCAATCATCAAAATCTCCAAAATTTGAGAAAGCTATGGGGGCCATCTTAGTATAAACTATATGAGAATTATTGTTGCAAGCAAAACAAGTGAAAGAGCAATTATTCAACTTATTGCAAGCAACGGGAGAGATTGTAAAACACTCATGAAAAAGCATGGTTCGAGGGGTACCATTGGTAACATCATTGCAAGCAAAACATTGGAAAGAGCAATATTTCAACAAAGTGCAAGCAATGATATCATCAACATAACATTTAGAGCATGGCATGTCTATGGCAACATCATCACAATCAAATAATTTCACATGCTCAACCTTATGCAAAGGCAAAGTATCACATGGACATATCAATGCAGCATATGTGATATCACAAACATCATCCATAGCATGCCAATCATCACAAGTCATCATGTCCACTAGTGGGATCATGGCATCATCAACACCCATATTGTTACCTTGTTCATACCTCTCATATGAAGTGGGTGTTGTGGTAGTATTGTCCTCCATGTGGGCGACTTCTTCATCATGTATGGGGATGGAATCATATTCATCCACCATGTACATCTTCTTGGTTAGAGGCATCATCATCTCCAAGCTTGGCGCTTCTTGATCCCTGAAACCTAGAATATCATGAGGAAACACACTAGAGGTAGAGGGTAAGTCGTTAGAAATCAAAGTCGTCTCACATGACCTATCAACTACCACTCTCAACTCACTTGGTGTATCACTCATGCCCTCCAAGTGGAAGCACTCAATCTCACGTATGGTGGAGTCACTCATCTCACTCTTGTTTTCACTCAAGTGGGCTAAGTGGCTCTCATACTCACATGGGATTGGTACCAAATCATCACTCAAGCACTTCGGATAGGCTCGGTTTTCTCAACTCCTTGCGCCTCCTTTGGTGAAGGGAAAATCCCATGCTCACCATTCTTGACCTTGTCGTCGCCATCTTGTGGTGTAGGCCCTTGTCTTGGAGCTTGCTCATCCTTTGCCATGGCCTCCTTGGCTTGGGTAGACATCCTCTTGACGTACTCGTCCAACTTGGCGAAGTAGTGGTCTTAGTTTTCCTCATCCATGAAGTTGCATGCGTCATCTAGGACGTGCAGTTTGGGCGTTGAAGTTTGATGACGTGGAGGAGAGCTTGCTCTTGGTGCCATTTTGGTGTTGGCACGAGTAGTTGAAGGTGCCTTATGATGGTGTCAACGGAGGTCATTGGCGTGCCTTGCCAAAGGTTGATGTATATGGCACACATGGTCATCCACATGACGCTTGCGATGATGCTCCTTGTCCTTCGCACTCTTCTTTTCATGGTGGTGCCTTCTTAAGCTTGGTTGAGCATTATGGATGGTGCTCAACATGTATTCTCCGTCTTCATGGCGAAGATGCCTTGAACGACGTCTTGTATCCTCTTGATGTTGGTGATGATCTCGAGAGGATGTTTATCGATGAAGATTCTTGCTTCGTGGTGCCTCTTTTGGAAGATGATGTTTGGGCGCCACTCTTCTTGGAGTAGATGGCACTTGATGCCTTGGAGGTAGATGCACTTGACGCCTTGGAGATGGTGGTGCATGACGCCATGTAGGTGGTGGCACTTGACGCCTTGGAGGTAGATCATCGAAGTAGGTGGTGCCGTTTTGTGTGGCACGCTTGGCCTTGAAGGTCATGGTTTCTTGATGATGCGTCTCCGCTAGCTTGGCATAGTAGTCCTCCATCTCCAAGCGGTGGAGGTATTCTTCATGGCTCATGGAAGAGCCCTCGAAGTGGGTGAAGCTCGCCATGTCCTCGATGCTTGGTGAGGCGTCATCGTTGTAGCACTCGAAGTCATCCATGCTTGGGGAGTCGTTGTTGATGTAGTACTCCATATCACCCAAGCATGTGGAGCCATTGTTGGTGTAGTGCTCCATGTACTCCATGCATGAGGAGCCATTGTCGATGTAGAGCTCCAAGTCCTCCATGCTTGAGGAGCCATAGTTGATGACGTGATCCATGTCTTCCATGCATGTGGAGTCATCATAGGTGCAATGCTCCAGATCCTCAAAGCATGCGGAGCCAATGTCGGTGTAGTGCTCCATCATGTCCTCTATACTTGTGGAGTCGTAGTCATGGTGTCTCATCATGCATTCTTCATATATATCATCCTCGGTTCTGGAGTCCCTAGACATGATTCAGAATAACAAGTGGTGTATATGGAAGTGGTAGGGAGGTTAGGGATGCAACGTCAAACCTTACTTTACCTTGGAAGATAGTATCCTGCAAGTGGAAACACTTGAGATCAATCAAAACCAAGCAAAGTGAAGTTCACGCAGAACACCAAAACCAACTAAGCACTAAAAACACACACACAAAGCTTATGGTGGATAGGTATGGAAGGTGGCATGTCCAAGAACAATCCGAAATCAAGATATTGTAATGACAAGTAAAGAACCACGATGATCACAAAGCAAAAGAAGTCAATCCACAAGATATAGGAATTATGTACAAGGAAACACACACGGTGGGATAAATGGGACTTGTGCGATGGAGAAAGTGAGCTAAGAAGCAAATGATGACCTAGCGAAGACTATAAGCTCGTGTCGCACAAGTGCAAGGAGAGATGCTAGTTTGATTTCAATAAATTGGTGGGCTACAAGATATGCACAATAAGTACCACCTATTTGATGTTCATCGAGCTTGTGCTTCCTATTCTATGAGGCACTTGTTTCTTTCTTTCTTTTTCTTCTTTTTCTTTTTTCTATTTTTTTCACTTTTCTTTTCTTTTTCACTTGCCCCTTCCTTGTGCCAACAACTATACAAGATAACTATATGAGATAGCGCGCTCACAACTTTTGCTCGAAATTCTACAAGGTATCAAATGTGCATAGCCCAAGCAATCATAGGAGGAAATAGTTGATACGTCCATTTTGCATCACTATTCTATGTCATAATTCACTGTTATTCATTGATATATTTCGTATTGAGAGGTGATACTTATGTTATTTCATCTGTTTTTGCATGGTTGATGACTTTTGGAGCATGGACCGCTGCAGTCATGATTCTGATGGAAAAGGTGCTGTTTGTAGGCAAAATTCGCGAAGATCAGAAAATCCAGGAAAATATACGGAAAATCCTATTTTTCCAGAAGACGAAGGAAGCCAGAAGGGGGGCTGGAGATGGGCCACAGGGGGCCCACACCACCCCCTGGCGCGGGCAGCCCTAGGCCGCCCTGGCCCACTCTAGGCTCTCCCCTCTGGCGTATATTATCACCACCATCATCATCAGCAGCACCCTCATCACCATCTCCATATTGCTGTAACAATTGGGTTGAATCTTGCATAGTTCATAGGGGAAACTTTCCCGGTGTTGATTACTCTTTGTAGATGCCATTGAGTGAACCATTGAATTATTGTTTATGTTCAGATTGTTATACATCATTATTCCATCTCTGATCATGATCCATATGATGTCTTGTGAGTAGTTCGTTTTGTTCTTGAGGACATGGGAGAAGTCATGTTGTTAGTAGTGGAATTGTGTTGAGAAAGATTCAATAGTTTGATATTTAAGTTGTGGTGTACTTCTTCTAGTGGTGCCATGTGAACGTCGACTACATTGTGTATTTGGCTACTAATCGTAGGGGTTGCCGGAGTGACAGAAACATGAACCCCCGTTAGGAAACCATTGCACAAGGGACGTAAGGGTCTTAGATTTTAAAGCTGTGGTTAGGTTTCTTCCTTAATTACTTTCTTGTACTTACGGATGTTTGCAAGGGGTATAATCACAAGTATGTATTAGTCCTAGGAAGGTCGGTACATTAGCACATGTTCACCCACACAACACTTAGCAAGCTAAAGAATATTAATCAACTATATGAAGAAAAAGCACTTGACAGTCTTCCCATGTGTCCTCGAGAATGTTTGGTCATCTTAAGTAATACAACCAGCTTGTCCTTTGCTGCATAAAGGATTGGGCCACTTGCTGCATTTATTCCTACTGTCTTTTATTTACTCGTACTTTGTTTACTTGCTTTATCAAAACCCCCTAAAAATCCGTTTGTTAAGTATTTGCAGAGAATTCCTGATCCATACCACTAGCCAGCACCTTCTGCTCCTCGTTGGGTTCGACACTCTTACTTATCGAAAATACTGCGATACACCCCCTATACTTGTGGGTCATCAAGACTATTTTCTGGCGTCGTTGCCGGGGAGTGAAGCACTATTGGAGAGTGGAACTGGTAAAGGAAACTTCTACTGTGAGTATTATTTACTTCTGCTAGTTGCTTTATTTCCGATATGGATAATTCGCTCAGTTTCTTATTTGGTAATGCTACTACCACTGCTAAGGTAGTAGATAAGCCACCACCTGCTGAGAGTGATGTTTTTAAAATACCTACAAGAATTATTGATCGTGTTATGGATAACTACTATGTTGGGGATGGAACTGTCCATCCCGGTGATCATTTACTCTTTATACATGAATTATGCGGGTTGTTCAAGTGCAGGTATTACTACAGATCAAGTTAAGAAGAAGTTATTCTCATTATCGCTGAAAGGAAGAGCTGAGGAATGGTATAAGCTGCTGAAGAATGGTCAAGCTCTGGAATGGGAGGAAATAGTACCTCTCTTTTATTCAAAGTTTTATCCTCCTAGTGATATTCATAAAGATCGGAATCAAATATACAACTTTTGGCCTCTTAATGGAGAGAGTACAGCTCAAGCTTCGGGGAGATTGAAGTTACTAATGCTCAAATGTCCCATTCATGAGCTCCCCAACAATATTATTATCAATAACGTTTATGCAAGGCTCCCTCTACATGACAAGGATTTATTGGATGCTTCTTGTGCTGGATCATTGACTCGCATGGAAGAAGATGCTAAATGGGATCTTCTGGACCGTATTCAAGACAATGCTAAAGCTTGGGAGAATGACAAAGGTAGAAAGTCAGGTATAAATTATGATTATGAATGCATTGAATCTTTTATGGGAACGAATGACTTTCAAAATATTAATAATACTTATGATCTTGATTTACAAGTTATTAGAAATTGCTTTAAGGCTTTTGCTTCTTATATTGAAATCCCAAAAAGGGGATGGAGCAAGTACCATGCACCTTATAAAGATATCGTTGACTATGTTCCTGTTGGGAGTACTGAGTTTTACACTATTGATCACATCTTACCTGAACTTTATATCGAGAAATCCTTCCCGGATAAGGTAAAGGACCATCCCATGATAACTAGTGTAATCACTAAAAGTGCAAAGAGAACTATAAAACCTGATGAACAAATAAACATTGAACCCGTTGTCGCAATTGTGAAAGATCTTGTCACCAAAAGCATAGAGGATGGACACATAGTCTTTTGTGAGGATGCTTCTAACATTGTTTCACATCCTAATAGAACTAAAAAGTCTAGTGTCCTTTGCTTTTTGTTAGAATTGGTGATCATTGCTATTATGGTTTATGTGACATTGGTGCAAGTTCCAGTGCTATTCCTTATGAGCTTTACAGAGAGATTATGCATGAAATCAGTCCCTGCAAACTGGAAGAGATTGATGTGATTATTCACCTTGCTAATAGAGAGATCATCTCTCCAATTGGTATTGTACGAGACATAGAAGTTCTTTGTGGTAAGATTAAGTACCCTGCTGATTTTCTAGTACTTGGTTCAGCTGCTAGTAAAGCTTATCCTATTATTTTTGGTAGACCTTTCTTGAGTACTTGTGGAGCTATTATAGATTGCAAAAGGGAGAGAATCTTGACTAAGTTTGATGGGGAATCTTATGAGTTTAATTCTCGAAATTCACTAAAGAACCTTGTGAAGAGGAAACCCATAATGAGGATTTTAGAGTTGAACAACTTGCTTCTATTTCTCTTGCTCCTAACAATGCCTTGTAGCAATTTATGGAAGATCATGAAAGTGAAATCTTCATGGAAGAAAGGAATGAGATTGACGAGATTCTCCGTAATCAGCCTAAGATGCTTAAGCATAACTTGCCCGTAGAAGACTTGGGTACCACGTTGCCACCTAAAAAGGATCCGGTTTTTGATCTAAAACCTCTCCCTAATGATCTTAAATATGCTTATATTGATGATAAAAAGATATATCCTGTTATTATTAGCTCTAAACTTTTAGGGAAGGAAGAAGAGAGGTTATTGGAGGTTTTGAAGAAACACCGAGGAGCTATGGGCTATACTCTGGATGATTTAAAAGGGATTTCACCTACTATATGTCAGCATTCTATCAATATAGAACCAGATGCAAAACCAGTAGTAGAGCACCAACGGCGTTTAAATCCTAAGATGAAGGAAGTGGTAAGAAATGAGGTATTGAAACTCCTTGATGCTGGTATTATTTACCCTATTGCTGATAGTGAATGGGTTAGTCCTGTTCATTGTTTTCCTAGAAAAGGAGGTATTACCGTTGTTCCTAATGATAACAATGAGCTTATTCCCCAAAGAATAGTAGTAGGCTATAGGATGTGCATCGATTCTAGGAAAGTCAACAAAGTTACTAAGAAAGATCACTACCCCTTCCTTTTATTGATCAAATGTTGGAAAGGTTGTCTAAAAAGACCCAATTTTGTTTTCTTGATGGTTATTCTGGTTTCTCTCAAATTGCTGTTAAACAACAAGACCAAGAAAAAACAACGTTTACTTGCCCTTACGGTACTTATGCTTATAGACGTATGCCTTTTGGTTTATGTAATGCTCCTGCTACTGTTCAAAGATGCATGTCTGCTATCTTTCATGGCTTTTGTGAGGAAATTGTGGAAGTGTTCATGGATAACTTTTCTGTCTATGGAACTTCTTTTGATAATTTTCTGCACAACCTTGATAAAGTTTTGCAGAGATGTGAAGAAACTAATTTTGTTCTTAATTGGGAGAAATGCCACTTCATGGTTAATGAAGGGATTGTCCTTGGGCATAAAGTTTCTGAAAGAGGCATAGAAGTTGATAGAGCTAAGGTTGAGGCAATTGAGAAGATGCCATGTCCAAGAGACATCAAAGGTATTCGTAGTATCCTTGGTCATGCTGGTTTCTATAGAAGGTTTATTAAAGACTTTTCTAGGATATCAAAACCCCTCACTAATCTTCTTCAAAAGGATGTACCCTTCGTTTTTGATGATGATTGTAAGGAAGCTTTTCAAACTCTTAAGAAGGCTTTAACTACAGCCCCTGTTGTTCAACCACCTGATTGGAGTTTACCTTTTGAAATAATGTGTGATGCTAGTGATTTTGCTGTAGGTGCTGTACTTGGGCAACAAATTGATAAAAAGTTAAACATTATTCATTATGCTAGTAAGACTTTAGACGCTGCTCAAAGGAATTATTCTACTACTGAAAAAAGAATTTCTAGCTGTCGTTTTTGCTTGTGATTAGTTTAGACCCTATATTATAGACTCAAAAGTCACCATTCATAATGATCATGCTGCTATTAAATACCTTATGACGAAGAAGGATGCAAAGCCTAAGCTTATTAGATGGGTGCTGCTTTTACAAGAGTTTGATCTACATATAGTAGACAGGAAAGGTGTTGAAAACCATGTAGCTGATAATTTATCTCGATTGGAAAACATCTCTTTTGACCCTATGCCTGTTAATGATAGTTTCCCAAATGAACAGTTAGCTGCAGTAGGGGTAAGCTCGCGAGGGATCCCTTGGTATGCTGATTATGCTAACTTTATTGTCTCCAAGTATTTGCCTCCAACTTTTATAGCTCAGCAAAGAAGGAAGTTCTTCTATGATTTGAGACATTATTTTTGGGATGACCCACACTTATACAAAGAAGGAGTGGATGGTATTATGCGGCGATGTGTTCCAGAATATGAACAAAAGGAAATATTGCGTAAATGTCATGGTAGTGCTTATGGAGGACATCATGCAGGAGATAGAACTACACAAAAGGTGCTACAATCAGGTTTCTACTGGCCTACCCTTTTTAAAGATGCAAGAAAATTTGTTTTATCTTGTGATGAATGTCAGCGTGTTGGTAATATTTCTAGACGCAATGAAATGCCTATGAACTACTCTCTAGGTATTGAACCCTTTGATTGCTGGGGATTTGACTTTATGGGTCCTTTCCTTCCCTCGAAAGGTTATACTCATATTCTTGTTGCCGTTGATTATGTTACTAAGTGGGTAGAAGCCATTACTATGAAGAGTGCTAACGGGGAAACTTCCCTAAAAGTGCTTAAGGATGTTATCTTTCCTAGGTTTGGAGTGCCTAGGTATCTCATGACTGATGGGGGTTCTCATTTCATTCATGGTGGTTTTAGAAAGACCCTTGCTAAATATGATGTTAATCATAGAATTGCTTCAGTTTATCACCCCCAAACTAGCGGGCAAGTAGAGTTATCAAATAGAGAAATTAAATCCATCTTGCAAAAGACTGTTAATAGATCTAGAAAAAACTGGGCTAAAAAGTTGAATGATGCTTTATGGGCTTATAGAACTGCCTACAAAAATCCTATGGGGATGTCTCCTTATAAAATGGTTTATGGGAAAGCTTGTCACCTACCTTTAGGATTAGAACACAAAGCTTCAAAGCGCTTAAAGAACTAAATAGAGATTGTAAGCTCGCTGGTGAGAAAAGATTATTTGACTTAAGTTCTTTAGATGAATGGAGGAGTGAAGCCTATGAAAATGCTAGGCTCTTTAAGGAAAAAGTTAAAAGGTGGCATGACAAGCGAATACTTAAGAGAGAATTTCATGTTGGTGAGAGAGTTCTATTGTATAGGTCTCGTCTCAGATTTTTGGCAGGAAAGCTACTATAAAAATGGGAAGGACCTTTCATTATTGAAGAAGTATACCGTTCAGGAGCAATAAAAATTTCTTCTTTAAAAGATAATACTACACAAGTAGTGAATGGGCAGCGACTCAAGCACTATATTGCTGGGGATTCTTACAATGAAGATGTTGATGCCTTTCAAGTTATAACTCCAGAAAATTTTATCAAGGACCAAAGTCAGAGACCTGGAGAGTCCGTTTTCAAATAGGTAACAGTTCTGGTAAGAAAAGTTCCGTGAAAATACTATCCAACTATATTTTTGTAGTTTTTAGCCAATAAGGAAAGCTACGAAGCGAAAAGGGGACGGAAACGGAGCCAGGGTGGCTCACACCACCCTGTGGCGCGGGCCCACCACTGGCCACTCCACCAGGTGGTGAGTCCACCCCGGACTCTGCCTCCGACTCGTTTTCTCCCAGTACCTTACTTTTGTTGTGAAACTTCGTATTATATAATCCCCCGGATCCCCCGAGGTTCGTATATCGTGTTTTCGTCGTGTTTTTGTTTCGATCTGTTGCTGCCAGGGACTATCTTTAAAATTTTAGAGGCACAATGGTGTCCGCCAAGGATAAAGGAAAGGAGCCTATGGAGGAAGATCTCCAAGACCCCAAGCAGGGGCTGGTACCTTTAGTCTCTTGCCCTGCATCAACGGAAGCCCTACGAGTCACTAAAGAGTTCTGCGATAAGTACCGAGACTTGAAGAGGAAGGTGGACATGCTTCAATGGGAGAATAATAGGCTTCGCAAGATGTTGGAAGATTTCCTCACGTCAACTAAGAAAAGATTACCACCACCACCAAAGGAGTAATTTGTCATCAGGTTTGGCATCCCCTTGGTTTGTTCCAAGCTTGGGGGAGTGCCGCAGTATCACATCACTATCTTCTATCTTTTTACCTTTTTATCTAGAGTCATATCATGAATAGAGAAGTTATGATGTAGGATGGTTTGCATTATGGAAGTGTCCCCTCTCTCGTTAGATATGTATCCCTTGGTGTGATTTGCCGTTATGGAATATTAATGAGAAGTTCTATCATTTACTCTTTTGCATAGCTTATATTAGTTTTCAATTCGTGGTTATATGATTGATCTTGTTGTTAGTATTGGTATCACTTTGGGATCATTGAGTTAATTTAGTTGGTTTTGGCAAACCTGGCTCGGTCAGTAGCACACTATTTTTGAGAGTTGAATGAAAAGATAAAGGTACTCTAAAGAAGAAAAAAATCGTCATCTTTCTTTCTTGACTTGCTCATAAGTCTAGTATTCTGTAGTTAAGATCTTTTGTGCTTCCAAGGAAGATTGCATGTTTGTCTTTTTCACTTGTATGTTTGTTTGTTTCCTTCAACTCTTATACTTGCAACCCAGCCTTGCTAGCCAAAACCTGTACTGAGAGGGAATTCTTCGCGTGCATCCACTCCTTTAAACTAAAATCCACGCCATTTGTGTCCACCATACCTAGCTATTAGCATTATTGCTATTCCAAGTAAATTCCTGTTTTATCTACCTCCCAAATTAAACTTGTTATGTGAAAATTAGTGATTAAAGCTCTCACGAACTTGATGGCACACTTTACTTTCTTGCACTTAATAAACTTGAACCATTGTGCTCACCTATGTTGTGTATATGCTTGCGCTTTGTAAGTTGTGAATTAGCAGAACCATGTTGTCATGGGGAACTCTTTCAACATTGCACTGGTACTTTGTACCTAGTTGATTTCATGTTCTTTTGTCTATGGATGTCGTCGGTGTGAAATGAAAGGGGAACTTATAAGTCCATGGAGTTATGCATGTGTGTTAGAGAAACGCCTGGGCCACTGGTCTAATCCATGCTGACATGGTGGAAACCTGCAGCGTAACCATAACGAGCATCTATGAAGCATTTTCTTATAAAAAAAGAGTCCGATATTGAGAAAAAAGAGAAAAAGAAAAAAAAGAGAATATGAAAAGAGGAAAGAGAGAAAAAAGCACCATATTCCCATGGTAAATAAGAAGATTGCTGAGATGCTTCTTGTCTGCTTGCCTTGTCATTTTGATATGGGGATTCTTCCGTATCATCGAGCAAGGGATACCCCGTTGGCGGATTTCTATGATACACATATACTTACGATGATAAGAACTTACCGGTGACTAAACTTGAGTAACATGAGGAGCGGCCCTCGTATTCAAGGGACATGAGATTCTCAATTTACAACTTGTCAATGCATATCCTCATATTTGATCACTTTAATCTTAATCACCTAAAGATGCCTATGATAGGGGCAATGAGAGCTGAAAGCTAGTAAGTATCATAATTTTTGGAAGCTCTTTATGAGACTTGCAATCCCTGCTTCCCTCTGCGAAGGGCCTTTCTTTTACTTTTTAGTTGAGTCAGTAAACCTACTCCCTTCTATCTCAACAAGTATTTTGAGTTGTTGTGTTTCATTCATTCATATGATGATTTATTCAATCATGTTTCTTTTGTTCCTTGTTTTGCACATTGCTCTTATCTTGGTGATTACTACTTTGAAATCTATCATTGAAAACCAGTTATTTGTGAACTCCAGCAAATTATCAACTATTCTTCGACCAAGAGCTAAGTTTCCCTTACCAATTATGATTTACTTTATGTATCTTTATTGTGTTTCCTTTACTCATTACAAGTTGAGTTATATAATAGTGAGTTGTCTTCTATTATGATCTATGTATTGATGAATGTGATGCTTCTTGTCCGTATTCTTTTACCGACTCTTCACTCCATAAACCTGAGGCCATGTTTATTGAGCTCGCTTTAAAGTGCCGAAGTCTAAGCTTGGGGGGGTTGATACGTCCATTTTGCATTACTATTCTATGTCATAATTCACTGTTATTCATTGATATATTTCGTATTGAGAGGTGATACTTATGTTATTTCATCTGTTTTTGCATGGTTGATGACTTTTGGAGCATGGACCGCTATAGTCAGGATTCTGATGGAAAAGGTGCTATTTGGAGGCAAAATTTGCGAAGATCAGAAAATCCAGGAAAATATACGGAAAATCCTATTTTTCTAGAAGAGGAAGGAAGCTAGAAGGGGGGCTGGAGATGGGCCATAGGGGGCCCACACCACCCTGGGCCGTGCCACCAGGTGGTGTGGCCGCCCTGGTCCACCCCAGGCACTCCCCTCTGGCGTATATTATCCTCCCGAGACCCTAAGACTCGGGGAGCGACCACAGAAAGATTCCACCGCCTCTGCGGGGCGGAAAACACCGAGAGAGAAAGATCTCTCTGGCAGACAGATTTCTGGCAGGGGAATTCCTTCCCGGAGAGGGGAGATCGTCGCCATCAACACCACCATCAAGCTGGACTTCATTGGGATCATCATCATCATCACCACCACCATCATCATCAGTAGCACCCTCATCACCATCTCCATATTGCTGTAACAATTGGGTTGAATCTTGCATAGTTCATAGGGGAAACTTTCCCGGTGTTGATTACTCTTTGTAGTTGATGTTATTGAGTGAACCAATGAATTATTGTTTATGTTCAGATTGTTATACATCATTATTCTATCTCTGATCATGATCCATATGATGTCTTGTGAGTAGTTCGTTTTGTTCTTGAGGACATGGGAGAAGTCATGTTGTTAGTAGTGGAATTGTGTTGAGAAAGATTCAATAGTTTGGTATTTAAGTTCTGGTGTACTTCTTCTAGTGGTGTCATGTGAACGTCGACTACATGACACTTCACCTATATGGGCCTAGGGGAATGCGTTGTGTATTTGGCTAGTAATCGTAGGGGTTGTCGAGATGACAAACCTGAACCCCGTAGGGAAACCATTGCACAAGGGACGTAAGGGTCTTAGAGTTTAAAGCTGTGGTTAGGTTTCTACCTTAATTACTTTCTTGTACTTACGGATGTTTGCAAGGGGTATAATCACAAGTATGTATTAGTCCTAGGAAGGTCGGTACATTAGCACAGGTTCACCCACACAACACTTAGCAAGCTAAAAAATATTAATCAACTATATGAAGTGAAAGCACTTGACAGTCTTCCCATGTGTCCTCGAGAACGTTTGGTCATCTTAAGTAATATAACCGTCTTGTCCTTTGCTGCATAAAGGATTGGGCCACTTGCTACATTATTCCTACTGTCTTTTGTTTACTCGTACTTTGTTTACTTGCTTTATCAAAAACCTGTAAAAATCCGTTTGTTAAGTATTTGCAGAGAATTCCTGATCCATACCACTAGCCAGCACCTTCTGCTCCTCGTTGGGTTCGACACTATTACTTATCAAAAATACTGCAATACACCACCTATACTTGTGGGTCATCACTAGTCTCAATAGGTGTTTGTTGAACGTAAAGATAGTGTGGCTCACAAAGGAAAGCAAGTGGGCAGAAGACGCGGAATTTTTATACCTTTCATCGACAATCTTCACCCTTTATTGGTGGATTCCACCTTGCTCACGAAATTTGGATGGAGTAGATAGCATGAACCATGGAGATGATGATGTAGATCTCTTTCTCCTCTTCAAAACGAGCTACAGAACACCAAAATCCAAGTTCGTACGCAAAAGTTATGCTCAAAATCGTGAAATAGATTTGTTGTCTGCAAGGACGGCGGACATTCCGGTGCACGCAGGCCAGACAGTCCGGCCGGGCGGATATTCTGGTCAGTTTAGGCCGGAAACTCCGGTGGGGCGGATATTCCGGTCCGTTTTGGCCAGACAGTCCGGTCCGGTCGATCCAGAACTTCCAGAACACGAACGGGACAAGTTTTGGCGGAAAAACTCGAACTAGAACTTCAAATTGATGGGGGAAATCAAGGAATTAGGCTATGGAAACGCATGGGAAGGTAGATCAACAAGTTTAGTAAGTAATCCATGGATCAAAACCTACCAAAACGCACTCAAATCACAGATCGATCCAAAACACGAATTGGGGCTAATTTTCGAATTTATGGGGAAAAGACCAAATCGATGAGGAATCGGTGGCGACCAAAAGCTGTTGATACCAGATGTTATGGGGTAACCCCATGGGTGGCCCGATCTTCATGGATCTCGTGGTCAAGTCGATAGGAAAGCGAGGGGAAAGGGAGAAGGTAGCGGAAGCGGACGCACACCTCACGAAGAACACGATGAACACACACAAAACTCACATGATACAAGGCCGATTGCTCCCGCCGGTGGCCACCAGTCCGATAGAATCCTCGCAAGGAAAGATCGGTCAACGTGCTCCCTCGATCCCACGTGGAGAGGGAAGAACACCTTGGAGAGGGTCTTGACGTCTTGGCAAAGGGACACCGACGCCAAGGCCTTGTACAACGAGGGAGGCGCGATGCAAACTCCAACGAGGTGGTGACAATAGTCGATCCCCTTTGGTAGAAGGGGATGAGGCAAAACTAGAGATTCCACAAAGGGGGTTGTCTTTAGTCTATCATCTATGCCTAAGGGATACATGAGGGGGTGGGGGCTCTATTTATAGGTCATCCACAAGTTCAGGGGTAGTTTGGGCATAAAATTAGGGTTTGGTGCGGAATAGAGGGGTACATGGGCCAAGGGCCCAGATGTTAGCTCGTAGGCCCATTACTTAGGCCGAACAGTCTGTCGAATTGACCGGACAGTCCGGGAAGGCCGGACACTCCGGGTAGTGTACGAGTAGTGTCCGAACTGGTCTTCTGAATGTCGACGCTAGGTTGGGGCTGGGGCAGGTCGGCCGAATCGTGCCGGACACTCCGTCTGCGCCGGACACTCCGGCTGGTTCCGGGCGGACACTCCGGCTCAGGTAGCTTCAGGACAGGTGCAGGTTCAGGGCTCGTGGGTCAACGCGGCGGGGTTCGTACCTGATGATGCACAGATTAGTGGTATGAAGTAGCAAGCCATCCAGGTGTATGTCAAAGTCACATGATGAGAGGAGCGAATTCACCTTGACTTGAAGGAGCTTGGCTCGGGCACGGGTCATCGGTCCACTTGGGGGACTCGGTGGTGTAGATGTAGGAGCGTCCGTAGTACGAGCCGCATCACATATTAACCTACAACCACAATGAACATGAGCATAGTGATCATATTAGACAAGTTTTGCAAGTATTACGAGATGCTAAGCTATATGGTAATCTTGAAAAGTGTGCATTTTGCAAAGATAAGGTCATATTTCTTGGTTATGTTGTCTCTAAACATGGAGTTGAGGTAGATTCATCTAAAATTGAAGCTATTCAAAATTGGCCTACTCCCATGAATGTGAGTCAAGTATGAAGTTTTCACGGTCTTGGTAGTTTCTATAGGCGTTTTGTGAAAGACTTTATTACTATTGTTGCACCTTTAACTGAACTAACTAAGAAAGCCGTACCTTTTGAGAGGGGCATAGCCCAAGATCATGCATTTGATGAACTGAAATGATTATTAACGTGTGCACCATTGCTTGCACTACCAGATTTTTCCAAGCAATTTGAGATTGAATGTGATGCTAGTGCTAACCCACTCACTGCTTTGGGAAGCCCTATGATATTTATAAAAGAGACAACTCCAATGAGAAGACAAGAGGGTTTGAAATAAATCCTCTACTACTTAGTATTCTACATAAGAAGCAATTTACTGGAGATGAAGAAGATCCTGATCCATATGAGCATATTACATGTATCAAAGATATATGTGGCACTTTTCTATTGGCGGGATATACCGCTGATGAGGTAAGGGTTAAACTTTTTAGTCATACTTTGACTAGTACAGCTCTCTCATGGTATAGATCTCTACCACCTGAATCCACTACTACTTGGGATAATCTAGCCTGTGAATTTCTAGCAAAATATTATCCATTGTCAAAATCTTTTGGAATCAGGCGTCTTATAATGACTTGGAAAAACCGTTCTAATGAAGGACTAGTAAGAGCTTATATCAGATTTAAAGATTTACTACGTCTATGTCCGCATCATGATTTACTTGAATGGTATTTATTGCATAACTTTTATGGCAGTTTAATTGAACCTAATAAATTTGAACTAGACTCTTTCACTGAAGGAGCCTTTATGAATCTTCCTATACCTAAAGCTTGGGCTTTACTTAATAGAATTCGTGACCATAGAGTTTCATGGAATGTTGGTCTAGGAAGTGGAGGAGGCGTAGAAATAGAACATGATTGTATTCATGACTATAATAGAAAAGTCCATGTTAAAGAATTATCTAAGGAACTTTATTTGGATTTAGATATTGTGTTACAAGTTGTTAAAGCTTTTATAGAACATATCAAATCTCCAAAAGAAGGTCTGGTCAAGTATGATCCACCACCTGATCCTGAGAAGAAAAGAGAAGATAAAGCAACACTAGCCTCCTTAGAACCAATAAATGAGATGCCTTTCCCTAACACTGCACAAAAGCATATTCTTGTATATGAACAGGTCAAAGTAGTACAAGATAAGAAGGAAGAAGAAAGTATGCCAGAAGTCGTGGAACATCTGGAAGAAACCAAAAATGAAGAGGTAACCAAGGAAGAAATTATGGCTATGTACGCACATTGTAACATAGTTGAACTTGATGAAGAGACTTCCGTATTGTTTGAAGGTAAAACAAAGGTAAAATATGTGGGTAAGCCTATTCTTCCCTGCATATTTAAAGAAACCTTGCATTGTGGTTTATGTGATCTTGGCACCGAAGTTAATGTTATATCTTATGATTTCTACTTAGAAATAAAAGAAGAAATAGAATCGGCTACAATTGAAAATACTGATATGACAATTATGTTAGCCAATAAAAAATCTTAGAATTCCAATGGGAGTAGTTGAAGATGCAACTGTCACAATTGGCAATATAAACTTTCCTATCGATTTTGTAGTTGTTGATATGCCAGCTGACACTCTTTGCCCTATTATATTTGGAAGAAACTTTTGGGGTGATATAGGTGCCTATGTTAATTTCAAGAAGGAGATTGTGTCTCTTAAGCTTGGGGGAACGGGAAATAAATTCCATTTTTCCAAATTTAAATACAGGCCTCCATAAATACAAGAAGAAGAGGAAGAGAGAACTCTTGAGGAAATGGCGGCTCTTTTCTTTAGTAATCAAGAAGAAGAAATAGATGAAGATCCAAATTATGAAGAAATAGTTATGGAGGACAAGTCCCTAGGACAACTAGAAGATGAATTCGATCCACTTCCCATAATGGGGCCTCCAACTGATGAGGCTTTCGAAGAGCCAAAAAAGAGAGGGGACGAGGAACTACCACCCCTAGAATTGAAGACTCTACCAGATAATCTCAAATACAGGTTTCTAGATGATACAAATAAATTTCCTGTTATTATCAGTGCTAAACTTTCAGGAAAATAAGAAGAAGAACTTATGGAGATACTTAAGGAGCATGACAAGGCCTTTGGGGTACTCAATGGATGACTTGAAGGGCATCATTCCCATGATAGCCATCCATAGAATATTCATGGAGGAAAGTGCTAAACCAGTTGCGGAATTGAATAGAAGATTGAATCTTGAAATGAAAGAAGCGGTAAGAAAAGAAATTGTACACCTACTAGACGCAAGTATAATCTATCCTTATTAAATAAAGTGAATGGGTAAGTCATGTTCATTATGTCCCTAAGAAGGGCGGTTTCACTGTTGTTCCTAATGAAAATAATGAATTAATACGTACTAGAACTATTGTTGGGCATAGGATGTGCATAGACTTCAGAAAATTAAATAAAGAAACTAGGAAAGATCACTATCCTTTATTGTTCATAGATCAAACTTTAGAGAGGTTAGCAAATCATACTCATTTTTGTTACTTGGACGGATACTCTGGTTTTTCTCAAATAGTTGTTCATCCTGATGACCAACTTAAAACAACTTTCATTAGTCCTTATGGTTTACATGCTTACTGACGTATGACTTTTGGTTTACGTAATGCTTCGACTACTTTTCAAAGATGCATGACTGTTATTTTTTCTGATTTTATAAAACTTATAAAGGAAGTATTTATGGATGACTTTTCTATCTATGGAACTTCATTTACTAGTTGCTTGGATAATCTCAAAAGAGTTTTGCAGCATTGTGAAGAAACCAATCTTGTTCTGAACTGGGAGAAGTGCCATTTTAGGGTCAAAGAAGGTATAGTTCTTGGACACGAGGTATCAGGTAAGGGAATTGAAGTTGATAGATCTAAGGTTGAGGCAATAGAGAGAATGTCACAACTTAGGGATATTAAAGGTATAAGAAGTTTCCTTGGTCATGTGGGTTTTTGTAGAAGGTTTATTAGAAATTTCTCTGGAATATCTAAACCTTTGACTAACCTCCTGCAAAAGGGAGTAAGATTTAATTTTGATGATAAATGTCATGAAGCCTTTGATAAACTTAAAAATGTTTTATCTCGTGCTCCCATCATTAAACCACCTATCTGGGATACAACCTTTGACTTAATATGTGAAGCTAGTGATGATGTTGTAGGAGTAACTCTGGGACAACATATTGGTCGCAAATTTAATATTATACATCACGCTAGTAGAACTCTAAATGGTGCTCAGAAGAATTACCTTAAGGAAGAAAAGTAACTTTTTGCTGTATTTTTCTCTTGTGATAAATTTCGTTCTTACATAGTTGATGCAAAGGTAAGAGTTCATACAGATCGTGATGGTTTAAAAGGACTCCTTGACAGGAAAGACCATAAGCCAAGACTAGTCTGTTGGATTCTATCACTTCAAGAATTTTAGTTGCAGATTAAGTAGAGGCAAGAAATAAAAATGTTAGATGCACTGTCCATGATTGCCCAGCAAGACACCAATCTTATTGAGAGGAACTTTAGTCCTGGTGATTTTCATTTACGAGAATTATTCAATGAATTAAGGTCAATTCCTTCAAGAGAGAAGAAGTCTTTGTTGTTGGAGGAACCTTTTCAAGCAAATGGTAAGTGCAAGCTAAGTGTTCTTACCCAAATAAGTGATTTATTTTCACAAATTTTACTTCTAGATTTTTTGCCTTTGAATTCCTTGTGTTTTTCTGATGTTTTAGAGGGTTTTTACCAACTATACGGGCGGAACTATACGACCGGAGAGGGAGCTCCCGTCGTATAGTTGGTCATTAAACTCTCTGTATCATCTTTGTGAATTTTTTTTCGATATTTGAGGCTATACGGTCGCAACTATACGACCAGAGCCAAAATTCTGGCCGTATAGTTGGTCGTTAAAGTGTCAAATAGTTTTGCTTTTTGGTGTCTGTATCTATACGGTCGCAACTATACGATCGGAGCCAAAATTTCGGCCGTATAGTTGGTCGTTAAACTCTCTAACACTTTTGATTTTTGGTGTTCATATCTATATGGTCACAACTATATGACTGGAGCCAAAATTCCGACCGTATAGTTGGTCATTAAGCTCCCAAACACTTTTTGTTTGTCTTTTCGTTTATTCATCTAAAAAAACTTATTGTCGGTTCCAAGTCATGATATAATCGACCTGGACTCGAGATATTTGGAAATATCTGCCCGGAACCAACTATACGGCCGGAGCTATACGGGTCGCGCCCATATAGTTGGTCGTTACACGACAAAACTCTTCCAAATCTGTGATTTCTTTCCCTGTTTCATTAAGATTCTTTTCTTGGACGACAATTTGGTGTTTCTCGCGACCATTGTCTCTCTCTCTAATCATAATCTCTAGGAACCAATCTAGAAATGCGCTATCATGTTCCAGGCTGTGGGAAACCCATGGGGCTCATCGCATCTTCTAGGGACCGATCTAGCAGCCCGTCCATGGAGGACGATGATGAGGAGGTGGAGAGGTTTAGCCCGAGGTACAAGGAGTACGTCGAACCAAGCTACTTCAATAACGATTCCGATGATGACCTGGTTGACGTCTACATCCACCGTGATGTCTATGATCCATCGGAGATCGATTGGGCGGCAATGAAGAAAGCTCAACAAGAGGGATAAGATCCCAAGCCACATGGAAAAAGGCGTGTGGAGACGGTTAAGTTCATCGCCACTAATCCAAGGCCACACAAGCGTAAGGAATTATCTAATATTGGTGCAGGTGATAGCAAGGGAGCGAAGGCACCACTCTCGAAGCCAACCATTAGTGCCCGTATGAAGGTTAAGCCTCAAGAAGAATGGAGGTACGGTCTCCACTTCCCCGATCCATCAATTATGGAAGAGGAAGAAGATGCAATCCCTAGGACCATGGATCGCGTGCGGGCACTGGAGATATATTAGAAGTAGGAGCTACTTCATCGCGTTGAAGTCCATCACCGTCTCAATGAGATGGAGAAGAAGGAAGACCTCCTTCCATTGGTGACTAAGCTCGCGGATAGAGTGGACACTCTGCAATCTAATCTGCGCAGGTGCTACAGCCGCATAACTGCTCTTGAGGAGACCAACAAGAAGCTACGCACCGCGGTGTTACATGCCATGGCGCCATAGTGATCTACAACAATCATGGTATCAAATAATTGCAAGGGATTATTTGATCCTACTTGGCTTGATTCCAAGCTTGGGGAGATCTTTAAGACCTTTTAATATATCTTATAAGTTATTATTATTATTTTTGCATTAGTCAAACTAGCAATAAAGTTTGCATCATTAGAATTCCCTTTAGGAATAGTCAATCCCTTTAATAAATTTCCGAGTTTATTATTATATATGGAGCAATATTGAGTTTGTGTTTGCTTTAATGATATATGAATAGCTTGAGTATGATTTTACTTGCACTTGATGATAGCAATAGGAGTCTGCCACACCATTGGTATTAATGGAACACATAAAGATAATTTGGTCAATATGCTGTAAGTCTATGGTTTGATTTACAAAGAAAGATTATCTATACAATTAAGTTGAAAAAGAAACATTGAACAAAGGAAAATGAAAGTGCTATCAAAATAGAGTGAGAACAAGTCGAGGTAGAATCTCCAAGTCATAAGAATGCTTCATATACAGTTGGAATTTGATAATTGAGATTGTTAAACTTTGAATTCCTACATAAGGTGGAATATATGGCTAGCTCCTTTGCACAACACTTAAACAAAAGTGTGAGCATATATGCAAAAGAAAAGAAAAAGAAGAAGAAAAAAGAGCGAGTATGCAAAGAGCAAATAGGCATATACCACTATATTGTAGTATGACAAAGAGACACTTTTGAGATTTTGAATCCCAAGTGGATATGTTGATCCTAAAACACTTGGGACTACCTCGTTAACTCATTCGGTTGAACCGGATACTTTTATATTATGTTGAGATTCATCTTTTATGAACTGTTGATCACTAAGGTGTGGAAGCCTGCTAATACTATTCAGATGGTTCGAGTAAGGTACTATTCATGAACTTATTCCTATGTATCGTATATGATAAACACATGTTGCAACTGCCTCATTTATTTTAATCGACTTAGCTTCATGAATATGAGGATCACATCCATTAAGCTAAAACTTGATCGGGACGAGCAAGAGTCTAAGGTTGGGGAAGTTAATGAGTGCATATTTGCATCATGTTTTACATTATTATTTTGCATTGTAGATGTAGGATCTTGGTATTTTACGGCGCTTGCGCGCACATTTTATGTCTGTTTTCACCAGGATCAGGACAGATGATGTATCCAATGGATACAATTCTTGGAGCAGTTGTACTACAGAGAAAAGGAGTCAAAAACAATGTAAATCGCTTATTTGGGAAATATTAATAATACCAGAAGAAAACCAGAAGAGACCAAGGGAGGCAGAAGGTTCCATGACCAACTATACGATCAGAGCAAATTTTTCGGCCGTATAGCTCCGGCCGTATAGTTGGCGCCGCCTCCGCCTCCTCAAATAGTTTCACCCTGTGCAACTGGTTCAGAGAGACAACATATATAACACCCGGAAATCGCAGAAACCTTACCTCTGGAAGGCATCTGGAGGGCGAACTCATCCACCGGGGATCCATCTTCACCCTGCGCAGATCCGGGAGGGTAAGGCATCAATCTTCATCATACACCGCTGCATCACCGCCATCTCCATCCATCCCATCTACATCTTGTATAGATCTTGTTGTAATTCCCGTACTCGTTGTGGATTTATACAAGTACTATTCATCTATGATTGTTTCCATTGCCATTGCCATGATGTTGATTGCCTCCATGTCTGAGTAGATCTCTAGTTCTTGGGGAGATGGAGAAACCCTAGTATGAAATTGAAATAATATAAAGTCTATTATGATATTCATCGTTGTGATCATGTGTTAGATTTTCTACATCTTGATGTTGAGAGAAGTCGACCTCTCAATATTTGCCTCTCATGGGGACTTGATAGAGAGAACTACTAGTTGGTAGACGGAGGCGTGCTAGCACTTACAGTAACTATAAAGCTATTGGCACCCCTTACGTATGAACTTGGGAAACCGAGGAAACTCACAGAACACTATCCATGCCATGGGATACGTCCTACGGATTACGTCCCTTAATAGCACAGTAATTCGATTGATGTTGATTGCTGAGTACTGTGGTTATGAGGATGATGTGAGCAGTGGTTGCTGCCTATTTTCCAAATATGGAGTTCCTCCCACACATACATAGTTGAGAATGTTCATGATGATAATCTTTATCTTAGATCCTTATAATGCTAGTGGTGTATCCGCTACTCCCTGAGAACGCTTTTTCCCTATTGTAGTTCCAATCTTTCTTACATACGCCATACTTACATTCGGTATTTAGTTATTTTACTTTACTTAATTATTGCTCTTATACCTAAAACCCCAAAACACCTTTTTACACAATACTCGCATTCTATATTGTCACTTAGAACTTTATCTAGCATTAATATAGTAATATTTATTTCAAGAGTTATTAGACTTCAGACTCCTTCTCCCTATGGGATCGATATCTTTATTTCGAAACTAGCTACAAACGATCTGTGCACTTGTATTCATCACGTGGGGTTGTACACCTTGAGCTGCATGATGAGCTCGACCACCTCCTCTCGCAGCTCACTCGAGGCGCGCAGGTCGTGCTCCGTCCCGTACAAAGCCGCCTTCAACTTCTGCCTGACCCCCGCCACCTCGCCCGCCGCCGGAACCTCCTCCGCCGCCACCATCGTCACCCCTTCCCGTGGCTCCTTCCCCCACTCGTCATTGGCATCCAGCGCCCAGTATATTGATTGCATCTCGCAAAAACCTTCACAGAAATGACTTATCTTGTTCGAGGTTTCATGGCTTTTGGGTCAAACGACCAATGTTATGGTCAGAATCGCGGCATAGTTTGTGATAATGTGCCCATATTATGCACGCATGTGCATATTGGGATGGCGAACAATGTTGTAGAAGGAAGTTTTCCTTTTCGTCGCACAGAAAATTCATTTTCCATTTTCTGAATGCCAAAAACGGGGCGTTTTGTGAAGCAACCACCAAATTGCTCATTCAAAATGCTACAAACATATTTTTCAAATATACTAGACCATATTACATGGACAATGTCCGAATCGGGGTATCTCAAACCTATTCGTCCACCCCTGGCAAAAAAGGTAAATGTTTGCCGAATCGGTAGGAACTGGGTCCGATTTGAACTATAGGTACATGATCTAATGCTCATGATTTTTTTCAAAAATTGTTTTTAGACTCACAATATGATGTTTCTTCAGGGATCCAATGAAATTTTAGCGAGGCTCATCCCCTAGCTAAGAACCTTCATGCGTGCCGTTTTGACCATACTTTCAAGGGATTTCTATTTTCGTGCCCCTGGTTCGTTAGTTGTACTCAGTTTTACTCAGCCGCTTAGTTTTTCCTCACTTTTTCCCTCCCTCCATTACGAAACCCTCACATGCGCTCATATGGGTGGATACCGTCAGGTCAAAGGCTTGACCGTTAGATGCTGACCGGTGGGACCGCGTTGGGCGGGTCCTGCCTTGAGTGTTATGTTACGTCGCCTCGACCGTTACATACCGTCAGGTGGGGCCAAGATATATAGCGGACCAGCCATCCATCTCTCGCGATCATGGGGGATGTGGTGTGGGACCATGTGGGGCGCATTTGGTGGTTACGTGCGCCCTGTCGCCTAAATTGGAAGTTTTCTTTTTTGCTATTTTTATGATTGGCCTTTTTAAGAGCGTGTTTTCCCCCTCTCTCTCTCGCTAACAGTTGTGTTTTTTTTCCAAAAAGGTAGCGAATCTAGAGCAGCTTCTCTCTTTATTCATTGTTCCTTTTTCCCTCGTTTTTCCCCAATCTGGTAGCAAATCTAGAGCAGCAAAACTAACCAGCATCATAAATAAATTCAGTAAATAGAGCAGATGTAGATAAAGCAGCTAATATAGGTTATATAGTACGGTACTTAACGAGGTTCGACAATTAGGCTGCTCAGCAGCAGCAACAGACAAGTTCAACACATACAAGACAAAAGAAGCTTCTTGCAGTAGCAGCAGATCTGTGGCCCCTCGTGGCCTCTGGCAGGAGGGCCTCCACCTCCTCCCTCTGATGCCTCCTCCACTTCTTACTGTCCAGTCCCTTGACCTTCGGCGCCTTGGGCTAGATCGGGGGCATGCGACCCTCCTCGATATCCACCTTATGGAGGTTGCGGAGGTGATGACCGAGCACCTGGTGCTTGGCTATGAAGCTGTGGACATTCACGGACTCGTCGCAGGTCCTCACATCCTCGGCATGCTTCACGAGGGAGTTGAAGTCCGTGGCGCGGAGCCTCCTGGTGGTGCAGAAGGGGCACATGTACACATCATCGGCGAAGAAGTTGTTGTACTGGCCGGACTTTAGCCTCCTCAGCACATGATGAGTCTTGGTGTCCTTGGACTCGTTGTCGCTGCGGACGTCGCTGCTATCCTCCTATTGGAGAAAAACAGTAGAGTGCAATAAGGACATGATTGAGATACTTTGATTATCAGGATTGATTATTTGCATAAATTAACCGATTGAGATCTCCTGATTATTCCCCAACTCTCAAACCAAATCGAATACTGATCCCAACTACGAACATGGGGGTTCAAATATGAAAAGAGGGATTCATCAAAATACGAGATCTAACACAAGATGATTAGATACTATAAAAATACGAACAGCTGAGCCCTAATAACATACGATCTAGCATTCAACGATGGGAACGGGGGAAGAACAAGGGAAGGGTAGAAAACCCTAGTTACCTCCAACCATGGGTCGGTGATGCTGGTGTCATAGGGGTTCTCCGGGCTTAAACAACCTCCTCGTAGGGGTCCCAGCCGAGCGGGATCGGCCCGAGACCAGCGGGGGGCTCCTCGCTGGTGGCTACGACAGATGCGGGGATGGGGGCCTATACAGGGACGGGGGCCTCCTCGCCGGCGGCCTTGGAGGTGCCGATGGCCACCACATCATTCTTCTTCATCGCCGGCGTGGTTGGGGTTTTCTTTGGGGTTTGTAGAAGGTGATGGGACAGTGGAGACGGTTGAGTGAGCGAGTGAGTGATGATTGAGAGTAACGAGGCCTCTATTAAAGGAGAAGGAAGTGACATTTCGTTGCAGTACCATGCACCGTGTAACCGCGTACGCTACTGCACCTTGCACGGCCACACGTGTTCACTATCGCCCCATGCACCACACACGCGTACCGTGGGTCACATTTTCCCCTCGTGTCTAACCTTTGCGACTCAGTTGTACTTAGTTTTGCCCTCGAGTGTAACAATGGCAGTTTGGTTATACTTAGTTTTGACCTCCAGTACTAACACTGCCATGTGCAATATACTCAGGTTTACCCTCCGGTGGCTGGTCAACAGAGAGTCAATGAATAGGTTTTAGCTAGCTAATTGAGTCATTTTATGCACAACAAATTCAAAAAGATCAAAACCTAGTGGCATCTACCCAGGGAGTCTTATTATGTGACCTACCACCATAAGAAATGTATATAAACCAAGTTTTAACCTAAATCACCACTTCTTAAATCACCTACTATCTATGAAGGTTCCTGGCTTTCTACTCAAGTCTCTTCCCAAAACATCCCTCCCCAAAACATAGTTTGTCTGAATGAGGCAATAATTGTCAAACTGGTGTATATTTGAATTGCAAATAGTTTGATGTATGCCAAGATGTATTTTCTTGTATAACAGACGCATTTTCCATTTTTAAAATCTTTTTCTATTTTCCATTTGAATCCCTTTGTCAGTCTTTCCCTCGGCTTTTAAGTTCTACTCAGTTTTTCCCTTGGTTCTTAAGTGCTACTCAGTTTTCCCCTATCATTGTATCCATCTATCGCACCTGTGCTCATCTTTGCTGCTACGCTCTGATTGGTCTAGACAGTTGTCACATGGATCGTGCCAACCAAGCATTGATCCTCTGTGATCTAGTGGATAGGATAACCCCTATATCTGTCGGGGGCACCCCTCTATCCGTGCAAAATAACGAGTATGCCACCGGTACTTTAGCTCCATAAACAAATGAACTTGAATATAATTTGAAGGGAACGTGTTTGAAGGTGTATAATTTGTGCATTACATTCCACTCCATGGAAATGGTAATCTCAAGATTTTTTTAGCACAACATTATCACGTATTAAGTGCGATTTCAAAGAGTTCAAAGGTGTATAATTTTTGTATACCCAAGTTTATGCATTATATTTCACTCCATGGAAATGGTAATCTCTCAAGATTTTCTTAGCACAACATTATCACGACCTAAGTGCGATTTCAAAGAGTTCAAAGGTGTATAATTTTTGTATACGTAAGTTTATGCATTATATTTCACTCCATGGAAATGGTAATCTCTGAAGATTTTCTTAGCACAACATTATCACGTATTAAGTGCGATTTCAAATAGTTCAAAGGTGTATAATTTTTGTATACGCAAGTTTATGCATTATATTTCACTCCATAAAAATTATAATCTCTCAAGATTTTCTTAGCACAACAATATTACGTATTAAGTGCGATTTCAAAGGGTTCAAAGGTGTATAATTTTTGTATACGCAAGTTTATGCATTATATTTCACTCCATGGAAATGATAATCTCTCAAGATTTTATTAGCACAACATTGTCACGTATTAAGTGCAATTTCAAAGAGTTCAAAGGTGTATAATTTTTTTATACGCAAGTTTATGCATTATATTTCACTCGATGATAATGATAATCTCTCAAGATTTTCTTAGCACAACATTATCACGTATTAAGTGCGATTTCAAAGGGTTCAAAGGTGTATAATTTTTTTATACGCAAGTTTATGCATTATATTTCACTCCATGGAAATGATAATCTCTCAAGATTTTCTTAGCACAACATTATCACGTATTAAATGCGATTTCAAAGAGTTCAAAGGTGTATAAACTTCGTATATGCAAGTTTATGCATTACATTCCACTCTACAAAAATGGGGGAGAAAATAATAATCTCTCAAAATTTTGTTAGCACATCATTATCATGTATTAAGTGCAATTTAAAAGTGTTCAAAGTTTTATAATTTTCGCATATGCAAGTTTGTGCATTACATTCCACTCTATGAAAATGATAATCTCTCAAGATTTTCTTAACACGACATTATCACGTATTAAGTGTGATTTCAAAGAGTTCAAAGGTGTATAATTTTTGTGTACGCAAGTTTATGCATTATATTTCACTCCATGAAAATGATAAATGATCAGGATTTTATTTGCACAACACTATCATGTTCTAAGTGCGATTTAAAAGAGTTCAAAGGTGTATAGTTTTCGTATATACATTACATTTCACTAGATGACAATAAAGCAACGGCACGGGTGCCAGCGCGGGTGCGGGGCTGGCTCGGGGTCCCATCTTGCAACGCCAACCTGGGTAAGATGTGGGTCTGGAGCTCACGTGGATAAGTTGTGGTTCTGGCGCTCATGTGGATAAGCTGTGGGTCCGATGCTGATCTGGATAAGTTGAGAGAGGTGTCCACTACGGGAATCAACTGAACGCGGCCCCACTTATCGGCATGTAATGGCAAGGGTACACTATGGGACCTCATAGAACGCGTCCCTACTCGTCAGCACATAACGGCGAGGGTCCACTACGGGACCCGACTGAACGCGGCCCCACTTGTCAGCACGTAATGGCAAGGCTGACGGACAGTGAGTTTTAGACCATGTGAGAGTTTCATACAAGGAGATGGTCAAAAGTGAGGAAAAACTAAGTGGCCGGGGAAAATTGGGTACAACTAACGAACCGAGGGCATGAAAATAGAAATCCCTAGTTTCAAACGGGCATAAAAAATTCAAAAACGGTCCAAACAAGGTAAATCCTTCACGTGGTGTCATATTATGTGCCATAGTTGCAAGGAAAAATACCAAACTTGGTATATTGATTGCATGTCGCAAAAACCTTCACAGAAATGACCTATCTTGTTCGAGGTTTCATGGCTTTCGGGTCAAACGACCAATGTTATGGTTAGAATCATGGCATAGTTTGTGTTGATGTGCCCATATTATGCTCGCATGTGCATCTTGGGATGGCGAACAATGTTGTAGCAGGAAGTTTTCCTTTTCGTCGCACAGAAAATGCATTTTCCATTTTCTGAATGGCAAAAATGGGGCGTTTTGTGAAGCAACCACCAAATTGCTCATTCAAAATGCTACCAACATATTTTTCAAATATACTAGACCATATTATATGGACAATGTCTGAACCGGGGTATCTCAAACCTATCCATCCACCCCTGTCAAAAAAGACAAATGTTTGCCGAATCGGTAGGAAGTGGGTCCGATTTGAACTATAGGTACATGATCTAATGCTCATGATTTTTTTCAAAAATCATTTTTAGACTCACAATATGATGTTTCTTTAGAGATCCAATGAAATTTTAGCGAGGCTCATCCCCTAGCTAAGAACCTTCATGCGTGCCGTTTTGACCATAGTTTCAAACGGGCATAGGAAATTCAAAAAAGGTCCAAACAAGGTAAATCCTTCATGTGGTGTCATATTATGTGACATAGTTGCAAGGAAAAATATCAAACATGGTATATTGATTGCATCTCGAAAAAACCTTCACAGAAATGACCTATCTTGTTCGAGGTTTCATGGCTTTCGGGTCAAACGACCAATGTTATGGTCAGAATCGCGGCGTAGTTTGTGATAATGTGCCCATATTATGCACGCATGTGCATATTGGGATGGCGAACAATGTTGTAGAAGGAAGTTTTCCTTTTCGTCACACAGAAAATGCATTTTCCATTTTCTGAATGCCAAAAAGGGGGCGTTTTGTGAAGCAACCACAAAATTGCTCATTCAAAATGCTACCAACATATTTTTCAAAGATACTAGACCATATTATATGGACAATGTCTGAACCGGGGTATCTCAAACCAAACCTTCCACCCCTGGCAAAAAAGACAAATGTTTGCCGAATCGGTAGGAAGTGGGTCCGATTTGAACTACAGGTACATGATCTAATGCTCATTATTTTTTGCAAAAATCATTTTTAGACTCACAATATGATGTTTCTTCAGAGATCCAATGAAATTTTAGCGAGGCTCATCCCCTAGCTAAGAACCTTCATGCACGCTGTTTTGACCATAGTTTCAAACGGGCATAAGAAATTCAAAATGGTCCAAACAAGGTAAATCCTTCTTGTGGTGTCATATTATTTGACATAGTTGCAAGTAAAAATACCAAACTTGGTATATTGATTGCATCTCGAAACAACCTTCACATAAATGACCTATCTTGTCGAGGTTTCATGGCTTTCGGGTCAAACGACCAATGTTATGGTCAGAATCGTAGCATAGTTTGCGATAATGTGCCCATATTATGCATTCATGTGCATCTTGGGATAGCGAACAATGTTGCAGGAGGAATTTTTCCTTTTCGTCGCACAGAAAATGCATTTTCCATTTTCTAAATGCCAAAAACGGGGCGTTTTGTGAAGCAACCACCAAATTGCTCATTCAAAATGCTACCAACATATTTTTCAAAGATACTAGACCATACTATATGGACAATGTCTGAATCGGGGTATCTCAAACCTATCCGTCCACCCTGGCAAAAAAGACAAAGGTTTGCCGAATCGGTAGGAAGTGGGTCTGATTTGAACTACATCTACATGACCTAATGCTCATGATTTTTTGAAAAAAAATCATTTTTAGACTCAAAATATGATGTTTCTTCAGAGATCCAATGAAATTTTAGCGATGCTCGTCCCCTAGCTAAGAACCTTCATGCGCGCCGTTTTGACCATAGTTTGAAACGGGCATAAGAAATTCAAAAACGGTCCAAACAAGGTAAATCCTTCACGCGGTGTCATATTATGTGACATAGTTGCAAGGACAAATATCAAACTTGGTACATTGATTGCATCTCGACAAAACCTTCACAGAAATGACCTATCTTGTTCAAGGTTTCATGGCTTTCGGATCAAAGGACCAATGTTATGGTCAGAATCGTGGCATAATTTGTGATAATGTGCCCATATTATGCACGCATGTGCATATTGTGATGACGAACAATGTTGCACCACCGCGGCGCGCTTCCATAGCTTCCGCACCTGCGCCTCGAGAGGTACAAACTATTGCCTTTGACCTTAGCCGAATCTTGGGTGGCTTGCGGGAGACCTCGCCGGAGCAGAAAAAGTTTTTGTTTTCGGCCTATAGCACCCCGGTAAAACCACTACTAGAAAATTGCTTGTTGTTTGTAGTTTGTGCATCATCATGATCGCTATTCATGTCATCATGCCACATTGCATTTGAGCATCATCATGAAATCATACATGTATTTGCCCCTTAAAACAATTTTCCTAAAAGTCTACTTTGTTTTCTAAATATCCATGTCTTTATCTCAAATTAAAACTCCGGGCCTACCTAGATATTTTGTTTGTCTAAAAACTAATTACATTAGTCTTATAATAAAACTTATGTTATTTTTAGGAGGTTGCTAGCTAGGCCCAAAAGCCCAGCCGGCCACCTCCAAACTAAACCCTAATTCTAAACCTAACCCACACCCGCACACAACCTGACCAACCCTGGCAACACCACAAACACCCGATTCGACCCTGCGTACCACACACCACCCTGCCCTGTCACGCACGCACATAGCGCACACACGCACACACAGCCACAACGCCATCCGCACACGACGCCAGCGGCCTACCCCACCCCACCGACAGTGCCCGACCAAGGGATCCCCCGCTCGCCAAGCTCCTCTCCCCTCGCACCTCGCGACGCAATCGGACCCACCACGTGCGTCGCCTGCACGCCACCCAAACCATCCTCTCGATCTCCTTCCCCAACTGCCGCATCCCCGCTTCTCCCTCCTCCCTCCTCCCGCAGAAGGCTAGCGCAGCTAGTGACCGTGATCCCCTCCCAAGCTTGCTAGCTGCTACGAGACCATCCTCTACCCAACCATTGCCGCATGGGCCTTGATCCACGAGACTCGCTGCCACCACCTTGGCCTGCTAGCCCCCCCTTCCGGCATCTGCTGACCACTAATGACCTTGTTGGGTCATGACATAGAAAACAAAAATTTTCCTACGGTGTGAACTACACTCCAAGATCTATCTACTAGGTACAAAGCAACGGGTGGGCATACATCCAACGAGAACTTACCCTCGTAGACAACGAGCTTTGTTAACGAGTAGGAACTCGTGGTTGATGTAGTCGTACACTTGCCGATCTCAAGATCGTGATGAAGTCCAGCAGGTCCGGCTCCAGCACGTCCATCAGATCCAGCTCCAGCACCACCAAGTCCAGCACCGCAAAGCAGCGGTGCATCCGTGATCGCACACGCGTCCGGTACCCCGACAACCTCCATCCCTCGCTCCAGCAAAGCAGCGACAAACAACTCCTTTCGAGATAAAGCCACCGGGAACATGTATCTCGCTAATCCGAGACCATGGGGAAATAATACTAGAGGGAGAGATCCTTCACAAGGAGGTGTGAGTGAGAAGTGAGGAGGGTGGCCTTTTATAGGAGGAGGGTGCCCTCCTTCATGGCCGGCACATGGAGGGGGTGACCCTTCACCTCCTCCATTCATGTGGTGGTAACCCCTCCACATTAAAATGCCCCTTCACATTCTCTTTTAAAGTCTCCACTTTAAATGCGTTAAATTTCTCCAAATTTAATGCTCTCTCATTTAATAAAACTATTTTATTATTTTTATTCAGAATTTTGTTAATTACTTTAATTAACAAACATTCACATAAACCCCCTGCAACATTTCAATATTACATGCAGAACCAATTTTAGCATTTTCACCAAGCAGTTTGGTGTCTATTGAAATAATTCCAGCGCTTTCTTAAATCTTTATCGAAACATATTTGCTCCAAATGGTGTGGTATCCCTTACGTGTGTCACCCTACGGTTCGCGAATAATGCGACATGATCGAGACCCTCTCCGATCAATAATCAACAACGGACACGGAGATCCATCTTGACTCCTACATTCAACGATGACTTCTGTGATCGTGAGAACCTTTAACGCTAGTAACTAAATCCCTTTGTCCCGCGATATATTACATGTCCGAGATTCGATCATCGGTATTTCCATACCTAGTTTGATCTCATTACCGACATGCACTCTTTTCTCGTTCCCGTGATATAACATTCTAGTGATCACATCACTTGCTTGCAAGCTATTTCAATGTGATATCACCGAGAGGGCCCAGAGTATATCTATCCGTCATCGGGATGGACAAATCCCACTCTTGATCCATGAGCCTCAACATAACACCTTCGTAGCACTGAACCCACCTTTATAGTCACCCTGTTACGGTGTGACGTTTGATGTTATCAAGATACTCTTCCGGTGTTAGCAATTAACATGATTTCATGGTCTAAAGATAAAGATTACTTCGTATGATATTATAGGAATATAAACATAATGACTTTGATTGTAATGCTATACTTCGGATGAATGTTCATCACATCATTCCACCAATGGTGTGACCTTGTTATTAACAACATCCAATGTCCATGATCAGGAAACCTTGATCATCTTGTTAATCAACAAGCTAGTCTATAAGAGAGGCATAACTAGGAACCCTTTTTGTTTAGTAAACACACATGTATTGATGTTTCCGATCAATACAATTCTAGCATGTAAAATAAACATTTATCATAAACATGGAATAAGATAATAACCACTTTATTATTGCCTCTCGGGCATATTCCCTTCAGACCTCGTCTGCTCGCTGCCGTTTCGCCTCACACTCACGGTGCCCTCTCCCCGACCTCCTGAACTAGAGGCCACCGCCTCTGTGCTCACCTGCCACTGCTATGGCCCGCGAGCAGACCGCTCTGTCCCCGACCCTCTCTGTCGACCGCCCCACCGCCCACGCGAGCGATGGCCTGCGAACAGCTTCGCTGTCCAGCGAGCCCACCATTGAGCTCTAGCCCGACCCATCCCACGCGGGGCCTTCGCTGCCACAAGAGCCAGTGCTAGCCTCGGTCCCTCCACGTTTGCATGATGTGCAAGCTCACTGCCAGGACCCGAACCCGTCACCGCTTGCTTTCGTTCAGACAAGTCTGCCTATGAGGGCTAACCTTGTGGGTGGCCCGATCTTCACAGATCTCGTCATCAAATCGATGGGAAAGCGAGGGTAAAGGGAGAAGGTAGCGAAAGCGGACACACACCTTGTGAAGAACACGATGAACACACGCAAAACTCACACGATACAAGGCCGATTGATCCCGCTGGTGGCCACCGGTCCGATAGAATTCTCGCAAGGAAAGATCGGTTAACGTGTTCCCTTGATCCCACGCGGAGAGGGAAGAACAGCTTGGACAGGGTCTTGACAACTACGCTCACGCACTCGCAAACATAGGCCTTGTACAACGAGGGAGGCGCAATGCAAACTCCAACCAGGTGGTGATGATAGTCGGTCCCCTTTGGTAAGGGGGTGAGGCAAAACTAGAGATTCCACGAAGGGGCTGTCTTTAGTCTATCATCTATACCTAGGGTTACATGAGGGGATGGGGGTACTATATATAGGCCAGCCACAAGTTCAAGGGTACTTTGGGGAATAATACTAGAGTTTGGGGCGAACTAGAGGGGTACATGGGCCAAAGGCCCAGTTGTCGGCACGCAGGCCCATTCGCTCAGGCCAGAGACTTCGGTGTGCGTGGTCCGGAGACTCCGGTGTGGTCCGGAGACTCTGGTATATCTCAGTATTGGTAGTCAGATTGTCCTAGGCCTTGGTCCGGAGGCCGGTCCGGAGGACAGCCGGAGATTCCGAGGTGTCGGTCCGGAGACTCTGGTGTGTCAGCTTCAGCTTCTTCTATCTACTCTTCCAAATCTTCATATTATCAGGCTTGGTGCTCCGGGCTTCCTCCCTTGCCTCCGTACTTGTCGATATGAACCTATCATGAATATGGGACAGAGTATGAAGTAGTATACCATTCAAGAGGTTAGTAAGTGTGCTCGCATAGAGGAACGGATTCACCTTTCGAGTCCATGACGACTTGGCATAAGTTGGAGACCATGATGTGGTAATGGACGAAGGTCGGGTTACATCATCTCCCCCCTTCAAAAAGAGTCGTCATCGACTCTACACACTCATAACAAAGTAGAAGATGTCAAGAGACCTTCTTGATCCTGGGGTTCACCATATAGTCGTCCTTGGGAAGAATGAATTGACAACACCTCAATGTTCCTTCACCTTCCATGAAGCCTACAAATCTCACCACAAAAGTTAAGTAACACTCAATGCATAGCCAATTCATGAAGATTATAGCATGAGTCGTCAAGTAGAAAGAAGTCACCTTAGGATGTAGAGATGGCTAGTTGAAGGGCAACCATAAGTAACACTCTTTGATTCGTCTTGTCAACTCTTTGTCCATAGTGGTTGACGTGTATATTCTTGTACCTTCACACAACAAAGACTAAGCAAAATATGTTTGTGTGTGATAGAGGAGCATCTCATTTGTGGCATGTCCATTCTTGTTCACAACACTATTAGCACAACACAAGTATAGCAAACGGGATGCATATGCAAGGTCAAAGTGCATGGAAATCATTTGAACATCATCCAAATGTGGGAACTCAAAAACTCCATAGAACTTCTTAGTGTGGCATTCAAAGCAACTGACTAAGATATTGATCAACATCTTTGATGCAAGAGTAGGAGAATTTGGAAAAAACATATGTGGAAGAATATCCAAAACAACATCATTATGTGTGCAAACCAACCATTGGAAAGACAAAATTGTTAAATATGTTGGATGCCACACACAAATCATCAAAAGCAAAGATCATGGGCATTAGAGTATCACAAGCGGAAGCAAAAAACAACATGTTTGCAAACAATCCATATGAAAGAGCAAGTGGTCCTTATGTTTGTTGCAACAACAATACGAGACACTTGGAAGCTCTCATGACAATACATGCTCATAATGGCATTATGATTGCACACAAACCATCGGAAAGAGAAATTGTTCAACATTTTTGTTGCAACACACAAAGCATCAATATCCAATAGCAATGACACATGATTGTCACAAGGTGAAAGAATACCATTAACATGATTGCAATCCAACCATAGGAAAGAGAAAATTTTCAACATGAAAGATGCAAAACATGCAAAAGGTATCAGAGTTGGGTTCGATCTTGAACTCACTTGGGGGATGCTCTCTAGAGCTCTTTTTGTCAACTCGTGCTCAACCGAGGTTGACATTGTAGTTCGGGTACCTACACTCATCAAACACATGAAGAACGTGTCTGCATGGTATATAAACACATCATCCATCATGACATATTTCTTATTGTGCACATCACCATTAATGTCAATCAAGTATAAAATAGATGCATGGTGAGTATGCAAGTGGGGAACATGCTTATCATGTCATTTACCAAAATCTCCAAAATTTGAGAAAGCTATGGGCATCTCAATAGAAACCATATGAGTATTATTGTTGCAAGCAAAACAAGTGAAAGAGAAATCATCCATATTATTGCTAGCAACATGAGAAATTGTAAAACATCCATGATAAAGCATGGTCGGAGGGGTACCATTTTGATAATCATTGCAAGCAAAACATTAGAAAGAGCAATTGTTCAACAAAGTGCAAGCAATGATATCATCAACATAACATGTAAAGCATGGCATGTCTATGGCAACATCATCACAATCAAGTAATTTCACATGATCAACATTATGCAAAGGCAAAGTATCACATGGAAATATCAATGAAGCATATGTGATATTACAAACATTATCCATAGCATGCAAATCATCACAAGTCATGATGTCCACTAGTGGGATCATTGCATCATCAACACCTTATTTTTACCTTGTTCATACCTATGATATGAAGTGGGTGTTGTGGTAGCATTGGCCTCCATTTGGGCGACTTCTTCATCCAATTTGGGGATAGCATCATCTTCATCCAAGCTTGGCGCTTCGTGATCCATGGAACCTAGCACGTCATGAGAAAACACACTAGAGGTAGAGGGTAAGTTGTTAGAAATCAAAGTGGCCTCACATGACCTATCAACTACCACTCTCAACTCACTCGGTGTATCACTCATGCCCTTCAAGTGGAAGCACTCAATCTCATGTATGGTGGAGTCGCTCATCTCACTCTTGTTTTCACTCAAGTGGGCTAAGTGGCTCTCATACTCACATGGGATTGGTACCACATCATCACTAAAGCATATAGGGATAGGCTCGGTGTGCTCAACTCCTTTGGTGAAGGGAAAGTCCCATGCTCACCATTCTCAACTCTATCACCTTCAAGGTTGGATGCCATAAGATGGTCATCACTCGCCTCCATGGTCGAAGGGGAAATCCCATGCTCGACCGTCATGTCGCCATCTTGTAGTAGTGGTGGAAATAGGCTCATGTTGTTGTCGAGAGCAGTGCTCGGATCGACTTCATCAAATATGTGGCCTTGGCTTCCTCCATCTTGAAGTGTAGACTCTTGACTTGGCACTTGCTCATCCTCTTCCATGACAACCTTGTCTTGTGTAGACATCCTCTTGACGTACGCGTCCAATTTGGCGAAGTAGAGGTCTTCGTCTTCCTCATCCATGAAGTTGCATGCGTCATCTAGGACGTCAAGTTTGGGCGTTGAAGCTTGATGGCGCGTAAGAAGGCTTGCTCTTGGTGCCATTTTGGTGGTGGCACTAGTAGTGGAAGGTGCCCTTTGATGGTGTCGATAGAGGTCATTGGCATGCCTTGCCAAAGGTTGATGTAGGTGGTGCACTTGGTCATCCACATGACGCTCACGACGATGATCCTTGTCCTTGGCACTCTTCTTGTGCTTTTGGTGCAATCTTGAGGTAGACTCGTTAATTTTGGCGAGGATGCTCATGTTCTTGGCGAAGTTGTCATCCATGTTCTTCTTGAGGTTGTTAAGGGCACTTTGGAACTTGTCCATTCGATGGTGGACCTTGGTGCTCTAGAGGTGTGGGCTCCAATTTGCCAATGCGACTTGAGGAGCCTGTCATTGTCGTTCTTGAAGTCGCCCATGCTTGGGGAGTCATTGTTGTTGTTGTAGTACTCCATATCACCCAAGCATGTGGAGACATTGTCGGTGTAGTGCTCCATCATGTCATCCATGCTTGTGTAGGCATATGCACGATGGCTCATCATGGATTCTTCATAGAAATCATCCTCGGCTCCGGAGTCCCTGGACATGATTCACAATACCAAGTGGCGTATATGGAAGTGGTAGTGGGGGTTAGGGATGCAACGCCAAACCTAACTTTACCTTGGAAGATAGTATCGTGCAAGTGGCCACACTTGAGAGCAATCAAAACCAAACAAAGTGAAGTTCATGCGGAATAGCAAAACCAACTAACCACTAAAAACACACACACACACACAAAGCTTATGGTGGATAGGTATGGAAGGTGGCATGTCCAAAAACAATCCGAAATCAAGATTTTGTGATGCGGCCCGTCCTACGGACGCTCCTACATCTAGACCACCGAGTCCCCCAAGTGGACCGATGACCCATGCCCGAGCCAAACTCCTTCAAGATAAGGTGATTTCGCTCCTCTCATCATATGACTTTGACATACACCTGGATGGCTTGCTACTTCATACCACTACTCTGTGCATCATCAGGTACGAGCCCCCGCCGCGTCGATCCACGAGCCTTGAAGATGCACCCACCCTGAAGCTGACTGAGCTGGAGTGTCCGCCCGGAACCAGCCGGAGTGTCCGGCCCAGCCGGAGTGTCCGGCACGACTCGGCCGGAGTGTCTGGCCTGCCCCAGCCCCAACCTAGCATGGACATTTAGAAGGCCAGTTCGGACACTACCCGGAGTGTCCGGCCACCCCGAACTGTCTGGCCATTCCGACCCGGACTGTCCGGCCTGAAGATGGGCCTGCGAGCCTAGCTGGGCCTTGTGGCCCATGTAACCCTCTACTTCGCCCAGGACTCTACTTTAATGCCTGAATTACCCCTGAACTTGTGGATGGACTATATATAGTCCCCCACCTCCATTGTAAACCCTAGGCATGATATTTGGAATTAGTGGAAACCCCTTGTGGATCTATATAATTCTTGCCTCATGCTCCTTTGACAAAGGCGCACCAAATATCCCAAACCTCGTTGGAGTTTGCATCGTGCCTCCGTGTTGTACAAGGCCTTGGCATCGGTGTCCCTTTGCCAAGACGTCAAGATCTCACCGAGTCTCCCATCTCGCCGTGCCGGTTCGAGAGAGAGTCCTCCGCCCGACGCTGATCCTAGGGATTGCGCCGGATCGGTCACCGCTGGCGTGAGCTATTGGTGTTTATCGTGGTTTTGCGTGTGTGTGTTCATCACGTTCTTCGTGCGTGTGTTCGTCGTGTTCATCCTTCCCTCCTTCCCCCGCACTCCACCCTCGATTTGAGTGGGATTCGTGAAAGATCGGGCCACCCTAGAGGTTTGCCCTCAACATATTGGTATCAAGAGCTTCGTTGCTCACGAATTCCCCCACAAAATTTTCTTCTATCCACCAAAAATTCAAAAATCCCCAAAAAAGAGCCCCATATTTGCCTTTGGATCGATCTCTTGATTTGGAGTGTTATTTGTGGTTTTGATCCGACCAAACCTTGTCTTAGGAGTTGGTCCAGCTTTATCCTGTGTTTTCCTAGCCTGATTTGGCCGATTTTTCGCGGATTTGAGGACTTAAGGCGAGGATTTCTGCTCAAGAACACGAGCAGGAAACCCGAGCCGGAGTGTCCGGACCAATTTGATCGGAGTGTCCGGCCCGACCGGAGTGTCTGGCCGAACTCGACCGGAGTGTCCGGCCTGACCAGAGTGCCCGGCCTAGACAAACCGGAGTGTCCGGCTGTAACGCCAGTTTTGATAGTTTTGCCTCATTTTTCACATTGGCTAATTTCCTTTGTTTGCTCGTATCCCGTGTGCGTGTCAGCAACTAACAGCAAGCTTCTGCATCAACATCATCTGCGCTCATCGACACCACGGTCCACGAACATCATCCCGCACCACCGATGCCAAGTTCATCATCACCAATGAAGGTATAACTTGTGTCACCTTGTTAACCCCTATCTTCCTTTGTGTATACCTATCTCATGAGAGTGGCTCATTTTGTGTTTGCTTGACCATTGTGCATTTGTCCTTGGATAGTGAGAGTGCAAGAGCAATACCAAGTGTGACTAGGTAACATCAAGGGAGAGCAAAAAAAAAGATACAAAGAAAAAGCAAAAGAAAAATAGTCTCACATTGCCAAAGAGAGTCACAAAGCTTGTAAGCAAGAGAGAAAGAAGAGCACCCAAGGCAAGTGCACAAATCCGTTGCTCACTTTTCTTCTTTGCAAACAAGCCACGGTCTCTCCTTGCATTGGCACGACAACGAGCTTAGTCTTCGTTAGGACTTTTTGTTTGCTCATTTTCATAGTCGTGTCAATCCCAACTATCTCCACGTGTGTGTATATAGTCGTAGGTTCTCGTCAACCTTTTGAGTTGTTGACCTTCGCCTTTGACTTGAGTTTTGTTGGATTTTACCCACTTTTGACTATCCCTTTTCTTTTGGTTGGTTCTTTGGCATTCCACAATCCTAACCTACCACCAACAATCTTTTGAGAGTTAGTTCTTTCTTTAGTGTGAGTTTTCTTTGCAATTCCACTTTGCACGCTTATAGCTCTCACTTGTGGTTTCTAGTTTGGTGCAATCCCCAAGGTGAGGTACAAGGCTAACACCACCATATTCCACTTCCATATACAATACTTGTGTGTTTTGCATGATGGATAGGCACGGTGAGTCGAGCCAACCACCTCCCCAAGAAGAAGATCAAGGTCCGTACATGATGCGCGCAAGTCACTTCATCATTCGACAAGAGCTCCGTGAACGTTGCCAAGCCCTTGAGACAAGACAAGATGAACAATTTGGCGAGATGCAAGCCGAGTTCAAGAACATCGACAACTGCTTCGACGGCCTCGAACGACAAATGCATGCAATGCATCACAACTTCAGCCACCAAAATGAAGCGCTCCAACGCTCCATCGCTGAAACAAATGACAATCTTCGACGCCTCATCGATGGAATGGATAGGCCACGTTCACGCGCATCAAGCTCTTCAAGTTCTTCGCGTCGTCATGCACCCCCTCAACAAGATCTACATCCAAGTGCTCCAAGATGCAATGATGCCCCCGTGGTTGAAGATGGAAGTTCTTTGAACTATGTACCTTCCCCACGGCACGCCGCAACGTCAAGCTATGATGGTGATTTCTCTTCAAGGCCAAGAGCAAGGCAAGAAGCACACCGTCATCACGCAAGGGTATTAGTGCTCCAACAAGAGCAACCACAAGAGAAAACGCAAGTGCAACCACAAGTGCAACCGCAAGTCTACCACCATCGACCGCGACACATACTTGACACACCAAGGGATGACCCCAATTTGGAGAATCAAGCTTGTCATCGACGTGAGGCTCTCTAAGATCTCCCTCCTCGTCACCACCATCATGAACGTCAACAACGACACCATGGTCATCACGAGGCGCCTCCTCCACCTCAACAAAACTTGCACCGTCAAATGATACAAGTTGAGCAACGCCCACCATGTCAAGAGGCTCACGACCATGATCTTCGCTGTCAGGCCCATGTGCCTAACCAACGTCACCAACCGAGGAACGAGCCTCCCCTTCATCGTCAACCGCGTCAAGAGGCTCCACCCCTGATGACCCACAAGTATAGGGGGTGTATCGCAGTATTTTCGAGGGAAGTGAAACCCAATTTATTGATTCGACACAAGGGGAGCCAAAGAATATTTATCAGCCTTAACAACTGAGTTGTCAATTCAGCTGCACCTTGAAACAATCTTGCTCATAGCAATTTATCAGTAGCAACAGTTTTGTAGTAGGAATAGTAAAAATGAGCAGAGTAACAAAAGCAAGAAACAAGGGGATTCGAAAGTAGTCATAGGGATGGACGGACGGGCGTTGCATGGACAAGACAATTCATATAGCAATCAGAGCATAGGGCAATTGCAGATAAATAAGATAAAGCATCCAAGTACTAGACAATCCTAGGCATGTGTTCCATATATAGTCATACGTGCTCGCAATGAGAACTTGCACAACATCTTTGTCCCGCCCGTTTGCAGCGGGGCCTCTAGGGAACTAGTGGCAATTAAGGTGCTCCTTTTAATAGAGCACCGGAGCAAAGCATTAACACTCTGTGAACACATGTGATCCTCACATCAAAGCCATTCCCTTCCGGTTATCCCGATTTCTGTCACTTCGGGGCCATAGGTTCCGTACAACAACGTGTGTATACAACTTGCAGATAAGACCAAAAACAATACTATCATAATGAATCAATAACATGTTCAGATCTGAAATCATGGCACTCGGGCCCTAGTGACAAGCATTAAGCACAACAAGTCGCAACAAAGTCATAAAGCACTAATAAAAGATACTAGGCACCATGCCCTAACAATCTGATGCCATTACATGAACGATCTCATCCAATCCCTACCATCCCCATAGCCTACAGCAGGGGATTACTCACTCATAGATGGGGGGAACATGGATGGTCGATGGAGAAGCGATGGTGATGATGATGGCGATGATATCCTCCAATTCCCCATCCCGATAGGGTGCCAGAACGGAGTTTCTGGTGCTGTTTCGTGGAATCTGGTGGTGATGGCGGAGCGGAACTCCTTCTAGAAAAACGTCGACCCCCCCGAAGTTTTTAGGTCAGAAGGCTCCTTATAGGCGAAGAGAGAGGCCGAGGGTGCTGGGGCCCACACCACCTGCACGGCCTGGCTCAAGGCCAGCAGGTGGTGTGGCCACCCCCTGGCTCTTCTCCGTCTCGTATTCTGGCTCCTGGAGTCTTCGGGTGAAATAGGATTTTTGGCATATTTTCTGAGAATTTCTTGATAATTGGTTTTCTGCACAAAAAGTAGACACCAAGGCAATTCTGCTGAAAACAGCGCCAGTCCGTGTTAGTTGCATTCAAATCACACAAGTTTAGAGGAGAAACAATAGCAAAAGTGTTCGGGATAGTAGATACGTTTTGGACATATCAACCCCCTCGCCACCATGAGGCCCAAGCGCCTCAACACCGTCAACAACCGCGCCAAGAACAAGAGCAAGCTCCTCCACAACAATATCAAGAGGAAGCTCCGCAACAAGGTCACGAGAACCAAGTTCCACATCCTCAACCACAAGATCATCAACAAGCTCGTCACAACGATCGCATGGAAGATGAAGACCATCATCAACATGGCAACAATCACTACCGTGACTGCAATGAGGAAGAAACATTTGGCAAGCTCAAGTTCACAATGCCCAAGTTCATCGGATCTAATGACCCCGAAGAATACCTCTCGTGGGCACTCAAGGTCGACAAGATCTTCCGCATGCACAACTATAGCAATGAGAAGATGGTCGCCATGGCTTTGCTTGAGTTTGATGATTACGCCAACCTTTGGTGGGAACAAGTTCAAGTTGCTCATGATGCAATACAAGAGCCGCCAATCACAACTTGGCATGACATGAAGGCTCATATGAGATCCCGCTTTGTCCCCGCGCACTACACGCGTGACCTCTTCAACAACCTTCAAGCGCTTCATCAAGGGACAAACACCATGGAAGAGTACTTCAAGGAAATGGAACTCAACTTGATTCACGCCAACATTGATGAACGCATGGAGCAAACAATGGCACGTTTCCTTATTGGCTTGAATCACCCAATCAAGTGCATCATCGAGTTCCAAACATACAACACCATGGTTGAGCTTGTGCACATTGCAACAAAGGCTGAACGTCAAGTGCAAGAGGATATCAAGTACAACAAGCCCAAGACGTACTTCACCTACAAGTAATCTTCAACCGCTACACCAACAATTTCAATGGAAGCTCCTCAAGTACCTCCAAGCCTTCCTTCAAGCCCACACTTCCTCAAGGAAAACTGGCCCCCAACTGGCAAACAAGCAAAGAATGATACACCTTTCAATGATGAATGCTACAAGTGTGGGGGTAAAGGACACAAGTCGGCCGAATGTGGAAACAAGAAAGTCTTGTTCATCCATGACAATGGTGATGAAGAGTACTTGAGTGAAGATGAATTTGATGCCCGTGTCAAGGAAGCAATGGCAATGAAACGAGTGGAAGATGACCAAGAACTTCTAATGTGTGAACATGATGCAAGTCCATCGCTTGTTATCACAAGGATCTTGACCACTCAAGCACAAGAGCATGAAGACCAACACTCCAATATCTTCCAAACACGAGCCGACATCAATGGGAAATCTATCAAGGTGATCATTGACGGAGGGAGTTGCCACAACCTTGCTAGCACCGAGTTGTGTGAGAAGCTCAACCTCACCCTCCATCCGCATAAGCACCCCTACCACATGCAATGGCTAAGTGACCAAGGGTCCGTGAAGATCAAGCATACCGTATCGGTCTCCTTCGCCATTGGACCTTACAAAGATACGGTGGAGTGTGATGTGGTTCCTATGACAGTTTGCCACATGCTTCTTAGTCGACCATTGCAATTTGACAAGGCTGCTCAACATGATGGTCGCACCAATGTATACACCTTCAAATGGCTCAACAAAACATGTGTTTTGCAGCCGATGACTCCTAGCCAAATAATTGCGGACAATGCAAAGGCTTTAGCGAGGGCGCAAAGCACAACACCTACTTGTGAGAAGAGCGGTGAGAGAGAGAACCACCTCATAGTGAGTGAGAGCCACAAGCCAAACTCGAGTGGAAAAACTAAGAGTGTTCTCCTTGCCACCAAAATTGAGATGAGAGATGTTCGGAACAACCCATCCATCTTGCACTATGTCCTTCTTTGCAAGGGACTAGCGCAAGGAACTAATGAATTAACCAATGTTCCTCCATCTTTGATCAGTGTTTTGCAAGAATTCAAGGATGTGTTCCCCGAAGAGCTTCCACATGGACTACCTCCTCTTCGCGGCATCGAACATCGCATTGACCTCATCCCCGGTGCACCACTTCCCAACCGTGCCACTTACCGCATGAACCCAGAGGAGACAAAGGAGATTGAACATCGTATCAACCAACTCGTCTCCAAAGGTTTGATCCAAGTTAGCACTAGTCCAAGTGCCGTACCCGTGATACTTGTTCCAAAAATGGATGATACGTTACGGTTATGCATGGACTGATGTCCAATCAATGCTATCACCGTGCGTTATCGGCATCCAATACCACGTCTCGATGACATGCTTGATGAGTTGTGTGGAGCCACTATTTTTTCGAAAATTGATCTTCGTAGTGGTTACCATCAAATACGCATGGCTGAAGGTGATGAGTGGAAAACCGCCTTCAAGACCAAACTTGGTCTCTATGAATGGTTGGTTATGCCCTTTGGTTTATCTAATTCCCCATCCACCTTCATGCGTCTCATGAATCATATCTTGCATTCTCTCATTGGAAAAAGTGTTGTTGTCTATTTTGATGATATTCTTGTTTATAGCAAATCACTTGAGGACCATGTAACACATGTCAAGGAAGTCTTGCAAATCCTTAGACATAAAAAGCTTTATGCTAATCTTCCCAAGTGCACTTCTGCTAAAGACAAGTTGATTTTTCTTGGATTTGTCGTTTCTTCGAAGGGAATTGAAGTTGATGTTTCCAAGGTAAAGGACATATGAGATTGTCCCATCCCAACAAATGTGAGTGAACTCCGAAGTTTTCATGGGTTGGCCGGTTTCTATCATCGCTTTGTGAAAGACTTTTCCACTATTGCTTGTCCTCTCAATGAGTTGACGAAAAGGAATGTCACCTTCGTGTGGGGCAAAGCACAACAAAAAGCTTTTGATGAACTTAAAAAGAGGCTCACCGAAGCACCTCTCCTTGCGTTACCGGATTTCACAAAAACTTTTGAGATAGAGTGTGATGCTAGTGGTATTGGCATTGGAGGAATCCTTATGCAAAACAGACGTCCTATAGCCTACCATAGCGAGAAATTCGATGGTGCTCGCCTTAATTTTCCAATTTATGACAAAGAGCTTTTTGCCTTAGTTCGTGTCCTTCAAGTTTGGTAACACTACCTATGGCCCAAGGAATTTATCATACATTCCGACCATGAATCGCTGAAATATCTCAAAGGCCAAGCCAACTTGAGTAAGAGACACGCTAAGTGGGTTGAGTTCATGGAGTCTTTCCCGTACATAGTCCAGTATAAGAAGGGCAAAGATAATGTAGTTGCAGACGCATTGTCTCGCAAGCACACAAGCCTTCTTACGAGACTTGAAATCAACGTGTTGGTCTAGAGGAAATAAAATCTTTGTATGCTTCCGACCCATTCTTTGAACCAATTTTCGCAAAGTGCTCCAATGACAAAGGAGTTGAAGATTTCTATTTGCATAAGGGCTTTGTATTTAAACAAAACAAGCTATGCATTCCGAAGTCGTTGCTTCAACTTTTGCTTCTCCAAGAATCTCATGGTGGAGGCCTCATGGGTCACTTTGGCCGTAACAAGACATTGGACATGCTCTCCACTCACTACTTTTGGCCCAAGATGAAGCGCGACGTGGAGCGTTGTGTTCAACGATGCACGACATGTGTTCAAGCTAAGTCGCAAGCTAATCCCTATGGTCTTTATATGCCATTGCCTATTCCTCATACACCTTGGTCCGACATTAGCATGGATTTCATGTTAGGATTGCCTAGATCTAAGCATGGTCATGATTCTATATTTGTTGTTGTGGATTGCTTTTCCAAAATGGCACACTTCATACCGTGCCATAAGACCGATGATGCTTCACATGTTGCAAATCTGTTTTTCAGGGAAATCATCCGTCTTCACGGTGTGCCAAGAACAATCGTCTCCTACCGCGACGTCAAATTCATGAGCTACTTATAGAAGACACTCATGGCCAAGCTCGGCGTCAAGCTCCTCTTTTCATCCGCGTCGCATCCTCAAACTGATGGTCAAACCGAAGTTGTCAACCGAAGCCTCGGAACTCTTCTACATGTGCTGATAAAGAAAAACTTGAAGGATTGGGAAGAACGCATTCCTCATGCCGAGTTCGCCTACAACCGAGCAAAGCACTCAACAACCAAGATGAGAACATTCATGATCGTCTATGGTTTCGAGCCCCTCACCGCGCTCGACATCCTACCACTACCTCTCCATGATCTCACGAACATGGACGTCGAGAAGCGCGCACAAGCTATGAAGACGCTTCATGAAGAAACAAGAGCTACTATCGAACAACAAGTCCTTCGCCAAGATTCAAGGTTAAACAGGGAGAAGAAGGAGATGATATTTGAAGAAGGTGATCTCGTGTGGATACACCTAAGCAAAGACCGTTTCCCCAAGGAACACGACTCCAAGCTCAAGCCAAGACGATATGGTCCCTTCAAGGCCCTCAAAAGAATCAACAACAACGCCTACATCATCGACATACCGACCTCCAAGTACCTTGCAAGCAATACATTCAATGTCAAGGATCTCTCACCCTACCATGGAGATGTTCAAGATGACAACCATGAAGAGTCGAGGACGACTCTTTCCCAAGGGGGGAGCTGATGCGGCCCGTCGTACGGACGCTCCTACATCTACACCACCGAGTCCCCCAAGTGGACCGATGACCCGTGCCCGAGCCAAACTCCTTCAAGATAAGGTGAATTCGCTCCTCTCATCATATGACTTTGACATACACCTGGATGGCTTGCTACTTCATACCACTACTCTATGCATCATCAGGTACGAGCCCCCGCCGCGTCGATCCACGAGCCCTGAAGCTGCACCCACCCTGAAGCTAACTGAGCCGGAGTGTCCGCCCGGAACCAGCCGGAGTGTCCGACCTGCCCCAGCCCCAACCTGGCGTGGACATTCAGAACGCCAGTTCGGACACCACCCGTACACTACCCGGAGTGTCCGGCCACCCCGGACTATCCGGCTGTTCTGACCCGGACTGTCCAGCCTGAAGATGGGCCTGTGAGCCTAGCTAGGCCTTGTGGCCCATGTAACCCTCTACTTCGCCCAGAACTCTACTTTAATGCCTGAATTACCCCTGAACTTGTGGATGGCCTATATATAGTCCCCCACCTCCATTGTAAACCCTAGGCATGATATTTGGAATTAGTGGAAACCCCTTGTGGATCTATCTAATTCTTGCCTCATGCTCCTTTGACAAAGGAGCACCAAATATCCCAAACCTCGTTGGAGTTTGCATCATGCCTCCGTGTTGTACAAGGCCTTGGCATCGGTGTCCCTTTTCCAAGACGTCAAGATCTCACCGAGTCTCCCATCTCGCCATGCCGGTTCAAGAGAGAGTCCTCCGCCTGACGCCGATCCTAGGGATTGCGCCGGACCGGTCACCGCCGGCGTGAGCTATTGGTGTTTATCATGGTTTTGCGTGTGTGTGTTCATCGCGTTCTTCGTGCGTGTGTTCGTCATGTTCATCCTTCCCTCCTTCCCCCACACTCCACCCTCGATTTGAGTGGGATTCGTGAAAGATCGGGCCACCCTAGAGGTTTGCCCTCAACATATTGTAATGGCAAGTAAAGAACCACGATGATCACAAAGCAAAACAAGTTAATCCACAAGATAGGAATTATGTACAAGGAAACACACATGGTGGTATAAATAGGACTTGTGCGACGGAGAAAGTGAGCTAAGAACCAAAGATTAACTAGTGAAGACTATAAGCTCGTGTCGCACAAGTAGAAGGTGATACACTAGTTCGATTGCAATAAATTGGTGGGCTACAAGATATGCACAATAAGTACCACCTATTTGATGTTCATCGAGCTTGCGCTTCCTTGTCTATGAGGCACTTGTTTCTTTCTTTTTCTTTTTCTTATTTTCTATTTTTTCTCTTTTTCTTTTATATTTTTCACTTGCCTCTTCCTTGTGCCAACAACTATACAAGATAACTATATGAGATAGCGCGCTCACAACTTTTGCTCGGAATTCTACAAGGTATCAAATATGCATAGCCCAAGTAATCATAGGAGGAACTATTCTCAATAGGTGTTTGTATGTCGCAAACATAGTGTAGCTCACAAAGTAAAGCAAGTAGGGAGAAGTCGTGAAATGTTTATACTTTTCGTCGCCGATCTTCACCTTTTATTGGTGGATTATGCCTTGCTCATGGAATTTGGATGGAGTATATAGCATGAACCACTTGAATTCTGATGTATATCTCCGTCTCCTCTTTGAAACGAGCTAAAGAACACCAAAATACGAGTTTGTATGCAAAAGTTATGCTCAAAACCGTGAGGAAGGTCATATTTGTTTTTCTGCGTGAAGACTAGATGCCAGTCTGTGTGGTGGTCCGGATTTTTGCCAGGAACTCAGGTCTGGACCCGAATCTCCGATCTTTAGGGCGGAATCTCCGGTCTAGGGACAAAATCTCTGGTTCGGAGGTTCCAGGACGTGTAGAACTCGACCGGGACTCGATTTTGGCAGAAAAACTCGAACCAAAACACCAAATTGGTGGGGGAAATCAAGAAATTAGGCTATGGCAACGCAGGGGAAGGTAGATTAAAAAGTTCAGCAAGTAATCCATGGATCAAAACCTACCAAAACGCACTCAAATCATAGATCGATCGAAAACACGAAACTGGGGCTATTTTTTGGGGGGGATTTTCAAATTTGTGGGGGAAAAGACAAAATCGATGAGGAATCCGTGGCAACCAAAAGCTGCTGATACCAGATGTTGAGGGCTAACCTCGTGGGTGGCCTGATCTTCATATATCTCGTGGTCAAATCGATGGGAAAGGGAGGGGAAAGGGAGAAGGTAGCGGAAGCGGACGCACACCTCGCGAAGAACACGATGAACACACGCAAAACTCACATGATACAAGGCTGATTGCTCCCACCAGTGGCCACCGGTCCGATAGAATCCTCACAAGGAAAGATCGGTCAACATGCTCCCTAGATCCCACACGGAGAGGGAAGAACACCTTGGAGAGGGTCTTGATAACTACGCTCACGCACTCGCAAACGTAGGCCTTGTACAACGAGGGAGGCACGATGCAAACTACAACGAGGTGGTGATGATAGTCTGTCCCCTTTGGTAAGGGGATGAGGCAAAACTAGAGATTCCATGAAGGGGTGTCTTTAGTCTATCATCTATGTCTAGGGTTACATGAGGGGGTGGGGGCACTATATATAGGCCAGCCACAAGTTCAAGGGGACTTTAGGGAATAATACTAGAGTTTGGGGTGAACTAGAGGGGTACATGGGTCAAAGGCCCAGCTGGCGGTGCACATGCCCATTCGCTCAGGCAGGAGACTTCGGTGTGCGCGGTCTGGAGACTCTGGTGTGGTTCAGAGACTCTTGTCTGTCTCCGGAGTGGCAGTCAGATTATCCTAGGCCTCGGTCCGGAGGCCGGTCCGGAGGCTAGCCGGATATTCCGAGGTGTTGGTCCGGAGACTTCGGTCTGTCGGTCCAGAGACTCTGGTGTGTCAGCTTCAGCTTCTTCCATCTTCTCTTCCAAACATCCATCTTGTCAGGCTTGGTGCTCCGGGCTTCCTCCCTTGCCTCCGTACTTGTCGGTATGAACCTATCATGAATATGGGATGGAGTATGAAGTAGTATACCATTCAAGAGGGTAGGAAGTGTACTCGCATAGAGGAACGAATTCACCTTTGGAGTCCATGATGACTTGGCATAAGTTGGAGACCATGATGTGGTAATGACTGAAGGTCGGGCTACATCAGACCCTGCACAGTTGTAGTACCTATGGGTGCCGATGTCGGCCTCTGTCTATGTTTTGGAGTGCTGATGTTGCCCATGATACAGTGATTTTATGGAGTTCATTTTTGTCTAAGACCGAGACAAGGAGCCTACCCTATTGATAGCTAACCTCGTGGGTGGCCCGATCTTCACGGATCTCATGTTCAAATCGATGGGAAAGTGAGGGGAAAGGGAGAAGGTAGCAAAAGCGGACTCACACCTCACGTAGAACATGATGAACACACGCAAAACTCACACGGTACAAGGCCAATTGCTCCCGCCGGTGACCACCGGTCCGATAGAATCCTCGCAAGGAAAGATCGGGCAACGTGCTCCCTCGATCCCAAGCGGAAAGGGAAGAGCACCTTGGAGAGGGTCTTGACAATTACAGTCACGCACTCGCAAACATAGGCCTTGTACAACGAGGGAGGTGCAATGCAAACTCCAACTAGGAGGTGACAATAGTCGGTCCCCTTTGGTAAGGGGAAGAGGCAAAACTAGAGATTCCACAAAGGGTGTGTGTTTAGTCTATCATTTATGCCTAGGGATAGATGAGGGGGTGGGGGCTCTGTTTATAGGTCAGCCACTAGTATGGGGGTAGTTTGGGGATAAACTAGGCAAAAGGGTAAGCAAAGGGAATATTCCAGGGAATCAAACCCAGATCCGTCCGCAGACGGGCATTTCCGGCAATAAGTCCGGCGGCGCCGGATCTAGCACCGGTATTTCTGGCGAGCACCGATTTTTCCGGTCGATGCTAGCTTGCACTTCTATATGCGTCTTCGGCTAGGCTTACGGTCCGCCAGTTTGGTCGGCGTGGGTTCCAGTGCGCCGGTTCTGGCGCCAGAAGTTCCGGTGGTGGATCTGGCGGTGCCAGAGTCTCCACCGGTTTGGCTCTGCCTCTTTCGTCTCCTCTTCCAAGCCTCCGTCCATTCGGGCATGAGTCCTCAGGCTTCGTCCGCTGTCTCCGTACTTGGTGGTGTGAACCTATCATGGTCATAGGATGGAGTATGAAATAGTATACCATTCAAGGGGGTAGGAAGTGGGCTCGCATAGAGAAATGGATTCACCTTTGGAGTCCATGATGACATGGAATAAGTTGGAGACCTTGATGTGGTAATGACCATAGGTCGGGCCGCGTCATACCCCGTGCGATGTTAAGACAGATGCTAAGACCGTCTCATGGACATGACCTTCGCCGCCACGGATAACGTGATGTCACCCGGCGAACCCTGTTGTCACCAAGATCATCTACCATCAAGACCAATGCCGAACCAAGTTCTCCATGGAAACCCAAGATCACCTTCTCGGACCCGGAGACGCCGAGATCCCGAAGACCCTGATCTCGGACCAGAAGTCCCCGAGTTCTTCTCTCCGGATCCGAATACTAATCCCGTCGAACCCCAAGACCCCGATCCTAGATTCCAAGACTGAGCCCGAACCCTCGGGACCCAGGATCGCCAAAACCCTAATGTGTGACCCCGATCTGAGACCCCTATTTTATAAATTGCCATCCATATACTTGTTGCATATAAATTGTTCATGCCCGCATACATATTTATTTGTTTGGGGGTATTTTGTAAACTCACCTAATAATTAATATGGAGTGCATATGCGATCTATTCTAGTCTTATATTGACTCCATTTAAATTTGTGTAATGAACTGATGCCATGTTTTCCCTTGTTAAATCAACATTTAAATTGCGGGGTACCTAAACAACATGAAACTACTAATTAATTGTCAGGATCCCGATCCTACTTGATATTGCCTAGTTGCATCGCATCTTTTCCATGTCATACATCATACATGCATCATACCCGATCTTCTGCCGTAGTAATAAATAGTGCCTCCGGTGTTTCTTTTAGTGCTTTGCTTCTTCACGGATTAGGCCATTGAGTAGATGCGAGTATCGACAAGTTCTCCGGTGTATCTTCCGCTATGTTTCCAGGCAAGCATGCCCCCCCTTTCTACCTATTTTGCGTTTGTAGTCTTTACTTCCTCCTGTTGATCTATTGTATTCCATGTCGTGATGCTTTAGTGTTGAGGACAAACCTCGTGGGCGGCCCGATCTTTCATGAATCCCTTGAAATCGAGGCGGAGTGAGTGGGAGAGGGAGAGGATGGAATCCGCGAACTCACGCAGGAAGAACATGATGAACACACGCACACACGAAGACATGATACACACCTATAGCTCACGCTGGCTGTGACTGGTCTGGCGCAATCCCTGGGATCAGCGTCGGGCGAAGTGCTCTCTCGCGAACCTGCATGGCGAGTAGGGAGCCTCGGTGAGATCTTGACGTCTTGGCAAAGGGACTCTGATGCCAAGTCCTTGTACAACGAGGGAGGCACGATGCAAACTCCAACGAGGTGGGGGATATTTGGTGCTCCTCTATCAAAGGAGCATGAGGGAAAACTAGATAGATCCACAAGGGGTGTCCACTAATTCCAAATATCAAGCCTAGGGATTACAAAGGAGGTGGGGGACTATTTATAGGCCAGCCACTAGTTCAAGGGTAGTTTGGGCAACTGAAAATATAAAAGGGTGCGTTACAAGGCCTAAGCGCCGAGTTGGTGCGCGCATGCACTGTGACGTTCGGTAGTACCAGAACTGAGGACCGGTAGTTCCGGTGGCGGCCGGTCATACCGCACACTAGTACCGGAGCGGCTCGAGGCATTGTTGTGGTCTTGAGTAGCGAGCGGTAGTACCGCTCTCCGGGTCCGGTAGTACCGGAGGGAGCGGTAGTGCCACCGTTTTGGTACCGGCATGGTCTAGACTTGGAGGTGGAAAGCCTCTATCCCGTGCGGTAGTACCGCTGTCTCCAGGCATTAGTACCACTCGAGAGGTAGTACCGTAGTTGGGGGTCGGTAGTACCGGTTGTTCCTAGCAGCTGCTGGGGACTTCGGTCGATGTTCCTCCGTTCTGTGGGTTCATGTCTACCTAAGGATACACAACGTCAAGGTATGAAGTAGCATGCCATCCAAGATGTATCAAAGTCACACGAGGATAGGAGTTCACCTTAGCTTGGAGGAGCGTGGCTCGGGAACGAGTCATTGGTCCACTTGGGGGACTTGGTAGTATAAATGTAGGAGCATCTGTAGGACGGGCTGGATCAGCTCCCCCTGGGGAAAGAGTCGTCCTCGACTCTTCATGGTTATCATCTAGAACATCTCAATGGAAAGGCGAAAGCTCCTTGACGTTGAACGTATTGCTCACAAGGTACTTGGAGGTCAGTATGTCGATGATGTCGATGTTGTTGTTGATTCTCTTGAGGACCTTGAAGGGACCATCTCCCCGTGGCTTGAGCTTGGAGTCGCGTTCTTTGGGGAAGTGGTCTTTTCTTAAGTGTATCCACACGAGGTCACCTTCCTCGAATATCACCTCTTTCTTGTCCTTGTTGAGCCTTTTTTCTTGGCGTTGCACTTGTTGCTCGATTGTAGCTCTTGTTTCTTCATGAAATTTCTTCATAGCTTGGGCACGCTTTTCAATGTCAATGTTGGTGTGCTCATGATGAGGTAGTGGTAGATGTCGAGCGTGGTGACGGCTCGAAACCATAGATGATCATGAATGGGCTCATCTTCGTTGTGGAGTGCTTGGCGTGATTGTAGGCGAACTCGGCGTGGGGAATGCATTCCTCCCAATCCTTCAAGTTCTTATTGATCAACATACGAAGGAGAGTACCGAGGCTTCAGTTGATGACCTCGATATGGCCATCGGTTTGTGGGTGCGAGGCGGAAGAGAAGAGTAGATTGACGCCGAGCATGGCCATGAGGATCTTCCACAAGTACCTCATGAATTTGACATTGCAGTCGGACACGATTGTCCTTTGCACACCGTCAAGACGAACAATTTCCTTGAAAAACAAATTGGCAACATGTGAAGCATTGTCTGTCTTATGACATGGTATGAAGTGTGGCATTTTTTTAAAGTGCTCCACGATAATAAATATAGAATCATGACCATGCTTAGGCCTAGGCAATTCTAACACGAAATCCATGCTAATGTCCGACCATGGTGCATGGGGAATAGGCAATGGCATATAAAGACCATAAGGGTTATGATGAGGACATCCTACAATTACACCTTCCCCAATTGCTATTGATGATGTTCCAGTTGCTGCTAAGAGGGATCACTCCAATGAGATTAGAATTGGACCTATTACGAGACCTAAGCTAAGCTACTAGAACAACAACTGAATTTGTTTCTTAATGAACCTGATGTTTTGATTATTGCGAATTTTATACTACCTAAGTCTTTGTGCTATTGTATGATCAGGTACATGGGTAAAGAAGGCGTAGCACGAAGCGAGGAGCTGAAGCATATGGAGCATTGTGTGTTGATCGATGGAGAATGCCCGAGGGAGAAGAGGGACGAAGCGCAAGGAGATACAAAGGAGGAGATCAACACATGGTCGAGGGGTCTCTGCCACGGTAGAAACGACACATTTTCCTGCCGCGGTACAAAAACAGAGCCTTTATCTGCCACGGCAGGCTGCCGCGGCATAGGAACAAGCACCAACTCTGCCACGGCACAGAAGGCATGTGCGCCTTAGGCCGAACCCACCTTGGGTTGGTTTGTATCCTAGTTTAGGTTGAACCATACATGTTTCCTAGCATTGGCCGCCGCCCCCTACTCCTTAAATAGATGGGACGCCACTTCCCTTAGGGTTAGACCATGTTAAAATTATTTTGGAGTTGTTTCTTATTAGAACATCTAGAATTACTTGTGATCGAAATACTACTGCAATTAAGTGTGATTTGTTGTTCCATTGGGAATTAGTAGATTGCAAACTATTGTTCGTGGTCGACGGCTACGTGCGCAAGAGCGTGGTGTTTGTGAATATCCCACAGGGTTCGACAGTTGTTGCATTGGCATCAGGGTTCGAGCGGGAGAGTTCATAGCTACAGGCTAGTTATCAAGCATCCACCATCATCATCGACAAGTGCTTGATGAGAAGATCGGGCCACCCCCTATCATCTTGGTATCAGATTTCCTCGTTTACTCAGTGAGCGATCCATAATCCATCCATAGATTAGATTACTTTTAGTCCTATACAGAAAATGTTGGGTTCGCAGCATAGAAAACAAAAAAAATCCTACGATGTGAACTATACGCCAAGATCTATCTACTAGGTACAAAGCAACGGGTGGACATACATCTAACGAGAACTTACCCTCGTAGACAACGAGCTTTGTTAACGAGTAGGAACTCGTGGTTGATGTAGTCGTACACTTGCCGATCTCAAGATCGTGATGAAGTCCAGCAGGTCCGGCTCCAGCACGTCCATCAGATCCAGCTCCAGCACCACCAAGTCCAGCACCGTGATCGCACACACCAAAGCAGCGGTGCATCCGTGATCGCACACACGTCCGGTACCCCGACAACCTCCGTCCCTCGCTCCAGCAAAGCAGCGGAAGCAGCAACTCCTTTCCAGATAAAGCCACCGGGAACATGTATCTCGCTAATCCGAGACCATGGGGAAATAATACTACAGGGGGAGAGAGATCCTTCACAAGGAGGTGTGTGTGAGAAGTGAGGAGGGGGTGGCCTTTTATAGGAGGAGGGGGGTGCCCCTCCTTCATGGCCGGCGCATGGAGGAGGTGACTCTTCACCTCCTCCATTCATGTGGTGGTAACTCCATCCACATAAATTTGCCCCTTCACATTCTCTTTTAAAGTCTCCACTTTAAATGCATTAAATTTCTCCAAATTTAATGCTCTCTCATTTAATAAAACTCTTTTATTATTTTTATTCAGAATTTTGTTAATTACTTTAATTAATAAACATTCACATAAAAACCCCTGCAACATTTCAATATTACATGCAGAACCAATTTCAGCAATTTCAACCGAGACAGTTTCGGTGTATTGAAATAATTCCAGCGCTTTCTTAAATCTTTATCTGAAACATATTTGCTCCAAATGGTGTCGGTATCACTTAAGTGTGTCACCCTACGGTTCACGAATAATGCAGACATGATCGAGACCCCTCTCCGATCAATAATCAGCAGGGACCGGAGATCCATCGACTCCTACACATTCAACGATGACTTCGTGATCGTGAGAACCTTTAACGCTTGTAACTAAATCCCTTTGTCTCGCGATATATTACATGTCCGAGATTCGATCATCGTATCCATAACTAGTTTGATCTCGCTATGACATGCACTCTTTTCGCTCCTGATATAACATTCTAGTGATCACATCACTTGCTTGCAAGCTATTTCAATGTGATATCACCGAGAGGGCCCAGAGTATATCTATCCATCATCGGGATGGACAAATCCCACTCTTGATCCATGAGCCTCAACATAACACCTTCGTAGCACTAAACCCACCTCTATAGTCACCCTGTTACGGTGTGACGTTTGATGTTATCAAGATACTCTTCCGGTGTTAGCAATTAACATGATCTCATGGTCTATGGATAAAGATTACTTTGTATGATGTTATAGCAATATAAACATGATGACTTTGATCGTAATGCTATACTTCGGATGAATGTTCATCACATCATTCCACCAATCGTGCGACCTTGTTATTAACAATATCCAATGTCCATGATCAGGAAACCTTGATCATCTTGTTAATCAACAAGCTAGTCTATAAGAGAGGCATACCTAGGAACCCTTTTTGTTTATTAAACACACATGTATTGATGTTTCCGATCAATACAATTCTAGCATGTAAAATAAAAATTTATCATAAACATGGAATAAGATAATAACCACTTTATTATTGCCTCTCGGGCATATTCCCTTCAGTCTCCCACTTGCACTAGAGTCAATAATCTAGTTTGAAAAACTTTGCGTATTGAACACCTATGGCTTTCTGGTGTTGCATATACGCTATTGCTAGTGGTTAACATAATCTATGGATCTGACAGTTTCAGGTCCGTGTGTATTTGCATGTCTCTGCGTCTCTACGCATCACTCATTCTCAAATGAGATGGCATTGTATAAATTTGGTCCTTTGGCGAGACCTTTAGTTCGTTCGGCTCAAAATATGTTGATATTATTTTCACACAATATATCTTCATAGTATTAGCCTACTTTGAACCACACCTAGTTTGATAACAAACTACTTAACACAAATGCCCTCCTATGCTGCTACTATAGCAGTCATATACTTAGCCTTTTGTTGTAGTATCTGTCACAATATCTCAACTTTTGAACTCATCCAAATCCATCATGGAACATCCTTTCCATTATATTGTGCCACCCATAGTCTAAATTGAGATAAATTTAATTTGTATCTTGTGACAAAACTAGTATCAATGTAACACTTTACAATGGACTACCTTTAACTATTTGTCACTTATACATGATATATTCTTAGTTCTTCCAAAGCTCATAAGAATATCTTTACTATTGTCCAATGATCATCTTATGAATCATTGTGGTATATACTCATAACATTTAGAGCATAGGACATTCTGTATATATACATATCATGGTATAATCGATCAAAATCTCCAGGTGATTTTACTCACCAAGTGTTGAAACACTTGAATTTTGATACAATCCTTTCATGCAGCAAGAACCTTTCTTGTTGTTTCCATATTGAACCCTTTCAATATCTCATATATGTATGTCTGGCACAACCATATTTGTGCCTCAATCTATCCATATAGATATTGATGCGAAATATTCCGGGTTTGCCCAAGTCTTTCATCGAAATCTCATTTTAATGAAATTCTTAACTTGTGTCAATACAAGATACATCATTTCCAATCAACAATATGTCCTCTACATAATGTATTAGAAATATGTCTCAACGCTCCCACTTAATTTCTTGCAAATGCAAGCATCTTCATCATCTTCGATGAATTTTAAACTCTTTTATCAGTTTCATCATGGTGAAGATTCCAACTCCGCTATGCTTACTTTAACTATTGAAGTTTACATGCCCTTTTAGCACCCTTTGAATTAACAAAACCCTTTGGACCGTGTCATGTACACGTCATAGGTAACCGTTCTATTAGAAGAACATTGTTTTGTTTATTCAACTACCATATACCAAATTATATGTAGCGGTTGCTACATTAATCCGTCAAGACTAAATATCGCTATGAAAGATCAAATCTTGTCATAGTCAACTCCTTGAACATTGTCGTAAACTTCTTTTCGACATGTCGACTATTTCTTAGATGTTAAACATCCATGTCTATTTCTTTATAGATCCAAACACAACCGATAGGCTACACGCCTTTCCGGAGGGTCTTCCAAGTTCAGAAACTTGATTTCTCGTGTATGGATACTATCACGGATTCTATGACTTCTAGTAATTTTATGGAGTCAGGGCCCATCATTGCTTCTTTGCATGTAGTCGGTTCATCATTGTCAAAAGAATAACGACGTGCTTATCAAATCTTACTATTTCATTCTTACCGACCCACACGGTTCTATAGGAACTCTAATCTCCGAGATCACACCTTTTGTAATCACGAGAGCCATGAGCATTGTGGCCGCCACCGGGACACTTTCCGGCGTTGCGCTACTTAGCACATATAGCTAAGGTTCAACAACCTTATCAAAGTTCTATTGTCCTCCCACTTCACTTTTTCACGAAAAATTCCTTCTCAAGAAACTTGACGTTCCAAGTAACAAACTCTTTTGTCCTCGGTGTTATGGAGAAATTCCCAACAAATTCTTTGGGATAACCTACAAAGATGTGCTTATCCGACTTTGGTTGTAAACATTTTACTTATGCATAGCATACCAAAATTTAAGAAAAGACAATTCGGGTTTTATCCCAAACCATAACTCATATGGTGTCATTTCAACGGATCATGATGCTGCTCTTTTCAGTGTAAAAGCGGTAGGGTCTAAAGCTTCAATCTTTAAAACATAATGGCAGCTTTATAAATGACACCTTTGATCTTACCATGTCAAACATGGTTTGATTTCATCTCTCGAATATGCCATACTCCTATGGTTTATCGGGAAACACAAATCATGGAACAATTCCTCAAGTCTTAGGTGTTTTTGCTAAACAAGTAACTCAAATATCTTCCTTTATGATCAAATCATAAACTCTTTATTTTCTTGTTACAATGATTTCCACTTCATCTTGAAAGTCTTTGAACAATTTTCAAATGTTTCATACTTCTTCCTTATTAAGTAAATATACAGATATATTCACTCAAATTTTCGGAGAAAGCATATGAAGCAAAAAGATCCATCGCATATGGCTACACATAATGGACTATGCACATCAGCATGCACAATTTCCAATAAGCTAGTCATCCGTTCATCTCTGGCCTATGGACGGAGTTTCAATTATCTCGAGGAAAGTCTCACATGCGTTAATTGATCAAAATCAAAGACTCCAAAAATCCATCAACATGGAGTTTCTTCATATTTTCTTTCAAATATAATTTAAACAGCGATGTCACTTCATAAGTGATCTTTCAATCATTTGTCTTGCGACATTTTAGCAATAGTGTTTATGGATGTGATTTCTCCAACTAGACTTGTAAAAGTTCATCCATCCTTTATGGAATACGGTAATTATTTGAACAACCATTGTTCTCGTAATACCGGAACAAAATAACAATTATTAAAACAAATCTTGAAGGCTTGGTTTGATGACAACGAAAAACACAATAACACTTTATTTGTTTTCGATGAACATCATCACTCATTCTCTTGCTAGTTACTTAGGCCATTGTAGTTCATGAATTGCGTTGTCCTGTATGACACTTCATACCAACCAATTCGATATCCAATACCGGTATCCAATACCTAAGAACCACATTGTTTAACAAGCAAGGAATATAGCCATAACATGTATATCTTCTATATACCTAAGTTGGACATCTCCAACCTTTTATTTTCTGCCAAATATTTTATAGATTCTCTTTCAGCAATTCCTTTTCTTTTAAAAGAATCTATCAACATCAATAGTGGTGTCATCAACATGACACATGGTACAAAGCTTGTATATAGTCAAATACTAATACCTTTGGACTTGCACTTTGAAGTGGATCACCATCATCAAATGTTTGGCATTCTTTCAAAAATCCATTCTTTAGTAATCTATTAGTGTAGTAAACATTTTACTTACATCTTCTATTCATCCTTATCATGACAACTTTCATGATCAAGCTATTACAGCTTATAAGGAAGAATCACGAGTATAATATCAGTTCCCAAAACCTTTTTGGTAGATTCGGATGCCTAGTATCTCCATCCTTCACAAATTCTCATACAATATGAGAACATGTATTTTTCTAAATTATACTCTATCATAATGCAACCAAAATCATTGTTTCAGATATCACAATATCTTTCACACATGATGGTTTCTGAAACAATTTTCAGCTCCAATATAATCTTGATATTAAAAAACTTTTTGAATATCAATAATCATGGAGGCAAACATGATACTTTAGATACTAACATTGGAATTCTTACTCTTCATTTAATACTACTTATTAAACTTCATGGAGTAAATAGAGTTTGCTGAAAGTTTGCAATAGGACTTATAAACTTTAAATTGACATTCAAAACAATACGATACCAGTTCGTAAAGTAAATATCCAGAATTCTATAGTTCTATTATCTCAAATAAAAACTAAGCATAAGGTAGTGAACAGATGCGAATGACTACAACAAATTATGCAAATTCACTTCGATTTAGTTTATGACAAATTGAGTTCGACTAATCCAAATTAGAAATGAACTCCCACTCAAAAACGACATCCCTCGTGCCTTTTTGGTGATTACATGAACCAAATCCACTACACCAAGTCCGATCATCACGTGAGTCGGTGTAGCTTCAAAGGCGAGCATCAATATGGTCATCACATCAACTATGTGACTCATGCTTAACCTTTCGGTCCGTGTTCCGAGGCCATGTCTATACATGCTAGGCTCGCCAAGTAAGAACCTTAGTATTCGCGTGTGTAAAACTGTCTTACACTCGTTGCATGAAAACGTAGAGTTGAGAACACCCGATCATCACGTGATGTCTCGAAACACGATCCATAGAACGGTGCATACTTAAGGAAGAACACATTTTTATCTTGATATCTAAAAGAGGGATCATCTTACAATGCTACAGAAAAGCGCTAAACTAGCAAAGATAAGATGCTAACATCTAATGTGTAAAGTGAGATGATATGGTCCATGCATTTGATCTCTATCACTTGCATCGTGGTATGATCTCTATCATTCCTTTGTGTGTAAGGCCAAGGTCTACGGAACTTACACGTTGAGTGTGTTGTAAGAGTATCTATCATACATCTACTTACAACAATACCATATCAATACACTAGCCCAGCAACGATCTAAACTAGACGCCTCTAATTTATCAATTGCAAGTTTTACGTGGCTTAGGGCTTTCGGAGATAGAACCGTTCTTACCTACGAACATGAACCACAACGAGGATAACTAAGTTATTAGCAACTCGTTGTAAATCAGATATTGACTATAGTAGGAGAGACAGACACCCACCAGCCACTTATGCAAAACAAGTTGCATGTCAGTCGTGGAACCGGTCTCATGTACGATGACATGTAAGGTTGGTCCGGGCCGGTTCATCCCACTATGCCACCAATATCCAAAATACATGAAAGAAGCAATAACATGATCATCATTGCCCACATATAAACATATGTGTACTACCCGTGCAAAGCACCTACGCATAGATCAGGCTCTGATACCACTGTTGGGTCCGCAGCATAGAAAACAAAAAAAATTCCTACGGTGTGAACTATACGCCAAGATCTATCTACTAGGTACAAAGCAATGGGTGGACATACATCTAACGAGAACTTACCCTCGTAAACAACGAGCTTTGTTAACGAGTAGGAACTCGTGGTTGATGTAGTCGTACACTTGCCGATCTCAAGATCGTGATGAAGTCCAGCAGGTCCGGCCCAAAGACGTCCATCGATCCAGCTCCAAAGACCACCAAGTCCAAAGACAAAGCAGCGGTGCATCCGTGATCGCACACACGTCCGGTACCCGACAACCTCCGTCCCTCGCTTCCAGCAAAGCAGCGAAGCAGCAACTCCTTTCCAGATAAAGCCACGGAAACATGTATCTCGCTAATCCGAGACCATGGGAAATAATACTAGAGGGGAGAGAGATCCTTCACAAGGAGGTGTGTGAGAAGTGAGGAGGGTGGCCTTTTATAGGAGGAGGGGTGCCCTCCTTCATGGCATGCATGGAGGAGGTGACTCTTCACCTCCTCCATTCATGTGGTGGTAACTCCTCCACATAAATTTGCCCTTCACATTCTCTTTTAAAGTCTCCACTTTAAATGCATTAAATTTCTCCAAATTTAATGCTCTCTCATTTAATAAAACTCTTTTATTATTTTTATTCAGAATTTTGTTAATTACTTTAATTAACAAACATTCACATAAAAACCCCTGCAACATTTCAATATTACATGCAGAACCAATTTCAGCAATTTCACCCAAAACAGCTTTGTGTCTATTGAAATAATTCCAGCGCTTAAATCTTTATCTCAAACATATTTGCTCCAAATGGTGTCGGTAGCCCTTAAGTGTGTCACCCTACGGTTCGCGAATAATGCGTATGATCGAGACCCTCTCCAATCAATAATCAGCGGGACACGGAGATCCGTCGACTCCTACACATTCAATGATGACTTCTGTGATCGTGAGAACCTTTAACGCTTGTAACTAAATCCCTTTGTCTCGCGATATATTACATGTCCGAGATTCGATCACCGGTATCTCCATACCTAGTTTGATCTCGTTACTGACATGCACTCTTTTCTCGTTCCTGTGATATAACATTCTAGTGATCACATCACTTGCTTGCAAGCTATTTCAAAGTGATATCACCGAGAGGGCCCAGGGTATATCTATCCGTCATCGGGATGGACAAATCCCACTTTTGATCCATGAGCCTCAACATAACACCTTCGTAGCACTGAACCCACCTTTATAGTCACCCTGTTACGGTGTGACGTTTGATGTTATCAAGATACTCTTCCGGTGTTAGCAATTAACATGATCTCATGGTCTATGGATAAAGATTACTTTGTATGATGTTATAGCAATATAAACATAATGACTTTGATCGTAATGCTATACTTCGGATGAATGTTCATCACATCATTCCACCAATGGTGCGACCTTGTTATTAACAACATCCAATGTCCATGATCAGGAAACCTTGATCATCTTGTTAATCAACAAGCTAGTCTATAAGAGAGGCATAACTAGGAACCCTTTTTGTTTATTAAACACACATGTATTGATTTTTTCGATCAATACAATTCTAGCATGTAAAATAAACATTTATCATAAACATGGAATAAGATAATAACCACTTTATTATTGCCTCTCGGGCATATTCCCTTTAGAAAAAGCCTCACAAAAAGAATTTCCATAGGCTAGATTACATTGTTTTAAAGTTTTTAGTTACTGATCGTCTATCTCGTTGATCTGATCTATAGTAATCCGTAGGAGTCTAGTTCAATTTCTATTTTGTTTTAGAGTTTGTGTTAGATCTAGTTTTTTCCATACGAGTTCCCCACCCTCTTTTTCCGCTGCCACACAATCCAATCTGAGCCAAGCACTAGAGTCCTGGTTGTTTACTACTTGGCCAAGTCGGAATATAAAAAAATAGATAGCCGACTCTATCGTGGCACAGAAACCACGTGTTTTCCTGCTGCGCGCCAGCTTCTGTCGCCAGTGTCCTGCCGCGGCATGTTTTCTGCCTAGTTCTCTGCCGCGGTACACTTCTCTGCCATGGCATAACAATAAAAATTGTGATCTTTTGCAATTACCAAACCTTAGCTACAACCAATCTACTCCAAGGGTTAGGAACTTCCCCATTGAGACTAGTTTCTGCTCTTACAGGCCTAGTGTTATCTTTGTGCACCGGTAGATTGAGCAATCTTGTGCCTGTTTACTTTGAGCTTTGTTAGTGTCTCTCCAACGTAGTGCAACACCCTTCATAGTTGCATTGCCACATTTATCTCCAGGTGTGTGTTTCTTGGGTTTTGTACAATCAGCACTAGGACTTGTTTGCGGTGTACTTATGATACCATACCTACAGCTCCACCATATATATCATGTATGCCATGTGATATTCACTTCATCACATCCATGCATAAGTCTTTGATTTCGAATTGGTTAGGCATCACTATTCACTTTGGAATGGTAATATCTGCTTCCTTGTCTGTTTTGAGTGAGTTGTGAGAGGACACCACCTGATTTTGATTTTTGCACTAACCTACTAATCATGTCTCTTAGTGATGAAGTTGTTATGTAGAAAAATAATGATGATAATCTTGTTACTTGGTGAGAATATGAAGCATTGAAATCTCATTTGACACGTGTAGGGATGTAAACGGATAGGATAATTTCCGCATCAAAACCGGCTCCGAAACCGTTTTAAGGTATCCATATCCGATTTTATAGAATCCGGCGGATAAGGATATCCGATTCTGACATGATGCCCCGGATATGGTGTAGGATATGGTATGGAAAATAACATGCGGATATGGATTATCCGAAAATTAATTAGGATTATTCGAGTGTTTCAAACTAGATAATCCGATTTTAGAGTCAAAAGTCAAGGGCAATATTGCAAAGCTACTACTTATTTAGTTACCGAGTTCATTTGGCGAACATGTCTAACTTTGTCTTTTAACACCATATCTCTATTATCTTATCTAGTTGATTCATGCAAGGCCAAAATATTAATTCTCTCTCAAAACTTTGCTAGAAATATAATTGTCCACCTATGAGAGTATTTATCGGACTACTTCCATTTCCGGCCCGAGTCCGCTCCGTTTCTAATTCGAATCCGCGGTCTAGTAAATCCGCATTCAAATCCGCAACCGGTCATTATCCGCTCTGATTCGAATCCGAGAAACGAATATCGAAAAGGATATGGTATGATCAAAATCCGATCCGATCCGATCTGTTTACACCCCTAGACACGTGTGTATACTGCCACAATAGATGGGATTGAAAAATTAGTACAGGATGTGCAGCTGGCATTGAGAGAAAATGAGGGGGCAGTCACTAACATTCAAACACAAGTGACAACTATCAACACCAATGTAACAGCTTTGTAACATTCTATTGAAGACTTGACTCTAGCACTTGAGCAATGACTGCCACAACCACATGATGATGTCATTGAAGAAGAGGAAGGAAGTATTGCCGGTGATGTTCAACATCCAAACCGTGTTGGATGGGGTCATGCTCCTCCTCCTGCTCATGGACGTGGTTGGGCACCAATTAGACGTGCTCAACGTATTCTGCCCCAGATCCCTGAGGATGGTTTGGGTAAGCCAAAATTTTCGATTCCCAAGTTCGATGGTTCACTTGATCCTGAAGATTACCTCACATGGGAGTTGAAGATAGAGAAGCTTTGGCGTTTGCATGAGTATACAAAAGATAAGAAAGAAAATCTTGCAGCGTCAGAATTTGATGGATATGCATTACGTTGGTGGGATGCAATTGTGGAAAATAGAAGAGACAACAATGAACTTCCTATGCTTACATGGAGAGAGATTAAGTGCATCATGAAGGATCGTTTTGTTCCCACTAACTATTTGCGTTCAGTTTTTGACAAGTTGACACAATTGAGGCAAGGAACCATGTCAGTTGATGAGTACTACATGGAGATGGAGATGCTTATGCAGCATGCTAGAGTCCGTGAATCTCTTGAGATGACTATGCAGCGATTCCTCAACAATCTGAAGCTACCCATAAAGAGTATTGTTCGTCATCACAAGTACGAGACTATGAATGATTTGCTGCATCATGCAAGAGAGGCTGAATCCCATCTCACTGAAGAGGCCAAGGCACGTGCAAGGTAGCCTTCTAACAACCGTTTTTCAGCAAGATCTACACCACCGCTCCTATGGCGCCATCTGCAGCGGCTGTTGGTCATCCTTCCACATCTTCGGACAAGCCTACACCTCAGCCATCCTATGGTTCCGATGCAAAGAAACCTTCTTCTCTGCTACTAGGTCGGGTTCCAATATGTCAATAGCTCGTACTCGTGATGTGGTGTGCCATACTTGTGGAGGTAGAGGTCTGATGAGGATATATATAGGGATTATGATGATTCTGACTGCTTGAACTGGAAGGAAATATTGAGTCAAATCAATAATGACTATCAGGTGAATTCATTCCTAGTTGACCATGATGCTTTCATTTATAAGAACTTTATACTACCTAAGTCTTTGTGTTATTGTATGATCAGGTACATGGGAGAAGAAGGCATAGCATGGAGCGAGGAGTTGAAGCATATGGAGCATGGCGTGTTGATCAATGAAGAATGTGTGAGGGAGGAGAGGGAGAAAGCGCAAGGAGCTACCAAAAAGAAGATCAACACATGGCAGGATATCTGTCGCGGCAGAGAAACGACGCAGTTTCCTGCCACGGCACAAAAACAGAGTCCTTTTCTGCCACGACAGGTTGCCGCGGCAGAGAAACATGCCCAATGTCTGCCATGGCAGAACCCTGAGCCGAACCCAACTTTGGGTCAGTTTGTATCCTAGTTAGGTGGGACCAAGTCGTCCCAAGCTTAGGCCGCCGCCTCCCAAACCTCTTACATAGATGGGGCGCCATACAAGGTTGAGACCACGTTAAAATATTTTGGAGTTGTTTCTTTCATAGAACCCCTGGAATTACCCTGTGATCGATTTTATCAACTATAATTGAGTGTGATATGTTGTTCCACCGTGAATTAGTAGATTGCAAACTACCGTTCGTGGTCGACGGTTACATGCGCAAGAGCATGGTGTTGTGAATATCCCACAGGGTTCGAGAGCTGTTGCATTGGCATCAGGATTCGAGCGGGAGAGATCATAACTACACGCTAGTTATCTATCATCCACCATCATCATCGACAAGTGCTTGCGGAGAAGATCGGGACACCCCATATCATCTTGGTATCAGATTTCCTTGTTTCCTCGGTGAGCATCCACAAATCCATCCATAGATTAGATTTTGTTTTCGTCCTATACAGAAAAATCCCCACAAAAAGAGTTGCCATAGCCTAGATTACATCGTATTCGAGTAATAGTTGCTGGTCGTGTTCCTCTATTAGTCTAGATCTAGATTTGTTCTTCGTAGATTTGTTTTTTTGCTTTCTAGTTGTTCTAGTTGAGTTCCCCATCCTTGTTTCCGCTGCCACCAAGCCAAATCCGATCCAAGCTAGAGTCCTGATACGAATTGTTGGCCCGATCTTTCATGATGCACCTCCTGATCCAATGAATGCAATGAACTTAACCTGAAGATGGGGAAAACCAATCTTGCGAGCAACTCGACGATGAATGGCGAACCTCACACCGGAATAGATTAATCCAACGATCAACTTGATGACGAACAACAAGCCTCACGCCAAAGCATGACAATACTTTAACAAGAAGCACCTTCACACAAATATCAATAAGATAGATAATCAGATGAGCGTAGATATGCCGTCACGACGCCAACCCTGGAGGGATGGTTTACAAACGAGGTTAGCTCCCCCAATATTGTGATACCCCCTTGTTTATATAGACAAAGGGGCAGGGGTGGCTGAACCTACACGGACTCTAATCCTAACCGACTAGGACTCCTAGATAAACATGATACAAACTGACTCCAATAGGAGTTCGGCTAACTTGGCACGCATGCCTATTTGATACAACCTTAGACTAAATAATTACATGTCGTTGGTTGTCCTAGTGTATCAAACTGCATGAGATGCCCACATCATCCTCTCCCACTTGGAAAGGTGTTATCCTCAATGCTAGAAGGTCTTCTCCGGCATGTGGCGTCATATTAGCAAAATCGCCACTATCCGTCATCAAGTCTTGCCAGCCTGCCACACCACATCCTCCCTCTCAGCTAGCTTGACTTGCCATTGATGCTCCTTCAATCTTCGGCGCCATCAACCTGACTGAGACACAAATCATCCTCTGAATAATATCCCGAAGCACACCTAGCCAATCACCCAAAACAAACAGGACAAATTCCTGCATGCCAAAGATCCAAATAAACTAAGTACACATGCGTATGCACAAACTCTGGACCAGAACCATGTCTCCTTGTTTTTATCGCTGCACAGAACCATACAGAAAAATCATTGTAACTGGAGCCATTTCAAATCAATCTACTCAGCGCTTCTTTCCAAATATGCATTGTAATCTCCTTTTCTGTTTTTTTTCTTTTCTTCCGTTCTGGCCGGACTTCACGCGACCATCAACCTCAGCCAAACCTGTGCCCGCCTCGATCTAATTAAACTCGATCCAATTGCAGCGGAATCCTTGCCTGATACGTACGATACGTACTAGATCGTTTCCTTTTTCTTTGTCGGTAGAAAACGAGAGAGACACCCGATCGATTATCTCCCTTTTTTTCTTTAACTTTCCTTTCTGGCCAACATAGCAAACCTGATCCGATCTGACTCACGCTCGATTCGCCAGACTGCACGACAAAAATTGATCTCCAAAAATCAATCTCCATCACAAACCCAAACCGAGCTGATATCTTATTTTTTTCACGGAAGAAACCAACGTGCAGAAATCTCAAGAAACCAACGTGCAGAAATCTCACATAGAGACCAATCTGATCTGCACTCCTTTACTTCTTTTCTCATACAAATCCTACCAACCAACATCTGCCAAAATATATTCCGATCTGACCTGAGGAAAATATGTGCGTGCATCCAGCTGTGGTAGAGAGAAACAATCAAAAACGATCCTTCCAGTCGGTCAGTTCCACGCGCAACCAAACAAAAGGCAGCTGATTGCGATCTCAGCTGCAAACCGTGCAGCTCCTTTCCTTGTGTTCTAGCAAAAACAAATATACTCCTGCCAAAAATCGTGGCACCCCTCATGATAAATGCTTAGGACTCCAACTTGAAGAAAGAACTCGTTGATCCCAAACCAATCTGCCTCAAACCGACACGCCACCAGATACGCTCGCCGCCTTTGCAGATCAACAGTCTAGCAACAACAACAAGAACATCTCCGACGACGCAATTTGCACCATGATCAACCTGGCGCTCTGATATCAAGATGATACGGATTGTTGGCCCGATCTTTCACGATGCACCTCCTGATCCAATGAATCTGATAGAAATCTTCCAATTACGCTATGAACGTAACCTGAAGATGGAGAAAACCAATCTTGCGAGCAACTCGACGATGAACGATGAACCTCACACCGAAATAGATTAATCCAACGAGCAACTTGATGACGAACAACAAGCCTCATGCCAAAGCACGAAAATACTTGAACAACAAGCACATTCACACAAATATCAATAAGATAGATAATCAGACGAGCGCAGATACGTCATCACGACGCCAACCCCGGAGGGATGGTTTACAAACGAGGAACTAAAAGTTCTACATAATTTTCAGCTTCCCCAATATTGTGATACCCCCTTGTTTATTAGGACAAAGGGGTAGGTGTGGCTGAACCTACACGGACTCTAATCCTAACCGACTAGGACTCCTAGATAAACATGATACAAACCGACTCCAATAGGAGTTCGGCTCACTTGGCACGCAGGCCTATTTGATACAACCTTAGACTAAATAATTACATGTCGTTGGTTGTCCTAGTGTATCAAACTGCATGAGATGCCCACATCAAGTCCTCATTGTTTACTACTTGGCTAGTCGGAATTGAAAAAAAAATTCCAGAGACTCTGCCGCGGCACAGAAACCGTCCTTTTTTCTGCCGCGAGTCCGTGTCTGCCACGGATCCGATTTCCTGCCGCGGCACGATTTGCTGTCGTTTTTCTGCCGCGGCACGCGTTCTGCCGCGAGGTACAGATTCTCTGCCACGGCACAGTTTTGCCCCGTTTTTCTGCCACGGCAGCCATATAAAAAATTGTGAAATTTTGCAATTTTCCAAACCTTAGCTACAGCCATTCTATTTTATAAGTGTAGGAACTTTTCCATTGAGACTAGTTTCCACTCTTACATGTTGCTTGTAGGGTTTTGGTGTTGTGCATATATATATGGAGTGGCGCTATTTGACACCCAGGGTGTAGAATAGTTATTCTTCACCCATCCTCTATCTTTCAAACCGTATATAATTTTTACGTCACGTAAATTTTCTCTTACCTCGGAAGTCAAGAAGAACATAAGAAAATTTAGACCTGTCGTAAAAAAATTTGTTTACATGCCGTAGAAAAATACGACGTAAAATACGTATTTTCTATGTTTTTTACACTAAAATGACTCATAAATTATATTTTTCTGTCGATTTTTTTGTGTTTATGATAAATATGAACATAATTATTAGTATATAAAACATAAATTTCTGAAAGTGAGAACATAAAAATATGTGGATGCAAAATAACTATTCTGCACCCTGGATGCTGAATAGGGTTTCTCTCTCTATATATATATTAAAAAAGGATATAGCAAAAGAAAAAGCAAAAAGAGAAAGAAGCTATACAAAAGAAAAAGAAAAAGAAAAAGAAAAGGAGAAATTGAGCAAGAGGCCTAGTGATATCTTTGTGCACCGATAGATTGAGAAATCTTGTGCCTGTTTTCCTTTGAGCTTTGCTAGTGTCTCTCCAGCGTAGTGCAACATCCTTCATAGTTGCATTGCCACATTTATATCCATGTGTGTGTTTCTTGGGTTGTTGTACGATCAGCACTAGGACTTGTTTGCGGTGTAGTTAGGATACCATACCTACAACTCAACCATAAATAACCTGTGTGCCTTGTGATCGTTCTCCATACCCTTGATATTCACTTCATCACATCAGTGCATAAGTCTTTGATTTCGTTTGGTAAAGCATCTCTATTCACTTTGGAATGGTAAGATCTACTTTCTTGTCAGATGTGAGTGAGTTGTGAGTGTTCCACCAAGCAGATTGTGTTTTGTGCACTAACATACTAATCATGTCTTCTCGTAGTGTTGATGTGATGCAGAAAAAGGATGCAGATGATTATCCCTTTCCATTACAATCCTATTGCAGCAGAACATTTTGGGAAGAGGAGTCAGGAGTGGTGCCTAATTCGGGTTTGTTCCACTTCATCACAGAAATTAGTGGTAGACAAGCTGCTACTACCATTGATACTTGTTCTTCTATAAATTTGGTTAGTGTTGAGGTTGTTGAAAAGCTACAATTATATACAAGTGCATTAGAAAACCCATTTATGTTAGCAACTTTTGGTCATGCACTACCAGTTATTCAGATCGCATCTGTTCCACTCACCATTTATGGCCCTAGCAGGACGATTTCTTGTTTTATCGTTCCTAGAGTGTTTAGCTCCTGTCATATCATGTTGGGAACAAAGTCGTGTAATCAATTTCAGGTTGTGTTTGGTAGTGAGTGTTCTGATCCTTCGATCGTTTGGAATGATAAGCACACTTGGTTATCACGTACATGTATTAAGAAATTTCAGGAGATTAGGTGTCAAAACCTATGTGCACCTGTAACCACCAACATTAAACCACACATTGATCCTGTCGTAGAAGAACCGAGAGTGAGAGTTGATGAGACAAATGAGGTTTCTACTAATGTAATCACCTCTACTCCTAGTGTTGTTTCTTGTGATATCCAGGTTGCTTTTGAAGAAAGGGAGCCGTCTATTTTACAACCTATATCACTGGACTATGCATTGTCACTTGTGGAGGATGTTTTAGTACCTACTATAGCTGAGGAGATTGTTGATGACATTGATACTAATTTGGAGCTTCAGCCAACATGTGCGACATATTGTGAGTCTATTCCTTTACTGAAGCCTCCTTGTGACTTGCCTTGCAATACTGTTTCAACACCATGTGATAGTTTACCAAATTCAAATTTTGATCATGTGGTACTGATTACACATAAAGAAATACTTGCTCGAATACCACCTGCTGATATTGTGTATTCCATCATGCTAAATGAACCTATGAGTATGAGTTGTGCTATAGATAAGATTTCTGAAATTTCATGTCTAAATTCTAACACATATTCTCCTTGTTTCACTTTCAATCTAATTGGTGAATATAGCATGGATGAAAATTTGATCGATTTTACCAACTATAATTGAGTGTGATCTGTTGTTCCATTGGGAATTAGTAGATTGCAAACTACCGTTCGTGGTTGACGGCTACGTGCGCAAGAGCGTGGTGTTGTGGATATTCCACAGGGTTCGAGAGCTGTTGCATTGGCATCAGGGTTCGAGCAGGAGAGATTATAGCTACACGCTAGTTATCGATCATCCACCATCATCATCAACAAGTGCTTGCTGAGAATATCGGTCCACCCCATATCAAGGTCACTGCAAGCGAGATTGTCCAAACTGCAAGGTCATGTTTGTCAATGAACATGGTGAGTATGAAAGTGGAGATGAAGTTGATCCTAATTGTGCTAATGACAATGGTTATGACACCGAGGAAGGTATGGACGCTTTCCCTGAGCATGCGCCAACCATTGTGGTGTCTCCACATATACTTAGTGTGCAGCCTATTGTCGATTCTCAGCACTGCAATTTGTTTCAAACAAAAGAACTAGTTGGCCCAAACAAAGCTTGCAAAGTAATTATTGATGGAGGTAGCTACAGAAATCTTGCAAGCAAGGAGTTATGTTCCAAGCTGAATCTGACTTATTTACCTCATCCCAAGCCATACTACATACAATGGTGAGATGAAGGTAAATTATATGGTATGTGTGAATTTTTAGATAGGACCATATAAGGATTCTATTGATTTTGATGTGGTTCTTATGACTGTGTGCCATCTACTATTGGGTCGGCTTGGCTTTATGATCGCCATGTGCAACACAATGGCCACATATCACTTGGAGTTTAAGGGCAAGAAAATTAATTCGCAGCCTATGACACCATAATAGATTGTCAATGAGTCCCGCCAAAAGATTGAAGTGAGCTTGAAGGATGCACCTATAGATAGGCAAGATAGTGTTGCAGATGTACATGATGTAATTGAGCCTAAACAGAGTGATATAACGAAAAGTGAGAGAGTGCCTAATCTTTTGATATTAGGCACCAAGGAAGATATGAGAGAGTTTCGTGAGGATCCTATAGCCATGCCTCTTGTGCTCACGTATAAGGGCAAGGTCTTGGTTTCTAACGACATGACCCCTATTTCTCTTGGTGTATCTACTGTTTTGTAGGATTTTGGAGACGTGTTTCTAGAAGATGTGCCTGCATGATTGCCTCCATTGCGTGGCATTGAGCATCAAATAGACTTGATACCTGGCGCCACACTACCAAACCGTGCACCATACAGAACCAACCACGAAGAAACAAAGGAGATACAGAAACAAGTACAGGCGTTGCTGGATAAAGGGTACATTCGTGTTTCTCTTAGCCCTTGTGGTGTTCCTGTTATTTTAGTACCTAAGAAAGATGGTACCTGATGCATGTGTGTAGATTGTAGAGCTATAAATAATATCACTATTCGATATCGTCATCCTATTCCATGGTTAGAGGATATGCTAGATGATTTGAGTGGTGCTGCTATTTTCTCTAAGATTGATTTGCGTAGTGGATACCATCAAATTAGAATGAAAGAAGGGGATGACAGGAAACTACTTTCAAAACAAAATTTGGGTTGTATGAGTGGTTAGTTATGCCATTTGGTCTTACTAATGCACCTAGTACTTTCATGAGATTAATGAATCATGTTTTGAGAGAATTTATTGGTCGCTTTGTGGTTGTTTATTTTGATGATATACTAATATATAGCCACAATGAAACTAAACATTGTAATCATATCCGACAAGTTTTGCAAGTGTTGTATGATAACAAATTGTATGTTAATCTTGAGGAGTGCACATTTGCAAAAGATAAGGTTATATTTCTAGGATATGTTGTATCTAAGCATGGGGTAGAAGTAGATCAATCTAAAATTGTATCAATTCAGAATTGGCCTATTCCCATGAATGTGAGTCAAGTGCGTAGTTTCCATGGTTTAGCTAGTTTCTATAGGCGCTTTGTGAAAGATTTTAGCACTATTGCTGCACCATTGAATGAATTGACTAAGAAAGGTGTGCCATTTGTATGGGGCACAGCCCAAGACATTGCATTTGATACTTTGAAACGTTTACTTACTTCTGCACCAGTACTTGCATTGCCTGATTTTTCAAAGCAATTTGAAGTTGAATGTGATGCTAGTGGTATAGGAATTGATGGCGTTTTGATGCAAGAGGGTCATCCTATAGCATATTTTTCTGAGAAACTTGCTTGCGCTAGATTAAATTATCCTGTTTATGATAAAGAATTGTATGCACTTGTTAGATTTCTTGAAGTTTGGCAACATTATTTGTGGACAAAAGAGTTTATCATACATTCTTATCATGAAGCATTGAAGTACTTTAAAGCTCAATCAAACTTGCATAGAAGATTAGCTAAATGGGTTGAGTTTATTGAATCATTTCCTTACATTATTAAATATAAGAAAGGAAAAGAGAATGTTGTTGTTGATGCTTTGTCTAGGAAGAACATGTTATTGACACATCTAGATGTTAAAATTCCTGGTTTAGAAAGCATTTGTGCACTCTATGCAACTGATCATGATTTTGCTGAACCATATCGTTTGTCTGCTCTAAAATGCATGGGATAAGTATCATATACATGATGGCTATTTGTTTAGAGCTAACAAACTATCCATTCCAGAATCATCGTTGCGTTTGTTCTTAGTGCAGGAATCACATGCTCGAGGTTTGATGGGTCACTTTGGGCATGAGAAGACGATGCTCATGCTTGCTGATCACTTTTATTGGCCCAAGAGGAGGCGTGATGTCTAATTTGTGAGCTATTGCATTACATGCAATAAGTCCAAATCAAAGCTAAAGCCTCATGGTTTGTATACACCTCTCTCGGCACCTACTACACCTTTGGAATAAATTAGCATGGATTTTGTTCTAGGTTTACCTAAAACTCAGAGAGGTCATGATTCTATATTTGTGGTAGTTGATAGGTTCTCTAAGATGGCTCATTTTATTGCCTGTCACAAAAGCGATGATGCGTCGCATGTTGCTAACCTATGTTTCAGGACATCGTGAGATTACATGGAGTACCCAAGATGATTGTTTCTGACCGTGATGTGAAGTTCATGAGCTAATTTTGGAAGACCTTATGGGGGAAGCTTGGAACGAAGTTGTTGTTTAGTACTACATGCCATCCCCAAACAGATGGTCAAATGGAGGTGGTGAATAGAACATTGTCACAATTTTTGAGGACTATGATCAAGAAGAATCTACGGGAGTGGGAAGAGTGTTTGCCACATGTTGAGTTTGCATACAATAGGGTTGTGCATTCGACTACTCAGTTTTGTCCTTTTGAGATGGTGTATGGGTTCAAGCCATTGACGCCACTTGATTTGTTGCCTCTGCCATTACATGAGAGAGTTGATATGGAGGCATCAAAACGTGTTAAATATGTGAAGAATATTCATGATAAGACTCGAGAGGCTATTGAGAAGAAAGGCAAGAACATTGCTGCTGCAAGGAATCAAGCAAGAAAGGAGGTTTTGTTCAAGCCCGGCGACATGGTTTGGGTACATTTGCGCAAGGATAGGTTCCCCTGCTTTGACAATCCAAATTGAAGCCACGTGGTGCTGTTTCTTACAAAGTGTTAGCCAAGATTAATGATAATGCCTTCTCGATAGATATTCTTATTGCTGAATTTGGTGGAGTTAGCAACAGCTTCAACGTTGTTGATTTATCACATATGATGGAGACGACCTTGGAGCGTCGAGGTCAACGGCTTTTGAAGGGTGGAGATGATGAGGACATCCCTACAATTACACCTTCCCCAATTTCTATCGATGATGTTCCAATTGCTGCTAAGAAGGGGTAGTCCAATGAGATTAGAATTGGACCTATTACAAGAGCTCGTGCTAAGCTACTAGAACAACACGTGAATTTGTTTCTTAATGAACCTGATGTTTTGATTAATGAGAATTTTATACTACCTAAGTCTTTGTGCTATTGTATGATCAGGTACATGGGTAAAGAAGGCGTAGCACGAAGCGAGGAGCTCAAGCATATGGAGCATGGCATGTTGATCGATGGAGAATGCATGAGGGAGGAGAGAGGAGGAAGCGCAAGGAGCTACAAAGGAGGAGATCAACACATGGTCGAGGGGTCTCTACCGCGGCAGAGAAACGACGCATTTCCCTGCCGCGCAAAAATAGAGCCTTTCTCTGCCACGACAGCCTACCGCGACATAGAAACAAGCACCAACTCTGCCATGGCAGAGTAGGCCTGTGCGCCTTAGGCCGAACCCACCTTGGGTCGGTTTGTATCCTAGTTTAGGTTGAACCATACATGTTTCCTAGCATTGGCTGCTGCCCCCTACTCCTTAAATAGATGGGACGCCACTTCCCTTAGGGTTAGACCACATTAAAATTATTTTGGAGTTGTTTCTTATTAGAACCTCTGGAATTACCTGTGATCGAAATACTACTGCAATTGAGTGTGATCTGTTGTTCCATTGGGAATTAGTAGATTGCAAACTACCGTTCGTGGTCGACGACTACGTGCGCAAGAGCGTGGTGTTGTGAATATCCCACAGGGTTCGAGAGCTATTGCATCGGCATCAGGGTTCGAGCGGGAGAGTTTATCTACATGCTTGTTATCAATCATCCACCATCATCATCGACAAGTGCTTTCTGAGAAGATCGGGCCACCCCTTATCAGGTTAGCTTGCGACTTAGCTTGTAAGCATGTGGTGCATCGTTCGGCGTAGTGCTCCACATCTCTCTTCATCTTGGGCCAATAGTAATGAGTGGCAAGCATGTCTAATGTCTTGTCATAGCCAAAGTGACTCATGAGGCCTCCACCATGTGATTCTGAAGAAAAAGTTGGAGAGACGACATCAAAATGCAATGCTTGTTTTGTGAAAAGAGAAAGCTCTTATGCAAATAGAAATCATCAACTCCTTTGCCAATGGAGCACTTTGCGAAAATTGGTCCAAAGAACGGGTCAGAAGAATACAAGACCCAACACGTTTACTTCGAGTCGAGTAAGAAGGCTTGTGTGATTACGTGACAAAGCGTCTGCAACTACATTATCTTTGTCCTTCTTATATTTGACGATGTAAGGAAAAGACTCCATGAACTCAACCCACTTAGCGTGTGGCTTGGCCTTTAAGATATTTCAACGACTCGTGGTCGGAATGTATGATAAATTCCTTAATCCAAAGGTAATGTTACCAAACTTGAAGAACATGAACTAAGGCAAAAAGCTCTTTGTCATAAATTGGATAGTTAAGGCGTGCACCATCAAGTTTCTCGCTATGGTAGGCAATAGGACGTCTTTTTTGCATAAGGACTCCTCCAATACTAATACCACTAGCATCACACTCTATCTCAAAAGTTTTTGTAAAATCCGGTAATGCGAGAAGAGGTGCTTCGGTAAGCCTCTTTTTGAGTTCATCAAAAGATTTTTGTTGTACTTTACCCCACACTAAGGTGACATTATTTTTGGTTAACTCATTGAGAAGACAAGCAATGGTAGAAAATTCTTTCACAAAGCAACGATAGAAATCGGCCAAGCCATGAAAACTTCGGAGTTCATTCACATTTGTGGGGATGGGCTAATCTCGTATGTCCTTTACCTTGGCAATATCAACTTCAATGCCCTTCGAAGAAACGACAAATCCAAGAAAAATCAACTTGTCTTTAGCAAAAGTGCACTTGGGAAGATTAGCATATAGCTTTTCATGTCAAAGGATTTGCAAGAATTCCTTGACATGTATAACATGTTCCTCAAGTGACTTGCTATAAACAAGTATATTATCGAAATAGACAACAACACTTAGAACACAAAATATGATTCTTAAAGAGCATGAAGGTGGATGGGGAATTAGATAAGCCAAAGGGCATAACCAACCATTCATAGAGACCAAGTTTGGTCTTGAAGGAGGTTTTCCACTCATCACCTTCTGCCATGCATATTTGATGGTAACCACTATGAAGATAAATTTTCGAGAAAATAGTGGCTCCACACAACTCATCAAGCATGTCATCGAGACATGGTATGGGATGTCGATAACACACGGTGATAGCATTGATAGGACGACAGTCCATGCATAAATGCAATGTATCATCCGTTTTTGGAACAGGTATCACGGGTGCCGCACTTGGACTAGTGCTTACTTGGATCAAACCTTTGGAGACGAGTTGGTTGATTTGACATTCGATCTCCTTTGTCTCCTCTGGGTTCGTACGATAGGCGACGCGGTTTGGAAGGGGTGTGCCGGGTATGAGGTTAATGCAATGCTCAATTCTGCAAAGGGGAGGTAGTCCATGTGGGAGCTCTTCGGGGAACATATCCTTGATTTCCTGCAAAAATAATCATCAAAGAGGGAGGAATATTTGTGAAGTCATTAGTTCCTTGCACTAGTCCCTTGCAAATGAAGACGTAGTGCAAGATGGATGGGTTCTTCCTCACATCTCTCATCTTACTTTTGGTGGCAAGAAAAACACTCTTAGTTTTTCCACTCGAGTTAGGCTTGTGGCTGTAACACCCTCGAATCGACCCTATGCAAGTTTTAGCCCTTTCCGCCAAACCCGCATAGAAACGATTCAAGGACGCCCACCAGGCACTTTCGTGCGGGTGGAAACGAAGTAATACCATTACACGACAGTCCTCGATGGGACCCACAGAACAGATATATATACAACAGTGACTCAATGAGTCAAGAATACAGATATACAATACAAAGATCCAAAGCACCTTGAAAACGGTACAGCGTCCGAGTACGGACAAGATGCAAATTGGGCTAAGAGCCCTGAAGAATAACCAATGGTGTCCATAACCCTGCCTAGGCCAAGCCGGAAGGGTAACCCTGCTAACGACGTCGATCACAAACCTGCTAAAACAAAAGGGGTGCCGACAAAGGGCAAATGAAAAAGAGGAGCGTCGGTACTGAGGCCAGTACACGACGAGGCTAGAATTCGGCGGCTCTCGCCTACATAGGTATGGTGGGCTGAAGCGGCAGCGCAGCGGCACTAAATAACCTATAGAGACTCGATACAACTGGCGGTTATCAGAGAGGGATAAGAAAGACCTATTCGGATCCAACCTGAAGCTAACACCAAACAAACCCATCCTGGTATTCCCCCCTCGAGACCAAACGAGGAAGTCGGACCAAGGAACTCACACCGTTGGCAATTTTACTCATTCCGTTATAGTTGCAGCAATTACTAATCAGATATAGATAGCATGAGTCATCCTGAAGCATAAGTAGTGGCCAGTTTTAATCACCATTCCCTTATAGTTGGGACATTTACTAGTCGGATATAACTGTCCTGAGGAATCCCAAAACCCAGCAATTGTTGGCACTTTTATCACATTCCATTGGAGTTGCGATACTTACTAGGCAGGTATAGTATGACACAGATCACCACAGATCCACCAGTTGTTGGCATTTTTATTATCCATTCCATTATAGTTGAATCTGATTACTAGTCATATATTAAGTCAAGTTTATAGCACTACTTTAGTTATGCTTGTCTATGATTGAGATACTGTGCTCCAAGTCGTCCATAACCGCGGACACGGCTTTCAGAAAGTTTTACCCTGCAGGGGTGCACAAATAGCAACACACACTCAATCAACCTCGGAAAAACCAACTCAAAACCCAACGAGGCATTCACGACAAAGCGATCATAGGATTCAGAAATATTTCGGGGGGCCACCCCACTAAGCTACCCGCAACGAAGTTGGCCGGCTCCGGAACGGACCCAGGGTTGCGACGACGGCTGTAAACGACTGGGAACCCGAAAGTGTGACTGGGCTTGTCGATACCGCGAAAACATGGCGCGATCCAAAACAGTACAGGTGCTCCACGCACAATCTTAAATAAAGTAGTAAAGCATGGCATAAGTACAGGATAGTAATAAAGCCCCAAACTACTTTGTGGCCCCAAGAAATAGAAATGAATCAAGCTCTGGCTCAGGGGGTCCATAAGGCCTCCCGGATGTGGATAGTGCGAAAATCAAGGAACATGTATCAAGTACTCGGGGTCCTACAGGACATAAGTGAGCGTGGAAGAACCAAATAATATCTATTGCCCACCGATGCCTCTGCATTAGTTATATCTAGCATTTTAATAGTTGTAATTAAAGTCATGATCATCTCCACCAATAAACAGCTCCACCAATAACCATCTGCCAGCATTCCAACAACTGTGGTACTTGTTAACACGAGATCGCACCTGAGCACGCAACTACGACTCGCAAGGCCAGCTATCTACCAAACACAGGTAATAGGAGGTGTCGAAGGCAATATAGAGGCTGCACGGGATATAATTGGGGTACGGAAACTAAAGCATCGCGACACAGATAGCAATAGATCAACAGGAGGAAAATAAAGACTATAAATGCAAAATAGGTAGAAGGGGAAGAGATGCTCGCCTGGGAAACACTGCCGAAGGATCATATCTGGAGAACTTGTCGATACTCGCATCCACTCATCGGTCTAATCCGCGAAGAAGCAAAGCACTAAAAGAAACACCGGATGCACTATTTAATATTACGGCAGAAGATCCGGCATGATTATGATATGATGCAGATGCGGTGCAATTAGGCAGTATTAAGCGGAACCGGGGTCCCGACAATTAATTAAATGGTTCAAGTTATTTAGAACCCTCGCAATTTAAATGTTGTATTCACATGGTGAAACATGGCATCGGTTTGCTACACCAATTTAAATGGAGTCCGGAATATGAGACGAAGATATTCCGCAGATGGACTCCATATTTAATTATGAGGTGAATCGGCATAATGCCCCCAAACCCACGGACAGGTATGCATGCATGAACAATTTAATATGCGACAGTTGATAATGTCATATGATAAAAATAGGGGTCTCGGATAAAGGGGTCACACATCTGGTTCGGTAGATCTTGGGTTCCGGGGGTTCGGGGTTCGACAGGGTTCGACGGGGATCGGTCTTCGGCACAACGTCCTTCGCCTTCTGGGATCGAGGTATTCAGGGTTCGATCATCGGATCCATGTCGGTGCACTCGGGGTCTCGGCGTCCAAGAGGAAGATCATGTCGTGCCGTGGGGATCGGGGTTTTTGAACTCCACTTCAACCATCGGTTGTGGCGTCGGTCGACGAAACGAAAGTAGAACCTGGCGCCCGTGTCGAAGAGCATGGTGTTCCGTGACGAGGTTCTTGTCGAGATCCTGGGGTCAACACCTTGGACTTAGATAGCCGATCAAGCAAACGTCACCACTACACGCGGTAGCATATCACTCGGTCAGATTAGCAACAAAAGGGCCAGACAAGACACACGCACAGGGACAGGAAGAGCAACCTGCATCACTTCGTGACTTATATCAGAGGCACGTCAGGAACGAGCTTCGGTCAACAGCAACAGGGGAACGTGCCGAGGCGGCCTGGGGTGGGCTTGGCAACGGCCTCTACGCCTAGCAGGAAGACGGGGAAGGCCCGGCGCACGCGAGAGGCGGCGGGGAGCTCGCCGGCGTGGTCGACGTTAGCGGCAGAGGGCGGTGAGGGCGACCACGTGGCGACGATCGGGCTCAAAGAAGAGGAGGCCGGGCGTGATGGTGGCCGGAGGCGCTTGTGGAGAGGGCGGCGAACGGCGGCCGCTGGCCGGCGGCCGGAGGCGAGCCGAGGATGAGGCGGGCGAGGTCGCGCTCGACGGGGCCGAGGTCGAGGGCGCGTTGGAGGGGCGCGGACGAGGGAGACAGAGGCGAGGAGGTGGCGGCCGACGGCGGCTCCGGCCCTGGCGGCAGGGTCGAGCACGGCTCGGGGCGCGGTGGAGGGCGGCGAACGGCTCGGCCCGCGGAGGCGGTGGTTGGAGACGAAGGGGAGGCGGCGATGTGGCGGAGCTCGCTGCAGACGCCGGCGACCGGCTCGAGGAAGGCCGCGGCGGCGTCGGGCCGGAGGCGCGAGGGAGGCGGCCGGGCTGAGGGAAGCATGCCGACGAGGTCGCCCGGCGGTGGCGCGACGGCGAGCGGGATGAGAGAGGGCCGGGGCTCAGGCTGGCCGGCCGGTGGATGCGGGGGAGGATGTGGATGACAGGGGGCGAGGTGGAACCGGAGGGAGACGCGGTGGTGGTGGCGTGCGTGTCCGTCGCGCAGAGAGAGAAAGAGGGCAGGCGTGGGACGTGAGGTGGGGTGGGGCCGGGGTGTGGGCGCACGGTTGGTGGCTGTGGGAGTGGGCGAGAAAGGAGGGGTGTGGTGCCAGGCGGATTAGGTGGCGGCAGGGGATGGCAGGGGTGGCGTCGGTCTTCTGTGTGAGGGTGTGTGTGTGAGGAGTGAGGTGGAGGGGTTGGTGAGGTGGAGGGAGGGGATTGGATGGGGTGAGGTGGAGGGGGATGGGTAGACTAGGATTGGGTAGAAAAGGGTTTGCGGTTAGACAGGTTAGAGTTTTAATTTGGAGGTGGCCGGCTAGGCTTTCGGGCCTGGCTGGCTGCCTCCTATAAAAATAATATAATTTTTTTTATTTAAAACGGGGTTTTTGAAATCCGTTGGTAGACGAAACAAAATATTCCGGAGACCCGGGTTTTGGATTTGAAATAAAGACAGGGCGTCTAGAAAATAAAACCAGACTTTCGAAATAGTTTTTAAACAAACCATGCATGATGATGACGATGCTCAAATGCAATGTGGCATGATGACATGAGCATGCGGCCATGACGATGCAATGCACAAAAACAACGCGATTTTCTAGTAGTGGTTTTAGCGGGGTGCCACAGTGGCTCTCACTCACTATGAGGTGGTTCTCTCGCTCACCACTCTTCTCAAAAGACACCCTTAGTTTTTCCACTCGAGTTAGGCTTGTGCCCTCGCTAAAGCCTTTGCATTGTCCGCAATTATTTGGCTAGGAGTCATCATTTGCAAAAAAACATGTCTTGTTAATACACTTTAAGGTGTATACATTTGTGCGACCATCATGTAGAGCACTTTGTCGAATTGCCATGGTAGACCAAGCAACATGTGGCAAACTGTCATTAGGATGAAATCACACTCCACCGTGTCTTTATATGGGCCAATAGAGAATGTTACCGAGATGGTGTGCTTGATCTTCACGGACCCTTGGTCACTTAACCATCGGACATGGTAGGGGTGCTTGTGAGGATGGAGGGTAAGTTTGAGCTTCTCGTAAAACTTGGTGCTTGCAAGGTTGTGGCAACTCCCTCCATCGATGATCACCTTGATAGATTTCCGATTGATGTCAGCACTTGTTTGGAAGATATTTGATCTTAGATCTTCATGCTCTTGTGCTTGAGTGGTCAAGATTATTTTGACAACAAGTGATGGAGTTCTTGGTTATCTTCCACACGTTGCCTTGTCATTGCTTCCTTGACTCGGGCATCAAATTCATCTTCACTCAAGTACACTTCGTCGCCATTGTCATGGATGAATAATACTTTATTGTTTCCACACTCAGATGACTTTTGTCCTTTGCCTCTACACTTGTAGCATTCGTTGTTGAATGGCGTGGCATCTTTTGTATACTTGCCACTTGAGGGCGGTTTTCCTTGAGGAAGTGTGGGATTGAAGGGAACCTTGGAGGTACTTGAGGAGCTTCTACTGAAGGTTGTTGGTGTAACGGTTGAAGCTTTCTTGTAGGAGAAATACGTTTTGGGCTTGTTGTACTTGATGTCCTCTTGTACTTGACATTTGGCTTTTATTGCGATGTGAAAAAGCTCAACCATGCCGTTGTATGTTTGGAACTCGACGATGCGCTTGATTGGATGGTTCAAGACGATGAGGAAACGTGCCATTGTTTGCTCCTTGCGCTCTTCAATGTTGGCGTAATCATGTTGAGTTCCATTTGCTTTAAGTACTCTTGCACGGTCTTTGTACCTTGACTAAGCGATTGAAGCTTGTTGAAGAGGTCACGTGAATAGTGCGAAGGAACAAAGAGGAATCTCACATGAGCCTTCATGTCATGCCAAGTTGTGATTGGATGCTCTTCCCTTGTGTCACGAGCTACTTGAACTTGTTCCCACCAAAGGTTTGTGTAATCATCAAACTCAAGTGAGGCCATAGCGACCATCTTCTCATCACTATAGTTGTGCATACGGAAGATCTTATCAACTTTGAGCGACCATGAGAGGTATTCTTTGGGATCATTTGAGCCGGTGAACTTGGGCATGGTGAACTTGAGCTTTCCAAAGGTTTCTTCATCATTGCGGTCATGGTAGCGGTTGTTGCCATGACATTGGCGTGCTTCATCTTCCATGTAATCATCACGATGAGCTTGTGAGCTTGTTGGTGCACTTGAAGTTGATGAGCCGCATTTGGAGGTGGTGGAACTTGATTCTCCCGACATTTTTGAGGAGCTTGCTCTTGCTCTTAGCACGTTTGTTGACGAGGAGGAGGCGCTTGGGACTCACGAGGGTGATGACGGGGAGCCTCTTGACGTGGTTGTTGACAAAGAGGAGGCTCGTTGATCGGTTGGTGTTGTGGGTTAGGCACTTGGGCCTCACGACGAAGATCATGGTCTTGAGCCTCATGATGTGGCGGGCATCGCTAAACATGTAAAATTTGACGCTCCATGTCTTGATGTGGAGGAGGAGGCGCCTCGTGATGACCATGGTTTCGGCGTGGATGTTCATGATGGCGATGACAAAGATGAGGTTCTTGGAGAGCTTCATGTCGGTGACGAGCTTGTTCCTCCAAGTTGGAGTCATCATTTGTTGTGTCAAGTATGTGTCGCGGGCGATGGTGGTGTACTTGAGGTTGTGCTTGAGGTTCCACTTGTGGTTTGCTTGTTGGATCACTAGTGCCCTTGCGTGATGACAGTGTTCTTCTCGCCTTGCTTGGGGCCTTGAGGAGAAATCAGCATCATAGCTCGACATTGCGGCGTGCCTTGGGGAAGGTACATAGTGCAAAGAGCTTCCATCTTCAACCACAGGGGTGTCGTTGCGTCTTGGAGCACTTGGGTGATGATCTTGACGAAGAGGAGAATGTTGACACGACGAGCTTGAAGAGCTTGATGCACGTGAACACGGTCTTATCATTCTGTCAATGAGGACTTGAAGCTTGTCATTTGTTTCGGTGACCGAACGTTGGAGCGCTTCATTTTGATGGCCAAAGTTGTGATGCATTGAATGCATTTGTCTTTCGAGGCCATCAAAGCAGTTGTCAGTGTTCTTGAACTCGGCTTGAGTCTCACCGAATTGTTCATCTTGTCGTGTCTCAAGCGCCTCACAACATTCGTGAAACTGATGTCAGATGATGTAGTGGCTTGCGCGTGTCATGTACGGGCCTTGTTCTTCTTCTTGGGGAGGTGGTTGGCTCGACTCGCCGTGCATATCCATCATGCAAAACACACAAGGATTGTATATGGAAGTGGAATATGGTGGTGTTAACCTTTTACCTCACCTTGGGGATTGCACCGAACTAGAAACCACACATGAGAAGTATAAGTGTGCAAAGTGAAAACACAAAAAACTCACACTAAAGAAGGAACTAACTCTCAAAAGCTTTTGGTGGAAGGTTAGGGTGGTGGAAAACCAAACAAAATGATCCAAAGAAAAGGTTATTGTTAAAGGTGGTAGAGAACCAAAGATCAAAAGCAAAAAGGATACGATCTACAAAAACACAAGAATACACACACGTGGAGATGGATGTGGTTAGCACGACTATGAAATTGAGCAAAAATGTCCTAACGAAGACTACGCTCGGTGTCGTGCCAATGCAAGGAGAGACCACAACTTGTTCGCCAAAAGAGGATAAGCAACGTATTTGTGCACTTGCCTTGGTCGCGCTATTTTCTCTCTTTGCTTACAAGCTTGATTCTCTCTTTGTATTGGGAGGCTATGTATATTGCTATTTTTATTTTGCTTTTCTTTTTCTCTTTTTTGTGATTCTTTGTCTCCCTTTCTATACTACTATGTCAACCCTTGAATTTTCTTACACACTCTCCCTTTCCAACAGCAAGTGCATAATGCTTAGGCAAACACAAGATGAGTTGCTCTCATAGTATAGATACACGCAAATGTAGAAGGGTTAACAAGATGGAGCAAGCTATACCTTCAGTATTGACGACTTGCTACCGGTGTCGGGGATGATGTTCGGGCGTCGCAGTGTCAATTGGCGCAGTATGTGATGATTTGTGGAATCTTGCTGTTAGATGGGCGAACGCAAGAAGAACACGAACAAACAAAAGAAGGAAAAGAAGGTCAGAAAACAAACTTGAGGCAAAAAAGGGTGTTGCAGAGCTCTCAGGCTTGAACAGTAGTACTGCTTTTTTAGCCGGTAGTACCGCTGACCGGTAGTACAGGAATTTTCGGTTGGTAGTACCGCTTGGATCAGCAGTAGTACCGCTTCTGGAATTCCTGGGCGCGTAGATCTCGAAACTGGGCAGAAATTTGGCCCGAAAATCCTCATATATGTGGAAATCTTACCAAAATTGGGGCTAGAAACTCACAAGGAAGGTAGATCGACACCCCAAGCAACATATCTATGGACCAAAACCACGAAAAACTCACAAAATCCAGAGATCGATCCGAAGGCAATTTTGGGATATTTTTAGGGGATTTTCGAAATTTTAGTGGATAGAAGAAAATTTTGTGGGGGAATTCATGAGAAATGAAGCTCTTGATACCAATATGTTGAGGGTAAACCACGTGGGTGGCCTGATCTTTCACAAATCTCTTGAAATCGAGGCGGAGTGAGTGGGGGAGGAGGGAGAGGATGGAATCCATGAACTCACGCACGAAGAACACGATGAACTCACACACACATGAAGACACGATACACACCTATATCTCACACCAGCGGTGACCGGTCCGACGCAATCCCTAGGATTGGCGTCGGGCGAAGTGCTCTCTCTCGAACCGGCACGCCGAGTAGGGAGTCTTGATGAGATCTTGATGTCTTGGCAAAGGGACTCCGATTTGGGTGGAGCTCGACCTTGACGATCCGACTAAACGTTTGAGCACGAGTGCTAATGCAACCGCTAGGCCAATCTCCTGGAGGTTACCGATCTTGCAGATGCACGATCATCTTGACCAGCGAGGGTCTTAATTCCTACCTAAAATAGAGAACAAGTAAGAACTAATATTGCAATCAAGATATTATGAATAAAGATGAAAGCTTTATTGAAATCGGTGGGTTCCTGAATAGGTGCAAAATACAGGAGGTCTCTACGACACTCAAGCCTTGGCGAAGTTGCAATGATGGCTTACTTTTAGTCTAAACAAAAGCTAAGTCTAAAGTGATAGGTATGGGGGTATTTAAGGAGGAAAAGGTGGGGTTTCGGTCAGCTATAGGTATTGTGGACGAATCTAGCCCTAAAAGGCCTTTCCCCTCAAAAACTGACTCTAAAAAGTGTCTATTAAAAATCCTGCGAAAATAAAGGTGACGCAACACCAAATTAAGCTATGGACGAATCTACGAAGTAATATTCTTGAATATTTCGTCCAAGACTTCAATCTTTATTATGGTGGCTTCAAAGTTCATAAAACTCCACTTGTGGCGTCCTCTTCAAACCTCATATGTTTGCTGCCATCTCCATGCATGATCATGCTCCAATGCTTGTCCATCTCATCCATGCTAGGTCCATCATTCCTAAGTAACAAACACATCTGATTTAGTTTTACAAACACATCCATGCTTGTCCCTCTCATCCATGCTGATTAGTTTTACCATTATGAATAGATTCTCTATCAAATTGCCAAGGTCTACCAAGTAACAAAGAACAAGCTTGCATGGGCACAACATTACAATCAACAAAATCAGAATATGTACCAATAGTAAAATGCACACGTACTATTCTTGTTACCTTGATCTTATGAGAACTCTCAAACCATTGGATGTAATATGAATGTGTGCGTTGTCTTATTGGGAGAGCAAGCTTCTCTACCATGTCAACACTAGCCAGATTATTACAACTCCCTCCATCAATAATGATACGTATAGCTCTTTCCTTGACAACACCTCGTGTGGAACAAGTTGTGGTGTTGATCATGCGTAGCTTTGCTCAATTGCACACTAAAAACACGTTGTGCAACTAAGCTCTTGTATTGATTAGCAGTTTCAGTTTCAGAATCAGCTCCCATTACCTCTGTCTCTTCTTCAGAATCAGAATTATCCCCATCACGTGCAGCAATACGAGATAATGTATCTTCATCAAAATCACTTTCTGAATCGTATTCACCATCATATCGCACCATCATAACACGCTGTGTTGTGCACATCCTCCCAATATGACCATATCCCCAGCATTTGCAGCATTGTATATCCTTCATCATGCTTGTGGAAGCCACAGAAGAAGAACTACGAGAAGGGCCATTGGATGATGGCGGTGGAGCAGATGAAGGCGTTCTTGACGACGGTGTGGTGGCTTTGGACGTGGTAGGTGCTGGTGGCGTGCCACACAAAGAAGTCACTAATTATTGGGATGTCCACGACGATGTACGACCTGCAGAATTATTAGACCTTCTCCATGGTGATTGACGATCCTGCACTTCACGTTCATATTTGCAAGCAAGATGAAACAAACAAGTAATGGTACAATATTTCTTATATTCTAATATGGTTTGAATCTCCTTATTTAAACCAAGAAAGAAACGAGCCATCATTTGTTCCGCATTTTCAACAATACCAGCACGAACCATCCTAGTTTGTAATTCCTGATAATATTCTTCTACAGATTTTTTGCCTTGTTCTAAACGAGTCATTTTCTTTAGTAAATCTCGTTGATAAGTTGGTGGTACAAAACAAACTCGCATAGCAGTTTTTAAAGTATTCCAAGTATTAGGAATATTAGCATGATTGGCGCGACAATATTCAGACCACCAAAGTGAAGCATCGGGATTCCCATGTAAGATATGCATCTGGATTATATCTACCCTCAAAAGGTGGAATATTTAGCGGTAGTAATGTCGAGGACGGACAGCATGTTGTTTGACATACTAGTCAAACTCATCCTCATCTTCATACTCATTCTCACCATCCTCTTCATATCCCACAAAAGCGTCAGCCATGGTAGCAGCAGCAGCTATTGGTGCAGCAGCTTCGGCAGTTGGTGCGGCAGCTTCAGGGGTTGGAGCCTGAGGTGGTGCAGCTGTAGAAGGAGCAAACGAACCCGTAGTATGGTGCCCCACGAGTGGCACTCGTTGCACAAGTCCCACATGGTTATGTAGACGATGCTGAGGACGTGGTGCAGTCGCAGGTGTAGGTGCAGGTAACCTGGTGAGAATCTCCTGAAACTTGGCATTGAGCTTGTCATTGAAGGATTTCTCTAGTCCTTCTATCTTGTCAATGGTTTTGTTGAGCATGAGGTCAACATTCTCCAGTCTTGAATCAACATCTTGCGCATGTCCTACCAAAATCTTAGTGAAGTGGGCATGCATCTCTTCATTCGTCATGTTCGCCGGTTCAAGAGGTATATCTGCCATGGTTAGTCCTTAAAAGCACAGGTGTATATGCCTACGAGTACGGAAATATGGTGGAAACAAGCGTAATCAGTCAAGCAATATACAAATTCTTACAAGTTCTTACCCAATAGTAGGAAAAGGTGATGTGCAACTGCAATGATCAGTGGTTCCAGAGATTGAACAGAGCGATTACCAGGAGTCGACACAACGCACGTGGAGAAATCTGTGGAGCTCTGGGAATGCTTAGCAAAGGAGTTTAGCAATTATCAAAACAACAATACAAAGTTGAAAAGATGGTCAATTAAGGTACCATGCTGGTCCTAGGCCAGACCGTACTAGAGACATGAGCCTAGAGCACTAACAATGTCACGACGCGGCACAACAAGCAATGGTGTGATGATATGGTGCTCTGAAAAGAGAACCGAGATGTCCAAAATCACTATGATGGCGAGTGTCTAGAACTGATCTATGGGGTCCAAAAACAGTATAGCCCCAAAAAAATTGTCGAAATTTTTCTACCACGCGCCGGAAAGCGCACAGGTGCCAAAAAATGTCACTATAATGTCTGATGGAGAAAAGTGATCCCCAAGGCCGAAAATCAGTATAGTTAAAAAATTACGGAGGCGATTCTAGACTTTTTTGCTCTCCTTCTTGACTTGCGGCCGGAACTTAAACTCACAGAATTAGATTACAACACGGAATCAATATGGAAGGAAATAAAACTAACAAGGATTTAACAACTCTAAACGGACTCGTGCCACGGTAGGAAAAGTGATCAGATCCGTGTCTCGATAGGAAGGCGGTGGCGAAGTCTAGAGTTTATGGTAGCAGTAGTATATGGCAGCAAAATATGGTGGCGGATGTATGGCAATAGCGATCGTGGCGGTGGTGACTAATGTGACCAGAACTCGAAACTCTAAGGGACGAGACACTAAGACCAGCAACACAACACAACGATGCAGACACAAATTCAACAATGCAAAACTGAAAAGACAATGCAAGGGGAAGATTGGTGATGGGATAGATCTAAATCTAATTGTATTTTTGGCTTTTTTGTGGGTTATAGGTAAAACAGATCTACACTAGGAAAAGCTGTAAAATCTCACCGAGCAACCTGAAATATGATAACACTTGATAGGGCAAAGGTGTTCGATCTTTCAATGAGATGGTGATAGTCGATTTGGGTGGAGTTCGGGATTGACGATCTGACTACACGTGTGAGCACGAGCACCAATGCAATCGCTAGGCCAATCTCCTGGAGGTTACTGATCTTACAGAAGCACGATCAGACTGACCAGCGAGGGTCTTCATTCCTACCTAAAATCGAGAACAAGTAAGAACTAATATCACAATCAAGATATTATAGATAAAGATGAAAGCTTCATTGAAATCGGTGGGATCATGAATACATGCAAAGTACAGGAGGTCTCGGTGACACTCAAGTCTTGGCAAAGTTGCAATGATGGCTAACTTTTAGTCTAAACAAAATCCGACTGTAAAGTGATGGCTATGTGGGTATTTAAGGAGGAAAGGTGGGGTTTTGGCCAGCCATAGGTATGGTGGCCGAATCCAACCCAAAAAGGCCTTTCCCCCTCAAATATGGACTCTAAAAGTGGCTATTAAAAATCCTACGAAAATAACATGGGCCTGACCCAAAATAAAGGTGAAGCGGAACCAAAATAAGCTATGGACAAATCTACGAAGTAATATTCTTGAATATTTCGTCCAAGCCTTCAATCTTCATTATGGTGGCTTCAAAGTTCTGAAATCTCCACTGGTGGTGTCCTCTTCAATCCTCATATGCTTGCTACCATCTCCATGTATGATCATGCTCCAATGCTTGTCCCTCTCGTCCATGCTAGGTCCATCATTCCTAAGAGTAACAAACACATCTGATTTAGGCAGCATCATATTCTCATGTATATGAGGAATAGTTCCAAGAAATGAAAGTACCTAATAGTTAAGTTGCTTGGCATGAGCTCGAGTGATGGGTCCTTATATTTGTGTAGTTGTAGCTACAGCGATTGTATCAATATTTGGGATGTCCTCATCATAATAGGTTGTTTCCGAATAGGTCTTTCTTATCCCTCTCTTATAGCCGACAGTTGTATCGAGCCTCTATAGGTTGTGTAGTGCATGCTTCGTTGCTGCTTCAGTCCACCATGACTATGTGGGTGAGAGCCGCCGAATTCTAGACTCACCGTGTACTAGCCTCAGTACTGACTGCTCCTTTTTTGCTGATGCAGCCTGTCCTACAGACGCCTCTACTTCTAAACCACTAAGTCCCCCAAGTTGACCGATGACTCATGCACGAGCTAAACTCCTATAAGCTAAGGTGAATTCGCTCCTTGTCTCATGTGATTTCGATACGTCATTGGATGGCTTGCTACTTCATGTAAATACTTTATGCATCCTCAGTTATGAATCCCATGAAGAAATGCCAAGAGAATGAGCCAAACCACCACAAGATGGAGTTTTAGCTCAAACCGGCGCCAGGCCCAGTAGACCAGTTCCTGCGTCGAAAATACTGGTGGCCACTCCGACGGACTGGCCCCGCACCAGAATTACCGGCAACCACCAAAACCATCTGGCGAGCATGAGGCAAGAATTAGATCCATAGGGGTGTCCACTAATTCCAAATATCATGCCTAGGGTTTACAATAGAGGTGGGGGACTATATATAGGCCAGCCACTAATTCGAGGGTATTTTGGGAATAAAGATAAGTTCTGGACAGACTAATGGGTACATGGGCTGAAGGCCCAAAGGCTTTTACATGCCTGGCGACGCTCGGTCTGGAGACTCCGATCTAGGCCGGACATTCCGGTCGGTCTCCAGAGTGGCATACAGAATGTCCTCGGGGCCAGACAGGAGGTCGGTCCGGAGACTCTGGTGTCACGGTCGGGAGACTCCGGTCTGTCAGGCCGGAGACTCCAGTGTGAACAACTCCAGCGGATTCTTTTCCTTGGCCTGATCCTTGTTATCCATCCATGGGGGCTTGGTGATGCGTCGGGGCTTCATAGGTGAGAATGTATAGTGTATTTGTATGAAGTAGCAAGCCATCCAAGGATGTGTCAAAGTCTCAGGATGAGAGGAGCGAATTCACCTTAGCGTGGAGGAGCTTGGCTCGGGCACGAGTCATGGGTCCACTTGGGGGACTTGGTGGTGTAGATGTAGGAGCGTCCATAGGACGGGCTGCATCAGGTTTGATGCCCGAGAATAATCCTATTTTGTCCAGTTTTTACCCCTCTGTGCCCAAACTACCCTTGTTTAAGTGGTTGTCCTATATATAGCCCCCACATCCCCATTTATTACTCAGACTTGGATAATTGAAATTAGAAAGGAGCACCAATTATCCCCCACCTCGTTGGATTTTGCATCGTGCCTCCCTCGTTGTACGAGGCCTTGGCATCGGTGCCCCTTGCCAAGACGTCAAGATATCACCAAGACTCCCCACTCGTCATGCCGGTTCGAGATAGAGATCTTCACCCAACATCGATCCTAGGGATTGCGTTGGACTGGTCATCATCGGCGTGAGCTATAGGTGTGTATCGTGTCTTCGTGTGTGCGTGTGTTCATCGTGTTCTTCATGCGTGAGTTCAAAGATTTCATCCTCTCCCTCATCCCCCGCTTCGATTTCAAGGGATTCATGAAAGATCGGGTCATACCCGAGGTTTTCCCCCGACATATTGGTATCAAGAGCTTCGTTGCTCATGAATTCCCCCATCAATTTTTCTTCTATCCACCAAAAATTCAAAAATCCCCAAAAAAGAGCCCCAAATTGCCTTCGGATCAGTCTCTAGATTTGGTGCATTTTTCGTGGTTTTGTTCCATAGATCTGTTGCTTTGGGTGTCCATCTACCTTCCTAGAACCTGCCCCAGCCCAATTTGGACAGATTTTTGAAGAATTTCGAGAATTGAATTTTTTGAGTTCGTCATGAACTCATTTTGGCGAAATTTCCGGTCAACCGGTTCTCACGCCAAAATTTTCGGCGAAAATTCCGGCGCGCTGAAATCGCCGCCAGAAATATCAAGGCTAGAACCGGCAGCACCGTGTGCTTCGCCGAAATCAATTTTTGACCCAATTTTGTCCATTTTCCTCCTTGTGTGGTTCGTAACTCGTGTGTGTGTCGCCCTTTCAAGATTCCGCAAGTCATCACATACCACGCTCCTCGACACTGCGACGCCCGGACATCATCCACAACACCGGTAGTAAGTCATCAATACCGAAGGTATAACTTGCTCCACCTTGTTAACCCTTCTTCTTTGTGTGTATCTATCCTATGAGAGCAGCTCATTTTGTGTTTGCTTAAGTATTGTGCACTTGTCCTTGGAAAGTGAGAGTGTGTAAGAAAATTCAAGAGTTGACATAGTAGTATAGAAAGTGCACAAATCCGTTGCTTATCGCCTTTGGCGAACGAGTTTTGGTCTCTCCTTGCGTTGGCACGACAACCAAGCTTAGTCTTCGTTAGGACATTTTGTACTCATTTTCATAGTTGTGCTAAATACACCCGTCTCCACGTGTGTGTATCCTTGTGGTTTTTGTAGATCGTATCCTTTTTGCTTTTGATCTTTTGTTCTCTACCACCTTTAACAATAACATTTTCTTTATATCATTTTGTTTGGTTTTCCACCACCCTAACCTTCCACCGAAAGCTTTTGAGAGTTTAGCTCTTTCTTTAGTGTGAGATCTCTTTGCATTTTCACTTTGCACACTTATAGTTCTCACATGTGGTTTCTAGTTCAGTGCAATCCCCAAGGTGAGGTAAAAGGCTAACACCACCATATTCCACTTCCATATACAATCCTTGTGTATTTTGCATGATGGATAGGCACGGTGATTTGAACCAACCACCTCCACAAGAAGAAGAACAAGGCCTGCACATGACACGCGCAAGGCATTACATCATCCGACATGAGTTCCGTGGACGTTGCGAGGCTCTTGAGTTGTGACAAGATGAACAATTCGGTGAGGCTCAAGCCGAGTTCAAGAACATCGACAACCACTTCGACGGCCTCGAAAGACAAATGCATGCAATGCAACACAACTTTGGCCATCAAAATGAAGCGCTCCAATGCTACGCACCGAAAAAAATGACAAGCTTTGACTCCTCATCAACGGAGTGACAAGACCACGTTCACGCGCATCAAGCTCTTCAAGCTCTGCATCACTGTTCTCCTCTTCGTCAAGATCATCATCCAAGTGCTTCAAGACGCAATGATACCCCTATGGTGGAAGATGGAAGCTCTTCACACTATGTACCTTCCCCACAGCATGCTAGAATGTCAAGCTATGATGGTGATTTCTCCTCAAGGCCCCAAGCAAGGCGAGAAGGACACCGTCATCATCCAAGGGCACTAGTGATCCAACAAGCGCAACCACAAGTGGAACCTCGAGTACAACCTCAACTACATCACCATCATCCGTGAGACACTCTAGACTCAACAAGTGATGACTCCAACTTGGAGACTCAAGCTTGTCATTGACGTGAAGCTCTTCAAGACCCTCATCTGTATCATCGCCGTCAAGAACGTCAACACCGCCACCATGGTCATCATGACGAGCCTCCTCCACCACATCAAGACATGGAGTGTCAAATGGTTCATACTGAGCGACGCCCACCACGTCATGAGGCTCAAGACCATGATCTTCGCCGTGAGGCCCAAGTGCCTAACCCACAACACCAACAGAGGAACGAGCCTCCTCCTCGTCAACAACGGTGCCAAGAGCAAGAACAAGCTCCTCAACAATGTCGCGAGAATCAAGTTCTGCCACCTCCAAATGCGGCTCATCAACCGCAAGTGCACCAACAAGGTCACAAGCTCGTTGCGATGATTACATGGAAGATGAAGCACGCCAACATCATGGCAACAACCGCTACCATGACCGCAATGATGAAGAAACATTTGGCAAGCTCAAGTTCACCATGCCCAAGTTCACCGACTCCAATGATCCTGAAGAATAACTCTCATGGGTACTCAAGGTCGACAAAATCTACAATATGCACAACTCTAGCAATGAGAAGATGGTTGCCATGGCCTCGCTTGAGTTCAATGATTACACCAACCTTTGGTAGGAACAAGTTCAAGTTGCTTGTGACGCTAGAGAAGACCCTCCTATCTCAACTTGGCATGACATGAAGGCTCATATGAGATCCCGCATTTTTCCTTCGCACTACACGAGTGACCTATTCAACAAGCTTCAATCACTTAGTCAAGGGACAAAGGTCGTGGAACTATACTTCAAGCAAATGGAACTCAACATGATCTGTGCCAACATTGAAGAGCACGAGAAGCAAACATTGGCACGGTTCCTCATCGGCTTGAACCATCCAATCAAGCGCATCATCAAGTTTCAAAAATACAACAACATGGTTCATCTTGTGCACATAGAAAAAAGTCCGAGCATCAACTGCAAGAGGACATCAAGTACAACAAGCCCAAGACGTATTTCACCTACAAGCAATCTTCAACTGCTACTCCAACAACCTTCAATGGAAGCTCCTCAAGTACCTCCAAGCTTCCCTTCAAGCCCACACTTCCTCAAGGAAAATAGGTCTCGAGTGGCAAGTTTACGAAGGATGCCCCGCCATTCAACGGTGAATACTAAAAGTGTGGAGGCAAAGGACACAAGTCGGCTGATTGTGGAAATAAGAAAGTATTATTTATCCATGACAATGGGGACGAAGCGTACTTGAGTGAGGAAGAATTTGATGCTAAAGTCAAAGAGGCAATCACAAGGCAACACGTGGAAGATGACCAAGAACTCCTCATGTGTGAACATTACGCAAGTCCATCGCTTGTCGTCACAAGGATCTTGACCACTCAAGCACAAGAACATCAATGATCAAATATCTTGCAAACACGTGCCGCCATCAATGGGAAATCTATCAAGGTGCTCATCGATGGAGGGAGTTGCCACAACCTTGCTAGCATCGAGTTGTGTGAGAAGCTCAACTTTACCCTCCATCCACACAAGCACCCCTACCACATGCAATGGCTAAGTGACCAAGGGTCCGTGAAGATCAAGCATACTGTCTCGGTAACATTCTAAATTGGCCCTTACAAAGACACGGTGGAGTGTGATGTAGTCCCAATGACGGTTTGCCATATGTTGCTTGGTCGACCATGGCAATTCAACAAAGGTGCTCTACATGATGGCCGCACAAATGTATACACCTTCAAATGGCTTAATAAGACATGTGTTTTGCAACCGATGACTCCTAGCCAAATAATTGCAGACAATGCAAAGGCTTTAGCAAGGGCGAAAAACAAAACACCTTCTTGTGAGTAGAGTGGTGAGCGAGAGAACCACCATATAGCGAGTGAGATCCACAAGCCTAACTCGAGTGGAAAACTAAGAGTGTTCTTCTTACCACCAAAAGTGATATGAGAGATGTGAGGAATAACCCATCCATCTTGCACTATGTCCTCATTTGCAAGGGACTAGCACAAGGAACTAATGACTTGACAAATATTTCTCCCTCTTTGATATTTCTTTTGCAAGAATTCAAAGATGTGTTTCCCGAAGAGCTCCCACATGGACTACCTCCTCTTTGTGGAATCGAGCATCACATTGACCTCATACTCGGCGCACCTCTTCCAAACCGTGCCGCCTACCGCACAAACCCAGAAGAGATGAAGGAGATCGAACGTTAAATCAACCAACTCATCTACATAGGCTTGATCCAAGTAAGCACTAGTCCAAGTACGGTAGCCATGACTCTTGTTCCAAAAACAGATGATACGTTGTGGTTATGCATGGATTATCGTCCAATCAATGCTATCACCGTGCATTATCGACATCCCATACCACGTCTCGATGACATGCTTGATGAGTTGTGTGGAGCCACTATTTTCTCGAAAATTGATCTTCGTAGTGGTTACCGTCAAATACGCATGGTGGAAGGTGATGAGTGGAAAACCGCCTTCAAGACCAAACTTGGCCTCTATGAATGGCTGGTCATGCCTTTTGGCTTATCTAATGCCCCATCCACCTTCATGCGCCTTATGAATCATATTTTGCATTCTCTCATTGGAAAAAGTGTTGTTGTCTATTTTGATGATATACTTGTTTAGAGCAAGTCACTTGAGGAACATGTTACACATGTCAAGGAGGTCTTGCAAATCCTTCGACATGAAAAGTTATATGCTAATCTTCCCAAGTACACTTTTGCTAAAGACAAGTTGATTTTTATTGAATTTTTTGTTTCTTCGAAGGGCATTGAAGTTGATGTTTCGAAGGTAAAGGACATACGAGATTGGCCCATCCCCACAAATGTGAGTGCACTCTGAAGTTTTCATGGGTTGTTCGATTTATGCCGTCTCTTTGTGAAATACTTTTCTATCATTGCTTGTCCTCTCAACGTGTTGACCAAAAAGAATGTCACCTTCATGTGGGGTAAAGAACAACAAAGATCTTTTGATGAACTCAAAAAGAGGCTTACCGAAGCACCTCTTCTCGCATTACCAGATTTTACAAACACTTTCGAGATAGAGTGTGATGCTAGTGGTATTGGTATTGGAGGAGTCCTCATGAAAAACGGACGTCCTATTGCCTACCATAGCGAGAAACTTAATGGTGCTCGCCTTAACTATCCGATTTATGACAAAGAGATTTTTCCTTAGTTCATGTTCTTTAAGTTTGGCAACACTACCTTTGGCCTAGGGAATTTATCATACATTCCGACCATGAGTCGTTGAAATATCTCAAAGGCCAAGCCAACTTGAGCAAGAGACACGCTAAGTGGGTTGAGTTCATGAAGTCTTTTCCTTACATTGTCAAGTACAAGAAGGGCAAATATAATGTAGTTGCAGACGCTTACTCGCTTTGCGGATGCTTTGTCTCGCAACACTTGAGAATGGATGGTCTAGATATGTCTTGTACCCATTTGTACAAGCACATATGTATTTCCCTAAAGTAAAGTTATTTTGGGGTTTTCCTTTGTGTTTGCTAACAGTAAAAGTGTTTTTGTATTTTCGGATTTAATTAATGCAGAAAATATAAAATCCAATAGAAGTATTGGAAAGTGGTTTCTCATAATAAAAAGTGGACCAGGGTTCATGGGTTCACTTGTTTACTCTCTCTCATAAGGTGTAGTGACATAAAACTATTCAGAAAGGGCATAATATTGATAAAACTTTATTATGTGTTCGATTAGCATTCATATAGGCATCACGTTCTAATATAATATCACTTATACTCCTCTAGAAAGGAAAAACTCCATGCAATCTAGAATTAAGAACAAACAAAGTATAGCCTTAGGTACTTTGACATGATGTTTGAATATCAAATATGCTACCTTGAAGAAACAAGATCACCTTGATTGTCACCAGATGATTGTAACACATGCATTCACTTTATCCCTAGTGAGGTAACAAAAGAAAGGTAAAAACCATAGTAGAACTCGAGTTTTCTATCACTTCCCAATCTCCACCACCATGTTACTCCATCTAATACACATGTTCCCCCCACACATGTTTCTCCATACAAGTTTGATCATAACTAGTACTTAAAATGGGGTGCATAATATGCATCCTACACATAATAAAATTTCACAAATATCTAATCGTAAAACAAAGATCCAACACATAGGAATTACATAGATGGCCATAATCATGCAAGGCAACTCATATGGTACTAGAACAATGATAGATCAAGAGAGAGAGAGAGAGGGAGAGAGAGAGACAGATCAAGCTACTGCCAAAAACCCATAATCTAGAGGTGGATTACTCTGTCATTATCATGGAGATGATGCAGATGATGTTGGAGAAGGTAGAGATCCCACCGATGGCGGCTCTGGCAGCATTTCCCCGTCCAATCTTTGTTGGTTCTAGCTCTGTTTTGTTTTTCCGCTCCGCCTCTTTCGATATCATCCCGGTGGACCTTTTTATAGGTTTTTTTAGGTCACGACTTCGAGATAGGGCTCAAGATGGATGGCTATCGATGCTCGAGGAGGGAAAGATATAGGGTGGCACGGGCCAAGGTGGGACCCGCACCACCTGGGCTCTTTTGGTCCTTATGCCTACCCTCTGGTGGTTCTGGTGCTCCAGCTACTTTGCTTTACAAAAAAATAACCCTCGAAAAATCCCAGGTCCATTAACTTTGTTTAGGTCCCTGAAATATAAAAATATGCAAAATAGGTGACATAGGTATGATTACTCGGGTACTTATGTTTGGTTATTCTAGCCGTGTAAAGGCTCACGGCCCATGAAGACTCAAGGAAAAGGCCCAGGAAGCAACCGACGGAAGTCTTATTTTCGTTAAATAAGGAAATAGAAATCAACATTGTGTTAGTGTTGTAATCATAAATATGTAACCTGTCTGTATACAGCCCCGAGACCCAACCTATTATGTATAGGCTAGGAGGAGCCTACGGAGATACCGAAAAACTCCCAAGTGATTTGTAATAGTATTGTCCATCGATAATCAGACTACTTCAACTTCCTTGTTTGTCTAACATCCGACAAAATCCCTACCATTCTCTTTTCCGCCAAATCCTAAGTCCATAACCATGGACATTGCCGAGGTTACCCCTTGTCAATTGGCGCCATCTGTGGGAAATCTAAACGTTGGATTCATGGATTCGGTGGACCCCTTTTCATCAAGAAGCAATCCAATGGAAGCGACACCACGCCCACCCACCCCTATCTCGGTACCCGCTGATTTCAATAGCGGATCAGATCTCATCATCGGAAGTTTCCACTTTCAGGTGGAGAAACCCGAAACACCGCACCTCACGGCTCCGATTTCATCGGGACCGTCGGTCGAAAAATCTATGCCTACGGTGATACCCGCATCATCTGTCGAATCATCCGCAGAAGCCATACTCCAGCCGGAGAAAGATGAACAAAACATAGTAGATATAGGGGATCTTGATGGTCTCTATGAAGATCGAGCCCAGTAAATGCAGAACCCGAAGAAAGCCGCGAAAGCATTTATTTTGGAATCAAGATGGACAAAATCTACCTAGAACAAAAACCGCTGGACTTCACCGGTCGCCAAAACAGTGTATCCCTCGAATCCGATGACGACGTCACTATTTCATACATAACTCAGCACCAAGTGTGCGTGATCATCAGGGACGCCTCAACTCAGCACGACTCTAACGGTAACACTATATTTGACCCCGATGATATTTTGTCAAGTGACAATGCAGGAGATCATGGAAACGAAGGAAATCGTGGAAACGAAGGAGACCCGACAAACAACCGCATAGTCCCAGAAGAAGGAGAACCACGCAGAGGTGAGCAGCAAAACCTTCGGCTACCAGCCGAAGCATGGCAAAAAGCAAGGGAAGCAATTTCGGGTGCGGTCCCAATGACAGCCGAGGCCACACGCGAAGATCTACTAGCCTACCAATATTTGCTTCATCACAAGAAAAGGGATCTCCTAAGGATGTAGAGGCAACTCGGCGAAAGGAAAAGGCTAGCCGACGAATCCATCCTATCGCGGGCACAACTTAGCTCAACCCAGGGATCAGGAAGTGTAACTGGAGGGGCACCACCAAGGAGAGGAACCTCATGGCTGCAAAATATTCCCGAAGCTGAAATAAATGAACTGACTCGAGATCTCAATTTATCGTTTATGTCAGCAGACCCAACAGGACACATCAAAGCAAAAACATCCCAAGCCACAATTGTAGATGTGCAAACATATTTGCTCACAACTCAACCCGCATCTGAAGATCCTCGTGAGGCTCTCCATCGTACGGCTATGATGAACCTCGGCATGGTAGGCGCATCTCTTGCACAAGAAGAACAAGGAGTTACATGACAACCAGATAGATCCCCATGTCGTTGCAATAGCCTTCAGCAGGTGGGGCACATCCGATGATCATGATCGCCACATCGGGTGCACATTTCGGACTCTAAGCCACGAAATGATGCAAGAGACGACATTACGCAGCACAGGATCGGCAGATCCAGAGAAGAGTGCAGAAGTCAAAGATATTATGATGGTGAAAGCGAGGATGAGTATGAACTATGTGGAGCCAGTTACTTTATCCGACAGGTTCGCAAGACTCTAGTACCCAAGGATTTCAAACTCCCTCACGATCGTCAGAAGTACGATGGCCTCCAAGAACCTGAAGCTTGGTTGGCAGATTATTTGGCAATCGTCAAACTATAGGGTGGCTCCAAGGCCACCGCAATGTAGAGCTTGTACCTGCACCTAACTGGTGCTGCCCGGTCATTGCTAAGACAGTTAACCGAAGATTCCATCAGCAGCTAGAATGATCTTGAGGACAAATTCATCCGAAATTTCCACTCCACATTCAAGCAACCCGCATCTCTAGAGCAATTGCAAGCGTGCAAGCAGAAATCTAGAGAGCCAATACGAGCCTTCGTCCAGCGGTGGAACATTATAAAAAAATCGGCTAAAGCCATATCCGATGAAAGGGAAATTGACGCCTTCAATGACGGCCTTCGTCAACCAGAATTCATAGAGGAGATGGCACGGGTCAAGCCCAAAAAAAAATTATAGTTGATGGACATGGCAAATCGTTGGGATGACGGAGAGGACGCGGTACACAACAACTGAGCCCGTTCACCCGAAGAACACAGGGATAGGCGCAATAATGACATAAGGCGACGAAACAATGATGGATACAACAGACCAAGCTATGTCACAGCAGGTTTCTCAGGAGGAGACAACCGAAGAAGCAACGATTCAACATCGGGTACCGTAGCAACAGGGATGATGCTGGAGGAAGCCAACCACCACAGCAATACCAGACAAGAGCTCGAGATCAACCAATGTCCGTAATGCAAATGCTGGAAGGACCCTGCAATATGCACTTTTACATTGACTCAACAGGAAAAAGGCGGTCTAACCATCTCATGAAGGATTGCTGAACGTTTTTAAAGATGCAAGAGTTATGCAACACAAAGGCAACTGAAGCAGTAAGCCGAGGATACACCACCACACCTGGTGCTTTAGCCATTGGCGCACCATCGCCGCCTCCGGTACATCCGCCAGCAGGGCAGCCGCAAAACATAACAAAGCAAGAAGATGAATACCCTAGTTCCAAGGGCGCAATGTCGATGATTAAGAAAGGGCGACCATCTAATAGGACACAGAAGTTGACTACAAGACAAGTAAATATGGTAGTAACAACACCACCTCCTACACCCGAATATCTCTACTAGTTAGAGCAAGAAATCACGTTCAGTAGTGCTGATCACCCGCTTAGGGTGCCATGACCGGATCAGTCAGCCTTAATAGTGGAAGCGCAAATCAGCGGGTTCGACATGAGCAAGGTTTTCTTGGATGCAGGGAGTAGCATCAATCTCATCTACACCAAAACCCTATAGGCAATGAATTGGTCCCTGACAAATCTAGCGCCTACAGACACAACTTTCCATGGAATAGTCTCGGGCAAAGCCGAGATTCATTTAGGCAAAGTCTATCTTGACATAGTCTTTGGATCAAGGAACAACTTCAGGCATGAAAAACTTGAGTTTAAAGTCATGGACTGGCCATCACAACACCATGCGATCCTGGGGCGACCAGCTTTCGCTAGGTTCATGGTAGTACCGCACTATGCATATCTGGTACTAAAAATGCCAGCTCCCAATGGGATCATAAACGTAAGAGGAAGTTTCACTCGTTTAGACAGTTGTGACCAAGAGTTTAGCAAAATATCAGAATCTTTCGAGATGGAAGCAGAATTTGGCCAGCTAAAAATTGCGGGCACGGAACTATTACACGAAGGACATGTCCCCAGTGATCAGGCTCCAAAAAATCAAGAGCACCATGCAACCGCAAAAACGACCTATATGGCTTCCAACATTGGTCCCGCATAGGATGGCACACTCGTCGGTTCCCTCGTGATAATTGGGAGACCATTATAAACTCAATCAGTACAAAAGAAACCCCCAAGGAATATGATGAGCACTTAGCCAAATTAAACATAGTAGACAATGAACGGTCCACCCGACGAATCAGGGCCATTGGACAGCAAGTTCCTCGCCTCACCAACATGTGTCACATCATAGGGATAACAAAAGCAACATGGGTGGCTAACTGATATGGGCATGAAGGAGGAGGTGAAGCCTAATTTTAGGACTCCACCAAGCTAGGTGATGCGGGCGCATCCCATCGATGATTGGCACGCCAGGATGACCTACGATATGTAATGATAAGTCTAAGATTGTGTCAAATATTATTGCTATGTTATTGAGTCCGAGTCTAGGTTAGGTTCGAGTCTGTTGTGTGTTCGGTTTGGGTCTATCCAACCGACTAGTTGCAGGCCTCCTATATAAAGGAGCCAGACGCCTAGGGTTTAGGGGAGTTCAATTGTTTAGTCTAAAAACTATATTGTGCTCCACCATGTATCATCCCTCTAGGGCGATACCGTTATCTATTATATCGAGTGATTTTCTGCGAAGGTTCTTGTGTGCATCAATGATTATCAAGCTGTGGTTTGAGGCGTGGTGATCTTCATCATGTTACTTGCTGGGTTCGTTCCTCTTCTTTAGGTGACGTTCATCGGGTTATTAGGAGATTACCTACCTGGTTGACTCGGTGTGAAAGATCAGGACAAAACTATAGGATCATCGGCTTGATCCCTATCAGGTGGTATCAGAGCGCTGGGTTGATCACATCAAGAGTTTTATGTTGACTACTGATCTGTGGATTGTTCTTCTTCAAGCAGTTTTCAGATCGGTTCTGTTTTTTATTGAAGTTTCGATTTGGGTGGTGATTGATCTGCTAATTTTCGATCAGTGTGGCGGCGAGAGATTTTTCAGATCCAGGAGGATCAGTTCATGCGAAGAGAAGTAGCCCCCAAGTTGCGATCGTTTCTGCTCCTTTCCTGCCTCGATTTCTCGGAAGTCCGATCAGTTTCCAGTTCAGATCGATAGGAACAGGAGCATTGGCCAGAGTCCAGCCGCCGAATGTTTGGTTCCAGATCTGATCGTAATTAAAAAAAGAAGGAGGGCACCCGCCGTACTAGTCGCGGATGAGTTCCCGAGCGATCCGCTCGATCGAAGGAAAGCGCGTGCCTGGCGATCGGTGGCCATACGAGTCGCGGACGCGTTCCCTGGCGCACTCGTGATCGGGATTGCACGTCCCGCACGCCTCACTAGGAGAACAACGCGAGCTTCGCTCGGTGTCGCCTGGTGGGCCGGCCCATTAGCTGCTCAACGTCTGCCTAGGACTCCAATGATCTGGTGCTCGAGCATATCAGCGCACCCGTGCGCCGCACAACAGGCTTACGAGATCGGATATTTTCTTTCCATGGCGCATATTTTTCGCTGGATTCTGTTTTGGTTCCTTTGATCGCGTGGAGTCTCGGAAATAAAGGAAAAGGAAAGTGCTGAATTGTTTAACTGGAATACGTGGAATCAAAGGAGTTGTCGTTGCGTGTCCTTGGAGTACAGAAAAGAAAACAGGAGAAGAATATGGGAAGAGCAAAGGAAGTTCGTAAGATAGATAGAGCGGATGATGTGTACTTTGACTACACTACTATTGTTGTGGGATTGTCACTTAATTCTACAGATATAAAATGGAAGTTGCACAGTTCTGCCACATATGCAGAGTTTAGATCTTGGAGGTCTGACATGGATGATGGTTTCGCCAAATGTCGTTTGATCGATTCCAAGTGGTGGTCGCACTGAATTTGTTCTTGCACACCGGCGTGTGGATGAGACTGTGGCTAGTTGGTGGAAGGAAGAGAGGACCGCAAAGGGCATAACAACACCTAGTTGGGCAGATTTGAAGCAATTTCTGCGCACTAGATTTTGGGAGAAGTCCAAGGAGCTGGACAAGGTGGTTAGTTCTGAGGATGTTGTACCATTGAGTGGGCTGAATTTGCAACTCAACAAGGTACAAGGCGATGCTTGCATGACAGTTGACAAGGGCCAGTGTTGGAATTTATTTCACGCATAGTGTATGATCAAAGGCAAAGCATGCAAGTTGATTATAGATGGAGGAAGCTGTACTAATGGCATTAGCATGGCAATAGTGGCAGCATTGGGGTTGTCCACATGGCGTATTCCTGAACCTAAACATCTACAGTGGTTAAATAGATGCGGTATGGTGAAGGTAACTCATAAGGTGTGTGTGCCATTTACAGTTGGTGATTATGTTGATGAGATTGAGTGCGATGTGTTGCCATTGGAGGTATGTGGGTTGTTACTTGGTCGTCCATGGCAGTATGATCGCAATGTTACACATGTTGGAAGAGCAAATACATATTCTTTTGTGCATGGTGGCAAACAACAGACTTTGAAGCCTATGCAGGATGATCACATAAAGTTTGATGTAGAGCTGGTGGTACATAAGGAGAAGGTGCGCAAGGCTAAGCCAAAATCTAGGCTAGCTAAGGTGCAGGATGGAGAGCATGATGCACAGTGCGATAATGTTGATATTGCTTCAGCTATGCCTGTAGATGACAAGCCAGTGGAACTTGTTAGTGACAAGCCAGTTGAAGTGCATCCTCTTATTGCTGAGAGGAAGGATGTTGCAGCATGTGTTCAGAAGGTGGTTTGTGTTGACACAGGTGTTCAGACGGATGATAGTTGTGCTCCTGATGTTCCAGTGGATGTGTTGCAGCGGGGTAACAAGAGCAGTTTTGTTAGCACACCTATGAGTTGTTTTGTTGGGACAGTTGTGCGGATGCATAGAGGCAGGGATGGACATGTTCGTCAGTTGTGTGGTCCATGCATTACTCATCTTATGCCAGGTCGTGCAAAGAAGGTCCATGTTCAACAACCATGGGTTCCAACAAGAGTTGAGAAGAAGAAGACGGTGGCTCCTAGGTCCAAGCTCGTATGGAGACGCAAGGAGGTGCAGGCGCCAGGGGTTGTATCAAGTCGAGTATGCCAAGAGGAAGGATGTGGTGAGGAAGGCAAGCAAGACTTGAAGATGGCGAAGACGCGTGAAGAGATTGTTCATATCATGCCACCTTTCCGACCTGACCCGCAAGCGTTGGGGGCAACGCTTCTTGAAGGGGGGATGATGATATGGGCATGAAGGAGGAGGTGAAGCCTAATTTTAGAACTCCACCAAGCTAGGTGATGCGGGCGCATCCCATCGATGATTGGCACGCCAGGACGACCTACGATATGTAATGATAAGTCTAAGGTTGTGTCAAATATTATTGCTATGTTATTGAGTCCGAGTCTAGGTTAGGTTCCAGTCCGTTGTGTGTTCGGTTTGGGTCTATCCAACCGACTAGTTACAGGCCTCCTATATAAAGGAGCTAGACGCCTAGGGTTTAGGAGAGTTCAGTTGTTTAGTCTAAAAACTATATTGTGCTCCACCATGTATCATCCCTCTGGGTCGGCGATACCGTTATCTATTATATCGCGTGATTTGCTGCGAACGTTCTTGTGTGCATCAAGGATTATCGAGCTGTGGTTTGAGGCGTGGTGATCTTCATCATGTTACTTGCTAGATTTGTTCCTCTTCTTCAGGTGACGTTCATCGCGTTATTGGGAGATTACCTACCTGGTTGACTCGCTGTGGAAGATCGGGACAAAACTATAGGATCATCGTCTTGATCCCTATCACTAACCCAATATTCGTCCCAAAGAAAGGCGATAAACTACATGTATGCATTGACTTCCCAAAAGAAAGTGATCCAGCAAACTACGCCCCTTTCTGATGTAGACCGACCTACGGTCGTTACCACATCAAGGTCTCCAACTTATGCCAAGTCGTCATGGACTCCAAAGGTGAATCCGTTCCTCTATGTGAGCCCACTTCCTACCCTTTTGGAATGGTATACTACTTCATACTCTGTCGCATATTCATGATAGGTTCACACCGACAAGTACGGAGGCAAGGGAGGAAGCACAGAGCATCAAGCCCGACAAGACGGACGCTTGAAATAGGACATGGTGGAAGACACATGCCAGCAGTACTACCACTCCCGTCAGCGGTACTACCGCGATGTTATGGGGTAACCCCGTGGGTGGCCCGATCTTCACGGATCTCGTGGTCAAATCGATGGGAAAGCGAGGGGAAAGGGAGAAGGTAGTGGACACACCTCGCGAAGAACACTATGAACACACGCAAAACTCACACGATACAAGGTCGATTGCTCTCACTGGTGGCCACCGGTCTGATAGAATCCTCGCAACGAAAGATCGGTCAACGTGCTCCCTCGATCCCACGCAGAGAGGGAAGAACACCTTGTAGAGGGTCTTGACGTCTTGGCAAAGGGACACCGATGCCAAGGCCTTGTACAACGAGGGAGGTGCGATGCAAACTCCAACGAGGTGGTGACGATAGTCGATCCCCTTTGGTAGAAGGGGATGAGGCAAAACTAGAGATTCCACAAAATGGGTTGTCTTTAGTCTATCATCCATGCCTAAGGGATACATGAGGGGTGGGGGCTCTATTTATAGGCCAGCCACTTACATAGGGGTAGTTTGGGCATAATACTAGGGTTGGACCATAATAAGGGGGATACATGGGCTGTGGCCCAACTGCTGTGCGTGCAGTCACTGTCACAACTGGTACTACCGGACTTGATGACCGGTAGTACCGCTTGGGGGCGGTAGTACCGCAAGATGGTACCGGGTCGTCCAGAGGCGATGGCGCTGGCTTCAGTATTAGTCGGTAGTACCGGTCATGTCGGGCGGTAGTACCGGGGTGCGGTAGTACCGCTGATGGGAGCGGTAGTACTGCTGGCATGTGTCTTCCGCCATGTCCTCTTTCAAGCGTTTGTCTTGTCGGGCTTGATGCTCTGGGCTTCCTCCCTTGCCTCCGTACTTGTCGGTGTGAACCTATCATGAATATGGGACGAAGTATGAAGTAGTATACCATTCCAAAAGGGTAGGAAGTGGGCTCGCATAGAGGAACGGATTCACCTTTGGAGTCCATGACGACTTGGCATAAGTTGGATACCTTGATGTGGTAACGACCGTAGGTCGGGCTACATCATCTCCCCCCCTTCAAAAAGAGTCGTCCTCGACTCTACATGCTCTTCACAAAGTAGAAGATGTCGAGAGACCTTCTTGATCCTGGGGTTCACCATATAGTCGTCCTCGAGAAGATTGAATTGACAACACCTCAATGTTCCTTCACCTTCCATGAAGCCTACAAAGCACAACACAAAAGCGAAGCAACACTCAAAGCGTAGCCAATTCATAAATATTATAGCATGAGTCCTCAAGTAGAGTGAAGTCACCGTAGGATGTAGAGATAGCTTGGTGAGGAGCAGCCATAGGTAACTATCTACGGTTCGTCTTGTCAATTCTTTATCCATAGAGGTTGACGCGGAAGCAATTGTACCTTCACACGACAAAGACCAAGCAACATATGTCTGTCTGTGATAGAGGAACATGTCATTTGTGGCATGTCCCTTCTTGTTCACAACACTATTATCACAACTCAAGTATAATCGAAATGCAAATACAAGGTCAAAGTGCATGGAAATTGTTTGAACATCATCCAAATGTGGGAACTCAAAAACTCCATAAAACGTCTTAGTGTGGCACTCAAAGCAATTGACTAAAATATTGATCAACATCTTTGATGCAAAGTTAGGAGAATTCGGCAAAAAAACATGAGGAAGGATATCCAAAGCAACATCACTATGTGTGCAAACGAACCATTGGGAAGAACAATTGTTCAATATGTTGGATGCTACACACAAATCATCAAAAGCAAATATCATGGGGGTATGAGTATCGCAAGCGGAAGCAAAAACAACATGTTTGCAAACAAACCATATGAAATAGAAAGTGGTCCTTATGTTTGTTGCAACAACAATACGAGATACTTGGAAGCTCTAGTGACAATACATGCTCAAAATGGCATTATGGTTGCACACAAAACATTGGAAAGAGAAATTGTTCAACATTTTTTGCAACACACAAAGCATCAATATCCAATAGCAATGAAACATGATTGTCACAAGGTGAAAGGATATCATTAACATGCTTGCAAGCTAACCATAGGAAAGAGCAATTTTTCAACATGAAAGATGCAAAGCATGCAAAAGGTTTTGGAGCTGGCTTCGATCTTGAACTCACTTGGGGGATGCTCTCTAGAGCTCTTTTTGTCAACTGGTGCTCAACCGAGGTTGACATTCTTGTGCGGGTACATACACACATCAAACACAAAAGGAAGAACGTGTGTGCATGGTAGCGAAACACATCATCCATCATGATGTATCTCTTCTTGTGCACATCACCATGAGTGTCAATCAAGTATGAAATAGATGCATGGTGAGTATGCAAGTGGGGAACATGCTTATCATGGCATTTACCAAAATCTCCAAAATTTGAGAAAGCTATGGGGGCCATCTCAATATAAACCATACGAGAATTATTGTTGCAAGCAAAACAAGTGAAAGAGCAATCATCCATATTATTGCAAACAACGGGAGAGATTGTAAAACATTCATGACAAAGCATGGTCCGAGGGGTAACATTGGTAACATCATTGCAAGCAAAACATTGGAAAGAGCAATTGTTCAACAAAGTGCAAGCAATGATATCATGAACGTAACGTTTAGAGCATGGAATGTTTATGGCAACATCATCACAATCAAATAATTTCACATGCTCAACATTATGCAAAGGCAAAGTATCACATGGACATATCAATGAAACATATGTGATATCACAAACATCATCCATAGCATGCCAATCATCACAAGTCATCATGTCCACTAGTGGGATCATGGCATCATCAACACCCATATTGTTACCTTGTTCATACCTCTCATATGAAGTGGGTGTTGTGGTAGTGTTGGCCTCCATATGGGTGACTTCTTCATCCAATATGGGGATGGCATCATCTTCATCCACCATGTACATCTTCTTGGTTGGAGGCATCATCATCTCCAAGCTTGACGCTTCTTGATCCATGGAACCTAGCACAACATGAGGAAACACACTAGAGGTAGAGGGTAAGTCGTTAGAAATCAAAGTGGTCTCACTTGACCTATCAACTACCACTCTCAACTCACTCGGTGTATCACTCATGCCCTCCAAGTGCAAGCACTCAATCTCACGTATGGTGGAGTCGCTAATCTCACTCTTGCTTTCACTCAAGTGGGCTAAGTGGCTCTCATACTCACATGGGATTGGTACCACATCATCACTCAAGCATATGGGGGTAGGCTCGGTTCTCTCAACTCCATGCGCCTCCTTTGGTGAAGGGAAAGTCCCATGCTCACCATTCTTGACCTTGTCGTCGGTGTCTTGCACCTTGGCTTGTGTAGTCCTCTTGACGTACTCGTCCAACTTGGTGAAGTAGAGGTCTTTGTCCTCCTCATCCATGAGGTTGTATGCGTCATCTAGGACGTCAAGTCTTGGCGTTGAAGCTTGATGGCACGGAGGAGAGCTTGCTCTTGGTGCCATTTTGGTGGTGGCACGAGTAGTTGAAGGTGCCTTATGATGGTGTCGACGGAGGTCATTGGCGTGCCTTGACAAAGGTTGCTGTAGATGGCGCACTTGGTCATCCACATGACGCTCACGACGATGCTCCTTGTCCTTGGCACTCTTCTCTTTATGGTGGTGCCTTCTTGAGCTTGGTTGAGCATTATGGATGGTGCTCAGCATATATTCTCCGTCTTCATGGCGAAGATGCCTTGAACGATGTCTTGTATCCTCTTGATGTTGGCGATGATCTCTAGAGGATGTATGTCGATGAAGATTCTTGCTTCGTGGTGCCTCTTTTGGAAGATGATGTTGGGGCGCCACTCTTCTTGTAGGCGGTGGCACTTGTTTCCTTGGAGGTTGTTGCACTTGATGCCTTCGAGGTTGTGGTGCTTGGCGCCTTGGAGATGGTGATGCTTGGTGCCTTGGAGGCGGTGGCGCTTGACAGCTTGGAGGTGATGGCTCTCGTCGCCTTGTAGATGGTGGCACATGACGCCATGTAGGTGTCCATGCTTGACGCCTTGGAGGTGGATCATCGAAGTAGGTGGTGCCCTTTGGTGTGGCACGCTTGGCCTTGAAGGTCATGGTTTCTTGATGATGCATCTCTGCTAGCTTGGCGTAGTAGTCCTCCATCTCCAAGCGGTGGAGGTATTCTTCATGGCTCATGGAAGAGCCCTCAAAGTGGGTGAAGCTCGCCATGTCCTCCATGCTTGGTGAGGCATCATCGTTGAAGCACTCGAAGTCGTCCATGCTTGGGGAGTCGTTGTTGATGTAGTACTCCATATCACCCAAGCATGTGGAGCCATTGTCGGTGTAGTGCTCTATGCATAAGGAACCATTGTCGATGTAGAGCTCCAATTCCTCCATGCTTGAGGAGCCATAGTTGATGACGTGCTCCATGTCTTCCATGCATGTGGAGCCATCATAGGTGTAGTGCTCCGGGTCCTCAAAGCATGCGGAGCCGTTGTCAGTGTAGTGCTCCATCATGTCCTCTATACTTGTGGAGTCGTAGTCGTGGTGGCTCATCATGGATTCTTCATAGATAGCATCCTCGGTTCCGGAGTCCCTAGACATGATTCACAAGACCAAGTGGTGTATATGGAAGTGGTAGGGGGGTTAGGGATGCAACGTCAAACCTTACTTTACCTTGGAAGATAGTATCATGCAAGTGGCAACACTTGAGAGCAATCAAAACCAAGCAAAGTGAAGTTCACGAGGAACAACCAACTAACCACTAAAAACACACAGACAAAGCTTATGGTGTATAGGTATGGAAGGTCGCGTGTCCAAGAACAATCCAAAGTCAAGATATTGTAATGGCAAGTAAAGAACCACGATGATCACAAAGCAAAACAAGTTAATCCACAAGATAGGAATATATACAAGGAAACACACACAGTGGGATAAATGGGACTTGTGCGACGGAGAAAGTGAGCTAAGAACCAAATGATTACCTAGCGAAGACTATAAGATCGTGTCGCACAAGTGCAAGGAGAGATGCTAGTTCGATTGCAATAAAATTGGTGGGCTACAAGATATGCACAATAAGTACCATCTATTTGATGTTCATCGAGCTTGTGTTTCCTATTCTATGAGGCACTTGTTTCTTTCTTTTTTTTTTCTTCTTTTTTTCTTTTTTTCTCTTTTTTCTTTTATTTTTCACTTGCCTCTTCCTTGTGCCAACAACTATACAAGGTAACTATATGAGATAGCGCGCTCACAACTTTTGCTCGGAATTATACAAGGTATCAAATGTGCATTGCCCAAGGAATCATAGGAGGAACTAGCCTCAATAGGTGTTTGTTGACTGTAAAGATAGTGTAGCTCACAAAGGGATGCAAGTGGGGAGAACTGGCGGAATGTTTATACCTTTCGTCACCGATCTTCACCCTTTATTGGTGGATTCCGTCTTGCTCACGGAATTTGGATGGATTAGATAGCATGAACCACAGAGGTGATGATGTAGAGCTCTTTCTACTCTTCCAAACGAGCTAAAGAACACCAAAAACCAAGTACGTATGCAAAAGTTATGCTCAAAACGGTGAGAGGCTGAAATCTGGAATCTGCTGATTCCTTTCAGGTCCGGGCGGTAGTACCGCTTTTTGGACATCGGTAGTACCAGAAAAGTGCGGTAGTACCACTTTTTCGGCCCGGTAGTACCGGTTATACCTGGGACGTCCAGATTTGACACGATTTCGTGATTTTGGGGCGATTTGGGCAGAAAATCTTGAGGAAAAAACCAAATCGAAGGGGCAAATGATGGAATTAGGCCATGGGAACACAGGGGAAGGTAGATCAACAAGTTTAGCAAGTAATCCACGGATCAAAACCTACCAAAACACACTCAAATCACAGATCGGTCCAAAACATGAATTGGGGCTATTTTTGGTGGAATTTTCGAATTTATGGGGAAAAGACCAAATCAAGAAGAAATCCGTGGCAACCAAAAGCTGCTGATACCAGATGTTATGGGGTAACCCCGTGGGTGGCCCGATCTTCACGGATCTCGTGGTCAAATCGATGGGAAAGCGAGGGGAAAGGGAGAAGGTAGCGAAAGCGGACGCACACCTCGCGAAGAACACGATGAACACACGCAAAACTCACACGATACAAGGCCGATTGCTCTCACCGGTGGCCACCGGTCCGATAGAATCCTCGCAAGGAAAGATCGGTCAACGTGCTCCCTCGATCCCACGCGGAGAGGGAAGAACACCTTGGAGAGGGTCTTGACGTCTTGGCAAAGGGACACCGATGTCAAGGCCTTGTACAACGAGGGAGGCGCGATGCAAACTACAATGAGGTGGTGACGATAGTTGATCCCCTTTGGTAGAAGGGGATGAGGCAAAACTAGAGATTCCACAAAAGGGGTTGTCTTTAGTCTATCATTTATGCCTAAGGGATACATGAGGGGTGGGGGCTCTATTTATAGGCCAGCCACTTACATAGGGGTAGTTTGGACATAATACTAGGGTTGGACCATAATAAGGGGGATACATGGGTTGTGGCCCAACTGCTATCTTGTATGACACCATCTGACGACTACGGACTTGATTTGATGATCGGTAGTACCTTAAGCGATAGTACAGCAAGCTGGTACCGGGTTGTCCAGAGGCGATGGTGCTGGCTTCAGTATTGGCCGGTAGTAACGGTCATGTCGGGCAGAGTAATGCCAGGTAGTATCTTCGACGGGAAGCGATAATCTTCGGCATGTGTCTTCCGCCATGTCCTCTTTCAAGCGTCCGTCTTGTCGGGCTTGATGCTCTGGGCTTCCTCCCTTGCTTCCGTACTTGTCGATGTGAACCTATCATGAATATGGGACAGAGTATGAAGTAGTATACCATTCCAAAAGGGTAGGAAGTGGGCTCGCATAGAGGAACGGATTCACCTTTGGAGTCCATGATGACTTGGCATAAGTTGGAGACCTTGATGTGGTAACGACCGTAGGTCGGGCTACATCACTTTATCTCTGGTATGTCATGCAAAAGCTATGCCTCTAGTCGAAAGGATAAAACACCCTAGAGACCACAGGGAACGCGACAAGACAATAATGGAGCACCTCAAGATAGAAGCCACAAATTTTGTAGGAAGTTCTTTTACTTTTACACATTTTATATTCAATAAGGACAATGTCTAGGCAAGCACGCCAAAAAAGTACCCTCTGCAATTCGATGATAAATAAACAAAAGTCCCAAAACTGGGTCCCGACATTTCTGCTGTTCTATCCATCAACCTGATATAGGGGGGCTTCGACAAGAGCACCATATAAAAAATCGTCGGCACCCATACAACGTACCTTTGACCCGAATAAAAGGTGATCAACCTATAGGCATCAGACAAATAAAAAGGTCTCGCATGATAAAAACAAAATCTTGTATAAATTTATGACCATTTTGATAAAAACAATGGCATTACTTGGTATTTCTCTAAATACAAAGATACATAACACAGGAAACAATTAGATGGCGAAACTTATGAAGTAATCTTCGTCTTCCTCTAGGCATCTCCGAACAATCCTGATGGCAGGCCTACGGGTAACCGTGTAGTGAGGTTCCATGTTAACCAATCCACCGCCAGGAGGGGGAAGTAGTCCCAGAGACACATCATCCAAATCCAGCATTGGGTGGTGCGCGTGCACCCAAGAAAGTGCAAGCTTAGCACCCGCCACAAGTCGGAGCTTCACAAAGTGATGAATCCTTTCACCCTGCTGAAATTCTGCCATCAAATTAACTAGGCTCTAGGCTGAGGATCACATGGAAACATGGCATTATACACAATAGCCGAGGATCTACGGCAGCACTCGATGAACTGCTCCACCTCCGACGCGCAATCTTGAAGCAAAGCCACCGAATAGGCACGGCGATGATCAATCCAAAAATCAGTCTCGGTGCCATGGGAAGCAGTGACTAGAGCATGGATTCGATTGTGGAGACGCTGGGTCTCTTCCCTCTCGCACAATCGAATGCCTAAAATAAAAAAAGAGGGAAAGTCAGCTTCTACAACCAAGAAGAAAATACTAGGAAATATTGCGGAAGACTTGAATAGCATCTTCTCACTCGCCCTGGAAATTTCCTCCAAAAAATACGCTTCACGATCTAGGGTTTTGTGCATCTTCGATTGAGATGCGTTCACCATCGCTTGGACAACCCGAAGATTACCCTCAAGTTTCTTCACCTGCTCAATCTTTTCTGCATATAATGGCGGATCGACCACACGAACAAAGGCAGTTTCGGATGCACCTAACCCAGATGATGATGGGTGTGCATTTGAAGCCTAAGTAGGCGTAGATGGAACCGCCGAATCACAGAGTATCTGGCAAAGTATACAAAAAATACAAGACCTTTGGTACACGAAGGACAATTCATACACATAACAAACAAATGCAGCAGTTTTTTCTCAGCAAAAGGAGGACTTAAACAAACGGAGCCAAGTTCATTACAGCAGCAGAATAAAAGACACCTATGACTACAAATTAAACTATGGGGCGGTTTTTTTCGCAGACACAGTGGTGCTAGGAGATGGAGCGTCAGCCGAAGGTGGAATAATCGGGATAGCACTCGCCGAAGGGGCACCGGCCGATGATTAGGTAGTAGATTTTGTCGGACCTGCGCCTATGCCCAGTAGTAGCCGAGAGTACTTCTTGGCCTTCATAACAAAAGATTCAAATCGACTGCCTGGCCATTTGGGGTGACTAGGACAGAGGAGCTAACCTTCTGCTAGTCGACCTTCTCGTTGTGCACCATCGCCAGGGCCATAGAATTTTCTGAGCCACTCTTTGATTGAGTCATGTTGTAGCCAAGAAGGGGGCTCAGGTCAGCTCCAAAGATAGCAACGAGGTTGTTCAAATCAGCCAGCACCTCCTTGGTCGGCAAAACCTCGGCTTTTGAAGGAACGACGTGAGCGGATAAGAAGATTGCGACCATGAACATTGTTGGCTTCCAAAGTACCAACGACATCCGATAAAGGGTCAACCCTCTTATCCTTGTCCAGCACCAAATTCTGGCCAGTAAGCTCTACAAATACAAACACTCATAGAATCAAGAGCCAAAATAAAGTAGCGGAAGCAACACAGAAATCCTCTTTCAAAGATAGTAAACTAATGAGTCAATGAAGTATTGAGGGCCTCCAAGCGCTTCCGAAGATTTTCATCTCGGGCAACAGTCGGTTTCTCCCTCTCTTCAGCGTCAGCTTTGGCCTTCTGCTTGGCCTCCTCCAGAGCTTTCTTGGCAACCCGTAGTTTTGCCTCCAAATCATCGGCGCACTTTAATGCCTCGTCCTGGATAACCCCGGACTTTTTGGCAGTGGCTGGACAATTGAAAGGGGGAAGATAACTTAGTACAAGAATACAAATTTTTCAGGGACACAGGAAGCAAACTGATGAGGATATATACAAGGATTATGATGATTCTGACTGCTTGAACTGGAAGGAAATATTGAGTCAAATCAATAATGACTACCAGGTGAATTCACTCCTAGTTGACCATGATGCTTTTTATAAGAACTTTATATTGCCTAAGTCTGTGTGCTATTGTATGATCAGGTACATGGGATAAGAAGGCGTAGCACGGAGCGAGGAGATGAAGCATATGGAGTATGGCATGTTGATCAATGAAGAATGCGCGAGGGAGGAGAGGGAGGAAGCGCAAGGAGCTACCAATAAGAAGATCAACACCTGGCAGGATCTCTGCCGCGGAGAGAAACGATGTGTTTTCCTGCCATGGCAGGCTGCCGCAACACAGAAACGGAGTCCTTTTCTGTCACGGCGGGCTGCCACGGCAGAGAAACAGGGCCAAACTCTGCCACGACAGAAACCTGAGCCAAACCCAATTTTGGGTCGGTTTGTACCCTAGTTGGGTGGGACCAACTCGGCCACCCCCTTAGCCGCCGCACCCCCAGATTCATAAATAGATGGGGAGCACTAGTTTTAGGGTTAGACCATGTTAAAATATTTTGGAGTTGTTTCTTTCATAGAACCTCTAGAATTACCCTGTGTTCGAATTTACCAACTATAATTGAGTGTGATTTGTTGTTCCATTGGGAATTAGTAGATTGCATACTACCGTTCGTGGTCACAGCTGTGTGCGCAAAAGTGTGGTGTTGTGAATATCCTATAAGGTTCGAGATCTGTTGCACTAGCATCAGGGTTCAAGCAGGAGAGATCATAGCTATGCACTAGTTATCTATCATCCACAATTACCATCGACAAGAGCTTGCTGAGAAGATCGGGCCACCCTATATCATCTTGGTATCAGAGCGCTGGGTTTACTCGGTGAGCAATATCATCTTGGTATCAGAGTGCTGGGTTTACTCGGTGAGCAATATCATCTTGGTATCAGATTTCCTCGTTGCCTCGGTAAGCAATCCACAATCCATCCATAGATTAGAGAGTGTTTTTAGTCCTATACAGAAAAAGGCCCACAAAAAGAGTTGACATAGCCTAGATTGCATCGTAGATGAGTAATAGTTGATGGTCGTGTTCATCCTTTAGTTTAGATCTAGATCTGTTCTTCGTAGATCTGTTTTTCTAGTTTTGTTCTAGACGAATCCACCATTGTTTCCGCCACCACAAGTTTAGATCCGATCTAATCTAAGAGTCCTAGTTGTTTACTCTTGGCCAAGTCAGAATTTAAAAAAAATCCTACCGACTCTACCGCGGCACGGAAACAACCTATTTTCCTGCCGCGAGTCCTGTTCTGGCACGATTCGAATTCGCTGCCGCGACACTTTTTTGACGTGTTTTTCTGCCGCGGCAGGATTTTCTGCCACGACAAGATTTTGCCCTGTTTTTATGCCACGGCTCGAATTTTTACAAAGTGTGAATTTGCACTTTTCCTTTAACCTTAGCTACAGCCATTCTATTTCATAAGTGTAGGAACTTTCTCATTGAGACTATTTTCCGCTCTTACAGGCTACTCATAGGACTTTGGTGTTGTGCTTTGTAATTTGGCCGTGTGTGACATATATTCAAAAAAAAGAGAAAAAACATATAGCAAAAGAAAAAAGCAAAAAGAGAAAGAAGCTATACAAAAGAAAAAGACAAGCAGAAATTGATCAAGAGGCCTAGTGATATCTTTGTGCACTGGTAGATTGAGCAATCTTGTGCCTATTTACTTTGAGCTTTGCTAGTGTCTCTCCAGCATAGTGCAACACCCTTCATAGTTGCATTGCCACGTTTATCTCCACGTGTGTGTTTCTTGGGTTGGTGTACGATCAGCACTAGGACTTGTTTGCGGTGTAGATAGGATACCATACCTATAGCTCCACCATAAATAACCTGTTTGCCCTACGATCATTCTCTATACCTTTGATATTCACTTCATCACATCAGTGCATAAGTCTTTGATTTCAAATTGGTAAGCATCACTATTCACTTTGGAACGGTAAGATCTGCTTTCTTGACAGTTTTGAGTGAGTTGTGAGAGCTCCACCACCAGAGTTTGGTTTTGTGCACTAATGTACTAATCATGTCTTCTAGTAGTGTTGATGTGATGCAGAAAAAGGATGCAGATGATTATCCCTTTCCATTACAATCGTACTGCAGCAACACATTTTGGGAAGAGGAGTCAGGAGTAGTACCTACGTCGGGTTTGTTCCACTTCATCACAGAAATTAGTGGTAGACAAGCTGCTACTACCATTGATACTTGTTCTTACATAAATTTGGTTAGTGTTGAGGATGTTGAAAAGCTACAATTATACACAAGTGCATTAAAAACCATTTATGTTAGCAACTTCTGGTCATGCACTCCTAGTTACTCAGATCGCATATGTTCCACTCACCATTTATGGTCCTAGCAGGGAGATTTCTTGCTTTGTCGTTCCTAGAGCTTTTAACTCATGTCATATCATGTTGGGAACAAAGTGGTGTAATCAATTTCAGGTTGTGTTTGGTAGTGAGTGTTCTGATCCTTCGATCGTTTGGAATGATAAGCACACTTGGTCATCATGTACATGTATTAAGCAATTTCAGCAGATTAGGCGTCAAAACCTATGTGCACCTGTAACCACCAACATCAAACCACATGTTGATCCTGTCATAGAAGAACCAAGAGTGAGAGTTGATGAGACAAGTGAGGTTTCTACTAATGTAATCATCTCTACTCCTAGTGTTGTTTCTTGTGATATCTAGGTTGCTTTTGAAGAAAGGGAGCCGTCTATTTTCCAACCTGTATCACTGGACTGTGCATTGTCACTTGTGGAGAATGTGTTAGTACCTACTACAACTGAGGAGATTGTTGATGACATTGGTACTGATTTGGAGCTTCGACCAACATGTGCGACATATTGTGAGTCTTTTCCTTTACTGAAGCCTCCTTGTGATTTGCATTGCACTAATGTTTCAACATCATGTGATAGTTTACCCAATTCAAATTTTGATCATGTGGTACTGATTACACATAAAGAAATACTTGCTCGAATACCACCTACTGATATTGTATATTCCATCATGCTAAATGAACCTATGAGTATGAGTTGTGCTATGGATAAGATTTCTGAAATTTCATTTCTGAATTCTAGCACATATTCTCCTTGTTTCACTTTAAATCTAATTGGTGAATATAGCATGCATGAAATTTTTCTTGTGGATCACATATGCATTACTTGTGATAGAATCTTGAACTGAAACATGTTGTTTTCAGCCATACATGTTGTGTGTCGACGACTTTGTGTTGTGGGATATATGTTAAAATTTGTGATAATATGAAACTAAAGTCAGATCTAGTTGATATAATGCAGCCAACACAAGTAATTTTACCTATGTTGGATCATTGTAATCTTGCTAGAATAGAACCAAGGTTTTCATATCCATTGTGTTTGTCCCAAAAGTCTTTGTCTAGCTGTGCTACTGCTCTATACTTCACTTATATTTGCAAAGTGAGTTGCATCTTCCATACTGGACAACATGATCATGTTCATATTAATTAGAGTAGCGCAGTTGAAGCATGGTGTGAATCAATTTGGTTTTCACACATATTGAATTGGTTTGATCTTGTCCACAAATTTGATCATAGATCTTCTTTGAGGAAACTGAATTTAATACTGAAGAACAAGACTATCTATTTAGTTGTTTTTCACCATGATCATGATTCTTTGTACTTCACTTATACCTGCAATTTAAGTTGCTTGATGTATACTGGATATACTTTTCATGTGAACAACAATAATACAAGATGTTATATATACATATACTTTGCATACACATTGTTCTTTTTGTTTCTCCCACTTTCAGCTTACCCAAAGCCGTGGACGGCTTTTCATGAAGAAAGGGAGCATGATGAGGATATATAGAAGGAAATATTGAGTCAAATCAATAATGACTACCAGGTGAATTCATTCCTAGTTGACCATGATGCTTTCATTTATAAGAACTTTATATTGCCTAAGTCTTTTTGCTATTGTATGATCAGGTACATGGGAGAAGAAGGCGTAGCATAGAGCGAGGAGCTGAAGCATATGGAGTATGGCGTGTTGATCAATGAAGAATGCGTGAGGGATGAGAGGGGGGAAGCGCAAGGAGCTACCAATAAGAAGATCAACACCTGGCAGGATCTCTGCCGCGACAGAGAAACGATGCGTTTTCCTGCCACGGCAGGCTGCCACGGCACAGAAATGGAGTCCTTTTCTGGCACGACAGAGAAACAGGCCCAAACTCTGCCATGGCAGAAACCTGAGCCGAACCCAATTTTGGGTCGGTTTGTACCCTAGTTGGGTGGGACCAACTCGGCCACCCCCTTAGCCTCCGCACCCCCAGACTCATAAATAGATGGGGTGCACTAGTTTTAGGGTTAGAACACGTTAAAATATTTTGGAGTTGTTTCTTTCATAGAACCTCTGGAATTACCCTGTGTTCGAATTTACCACTATAATTGAGTGTGATCTGTTGTTCCATTGGGAATTAGTAGATTGCATACTACTGTTCATGGTCACGGCTGCGTGCGCAAGAGTGTGGTGTTGTGAATATCCTACAAGGTTCAATATCTGTTGCACTAGCATTAGGGTTCGAGCGGGAGAGATCATAGCTACGCACTAGTTATCTATCATCCACAATTACCATCGACAAGAGCTTGCTAAGAAGATCGGGCCAACCCATATCACAAACCTTTCAATTCTTTGTCTTTGTTGTGGATCTTGATAAAATGAGAGGCCATATCAACCATCTCACGCATCAAAGGATGTCAAATGCAAAGAGCAGAAAATCAGGAGAATAAAAGAAAAAGCAAAGCTACAATTACATTATCCAAAGAAATACTTATGTCATGCATGTCAACCTCGATGGGTCTCTCGGATATCACCACACCCTTGCCCGTAGCTTTTCTTCTTTTTGTTTTCAGCAAAGTGGCAACATCTTTAAGGATCATCTTTTCTGCAGGAGATGCATGCATTTCCTTTAGGTCGGCTGATGGCTGAGGAGATTTAACTAGAGGAGGGGCAACCGAAGTACCAGGAGGAGACGTGGGAGGATCTTCCCCCTCATCGCCACTATAGAAGCAACACGAAAACTCTATAAATTTACCACCCGCAAAAATAAAAAAGGGGGATAAATGAATACTTACGAAGAAACATCTCGCGTAAAGCGGAATAAACTCATCGGTGGCGGAACCGATGAAACAGGAGTAACACGTAGCGATTTTGAGCCTGTTGAATCATCAGAGTCTTCAACAGTTTCCATGGCATCAGTATGCTTCCTTTTTCACCGGCTGGCACCACTCGAAAATCTCCAGACCGAACCGAAGCCACGGACTAGGAACGTGACGGAGATTCGGCGACAAACGCTTCTATTTCTTCATTAGCAGCAGTTCCAGCCCTAGTGAAATCCTCGGATAAAGAGGGACTGGCTCGAAGCTCTCCTCTTTCAGGGAGAGGAGGAAGCAAAGATAGATGGTCATAATCCTACAATGTGAAAGAACAATCATAAGAGATAAAGTACACTAGTATGAAGAATAAAAGAGGAAACCAATGGAAACTTACATCTGGAAGGCGCTTTTTCTTGCCAAAAGGCTCCACATGGCAATTCGAGGGAACCGGGCTTTTCTTAGTCAGCGTGGTGAAGTTTTGAACTCTTTTCTCATAGACCTTGAGGGCAAGATCATCCGGTGAAATCCTCATCGGATCCTTCTTGCCAGTATAGGCCCACATACTAGACAACCTTGCCTGGAGAGGCTGAATATGTACCGGAAGAAAATATGCCAGGATCTGCAATCCCGACAATTCCTTACGAATATTGTGGTGCAGCTTCTCTATCTGGGTGAGCAAGGGCTTAATCTTCGTCATTTCTTCGGGAGTTGGGCGTTGATCCCATGAATCAAGTATTCGGCATGTCTTCTTAGGGTTAAAAGGGGCTAACCTGAAAGATTGACCCTCAGTTTTTTGGTCCTTGATGTAAAACCATTTGGATTTCCATCCTTGGACGGAATCCGTGATTTTGAAATCGAAATAGTCGACATCAGACCAAACAGAGAAAATGGCTCCACCGACATCATGGACAATAGTATTGGTGGCATTGCGAAGAACATAGAAGAAATACTTCCACAGGCCCCAATGGGGATGGATCTCGGGGAAGCATTCGCAAAGAGTGACAAAGAAGGCAACATGAAGAATAGAATTAGGTGTGAGCTAATAGAGCTGCACGCCGTAGACAAAGAGAAGGCCTCGAAGGAATTCATGAACAGGAAGGGAGAAGCCACGATATAGGAAGGAGAGAAACATTACCCGCCAGCCAGATTTGGGGGTTGGGCGGTCTCATCCTCGGGGAGCTTGAAGGAGCCCTCTTCAAGGAGACCAAAGTTCTGTGTATCGTGCAGATCCCACGCCGAAAACTTTGTCGGATCCCACCCAAGATCCCTTTTCTTCGTGGTCTTGGCGTCCGTGGTAGAATTTCTAACTCTACTTTTCCCGCATTGTGGTTGGAGAACGATGCAGGTGCAGCACAAGGAGAAAGGAGTAAGCAAAAGCGGCAAACGCAGGAGTAGCACAAGGAAGAAGAAGCAGGTAGCGAAAGGAAGTAGTAAAAACAGTAAAAGGCTTCCTCTCGGTTTATAAAGAGAAGAAAAGCAAAGCTTGGCCGTTGGATGAAACCAACGAACCATCAAAATTCACAAGATGATGATGTGTGTCAAGGGCGCATAGAAGGATAGAAATCGTGGGAAGTTATTTCCACGGTAAAAACAGAGAAAATCTCCACGATGCCTCGATCTTTGTGCGTAAAGGGGAATGTGTGATCAAAAGATCTTTGCTGACACGCCGCTCAAGCGTCATCATTACTGCAGAATAGCCCACAATTGAAACATCCCATCGAGTTTTGTTTCTCGGAAGATACAGCGTAATAGCTTCGGCAGTAATGACGTCATGGCAGAAGCAATGAAGAAACTTCGTCTCTATTATTAGAAGGACCGGAGAAAAATAAAGTACAAAAACCTGAGTCGAAGTAAATTCCGCAGCTGAAAAACCTTGAGCCTTCAATCGAATACAAATATTCTAATTGTAGCCTCGGGGCTACTCCTATCCTGAGCACTGATCGCACATCCGATAGAAAAGGACGTAATAGTCCTAGATAAATAATCGAAAGTGAAGACTTCCTCAGAAGGTTAAGAGCTTCGAGCCTATGTCCCAATACAAGCATCTGAACATAGCCTTGGGGCTACTCCCATTGGAAGCGCTGACCGTGCACCCGATAAGAACATTGAAATTTATGCGTGCCAAAGAAAAATTATCCTCGTATGTAAAACACGCCTGATAAAATTAAAACCTAGTGTATCCTCCAAAGGTTACTCCCATCAGGAGCATTCTTAGATATCATCCACAACTTCCGTAACTCCAACGGCCAAATAAGGCTGACCGTGCACCCGATAAGAACATTGAAATTTATGCGTTCCAAAGAAAGATTATCCTCGTATGTAAAACACACGGGACAAAATTAAAACTTGTGAGTATTACATTAGTGTATCCTCCAAAGGTTACTCCTAGCGGGAGCATTTTTAGATATCATCCACAAACTTCAGTAACTCCAACAGCCAAACAAGGTAGTCGACAAACATTTTACAAAAAACCTCGAATCACGCCCGACGCAATAAAACTCCAAATGCCATGTCCACGACATGAAGATAAGACCTCAAGATACGTCATGTGTAGCCTGATAACCGCACAAGAATGCGCTCTGCCAGTAAAAAAGTTGTATCAACGATACGATGAAAAATCTCGACGGACGCGTTGGGTATCCGATAAAATAGAACTGGAATTCAGTATTCGATAAGACCTCAACGACTCGAACTGGATTACGCTAGTAGAATTCTGAGTTCAAGCCTAGGGACTTGAATTTGATGTAGGTCTACAGTGTTTTTTCCTAGGATCATTTAACTGATTCCGATCCGTTGGATGCATCAGGCCTATTGTACCAAATTCCTACAAAACCAAAAGTAAATGTCTCATGACAATATCTTTGAGACTCAACCTGAATCTATGATTCAGGCTGAGTCTCTGGGGCTACTGACATAGTTATGATTACTCGGGTACTTATGTTTGGTTATTCTAGCCGCGTAAAGGCTCACGGCCCATGAAGACTCAAGGAAAAGGCCTAGGAAGCATCCAACGGAAGTCTTAGTTTAGTTAAATAAGGAAATAGAAACCGACCTTATGTTGGTGTTGTAATCATGAATATGTAACCTATCTGTATACAGCCCCGAGACTCAGCCTATTATATATAGGCTGGGAGGAACCTTCAGAGAGGTACCAAAAAACTCCCAAGTAATTTGTAATAGTATTGTCCATCGATAATCAGAAGACTTCAACTTCCTTGTTTGTCTAACATCCTATGAAATCCCCAGCATTCACTTTTCTGCAAAACCCTAAGTCCATAACCATGGACATTGCTGAGGTTATCCCTCGTCAATAGGGTTTCTTTTCCTATAGAGTTATAACCCAAATAAAGGGGATCATTGGTAAATTCCCATAATAAATGTAAAACATGGATATAACATTATATAAGATGTAAATACATAGGAATATGTGTCATTAAACTACAAAGTTCATGTATGCATTTTACATGTATCAGGGTCATTAGTCGGCAAGCATGGGGCTAGTAGTGGAGGTACTCTTCACAATCTGAAGGTATTCTACAGTCCTGGTGCCAGGATTCAGCATGATCATTACTTCATCATCTTCAGCCTTTTGGGAACCTCTAACAGGAACTTCAAGCTGAACCCCAACACTCTTATGCCCCTCAGAAGGCGATCTAGCAAGATTAATCCTGTAGTGCTATTGCAAGAAGCAAAAATTCTTAGAATACCAACTCATACAATGAGATCCATCATCCTTGAAACTGACAAAGGTTTGCTCATAGTGAGTTGGTAGGATCCCAACATCGGCAGCCTCCGATCTTGTGCTTGTCATGACGAAGTGGTCAAAATCAATAGGCAGAGTGGCAGGAGGGGATTTGAGGATGGACCTCTTCTTCTTCACTTCATTTTCCTTAAACATAATGGCTTTGGAAGAGGTCTAGGAATGGAAGGGTCAAACTTGGTTTTCTTTGGAGAGTGCATGTTGTTGGTAGCTTTACGTTTTCTAGCAACACGATCACTAAGGACCTCTTTGCCAATAGCATTGTCTTCGAACTCGGCAACTAGAGGAGGGTGGCTCTCAGTTTCAGTCGAAGTAGCAAACCATTCAGAGGGGTATCAAAGTTACACATAGAGAGGAGTGAGTTAACCCTATCAAGAAGGAGCTTGGCTCAAGCACATGTCATGGGTCCACTTGGAGGACTTGGCAGAGTGGATTTAGGGTGGTAGGACGAGCTATATCACTCAAACTACTATAGCCAAGAGAGGGGAAAGTTAATAAATGATCCCCTATGTTCCTACACTACAGGCATGAGCAGTAGCTAGTGCGCCAACAAGTTCTAGACTCTTGGCTCATAGCTACTAGTATGAGCAAAAGTCAAGATTATATTCCACTACTATTGAAGAATCAACTTTTATCACGCGTATGTGAACGTCATCCAGGTTTGAGAAACAAGGAGCCTTCACTAGTACATATGGGGCATATTAAGGCTCCCATCGCACATAGAACACCCTTTCTGTATGTGGTGCATAATATTGTTGACTCCGCAAAATTTTGGATGTCTGTCTGCGGCCTAGGATGTCTCCTTGGCACGTACATCGCACATAGAACGTTTTCTTGTATCGTAACAAATACAACGCACATGACTATCCAAGGAGAAACCATCTGCTTAGTGGCAAAACATACTCACGGTTCATTTTATGCAAACCTTGTACCTTATATTTGCGAATTGCAAAGGTTTTACTTTTTCTTTTTTTGTGCCCTTTCTCAAACGGTGAGTAGAATCATCATGTGCTTAGTGTGCATAGTCTCTTCTCCTTCCTCCGTGTGATACACGCTAGGGATGATGCAGCTTCCTGGATGCACACCATAAAGCCCTTTGATGTTGTGCCCTCTTGGCATAGACCATCTCAATGATAGACACACTTCGATATGGATCGCAGTAAGAATACCGCTCGCCTTTCTTGCGTCGGGCAGTGCCCGCTGACGTAGCGTCGCCATGTTGAGAAGGCCTCTTTTGTGGTGAAGGAGGAGCAAGCATCTCTGGTTGGGGAGGAGGAGCACCCTGTCCCGCTGCCGGACCATGACGGAGGCTCTTTCCCCTCGCACTTGGTCGACTGGTCCTTCTCTAATGACGACTGCGAAATCAGTTTGGAGGACATCGAGGACGCGGCGACTGTGACACCGGGAGATGATTCGCCGCATCTCAAATGGAGGGAGGAGGCTAAGCGGTAGGCCGATGAGGAGGAGGACGAGATGCTCAAGCAGCAAGAGGCGCTGCTGGAGTACTACGCGAAGAAACACGAGGAAGATAGAGAGCGTGCGGCGAAGGCCGGTAATGTAGCTGTTGTCAATGAGATCATCTACATCTCCTACGACAACGAGAAGTAATAGCAACTCGCATATATTTGTAACTTTATTCTTTCACACACAATTTATCATATATATAAATTGATTGTGATGTTTTTCTATATTGCCCATGTTTATTCATGGATAAACTGTTTGGGATTGTTTCATCGATGTTTCCCCTCACCTATAAAATGCCTCGTATAATCCTCCTGGCGGCAACCTCTCCCATCGACACCATGCCTCCCTGCAAATCCACCCTCGGGTACATCGACCTAGCATAGTGTTGGGGTCTGGCAGACGCAAACGTTTTTCTTTAGTGTAAACCATGTGTGAAGTTTGGATAGGGATGAGACTGAGTTTGTGTGGTGTGCAAGACTTTTGAACAACACACACGGTTTGTGGTACAAAAGGCGTGTGCGACAACAAACTTCCGCAAATGGCTTTTCTGGAAGGAATCTTGTGTTTTTTGGCCCGGCATATGCAAATCCTACCATTTTCTCCTATATATAAGGATAAGGGCCACTGTGTCCATTCGATAGCCATCAGCCCTCTTTAGGACCGTTCAGTATACGCCTTGCTCCCCTGGTCAGCAAACCTTGCCACACTGGAATGCAGATGACATCGTCGGCGGCTTCATTTCCATGTACCCCTGCCTACATGTGTGATGGATGGTCGGTGGTGCCAGGGATAACACCGGTCAAGCCGGCTCTCCTCGCCAGCTTGCTCCACCGTCCTCGTCTGCCCCGAGGTATACATTGTTAACATACATTTTTAACTTATATAGTATAACTCTATTATGTAAGTGCAGTTAGTAATGTCGGATCAATTTTAATATTTTCTTAGGATCATGTGTTCGATTTTTATACACATTAGCATAGTTAGCAAGTTCGTATTCATTCAAATATTGTGTTAGGATCAGTGTATATGCTAACTTGATATATATCTTATATTGTATTGTAGGATTTAATTGTTAGATCTATATGTTATATTTCGTATGATCAGATTGAATTCTTAGATCTATTGAATCTGTAGTTGCACGCAGCATTCTATTTCACTAACTTTAATACTTATGTGTGCAATGATCTATTTATTTCCATATTTTTGTGTTTTCTTATGTGTGCAATGATCTATTCTTGCCACTACTTTAAGTGGTTGCTTATGTGTACAATCATCATCTTATTATAGGGATGATATTTTGATGATACTGCATAGGATTTTAACTTTCTTAGCCTTTCTATAACACTTCCGAGTAAGAATTCAAATCATTTAAACTTGCATTTATTTATTATTAGTTTTATTTGTTTATGATCTAACTCCAAAGATATGTTGGTAGAGTTGTCTAGTGTGGTGCCATGCACTTTAGAAAGTTAACCACTGTATACAGATTAGGACCAATAGAGTGAAGAAAATCTTTTTTCAACAATAGACAAGAAAATTGATCCATTTTTTTTAAGCATGTCACTGATTCACTTTTCTATTCCTACGTACAAACAGTTGAGAAGCATCCTATAGCACTACATAGAGCACTTTTTTATTAAGAGTGTCCTATGAGTGTTACCATAATACCACAAATGTGACTAGAAGATTACACGAAAAGTTCTGATCAAATGGCTATTACCAGGTGTGGTGTGGAAGATCATGCCAGCAGAACCTATCATGGCGACATGTATACATGTAGTGTATGAAATGTACAGTCAAATAGAATTCATGTCTACTGATGTACTTGCATGCATTGTTGAGTTATGGATTGCTGGGTATGGCTTGTGTATATCTGCTACATGTTTCTGCGGGTATCACTTATTGCATATCTAAATCGTGTGCGATCCTTGAAATAAGCATACGGCTGGACTAAACAACCGTGTGGCGCCTTGAATAAACACATACGTTGTAGATAAATTAGCTTTTTGTGACCTTCGAATCTGTTGATAGTTGAGCAGACCAAACCATGTGCGAATGCCCTAACTATCACTAATGATGACCAAAATAAAATCATTTGCTAAAGATCAGTCATTCGCACACAGTTCGGGAAACCATGTGCATAGTAGAGGGTCATCGCCCACCAATGAGTAGCGACTGTTCAATTTGTTGTGTGTGAAGGACGATTTCTGCGTGTGTGAAGGTCCGATGTGTACTAGTGCTTATGTAAATTGACTGTTAGCTGCGATTGAAATGGAAAGGAAATGTGTTATACCGTCTTTGAAAGATGAACACGAGACAAAATTATAGAAGAGTATGGCTTGCATTGTATTCGTAGAAATATAGTAGTCGGCTGAGCGCACCTGCAGCCAAGTCAACTTTAACAGCATTACCGATACAGGGATTTGGTTGATTCTTTTGAACAAAGCGAGCAAACAAGGTATGAACATGTCACTGGACAGTATGCTACAACAGCTCGCTTAAGTAGGTATTATTTGTGTACGCTGATCGACTTCTGCTAGGTATACGTGCTTACAAACTTGCACTGCGCCTGTGAGAGTAAAGTTCTAGGCAGGATTTTTACTACTCCCTCACTCTCAAATTAGTTGTTTTAGATATTTCTTAGAGTAGTAGAATAAAGAAACTTTTATACTTGTAGCGCGTTATCATGCAATGGTACATAGGTTTTTTTTTATCAGAGCACATGTAGGAAAAACAAGTTTTTTTTTTACAAGAGTAGGAAAAACAAGTTATGTGCCTTGAGTAGGAAAAACAAGAGTAGGAAAAACAAGTTATTAGCGATACATGATTTTCTTTACTCCCTCCGTCTAAAAATAGATGTAAAAATTTTGTCTAAATTTGGATCATACATACATTATTGGTATATATCTTCCTTGTTTTTTCTCTCCCGAACGGCGGCACCATGTAAGTAATCAGACGTGTCTATTTTACTTATACTCCATGCCCATGCGTTGCCGTGGGAAAAAATAATCTTTGATGAGCTTTTTTTCGAAATGGAGGATGCGACCCCCGGCCTCTGGATCGAAAAGATGCATACGACCTTTATTGCTTTATTAAAGATCGATCAACAAAGAAACAAAAAAGCATATATATCACCAAACCCGAAGCCACCACACAATACTTACACACTCGACAATGGAGTAAAATCGTGTCAATGGGGCCGCTTTGTGTCCGGAAAGACAACAAAGGCACTCCACCGGCTAGGGACCGGGAACAATCACATACGCCGAGGTGCCCTCTAGGCGAGACGAGAGCTTTAAAATGATTATTGTACATGTCACGATCAACAGGTTTATTCAATTTTCAATCTAATAATATTCAGTAGAATATTTTCCAGCATCACCAAATCATACAATGGTTAACCTTTAATTATGTGTGTCAAGTGTTACCTCATTCCAACATTCCATCAAATACAATTCCAACATTCTACATCAAATACAATGATAGGCATCGCCCTCCTGGTTTTAATTTTTTTTAAACGAAGAGAGCACTGGTGCTCGGAAGCCAAAGGCACTTTCCCTAATAACTATACAATATTTGTAAAATAGTAAGCTAAATATTTGTACACTGAGATGTGAATTTGTTGAGTTAACCCTAAAAGGAGTAAGAATCAATCAATCAATACGTAACATCTAACTGAGTTGTATTGGCAAGGTACCCATTTAGCTGTACTTTCCTATAAATACCTGAAAAATAAACACCCTGAAGGCTACAGGGAACTAATTTTTTATGGAGGCAAAAATTATTGCCTGCAAAGAAAATCATACCCAAGGACCCAAAAAAACGTGCACAATGCATATACATGTAGTATTAAGAAAAAAATATACATATGCACCATAACAACAGTCCAAAAGGTTACTTAGTTCAACTGTTCAACACATAACCGACTATCCAATTCAAACAACTCAACTAATATGCAACTGCAGCAAATTAGATTACTGCAGTAACAATGCCAATGAGGTGCAATTCAAATTAGCAAGGACTAATAAAGCAAAAAAAATTTGATTATAGACTAATAAAGCAATGAAAGGGTAATTAAGTTCCTCATCGTAAGGACTTGGTGAACACAGAAGGGAAGATAGAATGGAGGGCTGCACGGCCATGTCCCTGCAGCATGTGCGCTTGAAGTCCTTCCGCTCCACGTAGAACGGACAGGCCATGGAGGTACAGGGCCGTCTCCCTTCTGCTGCTCCGTCTCCCACCGACGACCGCCTTTTTCCTGCTCCTCCTTTTCCTTGCAATAAATAGGAACTTATCAGCTTTATTTGAGGTCTTGGTCCATATTAACGATGACACGGGCCAGCACAGGGGAAATTTTGATTCAGTTACATGATAACTCTGTTTACTGAAATGATGAGCATGAGATCTAATACTATATGCGACAACCTAAAAGTATCTGTGTGGCTGCTTGAAATAATGTAATTCTGCAAAGGGTAATAAAACTGCAGTAGAGTACAATGAAAGGAAGTCAATCTAACGAGTATATCGCTAAGAAAGACCAGGCTATAGTTCAAACTTCTGACTGTCCAACTGGAGCCAGTATGATTGCCATGTCCATCCCTTGAATCGTAGTCACCATAGCCAATCTATATGGGCAACTTTTTTAGAGAGCCCAATCTTGCCGCTCTTCTTCATTTTTCTCATGTAGCTTTTTAACTTCTCATAGCACACCTTGGACCCAGACTGGTAGTGCCCAGATTGCGAACAATTACACATGACCGTTAGGGGCGACGCCAGGGGCGATTCCGGGCAATACGCTGCCGAGTCCGGCGACGGGCTGGTGGCTGCCGGAGGTCGGTTATGGGTGCTCTCCTCTGAAGATGATGACGTCGCGTCGCCGGAGGAATTGACGGAGGTAGGCGTGGCTGACTCTGATCGAGGATCTGCTGCGCCCCTACGTTATTTGTGTCGGTCTCCGACGCCAGATAGCGGCAGGGATCTGCAGGAATCCTCATCGAGACTGGCGAAGAGATTGCATCGGAGGGTGATCCAGAGAAAGATGGCCTTGGAGCTGGCATTACCATCGCCGGAGGTGAGTTCTCTTGACGTTTTTGCTGGATGCAGGGCTGCTCGTGCGTCCGGGTTCAGCGGTTCAAAATCAAGACCGGCGGCTAATCGTCCTGTGCTAGAGCCATCAGTTTTTCCTCTGGATCCCAATGATGATGCGGATTCATGGACTTTGGTCTCTCGGAGAAGACCGCCGGCGATGAGGTATGGGACGAGGTCGATCTGTGATCCGCGATCATCGCTCTTTTCAAATAAAAATAGGGCCTTGGGCCTAAATAAGAATTGGTTACGAGGATGGCGTTGTGCTAAGGGTCAGAAGGGCCCGCTGACTGTTGAGTCAGCTGCACTGGTATCGCATCGGAGAAAGTTTTTGGGCCGGTCCCGATCCCGATCGAGTCTGCCTTCGGTACCTAAGGCCTTGTTTGGATATGGCATTTTGGCCGAACTAGTTTTGCGTAACCTGGGATAACCGTGTAACAAACCAAAACCTTGTTTGGCCGCTTCAACTAAAACGCGGATAAGCAAAACCGAGTTTCCACAAAGCTAGGAAAGTGCGTGGTGGGAAAAACCACTATTAGTCGTTTTTGTGAAAACGCAGGTAGGCAAAACTCTGAGTAGTGCACTGGGCGGCGACTTCGTGGCCTACTCGTCTCCGTCGGCGACCTTCGGCGGACCCTCCACTCCAACCGGATCCCGCCGGCAGAAAATACAGTGCTTCCTTGTACTTCCGACGATCATGGCGGCTGCGCATCGACACACACCACCACCAAAAAGATGCCGCACCGCCCCATCCGCGCGCTGGCCCTCTGGTGCAGCTCTGGTTCACGTCCTCGGAGATGACCAATCTGCTCCTCTGAACTCACACAACCACGCTCAACGGGCGCCGTTGCATGGCTACGGCATGCACACAGCCTACGAACACTTGGACATGCTCTGGTCCAACTACGGCGTGGTCTGGCACTGCCTCTGCCATGTCTGCATCTCCGTGCTCTTCGGCGTTGCCCGGCTTGCCAGCGGGTGCACGCGCTCCTCCTCGTCCTGCTTCCGGTCGCAGATCAGCTCCGGCGGGTTCGGGTCCGTGTACCGCAGCGAGCTCCCCGACCGCACCACCGTGGCACGCAGGGGCAGCGCAAGTTCCTGACGGAGATCACTGTGATCGGCAACGTGCACCACACCAACCTGGTGAAGCTGCGCGGCTTCTGCGCCGACCACTCCCGGCAGCTGATGCTCGTCTACGAGTTAACGTCCCACGGCTCTCTCGACCAGTCCCTCTTTGTCTCCCGCTCCGGCATCAAGAAGACGCAGGTCGTTCTGGACTGGCCGGAGCGGGTGGGAGCGTGCGTGGGCGCGGTGCGCGGGCTGCCGTACCTATACGCCGGGTGCAACCGCAAGATCCTCCACTTCCACGTGAAGCCGGAGAACATTTTACTGGACGAGCGTGGCGGCGTGAAGATCGCCGACTTCGGGCTGGCCGAGCTGGCGGACCTGGCTGGAGGGGCAAGCGGGACGCGGCGGAAGTGGCGTAGGTGGTTCTTTGCTTCCTCCACGAGGACGTCTCGTCCATGACCGACGTGGCCGCCATGCTAGACGGCATCATGGACTCCTGCATACAGCAGGAACGTCCGGCTGGACGGCGGCGTTGTGCTGCTGGTGAAGAATCACTAGCTATTCACAGCGTTGTGTTGGGCTCGCCGACAGCATCGCACGTGACGTCGGAGGAGTTCACCCTCACCCAGACCCTGCGAGGACGAGACACGGAGCAGCGCAACGAGCATTCGGGGAAGAAACAGAGACGCTCGAGGGAGGAGAGAGAGACAGAGACTCGTTCATAACGGACTTCTGAGCAAAGCTCATTCTACGAAAAAATCTTCCTAAAACGTGGTTTGGTAAAACTCATCGCTAACTCTCTCTATCCAAACAACCACTAAGGATGCAAACCTCGTCGATGGACGTGTGTTTCGTCATTTGTTAGGGTTAACCTGGGAAAAGGCAGATTCGTCTATCGGTGTCGGCGGGCGGCGGCTGCAAGTTTCCGTGATGAATCCTGGTGGAGGGCGCGGTTTCGACCCTGACCGCGGTGGTTCTGGTGCTGGGCGTGGGCAGCAGCCTGCGGGTGGCAATGGACGTGGCGGCAATGGTCGTGGCTGGATCCAGAACGGAGGTGGCTGGCAGGGGCAGACCAGAAACTACCATCAGGGTGAATCAAGTGCAGCTGCCGGAGGTGGAGATGTTGGTTTCAATGGCAGTGGTTCGTACCAGGAAGGAAACCGAGGTAGGGGAGGTTCTGGTAACTTTAACCATGGCTCGGGGGTAAATAATTCCGCTCGTTTCAATAACACCTATCAATACAGGAATGGTTCATTTGGGTATAATAATGGTGTGAGGTTTGACAGAGGTTTTCAATTTGGCCATAGAGGAAGTTTCAATAATGGTGGTCGTGGTGGCAATGGGGGTTATAGGTACAACTATAGCACCAATTGGTCTGCTGATCATGATGGTGATGCTGCACCTTCTCTGAATAATGTGGCGCTCCAGGAAGCGCTCCAATCGGCGCTAGCAGCAGTGGCTGCGGCGGCGACCAAGCAGCCTGAAAGGGTGGAGTCAGATGTGTTGGCTAAGGACCAATCTACCACACCGGTAGCTCAGCAATATGTTCCTTCCGTTGGTGCAGCGGCACTGCAAGCAGGTGCATCGCAAGGGGCCTCAGGTGTACAGGAGTTGGCCAAGGCAGCCGCGGTGACAGGGGAGGTTAGGGCTCCGGCAAAAAAATTCAAGAAGAATGATAAAAGCTGTTTTAGATGCAAGGAACAGGGACACGTCATTGAAGTTTGTCCTGCACCTATATGTGACAATTGCGAGTCTATCAATCATGTTACTAGTGCATGTCCTTTGTTGCAAGCCCCTAAACCATCCATTGTCATGTATGGATTAGCCAATGAGGACCTGATGTTCTATGAGCTGCCAACAGGGACTTTTCGTCAGAAAGTTGAGGACGCTAAACTTGTCAAACTGACGGTGGAGGGGGATGCCATGACTATCCCACAGATTATTGAGCTCCTTAAGCGACTTGTTCCAATTAAGAACTTCCAGTGGGAGCTGTTTCACTTTCAGAATAATATTTACAGGGTCAGATTCCCAAACAAGAAAGAGGTTCTACGTGTATTGACCTTCCATGTGTATCAAGTCCCAGGTCGAGCTACTCATCTGGTGTTTGATGAATGGTCAGCTGTGGAGGAGCCACTTTATATGTTGTCGGAAGTGTGGGTGCAAGTCTCGGGCATTCCGTCTGATATAAGAGGGGATTTTCTAACACTTTGGGGTGTTGGAACTCTTTTTGGGAAGACGAAGGCAGTAGATATGGTGTACACACGGAAACATAAGGTTTTGCGGATTCAAATTGGTTGCGTTAATCCTGCTCGTATACCGGACACTATGGAGATATTTATTTTAAGGGGTTTTTTAAATTAGATTTTGAGGTTGAAGAGGTGGTGGTTTCACAAGATGAGCGTATGCTTGAGGCAAATGATCGGAATCACCGAAAAGATGACGAGGATGAAGGAAATAAACAAAAGGAAACTGATATGGAGTTGGACAATATTGATAATCAGACTAATCAAGCTACTTCGGACACTAAGAATTCTTCTAAAGATGCTAGGAGCAGCGGTGTTCAAGGTTTTAAGGGTAATTAACTGAGTGGTTCAATGAAATTTGGTGGCATCGTTTGTCCCTCAACTAGCAAAGGTGTAGTGCAACCAGCATTGGGGCTGGTTTCTGATGTTGTCCCCGGCATGGAACTCAATGAGTCGGAGTCTGGGCATGTCGATGCTCATAAAGTTGCTGCTGTCCATGAGTCAGAGGCGGAAGTTTTTGGTGACGTAGTTTCTACTAATGCCGTTTCCAGTACGAAAATCATGATTGATGCTGCCCCAGTGTCTGGGCAGGTGTTCTTGGGAGGGACCCCAGCTAGCGAGCTGAGTACTACTGTCGGACCTGATGCCGCGTCGAATCCCGCCTTGACCCGTGCTACTGTTGATGAGGTGCAGATATTCGCCTCGGTTGCTGTGCCGCTGAACGGCAAGTGTATGCCAGCCTTGTCCCTTGCTAGTGTTGAAGCGATCCCGAAGCCCGCTTCCATTGTTGTGTCGCTGATCGGCTAGTGCATGCGAGGGTCGGCTTCGAGCCAATGACTGGATGTCGCAGCTACTGTGCGAGCGTCTGGCTCTCCTTCTACATTTTTTGGCAGTAAAACAAGTTCGGATGGTTCGCTTAGGGGGTGTGTAAATGCCATGTCTACTGGTTCTCTGTCCCCGACCCAAGTGGCTTCATCCTTGCAAAATAAAGGGGTAAGCCTATCGGTTTCATCAAAACCGGTTGCTGATGTGAGAAATGAGATTGACGTTACAAAATTCAATGAGGGTGCGTCTAACTCTAAAAATGGTTTATCCACGCCAATTAAGCAACGACCTAATATGGAGGAGGTAATTGCTTTTGGCGGGATACCACAGTCTACTGTGACTGGTATTAGATCAAGTATGCGCATTCAAGGACAATCAAATGCTGATGATACGCAGATGGAAAGGGCTATGAGGAATGTGCAGCACCGCAACTCTAGGAGCGCCTCAGGTATAATATCACCACCAACTCTTTCGATTCTATCAATTGATGATATTGAAGTTGTGGCTAGAGCAAATAGAATTGGTATTTCTTTAAGCGATTTGGGTTAGCAATTGTTAGAATCTATTAGAGGTTTAAAAAGGCTGGAAGAAGAGAGAAATATCATAATACATCAAAAGAATATTTCTGATTCTATAGATGTGGATATTGGCCCCTCTAATATATTTGTTTCAAAAGTTTCTACCTTGTGTGAGGATCTGATGGATGTTGAGGATGACGGGGTTCTATTGGACGATATATTGGATCTTCCAATACCAAACTCTAGTCCTAAGAAATCCAGTCCTTACGCCTTCTCTTCCAGGCTTCATGCTTGAGGGTCTTGGCTCCTTGTGCATCCTTGTCTCCTCCTCTTGGCTTCATGGCCATGGACCTAGTCATACAATAGGAATTCCTCTCAAGTAGGATCCCATTCACATGATAACCGAAGGAAGGCAAGAGATGGAAAGAGTTCACCTTAGTAGTCATGGTTGGCGTTACATGATGGGGACCAATGGTGATTGCCATGTTGGGCTACATCATCTCCCCCCACTTGAAAAAGAGTTAACCTCGACGATATACTGTCATCATCTTGTAAGGACGGAGATGTACCCTTTATATCTTGGTGGATGCTCTCAAGAGCTCATTTTGTCAACTCGTGCTCAATCGAGGTTGACATTGGAATGCGGGTACCTACACACAACATAAACAAAAGGAAGAACGTGTGTGCATGGTAGATGAGCACATCATCCATTATGATGTATCTTCTCTTGTGCACATCACCATTAGCATTAAGCAATATATTATAGAAAGCATGGTGATTATGCAAGAAAAAGGTGGGAATATGCTTATCATGGCAAGTATCAAAAGCTCCAAAATTTGAGAAAGCTATGGGGGCGATCTCAGTATGAACCATATGAACATTATTGCAAGGAACAACAGGACAAAGTGAAGAACATGCATGATCAAGCATTTCCAAAGTACGAGTATGGTTGTCGACAAACATAGGGAAAGAGCAATTGTTCATCAAGTTTGTCGCAACAATTGTAGGATAATAGAAGGATTTGTAGCATGGCATATCTATGGCAATATCATTGCACTCAAATAATTCCACATGATCAACATTATGTGTCATTGTATTGGGAACGGCAGTACCTGAGGAGGTTAGATAGAGGTGTGGGGACTAGCAGGGAAGCTATCGACGGCGTCTGCAGGCGAGATTGGATACAAGCGAGCCTAGCGGGATGCAAGAAGTACCCAGGTTCGGGGCCCTCGTGGTGAGGTAAAGCCCCTACTCCTGCCTGATCTGACTATGGGGAATATACGAGCTACAAGTGCTCCTCGAGCTATATTCTTTAGCTACTGCCTTAAATGCACTGAGACCAACCCTTTCTACGGAGGCCTTGCCTCTCCTTATATAGGCAGAGAGGCAACGGTCTCCTTGGCCAGCCCGACTGGCGGGCCCAGCCAAGCGGCTGGTCATCTACGACTCGATGGTATGGTATGTCACATCGGTGTATGAGCGGTATGGTCGCCATAGGATACAGGACGCCGTGGCGAAAGCCATCGTGCTGCTCCAAATTACCACGCAAAGTCTTCGGTATGGGCGGGTGGTTGCCCGTCTCGTCATCGTACAGGACGTACCGTGCACTGATACGCACGTCGTCCTGTCTCTCTGATTGGATCCGGCTGTGCCGTCGTATCCGGCTGCCTCTTCATGATCCGGCTACTGGGTGGTAGCCGGCCCATCCTAACCTGTCCGGCCAGACCGTCACCGGACTCGATCCGGCTGTCCTGTTTCTTATTCGGGTGGGGTACCCGGGGATCATCCCCCTGACACTAGCCCCCGAGCGCGTGTGGATTCCGCCCTTAGGCGAAATGTGCGCGCGCTCCTTCTTGCTTTTCAAATATTCATCCGGTTGAGCCTGGCGGTTGCGCTACCCGTGACGTCAGTGCTGACGCTGGCCACGCGCGCACGCGCCATCATTGCTCTGCGGCGGGCAGCGTAACGTCCCGTCGCACGTCGCCTCGGGGAACTGTTGTCCGGCGCTTCGGTTCTCGCTCCAGGATCTTCTGCACATCCCGTCCTGGCACACGGGATCTAGGCGGCGGTTGGGATGTGGGTTGCCCGGATGCGCGCCACGTGGCCCTGCCGACGGTTGCCCTTCCGATCCTTTAAAGGTATGCCGTGGGGGAGGCAGTTCTTTTCCTTCGCTCCCCCGCTGCAATCTCCTTCTCCCTCGCGTGCTCTTGCTTTTGCGCTCTTGCTGGTGGAGGAGATGGCGGTGCGGTTGGCACCGGTGGGGGAAGTGTCACCGCATCCGGCGGAGGGGGAGCGCGTCATCTTCCTCTCGCACCTGGCGCGCGGGTTTGCGCTGCCTCTGCATCCCTTCTTTCTCACGTTTCTGACCTTCTTCGACCACCGCCTCCACCACCTCGGCGCCAACGCAATCGGAACGCTGGCGCACTTCATGGCGTTCTGCGAGAGTTACCTCGGGATCCAGCCGGATCTCGGGCTCTTCTGTCGGCTCTTCCGAGTTCGGCCACAGGTGCAGTACACGAAGGGCCCGCTAGTCGTCTGCGGCGGCGCCTCCATATACTCCCGCACCCAATCCGGATACCCGAAATTCTTGCTCTAGGACACGGTACGGCTGTGGCAGCAATCGTATTTTTACGTCAAGAACGTCACCAATGTGGACCGGATAAACATGTCGGCCTTCCAAGACGTCGAGTCCAGCGTGCTTGGGACCAAAGATCTCTGGCGACAAAGGCGGAGACGGATGCGATCACGATCTTGCACGCGCTCCCTTGTCACCGCCAGCTATCCGGTCGGGACATCACTCTTAGTTGGATGTCCCGGTGATGATGCTGGCCATTAGCGGGGCGACAAGATGTGCTTCTACTCGGCCCTGGACCCGACCCGGCTGTCGCGCGTGATCCCGCTACCACAACTTGAAGGAGTGGTTGTGGACGATCAAAGGCGGCTGCGGAGAACTGGAAGTTCGGCTGGAGCCCTGACCGGGAGAACCGCGCGCCCCGGGTAAGTTCTCATAGCCAGAAATTTTGCTTATTCCCCCTGTGTTATCTTCTTGTTCTGTCTGGTTGACCTCTTGCGTTCGTCAGATGTTCGCCTGCATCCTCCACGAGGAGGGCGAGGCTCCCCTCGAGGTATTCGCGCCGAACTTGCCCGAGCCGCGCGCTCGGCGATCCGGCAAGGAATCGGATGGGGACGGAGACGCCTTCCCCAGCCGGAACAACGAGTCGGCCGCCGACCCGCACGCGGAAGTGCACGAGGAGGAGGAGGCCGGGCCGAGCGGACGCTCTGCGGCGACGGCGGACGGCAAGCGGCGGGGCAGCTCCAGCCGTTCCGGCTCCGCTTCGCGACGGAGGCCCGGACTGCCGCCGCCAAGCCGTCTTGGCGGAAGAAAGGGCCGCCCAGTCGTGCAGTGCGTTTTCTCCCCCATCTCTCGGTGGTTTCTGCCTGTTTATCTTCTTTCTTGCTTTTCTGACTTTGGCTTGTTTTGCTCTTGCCTTTTCCTCCTTCTTTTTAGCGCGCCGGTTTCTTTCGGAGCCGCGAGCCTGGCCCGGACGCCAGCCGGGTCGCCGCCTCGCGCCCCGACTGATCCAACCGGCGCCTCTCCTTCCTCTGAGGCGCCGCCTCCGCCCCCTCCTCAAGCTGAGCTGCCCCCCTCCAATGGAGGATCCCCAGCCGGAAGCGGATCACTCCCAGCCGGAAGGTTCCTCCACGGGGGCGCGGGGGGCTGCTGGCAAGGAGCTCGTCGTTGTTGGCAACGACAACTCCGACGAGGAGCTCGGGGAGGAGTGGAGAATAGCGGTGCTTTCATGGCGAAGAGTCCTTGGCCGTCAACGCCGTGGACAACGACGCCTCCTCCGGCTGCTCATTGTCGGATCTTGCCGCCACGCCGAGCTGGGCGGTGAAGGAGATCCGCCTGCTTGAGGCCACAATGGTGGGAACGGACCACAGGCGAAGCTTCTGCGCCAACGGACCTCCCAAAGTGAGTTTGCTTTATCCGTCGCTCTTTTTTGATAGCGGCTTCGTTGCAGTTGTCCTCGTAGCGCTTGCGAGATCGATCGCTGAAGAAAGCGAACGACCGGTGAGGTGTCCAACTCCACCCTGCGCTTGTAGAACAAGGACTGGCACGCGTGAGTAGACGGCTTGGAGGCCACCGTCAAGGAGCGCGACGCCTCGCTCGCTAGCCGGGCCGAAGCCTTCTCCCTTCTCGAGGCCCAGAACAAGGACCAAGAGAAAGAGATAAAACGGCTAGCAGTCAAGGAGAAGGCGCTGGTGGAGGAGCTGATGCAGGTCGGCCACACTGCCAAAGGTGAGTTCTTTATTCCGTCTTCTTTTCTTTCCGGATCCGGTAGCCGGATTTGACTCCTCTTTTCTGACAGCCTTTTACCCCGGCATAGACCTGCTGGCTTACAACCGGCTGCAGGAGAATTGGCCGGGAGCGCAGCCGACAGCCCAGGAGCTCGTCGTCCTTCTTGGCGAGGAGGCTATGAAGCTTCGTCAGGCGGCACGACACGTCTTCTCCTTCATGTGGCCGGAGGCTCCGGTTCCGGAGACGATGGCGCAGCTGGCAGCGAAGGTGGGAGAGGTACCGGCTGCGGTGGACCGGCTGTGGGACCTGGCGGCGCGGGGTGGAGCAGAGATGGCCCTGGCGCTGATGCTTTCCTGGTATAAGGATGCTCGCGTCAAAAAGATCGACAGGGGATTCCGTGCCGGAGCTGATCTTGCCGCCATCTGCCAAGCCCATCCGGAGCTTCGTGGGTCCGCCATCAAGATCGCCGACTACGTGGATCCGGACGAGGTGCTCACCGACTCGGAGTCCCCCGACACTCCGGATGTGGAGTCCCCGGTGCGCTTTAGCCGGGCGGAAAGCACTGCGGCTCCACCCCTGCCCCTAGCTTCTGCCGGCCAAGAACCCCCCCATGGCAAAGGTCCTGCCATTTAGCTGCTACCCCGGGATGCCGGGTGTATTTGTCTTGTCTTAGATTATTCGTGAAACTTGTCTGTCTGTATCGGTTATCTTTAATGTCGGGTAACTTATGGGAGCTTCGTCTCCCTTTTGCTTGTTAATGTTGAATTCTTGAGTCTTGTGTCTTGAATCTTCTTTTGATATTTTGCCGGCTCACTTCGCCCGGCTAACCTCGTCCGGCTACACACTTTTAGCCGGACGAACTACCTCTAGTGTGGGGCGCCAGCTGAGTAGCCCCCGAGATTCGGAGTAGCTGGCGTAGCCAGGTGCTTCGAATCTTCCTTGTTTTTTCCCCACTCTTCTAACTTTATCCGACTGGCCTCGTCCCAGTCGGCTGTTTCATTTGGGCGCCTTGGTGGGCACTGCTGGTGTAGCCGAGATTCGATCATGGCGTAGCCAGGTGCTTCAAATCTTTCTTGTCTTTTCTTGCTCCCGCCCTTGCCCTCACCTGGGCTCCGAACGGCCGGCTAAACGCCCTTAGTCGGTCAGGAACTACAAGATTCCACTGGGGGCACGCGAGCGCGCCGAGTGGGTGTAGCCCCCGAGATTCGGAGCGCTTGATGAAGGCAAGGACTTCGAATCTTCTTTCCTTCTCCTGAATTCCGACTCGAAGTAGTCGGACAAGAATGCACATATGCATACACATACATCTTCACATGTTAATAGGTTAGTCTGTCAAACCATAGCCGGAAAACGGCTTATTTTTTCAAAAACTGGCTTGCTCCTTTCTAGACACTTAGTCGCCTTCTCGTGTGTTCTGCTGTTTTCGCTGCGTCCTTGCCGGGCAGCCGGGTTGCGGTCTGCAGCCGGAATCGAAGGAGCTGACGATTACATTACGCACGGTACTAGCGGCTTAGCAATTTGGATTAGTTTGAGCTAGTTGCGGGGACGCCTGATCATCACGCCTCTTCCTGTTTTTCGTGTGGGATGCCTCGGGCTTTTGCTCTTGCTAGCCGGACAGCCGGGTTGCGGTCTGTAGCTGAGACGAAGAGTGGGCCTCTGACATCATCGCACACTACTCAGCCGGTTTGTTGGCTTAACAGGCCCGGCCAGCCGGCGAGCCCCTGGATAGGGGGTTGCCGGAGACGAAAAACTTGAACCGAAGAACAGGTGCGTACACATTTCTAAAAGGAGCCCCCGAGATTCTCGTGGGAGTCCGCATTTTCATTCATGAGGTTTTCGGGATACATACACTGCCTGGCGACTAGGTGTAAAAGCAGGCGGCAGGTCGCGTTCAGGACGTTCAGTCTCCTCGTCCGATTTGTCCATCTTGTTCTTGCGCGGCTACTGTGCGTCAATGAGGTAGTAGGAGTCGTTAGGCAGTGCCCGGCTGATGATGAAGGGGCCCTCCCAGGGTGGTGCTAGCTTGTGCATGCCCTTCGTGTCTTGCACCAGCCGGAGAACCAGGTCGCCCTCGCGGAATGCGACTGGGCGAATCCGGGTTGAATGGTAGCGGCGTAGTTGCTGCTGGTACAAGGCAGATCTGGACAGGACCAGCTCGCGGGCCTCCTCCAGGAGATCCACCCCGTCCTCCCGCGCCTCCTTGTTGGCCTGCTCGTCATAAAGGAGCTTGCAAGGGGAGTCGAATTCGATGTCGGCGGAGAGGACGGCTTCCGATCCGTAGACCAGGAAGAATGGCGTGTAGCCGGTTGACCTATTCGGTGTGGTGCGGAGGCTCCACAGCACAGCCGGAAGTTCTTCGATCCAGCATCCGGGTGACCGCTCCAACAGCTCGATGAGACGTGGCTTGATGCCGTATAGCACCAAGCCGTTTGCTCGTTCGACTTGCCCGTTGGACTGCGGATGTGCAACAGAGGCGAGGTCTAGCCGGATGCCCTTGTTGCTGCAGAACCGGGCGAAGGCCCCCTTGGCAAAGTTCGTGTCGTTGTCGGTGATGATGCTATTGGGGTAGCCGAAGTGGTTGATGATGTCGGTGAAGAAGGTAACAACCGTCGCTCCATCCAGCTTCCGGATAGGCTTGGCCTCGATCCACTTTGTGAACTTGTCCACCGCTACCAGTAGGTGGGTCATTCCCGCGCGAGCTCGCTTGGAGGGCCCGACCATGTCGAGGCCCCAAACTGCAAAGGGCCAGGTGATCGGTATGGTCTTGAGCACCGAGGTTGGCATGTGCCTGAGCTGCCCGAAGTGTTGGCACCCATTGCACGCGCGGACCAGCTGCTCGGCATCCTCGTGGGCGGTGGGCCAGTAGAAACCATGGCGAAACACCTTGGCGACTATCGCCCTTGACGAAGCGTGGTGCCCACACTCACCCTGGTGGATGTCCTTGAGTAGCCGGTAGCCTGTGTCTACATCGACACATCGTTGGAAGATACCAGATACACTGCGCTTGTACAGCTCGCCGTTTATGATGGTGTATGTATGTGCGCGGTGTCGGATTTGCCTGGCCTCTACCTCGTCGTCCGGGAGTTCGCTGTTGGCGATGTAGTTCATGAAAGGCCGTGCCCAGGATGGCACTTCGCGGATCACGAGGATGCTCCTGTCCTCCGGCTGACAGGTGTCGGGGGGCCGTCCGGGTGGGATATCCAGGACGGCAGCCCCCGAGCCACCGGGCGAGCCAGGTAGGGCCCCGGCCGAGTTGGCACGAGTTTTCTTCTTTGGTGGTTCTGCCAGCTCCGTTTCCCTTCGCTCCGGCCGGGCGCTTCCCTTGACGATGGAATCTGATTCCGGCGACGGGTTGATGGATGGCTTGCACAGATGCTCCAGGGAGATCCCTGGTGGGATGGCCTGCCTGGTGGACCCTATCTTGGAGAGCGCGTCGGCTGCCTCGTTGTTGGCGCGGGGGACATGGTGAAATTCGCACCCGTCGAAGGAGGTGCTGAGCTTCTGGATGTGGAACTGGTAGAGGGCCATGTTGGCGTCTCTGGCGTCCCATTCCCCGGACACCTGTTGCACCACCAAGTCCGAATCATCGAAGCACAGGATCCGGTTGACACCGATCTCCTTGGCCAGCGAGCCTGCGCCCGATTACCTCGTTCGGCTACATTGTTGGAGGCCTTGAAGTGGATCTGCAACACGTACTCCAGCCGGTCTCCCTTGGGCAAGGTGAGCACGATGCCGGCTCCCAAGCCCCCGAGCATCTTCGACCCATCGAAATGCATCCGCCAGTGGTATGAATCCGGCACCGGTGGGAGGTACTGGGTCTCGGCCCAGTCGACGAGGAAGTCCGCCAACACCTATGACTTGATCGTGAGTCGGGGCTCGTACTGGATGGAGTAGGCGACGAGCTCGATGGCCCATTTGGCGACTCGGCCGGTGGCGTCCTTGTTGCTGATGATTTCCGAAAGAGGTGCAGTGCACACGACCTTGATCGGGTGCTCCTGGAAGTAGTGCCTGAGTTTCTTGCATGCCAGGTACACGCCGTAGCACATCTTTTGGTAGTGGGGGTAGTTCTACATGGAGAGGGAGAGGACCTCGCTGAGGTAGTAGACGGGTCTCTGAACCGGCTGAGCCTTACCTTCCTTGGGGCGCTCCACCACCAGGACGACGCTGACTACCCGGCTAGTGGCTGCTATATAGAGAAACATCGACTCCTTGCTAGCCGGCATGGCTAGAACCGGCGCTGTGGACAGCATGCGCTTGAGGTCGTGAAACACGGTGTCGGCTTGCGAAGTCCAGGAGAACTTGTCCGTCTTTTTCATCAGTTGGTACAATGGAAGTGCCTTCTCCCCCAGCCGGCTGACGAAACGACTAAGGGAAGCCAGGCATCCGGTGAACTTCTAGACTCCAAGCAGGTTCTTGGGCGGCTGCATCCTCTCGATGGCCGCGATCTTCTCCGGGTTTGCCTCGATGCCTCGCTGAGATACGAGGAAACCGAGTAGCTGGCCGGATGGTACTCCGAAGACGCACTTTTCCGGGTTCAGCTTCATCTGGTACTGGCGGAGGTTGCCGAATGTCTCTCTCAGATTTTCGAGGAGGGTGCGCTTCTCCTTGGTTTTGATGACTATGTCATCAACGTAAGCGTGCACGTTTCGGCCTATCTGCGAGTGCAAGCATTTCTGCATGCATTGCTTATAGGTGGCGCCTGTGTTCTTTAGGCTGAAAGGCATGGTTACATAGCAGAAAGCCCCGTAGGGGGTGATAAATGATGTCTTAATCTGATCAGCCGGGTTTAGCCGGATCTGATTGTACCCGGAATAACAATCTAGAAAAGACAACAGATCACAGCCGGCCGTGTAATCAATGACTTGATCGATACGGGGCAAGGCGAAGGGGTCTTTCAGGCACGCCTTGTTCAGGCTGGTGTAGTCGATACACATGCGCCAGGTCTTGTTCTTCTTCAACACCAAGACTGGGTTCGCCAGCCAGTCCGGGTGGTACACTTCCATGATGACCCCGGCTGGAAGGAGCCGGGTGATCTCGTCACCGATTATCTTTCTCTTCTCCTCTGCGAACCGGCGCAGAGGTTGCTTGACCGTCTTGGCATCCAGACGCACATGAAGTGAGTGCTCGGCAAACTCCCTCGGCACACCCGGCATGTCTTTGGGAGACCATGCGAAGATGTCCCGATTCTCACGGAGGAAGTCGACGAGCGCGCCTTCCTATTTGCTGTCTAAGCCGGCACCAATGGTGACGAACTTAGTCGGGTCAGAGGGGTCGAGCAAGATCCTCTTCGTCTCCTTTGCTGGTTGGAAGGCTCCTTCTCCAGCTGGCTTGCTGCTAGCCGAGATGTCCTGCTGGGCCATGGCCACATTGCACATGATCGCGCGCTTTTCTTCGGCTATGATGAGGGCCTCTGCTAGTTTGGAACCGGCTGAGGCGCACTCCATCGCCTGAAGCAGCCGGCGACGGTGATCACGCCGTGGGGTCCTGGCATCTTCGTTTTGAGGTACGCGTAGTGGGGGATGGCCATGAACTTGGCGAGGGCGGGGCGCCCGAGGAGAGCATGGTAGGAGCTCGTCAAATTTACCACCTCGAACCAGATTGGTTCGCGGCGGAAGTTCTCCTCGATTCCAAGATGACGCCCAGCTGGATTTTCCCAATGAGCGCAGTGGCCGGCGACGCCGTGGAACGTCGTGGTAGTCGGGCGCAGGTCGCTTTCGCGAATGCCCAGCTTCTCCAGCGAGGACTGATAGAGGAGGTTAAGGCTGCTGCCTCCGTCGATGAGAACGCACGAGAATCGGCAGGTGCGCGTGTTGGAGACGATGAGAGGGTCGAGCACCATGGCGTAGCCCCCTGGAGTCGGTAGATGCTCAGGCTGCTCTGCCCGGCTCCAGGTGATGGGGGTTTCCGACCAGTTCAGGTACTGGGGGATCAGAGAAACGATGGCGTTGACCTCCTTGGAGCGTCGCCTGCGGCTGTGCTTGTCGTCCTGCTCTGTCTCGAAGATGTGGTACGCGGCGTGTGGCTGGGGGTAGCCGTTGTTGTTGTTGTCGCCGTTACCGTCATTACCGGCTCCCCTAGCCGGTGGTGGGGGTCCACCCGGTGGGGGAGGCGAGAGACGAGGTTGGTTGCCCTGGTCCTTTAGCTGGCGAGTCTAGCTGCAGTTCCGGGTGGTGTGGGTAGCCAGTTTGAAGGGACCGCTATGCCACTTGCACGGGCCGTCAATCATCTGGTCGAAGGTGAGCCGGGGCTTCTGCCTTCTTGCGTTGTTAGCGATGCCGGGCGCATTCCTCCACAAGATTGACCTGCCGCGTGGTAGCGAGGCTTTGTTGTCCGCCTGGCGGTCCCCATGGAACCGTTGTCGTTGTCGTGGCGTCTGGAGGATCTGGCTTCACCCCGGGTGGTTTCGACGGTCGCGAGCCGGCCTGCGGGGAGTCGACGGCCGTCCGCGTTACTCGGAGGGGCTTCTTCATGGCGGCATCCGCCGTGGCATCGTCCGCAACCGTCATAAGCTCCGCCATGGTCTTCTCGTCACACACGAGTGGCGGCATGGTGCCCTCGCATCCTTCGATTAAAGCCGATGGCTTGGCTCTCGTAATGCCCTCGCAAGTGTTGCGGAGCTCCGTCCACTTGGCGAGGTATTCGCGGTCGGTCTCGCGGTCGCCCTGGACGCACAGGGCCAGGTCGCGCGGGCGCCTCGGACGCTTGTACGTGTCGTTGAAGTTGCGGACGAACACCTTCTCGAAATCAGGCCAGGCGTTGATGCTGTTGGGCGCGAGGCTGTTGAGCCATGTCCTTGCCGACCCGGTTAACATGAGAGTGATGTAGCGCACAGCTGTGCGCTTATTCCCGTGGGCGATGCCGACTGCCGTAGCGTAGTCGGTCAGCCAATCTTCCGGCTTCATGTTGCTGTTGTACTTGGGGGTGTCCCTGGGTAGGGAGAATTTATCCGGAAACGGCTCGTTCCGGATGCGGGGTCCGAAACAAACCGGTCCGGTAGAATCTTCCTCCTCCGTGACGCACGCTTGAGCGAGGAGCTCGATGCGGTCGCGGGCATCCGGACAATCCGGGTTGGGTGCACCCACCCGGCCCGAGAGGCGGGAGCCAGCTGGTCTGGGCGCTCCGGCTGGTGGTGGGGGAGGTGGCGGGTTGTTGTTCACCGTCTGCTCCTGGCGTGGCTGGCCCCTGTTGCTGGAGCTGCGACGCCTGTTGCGGGCCCTGGGCGGCTGAGGGGAGGACGCCTGCTGGGTGTCGCGCGATGCGCCCCTGCTGTTGGCAGGTAGCCTGCCTCCTCTAGAGTAGCTAAGGTCCTCCTACGTCTGCCGGTTGGCGCCGGCCTGCTCGTCCACGACGCGGAGGAGCTCCTGGACGCGAGTGTGCTGGCGGGCTCGCTCCTCGCCTCCGTGCTGGTAGTTCTTCGCTGGGCCGCGCCTGGCAGTTCTTGATGGTGTGCTGTAGGGGCCGTGTGGGGCAGCGAGATCCGGTTCTCCGCCCTTCTCCATCTCGCCGCCAGCTCACCGCCCGATGCCGCCTGCCTCGCTCGGCTCCACGGTAGCCGAGTGAGGCCGTGGCGCGCGGTCGCATTTCGCCTAGCGATCTCCAGTTGCTTGCGGGCTGCTGCCAGTTCCATGGCCTCCTAGAGGAGGATCTGTCTCTCCATGGTGAAGTTGGCCTCCGCCTCCTCCGGGATGTCCCCGAGGTTAACCGGCGTCAGGAGCCGATCAATGGCATCCTCCAACGGGTTCCGAGGTTGTGGAGGAGCGGAAGTTCCAACCTCGTCCACGCCTCGCTCCCGCGGCTGGCGGGGCTGCGAGCTGGATCCGGCCATCATGACCTCCACGCCACGAGGTGCGGCGGAGGTGCTGTCGCCTGAGCATGGCGACCCCGCGACAGAGACGATTTCCCTAGGGAAACGCTCCAGGACGGTGGCGATGTAGATGGGGAGGTCGCCGAATAGCAGAACGGTGCCGTTCGCCGGGAAGGAAATTCCGGTGAAGCAAGAGGCGTTGTCGATGACGCAGTCAAACTTGCCGAGCGTGAGCACCAGGCCGGAGGCCACGCGCTCACCGGCTGAAGTGCGGGGTCCCGTGCGGAACGTGACTCCGGTCGAAGCCATTGCCCCACGGTGGGTGCCAACTGTCGTTGTATTGGGAATGGCAGTACCTGAGGAGGTTAGATAGAGGTGTGGGGACTAGCAGGGAAGCTATCGACGATGTCCGCAGGCGGGATTGGATACAAGCGAGCATAGCGGGACGCAAGAAGTACCCAGGTTCGGGGCCCTCATGGTGAGGTAAAGCCCCTACTCCTGCCTGATCTGACTATGGGGAATATACGAGCTACAAGTGCTCCTCGAGCTGTATTCTTTAGCTACTGCCTTAAATGCACTGAGACCAACCCTTTCTACGGAGGCCTTGCCTCTCCTTATATAGGCAGAGAGGCAACGGTCTCCCTGGCCAGTCCGACTGGCGGGCCCCACAAGCGGGTCCCAGCCGGCTGGTCATCTACAGTACTCGGTATGGTATGTCACATCGGTGTATGAGCGGTATGGCTGTCGTAGGTCTGATGGACGCCGGCGAGCCCGTCGTCGATAAAGGCCATCGTTTCTAGCGCCACTCACGCAAAGTCTTTGGTATGGGCGGTTGGTTTCGCTCCGTCTATCATATTATCGGCGTCTACGCATACGCGTCATACGTCGTTCTGTCTCTCTCGATTGATCCATTGTTCCGTCGTATCTCGCTGCCTCTTCATGATCCGGCTACTGGGTGGTAGCCGGCCCATCCTAACCTGTCCGGCTGCATCTGGTCAGCCGGACTCGATCCGGCTGTCCTGTTTCTTATTCGGGTGGGGTACCCGGGGATCATCCCCCTGACATTATGCAAAGGCAAGGCATTGATGTCTACGCACTTCTATTCTTGTAGACAGTTGTTGGGCCTCCAAGTGCAGAGGTTTGTAGAACAGCAGCAAGTTTTCCCTTAAGTGGATCACCCAAGGTTTATCGAACTCAGGGAGGAAGTGGTCAAAGGTATCCCCTCTCAAGCAACCCTGCAATCAAGATACAAGAAGTCTCTTGTGTCCCCAACACACCCAATACACTTGTCAGGTGTATAGGTGCACTAGTTCAGCGAAGAGAGAGTGAAATACAAGTGGTATAGATAATTATAAGTGGTAACGGTGATAGAAAATAGCTTGATGGCGTGTGGTTGACGTGGGAAAAGACTAAAGGCAAACTGAAATAAAGAAGGAAGCAAGCAAACATGTAACAGATCTAATTGCAAACGGTGTATCAATGCTTAGAAACAAGGCCTAGGGATCATACTTTCACTAGTGAACACTCTCATATAAATATCTTCTCTTTATGATACTACTCTTAACTACTCTCCGGTTGGACACTCTAATCGTTAGTAGGGCTATAACAGCACACCTCAAAGTTCATCTTTCCCATCTAGATAACCCCACACTATCACCTTGAGTACTAGATGAGTCCAACAAACACCACAATTTCATAAAGACATCCAACTCCAAATATAACTCATAACAAGTATTTGTAATCTCTAGCCTAAGTGCCACCATGGTGTGCACACTGTCACTTTCACACACATGGGGAGAGCAGAGATCTAATAAAGCACTTGAGTAGCAAGGTAGATATACTTGATTACAAAGCTCATGATCTCAATAAGATCATGCATAGAGAGAGATGAACACATAGCTACCAGTAGAACCCTTAGCCTCGAGAGAGAACTACTCCCTCCTCATCATGGGAATCAGCAATGGTGATGGAGATGGCGGTGGAGATTGATGGAGATGGCTCCGGGGGCACTTCCCCGTCCCGGCAGGGTGCCGGAACAGAGACTTTCTGTCCCCCAAATCTCCCCTTCGGTGGCGGCGGTGCTGCAGAACTTTTCGTGGCTGGAGGATTGACTCACTAGGGTTTTGGTATCGGGAGGCTCTTATAGGCGAAGGGGGCAAGATCGGTGGCCGGCCAGGGGGCCCACACCATGCCCTGGCGCGGCCTAGGCTGGCCCGCGCCTGGGGGGTGTGGCCACCCTGTGGCCCCTCTCCGACTCTCCGACTCTCCTTCTGGCTCCGTGAGTCTTCCGGGAAAATAGGAACTTTGGCTTTTGTCCCGTCCAATTCTAAGAATATTCATTTTCTGACTTTCCTGGAACCAAAAACAGCAGAAAACAGGCAACTGGCACTGTGGCATCTTGTTAATAGGTTAGTCCAAGAAATCATGTGAAAAGTACTCCAAAGTGTGGACAACACATAAGAAAGTAGATAAAACCAAGCATGGAACATCAAAAATTATAGAGCACTGTGGCATCATCAACACCGTATTCTTACCTTGGTCGTACCTCTCATTTGAAGTGGGTGTTGTGGTAGTAATGGCCTCCATGTGAGCGACTTGTTCATCATATATGGGGATGGCATCATCTTCATCCACCATGTACATCTTCTCGATAGTAGGCACCATCATCTCCAATCTTGGTGGCTCTTGCTCCAAGGTACCTAGCACATCATGAGAAAACACACTAGAGCTAGAGAGTAAGTTGTTAGAAATCGAAATGGCCTCACTTGACCTATCAACTACCACTCTCAACTCACTAGGTGTATCACTCATGTCAAAGTGGAAGCACACAATCTCACATATGGTGGAGTCACTCATCTCACTTTCGCTCTCACTCAAGTGGGCTAAGTAGCTCTCAAACTCACACGGGATTAGTACCACATCATCACTCAAGCATATGGAAATAAGCTCAGTTTCCTCAACTCCAAGCGCCTCCTTTGGGGAAGGGAAAATCCCTTGCTCACCATCCTCAACCTTGTCGCCTCAAAAGATGAATGCCTTAAGTTGTCCATCATCACTCTCATCGCCATCCGAGGTATCATATCTCACCTCCATGGTTGTACCGCAACGCTTGTCATCATCCAAGGCTTTGCACCATGTCTTGAAAGTGCCAACTTCATGAGAGGTTATCTTGACGGGTTCATCCAACTTGGCGAAGTAGAGATCCCTAGCATCCTTCTCATTTGTTGACGATCTTGTAGCATGTGTAGGAGTCTTCCTTGAAGAAGGTTTGTTGTGGAAGTTCTTGGTGTTGGAAGCTTCATGGTGTTGGTGACGACGTGTTTTCTTGGTTGCCTTCTTTATCCGTGAGGTAGAACCAACATCATATGAGGTCTTCTCTCTTGAAGTTCTTGAAGCTTGTGTAGTGGTCTTCCTCGAAGGAGAAGTGGTCTTGTTGATGTTCTTGTAGTTGGGAACCTCATGTCAAACTTGTTTTGTTGATGTAGCTTGATGGCACGGACGGTAGCTTGCTTCCTTGTTCTCATGGCAGTGAGGACTTGTACGCCGTCTTGAGCTTGGATAGCACATAGCATGGATGCTCTTGATCTCTTGTTGGTGGCGACGCACTTGTCTTGGCTCATGTGTATTGGCGCTTGTTGAGTTGTCGCGCCTTCTTGAGCTTGATGGATATCTTGATGGACAACCCTCGTGGTAAGTAGTTCCTCTTGATGGATGTGACTTGAAGAGATTGTCAGTGTTGGCCTCTTGGAGACGTGCCTCCGCTTGCATGGCATAGAAGTTCTTGTTCTCCAAATTGTGGAAGAAGTCCTCAAAGATCATGAGGAAGTTGCCATCATAGTCGATGAAGTGTTCCATGTCCTCCATGAATGAGAATTCGAAGTGCTCATGGTGCTCCATGTTCTCCAAGCTTGGGAAGTCATTGTCGATGTAGTACTCCAAGTCCTCCAAGCATGCGGAGCCGATGTCGGTGTAGTGCTCCAGCATGTCATCTATCCTTGTGTAGTCGTCGTTGCCGTGGATCATCATGGATTATTCCTCACATCGGTTTCGGAGTCCCTAGACATAGTGCTCACAAGACCAAAGTGTGATATAGTGGAAATTGGATTCAAAGATGCTACGCCTTAGCTCACCTTGTAGATAGTATTGGATCAATGGTAAGGACCGAGAGCTACCAAAATGCAAAGGAGAAGTGGCATCGTATCCAAAAACTCAAGAAACATCAAACACACACGGCTTATGAGGATCTTAGGTAAGGCAAGTGACATGCAACTTGGAACAACCAGAAATCAAGATATGTAAAAGCAAGTAGAGAACCACGATGATCACAAAGCAAACAAGTCGATCCACAAGATAGGAATTAAGATCAAGGAAACACACACGGTGGGATAAACGGGACTTGTGCAACGGAAAAAGTGAGCTAAGAACCAAATGAAGGCCTAGCGAAGACTATAAGCTCATGCCACACAAGTACAAGGAGAGACGCTAGTTCGATTGCACGAAATTGGAGGGCTACAAGATTTGCACAATAAGTACCACCTACAATATGTTCATCGAGCTTGCGCTTCCTATTCCCTATGGCACTTGTATCTTTCTTTTTCTTTTTGTATTTTTTTTCTTTTTCACTTGCTTTTTATTGTGCTAACAACTATACTATACGAGATAGCGCTCACAACTTTTGCCCAGAAATTTACAAGGTAACAAATGTGCAAAGCTCAAGCAATCATAGAAGGATCTAGTCTCAATAGGTATTTGTTGTATCGCAAAGATAGTGTGGCTCACAAAGGAAAACAAGTGGGGAGAAGTCATGGAATTGATATACCTTTTGTCATCGATCTTCACCCTTTATTTGTTGGATCCGTCCTTTCTCATGGATTTTGTTGGAGTAGATAGCATAAACAACATGGATGATGATGCAGAGCTCCTTTTTTTTCTTCAAAATAAGCTAAAGAACACCAAAATCCGAGTTCGAATGCAAAAGGTATGCGCAAAATGGTGCGAAAGCTGAAAACTGGAATTGCTGATTTTGCTTCTGGTACGGGCGGTAGTACCGGTTAAAAATCCAATAGTACCGGGTTTCCTGGAGTCCGGTAATACAACTCAGGTACGGGGAAAGCCCAGTAGTGCCGCCTTTTGGGCCCGGTAGTACTGGTGGTCGTAGAGATACCCAGATTTGACGTGTTTTCGCGATTTTGGGCGATTTGGGCAGAAATTCTTCAAGGAAAACACCAAATCATAGGGGTAAACAAAGGGATTAGGCCAGGGGAACGCAAAGGAAGGTAGATTGATGAGTATAGCATCGGATCTATGGATCAAAACATACAAAAACGCTCTCAAAATCCAGATCAATCCAAATCACGAATATGGCTATTTTTGGTGGAAATTTTCGAATTTAGGCAAGAAAATCAAAATTGGTCGCTAGAAACTCAACACAAACTCGAATCCATGGCAACCAAAAGTTGCCGATACCAGTTGTTATGGGTCTCCTTGTGGATTTACCCTTGGAGTGGCCCGATCTTCATAGATTCGAGGGGATTTGGCGGAGGGAGCAAAGAACACGATGAACACGCAAGGGGGAATCGATACAAACGCACACCACACCCGCTACAATCTGGTTTGCTCTCGTTGGCCTGAACCACCATCCAATAGAATCTCACGGGAGAGACCAAAGGTAGAATCCCATGAGAGAGATTGACTAGCTCTTAATAGAATCACACGTAGGGAGAGAGTAGTAACCAAATAGAATCCCAACAGGAAGAGACCTAGCACTACTAGAATACATACATGGGAGAGACCATGAACTAGAAGAGCGCCTTGACGACGTCAATTGAGAAGGCTTTGTACAACTCATAGATAAACTAAAGAGAGGGGGATCCCATCCAGGGTTAGGCACATGCCTCAAATTATCATCCATTCCATTCTAGGGTTCTAAGGATGGGGTGGGGGCAAATATATAGGCCAGCCATGAGCTAGGGATACCTTAGGCGTAAAGGGGGAGTTTGGGGCGTTACATGGGCTAAGGCCCAGTCCTTGTGCATGCAGGCACCGGTGGATCCGGACGTACCGGTCTGGGTACCGGTAGTACCGGGCTTCAAGCGGTAGTGTCGGTCTTTGATACCTGGAAGACCTGGCGCGGTGGCGTAGCTCTTTGTCTGGGCCGGTAATACTGGTGCCCGAGGCGGTAGTACCGTTGTGCGGTAGTACCGGTCCGACCAAGCGGTAATACCGGTGACGCCTGTCTCTTGCGCCTTCTCGTCTAGGCTTCATGTTTGAGGGTCTTGGTTCCTTGTGCATCCTTGTTGTGGGTCAACCTCGAGGGTGGCCTGATCTTTCACGAATCCCTTTCAAATCGAGGGTGAAGTGCGGGGGAATGAGAGAGGGGATGAACTCGATGAACTCACGCACGAAGAACATGATGAACACACTCACACAAACCCATGATACACACGAATAGCTCACGCTGGCGGTGACCGGTCCGGCGCAATCCCTAGGATCGGCGTCGGGCGGAGGGCTTTCTCTCGAACCAACATGGCAGGAAGGGAGTCTCGGTAAGATCTTGACGTCTTGGCAAAGTGACTCCGATGCCAAGGCCATGTACAATGAGGCAGGCACGATGCAAACTCCAACAATGTTTGTGATATTTGGCTGCTCCTGAATCAAGGAGCATGAGGCAAGAATTAGATAGATCCACCAGGGTGTCCACTAATTCCAAATATCATGCCTAGGGTTTACAATAGAAGTGGGGGACTATATATAGGCTAGACACTAGTTCAAGGGTAGTTTAGGTAATAAAGGGTAAAGTCTGGATGGATTTGGGGTTACATGAGCTGAAGGCCCAAAAGGCTTTTACATGCCTGGCAGACTTACACTAGAGACTCTGGTGTCTGGGGGCTAGAGACTCCGGGGTGGAGCTCCGTCTCCGGGGTGGACTACGAGGCGGCATACAGAGGGTTCCAGCGAGGGGTCCGGAGTCGTGGCCGGAGTCCTGGGGTGGAGACTCCGGGGTTGAAGGCTGGAGACTCCGGGGTAGCTGGGCCGGAGACTCCGGGGTGTGCGGAAACTCCGGGGGTGGTGATGCTCTTTGATGAAGACTCTGTGGGGGTGTACTGAACGCTCCTGGCAGGGGTCCGGATACTGGTCCGGAGTCCAGGACAGAGACTCTGGGCTGAGTGGCCAGAGACTCTAGGCTTCAGGGCCGGAGACTCCTAGGCTTCAGCTCCAGTAGCTTCTTCCTCTTGCCCTGCTACTTGTAATTCATCTGTGCGGGCTTCATAGCTGATAATGCACAGTGTAGTTGCATGAAGTAGCAAGCCTTCCAAAGATGTATCAAAGTCACACGAGGCGAGGAGCGAGTTAACCTTAGCTTGTAGTAATTTATCTCGGTCTCGAGTCATTGGTCCACTTGGGGGACTTGGTGGTGTAGATGTAGGGACGTTTGTAGGACGGGTTGCATCAGCTCCCTCCCTTGGGAAAGAGTTGTCCTCGACTCTTCATGGTTATCCTCTTGAACATCTCCATGGTAGGGTGAGGGTCCTTGACATTGAATGTATTGCTCGCATGATACTTGGAGGTTGGAATGTCAATGATGTAGGCGTTATTGTTGATTCTCTTTAGGACCTTGAAGGGACCATCTCCTCGAGGTTTGAGCTTAGAGTCGCGTTCTTTGGGGAAGCGGTCCTTTCTTAGGTGTATCCACATGAGGTCACCTTCTTCAAAGATCATCTCCTTCTTGTCCTTATTTAACCTTGAAGCTAAGCGAAGGACTTGTTGTTCAATAGTAGCTCTTGTTTCTTTGTGAAGCTTCTTCATAGCTTGGGCGCGCTTGTCGATGTCCATGTTGGTGCACTCATGAAGAGGTAGCGGTAGAATGTCGAGTGCGGTGAGGGGCTCGAAACCATAAACGATCATGAACGGACCCATCTTGGTTGTTGAGTGCTTGGCACGATTGTAGGCAAATTCGGCGTGGGGAATGCATTCCTCCCAATCCTTCAGGTTTTTCTTGATCAACACATGAAGGAGAGTCCAGAGGCTTTGGTTGACAACTTCAGTTTGGCCATCGGTTTGAGGATGCGATGCGGAAGAGAATAGTAGCTTGACATCGCTTAGCCATGAGGGTCTTCCATAAGTAGCTCATGAATTTGACGTCACGGTCGGAGATGATTGTTCTTGGCACACCGTGAAGATGGATGATTTCCCTGAAAAACAAATTGGCAACATGTGAACCATCATTGGTCTTATGGCACGGTATGAAGTGTGCCATTTTTTAAAAACAATCCACAATGATTAACGAGGGTTTAACTCGTCAATGCCCATTGTTATGGACTTGGGTTTTGGATAAAGAGGGAGCGCTGGAGGCATCAATCAGCTAGCAAACAAGCACACATGGATGCAAGGTTTACCCAGGTTCAGGCCTCGTAGAGGTCCCTACTCCTACTTCTCTGCTCTTGGAATTATCGAGGGAGTCAAAAGTTACATGGGTGCACAGATGCAATCTGGCGAGGTTGTGGAAACTAGGGTTGTGATTGTCCTCCTTGCCGCCCCTCCTAGCCTTTATATAGATAGGCTAGGTCTCGTGCAGTGTCAGTCGATTCTGATTAGGGTTCGTCCTTTTAAACTTTCTATCTTAAGCTTCATCTTGTGCTGCAAGCAATCGGAGATTTCGTGAGTCACATGAATCCTGTATTGGGCCTTGGCAACGCCGTGGGCTTCTGCCGTATCTAGACCATATATGCCAAACTCGAGTACCTATAGGGTATGCCCATGTCATTAGCCCCGAGTGTCTAGTGGAATCATAGATTCGAGTGGAGACTTTATGAAGTCTTTCGAGTGCATAGCTAAGCATATTTTCGAATGCTCTATTTGTGTCATAGGGATTGTTGATATACGTGCTTGATTTATTTGATGTACCGGTATCAGTTAACTGCCTTAGGGAAAAACAACACAATCTTCTCAAACTCGAGTCCCCGGACTCGAATTCGGAAAAGTGCTGGTGTAATTCGACTCAGGCCACGGAGGTCTTACAGGAGTCAAATTCCAGTGTATAAATGTGAGCACTCGATGCATCGGTCAAGGCATATTCATCGCACCTGTAGGTACTGATATATTTTTGGTAGTGCACGGCAGATGCGTTGCCAGGCCTTATTCATGTCTTATCTTTACGCTGTAAGCGCGGCATCCGAATTGTGCCATCGCGGAGATGATTCGGGTGACCCAGGAGATGCAATCTCTTTGTAGGGAAAAATGTGAGGCAGAGTCACCATAGCATTCGAGTGTGGATGTTATCGACACACAGTGCAATGTATAAGAAAAAATAATCATAGGGTGCACGGCCAGCGCTCCCTATGGGAGTAGCCCCCGAGTGCCTATTCGAGTCGTAGACTCGAATGGGGACTAAAAACAATTTGCGAGTGTTGTCCTCTTTTGTTGCTTGTTTCAGTCGAATGTGCTTTCAGCGCTCCCTATGGGAGTAACCCGTAGTCCACAATCGAATCGTTGATTTGAGTGAAGGGTTTTGATGATGCTTGGATATCTGTGTAAAATTCTTTGGGTGCACGGCCAGCGCTCCGGTTAGGAGTAACCCTCGAGTGCTTTGTTGAGTCAAAGACTTGAGTAAGGACTAACTGTTGGAAATATGCCCTAGAGACAAATAGTAGTAAGGACTATTATCATATTTCATATAGTTTATGATTAAGTTTTATATCATGCTATAACTGTGTTGAGTAGAAACATCAATACACGTGTGCTATACAAACAACCAGGGGTTCCTAGTGAAACTCTAGTCACTGGTTCATTGGTCAAACAATCAGGTGTTGAGTGGAAACATCAATACACGTGTGATATACAAATAACCAGGGGTTCATAGTGAAACTCTAGTCACTGGTTCATTGGTCAACAGATGATCATGTTTCCTGATCATGTGGCATTTATGCGAGTTGGAAATGGAGTCAACTCATTCTGAGAATGAGATGATGAACCAATACCCAACCTAAACATCATGACCCGATCATGTCACGAAGTTCAAGTTACGATGATTAGAAATGGATCCTTGTAGACTATTCCTTAGACCGTGAGGCTATATCAATCACTGTCTCCCGGGAGTGCTTAGATAGCATCAAGCGCCACTTGGTAATACAGTGGTTATAAAGGTGTGTTTAGGTACTCGGAGGAAACCGTAGAGGCAATATATGTCAAGAGCGGGATTTGTCCGTCATGTGACGGGAAGATACTCAAGGGCCCACTCGGAGAGGTTATATCCAATAGCTGCGCAGCATGTGATTTGATCACAGGGATATCACTTGTCGGAACGAGCCAAGTAGCATTGTTCAGTAACGAGATTGAACACGACATGGTGATGTCATTGATCAGATCTCGGGCAATACAAGTATCAAGAGACAAAGGGAATAAGACATGACTGTCCGGTTCAAATGACGAAAGTTCTTCGTAGAACGCACAGGGGTCACATGGCCATCCAGGTCCCTCTGTCGATCATTGGTGCGGGAGTGTCCCGACCATGTCTGGAGTGTTCCTGAACCGTGGGGTATCATGCTTAAGGACTTGATGATGCTTAGAGAGTGTTTATAGGATCGGTAGAATCACCGAAGAATAGTAGAGAGAAAACCGGAAGGGTTTTGGTAAGTCCGGAGGATGTCCGGAGTGGAGGTGGAAGGTGTTCCATAGCCACGGAGGTTGAATAATATGTGAATGAATGTTGAATGTTGATTTAATAATTTATTCATAATTATTTAATAAAGAGAAAATCAATTTAAAAGGTCAAAAGGCTTAATGGGCCAATTCCCGGAGGGAAGAGGGCCCATTAGGGAAAGGAGAGAGGGAGAAGGGGCCAAGGGGGTGGCCGGCGCCCTAGTGGGCCAACCCCTCGCGCGGGGCCCATGGGGGTGGCTTGCGGTGCCACCCCTCCCCCCTCCTCTCCTTTAGTCCCACCCCGGGACTTTGAGGGAGGTAGTACCTCCCCTCCCCTTATATATAGTGGGGGTATTTGGCCAGATAAAAACACCCAATAATCAATAAAGGTCTTCTCACTTTTGGGAGGACCTCTAATTGATATTTTCTCTCTCTCACATGACCGTGGCCCCAAGTTTGGACTGCACGAACGAGAGGCATCTTCACCACGGAGCACCGTCGCCCTGCGGTATTCGGATCCAGGAGCTCTACTTCCACAATCTTTGGATCGGGAAGCGGAGTCATCGTCAGCACGGACGTGTAACTCCCCGCGAGGTGTCGCACTTGAGGCACTCAAGTCGTTGGAGCCAAAGGAGCGCAAGAACTTCATCACGACCTTGAGGTCGGCTTCGGCTCGTCTACATCAACCACGCTCTCCTGAGCATTGACAACGCTTTTCGGTCTTCAAGGGTAAGTTCGCGAAAAGCCCCTCCTGTTACTGTATTACTAATAGATAGGTCCTGGCAGCTTTAGGGGTTCAGGTGCATAGAGTAAAATTTATTGTTTTCATACGCGGAACCCCAACAGTGGTATCAGAGCTAGATCTATGCGTAGTAATGCTAGTACGGGTAGAACACACGAGATGTAGCGTGTGGGCATTGATCTTTTAGTTGTTACCCTCCCACGTGTACTTGAGTATACCGCAACAATGCTTAATGAAGCGGCCCCAACCGACTTTATGCGTTCATTCGCGAGACTGGTCCACGCTTGACATACAACTTGTACCATATAAAGTGGCTTAGGGGGTGTCTGTCTCTCTCGCATTAGTTGGTATACCATTTGCAACAGAGGGCCCCGAAAGGGGTGTAGTAGAGACAACTACTTGATCAGCATTGTGCTGAAAGTTCGTAGGTAAGAACGGTTCTTGTACGAAAGCCCATTCAGCCACGTAAAACATGCAAAGATAAAGTAGAGGCATCTAACTTTGTTTTGCAGGGGGTGTTTCTTTGTGATATGGTTGTGGCAAAGGTAAAGTGATTACCTTATGTTACATAGTAGTAGATAGTCACGGACGTGACGAACTACCACGCCGGAATGACACCGGTACCCTGGTGTCTACGACGCTGGAACCCTGGCACCGGAATCCGGTGATGACGGATGGAGATCACGACGTGAAGGACCATATCACATCACATTTACATTCAATGTTATTGTTTGTATATCTTATTGTGTGTTAGTATTAGATACTTGACGGTAGCCTAATAAGATGATCCCTGTTAAAATTACCAACGATTGTGTTCCCCTTAGTGTGCACCACCAAGAAAGTTCTTCGGTATGAGGCGATCCATGGTACAGGCATGGGTGTCAGACGTGTCTATGTTCGCATACAGTGGGTGTAAGCCATGTTGCACAACAAATACACTAAGGTTGAGTTGGCGAGCCTAGCACGCCATAGAAGCGTGGCCTCGGAACACGGATGGTCGAAAGATCGAGCACGAGTCGCATGAATGATGTGACCGACGTTTAGCGTCCACCCTTGAACCCACATTGATGGCAGTGACGATCGGGGGAGATGTGGCTGATAGGGGTCATGTTATCACTAGGAACCCTTCTGGGGATAGGTGTTTCTGAGTGGAGTTATTATTAACTCATTTAATTATAAACTTAGTCTAAATTCCTTTTTGCAATTGTAAATGTAGAAAAGTTCTCCCCGATGCCACCTTTCCTGTTGATGATTGATTGGTTAGAAGGAGAGAAGCTCAGATTAGATGGATCAAAATTCTCTATATGGGTTGCGTGTCTCCACGTTCTCCTTAGCGAGAATGACATGGTCGACTACATACTCGACGGGATGGATTTGGATCAGCCCATTGACCTAGAGACCCTAGAGCAGCGGGAAGACCGTTATCTCCGTCGAGAGATGGCCTCCTTCATTTCAGTTACTGTGTGTTTCAGAATGGTGGATGAGCTGTGGCCTTTTGTGGGTGATGTCAACCCTTGTTCGGTGATGCTACAGCTTAGGACACATTTCGTGGAGCAAGCACGCATATGGGAGCATGAGCTGATGGGAGACTTCCTCTCCATTAAGATGGAGGAGAACTCATCACTTGACGACCACTTGGAGCGCATGCATGATGTGTACATGAGGCCTGCATACTTCCTGGATAGCTGGATGACGAGCTCTTTTGCAAATGGCGTTGTGCTGCGGTCGCTGCCACCAAGCTACCAAGCACAAGTCAGGACTTGCATTATGAGAGGCGATGCGGAATCAATGGAGTTCCACTAGTTCGTAACACATCTCAGAAATGTGTTGGTTGAACCATATGTCGCTGAGGTCATCAATGACAAAGGTATATATTTGATATACAATTTTATAAATGTTATAATCTTGCAAACACATTTGCAGTGTTAAGTATATTTGATACTTGTTCTATTTTGCTGAAAACAGGTCCTTCTGCATGAGAGGTGCTTGCTGGAGAGGAGGTGACGTTGCGTGTTGATGGTGAGCATGATGATGATGGCCAACGACGCTCTCCCTCGATGTTTATCACTTAGTTTCTGTTTTTGGATAGTTATTGTAATCAAAAGATTGTGAACTTCTTTAGTATGTCTCACACTTTGTGAGACGGTTATTCATATGAGTTTGTAACAAACAGTTGTTCTACTTTTATGAATGATTTCTATTTGTGTTCATATCTTGTTTGATTATATATGAGTTATCCTTGTTGTTTCAAACTAATTGATAATGCATGAACATTTGTAAAATAAAGAAATGCCTTAAAATACCCAAATTAAATGATATTTCACTACGGAATGAAAACCATTGTTTAAATTCAAAGTTATAATGATAATATGTGAAAGTCATTCGATTTCTTATCACATATAAATCATGCCTAAGTTTGGGAAAATGACTTGAACACCGTGTATTACTTGAATACAAAGTGTTTAATGAATTGTTGAAAGTAAATACATATTCGATGTATTGTGTTTTAGCGAAAATGGTAATTATCATTATATGATTGTTTAAAAGTGTAAAGTAGTTTACCAAAGGAAATATGAATATGAAACTATTTGATTTGATCAAAGTGTTTCATCCATAGAGGGATAAATATAAAAGAGAATCTAATTACTACGATTTGATCAATAGTAATGAAATTCGACTTTATAAGAATGGCATAAAAGAAATTGTGAAATGCAAAGCGTTTTGAAACGTCAAAATGCAAAGCATCACAATGTGATATTAGATATCAAAGTGGGTAAATAGATGGCACCAAATAAATCGTTGTAGTGTAGATGTAGAGACCATTAGTTAGAAAGAGTTAGCACTTAATTAGAATATATAGTGAACCATTTGGATTCGTGAAAGCGGCTCCATATCTAGTATGGATTGTCATAAAAGTTTTGGGGTTATTCGATATAACCAAAACAATAGCGAATAATTCCTTGTAGAGTATTCATTGGAAACTTTGAATACGAAGTCCATAGCTAAAACCAAAAGAGAAGCAAAACTTGCACTGCTTGGATTTTGGTGCATTCTAGAGAAAGCTCACTTTTAGTGATATTTCTCAATTATGGAGCAAATGGAAGATAGTGAAAAACATGATGAGGATTCAAATCAACGCATCAGAGTGTTGAGAAGCGCAATGGACAACGTTCTTGAACGATTCTCTTTACAAAGGAAAGAATCAATGATAATGAACATTGTGTTTTCCCCACTGGTGTTTTCACTACATGAAGTAGGATTCAAAATGTAATCCATATCTTGTATGGAGACATTTGTGAATCATTTGTCATGATTCTTGGAATATGACATACCTATGAACTATTAAGGAAATAATGGTAAACTAGAATTATGAGAAATCCTAAAAGAAAAATTCCCTTGAGATTAGAAAGCAATTCGTTGCTGAATCTCACAAGTAAAAGGGGTTACTTGAATTTTCCCAAATGACTGCAAAGCCATAGTGGAAAATGGGGTGAATGACAAAGGCACAATTTGTCAAGTATTGGACGAATTCAAATGAATTTGATTCAAGTGTGCTGAATGTCTAGCGGATTTAAAACTAGTAAAAGTACTAGTATCTCATAGTAAAACTCTAGTTTTGATATTTGATTAGATGATTTTGAAATTGTTCAAAATAGTGAGTAGATATGCAATTTGCATAAAATTGAGTAGGAGCTATAAAAAGTCTTCCTAAAACAATATGTGATTGACATATTTTTAAGTGGGAGCAATATAAGTCTCAAATTCAAATATGTAAGAACATATTTTGAGTAAGAGTAGTGACTCATACTCAAATATGGAAGGAACATATTTTGTGTGGGAGCTTATAGGAGTAATTCTTAAGTATGTTAAGAATAAAAGCGCAAGTACCAATAAATAATGATTTATGAGGTGTAGAAGTTGATAATAAGTGTATTATGATATTCCTTAAGGGATTCTAAAAAGGGTTTCGGAACAGAAGTTAATTAAGGAACTAGTCCTTAATAACTCAAGTTAGGAATAGTATTACGTTTAACATTAATGGTTGAAAGAAAGAATAGGATGATCATCATCCACTATGTTGAGACATAGGTTCTATCTTAGAAAACCATGATGATAACTTAACATAATATATGATCCAATAAGAAACGTTTAAAAGTGATTAAGTTCGAATCACGGAACGTTGAGCTAAGTTTGTCTGCAGTGTCTAATAGAGAACTGCAGACATGTTTTCCAAATCCATAAAGGATGACATAGCTTAAAACATAAAGGGTTATGTTATAAGGAAATATGTTGGAATCTCCGGTAAATACCGATTAAAGTCAAGTAGGAAGCAAGGTGAACAAAACATCGAAAGTTGCACAGAGTGCACTGGTGTTTCGATGAATACATTTATAATAATAGATCAGGGTACCATCTAAAGTGGTGTATAATGTTATGGCGGGACTAGTTCGCTTTTAACATAGAATGATGTGTCCCAGGGCACAGTGCCCATGAGAAAGCCCTCGAGGTTGATCTAAAGTCACTGTAGGCTCCTGGAATCAGGCCTCGTTCTGCTGCCATAGCGACGATACATACACACAGATGTTATCATGTGATGATAAAGTATTAATGTAAATCAAAGTGACATTAGTAAGTTGCAAAGGATTTGGGACTGTAAAAGTACAGACCCAAGACTCAACCTCTTCCATGAGCAAGCATGTTCAGGGTACCGGACATGGTGCCAATGATTAAGAACAAATGCAGCTAGTGTATTTGTACTCTAGTGCAAGTGGGAGACTGTTGGAAATATGCCCTAGAGACAAATAGTAGTAAGGACTATTATCATATTTCATATAATTTATGATTAAGTTTTATATCATGCTATAAATGTGTTGAGTGGAAACATTAGTACACGTGTGATATACAAACAACCAGGGGTTCCCAGTGAAACTCTAGTCACTGGCTCATTGGTCAACAGATGATCATGTTTCCTGATCATGTGGCATTTATGCGAGTTGGAAATGGAGTCAACTCATTCTGAGAATGAGATGATGAACCAATACCCAACCTAAACATCATGACCCGATCATGTCACGAAGTTCAAGTTACGATGATTAGAAATGGATCCTCATAGACTATTCCTTAGACCTTGAGGCTATATCAATCACTATCTCCCGAGAGTGCTTAGATAGCATCAAGCACCACTTGGTAATACAGTGGTTATAAAGGTGTGTTCAGGTACTCGAAGGAAACCATAGAGGCAATATATGTCAAGAGTGGAATTTGTCCGTCATGTGACGGGAAGATACTCAAGGGCCCACTCGGAGAGGTTATATCCAATAGCTGCGCAGCGTGTGATTTGATCACAGGGATATCACTTGTCGGAACGAGTCAAGTAGCATTGTTCAGTAACGAGATTGAACACGACATGGTGATGTCATTGATCAGATCTCGGGTAATACAAGTATCAAGAGACAAAGGGAATAAGACACGACTGTCCCTGTTCAAACGACAAAAGATCTTCGTGGAACGCACAGGGGTCACATGGCCATCCAGGTCCCTCTGTCGATCATTGGTGCGGGAGTGTCCCGACCATGTCTGGAGTGTTCCTGAACCGTGGAGTATCACGCTTAAGGGCTTGATGATGTTTAGAGAGTGTTTATAGGATCAGTAGAATCACCAAAGAATAGTAGAGAGAAAACCGGAAGGGTTTCGGTAAGTCTGGAGGATGTCCGGAGTGGAGGTGGAAGGTGTTCCATAGCCACGGAGGTTGAATAATATGTGAATGAATGTTGAATATTGATTTAATCATTTATTCATCATTATTTAATAAAGAGAAAACCAATTTAAAAGGTCAAAAGGCTTAATGGGCCAATTCCCGAAGGGGAGAGGGCCCATTAGGGAAAGGAGAGAGGGAGAAGGGGCCAAGGGGGTGGCTGGCGCCCTAGTGGGCCAGCCTCCCACCCCCCGCGCGGGGCCCATGGGGGTGGCCGGGGGTGCAACCCCTCCCCCCTCCTCTCCTTTAGTCCCACCCCGGGACTTTGAGGGAGGTACTACCTCCCCTCCCCCTATATATAGTGGGGTTATTTGGCCAGATAAAGACACCCAATAATCAATAAAGGTCTTCTCACTTTTGGGAGGACCTCTAATTGATATTTTATCTCTCTCCCTCTCTCTCCCGTGACCGTGGTCCCAAGTCTGGACTACGCGAACGAGAGGCATCTTCACCGCGGAGCGCCGTCGCGCTGCGGGATTCGGGTCTAGGAGCTCTACTTCCGCAACTGCTGCTGGATCGGGGAAGCGGGAGTCATCGTCAGGCACCGGACATGTGTAACTCCCTGCGAGGTGTCGCACTTGAGGCACTCAAGTCGTTGGAGCCAAAGGAGCGCAAGGACTTCATCACGGCCTTAAGGTCGGCATCGGCTCGTCTACATCAACCACGCTCTCCTGAGCATTGACAACGCTTTTCGGTCTTCAAGGGTAAGTTCGCAAAAAGCCCCTCCCGTTACTGTATTACTAATAGATAGGTCCTGGAAGCTTCAGGGGTTCAGGGGCGTAGAGTAAAATTTATTGTTTTCATATGCAGAACCCGAACACTAACTTAGTCAAAATGTTCTCCTACTGGAGCTTGATGACGTCAGTGCTGACGATGAGGTGACCTCAGTTACCCACATGAGCGGCTTTGACAGGACATGACGAGTTGTGGGTCCCACTCTCTGACTTGGATTTGACCAAGCGTGCATAATCTTCTGTTTTAACTGCGTCTCCTCGATTTCCAGGCGTAATGGGAGTAGTGGGGGACGGTTTGTGGTTTACGCTTGCCACGCGTCAATGCCGATGTGCGCGACGCATCTGGTAGATTTTCTTCTGGCCGTTGGATCTCGTCTGGTAGGAGGTTAAGTGGGACACATCATGCGGTAATTCCCCACATCTCTCTTCTTGCTCGCGCTTCCTTCGCCATTGCTGTTCTTGCTGCTTCCTTGCGCACATCTTCTTTGTGGCACTGGACCAGCTATGCATCTTCCCCAGCTATTTCTTGCGCTCACATCGCCAGCGCAAGATGGGCAAGAAGAAAGGAGGCTCTGCTGTTGGATCTGCGGCTGCCACTGTTGCCGCCAAGAAAAAGGGAGGCGCCGCCGGTGTTGGGAAGAAGAAAGGCGCGGGGACTCACGTCACCAATTGGTCGTGGCGCCCGTCCATCATCAAGTCTTTGTAACTATTCACCCTGCGCCAGGACGGGGCGCTCTCCACCGCTGAGGATGACTCGCACGTGCCTGGCGACGAGGTAATCCCCAATCCTCCGGCGGGTTTTCGAGTGATGTTCCTTGCGTTCATCATTCACGGTCTTTCTCTTCCCCTGCATCCTTTTGTTAGGGGTCTCTTTTGTTTCCATGGGCTTCAGCTTCATCAGCTGACCCCCAATTCAATCCTCCACATTGCTTTTATTTCCCTTTGCGAGTGCTGGCTCGGAATCGAGCTGCACTTTGGCCTCTTCAAAAAGCTCTTCAATCTCAAACATCAATTGGTGTCCGGTTCTGTAGTCTACGACATAGGAGGCTGTGGTATCCACGTCGATTCCAACATTACCTACTTCAACATCAAGCTCACTTCTTCTGTCCAAGGTTGGTGAGAGAAGTGGTTCTACATTTGCAACCAGAAAGCGGATGGAGAACACTACGGACTCGCACCTTTCGATCTGGTGGTGCCCTGCAAGTAGAGGAGGTCGTGGAAAAACACTGTGATGCCTGCCGAAGTCGAAGGGACAGAGGCTCTCTATCAGCGTGTTTGCGACCTCGAGAAGCGCATAGGCAAATAAGTTGATGGAGCAGAGCTTATCCGCACTTGGATGTGCCGCCGCGTTCAGCCTCTGCAGGCCAGGGTGCACCCAATGTTCCGCTGGACCGGTGCTGGTGATGCCACTCGCATTTCTATGGAGGGCATCTCCTCGAGTGAAGTAGATAGGAGGTTGCGACTGCTAACCAAGTACAGCGCCAAGGAGGTGAAGGGGATCCGCAGCAGAAAACAAAAAATGTCCTACGTTGGAACCCCAAAACTGCCTAGGATCTATCTATGTAGTAATGTGGTAACGGCCAATGCGTAGAGAATACATACCCTTGTAGACAGTACGCGGTTAACGTTCCGAGGGGAACGTGGTTGATGTAGTCATACTCGTAGCCGACCTCAAGGTCGTGAAGCTCCTCGCAGGTCACCCCTTGCTCCTTCTTCATCGTGCAGCAGCTCCGGCTCACGACATTTAAGCGCCCCAAGTGTTGCGCCTCGTGTCTTCATACACATCCGATGCACGATGAGACCTCCGGCTCCCCGATCCCGCCGGGAGTGCGGAAGTTGATATCCGGCTAGGAATCCCTGTAGCACAACGGCGTACTATAGGTGTGCCTTGTTCGCACAACCAAAACTTGAGGCCATGGTCACAAGGGCTAGAGAGAGAGGGAAGGAGGAAGTCAACCAAAGGACTTCTCCAAATATTGGTGTTGGTGTGTTTTAATCCCACCCATGGGCACCCCTTTATATAGGCGGAGGGGGGTGTGCCCTCTCCATTAGGTGCCCCATGTGGGACTAAAAGAAACCAAGAAATAAAGGGAAAAAAGGGGTGTGGCCGGATGGGCTTACTGGGCGCACTCGGGTGGGCCGACCCAAGGTGGCCCAACAACACAAAGACGACACACAACAAAGAAGACAGCAGCATCACCGATGGTGGGTCAAGGCCACACCACGGCCAACAAGGCCACGGCTCACGCCAGCCGAGGTCAGGCTACCATGCCATGACTCCGGCTATCACGCCTGGTGGGCCAAGAGGCCTCATGCCCGCCACCTAGCCGGCTCCCCTGTGAGCTCCTTTGGGCCGGGGTCGAGCCAGGCCGGCTGGAGTGGGTCTAGGCAACCTTTTGCTGTTTTTCCTTTTTTTCTTTTTTCTGTAGCTTTCCTTCTAGGCTATTTCCCTTCGGGGATTTGGCCTAAAAGTTGTCTTTATAAATCTTAATCTAAATATTATTTAGTATATATTAATTCATAATTAACATATAATAAATGTATATTTAAATTCCCATTTATCCGAAAACACTTTTCCGGTCTTTTCCTTTATTCCTTCTCCGAACAGCTTTGGATCTCTCCGTGGAACATTTCCGGCTTTCTCTTTCTCTACTATGATTCTGTCTTACGAATGATCGCTCTCATCGTACACTTAAGTGTATCCTCTCACGGCTCAGGAATGCTCTAGACATGATCTATATCAATGATCAATAGAGGGACCAGGGATTTCCATGTGACCCCTATGCATTCCTGATGACAATGTCGTTTGAACCTGTAAATGTAGCATCCAATTTCCTTTTGTTTCTTGATACGACTTCTCCGAGATCCGATCATTGGTATCCCATACCTTGTTCAATCTCGTTAACAACAATTTCTGTTTTCTTGTTACCATGATATTACATCCCTGTAACCGAGTCACATGTTGCAATATTTATGGATGTAATCTCACCAAGCCGGCTGTATGTATCTTTACCCGTCATATGGGTGAACAAATCCTGGTCTTGCAGTCACATGTCATCTACTGTTCCTTTGGAATACCCAATGTACACCTTTATGGCCACCGTATTACCAGATGACGGTTGATGCAGTCTAAGAAGCCTTGGGAAACAGTGAGTAATATGATCTCATGGTGTAAGGAAAAGGAGTCTAGATTTAGCTGTTGCAATAATGAACTTATATGACTTGATCGTGTTGCAATCCTTTGAGGAATGTCCATCACATCATTCTCCAATGATATGACCCCATTGTCAATTGGCATAAATGCCCATGATCTTGAAACCCAGATCATCCTCATGACCAACGTACTAGTATGAATAGAGGCTACTAGGGACTTGGTTGTTTCATACCACACCTGTACCAATGTTTCTACTTGGCACAGTTATAGCACAATATGAAACTATTATAAACTATTTGAGATATGACAATAAAAACCTATTTATTATTTGCCTCTAGGGCATATCTCCTTTAGTCTCCCACTTGCACTAGAGTACAAATAATCTAGCTTGCATTTTACTCATATAAACCATATAACATATGCGTTTACAGATCATGCATGCTCATGGGAAACGTCATGTCCATGTTCTGTTTTACCAGATCATTATGTCTTTTGCAAATCTTTAATGTCTTCCTAATTTTGACATTCACACCATTATCATATAATGGGTCGAAGTATTTGTTTGGCGACAAAGTGAGACTTTGTTTCTAGTGTTTATAATGACGGGCTTTTTCACTGTTGTCATCTAAACTTCGAAACATACTTTGCTATCCTTTGTGTATATATTGTAGTCATGGTAGCAGAACGAGGCCAGATTCCAGGAGGCTACTGTGACTTTAGATCAACCTCAAGGGCTTTCTCATGGGCACTGTGCCCTGGGACACATCATTCTACGTTAAAAGTGAACTAGCCTCACCATAACATTATACATCACATCAGATGGAGCCTTTATACTTCTATATCTATCTAGATCCTAGTGCATGAAATGCATCTATGCCACTTACATTCCTTCGTGCCATTTATGTACAAACTTAATTCTGGTTTAGTGATCAACTCAGGAATCACTTAAAGACAAGTTCTTATAGTTAATACTTTGTCCTACCAACCAGAACTTCGGGTCACATTACGTCGAGTATACAACATGGTTATATGGAAGAACCTATGACTGAGGCATAGGAGATGCAACGAATCTCTTTCTTTCAACCATAGTTGCAATACTAACTCAATGCATCATATAGTAAGAACTTCTTTCTTACCTTGTTCCATTCTGAGCTTCTTCAGAATCTTGCTTAGGACATTCTGAACATCTTTCTGAATCAAGTCCAGGAAGCATTCGACATTCAGTGTTTATTAAACTCACCAATCTATCTCGATAGATCTTATTGTTTAATAACTTCAACTTCATCCTTATTTATCTAACTTAAATATTATTAACACCAATCACATCATTCACATATGTCGTGCACATATCCCAGAATGATTTCACGCTCCCACTCAAATATGACATTCATGTTTGTGATCTAGGGATTTCACTTAGCTCCCACTCAAAATATGTTAGCTACATATTATGATTTAGCCAAGCTGATTTTCTCCCACTCAAAACTAGGTCCTCTCGATAATCTTGGACATTCCAAAATTCTTTGATCATCATCAATTTGAGAATTCCAATTACGAGACTTCAATATCCATATATTTCTAGTGTAAATCCAAAAGACTTAAGCATCACTACTATTGTAGTCAACTCCTTGAATTTGTCCAAACTTGTGACAAATCGAGCTTTTTGTCATCCATTAAGTTTCATTTCCTTCTTATGACTTTGCAGTCATTCAGAAATATCTAGTAAACTTCTTTACTTTAATAAGATCAAGTAACATGTTACTTTGCAATCTTAAATGTAACTTAATATAGGATTTTATGACTCCTAGTCATTTCTACTTTCAGTCCATCATGCTTCTTTGTAATTTGTAGGTATGTCTTGTTCAAAACATGACAAGTGAATCAATAATATAATTCCACAAACTTGTAGAATATATAGTTGAATCCTACTTTCTTTAGTAAAAGTATTCATTGAAACTTTATGATCATTATCATTGGTTTATCATCTATAGGTAGAGTTTGGATTCACGAAACAAATTCCGCTGCGCCACTCAACAATCCGGAGGTAAGGTCAAATACCTTGTTTTGATCTTTTACTTTCTTCCACCTGTATCTTCGTCAAGACACATCAACTTTGGACAACAATAGGTTTGCCCCTTTTGTGGAAGATGCATTCATAGCTTCCTAAGAATGCTCCACAAAGACTTGTTTATTCGCCACGATTTCGACTTGTCGAAATCTCCAGAAACTCGAACTTGCCATAACCCTTATGGTGTTGTTTCCACGAATCTTTAGATGTTCCTTTGTATTTCAAATGAGTGTTTGCTTATTTTGATCTCTAATTCTAAACGATAACTATAACCCTGATAAGATATAATATTATACCATATGTATCTAATACATATTGATTATGATGTTTAGACATTTCAATACAGTTTGAATTTGTCCAATTATCATAATTTGTGAAACATCTTTCACAAGTCCCTTTTATGCTAAACTTAACTTGAATACTTTAGTCATGTCGATCAAATCGAAGAGACTTCGTATTCTTGTTAATTTCAATATCCTCCTTTGTTGTGAACTCATTTGAACAATTCAAAACATTTCAAACTTTTGTTTCATTAAGAAAATATGCTTATTCACTTAAGTACACAATTAACAAATGATTTCCACTACTTGTGGAAAATATGATACATTACTATGTATAAGATTCAACATTTCTTCGCATATCACTATTTTACGAGAATGCGGAGTTTTAGTCATTCTGCCCAAGCGGCATGGTTTTGCAAAGTCTCTAGATTAAGCATCTAGGACCCCGATATTCATTAAGAACATGCAATAACCAAAATGACTTAAACTATAGTGTCATTTCATTATTAAACTTTGGATATGTTTTAGCATTCTAATCCTCTTATAAATGTTTAAACCATTATCATTAACATAGTGATGAGAATAACTTATTTATAATCATAATGTGACCATAAGGTATTGTTCATAAGAATAGTACAAACTGGCTTGTAACTTGTTCATATGAATAATCGTCTCGCCAAAAGCAAGACACACAAACAGGGATTACAAATTTATATTCAAGTCCACTAATCCAAATGACAAACTTTGAGGGAAGAGGTGATGTCGGCCATCAACTGCTTTGCTTGCCGTCATCAAGTCACATTGCCTCAAAACCAGCATCTCAAGCAGATCCTCCTGTTTTCACAAAACGGGACAAGTATCAAATACTTTGCAAACTGCAACGAGTTTTGCAAGAATTACATTTATAACTTTGTATATCTTACATATACCCTTTTCATTCATGACCTCCTATTGTAATCAAGCCCTTCTAAGAGTTCTCAACTATAACGCTAAATCGCTAAGTGTTTCTCTAAATATTCCCTTTTCATCCATGATGGAGGAAAGGCCATTCAACGACTCATACTCTATGTGCCTTATTTGGTAGAATACAAAATGTAGCCCAATTCTCCATCGAATGGAGGATGGCTTATTGGATGATTAAGGAGAAAACACAAATATTCCAGAGTCATCGAATTATCATCTAATGGTTATTGTATCAAGAAGAGAAGATCACCTTTTACGAGGATATCCCTCAGGCGTGGGTATTAATCTATGAAGTTGGACCCTTTTGCTAAGTTCCATATTAAGCAATATATTCCCATGGTCGCAAAGGACCTCAATGGGATAGGCCAAGAACTACTAAGATATTTGCAAACAGACATCTAGACTAAGTTTATAATAAGAGATCAATTTATAATTGGTCTCCACTAAAATTGCCCTGGACGGTTTTAGTGATCACATGATCCCTATCCTCTGCACCTCCCCCGATCATCACGGCCATCAGTGCATCCTCAAAGGTAGACATTCCCTAATGCCAATCACATCATCCATGTGACTCATGCTCGATCTTTCGATCTCTTGTGTTCCGAGGCCATGTCTGTACATGCTAGGCTCGCCAAATATAACTTGTGTGTATTCGCTGTGCAACATGGCTTACACCCACTGTATGCGAACGTAGATATGTCTGACCCCCGATCATCATGGCCGGCCTCATAACGAAGAACTTTCTTGGTGGTGCACACACAAGGGGGACACAGAACATTGGAATTAAATAGGGATTATCTTATTTGCTACCGTTGAGTATCTTAATACTAGCACACAATAAGATGTAAAACAGATATCAACATCATATGTATATTGTGATATGATATGGTCTTTCTTGCGCCTTGATCTCCATCAAGCGCTGTGGCATGATCTCCATCTTGCCCTTGGTTTGACGCCAAGTCCATGACGCCTCCACCAGGTCGTCCATCAGAACGATGAGTATTACTATACTACTTAGTAACAGAAAAAAGTAAACTACTTTACCTTCGTAACGACCAATGCCATATCATAATCACATGACCTCCTGCAAAATAAAGTTAGACACCTCTACTTTATCTATTGCAAGTTTTACGTGGTTGTTAGGGCTTTCACAATAGAACCGTTTCTAAACTACGAACTTTCCAACCACAACATGGATCCGACAGTTGTCTCTACTACACCCCTTTCGGGGCCCTCTGTTGTAAATGCTATATCAACTATCGAATGAGAGATAGACACCGTCTAGCCACTTATATGGTACAAGCCTTATGTTGAGCGTGGAACCAGTCTCGCGTACGAATACGCGTAAGGTAGGACTAGGCCGCTTCATCCAACAATACCGTGATATAAACAAGTACACGTTAGAGTGTAACAACTAAGGGATCAATGCCCGCACAATACTTGTGCGTAATGGCCGTACAGCACTCCTATGCATAGATTAGCACTGATACCACTGAAGGGGATCTGCAGTAGAAAACAAAAAAATTCCTACATTGGAACCCAAAAACTGCCTAGGATCTATCTATGTAGTAATGCGGTAACAGCCTATGCGTAGAGAATACATACCCTTGTAGACTGTACGCAGTTAACGTTCTAAGGGGAACATGGTTGATGTAGTCGTACTTATAGCCAACCTCAAGGTCACGAAGCTCCTCGCAGGTCACCCCTTGCTCCTTCTTCATTGTGCAGAAGCTCCGGCTCACGACATTTAGGCGCCCCAAGTGTTGCGCCTCGTGTCTTCGTACACATTCGGTGCACGATGAGACCTCCGGCTCCCCGATCCTGCCGGGAGTGCGGAAGTTGATATCCGGCTAGGAATCCCTGCAGTGCAACAACGTACTACAGGTGTGCCTTGTTCGCACAACCCAAACTTAGGGCCATGGTCACAAGGGCTAGAGAGAGGGAAGGAGGAAGTCAACCAAAGGACTTCTCCAAATATTGGTGTTGGTGTGTTTTAATCTCACCCATGGGCACCCTTTTATATAGGCGGAGGGGCATGCCCTCTCCATTAGGTGCCCCATGTGGGACTAAAACAAACCAGTAAATAAAGGGAAAAAGGTGTGTGGCCGGCTGGGCTTACTGGGCGCACCCGGGTGGGCCGATTCGAGGTGGCCCAACAGCACAAAGACAAAGACACACAGAAGCAGCTGTGCATCACCCGATGCAGGTGCGGCGTGCCCACGCCACAAGCAACAATGGCGACTCGGCCACAGCAGCCTTCGAGGCCAGGTGGGCCGGCTCTGCATTAGATCCGGTTGTCGGCCGGGTGGGCGATGGCTCTGTGGTCTGCCGTCTGGCTCCCCTATGAGCTCCTTTGGGTCGGGGTCGAGCCAGGCCGGCTGGAGCGGGTCCAGGCAACCTTCTGCTATTTTTCCTTTTTTCTTTTTTCTGTAGCTTTCCTTCTAGGCTATTTCCCTCCGGGGATTTGGCCTAAAAGTTATCTTTATAAATCTTAATCTAAATATTATTTAGTATATATTAATTCATAATTAACATATAATAAATGTATATTTAAATTCCCATTTATCCGAAAACACTTTTCCGGTCTTTTCCTTTATTCCTTCTCCGAACAGCTTCGGATCTCTCCGTGGAACATTTCCGGCTTTCTCTTTCTCTACTGTGATTCTGTATTACGAATGATCGCTCTCATTATACCCTTAAGTGTATCCTCTCACGTCTCGGGAATGCTCTAGACATGATCTATATCAATGATCAACAGAGGGACCAGGGATGTCCATGTGACCCCTATGCATTCCTGAGGACAATGTCGTTTGAACCGGTAAATGTAGCATCCAATTTCTTTTTGTTTCTTGATACGACTTGTCCGAGATCCGATCATTGGTATCCCATACCTTGTTCGTTAACAACAAGTTCTATTTTCTTGTTACCGTGATATTACATGCCCATGACCGAGTCACATGTTGCAACATTTATGGATGTAATCTCACCAAGCCGGCCGTATGTATCTTTACCCGTCATGTGGGTGAACAAATCCCAATCCTGTAGTCACATGTCATCTACTGTTCCTTTGGAATACCCAGCGTACACCTTTATGGCCACCGTATTACCAGATGACGGTTGATGCAGTCTAAGCAGCCTCGGGAAACAGTGAGTAATATGAGCTCACGGTCTAAGGAAAAGGAGTCTAAATTTAGCTGTTGCAACAATGAACTTATATGACTTGATCATGTTGCAATCCTTCGAGGAATGTTGATACGTTGCTAACGTATCCATAATTTTTGATGTTCCATGCTTGGTTTTATCTACTTTCTTATGTTTTATCCACACTTTGGAGTACTTTCTATACACTTTCTTGGACTAACCTATTAACAAGAGCCATAGTGCTAGCTGCCTGTTTTCTGCTGTTTTTGGTTCCAGGAAAGTCAGAAAATGAATATTCTCATAATTGGACGGGACAAAAGCCAAATTTAGTTTTTCACTAAGGGACACAAGGACCCAGAATACGAGATGGAGAGGGGCCAGGGGGCTGCCACACCACCTGGCCGGGTGGCCCAGCCTGACCCGCACTAGGGGGTGGTCTGGCCGCCTCCGGCACCCCCTCGGCCTCCCCTTTTCGCCTATAAGATGCCTCTGATATAGAAACCCTAAGTACCCGATCAAAATTCCACGAAAGAGTCTGTAGCTGCCGTCATCTCCATCCTAGATTGGGAGGGATCTGAAGCTCTTCCTGACACCCTACCGGAGGGGAGAATTCACCCTGGAGGCCTTCTTCATCACCATGCAAGCCTCCGGTGTGATGCGTGAGTAGTTCATCTCTGGACTACAGGTCCATGTAGTAGCTAGATGGCTGGTTCTCCTCCTTTGTGCTTTCATGTCTAGATCTTGTGAGCTCCGTTCATGATCAAGATCATCTATTTGTAATCCATACATGTTGTGCTTGCGGGGATCCGATGGATATTGATATGCTATTTCAGATTGATTATTGATTCTATCATGTCTTTGTTATTTGTTAGTAGCTATCTTGGCCAAGTAGATGGTAGCAACTCCAAGAGTTAGTATTTATGCTCGATAGTGGGTTCATGCCTCTAGTAATCTGGGGAAGTGATAGAAATCTCTAAGGTACTAGATGTGATGTTGCTACTAGGGAGAAAACAACAATCCTTTGTTCATAGGACAATCGTATTATTTACTTTACACGCAATGCGTAATGCAATTATCTGTTGCTTGCAACTTAATACTGGAGGGGGTTCGAATGATAACCTGAAGGTGGATTATTAGTCATAGATGCAGTTGGATTACGGTCTATGTATAATGTTGTAATGCCCAATCAAGTCCCAAAGGAGTCAAGATGAGTAGTATATGCATGATTGCTTTCTCGATGTTTGTCAATTGCCACGCTGTAATTTGTTCACCCAACATGTCATCTATCTTAAGGAGATCCACCACTAGTGAACTATGGACCCCGGCCCTTTCTTTTACCATCAATCTACAACTGTTTACCGTTTTCTGTTTACTTTCTGCAAACTAGTACTTTCTTCCACTCGATACGTTTAATCCTTTGTTTTTAGCAAAACCGATGAGATTGACAACCTCATCGCAAGTTGGGGGCAAAGTTCTGTGGTTGTGTTGTGTAGGTCTCCACGTTGCTGCTGGCACCGGTAGTGCGCCCTGCCAAAGTTCAGCTAGCAACACCTTTGAGGTGTTTCCTTGGTCCTACTGGATTGATAAACTTGGTTTCATAACTGAGGGAAAACTTGCTGATGTGCCTATCATACCTTCCTCTTGGGGTTCCCCAACGGGCTCGATATATTTTACGCTAAGCAACTGATTTTCTGGCGCCGTTGCCGGGGAGTCAAGGACATCTTCACAAGGGGAGTCCCTCATAACCAGTCTCTTTACTTTTTTGTTTTTGTTTTGCTTAGTTTATTTCTGCTTTGGTTGCTTGTTTCTTTATCAAAAACACACAAAAATAGTTTTACTAGTTTGCTTTCTTATTTAACAACACACAAAAATGACTACTCTTGAAAACACTAAGTTGTGTGACTTCACTAGCACCAACAACAATGATTTTATGAGCACACCTATTGCTCCACCTGTTCCTGAAGCTACTTTCTTTAAAATAAAACCTGCTTTACTCAATCTTGTTATGAGAGAACAATTTTCTAGTATTGGTAACGAAGATGCTGCCGCTCATCTAAATAACTTTGTTGAACTTTGTGAGATGCAAAAGCATTGGGATATAGATGGAGATATTATTAAGCTTAAATTGTTTCCTTTCTCTTTGAGAGGAAAAGCTAAAGAATGGTTGAATTCTTAACTAGGAATAGTATTGATTCTTGGACTAAATGCAAAGATGATTTCATTGGAAAATACTATCCTCCTGCTAAGATTATATCTATGAGAAGTGAAATAATGAAGTTTAAACAATCTGATAATGAACATGTTGCTCAAGTTTGGGAAAGAATGAAATCTTTGGTAAAGAATTGTCCCACTCATGAACTGACTGCTTGGATGATTATCCAAACCTTTTATGCAGGATTGAACTATTCTTCAAGAAATCTATTGGATTCTGCTGCTGGAGGTGCCTTTATTACCATTACTTTGGGTGCTACAACAAAGCTTCTGGATAATATGATGGTTAACTATACTGAATGGCATACTGAGAGAGCTCCACAAGGTAAGAAGGTAAATTCTGTTGAAGAAACCTCTTCCTTGAGTGATAATATTGATGTTATTATGTCTATGCTTGTTAATGGGAAAGCCCATATTGATCCAAATAATGTTTCCTTAGCCTCTTTGGTTGCTCAATAAGAGCAAGTTGATGTGAACTTTATAAGAAATAATAATTTTGGCAACAATGCTTATGGTAATAACAATTATAGGCCATATCCTCCCAACAATGGTAATGCTTATGGAAATTCCTACAACAATAATAGGAGTGATCCCTCTGAACTTGAAGTTATGCTTAAAGACTTTATTAATAAACAAACTGCTTTCAAAAAAACTATTGAGAAAAATTGTCTAATGCTGAAAGAAATATAGCATCAGTGGCTAAAGATCAATCTTCTTTGAATAAAATGGCTGCTAAACCTGAAAATATTGATAATCCCTTTGCTGCTACTAATGTTATACAAGTAAGAATTGATGAAAATGTTAGACTATTAGTTGAATTGCATGCTAAGTGGGAAAGAGAAGATGAAATTGCTAGAAACATTAGTGTTTCTACTATCACCACCACTAGTGTTGAGGCTAGTAATAGCTCTACTACTTTAGACGATAATTATGATTTTGATCTTGATGGTTGCAACATCTCTGAAGTTATTAAGTTCCTACAAAATCTTGCTAAAAGTCCTAATGCTAGTGCTATGAATATTGCCTTTAAAAAACACATTACTGATGCTCTCATAAAGATTAAAGAAGAAAAGATGAAACATAAAGCTTCTATTCCTATGAAACAAGAAGATGGTTGGGAACCCATCATTAATATGAAAGTGAATGATTTTGATTTAAAAGCTTTATTGATCTTGACAGTAGTGTTTCTATTATGCCTAGAAGGATTTATGATATGCTTGATTTGACACCATTGGAAAATTGTTATTTGAATGTCCCACTTGATGATAATGCTAAAAAGAAACTCATGGGGAGTATTAATGATGTTCTTATTATGGTTAACAATGGCTATGTCCCCATTGATTTCTATGTTTTGGATGTTGAATGCAATGCTTCTTGTCCTATTACTTTGGGAAGACCTTCTCTTAGAACTGTTGGTGCCATCATTGATATGAAAGAAGGCACCATTAAATATCAACTTCCACTCAAGAAAGGTATAGAACACTTCCCTAAGAGAGAGAGAAGATTTCTTTTGCCTCTCCTACGAAAACAAAATTTGCTCTTAATGCTTCTGTAACAGCCCAGATATCAACCCTATCTGGCAATGCTACACATGTCTTAAATACTTTGTAAGACTATGATGAAACTATAAATTTTGGTAGAGTCTCTTTTGTTTATCGGGGCATCCACAATAACAAAATAAGAAAAAAATACCCCCAATTAGATCTATATAGACACCTACCAGGCCCAACAAGGCCAAGGTATATATCATAACAAGCTATAGTAACTCAGTAGATGCAAAACATGAACCCATCCTCAAAGTAAGTAAAAATTCAAGACAAAATTCTCTCATCAAGGTTAAATATACTATATGTACAAAAATGTTGTAATGAGTGATAGTGTGTTGAAACATATAGAGGTCCTACTCCCAGTCCCATGCATGTCGTCCTCAACGGTACCTAAAAACATTGAAGCCACAAGGGTGAGTGCAAAGTACTCAACAAGCACATAAAGAAATAATAACCATTGCATAAAACGTGTCACCAATGATTATCCTTTAACACTTTCCATAGCACAATGATGTTCATGTATGCCTACATGCTCTTTTTTCTTTCACTTTTCTTTGCGCATACCGATGTCGCTTGAGTGGACACCCGTCGGCATTCACTGACTCCAACTTGTGGAGATAGCCCACGATGTGGGGACCTCAAGTGTCTACCTCAGTAGGACACACCGCTTTATGCACTATCTTTAAGTTACTATGCAAAATGCAAGCGTAACTATGTCCTTTGATGTAACACTTTATCTCCACACATATAACCAATATATAGCAACCGAACAAAGAACAAGTGCTAGAAATAAAAGTTGAGTGAGGGGATTATGCAAAGTATTATCCCTCATGGACTTGCCTCAACCGCCGGGCACAACTGAGTCTGTGAATTGTACTTTTCCAGACAGGAAGTTCCAACACCTGTTATCCAAGCATGTATCTCACTCAATACACAATATTATCACATAAGGTTATCAGAAGGTATAGCAGCGGCCCTACACCAAGAATTTATAGCTAAATTTCGCAAATGTATACAGGGAATACCACAAAGGGTCTGAATATCACAATGATAAAACTGAACTTCAAATATGTTACAGCTAGCTACTAGTTACGACCGAACTAGAACCATCATATTTCCTTTTAAATGAAATTAAAAGTAGCAGTGACAGGTACGAGCAAATATGAGTTTCCTCTCATAAGAAATTAAAATAGAGCATACACTCCAGGTACTACACGACTGTGGTACCTACTATTAGTGCCAAAAAAATCAGATCCTAACACGGTGACCAAAATAACTTAATACAACAGCCATGCGTTTGTGGTTGCTAATTAACACAAGACTTGATTTGAATTAAAATGGCTGACTACTCTGCTACTGCTACTCCTCGTGCAACAGCTACCCTTTCTAGCATCGCATCTTAACTAGATCGATCAAACACACAAGAAACAAACGCAAAAACGGAAGGCTTTAGTACCTCTTCAAGACGATGGAGGACTGGTGGTGTTGATCACCGATGAGAGACAGCAGCTGCAGGAGGCAACCTCTACCGGCGACCAGCCAAGGCGGCCACTGCGACAACTGTGGCGGCGCCATGGCGGAGCAGCCGTAGACTATGGCTTGATGGAGACGGAAGCAACCAGCGACATGCCAGTGGCGAATGACTTGATTGAGACGGTCGTGGACGGCAGCCTCGCAAACCTGATGGCACCCGCAACGACCCAACAACGGCGGCGGAACTCACGAGTTCACAACACGGCGGCGGACTGGGTACCAGCGATGGATAAAGTTAGGGTACAGGGTGGGGACAGACTCCCGCGACTAAACTATACGGGCAGGGTAACTGGGTTGTACGAACCGGCTAGATACAACAATCCCAGTCCAGTTCGTGCCCTTGTTTCCTCTCTTGTTTGTCCAGCTTACAAGGTTCTAGTCTAAGGATATGCTAACAACACTAGATAGGGCAAGAGGTAATTTTCTACATAACTACAAATAACTAGCCAGCGTCTGAAGTACTGTCACACAATCGTATTCCTTTTTTTTCTTAACTTCCCATTGTCAGATAAAAATCACTTATCATCTTCAACTTACCTATTATCCTAGAGATTATATATTCTAAAAAAACATAACATAAAAATTAGGGTATTACATTCTTACCCCCTTAAGCAGAATTCGTCGCCGAATTCTTCTTTATTTACTATTTGCAGAACTAAGTCATAACAGGTTAAAACACAATCATGCATCACATATCGGCGAGTTAAAATTCTAGGTATTTCTATGCATGCAGGAGCCTCACGCTCCCAAATTAGCTCATGCTTGGTTTGTCGCGAACAAAAAACATTCACATACTTTAGCATCATATATGCCTCATCACTCTCATCCTATGCCTCATCACTCTCTCATACTCTTCCAATATTGTCACAGAACGAGCTCGAAGGTAAAATCTTGTTCAATTATAAATTTCTCCCTGATCATCCGTCGTTCTAGATCTCCGAAGTTGTTCCATAACAGATACATAGAAAAATTATGCACGCCTTCCATTGAATTGGGCAACTCAGAGATGGCATGCTAGCTTCCCGACTGATCTCGCTTTCATGGTCCAAAGTAATGAAAACTAAGCTTCCCTTTCATATTAAACCCTTATAGGGCCTTTAGTGGTTGCCCTTAAGAGTACTTCCTCTCCCACTTCGAATTCACCACATTCAATCACTTGGAATCAACACAACTATTTTGCTTGTAATATGCAACCAACACGTGTTGTCTAATCTCAACTACCTCTCTCTAGTTTGCTAAACAAAACTAATTTGACCACCGCCTCCTCACCCACCTTATTCCAGTGAAGTGGAAATCTATACTTACTTCCCTATAGAGCCTCGTAAGGGCCATCCATATGCTAGCATGATATTTGTTACCATAAGAAAATTCCACAAGTGGCAAGTGATTATCTCAGCTCCCTTGTCAAGATATGACACAACATCACAATAGATCTTCTAGAGTTTGGATTATTGTACCATTTGTTCGTGGATGAAACATCGTATGAAGCCGCAATCTATACACAATGCACTCCTTCCATCGCTAAGACCTATAATGCAAGCAATCCCATCCCCCACTTGAACTACACAACTAATATTCTCAATCCCTACTATCCTATTATATTGTTCAATACGTTCGCGAAGATGCCAAACTTTGATATAAAGTTAGCATCCCTATCAGAAGTAATGATTTTAGGAACCTAGGTTAACCTTGTGCTATCATCCTCATATATTGGTGCAAAGTTATTTTCAAAGTATTAGGTGCGGATTGGAATAAAATGAGAGATCTTCCTAAGTTGGTACACTACCATCCTAATTGCATCATCCCCTCTTCATGTACGAGGTCACCAACAACCAACTCCATGGTGATGTCAACCAACGGCCAATGCCGCTGGCCTCTTATTCTAATCCTTTACTTAGCAACAAATCCCGGAAGAGGACACCTACTTAGGCACACCAACTTCTATTATTTTCCACCAATAAGTCCATTTTAGGTCGTGATACATATTTGACTTTCCAGGATGAATGGTATATGGCGTATGTTGTGATTCCCCCAGAGTATCCCCCTTAACCTGAAACTTCTGTGCACATAAATTTGGGTACAAAACCAAGCAACTTGGGTTTCGTCTAAAGTTAACTCTCTAGTCCTACCTTAATGAATGTGCTCTCACAATTGGTTTAGAAAACAATCATCTTGTTGCACCTCTCTATCTATAGGATAAATTGTGTCTCCAACATGTGCTACACCATCAAAACAGTATAAGATGCATATCCGTCTAAAATCAGCAACAAGACAAGTAGTGGTGGGAGGAAGAAACTTTAAACTAAGAGCGTATGAGAATAAATTCACCTTTCCTATGTTGTACTTGATAGAGAAGTCATAGCCCTTTATAAATTCTAGACACTTTGCATCAAGTTCAACTCCTTGTGTGAAGGGGCATTTGAAATTCTTATGATGAGTGAAACTATCACAAGATGGTCCATAAAGATAATGTCTCCAACTCTTGACTTCAAAAATCACAAATGCAATTTCTAGATCATGAGTAGGATAGTTGTGGTCATGCTTTTATTTAATGTCCTAAAAGCGTAAGAACTAACCTTTCCATCTCGCGTGAGCAAACACATGGCCTATAGGATCCACTTTTGAATGCCAAAACTCACATTTGTCTACCTTTGCATATCTTTCTAGGATTCTCAAGAACAAGCCTCAAACATCGCATCATGCTCTTCTCCTGTCTTCGAATACATGAGGATATCATCAATGAACACTACCACGGAGTTATCAAACATAGGTAGCATATTTTCATTGTCGTCTTGTGAGACGACAAGGGCATTAGTTAGTCCACCTGACATAACATTATCATTATAGTTCCATCACTCTTTTCGACATCGAGTTCATACACCAGAAATTGATTTTAGCAAGACTAAAGATCAATCTTGGAAAACACGGCTCCATTGCACTGATTAAACAAGTAATTGATGCGGGAAAATGGTTATTTTCCTTGATGGTTGTCGCATTATTTCTGAGCATCAAAACTGATACACTTTATCCAACTACCATCCCTCTTGGTTGTAAACATAACAGACGCTCCCCTAGGCGAGACAATGTCGCTAAAACCTTTGGATAACATATCGTGCAACTCCTTTTATTCTTCTTGAAATGGTCAGAACAAATGATAAAGAGACACAAAGGTAAGTCGAGTGCTAGTAATAAGATCAAAGCGCAACTATATGGTCCTATCTCAAAGAACTTGGAAATGAGGTTGGTACCTTGGTCATAAACAACTATCCTTGTGTGTCGGTAAAATAGGAAATCCTTATAGAGAATGTAGAGGTTACATGACCATTGAATGCTCGGTGTTCGTAAACTTTAGGAAACAACTAACGAACACCACAAAAACTATATCTTAAGATATTACTGATATGGTACCATAAAAAATGAAGGTTTAGCCTCACCGCATCTCCTACCCTTGGCAGAGATTGCCTCCACTACATGTGGAATAGTATACTATTCTATGGTTCAGGCTGCACAACGTCATCTCTCAACTAATTAAAGGAAAAGGCACATAATGACTCACCACTCCAACATACAAGAGCGAATAATAAGGGTAATTGGTATGGGGGCCAATCCATCCCGCACCCAAAATATTAGCTCTGTAATTGAAATAGTGAATCACGCAATCCTAACACTCGGGCATCCTCACATTCCAAAAAGATTTCATGGGCTCGAACCAAAGTTCTAGGCCGACTCCCATCTATTATTCTTGAAAAACATCTAAACTATCTATCTTTCAAAACATTTAATACTGCGTGTACAAAAAACACTTTTAAACAAACATAGTCACTTTATGGGTGTTTATCAACTAAAACTAGAAAAGTAATACTTATAGAGGATAAAGGAAACACATGATTCTCCTGTAGAATGGATACTAATGAAAAGGCTTTTCGAATTAAAATGATAATTTTTGGAAAAGAATAACTAGGTTGCCTCCAAAGATAATGCGTTCACCATTATTTATACTCCACAGTGGGAGAACGAGCACCAACAAATTTCAAAGAATTCAGCATTTAGAGAATAGGACAAATAGAAGGTGTTAATTCTAGAAAACAAATGTTCAACAAGAAGGACATTTGAAGTAGATAATTTAGAATACTTTACCATCCTTAGACGAGAAACCAATATTGATATTCCAGTACTAGGTGACGATCCTTAGAGAATGACAAGTGCATGGGATGCACTAGAAAAGATAGGTGAATGTGAATATATTTAAGAAAAATGAAACTTGTGGTTTAGGAGATATTGGTAGAGGAAAGTGCTTCTCATGCTCTTTTGGATCTAGATAAGTATTCATAACATTATTATCGACTCCACCACTACACCGACTAGGTTATCTAATCTAGCTTTATCCTATTGAAAACCAATCACCTTATCCACCACATCTACAAGATTATCATATTATTTCCTCAAATTCCTTTGATATCGACCTTCAAATAGTCTAGGCAAACAAAACTTTCATCTTGCTCGCTAATAGTATAATAAACTCAAAGTTTGATAATAAAACCAAACTATGCAACTATGTCCTCATGAGTCCAACAAAGCAACGTAAATATCTAAGTTTATCAATCTGATACTAAACTAGCATAGAAGATCAATAATTTCCATTCCAATGTTGAAAACATCAATCCTGAAGATTATGTCTCTCTCTATTAACTACCAACAACAAAGGCGCAATGGTACCTAAAGCAAGGTTCACATGCCTCTCGGGACAACGATCTGAGAGATCAACAATAATATTTATATAGAGCAGAAGCATAATGCAATGCACGACCAAAACCCATCCTATTATGCACCAGTGTGTCATGTTTTAGTTGTTTAGGAAAAAAATACAAGTTTTAGTTGTTTAAAGATTATAAAATTATCCTATTTATGACTAACCTACTCCATAAACCTAAACCTTAGCTCTGATACCAACTATAACACCCCAGATATCAACCCTATCTGGCAATGCTACACATGTCTTAAATACTTTGTAAGACTATGATGAAACTATAAATTTTGGTAGAGTCTCTTTTTTTATCGGGGCATCCACGATAACAAAATAAGAAAAAATACCCCTAATTAGATCTATATAGACACCTACCAGGCCCAACAAGGCCAAGGTATATATCATAACAAGCTATAGTAACTGAGTAGATGCAAAACACGAACCCATCCTCAAAGTAAATAAAAATTCAAGACAAAATTCTCTCATCAAGGTTAAATATACTATATGTACAAAAAGGTTGTAATGAGTGATAGTGTGTTGAAACATATAGAGGTCCTACTCACAGTCCCATGCATGTCATCCTCAACGGTACCTAAAAACATTGAAGCCACAAGGGTGAGTGCAAAGTACTCAACAAGCACATAAATAAATAATAACCATTGCATAAAACGTGTCACCAATGATTATCCTTTAACACTTTCCATAGCACAATGATGTTCATGTATGCCTACATGCTCTTTTCTTTCACTTTTCTTTGCGCATACCGGTATCGCTTGAGTGGACACCCGTCGGCATCCACTCACTCCAACTTGTGGAGATAGCCCATGATGTGGAGACCTCAAGTGTCTACCTCAGTAGGACACATCACTTTATGCACTATCTTTAAGTTACTATACAAAATACAAGCGCAACTATGTCATTTGATGTAACACTTTATCTCCACACATATAACCAATATATAGCAACCGAACAAAGAATAAGTGCTAGAAAATAAAAATTGAGTGAGGGCATTATGCAAAGTATTATCCCTCATGGACTTGCCTCAACTGCGGGGGCACAACTGAGTCTGTGAATTGTACTTTTTCTGACAGGAAGTTCCAACACCTATTATCCAAGCATGTATCTCACTCAATACACAATATCATCACATAAGGTTATCAGAAGGTATAGCAGCAGCCCTACACCAAGAATTTATAGCTAAATTTCACAAATGTATACAGGGAATACCACAAAGGGTCTCAATTTCACAATGGTAAAACTGAACTTCAAATATGTTATAGCTAGCTACTAGTTATGATCGAACTAGAACCATCATATTTCCTTTTAAATGAAATTACTAGTAGAAGTGACAGTTACGAGCAAATATGAGTTTCCTCTCATGAGAAATTAAAATAGAGCATACACTCCTGGTACTACACGACTATGGTACCTACTGTTAGTGCCAAAAAATCAGATCCTAACACGGTGACCAAAATAACTTAATACAACAGCCATGCGTTTGTGGTTGCTAATTAACACAATACTTTATTTGAGTTGACTTGGCACATGCTCACACCATGTTATGACTATCCCAAGTCACCATAGCGGTAGTATCACTTTATGCTTTGATTAATGATGTTTTGTTGCTCTGCATGATTATGGCCATTATTGCTCTCTTAGTCGGTCGCTCCCTGTCTTTTGCTAGCCTCCATAATCAAGTGTGAGTTCCACTCATGCATCCAACTCCTAAAACCAAGTTATTCCAAAGAGTCCACCATACCTACCTATTAGCATATGCTATTCCAAGTATATTCATGTTTTTGTCTACCTTCCGAATTAAACTTGTTATGAGAAAACTAGTGATTAAAGCTCTCACGAACTTGATGGCACACTTTACTTTCTTGTATTTAATAAACTTGAACCATTGGGTCCATCTTTGTTGCGTATATGCTTGCGCTTTATAAGTTGAAGTTAGCAGAACCATGTATCATGGGGAACGCTTTCAACATTGCACTTGTACTTTGTACCCCGTTGATATCATGTTATTTTGCTTATGGATCCCGACGGTGTGAAATAAAAGGGGAACTTGTAAGATCATGGAGTTTGTATTTGTGTTAGAGAAAACGCCTGGGCCGCTAGCCTAAGCCATGCCTAATCATGGTGGAAACTTGCAGCATAACCATAATGAGCACTCTATGAAGCATCCTCAATAAAAACCTATGCAAATAGGAAATAAAAAGATCGCTCAGATGCTCATTGTCATCTTGCCTTGTCATTTTGATTATGGGATAGCTCATGTATCATGAGCAAGGGGTACCCCATTGGCGGTTCTCTATGATACATATGTACCTACAATGGCAAGAGCTTACTTGTGACTAAAGTTGAGTAGCATGAGGTTCGGCCTTCGTAAGTAAGGGGCATGAGATTTCAGCTTATAACTTGTCAAGCATATCCTCTTAGTTCTGTCACTTTAACCTTAATCACCTTCAAGATGCTTATGATAGGGGCAATGAGAGCTGAAAGCTAATAAGTACCATAATTTTTGGAAGCTCTTTATGAAACTTGAATCCCTACTTCCTTCTATGAAGGCCTTTCTTTTACTTTTATGTTGAGTCTCCACCTTCTATCTTTATGCACCTACTTTGAGAGAATAGTGGCCATTCTGAGTTCTATGTGCATTGTCCCAAGACTTGTTGATTGATTCATATCTTTGATATTGCTTGTTTAAAACTATTTGTATCTAGTCACTCTTATGAACTTTCAAGGTGTCCTATGCATTTATGTTTGCTACTCTATGAGGGACAAGTTGAATGCCACTATGTTATGTTTTCTTTATGTGAAACAAACAAATGTATTGCAAAGCATTGTTATTCATGAATCTTTTGTTTGTGCCCTTTCATGTTGCAACATAGTTGCTCTGTCTTATTCTTAGAACTTTGTCTTTCATGTTATGATTGAAGTACTATGATCCCAGCTATCAATGTTTTATAAATACTTTGATCAAGTTTATGATGGTGCATGTCACCTCAAAAATTATTCTTTCTTTTTATAACTTACCTACTCGAGGACGAGCAGGAGTTAAGCTTGGGGATGTTGATACGTTGCTAACGTATCCATAATTTTTGATGTTCCATGCTTGGTTTTATCTACTTTCTTATGTTTTGTCCACACTTTGGAGTACTTTCTATACACTTTCTTGGACTAACCTATTAACAAGAGCCACAGTGCCAGCTGCCTGTTTTCTCCTAATTTTGGTTCTAGGAAAGTCAGAAAATGAATATTCTCGGAATTGGACGGGACAAAAGCCAAAGTCAGTTTTTCACCGAGGGACACAAGGAGCCAGAATACGAGACGGAGAGGGGCCGCCACACCACCTGGCCATGCGGCCCAGCCAGGCCCACGCCAGGGGGTGGTCTGGCTGCCTCCGGCACCCCCTCGGCCTCCCCTTTCGCCTATAAGATGCTTCCGATACAAAAACCCTAAGTACCTGATCAAAATTCCATGAAAGAGTCTATAGCCGCCGTCATTTCCATCCCTAGATCGTGAGGGATCTGAACCTCTTCCCGGCACCCTGCCGGAGGGGAGAATTCACCCTGGAGGCCTTCTTCATCACCATGCAAGCCTCCGGTGTAATGCGTGAGTAGTTCATCTCTAGACTATGGGTCCATGTAGTAGCTAGATGGCTGGTTCTCCTCTTTTGTGCTATCATGTTTAGATCTTGTGAGCTCCGTTCATGATCAAGATCATCTATTTGTAATCCTACATGTTGTGTTTGCGGGGATCCGATGGATATTGAGATGCTATTTCAGATTGATTATTGATTCTATCATGTCTTTGTTATTTGTGATCTTGCAGGCTTTCTGTTGTTAGTAGCTATCTTAGCCAAGTACATGCTAGCAACTCCAAGAGTTAGTATTTATGCTCGATAGTGAGTTCATGCCTCTAGTAATCTGGGGAAGTGACAGAAATCTGTAAGGTACTAGATGTGTTGTTGCTACTAGGGAGAAAACAACACTCCTTTCTTCATATAACAATCGTATTGTTTACTTTACACGCAATGCGTAATGCAATAATCTATTGCTTGCAACTTATACTGGAGGGGGTTCGGATGATAACCTGAAGATGGATTATTAGTCATAGATGCAGTTGGATTAGGGTCTATGTATAATGTTGTAATTCCCAATCAAGTCCCAAAGGAGTCAAGATGAGTAGTATATACATGATTGCTTTCTCGATGTTTGTCAATTGCCACGCTGTAATTTGTTCACCCAACATGTCATCTATCTTAAGGAGAGCCACCACTAGTGAACTATGGACCGCGGTCCTTTCTTTTACCATCAATCTACAACTGTTTACCGTTTTCTGGTATGTTTAATCCTTTGTTTTCAGCAAAACCGGTGAGATTGACAACCTCATCGCAAGTTGGGGGAAAATTTCTGTGCTTGTGTTGTGCAGGTCTCCATGTTGCTGCTGGCACCGGTAGTGCGCCCTGCCAAAGTTCAGCTAGCAACACCTTTGATGTGTTTCCTTGCTCCTACTGGATGGATAACCTTGGTTTCATAACTGAGGGAAAACTTGCTGTTGTGCTCATCATACCTTCCTCTTGGGGTTTCCCAACGGTCTCGATATATTTTGGGCTAAGCAAATGTCCATCACATCATTCTCCAATGATATGACCCCGTTGTCAATTGGCATAAATGCCCATGATCTTGAAACCTAGATCATCCTCATGACCAACAAACTAGTATGAATAGAGGCTACTAGGGACTTGGTTGTTTCATACCACACATTTATCAATGTTTCTACTTGGCAGAGTTATAGCACAATATGAAACTATTATAAACTATTTGAGATATGACAATAAAAACCTATTTATTATTTGCCTCTAGGGCATATCTCCTTCAGGAGGATCTCCCGGGTGACTCAGTCGTGCCTCCGTTTTGCGCCAGTAATCCTCCACCTGAGGTGAATTTCTTTTCGTAGTATCTTGTATTTTCGATTGCTTGTAGCTTCCTTTGTATACTGATGCTTTTTCTTGTGTTAGGACTAGGCCGTGGCCGCCAATTTGCCTCCTCGACCTGAAGGAATTATTCCTCGCGAGGTAGATGAAGAAGACGAGTCGGGCTCCACCATCCTCGTGGAGGCAGGAGAGGAAGCCCCCAAGTCTGGTGACCGCGGGACTCGCAAACGCTCCCGCAACGAGGATTCATATGCTTCCTCGCTATCGACGCCGGAGGGCTCTCCTGCTACAGAGGAGCCGATTCCCGCCGTTCCTGTACGCGCCATGGCTCCTCCTTCTCAGAAGAAGCTTCGGTTGCCAAAGGAGTCTTCGGATGATTCCTTCGACCTCGACAAATTTAACTGGTGAGTTTTTATATTTCGCAAATTCGTCTTGCTTTCCTTTAAGTGTCCCTTCTGAAGTGACATTGGTCAAATTTGCAGTCAAATGGCATTGGTGTTGTGGGCCCCCCGGATTAGTCCTCCGAGAATCCCTGTTATGCATACACCATGTACACGGCTATTCGAATAGATTTACACTCTCCAGAGGTTGTACACTTTACCTGCACCATTCGGGTACCCTTCCCTGATCCTCACCGATCGTGGGTCGAGTAACCGATCAAGACTCTCCAGATGCCACTCTAGTATAGGCCCTACCCTATGAGTTGTTCCTCTCAACACCAGGACGTCTGGGCCAAAGACCAACAGGAGCGCATTCTGACTCCTCCAGAGTGGGCACTTTCAATGAGAGGCTCAATAGTATCCCCCGGTCACTCACATGGGTGAACCTATTTCCTCCAGGTGACTGTCTAGCAGTGGACCCTTTCTGTAAAGGAAGCCCGGGATTAGAGGGAGATGATCCCCCTTTAGGAGTTATGAGAATTCCCACACCAGAGTAGCAAACTTCAAGTCTAGCTCTGTCCCATTCCAGAGTAGTGTGGTTGCGCGGGTTAATTGTTCTGGCAAAACTGCAAAGAACCGAGTGCGTTTTTGTAAACCTTTTTCCTCCATCTTTCAGCATTTTGTAAAACAAAACCCTTTTTATTTTCTCAAACTTCTCTTGGTAGGTCAAATCTCACCAAGGTTTTGCCATAAACATTTTGTAAAACTTTTTCAAGGGTCTTCCCATCCTCTAGTTTTGCTTCGGCTAAAACGGGGTCTCCAAAAGGGTATGGTATTATACACCATCTACCATACTAGGGTCAAGTAGGTGTCATCAAAGGGGTTGTACTTAGTAGTACCCATGTGTAATGGTTTGGAGGATCCAAGTCGTTACCAAATATAGATCATCATACAATAAAACAATGCAGTTTTCATAAAACAGAAGATAAAACATGCATAAGTAAAACAGTAGGACAAGGCTTATGAGAAAGAAGGTGGCTTGCCTGATCTGCAATATGGCAATATATGTCCCTGGACTTCTTCTTATAATACCATAATAACCAAATATAATAGCCATCTTCTTTTGGTCTCCGATATAATCGCATCTAGCGTCGTTATGGATCACATGCAAGCAAACAAAGGGCACAATCAACACAAGGCAAATAATCACCAATACCAAACAACAAATAGACATATAACACATTAATCACTTCAGTATGTTTTGCTAGATTGAGATCATAGCATTTGGAAATACTTTAATTGCCTTTGTGGAGTTGTCTTTGTGATTTATTTGTCAAATACCACCTAAAGAAGGGATTTTGAACTAAGGCTAGGGTCTGTAGGATATCAATGTACACAAATGATATCAACAGATAGGTATTGAAATAACAAGGCCAACAAAAGTGGTTTCATGATTTTATCCATTTTCTTTATTTAGTTGTGTTTATTTTAATGAAAATAATCCTAGTTTTCGTTAATAAATCACCATAAAAGATCTGTAGCTCCAATAAATTTGTTCTCGGGGTATATTGTATAAATTTGAGTTTGTGATTGTTGAGAGTTGGAAACACCTCAAAAGAATTATCAGAATGCCCTTGGGAAATTCCCAAAATCAGTTTTATAGTCTTATTGTCTTTTTAACCAGATTTACTTAACAAGTCCAAAAGGTATGAGACTAAGGTCACTGGATAGGCATTGAAAATACCTTCTAGTAGAAATTGGAATTACTATTTTTGGAGTTGCTAAGCTTCTGAAATAATTTATCTAGTGACTATACCACATACAGAAGTATTTAATTCATTAAAATTCAAAATAGGATCAATAAATAGTGTTCTCTTGGGTTGTTATAGGTACAAAAGTATCACATTACTGAGAGTTGGAATTAGGTCATTCCAACCTTTGGTTTGACCTAGAGAATTTCCTAAAGCCTAAAATGGCTTGTTTTTGTTATTTTTGTCAAAATAATACTACTATTCCACTTGGCATTGGACCAATGCTGAAAGATGGTAAAAGACAACACATACCATAGGGAAGTTAATTCACTCCATTTGGGTTCCTAGGATTTGCTAGGGAATTTATTTAGTGCAGAGGATACTATTTAGTATATTAAATCTCAGAAAAAGAACAAAATAAACTTGGTCAAAGTTTTGGTACTGCATGTTCAAGAAAACAGTCAGGAACCCTAGGAATTTTAGATCTGGCCAATTGGAGTCATTTTATATTTTCTTTTGCATTTAAAGTAAACGGTAAATTTTAGATATAGAAAAGAAATCAAAAAGAAAAAGGGCAGGGGCTACTGGGCTAGGATCTTGAAGCAGTTGGGCCAGCGAGTGGGATTCGGCCCATCTCGGCGGCGAGGATGAGCGTGGGTGGCATGTTTGAGCCTGACGGGGATGGCCCGCCGGTCAGAGGTAGAACCAGGCGAAGGGGTAGGGCGATCTAGGGCGTTGGTGTAAGTCGGATCAGACGGTGACGCGCTGTCGTCTCTGCTGGAACAGAATGGTGGCGGCAAACCCTAGAGGAGGTTCGGCGAGCGAAGGCGAGGCTCATCGGGGGCTTGGGAGGCGTCGGTGGGGCCACAAGCGAACACCACGCACCACGACAAGCCCGGAGAGGGGCGGCAGGGTGGGTTTCCGTGTCGGGATCTGGCTCACGCGAGGACGCTCGAGAGCAACCTCGTCGGAGCTTGATGGCGCCATTAGTGGATTTGTCCCTTGGCAATAAAAAGGGCGTGAATGGATAGATCTGGATGATAAGAACACATGCATGCGGAGATAAGAAGAGGGGATGGTCCGGTTAACCTTCAAACTTGCATGCACGTTGGACACCGAGAGGAAAGGTTCTCCTTCTCTTGAGCTGCAGAGATCGAGAGGGTCTCTAGGCATTTGGTGTAGAAGATTACTCTAGTAGGGGAGTTATCTGACCGTAGTTGAGGGGTTGGGGTGGTTGGACACGAGCACCAGCTCGGGAGCTCAAAATGGCCGAGGGAGGGTGGTTCCTTCTCTCCATGGCGAAGGAGGGAGAGGGAGCTGGTTCTAGGGATCGGGGAGGGGTAGGTGGAGGTGAGGGAGTGAAATGAGGGAAGGAGGAGGATCTGGGGTGGCTCTTCCCCTTTTAAATCCTAGGAGAGTGTATGGTGCACCAAGTGCATCCATTGCTTGGCCTTGGTCCATGGTCTGCCTATTGGCTACCAGGGGCGGTGGAGAGAGGGAGTGGGGTTCTGGTCGTGCAGGGGTCAGAGAGGAAGGGTGGTAGCAGTGTTAAAAGGATTTGGCTTGATGTGCTTGTCTCCTCTCCTTGTCTTGCTTCTAAGCATAAGATAATAAGGGGCTAGGGTTTTGCTATAGTGGGGATACAGTGCTGGTCGACTTGAGGTGTCCTAGTGTTGTAGTGGAGTGCTAGACAAGTTTGAAATAGGTTTGGTGGGGTTTAGATTATGAGCTTGCTTCATTTCAACTCTTGATCATATGGTAGATCATGAGGAACCTCTTAGATTTTGGTCATGTATAGATGATTCAAATATACTGGTAGATAGGTATGATCAAGGTGCTTCACCAAGATTTATTTCGGATTTATTGGATAATTTTAGATCATGATTATATCATTTATCCAAAAACTGCTGAATCTATTTTATCAAGTTCATTTGATATTTTTGAATTGGACAAGGAGAGTTTATGGTTTGATATGGTCCCAAATATGATTTCACACATAGGAAATTTTTCCCTGAATTTATTAATGAGGGAAACTATTTAAAACATTTATTTCTCCATTTCTGCCATTTAAGAAAATAGGCAAAAAGAATTATTATAGCTCTTCAAAAATATTTATTTTTGAAGTGGGAGGATAGGGTATGATATATATGCCTCAAATGTTCTTAAACTTAGGCAAGTGTTTTGAAGAAAAACAATCTTTCTTTCATAGATTAAGTTTTGGAGGTTTTGTCCATTAAAGAGATTAAATAGGTTTCTGTCCATAATAATTATGGAGGATATTTGATAAATCTTTATAATCAAGGTAGATGATGTTCACATGATTTATCAATCATGTTAGACCTTGGGTTTTGAGAATCAAAGTTGATTTTGGTGGAGAACATGCGAGTGAGGATCTAGGGTAATGTTATTTTTATACCAACAAAACCTTGTTGGATCTTGGAGCTCAGAGTTCCCCTTGGGTCAAGGAATATATGGATGGATATACCAAGTGATGTAAATCACCAGGGTACAGAGGTTTGAGGTTTATCATGGTTGAGCTCTCCCCTGATTGATTCCAAACTTTGAATAAAATAAGGGTGCCAAAGCAGGTTATTAAATAGCCTTCAAAACCTTGTGGGTTTTGGAAGCACAAGGATCCAATTGAAACAAGTGAAGTAGGATTTGATATAACTTCATGAGTAGATTACAATTATGCAAAGAGTTAGTCAAAATAATATAGTATGGAGATGTGAGTTACTTCCAAAGTAGGCTAGTTGATAAGATTTGCAGGAATTATTATTTTCTTGCCTTCAAAACCATCAAAAAAAATGGGTTAGAGGATGGTCTAGCCAACGTCAATATTGGTCCTTGGTATTCCTTAGGATGTTCTACAAGATTGTTCAAGTGCATTTCCAAAAATGCACAAGGGTTGAGAAAGAGAGGTATTCAAAGAGGTGATATTGAAACAGTTTCGAGACTTTGTCAAATTTGGCAGATTTGGGGATTTTGACTACGAGGGGAAGTTTCTGATTGGTTGCAAGGTACCAAAGCATCATCAAGTGGATGATTTTGAAGTGTATATTTAGTAGAATAGGTTCATGCTTGATATTGGTCTTTATTGACTTGGAAGCTTCTAGATTAGATCACTTTTGAATTGATTTGGTTAAGGGTTTTAGAAGATCACCTAGGGGCTAGAGATCAGATCCATCATGGTTAACTTGTTTAGGGTTGACACTCTTGGATTAGATAGATGCTAGGTAATGATCTCCGAGGGTATCTCATACAAATTCCTAAGCAAACAAGTTAGACAATAGATCATGGCAATTCATCTTAACAAGCAACTCAAGCTATTACTAGAGTTACCATCAAGCTTAGCTTGAGGTAAGGATGGGTATTTTGAAATGTTGGAGTTTGAATAAGATAAGAGTCCTTGGTATCTCTACCAAGAGTAGAATTAAAAATATTTATAAAAGGTTTTAGGTAAACCTAGAGGTAAGAGTATTTTGAAGGTTCTGTCTTGAGAACATAAGGAGATTATATTATATAACTCTCCATAATTTTGTCAATAGAAGCTACTAAAATAGTTTGGTTTGCAAGTGTATCTTGGCTCAGGTTTTTGAAATGCCAGAACAATTGAGAATACGAAACATAAGCCAAGACAGTATTTGGTTAAACAGCTTTTGTCTACTAAGGTTGAGATAATGAGAATATCATTTGCTACACACTCAATGCATAAGCATCAAAAAACAAGCAATAAAACATGGCATCACTAAACCAGAAAAAGTTTTTGTTCCCCCTGATTTTTGCATTCTAGACAACTAATCCGGATTTCTAAAATTGGGATGTTACAGACCTTTCCCCCTTAAAAGAATCTCGTCCCGAGATTTAGGAGAATAAGGTTAGGGTATTTTGAGTCGAGGTTAGTACTATGTGCCTCTCACGTACTAACTTACGGTTTCATCTTTGAACGTGGTTACTTCGTCGGTAGAGCTGCACTTCAATCTTCTTGGATGCATCAAGGGTTGAGCAGACTGCAGTCCTGATTGCGAGGGAGGATCTTCCTTCAGAAAGGATTTACAGTGTTTCTCTTAAGGGATTAACATACCCTTGGTCATGACTTCGGGTCTAACTCCTGAGGTTGCTTCTGATAAAGGGTTATTCTATTATGTGGGAAAGACACAGTCTTTCCCCCTTAGGATTTAACTAGGGTAGCTCGGGGATACATATGTCCTTCCTTCTTGGAGTCGCTAGATGAGCTTTGAAGACTATCGCCAATCTTCCAGCTGGAGTTGAATTCATCAGATGACTTCTGCCAATTGGGTCCTACAAGTCTCATATACTACTTTATTCGTACCTGGCCTATTTGAAACTGTTGAAGTCACAAGTCCTCTAAACGGTTTAGAACTAAGGGGTTAGTGATTTGGGTGATCCATCAGGTGGGTCTTCAACTGAAGTAGTCGAGGAAGGTCTTCGAGAAATCTTCTTAGATATTGACTCCTTAGTCTTCTTCGAACCTGGGGGAGGATAGTTTGGTCGGCTTTGTAGTCTGGTCGACCTCAACTATTCAGGTTGGCCTAATTAGAGGCTTCATTGGTATTAGGAATTCTGGTAGACCTTTGACGGTTGTTGATGAGGTCTATCTTCGAAGGTTTCGACGACTTCCCGAGTTGATTCCTGGAGAAGGACTTCGAAATGGGAAATCTTCCTGAAGTATCTTCCAATAGATAGTCTTCTGAATTTGAGCATAAAAACGTAGTCTTTCCACCTTAGAGCTTCACTAAGGGTGTAGATTGTCCATCTTGATGTGCTGGCGTGATGTTAAAGAAGGCTGTATCTCCTTGGGTCTTGAGTTGAGGTCCTCGAGGGGTGTTCTATTGCATAAACCTTGTGGGGGTGGTTGCCTAACGAAGCTGTAGGGAGTTACCTCAAGGCAAGTTAGCGGTTAACGACTCTTCTAATTAGTCTTCAGTCAAGTTAGAGGCATCCAACTTTAGATAAGTTGTCTTCACTTGAACTATTTGCGTTTCTTCTGCTCGTTGGTAGAGTGGACTCACGGTCTTCACGCTTCCTCATTATCCGGATCCAGGGTATTTCTGACCTTCTAGGAAGGGACTTCCCGTTGGTTTGGGCAGGGTTAACTAGAATGTATAGTCTCCTGAGGGGGTCGGAAGCTCTAATATACCGAAGGTTGGTGGAGTTAGGTCTTCTCTTCTTGTCTTAGTTAGCAAGTCATGGGGCTTCTTGCGAATGGTGGAGATCCTTCGGTGGTAGAGTTTTGGCTTCAACGGGATTCATGCTACTGTTGGCAAGTGAATGATGGAGTGCAATGCTGGTGGCAAGTCTTTAGAGGTGCATTTTGACGAGGTATGCCATCCTGCTGAGGAGAGATCTTCTAGTTGCTCTAATTTGACGATGTCCAGATCATGGTTCTTGGGGCACTTTAACTCCCATAAGTCCTGAGGTTAGTAGGGTTCTTGTTACTGTAAGCAAACAGGGGTTCCTAAGGCACTAGGTGGGGTATTGATTCTCGAGTCACATTTGACTCAGGTCAAACAGGCCAGAACGTACACACACAGTGAACAAAGCGAGGGGGTCGCAATGTCCTTCGCAAACAACACACATCAAGCAATACGTTAAGCACTTAGGAAAGCAAACACGGTCTACTATGGGCACCAAGGAGTTAACTACTCGCGGTAAAAGGGAATCCAAGTCTTAGGACTTATGGATCCTAGAGATCACGAGATTGAGGTCTGGGTCACTATCTTGCGAATGAAGCCTTCGATGTGTCATTGGATGCTTCTTGGTAGTGCAGTACTTGATTTCTTCTGGTTATGGGGATTCCGCTGGTAGGGCGATCTTGTAGTCTCCCTGTGCTTGCAGGTAGTTGCTCTCTTCATCTCATTCTCATCGTCTTCATCGGGTTCTAGGTCCTAGTTATTTGAAATCTGTATGTTTGAAGTTTCAACGAGAGGGAGAAGAAATCATGTTTGAAATCATTTAAACCAGAATGAGATAAGTAGAATCATTTGAAAAGCCTTTGAGAAAGTAGTTTTCAAAAAGTTGGTGTTTCCAAAATAGTTTTCCTGTCTAGCGACCATACTAACTAAGGTTCTCCTACAGTCAGGATGGCTCTGATACCAAGTCTATGGGGCCCCTAGATTAATCCTCCGAGAATACCTGTTATGCATATACCACGATCCCATGATCAGTTAATCGTGGCACATAACCGACAAGTATCAAAGTAAACATCCAGTACTTAAGCGGATAAATGTCATCGTTACATGCCCTTATGGCTACATCAATAAACATCAGTGAAACTTCGTCAAGCGTAGAACCCGAGCCATGCCTTAACCTACAGGCAACTGACTGAGAGAACGTCCTAGCTCGCATAGTCATCAACCTCACCTTCTTCTTGATATCTGACCAAGTTAATAGCCAGGGACAATGCTAGTGAGTACTTTGAATGTACTCGCAAACCCCCTTAAGATAATAATAATATCAAGAGAATATGCAATATGGTTGTGGTACTAGGAGGGCTCCAAGAGAGGTTCTTTTCTCAAATAGTTTCTCTTGTAGATATTGCATCTACATATCTTTGTTGAAAACTTTTGTAAAACATTTTGGAAACCTTTTTGAAAAAGTTTTGGAAAACACTAGGTCTGGGTCACCCATTTGGTTCTTCCTTTCGGTCATCTAATGACCAAACTCCTTTCACTCCTTTCCGACCATCCCCTGGTCAAATCATTTCCAAAGCCTTAGCTTTTCCAAAGTCCTTTTTGAAATCGAAACCAACACCGCTCTACCGCAACCTTCCCAACCATCCATGGACACGGACACAGCTATTCGAATAGATTTACACTCTACAGAGGTTGTACACTTTACCCACACCATCCGGGTACCCTGCCCTGATCTTCACCGATCGTGGGTCGAGTAACCGATCAAGACTCTCTAGATGCCACTCTAGTATAGGCCCTACCCTATGAGTTGTTCCTCTCAACACCGGGACGTCTGGGCCAAAGACCAACCAGAGCGCATTCCGACTCCTCTAGAGTGGGCACTTTCAATGAGAGGCTCAATAGTATCCCCCGGTCACTCACATGGGTGAACCTACTTCCTCCAGGTGACTGTCTAGTAGTGGACCTTTATGTAAAGGAAGCCCGGGATTAGAGGGAGATGATCCCCCTTCAGGAGTTACGAGAATTCCCACACCAGAGAAGCAAACTTCAAGTCTAGCCATGTCCCATTCCAGAGTAGTGTGGTTGCACGGGTTAATTGTTCTGGCAAAACTGCAAAGAACCGGGTGCGTTTTTGTAAACATTTTTCCTCCATATTTCAGCATTTTGTAAAACAAAAACCTTTTCATTTTCTCAAACTTCTCTTGGTAGGTCAAACCTCACCAACATTTTGCCATAAACATTTTGTAAAACTTTTTCGAGGGTCTTCCCATCCTCTAGTTTTGCTTCGGCTAAAACAGGGTCTCCAAGAGGGTATGGTATTATACACCATCTACCATACTAAGGTCAAGTAGGTGTCATCAAATGGGTTGTACTTAGTAGTACCCATGTGTAATGGTTTGGAGGAGCCAAGCCGTTACCAGATATAGATCAGCATACAATAAAACAATGCAGTTTTCATAAAACAGAAGATAAAACATGCATACGTCAAACAGTAGGACAAGGCTTATGAGCAAGATGGTGGCTTGCCTGATCCGCAATATGGCAATATATGTCCATGGACTTTTTCGTAGAATACCATAATAACCAAATATAATAGCCATCTTCTTTTGGTCTCCGATATAATCGCATCTAGCGTCGTTATGGATCACATGCAAGAAAAAAAGGGCACAATCAACACAAGGCAAATAATAACCAATACCATACAGAAAATAGACATAAAACACATTAATCATTTTAGTAGGTTTTGCTAGATTGAGATCATAGCATTTGGAAATACTTTAATTGCCTTTGTGGAGTTGTCTTTGTGATTTATTTGTCAAATACCACCTAAAGAAGGGATTTTGAACTAAGGCTAGGGTCTACGGGATATCAATGTACAAAAATGATATCAACAGATAGGTATTGAAATAACAAGGCCAACAAAAGTGGTTTCATGATTTTATCCATTTTCTTTATTTAGTTGTGTTTATTTTAATGAAAATAATCCTAGTTTTCGTTAATAAATCACCATAAAAGATCTATAGCTCCAATAAATTTTTTCTTAGGGTATATTGTATAACTTTGAGTTTGTGATTTTTGAGAGTTGTAAACACCTCAAAAGAATTACCATAATGCCCTTGGGGAATTCCCAAAATTAGTTCTATAGTCTATTTGTCTTTTTAACCAGATTTACTTAACAGGCCCAAAAGGTATGAGACTAAGGTCATTGGATAGGCATTGAAAATACCTTCCAACAAAAATTGGAATTACTATTTTTGGAGTTGCTAAGCTTCTTAAATGATTTATCTAGTGACTATACAACATACAGAAGTATTTAATTCATTAAAATTCAACATAGGATCAATAAATAGTGTTCTCCTGGGTTGTTATAGCTACAAAAGTACCACATTACTAAGAGTTGGAATTAGGTCATTCCAACCTTTGGTTTGACCTAGAGAATTTCCTAAAGGCTGAAATGGCTTGTTTTTGTTATTTTTGTCAAACTAATACTACTGTTCCACTTGGCATGGGACCAATGCCAAAAAATGGTAAAGGACAACACATACCATAGGGAAGTTAATTCACTCCATTTGGGTTTCTAGGATTTGCTAGGGAATTTATTTAGTGTAGAGGATACTGTTTAGTATATTAAATATCAGAAAAAGAACAAAATAAATTTGGTCAAAGTTTAGGTACTTCATGTTCAAGAAAATAGTTAGGTACCCTAGGAATTTTAGATCGGGCAATTGGAGTCATTTTCTATTTACTTTTGCATTTAAAGTAAATGGTAAATTTTAGATCTAGAAAAGATCAAAAAGAAAAAGGGCAGGGGCTACTGGGCTGGGATCTGGAAGCAGTTGGGCCAGCGAGTGGGATCCGGCCCATCTTAGCGGCGCGGATGAGCGTGCATGGCGTTTTTGAGCCGGGCGGGGATGGCCTACTGGTCAGAGGTGGAACCAGGCAAAGGGGTAGGGGCGATCTGGGGTGTTGGTGTAAGTCAGATCGGATAGTGATGCGATGTCATCTTCGCTGGAATAGAACGGCGGCGGAAAACCCTAGAGGAGGTACGGGGAGAGACGGGGAGGCTCATCGGGGGCATGGGAGGCGTCGGCGGGCCGCAGGCGGACGCGGCGCACCACGACGAGCCCGGAGCGGGGCATCATGGTGGGTTTCCACGTCGGGATCTGGCTCACACGAGGACGCCCGAGAGCAACCTCGTCGGAGCTCGGCGGCGCCACCAGTGGAGTTGTTCCTGGCAAGAAAAAGGGCGTGAATGGATAGATCTGGATGATAAGAACACATGCATGCGGAGATAAGAAGAGGGGATGGTCCGATTGACCTTCAAACTTGCATGCACGTTGGACACCAAGAGGAAAGGTTCTCCTTCTCCTGAGCTGCGGAGATCGAGAGGGTCTCTGGGCATTTGGTGGAGAAGATTACTCTGGTAGGGGAGTTATCTGGCCGTAGTTGAGGGGTCGGGGTGGTTGGACACGAGCACCAGCTCGGGAGCTCAAAATGGCTGAGGGAGGGTGGTTCCTTCTCTCCATGGCGAAGGAGGGAGAGGGAGCTAGTTCTAGGGCTCGGGGAGGGTAGGTGGAGGTGAGGGAGTGAAAAGAGGGAGGGAGGAGGAGGAGCTGGGGTGGCTCTTCCCCTTTTAACTCCGAGGAGGAGAGTGTATGGTGCACCAAGTGCATCCATTCCTTGGGCTTGGTCCATGGTCTGCCTATTGGCTACCAGGGGTGGTGGAGAGAGGGGGAGTGGGGTTCTGGTCGTGTACAGGTCAGAGAGGAGGGGTGGTAGCAGTGTTAAAAGGATTTGGCTTGATGTGCTTGTCTCCTCTCCTTGTCTTGCTTCTAAGCATAAGGTAATAAGGGGATAGGGTTTTGCTATAGTGGGGCTATAGTGTTGGTCGACTTAAGGTGTCCTGGTGCTGTAGTGGAGTGCTAGACAAGTTTGAAATAGGTTTGGTGGGGTTTAGATTATGAGCTTGCTTCATTTCAACTCTTGGTCATATGGTAGATCATTAGGAACCTCTTAGATTTTGGTCATCTATAGATGATTCAAAGATACTGGTAGATAGGTATGATCAGGGTGCTTCACCAAGATTTATTTCGGATTTATTGGATACTTTTAGGTCATGATTATATCATTTATCTAGAAACTGCTGAATCTATTTTATCGAGTTCATTTGATATTTTAGAATTGGACAAGGAGAGTTTTTGGTTTGAGATGGTCCCAAATATATTTCACAAATTGGAAAATTTCCCTGAATTTATTGATGAGGGAAAGTATTTAAAACATTTATTTCTCCATTTCTGCCATTTAAGAAAATAGGAAAAAAGAATTATTATTGCTCTTCAAAAATATTTATTTTTGAAGTGGGAGGATAGGGTATGATATATATGCCTCAAATGTGCTTAAAATTAGGCAAGTGTTTTGAAGAAAAACAATCTTTCTTTCATAGATTAAGTTTTGGAGGTTTTGTCCATTAAAGAGATTAAATAGGTTTTGTTCCATAATAATTATGGAGGATATTTGATAAATCTTTATAATCAAGGTAGATGATGTTCACATGATTTATCAATCATGTTAGACCTTGGGTTTTGAGAATCAAAGTTTATTTTGGTGGAAAACATGAGTGAGGATCTAGGGTAATGTTATTTTTATACCAACAAAACCTTGTTGGATCTTGGAGCTCAGAGCTCCCCTTGGGTCAAGGAATATATGGATGGATATACCAAGTTATGTAAATCACCAGGGTACAGAGGTTTGAGGTTGATCATGGTTGACTTCTCCCCTGATTGATTCCAAACTTTGAATAAAATAAGGGTCCCAAAGCAGGTTATTAAATAGCCTTCAAAACCTTGTGGGTTTTGGAAGCACAAGGATCCAATTGAAACAAGTGAAGTAGGATTTGATATAACTTCATGAGTAGATTACAATTATGCAAAGAGTTAGTCAAAATAATATAGTATGGAGATGTGAGCTACTTCCAAAGTAGGCTAGTTGATAAGATTTGCAGGAATTATTATTTTCTTGCCTGCAAAACCATCAAAAACAAATGGGTTAGAGGATGGTCTAGCCAATGTCAATATTGGTCCTTGGTATTCCTTAGGATGTTCTACAAGATTGTTCAAGTGCATTTCCAAAAATGCACAAGGGTTGAGAAAGAGAGGTATTCAAAGAGGTGATATTGAAACAGTTTCGAGACTTTGTCAAATTTGGCAGATTTGGGGATTTTGACTACAATATCAGAGGGGAAGTTTCTGATTGGTTGCAAGGTACCAAAGCATCATCAAGTGGATGATGTTGAAGTGTATATTTAGTAGCATAGGTCAATGCTTGATATTGGTCTTTATTGACTTGGAAGCTTCTAGATTAGATCACTTCAGAATTGATCTGGTTAAGGGTTTTAGATGATCACCTAGGGGCTAGAGATCCGATCCATCTTGGTTAACTTATTTAGGGTTGACACTCTTGGATTAGATAGATGCTAGGTAATGAGCTCCGAGGGTATCTCATACAAATTCCTAAGCAAACAAGTTAGACAACAGATCAAGGCAATTCATCTTAACAAGCAACTCAAGCTATTACTAGAGTTACCATCAAGCTTAGCTTGAGTTAAGGATGGGTATTTTGAAATGTTGGAGTTTGAATAAGATAAGAGTCCTTGGTATCTCTACCAGGAGTAGAATTCAAAAGATTTATAAAAGGTTTTAGGTAAACCTTGAGGTAAGAGTATTTTGAAGGTTCTGTCTTGAGAACATAAGGAGATTATATTATATAACTCTCCATAATTTGTCACTAAAATAGTTTGGTTTGCAAGTGTATCTTGGCTCAGGTATTTGAAATGCCAGAACCATTGAGAATACGAAACATAAGCCAAGACAGTTTTTGGAACAACTTTTGTCAAGTAAGGTTGAGATAATGAGAATATCATTTGCTACACACTCAATGCATAAGCATGAAAAAACAAGCAAGCAAACATGGCATCACTAAACCAGAAAAAGTTTTTGTTCCCCTTGATTTTTGCATTCTGGACAACTAATCCGGATTTCGAAAATTGGGATGTTACATCGTCTTCCGATGACTGCCAATTTGTGAAAGAATCTGGAGTCGCGGACTCCAATAATAAGGAGGTAACAGCATGGTCGCCTTCTCCTCCGGTAGTGGCCCACTCCGGCGCTAACTCTTTGAGTTCCCCTCATACTGGGGGGAACCAGATGGTTGCACGACGCCCACTCGACAGGCATCTTCGGAGTCCGTGGAGGAACATGTAAGTGTCTTTTTTGCCACTGGCAGTCGAATTGTGGAGTTGATGCCTTTTGTCGTTGCTGAAGCTTTGTTTTCTTTTGATGTAGCCTATCGTGAAGGATTCCACTCGCCTCGCAGAGCAGATCCTTGCCTTGGGTTACACGCCTTGTTGGACAACTACCATCGCGCAGTCGAAGGTTTGTTCTAAGCTTTGCCTCTTCACTCTCCCTTGTATGGAAATTTGTAGACTCATGTACTTGCCTTGCTTTGCCCTTTGTAGGTGAGCATAATGAACTTCTTCGTCGCTTTACCTCCCTCGAGAAGGGGCTTGCCGCGGCGGAGAAGAAGCGCGACGAGGTAATCATCGCCCTAGAGGAGTCGCAGGAACATGAGGAATATCTACACGACTCTACTGCTGAGAGGGAGAAGTTGTTCATGGAACAGCTTTTCTCGAGTGCAAAGGCACTCTCAGGTACTTGCACTGCTTCACTTGTATGTTCCCTATTTTGGTTTTCTTGTCCATATGCTGACACCTTGTGTTCTTTAGATTCCGCTGGCCTAAGCTTCGAAGCCCAGGCCTTGTGTCGTGAAGATGCTCTTGCTGGCACTATGGCTGCAGTCGAGGACCGCGGTGTCTCCCTCCAAGAGATGCTGGGGAAATCCAAAGGTGTGTTGAGTCGCCTCCGGAAGGACCTCACCCCCAAGGCCAGCCTAATCGACAATCTTGATGACCTGGTGGAATCCTTCGCCGAAGGTATTCCCATGGACTTCAAGAATTCCCAACGGTCTATCGGCGCCACCATGGCACTCGCGATGGCGCAAGCCCATGGCGTGGAGTTGGACCCCCAGCATGATCTCCGAGGCGATTCCTGTCGACGCAGATGGCCAACAGGTAGTGTTTGCTCCCTTCGCTAGTAGCTGCGGTAAGTATGGGCCTCAGCTCATCGATACAGTCGCGAAGTATTCTGTGGAGTTGCGGCGAGCGAAGGCGATGAAGACTGCGGCGTCTGGGGCTACCACCGGAAATTCCGTGATGTCGGAGGCTGCCACGGAGTCGATGAAGCCCCCGAAGTCGAAGTCCAAGTCGAAGAAGCAGATTGCTCCTTAGTTGCCATCTGTAATAGTTCTAGCTTCCTTTTGACGAAACTATGTTTTTGTGGGAGTGTCCCTGTTAATACTTTGCTGCGTTTGAATGCATTCGCACTTTTATCAATGTATTCTTGTTCCCTTATTTGCTTCTTGCTTGATTGTAATAGGGTCCTTCGAATGGTCCTTATGACTCTCCTCCCACCGATGAAAACGCGGCACAACCATGTTCAAAGGTGGAGGAGTTGTCTCTTCTCTCGCAACTATGCGACCATATTAAGCAGTTGGAGCAGGAGTTGCCCATTATCCGTGGTAACGCGGATGTGTGGAAATTGAAGGCAGAGAAGGCCATCGCTCGCGAGAAGTATTTGCCTCTTCCTCGGAGTGGTGATTCCATTGAACTTTGCAAAACCTGATAGTCTTGGTACGAGTAATCCTCTCGGCTGTTTCTAGAATCTTGGTGGGTTTTTCCTCATAGGTGAGATCGTTTTCTAGTTGAACCTCATCCAGGGGAATCGTATCGCTTAGCGGTGTTTCAGCCATTTCCGGGTGACACTTCTTTAGTTGTGACACATGGAATTCATCATGAACAGTCAATACTTCAGGCAATTCCAGCTGATAGGCAACCTCCCCTCTGCGAGCCAAGATCTTATAGGGCCCTATGAATCAAGGTGCCAACTTACCCTTGATTCCAAATCTCTTAACTCCTCGTAGTGGTGAAACTCGGAGATATGCACGGTCTCCCACTTCATAAGTTACATCCCTGCGCTTGGAATCAGCATAACTCTTTTGCCTGGATTGGGCTACTTTTAGCCTGTCTTGAATCTACCTTACCTTTTCTTCGGCATCCTTGATCAGCTTAGGTCCAAACTGTTGGGTCCGCAGCATAGAAAACAAAAAAAATCCTACGGTGTGAACTACACGCCAAGATCTATCTACTAGGTACAAAGCAAACGGGTGGACATACATCCATACAGAACTTACCCTCGAAGACAACGAGCTTTCTTAACGAGTAGGAACTCGTGGTTGATGTAGTCGTACACTTGCCGATCTCAAGATCGTGAGGAAGTCCGAGCGCCGCAACTCAGCAATGCATCCGCTTTTCACTTTTGCTCAAGCCACCGGACAACCTCCACCTCCTCGCTCCAGCGATCCAGCGGAAGCAGCAACTCCTTCTAGACAAAATGCCACCGGGAACATGTATCTCGCTAATCCGAGACCATGGGGGAATAATTCTAGAGGGGGAGAGAGATCCTTCACAAGGAGGTGTGAGGATGAAGGAGGGAATGGGTGGCCTTTTATAGGAGGAGGGAGTGCCCCCTCTCTCCATGGCCGGCGCATGGGGGGTGACACCTCACCTCCCCATTCATGTGGTGGTAACCCCTCCACATTAAAATGCCTCTTCACATTCCCTTTTAAAGTCTCCACTTTAAATGCATTAAGTTTCTCCAAATTTAATGCTCTCTCATTTAATAAAACTCTTTTATTAAATTTATTCAGAATTTTGTTAATTACTTTAATTAACAAACATTCTATATATTACTGCAATATTTCAATATCACATGCGAACCACTTTACGCAATTTCACCAAACAATTTCCGGTTTCTATTGAAACAATTCCTGCGCTTTGCAATTCTTTCGTCTGAAACATATGTGCTCCAAAATGGTGTCCGGTAACTCTTAAGTGTGCCACCCTACGGTTCGCGAATAATGCAGACATGATCGAGACCCTTCCCGATCAATAATCAGAAGCGGGACCTGGAGATCCGTGATCGACTCCTACACATTCAACGATGACTCTGATCGTGAGAACCTTTAACTCTTGTAACTAAATCCCTTTGTCTCTCGATATATTACATGTCCGAGATTCGATCATCGGTATCTCCATACATAGTTTGATCTCATCGACATGCACTCTTTCTCGTTCCGTGATATAACATTCTAGTGATCACATCACTTGCTTGCAAGCTATCCTAATGTGATATCACCGAGGAGCCCAGTATATCTATCATCATCTGGATTGACAAATTCACTCTTGATCCATGAGCCTCAACATAACACCTTCGTAGTATGAACCCATCTTTATAGTCACCTACATTACGGTGTGACGTTTGATGTTATCAAGATACTCTTCCGGTGTTAGCAATTAACATGATCTCATGGTCTAAGGATAAAGATTACTTCGTATGATGTTATAGCAATATAAACACAATGACTTGATCGTAATGCTATACTTCGGATGAATATTCATCACATCATTCCACCAATGGTGTGACCTTGTTATTAACAACATCCAATGTCCATGATCAGGAAACCTTGATCATCTTGTTAATCAACAAGCTAGTCTATAAGAGAGGCATGACTAGGAACCCTTTTTGTTTATTAAACACACATGTATTGATGTTTCCTATCAATACAATTATAGCATGTAAAATAAACATCTATCATATACAAGGAATACATAATAACAACTTTATTATTGCCTCTCAGGGCATATTTCCTTCACAAACAAACTACGTTCTCCAACTCCATTCCATAGCAGCGGAGTTCTACACTTCCTGCCATATAGAACTTCAAATGGAGCCATCTTGATACTAGTTTTATAACTGTTATTGTACAAGAACTCCGCATATGGCAAGTTGTCATCCCAACTGAACCCATAGTCTAGGGCACAAGCTCTCAACACGTCCTCCAGGATCTGGTTAACTCTTTCTGTTTGACCATCCGTTTGCGGGTGAAAAGCAGTACTAAACTCTAGTCGTGTCCCTAGAGACTCGTGTAACTGTTGCCAAAACTTCGAGGTGAATTGGATACCCCTGTCAGAGACAATTCCCTTAGGAACACCATGCAGACTTACAATCCTTGACATATAAATCTTGGCGAGTTTGGCACTCGTATAGGTGGTCTTTACGGGGATAAAGTGAGCCACCTTGGTGAAGTGATCGACTACTACCCAGATAGAATCATACCAAGAACGAGTCCGGGATAGTCCTGTGATAAAATCCATGCCTACCTTGTCCCACTTCCAATCAGGCACAGGTAATGGTTGCTGCAGCCCTGCTAGTTTTTTATGTTCGGCCTTGACTCGGTTGCATACATCACACAAGGAGATGTACTCGGCAATTTCTCTTTTCAAATTATTCCACCAGAATCTATCCTTCACATCCATGTACATCTTTACCGAGATGAATTGAGTAAGGCGAATCATGAGCCTCCTGAAGAATCAACTTCCTGATATCGGGGTCATCGGGAACGCACAAACGCTTCTCATACCAAAGTCTCCCTTGTTCATCCGTATGGAACCCTTTTGCTTTACCCTTGCTTATATTCACTTTTATTTCTTCCAACTCTTTGTCCCCCTTCTGGGCCTCTTTGATTTGGTCCAGAAGCGTTGGCACTATCTCCATAGTCGCTAAGTATCCTTCCGGAACTATTTCTAACCTGAGATTCTTGAACTGTTTGCACAAATCCTTTGGACATTCTCATGTGGCAAGTCCATTTACATAGACCTTGCGGCTCAAGGCATCAGCTACAACATTGGCTTTCCCAGGATGGTACTGCAGGTCCAGGTCATCGTCCTTGATGAGCTCAAGCCATCTCCTTTGCCTCATATTTAACTCCTTTTGGGTGAAGATATATTTCAGACTCTTGTGATCTGTGAACACATCACAATGTTTACCCATGAGGTAATGTCTCCATACCTTGAGCGCATGTGCAACCGATGCTAGTTCCAAATCGTGTGTGGGGTAGTTATTCTCATGGTTCTTAAGTTGCTGAGAGGCATATGACACTACCTTCCCATCTTGCACTAGTACACTACCAAGTCCTTGTCGAGAAGCGTCGCAATAGACTTGGAAATCCTTCTGGATATCAGGCAGACACAAAACTAGTGTTGTTACTATGCGCTTCTTCAGTTCTTGAAAACTCACATCACATGCCTCGGTCCATTGGAACTTCTTTTCTTTCTTCAACAATTCAGTCATAGGTTTTGCTATCTTGGAAAAGTTTTCAATGAACCTTCGGTAATATCCTGTAAGGCCCAAGAAACTCCTGATATCTCCCACATTCTTACGCGGCTCCCATTCTGTCACGGAAGCTACCTTACTTGGGTCCACAGTAACTCCTTTAGCTGACACAATATGACCAAGGAAACCCACCTCTTTTAACCAGAACTCACATTTGCTGAACTTGGCATACAACTTGTGTTCCCTCAACTTTTCCATAATTAGGCGTAGATGCCTCTCATGTTCCTTCTCATCCTTGGAGTATATGAGTATGTCATTAATGAACACCACAATAAACTTATCCAAGTAATCCATGAACACCTTGTTCATCATAGTCATGAAGTATGTTGGGGCATTGGTTAGACCAAAAGACATCACGGTATACTCATACAACCCATATCTTGTGGTGAAGGCAGTCTTAGGTACATCCTGTTCTCGGATCCTTAATTGGAAGTAACCTGATCGGAGATCAATCTTAGAGAAAACACTAGCTCCCTTTAATTGGTCAAACAGGTCGTTGATATTGGGTAGAGGGTACTTGTTCTTGATTGTCACTTCATTCAACGACCGGTAGTCCACGACTAGTCTCTTGGTTTTATCCTTCTTCTCCACGAATAAGACAGGCGCTCCCCAAGATGACGCACTTGGTTGAATGAAGCCTTTGTCCAATTTCTCTCTAAGTTGTTTCTTAAGTTGCTTCAACTCATCAACATCCATCTTGTACGGTCTTTTGGCTATCGGTCCAGTCCTAGGCATCAAGTCAATGAGAAACTCGATGTCTCAGTCAGGAGGCATCCCTGGTAATTCTTCCAGAAAGACATCTCGATACTCCTTCACAACTGGCACATCCTCCATGCTAACCCCCTTAAGAGAGTTCACCATACTTCCCTTGAGTGCAAAAGCTGACTTAAAGCGGATTCTTTTCATATCCGGAGTTGTGAGTGTGACGGTCCTTTTGGCACAATCTATGACTCCCTCATATTCGTCATCCAATTCATGGCCAAAATTATGTCTAAGCCTTGTAACTAGACTTGTGGGGAAGATGTGTGTCCTAATCCTTAGTTCTAACCCACGGTATCTAGAGTTTGCCACTATTTCTCCTCTAGGAGAAATTACCCTTAGAAGAGTACTAATAGTCTCTGTAGGTATCTTGCCTCTATCCACAAATACCCTTGATATGAATGAATGTGATGCACTAGTATCAAAAATAACAACTGCGGGGATGGAATTAAGCTTGAACTTACCAATCACGGAGTCAGGTGCCTCACGAGCATCCTCCATGGAGACATGATTCACCGTGGCTTTGACGAATGGATTCGGCTTCTTCCCATTTCCATTACCATGGTTGTGCCCGTTGTTGTTCCCATTGCCATTCCCATTCTTCATCTTCTCGGGGCAATTAGTTACATAATGCCCTGTCTTGTTACACTTAAAGCATGTCACTTCACTCAGATCCTTTCCATTGCCATTTCCATTGCGGTGCTTATGGCCATTGTGGTTATGTCCCCCATGATGATGACCATTGTGGTTGTGGCCATTGTGGTTGTGGGGTGGTGGTGAAGAAGTGCATTGCTTCTGGTATGGAGTTGAATTATGCTTGTGTGAGGTGGACTTTCTCTTGTGGTTCTCTATACTCCTTTGCTTTGATTCAACCACAACTGCCATGTCTAGAAGTTCCTGATAGTTATCAATCTTCAGAGCCACAAGCTGAATGGATATCTCATCATTAAGTCCCCTTAGGAACTCTTCCTGCCTCTTGGCATCAGTGGAAACATCATCAGGTGCATAGCATGCCAGCTTGTTGAAAAGGTCCCCATACTCGAAGACAGAGCGATGCAGATGCTTCAAGTCACGGAAATCACGTCTCTTCAGTGACATGACACTAGCAGGTACGTGATGAGTACGAAAGGCCCCTCAAACTGGTTCCAGGTGATAGCATCAATATCAGGGTGGGTGACTTGGTAGTTATCCCACCATTCAGCAGTAGGTCCCTCAAGTTGGTGCGCGGCAAAGCGCACCTTGTCAGCTCCAACAACTTGGACGGTGTCTAACTTCTTGTTGATGGTGCAGAGCCAGTCATCTGCCACAATTGGCTCAGAACTACTTGAGAAAGTAGGAGGGTTCAACCTCAAAAACCGAGTCAAGCGAACCTGTTGGGGTGGCGGAGGCGGTGGAGGCAGCGGGTTGTTGTTTTTTTTGCATGTTTTGGGTGAGGAGTTGGATCAGCTGATTCTGGGAGTTCAGGATTTGTGCAATCTCCGGAGGAAGATTATTGTTCCCACGTCTCGCCATTTGTGGGGTTGGGGAAACAAGTTAAGAAATAGATAGAAAGACTACAGAATAAACTCCTACCCCTAGGTAAACACAAGAAAAAAACACGAGAAACACAAAAGGCACACATAGCACAAAGTTTAACACAACTCATCCAAGTTTAACTAAACCAATATAGTTTTGGTACTTATTACAATCGCGAATAACGTTTAACTATAGAAATAAAGGTGTTCCAACTATCTACCTACTCATCATCCACTTCCTCGTCCTCAATAGAGAAGCCTTCCTTCTCCAGCATTGACTTGTATAGCTCCATGTCCTTTTTCGTGGCTTCGAGCTTCTCTTGAAGGCCCTTCACCTCATGTAGCTCATGTGTAGCAGTTTCGAGCTTCCCTTGAAGTTCCTTCACCGCATGCAGCTCCTGTGTAGCAGCTTCGAGCTTCTCTTGAAGTTCCTTCTTTTCCTCTTGCAGCTCCTTAATCAAGTTTGACTCCTTAGTCATAGGCGCTATCTTCTCCTCCAAGCTCCTCTTGGTGGCTCGTAGCTCCTTCAACATGAGGGAAAAGTTCTTGAACTCCATCTCGTTTCTCGCGAGTAGCTCATTTCGTTCCCTAATTCTCTTGTTCTTATCATGCACCCTCTTCTCTTGATTAGCGAACTTCTTGCCTTGGGTTGTGATCTTCCCTTCTAGGGACTTGATATTCTCTTCTAGATCTTGGATCTTCTCATCCTTCTCCTCGACTAGGGCGCATAACTCGTCATTCCTTATGACCTCAAAGCAGCTTCCCTCCTCAAGATCCTTGATGTGGCACTCCAAGTATTGGTATTGGATCCTTCGACGCTTGGATGTCGCCCTTTCCTCCGAGGTTAACTCGATTGGAACTCCTTTCTCATCACGCCTTCCAAAGATATTGATGTAGTGGCCTTCAATCTCTTCATGGTGGCGTCCACATAGGCGTCCAATGAGCTCTTGCATGCTGGTGCTAAGTCCTTTCTCCTTGGAGTTGCTGACGATGTTGAGCACAATGGCCTCCGTCTTGGGTTCAGTCTCACTTCGCCCTGGTTGGATGACTTCGATCGCCCAGCATCCTTCCTTATGCATCTTCCTCAACTCGCTTCCTTTGATCGACATCATGGGAAGCTCCAACGTATTGATGATGTCCAGAAGGCATTCCCCAAAGCGCAGGTACTTGATGTCTTCGGTGGTGTCGTAGTAGAAGCTCGTCATCTTTAAGTTAGGAGAATGAGGATTAGATACAAAGTGATAAGGAAAAGAATTTACTAGAAGAGCATAAATAAATTAGAAGAATATAGAAAGCAAAACCACACAATGGTAAAGGTGGTTTCCAATCCTAGTGGTCACGTCCTACAGGAAACTTTGTGCTCTGATACCATCTGTTGTGACCTTGGATCATTAAAGATCCTAAGTCCATGTGATTAACATGCTTGTTCCTGGATCAATAGCTAGCACTTCACAGTTGACGAATATCATGTAAAACACAAGTCATTATTACACGAATAATCCAGAGTATAATTATTACAACTTGCATAGCTTATAGCTAGCTCAAATAAAACAGCGGAAACTAGTAAAACTTGAGTCCATCAATGCCTCAGGCTAGTTGCGTGAAGACCCGTGATCCCTACGCACCTTTCAATCTTCGGATTCTGCACATAAGACATGTAGCTAACAAGTTGGGTCAATACTTTAAGTAAGAAGATGCAAGGCTTTGAGTAGGCTTTGTGGTTCATTTGCGTTAAGCCAATTTTCTCTAAGTAAGAAGAAGAGAGGGAGAGTTTTACTCTACTTTGTAAACATTGATTAAGTAGTATAGGGTCGAGTGGAACACGAGGACATTACTCACCAAGTGTCCAATCAACCTAGCACTTGGATATTACACACCAAGTCCCCAAAATCCCACCCATTAGCGATATTACTCACCTCCTGGGGTTTTATAAAAACTTTAAGTTTGGAAAGAGAGAGGAAGATCCTTCAGAGGATCAATCCTTCAGATGCTCAAAGTGTTCTTTTTCGTGAACTCGGCTGATCGATCAGATTGCAATACTCTCGAGAGGTTGTGCACTTTCCCCACAATCCACGATCAAGTCCTTTTACAGACAAGACCATGGCAAGGCTTTCCCTTAGTAGCCCCTCTACCAGCTGCATCCAACCGTGCCAAGAAGTACCCCGGTGAGGTTTCCCACTAAGTACTAGGCCAAGGCAGAGCCCATATGTATTGTGGTTGCACTAGAAGCTTCTGAATTCTAAAACGTGGGAGACTTCTTTGATTCCTGGGCGGCCGTCCTCCACCAAATTCAACTTGTTGACCCGACAACCATTCCGCCCAGAAGAAAACTTAGATTTATTTTGAAGGGGGTTTTGAGAGTAAAAGGTTCGCTCGAGAGAGCTCTTATACTTAGAAATTTTCGAGTCTTTCGAACCCCCAACGGTACATGATATATATATATAGCATAGCAAGCATAACTTAGCAAAACAGGATAACCTATTGGGATGGAAAATCCTAAGCATAGAGCTACTCATGGCATACTACAAAACCGCACTTGCAAAAGTAATACTAAGAAAATCTACCAAAATCCTACACATGCATACTACAGAATTTGAAGAGTAAAACATGCATAGTCAAAACTGGGACATAAACATGAACAAGTGGTGTAACTTGCCTTGATCCGAGCAGCACTCTACACAACAGTACTCCTCAGCGCACTCCGAACAATCTAACAAAACACAAACATAGATCCAATCACAACTTGCATAAAACAATGCCGCAAAAGTAATTATGCATGCATGCAACATGGTAATATGCAAGGATGGGTTCAAAATCGACCAAGAATATTGTTCATGGGTGGTATTGTGTTGGGGATGTCACTAGTATCGATTTCCCGCAGATTTTAAGTATTTTGGATTATTACTTAATTAAATATGCTCATAAATAGATCTACCCTTCCAATCTACCACGAAACAGATCTGAAACTTCTAAGAAAGTTATACCAATTTTAAACAGTAGATCTCGTAGATACAAAGCCAACGCAACAAGAATCAACTAAAACGGAGTTATGATTATTTTCCTAAAATTAAAATACTCCAAACTAAACTTTAAATTCTACCACAAGATCAGTATAGTAAACTAACAATATCATTGCAGATCTGTGTTCTACAGAATTTTGTGAATCCAACGGTATATTATATGAATTTTTGGCCAAGTATTTGATTTACTACGAATTATACAAGTTTAAACAATATTTTGACTATTTAAAACAATTACATACGGGGCAGCTACGCAGGCGACAAGTGGTAGCGCGGGGTTGGGCCAGCGGGGCACGCGGTGCTGACGCGTGCACATGCCACGCGGCGTGACGCTATTCGTCGATGCCGATTCAGTAAAAGAATCTAATCACAGTCATTGGATCACGATCGGACGGAGGGGAACAGAGCCCCTTACCTGGCGATGGCGTTGACTCGTCGGTGACGGCGGCGGACGGTGGCGACGCGGTCGGTGGTGGTCGCCGGTGTCACGGTAGTTGCTCCCCCGTGGTGGCGGTCTTGACGATAATGCTCGTCTCCTCCTCGTGGTTCCGTTCCCAGGGTTAACATCGACTACCTCCTCCTCGTTCGCCGACAGACGACCACTGTTCCTCACGGCTCCGGCGGGGCTCTGACGAGCAATCTCGGCCGCTCTGATGCGCTGCAGAGGGGAAAAGGCATGGGGAGACGTGGTAGTTAGGGGTGGACCCAAATGTGGAAGAAAAAGAGGGAGGGGCCTCAGTTTCGAGGAGAGAGCAACCTCTCTGACGGTCACCGCGGCGGACTCCGGCAAGATCGGAGTCGAGCTCGATGGCGATAGCCTGGTGGTGATTTGGTGAAATTAACTTAGGGTTTTGGGGCGGCGTGCCGAGGGGCATTTGTAGGCGGCTTGGCTTGGCGCGGGGGTAGTGGATTCGGTTTTGATTCGGCTGGATTTTGTTCAGCATACGGCGACGGCGCTCGAGTTTGTTCCGAACTCCACGGAGGCGATGACGGGGTGGGGGCCCCCGGTCGTTTCAATTTGTGGTGCTCGGTCTGACTAGAGGCTAGGCGACCCACTATCTTTGCGTCTTTGCTTGCTTGCTAGGCCATGATAGATAGGTCATGATTTGCTCTAGCTAGCCCGCTTAGGGTTTTTTTGTATTTTTCCTTTTTTTGATGTTTCACAGTTTGTTTAATAACTTTTGCATTCTAACTCCAATTTAATGAAATTGGTCTCTAAAAATTTGTAAAAAGGAGGAGATTAATATAGGACTATGAAATAACACTTTTGCAAGGATTTAGAAGGTTAGGTTTAATATAACCCCTTCTTGTCTTTATATGACCATAGGGTTTAGGGAAAGTATTTGATGCAACTTTATTGTGTAATGCCATGATGCATATGATATGATGCATGCTTCTAGTAACATATGAAATTGTAAAATTTGGGATGTTACAAGAATAGAAGTGGGGGACTATATATAGGCTAGCCACTAGTTCAAGGGTAGTTTAGGTAATAAACGGTAAAGTTTGGACGAATTTGGGGTTACATGGGCCGAAGTCCCAAAAGGCTTGTACATGCCTGGCTGAATTACACCAGAGACTCCGGGTGTCTAGCGGCCGGAGACTCCGGGGTGGCCGGAGACTCCGGGGTGGACTCCGGGGCGGCATACAAAGGGTTCCAGCGAGGGGTCCGGAGTCGTGGCCGGAGTCCTAGGGCGAAGACTCCGGGGTAGCTAGGCCAGAGACTCCGGGGTGCACGGAAACTCCGGGAGTGGCGATGCTCTCCGGTGAAGACTCCGTGGGGGTGTACTGAACGCTCCTGGCAGGGGTCCGGAGACTGGTCCGGAGTCCGGGTCGGAGACTCCGGGCTGAGTGTCCGGAGACTCCGGGCTTCACGGTCAGAGACTCTAGGGCTTCAGCTCCAGTAGCTTCTTCCTCTCGCCCTGCTCCTTGTACTTCATCTGTGGGGGCTTCATAGCTGATAATGCACAGTGTAGTTGCATGAAGTAGAAACCATCCAAAGATGTATCAAAGTCACACGAGGAGAGGAGCAAGTTAACCTTAGCTTGTAGTAGTTTAACTCGGGCTCGAGTCATTGGTCCACTTGGGGGACTTGATGATGTAGATCTAGGGATGTTCGTAGGACGGGCTGCATCAATCCTTGTCTCCTCCTCTTGGATTCATGGTCATGGACCTAGTCATATAATAGTAATTCATCTGAAGTAGGATCTCATTCACATGATAACCGAAGGAAGGCAAGAGATGGAAAGAGTTCACCTTAGTAGTCATGGTTGGCGTTACATGATGGGGACCAATGGTGATTTCCATGTGTTGGGCTACATCACCTCCCCTAGCACCCACTCCACTCGCGGGGAGGACTGGTAGAGGCTGAGGCATCACGAGGGATCCTGCGGCTAGTGGGGAAGATCTGCACATATCGAGCCTTCACGAGAGCTCGGATCCTTCGAGGCGGGATTCATGGAGGTGGGATCTTCCAATCCTCGATCCAGCATGGCGCAGTCCAATTGCTTGACGAGGAGGGAGGGATGTACAAGAAAAGGCCGCGATTGGTACGGAGGCAACATGGAAGGATGTGGAATATCAGAGGTGGAGTTGCTCGTTAGTAGAGAGACGCGATGGGGTAGGGGAGAGGATGGTGGTGTTGGAGAGGACAGGGTCTCCTAGCGGCAGTGCATGATGTACGGGAGTGGAACGGGGACAGCACGAACGAGTGACCAGATCCGATGGCGCAAGGACGGGCTAGGAAAAATTCTGGATGAGATTTCCAGGGTGGAGGAGAGACGCGGCTGGGTGACGCGATGGCCACAGACCGGCCACGCCTCTAGCCTATCCCAAGGATGTGCTTGCTCCGCAATCAGAGTGTCGGCAACGACGAATTTCACGGAAGAGACTCGCATGGCTCATCAAGTTCATCATGGTTACTATTCGCTAGTGTGCTGGAGGTTGGTATTAGGGAAGGTGTCATGGGGATGGCGGCGGCAGCATCGGCGAGGTGAGCGGTGGCGGCAGGGTGAGAGATGTTGGGCGGAGAAACCGTGCGAGGGAGGAGGGGTGGGTTGTTGGTGGATCGATGGATTGACGAAAAACTGGTGGAGTCGAGTCGTGTTGTCGACAAAAAACCGACGTAGTGATGCGGTTGGCAGAAAACGGAACACCTTCATGCTTTTTAGAAGACTAGTTAATTGCATGTGCATTGCAATGGGTATAAATATTATAATGGTTCTACGCTAAGCGTGGTAAACATGTAATTTTAGGATTCTTATGCATAACCAAACATCATCGTTTTCACAATGTGCATTTTAAGGAATGGCATTCTCACAAATTTTGGATGCATCGCAAAAAAGCATCATCATACCTATCATCCACCATGTGTATTACCCCCTAAAATCTTACAAGAAGCACTAATATAATCAAATCAAGAAGAAGTGGTATAATCAAATTGACTTATAAAATATTTCTAACTTATGATTATTTTAGATTTGTGGATAGTAAATTCCCGTACATAAGGAAGAGATAATAACTCATAATTGTTTGACATATCATTTGATCACATAAAAAAGTGTTGTTTGACATATCAATAATCACAAACATCGAAAGTTAAATGTAGAACACTAGATCCTGAAGTATGGAACAAAAATGAATAGTGGACTTACTATATGTATCCCTCCTAGGCAGCATTCTCCCAGGATCACAACCATTGCAGTTGCAGACTACTATATGGTGCCTCTCCTTGCGCTCCCACAAGTCATTGGTGACTACACCAAGTCCTCTCCGTTTGTGCTACCACTGGCCACATGAGCGACATAGAGCAGTGACCACACATCCACTGTTCGCTCTCATGATATGAGCTGCCCAGGCCAGAAGATTTCAATCAGGTAATGGAGGATCAATCAGTTTAAACAATTTGTTATAGTTGGCAATTGTTTAAACAATTTAAACAGATGCTATTGTACATGCTATAAATAGAAAGGAAAGGAAGTACTTCAATAATAAAGAAAGAAAGCAGGATCACCAAATGGTAAAATGTTGGAGCAAAATAACATCTATTTATAAATCAGTTGAAACATGGACAATTTAGTAGTCGTTTAACAAAAACTTTTAGCGCAAAGTATTTTTTAAGTACTCCCATTCTGAAAATGACAAATCCTTCTTTTTCACTCGGGATTCTCAATCCATTTTTTTGTTATACCACATGAAAATCTTGTAAAACAACACAAGCTTATTTATTTTTCATATACATATACTAAATAAACAAGCAAACTGCAGTACTTTCTTTGAACTACTTCCATAGTTTCATGCTAACAGTTTCATGGGAAACAAAAAGGCTATTTGAGTTGTTTCAAATTTCATCTCAGGGTAAAACGCTCAAGACTGATGGTAAACTCATAGCAGTGTATCTACAACAGATGCACAAGTATCTAACACACCCATAAATAGAATAACTAGAACATTAGAAATTTTCTTTTAACACTTTTACTTTTAGGCAATAGACGGTGGAGGCACAAATTAATTCCATGATAGTTAAAAGTGGAAGACTACCTGATGTTAGGACGTACAAGCATATTGACGAGAACTTGCCCATCAATCTACAAGATTATGTGATTCCGAATATTTTGAATAAAAAGAAGATTTTTTACTTGAGTACAAGCAATTTCATACCTTTAAAAAATACCTGCTACTCCAAAGTTACATGTCTATGAATCAGTCCAAGCCAATAGTATGTCCAAGTCACCTGTTTGTCCAATAAAGTTAGAAAATTTCGTCGTGCAGTAAAATATCAAAAAGAATAGGACCTTCACAGGAAACCTTTTTTTATTAGTTTGTTCAACTTGCATAACAACTTCCTTCTAAAAGATATAATTTCACTATATGGGCGAGTGTTGTTGCCTGAATTGTATGTGTTGTTATCTGCAGGCCCGGCCCTGAGGGGGGTCGAGCGGGGCAGCCGCCCCGGGCCCCCGATACCAAGGGGCCCCAAATCCCATGTACGTTGGGGGGAATGAGCTGGTTCTGGGGCACCATTAGAGCAGAAATTTTTCTTCCCTAAGGATTCAGTGAAACGATGAGGATGAAGCGTTCGCTGTGTGCCTATTGGACTGTATTTTGGGCCTGTCTTAACATGGGCTTTACTCTCCTTTACATTTGGTTAGATGTCTTTTTTTTATTAAAAAACTGGGTCAAGTTCGGTGGTTAGACTAGGGCCAGGAGACACAGCACACTGTTCTCAAAAAAAAAAGGAACACAACACACAATCCACTCATTTATCCTTCCATTCTAAAAAAACTCATTTATCCTTCCACTAAATGAATATAGACTCATTTCCTTTTCACTTACATGCTGATTTCTCAACTGCATGGCCATGGGTAATTCTCTAATTTGATGTGTGTATAATGCGCCGTTCTACCATTCAGCGACCGTAGAGGAGGTGACCCATCATGTACATCACACACCACGTGGAGAGGCTGGAAGCCAATTCACCGAGAGGAGACCACACTGCATGCACGTGCACGGTCCAAGGAGGCCGTCCTGATAATTAATAAGATTGATATCGTCATACCATCATCGATGCCTTAACATCTACTTCATCCGTTCAAAAATATAAGATATTTAACATATGAAATAAATGTATTTAGGCATCTTTTAGTATATCGAACCTCCAAGTACATTTGATTTATAAATCTAAAACGTCTTATATTTCTAAACAGAGGGAGTAGTAATGTTAGTAGAAAATTTTAAAACTATTTGTACACAGTATTTGATATCAATAATGCCTTTTGTGAACACTTTATGAGTTTGTGAATTGAAAATTTTAAACTATATATGAATATATCAAATATATATAAGCATATAGGGCCCTTGGTTCTTGTTTTGCCCCGGGCCCCTGAAATCTCAGGACCGGCCCTGGTTATCTGCCAGTCTTCATAGCCCATTGCACCCTCCTACAAAAAGGACATAATAAAGGTCACCTGTTTGTCCAATGAAGGTAGAAAATGTCGTTGCACAATAAAATATCAGAAAGAACAGGATCTTCACAGGAAACCTTTTCCTAGTTCATCCAGCTTGCCAGACAGCTTATTTCCAAAAGTTAGGATGAGTGTTGCTGCCTGAATTGTCTGTGTTGACATCTGCCAGTCTTGATGGTCCATTTCACCCTCCTACAAAAAGGACACGGCTTAATAGCTGTGAGAAGATTAAAATGTTCTTGAGCATTATTATAAGAAAAAATATGCTAGATCTTAAGACACGGCTTAATAGCTGTGAGAAGGAAGCAAAGAACCAAACATAGCAGGCTATTAGATCAAATGCAATGCATAGTGTTATATTGCACTATAGGGTTTTTTACTATCTGGTGGAGCCAAAGAAAAAATAAAAGGTTTACTTACAAATGAAATGTGAGTTCTAAATCCATACCACCTACAACTAGCATAAACTCAGGATTCTCTACCTATAAGAAGCTAGAGTCTTCTATGATGGTGGAGCTATGCAAGTATCCAGTGATTAAGAGATTAATTCACTCAATCTGAGTCGACATTTTAAGCATAAGTACATGATGCATCGACCTTTGGTGCACAAGTTAACTCATGATACTTGGTTGGGCATAAGTGTTCATTTTTTGCTAGCACATCAAAACAGAAAGGTTTGAATTGTAAACTCACTGAATTGACAACTTCAGCGCAAAAAGGGATGGTGCATATTATGTGCGAACAGTATGCATGAAACCAAATTTCTTTGTTGGGTGCAATATCAATTTGCTTGCATTTCTTTGGCAACTGAGTTCAGCGGTAAGCCAATAGAACTACTGAAACTCAAACCGCATTCAGAGTAAACTCAGTCATCAACAGTACGCATGATACTTGCTTAAGATATACAATTGGTAATTTGAGCTGGTTGACGAGGGATAAAATTCCAAACTTGATAGTTTGCATGCATTGTGATGCTTGAATTTCTAACCATAAACTCACACCTTGAAATATGTCCTTGGCTAAGCATTTTGTTACATGCTTTAGGTGAATCAACAAACCTAGGTGCACACATGTCTCAAATGCTCCATGAGAATAACATAAAGTCCCCACGGATAAAAACAGAGCAGAATGAAGTACTTCACTATAGAGAAGTAAAATCATATCACCTTAGTGCATTGAACTATCTTAGTTGAGCTAGATGATAACTAACATGCCTTACACTATACCCTTGATTAGTATTCTATACTAACCATACAATGAAAGGATTTCTTTCATAACCGGCAAAACTGAACAAGCAAAATTTTAAATTTTGAATCATTTTCAATTTTAGCACATCAAAGACATCAATCTTTACTTATATACATTGACTTGGAGATAACACAGTAATGGTTATAAGGATATTGCATTCACCAAGTCAATTGGCACTGCTCCAGTAAGATCCTCCAAGTACAATTGGAGTTCCTCCAACTCTGTTATGACTCCCATAATCCATCTCTGTCTAGTGCACCCAATTAAAGAATGTACATAAGTTATCTACATGAGGGGATAAACTTTACATCATTTCATATACAAAGAGTAACAAAATGCAGGGAGGAAAAGAGGATGTATAAAGATATTTTGGGGAGAAGTACCAAGTATTGGACTATAGTTAACTGGGATCAAAAGATTTAATCAAGAATAGTAAAAACACAGTATAAATTAAGTGAAATACCTCGCAGATATCATTTTCCCTTTCATGGCAATCTCAGAATCTAGCTTGGAGAAATATTTATCACGAAAATAGCATAATCATGTTTGTTAACGGTGTTGATACGTGTCCCTGTAACAACAGTTTTATCTCAAGCTTCTCCATGTATGGTTGATCTTCCAGTATGCATATATACACATCATAATCAAGCATAGAATTGGCAAACATGAGATCAGAAAGATCATTACAATCACAACTTCCCACTTTTCTGTTAAAAACGATTAAGACATTCTTCAAACATACAAACTCACATTTTTAGTAGGGCAAGTGTTCCGGTCTGGCATCTAAGATGAATCTATGTCATAATGAATTACATGGCAGCTCTTAGAGATAAACAAGTTGGTTAAAAGCCAATCCCTCATCATGGTTGAGCTAACAAAATGAGGAACTATACTCAAGCAGAATTTCCAGAAACAAAAAAAAGCTGCCTCAAATGTTTACTATTAGTAATCCCTCATCAAACTTCATTAGACTTATACGCATGTAGTGAATAAATTACCCCTCACTACTCAGGTATGGTTCAATACCAAAACAAAGTCCCGGAGCCCAACTCTCTGGATCAAAGAGGAAGTAGCTTTGTATACATACAACACTATTGGTTGGGTCATAGTGGAACTGTAGCACGACAAGCAAGTCCACCACCCATTGCTGACCTGGCGCTGGTGGCCACCAGCAATGCCGCATCCACCGCCTCGATCAGTAGGGAATTCACACACATGACCACATCGATGTCTGGTATAGAAATGTTCGATTATTCGGTCCATAATCTACATAACGTCTAATAGTAGAAATGTGTTATTCCAGATTGAGATAGATCAAACTTACCTAAGTAATTTACTTGTTCCCTTCCTTTCCTTGTGTCGTTTCTTGATCCAAGCATTGACCATCTCCTCACATCAAGGAACATGGAGTTCTAATATTAGACCGATTGTTCCATAAACTGATGGATAGGTTCATATGCTACCGCAAATCTTTAGGTATGTTAGAGTGCAGAAGACCATTAGAGAAGAATATATCTTTGTCCAGCGCTAGCAAACTGTTGGCCAGCGCTCGGCATGCTCGGCAACGGCAGACGGGCCAGAGGTAAGTAGGGCACGAATGTCGGAGGTATGCCGCTGCCAATATTTAGGTATATTAGAGTGGAGGAGACCATTAGAGAAGGATATACCTATGTCCAGCACCAGTGAACTGGTGGCCAGCCGCTCGGCAGTGGCAGACGGGCCACAAGTAAGAAGGCACGGATGTCGGAGACAGGAGCATGAATTTCCTATTTGTCGACGGTGTTGTAACAGACGACTGGCTACTTTCTTTGAACACATAGGTTTTTTTTAGATCAAACGCTCGAGCAGAGTCCGTAAATTAATAAAGCCAACAGAGACGAGTCATACATGTCTGAGTACAAATAAGGTTCAACACGCTAGGCTTAAAAGATAGCCAGCAAAAAAAGCAAATACAACATAGTTGTCATACAATAAAACAGTCCAGGCTACTCAGATTTGGTAGTCGTTGATGTTTGTTGTGAGGGTGCAAATCCTGGCAATCGCGTCCTCCAGAGCTCTCATGTCCTGTCTCGTAGAAACAACTCTCCAGACCAGTAGATATGTAGTTAATTTGTAGAGAACGTGAGACGGCTGGCTAGGAAAAGCGCCCTATATCGTAAATTTGAACAGGTAGGTAAGTAGAGCATAACGAAGGTATATATACATACATATATATGTGTGTGCGCGCGCGTGCGCTTGCGTGTGCGCGCGTGCGTGTGTGCGCGCGCAGAAGCATCTTCCATGCAGCTGCATATTACACATTTGAGGCCTAGCAATTTAAGCATTTTTCAATGGGCGTTTCTTAGCACGATATCATAGGCAAATTGGTTATATGGCACCATATTTAGTGAAGAGAAGGTGTTGTTGTAGCTTAGCTTAGCTCCAAGCCTTCCACGATATCATAGGCAACATATATGGTTAGCCCAATCACATGCATGCATGTAGCCAAAGTCAATTAATGTAGATACAACTCTTTAAGATACAAGCCATTGTACTAGTTGTCTCTTACTCCCTCTTTCCCAAGTTAGTATGCATATTAGGTTTGGTCAAAGTCAATCTTTATAAAATTTGACCAACTATATGTAAAAACATACTAATTTTTATAATGTCTAATGCATATAATGTGAAAATACATGATGATTCTAATAATATTGAGTTGATGTCGTAGATGTTTATACTATTTTCTAAATATTTAGTCAAAGTTTATTAAATTCGACTTTGACCAAAACTAATAGGCGTCCTAATTTGAAAAGGAGATAGTATGATACAGCAATGTCTAGATAGCGAGCTAAGAGACACCCATTGTGAAATGGCTTATACAATAGAGGCCTAGCAATGGCGTACGTGTGAACTCACCAATTGAGCAGAATATGTGTAGGGCCGAGCTGCAGCTAACCTCCCTACCAAATCCGGTGTCCAATGACTGCACTGTTGCCGGTGCTAGCGACGTCTCGGAGGTCCCCGGAATTAATCTGTCTAGAAAGGAACGCATCAGACATAGGGTTGTGAGATCTAAATGGGCAAGAAAAGAGAAAACATAGGACCTAGGCTCGCCCGTGCTGCCGGTTGCACACCCTGTAGCCTGGTCGACGTAGCTCGTCGAGCGAGCTCCTGGTCAGTTTAGCTCAGGGAGGCAACATGTGCTATCCTGTGTGCCTGATTGGAAGCTCAGAAGGGGCAGTGGGAGGCCTCATGGCGATCTGGGGCGGTGGTGGGTGGCCTCTGGGTTGTCCCAAAAGCCAGAACTCTAGCGAGAGAGATGGGTCAGGAGACAGGGAAACGGGTTGATCACCAATTTTCGGAGGGGCTAAAGTGCAAGGTCCACCGTGCAACGGAGGAAGCGACGTATTGGTCGAGGAAGCAACGACATAGTGGTATCTGACCGAAAACAGAACAGCTTTCTTCTTTTTAGATAGTACCAGCACAGGTGACCGTACGTTGCAACAGGACAAAAAGATAACTTTAAGTCGACAACATTAGCCCCAGTGCGCTGCTGTCTAGATATTTTTTTAGCGCTAATGGAGAAAGAACATGAGCACGAGTGAAAGCAATTCCATATCATAGAATGTTTGTAATTTAAATAACCAAAATATCAGCAGAGTGTACAATGATAGACATTTTTTTATAGAATTCCCTAGCTAGATGAAATCGTTCACATACTAAATAGAGTAACTACAAAAAAGTATGAAATGAGCACATAATAATCAGTGGAATCAACCCACTAAATCTAATTCTGCCGAGAAATCAAAAGTTACTTCTTTTGTAAACTAAAATACAAAAAAGCATATGTATTTTGAGAATTGAGATGGTTCAACAGCTATTATGATTAGAATGAACATATAATTAAATTTTGGAGAGTTGTTGTTCCCACTATAGTAGGCATGAAAATGCACAACATGACATGTTCTTCCGGAAATTTTAGAAATAACTGAATGTTCAAATCTGCTCCTAAAAGAATTGTAGCCAGGCATACTTGGTACAATAGTTTTTGAAACATGGAGCAATAGTGAAACTGCGCCAAACAGGAACTTTTGCATATTAGAATAGCACCAAACAGTACCTTGAACTGAAAAATAGAATAACGCCAATTTAAATCGAGGCAAGTAAATGTAAGCCGAGAGCAAGGATTAGGAAGCACTACATTTTTTGAGGAAGCTACATGTACGAAAGTTTGAGCAACTGTACCTGTGATGCGCCCGACAATGAACCGGCCTTTTGGAGTGTTGATGAGGCGATGATCTTAGCGGTAGCCTGGTTCCTGGGTGCACGTAAGTCACGCTAGACGGCACGCGACGAGCAAGCCGCTCGTTTAGTTAGCGATGCATTCCACGTGAGGATAGTATAAAATAACGGACACTAAAATTGCAGTTTTATTACCCCAAAAAAATCAGTTTTATTATAATTCCTAGAGTGGTCAACCAAAAGAATTTAAGAAACCAATATTTGTTCAGTATGAACCAATAAAAATATATTTGTTCAATCAACACTGAAACCTACTTGCATGACAGAGCGGGTGTTTCAGGCTATCCTAAGCTCAGCGGCGGACCTACAGGGTATGCCGGGTATGCCCGGGCATACCCTACGGCCGAGCGAGTCAATGTGTACGTATTCATTGCGGCGGGGGGGGGGGGATCTGATTGATTGTTGCAACTGCAAAAGGGTTTAGCTGAGAGACTTGGGACGGGCTTATTCGTGAAAAATAAACCGGAAATCGGTTAACCGATCCAATCCCACGCCTTGCCCTTGCTGCGTGGAGCCGGCCGTCGCCTCGTGTATCGTCGATCGCCCTTCGGTGTCGTTGCCTCGTGTATCGCCCGATTGCTGTTCGCCGTCGCCGCCCCGCTGATCGCCGCACGCCCATACACCGCCCATGTGCCACAAGGCCTCGCACAACCTGGTCAGAGCTGATCAAGAACCGTCGTCGTCGACCTGAACCTGTAGTTGTTCATGTGTTCATGTTCATGCTCATGCTCCAGTGCAAGCGTTGGTGGCTTGTATGGGAGGTCATGAACGATAAAACTACAGAATTAGATAGCAGTCTGTTGCGTCGTGTTTCCAACTTTTAAGGTAATTATCTGATCTTGTTAAAGTTATTGATTAACGTATACATCATCTTGGAATTAAATAGTTGAATAAAATAAATTGCGAACATATATAATATACCGATGATTGGCTGTATTATTAAATTATGTACAGATATTATATCATCCTGACTATGTCCCATACGAGTTTTGTTACACGTGTCGTAAATAGTCATTCGTACTTATATTGTTTTTCTTTAATTAATTATACAGTTATGAAGAAAAGAAACGAAGACATTGCGTCCCTTTTCTAGAAACATGTAGCAAAGAAAGGCCGTTGTTGCTTCAAAACCTTCTCGATATGAAATTGTGGCGGAAGAGCAACTCAAGAGCAAGAGAGTGTTTCAAATCTTTTGTATGGTAACTTGTGAAACTTTTTAAGTTAATCTTTCAATTATATATTATTTACAGTTTTATAATGCAAATTGTATAGTAATTTATTAAATTAGTAAATATACTTTATCAAAATTGCCGTCAAAATTTTACGGGGCATACCCATCGCTAAAATCCTAGGTCCACCACTGCCTAAGCTCATCCATCAGTCACGAATGACTCAAAAAATTACTATCCAGCTACCCGCAATGAACTGAGATCAGTGAAGCCTATCCTTTTAACCAAACCTGAACTAAAACATCAATAATATGACATACTCCCTCCGTCCCAAAATAAGTGACTTGAGTTTGTCTAGATTCGCATGTACCTATATACTAAAACGTATCTAGATACATCCGAATCTAGACAAACCCACGTCACTTATTTTGGGACGGAGGGAGTACATCATCTCATGTTTATTGCTCTGCAAATCAATCGGCAAAAGTAACTCGGACATCTGAATCTAAACTACAGTAAGAACAGCCATGGAATGTTCAGTTCCAAGAGTTAAAGAGGGGACAAGAAAAAAGAGAACGACCACGTATGTTCTAATTTGATGCTCCGATTAAGGTGCAAAAAGAAACACACACAAAAAATACCGTCGTTCAGGGCTTGACTCCTTGATGTAGGTGGTCTTGCTGGGAGCTCGATCGAGGCGGCTCCTGTAGAAAACCGCCAAGAATACGCGCATGCAGGTGTTGGACGCCGTTCAGGCTCGCCGTCGTGGTCTGGAATTTGTTGTCCATGGAGGATGTCCTCCCGGCCTTCCTCTTGGCGGCGTAGAAGGCAGCGCGTGTATGCCATCGGGGCTGGTGCAGGCGGCACGACTGGAGAAAGTAGCTCGGCCGTCGACGATTGCTTTCCGGCTCCTTGGTATCAGATCGGGAGTCCACACACCTGAGATCTTGGACTACTCCCGTGGCTCTAGCCTGGCTGCCATGGCTAGCACCAAAACAGAAGAAAATGCCCGGCGCCGGTGACCATGATTCGAGCATAGGAGGTCAGGGGCGATGGCGGCGAAGGGAGAGGAGGCTTTAGGCTTGCGCCCACGCGGCTTGGTTTTAGGGGCGTGTTCGTGCGGATTTTATGGAACCAATCGAGGGCAGATGATGGATTACGTGAAGTACCGGAATCGTCAGATGCTAGACGTTCCGTGCACGTTTATGATAGAGCTTCTCTCCCGTGTGTACATACAGGCCGGATGGACATTTTTTTTTTTACTTATCGGTGACAATGGTGGTAATAGATGGTTTTATGGGAGGGTAAATCTGTCCAAAAAAAGTGTTGGACCGGAAAAAACAATCCGTCTTTTATTAGGTAATAAAGATAAGATATAGATATAGATATAGAGATATAGAGACAGAGGTAGAGAAATAAAATAGATAGAAGATAGATACTACTCCCTCTGTTCAGAAATACAAGATGTTTTAGCTTTGTGAATCGAATGTATCTAGACGTCTTTTAATGTATATAAGTTCACAACCTTTACGGACCTATACTGAAAGATGTCTAGATTCATTCATTTCATAAATATTTCATAAATCTAAAATGCTTATATTTCCAAACGGAGAGGGTAGTAGAGAAGATGGAGAAGAGATAGAGAAATCAGGTTTTTATTCAAACACGGGTCACCCGCATGACAGGCGGCAATACTCGCCACTATACTACAACGACTTGCTTGTTTTATTGCGAGAAATTGGTCTATCAAAGGTTGAACTGGTGATGCAATGCTGAATGAAGAATCGGATTTTTGCTTTCCACCCTCGTATAACCGAAGTAGCATCGATCTGACGAATTTCTTGTTGAACGGAAAGGAAATAATGGATAGGTTCCATATTTAGAACATTCCCTCCGCTTTACTTGCAAAGACAAATTGCAGTATGCGTGCTGAGAAATGTACAAGAACTTTGGCTTGGAACACAAGACTTCATATTTATAGTTACATACATTGTATAGTGAATTGTTTCTGTCGTCAGATGACAGGGTCCATTTACATTTCTTTACATTCAGCTGGCCGGCCAGGAAGGCTGGGGGAGAGTCGGACAGAGATCAAAACGAGGATAACTACGAATGGACAATCATTACCACATTGTAAACAAATGAAATTAATAGGTTAGGACAGGGCAAAAGGTAAGCCTTGCAAGGGGAAAAAAGGCATCCATCACTGTACACTTGGTTGACATCACTTTAAAGGTGGTCTTGAGAAAAACGACTGGGTAGATGTATACGGCGAGGGCAAGAGTGGAACTGTACCGAATTCAGACTCTGGAAGACCAGACTGATGTGACTTTGTGGAAGGGCCAGGTGCCAGATTTGCAGGGTGTTGTGATGGTTGGAACCTTGATGCCTTGCTAGTACTGGCCAATTGGTTCTCTTCCTCTGAAAGCCTTGCGGCAGCTTCCGAAGCTTTTTGTTTCTCCCTTTCTTCTGTTTCCTTGAGCAGGAAGTCCACCCACAGATCAGCGAAGGACTGAAGACAATCAGAAAATGCCCGTATTCAGGAAACAGGAAGTGCCACAAGTTTATAAGTAACATTTAATGTCTCTTGTTTCCTGCTTTTATGTGGTCAACATATTTCGAAGCAGCAGGGATATACTATTAATGTGTTAAACAAATGCATCATGTCCAGAACAAAAACAAGAACAGACAAAAAAAAACCTCCTGGTTATCCTGAGATGCATGAGTAGATTTGCCTGCTGAGTTTCCGCCAACAATGCCTCCAACTAGGCGTCCCGGAAGACCCAAAACACCACGGACGACACCCTTGCCGGCATTGCTTTGTGCAGAACCAATTCTTTGCTTGTCTTCCTCCGAGAAGCCAAGCATGCGAACCATAAGATCCAGTACCTGGACATAGTCGATATTTGAATATTAATTTATGAGAATTTTTTAGTTAGTAAATTCATGGCACAATAAAGAATCTGAAAGAGCCAATCACCTCTTTGCTGTGATTCCGTTGGAAGTATGTGACTAGTAGCTTAATCACAATACGTCTGCAAGCAAAGTTTAACATATCATATAGCCAGTTCAGTTAGGTCATTAAAGCACAAACAGGGAGGTGCCAATTGCCAATTTTTCAAAGAAACACAACACCAAAAAGAGGAGATGAAAACAGAAAAATATTAATCTATTGGTTGCTCCACATTTCTTATTTGTTTCTCTAGAACGTATTATTGAACACTAAAGTTTATGGTCGGGATTTTTTATATATGTCACTGGCTCTGCAAAATTTCATACTAGTGTTTTTAACAGTACGCCTATCAGTTTTCACTAAAATTGTCTTCCCCGCGCCTGCCTCTTTTACCAGTGCATAAAACCAATACCAGCTGTATGTGCATAGTTTATTCATTAAAAACAGTAAAAGGTGCAACAACCAGCACCTGTCAACAGAGTTATCTGAATCCAGTGACATCCTATTGACTGTTGTCATGCTTTGTTCTAGTGCACGTCTTAATCTTGAATTGTCATCCTCTAGCTTCTGCATGGAGCGCTTCCCATCTGCTAACATCCTCTCAGCTTGAGAAAGTTTGGCAACTGCCTGATCCTTTTCTCTTCTTGAAATTTCAGTTGCTTGATTTGCCACCTGGAAAAACTAAAAGTTTTAGATATTTCATCCAGAAATGGCATCATAAATCCTTACACTGCTCCGAAATCAAAGTACACACTCAAAAGTATATTTCTTTACTGCAAAGGAAATCCATCAATCAATACATCAATTGAGTGAAAATGAGTTGAATGATATGGATAATGGCAATACAATGTTGAAAAGTGCTTGCTAAAGCATTAACAGTGAAGGATGTTCGTAGTTCATACCATCAAAGACTTCGATAATCTAGCCAATTCTTCTTTAGCCATAGCTAAATCGCCACCAATTCGATCCTAAATACATAAGTGTGGACCAAAATCAGACTGAAAAATTCCAATATAATATGTTAAGGTTCAAAGCACGAATAGTTCAAAAAATTCCAATCACCTTCGCTTCACTCTCAGCATAGTACTGTCCAAGGGCAGTCTGAAGATTAAGGAGTTCCACATCTTTTGATTCAAGTGCATTCATACAGTTTGCAAGCTTGTACTTAAGATCTTCTATTCGTTCATTTGACCTCAGGTGTTCATCATTTATGATCTTCTTACTCTCCTCCTGCTTTGCCATCTCAACCTTTAAAGCCCTCTCTAACTGCATTACGTGACCCCTTTGCTGCTCGCAGTTTGCCCGCAATTCTTCAATGACTTTACTATCTTCGTCCATCTTTTCTTGGTCTTCAAGGTCCTATGAAGAATAACTAGTTTTTCATTACGGTTGCTAGCAAACATCCATCCCATCATTCTATTTCTTTTTAAGCAGATGATCACTTTTTGCATAAGCTATTGAACAAAGCTTACTAGAGTGTTCAAATAAATTATGTGGAACAGCTTATGAAAAATGTACCTCCCTCACATCTTATAAGGTGGCTGGATTGCAGGTATGTAAACTAAGAAATAAGATTAGATTTTTACCTTATCTAACAAATGCTGTTTCAGACGAGACAAATTTTGCAATGCTCTATCTCGCTCATGAGAAGTGTCCTGTAAAGTTTTCTTCAACGAATCCATCTCTTCCCTAACCTTCATAGTCAAACTACAAGCACATTAGTATTTTTATTCTCTTGACCAAACCATGTGTTCCTTAACCTTCATAACTTTGGCTAAAAGGTCGTCCATAGTGGAATATACAGCCTATTACTTTTGACAGTGTAAGATGCCTCTCTTACTAGCTGAACTTATAGAAAAAAATCTTTAATAAAGTACAGACCTCGGAGTACATACTAAGGCTACTTCAAAGTTCTGAACCTATCAAAGCAAACAATAAATAACAGAGCAACTCAACCACAGAATGCTTATGATGCAGCACAAAGGTTGTGGAGGAGCAGCTCCACCTTGCTGCTATAATATGAACAGCACAAGTGTTGAAGGAACCACTTCAACGTGTTGTGCTAGATGCTAGATATCGCTCTAGGGGCGTGAGCTAGATATCGCTCTAGAGGCGGGGCTGTCAAGAGTTCAATCCAAAACTCTTAACACACAAGATCTAGTCCAAGATCTTAAAATAGGAACACAAAGTTCTTTATTGATAGGCAAAGGTTACATAGTCTGGTTCTATAGCTAGAGGTGTGCTCCTCTATTTATAGGCTGCATAAGCCTTCACTACTTAGTTCTACTTGTAGCTAGAACATTCTAGAGAACACTACTTAAAGCTAATAAATAAATATAAGCAACATGACTTCAACACATAGCTAGAACACTCTGGAAACTGCTACAACACATATGACTAAAGTACCAAATTATGTAGAATAGAGTAGAACTGTGTAGAAATCAGTGTTGTACTTGACTTCTGCTTTATTTTCTTTTATTTTCCCTGCTGTTCTCCATCATCATCCCCTGGTTGTTTAGAACTCGACCTCGAGTTATCCTCATAAAGTGCTTCTTCGGGGTGATAGAGAGCCAAGTCTGCCACATTGAATGTGTTGGATATTCCCATCTCAGCTGGAAGATCTATCACATAAGCATTATCATTTATCCTCCTTAGAATAGAGAAGGGTCCATATTTTCGCTGTCTAAGTTTCCCTTTAATGTCTAATGGCAGTCTTTCTTTTCGGAGGTATACCATCACCTTACCTCCAACTTGGAATGATTTCGGCCTCCGTTTGCAGTCAGCTAGTTGTTTGTACTTCTGATTTTGTGCCTCCAGTACATCGCGGATTTCTTCAAATAATTCAATATAGTTATCAGCAAAGGACAACGCTGATTTTGAGCTCCCCTTTGATGGTAGCTTCACCAGATCCACCACATGTGTAGGAACCTTAGTGTAGACAATAGAAAAATGACTCCTTCCTGTTGATCTATGCTTGGAGTTGTTGTAGGAGAATTCAGCCAGAGATAAGGCCAAATCCCATTGTCCCTTTTTGTCTCCACAAATGCAACGGATCAGATTGCCCAAAAACTTGTTCACCACTTCCGTTTGGCCATCTGTTTGTGGATGAGCAGTACTCGAGAATTTTAATTCGGTGTTGAATTGCTTCCACAAAGTTAGCCAAAATGCAGCAAGAAACTTGCTATCACGGTCGGAGATGATTGACCTTGGGACCCCGTGAAGTCTGACCACTTCTCGAAAGAATAGGTTTGCTACATGATGAGCATCTGTTGTCTTGCGACATGGAATGAAATGAGCCATTTTAGAGAATCGGTCCACAACCACAAATATTGCGTCATACCCGCGTCTTGTTCTTGGCAAACCCAAGACGAAGTCCATAGAGATATCCTCCCATGGAGCATCAGGAATAGGCAAAGGCATGTACAACCCTGTGTTCTGGACCTGACCCTTGCAGGTTTGACAAACAGGGTATCGCTGAACAAACTTTCCTGCATCTCTCTTTAGTTGTGGCCAAAAGTAGCGAGTCTCCAAGTTTGTGATAGTCTTGTCACGTCCAACATGGCCACTAAGATCACTTGAATGGAGCTCTCTGATCAACTTGTCACGTAGAGAACTTCTTGGGATGCATAAACGATCATTCTTGAAGAGATAGCCATCTTGCACCAAATAGTTGTCACCTAATGGTTGACCTCTCAAGTGCTTTACCCAAACATGGCCAAAGTCTTCATCCTCTTCGTACAACTCCTTTATTTGATCCATACCTGGAAGTTCAGCCTCGAAGGAAGTCAAGAGGCATGCACGCCGACTCAAAGCATCTGCTACCTTGTTGGTTGCTCCAAACTTATGCATGATAAGGTAGTTAAACCTCTCTAGGTATGATACCCATCTTGCTAACATGCGATCCACATGCTTTTGATTTCTAAAATGCTTTAAGGATTGATGGTCAGTGTAAACAATGAATTCCTTAGGCAGCAAATAGACTTCCCAAGTCTTCAAAGCCCTGAAAACAGCATACAATTCTTGTTGATAGGTACTCCACTTTTGTCTTGCTTCGCTTAGCTTCTCACTGAAGAAAGCAATGGGTTTTCGTTCTTGAGATAGAACAGCCCCAATGCCTACTCCACTTGCATCGCATTCTAGCTCAAATGTCTTAGTAAAATCGGGTAATACCAAGGCGGGAGCTTGTGAGAGCTTTTCCTTTATCTCCTTGAAACTAGCTTCAGCGGATTCATTCCATTGAAACTTTCCTTTCTTCATGCATTCAATGATTGGTGCCATAATGGTACTGAAATTTTTCACGAACCACCTATAGAAAGTTGCAAGACCATGAAAACTTCTCACCTCTGAAATAGTCTTTGGAGTTGGCCATTCTCTGATTGCTTCAACTTTAGAGTCATCAACGTGAATGCCCCCACTTGTGATGACAAACCCCAAGAAAAGAAGTCGTGTTTGAAGGAAAACACATTTCTTCAAGTTGACATAGAGTTCGTTTTCCTTTAGTATCCGTAGCACCTCACGAATGTGACCCAAGTGTTCATCTTCATCCTTGCTATATATCAAGATGTCATCAAAATAAACCACAACAAAGTGGGATAAGAAGGGTCTAAGTACCTGGTTCATCAAGTGCATAAAGGTACTTGGCGCATTTGAGAGTCCAAATGGCATGACCAACCATTCAAACAACTCTTCCTTTGTCTTGAAAGCTGTCTTCCATTCATCCCCAGGTCTGATGCGAATTTGATGATATCCGCTTTTTAAATCTAACTTTGTGAACACCCTGGCACCACTGAGCTGATCTAACATATCATCCAGACGGGGAATAGGAAACCTGTACCTTATGGTGATCTTGTTGATAGCTCTACTATCCATACACATGCGCCAAGATCCATCTTTCTTTGGCGTGATCAGAGCTGGTACAGCACATGGACTAATACTTTCTCGTATGTGTCCTTTCTGCAATAACTCCTCCACCTTTTCCTTTAGTATATCATGCTCTTTTGGGCTCATTCGGTAGTGTGGAAGATTAGAAAGACTTGCTCCTGGGATCAAGTCAATTCGATGTTGTATTCCTCTCATTGGCGGTAGGCCTTGGGGTTCTCCAAGAATGCCTTGAAATTCAGCTAGTAGTCCATGTACCTTTGCTGGAATTTCAACCGCCGGTTCCTCTTCACCTTTAACAATGAGTGCAGCACACATATCTGCCTCCTTCAAGTCTTCTATAAACTCCTTAGAGGTGTGGGAGATAGTTAACATGTTTTTCCCCTCCTTTTTAGAGGCATCAACATTTGATTGGTTTGGTAGGATGATTATCTTTCTCTTGTTCCAAGTGAAGGAGTAAGAATTTTATTTTCCTCTATGTGTCGTATCCACATCAAACTACCAAGGTCTTCCAAGAAGAACATGGCTTGCATCCATATCAATGACATCACACATCACATTTGAGCGGTAGTACTTACCCAAAGAGAGTGGCAGGTTGCATTGTTTGTGACCCTCATATTCACCCCTTTCTTGATCCACCCAATAGTGTAGGGATTTGGATGGTCATGTGTCTCAAGCTTTAAATGGTTCACCAAATTCTGGGAGATAAGGTTCTCACAGCTGCAACTGTCAATCACTAATTTACATACCTTGCCATTCACCGTGCATTTGCTCTCAAATATCTTCTTTCGTTGTGTGTTGTCAGGTTGTGGTGTTGAGCACAAGAGACGCTGAATCACGCACACCACTTCTTCACCCTCTTCTTCACAAACATCTTGCCCTTCTATTTCCTCAGATTCATATTCCTCATCATCTTCGCCATCATGGATTGTTGTGTTGACAAATTTCCTCAATGGACAGTTGCTAGATACATGTCCATCTTCACCGCATTTATAGCATTTTATCCCTAACTTTGCCTTACCCTTGCCTCCAGTTTGCTTTGGGGCGGGTTGCGTAGCCTTAGGTTGGGTGATCTTCTCTCCCACCCTGTGGGAGTGACTCCTAGCTGAGCCGACTGTATGAGAATATGGGGCCTTACTTGCTTTCCTTGTCTTTACCAACCTCTCGGCCTTTAAGGCTAGAGCTTGTGCTTGGTCAATGGACCAAATCTGTTGCATCCCCAAACGATCTTGGATAATGTCATTGAGACCATTGATGTATCTTACAACTTGTTGATCTTCAGTTTCAGCGAGGTTGCACCTCACTTGTAGCCTTAGAAACTCTTCTGTGTACTCTGAAACAGTCCTATTTCCTTGAACACAGTTCTGAAACTAAATGAATAGGATCTGATCATAATCTGCAGGCAAAAACCTCCCTTTCAAAAGATTCTTCATTTGTCGCCAAGATCTCACACACGGTTCTCCTCTTAGTTGGCGGTCTTCTTGAAGGCGATACCACCATGCACCAGCTCCTCCTTTCAGCTTGTATGCAACCAAAGAAACTCTTCGGCCTTCCGGAATATTCATGACCTCAAAGAAAGTCTCGACCTCATAAAACCAATCAAGGCACCCTTCAATATCAACATTTCCATTGAAAGTAGGGATTGCAGCTTTCACCTTGTATGTATCTCTTGCATATGTAGAGTTGGGTACTCTCGGTCTCGGGTATGTATAGAGATCAGGTTCCTCAAGGGCATCGTCATATTCTTCCTCTTCAGAAGCTTCCGTATAAGTTGGCCTTCTCGAGGTATGCTGATATGTGTGTCGTCGGGGTATTTGGGATTGAAGATGACCTCCTCTTCTTTGTTGTTGAACATCTCTTCTCTGCCTTGATGAATCTTCTTCATCGGCAGTAGGAGGAACACACCTTTTTATCATCTCAACGAGCTGATTGAACCTTCGGTTAAGATCTTCACGTAGCTCTTGGATTTGTTGTTCTACAGCATCAACTCTCTTTCCCAAATCCTCCATTTCTTGATGCAGCTTGCTCTCAATGAGGAAACCAACAACTAGAACGGATCAGCAGGGCTCTGATACCACATGATGCAGCACAAAGGTTGTGGAGGAGCAGCTCCACCTTGCTGCTATAATATGAACAGCACAAGTGTTGAAGGAACCACTTCAACGTGCTGTGCTAGATGCTAGATATCGCTCTAGGGGCGTGAGCTAGATATCGCTCTAGGGGCGTGAGCTAGATATCGCTCTAGAGGCGGGGCTGTCAAGAGTTCAATCCAAAACTCTTAACACACAAGATCTAGTCCAAGATCTTAAAATAGGAACACAAAGTTCTTTATTGATAGGCAAAGGTTACATAGTCTGGTTCTATAGCTAGAGGTGTGCTCCTCTATTTATACGCTGCATAAGCCTTCACTACTTAGTTCTACTTGTAGCTGGAACATTTTAGAGAACACTACTTAAAGCTAATAAATAAATATAAGAAACATGACTTCAACACATAGCTAGAACACTCTGGAAACTGCTACAACACATATGACTAAAGTACCAAATTATGTAGAATAGAGTAGAACTGTGTAGAAGTCAGTGTTGTACTTGACTTCTGCTTTATTTTCTTTTATTTTCCCTGCTGTTCTCCATCAGCTTAGCAGTCTGTCTCATGTATCTTCCAGAGACTTGAGTTACTACATTCCTAATTATATTTGCAAGATGTGTAATTTACAACTGGCATTATTTTACCTTTTCCACATAAGGAAAATTGTTAACATCAGAAGCGGTATCATCAAGCTTCTGTGAGGTACTTTTCATATCCGAGAGATCTGCCTCAAGCCTGCCCTTCATTATCTACAGAATGAAAAACAGTCTGCTGTCAAATTTCCAAGCCATATGATCATTCCGGTTATAGTTATGGCATAACATTATTAATAAACAGGCAGTAAATATATACTCCCTCCGTCCAGAAATAAGTGACTTGTATTTGTCTAGATTCGCATGTATCTACACACTAAAACATGTCTAGATACATGCGAATTTAGACAAATCCAAGTCAGTTATTTTCGGACAGAGGGAGTAATAGTTTGTAACCATTACTCAAACATTTACATTGCACTACATTATTATAAACCTTTAAATCTGTGTTCTCCTTCTGTAGAGCCATCAGCATACTTTGAAGGCTCTGAAGATATCCATCTGACGGACGCTCATTGTCTCTTATACTCAGCTCATCTTGCACATGTCTCAACTCTGCTTTCTTCTCACTAAGTTCCTTATGTAACTTTTCTGTGGTACTTGCTATCTGTGGAAGTAAAAAAATGTTTACTTTTCCTTATGTAACCAGATAAAAATAACCATGGAGTCCTAACTATCATCTGTATGCAGGACAGGAATTCCAATGATGTTAAAACATTAAAGGTAATTAGACATGTGTTATTCTTGTACATATTTCTTCTTTCAATAAAATTTTAGGGGCCTCCCCTACAGTTTTCAGCTCAAAAAAAGACATGTGTTATTGTGATGTACAGACCACTGACCAGGATAATGAATGTATCCATTTATCTTGCAGTATTTATATTAACAAATGAACTTACCCTATCCCTATTGGCTTTCAGATCATTTAGCTGCTGCTGGAGTAATTCATTCATTTTGTTTTCCTCTGAGAAGAGAAAATAAAATATTTAAACAAAAAGTATAGCAATATAAGATGGGATGCAAACTTCTTCAAGATTCACACTAAATACCTTCTAACCTCCTTTTTGTTTCACCTTCTTTATTTGAATACTGAGTGAGTTTCTGTTTCAATTGCTTGATTTCAGTTTCAAGACTGGCCTGTTTGGAAGCAAAGTATGAACGTTCTTCCTCTGATACATCTGCCTGTAACACGATATCGATTCAATAAAGAGTAATAGCTGTTCTTGCGCAGTGCTACTTTTTTAACAGATGACTATAGAAAAATCACTATCTTGTCAATAACTTCCAAAGTGAGTGAAGCTGTGAAGTGTGAATGCAACACAACCTATGAATTTGTAAATTAAGCATAATGTCATGGCATGCTTATAACTATACCTTATGATGCCCTATCACCAAGTGCACACCGTTTTGCTGGATACCCCGTGAAGCACCACCACCATACCCATTCTGTTTTAGGACATTCAATGAATTTTCTTCAACTGTATTTCTTTGTGTTATGCTAGGAGATCTTTGCAGAGTACCCTATGAAATCTGAAGTTAGTGATGTACCATAACTGCGTGCTAAGTGATCAGTTATAAATTATAATTAAAAGGATGTGGATATAAAATAACTCTATTACATCAGATTTGCCTTGGACTGCCTTTGAGTTGGAGCTCTCCATACTTCTTCTCAGTGAGCCATTTTCTTCACGAAGTTTTCCCAGTTGTTCCTGTCATAACATATGCACCGCCGGATGTTCAGAAATCACGAGCTTACCATTACAGGAATTAACTATTTTACTGGTGCGGAACCTCTAAAGATTACCATTACAGGAATTAACTATTTCACTGATGCGGAACCTCTAAAGAAGCTCGATACATGAGTTTAGCATTGCAAGACAATGCATTCAGGAACAGTGATCTGGTTCTGGCAAACAAATATGCAATACGGGAGAGAAAGAAAACAAGAGGCCTTCCAATCATGCATACCTCCTTTTCCTTCAACATGGTAGCATAATTGAAGGATAATGCCTTTATTTCGGCCTCGGAAGCTTGAAGCTTTTCAATATCTTTCTTGAGTTTAGAAATCTAGAATGAAAAATGCAATTGCATCAGGGGAGGGGGGCAGTGCCCTGAAAACTGATACTGCTCTACACAATCAGACATGTAGGAATAGAACAAGAATTGTGTTTCAAGAACAAGTCCACATCATGTAACGATGCACTTGCCTCACACAACCACGCACTAAAAATTCAGCATTGCAAAAACTAAAAAACAGGGCAATCAAGACTGAAAACATATGATCACAACGAACTACTGCAGATATAGATATCTTTTCTCGAACTGCACAGCAAGCTACTGCACATACAGATACTTGAATTATACCTTCTACTCAAATAACAAGGGTTAACTCATCAGCACAAATTGCATTCCAATATCAAGTTGGCCTGGGCTAAGCTATATATACCTAATAATAAAAGCACTAAGGTTTCTCTCTTCGTCCATCGTAGTGTGCCTTCGTCCGTCCATCAGTACGCCTTCTCATCCGTACGTGCGCAGCCCGCTTGAGGAGTCTCCAATACCAATCAAATTCTCTCCTCCGATGTCTATTTGGTCGGGCAAACGTCGGACTCCAAATCAACTTGCCGACAAAGGCAACCCGAGTTAAAAGAAAAGGGATGTACCTGCTAACAATCCGCGGCTCTCGGTTATTTCTCTCCAAGTCGTTTCCTCCTCGACCCGAGCGCGTGCAGAACATGGAAACCGCAAGACGAGACTCTGAGATGCTGCATGCTACCTAATCATGCAGTACGGTACACAAAAAGGCTAGAGTCACCTTTGTCTTTTCCCTAGACACCATCGACAGTCAAAAGATCTTGTCCTAAACTTCTGCTTGCTTTCTTACCATGACTTTTTTACATACAACAACTTTTTTTATTTTCCATAGACACCATCACCTGGAATCTTGCAGATAAACAAGGCAAAAGGCATTCGCTGAGTGGATAGAGGCATAGCCCAGTGGTTAGGGTTGGCTGATGCACCCCCCACCCAGGTTCAAGTCTCCGTACTTGCATCTAGGGTCGTACGCATATTTCTACTATATCACAAAGCGCTTTGGGTTTCTCCCCTTAAAGCCATTCATCTTTTTTAAAGGCATTCACTGAAGAAAGTAGTATTTCTTATTTGCTTGCATCTCTTGACAAGGAGTAGGAATAAATACACTTACGACCTACATACACGGTTGACAGAAAAAAAAAGGACTACCTCATGTAGAGATGATTGCCATATAAATTACACCTGTTGCCAGGTTTAAACTGCCATCAAGAAATTATAAAAATAAACTTGCCAGATTAATCAGGAACGGCTGCCAGATAAATTACAGTTAGCTGCCCAGTTTTAACCAAGATGAACTCTTCAAAAAAGTGCAAATATGTACTTGCCAAATTAGCTAGAAATGACTGCCATATAAATTACACGTGGCTGCCAGGTTTTTACCAAGTAAAGTCATCAAAAAAATGTAAAAAAGATTTGCTTGTCAGATTAACCTGAAATGACTCCCCAGATAAATTACACTTGTTGACAGGCTTAAAATCAAGATGAAAATATACTTGTCAGATTAACTAGAAATGAATGGCCAATGAATGACACTTCCTCGATCTTGTATTCCTGGCCAGTGCCGGCATGGGGTGCAAGGGAGCCGAGAGGTGGGCTCAAGCTTGGGGAGGCATGTGTCGGTGAGAAGGGCCGGTCGGGTCAGCAAAAAAGGCTGAGAAAATGGATGGATCGGTGGATTTGGGCTTCAAATTTCAAGATTTTCTGTATTTGCTGCCAATTTTGAAGACGGATTTGGAAGAAACTTTGGGGGAGAAAGAGGATCTAGGGATTCTGCCAAAGAAGATGAACTGAAATATCTAGAGAGAGGGAGTTTCAGTTGTCCTAGGGAGATATGGTCTCAAATCAGATATTTTTTCTGGACTACTTCACCTTTTTTTCCCTATGTGCGCTCATGGGAAGCATACAGCAACATAGTGCTGCCACCATAGCTCAGGTCAGAGTTCGTGTGTATTTGTTTTAACAGTACATTAGCACCGAGAATTAAATATTTTGTTCAGCTTCAGACCTATTCAGTCAAGTGTATTTGTATTCACTCCCTATTTGTTAGCCATTGATGAGACAATAAGCAAGAACATGAAATGGCTTTCATAGTAAATGTGCAGTGAGATGGTGCTTGCTTCTGCGAGATTGCGTTCATTTCCATGTGTGAACGACACGATCATGGGGTTATGATGCTGTGAGAAATTGATGTGACCGACTCAAATGCAGTAGTTTTTTTTAGAGATTTACATATTTGAAGGTTAATAATGAGGTCGCTGTGTTCGAAATGATTTCCCTAGGGATCAAGAGTGAGAAGTTGCATATGAATAGTTATTTTCAGTACATGCGGCGAGATTGAACTCTCATTTTAGAACTAATTTTAGCCTATCTAAAGAAATATGTACTGCATACAAGAAAACTGTGTACATTGTGAACTGTCTTCAAGGAACATGCCTAATGCAAAAAGGTATACCACAAACAACTAACACGTGTTCATGAAAAACCTAACCGTTTCTCAAAGATGCATCAAAGACTAGCGACATTTAGCAACATGTCCAATTTAAACCCAAAGTGATGCTGATTATAAGATAGTGTAACCAGGTCAACATTTTTTGTTCTTGCGCAGCATCGCGGGCATTGTGCTAGTTTATACCTAACAAGCCTACGCCCTCAAACTCGCAAAGGAAGAGCATTAGTTCGCGCGAAGAAACCTGAGGCATCGGACTCTACTCGTACCATTTCGAGGCGAGACGAAACGTGTGTGGGCAGAGGAAGGGTCCGTTACCTCGTCGGGTTCGGCGGGATCGGGGCGGGAGTACCGTCTCCGCCGCCCGGAGTACGGCGGCGTAGGGGCGTGGTCCCCTTCACGGGATGCCGCCGTCGCGGGTACCTCGTCTTCCGTGGCGTCGTCGACCTCGCCGGCGAGCCGGGAGAGGCTCTCCCGGTAGGTCGCGATAGAGCTCCGCATCTCCGCCGGCGCCACCTCTAGATGGCCGATGGGATCCGATAGGAGAGTACAGGATTAGGGCTCGCGGGAGGCTTGAGGAGTTCAGGCGAGGAGGTGGAGATCTGGGAGGTGGGAGGAGTGAGTAACGGAAAGGGGACCGAAGGTCAGAGCATACCCGCAGCCGCGCTATATTTTAGCGCTCTAAGCGCGAGCGCAGCCCCGAAAAAGGGTCCTCTACCTACAGCACGCAGTGCTCGAAACAACATTCACACAGCACTATGCATTTAACAAGATAAAATACTCAAATAAATCATAAACCAAAAGATCTACTATAGTTCAAATATCATCACATAGTTTAACAAACACACACAACATATTAAATGGATACAAAATGCAACATTGCATTTGCATATGACAAATACAAGAGAGAATCACACGCTTCTTCCTCATCTTTTGCTTCTTCTTCTTCTTCTAGATTGACACCTTGGCTTGATGTAGGAATAGAAGGATCCATAAAGGCCATGAATCCTCCCGGTGGTGCTCCCATGGCTCCATAGACACCACTCCCCCGTGCTCCCATGGTACCTCCGAAGACTACTCCCATGCCGACCATGCCGACCATGCCCCTGTGCCGGCCATGCCCCCCATGCCTCCTCCAAACATGGTCATGCCTCTTCCAAACATTCCTCCTCCAAACATGCCGGTCGTGGGTGTACTTATGTTGGCCACCAACATTCTTTTTTTGCCAATGATGTACTCGTTTTGCCTCTCATCCAAGTTGAAAGTGTCCATCAGGAAGAACTTCCTCTCATCCTCCACTAGGCGTAGGTGCTCCTCATTGGCGAGTTTTTTCTCCTCCAATGCCAACTTCCTCTCCTCGTTGGCGGCAAGCCTCTCCTCCAAAGCGGCTCTGCCTCCATAGCCTCTTTCTCCAAGCTTCTTGCCACCTTCTTTTCTTCATTTGCTTGCAACCTTGCTTTTGCAATCCTATCCATAGCAATCGCTATATCATTATCTTCGGCCTTCTTTCCCTTCATCTCTTTAGCGGCCTTCCTACCAAGCACATTCCTCCTTGTGTTGGTAACCGAGTGAGGAGTGGAGCTTCTCTTCTTGCCATCATCACTTGAGCCATCACCATCAATGATTGTTGCATCACCGGTTATATTGGCAGCCATGGTTGCCGCATCCAATTTTCCACGGATCTTCCACTTTTCTTCATTTCCTAGCACTTCAAAGCAATGATGCATGATGATTGGCTTGCCAAGAACCTGGTTGCCTTTCTTGTTCTTTTTGCCCACATCTCTAAACAAGCCTTGAGCTATGCCTTCCTACAAAGCCAATAAAAGAAAATAGATGAGACATATAGAATAACAACTGTGCATAAAGATGATCAATAAAGTAGTAGAATTGCTTACCCTATCGATATCATTTGTGCCACTTGGGTTATGACATCAATAGTGGCTTGCACGCCCGCCCACTTTTGACAATCGGTGTTGATGCCCGACCAACGAGACCGAAGAGAATGCACGCTCCGCTCATTCCCATTTGTGTTGTTGGCGTTGAAGTACTCATTCATCCTCATCCAATAAGTCTCTCTAGTTTGGTCGGAGCCGGTTGTTGGATCCATTCCAATTGTCAACCATGTCTTGCAAAGCAACTTGTCCTCTGCTATGGTGTAGTTGGCCGACCGATCTGTAGCGCACGGTTCAATCAATCCCTCTCCTTCCTCGTCGACATCCTCATATTCTTCCTCTTCAACAATATCTTCATGGACGAACGAAGAACCAACATTCATTGCGTCCATGAAAGCATCGTCATCGAATCTACATTGCAATAAAACTCATGGCTATCCGGCATTGTATGCATCTAAAACTAAAAATCATCAACTCTACATTGCAAGAAATGGTTTTTACCTCTCCGGCATTTCATTGAACACCATGTGCGCGCTGGTTTGGTCGGCGGATGGCGGCGGCGGCGGTGGTGGTGGATTTCTCCTTGGAGCCGGTGGCGGAGGCTGTTGCACGCGCCTAGCTGTGAATGCCTTCACCTTCTTCTGCGTCGGCTTGTCGGCAACCGCCACGGTCGACGGGTGCTTGTGGATGGGTGCCTTCCTCTTCACCGTCGGTCGCGCCTTGCCGGTGGCCTACGTGGTGGCCTCCTGCGCGACAGCGGTGGCGACCCTAGTGTGCATCGTCGGGCACTGCGGGACGAAGAGGGCTCGGGCGGCGCCGCTGACGGCGTCGGTGGCGCCGCTAGGGTTTGGGGCGACCATAGGGTTTGAGGCGGCGGTGGTATGTGGAATGGAGTAGTGAGGCGTCGGAGGGGTGCCGGAGGGCGCGTCCATCACTGGAATTCCGCCGGCGCCGCGCGGAGGAAGGATTTGGCGTTGGGAAGAGGAGAATTTTTCAGCGCGGTTTTTCTTCGCGAGCGAGCGGAGCGATAAGCCTTATGATTAAACCCAAAGTATAGCGCTTCAGATAGCCTTGAGCGACGCCCAAAATATTTCTGGCCAGCGTGGTTTCTGAGCGTCTCTTGGAGGTTTTTTTTTGCCATGGCTACATATCGGCGGTTTTTTAGCGCGCGGATGATATAGCGCGTCTGCTAGAGATGTTCTTAGAGACGAAGACAAGGTTTTTTCTATTTTTCATTTCATGCTTTCTCAAAATCTTCATCTTCGATGATCTAAAAAAAATATTGTAGCCCCCCTCCTGAGCTCATCAGATTGGGCTTTCAAATGACTTCTGATCGTTTGATTAGCCACGCATGGTTCGCGAGATTTTTGCACATTTGCCACATTTTTTCTCTAAAATTTGCATATTTGCCACATGACCACCACATGTTAGTGACACACAGAATGGCAAATATGCAACTTGCAAAGTAAAACGGGTCAAACATGCAAATCCCCGATGGTCCGCACTGATGAGCTCCATCCTAGCGATTCACTTGACTAGCTATTTTCTGCCCGCACCAGCACTTGTCGCTAGCTACCTTATATGATGGTGGGGCCTGCGTTTTCCAGGACCAACTTGTCAGTGATGCGTGCACGTGGTGTGTTTTGTAACAGCGACATCAACGGAGTGGCACAGTGGCAGCACCCGTGGTTTGGCTAGTGCACCAGGGGCAAAATCGAGTTTCGCTCTGGTTACCCCTGAAACCCTCTCCTCTCCCGTTCCACTCCTCTCTTTCTCATCTCCCTCGTCTCTCCTGTCGCGGCCGGAAGTGGAGGTGTGTGTGAGAGAGAGAGAGAGATAGCGAGCATGCGCACGAGCCCTTCCTTGTCCATGGAGAGAGAAGGGGGCTTCCCTCCCCCTCATCCTCTCCTTCCCCAAACCTGCCTTCGTGCTCCTCGCGTCTTCCCTCAGAACCCTAGCCGCCATCACCGGTTTTCTCTGGATCTCGGTCAATTCTATCCACGGTGTCTAGGGTTTCTAGCAGAGGCGGTGCAAGAGGCGAGAAATGGCCAAGGTGGAGGCCAGCGACGGAGGAAGCAATGGAGGAGCAACCATGGTGGCCTCCTTGTCTACCCCAATCTGGAAGGGAGCACGGGAGGGCGTGCACATGGCGGGATTTAGCGTTAGCGGATCTGTCCTTTGTTTTTTCTCTCGCACACCGAGAGCCAAAACCACCCCCCGCACTTGACCACCTCCCACGATTCCCCAATCCCTACCCTGCCGACCTCCACCTCCCAGACGTCAGTTCCATCCCGCACGCTTCCTGGCCTCCAGCGGGGACACATGCACCTCGCGCGATCTGGTCATCGGCGGAACTCACGCACATCCACGCCTCATGGCTACCGTCGGGCTCCCACGCCTCAACGCCTCCCGGCCACATCCCGTGCTCCTCCTCTGCACCATCGGGAGGTAGAGGAGGTCGAGGCGTCGAGCCGTGCTCCCCCTCAATACCCAAATTGCAGCTTGGCCGGCAGCCACCGTGGAGGCCCCGCGCCTCCTTCTCCCCACCCAGCAGCCGCCCGAGACCTCACTATTATCGACAATAAAACGATCTGTGGTCCACTCCCCACCTCCACCCAACCCCCCAAAAAATCCCAAATGCATCACTGCATCCCCTCCACTACCCCATGCGGCGCACCTCCACCAAAATCCGGTCGCCACTGTGCTCGATTTGTTCCCAACGATATGGGCCTCCTGTTGGGGTTCCACGTATGAAAACAATAAATTTTACTCTACGCTCCTGAACCCTTGAAGCTACCAGGACCTATCTATTAGTAATACAGTAATGGGAGGAGCTTTTCGCGAACTTACCCTTGAAGACCGAAAAGCGTTGTCAACGCTCAGGAGAGCGTGGTTGATGTAGACGAGCCGAAGCCGACCTCAAGGTCATGATGAAGTCCTTGCGCTCCTTGGCTCCAACGACTTGAGTGCCTCAAGTGCGACACCTCGCGGGGAGTTACACATGTACGGTGCCTGACGATGACTCCCGCTTTCCTAATCCGGTGAAGCGGAAGTAGAGCTCCGGATCCAAGATCTCGCAGCAGCAGCTTCCCATGGTGAAGATGTCTCTCGCCGATCCGGACTTGGGACCACGGTCACGAGAGAGAGGGGGAGAGAGAAAATATCAATTAGAGGTCCTCCCAAAAGTGGGGAGACCTTTATTGATTATTGGTATATTTATCTTGGCCAAATACCCCACTATATATAGGGGGAGGAGGGGGTACACCCTCCCTCAAAGTCCTGGGGTGGGACTAAAGGAGAGGAGGGGGGAGAGGAGTCTGCCGGCCACCTAGTGGGCCCCGCACGGGGGGGGGGGGCTAGGCCCAGCCGGCCATCCCTTTGGCCCCTCTCCCTCTCTCCTTTTCCATAATGGGCCCTCTCCCTCCGAAATTGGCCCATTAAGCCTTTGACCATTAAAATTGATTTTCTCTTTATTTAAATAATTATGAATAAATGATTAAATCAACATTTAACATTCATTCACATATTATTCAATCTCCGTGGCTATGGAACACCTTCCACCTCCACTCCGGACATCCTCTGGACTTATCGAAACCCTTCCGGTTTTCTCCCTACTCTTCTTCGGTGATTCCACCGATCCTATAAACACTCTCTAGGCATCATCAAGCCCTTAAGCGTGATACCCCATGGTTCGGGAACACTCCAGACATGGTCAGGACACTCCTGCACCAATGATCAATAGAGGGACCTGGATGGCCATGTGACCCCTGTGCGTTCCACGAAGATCTTTCGTCGTTTGAACCGTGACAGTTGTGTCTTATTCCCTTTGTCTCTCGATACTTGCATTGCCCGAGATCTGATCAATGACATCACCATGTCATGTTTAGTCTCGTTACTGAACAATGCTACTTGACTCGTTCCAACAAGTGATATCCCCGTGATCAAATCACACGTCGCGCAGCTATTGGATATAACTTCTCCGAGTGGGCCCTTGAGTATCTTCCCGTCACATGGACAGACAAATTCCGCTCTTGACATATATTGCTTCTACGGTTTCCTCTGAGTACATGAACACACCTTTATAACCACCGTATTACCAGATGGCGTTTGATGCTATCTAAGCACTCTCGGGAGACAGTGATTGATATAGCCTCACGGTCTAAGGAATAGTCTACGAGGATCCATTTCTAATCATCGTAACTTGAACTTCGTGACATGATTGGGTCACGATGTTTAGGTTGGGTATTGGTTCATCATCTCATTCTCAGAATGAGATGACCTCATTTCCAACTGGCATAAATGCCACATGATCAAGAAACTTGATCATCTGTTGACCAATGAACCAGTGACTAGAGTTTCACTAGGAACCCCTGGTTGTTTGTATATCACACGTGTATTGATGTTTCCACTCAATACAGTTATAGCATGATATAAAACTTAATCATAAACTATATGAAATATGATAATAGTCCTTACTACTATTTGTCTCTAGGTCATATTTCCAACACCTCCACTACCGCGACAACGCCCAGCCGACGCAGATCTGGGCGATGAGGGGCAAGTTCCCGGTGCTGCGCCTATGGGGCCATAAGTCGGGAACATGCCATTGTCGTTCATGGCTGTGGAGCAGTCGGAGTTCCACTTTGAGGTGGGACTCGATGACGAGGTGCGCATGGTGCTATGGGTGAGATGGCACACGGCGCCGTGACTTGATGAATCAGATCCTAAAGCGCCGCATTGGCTTGTGCTGGATCTGTCACCAGTCCTTACTACTATTTGTCTCTAGGGCATATTTCCAACAGTCTCCCACTTGCAATAGAGTACAAATACACTAGCTGCATTTGTTCTCAATCTTTGGCACCATATACCCGGTACCCTGAATATGCTTGCTCATGGAAGAGGTTGAGTCTTGGGTATGTACTTTATAGTCCCAAATCCTTTGCAACTTACTAATGTCACCTTGATTGACATTAATACTTTATCATCACATGATAACATCTGTGTATGCATCGTCGTTATGGCATTAGAACAAGGCCTGATTCCAGGAGCCTACAGTGACGTTAGATCAACCTCGAGGGCTTTCTCATGGGCACTGTGCCCTGGGACACATCATTCTACATTAAAAGCGAAGCCCCGCCATAACATTATACAACACTTTAGATGGTACCCTTATCTATTATTATAAATGTATTCATCGAAACACTAGTGCACTCTGTGCAACTTTCGATGTTTTTGTTCACCTCGCTTCCTACTTGACTTTAATCGGTATATATACGGGAGTTTCCAACATATTCCCTTATAACATGACTCTTTATGTTTTAAGATATGTAATCCTTTATGGATTTGGAAAACATGTCTACAGTTCTGTATTATACACCACGGACAAACTCAGCTAAAACATTCTGTGATTCAAACTTAATCACTTTTAAACGTTCCTTCTTGGATCACATATTACGCTAAGTTATCATCATGGTTTTCTAAGAAATAACCTATGTCTCAACATAGTGGATTACGATCATCGTTTTCTTTATATCAACCATTGATGTTAAACTTGATACGATTCCTATTTTGAGTTATTAAAGACCAGTTCCTTAATTAACTTCTATTCTAGAACCCCTTTAGAATCCTTTAAGGAATACTACATAATATCATAATACATCTTATAAATCATTATTTATAAATATTTGCGCTTTCATTCTTAACATACTTAAGAATTGCTCCTATAAGCTCCCACTGAAAATATGTTCCCACATATTTGAATTTGAGACTTATATTGCTCCCACTTAAAAATATGTCAATCACATATTGTTTCAGAAAGACTTTCATAGCTCCCACTCAATTTTATGCAAATTGAACATCCACTCACTATTTTGAATAACTTCAAAATCCTTTGATCAAATATCAAACTTGGAGATTTTACTATGAGATACTAGTACTTTACTAGTTTTAAATCCACTAGACATTTAGCACGCATGAATCAAATTCATTCGAATTTATCCAATACTTGACAAAATGTGCTTTTGTCATTCACCCCCTTTTCCATTATGGCTTTGCAGTCATTTGGAAAATTCAAGTAACCTCTTTTACTTGTGAGATTCAGCAACAAATTGCTTTCTAATCTCAAGGGAAGTTTGCTTCTATGATTTCTCATAATTTAGTTTACCATTATTTCCTTTGTAGTTCGTAGGTATATCATATTCCAATAATCATGACAAATGATTCACAAATGTCTGCATACAAGATATGGATTACATTTGAATCCTACTTCATGTAGTGAAAACACTAGTGGAGGAAAACATAATGATCAATATCATTGATTCATTCCTTCTGTGAAGAGAGTCGTTCAGGAACATTGTTTGTTGCGCTTCTCAACACTCTGATGAAGCATCGTGTTTTTCACCATCTTCCATTTGCTCCATAATTGAGAAACATCACTAGAAGTGAGCTTTCTCAAGAATGCACCAAATTCCAAGCAATACAAGTTTTGCTTCTCTTTTGGTTTCATCTATGGATTTTGTATTCAAAGTTTCCAATGAATACTCTACAAGGACTTATTCGCTATTGTTTTGGTTATATCAAATAACCCCAAAACTTTCACGAATTCAAATGGTTCACTATATTCTAATTGAGTGCTAACTATTTCTAAGCTAATGGTCTCTACATCTATACTACAACGATTTATTTGGTGCCTTCTATTCAACCCCTTTGATATCTAATATCACATTGTGATGCTTTGCATTTTGACGTTTCAAAACACTTTGCATTTCACAATTACTTTTATGTCATTCTTATAAATTCAAATTTCATTACTATTGATCAAATCATAGTAATTAGATTCTCTTTTATCTTTATATCCTTTTATTGATGAAACACTTTGATCAAATCAAATAGTTTCATATTCATGTTTCCTTTGGTAAACTACTTTACACATTTAAACAATCATTTAATGATAATTACCATTTTCATTAAAACGCAATACATCGAATATGTATTAACTTTTAACAATTCTTTAAACACATTGCATTCAAGTAATACACGGTGTTCAAGTTATTTTGCCGAACTTAGGCATGATTTATATATGATAAGAAATCGAATGACTTTCACATATTATCACATAACTTTGAATTTAAACAATGGTTTTCATTCATTAATGAACATATCATTAAGTCGGGTATTTTAAACAAGGCATTTTTAATGTTTTACAAATGTTCATGCATTATTAATTAGTTTCAAATAACAAGGATAATTCACACATAATCAAACAAGATATGAACATGAATAGAAATCATTCATAAAAGTAGAACAATTGTTTGTTACAAACTCATATGAATAACTGTCTCACAAAGTGTGAGACACACTAAAGAAGTTCACAATCTCCTGATTAAAATAATCATCCTAAAACATAAACTAAGTGATAAATGTTGAGGGAGAGTGTCGTCGGCCATCATCATCATGCTCGCCATCAACATGCAACGTCGCCTCCTCTCCAACAAGCACCTCTCATGCAGAAGGACATGTTTTCAGCAAAACAGAACAAGTATCAGATATACTTAACACTGCAAATGTGTTTGCAAGATTATAACATTTATAAAACTGTATATCAAATATATACCTTTGTCGTTGACGACCTGAGCGACATCTGGTTCAACCAACACATTCCTGAGATGTGTCATGAACCGGTGGAACTCCATTGTTTCTGCGTCACCCCTCATTACGCAAGTCCTGACTTGTGCTTGGAAGCTTGGTGGAAGCAACCGTAGCACAACTCCCATCGCAAATGAGCTTTAGAACTAGTTGTCCAGGTAGTATGCCAGACTCATGTATGCATCATATATGCTCAATAAGTGCTCGTCCAGTGAGGAACCCTCCTCCATCTTTATGGAGAGGAAGTCCCCCATCAGCTCATACTCCCACATGCGCACTTGTTTCACGAAATGCGATCTCAGATGTGCCATGACCACTCGGGGCTTGAGACTTCCCACCTTTGGCCATAGCCCATCCTCCATTCCGAGGCGCATGGTCACTGATATAAATGTGGCCATCACACGATGACGATAACACAGATCCCGCTGCTCCTGGGTCTCATGAGAATAGGGTGGTGTATGCATCGCCGTTATGGCAGCAGAACAAGGCCTGATTCCAGGAGCCTACAGTGACGTTAGATCAACCTCGAGGGCTTTCTCATGGGCACTGTGCCCTGGGACACATCATTCTATGTTAAAAGCGAACTAGCCCCGCCATAACATTATACAACACTTTAGATGGTACCCTTATCTATTATTATAAATGTATTCATCGAAACACTAGTGCACTATGTGCAACTTTCGATGTTTTTGTTCACCTCGCTTCCTACTTGACTTTAATCGGTATATATACGGGAGTTTCCAACATATTCCCTTATAACATAACTCTTTATGTTTTAAGATATGTCATCCTTTATGGATTTGGAAAACATGTCTACGATTACGTATTGAACCTTTGCGGACAAACTCAGCTAAAACGTTCTGTGATTCAAACTTAATCACTTTTAAACGTTCCTTCTTGGATCACATATTACGCTAAGTTATCATCATGGTTTTCTAGGAAAGAACCTATGTCTCAACATAGTGGATGACGATCATCCTTTTCTTTCTATCAACCATTGATGTTAAACTTGATACTATTCCTAATTTGAGTTATTAAGGACCGGTTCCTTAATTAACTTCTATTCTGGAACCCCTTTCAGAATCCTTTAAGGAATACTACATAATATCATAATACATCTTATAAATCATTATTTATAAGTATTTGCGCTTTCATTCTTAACATACTTAAGAATTACTCCTATAAGCTCCCACTGAAAATATGTTCCCACATATTTGAATTTGAGACTTATACTTCTCCCACTTAAAAATATGTCAATCACATATTGTTTCAGGAAGACTTTCATAGCTCCCACTCAATTTTATGCAAATTGCACATCCACTCACTATTTTGAATAACTTCAAAATCCTTTGATCAAATATCAAATTTGAATATTTTACTATGAGATACTAGTACTTTACTAGTTTTAAATCCACTAGACATTTAGCACGCATGAATCAAATTCATTCGAATTTATCCAATACTTGACAAAATGTGCTTTTGTCATTCACCCCCTTTTCCATTATGGCTTTGCAGTCATTTGGGAAAATTCAAGTAACCCCTTTTACTTGTGAGATTCAGCAACAAATTGCTTTCTAATCTCAAGGGAAGTTTGCTTCTATGATTTCTCGTAATTTAGTTTACCATTATTTCCTTTGTAGTTCGTAGGTATATCATATTCCAATAATCATGACAAATTATTCACAAATGTCTACATACAAGATATGGATTACATTTTGAATCCTACTTCATGTAGTGAAAACACTAGTGGAGGAAAACATAATGATCAATATCATTGATTCTTTCCTTCTGTGAAGAGAGTCGTCCAGGAACATTGTCCGTTGCGCTTCTCAACACTCTGATGTAGGGTTTGAATCCTCATCGTGTTTTTCACCATCTTCCATTTGTTCCATAATTGAGAAACATCACTAGAAGTGAGCTTTCTCAAGAATGCACCAAAATCCAAGTAATACAAGTTTTGCTTCTCTTTTGGTTTCAGCTATGGATTTTGTATTCAAAGTTTCCAATAAATACTCTACAAGGACTTATTCGCTATTGTTTTGGTTATATCGAATAACCCCAAAACTTTCACGAATTCAAATGGTTCACTACATTCTAATTAAGTGCTAACTATTTCTAAGCTAATGGTCTCTACATCTACACTACAACGATTTATTTGGTGCCTTCTATTCAACCCCTTTGATATATAATATCACATTGTGATGCTTTGCATTTTGACGTTTCAAAACACTTTGCATTTCACAATTACTTTTATGCCATTCTTATAAATTCAAATTTCATTACTATTGATCAAATCATAGTAATTAGATTCTCTTTTATCTTTATACCCTTTTATTGATGAAACACTTTGATCAAATCAAATAGTTTCATATTCATGTTTCCTTTGGTAAACTACTTTACACATTTAAACAATCATTTAATGATAATTACCATTTTCATTAAAACACAATACATCGAATATGTATTAACTTTTAACAATTCTTTAAACACATTGTATTCAAGTAATACACGGTGTTCAAGTTATTTTACCGAACTTAGGCATGATTTATATGTGATAAGAAATCGAATGACTTTCACATATTATCACATAACTTTGAATTTAAACAATGGTTTTCATTCATTAATGAACATATCATTAAGTCAGGTATTTTAAACAAGGCATTTTTAATGTTTTACAAATGTTCATGCATTATCAATTAGTTTCAAACAACAAGGATAATTCACACATAATCAAACAAGATATGAACATGAATAGAAATCATTCATAAAAGTGGAACAACTGTTTGTTACAAACTCATATGAATAATTGTCTGATACATTGCAAATGTATCTATAATTTTTGATGATGCATGCTTGGTTTTATCCACTTTCTTGTGTATAGTCCACACTTTGGAGTACTTTTCATATGATTTCTTGGACTAACCTATTAACAAGAGCCACAGTGCCAGCTGCCTATTTTCTGCTGTTTTTGGTTCCAGGAAAGTCAGAAAATGAATATTCTCGGAATTGGACAGGACAAAAGCCAAAGTGCCTATTTTTCTAGAAGACTCTAGGCACGAGACGAGGAGGAGGGCAGTGGCCACACACACCCAGCGCGGGCTGGGTGGCGCGCCTAGGTCATGGTGTGGTGGCCCAGGCACCCTCGGTCTCCCTCTTCGCCTATAAGAAGCCTTGACCTAAAAACTACGAGGCGTTTTTCGAGAAAAAAGTTTGCAGTAGCCACCGAAGGGGAGATTCAGGGGGCAGAAAGTCTCTGTTCCGGCACCCTGCCGGGATGGGGAAGTGCCCCTGGAGCCATCTCCATCAATCTCCACCATCATCTCCATCGACCATCCATGTTTCCCCCATCTATGAGTGAGTAATCCCCCGATGTAGGCTATGGGGATGGTAGGGATTGGATGAGATCATTCATGGAATGGCATCAGATTGTTAGGGCATGGTGCCTAGTATCTTTTATTAGTGCTTTATGACTTTGTTGCGACTTGTTGTGCTTAATGCTTGTCACTAGGGCCCGAGTGCCATGATTTCGGATCTAAACATGTTATTGATTCATTATGATAGTATTGTTTTTGGTCTTATCTGCAAGTTGTATACACATGTTGTTGTCCGGAACCTATGGCCCCGAAGTGACAGAAATCGGGATAACCAGAAGGGAATGGCTTTGATGTGAGGATCACATGTGTTCACGGAGTGTTAATGCTTTGCTCCGGTGCTCTATTAAAAGGAGCACCTTAATTGCCAGTAGTTCCCTAGAGGCCCCGCTGCAAACGGGCTGGCAGGACAAAAGATGTTGTGCAAGTTCTCATTGCGAGCACGTATGACTATATATGGAACACATGCCTAGGATTATCTAGTACTTGGATGCTTTATCTTATTTATCTGCAATTGCCCTATGTTCTGATTGTTATGTGAATTGTCTTGTCCATGCAACGCCCGTCCATCCATCCCGATGCCCCTTTTCGAATCCCATTTATTATTGCTTTTGTTACTACTGTCTTTGCTTTACTACGCTGTTTTACTATTCCTACTACAAAACTGTTACTCTTGATAAACTCTGTGAGCAAGATTGTTTCAGTGCAGCTGAATTGACAACTCAGTTGTTAAGGCTTATAAATATTCTTTGGCTCCCGTGTGTCGAATCAATAAATTGGGTTTCACTTCCTCGAAAATCTTGCGATACACCCCTATACTTGTGGGTCATCAAGACTATTTTAAGGCGCTGTCGGGGAGCATAGCTTTATTTATCAAGTCCACTTGGATTCACTATTGTTCAAGCTAAGTTTATTTTCTCCTTGTTTGCTTGTTTCTCTATCAAAAATACAAAAAAAAGTAGTTCCTACTCTAGTTGTTATTTTCGTTGGTCTGTTATTGTCTTGCCTTATCATGCTTGTTGTCAATGGTTGGTTTCTTTGAAACTGAAGCTTATTGGCAAGGTGGGTTCATGGAAGATCAAAAATATTATTATAAGGAACACCGCTTGTCACAAAAAGGGAAACACTTATGGGAACAAATTGATAGATTGTATACCATTGCTAGAAACATGTGCTCTACTTATAATGTTACTTATTGTTGTGATGAATCTCGTTGCAAAAAGAGGTATAAACACCTCCCTTTTCAATGTGAGTATAATGATAATGATACCATATCTTCCTATGCTAAAGGAATTTATGACTTTTATGATGCGGGACAAATTGAAGAATTTATTGCTTGGAAGGGTGCTTTTGAACTTGCTAGTTTGCTTGAAAATATTGATGATTCACCTTACAAATATGAGGTTTATGGTATACTTAAATTTTGCTTTGATAATTACAAGAATGAAAATGGCTCTATTCTTGAGTATTTTAATAGATGCTTTCCACAAATGGAAGAGACTAATGCCTTGCAGGATCCTATGGAAGAAGAAATTGATGAACCTGAAATCTCATTAGATGAAAAAGAGGAGGAGAGTGATGAACAAAAGGAGGAAGAATGGATTAGCTACCCATGCCTACATTCTAATGAGAGTAACTCTTTATCCCTTACATTATTTGATTGTCCTCCATGCTTACTAAAGGAGGATGAATGTTATGTTCCTAAGGATTCTTTTGAAAATGTTTATAATAAAGCTCTAGTGCTTGTAGATCATGAAGAGCATGCTTTATTTGATAGTTATATTGTTGAGTTTATTCATGAGGCTACTGAAAATTATTATGAGAGAGGAAAATATGGTTGTAGAAGTTTTCATGGTATTGAAACACCTCTCTTTGTGCTGAAAGTTTTGATGTTACTCTTGTTTTATCTTCCTATGCCTGTCACTTTGTTCTTTGTGAATCTATTTGCATACACGATTCCTATGCATAGGAAGTGGGTTAGACTTAAATGTGTTTTGAATTTGCTTCTTGATGCTCTCTTTTACTTCAACTCATATTTCTTATGTGAGCATCCTCTCAAACTATTATGCCTGAAGATGATAATATGTCTATTATTCTTGGGAGACCTTTTCTTAAATACTGCAGGAGCTGTTATTAATTGTAATCAAGGGAAGGTGACCTTCAATGTCAATGACAAGGAACATACTATCTATTTCCCCAAGAAGATTGATAGACTTATGGTTTTGAATTCAATTGAACATGTTGAGGGCATTCAAGTTGGAGAAATATATTGTCCCATACCAAGAGAAAAATTTGAAACTATTATGATTGGGACTATTGCTATCAAGGTTGAGGTAACATAATCATTAGTGGAATACAAAGTTTTGTCTCATATGGAATTGTTTTGGTAGCAAGACCTGATCAACCTTGTTAACAAAAGGATTTCATTGAACAAAACAATGTTTTTCACCATGATTATCGCTTACTTCTATTCTATCCATTTTAGTTTTTGCTTATGCCTAACTTAAAGGCGTTAAAGAAAAGTAATTATTGGGAGATAACCCAAAAGTTTTAGATGAGTCTTGGAAGTTATTACTTCAGTAATAACCTCTCCTTATCCTTTTTATTTGCTTTTTGTGCCAAGAGTAACCTCTAATGAGAGTGAAGTAATGATTGGGAAAGTTGTTGTCTCGAAACAAATTTCTGTGCTTCACCGTAAAAATTCATGTAAAATCTCTGAACGTCTTTTTGAGGCGTGAAGTTTTGTGCTTCTGCCCCAGGTTGTTATCTAACTTTCTTAGTTCAACACGTTTTGATTTGAGCAACAGAAGGTCTTCGACAAAATTCGTCTTTACCTGTCTGCATTTTGTGATTTACGGCATTTTCGCATTTGCTTCTTGTTGGTTCCTTTTTGAGTTCTTTTGGGGAATTGAGCTTTTTGAGGGAAGTGCTACAGTAGCTAGTGTTCTAATGGAAGTTTATTTGGTGTTAGAACTGAACCTTAAGACTTATTTATCTTGAGTGCACTAATGTTGCTAACAAAGATTGTGTGAAGTTTTGTATGAAAGAAAATTTTCACGTGTATGGAAGGAATGAGTAATGAGAGGAAGGATGTACTAAAGCTCAAGATTGGGGATGCCACGCGTGTCACCCCAAGAAATATACAAGAAGTACAAGTATCAAAGCTTGGGGATGCCCAAGGCATCCCCTTCTTCATCAATAAAAATCCCAGGTTTCTTCCAAACGCTTCATTTTTATTGTTTCATGCACAGTTGTGTTGTTCTTGGAGCGTCTTCTTTTTTCGTTTTCGTTTTGGTTTTTCATTTACTTTGTTTTCTTAGTTTGCTGAATAAATTGGTTGGACCTCCTCTTTCATGTATTGGTGTTCAAATAGTTTGGTTTGGTTTGGAAAAGAGTAGGAAAGCTCATGCTTAAGTGGTAAAAAGAGTTTGTTTTTGACTGTGGCCTATGCTTTGTCATGCCATGCTTGATATTGTTTTGGCTTTATGCTTAGTATTCTTTGTTGTAGCATGACTTGTTATAAACAATTGAGATTGCTTAATGTGCCTTGGATGAATCATGCATTGTTTTAGCATATTAAAGCATAGTATTGTGGTATTCTCCTTTGATGCTTTATTTGGGTTGACTTGGCACATGCTCACACCATGTTATGACTATCCCAAGTCACCATAAGACTTTATGATCCTTTAGTTTTCAACTTGTAGTATCACTTTATGCTTTGATCAATAAATTTTGCCGCTCTGCATGATTATGGCCATTATTGCTCTCTTGTTTGTCGCTCCCTTACTATTGTTAGCCTTCACCTACACTGAGTATGTTTTACTCAAGTTTCCAACTCCCTAAACCAAATATTTCCAAAGTGTCCACCATACCTACCTATTAGCATCATTTGCTACCTCCGTGCATATTCAATATGCCTTGTTTTCTGCCGAATAAAATGTTTGCTTGTTATGAGAAAGTTAGTTAGTAAAGCTCTCACAAACTTGATGGCACACTTTATTTTCTTGCATTTAATAAACCTGAACCATTGCGTCCTTCTTTGTTGCGTATATGCTTGCGCTTTATAAGTTGAAGTTAGCAGAACCATGTATCATGGGGAACGCTTTCAACATTGCATTGGTACTTAGTACCTCGTTGATATCATGTTCTTTTGCTTATGGATCCTGGCGATGTGAAATAAAAGTGGAACTTGTAAGATCATGGAGTTTGTATGTATGTTAGAGAAACGCCTGGGCCGCTAGCCTAAGCCATGCCTAATCACGGTGGAAACTTGCAGCATAACCATAATGAGCATTCTATGAAGCATCCTCAATAAAAATCTATGCACATAGTAAATAAAAAGATCGCTGAGATGCTCATTGTCTGCTTGCCTTGTCATTTTGATTATGGGATAGCTCCTGTGTCATGTGTAAGGGGTACCCCGTTGGCGTATCTTTATGATACGTATATACTTACAATGACAAGAGCTTACTTGTGACTGAAGTTGAGTAGCATGAGGATCGGTCTTCGTAAGTAAGGGGCATGAGACTTCGATTTATAACTTGTCAAGCATATCCTCTTAGTTGTGTCACTTTAACCTTAACCACTTAAAGATGCTTATGATGTTGGAGATATGCCCAAGAGGTAATAATAAAGTGGTTATTATTATATCTTTATGTTTATGATAAATGTTTACATCCCATGCTATAATTGTATTAACCGGAAACATTAATACTTGTGTGTTTTGTAAACATAAAAGAGTCCCTAGTAAGCCTCTTGTTAAACTAGCTTGTTGATTAATGGATGATCATGGTTTCCTGATCATGGATATTGGATGTCATTAATAACAAGATCATATCATTAGGAGAATGATGTGATGGACACACACCCATAGTAAGCATAGCATAAGATCAAGTCATTAAGTTCGTTTTGCTACAAGCTTTTCAAATGCATAGTAACCTAATCCTTCGACCATGAGGTTATGTTAATCACCATCACCGGATGGGTACTTTGATGACATCAAACGCCGCTCAGAATCGGGTGGTTATAAAGGTGACATTGGGTATTCTGAAAGTATGTGTTGAAGCGCATGGACCAAGATTGGGATTTGTCCATCCATATGACGGATAGATATGCTCTGGGCCCTCTCGGTGGAATGTCATCTAGTTAGCTTGCAAGCATGTGACTAGGTCACAAGGGATGATATATCATGGAACGAGTAAAGAGTACTTATCAGTAACGAGGTAGAACTAGGTATGGAGATACCGAACCTCGGATAAGTAGAGTATCGCGTGACAAAGGGAATTGGTTTCGTATGTTAAATGGTTCTATCGATCACAAAGTCATCGTTGAGTATGTGGGAGCCGTTATGGATCTCCAGATCCTGCTAATGGTTATTGATCGGAGATGTGTCTCCATCATGTCTGCATATTCACGAACCGTAGGGTGACACACTTAAGGTTCGAAGTTGTTTTAAGTAGATATGGAATGTGCGTTGGAGACCGAATGTTGTTCGGAGTCTCGGATTGGATCCGGGACATCACGAGGAGATCCGAAATTGTTCGGGGAATAAGATTCATATATTGGGATCATTTTCTAAGTTAGGAAATGTTCCGGAGTATTTGTATGGGGATTCTAGAAGGTTTCAGAATGTTTTGGAAGGTTCTAGAAGATTTCTTGGAGTTTACTTGAAAACCAAGAAAGGATCAAGGAATCCTTGTGGGGTAAGACAAGGATTAGGGGGAGTAGGACTCTCCCCACCTCCTTGATCCGTGGCCAAGGAGAGGGAGTCCTACAAGGACTCCACCTCCCCATGGCGCCCTCCTTTAAATAGAGGGGTGGAGGCACAAACCCCTGCCCTTCTATTCTCTAGATCTCAAGTTGCCTCTCTCCTCCTCCTTCCCTCTGCTGCGGCTTGGCGAAGCCTGCAATTCTCTACTCCACCACCACCACCACCACTGCGTCGTCTTGCTGGGATTCCGTGGAGAGATCTACTACCTCCGCTTTCATTGCAGGGAGAGGAAGGTGCCGACTCAGACGTGTGACCGATCATGGCGCTGCGGAATCTGTGCCGGAAGGATCATCCACACGATCTTGAGATCGGCAAGTGATCGACTACATCAACCACGAGATCCAATCTCGTAATGCTTTCGGATCTATGAGGGTTAGTACAGATCTATCTCGTTGCACATGTCTAATAGATTAGATCTTGGCTTTTATCTAGATTAGATGTGGGTTTTGTTCGTTCTTGCGGTAGAAATTTTTTGTTTTCCATGCTATGAACCCTTCATATGATAGGGGCAATGAGAGCTCAAAGCTAACGAGTATCATACTTTCAGCATTTGGAAGCCTTTCAAACTTTTCAAAACCTTTTCATTTCCTTGTTGAGTCTCCACACATTCTATGAGCACTTTCTTGAGAGCATAGTGGCCATCCTTAGTTCTATGTGCATTGTCCCAAGACTTGTTGATTGATGCATACCTTGATATTGCTTGTTTTAAACTATTTGTATCTAGTCACTCTTGTAAACTTTGAAGGTATCCTATGCATTTATGTTTGCTACTCTATGAGGGACAAGCTGAGTGCCACTATGCTATGTTTTCTTTATGTGCAACAAACAAACGTCTTGCAAAGCATTGTTATTCATGAATCTTTTGTTTGTGCCTTTTCTTGTTGCATCATAGTTTCTTTGTCTTATTGCTAGAACTTTGTCTTTCATGTTATGATTGAAGTACTATGATCTCAGCTTTGAATGTTTTACAAGTACTTTGATCAAGTCTTTGATGGTGCATGTCACCTCAAAAATTATTCTTTCTTTTTATCACTTACCTACTCGAGGACGAGCAGGAGTTAAGCTTGGGGATGTTGATACATTGCAAATGTATCTATAATTTTTGATGTTCCATGCTTGGTTTTATCCACTTTCTTGTGTTTTGTTCCAACTTTGGAGTACTTTTCATATGATTTCTTGGACTAACCTATTAACAAGAGCCACAGTGCCAGCTGCCTGTTTTCTACTATTTTTGGTTCCAGGAAAGTCAAAAAAATTAATATTCTCGGAATTGGATGGGACAAAAGCCAAAGTGCCTATTTTTCCAGAAGACTCTAGGAGCCAGAATACGAGACGGAGGAGGGCCAGGGGCTGGCCACACCCCCCAGGCGCGGGCTGGGCACAGCCCGAGGCATGGTGTGGTGGCCCAGGCACCTCGGTCTCCCTCTTCGCCTATAAGAAGCCTTGACCTAAAAACTCGGGGGTTCGGCGTTTTTCTAGAAAAGTTCATGATGCCGCCACCACCAAAGGAGATCGGGGAGAAAGTCTGTCTTGGCACCTGTCGGACGGGAAGTGCCCCCGGAGCTATCTCCATCGATCTCCACCATCATCTCCATCGACCATCCATGTTTCCCCCATCTATGAGTGAGTAATCCCCCGCTGTAGGCTATGGGGATGGTAGGGATTGGATGAGATTGTTCATGTAATGGCATTAGATTGTTAGGGCATGGTGCCTAGTATCTTTTATTAGTGCTTTATGACTTTGTTGCGACTTGTTGTGCTTAATGCTTGTCACTAGGGCCCGAGTGCCATGATTTTAGATCTAAACATGTTATTGATTCATTATGATAGTATTGTTTTTGGTCTTATCTGCAAGTTGTATACACACGTTGTTGTCCGGAACCTATGGCCCAGGCGATGTAAATCGGGATAACGGAAGGGAATGGCTTTGGTGTGAGGATCACATGTGTTCACGGAGTGTTAATGCTTTGCTCGGTGCTCTATTAAAAGGAGCACCTTAATTGCCGATAGTTCCTAGAGGCCCCAAGCAAATTTGGCGGGACAAAATATGTTGTGCAAGTTCTCATTGCAAGCACGTATGACTATATATGGAACACATGCCTAGGATTATCTAGTACTTGGATGCTTTATCTTATTTATCTGCAATTGCCCCATGTTCTGATTGTTATGTGAATTGTCTTGTCCATGCAACGCCCGTCCATCCATCCCTATGCCTACCGCTTTTCGAATCCCATTCTTCGCTTTTGTTACTACCTTTTCTTTACTACTACTATTACTTTACTATTCCTACTACAAAACTGTTACTCTTGATAAACTCTTGTGAGCAAGATTGTTTCAGTGCGGTTGAATTGACAACTCAGTTGTTAAGGCTTATAAATATTCTTTGGCTCCCCTTGTGTTGAATCAATAAATTGGGTTTCACTTCCCTCGAAAATACTGCGATACACCCCTATACTTGTGGGTCATCACCGTCTCACAAAGTGTGAGACACACTAAAGAAGTTCACAATCTCTTGATTACAATAATCATCCTAAAACATAAACTAAGTGATAAATGTCGTGGGAGAGTGTCGTCGGTCATCATCATCATGCTCGCCATCAACACGCAACGTCACCTCCTCTCCAGCAAGCACCTCTTATGCGGAAGGACATGTTTTTAGCAAAACAGAACAAGTATTAGATATACTTAACACTGCAAATGTGTTTGCAAGATTATAACATTTATAAAACTGTATATCCAATATATACCTTTGTCGTTGACGACCTAAGTGACATATGGTTCAACAACCACATTCCTAAGATGTGTCATGAACCGGTGGAACTCCATTGTTTCTGCGTCGCCCCTCTTACGCAAGTCCTGACTTGTGCTTGGAAGATTGGTGGAAGAGACCGTAGCACAAACTCACATCGCAAATGAGTTTGAGAACCAGTTGTCCAGGTAGTATGCCAGACTCACGTATGCATCATATATGCTCAATAAGTGCTCGTCCAGTGAGGAACCCTCCTCCATCTTTATGGAGAGGAAGTCCCCCATCAGCTCGTACTCCCACATGCGCACTTGTTCCACGAAATGCGATCTCAGATGTGCCATGACCACTCGGGGCTTGAGACTTCCCACCTTTGGCCATAGCCCATCCTCCATTCCGAGGTGCATGGTCACTGATATAAATGTGGCCATCACACGACGATGATAACGCAAATCCCGCTGCTCCTGGGTCTCATGAGAATAGGGTGGTGTATGCATCGTCGTTATGGCAGCAGAACAAGGCCTGATTCCAGGAGCCTACAGTGACATTAGATCAACCTCGAGGGCTTTCTCATGGGCACTGTGCCCTGGGACACATCATTCTACGTTAAAAGCGAACTAGCCCCGCCATAATGATGGCTCAATGCACGGCGCCCAGAAAAGTGCTGGTGCGTGGTTGATGTAGAGCTCGTTGGGAACCCCAAGAGGAAGGTATGATGAGCACAGCAGCAAGTTTCCCTCAGTATGAGACCAAGGTTTAATCGAACCAGTAGGAGTAAGGAAACACACCCCAAAGGGGTTGCTACCTGAGCCTTGGCAGGGCGCACTACCGGTGCTAGTAGCAACGTGGAGACCTGCACAACACAACCACAGAACTCTGTCCCCAACTTGCGATAAGTGTCAATCTCACCGTGTTTTGCGGAAAACAAAGGATTAAATGTATCGAATGGAAAGAAGTAAAAGTCTGCAGAAAGTAAACACAAAGCAATAAAAGATTGTAGATTGAATATAAAAGACAAGGACCGGGATCCATAGTTCAGTAGAGGTGGCTCTCCTTAAGATAGATAACATGCTGGGTGAACAAATTACAACGGGGCAATTGACAAACATCGAGAAAGCAATACATGCATATACTAATCATCTTGACTCCTTTGAGACTTGATTGGGCATTACAACATAATACATAGACCGCCATCCAACTGCATCTATGACTAATAATCCACCTTGAGTTATCATCGAACCCCCTCCGGTATTAAGTTGCAAGCAGATTATTGCTTCTGACTGCGTGTAAAGTAAACAATCTGATTGTTCTATGAACAAATGATTGTTGTTTTCTCCTAGTATCAACAACACATCTAGTACCTTAGAGATTTACATCACTTCCCAGATTACTAGAGGCATGAACCCACTATCGAGCATAAATACTAACTCTTGGAGTTGCTAGCATCTACTTGGCCAAGATAGCTACTAACAACGGAAAGCATGCAAGATCACAAATAACAAAGACATAATAGAATCAATAATCAATATGAAATAGCATCTCAATATCCATCGGATCCCCGCAAACACAACATGCAGAATTATAAGTAGATGATCTTGATCATGAACGGAGCTCACAAGATCTAGACATGAAAGCACAAATGAGGAGAACCAGCCATCTAGCTACTACATGGATCCGTAGTCCAAGGACGAACTACTCACACATCACATTGGAGGCTTGCATGTTGATGAAGAAGGCCTCCAGGGTGAATTCCCCTCTCCGGCAGGGTGTCGGGAAGAGCTTCAGATCCCTCTCGATCTAGGGATGGAGATGACGGCGGCTACAAACTCTTTCGTGGATTTTTGATCGGGTACTTAGGGTTTACGTCCCGAGGGCATCTTATAGGTGGAAGGGGAGGCCGAGGGGGTGCCAGGGGCCACCACACCACCCCCTGGCGTGGGCCTAGCTTGGCCGTACGGCCAGGTGGTGTGGCCGGCCTCTGGCCCCTCTCCGTCTCGTATTCTGGCACTTGAATGTTCCGTAAAAATAGGCACTTTGGCTTTTGTCCCGTCCAATTCCGAGAATATTCATTTTCTGACTTTCCTGGAACCAAAAACAGCAGAAAACAGGCAGCTGGCACTATGACTCTTGTTAATAGGTTAGTCCAAGAAATCATATGGAAAGTACTCCAAAGTTGGAACAAAACACAAGAAAGTGGATAAAACCAAGCATGGAACATCAAAAATTATAGATACATTTGCAATGTATCAACATCCCCAAGCTTAACTCCTGCTCGTCCTCGAGTAGGTAAGTGATACAAAGAAAGAATAATTTTTGAGGTGACATGCACCATCAAATACTTGATCAAAGTATTTGTAAAACATTCAAAGCTGGTATCATAGTACTTCAATCATAACATGAAAGACAAAGTTCTAGCAATAAGACAAAGAAACTATGATGCAACATGAAAATGCACAAACAAAAGATTCATGAATAACAATGCTTTGCAAGACGTTTGTTTGTTTCACATAAAGAAAACATAGCATACTAGTATTCAGCTTGTCCCTCAATAGAGTAGCAAATATAAATGCATAGGACACCTTCAAAGTTCATAAGAGTGACTAGATACAATAGTTTAAAACAAGCAATAACAAGTTCTGCATCAATCAACTAGTCTTGGGACAATGCACATAGAACTAAGAATGGCCACTATGCTCTCAAAGTAGGTGCATAAAGATAGAAGGTGGAGACTCAATATAATGGTGGAAGAAAGGCCTTTTTATAAAAGGAAGTAGGGATTCAAGTCTCATAAAGAGCTTCCAAAAATTATGGTACTTATAGCTTTCAGCTCTCATTGCCCCTATCATAAGCATCTTGAAGTGATTAAGGTTAAAGTGAACAAACTATGGTGTACATGCTTGACGAAGTATAAGTCAGAAATCTCATGTCCCTTGCATACGAGGGCCGCTCCTCATGCTACTCAAGTTTAGTCACCGGTAAGTTCTTGTCATTATAAGTACATGTGTATCATAGAGAACCGCCAATGGGGTACCCCTTGCCCGATGATACGGAAGAATCCCCATATCAAAATGACAAGGCAAGCAGACAATGAACATCTCAGCATTCTTCTTATTTACCATGGGAATATGGTGCCTTTTTCTCTCTTTCCTATTTTCATAGTATCTCTCTTTTTTTCTTTTTTCTTTTTTTTTCTTTCTCAATATAGGACTCTTTTTTTATAAGAAGAATGCTTCATAGACAGCTCATTATGGTTACGCTGCAGGTTTCCACCATGTCAGCATGGATTAGACTAGCGGCCCAGGCGTTTCTCTAACACATATACATAACTCCATGGACTTACAAGCTCCCCTTTCATTTCACAAGCGACATCCATATACAAAAGAGCATGATATCAACTAGGTACAAGTACCAAGTGCAATGTTGAAAGCGTTCCCCATGAAAGCACAGTTCTGCTAATTCCCAACAAATAAGTGCAAGCATATACAACATAGACGACACAATGGTTCCAGTTTATTAAGGGCAAGAAAAGTAAAGTGTGCCATCAAGTTCGTGAGAGCTTTAATCACTAGTTTTCTCATAACAAGTTTAATTTGGAAGGTAAACAAAAGCATGAATATACTTGGAATAGCATAAGCTAGTAGGTAGGTATGGTGGACTCTTTGGAATAACTTGGTTTAGGGAGTTGGATGCATGAGTGGAACTCATACTTGGTTGTGGAGGCTAGCAAAAGACTGGGAGCGACAAACTAAGAGAGCAATAATGGCCATAATCATGCAGAGCGACAAAACATCATTGATCAAAGCATAAAGTGATACTACAAGTTGAAAACTAAAGGATCATAAAGGCTATGGTGACTTGAGATAGTCATAACATGGTGTGAGCATGTGCCAAGTCAACCCAAATAAAGCATCAAAGGAGAATACCACTATACTATGCTTTAATATGCTAAAACAACGCATGATTCATCCAAGGCACATTAAGCAATCTCAATTGTTTATAACAAGTCATGCTACAGCAAAGAATACTAAGCATAAAGCCAAAATAATATCAAGCATTGCATGACAAAGCATAGGCCACAGTCAAAAACGAGCTCTTTTTACCACATAAGCATGAACTTTCCTACTCTTTTCCAAACCAAACCAAACTATTTGCAAACCAATGTATGAAAGAGGGGGTCCAACCAATTTATTCAGAAAACTAAGAAAACCAAGCAAGCAAAAAACCAAAATGAAAACGAAAAAGAAGACGCTCCAAGAACAACACAACTGTGCATGAAACAATAAAAATGAAGCGTTTGGAAGAAACCTGGGATTTTTATTGATGAAGAAGGGGATACCTTGGGCATCCCCAAGCTTTTACGCTTGTACTTCTTGGATATTTCTTGGGGTGACACACGTGGAATCCCCAAGCTTGAGCTTTAGTCCATCCTTCATCTCATTACTCATTCCTTCCATACACCTGAAATTTTTCCTTCATACAAAACTTCACACAATCTTTATTAGCAACATTAGTGCACTCAAGATAAATAAGTATTAATGTTAAGTTCTAACACTAAATAAACTTCCATTAGAACACTAGCTACTGTAGCACTTCCCTCAAAAAGCTCAATTCCCCAAAAGAACTCAAAAAGGAACCAACAAGAAGCAAATGCAGAAAATGGCAGAAATCTGTCAAAACAGACCAGCAGGTAAAGACGAATTTTTTCGAAGACCTTCTGTTGCTCAAATCGAAAAGTGTTGAACTAAGGAAAGTTAGATAACAACCTGGGGCAGAAGCACGAAAATTCACGCCTCAAAAAGACGTACAGAGATTTTACACGAAGTTTTACGGTGAAGCACAAAAATTTGTTTCGGGACAACAACTTTCCCAATCATTACTTCTCTCTCATTAGAGGTTACTCTTGGCACAAAAAGCAAATAAAAAAGGATAAGGAGCAGTTATTACCGAAGTAATAACTTCCAAGACTCATCTAAAACTTTTGGGTTATCTCCCAATAAGTACTTTTCTTTAACGCCTTTAAGTAAGGCATAAGAAGCAAGAAAGAATCAAGTGTTCTCAAATGAAGAAGCATTAAAATCAATACCAGAAATATTTTCAACAAGGCAAGGTATATCATCCAAATAAGTTCGAGAGGATCGTCTCTCAATGCTTTTAGGTTCACTATTCTCATCAAAAGGGTCTGCAGGAACAATCCAATCAAGATTCTTTTCTATGGCATCATGTATTGCTACTAGTTTAAAGGGTATTGGTATCTTAGGTTCCTCCCCATTAGGTTTGGTTTTGTTCATCTTTTCTCGTGTACTAACAACATCTACACATGATCCTATCATATTGAAACATTCAAAGACTTTCCTAGCTTCCTTGGCAACATCATAGTGAAGGGTTTCGCAGCATAGTAAATCAAAATTTTCTACGGAAGCGAACAGAGGGAAAGCCAAGATCTAATCTAGGAGATGCAAACAACGAGAGAGATTGGATTAGATCTTCATACCCTTGAAGATTCTCACAGCGGAACGTTCGTCGGAACGTGGGTGATGTAGTCGTACTCGCTTCTCCTCCTCGCGATCCGATCCGATCCAGCACCACAAGTGGCGGTGCCTCCGTGAGATGCACACGTGCGGCACCTCGACGTCTCCTCCTTCCTCGGACCAGCAAGTATGGTGGAGAGATAGATTGGATCTACAACACGACGGCGTGGTGTATATGGTGGAGAATTTCACGCAGGCTTAGCCAAAACAATGGGAGGGAGAGAGGAGGCGAGGGCAACTAGGGTTTGGAGGAAGGTGTAGGTTGGGGGAGGCGCACCAGCCCTCTATATATAGAGGGGGTGCGCCAGCCCTGCCCATCCTCCAAGCCTATCTCTAGTTTAAACGATTTAAACTCTCCCTTCTAGAAACCCTATCTTATCTCTAGTTTAAACGATTTAAACTTATCTAGGATCGGCTGGGCCCTATGGGGCCTTGTGCCCCTGGCCCAATGCATCCAGGACACCCTCATAGGCCCATGCCCTCCCGGAAGGTGGGGCCACGTTGGTCCCCTTCCGAAGGTTCTAGAAGCTTCCAGACAATACCGATTAATCCTAACAATTCGAACTCCAAAACTGCACCGCCTTTATATGAATCTTATTCTCCGGACCACTCCGAACCTCTCGTGATGTCCCGGATCCCATCCGAGACTCAACAAAAATTCATAAACCAAGTATCCAATCTATCCTAGCCGAGACACGTTAAGTGTGTGACCTGCGGGTTCGAGAATATGCGCATGATCTTCTATCAATAATCAATAGGGTCTGGGCACCCATATTGACTCCCACACATTCATCGATGATCATATCGGATGAACCACGATGCCAGGATTCAATCAATCCCATATATATATTCCCTTCGTCTCGCGATATTTTACTTGCCCGAGATTCGATCGTCGGTATCGTCATACCTAGTTCAATCTCGCTCACAAGTACTTTACTCGCTCAGAATCCGATATCACTTTGTGATTAACTCCTTAACCACATGCTTGCAAGGTGTTGATATCGACACGAGTGGGCCCGAAGTATATCTCTCCGACTTGGGAGGGACAAATTCCATCTCGATACATACAACCCAACAGATACTTTCCGATCACCTAAGAGACACCTTTATGATCACCCTCTCATAGGATGACGTTTGATGACCTCAAAGCTTTCTTCCGATACCAGGGAGTTGTATTATCTCATGGTCTAAGGAATACAATATTTGACATAGGAAAAGCTTCGCAAAGAAGAACACAATGAAACGATCTAATAGCTTTGCTTAGTTTGGGTCTATCCACCATATCATTCTCCAATGATATGATCTCATTATCAATTGACAACTCATGTCTATGGTTAGGAAACCTTAACCATCATTGATCAATGAGCTAGTCCATAGAGGCGCATTAGGGACACGGTGTTGTTCACAAACCACACAAGTATTAAAGTTTCCGCTTAATACAATTCTAGCATGGAATATAAACTTTATCATGAACAAGAATTATAATAATAACATCTTTAGTATTGCCTCTAGGGCATAATTCCAACAGTCTCCCACTTGCACTAGAGTCAATAATCTAGTTTACATTTGGCAACAATCTTACACCCATGGCACTGAGGTGCTGATCATGTTTTACACGTGGAAGAGGTTTAGTCAATGGATCTGCGATATTCAGAGATCTCGTATGTACTTTGCGATCTTCGATCTCCATCCGCTATATAATCTCGGATTATATGAAACTTGTTGATATGCTTGGTCTTTGGATGATATCTTGGTTCCTTAGCGGTGCTATGGTGCCGGTGTTGTCACATAATATCTCCAAAGGGTCCAATGCACTTGAACCACGCCAAGCTCGGATGAAGTTTCGATCCAAACTCCTTCACTTGACGCTCCGCAGCAGCCATGTATTCCGCTTCTCATCAGATCCCGCTGATCACGCTTTGCTTGCAGCTTCTCCAGCCACAGCTCCTCCATTCAAAATATACACGTATCCCGTCTGAGATTTAGAATCATCCTTGTCGTTTAAACTAGCATCGACGTAACCTTTACGACATTTGTCATCACCCCCATAGACTAAGAACATTTCTTTAGTCCTATTTAGGTATCTTAGGATGTTCTTTACGGCTATCCATGTTCCACTCTGGATCACTTTGATATCCCGTCAAACTAAGAGCATTGGACACATCCGTCTAGTACACAAAGATGGCATACATGATGGAACCTATGGCCGAGGCATAAGGCACTTTGCTCATAGCTTTCCCTATCATTTACCAGAATGACACCGAGCCTTGCTCAATATCTTACTCGACAACATAGGCACCGAACCTTTCAATGCCTTATCCATTGAACCTTTTGAACTTTGTCTAGGTATGTACTTTGGCTTAAAGCTATCAAGCGCCTTTGTCTATCTCTATAGATTTTGATGCCCAATATATAAGCAGCTTCACCTAGGTCTTTCATTGAAAAACACTTGTTCAAATAACTCTTCACATCGTTAAGCATGTTGATGTCATTTCCAATAATCAATATGTCATCCACATATAGTACCGTAAACGCCACCGAGCTCCCACTCACTTTCTTGTAGATGCAAGCTTCAGAGCAATTTGGAACAAATCCAAAGCTCTTGATCACTTGATCAAAACGAAGGTTCCAACTCCGAGATGCTTGCTTCCCATAAATGGAACGCTGAAGTTTGCATACTTTATCAAGATCCTTAGGATCGACAAAACCTTCGGGTTGCATCATATACAACTCTTCATCAATGTTGCCATTGAGGAAAGCATTTTGACGTCCATTTGCCATATTTCATAATCATGAAACGCAGCAATTGCTAATAGAATCCGAATGGACTTAAACATCGCTCAGAGAGAAAGTCTCATCGTAGTCAACACCTTGAACTTGTCGAAAACCTTTCGCAACAAGCCGTGCTTTATAGACGGTAACATTACCATCCGCGTCCGCTTTCTTCTTGAAGATCCATTTGCACTCAACGGCCTTTCGTCGCTAGGAGGGTCCACCAAAGTCCATACTTGGTTTTCGCTCATGGATCCCAATGGATTTCATGGCTTCTAGCCATTTCTCGAGTCCGGCTCATCATCGCTTCCTCATAATTCAGAGGTTCACCGTTTTCTACTAACAAGACAAGCCCATGGTTGCCATACCACTTAGGAGGGCGACCTTGTCGACCTGCGACGTTCAAGAGTGATCGTCCAAGCTTCATGATCCTTGTCATTAGCTTCCTCTATTGTTGGTGCAAAGTGATCGAACAATTTTAGGTGTCGCGCTACTCTCCAATTCAAGAGAAGGTTCAATAACCTCGCCTAGCTCTACTTTCCTCCCACTCACTTCTTTCGAGAGAAACTCCTTCTCAAGAAAGGAACCGTTCTTATGCATAAACACTTTGCCTTCGGTTCTGCGGATAGAAGGTATACCCAATAGTTTCCTTAGGGTATCCTATGAAGACGCATTCGCTTTGGGTTCGAGCTTGTCCGCATCAACTTCTTGACGAAGCTTCGCATCCCCAAACTTTAAGAAATGACAACTTAGGTTTAGCACCAAACCATAGTTCATACGGTGTCGCCTCAACGGATTTAGATGGAGCCCTATTTAAAGTGAATGCAGCGTTTCTAATGCATAACCCCAAAATGATAACGGCAAATCAAGAAGAGACATCATCGATCGGACCATATCTAACAGGTTCGATTCTCGCTCGGACACACCATTGCGCTGTGGTGTTCCGGTGGCGTGAGTTGTGAAACGATTCCACTTGCTTTGAGATGCGTGAGAAAATCATAACTCAAATATTCGCCTCACGATCGGATCGTAGAAACTTAATCTTTCATTACGATGGTTCTCCACTTCATTCTGAAATTCTTTGAACTTTTCAAACGCTTTCAGATTTATGTTTCATTAAGTAGATATACCCATATCTACTTAAGTCATCGATAAAAGTGAGAAAATGGCGATATCCACCGCATGAAACACTCATCGGTCCGCATACATCGGTATGTATGATTTCCAACAAGTCCGTTGCTCGCTCCATCATACCGAGAACGGGTTTTGATCATCTTGCCCATGAGGCATGGTTCGCATGTGTCAAATGATTCAAAATCAAGAGACTCCAAAAGTCCATCAGAATGGAGTTTCTTCATGCGCTTTACACCAATATGACCTAGACGACAGTGCCACAAATAAGTAGTATTATCATTATCTACTTTGCATCTCTTAGCCTCAATGTTATGGATGTGTGTTTCATCCCTTTCGAGATTTAGAAGAAATAAACCACTCACAAGAGGTGCATGACCATAAAAGATGTTACTCATATAAATAGAACAACCATTATTCTCCGATTTAAATGAATAACCGTCTTGCAATAAACACAATCCAGAAATAATGTTCATGCTCAACGCAGGCACATAATAACATTTATTAAGGTTTAAAACTAACTCAAGGTAAAACTAAGGAGAGCGTGTCGACGCCATCACATCAACTCTTAATCCGCTACGCAAGATCGTCACCTCATCCTCGCAAGCCGCTCATTCCGCAGCTCCTGCTTGAGTTACAAATATTAGCAACGAACCAGTATCAAATACCCGAGCACTACAACGAGGGCTAGTAAGGAAAACATCAATAACATGTATATCAAATATACCTTTGATGGTGCCCTTCTTGTCCGCTAAGTACTTCGGACGGTTAACGCTGATGACCCTTGTCCTGTAATAGAAGCACTGGGTTCCGGCTTGGGACCAGACTGAGCTTCTTCTCGCAGGGCATTACGCTTGCGCCGCTTCTTGAAGGGCTTCTTTGCACCTTTACCTTTCTTAAAGGAGGGCTTGTTGACCATCAACACATGATTATACTTCTTGATGTCCACCTCGCAGCCTTCACTTTGCGAAGAGCTCGGTGATCGATCATGGAACCAATCTGATTATGAGTCACTACAAAACTTTTGTAGCCGGGAGGGAGTGATTGCAGAACCCCACAATCTTGAGCTCCTCTGGAATCTTGCGATCAGCTTGCTCATATGCGTTGAGTGTGGCCCGACATCTTAATGGCGTGCTCACTAACGGAACTCCCTTCCTCCATCTTGCGCTTAAAGAACTTCTCGAGATCTCATATCTCTCTAACGGCCTGAGTCCGAAACATGGTTTTCAACTCTTCGAGAATCTCAAAGGTCCGGGATAGTTTTCAAAACGATTTTGAAGTTCGGTTCCATAGCAAACAACATGGTGCTCTTAATCACACCATAATCATCTTTGCGTTGATAGACAGCTTTCTCATCACCGCGTAGCTTGCGGCAGGGGGTTACCTAACGCTTTCTCAAGGACATAGTCCTTTGACCGCCAGAGAGAATGATTCTCGATTGCGGAACCATTGGTGAAGTTAGACCCATTGTTTCTAAGATTTTCTTTCTCAAAAAACGTTGAAGTTGAAGTTGGACTTAGCCATGTGATCTACAATATTTGCAAGTACAAATTAGACTATGTTCATGATAACTAGTTCAACTTTTAATCAAATTACTAGATGAACTCCCACTAAATTCAACATCCCTCAAGTTGTTTAGTGAACACGATCCAAATTCACCACACCTAATCCGATCTTCACGAGAAGAGATGTGATTTCAATGGTGGACAACAAAGTGTCGATCATATCATTCATATGACTCATGCTTAACCTTTCGGTTCTTGTGTTCCGAGGCCATGTCTGTACATGCTAGGCTCGTCAAGTCAAACCCAAGTATTTCCGTGCAGTAAATGGCTTGCACCCGTTGTATGTGAGCGAGAGTCTATAGCACCCGATCATCACATGATGCTTGGACACGACGAACTTTCACAACGGTGCATACATGGGGAGAACATGCTTTTATCTTGATCTTTATGAGGAATCATCTTATAATGCTACCGTGATCTAAGCATAATAAGATACATAAAAGGATAAACATCACATGCATATAACTTTATGTGACATGGTATAGCCAATCTTCGCGCAATGATCTCCATCTTGTGCGTTCCGGCATGATCTCCATCACTCCACCATGATTGCCTCTACCACGAATAGCAACTACAACTATTGCTAACTACTTAGCGATAAAGTAAAGCTATTACATGGCGATAAGAAGTTGACTCAGGTCATACACAATTATAAAGACAACCATATGGCTCGCCGGTTGTGTACTCATCGACATGCAAGTCGTGAAACATTACAAAACATGATCATCGCATACATTATACACATCACATCTTGGGCCATACCATATCACGTAAAACACTCCTGCAAAAACAAGTTAGACGCCTCTACTTTGTTGTTGCATGTTTTACGTGGCTTATGGGAGTAGATTCTAAGAACGATTCTTACCTACGGAAAGCCACAACGGTGATATTATGGTTGCCAAACTCCGTGTTAATCCCATGACAACTATAGTGAGAGAAACCGACATCCACCAGCCGCATGTATGGTACAAGCCACACGTCAAGTGCGGAGTCGGTCTCGAACGACGCCGTAAGGTTGGCCTGGACCGCTTCAATCTCACTATCCCGCCATAAGAAGAACACAAACAAGAGGCTTGCAACAGAAAACATCAACGCCGCAACAACCATGTTGCGTTCTACTCGTGAAACACATCTACGCATAGATCTAGCTCGATACCATCAAGGGTTTCGCAGCATAGTAAATCAAAATTTTCTACAAGCTTAACAGAGGGAAAGCCAAGATCTAATCTAGGAGATGCAAACAACGAGAGAGATTGGATTAGATCTTCATACCCTTGAAGATTAGACAGCGGAACGCTCATTTAACGTGGGTGATGTAGTCGATTTCGCTTCTCCTCCTCGCGATCCGATCCGATCCAGCACCACAAGTGGCGGTGCCTCCGTGAGATGCACACGCGTGAACCTCGACGCCTCCTCCTTCCTCGGACCAGCAAGTATGGTGGAGAGATAGATTGGATCTACAACACGACGGTGTGTATATGGTGGAGAATTTCACTGCAGGCTTCGCCTACAAACAATGGGAGGGAGAGAGGAGGGCAAGAGGCAACTAGGGTTTGGAGGAAGGTGTAGGTTGGGGAGGCACCAGCCCTCTATATATAGAGGGGTGCGCCAGCCTGCCCATCCTCCAAGCCTATCTCTAGTTTAAACGATTTAAACTCTCCCTTCTAGAAACCCTATCTTATCTCTAGTTTAAACGATTTAAACTTATCTAGGATCGGCTGGGCCCTATGGGGCCTTGTGCCCTGGCCCAATGCGCCAGGACACTCCCTCATAGGCCCATGCCCTCCCGGAAGGTGGAGCCACGTTGGTCCCCTTCCGAAGGTTCTAGAATCTTCCGTACAATACCGATTAATCCTAACAATTCGAACTCCAAAACTGCACCGCTTTATATGAATCTTATTCTCCGACCACTCCGAACCTCTCGTGATGTCCCGGATCCCATCCGAGACCAACAAAATTCATAAACCAAGTATCCAATCTATCCTAGCGTCGAGACACGTTATGTGTGACCTATGGGTTCGAGAATATGCGTACATGATCTTTATCAATAATCAACAGCGGGTCTGGGCACCCATATTGACTCCCACACATTCATCGATGATCATATCGGATGAACCACGATGCCAGGATTCAATCAATCCCATATATATATTCCCTTCGCTCGATATTTTACTTGCGAGATTCGATCGTCGGTATCGTCATACCTAGTTCAATCTCGCTCACGAAGTACTTTACTCGTTCGTAATCCGATATCACTTTGTGATTAACTCCTTAACCACATGCTTGCAAGCGGTGTTGATATCGATTACGAGTGGGCCCAAGTATATCTCTCCGACTTGGGAGGACAAATTCCATCTCGATACATACAACCCAACAGATACTTTCCGATCACCTGAGAGACACCTTTATGATCACCCTCTCATAGGATGACGTTTGATGACCTCAAAGCTTTCTTCCGATACCAGGGAGTTGTATTATCTCATGGTCTAAGGAATACAATATTTGACATAGGAAAAGCTTCGCAAAGAAGAACACAATGAAACGATCTAATAGCTTTGCTTAGTTTGGGTCTATCCACCATATCATTCTCCAATGATATGATCTCATTATCAATTGACAACTCATGTCTATGGTTAGGAAACCTTAACCATCATTGATCAATGAGCTAGTCCAGAGAGGCGTACTAGGGACACGGTGTTGTTCACAAACCACACAAGTATTAAAGTTTCCGCTTAATACAATTCTAGCATGGAATATAAACTTTATCATGAACAAGAATTATAATAATAACATCTTTATTATTGCCTCTAGGGCATAATTCCAACACATAGAACTCCTTAAACAAAGTTTCTAGAATAAAATCCCTCTTTTCAGGGTCTTCAATTTCTTTAAGCTTAAGAAACATTACTTGCATTAAGGGGTTGAGGTTAACAAACCTAGCTTCTAACATGTGAATTAAAGAAGCTGCAGCAATCTCATAGTTTGGAGCAAGTTCTGTAAGGGATCTATCCTCAGTATCCTCATGTTTTCTAACATGATTAAAGAATTCTTCAATATTATCTTTCCCAATTATAGAACCACTACCAATTGAAAGGTCTTTCAGGGTGAATTTTGGGATCAACATGGTGAGCTAAGGAAGGGGTGACAACTAAAGGAGACTTAATTTTTGTGTGTTTTTGAATAAGAAAGCAAACAAGTAAAACTAATTTTTGTGTGCTTTTGATAAGAAAACAAGCAAACAAAGCAAAAGGAAACTAAGCAAAACAAAAACAATAAAGTAAAGAGATTGGTTATGAGGGACTCCCCTTGTGAAGATGTCCTTGACTCCCCGGCAACGGCGCCAGAAAAATGCTTGATGGCTCAATGCACGTCGCCCAGAAAAGTGCTGGTGCGTGGTTGATGTAGAGCTCGTTGGGAACCCCAAGAGGAAGGTATGATGAGGACAACAGCAAGTTTCCCTCGGTATTAAGTTGCAAGCAACAGATTATTGCTTTACGAACTGCGTGTAAAGTAAACAATACGATTGTTCTATGAAAGGATTGTTGTTTTCTCCTTAGTAGCAACATCACATCTAGTACCTTAGAGATTTCTGTCACTTCCCCGGATTATCAGAGGCATGAACCCACTATCGAGCATAAATACTAACTCTTGGAGTTGCTAGCATCTACTTGGCCAAGATAGCTACTAACAACGGAAAGCATGCAAGATCACAAATAACAAAGACATGATAGAATCAATAATCAATCTGAAATAGCATCTCAATATCCATCGGATCCCCGCAAACACAACATGCCGAATTACAAATAGATGATCTTGATCATGAACAGAGCTCACAAGATCTAGACATGAAAGCACAAATGAGGAGAACCAGCCATCTAGCTACTACATGGATCTGTAGTCCAAGGACGAACTACTCACACATCACACTAGAGGCTTGCATGGTGATGAAGAAGGCCTCCAGGGTGAATTCCCCTCTCTGGCAGGGTGCCGGGAAGAGCTTGAGATCCCTCCCGATCTAGGGATGGAGATGACGGCGGCTACAGACTTTTTCGTGGATTTTTGATCGGGTACTTAGGGTTTACGTCCCGAGGTCATCTTATAGGCAGAAGGGGAGGCCGAGAGGGTGCCAGGGGCCACCACACCACCCCCTGGCGCGGGCCCAGCCTGTCCGCGCGACCAGGTGGTGTGGCCGACCTCTGGCCCCTCTCCGTCTCGTATTCTGGCACTTGATGACTTCCAGAAAAATAGGCACTTTGGCTTTTGTCCTGTCCAATTCCGAGAATATTCATTTTCTGACTTTCCTGGAATCAAAAACAGCAGAAAATAGGCAGCTGGCACTATGGCTCTTGCTAATAGGTTAGTCCAAGAAATCATATGAAAAGTACTCCAAAGTTGGAACAAAACACAAGAAAGTGGATAAAACCAAGCATGGAACATCAAAAATTATAGATACATTTGCAATGTATCACATAACATTATACAACACTTTAGATGGTACCCTTACCTATTATTATAAATGTATTCATCGAAACACTAGTGCACTCTGTGCAACTTTCGATGTTTTTGTTCACCTTGCTTCCTACTTGACTTTAATCGGTATATATACGGGAGTTTCCAACATATTCCCTTATAACATAACTCTATGTTTTAAGATATGTCATCCTTTATGGATTGGGAAAACATGTCTACAGTTCTGTATTAGACACCGCGGATAAACTCAGCTAAAACGTTCTGTGATTCAAACTTAATCACCTTTAAACGTTCCTTCTTGGATCACATATTATGCTAAGTTATCATCATGGTTTTCTAAGAAAGAACATATGTCTCAGCATAGTGGATGACGATCATCCTTTTCTTTCTATCAACCATTGATGTTAAACTTGATACTATTCCTAATTTGAGTTAAGACCAGTTCCTTAATTAACTTCTATTCTGGAACCCCTTTCAGAATCCTTTAAGGAATACTACATAATATCATAATACATCTTATAAATCATTATTTATAAGTATTTGCGCTTTCATTCTTAACATACTTAAGAATTACTCCTATAAGCTCCCACTCAAAATATGTTCCCACATATTTGAATTTGAGACTTATATTGCTCCCACTTAAAAATATGTCAATCACATATTGTTTCAGGAAGACTTTCATAGCTCCCACTCAATTTTATGCAAATTGCACATCCACTCACTATTTTGAATAACTTCAAAATCCTTTGATCAAATATCAAACTTGGAGATTTTACTATGAGATACTAGTACTTTACTAGTTTTAAATCCACTAGACATTTAGCACGCATGAATCAAATTCATTCGAATTATCCAATACTTGACAAAATGTGCTTTTGTCATTCACCCCCTTTTCCATTATGGCTTTGCAGTCATTTGGGAAAATTCAAGTAACCCCTTTTACTTGTGAGATTCAGCAACAAATTGCTTTCTAATCTCAAGGGAAGTTTGCTTCTATGATTTCTCATAATTTAGTTTACCATTATTTCCTTTGTAGTTCGTAGGTATATCATATTCCAATAATCATGACAAATGATTCACAAATGTCTACATACATGATATGGATTACATTTTGAATCCTACTTCATGTAGTGAAAACAATAGTGGAGGAAAACATAATGATCAATATCATTGATTCTTTCCTTCTGTGAAGAGAGTCGTCCAGGAACATTGTCCGTTGCGCTTCTCAACACTCGGATGCAGCGTTTGAATCCTCATCGTGTTTTTCACCATCTTCCATTTGCTCCATAATTGAGAAACATCACTAGAAGTGAGCTTTCTCAAGAATGCACCAAAATCCAAGCAATACAAGTTTTGCTTCTCTTTTGGTTTCAGCTATGGATTTTGTATTCAAAGTTTACAATGAATACTCTACAAGGACTTATTCGCTATTGTTTTGGTTATATCGAATAACCCCAAAACTTTCATGAATTCAAATGGTTCACAACATTCTAATTGAGTGCTAACTATTTCTAAGCTAATGGTCTCTACATCTACACTACAACGATTTATTTGGTGCCTTCTATTCAACCCCTTTGATATCTAATATCACATTGTGATGCTTTGCATTTTGACGTTTCAAAACACTTTGCATTTCACAATTACTTTTATGCCATTCTTATAAATTCAAATTTCATTACTATTGATCAAATCATAGTAATTAGATTATCTTTTATCTTTATACCCTTTTATTGATGAAACACTTTGATCAAATCAAATAGTTTCATATTCATGTTTCCTTGGGTAAACTACTTTACACATTTAAACAATCATTTAATGATAATTACCATTTTCGTTAAAACACAATACATCGAATATGTATTAACTTTTAACAATTCTTTAAACACATTGTATTCAAGTAATACACGATGTTCAAGTTATTTTGCCGAACTTAGGCATGATTTATATGTGATAAGAAATCGAATGACTTTCACATATTATCACATAACTTTGGATTTAAACAATGGTTTTCATTCATTAATGAACATATCATTAAGTCAGGTATTTTAAACAAGGCATTTTTAATGTTTTACAAACGTTCATGCATTATCAATTAGTTTCAAACAACAAGGATAATTCACACATAATTAAACAAGATATGGACATGAATAGAAATCATTCATAAAAGTGGAACAACTGTTTGTTACAAACTCATATGAATAATCGTCTCACAAAGTGTGAGACACACTAAAGAAGTTCACAATCTCTTGATTACAATAATCATCCTAAAACATAAACTAAGTGATAAATGTCGAGGGAGAGTGTCGTCGGCCATCATCATCATGCTCGCCATCAACACGCAACGTCACCTCCTCTCCAGCAAGCACCTCTCATGCAGAAGGACATGTTTTTAGCAAAACAGAACAAGTATCAGATATACTTAACACTGCAAATGTGTTTGCAAGATTATAACATTTATAAAACTGTATATCAAATATATACCTTTGTCGTTGACGACCTGAGCGACATCTGGTTCAACCAACACATTCCTGAGATGTGTGATGAACCGGTGGAACTCCATTGTTTCCGCGTCGCCCCTCATTACGCAAGTCCTGACTTGTGCTTGGAAGCTTGGTGGAAGCGACCGTAGCACAACTCCCATCGCAAATGAGCTTGAGAACTAGTTGTCCAGGTAGTATGCCAGACTCATGTATGCATCATATATGCTCAATAAGTGCTCGTATAGTGAGGAACCCTCCTCCATCTTTATGGAGAGGAAGTCCCCCATCAGCTCATACTCCCACATGCGCACTTGTTCCACGAAATGCGATCTCAGATGTGCCATGACAACTCGGGGCTTGAGACTTCCAACCTTTGGCCATAGCCCATCCTCCATTCCGATGTGCATGGTCACTGATATAAATGTGGCCATCACACGGCGACGATAACGCAGATCGCGCTGCTCCTTGGTCTCATGAGAATAGGGTGGCTCCAAATACATCTCGCAGGTCATGTAGTCAACTACATTGTTCTCCCCAAGGAGATCAAACAGGCGCATGACCCATGCAGAAAAGTTGGATCCAACTAACTTGAGCTTTTCTCCTTTCAATCAATCGTCGATAGGAAAGGTAATCTCGGGAAGAACCATTTTCTACATTTATAATTGCAAAAGGAATTTAGACTAAGTTTATAATTGAATGAGTTAATAATAACTCCACTCAGAAACACCTATCCCCAGTGATGGTTCCTAGTGATAACACGACCCCTATTAGCCACATCTCCCCCGGTTGATCACGGCCATCGATGTGGGTTCAAAGGTGGACACTAAACGTCGGTCACATCATTCATGCGACTCGTGCTCGATCTTTCAACCATCCGTGTTCCGAGGCCATACGTGCGTCACATCGCCAACTCAAGATTAGTGTATTCGCTGCAACATGGCTTACACCCTTATGTTAACGTAGATATGTCTGACACCCAGGCCTGTAACCCTGGATCGCCTCATACCGAAGAACTTTCTTGGTGGTGCACACTAAGGGGGAACACAATCGTTGGTAATTTTAACTGGGATCATCTTATTAGGCTACCGTCGAGTATCTAATACTAGCACACAATAAGACATACAAACAATAACATTGAATGTAAATGCTATGTGATATGGTTCTTCACGTCATGATCTCCATCCGTCGTCACCGGGTTCCGGCGCCGTAGACACCAGGGTACCGGTGTCATTCCGGCGTGGTAGTTCGTCACCTCCGTGACTATCTACTGCTACGTAACAAAAGGTAATGACTTTACCTTTGCCACAACCATATCACAAAGCAACGCCCCCCTGCAAAACAAAGTTAGACGCCTCTACTTTATCTTTGCATGTTTTACGTGGCTGAATGGGCTTTCGTACAAGAACCGTTTTACCTATGAACTTTCAGCGCAACACTGATCAAGTAGTTGTCTATACTACACCCCTTTTGGGGCCCTCTGTTGCGAATGGTATACCAACTAATGCGAGAGAGACAGACACCCCCCTAAGCCACTTTATATGGTACAAGCCGTATGTCAAGCGTGGACCAGTCTCGCGAATGAACGCGTAAAGTCGGTTGGGGGCCACTTCATCAAGCATTACCGCGGTATACACAAGTACACGTGGGAGGGTAACAACTAAAAGATCAACGCCCACACGCTACATCTCGTGTGTTCTACCCGTACTAGCATTACTACGCATAGATCTAGCTCTGATACTATTGTTGGGGTTCCGCGTATGAAAACAATAAATTTTACTCTACGCCCCTGAACCCCTGAAGCTGCCAGGACCTATCTATTAGTAATACAGTAACGGGAGGGGTTTTTCACGAACTTACCCTTGAAGACCGAAAAGCGTTGTCAACGCTCAGGAGAGCGTGGTTGATGTAGACGAGCCGAAGCCGACCTCAAGGTCGTGATGAAGTTCTTGCGCTCCTTGGCTCCAACGACTTGAGTGCCTCAAGTGCGACACCTCGCGAGGAGTTACACACGTCCGGTGCCTGACGATGACTCCCGCTTCCCCGATTCAGCAATAGTTGCAGAAGTAGAGCTCTCGGATCCGAATCCCGCAGCACGACAGCGCTCCGCGGTGAAGATGTCTCTCGCTCACGCAGTACAGACTTGGGACCACGGTCACGAGGGAGAGAGGGGGAGAGAGAAAATATCAATTAGAGGTGCTCTCAAAAGTGGGGAGACCTTTATTGATTATTGGTATATTTATCTTGGCCAAATACCCCACTATATATAGGGGAGGAGGGGGTACACCCTCCCTCAAAGTCCCGTGGTGGGAGTAAAGGAGAGGAGGGGGAGGGGAGGCCGCCGGCCACCTAGTGGGCCCCGCGCGGGGGGGGGGGCTAGGCCCAGCCGGCCACCCCTTTGGCCCCTCTCCCTCTCTCCTTTCCCCTAATGGGCCCTCTCCCTCCGAAATTGGCCCATTAAGCCTTTGACCATTAAAATTAATTTTCTCTTTATTTAAATAATTATGAATGAATGATTAAATCAACATTTAACATTTATTCACATATTATTCAATCTCCGTGGCTATGGAACACCTTCCACCTCCACTCCGGACATCCTCCGGACTTACCGAAACCCTTCTGGTTTTCTCCCTACTCTTCTTCGGTGATTCCACCGATCCTATAAACACTCTCTAAGCATCATCAAGCCCTTAAGCGTGATACCCCACGGTTCGGGAACACTCCAGACATGGTCAGGACACTCTCGCACCAATGATCGACAGAGGGACCTGGATGGCCATGTGACTCCTGTGCGTTCCACGAAGATCTTTCGTCGTTTGAACCGTGACGGTCGTGTCTTATTCCCTTTGTCTCTCGATACTTGCATTGCCCGAGATCTGATCAATGACATCACCATGTCATGTTCAATCTCGTTACTGAACAATGCTACTTGACTCGTTCCGACAAGTGATATCCCCGTGATCAAATCACACGCAGCGCAACTATTGGATATAACTTCTCCGAGTGGGCCCTTGAGTATCTTCCCGTCACATGGACAGACAAATCCCGCTCTTGACATATATTGCTTCTACGGTTTCCTCCGAGTACCTGAACACACCTTTATAACCACCGTATTACCAGATGGCATTTGATGCTATCTAAGCACTCTCGGGAGATAGTGATTGATATAGCCTCACGGTCTAAGGAATAGTCTACGAGGATCCATTTCTAATCATCATAACTTGAACTTCGTGACATGATCGGATCATGATGTTTAGGTTGGGTATTGGTTCATCATCTCATTCTCAGAATGAGATGACCTCATTTCCAACTGGCATAAATGCCACATGATTAGGAAACTTGATCATCTATTGACCAATAAACCAGTGACTAGAGTTTCACTGGGAACCCCTGGTTGTTTGTATATCACACGTGTATTGATGTTTCTACTCAATACAATTATAACATGATATAAAACTTAATCATAAACTATATAAAATATGATAATAGTCTTTACTACTATTTGTCTCTAGGGCATATTTCCAACACCTCCACTGCCACGACAACGCCCAGCCGACACAGATCTGGGCGATGAGGGGCAAGTTCCCGGCGCTGCGCCTATGGGGCCATAAGTCGGGAACATGCCGTTGTCGTTCATGGCCGTGGAGCAGTCGGAGTTCCACTTTGAGGTGGGACTCGATGACGAGGTGCGCATGGTGCTATGGGTGAGATGGCACACGACGCCGCGACTTGACGAATCAGATCCTAAAGCGCCGCATTGGCTGGTGCTGGATCTGTCACCAGTCCTGATCCAACTGCCGTGGTTGTTTTCCGTACATATTAAGTTGTGCGCATGTGCATCTCCACTTGAGTTTTCCCTTTTTATTTGCATTTTGTTTTGAGTTTAGTTAGATCCGAATGGTACAACAAGAACACCTATGATTAGTTTCTTTTTGCATGAATTTTGTGATTCGGTATTTTTGTTCATAATGGTCACGCGGTGAAATTAAGCTCTATGCTTTTTAGTTTTTCATATTTGAAAACGTCACTGCTTAGTGTTTCTTTCAAATTCAAAAGTGTCAAATAAATTGTGATATTTATCTCAAGTTTCATGGTATATGAAATTGAGATCTCCACTAATTTTGCATCCAAATGTGCAGAAGTCCCTCTCTCTCTCACTCGAATTAGTTTGCTTTATTTGAAGACAAATATTTTGCTAATTTCCACTAAATGGTCAAGAAAACAGATTTTAGTTGAAATTAAGGGATGTATTTTTTAGTTGGACTGGAATAGTCGAGGGGAGCACGTTGGACGCTTGTCCCTTTTGTTTTGTTGACATGACCGGGGCACGGGCTCAGAACCACGCCGTGAACGATTAGGACGATGGGTACTATAGATGGATGGGAACATAACAGACGTTAACTGGCGCATAGATCATGAGACATATCAAATGACTCTGAAGGCATGCGCTGCTACCACCGGTGGCAGCAAATCCGCGACGATATATATATATATATATATATATACGTTGTAGGGGTTCGCGTATGAAAACAATAAAATTTTACCCTACGCCTCTGAACCCTTGATGCTGCCAGAACCTATCTATTAGTAATGCAGTAACGGGAGGAGCTTTTAGCGAACTTATCCTTGAAGACTAAAAAGCGTTGTCAATGTTTTGGAGAGCGTGGTTAATGTAGACGATCTAAAGTCGACCTGGTGTGGATATATATAGGGATTATGATGATTCTGACTGTTTGAACTGGAAGGAAATACTGAGTCAAATCAATGATGGCTATCAGGTGAATTCATTCCTAGTTGAACATGATACTTTCATTTATAAGAACTTTATACTACCTAAATCATGGTTTTATTGTTTGACTAGATTTAATAGCTTTCGGACTAGCGCTAGCGGGAAGGAGAGGGAGGAAGGCAAGGAGTCTGACATGATGATCATCCAAGGATGCGTGAGGGAGGAGCGGGAGGTAGGCGCACAGAGCGAGGAGGAGATCATCAAGAAGGAAGGCACAAGAATTCCTGCGACGGCCGGAGTGTCTGGCCGAGTCCACCCGAATTGTCTGTCCTACCTGAGAGAAGAATTGGTGCGGACAATCAGTACACCAAATTGAACACTACCTGGACAACACCTGGAAACTTTGAAGTTTCTGGCCGGACCGGATTGTCCGGCCGAATCCACCCGGAGTGTCCGCCCGACCGGACTGTCTGGTCGATATCAACCGGACTGTCCGCCCGTCAACCGAAATCTGGTCCGAGTCGATTGTATCAGTTTGAGTCGTACGCGTTTTAGTTTCGGTTTCTGGCCGCCCAGCCACCCTTATAAGCCCTGGGACGACCCCTAGTTAGGATTTAAACCACGTTAAAATTATTTTAGAGTTGTTTCTTTTTAGAACCTCTGGAATTACCTTGTGATCGAATTATCTACTGCAATTGAGTGTGATCTGTTGTTCCATTGGGAATTAGTAGATTGCAAACTACCGTTTGTGGTCGACGTCTACGTGCGCAAGAGTGTGGTGTTGTGAATATCCTACAGGGTTCGAGAGCTGTTGCATTGGCATCAGGGTTCGAGCTGGAGAGTTCATAGCTACAGGCTAGTTATCTATCATCCACCATCATCATTGACAAGTGCTTGCTGAGAAGATCGGGCCACCCCATATCATCTTGATATCATATTTTCTCGTTTACTCGGTGAGCATCTACAAATCCATCCATAGATTAGTTTTTGTTTTTTCCTATACAGAAAAAGCCTTACAAAAAGATTTGCCATAGACTAGATTGCATTATTTTCGAGTTTTAGTTGTTGATTGTGTCTTCTCGTAGATCCGATCTACAGGGTTTTCTCGTAGGAGTCTAGTTTTTTTTTGTGTCTAGGTTTAGGTTTTGATCTTGTTTTCCACCATGTCCACCATCACCATTTTCCACAAGTTTCATCGTTTGTCCGAGTCCACATAGCGTACCTTTGTTTGCATACCATAGACACAGTCTATCTACAACATATGTGCCTAGGAACATACCCACGAGACTAGTTGCTTTGCTCCGACAGGCTGCTCATTAGGTTTTCAAAGTGCAGAAATTTTCGACAGGCAAAACCGGACTATCCGGCTCGACCGGAGTATCCGACACATATCACCCGGACTATCCGGCCCAGTTCGTTCTAAGTTGCTGCATTCGTGTTTGCATTGACTCATATAGTTGGAAAAAAAGAGAATCAGTATAAAAAAGAGAGAAAAGAGCTACAAGCATGACAAAAAGAGATATCAAAGTGTGCATTATTGAAGGCCTAGTTGATCATAGCACTTGTAGCTTGAGCAATCTTGTGCCTGTTTAATTTGAGCTATTACTAGCGTCTCTCTTGTGTATTGAAATATTCCTTTTCATAAGTTGCTTTGCCACGTTTATCTCCACCGGTGTGTTTCTTGAGTTTTTATACGATCAACACTAGGACTTGTTTGCGGTGTAGATAGGATACCATACCTACAACTCCACCATAAATAACATGTGTGTCTGTGATCGTTCTCTATACCCTTGATATTCACTTCATCACATCTATGCATAAGTTGTTGATTCGAATTGGTAAGCATCACTATTCACTTTGGAACGGTAAAATCTGCTTTCTTGTCAGTTTTGAGTGAGTTGTGAGAGCTCCACCACCAGATTTTGTTTTGTGCACTAATGTACTAATCATGTCTTCTCGTAGTGTTGATGTGATGTAGAAAAAGGATGAATATGATTACCCCTTTCCCTTACAATCCTACTACAACAACACATTTTGGGAAGAGGAGTCAGGAGTGGTGCCTACTTCGGGTTTGTTCCACTTCATCACAAAAATTAGTGGTAGACAAGCTGCTACTACCATTGATACTTGTTCTTACATAAATTTGGTTAGTGTTGAGGTTGTTGAAAAGCTACAATTATACACAAGTGCATTAAAAAACCCATTTACGTTAGCAACTTCTGGTCATGCACTACCAGTTACTCAGATGACATCTGTTCCATTCACCATTTATGGCCCTAGCTGATAGATTTCTTGTTTTGTCGTTCCTAAAGCGTTTAACTCCTGTCATGTCATGTTGGGAACAAAGTGGTATAATAAATTTCAGATTGTGTTTGGTAGTGAGTGTTCTGATCCTACTATCTTCTGGAATGGTTAGCACACGTGGTTAGCACATTCAAATGTTAAGCAATTTCAGGAGATTAGGCATCAAAACCTATGTGCACCTATAACCACCAATGTAAAACCACACGTTGATCCTGTTGTAGAAGAACCGAGAGTGAGAGTTGATGAGACAAATGAGGTTTCTACTAATGTAATCATCTCTACTCCTAGTGTTGTTTCTTATGATATCCAGGTTGCTTTTGAAGAAAGGGAGCCATCTATTTTACAACCTGTATCACTAGACTGTGCATTGTCACTTGTGGAGGATGTTTTAGTACCTACTACAACTGAGGAGATTGTTGATGACATTGGTACTGATTTGGAGCTTCAGCCAACATGTGCGATATATTGTGAGTCTATTCCTTTACTGAAGCCTCCTTGTGACTTGCCTTGCACTACTGTTTCAGCACCATGTGATAGTTTACCAAATTCAAATTTTGATCATGTGGTACTAATAACACATAAGGAAATACTTGCTCGAATACCACCTACTGATATTGTGTATTCCATCATGCTAAATGAACCTATGAGTATGAGTTGTGCAATGAAAAGATTTCTGAAATTTCATGTCTAAATTCTAGCACATATTCTCCTTGTTTCACTTTCAATCTAATTGCTGAATATGGCATGGATGAAAATTTTCTTGTGGATCACATATGCATTTCTTGTGATAGAATCGCTAAACTGAAACAAGTTGTTTTCACAATGTGTCACAAAATGTTTGCTATGGGACAATAGTTCATGTTCGAGATATTATGGAAATACATTCTGGTCTAGTTGATATATTGCAACCAACACTAGTAATTTTACCTATGTTGGATTGTTCTAATCTTGCTATAATAGAACCCAAGTTTTCATATTCATTGTGTTTGTCCCAAAAGTCTTTGTCTAGTTATGTTACTACTTTAGACTTCACTGATATTTGCAAATTGAGTTGCATCTTACATACTGGACAACATGATCATGTTCATAATAATCAGAGTAACGCAGTTGAAGCATGGCATGAATCAATTTGGTTTTCACATATATTGAATTGGTTTGATCTTGTTCACAAATTTGATCATAGATCTTCTTTGAGAAAACTGGATTTAGTATTGAAGAACAAGACTATCTATTTAGTTGTTTTTCACCATGATCATGATTCTTTGTACTTCACTTATACCTGCAATTTAAGTTGCTTGATGTATACTGGACATACTTTTCATGTGAACAACAATAATACAACATGTTATATATACATATACTTCTCGTACACATTGTTCTTTTTGTTTCTTCCACTTTCAGCTTACCCAAAGCCGTGGACGACTTTTCATGAAGAAAGAGAGGATGATGAGGATATATACAGGGATTATGATGATTCCGACTGCTTGAACTGGAAGGAAATATTGAGTCAAATCAACGATGACTATCAGGTGAATTTATTCCTAGTTGAACATGATACTTTCATTTATAAGAACTTTATACTACCTAAATCATGGTTTTATTGTTTGACTAGATTTAATAGCTTTCGGGCTAGTGCTAGCGGGAAGGAGAGGGAGGAAGGCAAGGAGTCCGACGTGATGATCATCCAAGTATGCACGTGGGAGGAGCGGGAGGCAGGCGCACGGAGCGAGGAGGAGATCATCAAGAAGGAAGGCGCAACAATGCCTGCGACGACCGGAGTGTCCGGCCGAGTCCACCCGGACTGTCCGGCCTACCGAGAAAATAATTGGTGCGGCAATCAGAACACCAAATCGGACACTACTTAGACACCACCTAGAAACTTTGAAGTTTCAGTCCGGACCGGACTGTCCGGCCGAATCCACCCGGAGTGTCCGCCCGACCGGACTGTCTGGTCGATATCAACCGGACTGTCTGCCCGCCGACCGAAATCTGGTCCGAGTCGGTTGTATTAGTTTGAGTCGTACGTGTTTTAGTTTCGGTTTCTGGCCGCCCCAACCGCCCTTATAAGCCCTGGGACGACCCCTAGTTAGGGTTTAGACCATGTTAAAACTATTTTGGAGTTGTTTCTTTTTAGAACCTTTGGAATTACCTTGTGATTGAATTATCTACTGCAATTGAGTGTGATCTGTTGTTCTTTTGGGAATTAGTAGATTGCAAACTATCGTTTGTGGTCGACGGCTACGTGCGCAAGAGCGCGGTGCTGTGAATATCCTACAGGGTTCGAGAGCTATTGCATTGGCATCAGGGTTCGAGCGGGAGAGTTCACAGCTACAGGCTAGTTATCTATCATCCACCACCATCATTGACAAGTGCTTGCTGAGAAGATCGGGCCACCCCATATCACGACCTCAAGATCGTGTTGAAGTGATATGTCCATTTTGCATCACTATTCTATATCATAATTTACTGTTATTCACTGATATATTTCATATTAAGAGATGATACTTATGTTATTTCATCTGTTTTTGCATGGTTGATGACTTTTGGAGCATGGACCGCTGTAGTCAGGATTCTGATGGAAAAGGTGCTGTTTGGAGGTGAAATTCGCGAAGATCAGAAAATCCGAGAAAATACATGGAAAATCTTATTTTTCTAGAAGACGAAGAATGCCAGAAGGGGAAGTGGAGATGGGCCACGGGGGCCCACACCACCCCTGGCGCGGGCCACCCCAGGTCGCGCCACTAGGTGGTGTGGCCGCCCTGGTTCACTCCAGCCTCTCCCCTCTGGCGTATATTATCCTCCCGAAACCCTAAGACTCGGGGAGAGACCACAGAAAGATTCCGCCGCCTCTGCGGGGCGGAAAACACCGAGAGAGAAAGATCTCTCCGGCAAACAGAATTCTGTCGGGGAATTCCTTCCCGGAGGGGGGAGATCGTCGCCATCAACACCACCATCAAGCTGGACTTCATCGGGATCATCATCATCACCACCATCATCTCCACCAGCACCATCATCACCACTTCATACCGCTGTAACAATTGGGTTGAATCTTGCATAGTTCTTAGGGGAAACTTTCCCGGTGTTGATTACTCTTTGTAGTTGATGCTATTGAGCGAACCATTGAATTATCGTTTATGTTCAGATTGTTACTTATCATTATTTCATCTCTTATCATGATCCATATGATGTCTTGTGAGTAGTTCATTTGGTTCTTGAGGACATGGGAGAAGTCATGTTGTTAGTAGTGGAATTGTGTTGAGAAAGATTCACTGGTTTGATATTTAAGTTGTGGTGTATTTCTTCTAGTGGTGTCATGTGAACATCGACTACATGACACTTCACCTATATGGGCCTAGGGGAATGCATTGTGTATTTGGCTACTAATCGTAGGGGTTGCCGGAGTGACAGAAACCTGAACCCCCGTTAGGAAACCATTACACAAGGGACGTAAGGGTCTTATAGTTTAAAGCTGTGGTTAGGTTTCTACCTTAATTACTTTCTTGTACTTGCGGATGCTTGCAAGGGGTATAATCACAAGTATGTATTAGTCCTAGGAAGGTCGGTACATTAGCACAGGTTCACCCACACAACACTTAGCAAACTAAATAAGATTAATCAACTATATGAAGCGAAAGCACTTGACGGTATTCCCATGTGTCCTCGAGAATGTTTGGTCATCTTAAGTAATACAACCGGCTTGTCCTTTGCTAAAGAAAGGATTGGGCCACTTGCTGCATTTATTCTTATTGTCTTTTATTTACTCGTAATTTATTTACCTGCATTATAAAAAAACCCTAAAAATCCATTTGCTAAGTATTTACAGAGAATTCCTTCTCCTAGACATTTGCCAACACCTTCTGCTCCTCGTTGGGTTTGACACTCTTACTTATCGAAAATACTGTGATACACCCCTTATACTTGTGGGTCATCAAGACTATTTTCTAGCACCGTTGCCGGGGAGTGAAGTGTTATTGGAGAGTGGAATTGGTAAAGGAAACTTCTACTGTGGGTATTGTTTACTTCTGTTAGTTACTTTATCTCAATATGGATAATTCGCTGAGTTTCTTATTTCATAATGCTACTACCACTGCTAAGGTAGTAGATGAACCACCACCTGCTGAGAATGATACTTTTAAAATACCTACAAGAATTATTGATCGTGTTATGGATAACTATTATGTTGGAGATGGAACTGTCCATCCCGGTGATCATTTGCTCTTTATACACGAATTATGCGGGTTGTTCAAGTGTGCAGGTATTACAACAGATCAAGTCAAGAAGAAGTTATTCTCATTATCATTGAAAGGAAGAGCTAAAGAATGGTCAGGCTCTTGAATGGGAGGAAATAGTGCCTCTCTTTTATTCAAAATTTTATCCTCCTAGTGACATTCATAAAGATTGGAATCAAATATACAACTTTTGGCCTCTTGATGGAGAGAGTACAACTCAAGCTTGGGGGAGATTGAAGTTACTAATGCTCAAATGTCCCATTCATGAGCTCCCCAACAATATTATTATCAATAATTTTAATGCAAGGCTTTCTCTTCATGATAAGGATTTATTGGATGCTTCTTGTGCTGGATCATTTACACTCATGGAAGAAGAAGCTAAATGGGATCTTCTAGATCGTATTCAAGACAATGCTGAAGCATGGGAGAATGACAAAGGAAGAAAGTCAGGTATAAACTATGATTATGAATGCATTGAATATTTTATGAGAACTGATGATTTTCAGAATATTAGTAATGCTTATGGTCTTGATTCTCAAGTTATTACAAATTGCTTTAGGGCTTTTGCTTCTTATATTGAAATTCCGAAAAGGGGATGGAACAAGTATCATGCACCTTATAAAGATATTGTTGATTGTGTTCCTATTAGGAGTATTGAATTTTGCACTATTGATCACATCTTACCTGAACCTTATATCGAGAAAATACCCTTCTCGGATAAGGTAAAGGAGCATCCTATGATAACTAGTGTAATCAATAAAAGTGCAAAGAGGACTGTAAATCCTGATGAACAAATAAACATTGAACCTGTTGTAGCAATTGTGAAAGACCTTGTCACTAAAAGTGTAGAAGATGTACACATAGTCTTCTATGAGGATGCTTCTAATATTGTCTCACATCCTAATAGAACTAAAAGGCTAGTGTCCCTGTGCTTTCTATTAGAATTGGTGATCATTGCTATTATAGTTTATGTGATATTGGTGCAAGTTCAAGTGCTATCCCTTATGAGCTTTACAAAGAAATTATGCATGAAATCAGCCCCTGTGAGCTACAAGAGATTGATGTGGTTATTCACCTTGCTAATAGAGAGACCATCTCTCCAATTGGTGTTGTACGGGATGTAGAAGTTCTTTGTGGTAAGATTAAATATCCTGCTGATTTTCTAGTACTTGGTTCAGCTGCTAGTAAAACCTATCCCATCATTTTTGGTAGACCTTTCTTGAGTACATGTGGAGCCATTATACACTGCAAAAGGGAGAAAATCTTGACTAGATTTGATGGGGAATCTTATGAGTTTAATTTTTCGAAATTTACTAAAGAACCCTGTGAAAATGAAATCCATAATGAGGATTTTTGAGTTGAACAACTTGCTTCTATTTCTCTTGCTCCTAACAATGCTTTGCAGCAATTTATGGAAGACCACGAAAGTGAAATCTTCATGGAAGAAAGAATTAAGATTGACGAGATTCTCTGTCGTCAACCTAAGATGCTTAAGCATAACTTGCCTGTGGAAGACTTGGGTACCACGTTGCCACCTAAAAAGGATCCGGTCTTCAATCTAAAACCTTTACCTGACGATCTTAAGTATGCTTACATTCATGATAATAAAATATATCCTGTTGTTATTAGCTCTAAACTTTCAAGGAAGGAAGAGGAAAGATTATTGGAGGTATTGAAGAAACACTGAGGGGCTATGGGCTATACTCTAGATGATTTAAAAGGGATTTCTCCTACTATATGTCAGCATGCTATCAATATAGAACCATATGCAAAGCCAGTGGTAGAGCACCAACGACATTTAAATCCTAAGATGAAGGAAGTGGTAAGAAACGAGGTATTGAAACTCCTTGATGCTCATATTATTTACCCTATTGCTGATAGTGAACGGGTTAGTCCTGTTCATTGTGTCCCTAAAAAGGGGGTATTACCATTGTTCCTAATGATAATTATGAGCTTATTCCCCAAAGAATAGTAGTAGGCTATAGGACGTGCATTGATTTCAGGAAAGTTAACAAAGTTACTAAGAAAGATCATTACCCACTTACTTTTATTGATCAAATGTTAGAAAGGTTGTCTAAAAAGACCCATTTTTGTTTTCTTGATGGATACTCTGGTTTCTCTCAAATTGCTGTTAAACAACAAGATCAAGAAAAAACTACTTTTACATGCCCCTATGGAACCTATGCTTATAGACGTATGCCTCTTGGTTTATGTAATGGTCCTGCTACTTTTCAAAGATGCATGTCTGCTATCTTTCATGGTTTTTGTGAGGAAATTGTGGAAGTGTTCATGGATGACTTCTCCGTCTATGGAACTTCTTTTGATAATTGTCTGCACAACCTCGATAAAGTTTTGCAGAGATGTGAAGAAACTAATCTTGTTCTTAATTGGGAGAAATGCCACTTCATGGTGAATGAAGGGATTGTCCTTGGACGTAAGATTTCTGAAAGGGGCATAGAAGTTGATAGAGCTAAAGTTGAGGCAATTGAGAAAATGCCCTGTCCAAGAGACATCAAAGGTATTCGTAGTATCCTTGGTCATGCTGGTTTTTATAGAAGGTTTATTAAAGATTTCTCTAAGATATCAAAACCCCTCACTAATCTTCTTCAAAAGGATGTACCCTTTGTCTTTGATGCCGATTGTAAGGAAGCTTTTGAAACTCTAAAGAAGGCTTTAACTACTGCTCCTATCGTTCAACCACCTGATTGGAGTTTACCCTTTGAAATAATGTGTGACGCTAGTGATTTTGCTGTAGGTGCTGTCCTTGGGCAACAAATAGATAAAAAGTTAAATGTTATCCATTATGCTAGTAAGACTCTTGACGCTGCTCAAAGGAATTATGCTACTACTGAAAAATAATTCTTAGCTGTTGTCTTTGCTTGTGATAAGTTTATACCTTATATTGTTGACTCAAGAGTTACCATTCATACTGATCATGTTGCTATTAAGTACCTTATGACGAAGAAAGATGCTAAGCCTAGGATTATTATATGGGTGCTACTCTTACAAGAGTTTGACCTACATATTGTAGATAGGAAAGGTGCTGAAAATCCTGTAGCTGATAATTTATCTCGATTGGAAAACATCTCTTTTGATCCTATGCCTATTAATGATAGTTTCCCAAATGAACAGTTGGCTGCAATAGGGGCAAGCTCACGAGGGAGCCCTTGGTATGCTGACTATGCTAACTTTATTGTCTCCAAGTATTTGCCTCCAACTTCTACAGCTCAGCAAAGAAGGAAGTTCTTTTACGATTTGAGAAATTATTTTTGGGATGACCCACATTTATATAAAGAATGAGTGGATGTTATTATGCGAAGATGTGTTCCAGAATTTGAACAAAAGGAGATATTGTGGAAATGTCATGGTAGTGCCTATGGAGGACATCATGCGGGAGATAGAACTGCACAAAAGGTGCTACAATCAGGTTTCTATTGGCCTACCCTTTTTAAAGATGCAAGAAAATTTGTCTCATCCTGTGATGAGTGTCAGCGTGTTGGTAATATTTCTAGACGCAATGAAATGCCTATGAATTACTCTCTAGTTATTGAACCATTTGACTGTTGGGGATTTGACTTTATGGGTCCTTTTCCTCCCTCAAAAGGTTATACTCATATTCTTGTTGCCGTTGATTATGTCACTAAGTGGGTAGAAGCCATACCTACGAAGAGTGCTGATGGGGAGGCCTCTCTAAAAATGCTTAAGGATGTTATCTTTCCTAGGTTTGGAGTGCCTAGGTATCTTATGACTGATGGAGGTTCTCATTTCATTCATGGTGGTTTTTGAAAGACCCTTGCTAAATATGATGTTAATCATAGAATCGCCTCAGCTTATCATTCCCAAACTAGTGGACAAGTAGAGTTATCAAATAGAGAAATTAAATCCATCTTGCAAAAGACTGTTAATAGATCTAGAATTGGGCTAAAAAGTTGAACGATGCTTTATGGGCTTATAGGACTGCCTATAAAAATCCTATGGGGATGTCTCCTTACAAAATGGTTTATGGGAAAGCTTGTCACCTGCCTTTAGAATTAGAACACAAAGCTTATTGGGAAGTTAAAGAACTTAATAGAGATTGTAAGCTTGCTGGTGAAAAAAAGATTATTTGACTTAACTTCGTTGGATGAATGGAGGAGTGAAGCATATGAGAATGCTAGACTCTTTAAGGAAAAAGTTAAAAGATGGCATGACAGGTGAATTCTTAAGAGAGAATTCCATGTTTGTGAGAAAGTGCTATTGTATAGGTCCCGTCTCAGATTTTTTGCAGGGAAACTACTTTCAAAATGGGAAGGACCTTTTGTTATTGAAGAAGTGTATCGTTCAGGAGCAATAAAAATTTCTTATTTTAAAGATAACACTACACAAGTGGTGAATGGTCAACGACTCAAGCACTATATTGCTTGAGATTCTTACAATGAAGATATTGATACTATTCAAGTGGTAACTCTGATTTTTTTTATCAAAGACCAAATTCAGAGACCTATAGAGTTCGTTTTCGAATAGGTAATAGATCTGGTAAGAAAAGTTCCGTGAAAATTCTATCCAGTTGTATTTTTGGAGTTTTTATCCAACAAGGAAAGCTACGAAGCGAAAGAGGGACGGAAACGGAGCCAGGGTGGCTCACACCACCCCCTGGCGCGGCCCCCTGGCTGCGCCAGCAGGTGGTGTGGCCACCTCGGCCTCCATCTCTGATCCATTTTCTCCCAGTACCTTCCTTTTGTTGTAAAACTTCGTAATATATAATCCCCCAAATCCCGTGAGGTTTGTATATCGTGTTCTCGTCATGTTTTCGTTTCGATCTGTTTCTGCCAGGAACTATTCTTGAAAGTTAGAAGCACAATGGTGTCCGCCAAGGATAAGGGAAAGGAGCCTATGGAGGATGATCTCCAAGACCCCGGGCAGGAGAAGGATATTAAGAGTGAAGATGAAGAGGAGGCAAAGCAAAGCCAACATCCGCACACCGGCACTACCATTGCAAGCATTGGAGTGTTGGCAAACCCTGCCAGGATCAAAAGGACTGCATGGATGTCAACTGGAGGGAAACCTCCGCATCACTGTTTGGCTCCATGGTCACTTCCTCCATGCACCAAGAATCCTTTCCATACCCTTATCGATGAGCATCAATACCAAAATATGCCCAAGAAGAAACTACCCTCCAATTGGGATTTGCCTCGTTCTAAACATGCAAGAAAAGAAGACTTCAAGAAGGAAGAGTGGGGAAAGAATCGCAAGAGCTGGAATTCGCAACCCAATATGATCATGAGCCGCATTGAGCAAAATTCGGAGTTGATTCGTACTCTCACCTTCGAGATTGAGGACTTGGGGAAATTAATCAAAAAGCTCATTGAGAGAATACCACCACCACCGAAGGAGTAATTCGTCATCAGGTTTGGCATCCCCTGGTTTGTTCCAAGCTTGGGGGAGTGCCGCGGTATCACATCACTATCTTCTATCTTTTTACCTTTTTAGTAGAGTCATATCATGAATAGAGAAGTTATCATGTAGGATGGTTTGCATTACGGAAGTGTCCCCCCTCTCGTTAGATATCTATGTATCCCTTGGTGTGAGTTGCCGTTATGGAATATTAATGAGAAGTTCTGTCATTTACTCTTTTGCATATCTTATTTTAGTTTTCAATTCATGGTTATATGATTGTTCTTGTCGTTATTATTGGTATCACTTTGGGATCGTTGAGTTAATTTAGTTGGCTTTGGCAAACCTGGCTCGGTCAATAGCAACACTATTTTGAGAATTGAATGAAAAAGATAAAAGTACTCTTAAAGAAATATAATTTCATCATCTTTCTTTCTTGATTTGCTCATAAGTTTAGTATTCTCTAGTTAAGATCTTTTGTGCTTCCAAGGAAGATTGCATGTTTGTTTTTATCACTTGTATGTTTGATTGTTTCCTTCAACTCTTATGCTTGCTACCTAGCCTTGCTAGCCAAAAACCCGTACTGAGAGGGAATGCTTCTCGTGCATCCAATCCTTAAACCAAAACCTATGCCATTTGTGTCCACCATACCTACCTACTAGCACTATTGCTATTCCAAGTAAATTCTTGTTTTTATCTACCTTCCAAATTAAACTTGTTATGAGAAAATTAGTGATTAAAGCTCTCACGAACTTGATGGCACACTTTACTTTCTCGCATTTAATAAACTTGAACCATTGTGTCCATCTTTGTTGCGTATATGCTTGCGCTTTATAAGTTGAATTTAGCAGAACCGTGTATCATGGGGAACACTTTCAACATTACACTTATATTCCGTTGATATCATGATTCTTTTGCTTATGGATCCCGGCGGTGTGAAATAAAAGGGGAACTTGTAAGATCATGGAGTTTGTATGTGTGTTAGAGAAACGCCTGGGCCACTAGCCTAAGCCATGCCTAATCATGGTGGAAACTTGCAGCATAACCATAATGAGCACTCTATGAAGCATCCTCAATAAAAACCTATGCAAATAGCAAATAAAAAGATCGCTGAGATGCTCATTGTCTGCTTGCCTTGTCATTTTGATTATGGGATAGCTCCTGTATCATGTGCAAGGGGTACCCCGTTGGCGGTTTTTTATGATACATATGTATTTACAATGACAAGAGCTTACTTGTGATTGAAGTTGAGTAGCATGAGGTTCGGTCCTCGTAAGTAAGGGGCATGAGATTTCAGCTTATAACTTGTCAAGCATATCCTCTTAGTTGTGTCACTTTAACTTTAATCACCTAAAGATGCCTATGATAGGGGCAATGAGAGTTGAAAGCTAGTAAGTACCATAATTTTTGGAAGCTCTTTATGAAACTTGAAATCCCTGCTCCCCTCTGCGAAGGGCGTTTCTTTTACTTTTTAGTTGAGTCAGTAAACCTATTCCCTTCTACCTCAGCAAGTATTTTGAGTTGTTGTGTTTCATTCATTCATATGATGATTTATTCAATCATGTTTCTTATGTTCCTTGTTTTGCACATTGCTCTTATCTCAGTGACTACTACTTTGAAAGCTATCATTGAAAACCAGTTATTTGTGAACTTCAGCAAATTGTCAACTATTCTTCGACCAAGAGCTAAGTTTGCCATTGCCAATTATGATTTACTTTATGGATCTTTATTGGGTTTCCTTTACTTATTGCAAGTTAAGTTATATAATAGTGAGTTGTCTTCTATTATGACTTATGCATTGATGAATGTGATGCTTCTTGTCCATATTATTTTATCGACTCTTCACTCCATAAACCCGAGGTCATGTTTATTGAGCTCAGTTTTCGCTTGGGGACAAGCGAAGTCTAAGCTTGGAGGGAGTTGATATGTCCATTTTGCATCACTATTCTATATCATAATTTACTGTTATTCATTGATATATTTCATATTAAGAGATGATACTTATGTTATTTCATCTGTTTTTGCATGGTTGATGACTTTTGGAGCATGAACCGCTGCAGTCAGGATTCTGATGGAAAAGGTGCTGTTTGGAGGCGAAATTCGCGAAGATCAAAAAATCCGGGAAAATACATGGAAAATCCTATTTTTCCAGAAGACAAAGAATGCCAGGAGGGGAAGTGGAGATGGGCCACAAGGGGCCCAGACCACCCCCTGGCGCGGGCCACCCCAGGTCGCGCCACCAGGTGGTGTGGCCGCCCTGGTCCACTCTAGCCTCTCCCCTCTGGCGTATATTATCCTCCTGAAACCCTAAGACTCGGGGAGCGACCATAGAAAGATGCTGTTGCCTTTGCGAGGCGGAAAACACCGAGAGAGAAAGATCTCTCCGGCAGATAGAATTCTGCCGGGGGAATTCCTTCCCGGAGGGGGGAGATCGTCGCCATCAACACCACCATCAAGCTGGACTTCATTGGGATCATCATCAGCACCACCATCATCTGCACCAGCACCATCATCACCACTTCATACCGCTGTAACAATTGGGTTGAATCTTGCATAGTTCTTAGGGGAAACTTTCCCGGTGTTGATTACTCTTTGTAGTTGATGCTATTGAGTGAATCATTGAATTATCGTTTATGTTCAGATTGTTACTTATCATTATTTCATCTCTAATCATGATCCATATGATGTCTTGTGAGTAGTTCGTTTAGTTCTTGAGGACATGGGAGAAGTCATGTTGTTAGTAGTGGAATTGTGTTGAGAAAGATTCAATGGTTTGATATTTAAGTTGTGGTGTATTTCTTCTAGTGGAGTCATGTGAACATCGACTACATGACACTTCACCTATATGGGCCTAGGGGAATGCATTGTGTATTTGGCTACTAATCGTAGGGGTTGCCGGAGTGACAGAAACATGAACCCCCGTTAGGAAACCATTGCACAAGGGACGTCAGGGTCTTAGAGTTTAAAGCTGTGGTTAGGTTTCTACCTTAATTACTTTCTTGTACTTGCGGATGCTTGCAAGGGGTATAATCACAAGTATGTATTAGCCCTAGGAAGGTCGGTACATTAGCACAGGTTCACCCACACAACACTTAGCAAACTAAAGAAGATTAATCAACTATATGAAGTGAAAGCACTTGACGGTATTCCCATGTGTCCTCAAGAAAGTTTGGTCATCTTAAGTAATACAACTGGCTTGTCCTTCTCTAAAGAAAGGATTGGGCCACTTGCTGCATTTATTCTTATTGTCTTTTATTTACTCGTACTTTATTTACCTGCATTTTCAAAAAACCCTAAAAATCCGTTTGCTAAGTATTTACAGAGAATTCCTGCTCCTAGCCATTCGCCAGCACCTTCTGCTCCTCGTTGTGTTCGACACTCTTACTTGTCGAAAATACTGCAATACACCCCCTATACTTGTGGGTCATCATGAAGTCCTCGCGCTCTTGCGGCTCCAACAACTTCTAGTGCCTCAAGTGTGACACTGATACATTTGATCCAGATTACGAATGTAGTATAGCTCCTTTTCCCTAGTAGACCTAGGTTTATCGAATCCTCGGGAAGCAGAAGTGTAGTGAAGTTACTTTAACGGACCTTCGGGAGTTTTAGAATTCCTTTTGTGTTTTTACCATACCAAGAGTTTGCGTCTTTTTGTTGTTGTCGATGATGGAGAGAGAGGGCCTAGGGCGTTCAGTTTCACCAGTAGCTGTGCAAAACATCTGACGGATAAAAGATAAAAGTAAAGTATGCATGTAGTTGTTAGAGCAAGATAAATTATATGTGGGCAGTGTATCCATAATTTCTATTGCCTCCGCAACCGCTTATAGCAATAACCTACTAGTCTCATCCATAGAAGAAAGAGAACTAATGATATGCATAGTGACGTCACCGTTAATCCCAAGTAAATCCCGCACATACTGCCGTACTACCCCTTCTGTCACCAGGGTTCCCAAACAACAGATTAGTCATTACTCATACTCCCTATACCTGGCTCAATCCTCGGGGGCTTGGATACCTTAAAAGTCCTTAGATTGAGGCAAGAGAGGATACAATAATCATCATGTCATACAAACTAATACATGATCCCATCTATGATAAATAACATGCACAAAGGCTACATGGCTAGGCCGAAGCCCTTAGCCCAAGGAGAATTACTCACACATAGAGATGAGATCAAAGATCAAAAACATTGTAGTGGAAATCATGATATTGATAACAATAGTCTTATAATGTCGCCAATCAAGGAAGAGATCTACTATTACAAGTGGTGGAATATGGCTATGGTGGTGGAGAGATTATATCTAAGTCTATTCCTCTGGTGGCTCTTCAATGTTGTGGATGGAGATCTGGAGGTGGCTGGTGGTTTCTGGAGCGGCCCTTTTCTCATCGCCCGAGGCCTCTTTATATAGGGGTCCCTTCACGAAAGTTGTTCTATTTGACCTAGCGGTGTCGATGGCAACTATACGACCGGAATTTTATTCTGGTCGTATAGTTGGCCGTTAAAGCGTCTGCCTCCTCTTCACGGCTCCTGGTTTCTTCGAGTTGTTGGAAATCTCGTATCTTTAACTTTAATGTAGTGATTTCCATCATCAAACGTCATTATCTATGCAGAGAAAAATAGAAAGAAAGGATTGCATACCCCTTTGATCATTACGCATTAGTGGCAGGGTTTAGAGAGATATTTCATCAAAAATATGAATAATATCTAGTTTAAATGTGGACGTAGATGGCTATATTTCAGAGCCATCAACCTCCCCAAGCTTAAACTTGATCGTCCTCGAGCAAGAAAACCAAAACCAAAAAGGAACTCAGCAATTAAACTGAAATAACGAGATGATGATCTTACTCATGATTGATAGTCTCATGTTTCCTCCACTTTATAAATCTGAAAAACTTCAGCATAGATAGAGTAATGGCAAGCATATCATACGTGTTTTATGTATCCTTATAGTGCAGCAAAATTATTGTTAACATGGATGATTCAAATGAGTAAACTTTATTCCATGTCATGGAATCAACTCATAGGCTTGCCTTTGAACTATAAAGTATAATCATGTAAAATTGAGAGTCTGAGAGTTGACATGAAAAGCATATATACTAGAGTATCTCAATTCTCCCACATCAATAAATCAAGACTCTTCAAGCATTACTTTTCTATTCATTGTCCTTCAAGAATTTTAGTTCTTAAGTAATTTAGAGCATGCCAAAGATTTTATTTAGTTTATCGGGCTGTGATGGACACTCGTGGCTTCACCAAGTTTTTTTGTTCCTTTTGTACAATGATTACTCATAAAAGCCAGAGGAGTGATTCCATCATGAACACAGCTACCCGGGAGTGCCAAGAAGCTTACCCATTATAACATTGCTGCTACATATGTTTAATCAACTCATAGCCAAAATCTAGGAGTTTCCTCCATGAAGATCGTTCGTAGGCTAGCGAAGTTGTTGGCATCCCATGATGTTTGAAACGCATAAAGCTATATCATTCTTATGATTCATAAGTCAAACTTTGGCATGCTCACAAAAACCGCTAAACATTAATTCAATCGAACAAATCCTTTTAAAGAGAGCAATCAAGTCAATCATTATATTCCATGGTGTTGAGTGTCTCTAGAAATAAGACTTCAAGACTAAACACTACAACACCCAAGCCTTCAATTGTGAGACTTTTTCTTATTACAATTGTTCAGCAAATTTTTAGGCAAGACTTGGTTAACTACAAGAGCTGGAAGAAAACGTACCCAACTAATACCCATGCAAACAAAATTTTACTGCAATACAAAGACTCACTCCACCAATATAATATCTCAACATTTACTACTAACTAGCATGGGTTTCTCAAACTTCAAAAGTTGGGAGTCATAAGGCATACCTCTCATGTTTGGTTCCACTTCTCTCTTTGTTTTTGATTAGTTTCTTAGAAACTCGAAGTCAATCATTCTTCCTGCAAATACATGAGAATCTCGAGGCAGAAAGAAAAGAAAGAGGGAAAATAAAGATAAATGGAGAAATCTTTTTGTTGTTTTTAAGAGAGGGAATTAAAGAATAGAAAATTGGCGGCAAAGCTCGACTATAAAATCTCAAAAGCAAATAGAAATAACTAAAGATAAAGTGTTGGGGAAACCAACACGAGTGCTTATAAACTCGAATTAAAAACATAACCTTGAAAATAAATAAAAGTAAATGAACACAAATAAAGATAAATGAGGAAACTTCCCCAAGCTTAGGCATTTGCAAGCCCTTCAAATCATTGTGGTGGCGGGAAAAAGTTGGAACTCTAGTCTGCAAATTAACTTGATAAATTACTAGTGTATTCTCGGAGGTTCAAAGAGAGGCTATGCATCCTCTCCACAGTCCCTCCAAGTTCTTAGAAGTCTTGGTATGTAGCGAACCGGGTTGATGGCTACTCCTCTTGATAAGGAACTTCTTGCTCCTCTTCTTGGTCCTCATCCTCATCCGAAATATCCTCCTCAGGTTGGTGTTGCTCAACCTGCAAGTCATATATGAAACATCCTTCCTCGATAGAGAAAAGACCGTTAGGCAAAGGAGCGGGGTAGATACGCCCAGCTCCAGCAATATGCAGGTAATAAACACCACCTCTCCTAGTGAGCATTCCACAAGCTTTTAAAGTAGAGAAACTGACACGTCTCTTACCTAGCACAGGTTGCAACTCACCTAGGTTGATGCCTAGGGCAGTGGCAAGCACGGATGATGCCTCCACCTATGATTGGTCCTTGGCTTTGGGAGGATTGGTGCTCCAGGTAGCGCACAAGGATTGCGTCAAGTTGAGTGACAAGTTGCAGTTGTTGAAAGCAGCCTTTGCGAGGACTAAGATGTCATCCTCATTGAGTCTCGTGAACTCATTACGTGCCTGCAAGCTGTTAGCAATAACATAGAACAAATAGTGAATTGCAGGATGTTGAATATTCTTCCCCTTGCTCACTCTAGAAGTGAAGCTTATTCTATTATAATATTGTTCCGGGGAAGGGTCTAAGCCAGTATAGGATGCGTGCAAATCATTATCATTATTGTTTGGCAAATTAAAGCATGTGCACCATTCATCTAGTGATAAAGTGTAATTGTTGTTCATGAGCCGGAAAGAAATCTGGTCTTCTCCATGCCATAGTTTAACGTTGCTTTGCAAAGAACTTTCAATGGTTAACCGACGATAGGTAGGCACATTATTGAATACAAAGTTTTGTAGGCCTACCCTATTGCAAAGTAAATTAAAGTCATCAGAAATACCGAGTTGGTTCAATATAATGGGGCAAGCCCACTTGGTTGCCTTCACTTCTCGGTTCTTGATCCTATCGAAGCGATCACGTTGGAGCTCATTCCTGAACCGTATCCCCATGCGTTCTTGAGTGACAACCCAAGAAGCGCTGGCGGTGGCACGAGCACGAGTTTGGATCCTTGTGTTCACATCTAAAAATAATCAAGGAAAAATAAAACTTTTTGATCCAACAATAATAGGCATAACATATTCCTCATCATAGCACACTAAAGAATCCCCTAAAAATAATAATCTAGGCAAGAGAATCATGGCAATTAGTTCATAGTAGGTCTCACCCTAGATTGATAATGACAATAGATCGAAGCTGAATTTGCAAAAAGTAATTGGAGGATCGGAGGAGAAACATACCGTAGATAACTTGTGTGCGAGGAAATCGAACAAAATTGAGTAGAGATGAAGATCTCTTGAGGTTTTGAGAGAGTTTGGAGGTAGAAGAAAGAAATAGGATTGAAGTTTTGGGGTTGGAGGTACCTCTCGTGGCATTTTTGTGGTCGGACACAACTATACGGGCGGAACTATACGACCGGAACAATGTGTTCCCGCCGTATAGTTGGCCTGCTGTCAAAATTTTAGGGTTTCCACCTTGCGGCATAGCTACACGTCCAGAGCTATACGGCCGGAACAATTTGTTCCCGCTGTATAGTTCATCGTCAAACCGTCTATACCTGGAAAAGAATTTGTATGAAAGCATCGATATCTATACGACCGGAGCTATACGGTCGGAATTTTTATTCCCGCCGTATAGGTGGTCGTTAAACCATCAGTACTTTTGAAAGAAAAATTGTCGATAGCAAAAGTATCTATACAGCCAGAACTATACGGTCGAAATTTTTATTCCTGCCGTATAGGTGGTCATTAAACTCTTGTGTACCCATCAAAAATTTCCGTTTCTTCGAGAATTACTTCTTATTCTGAAACTTAGCGAAATACCTTGTTTTTGACAGTTAAAATTATCGACCAACAACAGCATGTATATAACAGGATTTTTAGTACTACCAAACTTCTTATTCTCAACTAGAGTTTTCTAGCACTCTTTATTAAACATAAACTTAAACTAAGACTTAAAAACTTTACTCAAACCTTTATTTCACATGGTTTACCTCCCATGGAGCGCTCTTTTATGGTTAATAGATTGACCTTGATGTTGCTCACTTGGGCCAGTTGAGTGGAACACCCACTCCAAAATAGTTGGCCTTCAAAGTGATGACCTCCTTTTCATCATGCTTGGCTTTCTTCTTCCTGGGGAAATAAATAACAAAAGGATCCCGCGAAGGCAATTGAAGCTTCACGTTCCCTTCATTGAGATTAATCAAAGCCTTAATAGTTCTTAAGAAAGGACAGCCTAATATAATAGGAGCAGTAGCATCTTCAGGCATGTCAACAATAATGAAATCAATAAGAGCAGGACAGCCTTTAATGTATACTAAAGTATTCTACTTAATTCCTACAACTTGTTTGTAGGTAGAATCGACAAGATGTAATTTTAACTCGGTGATTTCAAAAGAGCTGAGATTTAACTTATTAAAAAGACTCTTTGGAATTGTTGAAACGCTTGCACCTAGATCACAAAGTGCAACTATCTCATTGGTCCCAATTTTAATCTTAATAGTAGGCTCAAATATATCATGAAGCTTAACAGGTAATTTTTCAGCAATTTTCTTATATTCTTCTTCAAGCTCACATACCTTTATTGCTACCTGATTAACAAAGTGTTGATACATGGCTTCATCATTTCCTTCACTTACCAGAATCTTGATGTTGATCCTTTTTACAAGATCTTCAACGGTGTAACTTGGTGAGGGAGCGTTACTATAATCAAGTTCTTTAGGCTCCTCCCTTTGGATTCTCATCATTTTGAGGTCTTCAATAGGATTGGGCTTAGCTTTACCTGCAGATTAGCTAGAATGAGAGTTTGACTCTCGGTTATCTTACCTAGCTGTGCCTCAACAATCCTCATCCTTTCTTGGAGGGCCTGCAAATCATTCCTCAAACTTACAGCTTGGTTAGATAATTTACCAAGCATAGCATCATGGTTCTCCATTAGTTTAACAAGGATATTGTTTTGCTCATTTTGTGAGTCTATGAAAGATTTAAGCGTTTCTTGGAGACTACCAATACTTGATCCCATATTATTATTAGAGTTACCTGCAGGACTAGAATAGTGTTTTTGGAAATTAGGTATAATTCTTCTTCCAAGCAAGGTTATAATCATTACGAGCTATAAAGTCTACTTCTTCAATATTAGTTTTGGGGATAGCTCTTACCTAGGTTTCCTTACCTTTTACGGCTAATATGAGCTCATCCAGCTTAGCATTGAGTTCTTCATTTTCTTGTGGTGAGACAGAGTTCACCTTCTTCGTGTTTGATCTTTCCACATGCCATTGAGCATGGTTGTCTTGCATATTGTCAAGCAACTGCTTTGCTTCGGTAATATGTTTACCCATAAATGTTCCTCCAGCTGCAGTATCAAGCATAAACTTAGACACATGATTAAGAGCATTATAAAATAAATGGAGGATTAACCAATCTTCCATCCCATGGCTGGGACAGTTTCTTAAGCATTCTTTCATCCTCTCCCATGCAAGCGCTAGTGGCTCACGCTCTTCCTGTCTAAAACCAGTAATATTACATCTTAGTTGCATACTCTTTGCAGGTGGGAAAATTTTAGTCATATATAAAGAAGTACATCCCACCCATGATGCAATAGTATTTTTAGGCAAAGCTAGCAACCATTCTTTTGCTCTTCCCCTAAGAGAGAAAGGAAATAAGCGCAGTTTGATCGCATCAGGGTCAACATCTTTTATGCACATCATATCACATATTTCAGTGAAAGTATTCAAGTGCATACCTGCGTCCTCAACAGTAGAGCCTCCAAATTGATTATGTTGAACCAAACTTAAATAATGGGGCTTAATTTCATAGTCATCATCAGCAATTGCTGGCTGAGTAATAGGAGTATGCAAATAATCATTATTGGGAGTTGCAAATTCCCCAAGCTTCTTTTCAGCCATATTTCCTATGTTTTTGGGTTTTCTCAAACAGAGACTTATAATAATTATAAGAACAAGAATTTAAAGACTAACTAATTTTTTTGTTTTTTCAAATAAAGACTGAAAGCAAACTAACAAAATTAAAAACAAGAATTAAAACTAGCAAGGTTCCTACTAACCTCACCAGGGTAGCTATTGCTTCCCGGCAACAGTGCTAGAAAAATGGTTGATACCTTCGATCCGGATTACGGATGAAGTATAGCTCTTTTTCCCTAGTAGACCTAGGTTTATCGAATCCTCGGGAAGCAGAAGCATAGTGAAGTTACTTTAACGGACCTTCAGGAGTTTTAGAATTCCTTTTGTGTTTTTACCGGACCAAGAGTTTGTGTCTTTTTGTTGTTGTCGATGATGGAGAGAGAGGGCCTAGGGTGTTCGGTTTCACTAGTAGCTGTGCAGAACATCTGATGAGAATAAAAGATAAAAGTAAAGTATGCATGTAATTGTTAGAGCAAGATAAATTATATGTGGGCAGGGCATCCATAATTTCTATTGCCTCCGCAACCGCTTATAGCAAGAACCTACTAATATCATCCATAGAAGAAAGAGAACTAATGATATGCATAGTGACGTCACAATTAATCCCAAGTAAATCCCGCACATACAGCCGTACTACCCCTTTTGTCACTGGGGTTCCCAACCTGCAGATTACTCATTACTCATTGCTTAGCCCAAAATATATCGAGCCCGTTGGGGAACCCCAAGAGGAAGGTATGATGAGCACAGCAGCAAGTTTTCCCTCAGTAATGAAACCAAGGTTATCAATCCAGTAGGAGAAAGGAAACACCCCAAAGGTGTTGCTAGCTGAACTTTGGCAGGGCGCACTACCGGTGCCAGCAGCAACGTGGAGACCTGCACAACACAACCATAGAACTTTGCCCCCAACTTGCGATGAGGTTGTCAATCTCACCGGTTTTGCTGAAAACAAAGGATTAAACGTATCGAGTGGAAGAAAGTAATAGTTTGTAGTAAGTAAACAGAAAATAGTAAACAATTGATGATTGATGATAAAAGAAAGGACCGGGGTCGATAGTTCACTAGTGGTGGCTCTCCTTAAGATAGATAACATGTTGGGTGAACAAATTATAGCGGGGCAATTGACAAACATCGAGAAAGCAATACATGCATATACTACTCATCTTGACTCCTTTGAGACTTGATTGGGCATTACAACATTATACATAGACCGTAATCCAACTGCATCTATGACTAATAATCCACCTTCAGGTTATCATCCGAACCCCCTCCAGTATTAAGTTGCAAGCAACGGATAATTGCATTACGCATTGCGTGTAAACAATACGATTGTTCTATGAACAAAGGATCGTTGTTTTCTCCCTAGTAGCAACAACACATCTAGTACCTTAGAGATTTGTGTCACTTCCCCAGATTACTAGAGGCATGAACCCACTATCGAGCATAAATACTAACTCTTGGAGTTGCTAGCATCTACTTGGCCAAGATAGCTACTAACAACGGAAAGCATGCAAGATCACAAATAACAAAGACATGATAGAATCAATAATCAATCTGAAATAGCATCTCAATATCCATCGGATCCCCACAAACACAACATGTAGGAATTACAAATAGATGATCTTGATCATGAACGGAGCTCACAAGATCTAAACATGATAGCACAAAGGAGGAGAACCAGCCATCTAGCTACTACATGGACCCATAGTCCAAGGATGAACTACTCACGCATCACACCAGAGGCTTGCATGATGATGAAGAAGGCCTCCAGGGTGAATTCCCCTCTCCGGCAGGGTGCCGGAAAGAGCTTCAGATCCCTCCCAATCTAGGGATGGAGATGACGGTGGCTACAGACTCTTTCGTGTAATTTTGATCGGGTACTTAGGGTTTCTGTATCAGAGGCATCTTATAGGCGAAAGGGGAGGCCGAGGGGGTGCCTAGGCTGGCCACACCACCTCGGGCGCGGGCCAGCCTCGACTGCTGCCAGGTGGTGTGGCGCCCCGCCCCTCTCCGTCTCAGACTGCCCGGGTGTCCCTCGGTGAAAAACTGACTTTGGCTTTTGTCCCGTCCAATTTCGAGAATATTCATTTTTTGACTTTCCTGGAACCAAAAATAGTAGAAAACATGCAGTTGGCACTATGGCTCTTGTTAATAGGTTAGTTGAAGAAAGTGTATAGAAAGTACTCCAAAGTTGGAACAAAACATAAGAAAGTAGATAAAACCAAGCATGGAACATCAAAAATTATGGATACGTTAGCAACGTATCACTCATACTCCCTATTCCTGGCTCAATCCTTGGTGTTTTGGGTACCTAACAAATCCTTAGACTGAGGCAAGAGAGGATACAATAATCATCATGTCATACAAACTAATACATGATCCCATCTATGATAAATAACATGCACAAAAGCTACATGGCTAGGCCAAAGCCCTTAGCCCAAGGAGAATTACTCACACATTGAGATAAAAGGTCAAAAACATTGTAGTGGAAATCATGAGATTGCAATAGTCTTACAATGTCGCGAATCAAAGAAGAGATCTACTATTACAAGTGGTGGAATATGGCTATGGTGGTGGAGAGATTAGATCTAAGTCTATTCCTCTAGCGGTTCTTCGGTGTTGCGGATGGAGATCTGGAGGTGGCTGATGGTTTCTGGCGCAACCCTTTTCTCGTGGCACGAGGCCTCTATATATAGGGGTCCCTTCACGAAAGTTGTTCTGTTTGACCTTGCGGTGTCGATGACAACTATACGACTGGAACTATACATCCGAAATTTTATTGCGGTCGTATAGTTGGTCGTTAAAGCGCCCGCCTCCTCTTCACGGCTCCTGGTTTCTTCGGGTTGTTGGAAATCTCGTATCTTTGACTTTAATATAGTGTTTCCCATCATCAAACGTCATTATCTGCACAGGGAAAAATAGAAAGAAAGGATTCCATACCACTTTGATCATTAGGCATTAGTGGCAGGGTTTAGAGAGATATTTCATCAAAAATATGAATAATATCCAGTTTAAATGTGGACGTAGATGGCTATATTTCAGAGCCATCAGACACCTCACGGGGAGTTACATGCATCCGGTGCCTGGCGATGACTCTCGCTTCCCTGATCCAGCAGAAGTTGCGGAAGTAGAGCTCCTGGATCCGAATCCCGCAGCACGACGGTGCTCCGCGGTGAAGATGTCTCTCGTTCACGCAGTGTGAACTTGGGACCACAGTCACGAGAGAGAGAGAGAATATAAATTGGAGGTCTCCCCACAAATGAGGAAACCCTTATTGAGTATTGTGTGTATTTTCTGGTCAAAATACCCCACTATATATAGGGGGAAGGGGAGGTACTACCTCCCTCAAAGTCCCGGGTGGGACTAATCATGGGAGAGGGGTGGGGAGGTGAGCCAGCCAGCCCCCCTACCATGGGCCCCATGTGGGCAGGCCCACTAGGCCACTGACCACCCCCTAGGACCCTCCTAGGGGTGTAGTCCTCTCTTGGGCCCTTTCCCCTCCGGGATTTGGCCCATTAAGCCTTTTTGACCTTTAATTGATTTTTCTCTTTATTAAATAATTATGAATAAATGATTAAATCATTATTTAACATTCATTCACATATTATTCAATCTCCGTGGCTATGTAACACCTTCCACCTCCACTCCGGACATCCTCCGGACTTACCGAAACCCTTTCGTTTTCTCTCTCTTCTTCGGTGATTCTACAGATCCTGTAAACACTCTATAAGCATCACTAAGTCCTTAAGTGTGATACCCCACGGTTCGGGAACACTCCAGACATGGTCGGGACACTCCCGGACCAATGATTGATAGAGGGACCTGGATGGCCATGTGACCCTTGTAGATTCCACGAAGATCTTTCGTCATTTGAACTGTGACTACCGCGTCTTATTCCTTTTGTCTGTCGATACTTGCATTGCCTAAGATCTGATCAATGACATCACCATGTCATGTTCAATCTCGTTACCGAACAATGCTACTTGACTTCTTTCAAAAAGTGATATCCCTATGATCAAATCACACGCTACGCAACTATTGGATATAACTTCTCTAAGTGGGCCCTCGAGTATCTTTCTGTCACGCGGATGGACAAATCTTGCTCTCGACATATATTTCCTCTACTTAATCACTTGTCAAACCTTCCTTCTTGGATCATATATTATGTTAAGTTATCATCATGGTTTTCTAAGATAGAACCTATGTCTCAACATAGTGGATGATGATCATCCTTTGCTTTCTTTTAACCATCGATGTTAGACTTAATTCTATTCCTAATTTTGAGTTATCAAGGACTAGTTACTTAATTAACTTCTATTCTGAAACTCTTCAGAATCCCTTTTAGGAATACTACATAATATCGTAATATTCCTATCATCAACTTCTAATCCCTATAAATCTTTATTTATCAGTACCTGCGCTTTTATTCTTAATGTGTCATATACACACTTAAGAATCACTCCTTTAAGCTCGCACTCAAAATATGTTCCCAACATATTTGGTTATGAGTCACTACTCTTACTCAACATATGTTCCTACATATTTGATTATTAGACTTACTTTCCTCCCACTCAAAATGTGTTCCCGACACATTTGAGTTTGAGACTTACATTGCTCCCACTCAAAAATATGTCATTCACATATTGTTTTAGGAATACTTTCATAGCTCCCACACAATTTCATGCAAATTGCATATCCACTCACTATTTTGAATAACTTCAAAATCCTTTGATAAATTATCAAACTGAGAGATTTATTATGAGACACTAGTACTTTACTAGTTTTAAATCCACTAGGCTTTCAGCACACTTGAATCAAATTTATTTGAATTTGTCCAATACTTTATTCATCACAAATCGTGCCTTTGTCATTCACCTTTTCCTTCATGACTTTGTAGTCATTTGGAAATTAAAGCAATGCTTTATTTGTTAAGATTCAGCAATAAATTGCTTTCTAATCTTAAGTGAATTTTACCTCTAGGATTTCTCATAACTTTAGTTTACCATTATATCCTTCGTAGTTCGTAGGTATGTTATTTTCTGGTAATCATGACAAATGATCCAAAATGTCTCCATACAAGATATGGGGTACATTTTGAATCCTACTTCATGCAGTGAAAACACTAGTGGAGAAAACACAATGATCGTTATCATTGATTCTTTCCTTTATGAAGAGAATCGTTCAGGAATGCTTTCCGTTGCGCTTCTCAACACTCTGATGCAGGGTTTTGAATCCTCATCATGTTTTTCACTATCTTCCAAAAGCTTCATAATCGAGAAATACCACTAAATATAAACTTTCTCGAGAATGCACCAAAATCCAAGCAACACTAGTTTTGCTCTCCTTTTGGTTCTAGCTATGGCTATTGTATTCATAATTTCCAATGAATATTCTATAAGGACTTATTCACTATTGTTTTGGTTATATCGAATAACCCCAAAACTTTGACGGTGATCCATACAATATGTGGCGCCGATCTCACGAATTTATATGGTTCATGATATATTCTAATTGAGTGCTAACTATTCCTAACTAATGGTCTTTACATCTACACTACAAAAATTTATTCGGTGCCATCTATTCACCCACTTTGATATCTAATAACACTTTGTGATGCTTTGCACTTTCACATTTCAAACGCATTGCATTTCACAATTTCTTTATGCCAATCTTATAAAGTTAAATTTCATTACTATTGATCAAATCATAGTAATTAGATTCTCATTTATCTTTAATACCCTTGGATGACGAAATACTTTGATCATATCAAATAGCTTCATACTCATGTTTCTTTCCGTAAACTCTTTACACAATTTAAGCAATCATATAATGATAATTACCATTCTATCAAACTATAATACATCGAATATGTATTCTCTTTTAACAATTCATCAAACACTTTGTATTCATGTAATACACGATGTTTAAGTTATTTCTACCGAACTTAGGCATGATTCATATGTGATAAGAAAACGAATGTTTTTCAATTATTATCAATATAACTTTGAATTTAAACAATGGTTTCATTCAAAATGAATATATCATTAAGTTGGGTAATTTTCAAGGCATTTTGAACATTTTACAAATGTTCATGCATTATGAATTAGTTTCAAAACAAGGATAATTCACACATAATCGAACAAGATATGAACACGAATAGAAATCATTCATAAAAGTAGAACAACTGTTTGTTACGAACTCATATGAATAACCGTCTCACAAAGTGTGAGACACACTAAAGAAGTTCATAATCTATCGATTACAATAATCATCCTAAAATGACAAACTAAGTGATAAACATCGAGGGATAATGTTGTTGGCCATCATCATCATGCTCGCCATTAACACGCAACGTCACCTCCTCTCCAGCAAGCACCTCTCATGCAGAAGGACCTGTTTTCAGCAAAACAGAACAAGTATCAAATATACTTAACATTGCAATGTGTGTTTGCAAGATTATAACATTTATAAAACTATATATCAAATATATAGCTTTGTCATCGATGACTTCACCGGTTATTAGTTCAACCTTTACGTTTTTGAAACATAATATGAAATCCTAGAAATCCAATGTTTCCGTATCACCACTCATGATGCTACCTCGGACATGTCCTTCGTAGCTGGGAGGCAGCGATCGAAGCAGCACACCTATCGCAAATGACTCATCCATCTAGTAGTCCATGAAGTAAACTAGTCTCATGTGTGCATCAAGCATGCACTCCAAGTGACTCTTCAGACAAGTATGTTCCTCCATCTTTATGGAAAGGAACTCTCCAAGCAGCTCGTGCTTCCACATACGCACATGGATTATGAACTCTGCTCTCAGCTGATCCACCATCGCATATGGATCAAGATCACCCATGAGTGGATGGAGTTCATCCACCATCCTGTAACGCATTATTATATAAATGTAAGTGGACATATCTTGACGATAATAGTGGTCTGCCCGCTCTCGTGGGGTCTCATAGCCATCAGGCTCAGCCAATTCCATCATGCGGCATATGTAATCTACCACATGATTCCTAGTAAGGAGATCATTCAGGCGCACAAGCCAACTAGGGAAGTTGGATCCATCAAGTCTAAGTTTCTCACCAACTACCCACTCCTCAACATCAAAGTAAGCTTCACGGTGAGCCATCTCTACATTTATAATTTCAAATGGAATTTAGTCTAAGTTTATAATTAAATGAGTTAATATAATAACTCCACTAAAAACACCTATCCCCTGAAGGGTTGCAGTGATTACACGACCCCTTTTCCCCACATCTCCCCCGATCGTCACAACCATCAATGTGGGTGCTAGGGTGGACGCCTAAATGTCGGTCACATCATTCATGAAACTCGTGCTCGATCTTTCGACTATCCATGTTCCGAGGCCATGTCTACACATGCTAGGCTCGCCAACTCAACCTTAGTGTAATCGCTGTGCAACATGGCTTACACCCACTGTATGCGAACGTAGATATGCCTGACACCCGATCATCACGGCGCTACCTCATACCGAAGAACTTTCTTGGTGATGCACACTAAGTGAGAACACAATCATTGGAATTTTTAATAGGGATCATCTTATTAGGCTACCATCGAGTGTCTAATACTAGCACACAATAAGATATACAAACAATAAAATTGAATGTAAGAGTGATGCGATATGATCCTTTTCGCCGTGATCTCCATCCCGTGCCTCCGGATTCTGGCGCCAGGGTTCCGGTGACGTAGGCACCAGGTTACCGGTGCCTTTCTGGCATGGTAGTCCATCACGTGAAAAAGCTTTTTTCTTTGACCGGAATCGACAGGTGTGAACTCATCTACTAGGATGAGTCAAACATAGGGGGAAGGGCCTCCTGGCACCTTCGTGACTATCTACTACTACTTAGCAACATAAAGTATGTACTTTACCTTTGCCACAACCATATGACATCATAATGCCCCCTGCAAAACAAAGTTAGACGCCTCTACTTTATCTTTGCATGTTTTACGTGGCTGAATGAGCTTTTGCACAAGAACCGTTCTTACCTACGAACTTTCACCACAACGCTGATCAAGTAGTTGTCTATACTACACCCCTTTCGGGGCCCTCCGTTGTAAATGGCATACCAACTAATACGAGAGAGACAGACACCCCCCCAAAGCCACTTTATACGGTACAAGCCGTATGTCAAGCGTGGACCAGTCTTGTGAATGTACGTGTGAAGTCGGTTGGGAGCCGCTTCATCAAGCATTACTACAGTATACACAAGTACACGTGGGAGGGTAACAACTAAAAGATCAACGCCCACACACTAGATCTCATGTGTTTTACTCGTACTGGCAATACTACACATAGATCTAGCTCTGATACCACTGTAGGGCTTCACGTATGAAAACAATAAAATTTTACCCTACGCCACTGAACCCCTGATGCTGCCAGGACCTATCTATTAGTAATGTAGTACCAAGAGGGGCTTTTCGTGAACTTACCCTTGAAGACCCAAAAGTGTTGTCAACGCTCTAGAGAGCGTGGTTGATGTAGACGACCTGAAGCCGACCTCAAGGTCGTGTTGAAGTCCTCGTGCTCCTACGGCTCCAATGACTTCTAGTGACTCAAGTGTGACACCTCACGGGAAGTTACATGAATCCGATGCCTGGCAATGACTCCTGCTTCCCCGATCCAGTAGCAGTTGCGGAAGTAGAGATCCTCGATCCGAATCCTGCAACACGACGGTGCTCTGCGGTGAAGATGTCTCTCGTTCGCGCAGTCCGAACTTGGGACCATGGTCACGGGAGAGTGTCAACACTCGGATTTTTAATCCCAGATGCCTGTTATGCCATACATCGCAATCCCATGATTACCATTTTTGTGAGACATAACATATTGGATATCACATTACATCATCCATTACAAACCATAATAAGGTCTTACACGAATAAAGGATCTCATGATCCAGTCTTAATACAAACAAGCAGCAGAATAATAGGTGTATCAGTGGGCTCCATCTTCAGTGTCACAGACAATGCTGATGATGGGAGATGATCCTAGTTGTCGTAGACATCTTGCTGTCCATCAACCTGATAGTCCTCCTCATAGTTTGGCCACGGGAATAGCCAGGGACAAAGCCATGAGTACTCTTTAAGTACTCGCAAACTATCACTAACAAGTAAGGTAGTTCTAGTAGGAAACCTAAGCTCTAAGTTTATTTGCAAAAATCCAGATTTGTCTAAACTGAGTTCATAAGTAAAGAAAACTATGTCAATGTTCTAAATCACTTTAAGTTGAGAACCTAGTTTTCATATTCACAACCCTGTTGTGGTCAAGTCAAAATCATAGTTCACTTCACAAGTCAATTTGAAAACATCTGACGACGGAACAGTATGGCCACTCCAACTGTCCATGACCGCGGACACGGCTATTCAAATAGTTTGATACTCTACAGAGGTGGTACACTTTAACCATAAAATTCGATACATCTGTCAGGGATAACCCTGAATCATCATACTTAGTATGCGGATAATCAATCATAACCTTTCAATTACACACTCTAGTATAGGCACCTCCCCTATGAGCTTGGCCTCCCAGCCATGGCCATCTGCCATCCTGGGCACTACATAGGTAGACAATTCACACTCACGAGGTAGCCTCAGCTCAAACCTCTTTCGCGAGGGAACCCATACTAATGCATATAAACTTCCGGCTAAGCCTTACCCAATTCAGGTATTGTGGTTGTACGGTAAAATTGGAATGGTATCGCATCCGAACCCAACCATCAGTTTTTATAAAGGGCTAAGGCTCATGCCTCAACATTTTCATCATCAAAATCCATTTGTGTTTCTCAACACATGTCAAAACATTTCAATAGAATGACTCATCATTCCAAGGTTTTCATAATCATTTTCACCAAGTATTCCCATCTAAAGTGATCAAGTTTTATGCTTAGCACTAGCCACTAAGTTAAGAGTGTTCACTAATGAGGGATGCTAATCTCAATCTCATGCCATAGAATGACATCTAGTATAGGCCTAGTTTTATACTCTTTATGCTATCTATACTACTTTCCAAAACTCACAAAGCATTAACTAAAAATAAGAACTTTGGTAAAGTAAAAGAGTAAAGCTTGCAAGTAAAACTTGGGATGGGTATAAATCAAAGGTATATAACCAAAGCACGCCTAATGCATCTTGCTTGGGTTAAGAAACTTGCAAGTGTTAGCTTGCAAGGTCTAGCTTTCTAGTAATGATGGCTTGCCTTGATTGGTGCAGTGATTGAAGTTTTCCTCCTCTTCTTCGGGTAGAACTCCTCCTCCTCGTATCCTTGGTCGGTACTATCGTCTATAAATAAATACGGGATACACAATCACCAAACAATACTTAACTAGTCTATTTAGCATACTAAGGCTCACACTTGATGATCTAGCATCATCACAATCATCACAAGAAATAAAGAACTAGTTTTATTTAGTTTATTTGAGAAAAGTAATTTCTACTCATTGAAATTAATTAAGATTTAATATTCTCCAAATAAAATATGGGATATGTGGACACATGTCATGACCACATATTCTAATACATGGGAATGTGATTTAAAGGGTTGGTCACATTTTATAAAGTCTAAGATTATCATTTAATAGATTTAAAGTGACTAGAAATGCCCTAATAGCATTCTTTTGGTACTAGTCCAATGTCACTGCATGCAAACTTAGATATTTTTACATATTTAGATAGATATTATCAAATGTGATTTTTGAGAGTTGGAAAGCTATTATGGTTGATTTTTGAAAAATGTTTGAAGTTGCAAAAGTCTTTGTCTTGTTATTTTTACTATAGATTATCTCTAACTCCAAATAATTTAAATCCAATGGGCTTGGATAGATAATTTAATTACCTTTCTAGCAAAATTGGAATCATGCAATTTGGTTAAGTTAAACTCTCTGAATTGATTTTTGAATAAGTGGACAGAATAGGGTTTTAACTAAAAAGGAAAATCCATAATTGAATTTCCAGGCCTGAGCGGGAAAACTAAACGGGCCGGCCCAGCTGCACTTCATAGCGCAGCGGGCTACTAACCGGCGGGGTCCATCAGTCAGCGACTTATTCTACGTGAAATGGTATCTAAGCATCTGGGTCGTGCGATCCTATTCTAATCCAACGGCTGGGAGTCATCGCCGATGACGAACAACTCCGATGAGGAAAATGACCTAGCGCGGTGGTGGGAGTCTCGCGGGGCTCACCTGGGCTCCATCTAGGGTCGGCGACAGGGGCAAACGACATGGTAGATGACGACGAGGCGAGGCGCGGTCATGGCAGGGCTTGGGGTGGTCGGAATCGACGACGCCCTTCTCCTCCAGCAGCGGTGGACTCCGGTGAAATTCCGGTGTGGTGGTGCTCGCCTTGCTCCAGGGAGAAGTGGGGGAGTGGCTCTGAGGAGTGGGGAGTAGACCGAGATTTAAGAAAAACTAGGAACTAAAGAGATCTGGAAACTCAGTCCTAATGTAATCTTCTCGCTCCCAGGTAGATCTTCTTCAGTATGTTGCTCCATTGGATCTTGAAAAACTTGATACTCCGGGTCCTGGTTGTTCTGAAAGCTTCCTCCAAAATACGAATGGGTACTTCACGATACGTCAGATCTTTGTTGATATCAATGGCTCGATGATCGATGTTCTTCAAAACTTCAGTCTTCACCGGAACTTCTAAACATTTGCAAAGTAACGAGATATGGAACACATCATGGATGGTTGACATCTCCTCTGGTAGTTCCAGTTGATAAGATACTTCTCCTCGATGATTCAAAATCTTGAAGGGTCCAATATATCTGGGGGCTAACTTTCCTTTCAGCTGAAAACGCTGCATTCCCTTCAAAGGCGACACTTTGAGATACACAAAATCTCCGACATTGAAAGTCATGTCTCTACGTCTCTTGTCAGCATAACTCTTCTGTCTGGATTGGGCGGTCTTGAGGTGCTCACAAACTTTTTGAACCTTCTATTCGGCTTCTCGTAGGATGTCGGGTCCGAAAATCTGACTCTCTCGTACTTGCGACCATTCAAAGGGGTACGACACTTTCTTCCGTACAGAAATTCAAATGGGGCCATTTGCAAGCTGGCTTGATAACTGTTGTTGTATGAGAATTCTGTGAAAGGCAGGCAATCTTCCCATTTTGATCCATACTCTAGCACACAAGCTCTCAACATATCTTCTAAGATTTGGTTGACTCTTTCAGTTTGTTCGTCGGTCTACGGGTGATAAGCTGTGCTGAAATTCAACTTGGTTCCTAATCCTTCTTGGACTTTCTGCCAAAATCTTGAGGTAAACTGGGTTCCTCGATCCGACACTATGGTCTTAGGGGTTCCATGCAAACTGACGATTCTAGCAATGTACAACTCTGCTAGCTTCGAACTCTGGTAGGTTGTCTTGACAGGTATAAAATGGGCTACCTCGGACAGTCTATCAACTATGACCCATATAGAGTCATTTCCCCTACTAGAAGTAGGCAAACCGGTGATAAAGTCCATTCCGACTGAATCACATTTCCATTCCGGAATCTGGAATGGTTGCAACAGTCCTACGGGTCTCTGATGTTCCGCTTTGACTCTTTGACAGATATCACACTTGGCTATGTAGCTTCCGATTTCTCTCTTCATCTTGTGCCACCAAAATTTCTCCTTCAAATCTTGATACATCTTCGTTCCTCCGGGGTGGATAGAATAAAGTGTATCATGAGCTTCCTGCATGATAACTTGCTTCAGCTCCGAATCTGCTGGCACACAGATACGTCCAATTTCATCCTTCCATGTCTAGCTAAACATATGGAGGTGCAGGCTAGCTACAAAATGTACATATCAAACTTTCTGGTGTAAAGGTTTGTCATATGTCTTCTCTCTCTCTCGTTTTATTTTACAGAAGTTCAATCATAACATATACATCTATTAGTGCTCAATATGTGTGATTATATTGTCTTTAAATAAAAATAGAGATGATATACTAAAGATTTTCAGTTCCACAAATAGACAAAGTTGCTAAGATTAATCTATACATATTATAGACTTGGTAGCCTCCATAATCATCCTTGAACAACTATTGTGAGTTTACCCTACCAAAACATCAAGATGACATTACCCTTGTGAACTATAGATTGGAGTGCTTCCTTAATTAGTTCAGATCTTTGAATATAGGTGTAGTGTCTTACGGGAGATATTGTTAGATAAGTAGACACCACTGAATCTTGTGAAATGGAGACACTGTTAGACTTCTAACTTGACATGAACTATTGTACTCATTTATGCTGGTCCCTAGACATGTATCAGTTAGATCAGTATTGTTAAATAGTACCTTATTTAGATTTTTGCGTGTATATACTTATGTGGATATAGTTTAAATCATTACTTGTGATGCATGTCTTTCTATTATGTTAAACTGTTTTGTAGAAAAAAATTGAAATGTGCTTTGCTTTGAGCTTTGCAAGTCAACTTCTTCTTGATCGTACTAATAAGTAACTTAAAATGGATGACCCAGGATGGAGTAATTCATGCATAATGTTTTTGTAATATTATTGTCTTTTACACTATTTACCTATACCTATGGACCCTTGCAGATCTTGTTCTTAAGGCCTTTATTGTTCATGTAACCTCTACTATCAAATTTAAAAGTAGTGGCAAAGCCACTAGCTCAAAAGATCCACCGTAATGAATATCCCATCCATATTTTAGTGCAATATGTCACTACATATAACCTCAATTATGGCAATAGCTAGCTGGTTTCGATATCTTGGGTACATCTGAGCTATTTGTTGCCGCTTGCAGCATATCGCTTATTGTTTCTGGAGGTAAAGATGACAGAGTGTTTCTTTGGAGGATTGGATCAAAACAAGATGTCTAGGGGCTGGCTGGTATGATTAATTTGTCTCTAAAGTCTTTTTGATATTTTTGTAGTCGAATTTTTGTATGTAGATGTTTCTCTGAACTTTCTTTGTTTCGTCTCCTTCACAATATTTACTCTAGAATATGCCTCTGTATCATGACTATGCATTGGTATTTGAATTTATAATGCATTGGTCCATGTGGATAGCTAAACGATGAGTGTGGGTTTATAATAAGGACGCCTACTCTAGCATCTTAGACGAAATGATTGAATCAAGAACATATGTATTTTCCTCTACTTTATCTCAATGGAGCACATGTTTGTAAGCAAGGAAAATTTTAGTTATTAGTGTCATACTGAGTGTGGGTTTATAATAGCGATTTGTACATCTTATTTTGTGGTGCAAAATTCAGTTTTAGTAGCCATGCAGTTGTTTCAGAAGGTTGTCTTTGCTGTTACCTTCAAATGTTTCTTCATCGCTGTAGATTATTCTTTTGATAGATGCTTATTATTCTGTTTCCCTTGCAACAAGACCTTATGCCTCCTGTGTTGTGTAGAGAAATCCTTTGAAATGATTGATGATGATGAGAGCTCGTAGAAGCATTGTCCTAGTCAATTTACTTTTGATAACTAGAAATGCATCGACAAGCATGTGAGTTCTCCTACTCTTTGTTTTGGCTCGCAGGTCACAATTCCTCGCAGCTCCTAGAACAAACAAACTTGCGTATGTTTATTATTTCTACAATTCTACCATGTAGGCTGGTGAGAAGTTTCTGGATAGCTTAAAATGATGACAACGAAATTTGTTCTTTATTCTACTTTTTACTCAAGAATGATCATAATAAAGTCACATGCATCCAATATGAAAACTTGGATGCTTATTTTGATATATGTAGGAAAATACTCACCTTTTGTTTTATGCATTTCCATATCTTATAAATCCTTACTTGAGTCTTTCGGGCATGATCAACATACCAAGCGTCAAGCATGGGCAACTACAACTCCTCCCATCATCTGGCCTGCTGCTAGCCAAACTCATCTGGTCAAACCAAGTTAGTCATGTTGCTGTTGTTTCTGTAGTATGCAATGTAGGAACAAATATAGTAAGGTTGGGCATGGTAGATACGTAGTGCTGCTAACTAAGATTTGGGCCATAATTGAGTAATCAATGTTTGCCTAGTAGAGGACGAATATATAGTGGAGATGCCTCATGGATGCACTAGTGTTAGGTTCATATTTTGTTACTAAGACATTTATTGTAAGCTAGCTTACATTTTAGGTCTTCTAAATTCCAATCCATGCTACTAGAGGAACTATGTAGAATCATTGGTTCATGTGCTTTACCACTTTTTCAGAGTATCTGACCTGCTTTATTTTTCATTTGTGTACACATATTATTTAGTTCCTTGAGCTGCAGTTTTGAGTTGCAGACCTAGAGTCCCAAATTGTTGAGGAGCCACCCAAAAGTGAGGAAACCTTTATTGAGTATTGTGTGTATTTTGTAGTCAAAATACCCCACTATATATAGGGGGAAGGGGAGGTACTACCTCCCTCAAAGTCCCGGGTGGGACTAATCATGGGAGAGGGGTGGGGAGGTGAGCCAGCCAGCCCCCCTACCATGGGCCCCATGTGGGCAGGCCCACTAGGCCACTGACCACCCCCTAGGACCCTCCTAGGGGTGTAGTCCTCTCTTGGGCCCTTTCCCCTCCGGGATTTGGCCCATTAAGCCTTTTTGACCTTTAATTGATTTTTCTCTTTATTAAATAATTATGAATAAATGATTAAATCATTATTTAACATTCATTCACATATTATTCAATCTCCGTGGCTATGGAACACCTTCCACCTCCACTCCGGACATCCTCCGGACTTACCGAAACCCTTTCGTTTTCTCTCTCTTCTTCGGTGATTCTACAGATCCTGTAAACACTCTATAAGCATCACTAAGTCCTTAAGTGTGATACCCCACGGTTCGGGAACACTCCAGACATGGTCGGGACACTCCCGGACCAATGATTGATAGAGGGACCTGGATGGCCATGTGACCCTTGTAGATTCCACGAAGATCTTTCGTCATTTGAACTGTGACTACCGTGTCTTATTCCTTTTGTCTCTCGATACTTGCATTGCCTAAGATCTGATCAATGACATCACCATGTCATGTTCAATCTCGTTACCGAACAATGCTACTTGACTTCTTTCAAAAAGTGATATCCCTATGATCAAATCACACGCTACGCAACTATTGGATATAACTTCTCTAAGTGGGCCCTCGAGTATCTTTCCGTCACGCGGATGGACAAATCTTGCTCTCGACATATATTTCCTCTACTGTTCTTCGGAATACCTGAACACACCTTTATGATCACAATATTACCAAGTGATGTTTGATGCTATCTAAGCACTCCCGGGAAACAGTGATTGATATAGCCTCACGGTCTAACGAATAGTCTACTAGGTCTATTCTAATCATCGTAACTTGAACTTCATGACATGATCGAGTCATGATGTTTAGGTTGGGTATTGGTTCATCATCCCATTCACAGAATGAGATGACTCCATTTCCAACTGGCATAAATGCCACATGATCAGGAAACCTTGATCATCTATTGACCAATGAACCAGTGACTAGAGTTTCACTGGGAACCCCTGGTTGTTTATATATCACATGTGTATGACGTTTCCTCTCAATACAGTTATAGCATGATATAAAACTTAATCATAAACTTTATGAAATATGATAATAATCCTTATTATTATTTGTCTCTAGGGAATATTTCCAACAGTCTCCCACTTGCACTAGAGTACAAATAAACTAGCTGCATTTGTTCTTAATCATTGGCACCATATATCCCGGTACCCTGAAAATGCTTGCTCATGGAAGAGGTTGAGTCTTCGGCATGTACTTTACAATCCCAAATCCTTTGCAACTTACTGACGTCACCTTGATTGACATTAATACTTTATGATCACATGATAACATCTTTGTGTATGCATTGTTGTTATGGCAGCAGAACGAGGCCGTTTTCCAGGAGCCTACAATGACTTTAGATCAACCTCGAGGGCTTTCTCATGGGCACTGATCCCTGAGACATCATTCTACGTTAAAAGCGAACAAGCCCCGCCATAACATTATACATCACTTTAGATGGTACCGTTATATTTTATTATAAATGTAATCATCGAAACACTAGTGCACATTGTGCAACTTTCGATGTTTTGTTCACCTCGCTTCCTACTTGACTTTAGTCGGTATTATCGATACAGGAGTTTCCAACATATTGCCTTATAACATAACCCTCTATGCTTTAAGATATGCCATCCTTTATGGATTTGGAAAACATGTCTACAGTTCTCTATTAGACACTGGAAACAAACTTAGCTCAACGTTCCGTGATTCAAACTTAATCACTTTTCAAACCTTCCTTCTTGGATCATATATTATGTTAAGTTATCATCATGGTTTTCAAAGATAGAACCTATGTCTCAACATAGTGGATGATGATCATCCTTTTCTTTCTTTCAACCATCGATGTTAGACTTAATTCTATTCCTAATTTTGAGTTATCAAGGACTAGTTCCTTAATTAACTTCTATTCTGAAACTCTTCAGAATCCCTTTTAGGAATACTACATAATATCGTAATATTCCTATCATCAACTTATAATCCCTATAAATCTTTATTTATTAGTACCTGCGCTTTTATTCTTAATGTGTCGTATACACACTTAAGAATCACTCCTTTAAGCTCCCACTCAAAATATGTTCCCAACATATTTGGGTATGAGTCACTACTCTTACTCAACATATGTTCCTACATATTTAAATATGAGACTTACTTTGCTCCCACTCAAAATGTGTTCCTGACACGTTTGAGTTTGAGACTTACATTGCTCTCACTCAAAAATATGTCATTCACATATTGTTTTAGGAATACTTTCATAGCTCCCACACAATTTCATGCAAATTGCATATCCACTCACTATTTTGAATAACTTCAAAATCCTTTGATAAGTTATCAAACTGAGAGATTTATTATGAGACACTAGTACGTTACTAGTTTTAAATCCACTAGGCTTTCGGCACACTTGAATCAAATTTATTTGTATTTGTCCAATACTTTATTCATGACAAATTGTGCCTTTGTCATTCACCTTTTCCTTCATGACTTTGTAGTCGTTTGGAAATTCAAGCAACGCTTACTTGTTAAGATTCAGCAATAAATTGCTTTCTAATCTTAAGTGAATTTTGCCTCTAGGATTTCTCATAACTTTAGTTTACCATTATATCCTTAGTAGTTCGTAGGTATGTCATATTCTGGTAATCATGACAAATGATCCAAAATGTCTCCATACAAGATATGGGGTACATTTTGAATCCTACTTCATGCAGTGAAAGCACTAGTGGAGAAAACACAATGATCGTTATCATTGATTCTTTCCTTTATGAAGAGAATCGTTCAGGAATGCTTTCCGTTGCGCTTCTCAACACTCTGATGCAGTGTTTTGAATCCTCATCATGTTTTTCACTATCTGCCAAAAGCTTCATAATCTAGAAATACCACTAAATATAAACTTTCTCGAGAATGCACCAAAATCCAAGCAATACTAGTTTTGCTCTCCTTTTGGTTCTAGCCATGGATATTGTATTCATAATTTCTAGTGAATACTCTACAAGGACTTATTCGCTATTGTTTTGGTTATATCGAATAACCCCAAAACTTTCATGACGATCCATACAATATGTGGCGCCGATCTCACGAATTTATATGGTTCATTATATATTCTAATTGAGTGCTAACTATTCCTAACTAATGGTCTTTACATCTACACTACAACGATTTATTCGGCGCCATCTATGCACCCACTTTGATATCTAATATCACTTTGTGATGCTTTGCACTTTGACGTTTCAAACGCATTGCATTTCACAATTTCTATATGCCAATCTTATAAAGTTGAATTTCATTACTATTGATCAAATCGTAGTAATTAGATTCTCATTTATCTTTAATACCCTTGGATGATGAAAAATACTTTGATCATATCAAATAGCTTCATACTCCTGTTTGTTTCCGTAAATTCTTTACACAATTTAAACAATCATATAATGATAATTACCATTTTGTCAAACTATAATACATCGAATATGTATTCTCTTTTAACAATTCATCAAACACTTGGCGAATGGGTGTGTGGACAGGAGCTTTAAACATCTGTGGAAGGCAAAAATTCCTCTGAAAATTAAAATTTGGCTGTGGCTTATTTGGCATAATGCAATTCCATCCAAAGATAATATGGAAAGAAGGAAGTGGAAGGGTGACACATTATGCAGGTTTTGTGACCAGGAGGAGTCGATAGGGCATCTGTTTTTCTCCTGTCCTGCGGCCAAATATGTTTGGAGTGTGGTGGAAAAATCTGTGGGTGTTGGTACCAGGCCTGGATCCTTCTGTCAGTATTTTCGGTGGATAATTAGGTTTTTGGCTGTGAGTCATAATATTCAGATAACAACTATTGCTGCTATCTGTTGGGCTATCTGGAAGCTAAGAAACTGAGCTTGTTTTGAACATAAACTAATCAAGTCCCCTGTGGATCTAGTGATGTATGCTTGTGTTTTTATGAAACATTGGGCAGGTCTTCATGATGCCGAGGAAGGGGAGATACTACGGGAAGGAGCATAGATATTGCAGAGAAATGCGTTGGGTGACGCAGAAGGCATGGATAGGGCGAGAGTGCCTCTGCTGGGGCTACCATCAATTAGCCGCAAGCGACCCAGATCCCCATCCGATGAGCAGGAAGAAGACTGAAAAAATGAGCCAACGGTCATTTGCAGGAATCTCTTGTGGTTTCAGTATGGAGTTTCTTTTGTCGTATGATTGCCTTACTTTGGTCCTGGTAGTTGTGTTGTTAGTTGTGGCAGCTTAAAACACTAGCCTCGTCTGTGGCGGTGATCTTGCGTCTCCCTCTCTTTCTATCTTTTCTCTTTTGTGTAGCTAGCTGAAGAAAACATCTTTGTTGGTAGTAATGGCTCCCAGGAGCATGAACCTGAGGTCGTGGATTATGGTGGTGTCTTTTGTTCCGTTATCGGTTGATAGTGGAACCCGACCCAAAAAAATATTCATCAAACACTTTGTATTCATGCAATACACGGTATTTAAGTTATTTCTGTCGAACTTAGGCATGATTCATATGTGACAAGAAAACGAATGTCTTTCACATATTATCAATATAGCTTTGAATTTAAACAATGGTTTCATTCAAAATGAATATATCATTAAGTTGGGCAATTTTCAAGGCATTTTGAACATTTTACAAATGTTCATGCATTATGAATTAGTTTCAAAACAAGGATAATCCACACATAATCGAACAAGATATGAACACAAATAGAAATCATTCATAAAAGTAGAACAACTGTTTGTTACAAACTCATATGAATAACCGTCTCACGAAGTGTGAGACACACTAAAGAAGTTCATAATCTATCGATTACAATAATCATCCTAAAATGATAAACTAAGTGATAAACATCGAGGGATAGTGTTGTTGGCCATCATCATCATGCTCGCCATTAACACGCAACGTCACCTCCTCTCCAGCAAGCACCTCTCATGCAGAAGGACTTGTTTTCAGCGAAACAAAACAAGTATCAAATATACTTAACACTGCAATGTGTGTTTGCAAGATTATAACATTTATAAAACTGTATATCAAATATATACCTTTGTCATCGATGACCTCACCGGTGATTAGTTCAACCTTTACGTTTCTAAAACGTAATATGAAATCCTAGAAATCCAATGTTTCCGTATCACCACTATGATGCTACTTCGGACATGTCCTTCGTAGCTGGGAGGCAGCGATAGAAGCAGCACACCTATTGCAAATGACTCATCCATCCAGTGTCCACGAAGTAAACCAGTCTCATGTGTGCATCAAGCATGCACTCCAAGTGACTCTTCAGACAAGTATGTTCCTCCATCTTTATGGAAAGGAACTCTCCAAGCAGCTCGTGCTCCCACGTGCGCACATGGCTTATGAACTCTTCTCTCAGCTGATCGACCATCGCATATGGATCAATATCACCCATGAGCGGATGGAGTTCATCCACCATCCTGTAATGCATTATTATCTAAATATAAGTGCACATCTCTTGACAATAATAGTGGTCTGCCCGCTCTTGTGGGTTCTCATAGCCACCAGGCTCGGCCAATTCCATCGTGCGGCGTACGTAATCTACCACATGATTCCTAGTAAGGAGATCATTCAGGCGCACAAGCCAACTAGGGAAGTTGGATCCATCAAGTCTAAGTTTCTCACCAACTACCCACTCCTCAACGTCAAAGTAAGCTTCACGGTGAGCCATCTCTACATTTATAATTGCAAAAGGAATTTAGTCTAAGTTTATAATTAAATGAGTTAATATAATAACTCCACTAAAAACACCTATCCCGTGAAGGGTTGCAGTGATTACACGACCCCTTTTCCCCACATCTCCCCCGATCGTCACAACCATCAATGTGGGTGCTAGGGTGGACGCCTAAATGTCGGTCACATCATTCATGCGACTCGTGCTCGATCTTTCAACCATCCATGTTCCGAGGCCATGTCTACACATGCTAGGCTCGCCAACTCAACCTTAGTGTATTTGCTGTGCAATATGGCTTACACCCACTGTATGCGAACGTAGATATGCCTGACACCCGATCATCATGGCGCTGCCTCATACCGAAGAACTTTCTTGGTGATGCAGATTAAGGGAGAACACAATCATTGGAATTTTTAATAGGGATCATCTTATTAGGCTACCGTCGAGTGTCTAATATTAGCACACAATAAGATATACAAACAATAAAATTGAATGTAATAGTGATGCGATATGGTCCTTCTCGCCGTGATCGCCATCCCGTGCCTCCGGATTCCGGCGCCATGGTTCCGGTGACGTATGCACCAGGGTACCGGTGCCTTTCCGGTGTGGTAGTCCGTCTCCACCGTGACTATCTACTACTACTTAGCAACATAAAGTATGTACTTTACCTTTGCCACAACCATATGACATCATAATTCCCCCCGCAAAACAAAGTTAGACGCCTCTACTTTATCTTTGCATGTTTTACGTGGCTGAATGGGCTTTCGCACAAGAACCGTTCTTACCTACGAACTTTCACCACAACAGTGATCAAGTAGTTGTCTATACTACACCCCTTTCGAGGCCCTCCGTTGTAAATGGCATACCAACTAATGCGAGAGAGACAGACACCCCCCAAAGCCACTTTATACGGTACAAGCCGTATGTCAAGCATGGACTAGTCTCGTGAATGAACGTGTAAAGTCGGTTGGGAGCCGCTTCATCAAGCATTACTGCGGTATACACAAGTACACGTGGGAGGGTAACAACGAAAAGATCAACGCCACATGCTACATCTCGTGTGTTCTACTCGTACTGGCAATACTACACATAGATCTAGCTCTGATACCACTGTAGGGGTTCACGTATGAAAACAATAAAAATTTACCCTACGCCCCTGAACCCCTGATGCTGCCAGGACCTATGTATTAGTAATGCAGTACTAGGAGGGGATTTTCGTGAACTTACCCTTGAAGACCTAAAAGCGTTATCAACGCTCTAGAGAGCGTGGTTGATGTAGACGACCCAAAGCCGACCTGAAGGTCGTGTTGAAGTCCTCGCGCTCCTGCGGCTCCAACGACTTCTAGTGCCTCAAGTGTGACACCTCGTGGGGAGTTACATGCATCCGATGCCTGGCGATGACTCATGCTTCCCCGATCCAGCAACAATTGTGGAAGTAGAGCTCCTCGATCCGAATCCCGCAACACGATGGCGCTCCGTGGTGAAGATGTCTCTCATTTGCGCAGTCCGACCTTGGGACCACGGTCATGGGAGAGAGAGAGAGAATATCATTGGAAGTCTCCCCCAAAGTAAGGAAACCTTTATTGAATATTGTGTGTATTTTCTGGTCAAAATACCCCACTATATATAGGGGAAGGGGAGGTACTACCTCCCTCAAAGTCCTGGGGTGGGAATAATCATGGGAGAGGGGTGGGGAGACACGCCGGCCAACCCCCCCACCATGGGACCCATGTGGGGCAGGCCCACTAGGGCGACAGGCCACCCCTAGGCCCCTCCTAGGGGCGTGGTCCCCTCTTGGGCCCTTTCCCCTTCGGGATTTGGCCCATTAAGCCTTTTTGACCTTTAATTGATTTTTATCTTTATTAAAAAATTATGAATAAATGATTAAATCAATTTTTAACATTCATTCACATATTATTCAATCTCCATGGCTATGGAACACCTTCCACCTCCACTCCGGACATCCTTCGGACTTACCGAAATCCTTCCGATTTTCTCTCTTCTCTTCTTCGGTGATTCTGCCGATCCTGTAAACACTCTCTCAGCATCACCAAGACCTTAAGCGTGATAACCAACGGTTCGGGAACACTCTAGACATGGTCGGGACACTCCCGGACCAATGATGGACCTAGGGACCTAGATGGCCATGTGACCCTTATGCATTCCACGAAGATCTTTCGTCGTTTGAACCATGATTATCGCGTCTTATTCCTTTTGTCTCTCGATACTTGCATTGGCCGAGATCTGATCAATGTCATCACCATATCATGTTCAATCTCGTTACCGAACAATGATACTTGACTCGTTTCGACAAGTGATATCCCTGTGATCAAATCACACACTGCACAACTATTGGATATAACTTCTCCGAGTGGGCCCTCGAGTATATTTCCATCACGCAGATGTACAAATCCTACTCTCAACATATATTGCCTCTACTGTTCCTCCGAATACCTGAACACACCTTTATGATCACTGTATTACCAAGTGATGTTTGATGCTATCTAAGCACTCTCGAGAAACAGTGATTGATATAGCCTCATGGTCTAAGGAATAGTCTACTAGGTCTATTATAATCATCGTAACTTGAACTTCGTGACATGATTGGGTCATGATGTTTAGGTTGGGTATTGGTTCATCATCTCATTCACAGAATGAGATGACTCCATTTCCAACTGGTATAAATGCCACATGATCAGGAAACCTTGATCATCTGTTGACCAATGAACCAGTGACTAGAGCTTCACCGGGAACCCCTAGTTGTTTATATATCACACATGTATTGATGTTTCCTCTCAATACAGTTATAGCATGATATAAAACTTAATCATAAAATTTATGAAATATGATAATAATCCTTATTATTGTTTGTCTCTAGGGCATATTTCCAACATATATATATATATATATCGGCTTGGCAAGCCAGTAACGCCACAAGATCTTGATTTCATGCCCAAGTCGTGGTAGAAAATTGCTCATTGGACTGTTGGAGGGGCTAGGTTGAGGGGGCAGAAGATGATGTATGGCACTTTAGCCCTGATACTGCTAATGTATTGGAAGATGAATCCGACCTCTCTCTTTGGTGATGAATGTAAACCTTATGTTGCTATTTGTAGATTGGTATCATATTAATTCACTTCACTACCATTTTTCTCCAGGAAGTTCCTTTTAAATTTACATTTTGATGCTTATGCATGCAACATGCAGGTTTCCAATTTCTTCCTTCCATGTCTAGCTGAACATATGGAGGTGCAGGCTAGCTACAAAATGTACATATCAAACTTTCTGGTGTAAAGGTTTGTCATATGTCTTCTCTCTCTCGTTTTATTTTACAGAAGTTCAATCATAACATATACATCTATTAATGCTCAATATGTATGATTATATTGTCTTTAAATAAAAATAGAGGCAATATACTAAAGATTTCCAGTTCCACAAATACACAAAGTTGCTAAGATTAATCTATACATATTATAGACTTGGTAGCCTCCATAATCATCCTTGAACAACTATTGTGAGTTTACCCTACCAAAACATCAAGATGACATTACCCTTGTGAACTATAGATTGGAGTGCTTCCTTAATTAGTTCAGATCTTTGAATATAGGTGTAGTGTCTTACGGGAGATATTGTTAGATAAGTAGACACCACTGAATCTTGTGAAATGGAGACACTGTTAGACTTCTAACTTGACATGAACTGTTGTACTCATTTATGCTGGTCCCTAGACATGTATCAGTTAGATCAGTATTGTTAAATAGTACCTTATTTAGATTTTTCCGTGTATATACTTATGTGGATATAGTTTAAATCATTACTTGTGATGCCTGTCTTTCTATTATGTTAAACTGTTTTGTACAAAAAAATTGAAATGTGCTTTGCTTTGAGCTTTGCAAGTCAACTTCTTCTTGATCGTACTAATAAGTAACTTAAAATGGATGACCCAGGATGAGTAATTCATGCATAATGTTTTTGTAATATTATCGTCTTTTACACTGTTTACCTATACCTATGGACCCTTGCAGATCTTGTTCTTAAGGCCTTTTAATTGTTCATGTAACCTCTACTATCAAATTTAAAAGTAGTGGCAAAGCCACTGGCTCAAAAGATCCACCGTAATGAATGTCCCATCCATATTTTAGTGCAATATGTCACTACATATAACCTCAATTATGGCAATAGCTAGCTGGTTTCGATATCTTGGGTACATCTGAGCTATTTGTTGCCGCTTGCAGCATATCGCTTGTTGTTTCTGAAGGTAAAGATGACAGAGTGTTTCTTTGGAGGATTGGATCAAAACAAGATGTCTAGGGGCTGGCTGGTATGGTTAATTCGTCTCTAAAGTCTTGTTGAGATTTTTGTAGTCAAACTTTTGTATGTAGATGTTTCTCTGAACTTTCTTTGTTTCATCTCCTTCATAATATTTACTCTAGAATATGCCTCTGTATCATGACTATGCATTGGTATTTGAATTTATAATGCATTGGTCCATGTGGATAGCTAAACGATGAGTGTGGGTTTATAATAAGGACGCCTACTCTAGCATCTTAGACGAAATGATTGAATCAAGAACATATGTATTTTCCTCTACTTTATCTCAATGGAGCACATGTTTGTAAGCAAGGAAAATTTTAGTTATTAGTGTCATACTGAGTGTGGGTTTATAATAGCGATTTGTACATCTTATTTTGTGGTGCAAAATTCAGTTTTAGTAGCCATGCAGTTGTTTCAGAAGGTTGTCTTTGCTGTTACCTTCAAATGTTTCTTCATCGCTGTAGATTATTCTTTTGATAGATGCTTATTATTCTGTTTCCCTTGCAACAAGACCTTATGCCTCCTGTGTTGTGTAGAGAAATCCTTTGAAATGATTGATGATGATGAGAGCTCGTAGAAGCATTGTCCTAGTCAATTTACTTTTGATAACTAGAAATGCATAGACAAGCATGTGAGTTCTCCTACTCTTTGTTTTGGCTCGCAGGTCACAATTCCTCGTAGCTCCTAGAACAAACAAACTTGCGTATGTTTATTATTTCTACAATTCTACCATGTAGGCTGGTGAGAAGTTTCTGGATAGCTTAAAATGATGACAAGGAAATTTGTTCTTTATTCTAATTTTTACTCAAGAATGATCATAATAAAGTCACTTGCATCCAATATGAAAACTTGGGTGCTTATTTTTATATATGTAGGAAAATACTCACCTTTTGTTTTATGCATTTCCATATCTTATAAATCCTTACTTGAGTCTTTCGGGCATGTTCAACATACCAAGCATCAAGCATGGGCAACTACAACTCCTCCCATCATCTGGCCTGCTGCTAGCCAAACTCATCTGGTCAAACCAAGTTAGTCATGTTGCTGTTGTTTCTGTAGTATGAAATGTAGGAACAAAGATAGTAAGGTTGGGGATGGTAGATCCGTAGTGCTGCTAACTAAGATTTGGGCCATAATTGAGTAATCAATGTTTGCCTAGTAGAGGACGAATATATAGTGGAGATGCCTCATGGCTGCACTAGTGTTAGGTTCATATTTTGTTACTAAGACATTTATTGTAAGCTAGCTTACATTTTAGGTCTTCTAAATTCCAATCCATGCTACTAGAGGAACTATGTAGAATCATTGGTTCATGTGCTTTACCACTTTTTCAGAGTATCTGACCTGCTTTATTTTTCATTTGTGTACACATATTATTTAGTTCCTTGAGCTGCAGTTTTGAGTTGCAGACCTAGAGTCCCAAATTGTTGAGGAGCCACCCAAAAGTGAGGAAACCTTTATTGAGTATTGTGTGTATTTTGTAGTCAAAATACCCCACTATATATAGGGGGAAGGGGAGGTACTACCTCCCTCAAAGTCCCGGGTGGGACTAATCATGGGAGAGGGGTGGGGAGGTGAGCCGGCCAGCCCCCCTACCATGGGCCCCATGTGGGGCAGGCCCACTAGGGCCACTGGCCACCCCCTAGGCCCCTCCTAGGGGTGTAGTCCTCTCTTGGGCCCCTTCCCCTCTGGGATTTGGCCCATTAAGCCTTTTTAACCTTTAATTGATTTTTGTCTTTATTAAATAATTATGAATAAATGATTAAATCATTATTTAACATTCATTCACATATTATTCAATCTCCGTGGCTATGGAACACCTTCCACCTCCACTCCGGACATCCTCCGGACTTACCGAAACCCTTCCGTTTTTCTCTCTCTCTTCTTCGGTGATTCTACAGATCCTGTAAACACTCTCTAAGCATCACCAAGTCCTTAAGTGTGATACCCCATGGTTCGGGAACACTCCAGACATGGTCGGGACACTCCCGGACCAATGATTGATAGAGGGACCTGGATGGCCATGTGACCCCTGTGCATTCCACGAAGATCTTTCATCGTTTGAACTGTGACTGCCGCGTCTTATTCCTTTTGTCTCTCATACTTGCATTGCCTAAGATCTGATTAATGACCTCACCATGTCATGTTCAATCTCGTTACCGAACAATGCTACTTGACTTGTTTCGAAAAGTGATATCCCTATGATCAAATCACACGCTACGCAGCTATTGGATATAACTTCTCCGAGTGGGCCCTCGAGTATCTTTCCGTCACGCGGATGGACAAATCCTTCTATCGACATATATTTCCTCTATTGTTCCTCCGAATACCTGAACACACCTTTATGATCACAATATTACCAAGTGATGTTTGATGCTATCTAAGCACTCTCGGGAAACAGTGATTGATATAGCCTCACGGTCTAACGAATAGTCTACTAGGTCTATTCTAATCATCGTAACTTGAACTTCATGACATGATCGAGTCACGATGTTTAGGTTGGGTATTGGGTCATCATCCCATTCACAGAATGAGATGACTCCATTTCCAACTGGCATAAATGCCACATGATCAGGAAACCTTGATCATCTGTTGACCAATGAACCAGTGACTAGAGTTTCACCGGGAACCCCTGGTTGTTTATATATCACACGTGTATTGACGTTTCCTCTCAATACAGTTATAGCATGATATAAAACTTAATGATAAACTTTATGAAATATGATAATAATCCTTATTATTATTTGTCTCTAGGGAATATTCCCAACAGTCTCCCACTTGCACTAGAGTACAAATAAACTAGCTGCATTTGTTCTTAATCATTGGCACCATATATCCCGGTTCCCTGAACATGCTTGCTCATGGAAGAGGTTGAGTCTTCGGCATGTACTTTACAATCCCAAATACTTTGCAACTTACTAACGTCACCTTGATTGACATTAATACTTTATGATCACATGATAACATCTTTGTGTATGCATTGTTGTTATGGCAGCAGAACGAGGCCGTTTTCCAGGAGCCTACAGTGACTTTAGATCAACCTCGAGGGCTTTCTCATGGGCACTGATCCCTAAGACACATCATTCTACGTTAAAAGCGAACAAGCCCAGCCATAACATTATACATCACTTTAGATGGTACCGTTATCTTTTATTATAAATGTAATCATCGAAACACTAGTGCACCCTGTGCAACTTTCAATGTTTTGTTCACCTCACTTCCTACTTGACTTTAGTCGGTATTATCGATACAGGAGTTTCCAACATATTCCCTTATAACATAACCCTCTATGCTTTAAGATATGTCATCCTTTATGGATTTGGAAAACATGTCTACAGTTCTCTATTAGACACTAGAGACAAACTTAGCTCAATGTTCCGTGATTCAAACTTAATCAATTTTCAAACCTTCCTTCTTGGATCATATATTATGTTAAGTTATCATCATGGTTTTCAAAGATAGAACCTATGTCTCAACATAGTGGATGATGATCATCCGTTTCTTTCTTTCAACCATCAATGTTAGACTTAATTCTATTCCTAATTTTGAGTTATCAAGGACTAGTTCCTTAATTAACTTCTATTCTGAAACTCTTCAGAATCCCTTTTAGGAATACTACATAATATCATAATATTCCTATCATCAACTTCTAATCCCTATAAATCTTTATTTATCAGTACCTGTGCTTTTATACTTAATGTGTCGTATACACACTTAAGAATCACTCCTTTAAGCTCCCACTCAAAATATGTTCCCAACATATTTGGGTATGAGTCACTACTCTTACTCAACATATGTTCCTACATATTTGAATATGAGACTTACTTTGCTCCCACTCAAAATGTGTTCCCGACACATTTGAGTTTGAGACTTACATTGCTCCCACTAAAAAATATGTCATTCACATATTGTTTTAGGAATACTTTCATAGCTCCCACACAATTTCATGCAAATTGCATATCCACTCACTATTTTGAGTAACTTCAAAATCCTTTGATAAATTATCAAACTGAGAGATTTATTATGAGACACTAGTACATTAATAATTTTAAATCCACTAGGCTTTCAGCACACTTGAATCAAATTTATTTGAATTTGTCCAATACTTTATTCATGACAAATCGTGCCTTTGTCATTCTATGAGTGCACCAACACACGAGTGATGCTTACGGATGAGAATGGCGCAACTTACTCCTTGAGTGAATAGGAATATGAAGTGTTGAATCAACGAGCAATTGCAAGGGAAGCCGCAATGGAAGTGGATAAAACCCTCATATGCAAGCATGATCCATGCCCTTACCTAGTCATTACTCAAGTCTTGACAACGAACTCCATCCTAAGAGAGGACAAACGCTCCAATATCTTCCAAACTTGTGCTGGGATTGATGGCAAGTCCATAAAGGTGATAATTGATGGAGGTAGTTGCCACAATCTCGCAAGTACAAAGCTTTGTGAGAAACTCAAGTTGCAATGCATAGAGCACCCTCACCCCTTCCACGTCAAATGGCTTGATGACAATGGAACACTCAAGATAACATCAAAGGTCAACGTCTCCTTCAAGATTGGCCCATATGAAGACACCATCGAGTGTGATGTCGTGTCAATGTCCGTGTGCCACACGCTACTTGGGAGACCATGGAAATAGGATAGAAGAGCAATACATCATGGTTCCACCAACCAATACTCCTTCAAGTGGAACAACAAGACATTTGTGCTCCAACCAATGACACCAAGCCAAGTTATCACATCCAACATGGCATCTGTGCACAAGATAAAGCAAGCTAAGGACCCTTGTGAGATGAGTGGTAAGAGAGTGGGCCACCATCACGAGAGTACCCAAGATAGACCACCACCTTCCAGGATCAGGCTACAATATCTGCAACCACAACATGATCGCAAGAAGTACCACAAGCTCTTCAACAAGTTTGAGAATGGCTTCGACACCGGTGATCTGTCCGTGTCCAAGAACAAGACCAAGTGCACACCTCCTTCCTTGTATGATGAAAGGATATCGTAAAGGTTGACTTGTTTTCTAGTGGGGGAGATGATGCAGCCCAACACTCGGCTTTCACCATTGGTCCACATCATGCTACACCAACCCCTCGTACAAAGGTGAATTCCTTCTATCTCTTACCATCCGTTGGCTATCTTGTCAATGTGATCCTACTTGAGACAAATACGTATGATATGACTAGGCTCATGACCATGATGCTAAGAGGAGACGACAAGGATGGACCTGGAGCCAAGACCCCCAAGCAAGAAGCATGGAAAAGAAGACGAAAGAAGGATTCCGGTGCTAGGCTTGGCGCCGCTGGAATTCACGCCGGAACTTCCGACGCCAGGACCGGTCGACCGGAGCCCATGCCGGAAATTCCGGTCGCCACCAAAGTAAACTGACACGAATCGAAACACCATATAGAAGTGCGGTCCGGCGCTCGCTGATCCAAACTGGCGCCCGCCGGAAATTCCGGCTCTGCGTCTGGCGTGACCGGACTTATCGCCGAAACTCCAGTCTGCGCACTGTGAAGGATTTGATGCCCGGAATATTCCCTCCTACCTACCCCTTCGCCCCTAGTACTATAAATACCCCCTTGTGGCTCAGATCTGGGCAGAGATGATGATTAATTAAGGCATGTGCCTAACTGATACCTTCGATCTGGATTATGGATGTAGTATAGCTCTTTTTCCCTAGTAGACCTAGGTTTATCGAATCCTCCGAAAGCCGAAGCATAGTGAAGTTACTTTAACGGACCTTCGAGAGTTTTAGAATTCCTTTTGTGTTTTTACCGGACCAAGAGTTTGCGTATTTTTGTTATTGTCGATGATAGAGAGAGAGGGCCTAGGGCGTACGGTTTCACCAGTAGCTGTGCAAAATATCTGATGGGAATAAAAGATAAAAATAAAGTATGCATGTAATTGTTAGAGCAAGATAAATTATATGTGGGCAGTTGTTATTGCCTTCGCAACCGCTTATAGCAATAACCTACTAGTCTCATCCATAGAAGAAAGAGAACTAATGATATGCATAGTGACGTCACTGTTAATCCCAAGTAAATCCTGCACATACAGCCGTACTTCCACTTCTGTCACTAGGGTTTCAACCCTGCAGATTAGTCATTACTCATACTCCCTATACCTAGCTCAATCCTCGGGGTCTTGGGTACCTGACAAGTCCTTAGATTGAGGCAAGAGAGGATACAATAATCATCATGTCATACAAACTAATACATGATCCCATCTATGATAAATAACATGCACAAAAGCTACATGGCTAGGCCGAAGCCCTTAGCCCAATGAGAATTACTCACACAAAGAGATGAGATCAAAGATCAAAAACATTGTAGTGGAAATCATGAGATTGATAGCAATAGTCTTATAATGTCGCCAATCGAAGAAGAGATCTACTATTACAAGTGGTGTAATATGGCTATGGTGGTGGAGTGATTAGATCTAAGTATATTCCTCTAGTGGCTCTTCGGTTTTGTGGATGGAGATCTGGAGGTGGCTGATGGTTTCTAGAGCGTCCCTTTTCTCATCGCCCGAGGCCTCTTTATATAGGGGTCCCTTCATGAAAGTTGTTCTGCTTGACCTAGCGGTGTCGATGGCAACTATACGGCCGGAATTTTATTCCGGTCGTATAGTTGGTCGTTAAAGCGTCTGCCTCCTCTTCACGTCTCTTGGTTTCTTCGGGTTGTTGGAAATCTCGTATCTTTGACTTTAATGTAGTGATTCCCATCATCAAACGTCATTATCTGCGCAGGGAAAAATAGAAAGAAAGGATTGCATACCCCTTTGATCATTAGGCATTAGTGGCAGGGTTTAGAGAGATATTTCATAAAAAATATGAATAATATCTAGTTTAAATGTGGACGTGGATGGCTATATGATGAGGACGCATTAATAGAGTACGATGATTCTGCTTGTTTGAGCTGGAAGGAAATATTGAGCCTCATAAAAAAATATCACAAGGTGAATTCATTCCTAGTTGGACATGATACTTTGATTTATAAGAGCTTTATACTACCTAAATCATGGTGTTATTATTTGACTAGATTTGGCATCTATCGGACTAGCGCCAGCGGGAGGAGAGGGAGGAAGGCGACCGAGAGATGGAAGATGCATTAGGAGGCAATAAGGAGAGCAAGCATAATCAAGAAAGATATGTGGCGCGCCATGCCACGTTTGAGGTGCACCACGACATATGGCCTGCACGCCAAGTAGGCCAAACCCATCTATGAGTCGGTATGTATCAGTTTGAGTCAAACCGGGTCAGTTTGGGCCAAGTTATGGTTGTTTTAGGCCTGTTTAGAGGGGAGGATGCCCCAGCCCTCATATATACTCCAGGAGCCGTCACAATTAGGGTTAGACCACGTTAAAATAAACTGTAGTTCTAGTTAGATCTGCTACAAGCGATCCTCTGAATTATTCAGCACCAATTCGTATCGATCTGGTGTGTTGCTACTATAATCTGAGTGTGATTAGTTATTCCATTGGGAATTAGCCAATTGCAAGTTTGTGTGTGATCTATTGTTCTACTGGGAATTAGTAGATTGCAATACCGCTTCGTGGTTAGCGGCTACGTGCGCAAGTGTGTGGAGTTTGAATATCCAAAGGGTTGAGAGCTGTTGCATCTAGCAGCAGGGATTAGCCGGAGAGTTCTCAGGTTCATACAAGTTATCTTCATCATCTACATTGCCATCTACCCCAGCTCACTGAGAAGATCGGGCCACCCCTTATCATCTTGGTATCAGAGCCATCGTTTACTCGGTGAGCATCCAAAAATCCATTCGCAGATTAGTTCTTGTTTTTGTCCTATACAGAAAAATCCACAAAAAGATTTGGTTTAGTGTTTGCCATAGCCTAGATAACACTGTTCGTGAGTTCTAGTTGCTGGTCGTAGTCTTTTTGTGTAGCCTTTCTTCTAAATCTGAGTCGTAGTTTTTGTCTAGTTTTCGCCTGTTTTTGTTTCGTAGTCGGAGTTTCTAGTTTATTTCTAGATTGTTCGTCGTGTTCTTGAGTCTTAGGTCTATTAGATCTGTTTTCTTTTAGTCTGAGGTTGTAGATCCGTTTGAAAGAAGGAAAAAAAGGCAAACCTATCGGATCTGTAGCTGTACGTGAGCTTGCTTCACGTTGAAGTAAAGAAAAAAAAAAGAAGTCACGATCGTGTTAGGCTTGTACGTGAGTTTCCTCACGTGAAAGCAAAAAAAAAAAAATCCGGTCGCTACTTCACGCAAGACCACAGACACATCTGTGCCCATACGTGAGGCTGAGCCCAAAAAGAAAAACGGGCTGACGCCAGACCACCGACAAGTCTGTGCTAGTACGAGAATTTTTTTTGTCTGCCGACATCCTGTCGCGGCAGGATTTCGGGCATTTTTTTGCCGTGGCAGGATTTCGGGCATTTTTTTGCCGTGGCAGAGACCAATTCTCAGGTCAATTTTTTTTACTGAGTCCACATAGCGTATCTATCCTTGTGAGCCTTAGTAAGCCTTTCTTAGTGTCTAAAACTATCCTACGATACTAACATGTTTAGTGCTCTGCGGGCTGCTCAGTTTAGCAATCTTGTGCCTGTTTCGTTGAGACATTGCTAGCGTCTCTCTTTGTGCATTGCAACACGAGCATTACTCCGACATATATCAATTTTTGAGCTTTTTTTTATAGTTGCAATTTTCCCATTTATCTCCACCGTGTGTGTTTCCATGGGTCTGTGTCATACGATCAACACTACAATTTCTAAATTGGTGTTGTTAGGTATCCCAACCAAGCTCCACCATATACCTGGTTTGTTGTGTGATAGTTTTCTTGTACCCTTGGTATTCGCTTCATCACATCCGTGCACATAGCTATTCATCCAAGTTGGTAAGCTTCTCTAATTTACTTTGGAACGGTAAGATTCCTCTTTCTTCCAGTTGAGTGAGTTATGAGAGTTTCCACCACCAGATTTGGTTTTGTGCACTAATGTACTAATCATGTCTTCTAGTAGTGTTGATGTGATGCAGAAAAAGGATGCAGATGATTATCTCTTTTCATTATGCTACTACTGCAGCAACACATTTTGGGAGGAGGAATCAAGAGTGGTACCTACTTCGGGTTTGTTCCACTTCATGACAGAAATCTGTGGTAGACAAGCTGCTACTACCATCGATACTTGTTCTTTCGTGAATTTGGTTAGTATTGAGGTTGTTGAAAAGCTACAATTATATACATGTGCAATAACAGTCTCGTTCATGTTAGCAACTTCTGATCATGCGCTACCAATTACTCAGATCGCAAGTGTTCCGCTCACCATTTATGGTCCTAGAAGATATGTTTCTTGTTATGTCGTTCCTAGAGCGTTTAACTCCTGCCATATCATGTTGGGAACAAAATGGTGTAAAGAATTCCAGGTTACCTTTGGTAGTGATTGTTCTGATCATTCTATCTTTTGGAATGGTAAGCACACGTGGTTAGCACGTACGTATAATAAGCAATTTCAGGAGATTAGGCGTCAAAACCTATGTACACCTATAACTACCAACATAAAACCACATGTTGATCCTGTCATAGAAGAACCGAGAGTGAGAGTTGATAAGACAAATGAGGTTTCTACTAATGTAATCATGTCTACTCCTAGTATTATTTCTTGTGATATGCAGGTTGCTTTTGAAGAAAGGGAGCCATATATTTTACAATCTGCATCACACGATCGGGCATTGTCACTTGAGAAGGATATCTTAGTACCTACTAAAACGAGGAGATTGTTGATGACATTGGCACTGATTTGGAGCTTCAGCCAACATATGCGACATATTGTGAGTCTATTCCTTTACTAAAGCCTCCTTGTGACTTGTCTTGTACTAATGTTACAACACCATGTGATAGTTTACCAAATTCGAATCTTGATCATGTGGTACTGATTACACATAAGGAAATACTTGCTTGAATACTACCTGCTGATATTGTGTATTCCATCATGCTAAATGAACCTATGAATATGAGTTGTGCTATGGATAGGATTTCTGAAATTTCATGTCTGAATTCTAGCACATATTCTCCTCGTTTCACGTTCAATCTAATTGGTGAATATAGCATGAATGAAAATTTAAATTTCTTGTGGATCACATATGCATTACTTGTGATGGACTTGCTGATTTCGATCTTAATGTTTTTAGTCAAGTATGCAATGTGCGAATTTCTGATTGCTTTGGGACAGTAGCTCATGTTCCAGATAGTATGAATATACATTCTGCTCTAGTTGATATTGTGCAGCCAACAAAAGTAACTTTACCTATGTTGGTTGGTTCAGTTTTTCCTAGAATTGGATGTGATTTGTCATATTTTTGTTCTCTATTCCACGCATTGATGCCTAGTTGCTTCTTACATACTTGGTATAATACTAAACATAAAACTGGTTGCACTATTGTTTGGTCATCTACTTGTTATGCATATCAGAGCAGCACAGTTGAAGCATGGTATCCACTTTCTCATGATTTGCATTTTTTGAGTTGGGTTGATTTGGCTACCAAGAAATTTGATCATCGATCTTCTGTGAGAACACTAGAGTTGATACTGAACAATAAGAATATATACAAACGTGTTTTTCTTTGTGATCCTGACTATGTGAACTTCACTTATATCTGCAATTATGATTGTTGTTTGCTGCAATGGTCATTGCTTCCTGATTTACAGTTGTGTTACATGTTTGTATACTATCATTTGGGAATAATCATTGTGTTTTCCACACCTGATACCATGGGTTATAAATACATCTATTATGCGTACACATTGTTCTTTTTGTTTATTCCACTTTCATCATATCCAAAGCCGCGGACGGCTTTTCTTGAAGAAAGGGAGGATGATGAGGACGCATTAATAGAGTACGATGATTCTGCTTGTTTGAGCTGGAAGGAAATATTGAGCCTCATAAAAAAATATCACAAGGTGAATTCATTCCTAGTTGGACATGATACTTTGATTTATAAGAGCTTTATACTACATAAATCATGGTGTTATTGTTTCACTAGATTTGGCATCTATCGGACTAGCGCCAGCAGGAGGAGAGGGAGGAAGGCGATCGAGAGATGGAAGATGCATTAGGAGGCAATAAGGAGACCAAGCATAATCAAGAAAGATATGTGGCGCTCCAGGATACGTTTGAGGTGCACCACGACATATGGCCTGCGCGCCAAGTAGGACGAACCCATCTATGGGTCGGTATGTATTAGTTTGAGTCAAACCGGGTCAGTTTGGGCCAAGTTATGGTTGTTTTTAGGCCTGTTTAGAGGGGAGGACGCCCCAGCCCTCATATATACTCCAGCAGCCGTCACAATTAGGGTTAGACCACGTTAAAATAAACTCTAGTTCCAGTTAGATCTGCTACAAGCGATCCTCTAAATTATTCAGCACCAATTCATATCGATCTGGTGTGTTGCTACTATAATCTGAGTGTGATTAGTTATTCCATTGGGAATTAGCCAATTGCAAGTTTGAGTGTGATCTATTGTTCCACTGGGAATTAGTAGATTGCAATACCGCTTCGTGGTCAGTGGCTACGTGCGCAAGTGTGTGGAGTTGCGAATATCCAAAGGGTTGAGAGCTGTTTAATCTGGCAGCAGGGATTAGCCGGTGAGTTCTCAGGTTCATACAAGTTATCTTCATCATCTACATCGCCATCTACCCCAGCTCACTGAGAAGATCGGGCCACCCCTTATCACTATATTTCAGAGCCATCAACCTCCCCAAGCTTAAACTTGATCGTCCTCGAGCAAGAAAACCAAAACCAAAAAGGAACTCAGCATTTAAACTGAAATAACGAGATGATGATATTGCTCATGTTAGGTAGTCTCATGTTCCCTCCACTTTATAAATCTGAAAAACTTCAGCATATATAGAGTACTGGCAAGCATATCATACGGGTTTCATGCATCCTTATAGCGCAACAAAATTATTGTTAACATGGATGATTCAAATGAGTAAACTTTATTCCATGTCATGTAATCAACTCATAGGCTTACCTTTGGACAATAAAGTATAATCATGTAAAATTGAGAGTTTGAGAGTTGTCATGAAAAGCATATATACTAGAGTATCTCAATTCTCCCACATCAATAAATCAAGACTCTTCAAGCACTACTTTTCTATTCATTGTCCTTCAAGAAATTTCAGTTCTTAAGTCATTGAGAGAATGCCAAAGATTTTATTTAGTTTATCGAGCTGTAATGGACACTCGTGGAATTACCAAGGTTTTTGTTCCTTTTGTACAGTGATTTCTCATAACAGCCAGAGGAGTGATTCCATCATGAACACAGCTACCCGGGAGTGCCAAGATTCTTACCCATTATAGCATTGCTGCTACATATGTTTAATCAACTCATAGCCGAAATCTAGGAGTTTCCTACATGAAGATCGTTCGTAGGCTAGCGGAGTTGTTGGCATCCCATGAAGTTTGACACGCATAAAGCTATATCATTCTTATGATTCACAAGTCAAACTTTGGTATTCTCACAAAAACCGCTAAACATTAATTCAATCGAATAAATCCTTTTAAAGAGAGCTATCAAGTAAATCATTATATTCCATGGTGTTGAGTGTCTCTAGAAATAAGCCTTCAAGACTAAACACTAAAGCACCCAAGCCTTCAATTGTGAGACTTTTTCTTATTACAATTGTTTAGCAAATTTTTAGGCAAGACTTGGTTAACTACAAGAGCTGGAACAATACGTACCCAACTAAATGCCCATGCAAACAAAATTTTACTACAATACAAAGACTCACTCCACCAATATAATATCTCAACATTTATTACTAACTAGCATGGGTTTCTCAAACTTCAAAAGTGGGGAGTCATAAGGCATACCTCTCATGTTTGGTTCCACTTCTCTCTTCCTTTTTGATTAGTTTCTTGGAAACTCAAAGTCAATCACTCTCATGCAAATACATGAGAACCTCGAGGCGGAAAGAAAAGAAAGAGGGAAAATAAAGATAAATGGAGAAATCTTTTTGTTGTTTTTAAGAGAGGGAATTAAAGAATAGAAAATTGGCGGCAAAGGTCGGCTAGTAAATCTCGAAAGCAAATAGAAATAACTAAAGATAAAGTGTTGGGGAAACCAACACAAGTGCTTATAAACTTGAATTAAAAACATAACCTTGAAATAACTAAAAGCAAAATGAACGCCAAATAAAGATAAATGAGGAAAATTCCCCAAGCTTAGGCTTTTGCAAGCCCTTCAAATAATTGTGGTGGCGGGAAACAGTCAGAAATCCAGTTTGCAAATTGAGTTGATAAATTACTAGTGGATTCTTGGAGGTTCACAAAGAGGCTATGCATCCTCTCCACAGTCCCTCCAAGTTCTTGGAAGTCTTGGTATGTAGCGAACCGGGTTGATGGCCGCTCCTCTTGATAAGGAATTTCTTGCTCCTCTTCTTGGTCCTCATCCTCGTCTAGAATCTCCTCCTCGGGTTGGTGTTGCTCAACCTGCAAGTCATATAGAAAACGTCCTTCCTCGATAGAGAAAAGACCATTAGGCAATGGAGCAGGGTAGATACGCCCAGCTCCAGCAATATGCAGGTAATAAACACCACCTCTCCTAGTGAGCATTCCACAAGGTTTTAAAGTAGAGAAACCAACACGTTGCTCACCTAGCACATGTTGCAACTCACCTAGGTTGATGCCTAGGGTAGTGGCAAGCATGGTGATGACGCCTCCACCTGTGATTGGTCCTTGGCTTTGGGAGGATTGGTGCTCCAGGTAGCACACAAGGATTGCGCCCAAGTTGAGTGACAAGTTGTAGTTGTTGAAAGCAGCCTTTGCAAGGACTAAGATGTTCTCCTCATTGAGTCTTGTGAACTCATTACGTACCTGCAAGGTGTTAGCAATAACATAGAACAAATAGCGCACTGTAGGATGTTGAATATTCTTCCCCTTTCTCACTCTAGAAGTGAAGCTCATTCTATTGTAATATTGTTCTGGGGAAGGGTCTAAGCCAGTATAGGATGCGCGCAAATCATTATCATTATTGTTTGGAAAATTAAAGCATGCACACCATTCATCTAGTGATAAAGTGTAATTGTTGTTCATAAGCCGGAAAGAAATCCGGTCTTCTCCATGCCATAGTTTAACGGTGCTTTGCAAAGACTTAAAAATTCAATGGTTAAATGGTGATAGGTAGGCACATCATTGAATATAAAGTTTTGCAGGCCTACCCTATTGCAAAGTAAATTGAAGTCATCAGAAATACCGAGTTGGTTCAATATAATGGGGCAATCCCACTTGGTTGCCTTCACTTCTTGGTTCTTGATCCTGCCAAAGCGATCACGTTGGAGCTCATTCCTGAACCGTATCTCCATGCGTTCTTGAGTGATAGCCCGAGAAGCGCTAGCGGCGGCACGAGCACGAGTTTGGATCCTTGTGTTCATCATCTAAAAATAACAAGGAAAAATAATACCTTTTGATCCAACAATAATAGGCTTAACATATTCCTCATCATAGCACACTAAAGAATCCCCTCAAAATAATAATCTAGGCAAGAGAATCATGGCAATTAGTTCATAGTAGGTCTCACCCTAGATTGATAATGACAATAGATCGAAGATGAATTTGCAAAAAGTAATTGGAGGATCGGAGGATAAACATACCGTAGATCACATGTGTGCGAGGAAATCGAACGAAATTGAGTAGAGATGAAGATCTCTTGAGGTTTTGAGAGAGTTTGGAGGTAGAAGAAAGAAAAAATATTGAAGTTTTGGGGTTGGAGGTACCTCCACCGTGGCGTTTTTGTGGTCGGACGCAACTATACGGGCGGAACAATGTGTTCCCGCCGTATAGTTGGCCTGCTTTCAAAATTTTAGGGTTTCCACCTAGCGGCGCAGCTATACGGCCGAAACTATATGTCCGGAACAATAAGTTCCCGCCGTATAGTTGGTTGTCAAACCGTCTGTACCTGGGAAAGAAATTTGTACGAAAGCATCGATATCTATATGACCGGAGCTATACGGCCGGATTTTTTATTCCCGTCGTATAGTTGGTCGTTAAACCCTCAATACTTCTGAAACAAAAATTGTCGATGGCAAAAGTATCTAGACGGCCGGAAATTTTTATTCCTGCCATATAGTTGGTCGTTAAACTCTCTCTGTACCCATCAAAAAAAATTCGTTTCTTCGAGAATTACTTCTTATTCTGAAACTTAGCGAAATACCTTGTTTTTGACAGAAAGTTGACAGTTAAAATTATCGACCAACAACATCATGTATATAACAGGATTTTTAGTACTACCGAACTTCTTCTCCTCAATTGGAGTTTTCTAGTACTCTTTATTAAACATAAACTTAAACTAAGACTTAAAAACTTTACTCAAACCTTTATTTCACATGGGTTGCCTCCCATGGAGCGCTCTTTTATGGTCAATAGCTTGACCTTGATGTTGCTCACTTGGGCCAGTTGAGTGGAACACCCACTCCAAAATAGTTGGCCTTCAAAGTGATGGCCTCCTTTTCATCATGCTTGGCTTTCTTCTTCCTAGGAAAATGAATTAAAAAAGGATCCCGCGAAGGCAATTGAAGCTTCACGTTCCCTTCATGGAGATTAATCAAAGCCTTAATAGTTCTTAAGAAAGGACGGCCTAATATAATAGGAGCAGTAGCATCTTCAGGCATGTTAACAATAACGAAATCAATAAGAGAAGGACAAACTTTAATGTATACTAAAGTATTCTCCTTAATTCGTATAGCTTGTTTGTAGGTAGAATCTGCAAGTTGTAATTTTAACTCGGTGATTTCAAAAGAGCCAAGATTTAACTTATTAAAAAGACTCTTTGGAATTGTTGAAACGCTTGCACCTAGATCACAAAGTGCAGCTATCTCATTGGTCCCAATTTTAATCTTAATAGTAGGCTCAAATATATCATGAAGCTTAATAGATAATTTTTCAGCAATTTTCTTATATTCTTCTTCAAGCTCACGTACCTTTATTGCTACCTGATTAACGAAGTGTTGACACATGGCTTCATCATTTCCTTCACTTACCAGAATCTTGATGTTGATCCTTTTTACAAGATCTTCAATGGTATAACTTGGTGAGGGAGCATTACTATAATCAAGTTCTTCAGGCTTCTCCCTTTGGACTCTCATCATCTTGAGGTCTTCAACAGGATTGGGCTCAGCTTTACCTGCAAATTTAGCTAGAATGAGAGTTTGACTCTCGGTTATCTTACCTAGCTGTGCCTCAACAATCCTCGTCCTTTCTTGGAGGGCCTGCAAATCATTCCTCGAACTTATAGCTTGGTTAGACAATTTACCAAGCATAGCATCATGGTTCTCCATTATTTTAACAAGAATATTGTTTTGCTCATTTTGTGAGTCTATGAAAGATTTAAGTGTTTCTTGAAGACTACCATTACTAGATCCCATATTATTATTAGAGTTACCTATAGGACTAGAATAGTGTTTTTGAAAATTAGGATTATAATTTTTCTTCCTAGCAGGGTTATAATCATTACGAGCTATGAAGTCTACTTCTTCAATATTAGTTTCGGGGATAACTCTTACCTGGGTTCCCTCACGTTTTACGGCTAATATGAGTTCATCCATCTTAGCATTGAGTTCTTAATTTTCTTGTGGTGAGACGGAGTTCACCTTCTTCGTGTTTGATCTTTCCACATGCCATTGGGCATGATTATCTTACATATTGTCTAGCAGCTGCTTTGCTTCGGTAATATGTTTACCCATAAATGTTCCTCTAGCTACAGTATCAAGCATAGACATAGACACAGTTTTAAGAGCATTATAAAATAAATGGAGGATTAACCAATCTTCCATCCCATGGCTGGGATAGTTTCTTAAGCATTCTTTCATCCTCTCCCATGCAAGCGCTAGTGGCTCACGCTCTTCATGTCTAAAACCAGTAATATTACATCTTAGTTGCATAGTCTTTGCAGGAGGGAAAAATTTAGTCATAAATAAAGAAGTACATCCCACCCATGATGTAATAGTATTTTTAGGCAAAGCTAGCAACCATTCTTTTGCTCTTCCTCTAAGAGAGAAAGGAAATAAGCGCAATTTGACCGCATTAGGGTCAATACCTTTTATGCGCATCATATCACATATTTCAGTGAAAGTATTCAAGTGCATACCTGTGTCCTCAACAATAGAGCCTCCAAATTTATTCTGTTGAACCAAACTTAAATAATGGGGCTTAATTTCATAGTCATCAGCAACAATTGCTGGCTGAGTAATAGGAGTACGCAAATAATCATTATTGGGAGTTGCAAATTCCCCAAGCTTCTTTTCAGCCAATTTCCTATGTTTTTGGGTTTTCTTAAACAGAGACTTATGATAATAATAAGAACAAGAATTTAAAGTCTAACTATTTTTTTTGGTTTTTCAAATAAAGACTGAAAGCAAACTGACAAAATTAAAAACAAGAATTAAAACTAGCAAGGTTCCTACTAACCTCACCAGGGTAGCTATTGCTTCCCCGGCAACGGCGCCAGAAAATGGGCTGATACCTGCGATCTAGATTACGGATATAGTATAGCTCCTTTTCCCTAGTAGACCTAGGTTTATCGAATCCTCAGGAAGCAGAAGCATAGTGAAGTTACTTTAACAGACCTTCAGGAGTTTTAGAATTCCTTTTGTGTTTTAACCGGACCAAGAGTTTGCGTCTTTTTGTAGTTGTCGATGATGGAGAGAGAGGGCCTAGGGCGTTCGATTTCACCAGTAGCTGTGCAAAACATCTGATGGGAATAAAAGATAAACATAAAGTATGCATGTAATTGTTAGAGCAAGATAAATTATATGTGGGCAGTTGCTATTGCCTCCGCAACCGCTTATAGCAATAACCTACTAGTCTCATCCATAGAAGAAAGAGAACTAATGATATGCACAGTGACATCACCGTTAATCCCAAGTAAATCCCGCACATACAACCGTACTAGCCCTTCTGTCACTGGGGTTCCCAACCTGCAGATTAGTCATTACTCATACTCTCTATACCTGGCTCAATCCTCGGGGTCTTGGGTACCTAACAAGTCCTTAGATTGAGGCAAGAGAGGATACCATAATCATAAGGTCTTACAAACTAATACATGATCCCATCTATGATAAATAACATGCACACAAGCTACATGGCTAGGCCGAAGCCCTTAGCCCAAGGAGAATTACTCACACATAGAGATGAGATCAAAGATCATAAACATTGTAGTGGAAATCATGAGATTGATAGCAATAGTCTTACAATGTCGCCAATCGAAGAAGAGATCTACAATTAAAAGTGGTGGAATATGGCTATGGTGGTGGAGAGATTAGATCTAAGTCTATTCCTCCGGTGGCTCTTCGGTGTTGTGGATGGAGATCTGGAGGTGGCTGATGGTCTCTGGAGCTCTCTTTTTCTCATCGCCCGATGCCTCTTTTTATAGGGGTCCCTTCACAAAAGTTGTTCTATTTGACCTAGCGGTGTTGATGGCAACTATACGGCCGAAACTATATGGACGAAATTTTATTCCGGTTGTATAGTTGGTCGTTAAAGCATCTGCCTCCTCTTCACGGCTCCTGGTTTCTCCGGGTTGTTGGAAATCTTGTATCTTTGACTTTAATGTAGTGATTCCCATCATCAAATGTCATTATCTGTGCAGGGAAAATAGAAAGAAAGGATTGCATACCCCTTTGATCCTTAGGCATTAGTGGCAGGGTTTAGAGAGACATTTCATCAAAAATATGAATATTATCTAGTTTAAATATGGACATGGATGGCTATATTTCAGAGCCATCACTAACCCTAGATGGGAACCCCCTCTCAATAGTAGATCTATGAGTTGTACAAGGCCTTGGAGTCGGTGCCCTTCTCCAAGTCGTCAAGACCCTCCTCAAGTGTTTGGTCTCTCCCTATCAAGGATTCTAGTAGTGCTTGTTCTCTCCCCTTTGGGATTCTACTTGGTTGCTACTCTCTCCTTGATTTGTATTCTATCATCCTCTTATCGATCTCTCCTTTGCTGATTCTACCGCAAGGTCTCTCGTCGAGGATTCTATTGGATTGGTTGTTTGAACCAACAGGAGCAAATCGAATTGGGTGTGATTTGGCGTTTGTTTGTATCTTTACCTTGCATTAGAGTTGTATTCATCGTGTTCATTGCGTGTTCCCTCACTCCCCACCTCAAATCCTTGGAGATCGGGCCACTCCAAGGGTACACTATAAGAAAATTTTCCTTTCGCAATGACTTGGACCGACGGTCGTCGTAGAAGGCGCATCTTCCGCGATGAAATTCTCGGCTCGGCCGTGGCCGATGGAAAACTTTTTTTCGGTTTCGCGGCCCTCTACTATGATGGAACTGCTACAAACATGGAGGAAGCTCGGCTGGCACGTGGCAGAAGCAAGATTTTCGTTTCCTCGTGCTATGTTGACTCGCGGAAGTCTTTTGAGGCATGTGGGTCCCAGATGTTATTGTCTCTAGCGGACCATACTTTTTGGTCGCGCCTCCCTGATTTGAACTCGATAATGTTGCTCGATGCGTCTACCGTTTAGTCAGGCTGCTAGGTCCCACATGTCAGCCTCTCATTAGAAGAATCATGTGTATGATGGAATTTTTCCCTTCGCTCGCGCTACCCTGTTTCGAAGTTGATAATGCTGCTCGATGCATCTACCATTTAATCAACCTCCTGGGACCCACATGTCATCCTCTCACTAGAAGAAACGTGTGTATGATGGAATTTTTTCCTTCGCTGGTGCTACCCTCTTCCGAAGTTGATATAGCTGCTCGACACATCTACTGTTTGACCAACCTCCTGAGCCTCACATGTCATCCTTTCATTAGAACAAACATGTGTATGATGGACTTTTTTTCCTTCGCTCACGCTACCTTGTTTCGAACTTGATAGCGATGTTCGATGCATCTACCGTTTAATCACGCTGCTGGGCCCCACATGTCATCCTCTCATTAGAAGAAACGTGTGTATGATGGATTTTTTACCCTCTGTCGCGCCTTCGTGTTCCGAACTTGATAGCGTTGCTCGCTGCATCAGCCATTTATTCAGGCTTGTGGATCCCTTATGTCAGCCTCACATTAGAAGAATCATGGGTATGATGGAAGTTTTTTCCTTCTCTAGACCCTGTTCTGAACTAGATAGCGTTGCTCGACGAATCTGTCGTTTTCTCACGCTACTGGGTCCCCCATTTCAGCCTCTCATTACAAGAAACATGTGCATGCTAAACTTTTTCTCGCTCGTGCCTCCCTGTTTTGAACTGGCAACTTTGCTCGATGCATCATCTTTATAAGGTCACATTGCTGGGTCCCACATATCAGCCTCTCTGTAAATGAAACATTGATTGCTCGATGCAACATCTGTATAAGGTCTCTACTGGGTCCAACATGTCAGCGTCTCTGCAAAATGCAACGTGTGTATGATGGACTCTGCTGTTTTGATGTTGGCAAAGTTGCTAGGTCCCAGATGTCAACCTTCTCTGTGTAAGAAATATGTGTATACTGGAAAAAATGTAAAAGAATGACAGAGATTATACTATATATATTATATATTTATATTGAAAAACCTAGGAATCAAACTCAAGACTTCAACAAATGGGAACCGCGTGTGCTTCCACTATGCTAGAACGATCTATGCCACTACTAGAAAATATTACATTTAGAAATGTCGAAATCACTTAAAATGAAAAGGCAGTGACCCTAACAACTTGCCATAAAAATGCTAAATGCTCTGTACAAATACAACATGGGTAGGAGAAGCTTGTCCTATACTTTATCAGAATGGCACGGAAATACTAAATTAAGATGATTTTGGGCGATACAAAAAATAACTTGGGTCTAATCTTGTGAACCAATGGGCTTCTTATCGTGGGCTCCTTATCGAAACTTCTTCAGTGTGGTTCATGCTTAAAAAACCAAGTAGCAATGTGTTGAGGGTTGGCAATCCACGGCCGACCTGAACCCAGAAGGATAAATTAGCGAGGTTTTGGGCCATAGTTGGGTAGAATGTAGTACTATTTTCTAATAACCTCCTCACTGAAAATTCAATGTACTCAATATGTAAATTGGCGGTCAATGACCCAATTGCTAAATTTGCAAGGTTTTGGGCCAATGTTGGGCCGAATGTGCAATATTTTTGCTAGGTCCTTAGTGAAAATTCAATGTAATTTGTAACCGATCCTAAAAAAAATGCAGTTGGTACCCTAAAAAAATATATATACTTTGCTCACCACGGAAGGCTAATTAAGGGATTTTTTTCTTGAAACAAGAATATGGGAAGTTTTTTGTCCGAAATGGGGTTGAAATATTCGTTTTCATAGGCTGAGTAGTAAAAATACATTGTACTAAAGGTCGATGGTCCATCTGACCTAGCTGTACCTACGCCGGGTCCAAAAGAATGAAGTTGGGAAGGGAGAAAAGTGACCGATATTGCGCCTTATTAAGAGTTTTACATAGCGAGGAACTTGGGCAGCGCAGGATTCGAACATGGAAAGTACTGGAGGGAGTTTGACTGATTAGCATAAAATCGTGTCATATCAAGTCTTACAACGTGCAATCATCTTTTCAGCAAAGGATATATTTCAAGATAGTTTGGGTGGCTTTGAATCGGCCTAAGTGCCCAATCGATTTGATGTACTCAAAACCTTGTAATCATGCCATATAAACTGTAGGCGATAGAGACACGGTGGCCTTGACTTGGCCAGCTTTAGACAGCTCGGGTAAGCACCAGCTTATACTGATCACTCAAAGTTGTATGCTCCCGTACGATCAAATTAGTACATGCCACAATTAGCGCCAACATGTGGCATTATCATGATGCAAAAAGGCTCAAAATTCGCACATTTAGTTCATAGTTTCGAACGCAATAATACAACCAGTTTGTACACTAGCATAGACAGTACAATGTCAGCACATCAGAGCTTGACTTGTTCATATCACATCAGAGCTTGACTTGTTCATTTCACATACAAAAGAATGAGCAAGGATACATACTATATTAAACAAGTAATTTCACGGTAGCGCCAAAAGTATGCAGTGTATCAGAGTCAATATGGGGTATGTGTAAACAATTTTTCTTTTTTGGAAGGGTGTGCATTAACTTTTTTTAGAATATCGGCATAAGCATTTGCGGCTATCATCCTAGGGTGTCTCGACCTGCTTTGGCGTACCGAGCCAAGATCAATTATGGCCCAGTTAAGGCCTGTTTCGTGGCCCTATAAGAAGCAGTGACCTACTTTTCCCTGTTTTCTAAGAGGATAGAAGGAATATTCCTCTCAAAACACAAAGCTGCACGAGGTGCGATGGTTTAAAAAAAAGCTGCACGAGTCGCGTATATACAAGCCAGTAACAGTACTGAAAACTATAGTATAGAAATCATGCTACAAAATAAGCACCACTACATGGATTATACCGTGGAAGGCAATACTAATTACAAAAGCATGACAGGGCTCATATAAATTGATTCAAGCTGGCCACTAAAACCAGTGTACTAACAGTCAGCTATTGAACCACGATGCAAAAAAGGATGACACAACGATACGCCAGAAAGATCCACAGCTCAGTCTAGGGACGGTACAACGAGCCTACCACACCTAAACTAGGCCTAAACCAAATTGCCTCCTGTCGCACACAGTTCCAACCATCTTTGGGAAGGCTGATAACTGCCATAGGCTCACTTTTAGTTGGCTGCAGGTTGCAGCGTTTAATCTGAGGGAATTGTATTCCGCGAAAGCTCCTGTATGTTTTGTACACATAGTTTTTCCTCATGAATGGGAACAATGTGCCATCATGAGCCTTGCATCTGTGTTTCTTCATCATCTTGTCAATGATTGGATAATTGAGACTGAGAAACAGAGAGTTGTTGCCCAGGTTGTTAACCTACCTCCAAATGCTGACCCCTGGAGGTCCAGCAGAGCTAGGATCCTCTTCAAAACTGTAGACATGAGAGGCAGGATATAGGCATAGGTTAGTCCCATTTTGAGCATGGGGAATGATTTCACCCTATTCGCCATGGGCAACCCCCATGCCAAACATTGTAATTATGATCATCAAGTGTTCACCATCAGCCGATCGAGCGAGGAACCACATGCCTGGCCGATCATTCAGAATAGGTGCTAGGATTACAAACAGAAGCTCCTTGTTTCCTGCAACATCCGAATTTGAGACAAAAAGTGCATTACTGGCATACATATTCTAACACCAGCATTCTTCATTGTTCATGCTAATAGTGTGAATAGGCAAATCCTAACAATAATATTACTCAATAAATTAAAAACATTAGAAATTGCATTTCTTATTCTGCTATTCCGAATATTTGGATTTCTTTCTTATTTTAGTTTCCTAGTTGTTGTAAGTTTCAAAAGAGGAAGCACCACTTTTTATTGATATAGAGGCATGTCCACTTCAATCCTATAGGATTAGATGCCTACAGTATTTTAGATCAAGTGGTGTTTGATTGCACAAGAAAACCAAAGGAATTATACAAAGAGGTTGGAGTGGATTGAAATTTTCCTCCAAAATAGAGTGCAAAGGAATCCTTTGAAGGAATTCCTAAGGATTATACTCTTTCGAATCAAACAACATTTTATAGAAAAAAATCCTAAGGATCCAAATTCTACAAAAATCCTACACAATTCCTCTGAATCCCAAGGCAAAATCCAAAAAGGAAAGATTGGTATCCTACAAAAATCCTATGTGATTCCTGCAATCCGAGGAGGGCCTGAAAGTACAAACAGATAAAGAAACCCGACTTCATTGTGTTGCGCTCACAATTGAGATGCTAGTTAATAATACCTTTCATATTCTGACAATGAACGAACTTACTATTGTAGGGACGTCGTCATACACTATATTTTTGGAAGGCATATTACTACAATGGTTCATTCATTTTTTAGGACATAAAGCGTGTGCTCATTCAGTCATATGAAAGGTAAAACATAAACAAGGTAGTTAAAGAACAACTTCACTGAATCACTCACAATGTATCAACATGTAACTATAATTACCTTCCGATGTGGGATCCCAGCAGTAGGTGCAGCCTTGACTTGGGATAGCAAAAATGAGGCCACCGTATTCAATGCCATCATAGTACTATCGTCTTCCATGACCTGAATGCTCCAGACATCTCCAAACTTGGATACCGCCTTCTAGGTAGGCGATTTCACCGTCGAACAACACGAGGAGCTTATAGTCTATGTAACCCCCAACCTCTGTGGGCACTCTGCAGATTACGATCTTCAACAGCTCAAGAGATCCATCCCACGACTTATTGAAAATTTCTCCTGAAGGAGATATGCCCTAGAGGCAAATAATAAATAGGTTTTTATTGTCATATCTCAATTAGTTTATAATAGTTTCATATTGTGCTAGAACTGTGCCAAGTAGAAACATTGGTACAGGTGTGGTATGAAACAACCAAGTCCCTAGTAGCCTCTATTCATACTAGTTTGTTGGTCACGAAGATGATCTGGGTTTCAAGATCATGGGCATTTATGCCGACTAACAATGAGGTCATATCATTGGAGAATGATGTGGTTGGACACTCCTCGAAGGATTGCAACACGATCAAGTCATATAGTTCATTGTTGCAACGGCTATACCTAGACTCCTTCTCCTTAGACTGTGAGCTCATATTACTCACTGTTTCCCTAGGTTGCTTTGACTGCATCAAACGTCATCTGGTAATGCGGTGGCTATAAAGGTGTATGTTGGGTATTCCGAAGGAACAATAGATGACATGTGACTGCAAGACCGGGATTTGTTCACCCACATGACAGGTAAAGATACATATGGCCGACTTGGTGAGATTACATCTATAAATGTTGCAACATGTGACTAGGTCACGGGGATGTAATATCACGGTAACAAGAAAACATAGCTTGTTGTGAACGAGATTGAGCAAGGTATGGGATACCAGTGATCGGATCTCGGACAAGTTGTATCGAGAAACAAAAGGAAGAGGATGCTACATTTAGACGGTTCAAACGACATTGTCATTAGGAATGCATAGGGGTCACATGGATATCCCTGGTCCCTCTATTGATCATTGATACAGATCATGTCTAGAGCATTCCCGAGCCATGAGAGGATACACTGAAGGGTACGATGAGAGCGATCATTCGTAAGACGGAATCACAGTAGAGAAAGAGAAAGCCGGAATCGTTCCGTAGAGAGATCCGAAGTTGTTCGAAGAAAGAATAAAGGACCGGGATCCGAAGTCGTTCGAAGGAAATCGAAAGGGAACCGAAAGGTGTTTCGGGTCAAGATGGATTTTGTAATATGTATTTACATATTAATTAGTGTAATTAATATTAAATATAATATTAAAATCTAATTTGAAGGGTTATTCCACTAATGGGCCAAACTTCCTAGGGAAATAGGGCCCATGAGGGAAAACCGGAGGAGGGAAGTGTCAACACCCGGATTTTTAATCCCAGATGCCCGTTATGCCATACCTCGCAATCCCAGGATTATCATTTTTGCGAGACATAACGGATTGGATATCACAGTACATAATCCATTACAAACCATACATAAGGTTTTACACAAAAAAGGATCTCATGATCCAGTCTTTAATACAACAAGCAGCGGAAATAAAAGATAAGCGTAGCAGTGGGGTCCATCTTCAGGGGCACATGCAATGCTGATGAAGGCAGATAGTCCTAGTTATCATAGCCGTCCTGCTGACCATCATCTTGATAATCTCCTTCATAGTCTGACCATGATAATAGCCAGGGACAAAAGCCGTGAGTACTCTTTAAGTACTCGCAAACTACTATTAACAGGTACTATAGTTCTAAGTTAAAGTGCTAAATCTAAATTTAACTCTAAAGTTAAGTTTAAAACCTAAGCTGAGTTCAGAAGCAAAGAAAGATAAAGTAAAGTTCTAGAATCACTTAAGTTGGGAAGCTATTATCATAAACACAACCCTGTTGTGGTCAAGTCAAAGTTCATCATTCATTTCAAGTTATTTAGAAAACATCTAACAACGAAACAGTATGGTCATTCCAACTGTCCATAACCACGGACACGGCTATTCGAATAGTTTGACACTCTGCAAAGGTGGTACACTTTCACCACAAGATTCGATACATCTGTCAGGGGTAACCCTGAATCATCATACTTAGTATGCAGATAATCAAACATAACCTTCCCTTTACACACCCTAGTATAAGTGTCAGGGGGATGATCCCCGGGTACCCCACCCGAATAAGAAACAGGACAGCCGGATCGAGTCCGGCTGACCAGATGCAGCCGGACAGGTTAGGATGGGCCGGCTACCACCCAGTAGCCGGATCATAAGGAGGCAGCCGGATACGACGGCACAGCCGGATCCAATCAGAGAGGCAGGACGACGCGGCGTGTCGATTGCACGGTCTGTCAGACGATGACGCAGACGGGCAACCACCCGCCCATGTCAAGACTTTGCGTGAGTGACGCTGAACAAAGCGATGCTCGTCGGCGATGACGGGCTCGCACGGGTCCACTGTACCTACGACAGCCATACCACTCATACAACGATGTGACATACCATACCGGGTACTGTAGATGACCGGCCGGCTGGGACCCGCTTGTGGGGCCCGCTAGTCGGACTGGCCAGGGAGACCGTTGCCTCTCTGAGAGGCAAGGCCTCCGTAGAAAGGGTTGGCCTCAGTGCATTTAAGGCAGTAGCTAGAGAATACAGCTCGAGGAGCACCTGTAGCTCGTATATCCCACATAGACAGATCAGGCAGGAGTAGGGGCTTTACCTCACCACGAGGGCCCCGAACCTGGGTACTTCTTGCGTCCCGCTACGCTCGCTTGTATCCAATCCCGCCTGCGGACGCCGTCGATAGCTTCCCTGCTAGTCCCCACACCTCTATCTAACCTCCTCAGGTACTGCCGTTCCCAATACAACGACAGTTGGCGCCCACCGTGGGGCAATGGCTTCGACCGGAGTCACGTTCCGCACGGGACCCCGCACTTCAGCCGGTGAGCGCGTGGCCTCCGGCCTGGTGCTCACGCTCGGCAAGTTTGACTACGTCATCAACAACCCCTCCTGCTTCGCCGGAACTTCCTTCCCAGCGAACGGCACCGTCCTGCTATTCGGCGACCTCCCCATCTACATCGCCACCGTCCCGGAGCATTTCCCTAGGGAAATCGTCTCTGTCGCGGGGTCGCCATGCTCAAGCGGCACCTCGCACATGGCGTGGAGGTCATGATGGCCGGATCCAGCTCGCAGCCCGCCAACCAAGGAGCGAGGCGTGACGAGGTCGGAACTTGCTCCCGCAGCCTCGGAACCCGGTGGAGGATGCCATTGATCGCCTCGACGCCGGTTAACCTCGGGACAACCCGGAGGCGGAGGCCAACTTCACCATGGAGAGCAGATCCTCCTCCGAGAGGCCATGGGCTGGCAGCAGCCCGCAAGCAGCGGAGATTGCTAGCGCGAAATGCACCACGCGCGCACGGCCTCACTCCGGCTACTGGAGCCGAGCAGCCGCCAGTCTGCGTCGGGGCGGTGAGCTGGGCGGCAGGATGGAGAAGGACGGAGAACCGGATCCCGCGCCTGCCCCCACACGGCCCACCTACAACACACCCATCAAGAACCTGCATGCGGCACGAGCCGTAGCAGAAGAACTACCCAGCCTGGAGGGCGAGGAGCGAGCCCGCCAGCATGCTCGCGTCCAGGAGCTCCTCCGCGTCGTGGACGAGCAGGCCGGCGCCAACCGGCAGATGCAGGAGGACCTTAGCTACTCCAGAGGAGGAAGGATACACCAACAAAGGGCGCACCGCGACACCCAGCAGGCGTCCTCCCTCACCGCTTAGGGCCCGCAGCGGCGTCGCAGCTCCAAAGAGGGCCACGCCAGAGCGGTGACGGTGAACATCAACCCGCCACCTCCCCCACCACCAGCCGGAGCGCCCAGACCAGCCGGCTCCCGCCTCTCGGGCCGGGTGGGCGCACCCAACCCGGATTGTCCGGATGCCCGCGACCGCATCGAGCTCCTCGCTCAAGCGCGCGTCACGGAGGAGGAAGATTCTACCGGACCAGTTTGTTTCGGACCCCGCATCCGGAACGAGCCGTTTCCGGATAAATTCTCCCGCCTGTGGACACCCCTGGCACGACATGACATGAAGCGGAAGATTGGTCGACCGACTATGCTACTGGCGGTCGGCGCCATACGAGAATAAGCGCACAGCTGTGCGCTACGTCCATCTCATGCTAACCGGGTCGGCAAGGACATGGCTCAATAGCCTCGCGCCCAACAGCATCAACGCCTGGCCTGATTTCGAGAAGGTGTTTGTCCGCAACTTCAACGGCACGTACAAGTGTCCGGGTGCCCGTAGCGACACCGCCTGGCGACCACGAGACCGACCGCGAATACCTCGCCAAGTGGACGGAGCTTCGCAACACTTGCGAGGGCATTCTGGAGAGCCAAGCCATCGGCTTCTTCATCGAAGGATGCCGAGAGGGCACCATGCTTCGCCACCGGCTACTGTGTGACAAGCCGAAGACCATGGCGGAGCTCATGACGGTTATGAACGATGCATACGGCGGATGCCGCCATGAAGAAGCCCCTCCGAGTAAACGCGGACGGCCGTCCGACACCCACGGAGCCGGCTCGTGATCGTCCGAGCAACCCGACTGGTGAAGCCGGATCCTCCAGACGCCACGGCAACGACAACCGGTTCCATGGGGACCGCCAGGACAGGCAACAGAAGCCTCGCTACCACGCGCGGCAGGTCAATGCTGTGGAGGGTGCGCCCGATGCACCGGCTAACGACACAAGAAGGCAGAAGCCCCGGCTCACCTTCGACCAGATGATTGACAGCCCGTGCAAGTGGCATAGCGGTCCCTTCAAACCGGCTACCCACACCACCCGGAACTGCAGCTGGACCCGCCAGCTAAAGGACCAGGGCAACCAACCTCGTCTCCTGCCTCCCCCACCGGGTGGACCCTCCCCCACCGGCTAGGGAAGCCGGTAATGACGGTAACGGCGGCAACAACAACAACAGCTACCCCAGTCGCACGCCGCTTACCACATCTTCGAGATGGAGCATGACGACAAGCACAGCCGCAGGCGACGCTCCAAGGAGGTCAACGCCATCGTTTCTCCGATCCCCCAGTACCTGAACTGGTCGGAAACCCCCATCACCTAGAGCCGGGCAGATCAGCCTGAGCATCTGCCGACTCCCGGGGGCGACGCCATGGTGCTCGACCCTCTCACCTGCCGATTCTCGCGTGTCCTCATCGACGGTGGCAGCAGCCTCAACCTCCTCTACCAGTCCTCGCTGGATAAGCTGGGCATTCGCGAAAGCGACCTGCGCCCGACTACCACGACGTTCCACGGCGATCGCCGGGCCAGCCAAGGCCCGATGGGAAAAATCCAGCTGGACGTCATCTTCAGAACCGAGGAGAACTTCGACCGCGAACCAATCTGGTTCGAGGTGGTAAATTTGACGAGCTCCTACCATGCTCTCCTCGGGCGCTCCGCCCTCGCCAAGTTCATGGCCATCCCCCACTATGCTTACCTCAAAACGAAGATGCCAGGACCCCACGGCGTGATCACCGCTGTTTACCGCTTCAGCGATCGATGGAGTGCGCCAGCCGTTCCAAACTAGCAGAGGCCCTCATCATAGCCGAAGAAAAGCGCGCGATCATGCAATGTGGCCATGGCCCAAAGGACATCCCGCTAGCAAAGAAACCGGCTGGAGAAGGAGCCTTCCAACCGCAAAGGAGACGAAGAGGATCCTGCTCGACCCTCCGACCACTAAGTTCGTCACCATTTGTGCCGCTTAGACAGCAAATAGGAAGGCGCGTCGACTTCCTCCGTGAGAATCGACATCTTCGCATGGTCTCCCAAAGACATGCCGGTGTACCGAGGAGTTCGCCGATCACTCACTTCATGTGCGCCCAGATGCCAAGCCGGTCAAGCAACCTCTGCGGGTTCAGAGAGGAGAAGAGAAAGATAATCGGTGATTTAGATCACCCGCTCCTTGCGCAGGGTTCATCATGGAAGTGTACCACCGGGTGGCGAACCAGTCTTGGTGTTGAAAAAGAACAAGACCTAGCGCATGTGTATCGACTACACCAGCTGAACAAGGCGTGCTGAAAGACCCTTCGCTTTGCCCCAGACGATCAAGTCATCGATTCCACAACCGGCTGTGATTTGTTGTCTTTCTAGATTGTTATTCGGTACAATCAGATCCGCTAAACCCGCCGATCGATTAAGACATCATTTATCACCCCTACAGGCTTTCGCTATGTAACCATGCCTTTCGCCTAAAGAACGCAGCGCCACCTATCAGCGATGCATGCAGAAATGCTTGCACTCGCAGATAGGCAAACGCAGACGCTACGTTGATGACGTAGTCATCAAAACCAAGGAGAAGCGCACCCTCCTCAAGATCCGAGAGAGACATTCGCAACCTCCGCCAGCATGCAGATGAAGTGAACCCGAAAAAGTGCGTCTTCGAGTACCATCCGCCAGCTACTTGGTTTCCTCGATCTCAGCAAGACATCGAGGCAACCGAGAAGATCGCAACCATCGAGAGGATGCAGCCAAGAACTCGCTTGAGTCCGAAGTTCACCGGATGTCGGCTTCCTCACCCTTTGTCACCGGTGGGGAGAAGGCACTTCCGTTGTACCAACCGATGAAAAGACGGACAAGTTCTCTGGACTTCGCAAGCCGACACCGATTTCACCTCAAGCGCATGCTGTCCAGCCGGTTCTAGCCACGCCGCCAGCAAGGAGCCGATGTTGCTCTATATAGCAGCCACCAGCCGTCGCCGTCTGCCCGTGGTGGAGCGCCCCGAGGAAGGCAAGGCTCAGCCGGTTCAGAGACCCGTCTACTACCTCAGCAAGGTTCTCTGCCCCGTCCAAGCAGAACTACCCCCACTACCAAAAGATGTGCTACGGCGTGTACCTGGCATGCAAGAAACTCAAGCACTACTTCCAGGAGCACCCGATCAAGGTCGTGTGCACTGCACCCCTTTCGAAAATCATAGGCAATAAGGACGCCACCGGCCGAGTCGCCAAATGGGCCATTGAGCTCGCCGCCTACTCCATCCAGTACGAGCCCCGGCTCACGATCAAGTCACAGGCGGACTTCGCCGACCGGGCCGAGACCGACTTCCCACCGGTGCCGGATTCAGACCACTGGCGGATGCACTTCGACGGGTCAAAGATGCTCGGGGGCTTGGGAGCCGGCATCGTGCTCACCTCGCCCAAGGGAGACCGGCTGGAGTACGTGTTGCAGATCCACTTCAAGGCCTCCAACAACGTAGCCGAATACGAGGCACTGGCGCACGGGCTCCGGCTGGCCAAGGAGATCGGTGTCAACCGGATCCTGTGCTTCGGTGATTCGGACTTGGTGGTGCAACAGGTGTCCGGGGAATGGGACGCCATAGACGCCAACATGACCCTCTACCGGTTCCACATCCAGAAGCTCAGCACCTCCTTCGACGGGTGCGAATTTCACCACGTCCCCCGCGCCAACAAGGAGGCAGCTGACGCGCTCTCCAAGATAGGGTCCACCAGGTAGGCCATCCCACCGGGGGTCTCCCTGGAGCATCTGCGCAAGCCATCCATCAACCCGTTGCCGGAATCAGATTCCATCGTCGTTCCGGCGGCCGGAGCAGCGGAAACGGAGCCGGCAGAACCGCCAAAGAAGAAAACTCGTGCTAACTCCATCCAGGCGGTGCCCCCCGGCTCGCAGGACCCAGGGGCTGCCGGCTCGCCCAGTGGCTCGGGGGCTGTCGTCCTAGATATCCCACCCGGACGGCCCCCCGACACCCGTCAGCCGGAGGACAGGAGCGTCCTCGTCATCCGGGAAGTGCCATCCTGGGCACGGCCTTTCATGAACTACATCGCCAACAGCGAACTCCCGGACGACGAGGTAGAGGCTGTGCAACCGACGCCACAAGATACATACACCATCATAAACGGCGAGCTGTACAAGCGCAGTGTATATGGTATCTTCCAACGATGTGTCGATGTAGACACAGGCTACCGGCTACTCAAGGACATCCACCAGGGTGAGTGTGGGCACCATGCTTCGTCAAGGGCGATAGTCGCCAAGGCATTTCGCCATGGTTTCTACTGGCCCACCGCCCTCGAGGATGCCGAGCAGCTGGTCCACGCATGCAATGGGTGCCAACGCTTCGGGCAGCTCAGGCACATGCCAACCTCGGTGCTCAAGACCATACCAATCACCTGGCTCTTCGCAGTTTGGGGCCTCGACATGGTGGGGCCCTTCAAGCGAGCTCGCGCGGGAATGACCCACCTGCTGGTAGCGGTGGACAAGTTCACAAAGTGGATTGAGGCCAAGCCTATCCGGAAGCTGGATGGAGCGACGGTTGTTACCTTCTTCACCGACATCATCAACCGCTTCGGCTACCCCAATAGCATCATCACCGACAATGACACGAACTTCGCCAAGGGGGCCTTCGCCCGGCTCGCAAAGAACAAGGGCATCCGGCTAGACCTCGCCTCCGTTGCACATCCGCAGTCCAATGGGCAAGTCGAACGAGCAAACGGCTTGGTGCTAGCCGGCATCAAGCCACGTCTCATCGAGCCGTTGGAGCGGTCACCCGGATGCTGGATCAAAGAACTTCCGGCTGTGCTGTGGAGCCTCCGCACCACACCGAATAGGTCAACCGGCTACACGCCATTCTTCCTGGTCTACGGATCGGAAGCCGTCCTCTCCGCCGACATCGAATTCGACTCCCCTCGCAAGCTCCTCACGACGAAAGCAGGCCAACAAGGAGGCACGGAGGACAGGTGGATCTCCGAGGAGGCCCGCGAGTTGGCCCTGCCCAGACCGCTTCAGACCAGCAGCCGACTACGCCGCTACCATTCAAGCGGATTCGCCGGTCACATTCTGCGAGGGTGACTGGTTCTCCGCTGGTGCAAGACACGAAGGGCACGCACAAGCTAGCACCACCACAGGAGGGCCCTTCATCATCGGGCGCCGCCTAACGATTCTTACTACCTCATTGACGACGCAGCCGTGCAAGAACAAGATGGACAAATCGGACGAGGAGACCGAACGCCCTTGAACGCTGCCGCACCTGCTTTACACCTAGTCGCCAGGCAGTGTATGTATCCCGAAAACCCCATGAATGAAAATGCGGACTCCCACGAGAATCTCGGGGGCTCCTTCTAGAAATGTGTATGCACCTGTTCTTCGGTTCAAGTTTTCCGGCTCCGGCAACCCCCTACCCGGGGGATCACCGGCTGGCCCGGCCTGTTAAGCCAACAAACCGGCTGAGTAGTGCGTGATGATGCCAGAGGTCCACTCTTCGTCTCAGCTATAGACCGCAACCCGGCTGTTCGGCTAGCAAGAGCAAAAGCCCAAGGCATCCCACACGAAAAACGGGGAAGAGGCGTGATGACGGCAAGGCCCCGCCCAACTAGCTCAAACCAATCCAGCTGCTAAGCCGCTAGTACCGTGAGTAATGTACTGTTAGCTCCCTTCGATTCCGGCTGCAGACCGCAACCCGGCTGCCCGGCAAGGACGCAGCGAAAATAGCAGAACACACGAGAAGGCGACTAAGTGTCTAGAAAGGAGCAAGCCAGTTTTTGAAAAAATAAGCCATTTTCTGGCTATGATTTGATAGACTAACCTATTAACCTGTGAAGCTGTATGTGTATGCATATGTGCGTTCTTGTCCGACTACTTCGAGTCAGAATTCAGGAGAAGGAAAGAAGATTCGAAGTCCTTGCCTCCATCAAGCGCTTCGAATCTCGGGGGCTACACCCACTGGGTGCGGTCGCGCGCCCCTAGTGGAATCTTGTAGTTCCTGATCGACTAAGGGCGTTTATCCGGCCATTCGGAGCCCAGGTGAGGGCAAGGGCGGGAGCAAGAAAAGACAAGAAAGATTCGAAGCACTGCCACGCCACCACTCAATCTCGGAGATTACACTCAGCAGGGCCACGCCCACCTGGAATGTTAGTTCCCCCGGCTGAAGGCGTCCAGCCGACGAAAGCAGCCGATTGGGACGAGGCCAGTCGGATAAAGTTAGAAGAGTGGGGAAAATATGAAGATTCAAGCACTACAGCAGGCTACCATTTGGCCTCACTAGAGGTAGTTCGTCCGCTAAAAGTGTGTAGCGACGAGGTTAGGGCCAAGTGAGCCGCAAAATATCAAAAGAAGATTCAAGACACAAGACTCAAGAATTCAACATTAACAAGCAAAAGGAGACGGTTCTATAAGTTACCCGACATCAAAGATAACCCATGCATGCATAAGTTTCACGAATAATCTAAGACAAGATAAATACACCCGCATCCCGGTAGCAGCTAAATGGTAGGACCTTGCCGTGGGGGTTCTTGGCCGAAGCCGGGGCGGGGTGGAGCCGCAAGGTTCGCTCGCTCCCAGACCGGCAAAGGCGGCACCGGGGACTCCATATCCGGAGTGTCGGGGGACTCCGAGTCGGTGAGCACCTCGTCCGGATTCACGTAGTCGGCGATCTTGATGGCGGACCCACGAAGCGCCGGATGGGCTTGGCGGATGGCGGCAAGATCAGCTCCGGCACGGAAGCCCTCCGATCTTCTCGACGCGAGCATCCTTATACCAGAAAGCATCAGCGCCAGGCCATCTCCGCTCACCAAGGCTGTCCCGCAGCCGGTCCACCGCAGCCGGTACCTCTCCCACCTTCGCCGCTAGCTGCGCCATCATCTCCGGAACCGGAGCCTCCGGCCACATGAAGGAGAAGACGTCCTGCGCCGCCTAACGAAGCTTCGCAGCCTCCTCGCCAAGAAGGACGACGAGCCTTCGGCCAAGGCCCCGCCAGCTTCTCCGCAGCCGGTTGTAGGCCGCCAGGTCTATGCCGGGTAAAAGGCTGTAAAAGAGGAGTCAAATCCGCCACCGGATCCGGAAAGAAAAGAAGACGGAAGAAAGAACTCACCTTTGGCAAGGTGGCCGACTGCATCAGCTCCTCCACCAGCGCCTTTCTCCTTGATCGCTAGCCGCTTTTATCTCTTTCTTGGTACTTGTTCGGGCCTCGAGAAGGGAGAAGGCTTTGGCCCGCTAGCGAAGCGAGGCGAAGCGCTTGACGGTGGCCTCCAAGCCGCCTACTGCGGCTGCCAGTCCTTGTTCGCAAGTGTAGGTGGAGTTGGACCTGCCACCGGTCGCTCGCTTTCTTCAAGCGATCGATCACGCGCTGGCGCACAAGGCCACCGAACCGTTGCGGACGGATAAAGCAAACTCACTCGAGAGGTCCCATTGGCGCAAAGAAGCTTCGCCTGTGGTCCGGTCCCACGGTGTGGCCTCAAGCAGCCAGATTCCTTCACCGCCAGCTCGAAAGCGTGGCGGAAGATCCGGCAAAGCAACGGAGGAGGCGCTGCCGCCCACGGTGTTGACAGCCAAGGACTCTTCGCCATGAAGCACCACTGTTCGCCACTCCTCCCGAGCTCGTCGGAGTTGTCGTTGCCAACAACGATGAGCTCCTTGCCAAGGCCTACCACGGAGGAACCTTCCTACTGGGAGTGATCCGCTCGGCCGGGATCCTCCGGCTGGGAGGCAGCTGCTCAGCTTGAGGAGGGGTGGAGGCTGCGCCGAGGAAGGAGAGGCGCCTGGTTGGATCAGGCGCTGAGGCGGCGACCGTGGCGTCTGCCGGGCTCGGCCCGAAAGAAACCAGCGCGCTAAAAAGAAGGAGGAAAAGGCAAGAGAAAAACAAGCCAAAGTCAGAAAAGCAAGAAAGAGGATAAACAGGCAGAAACCACCAAGGGATGGGGGAGAAAAACGTATCCCGACACGACCGGGGGCGGCCCTTTCTTCCGGCCAAGACGTCTTGGCGGGAGCCGGAACGGCCGGAGCCGCCTCCCACTGCCGCCGTCCGCCGCAGAGCGTGTCACCGGCTCTGCGGTCGGCCCGGCCTCCTCCTCCTCGTGCACTTCCGCGTGCGGGTCGGTGGCCGGCTCGTCGTTCCAGCTGGGGAAGGCATCGCCGTCCCCATCCAATTCCTCGCCGGATCGCCGAGCGCGCGACTCGGGCAAGTTCGGCGCGAATACCTTGAGGGGAGCCTCGTCCTCCTCGCGAAGGATGCAGGCGAACATCTGATGAACGCAAGAGGTCAACCAGACAGAACAAGAAGATAACATAGGGGGAATAAGCAAAATTTCCGGCTACGAGAACTTACCCGAGGCGCGGTTCTCCATTGTAGGGCTCTAGGTCCGAACTTCCAGCTTCTCAGCCGCCTTGTCGATCATCCACAACCACTCCTTCAAGTTGTGGTAGCGGGGATCGCGACCGGTCGGGTCCAGTACCGTAGTAGAAGCACATCTTGTCGCCTAGCCGCAGGCATCATCACCGACATCCAGCTAAGAGTGATGTCTGACCGGTTAGTCGGCAGGTGACAAGGAGCGCATGCGTAGCATCGCATCCGTCTCGCCTTTGTCGCCAGAGATCTTCAGTGTCCTAGTGCTGCCGGCCGACTCGACGCCTTGAAGGCCGGCAGTTTATCCGGCCGACGCAGGACGTTCTTCACGTAAAATACGATCGCTGCCACACCGCATCGTGTCCGGAGCAAGAATTTCGGTAGCCGGATTGCGCGGGAGTATATGGAGGCGCCGCCGCAGACGACTAGCGGCCCTTCGTATCGCACTGCGTCAACTCGGAAGAGCCGCAGAAGAGCCCGAGATCCGCCGATCCCGAGGTAACTCGCAGAACGCCATGAAGTGCGCCACGTTCGATTATGCTGGCGCCGAGATGGTGGAGGCGGAGGTCGAAGAAGGCCAAGAACGTGAGAAAGAAGGGATGCAGCGGCAGCGCAAACCCGCACGCCAGGTGCGAAAGGAAGATGACGCGTTCCCCCTCCGCCGGATGCGGCGACACCTCCCCCACCGGTGCCAACCGCACCGCCACCTCCTCCGCCGGCGGGAGGACGCGGGTCGCGTGATACTTTGTGATCTGGTCCTCGGTGACAGAGGAGCCGCACCAGGCTCATGAGCCGCCATTTCCTACCGAGGAGAGCAGCGGCAACGGAGGAGTGACGGTGGCCCGTAATGTCGACGACGGCGAGCGGGCGGCGCAGAGGGCAAGGGCGCAGGAGCAAGAGCACGCGAGGGAGAAGGAGATTGCAGCGGGGGAGCGAAGGAAAAGAACAGCCTCCCCCACGGCGTCCCTTTAAAGGATCGGAAGGGCAACCGTCAGCAGGGCCACGTGGCGCGCATCCGGGCAACCCACATCCCAACCACCGCCTAGATCCCGTGTGCCAGGACAAGATGCGCAGAAGATCCTGGAACAAGAAGCGCCGACAGCTAGCCTCGAGGAGACGCGGCGACGGACGTTACGCTGCCCGCGCAGAGCAATGATGGCGCTTGTGGCGTGGCTGCGGTCGGTCAAGACCGACGTCACGGGTAGCGAACCGCCAGCTCAGCCGGATGAAAATTGAAAAGCAAGAAGGAGCGACACATTTCGCTAAGGGCGGAATCCACACGCGCCGGGGCTAGTGTCGATGATCCCGCACCCCACCAATAAGAAACAGACAATGGATCGAGTCTGCCGACCAGATGCATGGACAGGTTAGGATGGGCGGCTACCACCCAAAGAGTCGGATCATAAGGAGGCATGGACACGACGCAAGACAGCCAGATCCAATCAGAGAGACAGACGACGTGCGTGACAAGGCACGCAGACGTCTCAGACGATGACGAGACGGGCGACCACCGCCCATGTCAAGACTTTATGTGAGTGACGCTGAATAGTGGCTCAGTCCGATAACGGGCTCGGCGTTCCACAGTACCACGACCATACCACTCATGCACCGATGTGACATACCATACTGGTATCAGATGACTGGTCGGTGGGACCCGCTGGGGGCCCGCTAGTCGGATGGCCAGGAGACTGCTGTTCTCCTTATATAAGGAGAGGCAAGGCCTCCGTAGAAAGGGTTGGTCTCAGTGCATTTAAGGCAGTAGCTAGAGAATACAGCTCGAGGAGCACCTGTAGCTCGTATATCCCACATAGACAGATCAGGCAGGAGTAGGGGCTTTACCTCACCACGAGGGCCCCGAACCTGGGTACTTCTGCGTCCGCCACGCCGCTTGTATCCAATCCCTCATGACGCCGATAGCTTCCCTGCTAGTCCCCACACCTCTATCTAACCTCCTCAGGTACTGCCGTTCCCAATACAACGACAAGAAGCACCTCTCCTATGAGCATGGCCTCCCAACCATGACCATCAGTCATCTTGGGCACTGCATAGGTGGACAACATTGAGAGGTAGCCTCAGCTCAAACCTCTCCCGTGAGGGAACTAATACTAATGCATATAAATTTCTAGCTAAGCCTTACCCAATTCAGGTAATGTGGTTGTACGGTAAATTTGGAATGGTATCGCATCCGAATCCAACCATCAGTTTTATAAAAGGGTTAAGGCTCATGCCTCATCATTTTCATCATCATAAACCAGTTGTGTTTCTCAACATATGTCAAAACATCTCAATAGAATGACTCATCATTTCAAGGTTTTCACAATTCATTTTCACCAAGTGTTCCCATCTAAAGTGACTCAAGTTTTTGATCTACTCTAAAATACTAAGTTAAGAGTGTTCACTAAAGTGGAAGGATGGGATCAATCTCATGCCATAGAATGACATCTAAAGGTTTCTAAGTAGGTCAAGTTTTATACTTTTTATGTTACCTTCAAAACAAGTTAAGAACTTTGTGTACTAAGGGGAGTAAAACTTGTAACTAAGACTTAGGGTACTAATAGTCAAAAGGGTGTGATCAAAGCATGCTTAAGGCATCTTTGCTAAACCATCTAGTTTGATTCTAGTTTGCTAAGGACTACACTTGCAAGTACTAACTTGCAAGGGTTAATCTTGGATAGTGCTAGCTTGCTAAGGGTAGCTTGCACTGTTAATGGTGGCTTGCTAAAGTGTGTTTTGCAAGGGTTAGCTTTCCAATAATAGCTTGCCTTGGTTGGCATAGGGGTTGAAGTTTTCTTCTTCTTCTTCTTCTTGGTAGAACTCTTCCTCCTCGAAAGCTTGGTCGGTACCAGCATCTATAAATACATGGGGAGTGCACAATCACCAAACAATACTTAACTAGGCTAAGTAGCATTATAAAACACACATTTGATGATCTATTATTATCACAAACATCACAAGTTTTAATTCAATAGTTTCATCCTTTTTATTTTAGAAAAGTAATTTCTACTCATTGAAATATTAACTAAAATTTAATATTCACCACCAAAATATGGGATCATGTGGACACATTTCCTCACCACATACTCTAACATGTGGGAATGAGATTTAAAGGTTGGATCAATATTACTTTAGTTTAAGTTTATTATTTAATGATTTAAAGTGACTAGAAATGCCTATATGGCATTATTTTGGTACTAGTCCAAATTCACTGCATGTTAACCTTAATATTATTACATGGTTAGATAGATATGATGAAATGTGATTTTTGAGAGTTGGAATCAACTCAAAAGCTAACTTGGTTAATTTTATAAAAATGTTGCAAGTTGCAAAAGCTTCTGTCTTCTCATTTTTATTAGGAGAGATCTATAACTCTAATTGAATTAAATCCAACGGGCTTGGATAGATCATTTTAATACCTTTCAGACAAAATTGGTTTCATACAATTTGGATTTCTAAAACTCTCTGAATTGATTTTTAAACTAGGGGACAGAAACTAGATTTAACTAAAAAGATAAATCCAGATTTGAATCTATGGGCTAGCACGGGAAAAGGAATGGGCCGGCCCAGTGGCGCTCTGCAGCGCGGGGCTTAGCTGACAGGGGGGTCCCGCATGTCAGCGGCACTTAAAACGCGAAACGGTGCAGCGTCTTTGTAGTAGGATTAGAAGCGAGATCAGCGGTGAGGGTCGTCGTCGACGACGAACAGGTCGCCATGAGCTCAAACCCTAGCGGCTCGGTGGGTCTCTGGGGCGTGCAGGGCTCCAGCAGGGTCGGCGAGGCGGGCAAACGATGTGGAAGACGACGGCGAGGCGAGACGCGGTTGCGGTGGAGCTTGGGGTGGTCACAATCAACGGCGCCCTTCTCCTCTTGCCGCGGCTGGTCCGGCTCCAATATCGGCGAGCTGCTACTCCCTTTGCTCCGGCGAGAGGTGGGTGAGGTTCAGAGAGGTGAGGGGAGTGGAATGGTGTGGAGAGAAGAGGCTGGGGAGGGCTCCTTTTATAGGCCCGACGGTGAGACCGAGCGGGATGGGCAGGCGACGGTGGCGACATGGCTACGGCGGAGTAGAGTCATGGCTGCGGGTGGCGATCGATGTGTGGTTCCCTGGCGGTGCTCTAGGAATTTAATGCGGCCATAGGGGCGGTGGCACGCGGTCTGGGCAAGGTGGCGCTCTGCGTGGCCAAAGCGGCGGTGTCCACGGTGAGCGGTGGCTGTGAGGCTTTGGGCGGCGAACGGGGATGTCTGGGGTGTTCTCCAGGTCGAGGTGGAGCGGCGGGCGCGGGCTGGTGCCAAGGGGTGAAGGAGCGGCGCGGCTGGGGCTGGCGTCGGCATGCTCGACAAGCTCGGCGGGCGGTTCCTGGCCGCCTCTCTGTCCTCCGGCCCGGGCTGGTTGGGCGGTGGAGGTGGACCACATACAAGTTGCTAGACATGAGGAGAGGGGCTGGAGAGGGCTGCTGCTGCGAGTGCACTGTCGGCCGGCGAGTTGGTGCTTGGCATGGCATGGCAGTGCAACTAGGGGGTAGGGAAGATGCTGGTTAGGCTCTGGTTAGATCAAGAGGGGACAAGGGGATTAAATGGGGATCAATTGGTGGCAAAACCCTGTAGTAAACAGTGAGCTAGGATTAGAGGTGATATTATGCATGCCAAGTGTTTGCTGAAATGGCCGCATGAAAGAAAGTTTTGAATTTTGGTTTCAAATTTTTTGAGTGATCTCCACTAGTGATAGATAGTCTCTGGTTGCAAGGGTTTTGAAAGTGGAGCTCAAGTAGATGGTTTTTGAAATAGGGGTGATCTATGCATATGCATTAGATTCAATTTTAAACTGTCATTTAAAATAGTGAACAGAATGTTTTTAGCAGATCAAAAGGTGGGCCTTAGTACCTCATTATGTGTACTAGCAAGGGGTGCAAAGATCAAGAACTATTTCTGTTAAGTTTTGAGTACTAGGAATAGCCAAAGTAGGCATGAGAGTTAAATTTGCCAAAATGACCATTCCTCCTTTTTAATTCTTTTTGATTTGATTTTCTTTAGGAAAAGTTTGTGAATGATGTAGATGATGTTTAAATCACCTAAGAAACATTTTACAAGCATTGGATCAATCAATCATGGCAATTCAAACAACTCCTATTTTAAATGCATACATATATGAATGCTTTCATTTTAAATTTGGAAAAGTTTTTATTAACCCTATTTTTGGATGATTTGATCTTGATAAGCTTGGATTAAAGTTTTGGGATGTTACAAACCTTCCCCCCTTAAACAAAATCTTGTCCCGAGATTTACAAAGAAAATTAGGAACTAAAGAGATCTGGGAACTCTGTTCTAATGTAATCTTCTCGCTCCCAAGTAGCTTCCTCCTTGGTATGGTTGCTCCACTGAATCTTGAGAAACTTGATGCTCCAGGTCCTGGTGGTCCTGTAGGCTTCTTCTAAGATACGGATGGGTACTTCCCGATAGGTCAGGTCATTGTTGATTTCCACAGCTCTGTGATCGATGTTCTTGAAAACTTCCGTCTTCTGAGGCACTTCCAAGCATTTGCGAAGTAACGAGATATGGAACACATTGTGGATGGCTGACATCTCTTCAGGCAGTTCTAGTTGATACGATACTTCTCCTCGGTTGTTCAGAATCTTGAAAGGTTCGATATATCTGGGGGCTAACTTTCCCTTCAGACTAAAGCATTGAGTTCCCTTCAATGGTGAAACCTTGAGATATATGAAATCTCCGACATTGAAAGTCAGGTCTCTCCTTCTCTTCTCAGCATAACTCTTCTGTCTAGATTGGGCGGTGTCACATCCCAAAATTTTCCAAATTTTGGAATGTGAAAATTTTTAAACAAAATGAAGAACCAAGTTCTTTGAAATTCAGAAGGAACAAAAACTTTTGGAACATTTAAATATAATGCCTCCAAACCCAAGCCAAACAAAATGATTTTGTTTGTGAATTGGTGTGCATGTTTTAAAATCCCAAATCATGAAGCATGCATGAGCATCTTGACTTGGTTGCATTTTAAAAACCCAAGAGAAGTGAAAAATATCTCAAACCCTAAAACTTTAAGTATTTGTTAACACTAAGAACAACACAATACTATGGATATACTCCATATTTATATTAAACAAAATAACTCCTATGAGGGCTAAAAAGATAAAGGACAAAATAATAAAACAATAGAAATTGGTTTCATCCAATTTGGAGTCATGGATACAAAGATATGAATTATTTTGAGAATATATTTAGTAAAGGCAATATTAGCTATTAAAACCAAAGTGAATAAATTTGGTTAGAAAAATTTGAGTTAGAAAGTAAATGTGTTCTATAATGCCCTAAAAACCTAATTTGAGTTTTACAAATTTTTAGAAATTTGTTTGATTCAAATTGGATCATTAAATCAAAAGTTATTTAAGAAAACAGAAAAAGAAAAAGAAAAAGTGAAGAAAAAAAACAGCTGAGCAAAGTACACCCTAGCTCACTAAGCCCACCCGGCACTCCCCTTTCCCCCTCTGTTTCTCACCGTTCCCCCTTCACCCCCTCTCGCTGACACCGCGACCCCACTCCACGTCACCCTCCACCTCACCTTCTTCCACCGCGACGAACAGCCCCTCTCCCTCCCTCTGCCGTTTCCAAATCGGCTCGAATTCGTGCGTTTGCGCAATTAATCTCTACCCTGACCCCTGCCCTCTTAACCGCCACCCCCTCCTCTCCGTTTTCCCCTCAGACACCACCACCAGAGAGCCCCCAGGCCCTCCGAATTTGACCTTGAACCTCTGCGGCCACCGACGAGCTCCGGCGAAGATTCCGGCGAGAACCGACAACCCCACGCCCCCCTCTCTGTCCTAGAGCTTCTACTGACGCTTTCCCGTGATTTTTCTGTGCCTAGGTCATCGCCACAGTCACCACCGGTGTCATCCTCTGCCACCGTCGTTCACCGGCGATATCCGGTGAGTCGCAGGTTCCCGTGGACCTACCTTGGCCACCGCAAGCTTCTACACGAACTGGCGCACCTCCCTGATGCCTTGTTTTGTCGGCTCGAACCCCAGGTCGACGACACCGTCTCGGAGACACGAGCTCCGCTGTCGGCAAGTACTCCGGCGAGGAATTCCCGGCAAATCTGAGCGCCCCTTCATTGACCGCAAGCATCCCCGAGACCACCTCGACCGCGGCGATCGCTGGTAATAGTCCATGGTCTCCCTGCCCCTCTAGAACCACCGGAGCACCACCCGTCCGATGCGTCGCCACAAGCCGCTAGTCTTGCCGGTCTAGTCGACAATGAGCACCGTCTGATCTTAATCCAGCGGCTTAGATAGATCACTTAGCAAAACGGTATGGGCTAATCTGGATCGCCCGTTGCCACTTAAAATCCAACAGCCCGCAACAGCTGATCCGCCCGAACCGGTACCGGCCAATAAGAACACGCCAAGTCGCCAGACTATTTTGTTTAAATAGAAAATTAGACAGATTTGTATTAAACTTAGAAATTCAATAACTTTTGATCCACAAATCAGAAAAATACAAATTTGGTGTCTATGGATTCAGAAAAATGAGAGCTTCACTGCTGAGGCCTTATTTCACCCTTTAGCTTCTGTAAAATAGAAGTTTTAGGCAGAACCTGTTTAGGAGTATTGTACCCATAAAAATTGTTTTGTAAATTATTTTTGGGTGGATCTTTTTGCTATGGATTGCAAATTGAACCCTCTGTCCAGTGAGACCAAAATATAGATTTGGTTGGCTATGCCTAATAGCATGGTAATTATTTAGTGAGTCTAGCCTTTCCAAATGCTAGAAATTATTGCTAATTGTTACAATTGCACAAATGGTTGCATTTGTAATCTTGCAATTGTAAAATATTCAGAAAACACTTAGTAGTGTTCAAAACCTTTGTTATAACAATTTGTGCAATAAAATTGCCATCTTGCATGCTTGCATATTTTGCATGATTTTTGTATTGCCATTAGTGTTGACTTTGTGCATGTTTTGTCTTGTTTGTTTTGTTTGATAGATTGTGTGGATTGTCAAGTGTGTTATTGCAAAGAGTGTACCAACACCACCAACTACTAAGGCAAGTGGCACTATCATCCATGTCCTACTATTTTTCATTACACTTAGTGGATTTTTGTAGTATGCATGATAGGACTACTATGATACTATGCTAAGCTATATCCTATTAGGATATCCTTTATATATCCCTTAGTGGAAATATTGTAGTTGTAGTATGCTTAGCCCTGCTATAGATTCGGGGTGGAATATACCATATTGTGATTATATGAAGTGTTGGAAAAAAATATATGTTTTATATAATAAAACAAGGACTCAATGCATCACCTGGGTGGAGTGTGGATACTCAGTTGAGAATAAGGTGGCAACGAAGGGAACCATGTCTATGGCTATCTCTTTCGTGTGTGCACTAGGAGAACACCACCCAGGAACTTAGAGATTGAACATGTTTCTCATACAGTGGCTTTTGTGTACAGCCACATGCCAAATGGGCTCTGGCCTAGTCAATTACATAGTGGAAGACCCATGCATTGGTACCTCTTCAGGTTAACTGGAATTATGCATTGGAGGTTTATCCTTGCATTGGTGCCTGGTAGATGTGCTGGCATTATGTATTGGGAGGACTTCTATGGAAAGACTTTGTCACATTCTCGATCTGCCGGTACTCCATCTTGGTGAGTACTAATCCAGCGGCCACTAGTGGCGTCAAGACGAGATTGTGTCTTGTGGGTAAAGTGTACAACTTCTGCAGAAGATTAAATTCTAAGTACTTAGCCGTGTCCCCGGTTATGGACAACTCTGAGCAACTAAGGCCTGAAGCTATGGAAGATCTCGACATTCTATTTTCTCAAAGTAAAACTTAATGGTGACATCAAGAGATTAGAAGAACTTGGAGTTTGCCAAGGAGTTCACAAAGTTATTGAAAGATCAAAACTGTTTTTACAAACATAGGGTAAAACCATATTGCTTTTTGCAAATGAGCCTAAGATCTACTTAGCCAAATGTGCATGTAGTGATAGTCCAACTTATATTCACAAACTTGTGACACTTGCCAATACATTCAAAGTATTGACCCTTTGTGGCTGCAACCTATCATGTTGCAGGTTATTCTATTAATGACTATGAATTGATGATAGAGGTTATGAGTCTGCACCCAACATGTTTGCCTGTGGCACATGAAGATGAAGGACTCCATGCTTTACTTGTATTCTGCTGCTTTGTAATAAGATAGCCTATGGCTATAGGTTTGTAAAAAAGTATTCATATTCTGGATCATGCGATGTAATATGACCTTTGTATCTTGATATTACATCTTAAACTGTGGGTGCTAGCTATTCGATCCAGAGACTAGCACTGTAATCATAGGGATTCAAACCAAGCCAGGTTTAGGTCTTTACAGGCGGTCTTGAGGTGCTCACGGACTTTGTGAACTTTCTCTTCTGCTTCTTGGAGAATGTCGGGTCCAAAGATCTGACTCTCTCCTATTTGCGAGCAATTCAAAGGGGTACGACACTTTCTTCCATATAGGAATTCAAATGGTGCCATCTGCAAACTAGCCTGATAACTATTGTTATATGAGAATTCTGTGAAAGGCAGGCAGTCTTCCCATTTTGATCCTTATTCCAACACACAAGCTCTAAGCATATCCTCTAAGATCTGGTTGACTCTCTCAGTTTGTCCATCTGTTTGCGGGTGATAAGCGGTGCTGAAGTTAAACTTGGTTCCTAAACCTTCCTGAACTTTTTGCCAAAATCTTGAAGTAAACTGGGTTCCTCGATCTGAGATGATGGTCTTGGGGGTTCCATGCAGACTAACAATCCTAGCAATATACAGCTCTGCTAGTTTTGCACTCTGGTAGGTAGTCTTGATAGGTATGAAGTGGGCTACCTTGGACAATCTATCAACAATGACCCAGATTGAGTCATTTCCCCTACTAGAAGTAGGCAAACCGGTGATCAAGTCCATTCCAACAGAATCCCATTTCCATTCCGGAATCTGCAATGGTTGCAATAGTCCTGCAGGTCTCTGATGCTCTGCTTTGACTCTTTGACAGATGTCACATTTGGCGATGTAGCTTCCGATCTCTCTCTTCATCTCGTGCCACCAAAATTGCTCTTTCAAATCCTGATACATCTTTGTTCCTCTGGGGTGGATAGAATAAAGAGTATCATGAGCTTCCTTCATGATAATTTCCTTGACTCGAATCACGGCACACAAATACGTCCTTTGTACCACAGTACACCTTCTTCGTCTTCGGTGAATCCAGGTACCTTTCCTGTACCAATACGATGTTTGATTCTGTCGATACTTTCATTTCCCTTCTAGGCTTCCTTGATTTGGCTAATCAAAGTGGGTTGAAGTTCAATGCTAGCTAGGAATCCTTTGCTAACTAACTCAGTCCTGAACTGCTCCAACTCCTCATACAAACTTGGTTGCTTCTCTTTGATCATGGTGTTAAGCCTACACGGCAATCTGCTAAGAGCATCCGCTACCACATTGGCTTTGCCGGGGTGATAGTGAATGTCAAGGTCATAATCCTTGATTAACTCTATCCATCTTCTTTGCCTCATATTCAGCTCCTTCAGGGTGAAGATATACTTCAAGCTCTTATGATCTGAGTAAATCTCACAGCGATTACCCATCAAATAATGACGCCATGTCTTCAATGCTAGAACCACGGCTGCTAGCTCAAGATCATGGGTCGGATAGTTCTGCTCATGTTGCTTCAATTTTCGGGACAGATACGCGATGACTTTGCCTTCTTGCATCAATACACATCCTAGGCCAATCTTGGATTCATCACAATACACATCAAACGGCTTCTTGATGTCTGGCATGATCAAAATTGGGGCTGATATCAATCTCTTCTTGACTCACTGAGCGGCTTCACATTTGTCTGTCCATTCAAACTTCTTGTCCTTCTTCAACAATTGGGTCATTGGTCGGGCTATGCTCGAGAATCCGTCTACGAACTTACGGTAATATCCCGCTAATCCGAGAAATGAACGAACTTGGGTTTGATTGGTTGGGGCTTCCCATTCTTCGACCTCTTTGATCTTGGTGGGATCAACAGAGACTCCTCCGACGGAAACAATATGTCCTAGGAATCCTACTTCTTTCAGCCAAAACTCACACTTGCTGAACTTGGCATATAACTGATGCTCTCTCAGGGTTTCTAGGATGATTCTCAGATGTTGCTCATGCTCTTCTTCTGATTTGGAGTAGATAAGGATGTCGTCGATAAACACAACTACAAACTTATCTAGGAAATTCATAAAGATCTTATTCATGAGGTTCATGAAATAGCGAGGCATTGGTTAATCCAAAAGACATAACCGTATACTCGTATAAACCATAGCGAGTAGTAAAGGCGGTCTTGAATATCCGTTACACGAATCTTAAGTTGGTGATAACCAGTCCTAAGATCAATCTTTGAGAATACACGGCTCCATCAACCGATCAAATAGATCCTCTATCTTTGGCAAGGGTACTTGTTCTTGATGGTGACGATATTCAACTTTACGTAATCTGTACATAGACGATTGCCCCATCTTTCTTGTCGACGAATAACACTGGTGATCTCCATGGCGATGCGCTTGGTGAATCAAACTGTTGCTAACATGGCATCCAACCGCTTCTTGGTCCACTAACTCGAGGGGTTCATGGTATAGGGTCTCTGGGCTATAGGTCCGGTTAGGATTAGTTCGATAATGAACTCAATATCCTATCCGGGGCATACACGGCAATTCATCCGGCATACGTCGGGTATTCACGACTACTCGACTTGGTCAATGGTGGGCAGGGCTACACTCTTGTTGCACTTGAATTGACGAGGTAAGGTTTGAGATATGCTCTACTATTACTCGAACTAATTGGTCATGGTGATGGCTTTCTCGTACAGTCTATCAATCCTTTATGCCTTGACATCCAGTCCATACCTAGTACTACTTCTAATCCATTGGTTCCAAGTACAATTAGGTTGGCATAAAAATCTATCCCATGTATTCTGATAGGTACAGCTTTGCAAATTTTTCTAGCTTTTGTTGTTGAACCGGGGATTTGAACTATCATGACATGCTTCAGGTTGGTTGGGTGAATCTTACTAGTGCATACAAATTCTTGGTGAAAAATGAATGCGATGCTCGAATCAAACAATACTCTTGCTAAAACTGAGTTGACAGAAAACATACCAACACTACATCTGGCGCTTCGGCTTCTACGCATTCATGTGGAAGAGATGACCGTTCTTGATTGTCTTGGGTTCCACGAGGAAAATCTCCTTCTGGTTGAACACGACGCCATTCCGAGCTGGGGCATTCAGGGCATTGGCGGCAGTCTTCTTGGGACACTCATTGGAGTAGTGATCCTTCACTCCACACTCGAAACAAGTGATGCAGGACTTGTCCTTGGCCGAGCGCAGTACAACATTGCCGCCGATTCAGGTGCGATGTTGTTGTTGTTGCTCTTTGGAGGGGCACGGTTGAAATTGTTGGTATTGCTGGAGTTGTGATTGTTTCCTCCGGACTTCACATTGCCTCCGCTACGGTTGGGGTAGCTTGGGCGAGAATTTGGGGGTCTGTTGTTCCTTGGTGCATATCCTGGTGAGGGGTTGGGACGGTACTTCTGGTGACTCTTGGATCCATTTGCTGCATCATCTGACGCTTGCGGTTGTCGTTTACTGGTTAATCTTCCTTCCATCTGAATGGCGAGTCGACTAGCTCTTCGAGATCATCAAGCGGATGTTGACGAGGACGATCGCATCTCATCATGCAGTCCGTTTAAGAATCTCTCCTTCTTCCTGGCCTCCGTGTTGATCTCATCCGATGCATATCTGGCAAGTGACAAGAATCTGTCACGGTACTCCACCATAGTCATTCTTCCTTGCTTCAATTCGCGGAATCCATCTCTCATCCTGTTGACAAGACCTTGCGGCACGTGGGTGCGGCTGAACTTGACCTTGAATACTTCCTAGGTCATCACCTGGCCATGGTTCATAGTGTGAATGCTATTCCACCAAGCTCTTGCATCTCCCGCCAGATAGTGGGTGGCGAAGAGAACTTTCTCATTCTCATCAACTCTGGCAACCTTTAAGTTGTTTTCCATGGTGCGTAACGATCCTTGACATCTAAATGGGTTTTCAGATTGGTTAAAGATTGGGGGATTGGTGTTCTGAAAGTTTTTGAGTTTGGATCCTTTGTGATCCTGATTTCCATATCCTTGGTTGTTGAGAGCCATTTGGGCGATCTGCTGCAATGTTGCTAAGTAGGCTTGACGCTCGGCCTTGCTTGCTTCACGGTCCGCGATGAGATTCTGCAAGATATGCAGCATTGGGTCTTGCGACGAGCTGCTCCCTCCTTGGTTCCCACGAGTCATCTGAAGATTGAGATAGATATAGGGGTAAGAGGGAAAGTCTAAGGTTCATGGTTTTGGGTTTTTCAAAGCTAAAACTTTGAGTTAGACTCAGGTTTTTCAACTAACTTCTTTTTCATTCATGCAAGCAAGCACACGATACAACACACACCACAACAATCAAAGGGAAAACAGATGGTTTGAAGAACCATTATGCAAGCTACGATACAATGAGATGATACATCTCATGCTACGACAGTGCTCTAGTGCATCTACTCATCATCGATGAAGTCAGAGTCTTCATCATCAGTGTAGAAGTCCACAACATCCTCCTCCAGAAAGTCATCATCGTTGCTGAGGTAAGAATCCATATCTCCCTGGATGTCTTCACCCTCATCTTCTTCTTCCTTGGCGGCAAAGTGAGCTTCTGCTCCTTGACGGTCTTCTCGGTCGGCCACCTTCTTGCGAAGGCAGGCGATGGTGCGATCCTTTTGCATGCTGGCGATGAAGAGGGGCGATATTGGACGGCGCTGCGATAGTGCAGGCCTTACGGTCGGCGATGGCAGTTACGGTTGTCTAACTCCTGGCAATTTCAGGTTCCTGCATGCGTCATGAAGCAAGAAGTCAAGGTTCTCCACTTGACGCCTCAACTCTGGGTGACTTGGCATCTCCATCGGCATTCCCATGAAGTCACGTCTTGCATAGTGGGCAAAACGGGTTCCTTGGATCTTGTTGACATCGAGGGCACATAGACGTGCGAGAGCTTGATGCATTGCCCTGGCTAATCCATCTAGCCAGTTGTTCTCTCTCACGGAGAACTGAATTCTCCCGGAAGTTGGTGCTTCGATGCTTCCTCGAAGATCCACGGTGACTAGCCACTGTAGGTCTCCTCCTGGGGGTCCTGGAAGTTGAGCTCCAAGAAACTCTGGATGTGGGCGTCCTAGTAGCTCCGACAGTGAATCCAGATCCCTCTCGAAGATCAGCTGACCTCCGTTTCCCAACTGGTAAAACTTGCTGAACTGAGTCTCCATCTACAAGGATTAAGGATGAGGAAGTTAGTGAAGTGATCAAGTGTGTCAAATTTTAAGTAGTAATGTAAGAATTTTGAGGAACATGAATTTTTGAGAAAGAATGAGTTCACAAGGGTAAGAGGGGAAATAGTTTTTCAATACTCACTTTGGTTTTGAAACTAAGTTTTTGGTTTGGACGTCCATTCTAACTAGGGTATCCTATGGTCAGGATGGCTCTGATACCAACTTGTCAACACCCGGATTTTTAATCCCAGATGCCCATTATGCCATACCTCGCAATCCCAGGATTACCATTTTTGCGAGACATAACGGATTGGATATCACAGTACATCATCCATTACAAACCATACATAAGGTTTTACACAAAAAAGGATCTCATGATCCAGTCTTTAATACAATAAGCAGCGGAAATAAAAGATAATCGTAGCAGTGGGGTCCATCTTCAGGGGCACAGGCAATGCTGATGAAGGCAGATAGTCCTAGTTATCATAGCCGTCCTGCTGACCATCATCTTGATAATCTCCTTCATAGTCTGACCATGATAATAGCCAGGGACAAAAGCCGTGAGTACTCTTTAAGTACTCGCAAACTACTATTAACAGGTACTATAGTTCTAAGTTAAAGTGCTAAATCTAAATTTAACTCTAAAGTTAAGTTTAAAACCTAAGCTGAGTTCAGAAGCAAAGAAAGATAAAGTAAAGTTCTAGAATCACTTAAGTTGGGAAGCTATTATCATAAACACAACCCTGTTGTGGTCAAGTCAAAGTTCATCATTCATTTCAAGTTATTTAGAAAACATCTAACAACGAAACAGTATGGCCATTCCAACTGTCCATAACCACGGACACGGCTATTCGAATAGTTTGACACTCTGCAGAGGTGGTACACTTTCACCACAAGATTAGATACATCTGTCAGGGGTAACCCTGAATCATCATACTTAGTATGCAGATAATCAAACATAACCTTCCCTTTACACACCTTAGTATAAGCACCTCTCCTATGAGCATGGCCTCCCAGCCATGACCATCAGTCATCTTGGGCACTGCATAGGTGGACAACATTGAGAGGTAGCCTCAGCTCAAACCTCTCCCGTGAGGGAACTAATACTAATGCATATAAATTTCCAGCTAAGCCTTACCCAATTCAGGTAATGTGGTTGTACGGTAAATTTGGAATGGTATCGCATCCGAATCCAACCATCGGTTTTATAAAAGGGTTAAGGCTCATGCCTCATCATTTTCATCATCATAAACCAGTTGTGTTTCTCAACACATGTCAAAACATCTCAATAGAATGACTCATCATTCCAAGGTTTTCACAATTCATTTTCACCAAGTGTTCCCATCTAAAGTGACTCAAGTTTTTGATCTACTCTAAAATACTAAGTTAAGAGTTTTCACTAAAGTGGAAGGATGGGATCAATATCATGCCATAGAATGCCATCTAAAGGTTTCTAAGTAGGTCAAGTTTTATACTTTTTATGCTACCTTCAAAACAAGTAAAGAACTTTGTGTACTAAGGGGAGTAAAACTTGTATCTAAGACTTAGGGTACTAATAGTCAAAAGGGTGTGATCAAAGCATGCTTAAGGCATCTTTGCTAAACCATCTAGTTTGATTCTAGTTTGCTAAGTACTACACTTGCAAGTACTAACTTGCAAGGGTTAATCTTGGATAGTGCTAGCTTGCTAAGGGTAGCTTGCACTGTTAATGGTGGCTTGCTAAAGTGTGTTTTGCAAGGGTTAGCTTGCCAATAATAGCTTGCCTTGGTTGGTACAGGGGTTGAAGTTTTCTTCTTCTTCTTCTTGGTAGAACTCCTCCTCCTCGAAAGCTTGGTCGGTACTACCGTCTATAAATACATAGGGAGTGCACAATCACCAAACAATACTTAACTAGGCTAAGTAGCATTCTAAAACACACATTTGATGATCTATTATCATCACAAACATCACAAGTTTTAATTCAATAGTTTCACCCTTTTTATTTTAGAAAAGTAATTTCTACTCATTGAAATATTAACTAAAATTTAATATTCACCACCAAAATATGGGATCATGTGGACACATGTCCTCACCACATACTCTAACATGTGGGAATGAGATTTAAAGGTTTGATCAATATTACTTTAGTTTAAGTTTATTATTTAATGATTTAAAGTGAGTAGAAATGCCTATATAGCATTATTTTGGTACTAGTCCAAAGTCACTGCATGTCAACCTTAATATTATTACATGGTTAGATAGATATGATGAAATGTGATTTTTGAGAGTTGGAATCAACTCAAAAGCTAACTTGGTTGATTTTATAAAAATGTTGCAAGTTGCAAATGCTTCTGTCTTCTCCTTTTTATTAGGAGAGATCTATAACTCTAATTGAATTAAATCCAACGGTCTTGGATAGATCATTTTAATACCTTTCAGACAAAATTGGTTTCATACAATTTGGATTTCTAAAACTCTCTGAATTGATTTTTAAACTAGGGGACATAAACTAGATTTAACTAAAAAGAAAAATCCAGATTTGAATCTATGGGCTAGCGCGGGAAAAGGAATGGGCCGGCCCAGTGGCGCTCGGCAGAACTGGCACAATCAGGGGGTCCCGTGTCGTGACACTTAAAAGCGAAAGCAGTACTGTTGTGGGCCGTAGGATTAGAAGCGAGATCAACGGCTGAGGGTCATCATCGACGACGAATAGGTCGCCGACGAGCTCGAACCCTAGCGGCTCGGTGGGGGTCTACTGGGGTCGTACCAGGGCTCCAGCAGGGTCGGCGAGGTGGGCAAACGACGTGGAAGACGACGGCGAGGCGAGGCGCGATTGCGGCAGAGCTTGGGATGGTCACAATCAACGGCGCCCTTCTCCTCCTGCCGCGGCTGCTCCAGCTCCAATTCCGGCAAGCTGCTGCTCCCTTTGCTCTGGCGAGAGGTAGGTGAGGTTCAGAGAGGTGAGGGGAGTGGAATGGTGTGGAGAGAAGATGCTAGGGAGGGCTCCTTTTATAGGCCGGACGGTGAGACCGAGCGGGATGGGCAGGCGACGGTGGCGACATGGCTACGACGGGGTAGAGGCATGGCTGCGGGTGGCGATCGATGTGTGGTTCCCTGGCGGTGCTCTAGGAATTGAATGCGGCCGTAGGGGCGGTGGCACGCGGTCTGGGCGAGATGGCGCTCTGCACGGCCGAAGCGGCGGTGTCCACGGCGAGCGGTGGCTGTGAGGCTTTGGGCGGCGAACGGGGATGTCTAGGGTGTTCTCCAGGTCGAGGTGGAGCGGCTGGCGTGGGCTGGTGCCAAGGGGTGGTCTGTGCGAGCGGGGACAGGGCGCGCTCTGGGGGCAGCGTCGGCATGCTCGACAAGCTCCGGGCACGGCGGTTCCTGGCCGCTCTGCTCTCTGTCTCTGGCCTGGGGCTAGTTGGGCGGTGGAGGTGGACCACAGACAAGGTTCTAGACATGAGGAGAGGGGCTGGAGAGGGCTGATGCTGCGAGTGCACTGTCGGCCGGCGAGTTGGTGCTCGACATGGCATGGCAGTGCAGCTAGGGGGTAGGGAAGATGCTGGTTAGGCTCTGGTTAGATCAAGAGGGGACAAGGGGATTAAATGGGGATCAATTGGAGGCAAAACCCTGTAGTAAACAGTGAGCTTGGATTAGAGGTGATATTATGCATGCCAAGTGTTTGATGAAATGGCCGCATGAAAGGAAGTTTTGAATTTTGGTTTCAAAATTTTTGAGTGATCTCCACTAGTGATAGGTAGTCTCTGGTTGCAACGGTTTTGAAAGTGGAGCTCAAATAGATGGTTTTTGAAATAGGGGTGATCTATGCATATGCATTAGATTCAATTTTAAACTGTCATTTATAATAGTTAACAGAATGCTTTTAGCAGATCAAAAGGTGGGCCTTGGTACCTCATTATGTGTACTAGCAAGGGGTGCAAAGATCAAGAATTATTTATGTTAAGTTTTGGGTACTAGGAATAGCCAAAGTAGGCATGAGAGTTAAATTTTCCAAAATGACCATTCCTCCTTTTTAATTCTTTTTTATTTGATTTTCTTTAGGAAAAGTTTGGGAATGATGTAGATGATGTTTAAATCACCTAAGAAACATTTTACAAGCATTGGATCAATCAATCATGGCAATTTAAACAACTCCTATTTTAAATGCATACATATATGAATGCTTTCATTTTAAATTTGGAAAAGTTTTTGTTAACCCTATTTTTGGATGATTTAATCTTGATAAGCTTGGATTAAAGTTTTGGGATGTTACAGGAAGGGCCAAGGCCCAGGCGCCTTGAGGGGGCCCACCCGGCCCTAGGGTCTTGTGGTGGGGGCCCATCAGCCCATTGGCCCATTAAGGCCCATGCGCCTCCCCCCTCTCCCTTGTTTAGTCCCACATGGGAAACCCAAAGGGGAGGGCACAACCCCTCCCCCTATATAAAGGAGTGCCCATGGGTGGGATAAAACACACCAATATTTGGAGAAGTCCTTTGGTTGACTTCCTCCTTCTCTCTCCCTCTATACCTCGTGACCATGGCCCCAAGTATGGGCTGTGCGATCGAGGCACACCTGCAGTACGCCGTTGCGCTGCAGGGATTCCTAGCCGGATAACAACTTCCGCACTCCCGGCGGGATCGGGGAGCCGGAGGTCTCATCATGCACCGGATGTGTATGAAGACACGAGGCGCAACACTTGGGGCGCTTAAATGTCGTGAGCCGGAGCTATTGCACGATGAAGACGATGAAGATCAAGAAGGAACAAGGGGTGACCTGCGAGGAGCTTCGCGACCTTGAGGTCGGCTTCGAGTATGACTACATCAACCACGTTCCTCGCGGAACGTTAACCACGTACAGACTACAAGGGTATGTATTCTCTACGCATCGGCTGTTACCGCATTACTACATATATAGATCCTAGGCTATGTTTCCGGGGATCCTTCGTAGGGAAATTTTTGTTTTCTGGGCCGATCCCCAACAGTGGTATCAGAGCCAATCTATGCGTATGAGTGTTGTACGGCCAGTACGCACAAGTATTGTGCGGGCATTGATCCCCTAGTTGTTACCCTCTAACGTGTACTTGTTTGTATCATGGTATTGTTTGATGAAGCGGCCCGGACCGACCTTACGCGTGTTAAATGCAGCGAGACCGTTCCACGCTCAACATATGGCTTATACCGTATAAGTGGCTAGCGGGTGTCTGTCTCTCATTCGATAGTTGATATAGCATTTACAACGGAGGGCCCCGAAAGGGGTGTAGTAGAGACAACTGTCGGATCCATGTTGTGGTTGGAAAGTTCGTAGTTTAGAAACGGTTCTAGTGCGAAAGCCCTAACAACCACGTAAAACTTGCAATAGATAAAGTAGAGGCATCTAACTTTATTTTGCAGGGGGGCATGTGATTATGATATGGCATTGGTCGTTACGAAGGTAAAGTAGTTTACTTTTATGTTACTAAGTAGTATAGTGATAGTCATCATTCCGATGAACGACCTGGTGGAGGCGTCGTGGACTTGGCGTCAAACCAAGGGCAAGATGGAGATCATGCCGGAGCACTCGATGGAGATCAAGGCGCAACAAGAAAGACCATATCATATCACATTATACATATGATGTTGATACCAGTTTTTACATCTTATTGTGTGCTAGTATTTAGATACTCAACGGTAGCAAATAAGATAATCCCTATTGAATTTCAATGTTCCGTGTTCCCCTTGTGTGTGCACCACCAAGAAAGTTCTTGGGTATGAGGCCGGCCGTGATGATCGGGGGTCAGACATATCTATGTTCGCATATAATGGGTGTAAGCCATGTTGCACAGCGAATACACACAAGTTAGATTTGGTGAGCCTAGCACGCCATAGAAGCGTGGCCTCGGAACGCAAGAGATCGAAAGATCGAGCATGAGTCACATGGATGATGTGATTGACATTAGTGAATGTCTACCTTTGATAATGCACTGATGGCCGTGATGATCGGGGGAGGTGCAGAGGATAGGGATCATGCGATCACTAAAATCGTCTAGGGGATGACCGTTTTAGTGGAGACCAATTATAAATTGATCTCTTATTATAAACTTAGTCTAGATGTCTATTTGCAAATATCTCAGTAGACCTTAGCCTATCCCATTGAGGTCCTTTGCGACCATGTGAATATATTGCTTAATATGAGACTTAGCAAAAGGGTCCAACTTCATAGATTAATACCCACGCCTGAGGGATATCCTCGTAAAAGGTGATCTTCTCTTCCTGATACAATAACCATTAGGAGATAATTCGATGACTCCAGAATGTTTGTGTTTTCTCCATAATCATCCAATAAGCCATTTTCCATTCGATGGAGAGTTGGGATACATTTTGTATTCTACAGAATAAGGCACATAGAGTATGAGCCATTGGATGGGTTTTCCTCCATCATGGATGAAAAGAGAATGTTTGGAAAAACACTTAGCGATCTTGCATTAGAGTTGAGAACTCTTAGAAGGGCTTGATTGCAAAAGGAGGTCATGGATGAAAAAGGTATATGTTAGATATACAAAATTATAAATGTGGTTCTTGCAAAACTCATTGCAGTTTGCAAAGTATTTGATACTTGTCCCGTTTTGTGAAAACAGGAGGATCTACTTGATAATTGCTAGTTTTGAGGCAATGTGACTTGATGACGGCAAGCACATCAGTTGATGACCGACATCACCTCTTCCCTCAAAGTTTGTCATTTGGATTAGTGGACTTGAATATAGATTTGTAATCCCTATTTGTGTGTCTTGCTTTTGGCAAGACGATTATTCATATGAACAAGTTACAAACCAGTTTGTACTATTCTTATGAACAATACCTTATGGTCACATTAAGATTACAAACAAGTTATTCTCATAACTATGTTAATGATAATAGTTTAAACATTTATAAAGGATTAGAATGCTAAAAGATATCCAAAGCTTAATAATGAAAAGACACTATAGTTTAAGTCATTTTGGTTATTGAGGTTCTTTATGAAAGATCGGGGTCCTAGATGCTTAATCTAGAGACTTTGCAAAACCATGCCTCTTGGGGAGAATGACTAAAACTCCGCATTCTGGTAAAACGGTGATATGCAAAGAAATGTTGAAACTTACACATAATGATGTATCATATTTTCAACAAGTAGTGGAAATCATTTATTGTGGACTTAATTGAATAAGTGTATTTACTCAATGAAACATGAAGTTTGAAATGATTTGAATTGTTCAAATGAGTTCATGACTAAAGGAGGATATTGAAATTAACAAGAATACGAAGTCTCTTCGATTTGATCGACATGACTGAAGTATTCAAGTTAAGTTTAGCATAAAAGGAACTTGTGAAAGATGTTTCACAAATTATGATAATTGGATGAATTCAAACTATGTTGAAATGTCTAAACATCATAATCATTTTGTATTATACATATTATCTCTTATCGGGGTTATAGTTGTCGTTTAGAGTTAGAGATCAAAAGCAAACACTCATTTGAAATACAAAGGAACATCTGAAGATTCGTGGAAACAACACCATAAGTGTTATGGCAAGTTCGAGTTTCTAGAGATTTCGACAAGTCAAAGTCGTGGCGAATAAACAAGTCTTTGTAGAGCATTCTTAGGAAGCTATGAATGCATCTTCCACAAAGGGGCCAACCTTCTGTTGTCCTAAGTTGACGTGTCTTGATGAGGATACAAGAGGAAGAAAGTAAAAGATCAAAACAAGGTATTTGACCTTACCTCTGGTTTGTTGAGTGGCGCAGTGGAATTTGTTTCGTGAATCCAAACTCTACAAATAGAGGAGAAACTGCTGATAATGATCATAGAGTTTCAGTGAATACTTTTACTAAAGATAATAGGATTCAACTATATATTCTACAAGATGGTGGAATTATATTATTGATTCACTTGTCATGTTTTGAACAAGGCATACCTACGAATTACAAAGAAGCGTGATGGACCTAAGTACGAGAAATGAATAGTCATTGAAATATCGTTAGCGGAATTCTCGATTTGATGATGATCAAAGAATTTTGGAATGTCCAAGATTATCGAGAGGACCTAGATTTGAGTGGGAGCAAATCAGCTTGGCTAATTCATAATATGCATATGACATATTTTGAGTGGGAGCTAAGTGAAATCCCTGGATCTCAAACATGAATATCATATTTGAGTGGGAGCGTGAAATCATTTTATGATATGTGGACGACATATGCGAATGATGTGATTGGTATTTAGGTTAGGATGAAGTTGAAGTTATTAAACAATAAAATCTATTGAGATAGATCGGTGAGTTTAATAAACACTGAATGTTGAATGCTTCCTGGACTTGATTCTGAAAGATGTTCAGAATGTCCTAAGCAAGATTCTGAAGAAGTTCAGAATGGAACAAGGTAAGAAAGAAGTTCTTACTATATGAAGCATTGAGTATTGCAACTATGGTTGAAAGAAAGAGATGCGTTGCATCTCCTGTGCCTCAGTCATAGGTTCTTCCATATAACCATATTGTATACTCGACATAAAGTGACCCGATGTTCTGGTTGGTAAGGCTAGCTCTTAACTGTAAGAACATGTCTTTAAGTGATTCCTGAGTTGATCACTGAACCAGAATTAAGTTTGTACTTAAGTAGCAAGAAGCAATGTAAGTGGCATAGATGCATTTCATGCACTAGGATCTACATAGATATAGAAGTATAAAAGCTACATCTGATGTGATGTATAATGTTGTGGTGGGGCTAGTTCGCTTTTAACGTAGACTGATGTGTCCCAGGGCCCCGTGCCCATGAGAAATCCCTCGAGGTTGATCTAACGTCACTGTAAGCTCCTGGAATCCGGCCTCGTTCTGCTGCCATGACTATAGTATATACATAAAGGATAGCAAAGTGTGTTTTGAAGTTTAAATGATAACAGTGAAAAACGACCGTCATCATAAACACTAGAAACAAAAGTCTCACTTTGTTGCCAAACAAATGCTTCGACCCATTATAAGATAATGGAGTGAATGTCAAAATTAGGAAGACATTAACGATTTGCAAAAGACATAATGATCTGGTAAAACAGAACATGGACATGACGTTTCCCATGAGCATGCATGATCTGTAAACACATATGGCATATGGTTTATATGAGTAAAATGCAAGCTGGATTATTTGTACTCTAGTGCAAGTGGGAGACTGAAGGAGATATGCCCTAGAGGCAAATAATAAATAGGTTTTTATTGTCATATCTCAATTAGTTTATAATAGTTTCATATTGTGCTAGAACTGTGCCAAGTAGAAACATTGGTACAGGTGTGGTATGAAGCAACCAAGTCCCTAGTAGCCTCTATTCATACTAGTTCGTTGGTCACGAAGATGATCTGGGTTTCAAGATCATGGGCATTTATGCCGACTGACAATGAGATCATATCATTGGAGAATGATGTGGTTGGACACTCCTCAAAGGATTGCAACACGATCAAGTCATATAGTTCATTGTTGCAACGGCTATACCTAGACTCCTTCTCCTTAGACCGTGAGCTCATATTACTCACTGTTTCCCTAGGTTGCTTTGACTGCATCAAACGTCATCTGGTAATGCGGTGGCTATAAAGGTGTATGTTGGGTATTCCGAAGGAACAGTAGATGACATGTTACTGCAAGACCGGGATTTTTTCACCCACATGACGGGTAAAGATACATACAACCGACTTGGTGAGATTACATCTATAAATGTTGCAACATGTGACTATGTCACGGGGATGTAATATCACGGTAACAAGAAAACATAACTTGTTGTGAACGAGATTGAACAAGGTATGGGATACCAGTGATCGGATCTTGGACAAGTTTTATCGAGAAACAAAAGGAAGAGGATGCTACATTTAGACGGTTTAAACAATATTGTCATCAGGAATGCATAGGGGTCACATGGATATCCCTGGTCCCTCTGTTGATCATTGATACAGATCATGTCTAGAGCATTCCCGAGCCATGAGAGGATACACTTAAGGGTACAATGAGAGCGATCATTCGTAAGACGGAATCACAGTAGAGAAAGAGAAAGCCAGAATCGTTCCACAGAGAGATCCGAAGTTGTTCGAAGAAAGAATAAAGGACCGGAATCATTCCGGGAAAGATCCGAAGTCGTTCGAAGGAAATCGAAAAGGAACCGAAAGGTGTTTCGAGTCAAGATGGATTTTGTAATATGTATTTACATATTAATTAGTGTAATTAATATTAAATATAATATTAAAATCTAATTTGAAGGGTTATTCCACTAATGGGCCAAACTTCCTAGGGAAATAGGGCCCATGAGGGAAAACCGGAGGAGGGAAGGGCCAAGGGCCAAGGCCTAGGCGCCTTGAGGGGGCCCACCCGGCCAGCCTAGGGCTGTGCGCGGGGTGGGGCCCACCCCAGGCCGGCTGGCCCATTAAGGCCCATGCGCCTCCCCCCTCTCCCTTGTTTAGTCCCACATGGGAAACCCAAAGGGGAGGGCGCAACCCCTCCCCCTATATAAAGGGGTGCCCATGGGTGGGATAAAACACACCAATATTTGGAGAAGTCCTTTGGTTGACTTCCTCCTTCTCTCTCTCCCTCTATACCTCGTGACCATGGCCTCAAGTCTAGGCTGTGCGATCGAGGCACACCTGCAGTACGCCGTTGCGCTACAGGGATTCCTAGCCGGATAGCAACTTCTGCACTCCCAACGGGATCGGGGAGCCGAAGGTCTCATCATGCACCGGATGTGTACGAAGACACGAGGCGCAACACTTGGGGCGCTTAAATGTCATGAGCCGGAGCTATTACACGATGAAGACGATGAAGATCAAGAAGGAGCAAGGGGTGACCTGCGAGGAGCTTCGCGACCTTGAGGTCGGCTTCAAGTATGACTACATCAACCACGTTCCCTGCAGAACGTTAACCGCGTACAGACTACAAGGGTATGTATTCTCTACGCATCGGCCGTTACCGCATTACTACATAGATAGATCCTAGGCTAGGTTTCCGAGGATCCTTCGTAGGGAAATTTTTGTTTTCTGCACCGATCCCCAACATCTCCATACCTAAGGATTCGCCGATTTTTTTTTGAAATATGCATCAGTTTAGAAATGAGTATAGGTAACTAGGGGAACCCTGGCTGGCTAGTAGCATTACACGTTATATACTGGAGGTGAGGCAGTCTCAATGCCACAAGTATTCGTTGATGGAAGTTCGATTACTCGATAGGTGTAGATGTTCGCTAGGCACCAGGCCCCGCGCTGGTCCACGGCGGCGAGCCAGTCACCGTTCATGCCAACACAGAATTTTTCATGCATGAAGGGCAGGATGGCGGTGTGCCGAGGATGGTCGAGGGGCACCACATCGTACACCATGTTGTGCATATGATGTACCCTTGTACCGTCATAGTGCTCGCAGAACCAATAAGCAGGCTGAGGCATCAGTAGGCAGGGTTCATTCCACTGGTGAAAGTCCATTTCATACCTTCGTTGTTGGCGATATGATTGTATAGCAGCTTGCAGCTGCGGCTAGCCTAACAGTGCTGGAAATGTCCAGACGCGGAACGATGAGGCCGACATCGTCCGTGCTAAGTTGATCCCACTTGCATCGCCCACTGAGCTTCAAATCGACCATCACCGCCGGATGGATTTAGGCGGATGCCAAGTGCGGCTGGGGTTTTCTGCAGGAGGAGGGGAGCGTTAGGAATGGGTGAGAAGAGAGAGCGTGGGGGAGATCATAGGCGGAGTGGGGACTGGGAAAGAAGATGGAGAGGCAAAGAAAAAACGAGATTTTACTTGCTTGCTCTGTCTAGTCAACATCAACATCGAGGACACCGCCGCCTAGACTTCACTATATGTTAGACTAGCACGCCACGTAGCTAGTAATTTGACAATACTCCTACTTACTATGTATCAGAGGTGCAGTATTATCTAGTCAAATCAGTTTGACCAAAGGGTTTTCTTTTTACAGCTTTCATTTCAACGTATTGTAGTATTTTCAACAGAAAATTGGAGGACGAACTACTACCAGTAGTAGTAGCCGCGACATAGACATATGCACTTTCATCTTGTTCCCCTACATGTAGAACTCGTAGCATAAAACCGAAAATATATACACCAGATATAATGCACAATACGGGTGTGTCCGTGGTATTTTTGGCATGTTGCATGTGTTCATAGATGTTCTAGTACAAGGTACATGGAATTACATGTGTATAGCATGCAACCGCACATCAAAATGAGAGACATGCACGGACACCAGATTTCACTCAAGTCAGGCAACGTGCATGACTCTGTGTGGCTCTGATTCATTGACATGTTGGCCCTGTTTAGGTCAGCCCCACTTGCCAGTGAGAATCTGCATGCCTCATGCGCTTGGAGCCACTAGGTACGTCCATGATGGAAATTACAATTTGCAACTACTTGCACCAGCAACAAGTTGGTGCATGTGGCACTTCCAAGTTTTCAGAAAATGTGAAATAAATCATGAACATAGATCATATTTATATAGTTCATCTATAAATTTCCATCCCAAAAATATTACTAGTACATGGTCTGGCCACCACAAAATGAACAAATGAACACACGATATTGTTAGCTTAGGTTTTTTCTTTTTCATTCACACAGGTCACACAAGATCTTATTGTGGGACCGAATATTGTAGATGCACAAGATACGACATAGCCAATGTTCCCGATTTTTTTCACATTTTTGAGAACTTGAAAGTGCAGCAAATAATAAAGGGGTGCGGGCGCAACGACTTGTAGAATATTCGACCCACACTGACTAAAATTATGGCTTGCATACAAAAGGAGTTTGATCAAATCGCAGGCATTGCACTACATTGCAGCGAAATGAGTGTTAGAGTTAAGCAAGTTAATGATCGAGGCCATACGATACAAATCAGGCGAAGGAAATAATTCAAGATACGCAAATCCCTATTCCATATGATCTCCCTTGAACCATTAATCATGCCGGTTCCAATCCTTCGCGTTGGTCAAGCTTGGGACGAACCACTGATACGTTCTAAACGTATCTATAATTTTTGATGTTCCATGCATGTTTTATATCTACTTTCTTATGTTTTGTCCACACTTTGGAGTACTTTTACACATTTTCTAGAACTAACCTATTAACAAGATGCCACAGTGCCAGTTGCCTGTTTTCTTCTGTTTTCGGTTCTAGAAAAGCCAGAAAATGAATATTCTCGGAATTGGACCGGACAAAAGCCAAAGTCGATATTTTACCGGAAGACTCACGGAGCCAGAAGACGAGACGAAGAGGGGCTAGGGGTCGGCCACACCATGTGGTGGCGCGGGTCCCCCTGGTCGTGCAACCAGGTGGTATGGGCCCCTGGTCCACCCTCTGCCATCACCTCTTTGCCTATAAGAAGCCTCCCGATGAGAAAACCCTAAAGAATCCAGCCTCCAGCCACGAAAAGTTCCATGCCACCGCCTTTGAAGGGAGATTCAGGTACAAAAGTCTCTGTTCGCACCTGCTTTGGGGCGGGAAGTGCCCCCGGAGCCATCTCCATCGATCTCCACCACCATCTCCATCGCCGTTGCTGATTCCCATGATGATGAGGGAGTTCTCTCTCGAGGCTAAGGGTTCTACCGGTAGCTATGTGTTCATCTCTCTCTCTATGCATGATCATATTGTGATCATGAGCTTTGTAATCAAGTAGATCTACCTTGCTACTCAAGTGCTTTAATAGATCTCTGCTCTCCCCATGTGTGTGAAAGTGACAGCGTGCTCACCATGGTGGCACTTAGGCTAGAGATTACAAATACTTGTTCTGAGTTATATTTGGAGTTGGATGTCTTTATGAAATTTTGGTGTTTGTTGGACCTATCTAGAGCTTAAGGTGATAGTGTGGGGTTTTCTAGATGGGAAAGGCTTACTTTGAGGTGTGCTGTTATAGCCCTACCATGGATTAGAGTGTCCAACCGGAGAGTAGTTCAGCGTAGTATCATGACGAGAATATATTTATATGAGAGTGTTCACTAGTGAAAGTATGATCCCTAGGCCTTGTTTCTAAGCATTGAAACACCGTTTGCAATTAGATCTGTTACATGTTTGCTTACTTCCATCTTTATTTCAGATTGCCTTTAGTCTCTTCCCACGTCAATCACACGCCATCAAAGCTATTTTCTGGCACCGTTGTCTTTTATCCATACCACTTGTATTTCACTATCTCTTCGCCGAACTAGTGCACCTATACACCTGACAAGTGTATTGGGTGTGTTGGGGACACACAAGACTTCTTGTATCTTGATTGCAGGGTTGCTTGAGAGGGATACCTTTGACCACTTCCTCCCTGAGTTCGATAAACCTTGGGTGATCCACTTAAGGGAAAACTTGTTGATGTTCTACAAACCTCTGTACTTGGAGGCCCAACAACTGTCTACAAGAATAGAAGTGCGTAGACATCAAGCTATTTTCTGGCCCCGTTGTCGGGGAGGTAAGGTAAAAGGTACTCACATCCTCCGGTGTGAGTGCTCGAAGTTATTTCCTTTAGATTCTGCAATTTTGTCTTTTTGTTTCTTGTTTTCACTAGTTAGGCTTAATGGAAAACAACAACAAAATTAGAGAGCTTTATAGTATTTATCTTGAGTAAGGACATGAAGTGTTTGAAAAGAAAATTAAAAAACCTATGGAACTTTATTTACATGCTAATAGCAATGTTGTTAGTATGAATTCTTTGGACACCATTATTGCTAATGCTATGGAAAAGTCTAAGCTTGGGGAAGCTAGTTTTTATGAAAATGATATTTTTAGTTCCCCAGCTTTGGAAGATAGCTATTCTATTGCTTATGATGATACCAAACCTCCAATATATGATGATTACAATGATGAATATGATATTTTCAGTCCACCTACTATTGAGGAGAAAATTAATGATTATAATATGCCTCCTATATTTGATGATTACGGTGATGAGAATAATAATGATAGCTATTTTGTTGAATTTGCTCCCACCATAATTAATAAGAATGACTATGCTTATGTGGAGAGTAATAATCATTTTATGCATGTGTCTCATGATAAGAATGTTTTATGTAGTTATATTGTTAATTTTATTCATGTTGCTACTGAAAGTTATTATGAGAGAGGGAAACATGGTCTTATGTATCTCAACATTATTAAGTTTCCCCTCTTTATGTTGAAAGTCTTGAAGTTGCACTTGTTTTGCTTCACTATGCTTGTTGATTTGTGATTTCATGACTTGTTTTCTTTACAAGATTCCTATGCATAGGAAGTGGGTTAGACTTAAATGTGCTTTGAATTTGCTTCTTGATGCTCTCTTTTACTTCAATTCATATTCCTTATGTGAGCATCTTCTCAAACTATCATGCCTAACTTAAAGACGTTAAAGAAAAGTACTGCTTGGGAGATAACCCAATAGTTTTCTTGAGTCTTGTAAATTATTAATTCTGTAATAACCTCTCCTTATCTTTTTTTTATTTGATTTTTGTGCCAAGAATAACCTCTAATGAGAGGGAAGTAAGATTTGGGGAAGTGCTGTCCCGAAACAGATTTTTGTGCTTCACTGTAAAAATTTGTGAAAAATCTCTGTATGTCGGATTGAGCTGTAATTTTCTTAATAAATCCCCCAGGTTGTTATCTAACTTTCATTAGTTCAACACTTTTTGATTTGAGCAACAGAAGGTCTTCGAAAAAATCGGTTTTCACCTGCTGGTCTGTTTTGACAGATTTCTGCCATTATTTGCATTTGCCTCTTAATCTCTTTCTCTTTGGGTTCTCTTTGATCACTTAAGATTTTATAAGGAATTTCTACAGTAGCTTGTGTTTTAATGGAAGTTTTACTTGTGTTGAAACTGAACCAAAAGACTTATTATCTTGAGTAGACTAATGTTGCTAATGAAGATTGTGTGAAGTTTTGTATGAAGGTAATTTTCAAGTGTAGGGAAAGAATGATGTAATGAGATGACGAATGGACAAAAGTTCAAGCTTGGGGATGCCACCCCGTCTCATCCCAAGAAATATTCAAGAAGTACAAGCGTCAAAGCTTAGGGATGCCCAAGGCATCCTCTTCTTCATCAATAAAAATCTTAGGTCTTTCTAGACACTTCGTTTTTATCGTTTCATGCACTGTTGTGTTGTTCTTGGAGCGTCTTTATTTTTGTTTTTAGTTTTCTTTTGTTTGGTTTGCTTAAATAAGTTGGTTGGATCCCAACACACTTCTTTTGGAGAGACACACCCTGTTATTCATTGCCTAGAACACTCTAGTTTTCACTCTTAATGTTCTGCGAGTGTTCTCCTTTGCTAGCACTGTGTTTAGCTTTAGTTTTCGATTGGTGTTGGAAAAGTGTAGGAAGTTTCATGCTTATAAGTGGTATAAAAGGAGTCTTGGTTTTGAATGTGACTTAGACTTTATCATGTCATGCTTGATATTGCTTTGACCATATGCTTAGTGATTATTGTTGTAGCATGACTTGTTACAAACAATTGAGATTGCTTAATGTGCCTTGAAAGAATCATGTGTTGTTCTAGCATACAAAAGAATAATATTGTGGTATTCTCCTTTAAATGCTTTATTCGGGTTGACTTGGTGCATGCTCACACCATGTTAAGACTATACCAACTCACTGTAGCCTCTATGATCATTTTGTTTTCGACTTGTAATATCACTTTATGCTTTAATTAATGATGTTTTGTCGCTTTGCATGATTATGGCCATTATTGCTCCCTTAGTGGGTCGCTCCTAGCCTTTTGCTAGCCTCCATAACCAAGTATGAGTTCCACTCATGCATCCAACTCCAAATAAAACCAAGTTGTTCCAAAGAGTTCACCATACCTACCTATTAGCATTTGCTATTCCAAGTATATTCATGTTTTTATCTACCTTCCGAATTAAACTTGTTATGAGAAAATTAGTGATTAAAGCTCTCACGAACTTGATGGCACACTTTACTTTTCTTGCCCCTAATAAACTTGAACTATTGTGTCATCTATGTTGTATATGCTTGCTGATACCTCCATTTTGCATCACTATTCTATGTCATAGTTCACTGTTATTCATTGATATATTTCATATTAAGAGATGATACTTATGTTATTTCATCTGTTTTTGCATGGTTGATGAATTTTGGAGCGTGGACCGCTGCAGTCAGGATTCTGATGAAAAAGGTGTTGTTTGGAGGCAAAATTTGCGAAGATCCGAAAATCTGGGATAATATACAAAAAATCCTATTTTTCCAAAAGACGAAGGCTGCCAGAAGAGGGAGTGGAGATGGGCCACAGGGGGCCCACCACCACTAGCAGGCCACCTAGTAGCGCCACCAGTCTGTGGCCGCCCTGGCCCACCTATGGCTCTCCCCTCTGGCGTATATATTCCTCCCGAAACCCTAAGACTCAGGGGGCGACCACAGAAAGATTCCGCTGCCTCTGCAGGGCAGGAAACACCGAGAGAGAAAGATCTCTCCGGCAGACAGATTTCTGACGGGGGAATTCCTTCCCGGAGAGGGGAGATCGTCGCCATCAACACCACCATCAAGATGGACTTCATCGGGATCATCATCATCATCACCACCATCATCACCATCAGCACCCTCATCACCATCTCCATATTGCTGTAACAATTGGGTTGAATCTTGCATTAGTTCTTAGGGGAAACTTTCCCGGTGTTGATTATTCTTTGTAGTTGATGCTATTGAGTGAGCCGTTGAATTATTGTTTATGTTCAGATTGTTATACATCATTATTCCATCTCTGATCATGATCCATATGATGTCTTGTGAGTAGTTCGTTTTGTTCTTGAGGACATGGGAGAAGTCATGTTGTTAGTAGTGGAGTTGTGTTGAGAAAGATTCAATAGTTTGATATTTAAGTTGTGGTGTACTTCTTCTAGTGGTGTCATGTGAACGTCGACTACATGACACTTCATCTATATGGGCCGAGGGGAATGCATTGTGTATTTGGCTACTAATCGTAGGGGTTGCCAGAGTGACAGAAACCTGAACCCCCGTTAGGAAACCATTGCACAAGGGACATAAGGGTCTTAGAGTTTAAAGCTGTGGTTAGGTTTCTACCTTAATTACTTTCTTATACTTACAGATGTTTGCAAGGGGTATAATCACAAGTATGTATTAGTCCTAGGAAGGTCGGTACATTAGCACAGGTTCACCCACACAACACTTAGCAAGCTAAAGAAGATTAATCAACTATATGAAGCGAAAGCACTTGACAGCCTTCCCATGTGTCCTTGAGAATGTTTGGTCATCTTAAGTAATACAACCGTCTTGTCCTTTGCTGCATAAAGGATTGGGCCACTTGCTGCATTTATTCCTACTGTCTTTTATTTACTCGTACTTCGTTTACTTGCTTTATCAAAAAACCCTAAAAATCCGTTTGCTAAGTATTTGCAGAGATTTCCTGATCCATACCACTAGCCAGCACCTTCTGCTCCTCGTTGGGTTTGACACTCTTACTTATCGAAAATCTTGCGATACACCCCTATACTTGTGGGTCATCAAGACTATTTTCCGGCGCGTTGGAGTGAAGCGTTATTGGAGAGTGGAACTGGTAAAGGAAACTTCTACTGTGAGTATTGTTTACTTCTGTTAGTTGCTTTATTTTCGTTATGGATAATTCGTTGAGTTTCTTATTTGGTAATGCTAGTACCACTGCTAAGGTAGTAGATGAACCACCTCCTGTTGAGAATGATGCTTTTAAAATACCTACAAGAATTATTGATCGTGTTATGGATAACTACTATTTTGGGGATGGAACTGTCCATCCCGGTGATCATTTACTCTTTATACACGAATTATGCGGTACATTCAAGTGTGCGGTATCACTCTGAGATCAAGTTAAGAAGAAGTTATTCTCATTATCACTGAAAGGAAGAGCTGAGGAATGGTATAAGCTGCTGAAGAATGGTCAAGCTCTAGAATGGGAGGAAATAGTACCTCTCTTTTATTCAAAATTTTATCCTCCTAGTGAGATTCATAAAGATCGGAATCAAATATACAATTTTTGGCCTCTTGATGGAGAGAGTACAGCTCAAGCTTGGGGGAGATTGAAGATACTAATGCTCAAATGTCCCATTCATGAGGTCCCCAACAATATTATTATCAATAACTTTTATGCAAGGCTCTCTCTACATGATAAGGATTTATTGGATGCTTCTTGTGCTGGATCCTTCACTCGCATGGAAGAAGAAGCTAAATGGGATCTTCTGGACCGTATTCAAGATAATGCTGAAGCTTGGGAGAATGACAAAGGAAGAAAGTCGGGTATAAATTATGATTATGAATGCATTGAATCTTTTATGGGAACTGATGACTTTCAAAATATTAGTAATGCTTATGGTCTTGATTTACAAGTTATTACAAATTGCTTTAAGGCTTTTGCTTCTTATATTGAAATTCCAAAAAAGGGATGGAACAAGTACCATGCACCTTATAAAGATATTGTTGACTGTGTTCCTATTGGGAGTGCTGAGTATTGCACTATTGATCACATATTACCTGAACCTTATATCGAGAAGATTCCCTTCCCAGATAAGGTAAAGGATCATCCTATGATAACTAGTGTAATCACTCAAAGTGAAAAGAGAACTGTAAAACCTGATGAACAATAAACGTTGAACCTGTGGTAGCAATTGTGAAAGACCTTGTCACTAAAAGCATAGAAGATGGACACATAGTCTTTTGTGAGCATGCTTCTAATATTGTTTCACATCCTAATAGAACTAAAAGGCTAGTTTCCCTATGCTTTCTGTTAGAATTGGTGATCATTGCTATTATAGATTATGTGATATTGGTGCAAGTTCTAGTGTTATTCCTTATGAGCTTTATAGAGAAATTATGCATGAAATCAGTCCCTACGAATTGGAAGAGATTGATGTGGTTATTCACCTTGCTAATAGAGAGACCATCTCTCCAATTGGTATTGTACGAGATGTGGAAGTTCTTTGTGGTAAGATTAAGTATCCTGCTGATTTTCTAGTACTTGGTTCAGCTGCTAGTAAAAATTATCCTATCATTTTTGGTAGACCTTTCTTGAGTACTTGTGGAGCTATTATAGATTACAAGAGGGAGAAAATCTTGACTAAGTTTGATGGAGAATCTTATGAGTTTAATTTTTCGAAATTTACTAAAGAACCTTGTGAAGAGGAAACCCATAATGAGGATTTTAGAGTTGAACAACTTTCTTCTATTTCTCTTGCTCCTAACAATGCTTTGCAGCAATTTATGGAAGATCACGAAAGTGAGATCTTCATGGAAGAAAGGAATGAGATTGACGAGATTCTCCGTCGTCAACCCAAGATGCTTAAGCATAACTTGCCTGTAGAAGACTTGGGTACCACGTTAGCACCTAAAAAGGATCCGGTCTTCGATCTAAAACCTCTCCCTGATGATCTTAAATATGCTTATATTGATGATAAAAAGATTTATCCTATTATTATTAGCTCTAAACTTTTAGGGAAGGAAGAATAAAGGTTATTGGAGGTTTTGAATAAACACCGAGGAGCTATGGGCTATACTTTGGATGATTTAAAAGAGATTTCACCTACTATATGTCAGCATTCTATCAATATAGAACCAGATGCAAAGCCGGTAGTAGAGCACCAACGACGTTTAAATCCTAAGATGAAGGAAGTGGTAAGAAATGAGGTATTGAAACTCCTTGATGCTGGTATTATTTACCCTATTGCTGATAGTGAATGGGTTAGTCCTGTTCATTGTGTTCCTAAAAAAGGAGGAATTACCGTTGTTCCTAATGATAATGATGAGCTTATTCCCCAAAGAATAGTGGTAGGCTATAGGATGTGCATTGATTTTAGGAAAGTCAACAAAGTTACTAAGAAAGATCACTACCCGCTTCCTTTCATTGATCAAATGTTGGAAAGGTTGTCTAAAAAGACCCATTTTTGTTTTCTTGATGGTTATTCTGGTTTCTCTCAAATTGTGGTTAAACAACAAGATCAAGAAAAAGCTACTTTTACTTGCCCTTACGGAACTTATGCTTATAGACGTATGCCTTTTGGTTTATGTAATGCTCCTGCTACTTTTCAAAGATGCATGTCTGTTATCTTTCATGGTTTTTGTGAGGAAATTGTAGAAGTGTTCATGGATGACTTTTCTGTCTATGGAACTTCTTTTGATAATTGTCTGCACAACCTTGATAAAGTTTTGCAGAGGTGTGAAGAAACTAATCTTGTTCTTAATTGGGAGAAATGCTACTTCATGGTCAATGAAGGGATTGTACTTGGACATAAGGTTTCTGAAAGAGGCATAGAAGTTGATAGATCTAAGGTTGAAGCAATTGAGAAAATGCCATGTCCAAGAGACATCAAAGGTATTCGTAGTATCCTTGGTCATGCTGGTTTCTATAGAAGGTTTATTAAAGATTTTTCTAGGATATCAAAACCCCTCACTAATCTTCTTCAAAAAGATGTACCCTTTGTTTTTGATGATGATTGTAAGGAAGCTTTTGAAACTCTTAAGAAGGCTTTAACCACATCTCCTATCATTCAACCACCTGATTGGAGTTTACCCTTTGAAATAATGTGTGATGCTAGTGATTTTGTTGTAGGTGTTGTCCTTGGGTAACGAATTGGTAAAAAGCTAAATGTTATTCATTATGCTAGTAAGACTCTAGACGCTGCTCAAAGGAATTATGCTACTACTGAAAAAGAATTTTTAGCTGTCGTCTTCGCTTGTGATAAGTTTAGACCCTATATTGTAGACTCAAAAGTCACCATTCATACTGATCATGCTGCGATTTAATACCTTATGACGAAGAAGGACGCTAAGCCTAGGCTTATTAGATGGGTGCTGCCTTTAGAGGAGTTTGATCTACATATAGTAGATAGGAAAGGTGCTGAAAACCCTGTAGCTGATAATTTATCTCGATTGGAAAACATCTCTTTTGACCCTATGCCTGTTAATGATAGTTTTCCAAATGAGCGATTGCTCTTGTGAGGGTAAGCTTCATGAAGGAGCCCTTGGTACACTGATTATGCTAACTTTATTGTCTCCAAGTATTTGCCTCCAACTTTTATAGCTCAGCAAAGAAGGAAGTTCTTCTATGATTTGAGGCATTATTTTTGGGATGACCCACACTTATATAAAGAATGAGTGGATGGTATTAGGCAAAGATGTGTTCCAGAATATGAACAAAAGGAGATATTGCATAAATGTCATGGTAGTGCTTATGGAGGACATCACGCAGGAGATAGAACTGCGCAAAAGGTGCTACAATCAGGTTTCTACTGGCCTATCCTTTTTAAAGATGCAAGAAAATTTGTTTTATCTTGTGATGAAGGTCAGCGTGTTGGTAATATTTCTAGACGCAATGAAATGCCTATGAACTACTCTCTAGTTATTGAACCCATTGATTGCTGGGGATTTGACTTTATGGGTCCTTTTCCTCCCTCGAAAGGTTATACTCATATTCTTGTTGCCGTTGATTATGTTACTAAGTGGGTAGAAGCCATTCCTACGAAGAGTGCTAACGGGGAGACTTCTCTAAAAATGCTTAAGGATGTTATCTTTCTTGGGTTTGGATTGCCTAGGTATCTCATGACTGATGGGCGTTCTCATTTCATTCATGTTGGTTTTAGAAAGACCCTTGCTAAATATGATGTTAATCATAGAATTGCTTCAGCTTATCACCCCCAAACTAGTGGGCAAGTAGAGTTATCAAATAGAGAGATTAAATCCATCTTGCAAAAGACTGTTAATAGATCTAGAAAAAACTGGGCTAAAAAGTTGAATGATGCTTTATGGGCTTATAGAACTGCCTACAAAAACCCTATGGGGATGTCTCCTTATAAAATGGTTTATGGTAAAGCTTGTCACCTACCTTTAGAATTAGAACACAAAGCTTACTGGGCAGTTAAAGAACTCAATAGAGATTGTAAGCTCGCATGTGAGAAAAGATTATTTGATTTAAGTTCCTTAGATGAATGGAGGAGTGAAGCCTATGAAAATGCTAGGCTCTTTAAAGAAAAAGTTAAAATATGGCATGACAAGCGAATACTTAAGAGAGAATTTCATGTTGGTGAGAAAGTTCTATTGTATAGGTCTTGTCTTAGATTTTTTGCAGGAAACCTACTGTCAAAATTGGAAGGACCCTTCATTATTGAAGAAGTGTACCGTTCGGGAACAATAAAAATTTCTTATTTAAAAGATAATACTACACAAGTAGTGAATGGGCAGCGACTCAAGCACTATATTGGTGGAGATTCTTACAATGAAGATGTTGATGCCTTTCAAGTGATAACTCCGGAGAAATTTATCAAGGACCAAATTCAAAGACCTGTAGAGTCCATTTTCAAATAGGTAACAGTTCTGGTAAGAAAAGTTCCGCGAAAATACTATCCAACTATATTTTTGCAGTTTTTAGCCAATAAGGAAAGCTACGAAGCGAAAGAGGGATGGAAACGGAGCCATGGTGGCTCACACCACCCTGTGGCGCGGGCCCACCCCTGGCCGCTCCACCAGGTGGTGTGGCCACTCCGGACTCTGTCTCCGACCCGTTTTCTCCCAGTACCTTCCTTTTGTTATGAAACTTTGTAATATATAATCCCCCGGATCCCCCGAGGTTTGTATATCGTGTTCTCGTCGTGTTTTTGTTTCGATCCGTTTCTGCCAGGAACTATTCTTGAAAGCTTAGAAGCACAATGGTGTCTGCCAAGGATAAAGGGAAGGAGTCTATGGAGGAAGATCTCCAAGACCCCGGGCAGGAGAAGGAGATCAAGAGTGAAGGTGAAGAGGAGGCAAAGCACACCGGCACTACCGTTGCAAGCATTGTAGTGGTGGCAAACCCTGCCAGGATCAGAAGGACTGCACGGATGTCAACTGGAGGGAAGCCTCCGCGTCACTGTTTGGCACCACAGACACCTTCTCCAAGCACCAAGAGTCCCTTCCATACCTTTATCCATAACCATGCAGGAAGAGAAGACTCCAAGAGGGAAGAGCATAAAAAGAATCACAAGAGCTAGGATCCACAACCTTCGAGATCGAGGACTTGGGAAAACTGATCAAAGAGCTCATCGAGAGGATACCACCACCACCAAAGGAGTAATTCGTCATCAGGTTTGGCATCCCCTTGGTTTGTTCCAAGCTTGGGGGAGTGCCACGGTATCACATCCCTATCTTCTATATTTTTACCTTTTTAGTAGAGTCATATCATGAATAGAGAAGTTATCATGTAGGATGGTTTGCATTATGGAAGTGTCCCCTTTCTCGTTTGATATGTATCCCTTGGTATGAGCTGCCGTTATGGAATATTAATGAGAAGTTCTATCGTTTACTCTTTTGCATAGCTTATTTTAGTTTTCAATTCGTGGTTATATGCTTGATCTTGTTGTTAGTATTGGTATCACTTTGGGATCATTGAGTTAATTTAGTTGGTTTTGGCAAACCTGGTTTGGTCGGTAGCAACACTATTTTTGAAGAGTTGAATGAAAAGATAAAAGTACTCTAAAGAAAAATAATTTCATCATCTTTCTTTCTTGATTTGCTCATAAGTTTAGTTTTCTCTAGTTAAGTTCTTTTGTGCTTCCAAGGAAGAGTGCATGTTTGTCTTTATCACTTGTATGTTTGTTTGTTTCCTTCAACTCTTATACTTGCTACCCAACCTTGCTAGCCAAAAACTTGTACTGAGAGGGAATTCTTCTCGTGCATCCACCTCCTTAAAACCAAAAACCTATGCCATTTGTGTCCACCATACCTACCTATTAGCACTATTGCTATTCCAAGTAAATTCTTGTTTTTATCTACCTTCCAAATTAAACTTGTTATGTGAAAATTAGTGATTAAAGCTCTCATGAACTTGATGGCACACTTTACTTTCTTGCACTTAATAAACCTGAACCATTGTGCTCACCTATGTTGCGTATATGCTTGCGCTTTATAAGTTGTGAATTAGCAGAACCATGCTGTCATGGGGAACGCTTTCAACATTGCACTGGTACTTTGTACCTAGTTGATATCATGTTCTTTTGTCTATGGATGTCGTCGGTGTGAAATGAAAGGGGAGCTTGTAAGTCCATGGAGTTATGTATATGTGTTAGAGAAACGCCGTGGCCGCTGGTCTAATCCATGCTGACATGGTGCAAACCTGTAGCGTAACCATAACGAGCATCTATGAAGCATTCTTCTTATAAAAAAACACACAGAGATTGAGAAAAAGAGAAAAAGAAAAAAGAGATATTATGAAAAGAGGAAAGAGAGAAAAAAGCACCATATTCCCATGGTAAATAAGAAGATTGCTGAGATGCTTGTTGTCTGCTTGCCTTGTCATTTTGATATGGGGATTCTTCTGTATCATCGGGCAAGGTGTACCCCGTTGGCGGTTCTCTATGATACACATGTGCTTACGATGACAAGAACTTACCAGTGACTAAACTTGAGTAGCATGAGGAGCGGCCCTCGTATTCAAGGGACTTGAGATTCTCAATTTACAACTTGTCAAGCATATCCTCATATTTGATCACTTTAACCTTAATCACCTAAAGATGCCTATGATAGGGGCAATGAGAGCTGAAAGCTAATAAGTATCATAATTTTTGGGAGCTCTTTATGAAACTTGCAATCCCTGCTTCCCTCTGCGAAGGGCCTTTCTTTTACTTTTAAGTTGTGTCAATAAACCTATTCCCTTCTATCTCAGCAAGTATTTTGAGTTGTTGTGTTTCATTCATTCGTATGATGATTTATTCAATCATGTTTCTTATGTTCCTTGTTTTACACTTTGCTCTTATCTTGGTGTCTACTACTTTGAAAGCTATCATTGAAAAACCAGTTATTTGTGAACTCTAGCAAATTATCAACTATTCTTCGACCATGAGCTAAGTTTGCCATTACCAATTATGATTTACTTTATGTATCTTTATTGTGTTTCCTTTACCTATTGCAAGTTAAGTTATATAATAGTGAGTTATCTTCTATTATGATCTATGTATTGATGAATGTGATGCTTCTTGTTCGTATTCTTTAATCGACTCTTCACTCCATAAACCTGAGGCCATGTTTATTGAGCTCAGTTTAAACAGGGACAAGCGAAGTCTAAGCTTGGGGGGAGTTGATACGTCCATTTTGCATCACTATTCTATGTCATAATTCACTGTTATTCATTGATATATTTCATATTAAGATATGATACTTATGTTATTTCATTTGTTTTTGCATGGTTGATGACTTTTGGAGCATGGACCGCTGTAGTTAGGATTCTGATGGAAAAGGTGCTGTTTGGAGGCAAAATTCACGAAGATCAGAAAATCCGGGAAAATATACGAAAAATCCTATTTTTTCCAGAAGATGAAGGTTGCCAGAATAGGGAGTGGAGATGGGCCACAGGCCCACCACCCGGCCTTGAGCCACCTAGGTGCGCCACCAGGTGGTGTGCCGCCCTGGCCCACCTCTAGCTCTCCCCTCTGGCATATATATTCCTCCCGAAACCCTAAGACTCGGGGGGGGGAGGCAACCACAGAAAGATTTCCCCGCCTCTGTGGGGCGGAAAACACCGAGAGAGAAAGATCTCTTCGGCAGACAGATTTCTGCCATGGGAATTCCTTCCCGGAGAGGGGAGATCGTTGCCATCAACACCACCATCAAGCTGGACTTCATCGGGATCATCACCACCGCCATCATCACCATCAGCACCCTCATCACCATCTCCATATTGCTGTAACAATTGGGTTGAATCTTGCATTAGTTCTTAGGGGAAACTTTCCCGCTGTTGATTACTCTTTGTAGTTGATGCTATTGAGTGAACCGTTGAATTATTGTTTATGTTCAGATTGTTATACATCATTATTCCATCTCTGATCATGATCCATATGATGTCTTGTGAGTAGTTTGTTTTGTTCTTGAGGAGATGGGAGAGGTCATGTTGTTAGTAGTGGAGTTGTGTTGAGAAAGATTCAATAGTTTGATATTTAAGTTGTGGTGTACTTCTTCTAGTGGTGTCATGTGAACATCGACTACATGACACTTCACCTATATGGGCCAAGGGGAATGCATTGTGTATTTGGCTACTAATCGTAGGGGTTGCGATGTGAAACCTGAACCCCCGTTAGGAAACTATTGCACAAGGGACGTAAGTGTCTTAGAGTTTAAAGTTGTGGTTAGGTTTCTACCTTAATTACTTTCTTGTACTTACGGATGTTTGCAAGGGGTGTAATCACAAGTATGTATTAGTCCTAGGAAGGTCGGTACATTAGCACAGGTTCACCCACACAACACTTAGCAAGCTAAAGAAGATTAATCAACTATATGAAGCGAAAGCACTTGACAGTCTTCCCATGTGTCCTCGAGAACGTTTGGTCATCTTAAGTAATACAACTGGCTTGTCCTTTGCTGCATAAAGGATTGGGCCACTTGCTGCATTTATTCCTACTGTCTTTTATTTACTCGTACTTTATTTATTTGCTTTATCAAAAACCCCTAAAAATCCGTTTGCTAAGTATTTGCAGAGAATTCCTGATCCATACCACTAGCCAGCACCTTCTGCTCCTCATTGGGTTCGACACTCTTACTTATCAAAAATACTGCGATACACCCCCTATACTTTTGGGTCATCACTTGCACTTATACATTGGGAATTAGCAGAACCATGATGTCATGGGGAACGCTTTCAACATTGCACTTGTACATTGTACCCAGTTGATATCATGCTCTTTTGTCTATGGATGTCGTCGGTGTGAAATGAAAGGGGAGCTTGTAAGTCCATGGAGTTATGTATGTGTGTTAGAGAAACGCCTGGGCCGCTGGTCTAATCCATGACTAATCATGTTGGGAACCTGCAGCGTATCCATAATGAGCAATCTATGAAGCATTCTTCTTATAAAAAAAAGAGATAGAGATTGAGAAAAAGAGAAAAAGAGAAAGAAAAAAGAGATGAGATAAGAGGAAAGAGAGAAAAAAGTACCATTTTCCATGGTAAATAAGAAGATTGCTGAGATGCTCGTTGTCTGCTTCCCTTGTCATTTTGATATGGGGATTCTTCCGTATCATCGGGCAAGGGGTACCCCATTGGTGGTTCTCTATGATACACATGTACTTACTATGATAAGAACTTACCGGTAACTAAACTTGAGTAGCATGAGGAGCGGCCCTCGTATTCAAGGGACATGAGATTGCTAACTTATACTTTGTCAAGCATATACTCCATAGTTTGTTCACTTTAACCTTAATCACTTCAAGATGCTTATGATAGGGGCAATGAGAGCTAAAAGCTAATAAGTACCATAATTTTTGGAAGCTCTTTATGAGCCTTGAATCCATGCTTCCTTCTATGAAGGCCTTTCTTTTACTTTTATGTTGAGTCTCCATCTTCTATCTTTATGCACCTATTGAGAGAGCATAGTGGCCATTCTTAGTTTAATGTGCATTGTCCCAAGATTTGTTGATTGATTCATAACTTTGATATTGCTTGTTCTTGAAATATTTGTATCTAGTCACCCTTATGAACTTTGAAGGTGTCCTATGCATTTATGTTTTGCTACTCCATGAGGGACAAACTGAATGCCACTATGCTATGTTTTTTATATGTGAAACAAACAAACGTCTTTCAATGCATTGTTATTCATGAATCTTTTGTTTGTACCTTTTCATGTTACAACATAGTTGCTAGGTTTTATTGTTAGAACTATATCTTTCATGTCTATGTTAGAGTACTTTGATCCCAGCTTTCAATGCTTGCAAATGGTTTGATCTTGATTGTGATGGTGCATGTCACCTGAAAAATTATTCTTTTTATCACTTACCTACTCGAGGACAAGCAGAAGTTAAGCTTGGGGATGCTGATACGTCGTAAACGTATCTATAATTTTTGATGTTCCATGCTTGTTTTATATCTACTTTCTTATGTTTTGTCCACACTTTGGAGTACTTTTACACATTTTTTGGAACTAACCTATTAACAAGATGCCACAGTGCCAGTTGCCTGTTTTCTTACATTTCGGTTCGGAAAAGCGAAAATGAATATTCTCGGAATTGGACCGGACAAAAGCCAAAGTCGATATTTTACCGGAAGACTCACGGAGCCAGAAGACGAGACGGAGAGGGGCTAGGGTCCGGCCACACCATGTGGTGGCGCGGGTCCCCCTGTTGTGCAACCAGGTGGTATGGGCCCCTGGTCCACCCTCTGCCATCACCTCTTTGCCTATAAGAAGCCGCCCGATGAGAAAACCCTAAAGAATCTAGCCTCCAGCCACGAAAAGTTCCACAGCGCCGCCGCCACCGATGGGGAGATTCGAGGGACAGAAAGTCTCTGTTCCAGCACCCTGCCGGGACGGGAAGTGCCCCTAGAGCCATCTCCATCGATCTCCACCACCATCTCCATCGCCGTTGCTGATTCCCATGATGATGAGGGAGTAGTTCTTTGTCGAGGCTAAGGGTTCTACCGGTAGCTATGTGTTCATCTCTCTCTATGCGTGATCATATTGTGATCATGAGCTTTGTAATCAAGTAGATCTACCTTGCTACTCAAGTGCTTTAATAGATCTCTGCTCTCCCCATGTGTGTGAAAGTGACAGCGTGCACACCATGGTGGCACTTAGGCTAGAGATTACAATTACTTGTTATGAGTTATATTTGGAGTTGGATGTTTCTATGAAATTGTGGTGTTTGTGGGAACCATCTAGAGCTCAAGGTGACAGTGTGGGGTTATCTAGATGGGGAAAGCGGACTTTGGGGAGTGTTGTTATAGCCCTACCATGGATTAGAGTGTCCAACCAGAGAGTAGTTAAGAGTAGTATCATAAAGAGAAGATCTTTGTATGAGAGTGTTCACTAGTGAAAGTATGATCCCTAGGCCTTGTTTCTAAGCATTGAAACAACGTTTGCAATTAGATCTGTTACATGTTTGCTTGCTTCCATCTTTTTTTTATATTGCCTTTAGTCTCTTCCCATGTCAACCACACGCCATCAAAGCTATTTTCTGGCACCGTTGTCTTATATCCATACCACTTGTATTTCACTATCTCTTCGCCGAACTAGTTCACCTATACACCTGACAAGTGTATTGGATGTGTTGGGGACACAAGAGATTTCATGTATCTTGATTGCAGGGTTGCTTGAGAGGGATACCTTTCACCACTTCCTCCTTGAGTTCGATAAACCTTGGGTGATCCACTTAAGGGAAAACTTGCTGCTGTTCTACAAACCTCTGCATTTGGAGGCCAACAACTGTCCACAAGAATAGAAGTGCGTAGACATCAACCACAACGGAGTCTACCGGCAATTTCAGCCAATGTTTATTTTGAAGGGAAATTCTAGCTAATGTTGGTTGAGAAACCAACAACGACATCTTGAGCATTCATACTAAAGCGGCATATTTCAGGACGAAGATTAAATCCATCGAGACTAACTGCATGCGGCGAGGTGTATACATAGTTTCTCCTCGTTAGATCTCCAGGGCCAAGTCTTGTCGTGCCAACTGGAATGGTAATCAGATAGTTCAATCCAAGGAAGATAGAAAATGATCCAAGGTATAAAACCCTCCACCATTGCCTCGGGGAAGTAACCTACTAGTTTTAATCGAGAACACATGGCAGCAAAACCCAGTAGAATATGTGTGAATATTGCGGCCATGATGATAACCAACATTTTCAGCGTCAGGATAACCACCATAAGTAGTGTCATACCGCCTATCACTAATGCCCACATTATTGATCAGAATAAGGCTACCACCATCAGGAGATCTTGCTAACCACCACAGATCAGGACTGTACTCATGATTACTGTCAAAATCAGCTGGCCATAGAATACGCATAGGACCTTGCAATGAAAGCACATTCAGAGGTCAGCTGTGCAAAATTTGAATGATGAAGCTTGAAAATTTAAGGATGGAAATTTTACCCCGTGCCCAAGGATCCCATGCATAAACATTGTCAATCTGAGTTACAGCATAGACAACTCCCTTGTGAATAATTGCATCACGGTAGCTGAACATGCTGAACTGGTTCTCAAGAAGCATCCACATACCATGAGACCATCAAGGAAGGGAATTACCGTGTCGAAGATGGCCAGGACAGAGAAATCCTTATAATTCCCAGCAGCTGCGGGAACTCGGCAAATGGCTATCTTCAGTAGATAAGTAGGCTGACCAACCGCCATAAACTTAAGTACCTCGGGCGTGGCCTCAAAATCAAAGATCGCTGGTAGAGGAATCTAGAGAGAGTGAACACACTAACAAGCTCCCAGTTCCAGGCGAGGCCAACAGTGGCGAGGTTTGATGCAGCCCGTCCTGCGAACGCTACTACATCTACAACGCCAAGTCCCCAAGATCATCCCCAAGTCACCCAAGAAGACGGTCCAAGAGCAGCCAGCTCCAGAACCAGAGTCTCCGCCGTCATCGCCCTAGAGAGTCCGCCTGATGCCAGCCGGAATGTCCGGTGCAGCCGGAGTGTCTGGCAAGATCCAGCCAGAGTGTCCGGCCTACCTCAGCCCTGTCCTGGCGTGGACAATTAGTATGCTACATTGGAATCTACCCGGACACTACCCGGAGTGTCTGGCCACCCCGGACTGTCCGGTCCACCCGACCCGGACTGTCCAGCCTAAGTGATGGGCCTGCGAGCCAACATCTGGGCCCTTGGCCCATGTACCCCTCTATTCCGCACCAAACCCTAGATTTATGCCCAAACTACCCCTGAACTTGTGGCTGGCCTATAAATAGAGCCCCCACCCCTCATTGTATCCCTTAGGCATAGATGATAGACTAAAGAAAACCCCCTTTGTGGAATCTCTAGTTTTGCCTCATCCCCTTCTACCAAAGGGGATCGACTATCGTCACCACCTCGTTGGAGTTTGCATCGCGCCTCCCTCGTTGTACAAGACCTTGGCATCGGTGTCCCTTTGCAAAGACATCAAGACCCTCTCCAAGGTGTTCTTCCCTCTCCGCGTGGGATCGAGAGAGCACATTGACCGATCTTTCCTTGCGAGGATTCTATCGGACCGGTAGCCACCGGTGAGAGCAATCGGCCTTGTATCGTGTGTGTTTTGCGTGTGTTCATCGTATTCTTCGGGAGGTGTGCGTCCGCTTCCGCTACCTTCTCCCTTTCCCCTCGCTTTCCCATCGATTTGACCACGAGATCTATGAAGATCGGGCCACCCACGGGGTTACGCCATAAAATCTGGTATCAGCAGCTTTTGGTTTCCACGGATTCCTCATCGATTTGGTCTTTTCCCCCATAAATTCGAAAATCCCCAAAAAATAGCCCCAGTTTCGTGTTTTGGATCGATCTGTGATTTGAGTGTGTTTTGGTATGTTTTGGTCCGTGGATTACTTGCTAAACTTGTTGATCTACCTTCCCCTGCGTTTCCATAGCCTAATTCCTTGATTTCCCCATCAATTTGAGGTTTTGGTTCGAGTTTTTCCGCCAAAACTCGTCCTGTTCGTGTTCTGAAAGTTCTGGTTCGACCGGACCGGACTGTCCGGTCTAAACCGACCGGAATATCCGCCCCACCAGAGTATCCGGCATAAATTGACCGGAATCTCCGCCCCGGCCGGACTGTCTGGCCTGCGCGCACCGGACTGTCCGCCCCCTGCAGACAGAAAAAACTATTTCACCGTTTTGAACATAACTTTTGCATATGAACTCGGATTTTGGTGTTCTTTAGCTCATTTTGAAGAGGAGAAAGAGCTCTACATCATCATCTCCGTGGTTCATGCTATCTACTCTATCCAAATTCCGTGAGCAAGGTGGAATCCACCAATAAAGGGTGAAGATCGGCGGTGAAAGGTATAAAAAATCCGTGACTTCTTCCCACTCGCATCCCTTTGTGAGCCACACTATCTTTGCGTTCAACAAACACCTATTGAGACTAGTTCCTATGATTGCTTGGGCTATGCACATTTGGTACCTTGTAGAATTCCGAGCAAAAGTTGTGAGCGTGCTATCTCATATAGTTATCTTGTATAGTTGTTGGCACAAGGAAGGGGCAAGTGAAAAAGAAAAGAAAGAAAAGAGAAAAAATTAGAAAAAGAAAAAGAAGAAAAATAGAAAGAAAGAAACAAGTGCCTCATAGAATAAAAGCACAAGCTCGATGAACATCAAATAGGTGGTACTTATTGTGCATATCTTATAGCCCACCAATTTATTGCAATCGAACTAGTGTCTCTCCTTGCACTTGTGCGACAAGAGCTTATAGTCTTCGCTAGGTAATCATTTGGTTCTTAGCTCACTTTCTCTGTCGCACAAGTCCCATTTATCCCACTGTGTGTGTTTCCTTGTACATAATTCCTATCTTGTGGATTGACTTGTTTTGCTTTGTGATCATTGTGGTTCTTTACTTGCCATTACAACATCTTGAGTTCGGATTGGTTCTTGACATGCCACCTTCCATACCTATCCACCATAAGCTTTGTGTGTGTGTGTGTGTGTTTTTAGTGGTTAGTTGGTTTTGGTGTTCCGCGTGAACTTCACTTTTCTTGGTTTTGATTGCTCTCAAGTGTTGCCACTTGCACGATACTATCTTCCAAGGTAAAGTAAGGTTTGACATTGCATTCCTAACCCCCTACCACTTCCATATACACCACTTGGTCTTGTGAAACATGTCTAGGGACTCCGGAGCTGAGGATGATTTCTATGAAGAATCCACAATGAGCCACCATGCATATGCCTCCACAAGCATGGATGACATGATGGAGCACTACACCGACAATGGCTCCACATGCTTGGGTGATATGGAGTTCCACAACAACAATAACTCCCCAAGCATGGGAGACTTCAAGAACGACAACGACAAGCTCCTCAAGTCACGTCGACCAAGACGGAGCCTCCACCTCGAGAGCACCAAGGTCCACCATCAAATGGACAACTTCAAGCGCGACATGGACAACGACTTTGCCAAAACCATGAGCATGATGGCCAAGAATAATGATGCTTTGCGCTCATTACAACGCCTCACCAAGAAGAGTGCCAAGGACAAGAAGCATCGTCGTGAGCGTCATGTGGATGACCAAGTGCGCCATCTACATCAACCTTTGGCAAGGCACGCCAATGACCTCCGTTGACACCATCAAAGGGCACCTTCCACTACTCGTGCCACCACCAAAATGGCACCAAGAGCAAGCTCCCCTCCATGCCATCAAGCTTCAGCGCCACGACTTGACGTCCTAGATGATGCATGCAACCTCATGGATGAGGAGGACGAAGACCTCTACTTCGTCAAGTTGGACGAGTACGTCAAGAGGACTACACAAGCCAAGGTGCAAGAGGGCGACAACAAGGTCGAGAATGGTGAGCATGGGACTTTCCCTTCATCAAAGGAAGCGCAAGGATTTGAACACACCGAGCCTATCCCCATATGCTTAAGTGATGATGTGGTACCAATCCCATGTGAGTATGAGAGCCACTTAGCCCACTTGAGTGAAAACAAGAGAGAGATGAGTGACTCCACCATATGTGAGATTGAGTGCTTCCACTTGGAGGGCATGAGTTATACACCTAGTGAGTTGAGAGTGGTAGTTGATAGGTCATGTGAGACCACTTTGATTTCTAACGACTTACCCTCTACCTCTAGTGTGTTTTCTCGTGATGTGCTAGGTTCCATGGATCAAGAAGCAACAAGCTTGGATGAAGATGGTGCAATCCCCATACATGATGAAGAAGTCGCCCACATGGAGGCCAATTCTACCACAACACCCACTTCATATGAGAGGTATGAACAAGGTAAAAATAAGGGTGTTGATGCCATGATCCCACTAGTGGACATGATGACTTGTGATGATTGGCATGCTATGGATGATGTTTGTGATATCGCATATGACTCATTGGTATTTCCATGTGATACTTTGCCTTTGCATACTGTTGAGCATGTGAAATTATTTGATTGTGATGATGTTGCCATATACATGCCATGCTCTAAATGTTTCGTTGATGATATCATTGTTTGCACTTTGTTGAACAATTGCTCTTTCCAATGTTTTGCTTGCAATAATGTTACCAATGGTACCCCTCGAACCATGCTTTGTCATGAGTGTTTTACAATTTCTCCTATTGCTTGCAATATGGATGATTTCTCTTTCACTTGTTTTGCTTGCAACAATAATTCTCATATGGTTTATATTGAGATGGCCCCATAGCTTTCTCAAATTTTGGAGATTTTGATGATTGCCATGATAAGCATGTTCACCGCTTGCATACTCACCATGCACCTATGTTACACTTGCTTGACACTAATGGTGATGTGCACAAGAAGAGATACGTCATGATGAATGATGTGTTTCTCTATCATGCACACACGTTCTTCCTTTTGTGTTTGATGTGTGTAGGTACCCGCACAAGAATGTCAACCTCGGTTGAGCACGAATTGACAAAAAGAGCTCTAGAGAGCATCCCCCACATGAGTTCAAGATCGAACCCAACTCTGATACCTTTTGCATGCTTTGCATCTTTCATGTTGAAAAATTGCTCTTTCCTATGGTTTGCTTGCAATCATGTTAATGGTATTCTTTCACCTTGTGACAATCATGTTTCGTTGTTATTAGATATTGATGCTTTGTGTGTTGCCACAAAAATGTTGAACAATTTCTCTTTCCGATGTTTTGTGTGGAACCATAATGCCATTTTGAGCATGTATTGTCATGAGAGCTTCCAAGTCTCTCATATTGTTGTTGCAACAAACATAAGGACCACTTGCTCTTTCATATGGTTTGTTTGCAAACATGTTGTTTTTTCTTCCACTTGCGATACTCATACCCCCATGATTTTGGCTTTTGATGATATGTGTATGGCATCCAACATATTGAACAATTGTTCTTTCCAATGGTTGGTTTGCACATAATGATGTTGCTTTGGATATTCTTCCTCATGTGTTTTTGCCGAATTCTCCTAGCTTTGCATCAAAGATGTTGATCAATATTTTAGTCAATTGCTTTGAGTGCCACACTAAGATGTAATATGGAGTTTTTGAGTTCCCACATTTGGATGATGTTCAGTCAATTTCCATGCACTTTGACCTTGCATATGCATCCCGTTTGCTATACTTGAGTTGTGCTAATAGTGTTGTGAACAAGAATGGGCATGCCACAAATGACATGCTCCTCTATCACACACGAACATATGTTGCTTGGTCTTTGTTGTATGAAGGTGCAATTGCTTCCGCATCAACCTCTATGGACAAAGAGTTGACAGGACGAATCGAAGAGAGTTACCTAGGGCTACCCTTCAATGAGCTATCTCTACATTATAAGGTGACTTCCTTCTACTTGAGGAATCATGCTATAATCTTCATGAATTGGCTACTCTTTGAGTGTTGCTTCGCTTTTGTTGTGAGCTTTGTAGGCTTCATGGAAGGTCAAGGAACATTGAAGAGTTGCCACATCAAGCTTCTCAAGGACGACTATATGGTGAACCCTAGGATCAAGAAGGTCTCTCGACATCATCTTCAGTGAAGTGCATGAAGAGTCGAGGACGACTCTTTTTAAAGGGGGAGCTGATGCAGCCCGTCTTGCGGACGCTACTACATCTACAACACCAAGTCCCCAAGATTGTCCCTAAGTCACCGAAGAAGACGGTCCAAGAGCATCCAGCTCCAGAACCATAGTCTCCACCGTCATCGCCCCGGAGAGTCCGCCTAATGCCAGCCGGAATATCTAGCGCACCTAGAGTGTTCGGCCAGATCCAACCGGAGTGTCCGGCCTACCCCAGCCCTGTCTTGGCGTGGACAATCAGTATGCTACATCATACTCTACCCGGACACTACCCGGAGTATCCGGCCACCCGGACTGTCCGGTCCACCCGACCCAGACTGTCCGGCCTAAGTGATGGGCCTGCGAGCCAACATCTGGGCCCTTGGCCCATGTACCCCTCTATTCCGCACCAAACCCTAGTTTTATGCCCAAACTACCTCTGAACTTGTGTCTGGCCTATAAATAGAGCCCCCACCCCTCATTGTATCCCTTAGGCATAGATGATAGACTAAAGAAAACCCCCTTTGTGGAATCTCTAGTTTTGCCTCATCCCCTTCTACCAAAGGGGATCGACTATCGTCACCACCTCGTTGGAGTTTGCATCGTGCCTCCCTCGTTGTACAAGGCCTTGGCATTGGTGTCCCTTTGCCAAGACGTCAAGACCCTCTCCAAGTTGTTCTTCCCTCTCCGCGTGGCATCGAGGGAGCATGTTGACCGATCTTTCCTTGCGAGGATTCTATCAGACCGTTGGCCACCGGTGAGAGTAATCGGCCTTGTATCGTGTGTGTTTTGCGTGTGTTCATCGTGTTCTTCGCGAGGTGTGTGTCCGCTTCCACTACCTTCTCCCTTTCCCCTTGCTTTCCCATCGATTTGACCATGAGATCTGTGAAGATCGGGCCACCCACGGGGTTAACCCATAACAAGGTTGCATACTAGCGTTCATCGTGCTCAAGACTACCAGTAGATTCTTTCTAAATGCTAAGAATGGAAAAGAAGATCCAACGGTTAGCAATGTTTGGATTTACAGTCAATGTCCAAAGTTAATCCGTACACTATATGCAGTGGTATGGTATTGTAATAGATAAGTCAGGATAAAGATAAGTTAAGAAGTATAGTACTGCGAATGGCTGATCTTTTGAATAACCTTCCCTCCCAATGTTTGGGAAGCTAGTGAAAATTTGAAAAACCAGAAAAATTTAAATTTTTGTGCCGCCAAGGACCAAAGTGGTTTCTTTCCTATGTAGTACTACTACTCGTCCCTACTCCACACCAACGCGCAGCTACCGAACACGCCAGAGACACAGAGCCGCCGTACCAAGGCACATGTGCGCAGCGCCACGCTGTGGATGAGGGGAGAGAGATCAACCGGGCCGGTGCGCGAGGGGAAAGGGGAGGAGAGATGGAGCATAGTGAAGGAGAGAGAAAACACATGATTTGTTTTGCGTGCATAGGTCCTGAAATTTACTATTAGTAGAGTGTACACTATAAGGCCGTAGGAGTACCTCATGTCAGGAACCCATCATAACTTTGCTCTAACATGTAACCGCCTTTAACTCCTCTTCGCTGCTGGCCTCTTCCACACCAACATTTTATTCTCTCAGCATGTACAACGTGTGGACAGAGGTGAGCATATTTCTAAGCAATGAAATATACTACTCCCACATTGTGTAAACTAGTAAGTTGCACGTGCCTTGCACGTGAGACTCCGATAGTAGACGTATGACATATCATCACTATATAAAATTATAAGTGGTAAAGCACAATAAACTATAAATTTGATCAAGATCTATAAAGTATGGGTGTATATTTGGTCCTTGTACTTTGTATCATCATGTAGAAGTCAAAGATTATTAGCTACCTAACACATGAAATTTTGGATAACATGGTCTAGAGAAATAAGGGAGAAGATTCTAGTATGATGGAGAAGTGTGTTTTGAGGTTTGTGCATAACATTCATTATGCCGAAGACTATCAATAGAATCTTCTAGATGCTAGAATGGAAAAGAAGATCTAATGGCTAGAAATGCTGGGATTCGTGAATCTTGATCCAATGGTCAACATTCAAAGTTATTCATACACTATATAGTGGGAAGATAAGATAAGATAAGTTCATGTAGAAGTCAAAGATTATTAGCTACGAGGGAGAAGATTCTAGTATGATGGAGAAGTGTGTTTTGAGGTTTGTGCATAGCATTCATTATGCTGAAGACTATCAATAGAATCTTCTAGATGCTAGAATGGAAAAGAAGATCCAACGGCTGGAAATGTTGGGATTCGCGAGTCTTGATCCAACGGTCAATATTCAAAGTTATTTGTACACTATATAGTGGTAAGATATCTCTACTACTATAATGGAGCAGTTTTGAATTGGATCCATATCACCAATCCCGTTGACAATGTTAGATCCAATGGTTCAGAGAAGCTAGATTCGTGTTGAATAGTACCTAGAGAAAACTCCACCATGCATGTTCTAGAACCATCATGTCACCACCCCCAAACTTTCATAGCACACTTAGGATGTATTATCTCTACTACTATAGTGGAGCAGTTTTGAATTGGATCCATAGCACCAATCCTGACCATTGGGCTATTAGATCCAATGGTTTAGAGCAACTAGATTCGTGTTAAATAGTACGTACCTAGAACAAACTCCACCATGTTCTAGAACCATCATGTCACCACCCCCAAAATGCATAAATTAAGTCTATTAATAATAAATATCTACACATATTGAGAATACAACCTACTCTGCTATGAAAACTTTGGGGTGGTGACATGATGGTTCTAGAACATGGTGTAGTTTGCTCTAGGTACTATTCAACACGAATCCAGCTTCTCTGAACCATTGGATCTAATAGCCCAACAGTCAGGATTGGTGCTATGGATCCAATTCAAAACTGCTCCATTATAGTAGTAGAGAAAAAACACACCTTAATAAGGCCTACTATGTGGCATCTGCTAAGGTTCACCTTATACATAGTGGAAAAATGAAGTTATCTTTAAGCCTAAGGTGCACCTCAAGCTTGTGGGTTGACCATAGAAAATAGAAAAACCATTTCCCCTCTCTCCTTATTTTATGTGATCGTTTTCAAAAGGGGTTCAAAATTTTCAAGATGCAAAATCTTAGTAGCTAGAAGTCGAACCAGTCGTCAACTGATATATTAATTAACCGCTCGATGGGTACCCCAAAATCTTTTTTATAAAACTTTCAAACCAACCTACAATTTATTACTTGTAGTTCAAATTTGACCTTTTGTTTCGATACATCGACATAAAGTCATTCAACAAGTGGGCGAGGTCAGCTAGGAACCTTGAAAACACATAAAATATGGGAACCGTAAGTAAAACACATAGGTCCACCTAGCTAATATGTCTAGAAGCTTGGCTTATGGCATTGAGATCCATATTCTTTGGACTTTCTTTAAAAAAAAGAATCATCTCGTCTAGAATTTTCTTTCCTGATAGTTGGAAATTCACACCAACGATATTGTTTACTACAAGAAGATACACACATCTACCTCCGAAAAGACATTTAATTCAAGAGCAATCTATCGCACGTACTTGTAGCTAAAGTTTGACTTAATTTTGTTAAATTGACAAGAAGTCACCAAAATGCACGAAGTTAACTAGGAATCTTGAAAAATCCTAGTACTAAAAACTTGGGTATTACGTATAAGAAACTGTGGTCCAGTTTGTGTGATAATTTGGGTGGTTGCATTTTCTTTTAACCTTGGTAGGTCTCGTAGGAGCGAGGTGCTTGAGAGTTAACACGGTCGGTGTAAGTACAAGTTACATGAAGGACCTCATAAAGAATGAAAATTGCATACAAGTCCATGCATTTAGCACAAGGACCCTAAAACTAAGCAATGAAGTGTGTGTTTTGAGGTTTGCGCATACTAGCGTCCATTGTGCTAAAGACTATTAGTAGAATCTTTCTAGATGCTAAGAATGATGAGCACATCCCTACAATTACACCTACAGAAGATGCTCCAACTGTTGCAAGGAAGGATCAGTCCAATGAGATTAGAATTGGACCCATTACAAGAGCTCGTGCTAAGCTACTTGAACAACGGGTGAGTTTTCTCCTAAACAAATCTGGTACTTTAATTGATGAGAACTTTATACTGCCTAAGTCTATGCATTTATGTATGATCAGGTTCGTTGGAGAAACAAGCATGGCGCGAGGAGGAGAAGGGCTACAAGAGGAGCCCAGCATGATGATCGCCCAAGGATGCGCGAGGGAGGAGCAGGAGGAGGTGCAAAAGAAGATCATCAAGAAGAAGGCCAAAGGATCTGCACCGACCGGAGTGTCCGGCCGATACCACCCGGAGTGTCCGGCCTTCCCGAGAGAAGTTTTGGCATGGACAATCAGTACATCAAATCGGATACTGCCCGGACACCGCCCGAAAACTTTGAAGTTTCCAGCCAGACCGAACTGTCCAGCACACTCCACCCGGAGTGTCCGGCCTGACTGGAGTGTCCGACCCGTTTCCTCCGGACTGTCCGGCCACCGACCGAATCTGGTCCGAGTTGGCTTGTATCAGTTTGAGTCCTTTGCATTTAGTTTCGGTTTCTGGCCGCCCCAGCCGCCCTTATAAGCCCTAGGACAACCCCTAGTTAGGGTTTAGACCATGTTTAAACTATTTTGGAGTTGTTTCTTTCAAAGAACCTCTGGAATTACCCTGTGATCGAATTATACTACTGCAATTGATTGTGATATGTTGTTCCATTGGGAATTAGTAGATTGCAAACTACCGTTTATGGTCGACAGCTGCGTGCACAAGAGCGTGGTGTTGTGAATATCCCACAGGGTTCAAGAGCTGTTGCATTGGCATCAGGGTTCGAGTGCGAGAGTTCATAGCTACAGGCTATTTATCTATCCACCATTATCATCATCGACAAGTGCTTACTGAGAAGATCGGGCCACCCCATATCATCTTGGTATCAGAGTTCCTCGTTGCCTCGGTAAGTATCCACAAATCAATCCATAGATTAGTTCGTGTTTTTCATCCTATACAGAAAAAGCCCCACAAACATAGTTGCCATAGCCTAGATTACATCCTATTTGAGTAATAGTTGTTGGTCATGTTCCTCTACTAGTCTAGATCCAGATCTTTTCTTCGTAGATTTGTTTTCTAGTTGTTCTAGTTGTTTCCACCATTATTTTTTCTGCCGCCACAAAGCTAGATCCGATCCATACAAGAGTCCTCATTGTGTACTACTTGGCAAGTCCGAATTAAAAAAAATTCTGCCGACTCTAGCGCGGCACAGAAACGGACTGTTTCTCTGCCACGAGTCCTTCTCTGCCACCACCCGGTTTCCTGCCACGGCACGTTTTCGGCCATTTTTTCTGCCGTGAGTCCGAGTCCTATCATGAAGTTCTGCCGCGTACGCTTTCATCATATTCTCGCCGCTGCAGAAATTTTTTCACCACGGCACGGTTTTGCCGTTTTTCGCCATACACAGCCATAAAAAATTGTGAAATTTTCCAATTTTCCAAACCTTAGCTACAACCATTCTATTTCATAAGTGTAGGAACATACCCCACGATACTAGTTGCTTTGCTTTGATAGGCTGCTCATTAGGTTTTCGAAGAGCGGAAATTTCTGACAGGCAAAAACTGGACTATCCGGCCGAACCACATCGGACTATCCGGCCCAATCAGAGTCTTCGGCACGTATCAACCAGACTATCCGGCCAAGTTCTGTTATAAGTTGTTGTACTCGTTTGCATTGAGTCATATAGTTGAAAAAAAAAAAAAAAGAAAAGAAAAGAGAATCAGTATAAAAAAAGAGAAAAGAGCTACAAGCGTGACAAAAAGAGATATCAAAGTGTGCATTATTGGAGGCCTAGTTGATCATAACACTTGTAGATTGAGCAATCTTGTGTCTTTTTACTTTGAGCTTTTACTAGCATCTCTCTTATGCATTGCAATATTCCTTTTCATAAGTTGCTTTGCCATGTTTATCTCCACCGTGTGTGTTTATTGGGTTTTATATGATCAGCACTAGGGCTTGTTTGTAGTGTAGTTAGGATACCATACCTACAGCTCCACCTTAAATAACTTGTGTGCCCTGTGGTCGTTCTCTATACCCTCGATATTCACTTCATCACATCAGTGCATCAGTCTTTGATTTCATTTTGGGAAAGCATCTCTATTCACTTTGGAACGGTAAGATCTACTTTCTTGTCAGTTGTGAGTGAGTTGTGAGAGTTTCCACCAAACAGATTTTGATTTTTTGCACTAACCTACTAATCATGTCTTCTAGTGATGATGATGTTATGTCGCAGAAAAAGAAGGACGAGGAACTTGTTAATTGGTGCGAATATGAGGCTTTGAAATCCCACTTGACGCGTGTGTTTACTCACACGACAGATGCCATTGACAAGAATATCCAGGACATGCAAATGACATTGGATCAGAATGTTGGTGCAGTCACTACTATTCAAACACAAGTGACAACAATCAATGTCAATGTCGCAACTTTGCAGCGTTCCATTGAGGTCTCGACAATAGCAATACAGCAACGGCAGGAACACCCACATGATGATGCTTTTGATGACTATGATGAGGGTAGTGTGGCTGATGTTGCCCCAAATCTTGGCAGGTGACGTGCCAATCCTCCTACACCTACGCCTACTGATGCACCTGCGTATGGCCACGAGTTTGCTCCTATTGGGCATGCTCAACGTGTTCTGAACCAAGCTGATGATGATGGGATGGGCTAGCCAAAATTCTCAATTCCCAAGTGTGATGGCTCAATTCATCCTGAAGATTACCTCACATGGGAGTTGAAGATTGAGAAACTCTAGAGATTATTTGACTATCCAGAAGACAAGAAGGTCAAGCTTGCAGCGTCAGAATTTGATGGATATGCTTTGCGCTGGTGGGATGCTCTTGTGCAGAATCGAAGGGACGGCAATCAACTTCCTGGGATGGATTGGCGCGAGATGAAGAGCATTATGAAGGCTCTTTTATACCCACCTACTACTTGATATCAGTTTTTGATAAGTTGTCACAATTGAAGCAAGGAACCATGTCTGTTGATGAGTACTACATGGAAATGGAGATGCTTATGCAGCATGCTAGAGTTCATGAATCTCTTGAGATGACCATGCACCGATTCCTCAACAATTTGAAGTTACCAATCAAGAGCATTGTTTGTCATCACAAGTATGATACTATGAATGAGCTATTGCACCATGCTAGAGAGGCTGAATCACAGTTGGCTGAAGAAGCTAAGTCACGTGCGAGGTTTCCATCTACCAGTCGTTTTTCGGTGAGGTCTACACCACCGCCATCTACGGCGCCACCTGTAGCAGCTGTTAGCCACCCTTCACCATCGGCCAAGCCTGCTCCCACGTCTTCTTATGGTTCCAATGCTAGGAAGCCAGCTGCTCCTACTGCTAGCTCGGGTTCCAATATGTCAACTACGCGAACGCGCGATGTAGAGTGCCATACTTGTGGAGGAAGAGGACACTACAAGAGAGATTGTCCCAACCGCAAGGTGATGTTTGTCAATGAACAAGGAGAGTATGAGAGTGGAGATGATGTTGATACTCATGGATGGATATGACAGTGAGAAAGGTATGGATGCCTTCCCTGAGCATGCGCCTACCATAGTGGTCTCTCCACGTACCCTTAGTGTGCAGCCTATTATTGACTCTCAGCACTGCAACTTGTTCCAAACCAAAGCACTCGTTGGCCCTAACAAAGCTTGCAAGTTAATCATTGATGGAGGTAGCTGCAGAAATCTTGCAAGTAAGGAGTTATGTGCCAAGCTGAATTTGACTTATTTACCTCACCCCAAGCCCTACTACATACAATGGTTGAGTGACAATGGTGAGATGAAGGTCAACCATATGGTATGTGTGAATTTTGAAATAGGACCATACAAGTATTCTATTGAATTTGATGTGGTTCCTATGACTATTTGCCATCTCTTATTCGGTTGGCCTTGGCTTTATGATCGCCATGTGCAACACAATGGCCATGCCAATACATATCACTTGGAGTTTAAGGGAAAGAAGATTAATTTGCAACCAATGACACCACAGCAGATTATGAATGAGTCTCGTTAGAAGATAGAAGTGAACTTGAAGGAAGCCACTATAGATGGGCAAGAGAGTGTTGCAACTGTACATGATGTAACAGAGCCCAAAAAGAGTGATATAGCGAAAAGTGAGAGAGTGCCTGGTCTAGTGATATTAGCCACCAAGGAAGATATGAGAGAGTTTCGTGAGGATCCTACAGCCATGCCACATGTGCTCATGTATAAGGGCGAGGTATTGGTTTCTAACGACATGACCCCTATTTCTCTTGGTATATCTACTGCTTTGCAGGATTTTGGTGATGTGTTTCCAGAAGATGTATCCGCAGGATTTCCTCCATTGCGTGGCATTGAGCATCAAATCGACTTGATCCCTGGCGCCACATTACCAAACCGTGCACCCTACAGGACCAACCCCGCAAAAACAAAGGAGATACAAAAACAAGTACAAGCGTTGCTGGATAAAGTGTGCATTCGTGTTTCTCTTAGCCCTTGTGATGTGCCTGTTATTTTAGTGCCTAAAAAATATGGTACATGGTGCATGTGCGCAGATTGTAGAGCTAGTAATAACATCACTATTCGATATCGTCATCCTATTACACGCTTAGAGGCTATGCTAGATGAATTGAGTGGTGCTGCTATTTTCTCTAAAATTGATTTGCGCAGTGGTTATAATCAAATTAGGATGAAAGAAGGGGATGAATGGAAAACTGCTTTCAAAACAAAATTTGGTTTGTATGAGTGGTTAGTTATGCCGTTTGGTCTTACTAATGCACCTAGTACTTTCATGAGATTGATGAATCATGTTTTGAGAGAATTTATTGGTTGTTTTGTGGTTATTTATTTTGATGATATACTTATCTATAGCCACAATGAAACTGAACATTGTAATCATATCCGATAAGTTTTGCAAGTGTTGCGTGATAATAAATTGTATGCTAATCTTGAGAATTGTACATTTGCAAAAGATAAGGTCATATTTCTGGGATTTGTTGTATCTAAGCATGGGGTAGAGGTAGATCAATCTAAAATTGAATCAATTCAGAATTGGCCTATTACCATGAATGTGAGTCAAGTGCGTAGTTTCCATGGATTAGCTGGTTTCTATAGGCGCTTTGTGAAGGATTTTAGCACTATTTCTGCACCATTGAATGATTTGACTAAGAAAGGTGTGCCATTTGTGTGGGGCGCAACCCAAGATATTACATTTGATACATTGAAACATTTTCTTACTTCTGCACCATTACTTGCATTACCTGATTTTTCGAAGCAATTTGAAGTTGAATGTGATGCTAGTGGTATAGGTATTGGTGACGTTTTGATGCAAGAGGATCACCCTATAGCATATTTTTCTGAGAAACACACAGGTGCTAGACTGAACTATCCTATTTATGATAAAGAATTGTATGCACTTGTTAGAGTACTTGAAGTTTAGCAACATTATTTGTGGCCAGAAGAATTTATCATACATTCGGATCATGAAGCATTGAAGTATTTGAAAGCTCAATCAAACTTGCATAGGAGATTAGCTAAATGGGTTGAGTTTATTGAATCTTTTTTGTACATCATTAAGTATAAGAAGGGAAAAGAGAATGTAGTTGCTGATGCTTTGTCTAGGAAGAACATGCTATTAACCAATCTTGATGTTAAAATTCCTGGATTAGAGAGTATTTGTGCACTTTATGCAACTTACCATGATTTTGATGAACCATATCATTTTGTGCTCTTAAAAAACGCATGGGATAAGTATCATATACATGATGGATATTTGTTTAGAGCTAACAAACTATGCATTCTAGAATCATCATTGTGTTTGTTCTTAGTGCACGAATCACATGCTGGTGGTTTGATGGGTCACGTTGGGCATGAGAAGACATTGCTCATGCTCGCTGATCATTTTTATTGGCCCAAGATGAGGTGTGATGTCTACAGATTTGTGAGCCACTGTATTACACGCCACAAGTCAAAATCCAAGCTGTAGCCTCATAGTTTGTATACACCTCTCTCTGCACCTACTACACCATGGGAAGACATTAGTATGGATTTTGTACTAGGTCTACCTAAAACAAAGAGAGGTCATGATTCTATATCTGTGGTAGTGGATAGGTTCTCTAAGATGGCTCATTTTATTGCCTGCCACAAAAGTGACGATGCGTCGCATGTTGCTAACCTTTTTTTCAGGGACATCGTGAGATTACATGGAGTACCTAAGACGATTGTTTCTGACCGTGATGTGAAGTTCATGAGCTACTTTTGGAAGACCTTATGGGGGAAGCTGGGAATGAGGCTGCTATTCAGTACTACATGTCATCCCCAAACAGATGGTCAAACGGAGGTGGCGAATCGAACATTGTCACAACTGCTGAGGACTATGCTAAAGAAGAATCTGCGGGAGTGGGAAGAGTGTTTGCCACATGTTGAGTTTTCATACAACAGGGCTGTGCATTTGACTACTCATCTTTGTCCTTTTGAGGTGGTGTATGGCTTTAAGCCACTGACGCCCTTGATTTGTTGCCTCTACCATTACATGAGAGAGTTGATATGGAGGCATCAAAACATGCTGAATACGTGAAGAAGATTCATGAGAAGACTCGAGAGGCTATTGAGAATAAAGGCAAGAACATTGCTGCTACCAGGAATCAAGCAAGGAAGGAAGTTTTGTTCAAGCCTGGTGACATGGTATGGGTGCATCTACGCAAGGATAGGTTCCCACAACTTCGGAAGTCCAAATTGAAGCCACGTGGTGCTGGTCCTCACAAGGTGTTAGCCAAAATTAATGATAATGCCTACTCGATTGATATACCTATTGAGGAGTTCGGTGGAGTTAGCAACAACTTCAACGTTGCTGATTTATCACCATATGAAGGAGAAGACCTTGGAGCATCGAGGTCGACGCCTTTTGAAGGGGTGGGGGGAGATGATGAGGACATCCCTACAATTACACCTACAGAAGATGCTCCAACTGTTGCAAGTAAGGATCAGTCCAATGAGATTATAATTGTACCCATTACAAGAGCTCGTGCTAAGCTACTTGAACAACAGGTGAATTTGCTCCTAAACGAATCTGGTACTTTAATAGATGAGAACTTTATACTGCCTAAGTATATGCATTTATGTATGATCAGGTTTGTTGGAGAAACAAGTATGGCGCGAGGAGGAGAAGGGCTACAAGAGGAAGGCGCAAGAGAAGATCATCAAGAAGAAGGCCAAAGGATCTGCACCGACCGTAGTGTCCGGCCGATACCACCTAGAGTGTCTGGCCTGCCCGAGAGAAGTTTTGGCGCGGACAATCAGTACATCAAATCAGACACTGGCTGGACACCGCACAGAAACTTTGAAGTTTTCGGCCAGAACGGACTGTCCGGCACACTCCACCCGGAGTGTCCGGCCTGACCAGACTGTCCAGCCCATTTTCACCGGACTGTCCGGCCGCCTACCGAATCTGGTCCGAGTCGTCTTGTATCAGTTTTGAGTCGTTTGCGTTTAGTTTCGGTTTCTGGCCGCCCAGCCACCCTTATAAGCCCTGGGACGAGCCCTAGTTAGGGTTTAGACCATGTTTAAACTATTTTGGAGTTGTTTCTTTCAAAGAACCTCTGGAATTACCCTGTGATTGAATTATACTACTGCAATTGAGTGTGATCTGTTGTTCCATTGGGAATTAGTAGATCGCAAACTACCATTCATGGTCGACGGCTGCGTGCCTAAGAGCGTGGTGTTGTGAATATCCCACAGGGTTCGAGAGCTGTTGCATTGGCATCAGGGTTCGAGCGGGAGAGTTCATAGCTACAGGCTATTTATCTATCCACCATTATCATCATCGAAAAGTGCTTGCTGAGAAGATCGGGCCACCCCATATCAAAGAATGGAAAAGAAGATCCAACAGTTAGCAATGTTTGGATTTGCCAGTCTTGATCCAATGGTCAATGTTCAAAGTTAATCCATACACTATATGAAGTGGTATGGTATTGTAAGATATAAGACAAGATAAAGATAAGATAAGAAGTACTGCGAATGGACGATCTAATGGTAGGTCTTGTAGGAGCGAGGTGCTTGAGAGTTAACACGGTCGTGGAAGTACAAGTTACATCAAGGACCTCATAAAAATGAAAATTGCATCCAAAGTCCATGCATTTAGCACAAGGACCCTGAAACTGAGCAATGAAGTGTGTGTTTTGAGGTTTGCACATACTAGCATTCATCATGCTAAAGACTACATGTATAATCTTTCAAGATGCTAAGAATGGAAAGAAGATCGAACGGTTAGCAATGTTTGGATTTGCCAGTCTTGATCTAACAGTCAATGTTCAAAGTTAATGGTTAGCAAAGTTTGACCTAATTTCATGAAACGGTTAGCAAAATTTGACCTAATTTCATTAAACAGTTAAGATGCAAAATCTTAGCAAGAAGATGAACTTGTCATCAAAACTCTGAGTGGTTTCTGATATATATTAATTGACCCCCCCGATGGGCACCTCCAAGAGCTTTTTCGTAAAACTTTCAAAGCAACCTACAATTTACCTGTAGTAATCCAAATTTTACCTAATTTCAATAAATCGACATAAAATCATTCAAGTGGGTGAATTTAGCTAGGAAATTTGAGAATTCATAAAACATGGGAAATCGTAAGTGCATCATGTTGGTCCACTATATATGTGTGAAAACTTGGCTTGTGGCGTTCAGATCCATAGTCTTTGGACTTTCTTTACGGGAAAGAACAATCTAGTCATCACTCGAAAAATTAAGAATGTTCTTTCCTAAGATAGTTGGAAACTCACACTGGCGGCATTGTTTACTACAAGAAGATGCACCTATATCTACCTCCAAAAATACTTTTAAATTAAGAGGAATCTATTGCGCTTACTTGTAGCTAAAGTTTGGCCTAATTTTGTTAAACTGACAAGATGCAAAATCTTAGCAAGAAGTTGAATTTGTCGTCAAAAATCTCGTTGGATGGTTTCTCATATATTAATTATGACCCCCTGATGGGTACCTTCAAAATCTTGTTCGTAAAACTTTCACAATAACCTACAATTTACTTGTAGTAGTTCAAATTTGACCTAATTTTGATAAATCGACATAAGGTCATTCAAGTGGGCGGAGTTAAGTAGCGAGTTTGATAACTCATACAACATGGGAAATCATAAGTACAATATGTTGGTCCACTATATATATGTGTGAAAACTTGGCTTCTAGCATTTAGATCGATATTCTTTGAACTTCCTTTAGGAGAGAGAATAATCTTGACATCACTCAGAAAATTGAGAATGGTCTTTCTTGATAGTTGGAAACTCACACCGACGACATTGTTTACTACAAGAAGATGCACCCATCTACCTCAAAAAAGACATTTAATTCAAGAGCAATCTATCGCGCTTACTTGTAGCTCAATTCTGACTTAATTTTGTTAAATTGTCAAGATGCAAAATCTTAGAAAGAAGTTGAACCTATCATCAAAACTCTCAGTGGTTTCTGATATATTAGTTCACCCCTACCTCAAAGGGTACCTCCAAAAGCTTTTTCATAAAACTTTCAAAGCAACCTACAATTTACTTGTAGTTCAAATTCGACCTAATATAATTTCGATAAATCGGGATAAAGTCATTCAAGTTGGGCTCCACTTGGATCTCATTTCTCTCCACTCTAGAATGTTGTGTAAGTAGTTTTCATCAAAACAATGAATATATGGTGTAGCATTTCAAACATGGTATTACCAACAAAGACAAAAAAGAAAACACAAGGCTAACTCATACCTGAAATTTAGACTTATCTTGAGCATCTCATCATCATTATTGAAGTCTTCTATGATTATTGTGCCATCAATTACACCTGAAAACACAAAAATGCAATTTTGTAAATTTATTAAAACAACAGCATTTATTATGAAAGAGAACAAAAATTTATCTGATGGGCGCATCCAACCCTGCAAGCATATCAATCCATTGACAATTTTGCTATTCAAACAACTCTGATAGTCACTTATCATTTTTGTTAGCTTGTTTCCTTTGTTTCTCACCTACATGATGGCTCCATCTTGACAATGGATCATGTATTGAAGATGTTTGAGTATGTTGTTTACTCAGATTGTCTGAGTCACCATTTTGTTGTGGAGAATATCCACTAAACATCTCTATGAACTTCTTCTTCACAATTAATAAACATCTTGGTCCATCAATTATTATTTCCTCCTTCAACATGTGACTTAAGAACTCAACTTTGCATCGAGGATCAAGTATGACAGGTATGCACATTGTCAAGTAAGAAAGCTTCCAATACTTGACAAACTTTTGCTTCATTTTTAAGCACCATCAATCTGATTGTGGCATTCTAACTTAATGCTTCCCTTTCCAACATCCATTTGATTCTCCAAAGAAGTTTGAAGTATGCATTTATTGTAGGATACCCAAGCATGACAAAGGAAGAAGATTTAATAGCAAAAGACAAATGCGAAAGCACGAAGGAGTGAGATTTGATAGAAAAAGCGAAGACTCTAGGGCACATTTATATTCATTACACACATTTCGAAAACACAAATAACATACAGCAAGATACAAACGTGGTCAGATGATGCTTTTTTTATTGTCACCCCATGGAACTTACTGCTTTTAGTCGTATAAAAAATCTAAAGCCTAGTACTATCTACCACTAAGAACTAAGAAAGGCACGATGACACTGTTGGAAATATGCCCTAGAGACAAATAGTAATAAGGACTATTATCATATTTCATAAAGTTTATGATTAAATTTTATATCATGCTATAACTTTATTGAGTGGAAACATCAATACACGTGTGATATATAAACAACCAGGGGTTCCCAGTAAAACTCTAGTCACTGGTTCATTGGTCAACAGATGATCAAGTTTCCTGATCATGTGGCATTTATGCCAGTTGGAAATGGAGTTAACTCATTTTGAGAATGAGATGATGAATCAATACCCAACCTAAACATCGTGACCCGATCATGCCACGAATTTCAAGTTATGATGATTAGAAATGGATCCTCGTAGACTATTCCTTAGACCGTGAGGCTATATCAATCACTATCTCCCGAGAGTGCTTAGATAGCATCAATCGCCACTTGGTAATACAGTGGTTATAAAGGTGTTATTAGGTACTCGGAGGAAACCGTAGAGGCAATATATGTCAAGAGCGGGATTTGTCCGTCCACATGATGGAAAGATACTTAAGGGCCCACTCGGAGAAGTTATATCCAATAGCTACGTAGCGTGTGATTTGATCACAGGGATATCACTTGTCAGAACGAGTCAAGTAGCATTGTTTGGTAACGAGATTAAACACGACATGGTGTTGTCATTGATCAGATCTCGGGCAATGCAAGTATCGAGAGACAAAGGGAATAAGACACGACCATCCCGGTTCAAACGACGAAAGATCTTCGTGGAACGCACAGGGGTCACATGGCCATCCAGGTCCCTCTGTCGATCATTGGTCCGGGATTGTCCCGACCATGTGTGGAGTGTTCCCGAACTGTAGGGTATCACGCTTAAGGGTTTGATGATGCTTAGAGAGTGTTTATAGAATCGGAAGAATCGCCAAAGAATAGTAGAGAGAAAACCGGAAGGGTTTCGGTAAGTCCGGAGGATGTCCGGAGTGGATATGGAAGGTGTTCCATAGCCACGGAGATTGAATAATATATGAATGAATGTTAAATATTGATTTAATAATTTATTCATAATTATTTAATTAAAGATAAAATCAATTAAATGGTCAAAGGGCTTAATGGGCCAATTCCCGGAGGGGAAAGGGCCCAAGAGGGGGCCGAACCCCTAGGAGGGGCCAAGGGGGTGGCCGGCAGCCCTATTGGGCCAGCCCCCCACGTGGGGCCCATGGAGGGGTGGCCGGCGGCGCCTCCCCCAACTCCTCCTCATTTAGTCCCACCCCGGGACTTTGAGGGAGGTAGTACCTCCCCCCTATATATAGTGGGGGTATTTGGCCAGATAAATACACACAATATTCAATAAAGGTTTCCTCACTTTTGGGAAGACCTCCAATTGATATTCTCTCTCTCTCTCTCTCTCTCTCTCTCTCTCTCTTGACCGTGGTCCCAAGTTTGGACCATGCGAACGAGAGACATCTTCACCGTGGAGCGTCGTCGCGCTGCAGGATTCGGATCCAGGAGCTCTACTTCCGCAACTGATGCTGGATCGGGGGAAGCGGGAGTCATCGTCAGGAACTGGACGTGTTTAACTCCCCGCAAGGTGTCACACTTCAGGCACTCAAGTCGTTGGAGCCGTAGGAGCGCAAGGACTTCATCACGACCTTGAGGTTGGCTTCTGCCTGTCTACATCAACCATGCTCTCCTGAGCATTGACAACGCTTTTTGGCCTTCAAGGGTAAGTTCGCGAAAAGCCCCTCCCGTTACTGTATTACTAATAGATAGGTCCTGGCAACATCAGGGGTTCAAGGGTGTAGGGTAAAAATTTATTGTTTTCATGCGTGGAACCCCTATAGACATGTGGCCTATCAAAGTAGTCTAGGTGTTCAAGGTCGTACTCCTCCTCGTCGACATCATCTTACGCGTACCATGGCGGCAAACACGCTTGCTCCATCACAAGCGAGCGCGACATGCAGCATGGGGCGGAAGAAAATGCACCAGTTGGTGCTGGCTCTGTGTCTCCGAGCTTCGGGGCTAGAGTGGCGGCAGCGGTGCGAGGTGCTAAGAGGCCGCCAAGTTCCGATGTGTCTTGATCCATGTCGATCTGGAGCCGTGTACATTTGTCGTCATGAGTCTTCTTCTCCTCCCGGCAGGATGGAACCCATTCCACGGATATGCTTTTGCAAAACATGTGCAAAAGAAGCATTAGGAAGAAATTGCATGAAATAATGGAAGAACTGCAAAGAAAACATATTGAATCAAGGACTGAGAAGACAACGAGCATGCGGACGAATGGCGAAGAAAGATATACAGTAGCCGATGGGCAGTGGTGTCTCTTCTAGGATGTCGTTTAGGAAAGGCAAGATGGACGGAGGGGGAGAGAAGGAAATGGGACTCAAGAAACCATGAAGACAAAGGTGTCTTTTATAGGGTACGCATGACCTGACTGCGAGAACCCGAAGACAATACGAGCACGTCGTCACTGTGAGAACCCGCGTACGCATACGATCAAGAGATGCCATCTTGGCTATGGACGTGACCCACAGTACGATATGGCCATGATAAACGGCGGACATCTATGATCTAAGGTGCTAGATCATATCTCTGGCTAAGATAATCCGTGTCATCTAGCGTCTACGGTGATAGATGGCACGGGCTTACATCGCCACGTCGGCTGCGGACAAGCCTATGTCCGCAAGAAACCGCGTACGACATGGACTCATGGCGCCATGTTGGCTCTCGGCTATTCCCATGACCGTGAGAAACCACGGCCGGTATGAGCTCACGATGCCACGTAGGCTCTAGGCTGGTCCCATGGCCACAAAAAACCGTGCCCAACATGGGCTCACGACATCATCTAGACTCTCTGCAGGTCCTGCCACCTGGCAGGTGTGGAGGCTTGTACGCTGAAGGCGGGGCCAGTTCATGCGCGCGGCCCACCGGTCTGCGGTGTGGGGCACGACGGCACATGGTACACCCTTACCCGGTCTAGAATCTTTCGCCCTGGCCCGCAGCAAGGCCCGTCTCATGGGATAGCAGGGCTCCGTTGCAACGTCGCCGCGTGTCCTCCTCGGTGTCCATCCCACGGCTGAAAAGAATCAGGACAACATGGATAGTAGTTTGAGCTGAACCAATCTAGCGCTATTATTTACTCCTAATACCTTTTGTGGTCACATTATGTTTATGAATGAGTAATTATTATTTTTATCTCGATGGTAGTATTTTGAACATTTATAAACGTGAAAAATGGCGAACAATATCCAAACTTATGAATGCCAGCATTATCGAATGACACTACCGTTTAAGTCATAATGTGTTATGTACATGTAGTAGATTCATTTTTATGAAACATGAAGTGTCGGATACTTGATCTTTTGACACATGCAAACCATGCCTCGTTAGGCAAGATGACTAAAACTCCATGTTCTGGTAAAACATATGGTGCGTTAAATTGTTGAATATCATACATGAATATCCATTGTATTTTAGCAAGTGGATATCATTATTCCAAAAACTTCATTGTGGATTTAAGTAAATATGTGTATTTACTAAATGGAACACGAGTCTGAAACCATTTTACATGCCCAAAGAATTTGATCAAAGTGACAAGTATTTGAGTTGTGTTTTTGGCATATAGACTTTTGAATGGTGTTCTACAAATTATGATGCTTGGAACATGTTGTGGGTAAACCTCTAGGGTGGCCCGATCTTTCACGAATCCCACCCAAATCGAGGATGGAGTGCGGGGTAAGGAGGGGGAAGATGAACACGACGAACTCACGCACGAAGAACAAGGTGGGGGATATATATAGGCCAGCCACAAGTTCAGGGGTAGTTTAGGCAACTAAAGTATCAAAAGGGGGCGTTACAAGGCCAAAGGGCCGAGCTGGAGCGCGCAGGCCCTGGGGTGTCTGGTAGTACCGGTCGGTGGTGTAGTACACAAACGCATATGCACCGCTTGAATGGTCTTGTAGTACCGGGCGGCGAAGCTTTGTCGTGAGTCTTCAGGTCTTGGTAGTACCGCTTCTTGAGTCTTGAGTACCGGTTGGATCTGGGGCTTCGGGTCCATCTCTCTGCTTGGGGCGGTAGTACCGCTGTCCATGAGCGGTAGTACCTTGTCGCGGTAATCTTGCTTGTGGGTCGGTAGTCTGGCGGTCTCTGGCATTCTGGCTGCGTCGCTCCTCTGGCTCGTGTCTTCATACCTGCTGATGCATATTGTCGGGGCATGAAGTAGCAAGCCATCCAGGGGTGTATCGAAGTCACATGAGTACAAGAGCGAATTCACCTTAGCTTGGAGAAGCTTGGCTCGAGCACGAGTCATGGGTCCACTTGGGGGACTTGGTGGTGTAGATGTAGGAGCATCCGTAGGACGGGCTGCATCAGCTCCCCCCCTTGGGAAGGAGTCGTCCTCGACTCTTCGTGGTTATCATCTTGAACATCTCCATGGTAGGGTGAAAGGTCCTTGACATTGAATGTATTTCTTGCAAGGTACTTGGAGGTCGGTATGTCGATGATGTAGGCGTTGTTGTTGATTCTCTTGAGGACCTTGAAGGGGCCATCTCCTCTTGGTTTGAGCTTGGAATCTTGTTCCTTGGGAAAGCGGTCCTTGCTCAAGTGTATCCACACAAGATCACCTTCTTGGAAGATCATCTCCTTCTTGTCCTTGTTTAACCTTGAAGCTTGGCAAAGGACTTGTTGCTCGATTGTAGCTCTTGTTTCTTCATGAAGCTTCTTCATAGCTTGTGCGTGCTTCTCAACGTCTATGTTTGTGCGCTCATGGAGAGGTAGAGGTAGTATGCCAAGCGCGGTGAGGGGCTCGAAACCATAGAGGATCATGAATGGACTCATCTTGGTTGTTGAGTGCTTGGCTCGGTTGTAGGCGAACTCGGCGTGGGGAATGCATTCCTCCCAATCCTTCAAGTTTTTCTTGATCAACACACGGAGAAGGGTTCCGAGGCTTCGGTTGACAACTTCGGTTTGACCATCGGTTTAGGGATGCGATGCGGATGAAGAGAGTAGCTTGATGCCGAGCTTGGCCATGAGTGTCTTCCATAAGTAGCTCATGAATTGGACGTCGTGGTCGGAGACGATTGTTCTTGGCACACCGTGAAGGTGGATGATTTCCCTGAAAAATAGATTTGCAACATGTGAAGCATCGTCGGTCTTATGGCACGGTATGAAATGTGCCATTTTGGAAAAGCGATCCACGACAACAAATATAGAGTCATGACCATGCTTAGATCTAGGCAATCCTAACACGAAATCCATGCTAATGTCGGACCAAGGTGCATGCGGAATAGGCAATGGTATATAAAGACCATAAGGGTTAGCTTGCGACTTAGCTTGAATACATGTCGTGCATCGTTGAGCGTAGCGCTCCACGTCGCGCTTCATCTTGGGCCAAAAGTAGTGAGTGGAGAGAATGTCCAAAGTCTTGTCGCGGCCAAAGTGACCCATGAGGCCTCCACCATGAGATTCTTGGAGAAGCAGAAGTTGAAGCGACGACTTCGGAATGCATAGCTTGTTTTGTTTAAATAGAAAGCCCTTATGCAAATAGAAATCATCAACTCCTTTGTCAATGGAGCACTTTGCAAAAATTGGTTCAAAGAACGGGTCGGAAGCATACAAAGATTTTATTTCCTCAAGACCCAACACTTTGATTTCGAGTCTCGTAAGAAGGCTTGTGTGTTTGCGAGACAAAGCGTCCGCAACTACATTATCTTTGCCCTTCTTATACTTGACAATGTATGGAAAAGAATCCATAAATTCAACCCACTTAGCGTGTCTCTTACTCAAGTTGGCTTGTCCTTTGAGATATTTCAAGGACTCATGGTCGGAATGTATGATAAATTCCTTGGGCCATAGGTATTGTAGCCAAACTTGAAGGACACGGACTAAGGCAAAAAGCTCTTTGTCATAAATTGGATAATTAAGGCGAGCACCATCAAGCTTCTCGCTATGGTAGGCTATAGGACGCCCGTTTTGCATAAGGACTCCTCTAATGCCAATACCACTAGCATCATACTCTATCTCAAAAGTTTTTGTGAAATCCGGTAACGCAAGAAGAGGTGCTTCGGTGAGCCTCTTTTTAAGTTCATCACAAGCTTTTTGTTGTGCTTTGCCCCACACAAAGGTGACATTCTTTTTGGTCAATTCATTGAGGGGACAAGCAATGGTCGAAAAGTCTTTCACAATGCGACGATAGAAACCGGCCAACCCATGAAAACTTCGGAGTTCACTCACATTTGTTGGGATGGGCCAATCTCGTATGTCCTTTACCTTGGAGACATCAACTTCAATTCCCTTCGAAGAAACGACAAATCCAAGAAAAATCAACTTGTCTTTAGCAGAAGTGCACTTGGGAAGATTAGCATAAAGCTTTTCATGTCGAAGGATTTGCAAAACGTCCTTGACATGTGTTATATGGTCCTCAAGTGATTTGCTATAAACAAGAATATCATCGAAATAGACAACAACACTTTTTCCAATGAGAGAATGCAAGATATGATTCATGAGACGCATGAAGGTGGATGGGGCATTAGATAAACCAAATGGCATAACCAACCATTCATAGGGACCAAGTTTGGTCTTGAAGGCAGTTTTCCACTCATCACCTTCAGCCATGCGTATTTGATGGTAACCACTATGAAGATCAATTTTCGAAAAAATGGTGGGTCCACACAATTCATCGAGCATGTCATCGAGACGTGGTATGGGATGTCGATAACACACGGTGATAGCATTGATTGGACGGCAGTCCATGCATAACCGTAACATATCATCCGTTTTTGGAACAAGTATCACGAGTACTACACTTGGACTAGTGCTAACTTGGATCAAACCTTTGGAGACGAGTTGGTTGATTTGACGTTCAATCTCCTTTGTCTCCTCTGGGTTCGTGCGGTAAGCGGGGCAGTTTGGAAGTGGTGCACCAGGGATGAGGTCAATGCGATGTTCGATGCCACAAAGAGGAGGTAGTCCATGTGGAAGCTCTTTGGGGAATATGTCCTTGAATTCCTGCAAAACATTCACCAAGGATGGAGGAACATTGGTTAATTCATTAGTTCCTTGCGCTAGTCCCTTGCAAAGGAGGACATAGTGCAATATGGATGGGTTGTTCCGAACATCTCTCATCTCACGCTTGGTGGCAAGGAGAACACTTAGTTTTTCCACTCCAGTTTGGCTTGTGGCTCTCACTCACTATGAGGTGGTTCTATCTCTCACCGCTCTTCTCACAAGTAGGTGTTGTGCTTTGCGCCCTCGCTAAAGCCTTTGCATTATCTGCAATTATTTGGCTAGGAGTCAATGGTTGCAAAACACATGTTTTGTTGAGCCATTTGAAAGTGTATACATTGGTGCGACCATCATGTTGAGCAGCCTTGTCAAATTGCCATGGTCGACCAAGAAGCATGTGGCAAACTGTCATAGGAACCACATCACACTCCACCGTGTCTTTTAAGGACCAATGGCAAAGGAGACCGATACGGTATGCTTGATCTTCACGGACCCTTGGTCACTTAGCCATTGCACGTGGTAGGGGTGCTTGTGCGGATGGAGGGTGATGTTGAGCTTCTCACACAACTCGGTGCTAGCAAGGTTGTGGCAACTCCCTCCGTGAATGATCACCTTGATAGATTTGCCATTGATGCCGGCTCGTGTTTGGAAGATATTGGAGCGTTGGTCTTCATGCTCTTGTGCTTGAGTGGTCAAGATCCGTGTGACGACAAGCGATGGACTTGCATCTTGTTCGCACATGAGGAGTTCTTGGTCATCTTCCACTCGCTGTCTTGCCATTGCTTCCTTGACACGGGCATCAAATTCATCTTCACTCAAGTACTCTTCTTCGCCATTGTCGTGGATGAACAATACTTTCTTGTTTCCACATTTGGCCGACTTGTGTCCTTTGCCTCCACACTTGTAGCATTCACCGTTGAAAGGTGTATCACTCTTTGCTTGTTTGCCACTTGGGGGCAATTTTCCTTGAGGAAGTGTGGGCTTGAAGGAAGGCTTGGAGGTACTTGAGGAGCTTCCATTGAAAGTTGTTGGTGTAGCGGTTGAAGCTTTCTTGTAGGTGAAGTACGTCTTGGGCTTGTTGTACTTGATATCCTCTTGCACTTGACGTTCAGCCTTTGTTGCGATGTGCACGAGCTCAACCATGTCGTTGTATGTTTGGAACTCGACGATGCGCTTGATTGGGTGGTTCAACCCAATAAGGAAGCGTGCCATAGTTTTCTCCATGCGCTCGTCAATGTTGGCGCGAATCAAGTTGAGTACCATTTCCTTGAAGTACTCTTCCACGGTCTTTGTCCCTTGGTGAAGCGATTGAAGGTTGTTGAAGAGGTCACGTGTGTAGTGCGCGGGGACGAACCGGGATCGCATGTGAGCCTTCATGTCATGCCAAGTTGTGATTGGCGGCTCTTGTCTTGCATCACAAGCAACTTGAACTTGTTCCCACAAAAGGTTGGCATAATCATCAAACTCAAGGGAAGCCATGGCGACCATCTTCTCGTTGCTATAATTGTGCATGCGGAAGATCTTGTCGACTTTGAGTGCCCACGAGAGGTATTCTTCGGGGTCATTGGATCCGGTGAACTTGGGCATTGTGAACTTGAGCTTGCCAAAAGTTTCTTCATCATTGCGGTCATTGCGACGGGATTGGTGACCTTGTTGTTGATCTTGTGGTTGATGCGATGGAACTTGGTTCTCGTGACCTTGCTGCGGAGCATGCTCTTAATATTGTTGGTGAGGAGCTTGCTCTTGCTCTTGGCGCGGTTGTTGACGGTGTTGAGGCACTTGGGCCCCATGAGGTTATTGAGGATGTGGAGCCTCATGACACGGTTGATGACGAAGAGGAGTCTTGTTCCTCGGTTGGTGATGTTGATTAGGCACATGGGCCTCACGGGAAGAACATGTTCATGAGCCTCTTGACGTGGTGGGCGTCGCTCAACTTGTATCACTTGATGCTCCAAGTTTTGTTGAGGTCGAGGAGGCGCCTCAGGATGACCATGGTGTCGGTGCGGACGTTCATGACATTGATGACGAGGAGGAGGATCTTGTAGAGCTTTACGTCGATGACGAGCTTGATTCTCCCAATTGGAGTCATCACTTGTTGTGTTAAGTATGTGTCGCGGTCGATGGTGGTAGACTTGCGGTTGCACTTGCGGTTCTTCTTGTGGTTGCTCTTGTTGGATCACTAATGCCCTTGCGTGATGACGGTGTGCTTCTTGCCTTGCTCATGGCCTTGAAGAGAAATCACCATCATAGCTTGACGTTGCGGCGTGCCGTGGGGAAGGTACATAGTTCGAAGAACTTCCATCTTCAACCACGGGTGCATCATTGCGTGTTGGAGCACTTGCATGAAGATCTTGTTGACGAGGTGCGTGACGACGCGAAGAACTTGAAGAGCTTGATGCGCGTGAACTTGGTCTTGCCATTCCATCGATGAGGCATCGAAGACTGTCATTTGTTTCAGAGACGGAGCGTTGAAGCGCTTCATTTTGATGGCCAAAGTTATGATGCATTGCATGCATTTGTCATTCTAGGCCGTCGAAGCAGTTGTCGATGTTCTTGAACTCGGCTTGCGTCTCGCCAAATTGTTCATCTTGTCGCGTCTCAAGGGCTTGGCAACATTCACGAAACTCTTGTCAAACGATGAAGTGACTTGCACGCGTCATGTAAGGTCCATGTTCTTCTTCTTGAGGAGGTGGTTGGCTCAACTCACCGTGCCTATCCATCATGCAAAACACACAAGTATTGTATATGGAAGTGGAATATGGTGGTGTTAGCCTTGTACCTCACCTTGGGGATTGCACCAAACTAGAAACCACAAGTGAGGGCTATAAGCATGCAAAGTGGAATCACAAAGAAAACTCACACTAAAGAAAGAACTAACTCTCAAAAGCTGTGGGTGGAAGGTTAGGGTTGTGGAAAACCAAACGAAACGATCCAAAGAAAAGGTTATTCTCAAAAGTGGTAGAGACCCAAAGATCAAAGCAAAAAGGAAACGATCTACAAAACACAAAGATACACACACGTGGAGACGGATGTGGTTAGCACGACTATGAAAATGAGCATAAAAGGTCCTAACGAAGACTACGCTCGGTGTCGTGCCAACGCAAGGAGAGACCACAACTCGTTCGCTAAAAGAGAAATAAGCAACGGATTTGTGCACTTGCCTCGGTCGTGCTCTTTTTCTCTCTTTGCTTACAAGCTTGAGACTCTCTTTGTATTGGGAGACTATGTATCTTTTTTTCTTTTGCTTTTTCTTCTTCTCTCTTTTTTTTGATTCTTTTTCTCCCTTTCTATACTACTATGTTAACTCTTGTATTTGCTCTCACACTCTCACTTTCCAAGGACAAGTGCACAATGCTTAGGCAAACACAAAATGAGCTGCTCTCATAGGATAGATACACACAAGGAAGAAGGATTAACAAGGTGGAGCAAGTTATACCTTTGGTATTGACGACTGGCTACCGGTGTAGGGGAGTGTCGTTCGGGTGTCGCGGTGTCGAAGAGCGCGGTATGTAATGACTTGTGGAAGCTTGTTGTTAGGAAGGCGACACGCACGCGAAACACGAACAAGCCAATACTAAAATTAGCGAACAAAAATGGGGGTGAAAAATTTGTTGTCTGACAGGTGCGGTAGTACCGCTCAAAAAGTCCGGTGACTGGTGTGACAGTGACGGTAGTACCGCTTCAGTACCGGTAAATCTGCTTTAGTGGTAGTACCGCTTCACGGATTCCTGGGCGCGTGGATCTTGAACTTGAACGCCCAATCGGCCCAAAAATCCTCAAATTGGCGGAAAACTTAACAAAATTGGGGCTAGGGACACACAAGAAGGTAGATCGATACCCCAAGCAACAGATCTATGGAGCAAAACCACGAAAAACGCACCAAATCCAGAGATCGATCCGAAGGCAAATTTGGGGCTCTTTTTTGGGGATTTTCGAAAAAATTTGGTGGATAGAAGAAAATTTTGTGGGGGAATTCGTGAGCAACAAAGCTCTTGATACCAATATGTTATGGGTAAACCTCTAGGGTGGCCCAATCTTTCACGAATCCCACTCAAATTGAGGATGGAGTGCGGGGTAAGGAGGGGGAAGATGAACACGACGAACTCACGCACGAAGAACGCGGTGAACACACACACACACACACGCAAAACCACGATACACACCAATAGCTCAGGCCGGCGGTGACCGGTCTGGCGCAATCCCTAGGATCGGCGTCGGGCGGAGGACTCTCTCTCGAACCGGCACAGCGAGATGGGAGACTCGGTGAGGTCTTAACGTCTTGGCAAAGGGACACCGATGCCAAGGGCTTGTACAACACGGAGGCACGATGCAAACTCCAACGAGGTTTGGGATATTTGGTGCTCCTTTGTCAAAGGAGCATGAGGCAAGAATTAGATAGATCCACAAGGGGTTTCCACTAATTCCAAATATCATGCCTAGCGTTTACAATAGAGGTGGGGGGCTATATATAGGCCAGCCACAAGTTCAGGGGTAGTTTAGGCAACTAAAGTATCAAAAGGGGGCGTTACAAGGCCAAAGGGCCGAGCTGGAGCGCGCAGGCCCTGGGGTGTCCGGTAGTACCGGTCGGCTGAGCGGTAGTACCTGTCAAACGCGGAAGTACCACTTGAATGGTGCGGTAGTACCGGGGCGGGCAGAAGCTTTGGCATGAGTCTTCAGGTGCGCGCGGTAGTACCGCTTGAAAAGTGTAGTACCAGCTTGGATCTGGGCTTGGTCCATCTCTCGCCTAGGGCGGTAGTATCATGTCCATGAGCGGTACCGCTTGCCAGCGATAGTACCGCCCAGGGGCCAGAGTACGCTGTCTCTGGCACTGCTATTGTTGTCAGACGCTCCTCTGGCTCGTGTCTTCATACCTGATGATGCATAGTGTGAGGTCATGAAGTAGTAAGCCATCCGGGGGTGTATCAAAGTCACATGAGTACAAGAGAGAATTCACCTTAGCTTGGAGAAGCTTGGCTCGAGCATGAGTCATGGATCCACTTGGGGGACTTGGTGGTGTAGATGTAGGACCGTCCGTAGGACGGGCTACATCAGAACACTTCAATATGTTGATATGTGTAAGCCTTATAATCATACTCTATTAGATACTATATGGTCCAAAATTATCTCTTACCGGGTTATCGTTATTATTTAGAGTTATGAGTTAAAATGGCAAACGCTCACTTAAATATAGGGAACCATTTAAATTGGTGGAAACAACACCAGATGAGGTATGGCATGACGTGGTTTCTAGAAATTTTGAGTTATGTGATAATTCATAATTCTAACGAATAAATAGGTCTTTGTAGTGTATTCTTAGGCAACTAAGGATACATCTTCCACAAGTAAAACCAAAAAGGTAAATCTTGTGTTGCTAAGCATGGTACTTGCTTGAGAAGGATTTCTCTTGATAAAGGTGTTGGTGGAAGAAAGTAAAAGCTCAAACAAGGTTGTTGACCTTACCTCCAAATGTCGAGTCGCACAACGAAATTTGTTCTAGAACCAAACTCTACAAATAGAGGAGAAACTAGTGATAATGATCGTGGCGTTTTGAGTTAGAACTTTTACTGAAATAAGTAGGTTTCAAGAATACATTTGGCCTATTTGCATAATAATATTCATGATTCATTGTCATGCTAATGGAACATGACATACATAAGAACTACGAAGAAGCGATGATGGACCTCAGTACAAGAAATGACTAAAAGTCATGGAATTTTGTATTAAGTTACATTTAAGATTGTAAAGTAAATGTTACTAGATTTTATTAAGTAAAGACGTTACTTGATGTTCCCAACGACTGCAAAGTTACAATGAAGAAATGGAACTTTAAGAAAGACATAAATCTCTATTTGTCACAAACAATGTATTGAGAAATTCAAAGGTTGACTATGGTGTGTAGCGATGCTTGAGTCAAATGGGTTTTCACTAACAATTACTACAACTTGTGTAATTAATAGAAGGTTGTTAAAACTATGTCTATCAATAACTTGACTGAAGAACATATATAATTGGCATAACTAGCAGGTTTTGTAAATCATATGGACACTAGTGTCTCGTAGCTATAAATTCTCAATTTGACAGATGATCTGCACTTACAAGAAACTGAGTGAGAGCTAGATAGCTTTCCTAATCTTATATGTAGATGACATATTTTTGAGTGGGAGCTGAGTGAGTCTCCTAGTCTTATATGTGGATAACATATTTGAGTGGCGAGCTTGACAACATTCTTATATGTAGATGACATATTGTGAATGGTGTAGATGGTATTAATGATTATTTAAGTTAGTAAATATTCTATAGATGAAGTTGAACATATATTAAACATTAAAATCTATTGGGATAGATCGACACGTTTAATAACATTAAAGTAGAAATTCTTTCCTAAATATGATTCTGAAGAAGTTCAGAATCTCGTAGATTAAATTCTGAAGAAGTTTAGAATGGAACAAGCCAAGAAAGAAGTTCTTATTTTTATAACTAGGTGAAGCATTGAATTAATCTCAGTACAAATAAAAATGGTTAAATGATAGAAAAGGGATGTGTTACATCCCCTATACCTCAATCATAGGTTCTATCATATAAAACCTTGTTATATACTCGACATAATGTGACCCAAGTTCCTAGTCAGAAGAACAGGTTCGAAAGTGATTTCTGAGTAAATCACTAAATATGTTTTATGTACATCCTTTAGTTCCTAGAGAAACTAAGGATCTACATTGATATAGAAGTATGTGGCTACTTCAGAAGTGACAAGTATAATAGTTTGGCTTAGGAAGTTCGACTTTCAACTAATTGTGTTTCTAGTATACATGACTATGTGAAAGTCCACTTGACCAAATAGATGTCATTGTTGACACAAGGAAACAACGTCTCAGTCTGTCGCCAAACATATACTTTGACAATATTATGTGATAACAGAATAATATCAAATAAGGTGACATTAATGATTTTCAAAGAACTTACGGATCTAGAAGATACAGACCGTTGACGAGTACTCTTTCACGAGCAAGCATGATCAATATCACCAAATATGATATGGTTTTTATGATTAGTAACAAATGCAACTAGATTATTTGTACTCCAAGTGGGAGATTGTTGGAGATATGCCTTAGAGGAAAATAATAAAGTGTGTTTATTATCACATCTCATTAGTTCATAATAATTTTTATGCCATGCTATAAGTGTATTAATCGAAAACATTGGTACATGTGTGGTATGTAAACAAACCAAGTCCCTATTAGCCTCTATTCAACTAGTTCATTGGTTAACTGATTATCAAGGTTTCTTGATCATGGACATTTATGTCAATTGACAATCAGGTCATGTCATTAAGTGAATGATGTGATGGACACACATACCCAATATAAGTATTGCACCATGATCAAGTCACAAAGCTCATTGTTGTGATAATTAGGAAAACACAATAACCTAATCGTTAGACCGTGAGATCATATCTAATAAATATCACCGGAGGATGCCTTGACTTCATCAACCATCACACTATAACAGGGTGATCATAAACGTGTCTCTTAGGTATTATGAAGGGATTAGTTGAGGAATATGTATCAAGATCGGGATTTGTTCTCCCATGTGACAGGAAGATACTCTCGACGCACTCGGTGAGATTACATCCGTGAAGCTGTGCAGCGTATGACTAGGTCATGAGGATGTAATATCACAAGAACAAATTAATTAGCACTTTTCGACAATGGTATTGAACTAGGTATGATGATACTGATGATCAGATCTCGGACAAGTTAAGTATCAAAGTAACAAAGAGAATGAGACTCGACGTTTATGGTTCAACAACATATATTTGTGGAATGCGCAGGGGTCATTATGGGCATCCAGGTCCTGCTGATGATCATTGGCCAGAGAAGCATCTTGATCATGTCTGTAGTGTTCCCGAACCATATGGTAACACACTTAAGGGTTTGATGATGCATTAGAGATAGTTTTGGAATCATCGGGATAACTAGAGTAAAGAGAAGAGAGAACCAAAAATGTTCTATGGATCCGAAGGTTGTTGGGAGTGATCCGAAAGGTCGTTCGAAGCATAGGAATTAAATAATATGCATTTAATATTTATCAATGGCAGAATTAATATTAAGATATATTTTTTACTTTGATATTTAGGGGCATCCCACCTAAATGGGCCTTTCCTGGAGGAAGGGACCATGTAGGGGCCACCATCCCATATGGATAAGGATGGGGGTGGCGCCTAGGATTTTGGGATGAGGCCCACCCTAGGTCCACTGGCCCCCACCTCCCTTGGCCACCGCCTCCTCCTTGGGCGCACCCCTTTGACCTTCCCCTAAATAAGGAGGGGCACATGGGGGAGAGGAGGCGCACAATTCCCTCTCCTAGTGGTTTTCCCCCTCCCACGTGGTTCTCCTCTCTCTCTCTCCATCTCTCTCTCCTCATTGCCTTTCGTGCTTGCGGTTCCTAGAAGAACTGCGCATGTGGAGACAACTTCACCACTTCACGCCACCACACTTCTGGTACCCTGATCCAAAAGATATACTTCCGCAATCTCGGCTAGATTGGAGAAGCGAGAGTCGTTGTTGAGCACCCTGCATGTGCGAAACCACAAAGGTGGTACCAGTTGTGGAACTTGTCATCGTGCGAGGATCAATAGGACCTTGAGGTCATATACGACGTTTGACTACATCATCCACATTAATTGTGAATGTTAAATGCTTTTGGTATACAATCTATGTCACTGAAACCTTACCGTTAGAGCATTACTGCGAGATAGATCTTGGTAGTTGGAGTACGCTAGTTATAAAAATTACTATTTTCTGCTGCCAACCCCTACATCCATCACCACGGGAGTTCGACACCAACAATATCCCAATCTACTCCACTCTGATGGACAATGTCATCGTGGGTCAGGTCATAGTCGTCGACCTTAACCCCACCAGCGAAGGCGCGCTGCAAATCCGCTACACCCAAGCCCTACTCGCTAAAGATGTGGAGCAGCAAAACATGGGCCGCGACTCACTCGGACGAGTATACTCTCGGTCCTCCGGCAGCCGAGTGGTCTCCACCAATCGGGTTGGCGATGATGTTGTCGCCAATGTGTAGAACTGCCTGCCCCCCGAACTAAGGCAGCTGCAGCCGCGGGCAACCAACCCTGCACTCTCCACCAACAAACTGCGCCCAGATCATCACATGGTCACCAAAATGGCTAACCAATCGACACGTGCACCCACATCATCAATGACAAAATATGGTGAGAGCATAGGCGAGTGGACCACACCGACCATGACAGCAAGCCCAAGGGATCCCTCAGTCGAATCGGGTCATAGTGCTTTAGACCAATGGTCCGGGGAAAAAGTACTCCTCTAGTTTCAAGGGGCCCAAGGAGATCGAGAAGTACAAACCTAATCTTGACCCAACAGTGTGGATCGATACATACCTCACGGTGATGGGAATTGCCGGCCACACCGACCTACTAGTTGCGTGCTACCTCCCTCTAATGATGGAAGGATCCACTCACCAATGGATCAACACCCTCCGAGCGAATAACATCAACTCGTTGGAGGAGATGCGGGATGCCTTCATCAAGCACTTTGAGGGCTCCTACATGTGTTCCACTACCATCGAGGAAGTGGAACACTACATCCAGGGCCCTCATGTATCCACTCTCTACTAGATCCAGCGCTAGTAGGATCTATGGATCATGCATACGTCATCCACCCCGACATGACAATCCACCGCTTTAAGAACTCCTGCAGATACGAGACCCTCGTCGCCAAATTCAAAAGGGTCGATAGGTCGCTCGAGACAATTGGTGACCTCATAGACATTGCTAAGCGCTATGTCGAGCAGGACCCCAACCAAGACTCTGACGACGAGCCCGGTGGGAGGAGCCAATCCACGCAGATGACGATGGGCATCGCGAACTCCGCTAGAACAACACTTGCCACGCAGGCAGAAAACGCCACAATGATGGCGGCTTGGACTTTGTCACAAGTGATGGCTACAGCTAGCATGACTCCAAGACCAGTCGTTGTAATGGTGGTGGCTATCGCGGCAACACCGCAAGCCGAGATTTGACCCAACAGCCCTACTCGACAATCCCTCTGTCTATCATAGCAAGGAGGGTGACCCTCCACTCACACCACCACCAACTGCCAATCCATCAACGAGATCGGGAAGTAACGACGCGCAAAAGTGAGTCACAATCCCGACAAAGCGTGAGACAACGACCATGCCAGCGGGTTCAGAAATGTCATCGGCTCGCTCCATACCTTCACTAGCATTGGCACCAGGTGCGAGAAGAACATGCTCACACAAGCGGTCACCATCAACATTGTGGCCCAGTTCAACATCCCGTGATGGCTCAACTGGTCTGAGCAACCCATCACCTAGAGCCGCGAGGATCACACGCCAAGAATCGAGTACCCGGGACAAGTCACCCTGGTCATCAAGACCAAAGTGGAAGACTACTCGCTCTCCAAAATCTTGATGGATAGGGGAAACTCCATCAACATCATGTACCTCGACACCTTCCGGTGATTGCGACTACTGGAGTCGATGGTCGAGACAACTCGCTGCACCTTCCATGGGATCGTCCTTGGTTGGAAGGCCTTCTCGATCGGCAAAGTGACGCTCCTAGTCACCTTTGGCACCCACTCCAACTTCCGCACAAAGAGGATCGTCTTCAAGATGGTAAACTTTCTCAGTCCCTACCACTGTGTGCTCAATAGGAAGGCATTCACCAAGTTCATAACTTGGTGAATGCATCTCCACTACGCCTATAACGTTATGAAGTTCCCAGGGCCACACGGAATCATCATCGTGCGAGGCGACTCTGACATGGACCTGGAGTGCGAGGACAACGACACCAACCTCGCTGACACCATAGTCACCGAGGAGATGAACCATGCCGATGAGCTTGCCAAGTACGCTAGTGGAATCGACAAGGACAACCCCTTGGTCCTGAAGATGCTGACGACTATGAGCTCTGCACCAGAAAAGTTCGAGGCATCCAATCACACCCGCACTATCAACCTCGTCCCAAGCGACTCGAGCCAGCAGGTCACTGTGGGTACAAACCTCACTCCCGCATAGGAAGGCACGCTCATCCGAGTTTATCTTTGAGAATTGCGACATCTTTTCATGTAAGCGATCTGACATGCCTGAGGGAACTTGCTGAACACAAACTTCACATCGACCCCAAAGCTTGACCGATCAAACAACCACTGCGACCGTTCAATGAAGAGTGTCACTACGCAATCGCTGAATAGATGAACTGATATGGGGTGGCTCGATCTTCTCAGCAAGCACTTGTCAATGATGATAATGGTGGATAGATAACTAGCCTGTAGCTATGAACTCTCCCGCTCGAACACTGATGCCAACGCAATAGCTCTTGAACCCTGTAGGATATTCACAACGCCACGCTCTTGCACACGCAGCCGTCGACCACGAACGGTAGTTTGCAATCTACTAATTCCCAATGGAACAACATATCACACTCCAATGCAGTAGTATAATTTGATCACAGGGTAATTCCAGAGGTTCTTTAAAAGAATCAACTCCAACATAATTTCAATGTGGCTCAAACCTAACTAGGGGTTGTCCCAGGGCTTATAAGAAGAATCGTTGACTCGAAAGTGCCGAGCCTTTGAACTGGGGCCCAAAACTAAACGGCCAAAATTTGACTCAAACTGATACAAATCGACTCAGACTAGATTCGGTCAGCGTGCGGACTCTCTGGTCGATATCAGCCGGACAGTCCGGTCAGGCCGGACGCTTCGGGTGGAGTGTGCCGGACAGTCCGGTCTGGCTGGAAACTTCAGAGTTTTTGGGCGGTGTCTAGGTAGTGTCTGAACTAGCACATAGAATGTCCACGCCAGTTCGTCTCTCAGCCAGGCTGGACAGTCCGGGTGAATCCGGCCAGACACTCTGGTCGTGGTAGATCTTTTTGCCTCCATCTTGATGATCTTCTCTTGCGCCTTCCTCCCGCTCCTCCCTCGTGCATCCTTGGGTGATCATCATGTTGGGCCTCTCTTGTAGCCCTTCTCCTCGTCGCGCCATGCTTGTTTCTCCAACGAACCTGAGCATACATAAATGCATAGACTTAGGCAATATAAGTTCTCATCAATTAAAGTACCAGATTTGTTTAGGAGTGAATTCACCTGTTGTTCAAGTAGCTTAGCACGACCTCTTGTAATGGGTCCAATTCTAATCTCATTGGACTAGTCCTTCTTTGCAATAGTTGGATCATCTTCAGTAGTCATTAGGGTAGGTGTAATTGTAGGGATGTCCTCATCATCTCCCCCCTTCAAAAGGCGCCAACCTCGACGCTCCAAGGTCTTCTCCCTCATATGGTGATAAATCAGCAACTTTGAAACTGTTGCTAACTCCACCAAACTCCTCAATAGGTATATCAATCGAGTAGGTATTATCATTAATCTTGGCTAACACCTTGTAAGGACCAGCACCATGTGGCTTCAATTTTGACTTTCGAAGTAGTGGAAACCTATCCTTGCGTAGATGCACCCATACCATGTCACCAGGCTTGAACAACACTTCCTTCCTTGCTAGATTTCTTGTAGCAGAAATGTTCTTACCTTTCTTCTCAATAGCCTCTTGAGTCTTCTCATGAATCTTCTTCACATATTCAGCATGTTTTAATGCCTCCATATCAATTCTCTCATGCAATGGCAATGGCAAAAAATCAAGTGGCGTAAATGGCTTGAAGCCATACACCACCTCAAAAGGACAAAGTTGAGTAGTCAGAATGCACAACCCCGTTGTATGCAAACTCAACATGTGGCAAACACTCTTTCCTCTCCCGCAGATTCTTCTTTAGCATAGTCCTCAGTAGTTGTAACAATGTTCAATTCACCACCTCCGTTTGACCATCTGTTTGGGGATGACATGTGGTACTGAATGGCAGCTTCATTCCTAGCTTCCCCCATAAGGTCTTCCAAAAGTAGCTCATGAACTTCACATCACGGTTAGAAACAATCGTCTTAGGTACTCCATGTAATCTCACGATGTCCCTAAAAACAGGTTAGCAACATGCGGCGCATCATCGCTTTTGTGGAAGGCAATAAAATGCGCCATCTTAGAGAACCTATCCACTACCACAAATATAGAATCATGACCTCTCTGCGTTTTAGGTAGACCTAGCACAAAATCCATACTAATGTCTTCCCATGGTGTAGTAGGTGCAGAGAGAGGTATATACAAACCATGAGGCTGCAACTTGGATTTCGACTTGTGGCATGTAATACAACGGCTCACAAATCTATAGACATCACGCCTCACCTTGGGCCAATAAAAGTGATCAACAAGCATGAGCAATGTCTTCTCATGGCCAGAGTGACCCATCAAACCACCAGCATGTTATTCCTGCACTAAGAACAAACGCAACGATGATTCTGGAATACATAGTTTGTTATCTCTAAACAAATATCCATCATGTATATGATACTTATCCCATGCGTATCTAAGAGCAGATAAATGATATTGTTCAGCAAAATCATGGTCAGTTGCATAAAGTGCACAAATACTTTCTAAACCAGGAATTTTAACATCAAGATTGGTTAATGGCATGTTCTTCCTAGACAAAGCATCAGCAACTACATTCTCTTTTCCCTTCTTATACTTAATGATGTAAGGAAAAGATTCAATAAACTCAACCCATTTAGCTAATCTTTTATGCAAGTTTGATTGAGCTTTCATATACTTCAATGCTTCATGATCAGAATGTATGACAAATTCTTTTGGCCACAAATAATGTTGCCAAACTTCAAGAACTCTAACAAGTGCATACACTAGTTCATTCTAGCACCAGTAAGTTTCTCATAAAATATGCTATGGGGCGACCCTCTTGCATCAAAATGCCACCAATACCTATACCACTAGCATCACATTCAACTTCAAATTGCTTCGAAAAATTAGGTAATGCAAGTAATGGTGCAGAAGTAAGCAAACGTTTTAATGTATCAAAAGCAATATCTTGGGCTGCGCCCCACACAAATGGCACACCTTTCTTAGTCAAATCATTTAATGGTGCAGCAATAGTACTAAAATCCTTCACAATGCGCCTATAGAAACCAGCTAATCCATGGAAACTACGCACTTGACTCACATTCATGGGAATAGGCCAATTCTGAATTGATTCAATTTTAGATTGATCTACTTCTACCCCATGCTTAGATACAACAAATCCCAGAAATATGACCTTATCTTTTGCAAATATGCACTTCTCAAGATTAGCATAGAGTTTATTATCATGCAACACTTGCAAAACTTGTCGGATATGACTACAATGTTCAGTTTCGTTGTGGCTATAGATAAGTATATCATCAAAATAAACCACCACAAAACGACCAATAAATTATCTCAAAATATGATTCATTAATCTCATGAATGTAATAGGTGCATTAGTAAGACCAAACGACATAACTAACCACTCATACAAACCAAATTTTGTTTTGAAAGAAGTTTCCATTCATCCCCTTCTTTCATCCTAATTTTATGATTACCACTACGAAAATCAATCTTAGAGAAAATAGCAGCACCACTCAATTCATCTAGCATATCCTCTAAGCGTGGAATATGATGACGATATCGATTAGTGATGTTATTAATAGCTCGACAATCTACACACATGCGCCGTGTACCATCTTTCTTAGGCACTAAAATAGCAGGAACAACACAAGGGCTAAGAGAAACACAAATGTACCATTTATCCAACAACGCATGTACTTGTTTCTGTATCTCCTTTGTTTCTTCGGGGTTGGTCCTGTAGGGTGCACGGTTTGGTAATGTGGCACCAGGGATCAAGTCGATTTGATGCTCAATGCCACGCAATGGAGGAAATCCTGCTGGTACATCTTATGGAAACACATCGCCAAAATCCTACAAAACATTAGATACATCAAGAGAAATAGGGGTCATGTCGTTAGAAACCAATACCTTGCCCTTATACATGAGCACAAGTGGCATGGCTATAGGATCCTCACGAAATTCTCTCATATCTTCCTTGGTGGCTAATATCACTAGACTAGACACTTTCTCACTTTTCGTTATATCACTCTTTTTGGGCTCTATTACATCATGTACAGCTGCAACACTATCTCGTCTATCTATAGGTGCTTCCTTCAAGTTCACTTTGATCTTTTGACGAGACTCATTCACAATCTGTTGTGGTGTCATTGGCTGCAAATTAATCTTCTTGCCCTTGAACTCCAAGTGATATGTATTAGCACTGCCATTGTGTTGCACATGGCGATCATAAAGCCAAGGCCGACCCAATAATAGATGGCAAACAGTCATAGGAACCACATCAAAATCAATAGAATCCTATTTCAAAATTCACTTGTACCATATGGTTTACCTTCATCTCACCATTGTCACTCAACCATTGTATGTAGTATGGCTTGGGATGAGGTAAATAAGTCAAATTTAGCTCGGCACATAACTCCTTACATGCAAGATTTTTGCAGCTACCTCCATCAATGATTACCTTGAAAGCTTTGTTAGGTCCAACGAGTTATTTGGTTTGGAACAAGTTGCAGCGCTGAGAGTCAACAATAGGCTTCACACTAACTATACGTGAAGAGACCACTATGGTAGGCGCATGCTCAGGGAAGGCACCCATACCGTCCTCGCTGTTATATCCATCGTTGCCATGAGTATCAACATCATCTCCACTCTCATACTCTCCTTGTTCATTGAAAAACACCACCTTGCGGTTTGGACAATCTCTCTTGTATTGTCCTCTTCCTCCACAAGTATGGCACTCCACATCGCGTGTACACGTAGTTGACATATTGGAACCCAAGCTAGCAGCAGGAGCAGCGGGCTTCTGAGCATTGGAACCAAAAGAAGATGTGGGAGCAAGCTTGGCCGATGGTGAAGGGTCGCTATAAGCTGCTGCAGGTGTCGCCATAGGTGGTGGCGATGTAGACCTTGCCGCAAAATGACTAGTAGACGGAAACCTCACACGAGACTTAGCTTCTTCAGCTAACTGTGATTCGGCCTCTCTAGCATGGTGCAATATATCATTCATAGTCTCGTACTTGTGATGACGAACAATGCTATTGATTGGTAACTTCAAATTGTTGAGAAATCGCTGCATGGCCATCTCAAGGGATTCACGAACTCTGGCATGCTGCATAAGCATCTCCATCTCCATGTAGTACTCATCAACTGACATGGTTCCTTGCCTCAATTGTGTCAACTTGTCAAAAACTGTACGCAAGTAGTTGGTGGGTACAAAATGGTCCTTCATGATGCGCTTCATCTCGCGCCAATCCATCATAGGAAGTTCATTGTCCTCCCTCCTATTCTGCACAATAGCATCCCACCAGCGCAAAGCATATCCATCAAATTCTGACGCTGCAAGCTTGACCTTATTGTCCTTTTGATGCAGCCCGTCCTACGGACGCTCCTACATCTACACCAACAAGTCCCCCAAGTGGACCGATGACCCGTGCTCGAGCCAAGCTCCTTCAAGCTAAGGTGAATTCACTCCTTGTATCATGTGACTTCGATACATCCTTGGATGGCTTGCTACTTCATGCCAATACCTTATGCATCCTCAGGTACAAACCCCATGAAGAAATACCAAGAGAAGGAGCCAAGCCAACGCGAACCGGAGTCCTAGGCCAAACGGCGCCAGGACCGGCAGACCGGAATCCTCGCTAGAACGCCCGGCGCACGCCTCGGCGGACCGGACCAGCGACCGGAAATACCGGCGCGCGCCGACAACTTCTGGCACCGACCGAACAGCGCCTCTATGAGCCGTTCCGGTTTCGACCGGAATTTCCGGCGGCCGCAATCGTCCCCCTGGACATCAACATGGGTTTGATGCCCGAGAATATTCCTATTTTATCTAGTTTTTACCCTTTTATGCCTAAAGTACCCCTGAACTAGTGGCTGGCCAATATATAGTCCCCCACCTCCATTGTAAACCCTAGGCATGATATTTGGAATTAGTGGAAACCCCTTGTGGATCTATCTATGAGATCCTTAGCATAACATGAAGGCTCATATGAGATCCCGCTTTGTCCCCGCGCATTACACGCGCGACCTCTTCAACAACCTTCAAGCGCTTCGTCAAGGGACAAAGACCTAGAAGAGTACTTCAAGGAAATGGAACTCAACTTGATTCGCGCCAACATTGATGAGCGCATGGAGCAAACAATGGCACGTTTCCTTATTGGCTTGAATCACCCAATCAAGCGCATCGTCGAGTTCCAAACATACAACACCATGGTTGAGCTTGTGCACATCGCAACAAAGGGTGAACGTCAAGTGCAAGAGGATATCAAGTACAACAAGCCCAAGACGTATTTCACCTACAAGCAAGCTTCAACCGCTACACCAACAACTTTCAATGGAAGCTCCTCAAGTACCTCCAAGCCTTCCTTCAAGCCAACACTTCCTCAAGGAAAACTGCCCCCAAGTGGCAAACATGCAAAGAGTGACACACCTTTCAACGGTGAGTGCTACAAGTGTGGAGGCAAAGGACACAAGTCGGCCGAATGTGGAAACAAGAAAGTATTGTTCATCCACGACAATGGCGAAGAAGAGTACTTGAGTGAAGATGAATTTGATGCCCGAGTCAAGGAAGCAATGGCAAAGCAACAAGTGGAAGATGACCAAGAACTCCTCATGTGTGAACATGACGCAAGTCCATCGCTTGTCATCACAAGGATCTTGAACACTCAAGCAAAAGAGCATGAAGACCAACACTCCAATATCTTCCAAACACGAGCCGGCATCAATGGCAAATCTATCAAGGTGATCATTGACGAAGGGAGTTGCCACAACCTTGCTAGCACCAAGTTGTGTGAGAAGCTCAACCTCACCCTCTGATACGTCCAAAACGTATCTACTTTCCTGAACACTTTTGCTATTGTTTTTCCTCTAAACTAATGTGAATTGGATACAACTAACACGGACTAACGCTATTTTCAGCAGAATTACTTTGGTGTCTAGTTTTTGTGTAGAAAATCAACTATCAAGAAAAATCCCAGAAAAAATGCCAAAAATCCTATTTCGCCAGAAGACTCACGGAGCCAGAATATGAGACGGCTTAGGCCACACCACCTGGCCATGCGGGGTAGGCCTGGCCGTGCCAGAGGGTGGTCTGGCCGCCCCAGACACCCCCTCGGTCTCCCTCTTCGCCTATAATTTGCCTTCTGACCTAAAAACTCAAGGGAGGTTCGACATTTTTCCAGAAAGAGTTCCGCTCTGCCGCCACCACCAGATTCCGTGATTCGGAACCAGAAACTCTGTTCTGGCACCCTGCCGGGACAGGGACTTGGAGGAGATCATCGCCATCATCATCATCATCGCTTCTCCATCGACCATCCATGTTTCCTCATCTATGAGTGAGTAATCCCCCGCTGTAGGCTATGGGGATGGTAGGGATTGGATGAGATTGTTCATGTAATGGCATCAGATTGTTAGGGCATGGCGCCTAGTATCTATTATTAGTGCTTTTTGACTTTGTTGCAAATTGTTATGCTTAATGCTTGTCACTAGGGCCCGAGTGCCATGATTTCAGATCTGAACATGTTATTGATTCATTATGATAGTATTGTTTATGGTCTTACCTGCAAGTTGTATACACACATTGTTGTCCGAAACCAAAGGCCCTGAAGTGACAGAAATCGAGATAACTGGAGGGAATGGCTTTGATGTGAGGATCACATGTGTTCACGGAGTGTTAATGCTTTGCTCCGGTGCTCTATTAAAATGAGCACCTTAATTGCCAGTAGTTCTCTTGAGGCCCCGCTGCAAATGGGCTGGCAGGACAAAAGATGTTGTGCAAGTTCTGGTTGCGAGCACATATGACTATATATGGAACACATGCCTATGATAATTTAGTATTTGGATGCTTTATCTTATTTATCTGCAATTTCCCTATGTTCTGATTGCCATGTGAATTGTCTTGTCCATGCAACACTGATACATTGCAAATGTATCTATAATTTTTGATGTTCCATGCTTGGTTTTATCTACTTTCTTGTGTTTTGTTCCAACTTTGGAGTACTTTTCATATGATTTCTTGGACTAACCTATTAACAAGATGCCACAGTCCAGTTGCATGTTTTCTGCTGTTTTCGGTTCCAGGAAGTCAAAAAATGAATATTCTCGGAATTGGACGGGACAAAAGCCAAAGTTACTACTTTCCCGAAAGACTCACGGAGCCAGAAGGAGAGCCGGAGGGGGGCCACAGGGTGGCCACACCACCCCTAGGCGCAGGTCCACCTAGGCCGCGCCAGGGCATGGTGTGGGCCCCCTGGCCGACCACCGACCTTGCCCGCTGGCATATAAGAAGCCTCCCGATGCGTAAACCCTAGAACGTCAATCAGAAATCCACAAAAAGTTCCACCGCTACCGCCAATCAAGGAGATTCGGAGACACAGAAAGTCTCTGCGGCACTCGTCGGACGGAAGTGCCCCCGGAGCCATCTCCATCGATCTCCACCACCATCTCCATCACCATTGCTGATTCCCATGATGAGGAGGGAGTAGTTCTCTCTCGAGGCTAAGGGTTCCACCGTAGCTATGTGTTCATCTCTCTCTATGCATGATCATATTGTGATCATGAGCTTTGTAATCAAGTAGATCTACCTTGCTACTCAAGTGCTTTAATAGATCTCTGCTCTCCCCATGTGTGTGAAAGTGACAGCGTGCTCACCATGGTGGCACTTAGGCTAGAGATTACAAATACTTGTTATGAGTTATATTTGGAGTTGGATGTCTTTATGAAATTATGGTGTTTGTTGGACCTATCTAGAGCTCAAGGTGACAGGGTGGGGTTATGTAGATGGGAAAGGCTTACTTTGAGGAGTGCTGTTATAGCCCTACGAACGATTAGAGTGTCCAACCGGAGAGTAGTTCAACGTAGTATCATAAAGAAGAATATATTTATATGAGAGTGTTCACTAGTGAAAATATGATCCCTAGGCCTTGTTTCCAAGCATTGAAACACCGTTTGCTATTAGATCTGTTACATGTTTGCTTGCTTCCTTCTTTATTTCAGTTTGCCTTTAGTCTTTTCCACGCCATCAAGTTATTTTCTATCACCGTTACCACTTATAATTATCCATCCCACTTGTGTTTCACTATCACTTCGCCGAACTAGTGCACCTATACACCTGACAAGTGTATTGGGTGTGTTGGGGACACAAGAGACTTCTTGTATCTTAATTGCAGGGTTGCTTGAGAGGGGATACCTTTGACCACTTCCTCCCTGAGTTCGATAAACCTTGGGTGATCCACTTAAGGGAAAACTTGCTGCTGTTCTACAAACCTCTGCACTTGGAGGCCCAACAACTGTCTACAAGAATAGAAGTGCGTAGACATTAAGCTATTTTCTGGCGCCGTTGCCAGGGAGGTAAGGTAAAGGTATTCACACCGGAGGATTAAAGAAGAAGAACCTCCCATGGCAAACGCCTATTTTCTGGCGCCGTTGCCGGGGAGGTAAGGTAAAAGGTACTCACATCCTCCAGTGTGAGTGCTCGAAGTTATTTCCTTTAGATTCTGCAATTTTGTCTTTTTGTTTCTTGTTTTCACTAGTTAGGCTTAATGGAAAACAACAACAAAAATAGAGAGCTTTATAGCATTTATCTTGAGTTAGGACATGAAGTGTTTGAAGAGAAAATTAAAAAACCTATGGAACTTTATTTGCATGCTAATAGCAATGTTGTTAGTATAAATTCTTTAGACACCATTATTGCTAATGCTATGGAAAAGTCTAAGCTTGGGGAAGCTAGTTTTTATGAAAATGATCTTTTTAGTTCCCCAGCTTTGGAAGATAGCTATTCTATTGCTTATGATGATACCAAACCTCCAATATATGATGATTACAATGATGAATATGATATTTTCAGTCCACCTACTATTGAGGAGAAAATTAATGATTACAATATGCCTCCTATATTTGATGATTATGGTGATGAGAATAATAATGATAGCTATTTTGTTGAATTTGCTCCCACTATGATTGATAAGAATGACTATGCTTATGTGGAGAGTAATAATCATTTTATGCATGTGGCTCATGATAAGAATGTTTTATGTGACATTTATATTGTTAATTTTATTCATGATGCTACTAAAAGTTATGAGAGAGGGAAACATGGTTTTATGCATCTCAATAATATTAAGTTTCCCCTCTTTATGTTGAAAGTCTTGAAGTTGCACTTGTTTTGCTTTACTATGCTTATTTCTTTGTGCTTTCATGACTTGTTTCTTTACAAGATTCCTATGCATAGGAAGTGGGTTAGACTTAAATGTGCTTTGAATTTGCTTCTTGATGCTCTCTTTTACTTCAATTCATATTTCTAATGTAAGCATCTTCTCAAACTATCATGCCTAACTTAAAGGCGTTAAACAAAAGTACTTATTGGGAGATAACCCAGGAGTTTTAGATAAGTCTTGGAAGTTATTACTTCAGTAGTAACCGCTCCTTATCCTTTTTATTTGCTTTTTGTGCCAAGAGTAACCTCTAATGAGAGAGAAGTAATGATTGGGAAAGTTGCTGTACCGAAACAGATTTCTGTGCTTCACCGTAAAAATTCGTGTAAAATCTCTGTACGTTCTTTTGAGGCATGAATTTTTGTGCTTCTGCCCCAGGTTATTATAAAACTTTCATTAGTTCAACACTTTTTGATTTGAGCAACAGAAGGTCTTAGAAAAAATTCGTCTTTACCTGCTGGTCTGTTTTGACAGATTTCTGCCATTATTTGCACTTGCTTCTTGTTGGTTCCTTTTTGGGTTCTCTTTGGGGAATTGAGATTTTTGAAGGAAATGCTACAGTAGATAGTATTCTAATGGAAGTTTATTTGGTGTTAGAACTGAACCTTGACACTTATTTATCTTAAGTGCACTAGTGTTGCTAATGAGATTGTGTGAAGTTTTGTATGAAGGAAAAATTTCAGGTGTATGGAAGGAATGAGTAATGAGATGAAGGATGGACTAAAGCTCAAGCTTGGGGATGCCACGCGTGTCACCCCAAGGAATATCCAAGAAGTACAAGCGTCAAAGCTTGGGGATGCCCAAGGCATCCCCTTCTTCATCAATAAAAATCCCAGGTTTCTTCCAAAGGATTCATTTTTATTGTTTCATGCACAATTGTGTTTTTCTTGGAGCGTCTTCTTTTTTGTTTTTGTTTTTGTTTTGGTTTTTAGTTTGCTTGGTTTGCTTAGTTTTCTGAATAAGTTGGTTGGACCCCCTCTTTCATACATTGGTTTGCATTTAGTTTGGTTTGGTTTGGAAAAGAGTAGGAAAGCTCATGCTTATGTGGTAAAAAGAGCTCGTTTTTGACTGTGGCTATGCTTTGTCATGCCATGCTTTATATTGTTTTGGCTTTATGCTTAGTATTCTTTGTTGTAGCATGACTTGTTATAAACAATTGAGATTGCTTAATGTGCCTTGGATGAATCATGCGTTGTTTTAGCATATTAAAGCATAGTATAGTGGTATTCTCCTTTGATGCTTTATTTGGGTTGACTTGGCACATGCTCACACCATGTTATGACTATCCAAAGTCACCATAGCCTTTATGATCCTTTAGTTTTCAACTTGTAGTATCACTTTATGCTTTGATCAATGATGTTTGTCGCTCTGCATGATTATGGCCATTATTGCTCTCTTAGTTTGTCGCTCCCAGTCTTTTGCTAGCCTCCACAACAAAGTATGAGTTCCACTCATGCATCCAACTCCCTAAACCAAGTTATTCCAAAGAGTCCACCATACCTACCTACTAGCTTATGCTATTCCAAGTACATTCATGTTTTTGTTTACCTTTCACTTGTTATGAGAAAACTAGTGATTAAAGCTCTCACGAACTTGATGACACACTTTACTTTCTTTCCTCTAATAAACTTGAACCATTGGGTCCTTCTTTGTTGCGTATATGCTTGCGCTTTATAAGTTGAAATTAGCAGAACCATGTTTCATGGGGAACGCTTTCAACATTGAACTTGTACTTTCTACCCCGTTGATATCATGTTCTTTTGCTTACGGATCCCGGCGGTGTGAAATAAAAGTGGAACTTGTAAGATCATAGAGTTTGTATGTGTGTTAGAGAAACGGCTAGGCCGCTAGCCTAAACCATGCCTAATCATGGTGGAAACTTGCAGCATCACCATAATGAGCACTCTATGAAGCATCCTCAATAAAAACCTATGCAAATAGCAAATAAAAAGATCGCTGAGATGCTGATTGTCTGCTTGCCTTGTCATTTTGATTATGGGAAAGCTCCCGTATCATGTGCAAGGGATACCCCGTTGGCAGTTCTTAATGATACACATATACTTACAATGACAAGAGCTTACTCGTGACTGAAGTTGAGTAGCATGAGGATCGGTCTTCGTAAGTAAGGGGCATGAGATTTTGGTTTATAACTTGTCAAGCATATCCTCTTAGTTGTTCACTTTAACCTTAATCACTTCAAGATGCTTATGATGGGGGCAATGAGAGCTGAAAGCTATTAAGTACCATAATTTTTGGAAGCTCTTTATGAGACTTGAATCCCTACTTCCTTTTACAAAAGTCCTTCCTTCCACCATTATATTGAGTCTCCACCTTCTACCTTTGTGCACCTACTTTGAGAGCATAGTGGCCATTCTTAGTTCTATGTGCATTGTCCCAAGACTAGTTGATTGATGCATAACTTGATATTGCTTGTTTTAAACTATTTGTATCTAGTCACTCTTATAAACTTTGAAGGTGTCCTATGCATTTATATTTGCTACTCTATGAGGGACAGGCTGAATACTATTATGCTATGTTTTCTTTATGTGAAACAAACAAACGTCTTGCAAAGCATTATTATTCAGGAATCTTTTGTTTGTGCCTTTTCATGTTGCATCACAGTTTCTTTGCTTATTGCTAGAACTTTGTCTTTTATGTTATGATTGAAGTACTATGATCCCAGCTTTGAATGTTTTGCAAATACTTTGATCAAGTCTTTGATGGTGCATGTCACCTCAAAAATTATTCTTTCTTTTTATCACTTACCTACTCGAGGACGAGCAGGAGTTAAGCTTGGGGATGTTGATACATTGCAAATGTATCTATAATTTTTGATGTTCCATGCTTGGTTTTATCTACTTTCTTGTGTTTTGTTCCAACTTTGGAGTACTTTTCATATGATTTCTTGGACTAACCTATTAACAAGATGCCATGCTGCAGTTGCCTGTTTTCTGCTGTTTTTGGTTCCAGGAAGTCAGAAAATGAATATTCTCGGAATTGGACGGGACAAAAGCCAAAGTTACTATTTTCCTGGAAGACTCACGGAGCCAGAAGGAGAACCGGAGGGGGGCCACAGGGTGGCCACACCACCCCTAGGCACGGGTCCACCTAGGCCGTGCCAGGGCATGGTGTGGGCCCCCTGGCCGCCCACCGACCTTGCCCTCTGGCCTATAAGAAGCCTCTCGATGCGTAAACCCTAGAATGTCAATCAGAAATCCACGAAAAGTTCCGCTCCGCCGCTGCCACCGAAAGGGAGATTCGGGGGACAGAAAGTGTCTGTTTCAAGACTCGCCGGAAGTGCCCCCGGAGCCATCTCCATCGATCTCCACCACCATCTCCATCACCATTGCTGATTCCCATGATGAGGAGGGAGTAGTTCTCTCTCGAGGCTAAGGGTTCTACCGGTAGCTATGTGTTCATCTCTCTCTCTCTATGCATGATCATTTTGTGATCATGAGCTTTGTAATCAAGTAGATCTACCTTGCTACTCAAGTGCTTTAATAGATCTCTGCTCTCCCCATGTGTGTGAAAGTGACAGCGTGCTTACCATGGTGGCACTTAGGCTAGAGATTACAAATACTTGTTATGAGTTATATTTGGAGTTGGTGTCTTTAAGAAATTGTGGTGTTTGTTGGACCTATCTAGAGCTCAAGGTGACAGTGTGAGGTTATCTAGATGGGAAAGGCTTACTTTGAGGAGTGTTGTTATAGCCCTACCAACGATTAGAGTGTCCAACCGGAGAGTAGTTCAGCGTAGTATCATAAAGAAGAATATATTTATATGAGAGTGTTCACTAGTGAAAGTATGATCCCTAGGCCTTGTTTCCAAGCATTGAAACAACGTTTGCTATTAGATATGTTACATGTTTGCTTGCTTCCTTCTTTATTTCAGTTTGCCTTTAGTCTTTTCCACGCCATCAAGTTATTTTATATCACCGTTACCACTTAAAATTATCCATCCCACTTGTGTTTCACTATCTCTTCGCCGAACTAGTGCACCTATACACCTGACAAGTGTATTGGGTGTGTTGGGGACACAAGAGACTTCTTGTATCTTAATTGCAGGGTTGCTTGAGAGGGGATACCTTTGACCACTTCCTCCCTGAGTTCGATAAATCTTGGGTGATACACTTAAGGGAAAACTTGTTGCCGTTCTACAAACCTCTACACTTGGAGGCCCAACAACTGTCTACAAGAATAGAAGTGCGTAGACATCAAACGCCCGTCCATCCATCCCTATGCCTACCGCACTTTAATCCTACTGTTTATTACAATTCTTACTACTGTCTTTACTTTACTACTGCTATTACTTTACTATTGCTACTACAAAATTGTTGCTACTGATAAACTGCTATGAGCAAGATTGTTTCCAGGTGCAGCTGAATTGATAACTCAGTTGTTAAGGCTTATAAATATTCTTTGGCTCCCCTTGTGTCAAATCAATAAATTGGGTTTCACTTCCCTCGAAAATACTGCGATACACCCTCTATACTTGTGGGTCATCAAGACTATTTTCTGGCACCGTTGCCGGGGAGCATAGCTTTATTTATCAAGTCCACTTGGAATAATTTTTGTTCGCTGCCATCCATCCATCATGGGTAAGTCTCGTGATGGCAAGGTTCCTATTTTACCATCCACTACAAGAAGAGGTACGGTTATGAACACCTCTATTGCTCTTGATTCACCATCTGTTATGAGTAAGCTCCTTACACCACCACATACACATGCTACACACACTGCTACTACTTCTGAATCTGAAACTTCTGATACTTATGATGCTGCTTATACTATGCTTGATAAGAGTGGTTCATTAGGTCCTTTCCTAGATGCTACGATTTCTAGAACTATAGCTGGAAATACTGAAACTCCTAATGAAGACACTACTACACCTGTCAGTTCACCTAAGACTAGAGAGAGCTATGATATTGAAGACGGTTATATTGAGATGACCGATGAATTTATTAAAGAATGTCAAAACACCCATGATAGGAGTGCTGCTAAGAGTCTCCTTGAGAGGCGTACTATAAAACCCAAATTGTCTCCTAATGCTAAGTTTGCTGCATCTCCCATAAACATTAAAGATAAAGATTATGATTTCTCTCTTGATCTATCATATATAGCTATTGTTGAGAAAGAACCTTTTTGTGGGACTAAGAATGAAAGTGTGGTAGCACATATGACTGAGCTTTCTACCATGAGCGGCCTGTTCTCTGATGATATTAAGATGCGCACCTACTTTGTTGCTAAATTTTTCCCTTTTTCACTGAAAGGAGAAGCTAAAACTTGGTTTAATAATTTACCTCCTGGATCTATTGATAGCCCTGATTGCTTAATTAGTACCTTCCTGCAGAAATATTTTCCTCCTAGTGCTAGACATGCTATTTTGTAGGAACTTTTTGATTTTAAACAGGGAGAAAAAGAGATATTGCCTGAATCATGGGCAAGGTTTTGTGCTTTGATTCATGCATAGGCTGGATGTCCTTTACCTAAGAATGAGCTTCTTGATATATTTTATAATGGACTAACTGAAGAATCTAGGACATACCTGGATAGTTCTGCTGATTGTGTTTTCAGGAATAGGACTCCCAAGGAAGCTAAGGAATTAATGGCTAAAATAAGCAAGAACTATGAAGATTGGACTCCTCCTGAACCAGCTATACCTGAAACAATTATACCTGAACCAGCTATACCGGTGCCTATACCATCATCTAAGAAGAGGGGAGTTATTGAATTGAATGATGAAGTGATGAAGGAAGCTAAGAAATGTCTTAAGGAGAAGGGAATTAAAGCTGCAGATGTCAAGAATTTACCTCCTATAAAATAATTATGTAAGCCAATTCCCCACTCATCCACTATTGAGGTACACTCTCTCCAACACTTTGATGAAGGTGATATCCCTTACTCTAAACCTCCTGATCAATGCTTACAAGAATTCAATATTTTTATTGTTAAGCAAGATAATTTTAATAAAAGAGTGCAAAATCATCTAATGGAAAACACTAGAGCTATTGTTGAGCTGAAGGCTATTGTGGAAAGAACCTCCAATGATGTTAAAATGCTTGTTAAACATTTTCAAATGGTTCAAACTCAAATTGATCAACTTATTAAAGTACAAAAAGACTTGCTAGTTAATGGTGCTAAAGAAAAACATGCTTATGAAATTAGAACTAGAAGTGGTGCTGCTACCCAGGATCCTCTATATCCAGAGGGGCACCCCAAAAGAATCGAGCAGGATTCTCAACAAGCTGAAAATAGTGGTACTACTCGTAAGAAAAGAAAAAAGAAGCATAAAACTATTGTAGAATCCTCTGAACCTGCTAAAGATCCTAATAGTATATATGTCTCTGATGCTGAAACTGAATGTGGAAATGAAGAAAATGATGTTCCTGATAAAGAAAAAGTTGAAGAAGAACCTAAAAAGCACACTAAGAATACTAAATACACTAAAGAAGATTTTGTTGCTAAGAAACATGGTAGTGAAAGAGAGCCTTGGGTCCAAAAACCTATGCCTTTCCCTGATAAGAAACAGAAGTCAAAGGAAGATGAACACTATAATAAGTTTTGTGAGTGATGAAACCTTTATTCCTGCAAATTCCTTTGACTGATGCTATTAAATTGCCTCCTTACTCAAAGTATATGAAGGATATTGTCTCGAATAAAAGGAAGATCCCTAATGAAGAAATCTCTACTTTGCTTGCTAATTATTCCTTTAATGGTAAGGTTCCAAAGAAACTTGGAGACCTAGGGATTCCAACTATTCCTTGCTCTATTAAAAATAGTTATGTTAGAACTGCTTTGGTGATTTGGGAGCAGGAGTTAGTGTTATGCCTTTTTCTCTCTATAAGAGACTTCAACTTGAAAAACTAATACCAACTGATATATCTTTGCAAATGGCTGATAAATCTACCACTATTCCTGTTGGTTAATGTGAGGATGTACCTGTTCAAGTGGCTCATAATTGCTTGATATTAACTAATTTTGTTGTGCTTGAAATGCCTGAAGATTATAATATGTCTATTATTCTTGGGAGACCTTTTCTTAATACTACAGGAGCTGTTATTAATTGTAATCAAGGAAATGTGACCTTCAATGTTAATGACAAGGAACATATTGTCTATTTTCCCCAAGAAGATTGATAGGACTTATGGTTTGAATTCAACTGAACATGTTGATGGCATTCAAGTTGGAGAAATATATTGTCCCATACCAAGAGAAATTTTTTCAAACTATTATGATTGGGACCATTGCTATCAAGGTTGAGGTAACATAATCATTAGTGAAATACAAAGTTTTGTTTCATATAAAATTGTTTTGGTAACAAGACCTGATCATCCTTGTTAACAAAAGGATTTCATTGAACAAAAGAATGTTTTCACCATGATTATCTCCGCTTACTTCTATTCCATCCATTTTAGTTTTTGTTTTCGTTTAGTTTACTTTTTTGTTGTTAGTTGCTTGCATGTTAGAGTGTTTTATAACTTCTAAAGTTCTAGCCTTGTTTTGTCTTTGCATCATTCCAAAAACCTTTTTTTGTCAGAAAATCATTCTTCTATGCCTAAAAATTGCTCAAAAATAAAGTGTCTTGAAAAATTCCAGAAAATTTATATTAATTTTTTACGTGAAAAAAGGGCAGAGAAGTGCCTGACAGGTACCAGGGGGCCCACCAGGCAGGCACACCACCTGGTGGCGTGGCCAGCCCAAGGGCGCGCCTAGCCATGGTATGGGCCACCCCTGGCCCTCCACTCACTCTCTCACTTGCCACTTTCTTTTCTCTCCCGAGAAAACACCAGTTCATTGCTCGAAATCACGTTCTTGCTGCTTTTGCCCTCGATTTTTTGATATCCTTGCTCAGCCCATCTTTGCTGCTGAAATTTGGAGCATTTGTTCTCCGGTATGTGACTCCTCTGCTTGTCCAAGTAGATTTGCGTTTAGTGGTTTATATCTTGAGTATTTTGCTGCTATAGGTGACAGGTTATGAGAGCTTGTAAGCTTGTTCAATGCTTAGAGATATAGTTTTGATGCATGTTTAGGCCCCTACAAGTCCCTATGAGTAGTGCTCTCCATTATATATTCACTTTGCAATCACTTGTTTAATAGATGTTTAAATTTCAGAATAAAGATGAATGAGCATCAACTCAACCAACATGAACTGAGAGTGCCTGAGGTTATGAAGGTTCACCGAGAGGAGGAAGTTTTTCCGTCCATCTATCCATGCTCCGAATTCATGAGGGCCACAGAAATTTCCCAGGACATCCCCACTTTGGTTGCTAATGCAGGATTGGAGCACTTTGTGGAGGATGAACCCTATCAATTTGTGAAACTAACTATGTCTATAGTGCAGGACTTTCGATATAGACACTCTTTGCCTAACCCCATGGTCCACTACAAAATTTACAATATAGTTGTCGACCTTTCTCTTGATGACTTTTATGCAGCTATTAAGGTACCTCAGTTGAGATCACGTGGAAGGATTAAAGAGCGACCTGCACCACTCATGGACTTGTACGCGGAAATTTGCCAAGGGAGCAGCTTCTCGAAGGAGAATGGGAAAATACATAACATTCATCTTCCTTCTATTCACTACTTTGCTTACTTTATTGCCAAGTGTGTTCTTGCTAGGAAAACTGCCAACAAGTTATCCTCATATGATCTAGCATTCATCTCAGCTGCTTTAAAACACGATAGGACTTACAACTTGGGTGCCTTGATAGCTTTCCGTCTTGCTGCTAACCACGAGAAAGGTGGAATTTGTGGAGGCCTCATTGATTCTCGTTTACTAGCATTGCATGGTTTAGTGCCTCGTCATCTAGACCTATAGTTTCCCATAGAAAGGCTTGATCTTAATTCCATGATACAACATAAATTTGTTTCCTCTTGGGCTAGTTTGAGTGAGTTGTCTTATGAAATAACCTTTCTCAAAGCTGGTTGGAGAAGGATCAAGTCCAAGCGTGTTGTTCATTTGCCTGCACCTGTTTTGTTTAACCTTGATAACAGGGTAGGATGGTCCCTCAAGGAGGAGGAGTTTGATTCGTAATTGGGAGAGCTCTTCCAACAGGAGCAGGATACTAGAAGGGAGGTCACAGATGATTCGGTCCAGCCCTCGAATGAGGGGGAGTCTTCATATCAGTATCCTACCTATGATTGGGGAGCTTCTTCTTCCCAAGGGCCTAACTACGATCATTCTTACAATGACCTGCCTGCTTGGAACCCTTACTCGTATTTGGATTGACACCCATTTAGGCCAAAAGCCTAAGCTTGGGGGGAGGTACACCGACATCACACTCATCTCCATATCATGTTTCATCAGTACTTTGTATATTCATGTTTCGTTCTCTTTCTAGTTTTCGTTCTTTCTTTGCTTTTGCTTTCTACAACACAAAAAGACCAAAAATATTTCTGTTGTTTCTCTTTGTTTGCTTATTTTTGCGTTGGTTTGCTTCTTCCTTTTGGCTTTGTCTTAATTATTCAAAAAACCCAAAAATATTTTTCTTTGATTCTTCTTCCTTTTGGTTCTTGCTTTTAAAAAAAACAAAAACACCAAAAATATTTGTTGTTCTTCTTTGGTTTTGTGAAGTTTGTTGCAGGGTTCAGCAATCCTCAGTGGAATTTGGTTTCATGTTATTATTCAAGCCACACAAGTGAAGAGAACTAATGAGGATTAATGACAACTTGAGGTGTGGTAAGAGGCTGGTAACAAACTCTATTTGTTTTCATTTTTGTACATATACTCATCATTGTGGGCATGCTTAGTCTATTCGTGTAGGGTGTATGTTATTTATGGATGCTTAGTAGTTCTTGTTTTCTTATGATTAGCTCCATCTTGCTAATAATTTGTAGCATGCCTTATGAATGTTTGTTTGCATTGCTCTATTCATAATTTGGTATGACACTTTGGTATCTCCCTCTAAGTGTTTCACTTGAATTGACTTGGCACATGCTCACGCATGCATATGGCTGAATCAATAGTCAGTTAAGCCTTGAAGAACTATTTTGCCTCAGGGGTCTTGAATCACTTTTAGGCCATGATTAGTCCTATTTTGTTGCAAGCATGATTATGACAATTACTGCTCTCTCATTTGTCTCTCCCTTACTATTGCTAGCCTTCACTTGCACTGAGTATAAGTTTTACTCGTGTTTCCAACTCCCTAAAACCAATATTGCCAAAAGTGTCCACCATACCTACCTATTAGCATTATTTGCTGTTCCATGCATATTTAGTGTGCCTTGTTTTCTTCTGAATAAAATGTTTGCTTGTTATGAGAAAGTTAGTTAGTAAAGCTCTCACGAACTTGATGGCACACTTTACTTTCTTGCACTTAATAATCTTGAACCATTGCGTCCATCTTTGTTGCGTATATGCTTGCGCTTTATAAGTTGAAGTTAGCAGAACCATGTATCATGGGGAACGCTTTCAACATTTCACGGGCACTTTGTACCCCATTGATATCATGATTCTTTTGCTTATGGATCCCGGCGGTGTGAAATAAAAGGGGAACTTGTAAGATCATGGAATTTGTATATGTGTTAGAGAAACGCCTGGGCCGCTAGCCTAAGCCATGCCTAATCATGGTGGAAACTTGCAGCATAACCATAATGAGCATTCTATGAAGCATCCTCAATAAAAACCTATGAAAATAGCAAATAAAAACATCACTGAGATGCTCATTGTCTGCTTGCCTTGTCATTTTGATTATGGGATAGCTCATGTATCATGTGCAAGGGGTACCCCGTTGGCGGTTCTCTATGATACATATGTACTTACAATGACAAGAGCTTACTTGTGACTGAAGTTGAGTAGCATGAGGTCCGGTACTTATAAGTAAGGGGCATGAGACTTTAGCTTATAACTTGTCAAGCATATCCTCTTAGTTGTGTCACTTTAACCTTAACCATTTAAAGATGCTTATGATAGGGGCAATGAGAGCTCAAAGCTAACAAGTACCATACTTTCAGCATTTGGAAGCCTTTCAAACTATTCAAAACCTTTTCATTTCTTTGTTGAGTCTCCACGTATTCTATGAGCACTTTCTTGAGTGCATAGTTGTCATTCTTAGTGTAATGTGTCTGTCTCAAAACTTGATTATTTGTGTCATGACTTTGATGCTTGTATCTTTGATATCTTTACTTCTAGTCTTCACTTGAACTTTAGAGGTGCTTGGCATTTATGTTTGCTCTAAAATCAAAGGCAAGCGAGATACCACTCTATCATACCTTTTTATGAGCATTGCAATGTTGCTTATGTTTGTGTTTCATGCTACTTACTATTTTTGAGTTGGAATCTCTTCATAGCTTGCAATGACTATTAAGTAAACTTAGCTGCATACTCCTTATTATGAATTTCCTAAGTAGTTGATCACATGCTGAGAATATATACATCATATGAAGCAAATGTGTTCGTGAAAGTCTTTTATCGCACTCAGTTTTCAACTGAATTGCTTGAGGTCAAGGAATAAGCTAAGCTTGGGGGGAGCTGATACGTCCAAAACGTATCTACTTTCCCGAACACTTTTGCTATTGTTTTTCCTCTAAACTTGTGTGAATTGGATACAAGTAACACGGATTGATGCTGTTTTCAGCAGAATTACTTTGATGTCTAGTTTTTGTGCAGAAAATCAACTATCAGGAAAAATCCCGAAAAATATGCCAAAAATCCTATTTCGCTAGAAGACTCATGGAGCCAAAATACGAGACGGAGTGGGGCTGGGCCCAGGCCACACCACCTGGTCGCGCGGGCTAGGCCTGGCCGCCCTAGACACCCCTCGGTCTCCCTCTTTGCATATAAGTTGCCTTCTGACCTAAAAACTCGGGGGGGGTTCGACGTTTTCCCAGAAAGAGTTCCGCTCCGCCGCCACCACCAGATTCCATGATTTGAAAACAGAAACTCCGTTCTGGCACCCTGCCGGGACGAGGAATTGGAGGAGATCACCGCCATCATCATCATCATCTCTTCTCCATCGACCATCCATGTTTCCCCATCTATCAGTGAGTAATCCCCCGATGTAGGCTATGGGGATGGTAGGGATTGGATGAGATCGTTCATGTAATGGCATCAGATTATTAGGGCATGGTGCCTAGTATCTATTATTAGTGTTTTTTGACTTTGTTGCAACTTGTTATGCTTAATGCTTGTCACTAGGGCCCGAGTGCCATGATTTCAGATCTGAACATGTTATCGATTCATTATGATAGTATTGTTTATGGTCTTACCTGCAAGTTGTATATACACGTTGTTGTCCGGAACCAAAGGCCCCGAAGTGACAGAAATCGGGATAACCGGAGGGAATGGCTTTGATGTGAGGATCACATGTGTTCACAGGGTATTAATGCTTTGCTCCGGTGCTCTATTAAATGAGCACCTTAATTGCCAGTAGTTCCCTTGAGGCCCCGCTGCAAACGGGCTGGCAGGACAAAAGATGTTGTGCAAGTTCTCATTGCGAGCTCGTATGACTATGTATGGAACACATGTCTATGATTATTTAGTATTTGGATGCTTTATCTTATTTATCTGCAATTGCCCTGTGTTCCGATTGCCATGTGAATTGTCTTGTCTATGCAACGCCCGTCCATCCATCCCTATGCCTACCGCGCTTTAGTCCTACTGTTTACTGCAGTTCTTACTACTATCTTTACTTTACTACTGCTATTACTTTACTATTGCTACTACAAAACTGTTGCTACTGATAAACTGATGTGATCAAGATTGTTTCCAGGTGTATTTGAATTGACAACTCAGTTGTTAAGGCTTATAAATATTCTTTGGCTCCCCTTGTGTCGAATCAATAAATTGGGTTTCACTTTCCTCAAAAATACTACGATACACCCCCTATACTTGTGGGTCATCACCCTCCATCCGCACAAGCACCCCTACCACGTGCAATGGCTAACTGACCAAGGGTCCATGAAGATCAAGCATACCGTATCGGTCTCCTTCGCCATTGGTCCTTACAAAGATACGGTGGAGTGTGATGTGGTTCCTATGACAGTTTGCCACATGCTTCTTGGCCGACCATGGCAATTTGACAAGGCCGCTCAACATGATGGTCACACCAATGTATACACCTTCAAATGGCTCAACAAAACATGTGTTTTGCAACCAATGACTCCTAGCCAAATAATTGCGGACAATGCGAAGGCTTTATAGAGGGCGTAAAGCACGACACCTACTTGTGAGAAGAGCGATGAGAGAGAGAACCACCTCATAGTGAGTGAGAGCCACAAGCCAAACTCGAGTGGAAAAACTAAGAGTGTTGTCCTTGCCACCAAAAGTGAGATGAGAGATGTTCGAAATAACCCATACATCTTGCACTATGTCCTCCTTTGCAAGGGACTACCGCAAGGAACTAACGATTTAACCAATGTTCCTCCATCTTTGATGATTGTTTTGCAAGGGACTACCTCCTCTTCGAGGCATCGAACATCGCATTGACCTCATTCCCGGTGCACCACTTCCCAACTGTGCCGCTTATCGCACGAACCTGGAGGAGACAAAGGATATTAAACATAAAATAAACCAACTTGTCTCCAAAGGTTTGATCCAAGTTAGCACTAGTCCATGTGCCGTACTCGTGATACTTGTCCCAAAAATGGATGATACGTTACGGTTATGCATGGACTGCCGTCCAATCAATGCTATCGCCGTGCGTTGTCGACATCCCATACCACGTCTCGATGACATGCTTGATGAATTGTGTGGAGCCACTATTTTTTCGAAAATTGATCTTCGTAGTGGTTACCATCAAATACGCATGGCTGAAGGTGATGAGTGGAAAACTGCCTTCAAGACCAAACTTGGTCTCTATGAATGGTTAGTTATGCCCTTTGGTTTATCTAATGCCCCATCCACCTTCATGCACCTCATGAATCATATCTTGCATTCTCTCATTGGAAAGTGTTGTTGTCTATTTCGATGATATTCTTGTTTATAGCAAATCACTTGAGGACCATATTACACATGTCAAGGAAGTTTTGCAAATCCTTCGACATGAAAAGCTTTATGCTAATCTTCCCAAGTGCACGTTTGCAAGACAAGTTGATTTTTCTTGGATTTGTCGTTTCTTCGAAGGGAATTGAAGTTGATGTTTCCAAGGTAAAGGACATACGAGATTGGCCCATCCTAACAAAGGTGAGTGAACTCCGAAGTTTTCATGTGTTGGCCAGTTTCTATCATTGCTTTGTGAAAGACTTTTCCACCATTGCTTGTCCTCTCAACGAGTTGACGAAAAAGAATGTCACCTTCGTGTGGGGCAAAGCACAACAAAAAGCTTTTGATGATCTTAAAAAGAGGTTCACCGAAGCACCTCTCCTTGCGTTACCGGATTACACAAAAACTTTTGAGATAGAGTGTGATGCTAGTGGTATTGGCATTGGAGGAGTCCTTATGCAAAATGGACGTCCTATAGCCTACCATAGCGAGAAACTTGATGGTGCTCGCCTTAATTATCCAATTTATGACAAAGAGTTTTTTGCCTTAGTTCGTGTTCTTCAAGTTTGGCAACACTACCTATGGCCCAAAGAATTTATCAAACATTCCGACCACGAGTCATTGAAATATCTCAAAGGCCAAGCCAACTTGAGTAAGAGACACACTATGTGGGTTGAGTTCATGGAGTCTTTTCCGTACATTGTCAAGTATAAGAAGGGCAAAGATAATTTAGTTGCGGACACTTTGTCTCGCAAGCACACAAGCCTTCTTACGAGACTTGAAATCAACGTGTTGGGTCTTGAGTAAATAAAATCTTTGTATGCTTCCGACCCGTTCTTTGAACCAATTTTCGCAAAGTGCTCCATTGACAAAGGAGTTGATGATTTCTATTTGCATAAGGGCTTCCTCTTTAAACAAAACAAGCTTTGCATTCCGAAGTCATCCCTCCAACTCTTGCTTCTCCAAGAATCTCATGGTGGAGGCCTTATGGGTCACTTTGGCCGTGACAAGACATTGGACATGCTCTCCACTCACTACTTTTGGCCCAAGATGAAGCATGGCGTGGAGCGCTACGTTCAACGATGCACGACATGTGTTCAAGCTAAGTCGCAAGCTAATCCCTATGGTCTTTATATGCCATTGCATATTCCTCATACACCTTGGTCCGACATTAGCATGGATTTCGTATTAGGATTGCCTAGATCTAAGCATGGTCATGACTCTATATTTGTTGTCGTGGATCGCTTTTCCAAAATGGCACACTTCATACCGTGCCATAAGACCGACGATGCTTCACATGTTGCAAATTTGTTTTCAGGAAAATCGTCCGTCTTCACAGTGTGCCACGAACAATCATCTTCGACCGCGACGTCAAATTCATGAGCTACTTATAGAAGACCCTCATGGCCAAGCTCGTCGTCAAGCTCCTCTTTTCATCCGCGTCGCATCCTCAAACCGATGGACAAACCGAGGTTGTCAACCGAAGCCTCGGAACTCTTCTATGTGTGTTGATCAAGAAAAACTTGAAGGATTGGGAGGAATGCATTCCACACGCCGAGTTCGCCTACAACCGAGCCAAGCACTCAACAACCAATATGAGTCCATTTATGATCGTCTATGGTTTCGAGCCCCTCACCGCTCTCGACATCCTACCACTACCTCTCCATGAGCGCACGAACATGGACGTCGAGAAGCGCGCACAAGCTATGAAGAAGCTTCATGAAGAAACAAGAGCTACTATCGAACAACAAGTACTTCGCCAAGCTTCAAGATTAAACAAGGAAAAGAAGGAGATGATCTTTGAAGAACGTGATCTTGTGTGGATACACCTAAGAAAAGACCGCTTCCCCAAGGAACGCGACTCTAAGCTCAAGCCAAGAGGAGATGGTCCCTTCAAGGTCCTCAAGAGAATCAACAACAACGCCTACATCATCGACATACCGGCGTCCAAGTACCTCACAAGCAATACGTTCAATGTCAAAGATCTCTCACCCTACCATGGAGATGTTCAAGATGACAACCATGAAGAGTCGAGGATGACTCTTTCCCAAGGGGGGAGCTGATGCAGTCCGTCCTACGGATGCTCCTACATCTACACCAACAGGTCTCCCAAGTGGACCGATGACCCGTGCCCGAGCCAAGCTCCTTCAAGCTAAGGTGAATTCACTCCTTGTATCATGTGACTTCGATACATCCTTGGATGGCTTGCTACTTCATGCCAATACCTTATGCATCCTAAGGTACGAACCCCATGAAGAAATACCAAGAGAAGGAGCCAAGCCAATGCGAACCGGAGTCCTAGGCCAAACTGGTTCTAGGACCGGCAGACCGGAATCCTCGCCGGAACGTTCGACGCATGCCCCGGCGGAGCGGACCAGCGACCGGAAATACCGGCACGCGCCGATAACTTCCGGCGCCGACCGAACAACGCCTCTGTGAGCCGTTCCGGTTTCGACAAGAATTTCCGGCGCCGATTCCGGCGCCGCTGAGCTTATTGCCGGAATCGTCCCCCTGGACATTAACGTGGGTTTGATGCCCGAGAATATTCCTATTTCGTCCAGTTTTTACCCTTTTATGCCTAAAGTACCCCTGAACTAGTGGCTGGCTTATATATAGTTCCCCACCTCCATTGTAAACCCTAGGCATGATATTTGGAATTAGTGGAAACCCCTTGTGGATCTATCTAGTTCTTGCCTCAGGCTCCTTGACAAAGGAGCACCAAATATCCCAAACCTCGTTGGAGTTTGCATCGTGCCTCCGCGTTGTACAAGGCCTTGGCATCGGTGTCCCTTTGCCAAGACGTCAAGATCTCACCGAGTCCCCCATCTCGCCGTGCCGGTTCGAGAGAGAGTCCTCCGCCGACGCCGATCCTAGGTATTGCGCTGGACCGGTCACCGCCGGTGTGAGCTATTGGTGTGTATCGTGGTTGTGTGTGTGTGTGTGTGTTCATCACGTTCTTCATGCGTGAGTCCGTCGTGTTCATCCATCTCTCCTTCCCCCGCAATCCATCCTCGATTTGAGTGGGATTCGTGAAAGATCGGGCCACCCTAGAGGTTTGCCCTCAACACTTTTGGATAGTCAAACAATCGCCAGAGCTTCTCAATCTTCAACTCCCACGTGAGATAATCTTCAGGATCAAGTGAGCCATCAAACTTTGATAATTTTGGCTTGCCCAAACCATCATTAGCATCTTGGTTTGGAACATGTTGAGAACGTCCAAGAGGAGCAAAACCGCGAGCATAAGCAGGTGCAGCAGTAGGCACAGGCGCAGGGGGATTGGCATGTCCCCTGCCATTATGTGGTGTAGCTCCAGCCGTACTACCTTCATCCTCGTCATCAAAAACATCATCATGTGGGTGTTCCTACCGTTGCTGAATTGCTACTATCAAGACATCAATGGAACGCTGCAAAGTTATGACATTGGTATTGAGTGCAGTCACTTGTGTTTGAATGTTAATGACTACACCGACATTCTGGTCCACGGCCACTTGCATGTCCTGGATGTTTGATATGGGCATGAAGGAGGAGGTGAAGCCTAATTTCAGGACTCCACCAAGCAAGGTGATGCGGGCGCATCCCATTGATGATTGGCACGCCAGGATGACCTACGATATGTAATGATAAGTCTAAGGTTGTGTCAAATATTATTGCCATGTTATTGAGTCTGAGTATAGGTTAGGTTCGAGTCCGTTTGTGTGTTCGGTTTGGGTCGATCCAACCGACTAGTTGTAGGCCTCCTATATAAAGGAGCCAACCGCCTAGGGTTTAGGAGAGTTCAGTTGTTTAGTCTAAAAACTATATTGTGCTCCACCGTGTATCATCCCTCCGGGGACAGCGATACCGTTTATCAGATTATTGCTGCGGAGGTTCTTGTGTTCATCAAGGATTGTCATGGTCAGGTTTGAGGCATTGTGATCTTCATCATGTTACTTGCTAGATTCGTTCCTCTTCTTCAGGTGACGTTCATCGCGTTATTGGGAGATCATCTATCTGGTTGACTCGTTGTGAAAGATCGAGACAAAACTCAAGGATCATCGGCGTGATCCGTATCATGTGGTATCAGAGCTCTCGTTGATCACATCGTGTTTTTGGATCATCTGCGGACTGTTTTTCTACAAGAAGTTTACAGATCGGTTGTGGAGAAGGGATTGGTTTTTTAGATCAAGAGTATCTTGCGGCCCAGCGAGAGTTTTCCTTCCGTGGCCACGTGGTGGTGATCGATCAGAATTGCCAGAAGTCCAGGTCTCCCGATTCAATCATGGATAGAGTCCTGAGGATCTACTATTGTGTTTTCCAGATCCAATCGAGGGTATTAAAAAAGGATGCATCTACTGAGCAATTAGGGGCTGGTTAGTCCAACCCAACCCTCATCCAAAAAGGGAAAGTTCGGACCGTGCTTGATATATATGGAAATCCCTATCTCAGACGGCCAGAAGACAAACTTCGAGACCCTGTGCAGCAAACAACATGGCCCCCTCTGTCTACAGGGAGCCGTGATACGGCAAATTACATGCAACACCCGTTCGACACAAAGCAGCCTGACTTGCACGGCTTCTTTAGGTGCAACCATGGTATCTCCATTGCAGCAGGTTGATCACCGGCCCCGGTGCTATAACCATGACATCCTCGTTGTTGTCGCTTGGTAGGCGGCGTGTTGTAACCATGACATACTCCACAACTATCGCTTGGTCGCCTACATTGCCGCTGCTGCAACGTCCAACCATGGCGTCCTCCGCTGCTACTGCTTGGTCGCCATCACTGCTGATGCCGCTGCCGTTGCTGCTGCTTGGAGGAACGAAGCATCATATAGTCTCCGGGGAGAAAAAGTCATACGTCAAGAAATTTCGATCTCCAGGCCTCCTTGATCTTGGCCCCTACCACCATGTGCTCTACAAAGCAGATTTTCGCTAGCAAAAATGACAACCGAGATGATCCATGCCCACGAAAGTCAGCACAAAAATAACAAAATTTTCACTAGTAGCTTGTTTATGTCCCTTGTTCCACATATAAACGACAAAGAAAAGCTAAAAACTTCTTGTGGTATGGTATATCTATCCATATCACAACTACATGACTAGTTTATACAACTTAGATCTACCTACAAGACAACTTAGCATCAATGTTCACACAACTTATCATCTTGTTTAACTAAAAATTACCCAGAAAGCAACTTACCATTAATATTAAACAATTCCCAAAAAATAACTTGGCATCAATGTTCATGCAACTTATCATCTTGTTTAACTTAAAAATTACCCAAAAAACAACTTACCATTAATATTAAATAGTTCCTAAAAAACAACTTGACATGAATGTTTATGCAAATTATACATTATCCATATCGCGACTTTATGACTAGTTGATACATCTTAGATCTACCCACAAGACAACTTAGCATCAATGCTTACGCATCTTATCATCCTGGTTAACTTAAAAATTATCCAAAAAGCACCTTACCATCAATATTTACATAACTTAAACAATTCTGAGAAAATAGCTTAGCATCAATGCTTACGCAACTTATACATTACCTAGAAATCAACTTATTATGAAAGTTTACATAGCTTAAACATTACCAAGAAAGCAACTTAGCATCAATGTTAAGGAAACTTTGATAATTAACTGCAAACAACTTAAAAAATAACGATGAAGTTAATTAAAATGGATAGGAAACTTACACTAGTCAATGGCAATGGTGGGCTCTAGCTCGCACTAGGCGTTGTGAGTGTCGCCACTCACTGGAGCTAGGAACCATGGCCTCATCCACCGCCGAGCTCAAGATGGCACTCGCTGCACCGCCCAGGATCCACCGCTTCTAGGTACAGGATGTTGCACTCGATTAGGTAGAAGTAGATGCTCCACCAAGAACCATCTACTCTAGGTCTGTCTGTCGTGCTCAAGCCACCATTGTCAACAAAACCATGGTGAAGCATCAACGACATTCTTAGGATGATGGAATCCAAGCCAAATTCAGCACATTACCAGTGTTATCAACAAAAAGTAAAAAAATGGCAACCAAATTAGCAACTTAATGGCAACTAGTAGACAACTTGACATTAAAGCTGTGCATCATTAGAATTTAGAAGGATATACTATCAGATTCCAGTGCATTCATTTTCACACAAAAACGAACCATGACAGTTTGTCAAAACAAAAAACAAAAAGAATTGTGATATCTCACCAAATTAGCAACTTAGCAAACCTATAAAAAAATTGAGATTAAAGTTAGGAAAAAATTAGAGGTATTGCTGGGTTTCAGTTTACGTGACACGACACGCCCAACAACTCAATGATTTGGGACATGGAGACTTAGATAGACTCAGAAGAAGACCACCCAAGATCTTCAAAAGTTTAGATGCACATGACACTCTTGCTGCAACTTAGTGGACTGGATGCTGCAACTTAGATAGTTACAGAAAACAACAGGGGATGTCTAGAGCTGCAACTTAGTTATATTCCCAAAATGCCCAGCTACAAGTTTAGTTAGATTCCCTAGATCTCGTAAGTGCAAAAGATGATCTCGTAAGTGGACCTTAAGTTGATTCAATTTGAAGGGGTGGGCTCAACTTAGCTTTTGCAACAAAGATTGATGTTCACTACTAGGAAAACAGCTATAGGTAGACAAGCTACTCTGTGGCGCATATGCAAAACCATGTGCCACAGATAAATATCAGTGGCGCATACGAAAAAATGTCACTGAAGTTTGGCAGTTCAGTGGCACATGAAACCAATATGTGCCACAGAAGTCCACATTTCTGTGGCGCATATTTTCGTGTGCGCCACAAAAAGTGATGATTCTGTGGCGCATATAGATGTATGCGCCACAGAAAGTTGATGGGACCCAGCACCAAAAAAGGAGGGAGACAATTCTATGGCGCATATGTCCATATGCGCCACAGAAAGTGATGTTTCTGTGGCGCATATAGGTGTATGCGGCACAAAATATGGAAAAACAGATCCCACCCCCCTGTGGATCGCCTTTTCAGTTTTGTAAAAAATAAACGAAAATGATAAAAACTTCAAAAAGATAATTCCTTTGAAATGTAGTTATATTTTAGGGTGTAGTTGTAGTGAAAATTGAAATACATGAATTTTGATGTATTTTGCAAAAATAGGTCATGGCACGGTAAAACGGCCATAACTTTTGCATACGATGTCGAAAAAAGTTTAATATATCAAAATTATCGTCTCGAAATTTCCTACTTAATTTTAGCTGCCTACGGTCATTCTAGATTTTACAGAATCCCCAAATTCGAAAAGAGTAAAAATTTATGACCGAAAGAAGATTTTTACTGCAAAAAAATAAAAAAAGGGGGAGAAACTTTAATGGCGTATTTCTCCCATATGCGCCACAGAAGTCTTGGGCGGGATCCGAAATTTGAATCCCCCTGGAACCCTCCTCACTCCCTTTTTCCTTTTTCTCCCCCCACTTCGCCACCCCTCCCCACTTCTCCTCCCCTCCACACTTCTCCCCTTCTCCTCCCTCCTTCTTCTCCACTCTCCGGCGACCTCCACCTCCACCCCGGTGACCTCCTCCACCACGGTGACCTCCTCCTTCTCCTCCTCCACCACCTCCGACAACCTCTTCCTCCACCACCTCTGGCAACATCCTCCTCCTTCTCCTCCTCCTCCTCCGGCGACCTTCGATGACCTCCTCCTCCTCCTCCACCACCAACTCCGACGACCTCCTCCTATAGCGACCTCCTCCTCCTCCTCTACCACCAACTCTGGCGACCTCCTCCTCCAACTCGGGCGACAGCTTCCTCCACCTCCGACGGACTCCTCCTCCTACTCCGACCACCTCTAGCGGTGGCCTCCTCCTCCTTCTCCTCCGGCCACCACCTCCGACGACCCACTCCTCCTAGCCCTCCTCCAGCCACCAGCCACCAGCCGCCACCACCACCACTACCACCTCCGGCCAGATCTAGATCTGGCCCTGGTTTTTTTTGAAATTTGAAACAAATTCTATGGCGCATATTGGACATATGCGCCACAGAAATTTGAGATATGGCGCACCATTTTTTTAGAATTTTGGAAAAAAACTTCTGTGGCGCATATTGGCCATATGCGCCACAAAAGTTTGAGATTTCTGTGGCGCATTTCAATATGCGCCACAGAAGATAATTATCAGTGGCGACGTATCAGTGGCTGATAGTGAAAAAAGGTGCACCACTGATAAGGGGTTTCCTAGTAGTGTTATATCTTCGTGCCATACAGTTTTAACATTGTTGGATCCGATATGTTCTATAACTATAGGCAATTCTCGTAACTTAGTGAGATCAAAGCATCTAGTTCCACACCAATATCACACGACAACTCACCTAGTTCCGCCGAAATTAGAGCATCTAGTTCCGCACTAATATCACACTGCATCTCACCTGGTTCTGCATTGTCGGGCTGAACCTTGTCTATGGGAAGTACCCTGATGAGGGGAGGATAGCTACTACTTCTATTATTTCGCTGCCTCCTTCTATCCTGAAGATTGGACTTTTCTGCATTGCAATTCCTCCCATGGATGAGGTGAAGCCCAATTTCAGAACACCTCCAGTTCTGAAACATTTTGGGCAAGGCATGGCCAAGCTCAATTGAAAGTTGAGTTTACTTCGGTTTAGGTTTGGCGACGTTTGAGTCTTTTTTATTTCCTGTTTTATTTAAGTCCGAAGTGTTTAAGTTTTATTTTTTTGTGATGGTATTTGGGCCTATCCAAAACCACTTTTAATTCAGCCATTTGGGATTTAGTTGTGGCGTGGGGCCTGTCCCACCCAAGTATCGTTGGAGTCACCCTATAAAGGGTTCCTGGCAGCCGCCAATGCATGGGGGACTTGTTATTTTCGACATAAAAGAGACACCAGAAAAGTCCCAATGTTTGGGGGCGCATATCGTTGTGTTTGCTTGCTGATCTTCAAGGTCTGATATTGTCCTATGCGTGGGAGTTGATTTTGATCAGTTCCAACATGGGGAATTGAAGAGAGATCAGTTTGATCTATTTTAGATTGAGTTCTATTTCTATCTTGCTAATTCTATCGATCGTCGTGAAAGATCGGGCCTAAACCCTTTCGGATCACGTTGATCCGTATCATCTTGGTATCAAATTCGTCGGGTTTTCTCACGACGATTACATGCTGAGATTTATCTGTTGCTGAGGTCGATCTGCGGATTTTCTTTGTTTGAACACTAGAAGCTTGGTGTTGCTCACGTCTGTGGATTTCCGTGGCCTTCGATCGCTCCAAATTGCGAGGGAGAGCGATTCCCAGAAATCCAGGGTACCCACGATCGCTGCGTTGCAGAGCTGAGTCCCAGAACTCTAGGGCATCCATGATTGCTAGTTTGCCAATTCCAGATCCGATCACCAAGGCAGCCGCCAATTCAAGTAAAAAAAGAGCGAATTCCATCGCCCGCGCGCCTCGAGAGGATCACTGCGATCGAGGGAATCGGTCGTGCCCGCCTAGCGTTCTCGCATCGCGCGCCTCGCGATCATGGTCGGCAGCGTGCCTCCGCCTGGCAACCCTTCCTCACAGGCTGGCCCATTGGAAGTCCTCGGGGAACCAGCTAGGAATATCGCATCACTGCCCTGCTCGTGCTCCTTGCGAGGTAGCAAGCGACGCCATACCACAGACCACCTCTGTTGTGGAACGAGAGGTTCTAGGGCTGTTCGATTCAAAAAATATCGTTGTTTCTCGTCTTCTCCTATACGAGTGTGTGATCTTTTTGGCCAGCAATTTTTCTAAGTGTTGAATATTGCTGAAGATGGCTAGTTCGGTGATTGCTGAAAATTCTACTGCCGCGGATGCTACAGTTACAAAGCCTAAGAAGGTTGCCCTTCCGGTCTATGCAGATGATCTCCCTGACAATGTTCGTGCTAGTTTTGACAACACCTGCGTGTACATCAAAGACTGTACGGATGCTTTGGAGGAGAGGTTGAACATCAAATTGGAGGCCATCACTACTAGGCTCGATGCGCTGACGGATACCCTCATTAATCTGCCGGTGCAAGCTGAGCCCCCTCATGCTGCTCCATTACGGGATGCGCCACCACCAAGAGATGGATATGTTGACGCTCGTGCTCGCCGCCCTGTGGCACCAGCACATGGAGGTGTCTATGCTGATCTCGAAGGCAATGTTGCATATGCACCACAACAACGCCACATTGAGGCTCGTCCTGCAGCCGTTTTTGGTCGTGTTTTGCCTGCTGACCGAGATCGTATTGGTCATGCCACGCCTGTTCCATTGGAATATGGTTTTGGACGTGTTAAAATGTCCAAACCACCGTTCTTTGGCGCGAGAAGTCCTGAGGATTATTTGGAGTGGGAGATACGTGTGAGTCATATTTTTGCAACCCACCATTATACCGAGGAGAAGAAGCTTCAAATTGCTGCTATCGAGTTCTCTGGTTATGTACTGATTTGGTGGAGCCAAATTTTGCGTATGCCAAATCGCCCAACGTCGTGGAGGGGAATGATAGAACTCATGCGACGTCGCTTTATTCCTGAACAGTATAAGAGAGACATGCACAATAAATTGCAGCAGCTCACTCAAGGTACTAAATCCGTGGATGAGTATTATAAAGAGATAGAGTTGTTGATGATACATACAGAAATAAGGGAGGACCCGGAAGCCACAATGTCTCGATTCTTTAATGGGCTGAATCTTGCGGTACAGGATCATGTAGAGATGGTTACCTACTATGATCTTCAGGATCTTGTGCACCAGGCTAAGCGTGGGGATCAACAGCTCAAACGACACCAAGCCGCAGCCCCTGCAAATTCATGGCGTGGTTCTAGTGCTAAGCTGACACCTTCTACACGTTCCCATCATGTTTCCCATACTGAGGTGCCCAAATCTGGAGTGTCGAAAGTTGCATCTAGTACAGAGTCCACGGCGCATATTGAGTGTTTTACTTGTGGAGGCCGAGGACATATGAGGCGTGATTGCCCTAATAAAAAAAGGGTGTTGCTCACACAAGATGGCTATGTTTCTACTAGTGACGATGACAAGGTTGCTGCTCCATCTAGTGATGAGTCTGAGGAACATGATAACATTGATGTGTATCCTGAGTATGCTGCTCCTAATTGCACTAACTTGATGGTGCAACGTGTGCCAGAAGATCGCATAGAAGGACAAGGACAGTGTTGGAACATTTTTTAGACTCAATGCATAGTCAAGAACACCACTTGCAAGCTGATTATTGATGGTGGCAGTTACACCAATATTGTTAGCAAGAGCTTGGTGGATTCTCTTTCATTACCTACATGGAAACACCCACAACCATATTGTGTTGAGTGGTTGTATAATTCAGGGAAGCTAAAGGTAACACATAAGGTGCGCCTTAAATTTTCAGTAGGTAATTATGAAGACACGGTGGTCTGTGATGTGTTGCCTATGAGCATGTCATGTGCTGCTAGGACGACCGTGGCAATTTGATAAGCGTTCCACTCATGAGGGAAGATCCAATGTTTATTCCTTGTGGCATGAAAGAAAGCGTCATGTGCTGCAGCCTATGCTTGATAAGGATATCAAAGTGGAGGTGCTTGTTGAGAAGAAGAAAGTCTAACACATTAAGGCGAAACCGAGGACAGTTTCCATTCAAGTTGGGGGGGATGATGAGGGGAGGATAGCTACTACTCCTATTATTTCGCTGCCTCCTTCTATCCTGAAGATTGGACTTTTCTGCATTGCAATTCCTCCCATGGATGAGGTGAAATCCAATTTCAGAACCCCTCTAGTTCTGAAACGTTTTGGGCAAGGCATGTCCAAGCTCAATTGAAAGTTGCATCTAGTACGGTTTAGGTTTTGAGACGTTTGACTCTTTTTATTTCCTATTTTATTTAAGTCCGAAGTGTTTAAATTTTATTTTTTTGTGATGGTATTTGGGCCTGTCCAAAACCACTTTTAATTCAGCCATTTGGGCTTTAGTTGTGGCATGGGGCCTGTCCCACCCAAGTATCGTTGGAGTCACCCTATAAAGGGTTCCTGGCAGTCGCCAATGCATGGGGGACTTGTTATTTTCGAGCTAAAAGAGACACCAGAAAAGTCCCAATGTTTGGGGGCGCATATCGTTGTGTTTGCTTGCTGATCTTTAAGGTCTGATATTGTGCTATGCGTGGGAGTTGATTTTGATCAGTTCCAACGTGGGGAATTAAAGAGAGGCCAGTTTGATCTATTTCAGATTGAGTTCTCTTTCTATCTTGCTGATTCTATCGATCATCGTGAAAGATCGGGCCTAAACCCTTTCAGATCACGTTGATCCGTATCATACCCCCAAACTACAACTCGCCTACAGAACTTTTGCAACTAATGTCGATACTTTCAGCAACTCGTCTACATAATTTATCCAACTAATGGACTAAGCTACTTAATCAGTTGGATGATAGCCTAAACATACAACAATAATTTAATATGCGGACAACAAATTAATAGAAGGGCTACCAACTCAATTAATTGGCTAAGCAACACATCATTTCAATGGTTCCCCTAATCTTAGTCCATGCATATGAAGTATAACTTAATAAGAAAACATGAAGCAACTTAGTTGAAATGGCTAAGCACTTACAAAAAGCTTGGTAGAGTGAGCAGTAAACAACTTAATTAATGGTACAAGCAACTAATTTACGGGAATAATCAAGTGACTAATGCAACTGTGCTAAGGTAACAAAAATTTATGGAATTAACGCATGATGACTATGCTAGTACTAAGAACGTCCAGGTATTGATCTAGGGCCAATCAAATCATTGGAATTTATTAGGGATGAAATCAAATGCATATGGTATAGATACAAGAGAAACTGATGTTGCATCACTAAATATAACAATATTGTAGGCTCAAATATTACTCAGAGGTCAAAGCAAGGTTTTGCACTGCTACAACTTAAGCAAAAGTACAAGGCCATTAATCTATGGTTTGTAGGCAATTTGGTTCTGCACATAAATACATATTATTACTCCCTGTATAGAAAAGAGCGAGATTTTGCATGACATAGTACATACTAGAGCAGAGAAAGTTTCATGTCTGTAACTTTCCTAGTTTTATACATCAATCTGCATCACTTTCCTAGTTTTATACATCAATCTGCAATTCTACATCTTCACCACTTATGCACATACCTCACACAACGTTCATGAGTAGACTGGAAAAAATAAGAGCCAAAGAAAGTAAGAAACCGAATGTCTCATAGGCGCAACACCACTCCACTGCCTATGTGTGTGGGGGGGCGTCGCGCCCATGACCATTCCCAATATGGTCACAACAAATAGCATCAGAACTAGAAGGGGTGCTGTGTAGTGGCGTGAGCTTCACCTTAAATTCAAATCTTGAAGAACAATATCGTTGGACCAAACTACAAGTCATCTACAGAATGCCTGTAACTAATGTTAGTACTGCCAGCAACTCACCTAGTTACGCGCCATCGGAATGAATTCATATATGGGGAGTACCCCCAAACTACAACTCATCTATAGAATGCCTGCAACTAATGTCAGTACTGCCAGTAACTCATCCAGTTCCGCACTATTAGGCTGAACTCGTCTATGGGGAGTACCCCTCCAAACTACAACTCATCTACATAATATCTGCAACTAATTGCAGTTCTGCCACTAACTCTCTTGTTCCACGTTGTTGGGCAATAGAAACTGGGCATCGAACTAGTTCTACCATCAGTATAGAAATATGATTGCTTTGTTCATTCAAAACAGTCTATCACGAAGGACATATACTCGAAGTGCTTGGCGGTGCCGATGTTGTACCCAACTAAAAAGGTAGTTACCTATGAAAAGCAAATTATCTGCACCGGAAAACGCGACTAGTTGATCTAAAACCTATGAATTAGTTAGAACACAAGAAAATACCTTGGAAAAATAGTAGGGGTGATCCTAAACCAGCAATAGTCTCAACAACACGTACAACAAAACCAAAAACTATTACTTATCTGCACCCGAAAAGCAATTGTGCAATCCAACAACTACAATTTAGTGCATGACAAACTACAACTCACCTGCACTAGAAAAGGCGACTAGGTAATCTGAAACCTATAGTTTAGTGCATGACAAACTACAACCAAGAAGGTGCAGATAACACGCAAAAATCACCTTGAAAAATAGTAGGAGTGATTCTAAACCTGCTATAGTCTCAGAAGCACACACACCGGAACCGACCACAACTTACTTGCACCCCAAAAGAGACTAGGTAATCCGGTAATTACAACTTGGTGCATGACATACTACAACTTACCTACACTTCAAAAGGCAGCTAGGTGGTCTGAATTCTGAAACCTACAACTTAGTTAGAACCATAACCCTTGGAACTGCAAATAACACACAAAATCACCTTGAAAAATAGTAGGGGTGATCCTAACCTACAAAGGTCTCCGCGAGAACATAGGGTAACCGAAACCGCACCTTAATTGCACCCAAAAAGCAACTAGGTAGTCTAATAATTATAACTTAGTGCATGCGGAACCACACCTTACCTGCATTGGAAAAAACTCTAGGTGATCTGAAACCTATAACTTAGTTAGAACCACAACCGTAGGAACATGCAAATAACACACAAAATCACCTTGAAAAATAGTAGGGGTGATTCTAAACCTGCAATGGTCTTAGCAACAGCGTAGCGGAACTGAAATCACAGCTTAATTGCACCCAAAAAGCAACTAGGTAATCTAATAACTATAACATAGTGCATGCGAAACCACAACTTACTGGAACTAGAAAAAGCGACTAGGTGATATGAAACATACAACTTAGTTAGAACCACAATCTCAGGAATCGTGCAAATAACATACACAATCACCTTGAAAAATAGTAGGGTGATTCCAAACCTGCAACAGTCTTAGGGACAACATAGTGGAACCAAATTCGCAACTTACTCTCACCTATAAAGCAACTACGTGATCTGGTAACTACAACTTAGTGCATGACAATTAACTAATTACCAAAGTAATGTATGCCCCAGCTTAGGGGTGATTACATGGTCAAGGGATAAAACACACAAAAAAACCTCTTGATATACATCTACTTAATAAGGAATGTTAACTAACTAAATTCGGTGGGCAGAAGCAACTTAGTTATAGTTTGCATGGTGAAAGCAGAATAACCTTCAACCCCTATCTATACAAAACAACTTATCGAATGGGAAGTAAGTAACTTAATCAAATGGGCTAAGCATCTTAACATGTGGATGATTGTCTGGTTAGGAGACAAAAAAACCTAGACCCTAGATGTACAACAACTTAATAGAAATAGCAACTTAACCAAAATGGATAAGCAACTTAAACGTGACAAGGAACAGTAACTTCATATGGATGATATGATCCTACACCCTCACACCCTTAAATATATGGATGCTTATGAACCTACAAAAATTAGCCAATTTTTTGTTCTAGCCCGAGCAATTTTATATGTTCCAGCATGCCTAATATTTGAATAGAAAATCAACCCAATAACATCTCATCAGATCAACAGTCAAAAAAGAAACATGTGTCCATACAACTTGTAGCTAAGCAAATGGTACCCTTCAGCAATGCACACTTGATAATGCTAACATTAAACTAGTAGGAGAGCAAGTGCCCATAAAAAATCACTAAAAGGTCTTAGGGACATATTGCAACAACGATTCTCCGAAGATCTAACCTAAAGGATACTACACACGAATCACTATATTATCTCAAGTAGGTAGTCATCAAAAGGAAAATATCCTCACTAGGCACTTAGGTAACTTACAAATTGTGTAGCACTAGCCAGAGAATTGAAGTCACACACAAAATTAAGTTGCAGAACTGATTCCACATCTACCAATTTCCCTAGTGCAAAACACTAGCCAAAAAATTGAAGTCACACACAAAATTAACAGAATTTCTCGGAGAACTGATTCCACATTTACCAATTTCCCTAGTGCAAAATAAAATCCATACACTAAAGTAATACTTGTAATACTCACGGTGAGTCCTCTCTTTATGAAATCACCACACCCAAACAAACCTCATTGCCGTGGGCGAGGGCACAAAAGGCCCCTAGTAGCGTGGCATATATGGTGGTACTAAGTTAAAAAATCTTCATCCAAGCTTTACATCAACCATTAGCATCTTGATTATACGAGGAGAGAGGAAGTAGTGGAGCAGCGGACCTGTAGTTGTAGATGCAGGAAGATGGTTCTTTGAACTTCTTCTACACTAACCAACCCAGCTCCCGTTCCACGGCTGCCAGGACGTCCATCTCCATCACGTACTCCCATCCGCATCCCAACTTGGCTTCTAATTCATCGTGTGTGTGGTGGAGAGGGGTAGAGAAGGTTGATGGGACCTCAGATCTAGGCGGTCAGAGGTTCGCCCAGGACAGGTCGCCTCCACCGTAAGGGGATATGGCCACCTCCACCCACATCAGCGAAGATCCTTGACCATCGACGCACGCAGAACCTTGCTACCAGGGAGCTTCACACGTAGTCGAATCCCGCCGGCCGCCGTCGAGCTCGCCGTCCTCACACAGCTGCTCTACACCGCCAAGCTCCATGCCTCCATGCGCGTCCTCTCTCTAGTAATGAGCTCCACTCCCTCGTGCATGCGCCCACTCTCCGACGCTGGGAGCCGCGCTGAAATCGGCTCGATGAACCTAGACATCGCGCGAGAGGTGAGTGGCAAAATGGGGAGAGACGGGGGCTGTCAGAACAGAGCGGGTCAGGCTGCCAGATCACGCACATCCAACAGACAAGAAACGGAGGCTCGGAAGTGTTAACGAGCCACCGAGCACTTTTTAAAGATTGGGTTAAAAAAAGGAAGTTTTTTTGTTCCGTGTGTTCACGTGGAGTACAGGAAAGAAGATCAGAATTACTGTACCAGATCCGATCAATCTAGGTTCCTGCAGATCCGATCGTGGGCAAGGCAATTGGTACGTGAGATTTTGTTGTGGGCCTATCAGTTCGATCGGACTGCTTGGTTTGATAAAGAAAAAAAGAGGCAGAGATTGTTTCTACAGGGTATGTGAGTTTCCTTCACGTGAAAGCACGAAAGACAAAAAAAGGCATTGATCGAGTTCCAGTTGGAATCGGTCGCACCCTGTTGTACATCCGCCAAAAAAAGATCAACGAGTTGCACGCGCCAAGCCTCTGGCTGCCGCTATACGTGTACATGTACGTGTGCACTCAAAGGAAAAAAATAGAGAAAAGATTTGGTACGTACGCTGACAGTTCAGTATTTGTGCCTCTGTATGTGTACATGTACCTGCTGCGATTTGCTTCAGTTTGGCCAGATCTTTGTGCAGATTTTTGTGTGACGGAACAAGATAAGACATGATGGATTCTTTTTCAGGAGATACTTTGGGCTTGAGGTGCACGCATGGCAAAAAGTCTAGTGTTGTTTTCAATGACTATCTCGATCTCCTGAATAGAGTGGCACGTGATGCATCCGAGTTTAGCTGGTGCTTACATAGACTTGCGACAGTTGATGAGTACCAAGATTGGGAAAGGCACATGGAACGGGGTTTCCATCGATGTCGCCAATATAATGGCAAGTTTAGTGGGTATGATGAGTATGTTCTTGCTCACCGGCGTGTGGACAAGGAGTTAGACAGTTGGTGGTCCGAGGCGGTTGACATAGATGGTTTTTCTCTTACTTGGGATGACTACAAAAAAAATCGGCGTGATGGTTTCATATTACTGTATATGGAGGAAATCAAGCAGCCGTCCAAGGTTGTGAATGGGATAGTGGATGTTGGCAAGAGTATAGCTCTTATACTGAAGGTCGCGATGACTATGACTACTCATGAGAAGTTGACAGTTGTTCCATTGCCGATAGTTAGCAAGGTGGCAGCCACGATTTCTGAAGCGTTAGCAGTTGATGTTGATAAGGCTGATGTTGTTATGGATGTCCTGGAGGATGTTGTACCATTGAGTGGGCTGAATTTGCAACTCAACAAGATACAAGGCGATGCTTGCATGACAGTTGACAAGGGTCAGCGTTGGAATTTATTTCAGGCGCAGTGTATGATCAAAGGCAAAGCATGCAAGTTGATTATTGATGGAGAAAGTTGCACTAATGGCATTAGCAAGGCAATGGTGGCAGCATTGGGGTTATCCACATGGCGTATTCCTAAACCTAAGCATCTACAGTGGTTAAAGAGCAGCGGTATGGTAAAGGTAACTCATAAGGTGCATGTGCCATTTATAGTTGGTGATTATGTTGATGAGATTGAGTGCGATTGTTGCCATTGGAGGTATGTGGGTTGTTACTTGGTTGTCCATGACAGTATGATTGCAACGTTACACATGCTGGAAGAGCAAATACATATTCTTTTGTGCATGGTGGAAAACAACAGACTTTGAAGCCTATACAGGATGATCACATAAAGTCTGATGTCGAGCTGGTGGTACATAAGGAGAAGATGCGCAAGGCTAAGCCAAAATCTGGGCTAGCTAAGGTGCAGGATGGAGAGCATGATGCATAGTGCGACAATGTTGATATTGCTTCAGCTATGTCTGTAGATGACAAGCCAGTGGAACTTGTTAGTGACAAGCCAGTTGAAGTGCATCATCTTATTGCTGAGAGGAAGGATGTTGCAGCATGTGTTCAGAAGGTTGTTTGTGTTGACACATGTGTTCAAACGGATGATAGTTGTGCTCCTGATGTTCCAGTGCATGTGGTGCAGCGGGGTAAGAAGAGCAGTTTTGTTAGCACACCTATGAGGCGTTTTGTTGGGACAGTTGTGTGGATGCATAGAGGCAAGGATGGACATGTTCGATAGTTGTGTGGTCCAAACATTACTCATCTTATGCCAGGTCGTGCAAAGAAGGTCCATGTTTAGCAACCACGGGTTCCAACAAGAGTTGAGAAGAAGAAGAAGACGGTGGCGCCTAGGTCCAAGCTCGTATGGAGACGCAAGGAGGTGCAGGCGCCAAGGGATGTTTCAAGTCAAGCAAGCCGAGAGGGAGGATGCAGAGTGGAAGGCAAGAAAGACTTGAAGATGGCGAAGACGCGTGAAGCGATTGTTCATATCACGCCACCTCTTCGACCCGACCCGCAAGCATTGGGGACAACGCTTCTTGAAGGGGGGATGATGATATGGGCATGAAGGAGGAGGTGAAGCCTAATTTCAGGACTCCACCAAGCTAGGTGTTGCGGGTGCATCCCATTGATGATTGGCACACCAGGATGACCTACGATATGTAATGATAAGTCTAAGGTTGTGTCAAATATTATTGTTATGTTATTGAGTCCGAGTCTAGGTTAGGTTCGAGTCCGTTTGTGTGTTCAGTTTGGGTCTATCCAACCGACTAGTTGCAGGCCTCCTATATAAAGGAGCCATCTGCCTAGGGTTTAGGGGAGTTCAGTTGTTTAGTTTAAAAACTATATTGTGCTCCACCGTGTATCATCCCTCCGAGGACGACGATACCATTTATCAGATTATTGCTGCGGAGGTTCTTGTGTTCATCAATGATTGTCATGCTCAAGTTTGAGGCGTGGTGATCTTCATCATGTTACTTGCTGGATTCGTTCCTCTTCTTCACGTGACGTTCATCGCGTTATTGGGAGATCATCTATCTGGTTGACTTGCTGTGAAAGATCGGGACAAAACTCAAGCATCATCGGCGTGATCCGTATCAATGTTCTTGTCAATGGCATCTGTTATGTGAGTAAACACACATGTCAAGTGAGATTTCAACGCCTCATATTCGCGCGAAGTAACAAGTTCCTCATCCTTCATTTTCTGCGACACAACATCATCATCACTAAAAGACATGATTAGTAGGTTAGTGCAAAAATCAAAATATGTTTGGTGGCACACTCACAACTCACTCACAACTGATAAGAAAGTGGACCTTACCGTTCCGAAGTGAATAGAGATGCTTTACCAAAACGAAATCCAAGAATGATGCACTGATGTGATGAAGTGAATATCAAGGGTATAGAGAACGATCACAGGGCACACAGGTATTTTATGGTGGAGCTCTAGGTATGGTATCCTAACTACATCGCAAAGAAGTCCTAGTGCTGATCATATAAAAACCAAAGAAACACACACGGTGGAGATAAACGTGGCAAATCAACTGATGAAAAGGAAAATTGCAATGCACAAGAGAGACGCTAGTAAAAGCTCAAAGTAAACTAGCACAACATTGCTCAATCTACAAGTGCTATGATCAACTAGGCCTCCAACAATGCACACTTTGATATCTCTTTTTGTCACGCTTGAGCTCTTTTCTCTTTTTTATACTGATTCTCTTTTCTTTTCTCTTTCTTTTTTTGTTTTGATTTTTCAACTATATGACTCAATGCAAACGAGTGCAGCAACTTATAAAAAAACTAGGTCGGATAGTCCAGTTGATGTACGCCGGAGACTCTGGTTGGGCCGGATAGTCTGTGTGTGTCGGCCGGATAGTCCGGTTTTTGCCTATCGAAAAATTTCTGCACTTTGAAACCCTAATGAGTAGCCTGTCAGAGCAAAGCAACTAGTTTCATGGGTATGTTCCTAGGCACGGATGCTGTAGATAGGCTGTGTCTATGGTATGCAAACAAAGGTACGCTATGTGGACTCGGACAAACGATGAAAACTTGCGGAAAACGGTGATGGTGGACATGGCGGAAAACAAGATCAAACCTGCAGAGGAAAACTAGACTCCTACGAGGAAAACCTGCAGATCGGATCTATGAGAAGATACAATCAACAACTAAAACTCGAAAACGATGCAATCTAGTCTATGGCAAATCTTTTTGTAAGGCTTTTTCTGTATAGGACGAAACAAAAACTAATCTATGGATGGATTTGTGGAAGCTCACCGAGTAAACGAGGAAATCTGATACCAAGATGATATGGGGTGGCCCGATCTTCTTAGCAAGCACTTATCGATGATGATAATGGCGGATAGATAACTAGCCTGCGGCTATGAACTCTCCCGCTCGAACCCTGATGCCAATGCAACAACTCTCGAACCCTGTAGGGATATTCACAACACCACGCTCTTGCGCACGCAGCTGTTGACCACGAACGGTAGTTTGCAATCTACTAATTCCCAATGGAAAAACAGATCACAGTCAATTGCAGTAGTATAATTCGATCACAGGGTAATTCCAGAAGTTCTTTAATAGAATCAACACCAAAATAGTTTTAACGTGGTCTCAACCCTAACTAGGGGTCGTCCCAGGGCTTATCAGGGCGCTGGGCGGCCAGAAACTGAAACTAAACGCGTACAACTCAAACTAATACAAACCGACTCGGACCAGGTTTGGTCAGCGGGCGGACACTCCGGTCGATATCGGCCAGACAATTCGGTCAGGCCAGACACTCCAGGTGGAGTGTGCCGGACAGTCTGGTCTGGCCGAAAACTTCAGAGTTTCCGGGTGGTGTCCGGGTAGTGTCCAAACTGGCACAAAGAATGTCCGCGCCAGTTCGTCTCTCGGCCAGGCCAGACAGTCTGGGTGAATCCGGCCGGACGCTCCGGTCATGGTAGATATTTTTGCCTCCGTCTTGATGATCTTCTCCTGCGCCTTCCTCCCGCTCCTCCTTCGCGCATCCTTGGGCGATCATCATGCTGGGCCTCTCTTGTAGCCCTTCTCCTCCTCGCGTTATGCTTGTTTCTCCAACGAACCTGATCATACATAAATGCATAGACTTAGGCAATATAAAGTTCTCATCAATTAAAGTACCAGATTCGTTTAGGAGTGAATTCACCTATTGTTCAAGTAGCTTAGCATGAGCTCTAGTAATGGGTCTAATTCTAATCTCATTGGACTGATCCTTCTTTGCAACAGTTGGTTCATCTTCAGTAGTCATTGGGGTAGGTGTAATTGTAGGGATGTCCTCATCATGAATCGGCTACTGGCTGACGGATTCAAGTAATCCAAATGGCTGGCAAACCTAGTCTTGGTGTTGAAGAAGAACAACACTTGGAGCTTGTGTATCGACTACACCAACATCAACAACGCCTACCCAAAGGAAGAATTTGCCTTACCTCGAATCGACCAAATCATCGATTCAACTTTGGTATCCAAGTCGCTCTATTTCCTCGACACATATTCCAGCTACAATCAAATCTAGATGTCCATTGAGGATCAGGAAAAAGGCCTTCGCTACATCATTCGGAGCCTTTTGCCACACCGCCATGACCTTCAGCCTCAAGAATGTAAGAGCCACGTACCAACGGTGCATGCATGAGTGCCTAGCGAGCCAAATTGGCCGCAACATCCATGTCTACATTGATGACGTGGTGGTGAAGTCCAATCGCCATGATGACCTCCTCGCCGACCTTGCCGAAACATTCAAAAATTTGCGCAAGTATAAAATCAAGATCAACTCAGAAACATGCATGTTCAGCGTACCCACCGAACAACTACTTAGCTTCATCATCTCCAAGCATGGAATTGAGGCAAACCCGGTCAAGATCGACACCATCATGTGGCTCAAAAAATTTGAATGCCTGCGCATGTCCAGAAGCTGCAGGGTCGAGTGGCGGCTCTGATCCGCTTCATCCTTTGACTCAGCAAAAAGGCCATGCATCTCTACCGCCTCCTTCGCAAATCGTCGACATTCGAGTGGACTAGCAAGGCGGATGATGCACACACCGCCATGAAGGATGTGAAACTCACGATACCACTACGAGCTGCTCCCCATGATAAGGATCCCACACTGATGTACATATCTAGCACAAACCGGATCGTCAGCACCGTCATGGTCGTGGAGCGACCGGAGGATGGCAATGAGAAACCAGTGTAGCGACCCGTGTACTACCTGATACATTGCAAATGTATCTATAATTTTTGATGTTTCATGCTTGGTTTTATCCACTTTCTTGTGTTTTGTCCACACTTTGGAGTACTTTTCATATGATTTCTTGGACTAACCTATTAACAAGAGCCACGTACATTTTCTGCTGTTTTTGGTTCCAGGAAAGTCAGAAAATGAATATTCTCGGAATTGGACGGGACAAAAGCCAAAGTGCCTATTTTTCCAGAAGTCATCAGATGCCAGAATACGAGAGGGAGAAGGGCTGGGGGCTGGCCACACCACCTGGCCACGCAGCCAGGCCTGGCCCGCGCCAGGGGGTGGTCTGGCCGACCCTAGCACCCCCTCGGCCTCTCCTTCCGCCTATAAGATGCCCTCAGGACGAAAACCCTAAGTACCCGATCAAAAATCCACGAAAGAGTCTGTAGCCGCCGTCATCTCCATCCCTAGATCGGGAGGGATCTGAAGCTCTTCCCGGCACCCTGCCGGAGAGGGGAATTCACCCTGGAGGCCTTCTTCATCATCATGCAAGCCTCCGGTGTGATGCGTGAGTAGTTCATCTTTGGACTACGGATCCATGTAGTAGCTAGATGGCTGGTTCTCCTCCTCCTTTGTGCTTTCATGTCTAGATCTTGTGAGCTCCGTTCATGATCAAGATCATCTATTTGTAATTATGCATGTTGTGTTTACGGGGATCCGATGGATATTGAGATGCTATTTCAGATTGATTATTGATTCTATCATGTCTTTGTTATTTGTGATCTTGCATGCTTTCCGTTGTTAGTAGTTATCTTGGCCAAGTAGATGCTAGCAACTCCAAGAGTTAGTATTTATGCTCGATAGTGGGTTCATGCCTCTGGTAATCTGGGGAAGTGACAGAAATCTGTAAGGTACTAGATGTGTTGTTGCTACTAGGGAGAAAACAACAATCCTTTGTTCATAGAACAATTTTATTGTTTACATTACATGCAATTCGTAAAGCAATAATCTATTGCTTGCAACTTAATACTGGAGGGGGTTCGGATGATAACTTGAAGGTGGATTATTAGTCATAGATGCAGTTGGATGGCGGTCTATGTATAATGTTGTAATGCCCAATCAAGTTCCAAAGGATTCAAGATGATTAGTATATGCATGTATTGCTTTCTCGATGTTTGTCAATTTCCCCGCTGTAATTTGTTCACCCAGCATGTTATCTATCTTAAGGAGAGCCACCTCTAGTGAACTATGGATCCTGGTCCTTTCCTTTACATACAATCTACAAACTGTTTACTGCTTTGTGTTTACTTTCTGCAAACTTTTACTTCCTTCCATTCGATACGTTTAATCCTTTGTTTTCAGCAAAACCGGTGAGATTGACAACCTCATCGCAAGTTGGGGACAAAGTTCTGTGGTTGTGTTGTGCAGGTCTCCATGTTGCTACTAGCACCGGTAGTGCGCCCTGCTAAGGCTCAGCTAGCAACACCTTTGGGGTGTTTCCTTGCTCCTATTGGTTCGATTAAACCTTGGTTTCATAACTGAGGGAAACTTGCTGCTGTGCTCATCATACCTTCCTCTTGGGGTTCCCCAACGAGCTTGTTAATACACGAGCCATCACTACCTTAGAGAGGTACTCACCGAGTCAAAACAATGCTATCCCTAGTACCAAAAACTGGTGTACGCTGTCTTTCGAGCGCAACGGTGGCTCCCAAACTAGTCCCAGTAGCACCCCATCACGATCGTCGCCTCTGCTCCAATACAAGACATCATTAGCAATCGCGATGCGACTGGGCAAGTCGCCAAGTGGCCCTTTGAAATCAGCATCCAGAATATCAAATACGAGCCCCACAAGGCCATCAAGTCACAAGCTCTCACGGACTTCCTCACCGACTAGGGAGGAGGCACAACAGCCCGAGATCCTACCACACAACCACTGCTGGACCCTATACTTTGATGGGTCCAGGAAATCGGAAGGCTCCGGCAACAGAATCATCCGTATCTCCCCAAAGGGGTGACAAGCTCTGCTACGTGCTGCAGATCAACTTCACCCTGCACCAACAACTTGGTCGAGTACGAGGAACTCCTCCACGGCAGGAGAGTCGCCAAAGAGATGAAGGTCAATTGCCTCAACTGCTTCGGTGACTCCGATCTAGTTGCCAACCAGGTCTCCGACACCTGTGACACGTCAACCCCAACATGATCGCCTAACGCAGGGCGGTGGACCAGCTTGGCAGCCACTAAGCTGGTAACTCTGTCGAGTGGGTCGATCAAGGAAAAATGAGGAGGTAGATGCGCTGCCGCGAATCAACTTGGCGCACCAATAGCCTCTACTAGGCATCTTCCTTGATGTCATCGATCGTCCCTTAGTTGCCCCACCAAAGGAGATCAACACTAGGGTCCCGCTCACACCCAACTCTTCTCTAGTTGATGTCCTCATAGAGACCAGTGACTAGATTGAGCCTTACAACGCCTATCTCGGGCACCAAGTCCTGTCCAAGGATGAGACTGAGGCCAGCATGAGCGTTCGTCACGGCAAGTCCTTCATCATGATCAACAAAGAACTTTACAAGCGCACCGTCACAGGCGTGTTCTAGCGCTAAATCTCACCGGAAGAGGGTCGCAAAATCCTCTATGATATCCATGCTAGGGACAACAGCCACCATGCCGGCGCATGATCGCTGGTCATGAAGGCCATGTGATGACCCACAAGTATAGGGGGTGTATCGCAGTATTTCGAGGGAAGTGATACCCAATTTATTGATTCGACACAAGGGGAGCCAAAGAATATTTATAAGCCTTAACAACTGAGTTGTCAATTCAGCTGCACCTAGAAACAATCTTGCTCATGAGTTTATCATAGCAATAGTTTTGTAGTAGGAATAGCAAAGTAACAAAGATAAAGTAAAGACAATGATAACAATAGCGAACAGTGGGATTCGAGTGCGGTAGGCATAAGGATGGATGGACGGGCGTTGCATGGACAAGACAATCCACATAGCAATTAGAACATAGGGCAATTGCAGATAAATAAGATAAAGCATCCAAGCACTAGATAATCCTAGGCATGTGTTCCGTATATAGTCATACGTGCTCGCAATGAGAACTTGCACAACATCTTTTGTCCTGCCAACCCGTTTGCAGCGGTAGGCATAAGGATGGATGGACGGGCGTTGCATGGACAAGACAATCCACATAGCAATTAGAACATAGGGCAATTGCAGATAAATAAGATAAAGCATCCAAGCACTAGATAATCCTAGGCATGTGTTCCGTATATAGTCATACGTGCTCGCAATGAGAACTTGCACAACATCTTTTGTCCTGCCAACCCGTTTGCAGCGGGGCCTCTAGGGAACTACTGGCAATTAAGGTGCTCCTTTTAATAGAGCACCGGAGCAAAGCATTAACACTTCGTGAACACATGTGATCCTCACATCAAAGCCATTCTCTTCCGGTTATCTCGATTTCTGTCATTTCGGGGCCATAGGTTCTAGACAACAACGTGTGTATACAACTTGTAGATAAGACAAAAAACAATACTATCATAATGAATCAATAACATGTTCAGATCTAAAATCATGGCACTCGGGCCCTAGTGACAAGCATTAAGCACAACAAGTCGCAACAAAGTCATAAAGCACTAATAAAAGATACTAGGCACCATTCCCTAACAATCTGATGCCATTACATGAACGATCTCATCCAATCCCTACCATCCCCATAGCCTACGGCGGGGGATTACTCACTCATAGATGGGGAAAACATGGATGGTCGATGGAGAAGCGATGGTGATGATGATGACGATGATCTCCTCCAATTCCCTGTCCCGACAGGGTGGTAGAACGGACTTTCTGGTGCTGTTTCGTGGAATCTGGTGGTGGCGGCAGAGCGGAACTCCTTCTCAAGAAAGTATGCATCAATCAACTAGTCTTGGGACAATGCACATAGAACTAAGAATGGCCACTATGCTGTCAAGAAAGTGCTCATAGAATGTGTGGAGACTCAACAAGGGAATGAACAGGTTTTGTAAAGTTTGAAAGGCTTCCAAATGCTGAAAGTATGGTACTCGCTAGCTTTGAGCTCTCATTGCCCCTATGATAAGAATCTTTAAATTTATAAGGTTAAAGTGACACAACTAAGAGGATATGCTTGACAAGTTATAAATTGAAGTCTCATGCCCCTTACTTACGAAGGCTGATCCTCATGCTACTCAACTTCAGTCACAAGTAAGCTCTTGTGATTGTAAGTATATACGTATCATAGAGAACCGCCAACGGGGTATCCCTTGCACATGACACAGGAGCTATCCCATAATCAAAATGACAAGGCAAGCAGACAATGAGCATCTCAACGATCATTTTATTTACTATGTGCATAGATTTTTATTGAGGATGCTTCATAGAATGCTCATTATGGTTATGCTGCAAGTTTCCACCATGATTAGGCATGGCTTAGGCTAGCGGCCCAGGCGTTTCTCTAACATACATACAAACTCCATGATCTTACAAGTTCCACTTTTATTTCACACCGCCGGGATCCATAAGCAAAAGAACATGATATCAACGAGGTACTAAGTCCAATGCAATGTTGAAAGCGTTCCCCATGAAACATGGTTCTGCTAACTTCAACTTATAAAGCGCAAGCACATACACAACAAAGAAGGACGCAATGGTTCAAGGTTATTAGATGCAAGAAAATAAAGTGTGCCATCAAGTTCTGAGAGCTTTACTAACTAACTTTCTCATAACAAGCAAACATTTTACTCGAAAGAAAACAAGGCATATTGAATATGCACGGAAGTAGCAAATGATGCTAATAGGTAGGTATGGTGGACACTTTGGAAATATTTGGTTTAGGGAGTTGGAAACATGAGTAAAACATACTCAGTGAAAGTGAAGGCTAGCAATAGTAAGGGAGCGACAAACGAGAGAGCAATAATGGCCATAATCATGCAGAGCGACAAAACATCATTGATCAAAGCATAAAGTGATAATACAAGTTGAAAACTAAAGGATCATAAAGGCTTATGGTGACTTGGGATAGTCATAACATGGTGTGAGCATGTGCCAAATCAACCCAAATAAAGCATCAAAGGAGAATACTACAATACTATGCTTTAATATGCTAAACAACGCATGATTCTTCCAAAGCACATTAAGCAATCTCAATTGTTTATAACACAAGTCATGCTACAGGAAAGAATACTAAGCATAAAGCCAAGACAATATCAAGCATGGCATGACAAAGCATAGGCCACAGTCAAAAACAAGCTCTCTTTACCACTTAAGCTTCCTACTCTTTTCCAATCCAAACCAAACTATTTGAACATCAATGTATGAAAGAGGAGGTCCAACCAATTTATTCAGCAAACTAAGCAAACCACGCAAACTAAAAACCAAAACGAAAACGAAAAAGAAGACGCTCCAAGAACAACACAACTATGCATGAAACAATAAAAATGAAGTATTTGGAAGAAACCTGGGATTTTTATTGATGAAGAGGGGGATGCCTTGGGCATCCCCAAGCTTTGACACTTTTACTTCTTGGATATTTCTTGGGGTGACATGCGTGGCATCCCCAAGCTTGAGCTTTAGTCCATCCTTCATCTCATTACTCATTCCTTCCATACACCTGAAATTTTTCCTTCATACAAAACGTCACACAATCTTTATTAGCAACATTAGTGCACTCAAGATAAATAAGTCTTAAAGTTCAGTTCTAACACCAAATAAACTTCCATTAGAACACTAGCTACTGTAGCACTTCCCTCAAAAAGCTCAATTCCCCAAAAGAACTCAAAAAGGAACCAACAAGAAGCAAATGCAGAAAATGGCAGAAATGTGTCAAAACAGACCAGTAGGTAAAGACGAATTTTTTCGAAGACCTTCTGTTGCTCAAATCAAAAAGTGTTGAACTAAAGAAAGTTAGATAACAACCTGAGGCAGAAGCACAAAAATTCACGCCTCAAAAAGACGTTCATAGATTTTACACGAATATTTACGGTGAAGCACAGAAATCTGTTTCGGGACAGCAACTTTCCCAACTATTACTTCTCTCTCATTAGAGGTTATTCTTGGCACAAAAAGCAAATAAAAAGGATAAGGAGCGGTTATTACTGAAGTAATAACTTCCAAGACTCATCTAAAACTTTTGGGTTATCTCCCAATAAGTACTTTTCTTTAACGCCTTTAAGTTAGGCAAAAGCAAAAACTGAAAATGGATAAAAATAGAAGTAAGCGGAGATAATCATGGTGAAAACATTGTTTTGTTCAATGAAATCCTTTTGTTAACAAGGTTGATCAGGTCTTGCTACCAAAACAATTCCATATGAGACAAAACTTTGTATTCCACTAATGATTATGTTACCTCAACCTTGATAGCAATAGTCCCAATCATAAAAGTTTCAAATTTTTCTCTTGGTATGGGACAATATATTTCTCCAACTTGAATGCCCTCAACATGTTCAATTGAATTCAAAACCATAAGTCTATCAATCTTCTTGGGGAAATAGATAGTATGTTCCTGTCATTGACATTGAAGGTCACCTTCCCTTAATTACAATTAATAACATCTCCTGCAGTATTTAAGAAAAGGTCTCCCAAGAATAGTAGACATATTATCATCTTCAGGCATAAAAGTTTGAGAGGATGCTCTCATAAGAAATATGAGTTGAAGTAAAAGAGAGCATCAAGAAGCAAATTCAAAACACATTTAAGTCTAACCCACTTCCTATGCATAGGAATCGTGTATGCAAATAAATTCACAAAGAACAAAGTGACAAGCATAGGAAGATAAAACAAGAGTAACTTCAAAACTTTCAGCACAGAGAGGTGTTTCAATACCATGAAAACTTCTACAACCATATTTTCCTCTCTCATAATAATTTTCAGTAGCCTCATGAATAAACTCAACAATATAACTATCACATAAAGCATGCTTTTCATGATCTACAAGCACTAGAGCTTTATTATAAACATCTTCAAAAGAATCCTCAGGAACATAACATTCATCCTCCTTTAGTAAGCATGGGGGACAATCAAATAATGTAAGGGATAAAGAGTTACTCTCATTAGAAGGTAGGCATGGGTAGCTAATCCATTCTTCCTCCTTTTGTTCGTCACTCTCCTCCTCTTTTTCATCTAATGAGATTTCAGGTTCATCAATTTCTTCTTCCATAGGATCCTGCAAGGCATTAGTCTCTTCCATTTGTGGAAAACATCTATTAAAATATTCAAGAATATAGCCATTTTCATCCTTGTAATTATCAAAGCAAAATTTAAGTATACCATAAACCTCATATTTGTAAGGTGAATCATCAATATTTTCAAGCAAACTAGCAAGTTCAAAAGCACCCTTCTAAGCAAGAAATTCTTCAATTTGTTCCGCATCACAAAAGTCATAAATTCCTTTAGCATAAGAAGATATGGTATCATTATCATTATACTCACAATGAAAAGAGAGGTATTTATACCTCTTTCTGCAACGAGATTCATCACAGCAATAAGTAACATTATAAGTAGAGCACACGTTTCTAGCAATGGTATACAATCTATCAATTTGTTCCCATAAGTGTTTCCCTTTTTGTGACCAGCGGTGTTCCTTATAATAATATTTTTGATCTTCCGTGAACCCACCTTGACAATAAGCTTCAGTTTCAAAGAAACCAACCATTGACAACAAGCATGATAAGGCAAGACAATAACAGACCAACGAAAATAACAACTAGAGTAGGAACTACTTTTTTTTGTATTTTTGATAAAGAAACAAGCAAACAAGGAGAAAATAAACTTAGCTTGAACAATAGTGAATCCAAGTGGACTTGATAAATAAAGCTATGCTCCCCGGCAACGGTGGCAGAAAATAGTCTTGATGACCCACAAGTATAGGGGGTGTATCGCAGTATTTTCGAGGGAAGTGAAACCCAATTTATTGATTCGACATAAGGGGAGCCAAAGAATATTTATAAGCCTTAACAACTAAGTTGTCAATTTAGTTGCACCTGGAAACAATCTTGCTCACAACAGTTTATCAGTAGCAACAGTTTTGTAGTAGGAATAACAAAGTAACAGCAGTAGTAAAGTAAAGACAGCAGTAACAATAGCAATAAACAGTGGGATTCGAGTGCGGTAGGCATAGGGATGGATGGACGGGCGTTGCATGGACAAGACAATCCACACAGCAATCAGAACATAGGGAAATTGCAGATAAATAAGATAAAGCATCCAAGCACTAGATAATCATGGGCATGTGTTCCGTATATAGTCATACGCGCTCGCAATGAGAACTTGCACAACATCTTTTGTCCTGCTAGCCCGTTTGCAGCGGGGCCTCTAGGGAACTATTGGCAATTAAGGTGCTCCTTTTAATAGAGCACCGGAGAAAAGCATTAACACTTCGTGAACACATGTGATCCTCACATCAAAGCCATTCCCTTCCGGTTATCCCGATTTCTATCACTTCGGGGCCATAGGTTCCGGACAACAACGTGTGTATACAACTTGCAGATAAGACCAAAAACAATACTATCATAATGAATCAATAACATGTTCAGATCTGAAATCATGGCACTCGGGCCCTAGTGACAAGCATTAAGCATAACAAGTCGCAACAAAGTCATAAAGCACTAATAAAAGATACTAGGCACCATGCCCTAACAATTTGATGCCATTACATGAACGATCTCATCCAATCCCTACCATCCCCATAGCCTACAGTGGGGGATTACTCACTCATAGATGGGGGAATCATGGATGGTCGATGGAGAAGCGATGGTGATGATGATGGCGATGATCTCCTCCAATTCCCTATCCCGGCAGGGTGCCAGAACGGAGTTTCTGGTGCTGTTTCGTGGAATCTGGTGGTGGCGACGGAGCGGAACTCCTTCTGGAAAAACGTTGAACCCCCCGGAGTTTTTAGGTCAGAAGTCTTCTTATAGGCGAAGAGGGAGACCGAGGGGGTGCCTGGGGCCACCACACCATGCCTTGGCGCGGCCAGGCCCAGCCCGCGCCTAGGGGGGGTGGCCAGCCCTTGGCCCTCCTCCGTCTCGTATTCTGGCTCCTGGAGTCTTCTAGAAAAATAGGCACTTTGGCTTTTGTCCCGTCCAATTCCGAGAATATTCATTTTCTGACTTTCCTGAAACCAAAAACAGCAGAAAACAGGCAACTGGCACTGTGGCTCTTGGTAATAGGTTAGTCCAAGAAATCATATGAAAAGTACTCCAAAGTGTGTACAAAACACAAGAAAGTGGATAAAACCAAGCATGGAGCATAAAAAATTATAGATACATTTGCAATGTATCACCATGCGCCATGACTTATACTGGATCACCGCCCTCGTTGGAGTTTGCATCGTGCCTACCTCGTTGGAGTTTGCATCATGCCTCCCTCGTTGTACAAGGCCTTGGCATTGGAGTCCCTTGCCAAGACGTCAAGATCTCACCAAGACTCCCCACTCGCTATGCCGGTTCGAGAGAGAGATCTTCGCCCGAGGCCGATCCTAGGAATTGCGCCAGACCGGTAGATGCCGGCGTGAGCTATAGGTGTGTATCGTGTCTTCATGTGCGTGTGTTCATTGTGTTCTTCGTGCGTGAGTTCGTGGATTCCATCATCTCCCTCATCCCCCACTCACTTCGCCTAGATTTCAAGGGATTCGTGAAAGATCGGGCCATCCACGAGGTTTTCCCTCAACATATTGGTATCAAGAGCTTCGTTCCTCACGAATTCGCCCATTAATTTTTCTTCTATCCACCAAAAATTCAGAAATCCCCAAAAATAGAGCCCCAAATTGCCTTCAGATCGATCTTTGGATTTGATGAGTTTTTTGTGGTTTTGGTCCGTAAATCTGTTGCTTTGGGTGTCGATCTACCTTCCTTTGACCTTCCCCAGCCCCAATTTGGACATATTTCCGAAAATTTTGTGAGATTTGACTTTTCGAGTTCATCATGAACTCAAATCGGCTCTAGGCCCGGCGGACCAACCCAGCCACTGAAAATTCTGGTGAGATTTCTGGCGAACCGGAATTTCATAAAATTCCCACGGTTTATACCACCGAAGCGCAAATATGACTCAGTTTTGACCGTTTTTCTTCTTGTGTTGTTCCTGTTTCACATGCATGTCGCCCAAACTAACTTCAAGCTTCCGCAAATCATCACATACCGCATGCCTGGACACCATGATGTCCGACATCATCCCCAAAAACAGTAGCAAGTCGTCAATACCGAAGGTATAACTTGCTCCACCTTGTTAACCCTTCTTCCTTATGTGTATCTATCCTACGAGAGTAGCTCATCTTGTGTTTGCCTAAGCATTCTGCACTTGCCCTTGGAAAGTGAGAGTGTGTAAGCAAATTCAAGAGTTGACATAGTAGTATAGAAAGGGACAAAAATAATAAAAAAAGCAAAAAGCAAAAAAAGCAAAAGGAAATTAGCAAGATACATAGTCTCCCAATACAAAGAGTCTCAAACTTATAAGCAAAGAGAGAGAAAGAGTGCGACCAAGGCAAGTGCATAAATCCGTTGCTTATTCTCTTTTGACAAACGAGTTGTGGTTTCTCCTTGCGTTGGCACGACACCCGAGCGTAGTCTTTGTTAGGACATTTTATTCCCATTTTCATAGTCGCGCTAACCACATCCGTCTCCACGTGTGTGTATGCTTGTGTTTTTGAGATCGTATCCTTTTTTGTTTTGATCTTTGGTTCGCTACCACCTTTAACAATAACCCTTTTTGGATCGTTTCGTTTGGTTTTCCACCACCCTAACCTTCCACCAAAAGCTTTCAGAGTTTAGTTCTTCCTTTAGTGTGAGATTTCTTTGTGTTTTTACTTTGCACACTTATAGTTCTCACGCGAGGTTTCTAGTTCGGTGCAATCCCCAAGGTGAGGTAAAAGGATAACACCACCATATTCCACTTCCATAAACAATCCTTGTGTGTTTTTGTAGGGAAACGGGTAGGCTACAGTAGCGTAAAATCAAAATTTTCTACTGCGTCAACCAGGAATACTATTGTCATAGATCACGGGACTACCACTAGACGCGCAGTTGCAGAACTCGATGAAGCACGTCGGGCAGTGTAGATGTTCTACGTCTCCTCATCGTCCTCATCCCACGAGCAGCTCCCCTTTGCGCGGCTCATCCAAGTGCTACAGCTGCAGCACCTCCGAGGTATCCACACGTCCGGAGTGGAAGCCGTCACACGCCAGACTGCTAGGTCTGCACGTGCAACACAGGCGGAAGAGGAGTGGCGGCTGGGTGAAATGCTCAACCCTATTCAGCTTGCCTCACTCTCTCTTATATAGGCATCCCTGGTGGGCTTCTACATTAGCAGCCCATTAGCAGCCTAAGCCTGGTCTAATTCGGATCCAATCCTCATTAGTCTTCCAGCCCCTAAAGTGTGTGACCCTATAGGTTCATACACGTATAGTCATGACACGAGTACACTTACTCCGTAAATAGTTGGTAGCGGCCTCTAGAAAGACGTGCCAACTCCTAAACGCATATAAAGATCATTCGGACAAACCATCACAAGGTTGAGTACATGTCTTTCCCTTTGCCTCACGATATTTGGTCTAGCTCCAAGCTGACCTCTCTTTTTCGATACTGTGATTCGGAATCCCTTTACTAGGTTAACTCTTAACCATATGTAGCACGGCCATGCATTTCTGGATCCGATCACTCGAGGGGCCCGGAGATATCTCTCTCGAGTAGAGAGGGGCAAATCCCATCTTGATTGACCGATGCCTTGCAGCATGTATCAGGACAAACCCGAAAGCTACCTTTATAACTACCCAGCTACGGAGTAGTGTTTGATAGCCCCAAAGTAGGTCGATCCACATCTCAAGTACATGTGACAATCTCAGGTCTAAGGACAAAACATACACGATGTGTAGAGAGAGCTGCAAGTATTATTGCTAGTCTCAAGTTGGGTCAGTCCAACCCCATGTTCATAACATGTGTCCACATCATTGGTTTGACATCTCCATGTCTATGACTTGCGAAACATAGTCATCAACCAATCGATGTGCTAGTCTAATATTCACGTGTGTCCTCACATGAACTCCGACTAGGGACAATTATTATATAACCATACAAGTAAAGAGTTTCACAAACAATTCACATAATTGCCAATCAATACAAGTTGCCTGGTATATGGATATTCAAGGAACATTATAATAACTCATGGATACACATGAAATACAATCATCTCTATGATTGCCTCTAGGGCATATTTCCTTCAGTCTCCCACTTGCACTAGAGACAATCTAGATAGTATCTAATACCTATTGCTCTTGTGTGCGCTTCATGCGCAGGCTGCGGGAGTGGCTTAGTCAAGGGATCAGCAACATTTGAGTCCGTATGTATTTTGCATAACATGACACTACCATCATCAATTAACTCACGAATCAGATGGTAACGCATGCAATATGTTTGTTCTTCTGGTGCTGTCTAGGTTCCTTGGCTTGTGCAATAGCACCATTGTTGTCACAATAAACGTCCAAGGGATTGGACGAGCCCTGAACCACACCAAGAGAGATCAGGAAATTCCTAATCCATACAGCTTCCTTTGCAGCCTCTGAGGCAACAATATATCCAGCTTCTGTTGAAGAGGAGGCCACTGTGTCTTGCTTGGAACTTTTCCAGCTCACAGCACCACCATTCATGACAAACACATAACCTGATTGCGATTTCGAGTCATCTGAGTCGTTAAGGTAACTCGCATCTGTGTAACCCTTTACACTGAGTTCAACCTCACCTCCATAAACTAGGAACATATCCTTAGTCCTTCTCAAGTACTTAAGGATATTCTTTACCGCTATCTAGTGACTCTTACCTGGATCAGCCTGGTATCTGCTCGTAACACTTAGAGCATAGGAAACATCTAGGCGAGTACATGTCATCGCATACATGATGGATCCAATAGCCGAAGCATATGGAACCCTACTCATGCGCTCTCGCTCATCAGTGGTCGAAGGACACTGAGTCTTGCTAAGTTTAATGCCGTGAGACATGGGCAAGAACCCCTTCTTAGCCTCTTCCATGGTGAACCGTTTCAACACTTTGTCAATGTACGTACTCTGGCTTAATCCAATTAGCCTCCTTGATCTATCTCTATAGATCTTGATACCTAGAATATATGCCGCTTCTCCTAAGTCCTTCATAGAAAAACTAATTTTCAGTGAGGTCTTAACAGACTCGAGCATAGGAATGTCATTTCCAATCAGTAATATGTCATCTACATATAAGATTAGAAATACAAGCGATTTCTCATTTTCTTTCTTATATACACAAGGTTCAAGGTTCTTGTTCGTTTTTGATGAAGCCAAACTCCTTTACAACTTCATCAAATCGAATGTTCCAACTCCGAGATGCTTGCTTCAGCCCATAAATAGACTTTTGAAGTTTGCATACCTTTCCAACATTGTTTGGATCGACAAACCTTTGGGCTGCATCATATACACGTCCTCAGTAAGGATTCCATTTAAGAAAGCCGTCTTGACGTCCATCTGCCATATCTCATAATTGAAATATGCAGCAATGGCTAGAATGATCCGTATAGATTTAAGCATCGCTACGGGCGAGAAAGTCTCGTCGTAGTCAACTCCTTGAACTTGTCGAAAACCTTTTGCAACAAGTCGAGCTTTATGGATGTGAACATTTCCATCCATATCAATCTTCTTCTTATAGATCCACTTGCACTCGATGGCTTTAAAACCATCAGTCAGGTCAACCATGTTCCAAACTTGATTGTCTCCCATGGACTCTATCTCGGATCTCATGGCAACCAGCCATTTCTCAGAGTCTGGGTCCACCATCGCTTCTGCATAGGTCGCAGGATCATCATTGTCTAACAATAATAACTCTCGCGCTTCGTGGAGCCTCGCCGACCTTCGTGGCCTTGGTGCTTCTAATGCCACGGGTTCCTCAACTTGTTCTGCTACAATAGCATCACTCGTAGAATCATCCCCGACTGGCTCATCTTGAACTTCTTCAAGTCGCACCGACCTTCCACTCGTTCCCTTTGTGAGAAACTCTTTCTCTAGGAAAACACCGCTACGAGCGACAAAAAATTTGCCCTCTTCTCGGTTGTAGAAGTAATACCCTAAGGTTTTCCTTGGGTATCCCACAAAAATGCACTTATCTGATTTGGGTGTTAGCTTGTCCGACTGAAGTCGCTTGACAAATGCATCACAACCCCAAATCTTTAGAAAAGATAAACTGGGATTCTTTCCAGTCAACATCTCATATGGTGTCTTAACTACAGATTTAGACGGTACCCTGTTTAGTGTGAAAGCTGTTGTTTCTAGCGCGTAACCCCAAAATGATAATGGTAAATCCGACTGGCTCATCATCGATCGAACCATGTCCAACAAAGTTCGACACGCTCGAGACCCTTCTTTGAGGCGTTCCGGGCGGCGTGAGCTGTGGAACAATTCCGCAACTCTTAAGATGATTGCTAAACTCGTGACTCAAATATTCACCTTCGCGATCAGATCACAAGGCCTTTATTTTCTTGCCACGTTGATTCTCTACCTCATTCTGAAACTCTTTGAACTTTTCAAAAGTTTCAGACTTATGCTTCATCAAGTAGACATAGCCATATCTACTGAAATCATCAGTGAAAGTAATGAAGTAGTGATATCCTCCTCTGGCTGTCGTGCTCATTGGTCCACATATATCAGTATGTATGAGTTCCAACAAGTCTGTCGCTCTCTCGGGAAACCCCATAAAAGGCGTCTTGGTCATCTTTCCAAGTAAACAAGCTTGACATGTCTCGTATGATTCAAAATCAAACGAAGTTAGAAGACCATCACCATGGAGCTTCTTCATGCGCTTTTCACTTATATGCCCCAAACAACAATGCCATAAATAGGTAGGACTCAAATCATTTGGCCAAAGCCTTTTAGCACTAACATTGTAAACACATGCATTATCAAGATTTAAAATAAATAACCCATTCACAATGGGAGCATCAGCCACAAACATAGCATTCTTAGAGATTACACAACCATTGTTTGTACTCATGAATGAATAACCATCCTCATCAAACATGAAGGTGATAAAATGTTTCGACCCATACTAGGAATGTAATAACAATTATTCAATTCCATGATAAATCCTGACGGAAGGTGAAGTTGCATGACGCCGATTTAACAATGCAAAGAACCCTTGCTTTATTTCCGACGCGAAAATCCACTTCGCCTTTCTGCACTTCTCTAGTCCTTATTAGCCCCTGCATCGAATTGCAAATATGAGCGACCGATCCGGTATCAAATACCCAAGAGGTAACATAAGAATCTGCGAGAAAATGTCCACAACATTTACAACAAGCGTACCTGAGTGGGAAGTACTCTTACTTCCACCCTTCTTCAAAGAAGCCTGGTACTTGCTGCAGTTTCTCTTCTAGTGGCCATATTCATGACAAAAGAAACACTCAGTGTCTCTTGTAGGTCCAGCCTTTTGCTTGGGTGCAGGGTTTGTCTTAGGGATCGTATCCTTAGCCTTGCCCTTCTTCTTCTGCCAAGAAGTGCCCTTTTTCTTGAAGCTAGGCTTGTTTTGCACAGCCATCACATGGCTATGCCCTGCACACTTCTTAATGTCACATTCTGCTGTTTTCAGCATCCCACATAATTCATTAAGGCCCCTCTCCACCCCATGCATATGGTAGTTCGAAATGAAATGCCCATAGCTAGATGGAAGAGATGCCAAAATGAAATCAGTGGACAACTCTTGGCCTAATGGAAAACCAAGCTTTTCCAAAGTCTGACTGTAACCAACCATTTTGATCACATGGGGGCCTACAGCTGCTCCCTCGGCCAGCTTGCATTCCACAAAGGACTTAGCGACATTGTACCTCTCAGTCCTAGCCTGAGTCTGGAACATGTCCTTAAGCGCAACGATCACATCGTACACTTCCTGATCCTCAAACTGCTTTTGAAGATCAGGTTCCATGCATGCAAGCATAAGACAACTAACCTCAAGAGATTCATCACATGCTTTCTTGTAGGCATTCTTAAGGGCAGCAGTTGCATTATCAGCAGGTTCATCCGGAATTAGGGTATCCAGAATAGTTTCCTTTTTCTCAGCCCTGAGAACAATTCTCAGGTTATGGACCCAGTCTGAATAGTTTGTTCCATTTAGTTTATCCTTTTCAAGAATTGAACGCAAAGCAAAAGGTGATGAATTGTTCGGTGCCATTGAACTACAACAAAAAATGCAAAATACTAAGCCATGTAACCATGAAAGAGTAAAACATATTAAACAATTTAATAGCATATACTCCCACTTAAATCAACATCCCTCTATTGATACTAAGTGATTCAAGATCCACAATTAACAAGTCGACTAGTGAGCTTTGGCATCACTGCTAGAAGACAAGGTAAATCGGTAAGCAACCTTTGCTAATCATATCACATATGACTCTTGTTGTTGGGTGACATCTCTATGTCAAAACTAGGCGCCAACATTTATGCCCCAAGGTCCTTAACTGTTAAGATGACCTTGGTCAGCTCACCAACCCTTATGCGTGTAGGTATCCGATATGAATCCATCCAGCCAAGGAAAACCGCGGCACCCTAATTTCATAGACCCACCAATGATTGTATAGGGCATAGGATGGTGCAAGGTTTGGTTGGGAGGGCATGGTTTAACTTAAACTCTGTGAGGGATCGTTCTACTTCTATCATCTAAGCATGCATAGTAGTAAAACGTATAAGAATAGCATTCACATAGATGTGATACAGTATGGCCCATTTTTCTCATGGTGATCTCCATCGCCATAGAACCTGTCCACCATGATGATCTCCATCTTCATGCTCTATGCGAGCCATCCTCCAAGTGATGAGTTCTCCAAGAACTAATACAAGCTATTACTCCTAATAGCTAGTAATCAAAATTATATGGTATTGGGATCATCACAAGTTGGCACGTAGGCCATTACAATAATTGACAACACATATGGCTCCAACCGTGTTACCCTACTCACGACACGCAGGTCATGAAAAATAAATACATGCATCACATACATTCTTGGGCCATACTGATCACATAAATCCTGCAAAAACAAGTTGTGCATAGAATCGCATTCTACCGGATCATGTGAAATCGTAGCACATATGAACCTTAACGTGATACCAAAAGGGGGCTACGATTAAGGGGGGTCTAGGGGGTCTCCCCCTGCGGGGTTCGAAGGGGCAGCGCCCCTCGTGGTATCTATACAATTTTCTTTAAGGATTTTGATCAAAAAATCAAATTTACCATAAACCGAGCATAGTTCCGATTCGACCAAACTCCTTTGATCACGGTACGTGCATTCAGATCTAATTCTCGATTCGATCAATCATATTGATCTTCGCGTGATTCAAAAGGATTTATGTGTCACTGTCTATCCCGATGGCAGAAACCGACCGGTAGGGGTAAGTCGTTCGACGACCTTAGAATCACGATCACGGAAAGTAAGATCATAGATCAATCCAGAACCACCGCCATACAGACGATCACATCATCCATATCAATCTACATATCACCATTTGCAAACTTCCCGAACCTATGAACAACGCATCGGCTCGATACCACCGTAGGAAGCGGGTAGGCTACACTAGCGTAAAATCAAAATTTTCTACCGCGTCAACCAGGAATACTATTGTCATAGATCACGGGATTACCACTAGACGCGCAGTTGCGGAACTCGATGAAGCACGTCGGGGCAGTGTAGATGTTCTACGTCTCCTCCTCGTCGTCGTCCCACGAGCAGCTCCCCTTTGCGCGGCTCGTCCAAGTGCTACAGCTGCAGCACCTCCGAGGTATCCACACATCCGGAGTGGAAGCCGTCACACGCCAGACTGCTAGGTCTGCACGTGCAACACAGGCGGAAGAGGAGTGGCGGCTGGGTGGAATGCTCAACCCTATTCAGCTCGCCTTAGTCTCTCTTATATAGGCATCCCTGGTGGGCTTCTACATTAGCAGCCCATTAGCAGCCTAAGCCTGGTCTAATTCGAATCCAATCCTCATTAGGCTTCCAGCCCCTAAAGTGTGTGACCCTATAGGTTCATACACGTATAGTCATGACACGAGTACACTTACTCCGTCAATAGTTGGTAGCGGCCTCTAGCAAGACGTGCCAAGTCCTAAACGCATATAAAGATCATTCGGACGAACCATCACAAGGTTGAGTACATGTATTTCCCTTTGCCTCGCGATATTTGGTCTAGCTCCAAGCTGACCTCTCTTTCTAGATACTGTGATTCAGAATCTCTTTACTAGGTTAACTCTTAACCATATGTAGCACGGCCATGCATTTCTGGATCCGATCACTCGAGGGGCCCAGAGATATCTCTCTCAAGTAGAGAGGGGCAAATCCCATCTTGATTGACTGATGCCTTGCAGCATGTATCAGGATAAACCCGAAAGCTACCTTTATAACTACCCAGCTACGGAGTAGTGTTTGATAGCGCCAAAGTAGGTCGATCCACATCTCAAGTACATGTGACAATCTCAGGTTTAAGGACAAAACGTACACGATGTGTAGAGAGAGCTGCAAGTATTATTGCTAGTCTCAAGTTGGGTCAGTCCAACCCCATGTTCATAACATGTGTCCACATCATTGGTTTGACATCTCCATGTCTATGACTTGCGAAACATAGTCATCAACCAATCGATGTGCTAGTCTAATATTCACGTGTGTCCTCACATGAACTCCGACTAGGGACAATTATTAGATAACCATACAAGTAAAGAGTTTCACAAACAATTCACATAATTGCCAATCAATACAAGTTGCCTAGTATATGGATATTCAAGGAACATTATAATAACTCATGGATACACATAAAATACAATCATCTCTATGATTGCCTCTAGGGCATATTTCCTTCAGTTTTGCATGATGGATAGGCACGGTAAGTCGAGCCAACCACCTCCCCAAGAATAAGAACAAGGCGTGTCCATGACGCGCGCAAATCACTAGATCATCTGACATGAGTTCCGTGAATGTTGCGAGACTCTTGAGACGTGACAAGATGAACAATTCGGCGAGACTCAAGCTGAGTTCAAGAACGTCGACAACCGCTTCCATGGACTCGAAAGACAAATGCATGCAATGCATCACAACGTTGGCCATCAAAATGAAGAGCTTCAACGCTCCGTTGCCAAAATAAATGACAAGCTTTGACTCCTCATCGACGGAATGACAAGTCCATGTTCACGCGCATTATGCTCTTGAAGCTCATCGCGTCACCATTCTCCTCTTCGTCAAGATCCTCATCCAAGTGCTCCAAGATGCAATGATGCCCCCGTGGTTGAAGATGGAAGCTCTTTGCACTATGTACCTTCCCCACGGCACGCGGCAACATCAAGCTATGATGGTGATTTCTCCTCAAGGCCAGAAGGACACTGATGCAGCCCGTCCTACGGATGCTCCTTGTTGGGGATATACTTTCCGGGTATCCTCACTATGCCTCACTGACTAGGGTGGCCCACTTCGTGTTAGAGCTTTGCTTCACAGGCGGCCTAGTCAGGGAGAAGAGACGGAGTCTAGTCCGGCTATGGGAAGGCCCAAAAGACTTACTGACATAGGCCTGTTATGTTACTTGTAGTTGAAGATGTACTCTGTAACTGACTCTTAGTCGTAGCCGGATAGGTCTCTCCTGTAAACCCTAGGCCAGATATCTATATAAGCTGTCCTAGGGTAAGCCTTTAGGGTACCTCACAATAGTCTACAATCTCAACTCGCACAGGTGAAACCCTTGTAACCCATATTCCGGCTCTGCCATATTACTAGATTGCTAGCATGAGTAGGATCATCCCAAAGCCATGGATTTGAACTGGTAAACTTGTGTGCTCACCGTCCCGGAACACCGTACGTCTCATACACCTCTCTTCCGCACGCCTCGAGGACCCCCTCATGGCGTACTTGTCATAAATCCGATGATAGTTGGCACCCACCATGCGGAAAGTGAGCTTCGGATCTGTGTTCCGAGTAGAATCTATGTTCCGAGCGGAATCTGCAAGAATTGGAATCGGCGAGACCATCGTCGTTAGTCGCATCCTCTACACCAGCGACGTACCTCTCATCGTTCTCGACGAGACCTAGATTCCTGCTAGGGAGGCCGTGACTGCCTACACCATCATGTCCTTTGGCGAGATCGATGTTTACATCGGTTTCGCTGAACCTGCCCCACCCACCCCAACGGTGATGATAGAGGCAGAGGAAGTTTCTGGGTCCACTTTGTCCGTAGAGGCGGCAGAGTTCCGGATCTTGGAAAACCCTAATCCCACCCAGCCTACACCTATTGTGGAGATAGTGGAGAAAGCTGAGCCTAAAGCAGATCTTGCGGTGCAAGTCGAATCTGGAGTGGATCTCCCTAGTGAGGCCAAATCCCAGACCGATCTGCCCGTCGAGGTCGAAATCCAGGAGGAGCAAGACAACAACTTTGGTTCTGGCTCTACCAATGCCGGAACAGATCAACCCTTCCTGAGGTACACGATGAGGCGCATAATGCTGCAAGGCCCAGACGTGGATGAGGTTCTCAAGACCATCAGGTGTTTCAAGGAAGCCCATGAGGAAAGCCGCAACTACCTTAGGACGCACGCGTCGCACTTTATCGGATATGTTGGATCCGGATCAGGCTCTGCCGATGCTGGAGACAACAAAGACTCGGTGCTGGAGGTGATCGGAACAAACACCGACTTACTTGCATCTTCGGATGATTCCATGACGTCGGCGGATTTCTGAAAGTTCTCCGCGGAATATCAGGAGGAGTTCAACTCAAAAGCTGCAGAAGAAGGAGAAGCCATGGACGAAGGATATGTATAAAACTTGCCGAGACTACCTCGGATGATGGATCGACACCAAGAACTCCTGCAAAGGGGTAAATGATCAAACTGCGATTGAAGCTTTCATTGCAGGAATCCCAATTGGTTTACTACATCACCGCTTGAAGTGCGAGAAGGTTACTGATCTAGGAGAGATGATAGAAACGACAAGGAAATACGCAGATGCCGATGACTATGCAGAAGGACTACTAAACATACTGGTGGTACCACAGTCAGCAAAACAGCCGAAGCAACAAGCTCAGAAGTGCAAGAACACATCGGAAGAAAAACCCAACACGAAAACCGCAGTTGTCACTGCTACTTTCGGGTCTAGAGGACGAGGAGGGCGTGGAAGCGGCCGCAGACGCGGTCGTGGGATGTCAAGAGTCTAGGGAGAGGAGACCACCAACCTGGAAAAACCTACTTCTGGGCCGACATTTCCAACAACCCGTGTGTGCATCACTTAGATGCCAACAAGGGCTCGTCCCACACAAATGCTGAGTGTCGTTTCAATGACGACATCAAGAAAGATGATTCCACTGGCTACAAGGCTAAGCGGAAGAAGGGAAAGAAGAATCCTAAAAAAAAGGAGACCAAGGAAGATTCCGACATGGAGGAAGCTGACCCTTCAAATCCCAAGTCGGATGGAAAGAAGAACTTCCCAACGAAGAAAGACACTTATGTCACTTTCCTTGGGTCTCAACCAGCTAAGGTCAAGAAGGCAGTTTTGCATGAGCTCAACGCAACTATTCTGGCTGTCCCTCAATTCTTGGACTGGTTGGAAGTGACAATCACCTTTGACCGTGCTGATCATCCGCCTAAGTTGCACAAGCGAGGAAAATATGCCTTAGTCGTCAATCCCCTTATTGACGGCTATGGTTTCTCCAAGGCTCTCATGGACGGTGGCAACAACATCAACATCCTTTACATCGAAACATTGCGTCGGATGAGGATCTCGGAGACTCAGCTGAATCACAGCTCTGTGATCTTTCACGGAGTTGTCCTAGGAAGATAAGAAAATTCCCTAGGAGAGATCACTTTGGATGTTACTTTTGGAACTTCGACGGAAGCACTTTCCTTCGAAGTGGTTCCGTTCAAGAGCGCATACCACGCTATATTCGGACGTCCGGCTTACTAGGCTTTCATGGCTCGTCCGTGTTACATTTACAATATGATGAAAATTCCAGGTCCAAAGGGCGTGATCACCATCAGGGGAGACCCAAAGAAGGCACGAGAGTGGGAGGATGGAAATGCCGCCTTTGCTGAAGCCATACTGCACGCACAGGAGTACCAGGAGATCAAGAAGACCATCAACCCGTCCGAGATGCCCGTGACGAAGAAGGAGGTGACAAAGCCGACTCCGGAGTTCAAGGCATCAGAAGAGACAAAGACGACGCCATTGAAGGATGATGACCCCTCCAAGGTGACCCGGATAGGTGTAGGTTTAGATAGTGCATAGGAAAGCACGCTCGTCAAGTTCCTCCAAGCAAATCAAGATATCTTCGCATGGCAGCCATCTGACATGACCGGAGTACCTAGGGAACTTGCCGAGCACTCTCTAAATGTACACCCAAACGCTAAACCCGTCAAACAGTCCTTACAACGTTTCAGTGACAAAAAGCAAAAAGCAATAGCTAAGGAACTAGCTTGGCTAGAGTTAGCCAAATTCATAGAAGAGGTCATCCACACTGAGTGGTCGGCCAATCTTGTAATGGTCCCTAAAAAGGACACCACTGATTTAAGGATGTGTGTTGATTATACTGCCTTGAACAAGGCTTATCCCAAAGATCTGTTTGCTCTGCCTAGAATTGATCAAGTTATTGAATCGACGGCAGGCTCGGAACTCCTATGTTTTCTTGATGCATATTCTGGTTATCACCAAATTCGGATGAAGGAATCAGACAAAGTCAAAACTTCATTCATAACCCCCTTTGGAACCTTCTATTTCGTTATGATGCCCTTTGGGCTCAAGAATGCATGAGCTACGTACCAGCGCACTATGCAGCGTTGCCTCCAAGATCAAATCGGACGCAATGTACATGCATATGTGGACGACATAGCGGTGATGTCCAAAAAGAAGGAAACCTTAATTTCTGACTTGGAGGAAACATTCGCTAATCTACGAAAATACAATATAATGCTTAACCCTAAGAAATGTTTCTTTGGAATACCAACCAACAAATTGTTAGGTTTCATTGTGTCTCAAAGAGGCATAGAGGTGAACCAAGACAAAATTAAGGCTATACTCAATATTTTCACGCCGACTCGCCTAAAAGACGTTAAAAGACTAACTGGCTGCATTGCTGTAGTCAGTCGGTTTGTAAGTCGGCTCAATGAAAGAGCCACACCATTCTACAAACTCCTGAAAAAGAGTAAAAAGTTCATTTGGACTGACAAAGCTGAAGCTGCACTACAAGACCTGAAAGCAGTACTCTCATCTGCTCCTATCCTTGTAGCACCGGAACCTCATGAACCGAGGTTACTCTATCTCGCTGTGACAAACAGAGTCGTTAGTGTCATCATGGTAGTGGAGAGACCAGAGGAAAAACAGGAACACCTAGTGCAGCGTCCGACTTATTACCTCAGAGAAGTCCTAACTGAATCAAAGCAGCGGTATCCGCACTATCAAAAGTTGGCTTACAGTTTGTTCTTAGCATCTCGGAAGTTACGACATTACTTTCAGGAACATCCAATTACCGTGGTGAGCACAACTCCCATGAGAGATATAATCAACAACATCGATGCTACAAGACGTGTCGCAAAATGAGGCATAGATCTTTCAGCTTTCGACATTGAGTACAAACCTCGTACATCAATCAAATCCCAAATCCTCGCTGACTTTGTCGCTGATTAGATAGAGACAATAGAGAATATGACCCTCCCAGAGTCAGAATACTGGACCTTACATTTTGACGGGTCTAAGGCGCTCGGGGGCTCGGGGGCTAGCGTGGTGCTCAAATCACCCCAAGGAGATAAGCTCTTCTATGTGTTGCAGATCCACTTCACGGTAACATGTAACATTGCCGAATATAAAGCATTGCTGCATGGAATCTGGATTGCTAAGGATATCGGCATCCGACGATTAATGTATTATGGATATTCGGATCTTCTTGCCCAACAAGTGTCGGATATCTGTAACACAAATAAACACATGGCAACATATAGAGCTGTCGTGGTTGAACTATCTAAATAGTTCGAAGGGTTTGAGGTTCAACACATCCCTCGAACAAAAAATGAGGAAGGAGATGCATTATCTCGAATAGGCTCTGCACGGAAAAAGGTCCCGGATGGCGCTTTTCTAGAGCACCTCAAAGTTCCCTCTATAAAAGGAGTAGATGAGGAATATCCGACGAAATCTGACTCACCTTTAGTGGCAGTTCTGGCTGTAATTCCTAGTTGGACTCAACCCTACCTTGATTTCTTGGTAGATGGAAAATTACCTGAAGACGAGGTTCTGAGCCGGCAGATCATTTGACGAGCAAAAACCTATACAATCATAAATGGTGAGCTCTATAAGCGAAGTGTGTCTAGGGTGTTTCAGCGCTGCGTATCTCTGGAAGGAGTGGAAATCTTAAGAGAAATCCACGAAGGCGAATGCGACCATCACGCTACAGCCAAATCTTTAGTGGCAAAAGCTTTTAGACACAGATTTTTCTGGCTTACAACCAAGGCAGATGTCGAACGGCTAGTCAAGACGTGCAAAGGCTGCCAAAAGTACGCCAAACAAGCTCATGTTCCACCTAATCAGTTGCGAAAAATATCTATAACATGGCCTTTCGCGGTCTGGGGGCCTGACATGGTAGGACCGTTTAAACGGGATCCAAGTGGATTTACTCTTCTCTTAGTGATGGTGGATAAATTCACAAAATGGATTGATGATAAACCCATCACCAGTTGTGACGGAGCAACAGCTAGAAGATTTGTCGAGGATGTTATAATCCGATACGGTTATCCACATAGCATTATCACGGACAACAGGAGTAATTTTTCTATGGGAGAACTTGCCGAATTCTACGATGAACAAAATATCCGGCTTGACATTGCATCAGTCACACATCCACAGTCTAATGGACGAGTTGAAATAGCAAATGGTTTAATCCTACAAGGCCTCAATCAAAGACTTGAAGCACCACTACATCGTGCTGCGGGGGCTTGGGCAGAAGAATTACCTTCTGTTATATGGAGTTTGCGAACAACTCCAAATAGGTCAACCGGATACACACCTTTTTTCTTGGTCTATGGTGCAGAAGCGGTTCTTCCCAGTGATTTGATTCATACTTCTCCCCGAGTTGCTGTGTACATTGAAGAGGATGCCGAAATTTCTTGACACAATGATTTCGATTTAATCGAAGAAGTTCGCATCGTTGCTGAGATGAGATCAACAGCCTATCAATAGAAGTTACGCAAGTATCATAGCTAGAGAGTCAGAAACTGGTCTTTCAATAAGGGAGATTTGGTTCTCCGGCTTGTGCAGAAAAGAAAGCACAAACTTTCCCCAGTATGGGAAGGGCCCTTTTTAGTTAGCTGAGTATTACACAATGGTTCTTACTATCTAACTGATATGCGGCTAGTCAAAGAAAGACCTTCTACTAAGAAAAGAAAGAGAGTTGGAGGCAGTACAGACCCAGAAGAATTAGACAGACCGTGGAATATTGCTCAGCTACGTCCCTTTTATTCTTAAAGTTTCTTTCTTTGTAATCATACATGTGTACGTGTTCAATGAAGAAATAAAGTGTTGGTTGCCTCAAATTATTCTGAGAAGTTTTATATTACCATCTTATTTCCAAATGATCATGTCACAGTCGAAAATCCCAGAATACTTGAAAGTACTTTATGCTCATTTTTGGTCTGGTTAAGATTTCTTATTCTAAACATGCTACCTTCAGGTATAAATCTAAATTTTCTAGTTTATACTTTGGTTCTTTATCTGATTTCCGGATGCGGGCATTTTCCGAGTAGTGAATTGTTGGTACTGGAAAACGACTTTGTTTCCGAGTTTAAACTAGTTTAGCAATTGAGCTCCGTTGCTCGGCAAAGTTTCCGTGTGGAAGGTCGGCCGGCTCACAAAAGGGACGAGGCGGAAAGCCACATAAACGACAAGTATATACAAAAATATAAAGTGCTTATGTAAACATTCAAAGCACATCAAAATAAAGCCAAAAGTGCTAAATAGAAGTAGAAAATCTTAGCACTAGAAAAAGTATTACACTACTTATTTACAATCCAATTGTTTCAGAATAACACATTTTTTCTCTGGCACTTTACGATGCAGGAGAAGAGGTAGGAGCTGCCGGATGACTAGAGACATCGCTTTCGCCTTGATATCTTTCCGAGACGTTCAAATCCGAAACGGTTTGCTCGTCATTAGAGACTTTGGCTGTTTCTTTGGCAGGCGGAGGAGGCGTCTCCACGCAAGTGAAGAAAGGAGTGTCATAGCTGGTCAGATCAGGTACATGACATCCATATCTGGCACAGGAGTCCATGATGGCCTTGATGTCTTGCTCCTGTCCATCTTCATCCATAGTCGAATATCCTCTGGTTACTTTCCAGATTTGCATGCTTCCATGGTGGCTCATAACCATGGTGAGGGCGTTATGTGCTACGGTCCACGCATAGGACATGTTCTAGTCCTGGATGAGCTGGGGCATCTCCTTAGCCTTGTCCCGCACCTCAAAGCCAAACATTATGTTCATGTCGAGAACCTTGAGTACTTCGCCAATATCCTCCAAAGATTGGCGGAAATCGTGAAGCAAGTCGCCGACTCGTGTACGCCGGCTGGTGCAAGACTCGGTGGAGGAAGAATCCAGTAAGTTCAGAGGACCTACGCATATAAAGCAAAGGATAGAAAATATATCCAAACTCCTAGAGTCGGAAAAGCAAAAAGTCATAAAATAGGAAACATACCGAAGATGACATCGTCAACTTTGGTCTTCTCTGCCCTAAGGCTCTGGAGTTCAGCCCAGAGTGCCTCGGTGATGTCCTTTTATCTGAATAATTCATCATTGATATCCGAGATTTTTTTATCCTGGGCCGCGATCCTTCGATCATGTTCTTCGGTGGCCATGGAGGAGGATTTGAGGACTTGTGCAATACTGCGCTCGTGATCCACCTTAAGCTTATTCAGCTCTCGATGTAAGTCGACGTTCTCCACCTCCAGGGTCTTAAGATTGTCGGCCTCTTCAATCATTGCACATGATTGTTTGACCAGTGATGTAAGCAAAAGAACAACAGTTGAATAGGTAATTCAACTATGAAAGCAAAAAAGAGCAAGGTTAAGGACTGACATGATTACCTTTAGCCCCATCCCTTGATACCTTTAATTGAGCATTTTCAAGCTGGAGAGCTCTGATCTCTCTCCGCTTGTTACAAATAATCTTCAATAATTCCGGGTTATAAGCATTAACTTTCTGTAAGTCAGAATAATTCCCAGAGTCAGAAGTCTACTAAAGACTCGGGCTAATATTTGAAGTAATATCAGCACGAGCCTTGGGGGCTACACTAGTTCATTCTTTGGCATCTTATGAAAGCATAAATCCGGATTGACTATCCAACTTCATGCTTGGGGGCTAGAGTATATGATATGAAATAAAGTAAAAAAGGTGAGTTGGAAATCCGACTTACATGTTGTCCATGAGTAAGCTTGCTTAAGCTCATGTTCACCTTGGTGGTAACCTTCTCGGCGAGGGTTAGCGGGATTACTGGTGGTGGAGGAGCCACATAGGCTTTCAGCCTCTTGTCGCAAAGACGGATTTGCTCAAGAAGTTTGGAGTACTTAACGTCCTCTGCTTCTTGTGCCTCTTCCTCGACGGTGATATTTCGGCTCTCCAGGCACTGCTGAGCCAGCCTTTGTATCTCTTCTGCACTTTTCCGAGTAATGCCAAGCTTGGCAATACCTGGATTGCTGAGAAGGTTATCAGCAAAAACCTCTACTGAGGGATCATTACCCTTTGAGGGTTCACCCTTATCAACTACCGAGTCACCCATGGTGACGTCGGTCTGCGAACCAAGGTTCGCTGGCTCAGAATGAAGAGCCAGATCTTCTGTGACTGACGGAGATGGAGTAATCTCTCGTGTTGTAGAAGGCTATGGGGTAGGAGTCGGAGGCGCTGTGGTAGGAGAAATCAAATTTAACTTTGACTAGCGCATGGGCTTCGACGAGCTTCCTTTCCCCTTGCCCGTGGTGAGTTGTTTAGCTCTGAGGAGGTAATAGAACAAAGATCGTTACACTTCAGAAAGAATGAGAAATAAAATACAGAGACCTTATGAAGAAAGTTACCTCTTCACAACAGGCACTTCCTTTGTGCCAATGGAAACTGTCGGAGCCCTAAGCTTTCGGGTAAGGGTCTCCGGCAATGGGACCAGTTCTCCATCATCCTAAGAGATCTCAGGACGATATCCCTCGAGAGGAGTAAGCTCTGACTCGGGGAGGTCAGCAAGCTGAAAACAAGAAATATCTCAGTATTGCAGAAAGAAACAATAATGTATAGATGGACACATAATTCGAGTTATTTCTGGGAAACTTACTGGTATAACAGGATCATCAGCCGTGTGCATGTCCAAGGACAGCTCTGGGATTTTCCTCTCGATCCGCTCCCTTATCAACCACCTGATTTGGGACTCGTAGTCCTTTTCCAAGTAAGGACGGGAGCAGATCCAGAGAGAGAGTCCGCCTTGCTCTTGGTGATGGAGTGCATAAGCCGATCACCATGGTGTTGAAGAGGCTAGATCTCGCGTGCTAGCCAGCAGTGGACCAAATCGGATCCTTTCAGACCCTTGTGCTTCATCAGATATTCGATCCGCCTCTTAGTGAGAAGCAGATCGTCAGTGAGAGCCGGAGGATCCGTGTCCCAGGACTCTTGGGGCGTGGCGGCGCCATCCTTCTGATAGAAGAACATGGATGGCCATTGCTTCACTGACTCACTAGCCTTAATCCTAGGATAGACTCACTCTCTCCTAACAGAAAAGCTAAGAGTTATGGTAATATAAGGATTACCGGCGGTGATAGAATTTCTCTAGGTATGAAAGTAATACCGGAAGAGAATGAGACTCGGCCTAATACCGAGATACCAACTCACACAAAGAGGCATAAGCGCTCATTTCTAAAATAGAGTTTGGGGGGAGATGGTGGAGTTGAACTCCATAATGATCTATGACCTCAGAGAAGAAGTCCGAGGGAGGAAAGCTCAAACCTCTGTCAAGGTGAGTGCCGAAGTGCACTCGCTCGTCAGCGTTGGGGGTGGGGATGGTTTGTCCATGGCTGCTCCGCCAGTCGCCGGCGCGGAGGAGACCTTCATTCTTGACGACGTGGAGCTTGGCATCATCAAGGACGCACGGGATCCAGACCCCGTGAAACTTCTTCTCCGCTGCAGGTGCTGTTGCCACCGTTGCTGCCGCAGTAGAAGATGAGGCCTCAACCATTTTATGGGCACCGGTGACCTATGGTAGGCGGTGCTGTGGGATTTCGGGGAGGCAGATGAGCTCTGTTCGCAGGAGACGTCGAGAGGAAGGATGAGGAACTGGCGCTGGTGAGGAGGAAGGAAGAAATCTCAACCCCTTATATCCTTCACTTGCACCAAGATTCGTGCAAAGTAAATAGTAACCGTGCCACGCATCATGGAAGGAGCTGGGTAACTCCCACGCGATGATTACGCTGCCTCGATCTCTGCGCACACATTAAAACGACGCCTTGGTTCTGCGAAAGGCAGACCCACCAATGGTCGTGCTGACAGGAATGTCTATCAGTGACTTGACTTGACCTTGATTGATGTAAGGTTACATCAGAGACCAAGCTCTAGCTTAGTTTGAATTTCAAGCTGGAAACCCGAGTAACGTATTCATAGGAACCCTTCAAGATTCTACAAGCCGAAGATTGATCAAGCTAGACGATGATGAAATCCGACTCTAGATCTTGGAGGCTTCTGGGGGCTGCTGTTGGGGATATACTTTCCGGGTATCCTCACTGTGCCTCACTGACCAGGGTGGCCCACTTTGGGTTAGAGCTTTGCTTCACGAGCAACCCAGTCAGGGAGACGAGACGGAGTCCAGTCTGGCTATGGGAAGGCCTAGAAGACTTACCGACATAGGCCTGTTATGTTACCTGTAGTTCAAGATGTACTCTGTAACCGACTCTTAGTCGTAGCCGGATAGGTCTCTCCTGTAAACCCTAGGCCGGATATCTATATAAGCTGTCCTAGGGTAAGCCTTTAGGGCACCTCACAATAGTCTACAATCTCAACTCGCACAGGAGAAACTCTTGTAACCCATATTCTGGCTCTGCCGTATTACTGGATTGCTAGCAGGAGTAGGATCCATCCAAAGCCGGCGGATTCAAACCTAGGTAAACTTGTGTGCTCACCGTCCCGGAACACCGTACGTCTCACACCCCTCTCTTCCGCACGCCCCGAGGACCCCCTCATGGCGTACTTGTCATCAATCCGACGACACTCCTACATCTACACCACCAAGTCCCCCAAGTGGACTAATGACTCAAGCCCGAGCTAAACTACTACAATCTAAGGTTAACTCACTCCTCTCCTCGTGCGACTTTGAATCATCTTTGGATGGCTTGCTACTTCATGCAACTACGCTATGCATTATCAGGTACGAAGCCCCCACGAATGAAGGACAAGGAGCATGACGAGAAGAAGACACTGCTGGAGCTGAAGCACCGGAGTCTCCGGCCTCCAACCCCGGAGTCTCCGGCCTAGACTCCGGACCACTCTTCGGACCCCTGCCTGGAGCGTTCAGTACACCTCTAGGGAGTCTTCACCGGAGAGCATCGCCACCCCTAGAGTTTCCGTGCACCCCGGAGTCTCCAGCCCAGCTACCCCGGAGTCTCCGGCCGTCTACCCCAGAGTCTCCGCCCTAGGACTCCGGCCACGACTTAGGATCCCTTGCTAGAACTCTCTGAATAGCGGTCCAGAGTCCACCCCGGAGTCTGAGCTCCACCCCGGAGTCTCCGGCCCCCTAACCCCGGAGTCTCTGGTGTAAGTGAGTCAGGCATGTGAAAAGCCTTTTGGGCCTTCGGCCCATGTACCCCTTAGTCTGTCCAGAATTTACCGTTTATTGCCTAAACTACCCTTGACCTTGTGGCTGGCCTATATATAGTCCCCCACCTCTATTGTAAACCCTAGGCATGATATTTGGAATTAGTGGACACCCTTGTGGATCTATCTAATTCTTGCCTCATGCTCCTCGTTGTACAAGGCCTAGGCATCGGAGTCCCCTTTGCCTAGATGTCAAGATCTCACCGAGTCTCCCTACTCGCCACGCCGGTTCAAGAGAGAGCTCTCCGCCCAACGCCGATCCTAGGGATTGCGCCGGACCGGTCATCGCCGGTGTGAGCTATTGGTGTGTATCATAGTTTTGTGTGAGTGTTCGTCGTGTTCTTCGTGCATGAGTTCATCATGTTCATCCCTCCTCTCCTTCCCTTGCACTTCCCCCTTGATTTGAAAGGGATTCGTGAAAGATCGGGCCACCCTCGAGGTTGACCCTCAACATATAGGTATCAGGAGCTTCATTGCTCATGAATTCCCCCACAAATTTTTCTTCTACCCACCAAAAATTTGAAAATCCCCAAAAAAGATCCCCAAATTTACCTTTGGATCGATCTCTTGATTTGGAGTGTTATTTTTGGTTTTGATCCGACCAAACCTTGTCTTAGGTGTTGGTCCAGCTCTATCCTGTGTTTTCCCAGCCCAATTTGGCCATTTTTTTGCAGATTTGAGGCCCCAAGGCATGGATTTCCACTCAAGAACACGAGCAAGTGGAGCAGAAACCCTGACCCTGGAGTCTCCGGCCTCAGACCCCGGAGTCTCCAGCCTCAGACCCCGGAGTCTCCGGCCCTGACGCTTAATTTTGACAGATTTTGCCTCTTCTCCATTTTGGCTAATTTCCTTTGTTTGTTTTTGTCCCGTGTGCATGTCAGCAACTAACAACAAGCTTCCGCATCGACAACTTCTGCGCTCATCGACACGAAGGCGCACGCGCATCATCCCGCACCACCGACGTCAAGTTTATCATCACCAACAAAGGTATAACTTGTGTCACCTTGTTAACCCTATCTTCCTTTGTGTGTACCTATCCCACGAGAGTGTCTCATCTTGTGTTTGGTTGATCATTATGCATTTGTCCTTGGATAGTGAGAGTGCAATAGCAATAGCAAGTGTGACTAGGTAGCATAAAGGGAGAGCAAAAAAAGATACAAAAGAAAAAGAAAATAGTCTCCCATAGCAAAAAAGAGAGTCTCAAAGCTTGTAAGCAAGAGAAAAAGAAGAGCACCCAAGGCAAGTGCACAAATACGTTGCACATTTTTCTTCTTTACAAACGAGCCACTGTCTCTCCTTAGATTGGCACGACACCAAGTGTAGTCTTTGTTAGGACATTTTGTTTGCTTATTTTCATAGTCATGTCAATCCCAACAATCTCCACGTGTGTGTATATAGTCGTAGGTTCCCATCACCCTTTTGAGTTGTTGACCTTTGCCTTTGACTTGATTTTTGTTTGGATTGTACCCACTTTTGACTATCCCTTTTTTTGGTTGGTTCTTTGGCATTCCACAATCCTAACCTACCACCAACAAGCTATTGAGAGTTAGTTCTTTCTTTGGTGTGAGTTTCTTTGCGATTTCACTTTGCAAGATAATAGCTCTCACTTGTGGTTTCTAGTTTGGTCCAATCCCCAAGGTGAGGTACGAGGCTAACACCACCATATTCTACTTCCATATACAATCCTCGTGTGTTTTGCATGATGCATAGGCATGGTTAGTCGAGCCAACCACCTCGCCAAGAAGAAGAACATGGACCATACATGATGCGCACAAGTCACTACATCATCCGACAAGAGTTCCATGAACGGTGCCAAGCTTTGGAGACGCGACAAGATGAACAATTTGGCGAGACGCAAGCCGAGTTCAAGAACATCGACAACCGCTTTGATGGCCTCGAAGGACAAATGCATGCAATGCATCACAACTTTGGCCATCAAAATGAAGCGCTCCAACGCTCTGTCGCTGAAACAAATGACAAGCTTCGACTCCTCATTGATGGAATGGCAAGGCCGCGCTCTCGCGCATCAAGCTCTTCAATCTCATCACGCAACCGATCTCCTCTTCGTCAAGATCATCATCCAAGTGCTCCAAGACGCAATGATGCTCCCGTGGTTGAAGATGGAAGTTCTTCGCACTATGTACCTTCCCCACGGCACGCTGCATCGACAATCTATGATGGTGATTTCACCTCAAGGGCCCAAGCAAGGCACGAAAGACAACATCATTAAGCAAGGGATCTAGTGATCCAACAAGCGCAACCACAAGTGCAACCTCAAGTCCACCACCACCGACCGCGACACATACTTGACACAGCAAGTGATGACTCCAACTTGGAGGATCAAGCTCGTCACCAACATGAAGCTCTCCAAGATCCTCCTCCTCGTCATCGCTGCCATGAACGTCCGCACCGACACCATGGTCATCACGAGGCGCCTCCTCCACCACATCAAAACATGGAGTGTCAAGTGGTACAAGTTGAGCAACGCCCACCACGTCATGAGGCTCAAGACCATGATCTTCGCCGTGAGGCCCAAGTGCCTAACCCGCAACAACACCCGAGGAACGCGCCTCCTATTTGTCCACAACAACCTCAAGAGGCTCCACCTCCTCATGCTCGTCACGAGGCCCAAGTGCCTCCTCCTCATCAACAACCGCGCCAAGAGCAAGAGCAAGTTCTGCCACCTCCAAATGAGGCTCCACAACCGCAAGTTCATCAACAAGGTCAGCAAGCTCGTCACAACGATTGCGTGGAAGACGGAGACCGTCACCATCATGGAAACCACCGCAACCATAACCGCAATGATGAAGAAACATTTGGCAAGCTCAAGTTCACGATGCCCAAGTTCACCGGATCAAATGACCCCAAAGAATACCTTTCAAGGGCGCTCAAAGTCAACAAGATCTTACTCATGCACAATTATAGCAATGAGAATATGGTTGCCATGGCTTCACTTGAGTTTGATGATTACGCCAACCTTTGGTGGGAACAAGTTCAAGTTACTCCTGACGCAAGACAAAAGCCACAAATCACAATTTGGAATGACATGAAGGCTCATTTGAGATCCCGCTTTGTTCCTTCGCACTACAGACACGACCTCTTCAACAACCTTCAATCTCTTCATCAATGAACAAAGACCGTGGAAGAGTACTTCAAGGAAATGGAGCTTAACATGATCTGCGCCAACATTGAAGAGCGCAAGGAGCAAACTATGGCACGTTTTCTCATTGGCTTGAACCACCCAATCAAGCGCATTATCGAGTTCCAAACATACACCAACATGGTTGAGCTGGTGCACATCGCAACAAAGGCTGAACGTCAAGTGCAAGAGGACATCAAGTACAACAAGCCCAAGACGTACTTCACCTACAAGCAAGCTTCAACTGCTACACCAACTAACTTCAATGGAAGCTCCACAAGTACTTCCAAGCCTTCCTTCAAGACCACACTTCCTTAAGGAAAACTGCCCCCAAGTGGCAAACAAGCCAAGAGTGATACACCTTTCAACGGTGAATGCTACAAGTGTGGAGGCAAAGGACACAAGTTGGCCGAGTGTGGAAACAAGAAAGTATTGTTTATCCATGACAATGGCGACGAAGAGTACTTGAGTGAAGATGAATTTGATGTCCGTGTCAAGGAATCAATGGCAAGGCAACATGTGGAAGATGACCAAGAACTCCTCATGTGTGAACATGACGCAAGTCCATCGCTTGTTGTCACAAGGATCTTGACTACTCAAGCCCAAGAACATGAAGATCAAAGATCCAACATCTTTCAAACACGTGCCGGTATCAATGGGAAATCTATCAAGGTGATCATCAATGGAGGGAGTTACCACAACCTTGCTAGCACCGAGTTGTGTGAGAAGCTCAACCTCACCCTCCATTTGCACAAGCACCCTGACCACTACAATGGCTAAGTGACCAAGGGTCCGTGAAGATCAAGCATACCGTATTGGTAACCTTCTCCACTGGTCCTTACAAAGACATGGTGGAGTGTGATGTTGTTCCCATGACGGTTTTCCATATGCTACTTGGGCGACCATGGCAGTTCGACAAGGCTGCTCTACATGATGGTTGCACAAATGTTTACACCTTCAAGTGGATGAACAAGACATGTGTTTTGCAACCAATGACTCCTAGACAAATAATTGTGGACTATGCAAAGGCTTTGGCGAGGGCGCAAACCGCAACACAAACTTGTGAGAAGAGCGGTGAGCGAGAGAACCACCCCATAGTAAGTGAGAGCCACAAGCCAAACTCGAGTGGAAAAACTAAGAGTGTTCTCCTTGCCACCAAAAGTGAGATGAGAGATGTGCAAAACAACCCATCCATCTTGCACTATGTCCTCATTTGCAAGGGACTAGCGCAAGGAAATAATGACTTAACCAATGTTCCTCCATCTTTGATGAATGTTTTGTAGGAATTCGAGGATGTGTTTCCCGAAGAGCTCCCTCATGGACTACCTCATCTTTGCAGCACCGAACATCGCATTGATGTCATCCCGGCACACCACTTCCAAACCTCACCACCTACCGCACGAACCCGGAGGAGACAAAGGAGATCGAACGTCAAATCAATCAACTCGTCTCCAAAGGTTTGATCGAAGTAAGTACTAGTCCAAGTGTGGTACCCGAGATTCTTGTTCCAAAATTGGATGATACGTTACGGTTATGCATGGACTGCCATCCAATTAATGCTATCACCGTGCGTTATCGACATCCCATACCACATCTCGATGACATGCTTGATGAGTTGTGTGGAGCCACGGTTTTCTTGAAAATTGATCTTCGTAGTGGCTACCATCAAATACACATGGCATAAGGTGATGAGTGGAAGACCTCCTTCAAGACAAAACTTGGTCTCCATGAATGGTTGGTCATGCCCTTTGGCTTATCTAAGGCCCCATCCACCTTCATGCGCCTTATGAATCATATATTGCGTTCTCTCATTGGAAAAAGTGTTGTTGTCTATTTTGATGATATACTTGTTTATAGCAAGTCACATGAGGACCATGTTACACATGTCAAGGAAGTTTTGCAAATCCTTCGACATGAAAAGCTATATGCTAATCTTCCCAAGTGCACTTTTGCTAAAGACAAGTTGATTTTTCTTGGATTTGTCGTTTCTTTGAAAAGCATTGAAGTTGATGTTTCCAAGTTAAAGGACATACGAGATTGGCCCATCCCCACAAATGTGAGTGAACTCCGAAGTTTTCATGGGTTGGCCGGTTTCTATCATCACTTTGTGAAAGACTTTTCTACCATTGCTTGTCCTCTCAACGAGTTGACCAAAAAGAATGTCACCTTCGTGTGGGGCAAAGCACAACAAAAAGATTTTGATGAACTTAAAAATAAGCTCACCGATGCACTTCTTCTTGCATTACCGGATTTCACAAAAACTTTTGAGATAGAGTACGACACTAGTGGTATTAGCATTGAAGGAGTCTTTAGGCAAAACAGACGTCCTATAGCCTACCATAGCGAGAAACTTGATGGTGCTCACCTTAACTATCTGATTTATGACAAAAAGATTTTTGCCTTAGTTCGTGTTCTTCAAGTTTGGCAACACTACCTTTGGCCTAAAGAATTTATCATACATTCCGACCATGAGTCGTTGAAATATCTCAAAGGCCAAGCCAACTTGAGCAAGAGACACGCTATGTGGGTTGAGTTTATGGAGTCTTTTCCGTACATTGTCAAGTATAAGAAGGGCAAAGATAATGTAGTCGCAGAAACTTTGTCTCGCAAGCACACAAGACTTCTTACTCGACTTGAAATCAACGTGTTGGGTCTTGATGAAATCAAAACTTTATATTCTTCTGACCCGTTCTTTGAACCAATTTTCGCAAAGTGCTCCATTGACAAAGGAGTTGATGATTTCTATTTTCATAAGGGCTTTCTCTTTAAACAAAACATGTTTTGCATTCCGATGTCATCTCTTCAATTTTTGCTTCTCCAAGAATCTCATGGTGGAGGCCTCATGGGTCATTTTAGCCGTGATAAGACATTGTACATGCTCTCAACTCATTACTATTAGACCAAGATGAGCGAGATGTGGAGCGCTGCGTGCAATGATGCACAACATGTGTTCAAACTAAGCCGCAAGCTAACCCTTATGGTCTTTATATGCCATTTCCTATACCTTATGCACCTTGGTACGACATTAGCATGGATTTCATGATACGATTGCCTAGGTCTAAGCATGGACATGATTCTATATTTGTTGTCATGGATCGCTTTTCCAAAATTGCACACTTCATACCGTGCCATAAGACCGGCAATGCTTCACATGTTGCAAATTCAGAGAAATAGTTTGTCTTCATGGTGTGCTAAGAACAATCGTCTCCAACCGCGACGTCAAATTCAAGAGCTACTTATGGAAGACCCTCATGGCCAAGATCGGCGCCAAGCTCATCTTTTCATCCGCATCGCATCCTCAAACCGATGGACAAACCGAAGTTGTCAACCGAAGCCTCGGGACTCTCCTTCGTGTGTTGATCAAGAAAAACCTCAAGGATTGGGAGGAATGCATTCCCCACGCTGAGTTCGCCTACAACCGTGCCAAACACTCAACAATCATGATGAGTCCCTTCGTGATCGTCTATGGTTTCGAGCCCCTCACCGCACTCGACATCCTACCGCTACCTCTTCATGAGCGCACCAACATGGACGTCGACAAGCGCGCCCAAGCTATGAAGAAGCTTCACGAAGAAACAAGAACTACAATCGAGCAACAAGTCCTTCGACAAGCTTCCAGGTTAAACAAGGACAAGAAGGAGATGATCTTTAGAGAAGGTGACCTCGTGTGGATACACCTAAGCAAGGACCACTTACCCAAAGAACATGACTCCAAGCTCAAACCTCGAGGAGATGGTCCCTCCAAGGTCCTAAAGAGAATCAACAACAATGCCTACATCATCGACATTCCAACCTCCAAGTACCTTGCAAGCAATACATTCAATGTCAAGGACCTCTCACCCTACCATGGAGATGTTCAAGATGATACCATGAAGAGTCGAGGATGACTCTTTCCCAAGGGGGAGAGCTGATGCAGCCCATCCTACGGATGCTCCTACATCTACACCATCAAGTCCCCCAAGTGGACCAATGACTCGAGCCCAAGCTAAACTACTACAAGCTAAGGTTAACTCGCTCCTCTCCTCATGTGACTTTGATTCATATTTGGATGGCTCGCTACTTCATGCAACTACGCTATGCATTATCAGCTACGAAGCCCCCATAGATGAAGGACAAGGAGCAGGCCAAGAGGAAGACGCTGCTGGAGCTGAAGCACCGGAGTCTCCGGCATGGACTCTGGACCAGTCTCCGGACCCCTGCCTAGAGCGTTCAGTACACCTCCAGGGAGTCTTTACCCAAGAGCATCACCACCCCTGGAGTTTCCGCGCACCCCGGAGACTCCGGACCATCTACCCCAAAGTCTTTGGCTGTCTACGCCGGAGTCTCTGCCTTAGGACTCCGGACATGACTTCGGAGCCCTCGCCACCCCGAAGTCTAAGCTCCACCCCGAAGTCTCCAGCCACCCCCGAGTCTCCGGCCCCCTGACCCTGGAATCTCTGGTGTAAGTGAGCTAGGCATGTGGAAAGCCTTTTGGGCCTTCGGCCCATGTAACCCTTAGTACGTCTACACTTTACCCTTTATTGCCTAAACTACCCTTGAACTTGTGGCTGGCCTATTGATGTCTACGCACTTCTATTCTTGTAGAAAGTTGTTGGGATTCCAAGTGCAGAGGTTTGTAGAACAGTAGCAAGTTTTCCCTTAAGTGGATTACCCAAGGTTTATCGAACTCAGGGAGGAAGTGGTCAAAGGTATTCCCTCTCAAGCAACCCTACAATCAAGATACAAGAAGTCTCTTGTGTCCCCAACACACCCAATACACTTGTCAGGTGTATAGGTGCACTAGTTCGGTGAAGAGATAGTGAAATACAAGTGGTATAGATAATTATAAGTGGTAACGGTGATAAAAAATAGCTTGATGGCATGGAAAAGACTAAAGTAAAACTAAAATAAAGATAGAAGCAAGCAAACATGTAATAGATCAAATAGCAAACGGTGTTTCAGTGCTTAGAAACAAGGCCTAGGGATCATACTTTCACTAGTGAACACTCTCATATAAATATATTCTTCTTTATGATACTAGGCTGAACTACTCTCCAGTTGGACACTCTAATCCATGGTAGGGCTATAACAGCACACCTCAAAGTAAGCCTTTCCCATCTAGATAACCCCACACTGTCACCTTGAGTACTAGATGGTTCAAAGAAACACCACAATTTCATAAAGACATCCAACTCCAAATATAACTCATAACAAGTATTTGAAATCTCTAGCCTAAGTGCCACCATGGTGTGCACACTATCAACTTCACACACATGGGGAGAGCAGAGATCTATTAAAGCACTTGAGTAGCAAGGTAGATCTATAGATTACAAGCTCATGATGTCAATAAGATCATGCATAGAGAGAGAAGAACACATAGCTTCCGGTAAAACCCTTAGCTTCGAGAGAGAACTACTCCCTCCTCATCATGGGAATCAGCAACGGTGATGGAGATGGTGGTGGAGATCGATGGAGATGGCTCTAGGGGCACTTCCCCGTCTCGGCAGGGTGCCGGAACAAAGACTTTCTGTCCCCCGAATCTCCCCTTCGGTGGCGGCGGTGCTGCGGAACTTTTCGTGGCTGGAGGCTTGATGATTTAGGGTTTTTGCATCGGGAGGCATCTTATAGGCGAAGAGGCAAGGTCGATGGGCGGCCAGGGGGCCCACACCACCTGGTGGCATGGCCAGGGCTAGCCCGTGCCACCATATGGTGTGGCCACCCTGTGGCCCCTCTCCGTCTCGTCTTTTGGCTCCGTGAGTCTTTCGATAAAATATCGACTTTGGCTTTTGTCCGGTCGAATTCCGAGAATATGATTTTCTGACATTCCTGAAACCAAAAATAGCAGAAAACAGGCAACTGGCACTATGGCACTTGTTAATAAGTTAGTCCAAGAAAGTGTATAAAAATACTCAAAAGTGTGGACAAAACATAAGAAAGTAGATAAAAACCAAGCATGGAACATCTAAAATTATAGATATGTTTGCAACGTATCAACATCCCCAAGCTTAACTCCTGCTCGTCCTTAAGTAGGTAAGTGATAAAAAGAAAGAATAATTTTTGAGGTGACATGCACCATCATAAACTTGATCAAAGTATTTGTAAAACATTGATAGCTGGGACCATAGTACTTCAACATAGCATGAAAGATAAAGTTCTAACAATAAGACATAGCAACTATGTTGTAACATGAAAAGGCACAAACAAAAAGATTCATGAATAACAATGCATTGCAAGACGTTTGTTTGTTTCACATAAAGAAAACATAGCATTGTGGCATTCAGCTTGTCCCTCATAGAGTAGCAAACATAAATGCGTAGGACACCTTCAAATTTTATAAGGGTGACTAGATACAAATAGTTTAAGAACAAGCAATATCAAAGTTATGCATCAATCAACAAGTCTTGGGACAATGCACATAGAACTAAGTATGACCACTATGCTCTCTCAATAGGTGCATAAAGATAGAAGGTGGAGACTCAATATAAAAGTAAAAGAAAGGCCTTCATAGAAGGAAGTAGGGATTCAAGTCTCATAAAGAGCTTCCAAAAATTATGGTACTTTTTAGCTTTCAGCTCTCATTGCCCCTATCATAAGCATCTGCAAGTGATTAAGGTTAAAGTGAACAAACTATGGAGTATATGCTTGACAAAGTATAAGTTGGAAATCTCATGTCCCTTGAATACGAGGGGCCGCTCCTCATGCTACTCAAGTTTAGTCACTGGTGAGTTCTTGTCATAGTAAGTACATGTGTATCATAGAGAACCGCCAACGGGGTACCCCTTGCCCGATGATATGGAAGAATTCCCATATCAAAATGACAAGGCAAGCAGACAACGAGCATCTCAGCAATATTCTTATTTACCATGGGAAAATGGTGCTTTTTTCTCTCTTTCCTCTTTTCTCATATCTCTTTTTTTCTTTTCTTTTTCTCTTTTTCTCAATCTCTATCTCTTTTTTATAAGAAGAATGCTTCATAGACAGCTCATTATGGTTACGCTGTAGGTTTCCACCATGACAGCATGGATTAGACCGGTGGCCCAGGCATTTCTCTAACACACATACATAACTCCATGGACTTACAAGCTCCCCTTTCATTTCACACCGACAAGATCCATAGACAAAAGAGCATGATATCAACTAGGTACAAAGTACAAGTGCAATGTTGAAAGCGTTCCCCATTATAGCATGGTTCTGCTAATCCCCAACATATAAGTGCAAGCATATACAACACAGACGACACAATGGTTCAAGTTTATTAAGGGCAAGGAAAAGTAAAGTGTGCCATCAAGTTCGTGAGAGCTTTAATCACTAGTTTTCTCATAACAAGTTTCGGAAGGTAGATAAAAACATGAATATACTTGGAATAGTAAATGCTAATAGGTAGGTATGGTGGACTCTTTGGAATAACTTGGTTTTATTTGGAGTTGGATGCATGAGTGGAACACATACTTGGTTATAAAAGCTAGCAAAAGACTAGGAGCGACCGACTAAGAGAGCAATAATGGCCATAATCATGCAAAGCGACAAAACATCATTGACTAAAGCATAAAGTGATATTACAAGTCGAAAACTAAAGGATCATCAAGTCTATGGTGACTTTGGATAGTCATAACATGGTGTGAGCATGCGCCAAGTCAACCCAAATAAAGCATCAAAGGAGAATACCACAATACTAATGCTTTAATATGCTAAAACAACGCATGATTCTTCAAAGGCACATTAAGCAATCTCAATTGTTTATAACAAGTCATGCTACAGCAAAGAATACTAGGCATAAAGCCAAAACAATATCAATCATGGCATAACAAAGCATAGGCCACAGTCAAAAACAAGCTCTCTTTACCACTTAAGCATGAACTTTTCCTACTCTTTTCCAATCCAAACCAAACTATTTGAAAACCAATGCATGAAAGAGGGGGTCCAACCAATTTATTCAGCAAACTAAGAAAACAAAGCAAATGAAAAACCAAAACAGAAGCGAAAAAGAAGATGCTCCAAGAACAACACAACTGTGCATGAAACAATAAAAATGAAGTGTTTGGAAGAAACCTGGATTTTTTATTGATGAAGAAGGGGATGCCTTGGGCATCCCCAAGCTTTGATGCTTGTACTTCTTGGATATTTCTTGGGGTGATATGCGTGGCATCCCCAAGCTTGAGCTTTAGTCCATCCTTCATCTCATTACTCATTCCTTCCATACACCTGAAATTTTCCTTCATACAAAACTTCACACAATCTTTATTAGCAACATTAGTGCACTCAAGATAATAAGTCTTTAGGTTCAGTTCTAACACCAATAAAACTTCCATTAAAACATTAGCTACTGCAGCACTTCCCTCAAAAATCTCAATTCCCCAAAATAACTCAAAAAGGAACAAACAAGAAGCAAATGCAAATAATGGCAGAATTTTGTCAAAACAGACCAGCAGGTAAAGACGAATTGTTTCGAAGACCTTCTGTTGCTCAAATCGAAAAGTGTTGAACTAATGAAAGTTAGATAACAACCTGGGGCAGAAGCACAAAAATTCACGCCTCAAAAGGACGTACAGAGAGTTTACACGAATTTTTACGGTGAAGAACAAAAATCTATTTCGGGACAACAACTTTCCCAATCATTACTTCTCTCTCATTAGAGGTTACTCTTGGCACAAAAAGCAAATAAAAAGGATAAGGAGCATTTATTACAGAGGTAATAACTTCTAAGATCATCTAAAACTTTTGGGTTATCTCCCAATAAGTACTTTTCTTTAACGCCTTTAAGTTAGGCATGCTAGTTTGAGAAGATGCTCACATAAGAAATATGGATTGAAGTAAAAGAGAGCATCAAGAAGCAAATTCAAAACACATTTAAGCCTAACCCACTTCCTATGCATAGGAATCTGGTAAAGAAACAAGTCATGAAAGCACAAAGCAACAAGCATAGGAAAGCAAAACAAGTGCAACTTCAAAACTTTCAACATAGAGAGGGGAAACTTAATATTGTTGAGATACATAAAACCATGTTTCCCTCTCTCATAATAACTTTCAGTAGCATCATGAATAAAATTAACAATATAACTATCACATAAAACATTCTTATCATGAGCCACGTGCATAAAAGAATTAATACTCCCCACATAAACATAGTCATTCTTATTAATTGTAGTGGGAGCAAATTCAACAAAATAGCTATCATTATTATTTTCATGACCATAATCATCAAATATAGGAGGCATATTGTAATCATAATTAATTTTCTCCTCAATAGTAGGTGGACTGAAAATATCATATTCATTATTGCAATCATCATAAATTGGAGGTATAGTATCATCATAAGAAATAGAATAGTTATCTTCCAAAGGGTGTTCGTTTGTAAACATATCATCATTGGAAAGAACATGGATAACACTAATAGTACAGTAATTATTAATATCATCATTTTCAGAATTGGTACCGAAGAGATTTTCAATATCAAAAGTAGTGTGCTTTTCCCAATCATGATCACTACTATAGGTAATAGGCATAGGAACATCATCGAGTTTAGACTCATCAAAAACTATAATAGGAGCAACATGCTTAGGGGAAATACCATTTCCTCTCTCCTTTTACTCCTCTTTTTCTTCTTTATCTTCTTCTCTTTAGGAGGGAGAGGCTTGAAAGGAAGCTTCTCCATATACACTGGTTTATTATTATAGACAATAGAAGAAACTTTGGAGGAATCCTTCTTTTCATTAATAAGATCAAAACACATATTAGTCCTATCATATTTTGGTAAAATCTCATCTTCTATAATATTTTGTATGTAAGTATTTGTGTGGCAATTATCAACATAATAAAGATGACAACCATGCAGGACACTATTCATATCAAAAGCACCCATATCTACCAAAGAGGTTTTTCTTGATAACTCTTCACACCCCAAAAATAATGTAAGTTCATCATGCTGATTAGGAGTGATCATGTCATCACAATACAAACTTGCAGTACTCATTGGATTAGAAGGGCTATTATTATGGCCTGAGCATTGATAATTGAAATGACCCACTTCGAAGCAAAGTTCAAAAATGAAAGGATAAAGGGCACAAACCTTTTTACCAAAATCATTTAAAGCCCTATACCACATTCTAGTTTTTTCATTCCTGTGGGTGATACAATATTCTTCTTCAATTTGATTATTCTCACAAGGTCTATGTATTCCAGAAAAATTAACATGCTTATAAGAAATAGTACTTTCAGGGGTTTGAGCATGTTTATTGCTATCATTAATAACAATTTCATTTTCCATGCAAGTGTCTTTAAAAGGCTCATGATACATGTCCCATTTTTCTTTAGGAGCATTAATATGAGAAGCAAAGGATCTGAAACAATCAACAAGAATTTGAGGATTAAGACTATAATTAGCACTAAGCTCTTGAAAATTAGCAGTTTTAGCGAAAGACTTAATGCAGTCATACTCATAGTTTATACCTAGTTCTTTACCTTTGTCGTTATCCCAATCTTGGGTATTGCTTTGAATTGTTTCAAGAAGATCCCACTTAGATTTGACCTCCTTACTTGTGAAGGATCCCTCTAAACAAGTATCTAGATAGTCCTTGTAATGTCCTGAAAGCCTTGCATAGAAATTATTAATAACAATATTACTGGGGAGCTCATGAATGGGACATTTGAGCATTAGTGACTTCAATCTCCCCCATGATTGGGCAATACTTTCTCCATCATGTGGATGAAAATTATAAATGTAATTCCTATCTTTATGAATTTCACGAGGAGGATAAAATTTAGAGTAAAAGAGAGATTCAAGTTCCTTCCACTCCAAATGATGAGGATCATCTAGTAGCTCATACCACTACCTTGTTTTGCCCTTAAGTGAAAAAGGGAATAGCTTCCTCTTAACTTGGTTCATTGAAATACCTGCACACTTGAACAACTCGCATAATTCGTGTATAAAGAGTAAATGTTCACCAGGATGGACAATTCCATCTCCCAAATAACAGTTGTTCATAACACGTTCAACAATTTTTATAGATACTTTAAAAGAGATGCTTTCAGTATGTGGATTTAAAATATCACAAGTATCATTAGAATTACCACATATGGGAGATAAAGTATCATTAGAGCAAATTTTCTTCTTTAAAGCTGGGGAACTAAAAAGATCATTTTCATAAAAACTAACTTCCCCAATCTTAGATGTTTCCATAGCATTATTAACAAAGGTGTTCAAAAGATTCGTACTAATAACATTGCTATTAGCATGCAAAGAAAGTTCCATGGTTTTTTAATTTTCTTTTCAGACAATTCATGTTCTACATTAGAAAAATACTAAAAAGCTCTCTAATTTTGTTGTTGTTTTCCATTAAGCCTAACTAGTGAAAATAAAAACAAGAAACAAAAATACAAAATTGCAGAATCTAAAGGAAATAACTTCGAGCACTCACACCGGAGGATGTGAGTACCTTTTACCTTACCTCCCCGGCAACGGCGCCAGCAAATAGCTTGATGTCTACGCACTTCTATTATTGTAGACAGTTGTTGGGCCTCCAAGTGCAGAGGTTTGTAGAACAACATCAAGTTTTCCCTTAAGTGGATTACCCAAGGTTTATTGAACTCAGGGAGGAAGTGGTCAAAGGTATTCCCTCTCAAGCAACCCTGCAATCAAGATACAAGAAGTCCCTTGTGTCCCAAACACACCCAATACACTTGTCAGGTGTATAGGTGCACTAGTTCGATGAAGAGATGGTGAAATACAAGTGGTATAGATAATTATAAGTGGTAATGGTGATAGAAAATAGTTTGATGGCGTGGAAAAGACTAAAGTAAAACTGAAATACAGATAGAAGCAAGAAAACATGTAATAGATCTAATAGCAAACAGTGTTTCAGTGCTTAGAAACAAAGCCTAGGGATCATACTTTCACTAGTGAACACTCTCATATAAATATATTCTTCTTTATGATACTACGCTGAACTACTCTCCGGTTGGACACTCTAATCCATGGTAGGGCTATAACAACACACCTCAAAGTAAGCCTTTCCCATCTAGATAACCCCACACTGTCACCTTGAGCACTAGATGGTTCAAAGAAACAACACAACTTCATAAAGACATCCAACTCCAAATATAACTCATAACAAGTATTTGAAATCTCTAGCCTAAGTGCCACCATGGTGTGCACACTGTCAACTTCACACACATGGGGAGAGCAAAGATCTATTAAAGCACTTGAGTAGCAAGTTAGCTCTATAGATTACAAGCTCATGATCTCAATAAGATCATGCATAGAGAGAGAGATGAACACATAGCTATCGGTAGAACCCTTAGCCTCGAGAGAGAACTACTCCCTCCTCATCATGGGAATCAGCAACGGTGATGGAGATGGTGGTGGAGATTGATGGAGATGGCTCCGGGGGCACTTCCCCATCCCGACAGGGTGCCGGAACAGAGACTTTCTGTCCCCTGAATCTCCCCTTCGGTGGTGGCGGCGCTGCGGAACTTTTCGTGGCTGGAGGCTTGATGATTTAGGGTTTTTGCATCGGGAGACATCTTATAGGCGAAGAGGCAAGGTCGGTGGGCTGCTAGGGGCCCCACACCACCTGGTGGCGCGGCCAGGGCTAGCCCATGCCACCATATGGTGTGGCCACCCTGTGGCCCCTCTGCGTCTCGTCTTCTGGCTCCGTGAGTCTTCCTGTAAAATATCGACTTTGGCTTTTGTCCGGTCCAATTCCGAGAATATTGATTTTCTGACTTTCCTGGAACCAAAAATAGCAGAAAACAGGCAACTAGCACTGTGGCACTTGTTAATAGGTTAGTCCAAGAAAGTGTATAAAAATACTCCAAAGTGTGGACAAAACATAAGAAAGTAGATATAAAACTAGCATGGAACATCAAAAATTATAGATACGTTTGCAACGTATCACCAATATATAGTCCCCCACCTCTATTGTAAACCCTAGGCATGATATTTGGAATTAGTGGACACCCTTGTGGATCTATCTAATTCTTGCCTCATGCTCCTTGTTGAGGAGCACCCAAATATCACAAACCTCATTGGAGTTTGAATCGTGCCTCCCTCATTGTACAAGGCCTAGGCATCGGAGTCCCTTTGCCTAGACGTCAATATCTCACCGAGTATCCCTACTCGCCGTGTCGGTTCGAGAGAGAGCCCTTTGCCCGATGCCAATCCTAGGGATTGCGTCGGACCGATCCCCACCGGCGTGAGCTATTGGTCTGTATCGTGGTTTTTTGTGAGTGTGTTCGTCATGTTCTTCATTCGTGAGTTCATCGTGTTCATCCCTCCTCTCCTTCCACCGCACTCCCCCTCAATTTGAAAGGGATTCGTGAAAGATCGGGCCACCCTCGAGGTTGACCCTCAATAGACACCGTCATCAGCAACAAGCACAACCCCAAGTGGAACCTTGAGTATAACCTCAAGTACATTGCCATCGCCCATGAGACATTCTTGATTCAACAAGTGATGACTCCAACTAGGAGGAACAAGCTCGTCATCGACATGAAGCTCTCCAAGATCCTCATCTTTGTCATTGTCGTCATGAATGTCAACACCGCCACCATGGTCACCATGACAAGCCTCCTCCACCACATCAAGACATGGAGCGTCAAATGGTACATACTGAGTGAAGCCCACCATGCCATGAGGCTCAAGACCATGATCTTCGTCGTAAGGCCCAAGTGCGTAACCCACAACACCAATCGAGGAATGAGCCTCCTCTTTGTCAACAACCGCGTCAAGAGGCTCCCCATCACCACCCTCGTGAGGCCCAAGCGCATCCTCCTCGTCAAAAACCGTGCCAAGAGCAAGAGGAAGCTCCTCAACAATGCTGCGAGAATCAAGTTCCGCCACCTGAAAATGCGGCTCTACAACCGCAAGTGCACCAACAAGGTCACCAAGCTCATTGCAATGATTGCATGGAAGATGAAGCACACCAACATCATGTCAACAACCACTACCGCGACCGCAGTGATGAAGAAATTTTTTGCAAGCTCAAGTTCACAATGCCCAAGTTCACCGGTTCAAATGATCCCGAAGAGTACCTCTCATGGGCGGTTAAAGTTGACAAGATCTTCCACATGCACAGCTATAGCAATGATAAGATGGTGGCCATGGCTTCGCTTGAGTTTGATGATTACGCCAACCTTTGGTGGGAAGAAGTTCAAGTTGCTCGTGACGCAAGAGAAGAGCCCCCAATCACAACTTGGCATGGCATGAAGGCTCATATGAGATCCCGCTTTGTTCCTTCGCACGACACCCGTGACCTCTTCAACAAGCTTCAATCGCTTAGTCAAGGGACAAAGACCATGGAAGAGTACTTCAAGCAAATGGAGCTCAACATGATCCGCGCCAACTTTGAAGAGTGCGAGGAGCAAACAATGGCACATTTCCTCATCGTCTTGAACCATCCAATCAAGCGCATCATCGAGTTTCAAAAATATAACGACATGGTTAAGCTTGTGCACATTGCAACAAAAGCCGAGCGTCAAGTACAAGAGGACATCAAATACAATAAGCCAAAGACGTACTTCACCTATAAGCAAGGTTCAACCGCTACACCAACAACCTTCAATGGAAGCTCCTCAAGTACCTCCGAGCTTCGCTTCAAGCCCACACTTCCTCAAGGAAAACCGCCCCAAGTGGTAAGTATACAAAAGATGCTCCACAATTCAATGGTGAATGATACAAGTGTGGAGGCAAAGGACACAAGTCAGACGATTGTGGAAATAAGGAAGTATTGTTCATCCATGACAATGGTGACGAAGAGTACTTGAGTGAGGAAGATTTTGATGCTAGAGTCAAAGAGGCAATGACAAGGCACCACATGGAAGATGATTAATAACTCTTCATGTGTGAACATGACGCAAGTCTATTGCTTATCGTCACAAGGATCTTGACCACTCAAATTAAGATCAACGATCAAATATCTTCCAAACACGTGCCGACATCAATGGGAAATCTATCAAGGTTATCATCGATGGAGGGAGTTGTCACAACCTTGCTAGCACCAAGTTGTGTGAGAAGCTCAACCTCACCCTCCATCCACACAACCACCCCTACCACATGAAATGGCTAAGTGACCAAGGGTCCTTGAAGATCAAGCACACCGTCTCGGTAACATTCTCTATTGGTCCATACAAAGACACGGTGGAGTGTGATGTCGTCCCAATGACGGTTTGCCACATGTTGCTTAGTTGACCATGGAAATTCGACAAAGGTGCTCTACATGATGGTCTCACAAATGTATACACCTTCAAGTGGCTTGACAAGACATGTGTTTTGCAACCTATGACTCCTAGCCAAATAATTGCGAACAACGCAAAGACTTTAGCGAGGGCACAAACCACAACACAAACTTGTGAGAAGAGCGGTGAGTGAGAGAACCACCATATAGCGAGTGAGAGCCACAAGCGTAACTCGAGTGGAAAAAATAAGTGTTCTCCTTGTCACCAAAAGTGAGATGAGAGATGTGAGGAACAACCCATTCATTTTGCACCATGTCCTCGTTGGCAAAGGACTAGCACAAGGAACTAATGACTTGACAAATATTTCCTCCCTCTTTGATGATTGTTTTGCAGGAATTCAAGGATGTGTTTCCCGAAGGGCTCCCACATGGGTTACCTCCCCTTCGCAGAATCGAGCATCGCATTGACCTCATACCCGATGCACCTCTTCCAAACCGCGTCGCCTACCGCATGAACCCGGAGGATACGAAGGAGATCGAACATCAAATCAACCAACTCATCTCCAAAGGTTTGATCCAAGTAAGCACTAGTCCATGTGTGGTACCCATGATTCTTGTTCCAAAAATGGATGATATGTTGCGGTTATGCATGGACTGTCGTCCAATCGATGCTATCACCGTGCGTTATCGACATCCCATACCACGTTTCGATGACATGCTTGATGAGTTATGTGGATCCACTATTTTCTCGAAAATTGATCTTCGTAGTGGTTACCATCAAATGCGCATGGCGGAAGGTGATGAGTGCAAAACCACATTTAAGACCAAACTTGGTCATGCCTTTTGGCTTATCTAATGCCCCATCCACCTTCATGCGCCTTATGAATCATATTTTCTGTTCTCTCATTGGAAAAAGTTATGTTGTCTATTTCAATGTATACTTGTTTATAGCAAGTCACTTGAGGAAAATGTTACACATGTCAAGGAAGTCTTGCAAATCCTTCGACATGAAAAGATATATGCTAATCTTCCCAAGTGCACTTTTGCTAAAGACAAACTGATTTTTCTTGGATTTGTCGTTTCTTTGAAAAGCATTGAAGTTGATGTTTCCAAGGTAAAGGACATACAAGATTGGCCAATCCCCACAAATGTGAGTGAACTCCAAAGTTTTCATGTGTTGGCCAATTTCTATCATCGCTTTGTGAAAGACTTTTCTACCATTGCTTATCCTCTCAACGAGTTAGCCAAAAAGAATGTCACCTTTGTGTGGGCAAAGCACAACAGAAAGCTTTAGATGAACTTAAAAAGAGGCTCACCGAAGCACCTCTTCTTGCGTTATTGGATTTCACAAAAACTTTTGAGATAGAGTGTGACGCTAGTGGTATTGGCATTGGAGGAGTCCTCATACAAAATGGGCCTCCTATTGCCTACCATAGCGAGAAACTTGATGGTGCTCGCCTTAACTATCCAATTTATGACAAAGAGCTTTTTTGCCTTAGTTCGTGTTCTTCAAGTTTGGCAACACTACCTTTGGCCTAAGGAATTTATAATACATTCCGACCATGAGTCGTTAAAATATCTCAAAGGCCAAGTCAACTTGAGTAAGGGACACGCTAAGTGGGTTGAGTTCATGGAGTCTTTTCCTTACATTCTCAAGTACAAGAAGGGTAAAGAAAATGTAGTTGCAGACGCTTTTTCTCGCAAGCACACAAGCCTTCTTACTCGACTCGAAGTAAACATGTTGGGTCTTGATGAAATAAAAACTTTGTATGCTTCTGACCCGTTCTTTGGACCAATTTTCGCAAAGTGCTCCATTGACAAACGAATTGATGATTTCTATTTGCATAAGGGCTTTCTCTTTAAAAAAACAAGATTTGCATTCCGAAGTCGTCTCTCCAACTTTTGCTTCTCCAAGAATCACATGGTGGAGGCCTCATGGGTCACCTTGATCGTGACAACACATTGGACATGCACTACAAGAAAAGTTGGCTTTTACAACGGACGATTTTCGTGGTTGAAGGCCCATTTTTCGTGGCCAAAGAGTCTTGCACGATGGATGGCCTTCATGGTAAAAGCCCCGTCACAAATGAATTAACCACGGGTTTTTTTTGACTGTGGCGGATCGCATCCTTCAGCCACAAAAACTTGTTCCATCATAGATCTGTTTGCCAGCCATGCTGACGGCTGACGTCATGCAAACTGCCATGTGGCAGCCGCTGTTAGCGGCCGGTTACTGCTGTTAACAGTCATAGAAACCATGGCAGAAGCCAGGCCCAACCAAGGCCTACTAAATACTAACTGGGCCAGCCCATCAGGGGAGCCCAATAAGAAGATGGCCCGTTACTGTTTTGTCCTGCACTGTTTGAAATGGGCCCAAAAATGCAGCCAGCAACGGCCCACGAACTTTCAGGACCGATTCTGTTTCGGCCTACAAAAGGCTCATGTTGGTCCAACACTGTGCTGCCACTTGAGGCCTGCACAAATCTAGCCTGGCACTGTTCAGATTTGTTTCCAATCTAGCCTTTTACTGTTTAGTCCCATTACTGTTCCAGCCTTTTAGGAATTTCGACCTGTTACTATTTAGGCCCTTTAGTGTTTGGGCTTTTGCCTGTCCAGGCTGGCACTATTTTGCATGTTACTGTATTGGCCTGCCACCGTACTGGCCTTTTGCTGTTGGTACCTTTTATGGTTCTGGCCTTTGACTATTCTGGCCTTTTCTCTGCTCTAGCCTTCTACTATTCTGGCCTTTTACTGTTCTGGCCTCTTACTGTTCTGGCCGCCTTTTATTGTACTGGCCATTTACTGTTCTGGCCTTCTACTATTCTGGCCTTCTACTGTTCTAGCCTTTTCCTGTTCTGGCCTTTTACTATTCTGGTTGTTTTGGGCCGTCCATGCGCATGTTGTTTTAATGTTTGGCATGCTACTGCTCCGGCCTGTTATTGTTTCGGACTTTTTTGCTAGCGCCTACTTTTCGCAGAACAGGTGAATATCAAAACATCAATTAATAAACACACAGAAATTAAAATTACTTATTACACAACAATAAAAGTTTGTTACGACAAGTTATACAACAAGATCGTAATTCCGACAGATTACAACGTGTCAGTACCATCAATAAGAGATCGGTACATGGCGATTTGCTTCAATGTATCATCTGTCCTCTTCTTCAACATTTCAGCTATAGATCTAAGAGCAGCTACACCCTTTCGTTCTGCATGTAATACAACATTTATATATTTATCACCTGTAGGAGTTGTTCTAGGTGGACTGTTAAGTAAGTTGTTTGCTTCAGAAATGCAATGGGAGGATGAATGGGACGAGGGATCACAACTTTCAGTCCTGCCTTCCAAGGACTCCTTCTGGGTTTTAACTGCAGTCTGCTAAAATATGGTGAAATAGGTTAAAACAAACAACAAGGGAAACAAGTAGTACTATATAAAGTAGAGATCATTTAAAGTAAGTATGAATTTACAGTAGCACGTTTAGGTTGACAGTAGCTCCTTCTCGAGCCGGTGCGAATCTTGGTTAATCTGCCAGAAGAATCTGAGCAGAGCAGTTGGAACTCTGGTCCTTGTACTCCATTTTCATTTCTCTGCATGACATTTGAAACCAAGTTGATTGGTTTGGAAAGATGAAAACTCTTGAAAAACACCAAAGACATAGCATTAAAAATTACCAGATGTATGTTTCAAACTAGATAGCTGGTTTAGAAGGATGAAAGCAGGTGAAAACACCAACATATAGCATTAAAAATGACCAGATATATCATCCAAACTAGATGGACATTTTCCAAATTAAGCATTCGCACATATATTCACAATTGAACATAAATGCAAATGTCATGGCAAGTTCTTAGGTAGAATGACTTATTAACTTATTAGGCATGCATGCTATACAACTAATTAACATGACAAGAAACTGGCCTAAGTAACACAAGGAAACCTCACGATTCAGCCTTGCTAGGCGTATAAATGTCAGTGTTGGATCCTCTATGAGCTGTTTGCAAGACCTGTGTGAGCGCTCGGAAAGAATAGAATCTATGAGTTCGTGTTGGAGGATTAAACCGATAGCGTGAGAATAAAGAAAGGGAATAAAAGCGAGAAGCTAATGATGTGGATAGGACCTACAAGATGAAGGGTGCAAAGGAAATGGCAATAGCATCCAGGATATTGAGCAACATCCTAACGATTTTGTAGCTTACGAGTACCAAAAATATAGCAAACAGGCATGAGAAATTACTGCTGCGCGGCGAGGACGGGTGGGACGGGCAAGTGGACGGTGGGGGCGGCGGCTCGGCATTTAGGGTTCAACAACGAATGATTCAGTGAAGTGGCCCTGGTAGGGTAAACAGCGGCATTGGCGAAGCAGATCTAGTGCTGCGAGGGATTCGGTGAAATAGTTCTGGTGAAGAGCGCCTGTAGTGGAAGAGCTCCGGTGTGGAAGAGAGGGCCGGTAGTGAAGCAGCTAGAGGAAGGTCGAGGTTTGAGGGGTGTGGGCGGGTTGAAGAGACAATGGGGGATATAGGTGGGATGACACACATTTACGACCTATACCCCTCCTTTATTGCAGTACTCCCATGGTCCTTGTTTCCGGAGTAGGGATAGAAGAGGAATTTTGCATTTGCAAAAAGCGGGGTGGGATATTTGAATAGATGCACGGGATATTTGAATAGATGTGTGCGGGATGTTTCGGCGCCATGCGGAAATTTTTAGGCTGAAGCTTCCGACGTACGCTACTCCGACATGGCCGCTTTCACGTGTTGGCCCCGTCTATACCCACGCGCCAGCGACAGTATACTTACCAACATATAAATGAGTTTCTACACATTTGTAGAAATTGATAAACAATATATTTCGAAGGCTTTCATACAATATGACCAAGGTCATGGCCATATCTCTGTTATAGTTTATAATAGCGTGTCCATATCTGGTAGATAGCTGCATCTTGGCATTTCAAAAGAAGATTCTAGATTTGATGGACAATGCCCAACTTTCATGAATTTCCAAACTTTCTAGCTAAATCTATGCAATAAAATGTCTTTTTGACAATCTGAAGTAAATATGTCTAATTTTGAACAAGAAAGTGTGTGATATACCTTGCTCTTGACTTTTTAAAATAATTCAAAGATATCAAGTAGTCAAATATTGGAGAACCACCAAGAGTTTCGCAAAATTCAACTTTTTGATATGAATGGTAATGACACCTAATTTCGGCCATTTAAAAAATACAAAGAAACAAAATATAAAAATAAATGCATCCATTATTTTCTCTCTTCGTGTCTCACTATGTGCACTAGCTAGTTTCCATGGAAAAATATAATCTTGAAATTTGATAACTTCTGAGAAAAAATTGTATCACAATATATGGAGTACCATGTAAGAATATGCATGGCTTTCAAACCAGATGACCAAGGTCATGGCCATATCTTTTCCATACTTTATAATAACCTATCCATATTATTTATGGTGTGTATTGGCATTTACAATATTATTTACAAAGGAAGCTTCCGAATTGGAAGTTTTTTCAATTTTCTAAGGCACAACAATGGCTTTAGTCATGAAGCTACTACAAAACATGGCTTAAAATCCCACTGCCCCGGTTTTTACTCAAAGTATATATAGCCTAGGGTTAAGTTTAGGGTTCAGGGTTTTATTTTGGGTTGAGGGTTTAAGGGTTTAAGGGTTCATGGTTTATGGTTTAGGATTTTAGGGTTTAGTGGTTTAGGGTTCATGATTCAGGGTTTAGGGTTGTTCAGGCTTTTAGGGTTTATGATTGTTTAGGTTTTAGGGTTTAGGGAATTTTCAATAATGTTCAAGCTTTATATATATGGTTATATTCATGGAATAGAATGGCGTTATCGCAATTTAATAAAAGTATTTCAAAATTTTATCTATAAGTGCATTATACCTCCTTGGTAAGGGTTTAGGGTTATAGGGTTAGGAAGTTAGGGTTCTAGGGTTAGGAGGTTATTAGGGTTTACGGTTAAGGTGTTTTTGATTTTCAATAATGTTAAAGCTTTATGCTTATATTCATGTAATATAATGGCGTTACCACAATTTAACGAAAGTATCTCAAATTTTGATCTATAAGTGCACGGTACCTGCTGGTTTAGGGTTTATGGGTCGATGATTTAGGTTTTTACGGTTTTGGTTTTATGGGTTGTTTAGGGTTTAGGGATTAGTGATTTTTCAATAATTCTCAAAGATTTATGCTTATATTCGTTGAATAGAATGGCGTTACCTGCTTTAATGATAGTATCACAAATGTTGATCTATAAGTGCATGATACCTGCTTGGTTAGGATTTTACAGTTTAGGTTTTATGGTTGTATAGGGTTTAGAGTTTAGAGAATTTAGAATAATGCTCAAGCTTTATTGTTGTATTCATCGAATAGAGAATGACGTTACCTAATTTATTGTAAGTATCTCAAATTTTGATCTATAAAGTGCATGATACCTGCTTGGTTAGTGTTTATGGGTGGAGGGTTTGGGGTTTTAGGGTTTAGGTTTTAGGGGTTGTTTAGGGTTTTGGGTTTAGGGAATTTTCGATAATGCTCAAGGTTTATGCTTATATTCGTCGAATAAAATGGCGTTACCAAATTAAACGAAAGTATATCAAATTTTGATCTATAAGTGCATGTTACATGCTTGGTAAGGGTTTCGGGTTTTAGGGGTTTAGGGTTTTAGGAATTTTCAATAATATTCAAGTTGTTTTATGCTTATATTCATGGAATAGAATGGCATTACATCAATTTATTGAGAGTATCTCAAATTTTGATGTATAAGTGCACGATACCTGCTTTGGTTAGGGTTTATGGGTCGAGGGTTTAGGGTTATAGGTTTTTACGGTTTAGTTTTATGGGTTGTTTAGGGTTTAGGGTTTAGCGAATTTTCAATAATTCTCAAGATTTATGCTTATACTCGTAGAACATAATGGGTGTTAGCTGATTTAATGAAAGTATCTCAAATTTTGATCAATGTGTGCATGACACCTGCTTGGTTAGGGTTTATGGCTAAGGGTTTAGGGCTTTAGGGTTTAGGGTTTAAGTTTTAGGGGTTGTTTAGGGTTTAGGGATTTTTTGATATTACTCAAGATTTATGCTTATATTCGTCAAATAGAATGGCATTACCCAATTTAACAAAATTATCTTAAATTTTGATCTATAAGTGCATGCTACGTGCTTGGTGAGGGTTTAGGGTTATAGGGTTTAGGGCTTTTAGGATTTGGGTTTTAGGGGTTTCAGTTTTTGGGAATTTTCAATAATGTTCAAGCTTTATGCTTATATTCATGGAATATAATGGTGTCACCCAATTTAACAAAAGTATCTCAATTTTTGATCTATAGTTGCACGATACCAGCTTGGTCAGGGTTTATGATATGGGGTGGCCCGATCTTCTCAGCAAGCACTTGTCGATGATGATGGTGGATGATAGATAACTAGTGTGTAGCTATGAACTCTCCCACTCAAACCCTGATGCCAATGCAACAGCTCTCGAACCTTGTAGGATATTCACAACACCACACTCTTGTGCACGTAGCTGTCGACCATGAACGGTAGTTTGCGATCTACTAATTCCCAATGGAACAACAGATCACACTCAATTATAGTTGATAAAATCGATATCAGGGTAATTCCAGAGGTTCTATGAAATAAACAACTCCAAAATATTTTAACGTAGTCTAACCCTAAAACTAGTGCGCCCCATCTATTTATGAGTCTGGGGTACAAACCAACCCATAAAGGGTTCGGCCTCATGTCTCTGCCGTGGCAGAGTTTGACTAGGTTTCTCTGTCGCGGCAGCCTGTCGTGGCAGAGTTTGGGCCGGTTTTCCTGCTGCGACAGAGAACTTTCTCAACTTGTTGATTTTCATCTTGGACAGCTCCTTGCGCTTCCTCCCTCTCCTCCCTCGCGCATTCTTCATTAATCAACATGCCATGTTCCATTAGCTCCTCGCTCCGTGCTACGCCTTCTTCTCCCAAGTACATGATCATACAATAATTCAAAGACTTAGGTAGTATAAAATTCTCATTAACTAAAACACCAGGTTCATTAAGAAACAAGTTCACCTGTTGTTCTAGTAGCTTACCACGAGCTCTTGTAATTGGTCCAATCCTTATCTCATTGGATTGATCTTTTTTGCAGCACTTGGAACATCATTAGTAGTAATTGGGGTAGGTGTAACTATAGGGATGTCCTCATCATCTCCCCCCTTCAAAAGGTGTCGACCTCAAAGCTCTAAGGTCTTCTCCAGCATATGGTGATAAATCAGCAACGTTGAAACTGTTGCTAACTTCACCAAACTCCTCAATAGGTATATCAACCAAGTAGGCATTATCATTAGTTTTGGCTAACACCTTGTAAGGACCAGCACCACGTGGCTTCAACCTGGACTTGCAAAGTAGTGGAAATCTATCCTTGCGTAGATGCACCCATACCATGTCTCCAGGCTCGAACAATAATTCCTTCCATGCTTGATTCCTTGCAGCAACAATGTTCTTGCATTTCTTCTCAATATCCTCTCGAGTCTTCTCATGGATCTTCTTCACCTATTCAGCACATTTTGATGCCTCCATATCAACTCTCTCATGTAATGGCAAAGGCAACAAATCAAGTGGTGTCAATGGCTTAAAGCCATACACCACCTCAAAAGGACAAAGCTGAGTAGTTGAATGCACAGCCCTATTGTATGCAAACTCAACATGTGGCAAACACTCTTCCCACTCCCGCAGATTCTTATTTATCATAGTCCTTAGCAGTTGTGACAATGTTCGATTCACCACCTCCGTTTGACCATCTATTTGGGGATGACATGTAGTACTAAATAGCAGCTTTGTTTCCAGCTTCCCCCATAAGGTCTTCCAAAAGTAGCTCATGAACTTCACATCACGGTTAGAAACAATCGTCTTAGGTACTCCATGTAATCTCACGATGTCCCTAAAAAACAGGTTAGCAACATGCGACACATCGTCGCTTTTGTGGCAGGCAATAAAATGAGCCATCTTAGAGAACCTATCCACTACCACAAATATAGAATCATGACCTTTCTGAGTTTTAGGTATACCTAGCACAAAATCCATACTAATGTCTTCCCATGGAGTAGTAGGTGCAGAGAGAGGTGTATACAAACTGTGAGGCTTCAGCTTGGATTTCGACTTGTGGCATGTAATGCATCGCCTCACAAATCTGTACACATCACGCCTCATCTTGGGCCAATAAAAATGATCAACAAGCATGAGCAACGTATTCTCACACCCAAAGTGACCCATCAAACCACCAGCATGTGATTCCTACACTAAAAATAAACGCAACGACTATTCTGGAATACATAATTTGTTAGATCGAAACAAATATCCATCATGTATATGATACTTATCCCATGCGTTTCTAAGAGCACACAATCGATATGGTTCAGCAAAATTATGGTCAGTTGCATAAAGTGCACAAATAGCTTCTAATACAGGAATTGTAACATCAAGATTGGTTAATAGCATGTTCTTCCTAGACAAAGCATCAGCAACAACATTCTCTTTTCCCTTCTTATATTCAATGATGTAAGGAAAAGATTCAATAAACTCAACCCATTTAGCTAATCGTCTACGCAAGTTTTATTGAGCTTTCAAATATTTCAATGCTTCATGATCAGAATGTATGATAAATTATTTTGGCCACAAATAATGGTGCCAAACTTCAAGTACTGTAACAAGTGCATACAATTCCTTGTCATAAATAGGATAATTCAGTCTAGCACCAGTAAGTTTCTCAGAAAAGTATGCTATAGGGCGACCCTCTTGCATCAAAACGCCACCAATGCCTATACCACTAGCATCACATTCAACTTCAAATTGCTTCGAAAAATAAGGTAATGCAAGTAATGGTGCAGAAGTAAGCAAACATTTCAATGTATCAAATGCAATATCTTAGGCCGCGCCCCATACAAAGGAACACCTTTCTTTGTCAAATCATTCAATGGTGCAGCAATGGTGCTAAAATCCTTCACAAAGCGCCTATAGAAACTGTTGGGTTCGCAGCATAGAAAACAAAAAAATTCCTACGATGGGAACTATACGCCAAGATCTATCTACTAGATACAAGCAACGGGTGGATATACATCCATATAGAACTTACCCTCGAAGACAACAAAGCTTTGTTAACAAGATGGAACTCTTGGATGATGTAGTCGTACACTTGCCGATCTCAAGATCGTGATGAAGTCAAGCATGTCCGGCTCCAGAACATCCATCAGATCGAGCTCCAGCAAGTCCAACACCACCAAGTCCAACACCACAAAGCAGCGGTGCATCCGTGATCGCACACACATCCGGTACCCCGACAACCTCCGTCCCTCGCTCCAGCAAAGCAGCAGAAGCAGCAACTCCTTTCCAGATAAAGCCACCGGGAACATGTATCTCGCTAATCCGAGACCATGGGGAATAACTAGAGGGGGAGAGAGATCCTTCACAAGGAGGTGTGTGTTGTGAGGAGGAGAGGGGGGGGGGCTTTTATAGGGAATAGGGGGCACCCAAGGGCCATGGTATGGCAGCCATGGTGGTGCCCCCACCTCTTCCACATTCATGTGGGTGGGGATCCCACTCCCATAAAAAGCCTCCACTCAAAATTCCACTCACACATGCATTAAATTTCCACCAAATTTAATGCAATCTCTCATTAAATAAAACTATTTTATTTATTTTATTAAGAATTTTTTCAATGGCATTAATTAACAAACATTCACATAAAACCCTTGCAACATTTCAATATCACATGCAGAACCAGTTTTAGCAATTTCACCCGAAACAATTCCGGTTTCCATCGAAATGATTCCAGGGCTTTCTTAAATCTTTATCGGAAACATATTTGCTCCAAATGGTGTCGGTATCCCTTAAGTGTGTCACCCTATGGTTCCCGAATAATGCAGACATGATCGAGACTCCTCTCCGATTAATAATCAGCAGCAGGACCTGGAGATCCGTACTGACTCCCACATATTCAACGATGGCTCTTGTGATCATGTGAACCTTTAACGTCGTAACTAAATCCCTTTGTCTCATGATATATTACATGTCCGAGATTCGATCATCGGCATCCAAATATCTAGTTTTATCTCATTACCGATGTGCACTCTTTTCTCATTCTCGTGATATAACATTCTAGTGATCACATCACTTGCTTGCAAGCTATTTCAATGTGATATCACTGAGAGGGCCTAGAGTATATCTATCAGTCATCGGGATGGACAAATCCCACTCTTGATCCATGAGCCTCAACATAACACCTTCATAGCACTGAACCCACCTTTATAGTCACCCTGTTACGGTGTGACGTTTGATGTTATCAAGATACTCTTCCGGTGTTAGTAATTAACATGATATCATGGTCTAAGGACTAAGATTACTTCGTATGATGTTATAGCAATATAAACATAATGACTCTGATCGTAATGCTATACTTTGGATGAATGTTCATCACATCATTCCACCAATGTTGTGACCTCGTTATTAACAACATCCAATGTCCATGATCAGGAAACCTTGATCATCTTGTTAATCAACGAGCTAGTTTATATGAGAGGCATTACTAGGAACTTTGTATTTTGTTTATTAAACACACATGTATTAACGTTTCCAATTAATACAATTATAGCATGCAAAATAAACATTTATCATAAACATGGAATAAGATAATAACCACTTTATTATTGCCTCTCGGGCATATTCCCTTCAGTCTCCCACTTGCACTAGAGTCAATAATCTAGTTTGTAAACTTGTATATACAACACCTAGGTGTTGAATATACGCGTTTGCTAGTGGTTAACATAATCTCTGGATCTGGCACTTTCAGGTCCATGTGTATTTGCATGACTTTGCGTCTCTACGCATCACTCATTCTCAAATGATATGGCATTGTATAAATTTGGTCCTTTGGTGAGACCTTTAGTTCGTTCAGGTTAAAATATGTTGATATTATTGTCATACAATATATCTTCATAGTATTAGCCCACTTCGAACCACACCTAGTTTGATAACAAACTACTTAACACAAATGCCCTCCTTTGCTACTACTATAGCAGTCATATACTTAGCCTTTTGTTGTAGTATCTGTCATAATGCCGCAACTTTGGAACTCATCCAAATCCATCATGGAACATCCTTTCCATTACATTGTGCCACCCATAGTCTAAATTGATATAAATTTAATTTGTATCTTGTGACAAAACTAGTATCAATGTAACACTTTACAATGAACTACCTTTAACTATTTGTCACTTATACATGATATATTCTTAGTTCTTCGAAAGCTCATAAGAATATCTTTACTATCGTCCAATGATCATCTTATGAATCATTCTGGTATGTGCTCATAACATTTAGAGCGTAGGACATATCTGGATATATACATATCAAGGTATAATCGATCAAAATCTTCATGTGATTTTACTCACCAAGTGTTGAAACACTTGAATCTTGATACAATCCTTTCCATGCATCAAGAACCTTTATTGTTGTTTCCATATTGAACCCTTTCAATATCTCATATATGTACGTCTGGCATAACCATATTAGCGCCTCAATCTATCCATATAGACATTGATGCCAAATATTCCGGTTTTGCCCAAGTATTTCATCGAAATCCTATTTTAATGAAATTATTAACTTGTGTCAATAAAAGATACATCATTTCCAATCAACAATATGTACTCTGCATAATGTATTGGAAATTTGTCTCAGCGCTCCCACTTAATTTCTTGCAAATGCAGGCATCTTCATCATCTCCGATGAAATTAAACTCTTCTAACATTTTCATCATGGTGAAGATTCCAACTATGCTATGCTCACTTCAACTATTGAAGTTTGCATGCCCTTTTAGCACCCTTTGAATTAACAAAACCCTTTGGACTGTGTCATGTACACGTCCTAGGTAACCATTCTATTAGAAGACCCTTGTTTTGTTTATTCAACTACCATATACCAAAGTATATGTAGTGGTTGCTACATTAATCCGTCAAGACTAAATATCACTATGAAAGATCAAATCTTGTCATAGTCAACTCCTTGAACATTGCCGTAAACTTTCCGACATGTCGACTATTTCATAGATGTTAAACATCCATGTCTATTTCTTTATAGATGCAAACACGACCGATAGGCTTCACGCCTTTCCGGAGAGTCTTCTAAGTTCAGAAACTTGATTTCTCGTGTATGGATACTATCACGGATTCTATGACTTCTAGTCATTTTATGGAGTCGGGGCCCATCATCGCTTCTTTGCATGCAGTCGGTTCATTATTGTCAAAACAATAACGACTTCTGTTTCAAATCTTACTATTTGATTCTTACCGACCCACATGGTTCAATAGGAACTCTATCACACCCTTTGTAATCACGGGAGCCATGAGCATTGTGGCTGCCATCGGGACACTTTCCGGCGCTGCGCTACTTAGCACATATAGCTAAGGTTCAACAACCTTATCAAAGTTCTATTGTCCTCCCACTTAACTTTTCACAAAAAATTCCTTCTCAAGAAACTTGACGTTCCAAGGGACAAACTCTTTTGTCCTCGGTGTTATGGAGGAATTCCCAACAAATTCTTTGGGATAACCTACAAAGACGTGCTTATCCGACTTTGGTTGTAAACATTTTACTTATGCATAGCATACCAAAATTTAAGAAAAGACAATTCGGGTTTTATCCCAAACCATAACTCATATGGTGTCATTTCAACAGATCACGATGGTGCTCTTTTCAGTGTAAAAGCGGTAGTCTCTAAAGCTTTAATCCTTAAAACATGGCAGTTTTATAAATGACACCTTTGATCTTACCATGTCAAACAAGGTTTGATTTGATCTCTCGAACATACCATACTCCTATGGTTTATCGGGAAATGCAAATTCATGGAACAATTCTTGAAATCTTAGGTGTTTTGCTAAACCTGTAACTCAAATAGCTTCCTTTATGATCAAATCATAAACTCTTTTATTTCTTGTTACAATGATTTTTCACTTCATCTTGAAAGTCTTTGAACAATTTTCAAATGTTTCATACTTCTTCCTTATTAAGTAAATATATAGATATATTCACTCAAATTTCTAGAGAAAGCATATGAAGCAAAAAGATCCATCGCATATGGCTACACATAATGGACTAAATACATCAACATGCATAATATCCAATAAGTTAGTCATCCGTTCCTCTTTGGCCTATGGATGGAGTTTCAATTATCTCGAGGAAAGTTTCACAAGCATCAATTGATCAAAACCAAAAGACTCCAAAAATCCATCAACATGGAGTTTCTTCATGTTTACTTTTCAATATAATTCAAATAGCGATGTCACTTCATAAGTGATCTTCCAATCATTTGTCTTACGACATTTTAGCAATATTGTTAATGGATGTGATTTCTCCAACTAGACTTGTAAAAGTTCATCCATCCTTTATGGAATACGGTAATTATTTGAACAACCATTGTTCTCATAATACCGGAACAAATAACAATTATTAAAACAAAATCTTGAAGGCTAGGTTTGATGACAAAGAAAACACAATGACACTTTATTTGTTTTCGATGAACATCATCACTTATTCTCTTGCCAGTTACTTAGGCCGTTGCAGTTCATGAATTGTGTTGTTATGTATGACACTTCACACCAACCAATTCGGTATCCAATACCGGTATCCAATACCTCAAAACCACATTGTTTAACAAGCAAGGAATACAGCCATAACATGTGTATCTTCTATATACCTAAGTTGGACATCTCCAACCTTTTCTTTTCTGCCAAATATTTTATAGATTCTCTTTCAACAATTCCCTTTCTTTTAAAAGAATCCATCAACATCAATAGTGGTGTCATTCACATGACACATAGTACAAAGTGTATATAGTCAAATACTAATACCTTTGGACTTGCACTTTGAAGTGGATTGATGACCCACAAGTATAGGGGGTGTATCTCAGTATTTTCGAGGGAAGTGAAACCCAATTTATTGATTTGACACAAGGGGAGCCAAAGAATATTTATAAGCCTTAACAACTGAGTTGTCAATTCAGCTGCACCTGGAAACAATCTTGCTCACAGCAGTTTATCAGTAGCAACAGTTTTGTAGTAGGAATAGCAAAGTAGCAGCAGTAAAAGCAAAGATGAGTAACAATAGCAAGAACAAGAGGGATTCGAAAAGCGGTAGGCATAGGGATGGATGGACGGGCGTTGCATGAACAAGACAATTCACATAGCAATCAGAACATAGGGAAATTGCAGATAAATAAGATAAAGCATCCAAGTACTAGATAATCCTAGGAATGTGTTCCATATATAGTCATACGTGCTCGCAATGAGAACTTGCACAACATCTTTTGTCCTGCTAGCCCGTTTGCAGCGGGGCCTCAAGGGAACTACTGGCGATTAAGGTGCTCCTTTTAATAGAGCATCGGAGCAAAGCATTAACACTCCGTGAACACATGTGATCCTCACATTGAAGCCATTCCCTCCGGTTATCCCGATTTCTGTCACTTCGGGGCCATTGGTTCCGGACAACAACGTGTGTATACAACTTGCAGGTAAGACCAAAAACAATACTATCATAATGAATCAATAACATGTTCATATCTGAAATCATGGCACTCGGGCCCTAGTGACAAGCATTAAGCATAACAAGTCGCAACAAAGTCATAAAGCACTATTAGAAGATACTAGGCACCATGCCCTAACAATCGGATGCCATTACATGAACGATCTCATCCAATCCCTACCATCCCCATATCCTACAGCAGGGGATTACTCACTCATAGATGGGGGAAACATGGATGGTCGATGGAGAAACGATGGTGATGCTGATGGCAATGATCTCCTCCAATTCCCCATCCCGGCAGGGTGCCAGAACGGAGTTTCTGGTGCTGTTTTGTGGAATCTGGTGGTGGCGGCGGAGCGGAACACTTTCTGGACAAACATCGAACCCCCCAGAGTTTTTAGGTCAGAAGGCTTCTTATAGGCGAAGAGGGAGACCGAGGCGGTGTTTGGGCGCTGGACCACCTCAGTGCGGCTGGGCTGCCAGCGGCCAGGTGGTGTGGCCTGGGCCTAGCCCCCCTCCGTCTCGTATTCTGGCTCCGGGAGTCTTCTGGTGAAATAGGATTTTTGGCATATTTTCCAGGATTTTTCCTGATAGTTGATTTTCTGCACAAAAAGTAGACACCAGGGCAATTCTGCTGAAAACAGTGTCAGTCCGCGTTAGTTGCATCCAAATCACACAAGTTTAGAGGATAAACAATAGCAAAAGTGTTCAAAAGTAGATATGTTTTGGACGTATCAACTCCCCCCAAGCTTAGCTTATTGCTTGTCCTCAAGCAATTCAGTTGAAAACTGAGTGCGATAAAAGAACTTTCACGAACACATTTGCTTCATATGATGTATATATTCTTAGCATGTGATCAACTACTTAGACAATTCATAATAAAGAGTATGCAACTAAGTTGACTTAATAGGCAATGCAAGCTATGAAGAGATTCCAACTTAAAAATAATAAGTAGCAAGAAACATAAACATAAGCAACATTACAATGCTCATAACAAGGTATGATAGAGTGGTATCTCGCTTGCCTTTGATCCAAGGCACCTCTGAAGTTCAGGTGAAGACTAGAATTAAAGATGTTAAAGATACAAGCATCAAAGTCATAACACAAATAATCAAGTTTTGAGGCAAGCACATTACACTAAGAATGACAACTATGCTCTCAAGAAGGTGCTCATAGAATATGCGGAGACTCAACAAGGAAATGAAAAAGGTTTTGAATAGTTTGAAAGGCTTCCAAATGCTGAAAGTATGGTACTCGTTAGCTTTGAGCTCTCATTGCCCCTATCATAAGCATCTTTAAATGGTTAAGGTTAAAGTGACACAACTAAGAGGATATGCTTGACAAGTTATAAATCGAAGTCTCATGCCGCTTAATTACGAAGACCGATCCTCATGCTACTCAACTTCAGTCACAAGTAAGCTCTTGTCATTGTAAGTATATACGTATCATAGAGAACTGCCAACGGGGTACCCCTTGCACATGATACAGGAGCTATCCCATAATCAAAATGACAAGGCGAGCAGATAATGAGCATCTCAGCAATCTTTTTATTTACTATGTGCATAGATTTTTATTAAGGATGCTTCATAGAATGCTCATTATGGTTATGCTGCAAGTTTCCACCATGATTAGGCATGGCTTAGGCTAGCGGCCTAGGCATTTCCCTAACACATATACAAACTCCATGATCTTACAAGTTCCACTTTTATTTCACACCGCCAGGATCCATATGCAAAAGAACATGATATCAACGAGGTACTAAGTACCAGTGCAATGTTGAAAGCGTTCCCCATGATACATGGTTCTGCTAACTTCAACTTATAAAGCGCAAGCATATACGCAACAAAGAAGGACGCAATGGTTCAGGTTTATTAAGTGCAAGAAAATAAAGTGTGCCATCAAGTTCGTGAGATCTTTACTAACGAACTTTCTCATAACAAGCAAACATTTTACTCGGAAGAAAACAAGGCATATTGAATATGCACGGAAGCAAATGATGCTAATAGGTAGGTATGGTGGACACTTTGGCAATATTTGGTTTTAGGGAGTTGGAAACATGAGTAAAATACTCAGTGAAAATGAAGGCTAGCAATAGTAAGGGAGCGACAAACGAGAGAGCAATAGCTGTCATAATCATGCTTGCAACAAAATAGGTCTAATCATGGCACGAAAGTGATTCAAGATCCTCAAGGCAAAATATTTCATCGAGGCTTAACTGATTATTTCAGTCATATGCATGCATGTGCCAAGTCAATTCAAATGAAACATCCAGAGGAGGATACCACGGTGTCATACCAAGTTATGAATAGAGTAATGCAAGCAAACATTCATATGGCATGCTACAAACTATTAGCAAGCTGGAACTAATCATAAGAAAGCAAGAACTACTAAGCATCCAAAGATAACATACACCCTACATGAACAGACCAAGCATGCCCACAATGATGAGTATATGTACAAAAATGAAAACAAGTAGAGTTCATTACCAGCCTCTTACCACACCTCAAGTTGTCATTAATCCTCATTATTGCCCTTCACTTGTGTGGCTTGAATAATAATATGAAACCAAATCCCACTGAGGACTACTGAACCCTGCAACAAACTCACAAAACCAAAGAAGAACAACAAATATTTTTTGTGTTTTCGATTTTTAAAAGCAAGAACCAAAACGGAAAAACAAGCAAAGCAAAATCTTTTTGGGTTTTTCGAATAGCTCAAACAAAGCAAAAAAGGGAAAAACAAACCAAGGAAAAGAGAAAAAGAAGCAAACCAAAGAGAAACAACATAAATATTTTTGGTCTTTTTGTGTTTTAGAAAGCAAAAGCAAAGAAAGAACGAAAACTAAAAAGAGAACGAAACATGAATATACAAAGTACCAACGCAAAATGATACGGAGATGAGTGCGATGTCAGCGTACCTCCCCCCAAGCTTAGGCTTTTGGCCTAAGTGGGTGTCAATCCCAAGCTGGCCAGGATGAAGTGTCACCGTGGTATGACGAAGAGGTACCCTCGTCCTGGTGCGAGCTCGAGTACGTCCCTCCGTAGTGCACGGAGTAATCGTAGGAGGGCACATCCTCCTGATGCTGCTCGTGGAAACCCAGCAAGCGGAGCTGCTTGTCCACCTCCTCCTTAGAGCGCGACCAGGGTCTCTTGTGAACACTAAACAAAGAAGACTGTGGCAAAGGGATCTCCCTCTCATCCCCATCAGTAAACAACATCCTATATACTAGACTGTCCAAATCAGAATTAGCAGTGACAAAGTAATGAGTTTTCATAGCAACAAGGTCAAGCCTTTGTGGCGCTAATATAGTATCATTGGGGTCCACTGAAAGCCCTAATGCATTGACCATACGTGAGGCAATGATGCCCCCATAGATAGGCCCCCTAGCAGCTAGGCGGCGAGCAATAAGCGAGCCAAGGTTGTATCGAGTATCATTGTTGAGCGCAGCAGCAAGGAAGGCTAAATGATAGTTGGAGATATTACATGTGTTCTCCCTACCAAGTACGCTAGTAGCAAGATAATATGCAAAGTATCTAAGGGCAGGGAGTTGGATATTTCTTATCTTTCCGCGCTGCGCCACGCGGTCATCATCATTGGTCACCCCTCGGTAAAGTTCCAACAAATCAGCGGGTCGCCCTTGAATCTTCTTCAAGGTCCCTGTCATGCTTACACCTACAACACTTCAAAATCTTTCCAATTAGATGGTGAAGGGCAGGTTATAAATTTTGAAAGAGACAGTTGACTGATAGGGCATGTTAGTAAACATGAAGCTCTCAACAAAAGTTTTGGTGAGCATAGCGTATGGCTCACTCTCATCTTGCATATATGAGGTCAAACCAACCCTCTCAATCAGTAGCAAGAAATCATCAAGAATCCCTGCAGCTTGTAAGAAAGTAAAACAAGGAAAAGTAGATGGGTGAGCATCCCCATCATCCCCTTCATTACCAATACGAGTTGCAATGAGATCTTCGTTGTACGATGGCCTAAACTGAGAGGCTGATATTGAGGGCCTCGACCTCCTAGATGCATCCCTCTCAAATATCTCTCCAAAGGTATGGTTGTTCATGCTTGATATTCTGAAATTTAAACACCTATTAAATAAGTGATTGCAAAGTGAATATAACGAAGGGTACTACTCATAGGGACTTGTAAGAGGCCTAAACATGCATAAAAACTATATCTATAAGCATCAAACAAGCTTACAAGCTCTCATAACCTGTAACCTACAGCAGAAAAATACTCAAGATATAATCCACTAAACACAAATCTACTTGGACAAGCGGAGGAGTCACATACCGGAGAACAAATGCTCCAAATTTCAGCAACAAAGATGGGCTGAGCAAGGAGATCGAAAAATCGAGGGTAAGCACATCAAGAACGTGATTTTGAGCAATGAACTAGAGTTTTCTCAAGAGAGAGAAGAAAATGGCAAGTGAGAGAGTGAGTGGAGGGCCAGGGGTGGCCCACACCATGACATGGTGCCACCGAGGGTAGGCCGCGCCACCAGGTGGTGAGCCTGCCTGGTGGGCCCCCCTGGTACCTTCTCCTCTGCCCCTTTTTTCACGTAAAAATTTAATATGAATTTTCTGGAATTTTTCGATACACTTTATTTTTGGGCAATTTTCAGGGATAGAAGAATGATTTTCTGACAGACAGAGATTTTTTTTTTGGAAAATGATGCAATGACAAAACAAGGCTAGAACTATAGGAGTTCTAAGACATTCTAATATGCAAGCAACTAACAACAAAAAGGAAAACTAAACGAAAACAAAAACTAAAAATGGATAGAACAGAAGTAAGCGGAGATAATCATAGTGAAAACATTGTTTTGTTCAACGAAATCCTTTTGTTAACAAGGTTGATCAGGTCTTGTTACCAAAACAATTTCATATGAGACAAAACTTTGTATTCCACTAATGATTATGTTACCTCAACCTTGATAGCAATGGTACCAATCATAATAGTTTCAAATTTTCTCTTGGTATGGGACAATATATCTCTCCAACTTGAATGCCCTCAACGTGTTCAATTTAATTCAGACCATAAGTCCTTTCAATCTTCTTGAGGAAATAGACAGTATGTTCCTTGTCATTAACATTAAAGGTCACCTTTCCTTGATTACAATTAATAACAGCTCCTGCAGTATTAAGAAAAGGTCTCCCGAGAATAATAGACATATTATCATCTTCAGGCATTTCAAGCACAACAAAATCAGTTAATATCAAGCAATTATGAGCCACTTGAACAGGTACATCCTCACATATACCAACAGGAATAGTGGTAGATTTATTAGCCATTTGCAAAGATATATCAGTTGGTATTAATTTTTCTAGTTGAAGCCTCTTATAGAGAGAGAAAGGCATAACACTAACTCCAGCTCCCAAATCACACAAAGCAGTTCTAACATAACTATTCTTAATAGAGAAAGGGATAGCTGGAATCCCTCGGTCTCCAAGTTTCTTAGGAACCTTACCATTAAAGGAATAATTAGCAAGCAAAGTAGAAATTTCTTCATTTGGGATCTTCCTTTTATTCGAGACAATATCCTTCATATACTTTGAGTAAGGAGGCAATTTAATAGCATCAGTCAAAGGAATTTGCAAGAATAAAGGTTTCATCCACTCACAAAACTTATTATAGTGTTCATCTTCCTTTGACTTGTGTTTCTTATCAGGGAAAGGCATAGGTTCTTGGACCCAAGGCTCTCTTTCACTACCATGTTTCTTAGCAACAAAATCTTCTTTAGTGTATTTAGTATTCTTAGTGTGGTTTTCAGGTTCTTCTTCAACTTTTTCTTCATCAGGAACTTCATTTTCTTCATTACCACTTTCAGTTTTAGCATCAGAGACAGATATACTATTAGGATCTATAGCAGGTTCAGAGGTTTCTACAACAGTTTTATGTTTCTTTTTCCTTTTCTTACGAGTAGAGACACTATTTTCAGCTTGTTGAGAATCCTGCTCAATTGTTTTGGGATGCCCCTTAGGATATAGAGGATCATGGGTAGCAGCACCACTTCTAGTTCTAATTTCATAAGCATGTTTTTCTTTAGCAGCATTAACTAGCAAGTCTTTTTGCACTTTAATGAGTTTGAACCATTTGAAAGTGTTTAACAATCATTTTAACATCATTAGAGGTTCTTTCCACAATATCTTTCAACTCAATCATAGCTCTAGTGTTTTCCATTAGATGATTTTGCACCCTTTTCTTAAAATTATCATGCTTAACAATAAAGATATCGAATTCTTCTAAGCATTGATAAGGAGGTTTAGAGTAAGGGATATCACCTTCATCAAAGTGTTGGAGAGAGTGTACCTCAATAGTGGATGAGTGGGGAATTGGCTTACATAATTCTTCTATAGGAGGTAAATTCTTGACATCTGCAGCTTTAATTCCCTTCTCCTTAAGACATTTCTTAGCTTCCTTCATCACTTCATCATTTAATTCAATAATTCCCCTCTTCTTAGATAATGGTATAGGCGCTGGAATAGTTGGTTCAGGTATGATTACTTCAGGTATAGCCGGTTCAGGAGGAGTCCAATCTTCATAGTTCTTGCTTATTTTAGCCATTAATTCCTCAGCTTCCTTGGGAGTCCTATTCCTGAAAACACAATCAGCACAACTATCTAGGTATGTCCTAGATTCTTCAGTTAGTCCATTATAAAATATATCAAGAAGCTCATTCTTTGGTAATGGACTTCGACAAATGTGCATGAATCAAAGCACAAAACCTTGCCCATGATTCATGCAATATCTCTTTTTCTCCCTGTTTAAAATCAAAAAGTTCCTGCAAAATAGCATGTCTAGCACTTGGAGGAAAATATTTCTGCAGGAAAGTACTAATCAAGCAATCAGGGCTAATAATAATCTAGGAGGTAAATTACTAAACCAAGTTTTAGCTTCTCCTTTCAGTGAAAAGGGGAAAATCTTAGCAACAAAGTAAGTACACATCTTAATATCATCAGAAAACAGGCCACTCAATGTAGAAAGCTCAGTCATATGTGCTACCGCACTTTCATTCTTAGTCCCACAAAAAGGTTCTTCCTCAACAATAGCTATGTAAGATAGATCAAGAGAGAAATAATAATCTTTATCTTTAATATTTAATGGAGAAGCAGCAAACTTAGCAATAGGAGATAATTTGGGTCTAATAGTACGCCTCTCAAGGAGACTCTTAGAAGCGCTCCTATCATGGGTGTTTTTACATTCTTTAATAAATTCATTGGTCATCTCAACATAACCATCTTCAATATCATAACTTTCACTAGACTCAGGTGAACTAACAGGTGTAGTAGTGTCTTCGTTAGGAGTTTCAGTATTTCCAGCTATAGTTCTAGCAATCGTAGCATCTAGGAAAGGACCTAATGAACCACTCTTATCAAGCACAGTAGAAGCAACATCATAAGTATCAGAAGTTTCAGATTCAGTAGTAGTAGCAGTGTGTAGCATGTGTATGTGGTGGTGTAACGAGCTTACTCATAACAAATGGTGAATCAAGAGCAACAGAGGTGTTTAGAACCGTACCTCTTCTTGTAGTGGATGGTAAAATAGGAACCTTGCCATCATGAGACTTACCCATGATGGATGGATAACATCGAACAATAGAGAATCCAAGTGAACTTGATAAATAAAGCTAAGCTCCCCGGTAACGGCGCCAGAAAATAGTCTTGATGACCCACAAGTATAGGGGGTGTATCACAGTATTTTCGAGGGAAGTGAAACCCAATTTATTGATTCGACACGAGGGGAGCCAAAGAATATTTATAAGCCTTAACAACTGAGTTGTCAATTCAGCTGCACCTGGAAACAATCTTGCTCACAACAATTTATCAGTAGCAACAGTTTTGTAGTAGGAATAGAAAAGTAGCAGCAGCAGAAAAGCAAAGACAGTAGTAACAATAGCAGCAAACAGTAGGATTCGAGTGCGGTAGGCATAGGTATGGATGGATGGGCGTTGCATGAACAAGACAATTCACATAGCAATCAGAACATAGGGAAATTGCAGATAAATAAGATAAAGCATCCAAGTACTAGATAATCCTAGGCATGTGTTCCATATATAGTCATACGTGCTCGCAATGAGAACTTGCACAACATCTTTTGTCCTGCCTGCCAGTTTGCACCGGGGCCTCAAGGGAACTACTGGCGATTAAGGTGCTCCTTTTAATAGAGCACCAGAGCAAAGCATTAACACTCCATGAACACATGTGATCCTAACATCGAAGCCATTCCCTCCGGTTATCCCGATTTTTGTCACTTCGGGGCCATTGGTTCCGGACAACAACGTGTGTATACAACTTGCAGGTAAGAAAAAACAATACTATCATAATGAATCAATAACATGTTCAGATCTGAAATCATGGCACTCGGGCCCTAGTGACAAGCATTAAGCATAACAAGTTGCAACAAAGTCATAAAGCACTAATAAAAGATACTAGGCACCATGCCCTAACAATCTGATGCCATTACATGAACGATCTCATCCAATCCCTACCATCCCCATAGCCTACAGCGGGGGATTACCTACTCATGGATGGAGGAAACATGGAAGGTCGATGGAGAAGCGATGGTGATGATGATGGCGATGATATCCTCCAATTCCCTGTCCCGGCAGGGTGCCAGAACGGAGGTTCTGGTGCTGTTTTGTGGAATCTGGTGGTGGCGGCAGAGCGGAACTCTTTCTGGAAAAACGTCGAACCCCCTAGAGTTTTTAGGTCAGAAGGCTTCTTATAGGCGAAGAGGGAGACTGGGGGGTGTCTAGGGCGGCCATACCACCCCCTGGCGTGGCCTGGGCTAGCCCGCGCGGCCAGGTGGTGGGGCTTGGGCCTAGCCCCCCTCTGTCTCATATTCTGGCTCCGGGAGTCTTCTGGTGAAATAGGATTTTGGCATATTTTCTGGGATTTTTTCCTGATAGTTGATTTTCTGCACAAAAAGTAGACACCAGGGCAATTCTGCTGAAAACAACGTCAGTCCGCGTTAGTTGCATCCAAATCACACAAGTTTAGAGGAGAAACAATAGCAAAAGTGTTCGGGAAAGTAGATACGTTTTGGACGTATCATGGATCACCATCATCAAATGTTTGGTGTTCTTTCAAAAATCCATTCTTTAGTAATCTATTAGTGTAGTAAACAGTTTACTTACATCTTCTATTCATCCTTATCATGACAACTTTCATGATCAAGCTACTATAGCCTATAAGGAAGAATCATGAGTATAATGTTAGTTCCCAAAACCTTTTTGGGAGATCCGGATGCCTAGCATCTCCATCCTTCAAAAATTCTCATACAATATGAGAACATGTATTTTGCTAAATTATACTCTATCATAATGCAACCAAAAACATTGTTTCAGATATCACAATATCTTTCACACATGATGGTTTCTGAAGCAATTTTCAGCTCCTAGATAATCTTGATATTAAAACAACTTTTGAATATCAATAATCATGGAGGCAAACATGATACTTTAGATACTAACATTGGAATTCTTAATCTTGATTTAATACTACTTATTAAACTTCATGGAGTAAACAGAGTTTGCTGAAAGTTTGCAATAGGACTTATAAACTTTAAATTGACATTCAAAACAATACGATACCAGTTTGTAAAGTAAATATCCAGAATTCTATAGTTCTATTATCTCAATTAAAACTAAGCATAAGGTAGTGAACAGATGCCAATGACTACAACAAATTATACAAATTCACTTCGATTTAGTTTATGACAAATTGAGTTCGACTAATCCAAATTAGAAATGAACTCCCACTCAAAAACGACATCCCTCGTGCCTTTTTGGTGATTACATGAACCAAATCCACTACACCAAGTCTGATCATCATGTGAGTCGGTGTAGCTTCAAAGGCGAGCATCAATATGGGCATAACATCAACTATATGACTCATGCTTAACCTTTGATTCGTGTTCCGAGGCCATGTTCCAGACATGCTAGGCTCGCCAAGTTAGAACCTTAGTACTCGCGTGTGTAAAACTGTCTTACACCCGTTGTATGAAAGCGCGGAGTCGAGTACACCCGATCATCACATGATGTCTCGAAACACGATCCATAGAACGGTGCATACTTAAGGAAGAACACATTTTTTCTTGATATTTAAATGAGGGATCATCTTACAATGCTACTAAAAACACCAAACTAGCAATATAAGATGCAAACATCTAATGTGTAAAGTGGGATGATATGGTCCATACATTTGATCTCTATCATATGCATCATGGTATGATCTCTATCATTCCTTTGTGTGTAAGGCCAAGGTCTATGGAACTTACACGTTAAGTGTGTTGTAAGGGTATCTACCATACATCAACTTACAACATTACCATATCATGACACTAGCCCAACAACAATCTAAACTAGACGCCTCTAATTTATCCATTGCAAGTTTTACGTGGATTAGGGCTTTCGGAGATAGAACCGGTCTTACCTACAAACATGGAACCACAACAAGGATAACCAAGTTATTAGCAACTTGTTGTAAATCAGATATTGACTATAGTAGGAGAGACAGACACCCGCCAACCACTTATGCAAAACTAGTTGCATGTCAGTCGTGGAACCAGTCTCATGTACGATGACATGTAAGGTTGGCCCGGGCCGCTTCATCCCGCTATGCCACCAATATCCAAAATACATGAAAGAAGCAATAACATGATCATCATTGCCCACATATAAACATATGTGTACTACCCGTGCAAAGCACCTACGCATAGACCAGTCTCTGATACCACTGTTGGGTTTGTAGCATAGAAAACAAAAAATTTCCTACGATGGGAACTATACGCCAAGATCTATCTACTACATACAAGCAACGGGTGGATATACATCCATAGAGAACTTACCCTCGAAGACAACAAAGCTTTGTCAACAAGATGGAACTCGTGGATGATGTAGTCGTACACTTGCCGATCTCAAGATCGTGATGAAGTCCAGCAGGTCCAGCTCCAGCACGCCCATCAGATCCAGCTCCAGCAAGTCCAGCACCACCAAGTCCAGCACCGCAAAGCAGCGGTGCATCTGTGATCGCGCACATGTCCGGTACCCTGACAACCTCCATCCCTCGCTCCAACAAAGCAGCGGAAGCAGCAACTCCTTTCTAGATAAAGCCACCAGGAACATGTATCTCGCTAATCCGAGACCATGGGGAATAACTAGAGGGGGAGAGAGTTCCTTCACGAGGAGGTGTGTGTTGTGAGGAGGAGAGGGGGGTCTTTTATAGGAAAGAGGGAGGCACCCAAGGGCCATGGCGTGGCACCCATGGTGGTGCCCCCACCTCTTCCACATTCATGCGGGTGGAGCTCCCACTCCCATAAAAAGCCTCCACTCAAAATTCCACTCACACATGCATTAAATTTCCACCAAATTTAATGCAAGCTCTCATTAAATAAAACTATTTTATTTATTTTATTCAGAATTTTGTCAATTGCATTAATTAACAAACATTCACATAAAACCCTTTGCAACATTTCAATATCACATCCAGAACCAGTTTCAGCAATTTCACCCGAAACAATTCCGGTTTCCATCGAAATGATTCTAGCGCTTTCTTAAATCTTTATCTGAAACATATTTGCTCCAAATGGTGTCGGTATCCCTTAAGTGTGTCACCATACAGTTCACGAATAATGCAGACATGATCGATACCCCTCTCCGATCAATAATCAGCAGCGGGACCTGGAGATCCGTACCGACTCCCACATATTCAACGACGACTCTTGTGATCGTGTGAACCTTTAACGTCGTAACTAAATCCCTTTGTCTCGTGGTATATTACATGTCCGAGATTCGATCATCAGCATCCAAATACCTAGTTTGATCTTGTTACTGACATGCACTCTTTTCTCGTTCCCGTGATATAACATTCTAGTGATCACATCACTTGCTTGCAAGCTATTTCAATGTGATATCACCGAGAGGGCCTAGAGTATATCTATCTATCATCAGGTTGGACAAATCCCACTCTTGATCCATGAACCTCAACATAACACCTTCGTAGGACTAAACCCACCTTTATAGTCACCCTGTTACGGTGTGACGTTTGATGTTATCAAGATACTCTTCCGGTGTTAGCAATTAACATGATCTCATGGTCTAAGGACTAAGATTACTTCGTATGATGTTATAGCAATATAAACATAATGACTCTGATCGTAATGCTATACTTTAGATGAATGTTCATCACATCATTCCACCAATGTTGTGACCTTGTTATTAACAACATCCAATGTCCATGATCAGGAAACCTTGATCATCTTGTTAATCAACGAGCTAGTTTATATGAGAGGCATTACTAGGAACTTTGTATTTTGTTTATTAAACACACATGTATTAATGTTTCCAATTAATACAATTATAGCATGCAAAATAAACATTTATCATAAACATGGAATAAGATAATAACCACTTTATTATTGCCTCTCGGGCATATTCCCTTCAGAAACTAGCTAAGCCGTGGAAACTACGCACTTGACTTACATTCATGGGAGTAGGCCAATTCTGAATTGATTCAGTTTTAGATTGATCTACCTCTACCCCATTCTTAGATACAACAAATCCCAGAAATATGACCTTATCTTTTGCAAATGTGCACTTCTCAAGATTAGGATATAGTTTATTATCACCCAACACTTGCAAAACTTTTCGTATATGATTACAATGGTTAGTTTCGTTGTGGCTATAGATAAGTATATCATCAAAGTGAACAACCACAAAATGACCAATAAAATCTCTCAAAACATGATTCATTAATCGCATGAAAGTACTAGGTGCATTAGTAAGACCAAACGACATAACTAACCACTCATACAAACCAAATTTTGTTTTGAAAGCAATTTTACACTCATCCCCTTCTTTCATCCTAATTTGATGATAACCACTACGCAAATCAATCTTAGATAAAGTAGCAGCACCACTCAATTCATCTAGCAATCCTCTAAGCATGGAATAGGATGACGATACCGAATAGTGATGTTATTAATAGCTCTACAATCTACACACATGCGCCATGTACCATCTTTCTTAGGCACTAAAATAACAGGAACAACACAAGGGCTAAGAGAGACACAAATGTACCCTTTATCCAGCAACGCATATACTTGCTTCTATATCTCCTTTGTCTCTTCGGGGTTAGTCCTGTAGGGTGCACGATTGGGAAGGGTGGTGCCAGGGATCAAGTCAATTTGGTGTTCTATACCACGCAATGGAGGCATGCCTGCGGGTACATCTTCTGGAAACACATCCCCAAAATCCTGCAAAACAGAAGAAACACCAAGAGAAATAGGGGTCATGTCGTTAGAAACCAATACCTCGCCCTTATACATGAGCACAAGCAGCATGGCTGTAGGATCCTCAAGAAATTCTCTTATATCCTCCTTGGTGGCTAATATCAGTAAATTAGGCACTCTCTCACTTTTCATTATATCACTCGATTTAGGCTCAATTACATCAGGAACAGCTATCACACAATCTCGCCGAGCAATATGATCTTCCTTCAAATTCACTTCTATCTTCTGACGAGAATCATTCACAATTTCTTGTGGTGTCATTGGCTGCATAGTAATCTTCTTTCCTTTAAATTCCAAGTGATATGTATTGGCACAGCCATTGTGTTGCACGTGGCAATCCTAAAGCCAAGGCCGACCCAATAGAAGATGGCAAATAGTCATAGGAACCACATCAAAGTCAATAGAATCCTTGTATGGCCCTATTTGAAAATTCACACGTACCATATGATTTACCTTCATCTCACCATTGTTTCTCAACCATTGTATGTAGTATGGCTTGGGATGAGGAAAATATGTCAAATTCAGCTTGTCACATAACTCCTTACTTGCAAGATTTCTGCAGCTACCTCCGTCAATAATGACCTTGCAAGCTTTGTTAGGTCCAACTAGAGATTTTGTTTGGAGGAAGTTGCAACACTGAGATTCATCAATAGGTTGCACACTAAGTATACGTGAAGATATGACAATAGTTGGTGCACGCTCAGGATAAGCATCTGCACCATCCTCGCCATCAGAAGCATCATCGTCATCAACTTCATCTCCACTCTCTAATTCACCATGTTCATTGACAAACATCACCTTGTTGTTGGGACAATCCTTCTTGTAGTGTCCTCTACCTCCACAAGTATGGCACACCACATCGCGAGTACACGCAATTGACATATTGGAACCCGAACTAGCAGCAGGAGCAGCGGGCTTTCGAGCATTGGAACCAAACGAAGACGTAGGTGCTGGTTTGGCCGATGGTGTAGGATGACTAGCAGCAGGTGTAGGTGGCGCCATAGGTGGCAGTGTAGATCTGGCCACAAAACGGCTGGTAGATGGAAAACATGTACGTGACTTAGCCTCCTCAGCTAGCTGTGACTCGGCCTCTCTAGCATGGTGCAGCAGCTCGTTCATTGTCTCGTACTTGTGATAATGAATAATGCTCTTGATTTGAAGCTTCAAATTGTTGAGAAAACGCTGCATTGTCATTTCACGGGATTCACGAACGTTAGCACGTTGCATAAGCATCTCCATCTCCATGTAGTACTCATCAACTGACATTGTTCTTTGCCTCAACTGTGTAAGCTTGTCAAAAACTGATCGCAAGTAATTGGTGGGGACAAAATGATCCTTCATAATGCTCGTCATCTCACGCCAATCCATCACATGAAGTTGATTGTCGACCCTTCTATTTTGCACAATAGCATCCCACCAACGCAAAGCATAGCCATCAAATTCTGACGCTGCAAGCTTGACGTTCTTATCTTCTGGATAATCAAACAAACGCTAGAGCTTCACAATCTTCAACTCCCAAGTAAGATAATCCTCAGGATCAGGTGAGCCATTGAAAGAGGGAATTGAGAACTTGGGCTTGCCCAAACCATCATCAGCTTGATTCGGAACACGCTGAGCACGTCCCAAAGGAGCATAACCACGACCATAAAGAGGAGCAGCGGCATGTGCAGGGGGATTGACACGTCCCCTGCCACGATGTCGGGCAGCATCAGCCGCACTACCCTCATCAAGATCCTCGAACACATCATCAGATTGGTGTGTGTGTCCTTGCTGAATTGCCGTTGTAAGAGCCTCAATCGAATGCTGCAAGGTGGCAACATTGACATTGGTTGCTGTCACTTGAGTCTGAATATTTTTGATTGCGCCAGTATTCTGTTGCACTGCCTCTTGCATGTCCTTGATATTCCCATCAATAGACTCGTGCCAAGTAGCAAGCTCCTCATCCTTCTGTTGCTGTGACACAACATCAACATCACTCAAAGACATGATTTGTAGGTTAGTGCAAAAATCAAAATCTGTTTGGTGGAAACACTCACAACTCACTCACAACTGACAAGAAAGGAAATCTTACCATTCCAAAGTGAATAGAGATGCTTTACCAAACGTAATCAAAGACTTATGAACTCATGTGATGAAGTGAATATCAAAGGTATAGAGAACGATCACAGGGCACACAGGTTATTTATGGTGGATCTCTAGGTATGGTATTCTAAGTACACCACAAACAAGTCCTAGTGCTGATCGTACAAAAACCCAGGAAACACACACGTGGAGAAAAACGTGGCAATGCAACTATGAAGGGTGTTGCACTACTCTCGACAGACACTAGCAAAGCTCAAAGTAAACAGGCACAAGATTTCTCAATCTACCGGTGCACAAAGATATCACTAGGCCTCTTGTTCAAATTCTCTTTTTCTCTTTTTCTTTTGTATAGCTTCTTTCTCTTTTTGCTTTTTCTTTTGCTATATGCTTTTTCTCTTTTTTTGAATATATATCACACACGGCCAAATTACAAAGCACAACACCAAAATCCTAGGAGCAGCCTATAAGAGTGAAAACTAGTCTCAATGGGCAAGTTCCTACACCTTTGAAATAGAATGGTTGTGGCTAAAGTTAAGCAAAAGTGCAATTTTTTACACTTTGTAAGTCTGGCTATCGTGGCAGAAAAAACTGATCAAAATCGTGGTCGTCAGAAAATTCCTGTCATGCGGTAAAAACAGCAGAAACTGTGGCGGCAGAACTCAAGCGCAGACTCGGACTCGCGGCAGAAAAAAGGCCGAAAATGTGCCATGGCAGGAAACCGAGTCGTGGCAGAGAAGGACTCGCGGCAGAGAAGCGGTCCGTTTCTGTGCCGCGACAGAGTCGGCATAATTTTTTTAATTCCGACTTGCTAAGTAGTACACAATGAGGACTCTTGTATGGATCGGATCTAGCTTTGTGGTGGCAGAAAAATAATGGTGGAAACAACTAGAACAACTAAAAAACAAATCTACGAAGAACAGATCTAGATCTAGACTAAAAGAGGAACACGACCAACAACAATTACTCGAATATGATGTAATCTAGGCTATGGCTACTCTTTTTGTGGGGCTTTTGCTGTATAGGAAGAAAAACATGAACTAATCTATGGATGGATTGTGGATTGCTTACCGAGGCAACAAGGAAATCTGATACCAAGATGATATGGGGTGGCCCGATCTTCTCAGCAAGCACTTGTCGATGATGATGGTGGATGATAGATAACTAGTGTGTAGCTATGAACTCTCTCGCTCGAACCCTGATGCCAATGCAACAGCTCTCGAACCTTGTAGGATATTCACAACACCACACTCTTGCGCATGCAGCCGTTGACCACGAATGGTAGTTTGCAATCTACTAATTCCTAGTGGAACAACAGATCACACTCAATTATAGTTGGTAAAATCGATCACAGGGTAATTCCAGAGGTTCTATGAAAGAAACAACTCCAAAATATTTTAATGTGGTCTAACCCTAAAACTAGTGCTCCCCATCTATTTATGAGTCTGGGGGTGCAACGGCTAAGGGGGTGACTGAGTTGGTCCCACCCAACTAAGGTACAAACTGACCCATAAAGGGTTCGGCCTCATGTCTCTTCCGTGGCAGAGTTTGACTAGGTTTCTCTGTCGTGGCAGCCTATCGTGGCAGAGTTTGGGCCGGTTTTCCTGCCACGGCAGCCTGCGGTGGCAGAAAACTGGTGCTTTTCTCTACCGCGGCAGAGAACTTGCTCCACTTGTTGATCTCCATCTTGGATAACTCCTTGCACTTCCTCCCTCTCCTCCCTCGCGCATTCTTCATTGATCAACATGCCATGTTCCATTAGCTCCTCGCTCCGTGCTACGCCTTCTTCTCCCAAGTACCTGATTATACAATAATTCAAAGACTTAGGTAGTATAAAATTCTCATTAACTAAAACACCAGGTTCATTAAGAAACATGTTCACCTGTTGTTCTAGTATCTTAGCACGAGCTCTTGTAATTGGTCCAATCCTTATCTCATTGGATTGATCTTTCTTTGCAGTAGTTGGAACATCATCAGTAGTAATTGGAGTAGGTGTAACTATAGGGATGTCCTCATCAGTTTAGGGGTTTAGATTTTATGGTTTAGGATTCCGTGAATTCTCAATAATATTTTCAAACTTTATGGTTACATATATTCGTGGAACAGAATGGTGTTATCGCAATTTAATGAAAGTATCTAAAAAATTATTCTACAAGTTGATGATACCCTGCTTGCTCATATTTTTTGTTAAATAAAATTGAAGGTACGCAAGTACTAAAAGAAGGGAGAAACACGAAGAGTTCCTTGAGATTTAGGCGCTGTTTGGTTGGGATCTAATTCTGGTTTTTGATTTTTGGCTTATAAAGCTACGAACGTGTTTTTGACATAGTGGATTGATAGTATAAGCCAGGTTGGATGATTTTAACGATTTTATCTTGGTTTAGCAAAAAATATTCAAATTTTGAACAACAAGCGATGAGAATCTCTACTTCCCGTAATTCTGGCTCACTGACATGTGGGTCACTTGCATAGTGGGTCCAAAAAGTCAGTGTAGGTCGGAGTGGGCGGGCAGGTAAATATTGAAGAAGGGCTGGGAAACGTGGATGGGGTGATGCACTTGGGAGAACGCAAATTTACCACCTATATCCCTCTGTTATTGTAGTGCTCCCTCGGATTCTTATTTCCGGAGTAGGGATAGAAGAGGAATTTTGCATTCTAGAAAGAGGTGAAGCATGTTTGAATGGATATGTGGGATATTTTAATGGATGGTTGCGATGTTTGGGCACCGTACCAAATTTTGAGGTCGAAGCTTCTAGCATACGCTACTCCGGCGTGGGGCCTCTCAGACACGCTATCACCGTCTAGGCCCACACGCCAACGAGAGTTGCTTCCCAGCATTTAAACGAGTTTCTAGACATTTGCTGAAATTTTCGAACAATTTAAGGCTTTCAAGAAGATGACCATCGTCCAAAAAAAGGTGACCAAGGTCATGGAAATAGTTTATGATGACATGTCCGTATTTGGTAGATCGATGCATCTTTGCAAATCAACCAATATGTCTGCTTCCAAATTTGAAGTTTGTTTTCGAATATCCAAGTAACAACAATGTGTTTTGTTGTGAAGCAAGCAACTACAAAGATGATGGCTCAAAATGCCACTGCCCCCTTTTTTCACACAATGTATAACTCCCTTTCAAGCTTCTAGGCTAAATTTGTGCAATAAAATAATTTTTGGGGCTGGATGTTTGAATGGATGGGCGGGATGTTTGAATGGGTGGGAGGGATATTTCGGCGCTCTGCCGACATTTTGAAGTTCAAGCTTCTAAGGTACGCTACTCCCACTTGGGATGTTATCCTCGTCAGATAGACCCACATGCCTGTATGCTTTCCAGTATTTAATGAGTTTATAGACATCTGTTGAAATTAATGAACATTAAGTCAAGGCTTTCAAACAAGAGAAGCAAGGTCATAGCCATAGTTTCTATACCTTTTTCATGTTTTGTACTACTCTATACATTGAAGCATCTTCGCCAACCAAGCTTATAAACATGCCCATATTTGGTAGATCGGTGCATCTTGGCATTTCAAGAAATTGTTTACAAAGGAGATTCCAGATTTGATGGATACTGCCTACTTTCATGAGTTTCCAAGCTTCCTAGCTGAAGATGCTGAAATTAAATAACTTTTTGACGATTGAAAGTAAGTATGCCTATTTATGAACTACAAAGTGTGTGATATAGCTTGCTCTTGACTTTTTACAAATAGTTTAAAGGTACCGAATTAGTCAAATATTAGAGAACCACCGAGAGTTTTGCAAGATTTCAATTTTTTGATATGAATAGTAATGACACCAAATTTGGGCCAGTTTTCCAAGCTTCCTAGCTGAGGATGCTGAAATTAAGTAACTTTTTTGACATAAAGCCATGCGTTCGCAAAGTGCAATGCTATGTCCATTAGTTTACATGGTAAAACATAAAATTGTATTTTAACAAGGTTTGGATCAATTTTGATCTATGGTGACTAGGAGGTGGGCCACGTATATGGTGGTGCCCAAAGCAGGGTAGGTCAGAATTTCCAAAGTTATCCCTCAGAACCCTTCATGTTGTGTATTAACTTCCACCTTCCGCCGCCTAGGCCTGACCCCTTCCCCACAAAACAGACGCGCCAGCCACTCTTCATCACCAACGTGCGTCTCGAGGACCCCCTCATGGCGTACTTGTCATTAATCCGATGACAGTTGGCGCCCACCGTGGAGCAAGTGAGCTTCGGATCTGTGTTCTGAGCGGAATCTGCAAGAATCGAAATCGGTGAGACCATCAACGTGGGTCGCGTCCTCTACGCCAGCGACATCCCTCTCATTTTGTTCTCGATGACACCTGGATTCCGGCTAGGGAGGTCGTGACTGCCTACACCATCATGTCTTTTGGCAAGATTGATGTTTGCATCGGTTTTGCTGAACCTGCCCCACCCACCCTAGCGGTGATGATAGAGGCAGAGGAAGATTTTGGGTCCACTTTGTCCGCGGAGGCGGCAGAGTTCCAGATCTTGGAAAACCCTAATCCCACCCATCTCGCACCTATTGCGGAGATAGTGGAGAAAGCTGAGCCTGAAGCAGATCTTGCGGTGCAAGTCGAATCTAGAGTGGATCTCCCTAGCGAGGCCGAATCCCAGATCGATCTACCCACCGAGGTAGAAATCCAGGAGGAGCAAGACAACAACTTTTCTTATGGCTCTACCAATGTTGGAACAGACCAACCCTTCCAGAGACACACGTTCAGGCGCATAATGCTGCAAGGCGCAATCATGGATGAGGTTCTCGAGGAGAATATCATTTTGCGGCCCAAAAGTTGGGGCGCCTAGGCAACGCGGTACCCAAGTTGATTTTAATCACCGCGATTCGAAAAGTGGGGGCGCCAATTGCTGAGAGGGGTGTTTCGAGTGAATGATGGCCAAACCCAATATTTTCAAATCACGCTTGTTAAGTCAGGATATTCCATTACACTCGTTCCTGCTGTGCCCCTTCTTTGCCGGTCAATCTTCTTGGCCACCCTGCATGTGTCGTAGGGGCAAGTCCATTACTGTACTTTCCTAACTCTCGACACTGAATCTGGCTATGGTGGCGGCGGTCCTTTTTCTTCCCTTCCCCGACCCTGAATCTACCGACGACGGAGGACCTTTTTTCTCCCTCCCCCGACACTAAATCCGACAGCGGCGTCCCAACATGTCTTGCAAGGCGAAGGTTGTAGCTACGTCGCCGACTAATTCGGGTCCATCGAGGCCAGAGTTTGGGGCTCAACACGAAGCAGTGGCTAGGTCTTGAGCCCCGGTTAGTGAGGAGGTCAGCAAGGATTCTGCTCCCAAGGTACCTACGAGCAGCGGGTTGTAGAGAAAAGCAAGACTGGCAGCGGATTTTTCGGCTCCGGTGGGCGGATGCAGCACCCCGATCTCGAAGAAAAAACCCGAGAGAAGAGCGAGAGGTGAAATTTTCTTATTTGTGCCTTATCTTACAAGTAGATTAGTTACGGCATAATAGAATCGAATGAACTGAGAAGTTCCCCTTTTTAATCAAATTAGGCACAACTTTGATACAAGGGACCTATATGAGTTCATAGTTCACGTTCACTAGTACAATACAAAACTTGATTTTGGTTGCGAGAGGGTTGTGTTCGGGCAAGATGTGCATCTGCTTGTGAATTGCAAAGAGGTTGTGTCTATTTCATGGCTTGTAGATATGCTTGCCGCTAGGATTCCCTGGAGTTCTAGACAAAGGACAAAATTGGTGTGGCGCAACATGAATGATACCTATCAGCAAATTGTGCACTCCCATGAGCTCCAGATGGTTTGGGAGTGTTGTGCAGCTGATCGTAAGGTGAAAGTTGAAGCGATGATTGATGATATGTATGCACATGCTGTAGATCTTACTACCAGAGCTTCGGCTCCTAGAGACTACAGACGAATAGATTCTGATCTAGATAAGTTTAGTATACGCTTAGAGGTGGATTCATACATGGCAAAACTTGATGAGGGAGTTAATAAGCTAGTTTCATCATGTACTATGGAGATCACTGTCGATTCCAAAAAATAACTCTTGATGAAATGAGAGAGATGATCGATAAGGAAATCAGTATTGGCCCTAAGCAGATGGCACAAATCCGATGGTGGCATCATAAGAAGCAACAATTCCTAGATGTTTTGGATACTGAAGATCTTATGCATATTATGCGACGAAAGAAGCGAACCAGGAATGTGTTCTTCCTTGGTACCATTTCTGATGTTGTTGAATAGGTTGTAGTGGATGTAGAGGCCCCTGTAGTGGCTGAACAGAATGAGGTGGTCGACGTTGATGAGATCTGATAAGAGCTGCTACCCTAGGCTTGTCATATGGACCGCGGGGTTCCCCTGCCTGTATTTGTAACATTGACTGCGGTTGCATTTAGACCGTGTTTCTGTGATTATGTTTGTTGAGAGATTGTGATATAATGTTGTGTGAGCTGTTGAGATTTTAGGACATGTCACTCTCTGAAACCATCCTGTTGTAATAAGACATAAGTACATTGTAGTTGACATGATTATGTTTCTTGAGATGACGTACTGTACTTATTTCAGTTATTATGTTTGTTGGGACATTGTAATGTAATGTTTTGTGAAACCATGACTGGACACGTGATGCATAAATACATTGTAGTTGACATGATGATGTTTCTTGAGATGATGTACTATACTTGTTTCTGTTATTTTGTTTGTTGAGAGATTGTAGTGTAATGTTTTGTGAATCCATGATTGGACAAGTGATGCGTAAGTACCTTGTCGTCGACATGATTTTGTTTCTTTAGATGATGTAATATACTTGTTTCTGTGATTACGCTTGTTGAGAGATTGTAATGTAATGTTTTGTGAAACCATGACTGAACAAGTGATGCATAAGTACCTTGTAGTTGACATGATTTTGTTTCTTTAGATGATGTAATATACTTGGTTCTGTGATTATGTTTGTTGAGAGATTGTAATGTAATGTTTCGTGAAACCATGACTGAACAAGTGATGCATAAGTACCTTGTAGTTAACATGATTTTGTTTCTTTAGATGATGTAATATACTGGTATGTTTTCCTTAGGCATTAAAATTGGGATGGAGGGAGTACAGGTTTAATATTTGAAAAAAGAATGTATGAAGAGAAACCATATTAGGCAGGAGACAATAATTCATGGAAAGGGCATGGTATCCATTAAACTATTGTAACATGCCAATTTAGTCATTGTTGCAGCAGTAGAAGGGCTGCTCTCTCTCTCTCTCTCTCTCTCTCCTCACCGATGCCGACGCCATCGTCGGCGACGACGCATTTGCCATGCTGTCCTGGAACGACGAGGACGACTAGTCAAGCAGCGACAGCCTTCTCTCCGACATCGAGTATTCCTTCTATGATGTGAGTTCCTCTATTTTCTCGGGCTAGGGTTAGGCATTGGTAAATCCCTCGATCTAAGCTCCATATGTGCATGCAATCGTGTTCAATTCCATCTTTGTGTTTACCTATAGGTACCATGGATGATCTACGACTCCGAATGGGAGGGCCTAGATCTCGATGGAGAAGTACCATGTGACCATGGGCTAAAACTGAGGAGATATGTTGCATTCAAAGGCAGTAACACTAGGAGAAGGTTTTTGGGCTATACAAATCAGGTTTGTTTACATTATGTGCAACGGTGACATGAAGAAAAATGTATCGTGTATGTTCATAACACTATAGTGTGTGTTTTTTTAGGTTGGCCCAGTGTGTAAAGCAGTAGAGTGGGTGGATCTTGAGTGGTCAGATGCACTTAAGAAATGTTTGGCACGGTTACGAGAGATGTATGATTTGGAAAGGTCGGGGAGATTTACTGATGCTTGTGATGCAGCTGAAAAAAATTACAAGCCGTCGGTACGAAATAATGAGCTAGAACAAGAAATCGAGAATTTGCAGTTAGAACTAAGTGGAAGCATCAATGTGAGCTTGGTTGTTGGAACTGCAAAGAAGCTTCAGGATAGTCACATGTTGCTGGTTCATAATGCAGAAAATAAGAGGGATCAGCTCAGGGAAGACAAGAAGAAGCTAGAGTACTACATTGCGGATCTGTTGAAGGAACTAAAGAAGGCGCGTGAGGGTGAACAAGGATAGACTATAGAGGGTAAAGGAAATTCGATATGAATAATTAATGTTGTGTCAATGCTTGAAACTAGTTAACCGTAAGACATGCAGTTGTGCTTTCTTAACTAAGCCAAACTCTATCCTCGAGCAAATTAATTTCAGGCGAACACACATATCGTGCATAGAGTTAAGTTCACGTTTACAAAATCACCACTACAGAGGATAAACTAGGCAGTTCAGTGCTACATAGACATATGTTGGGTTCAAGCGAGCCTCGCCTGGAGCTGCTTGTTTTCCTCCCTAAGATCGGCCGGCTCCTTCAGTACTTTGTCGTGCGCCAGCTGCAGGTTCCAGCGGTCCGTCACGGATTCAAGAAGTTGGTCCACAGCCATAAGATTTTCCTTCAAGATCCCTTTCATGATCTCTGTCTACTTCCTAGCCGAGGTGCGACCTTCCCTGTGAAGTTTCACCCAGTCGGTGTTTACCTCCTTCAGTTCCTGGCACTTGTTAAAAAGGACCACGACTTCAGCACGCAGGTGGTCAAAGGCCAGTTTCTGGGAATTCTGCTTCTCCCTTTGGATGGCTATCTTGTCATTTAGCCAGGTCGCCAGGTCCTGGTTGAGCTTTCGCCTCTTTCCTGCAACAAAAATACATAGTATGGTTTGTTCAGTTCACCAGGACAAGCTGGTTAGTTTCCATAATTAAGTGAATTGATTAGTGGCACTATCATAATTTCAAGGAAGAAGCAATCTAAGACTAATCAACATTTTATGAATCAACTAGTGGCACTGTCATAATTTCAAAGACAAATAAGGTTTATCTGCAGTTTAGTGTGCTGTGGGTTTTTTCCAATGTCACCAAATAGTAGTGGGCTAGTGGCAAACTCATAATGCAGAAACCCATGTCCAGATACATAATGTAAAGAGCGCATGGTGTGCATTCCTGAACATGAACATCTACATATATCCAGATAGATAAGTAGTTGCCCTTGGATTCTTATTGCACCCTATAATGGGAAGCAGACTTGGGCATTGCTCCCTGAACACTAAATGTTACAAAAGGAGTGGAGCAAGAACTGATATTCGTGCCCCCTCTAATGGGAATCAGACTTGGGCATTGCTCCGATACGCCTCCAGACAAGCCCTTAGCTCCTCTTTCTCTTTCCAAACACCCTCGAGTACGGTGATCCCTCTGCTCATGTCCTCCTTCATCTCTTTCACTACATCTATGCAACGGTTCCTGTCATGGTAGGCTCGAATTGCAGCCTTGGTTTCCTCGACGTGTCCACTGAGTGCCTCGGTGACTTTGTCCTGCAGGAGGGTGCACCTTTCCACGAGATTCTTCTCCTCCATGAGCTCATTGATTATCTTGATGGCCTGTTCTTGCCTGTTCAAGTTATGGTCGAGCACTTTCTGCAGCCTCACGACGTCACGTGCAAAATCTAGTGAGATCTCCTTCTGCACAGATAATTTCTTGCGTAGGCTCTCATTAGCTTGGGTGAGGGAGCGTGCAAGCTCATGTTGGTTGTCAATCTTGGCACTGATCACGGACACCTATGTCACAGTACTCGGCATTTGATCGCTGCATCGTTCATGTTAATTGAAATAGAAATTCTATAATTACACTCCAGGTTCCAGGTGAATACTAGTAATACAGATCAAAAAATCCTCGTTGAATCTATGGACAGCAGTGTTAAAAAACTGGACCTATAGATCTATTCATAACCACGATAAACTAATCCTAATCACAAAAAATCCATATTGAATCTATGAACCGCGGTATTAAGGAAAGACCAAGAGATCCAGTCATAATCATGACAACTAATACAACTCGAAAAAGAAGAAGAAAAAAACCAATGCGGGGAGGACACGATCTAAGAAATCCACATCACAACTAAGAGAAATAACTATGTGCAGATTTGCTACCTCGCTAAGACGTGGAACGGGACCGAACGGGTCCTGCAACGCCTCCATCGTGGTGGATTCTGGCTCCACGGCCGACCTGTAATACGTAGAAGAGGAAGAGCAAGAAGAAGAAGAAAAACAAGAAGAATCTGAATAAGATCATGATGGAGAGAGAGATGGAGAAGAAGTAGAACAAGAAGACCGTACCGGGAGGAGCCCTCGCTTGCTAGAACATTCGGCGCCATCATCGGGAGAGATTGGGCCTTAGTGAGAGGGGGGCTTGAGGGGCTGGTAGAGCAAGAACTGACTCGCAGCAAGCTCTCTCCCTTTTCTCCACGAGGATGGTCGACCGGCCTCTCCTCAGGGGAGCCATGGCTTCCAGGGGGAGGGAGGTGGCGACAGGAGGAAGAAGATAGTGATTAGTGTGGGAGAAGAGTCAAAGAGTACAGGCCGTGGTCCAGTAGTACTACTACTATTATACAAGACCACCATGTACGGTCTACCTTCTCAAAGGATCTAGGGAGGCAGGGATAGGGAATCGATGGGACTTGTCTTTATTGCGATGGACAGTTCAATGGTCTTCGGCGCCGCCTAAAATCTAGTATATAATAAGATGAGTGCGAGCCAGGTGGTAATCACGGGCATCGGCGTGCACGTCCCGTGTGCATGTGTCACGTGTTGACGGGGGCAATGACGCCTATGGGTCCACCAGAGTTCATTGCATGTCTGTTCTTTTCACATACCACATACGGATCCACCCGAGTTCATTGCATGTCTATTCTTTTCATAGACCACATATGGATCCACCAGAGTTCATTGCATGTGTGTTCTTTTCACAAACCACCTATGGATCCACTAGGGTCATTGCATGTGTGTTCTTCTCACAGACCACATATGGATCCACCACTGTCATTGCATGTGTGTTCTTCTCACAAACCACATATGGATCCACCAGATTCATTGCATGTGTGTTCTTTTCATTAACCACACCTAGAGTCATTGCATATATGTTCTTTTCACAAACCACATATGGATCCACCAGTGTCATTGCATGTTCACAAACCACCTATGGATCCACCAGAGTTCATTGCATGTATGTTCTTTTCATAGACAACATATGGATCCACTAGAGTTCATTGCATGTGCGTTCTTTTCACAAACCACCTATGGATCCCCTAGTGTCATTTCATGTGTGTTCTTTTCACAGACCAGAACTAGAGTCATTGCATGTATGTTCTATTCATAGAACACACATGGATCCAACAGAGTTCATTGCATGTGTGTTCTTTTGACCACCTATGGATCCACCAGAGTTCATTGCATGTGTGTTCTTTTCATAGACCACATATGGATCCACCAGAGTTCATTGCATGTTTGTTCTTTTCATAGATCACATATGGATCCACCAGAGTTCATTGCATGTATGTTCTTTTCACAAACCACAGCTAGAGTCATTGCATGTATGTTCTTTTCATAGACCACATCTGGATCCACTAGAGTTCATTGCATGTGTGTTTTTTCATAGACCACATATGGATCCACCAGAGTTCATTGCATGTCGGTTCTTTTCATAGACCACATATGGATCCACTAGAGTTCATTGCATGTGTGTTCTTTTCACAAACCACAGCTAGAGTCATTGCATGTATGTTCTTTTCACAAACCACATATGGAGCCAACAGAGTTCATTGCATGTCTGTTCTTTTCATAGACCGCATATGTATCCACCAGAGTTCATTGCATGTATGTTCTTTTAACAGACCACATATGGATCCACCAGAGTTTATTGCATGTGTGTTATTTTCAAAAAAAAAAAACTAGAGTCATTGCATGTGTGTTCTTTCCACAGACAACATATGGATCCACCAGAGTTCATTGCATGTATGTTCTTTTCACAAACCACCTATGGATCCACCAGAGTTCATTGCATGTGTGTTCTTTTCACAGACCACATATGGATCCACTAGAGTTCATTGCATGTATGTTCTTTTAACAGACCACATATGGATCCACTAGACTTTATTGCATGTGTGTTCTTTTCACATACCACCTATGGATCCACCAGAGTTCATTGCATGTGTGTTCTTTTCATAGACAACAGATGGATCCACCAGAGTCCATTGCATTTTATTCTTTTAACAGACCACATATGGATCCACCAGAGTTCATTGCATGTGTGTTCTTTTCATTAACCACAACTAGAGTCATTGCATGTATGTTCTTTTCACAAACCACATATGGATCCCCCAGTGTCATTGCATGTCTGTTCTTTTCACAAACCACCTATGGATAGACCAGAGTTCTTTGCATGTGTGTTCTTTTCACAAACCACATATGGATCCACTAGAGTTCATTGCATGTATGTTCTTTTAACATACCACATATGGATCCACCAGAGTTTATTGTATGTGTGTTCTTTTCACATACCACCTATGGATCCACCAGAGTTCATTGCATGTGTGTTCTTTTCATAGACCACATATGGATCCACCAGAGTTCATTGCATTTTGTTCTTTTAATAGACCACATATGGATCCACCAGAGTTCATTGCATGTGTGTTCTTTTCATTAACCACAACTAGAGTCATTGCATGTATGTTCTTTTCACAAACCACATATGGATCCCCCCAGTGTCATTGCATGAGTGTTCTTCTCACAGACCACCTATGGATCCACCAGAGTTTATTGCATGTATGTTCTTTTCATTGACCACATATGGATCCACTAGAGTTCATTGCATGTGTGTTCTTTTCACAAACCACCTATGGATCCCCTAGTGTCATTGCATGTGTGTTCTTTTCACAAATCACCTATGGATCCACCAGTGTCATTGCGTGTGTGTTCTTTTCACAAACCTCATATGGATCCAACAGAGTTCATTGCATGTATGTTCTTTTCATAGACCACCTATGGATCCACCAGAGTTCATTGCATGGGTGTTCTTCTCATAGACCACATATGGATCCACCAGAGTTTATTGCATGCCTGTTCTTTTCATAGACCACATATGGATCCACCAGAGTTCATTGCATGTCTCTTCTTTTCACAAACCACCTATGGATCCACCAGGGTCATTGCATGTGTGTTCTTCTCACAGACCACATATGGATCCACCAGTGTCATTGCATGTGTGTTCTTCTCACAAACCACATATGGATCCACCAGTGTCATTGCATGTGTGTTCTTTTCATTAACCACAGCTAGAGTCATTGCATGTATGTTCTTTTCACAAACCACATATGGATCCACCAGTGTCATTGCATGTGTCTTCTTCATACAAACCACCTATGGATCCCCCAGAGTTCATTGCATGTATGTTCTTTTCATAGACCACATATGGATCCACCAGTTTTCATTGCATGTGTATTCTTTTCAGAAACAACCTATGGATCCCGTAGTGTCATTGCATGTGTGTTCTTTTCACAGACCACAACTAGATTCATTGCATGTATGTTCTTTTCATAGAACACATATGGATCCTACAGAGTTCATTCCATGTGTGTTCTTTTCACAGACCACCTATGGATCCACCAGAGTTCATTGCATGTGTGTTCTTTTCATATACCACATATGGATCCACCAGAGTTCATTGCATCTCTGTTCTTTTCATAGACCACATATGGATCCACCAGAGTTCATTGCATGTGTATCTTTTCACAAACTACAGCTAGAGTCATTGCATGTATGTCCTTTTCACAAACCACATATGGATCCAACAGAGTTCACTGCATGTATGTTCTTTCCATAGACCACATATGTATCCACCAGAGTTCATTGCATGTATGTTCTTTTAACATACCACATATGGATCCACGAGAGTTCATTGCATTTGTGGTCTTTTCACAAACCACAACTAGAGTCATTGCATGTGTGTTCTTTCCACAGACCACATATGGATCCACCAGAGTTCATTGCATGTTTATTCTTTTCACAGACCACATATGGATCCACCAGAGTTCATTGCATTTTTGTTCCTTCCATAGACCACATATGGATCCAACCGAGTTCATTGCATGTCTGTTCTTTTAATAGACCACATATGGATCCACCAGAGTTCATTGCATGTGTGTTCTTTTCACAAACCACCTATGGATCTACCAGGGTCATTGCATGTCTGTTCTTCTCACAGACCACATATGGATCCACCAATGTCATTGCATGTGTGTTCTTCTCACAAACCACCTATGGATCCACCAGAGTTCATTGCATGTATGTTCTTTTAATAGACCACATATGGATCCACCAGAGTTCATTGCATGTGTGTTCTTTTCACAAACCACCTATGGATCCACCAGGGTCATTGCATGTGTGTTCTTCTCATAGACCACAATGGATCCACCAGTGTCATTGCATGTGTGTTCTTCTCACAAACCACATATGGATTCACTAGTTTCATTGCATGTGTGTTCTTTTCATTAACCACAGCTAGAGTCATTGCATATCTGTTCTTTTCACAAACCACATATGGATCCACCAGTGTCATTGCATGTTCACAAACGACCTATGGATCCACCAGAGTTCATTGCATGTATGTTCTTTTCATAGACCACATATGGATCCACTAGAGTTCATTGCATGTGCGTTCTTTTCACAAACCACCTATGGATCCCCTAGTGTCATTGCATGTGTGTTCTTTTCATAGACCAGAACTAGAGTCATTGCATGTATGTTCTTTTCATAGACCACATATGGATCCAACAGAGTTCATTGCATGTGTGTTCTTTTCACAGACCACCTATGGATCCACCAGAGTTCATTGCATGTGTGTTCTTTTCATAGACCACATATGGATCCACTAGAGTTCATTGCATGTCTGTTCTTTTCATAGATCACATATGGATCCACCAGAGTTCATTGCATGTGTGTTCTTTTCACAAACCACAGCTAGAGTCATTGCATGTATGTTCTTTTCATACACCACATATGGATCCACCAGAATTCATTGCCTGTGTGTTCTTTTCATAGACCACATATGGATCCACCAGAGTTCATTGCATGTCTGTTCTTTTCATAGACCACATATGGATCCACTAGAGTTCATTGCATGTGTGTTCTTTTCACAAACCACAGCTAGAGTCATTGCATGTATGTTCTTTTCACAAACCACATATGGAGCCAACAGAGTTCATTGCATGTCTGTTCTTTTCATAGACCGCATATGTATCCACCAGAGTTCATTGCATGTATGTTCTTTTAACAGACCACATATGGATCCACCAGAGTTTATTGCATGTGTGTTATTTTCAAAAACAAAAACTAGAGTCATTGCATGTGTGTTCTTTCCACGGACCACATGGATCCACTAGAGTTCATTGCATGTGTGTTCTTTTCACAAACCACAGCTAGAGTCATTGCATGTATGTTCTTTTCACAAACCACCTATGGATCCACCAGAGTTCATTGCATGTGTGTTCTTTTCACAGACCACATATAGATCCACTAGAGTTCGTTGCATGTATGTTCTTTTAACATACCACATATGGATCCAGCAGAGTTCATTGCATGTGTGTTCTTTTCACATACCACCTATGGATCCACCAGAGTTCATTGCATGTGTGTTCTTTTCATAGACCACATATGGATCCACCAGAGTTCATTGCAATTTGTTCTTTTAACAGACCACATATGGATCCACCAGAGTTCATTGCATGTGTGTTCTTTTCATTAACCACAACTAGAGTCATTGCATGCATGTTCTTTTCACAAACCACATATGGATCCCCCAGTGTCATTGCATGTCTGTCCTTTTCACAAACCACCTATGGATCCACCAGAGTTCATTGCATGTGTGTTCTCTTCACAGACCACATATGGATCCACTAGAGTTCATTGCATGTATGTTCTTCGAACATACCACATATGGATCCACCAGAGTTGATTGCATGTGTGTTCTTTTCACATACCACCTATGGATCCACCAGAGTTCATTGCATGTGTGTTGTTTTCATAGAACACATATGGATCCACCAGAGTTCATTGCATTTTGTTCTTTTAACAGACCACATAGGGATCCACCAGAGTTCATTGCATGTGTGTTCTTTTCATTAACCACAACTAGAGTCATTGCATGTATGTTCTTTTCACAAACCACATAGGGATCCCCAGTGTCATTGCATGTGTGTTCTTCTCACAAACCACCTATGGATCCACCAGAGTTCATTGCATGTATGTTCTTTTCATTGACCACATATGGATCCACCAGAGTTCATTGCATGTGTGTTCTTTTCACAAACCACCTATGGATCCCCTAGTGTCATTGCATGTGTGTTCTTTTCACAAATCACCTATGGATCCACCAGTGTCATTGCATGTGTGTTCTTTTCACAAACCTCATATGGATCCAACAGAGTGAATTGCATGTCTGTTCTTTTTATAGACCACCTATGGATCCACCAGTCTTCATTGCATGTGTGTTCTTCTCATAGACCACATATGGATCCACCACAGTTTATTGCATGCCTGTTCTTTTCACAGACCACATATGGATCCACCAGAGTTCATTGCATGTGTCTTCTTTTCACAAACCACCTATGGATCCACCAGGGTCGTTGCATGTGTGTTCTTCTCACATACCACATATGGATCCACCAGTGTCATTGCATGTGTGTTCTTCTCACAAACCACATATGGATCCACCAGTGTCATTGCATGTGTGTTCTTCTCATAGACCACATATGGATCCACCAGAGTTTATTGCATGCCTGTTCTTTTCACAGACCACATATGGATCCAACAGAGTTCATTGCATGTGTCTTCTTTTCACAAACCACCTATGGATCCACCAGGGTCGTTGCATGTGTGTTCTTCTCACATACCACATATGGATCCACCAGTGTCATTGCATGTGTGTTCTTCTCACAAACCACATATGGATCCACCAGTGTCATTGCATGTGTGTTCTTTTCATTAACCACAGCTAGATTCATTGCATGTATGTTCTTTTCACAAACCACATATGGATCCACCAGTGTCATTGCATGTGTGTTCTTCTCACAAACCACATATGGATCCACCAGTGTCATTGCATGTGTGTTCTTCTCATAGACCACATCTGGATCCACCAGAGTTTATTGCATGCCTGTTCTTTTCACAGACCACATATGGATCCAACAGAGTTCATTGCATGTGTCTTCTTCTCACAAACCACCTATGGATCCACCAGAGTTCATTGCATGTATGTTCTTTTCATAGACCACATATGGATCCACCAGAGTTCATTGCATGTGTATTCTTTTCAGAAACAACCTATGGATCCCCTAGTGTCATTGCATGTGTGTTCTTTTCACAGACCACAACTAGAGTCATTGCATGTAGGTTCTTTTCATAGAACACATATGGATCCAACAGAGTTCATTGCATGTGTGTTCTTTTCACAGACCACCTATGGATCCACCAGAGTTCATTGCAAGTGTGTTCTTTTCATAGACCACATATGGATCCACCAGAGTTCATTGCATGTTTGTTCTTTTCATAGACCACATATGGATCCACTAGAGTTCATTGCATGTGTGTTCTTTTCACAATCCACAGCTAGAGTCATTGCATGTATGTCCTTTTCACAAACCACATATGGATCCAACAGAGTTCATTGTATGTCTGTTCTTTCCATACACCACATATGTATCCACCAGAGTTCATTCATGTATGCTCTTTTAACAGACCACATATGGATCCACCAGAGTTCATTGCATTTGTGTTCTTTTCACAAACCACAACTAGAGTCATTGCATGTGTGTTCTTTCCACAGACCACTTATGGATCCACTAGAGTTTATTGCATGTCTATTCTTTTCACAGACCACATATGGATCCACCAGAGTTCAGTGCATGTCTGTTCCTTCCATAGACCACATATGGATCCACCAGAGTTCATTGCATGTGTGTTATTTTCACAAACCACAGCTAGAGTCATTGCATGTATGTTTTTTTCACAAACCACATATGGATCCAATAGAGTTCATTGCATGTCTGTTCTTTCCATAGACCACATATGTATCCACCAGAGTTCATTGCATGTAAGTTCTTTTAACAGACCACAGATGGATCCACCATAGTTCATTGCATTTGTGTTCTTTTCACAAACCACAACTAGAGTCATTGCATGTGTGTTCTTTCCACATACCACATATGGATCCACCAGAGTTCATTGTATGTCTGTTCTTTTCACAAACCACCTATGGATCCACCAGAGTTCATTGCTTGTGTGTTCTTTTCACAGACCACATATGGATCCACTAGAGTTCATTGCATGTATGTTCTTTTAACAGACCACATATGGATCCACTAGAGTTCATTGCATGTGCGTTCTTTTCACAAACCACCTATGGATCCCCTAGTGTCATTGCATGTGTGTTCTTTTCATAGACCAGAACTAGAGTCATTGCATGTATGTTCTTTTCATAGACCACATATGGATCCAACAGAGTTCATTGCATGTGTGTTCTTTTCACAGACCACCTATGGATCCACCAGAGTTCATTGCATGTGTGTTCTTTTCATAGACCACATATGGATCCACTAGAGTTCATTACATGTCTGTTCTTTTCATATATCACATATGGATCCACCAGAGTTCATTGCATGTGTGTTCTTTTCACAAACCACAGCTAGAGTCATTGCATGTATGTTCTTTTCATAGACCACATATGGATCCACCAGAATTCATTGCCTGTGTGTTCTTTTCATAGACCACATATCAATCCACCAGAGTTCATTGCATGTCTATTCTTTTCATAGACCACATATGGATCCACTAGAGTTCATTGCATGTGTGTTCTTTTCACAAACCACAGCTAGAGTCATTGCATGTATGTTCTTTTCACAAACCACATATGGAGCCAACAGAGTTCATTGCATGTCTGTTCTTTTCATAGACCGCATATGTATCCACTAGAGTTCATTGCATGTATGTTCTTTTAACAGACCACATATGGATCCACCAGAGTTTATTGCATGTGTGTTATTTTCAAAAACAAAAACTAGAGTCATTGCATGTGTGTTCTTTCCACAGACCACATATGGATCCACTAGAGTTCATTGCATGTATGTTCTTTTAACAGACCACATATGGATCCACTAGAGTTCATTGCATGTGCGTTCTTTTCACAAACCACCTATGGATCCCCTAGTGTCATTGCATGTGTGTTCTTTTCATAGACCAGAACTAGAGTCATTGCATGTATGTTCTTTTCATAGACCACATATGGATCCAACAGAGTTCATTTCATGTGTGTTCTTTTCACAGACCACCTATGGATCCACCAGAGTTCATTGCATGTGTGTTCTTTTCATAGACCACATATGGATCCACTAGAGTTCATTGCATGTCTGTTCTTTTCATAGATCACATATGGATCCACCAGAGTTCATTGCATGTGTGTTCTTTTCACAAACCACAGCTAGAGTCATTGCATGTATGTTCTTTTCATAGACCACATATGGATCCACCAGAATTCATTGCCTGTGTGTTCTTTTCATAGACCACATATGAATCCACCAGAGTTCATTGCATGTCTGTTCTTTTCATAGACCACATATGGATCCACTAGAGTTCATTGCATGTGTGTTCTTTTCACAAACCACCTATGGATCCACCAGAGTTCATTGCTTGTGTGTTCTTTTCACAGACCACATATGGATCCACTAGAGTTCATTGCATGTATGTTCTTTTAACAGACCACATATGGATCCACCAGAGGTCATTGCATGTGTGTTCTTTTCACATACCACCTATGGATCCCCTAGTGTCATTGCATGTGTGTTCTTTTCACAGACCACAACTAGAATCATTGCATGTATGTTCTTTTCATAGATGACATATGGATCCTACAGAGTTCATTGCATGTGTGTTGTTTTCACAGACCACCTATGGATCCACCAGAGTTCATTGCATGTGTGTTCTTATCATAGACCACATATGGATCCAGCGGAGTTCATTGCATGTATGTTCTTTTCATAGACCACATATGGATCCACTAGAGTTCATTGCATGTGTGTTCTTTTCCCAAACCACAGCTAGAGTCAAGGCATGTATGTTCTTTTCACAAAACACATATGAATCCAACAGAGTTCATTGCATGTCCGTTCTTTTCATAGACCACATATGTATCCACCAGAGTTCATTGGATGTATGTTCTTTTAACGGACCACATATGGATCCACCAGAGTTCATTGCATGTGTGTTCTTTTCATAGACCACATATGGATCCACCAGAGTTCATTGCATGTCTGTTCTTTTCTTAGACCACATATGGATCCACCAGAGTTCATTGCATGTGTGTTCTTTTCACAAACTACAGCTAGAGTCATTGCATGTATGTTCTTTTCACAAACCACATATGGATCCAACAGAGTTCATTGCATGCCCGTTCTTTTCATAGACCACATATGTATCCACCAGAGTTCAATGCATGTATATTCTTTTAATAGACCACATATGGATCCACCAGAGTTCATTGCATGTGTGTTCTTATCACAAACCACAACTAGAGTCTTTGCATGTTTGTTCTTTCCACAAACCACATATGGATCCACCAGAGTTCATTGCATGTCTGTTCTTTTCACAAACCACCTAAGGATCCACCAGAGTTCATTGCATGTGTGTTCTTTTCACACACCACATATGGATCCACTAGAGTTCCTTGCATGTCTGTTCTTTTAACAGCCCACATATGGATCCACCAGTGTCATTGCATGTGTGTTCTTTTCATTAACCACAGCTAGAGTCATTGCATGTATGTTCTTTTCACAAACCACATATGGATCCCCCAGTGTCATTGCATGTCTGTCCTTTTCACAAACCACCTATGGATCCACCAGAGTTCATTGCATGTGTGTTCTTTTCACAGACCACATATGGATCCACTAGAGTTCGTTGTATGTATGTTCTTTTAACATACCACATATGGATCCACCAGAGTTCATTGCATGTGTGTTCTTTTCACATACCACCTATGGATCCACCAGAGTTCATTGCATGTGTGTTCTTTTCATAGACCACATATGGATCCACCAGAGTTCATTACAATTTGTTCTTTTAACAGATCACATATGGATCCACCAGAGTTCATTGCATGTGTGTTCTTTTCATTAACCACAACTAGAGTCATTGCATGTATGTTGTTTTCACAAACCACATATGGATCCCTAGTGTCATTGCATGTCTGTTCTTTTCACAAACAACCTATGGATCCACCAAACTTCATTGCATGTGTGTTCTTTTCACAGACCACATATGGATCCACTAGAGTTCATTGCATGTGTGTTCTTTTGACATACCACCTATGGATCCACCAGAGTTCATTGCATGTGTGTTCTTTTCATACACCACATATGGATCCACCAGAGTTCATTGCATTTTGTTCTTTTAACAGACCACATATGGATCCACCAGAGTTCATTGCATGTGTGTTCTTTTCATTAACCACAACTAGAGTCATTCCATGTATGTTCTTTTCACAAACCACATAGGGATCCCCAGTGTCATTGCATGTGTGTTCTTCTCACAAACCACCTATGGATCCACCAGAGTTCATTGCATGTATGTTCTTTTCATTGACCACATATGGATCCACCAGAGTTCATTGCATGTGTGTTCTTTTCACAAACCACCTATGGATCCCCTAGTGTCATTGCATGAGTGTTGTTTTCACAAATCACCTATGGATCCACCAGTGTCATTGCATGTGTGTTCTTTTCACAAACCTCATATGGATCCAACAGAGTTAATTGCATGTCTGTTCTTTTCATAGACCACCTATGGATCCACCAGAGTTCATTGCATGTGTGTTCTTCTCATAGACTAGATACGGATCCACCAGAGTTTATTGCATGCCTGTTCTTTTCACATACCACATATGGATCCACCAGAGTTCATTGCATGTGTCTTCTTTTCACAAACCACCTATGGATCCACCAGGATCGTTGCATGTGTGTTCTTCTCACATACCACATATGGATCCACCAGTGTCATTGCATGTGTGTTCTTCTCACAAACCATATAGGGATCCACCAGTGTCATTGCATGTGTGTTCTTTTCATTAACCACAGCAAGAGTCATTGCATGTATGTTCTTTTCACAAACCACATATGGATCCACCAGTGTCATTGCATGTGTCTTCTTCTCACAAACCACCTATGGATCCACCAGAGTTCATTGCATGTATGTTCTTTTCATAGACCACATATGGATCCACCAGAGTTCATTGCATGTGTATTCTTTTCAGAAACAACCTATGGATCCCCTATTGTCATTGCATGTGTGTTATTTTCACAGACCACAACTAGAGTCATTGCATGTATGTTCTTTTCATAGAACACATATGGATCCAACAGAGTTCATTGCATGTGTGTTCTTTTCACAGACCACCTATGGATCCATCAGAGTTCATTGCAAGTGTGTTCTTTTCATAGACCACATATGTATCCACCAGAGTTCATTGCATGTCTGTTCTTTTCATAGACCACATATGGATCCACTAGAGTTCATTGTATGTGTGTTCTTTTCACAAACCACTGCTAGAGTCATTGCATGTATGTCCTTTTCACAAACCACATATGGATCCAACAGAGTTCATTGCATGTCTGTTCTATCCATAGACCACATATGTATCCACCAGAGTTCATTGCATGTATGCTATTTTAACAGACCACATATGGATCCACCAGAGTTCATTGCATTTGTGTTCTTTTCACAAACCATAACTAGAGTCATTGCATGTGTGTTCTTTCCACAAACCACATATGGATCCACTAGAGTTCATTGCATGTCTATTCTTTTCATAGACCACATATGGATCCACCAGAGTTCATTGCATGTCTGTTCTTTTCATAGACCACATATGGATCCACCAGAGTTCATTGCATGTGTGTTCTTTTCACAAACCACAGCTAGAGTCATTGCATGTATGTTTTTTTCACAAACCACATATGGATCCAACAGAGTTCATTGCATGTCTGTTCTTTCCATAGACCACATATGTATCCACCAGAGTTCATTGCATGTATGTTCTTTTAACAGACCACAGATGGATCCACCAGAGTTCATTGCATTTGTGTTCTTTTCACAAACCACAACTAGAGTCATTACATGTGTGTTCTTTCCACATACCACATATGGATCCACCAGAGTTCATTGCATGTCTGTTCTTTTCACAAACCACCTATGGATCCACTAGAGTTCATTGCATGTGTGTTCTTTTCACAGACCACATATGGATCTACAAGTGTTCATTGCATGTCTGTTCTTTTAACAGACCACATATGGATGCACCAGAGTTCATTGCATGTGTGTTCTTTTCACATACCACCTATGGATCCACTAGAGTTTATTGCATGTGTGTTATTTTCACAGACCACAACTAGAATCATTGCATGTATGTTCTTTTCATAGATGACATATGGATCCAACAGAGTTCATTGCATGTGTGTTGTTTTGACAGACCACCTATGGATCCACCAGAGTTCATTGCATGTGTGTTCTTATCATAGACCACATATGGATCCACCAGAGTTCATTGCATGTATGTTCTTTTCATAGACCACATATGGATCCACTAGAGTTCATTGCATGAGTGTTCTTTTCACAAACCACAGCTAGAGTCAAGGCATGCATGTTCTTTTCACAAAACACATATGAATCCAACAGAGTTCATTGCATGTCCGTTCTTTTCATAGACCACATATGTATCCACCAGAGTTCATTGGATGTATGTTCTTTTAACGGACCACATATGGATCCACCAGAGTTCATTGCATGTGTGTTCTTTTCATAGACCACATATGGATCCACCAGAGTTCATTGCATGTCTGTTCTTTTCATAGACCACATATGGATCCACCAGAGTTCATTGCATGTGTGTTCTTTTCACAAACTACAGCTAGAGTCATTGCATGTATGTTCTTTTCACAAACCACATATGGATCCAACAGAGTTCATTGCATGTCCATTCTTTTCATAGACCACATATGTATCCACCAGAGTTCAATGCATGTATGTTCTTTTAATAGACCACATATGGATCCACCAGAGTTCATTGCATGTGTGTTCTTATCACAAACCACAACTAGAGTATTTGCATGTTTGTTCTTTCCACAGACCACATATGGATCCACCAGAGTTCATTGCATGTCTGTTGTTTTCACAAACCACCTAAGGATCCACCAGAGTTCATTGCATGTGTGTTCTTTTCACACACCACATATGGATCCACTAGAGTTCCTTGCATGTCTGTTCTTTTAACAGACCACATATGGATCCACCAGTGTCATTGCATGTGTGTTCTTTTCATTAACCACAGCTAGAGTCATTGCATGTATGTTCTTTTCACAAACCACATATGGATCCACCAGTGTCATTGCATGTGTGTTCTTCTGACAAACAACCTTTGGATCCACCAGAGTTCATTGCATGTATGTTCTTTTCATAGACCACATATGGATCCACCAGAGCTCATTGCATGTGTGTTCTTTTCACAAACCACCTATGGATCCCCCAGTGTCATTGCATGTGTGTTCTTTTCACAGACCACAACCAGAGTCATTGCATGTATGTTCTTTTCATAGACCACATATGGATCCAACAGATTTCATTGCATGTCTGTTCTTTTCATAGACCACATATGGGTCCACTAGAGTTCATTGCATGTGTGTTCTTTTCACAAACCACAACTAGAGTCATTGCATGTATGTTCTTTTCACAAACCACATATGGATCCAACCGAGTTTATTGCATGTCTGTTCTTTTCATAGACCACATATCTATCCACCAGAGTTCATTGCATGTATGTTCTTTTAATAGACCACATATGGATCCACCAGAGTTCATTGCATGTGTGTTCTTATCACAAACCACAACTAGAGTCATTGCATGTGTGTTCTCTCCATAGGCCACATATGGATCCACCAGAGTTCATTGCATGTCTGTTCTTTTCACAAACCACCTACGGATCCACCAGAGTTCATTGCATGTGTGTTCTTTTCACAGGCCACAAATGGATCCACTAGAGTTCATTGCATGTCTCTTCTTGTAACAGACCACATATGGATCCACCAGAGTTCATTGCATGTGTGTTCTTTTCACATACCACCTATGGATCCACCAGAGTTCATTGCATGTGTGTTCTTTTCATAGACCACATACGGATCCACCAGAGTTCATTGCATGTTTGTTCTTTTAACAGACCACATATGGATCCACCAGAGTTCGTTGCATGTGTGTTATTTTCATTAACCACAACTAGAGTCATTGCATGTATGTTCTTTTCACAAATCACATATGGATCCCCAGTGTCATTGCATGTGTGTTATTCTCACAAACCACCTATGGTTCCACGAAAGTTCATTGCATGTATGTTCTTTTCATTGACCACATATGGATACACTAGAGTTCATTGCATGTGTGTTCTTTTCACAAACCACCTATGGATCCCCTAGGTCATTGCATGTGTGTTCTTTTCACAAACCACCTATGGATCCACTAGTGTCATTGCATGTGTGTTCTTTTCACAAACCTCATATGGATCCAACAAAGTTCATTGCATGTCTGTTCTTTTCATAGACCGGCTATGGATCCACCAGCGTTTATTGCATGCCTGTTCTTTTCATAGACCACATATGGATCAACCAGAGTTCATTGCATATCCGTTCTTTTCACAGACCACATATGGATCCACTAGAGTTCATTGCATGTGTGTTCTTTTAATAGACCACCTATGGATCCACAAGTGTCATTGCATGTATGTTCTTTTCATTAACCACATATGGATCCACAATTTTCCTTGCATGTGTGTTCTTCTCACAAACCACATATGGATCCACCAGTGTCATTGCATGTGTGTTCTTTTCATTAACCCTAGCTAGAGTCATTGCATTTGTGTTCTTTTCATAGACCACCTATGGATCCACCAGAGTTCATTGCATGTGTGTTCTTTTCATATACCACATATGGACCCTCCTGATTTCATTGCATGTATGTTCTTTTCATAGACCACATATGGATCCACCAGAGTTCATTACATGTGTGTTCTTTTCACAAACCACCTATGGATCCCATAGTGTCATTGCATGTGTGTTCTTTTCACAAACCACAACTAGAGTCATTGCATGTATGTTCTTTTCATAGACCACATATGGATCCAACAGAGTTCATTGCATGTGTGTACTTTGCACAGACCACCTATCAATCCACCAATTTCATTGTATGCGTGTTCTTTTCATTAACCACATATGGATCCACTAGTGTCATTGCATGTGCGTTCTTCTCACAAACCACATATGGATCCACCAGAGTTCATTGCTTGTGTGTTCTTTTCACAAACCACCTATGGATCCCCTAGTGTAATTGCATGTGTGTTCTTTTCACAGACCACCTATGGATCCACCAGAGTTCATTCCATGTGTGTTCTTTTCACAGACCACCTATGGATCCACCAGTGTTATTGCATGTGTGTTCATTTCATAGACCACATATGGATCCACGAGAGTTCATTGCATGTATGTTCTTTTCATAGACCACATATGGATCCACCAGAGTTATTGCATGTGTGTTCTTTTCACAAACCACCTATGGATATCCTAGTGTCATTGCATGTGTGTTCTTTTCACAAACCACAACTAGAGTCATTGCAAGTTTGTTCTTTTCATAGACCACATATGGATCCAACAGAGTTCATTGCATGTGTGTTGTTTTCATTAACCACATATGTATCCACCAGTGTTATTGCATGTGTGTTCTTCTCACAAACCACGTATGGATCCACCAGAGTTCATTGCATGTGTGTTCTTTTTAGAAACCACAACTAGAGTTATTGCATGTGTATTCTTTTCACAAACCACATATGGATCCAACAAAGTGACGTTGCATGTCTGTTGTTTTCATAGACCACATATGGATCCACTAGAGTTTGTTGCATGTCTGTTCTTTTCACAAACCACCTATGGATCCACCATAGTTCATTGCATGTTTGTTCTTTTCACATACCACATATGGATCCACCAGACTTCATTGCATGTCTGTTCTTTTAACAGACCACATATGGATCCACTAGAGTTCATTGCATGTATGTTCTTTTCATAGACCACATATGTATCCACAAGAGTTCATTGAATGTATGTTCTTTTAACAGACCACATATGGATCCACCAGAGTTCATTGCATGTGTGTTCTTATCACAGACCACAACTAGAGTCTTTGCATGTGTGTTTTATTTTAAGCGTACGCTTAAGCTCGCTTAAGCGCGCTTTAGCTCTAAGCGGAGGAAAACACTTAGTCCGCTTAAGCGCTTAGTTGCGCTTTAAGCATGCGCTTAGTGCTTAAGCCTTCACTATGTGAAAAAGCGGTCAAAAAATGCTCGCTCAGCGCTTAGCACTTTTTTGAACCTTGGTTCTTTCCACAGACCATATATGGATCCACCAGAGTTCAATGCATGTTTGTTCTTTTAGCAGACCACATATGGATCCACCAGAGTTCATTGCATGTGTGTTCTTTTCACATACCACCTATGGATCCACTAGAGTTCATTGCATGTCTGTTCTTTTAACAGACCACATATGGATCCACCAGAGTTCATTGCATGTGTGTTCTTTTCACATACCACCTATGGATCCACCAGAGTTCATTGCATGTGTGTTCTTTTCATAGACCACATATGGATCCACCAGAGTTCATTGCATGTTTGTTCTTTTAACAGACCACATATGGATCCACAGAGTTCATTGCATGTGTGTTCTTTTCATTAACCACAACTAGAGTCATTGCATGTATGTTCTTTTCAGAAACCACATATGGATCCCCCAGTGTCATTGCATGTGTGTTCTTCTCACAAACCACCTATGGATCCACTAGAGTTCATTGCATGTACGTTCTTTTCATTGACCACATATGGATACACTAGAGTTCATTGCATGTGTGTTCTTTTGACAATCCACCTATGGATACCCTAGTGTCATTTCATGTGTGTTCTTTTCACAAACCACCTATGGAACCACCAGTGTCATTGCATGTGTGTTCTTTTCACAAACCTCATATGGATCCAACAGAGTTCATTGCATGTGTGTTCCTTTCACAAACCACCAATGGATCCACCAGGGTCATTGCATGTGTGTTCTTCTCACAAACCACATATGGATCCACCAGTGTCATTGCATGTGTGTTATTATCATTAACCACAGCTAGTCATTGCATGTATGTTATTTCACAAACCACATATGGATCCACCAGTGTCATTGCATGTGTGTTCTTCTCACAAACCACCTATGGATCCACCAGAGTTCATTGCATGTATGTTCTTTTCATAGACCACATATGGATCCACCAGAGTTCATTGCATGTGTGTTCTTTTCACAAACCACCTATGGACCCCCCAGTGTCATTGCATGTGTGTTCTTTTCACAGACCACAACCAGAGTCATTGCATGTATGTTCTTTTCATAGACCACATATGGATCCAACAGATTTCATTGCATGTCTGTTCTTTTCATAGACCACATATGGGTCCACTAGAGTTCATTGCATGTGTGTTCTTTTCACAAACCACAACTAGAGTCATTGCATGTATGTTCTTTTCACAAATCACATATGGATCCAACAGAGGTCATTGCATGTTTGTTCTTTTCATAGACCACATATCTATCCAGCAGAGTTCATTGCATGTATGTTCTTTTAATAGACAACATATGGATCCACCAGAGTTCATTGCATGTGTGTTCTTATCACAAACCACAACTAGAGTCATTGCATGTGTGTTCTTTCCACAGGCCACATATGGATCCACCAGAGTTCATTGCATGTCTGTTCTTTTCACAAACCACCTATGGATCCACCAGAGTTCATTGCATGTGTGTTCTTTTCACATGCCACAAATGGATCCACTAGAGTTCATTCCATGTCTCTTCTTTTAACAGACCACATATGGATCCACCAGAGTTCATTGCATGTGTGTTCTTTTCACATACCACCTATGGATCCACCAGAGTTCATTGCATGTGTGTTCTTTTCATAGACCACATACGGATCCACCAGAGTTCATTGCATGTTTGTTCTTTTAACAGACCACATATGGATCCACCAGAGTTCATTGCATGTGTGTTATTTTCATTAACCACAACTAGAGTCATTGCATGTATGTTCTTTTCACAAACCACATATGGATCCCCAGTGTCATTGCATGTGTGTTATTCTCACAAACCACCTATGGATCCACCAGAGTTCATTGCATGTATGTTCTTTTCATTGACCACATATGGATACACTAGAGTTCATTGCATGTGTGTTCTTTTCACAAACCACCTATGGATCCACTAGTGTCATTGCATGTGTGTTCTTTTCACAAACCTCATATGGATCCAACAAAGTTCATTGCATGTCTGTTCTTTTCATAGACCGGCTATGGATCCACCAGCGTTTATTGCATGCCTGTTCTTTTCATAGACCACATATGGATCAACCAGAGTTCATTGCATATCCGTTCTTTTCACAGACCACATATGGATCCACTAGAGTTCATTGCATGTGTGTTCTTTTAATAGACCACCTATGGATCCACAAGTGTCATTGCATGTATGTTCTTTTCATTAACCACATATGGATCCACAATTTTCCTTGCATGTGTGTTCTTCTCACAAACCACATATGGATCCACCAGTGTCATTGCATGTGTGTTCTTTTCATTAACCCTAGCTAGAGTCATTGCATTTGTGTTCTTTTCATAGACCACCTATGGATCCACCAGAGTTCATTGCATGTGTGTTCTTTTCATATACCACATATGGACCCTCCTGATTTCATTGCATGTATGTTCTTTTCATAGACCACATATGGATCCACCAGAGTTCATTACATGTGTGTTCTTTTCACAAACCACCTATGGATCCCATAGTGTCATTGCATGTGTGTTCTTTTCACAAACCACAACTAGAGTCATTGCATGTATGTTCTTTTCATAGACCACATATGGATCCAACAGAGTTCATTGCATGTGTGTACTTTGCACAGACCACCTATCAATCCACCAATTTCATTGTATGCGTGTTCTTTTCATTAACCACATATGGATCCACTAGTGTCATTGCATGTGCGTTCTTCTCACAAACCACATATGGATCCACCAGAGTTCATTGCTTGTGTGTTCTTTTCACAAACCACCTATGGATCCCCTAGTGTAATTGCATGTGTGTTCTTTTCACAGACCACCTATGGATCCACCAGAGTTCATTCCATGTGTGTTCTTTTCACAGACCACCTATGGATCCACCAGTGTTATTGCATGTGTGTTCATTTCATAGACCACATATGGATCCACGAGAGTTCATTGCATGTATGTTCTTTTCATAGACCACATATGGATCCACCAGAGTTATTGCATGTGTGTTCTTTTCACAAACCACCTATGGATATCCTAGTGTCATTGCATGTGTGTTCTTTTCACAAACCACAACTAGAGTCATTGCAAGTTTGTTCTTTTCATAGACCACATATGGATCCAACAGAGTTCATTGCATGTGTGTTGTTTTCATTAACCACATATGTATCCACCAGTGTTATTGCATGTGTGTTCTTCTCACAAACCACGTATGGATCCACCAGAGTTCATTGCATGTGTGTTCTTTTTAGAAACCACAACTAGAGTTATTGCATGTGTATTCTTTTCACAAACCACATATGGATCCAACAAAGTGACGTTGCATGTCTGTTGTTTTCATAGACCACATATGGATCCACTAGAGTTTGTTGCATGTCTGTTCTTTTCACAAACCACCTATGGATCCACCATAGTTCATTGCATGTTTGTTCTTTTCACATACCACATATGGATCCACCAGACTTCATTGCATGTCTGTTCTTTTAACAGACCACATATGGATCCACTAGAGTTCATTGCATGTATGTTCTTTTCATAGACCACATATGTATCCACAAGAGTTCATTGAATGTATGTTCTTTTAACAGACCACATATGGATCCACCAGAGTTCATTGCATGTGTGTTCTTATCACAGACCACAACTAGAGTCTTTGCATGTGTGTTTTATTTTAAGCGTACGCTTAAGCTCGCTTAAGCGCGCTTTAGCTCTAAGCGGAGGAAAACACTTAGTCCGCTTAAGCGCTTAGTTGCGCTTTAAGCATGCGCTTAGTGCTTAAGCCTTCACTATGTGAAAAAGCGGTCAAAAAATGCTCGCTCAGCGCTTAGCACTTTTTTGAACCTTGGTTCTTTCCACAGACCATATATGGATCCACCAGAGTTCAATGCATGTTTGTTCTTTTAGCAGACCACATATGGATCCACCAGAGTTCATTGCATGTGTGTTCTTTTCACATACCACCTATGGATCCACTAGAGTTCATTGCATGTCTGTTCTTTTAACAGACCACATATGGATCCACCAGAGTTCATTGCATGTGTGTTCTTTTCACATACCACCTATGGATCCACCAGAGTTCATTGCATGTGTGTTCTTTTCATAGACCACATATGGATCCACCAGAGTTCATTGCATGTTTGTTCTTTTAACAGACCACATATGGATCCACAGAGTTCATTGCATGTGTGTTCTTTTCATTAACCACAACTAGAGTCATTGCATGTATGTTCTTTTCAGAAACCACATATGGATCCCCCAGTGTCATTGCATGTGTGTTCTTCTCACAAACCACCTATGGATCCACTAGAGTTCATTGCATGTACGTTCTTTTCATTGACCACATATGGATACACTAGAGTTCATTGCATGTGTGTTCTTTTGACAATCCACCTATGGATACCCTAGTGTCATTTCATGTGAGTTCTTTTCACAAACCACCTATGGAACCACCAGTGTCATTGCATGTGTGTTCTTTTCACAAACCTCATATGGATCCAACAGAGTTCATTGCATGTCTTTTCTTTTCATAGACCACCTATGGATCCACCAGAGTTCATTGCATGCGTGTTCTTTTCATAGACCACATATGGATCCACCAGAGTTCATTGCATGCCTGTTCTTTTCATAGACCACATATGGATCAACCAGAGTTCATTGCATGCCTATTGTTTTCACACACCACATATGGATCCACCAGAGTTCATTGCATGTCTGTTCTTTTAATAGACCACATATGGATCCACCAGAGTTCATTGCATGTGTGTTCCTTTCACAAACCACCAATGGATCCACCAGGGTCATTGCATGTGTGTTCTTCTCACAAACCACATATGGATCCACCAGTGTCATTGCATGTGTGTTATTATCATTAACCACAGCTAGAGTCATGGCATGTATGTTATTTTCACAAACCACATATGGATCCACCAGTGTCATTGCATGTGTGTTCTTCTCACAAACCACCTATGGATCCACCAGAGTTCATTGCATGTATGTTCTTTTCATAGACCACATATGGATCCACCAGAGTTCATTGCATGTGTGTTCTTTTCACAAACCACCTATGGACCCCCCAGTGTCATTGCATGTGTGTTCTTTTCACAGACCACAACCAGAGTCATTGCATGTATGTTCTTTTCATAGACCACATATGGATCCAACAGATTTCATTGCATGTCTGTTCTTTTCATAGACCACATATGGGTCCACTAGAGTTCATTGCATGTGTGTTCTTTTCACAAACCACAACTAGAGTCATTGCATGTATGTTCTTTTCACAAATCACATATGGATCCAACAGAGGTCATTGCATGTTTGTTCTTTTCATAGACCACATATCTATCCAGCAGAGTTCATTGCATGTATGTTCTTTTAATAGACAACATATGGATCCACCAGAGTTCATTGCATGTGTGTTCTTATCACAAACCACAACTAGAGTCATTGCATGTGTGTTCTTTCCACAGGCCACATATGGATCCACCAGAGTTCATTGCATGTCTGTTCTTTTCACAAACCACCTATGGATCCACCAGAGTTCATTGCATGTGTGTTCTTTTCACATGCCACAAATGGATCCACTAGAGTTCATTCCATGTCTCTTCTTTTAACAGACCACATATGGATCCACCAGAGTTCATTGCATGTGTGTTCTTTTCACATACCACCTATGGATCCACCAGAGTTCATTGCATGTGTGTTCTTTTCATAGACCACATACGGATCCACCAGAGTTCATTGCATGTTTGTTCTTTTAACAGACCACATATGGATCCACCAGAGTTCATTGCATGTGTGTTATTTTCATTAACCACAACTAGAGTCATTGCATGTATGTTCTTTTCACAAACCACATATGGATCCCCAGTGTCATTGCATGTGTGTTATTCTCACAAACCACCTATGGATCCACCAGAGTTCATTGCATGTATGTTCTTTTCATTGACCACATATGGATACACTAGAGTTCATTGCATGTGTGTTCTTTTCACAAACCACCTATGGATCCCCTAGGTCATTGCATGTGTGTTCTTTTCACAAACCACCTATGGATCCACTAGTGTCATTGCATGTGTGTTCTTTTCACAAACCACATATGGATCCAACAAAGTTCATTGCATGTCTGTTCTTTTCATAGACCGGCTATGGATACACCAGAGTTCATTGCATGTGTGTTCTTTTCATAGACCACATATGGATCCACCAGCGTTTATTGCATGCATGTTCTTTTCATAGACCACATATGGATCAACCAGAGTTCATTGCATGTCTGTTCTTTTCACAGACCGCATATGGATCCACTAGAGTTCATTGCATGTGTGTTCTTTTAATAGACCACCTATGGATCCACAAGTGTCATTGCATGTATGTTCTTTTCATTAACCACATATGGATCCACCATTTTCCTTGCATGTGTGTTCTTCTCACAAACCACATATGGATCCACCAGTGTCATTGCATGTGTGTTCTTTTCATTAACCCTAGCTAGAGTCATTGCATTTGTGTTCTTTTCATAGACCACCTATGGATCCACCAGAGTTCATTGCATGTGTGTTCTTTTCATATACCACATATGGACCCTCCTGAGTTCATGGCATGTATGTTCTTTTCATAGACCACATATGGATCCACCAGAGTTCATTGTATGTGTGTTCTTTTCACAAACCACCTATGGATCCCATAGTGTCATTGCATGTGTGTTCTTTTCACAAACCACAACTAGAGTCATTGCATGTATGTTCTTTTCATAGACCACATATGGATCCAACAGAGTTCATTGCATGTGTGTACTTTGCACAGAACACCTATCAATCCACCAATTTCATTGCATGTGTGTTCTTTTCATTAACCACATATGGATCCACTAGTGTCATTGCATGTGTGTTCTTCTCACAAACCACATATGGATCCACCAGAGTTCATTGCTTGTGTGTTCTTTTCACAAACCACCTATGGATCCCCTAGTGTCATTGCATGTGTGTTCTTTTCACAGACCACCTATGGATCCACCAGAGTTCATTCCATGTGTGTTCTTTTCACAGACCACCTATGGATCCACCAGTGTCATTGCATGTGTGTTCTTTTCATAGACCACATATGGATCCACGAGATTTCATTGCATGTATGTTCTTTTCATAGACCACATATCGATCCACCAGAGTTATTGCATGTGTGTTCTTTTCACAAACCACCTATGGATCCCCTAGTGTCATTGCATGTGTGTTCTTTTCACAAACCACAACTAGAGTCATTGCAAGTTTGTTCTTTTCATAGACCACATATGGATCCAACAGAGTTCATTGCATGTGTGTTGTTTTCACAGACCACCTATGGATCCACCGGTGTCATTGCAAGTGTGTTCTTTTCATTAACCACATATGGATCCACCAGTGTTATTGCATGTGTATTCTTCTCACAAACCACGTATGGATCCACCAGAGTTCATTGCATGTGTGTTCTTTTTAGAAACCACAACTAGAGTTATTGCATGTGTGTTCTTTTCACAAACCACATATGGATCCAACAAAGTGTCATTGCATGTTTGTTGTTTTCATAGACCACATATGGATCCACTAGAGTTCGTTGCATGTCTGTTCTTTTCACAAACCACCTATGGATCCACCATAGTTCATTGCATGTTTGTTCTTTTCACATACCACATATGGATCCACTAGAGTTCATTGCATGTCTGTTCTTTTAACAGACCACATATGGATCCACTAGAGTTCATTGCATGTGTGTTCTTTTCACAAACCACATATGGATCCACTAGTGTCATTGCATGTGTGTTCTTTTCATTAACCACATATGGATCCACCAGAGTTTATTGCATGTATGTTCTTTTCATAGAACACATATGGATCCACTAGAATTTATTTCATGTGTGTACTTTTCTCAAACTAGATATGGATCTACTAGTGTCATTGCATGTGCTTTCTTCTCACAAACCACATATGGATCCACCACTGTCATTGCATGTGTTTTCTTCTCACAAACCACATATGGATCCACTAGTGCCATTGCATGTGTGTTCTTCTCACAAACCACATATGGATCCACTAGTGTCATTGCATATGTGTTCTTCTCATAAACCACATATGGATCCACCAGTGTCATTACATGTGCGTTCTTTTCATTAATCACAACTTGAGTCATTGCATGTGTGTTCTTTTCAGAAACTACCTATGGGTCCACCAGTGTCATTGCATGTGTATTCTTTTCATAGAACACATCTAGATCCACCAGAGTTCATTGCATGTTTGTTCTTTTCACAAGCCACCTGTGGATCTCCTAGTGTCATTGCATGTGTGTTCTTTTCACAAACCACAACTAGATTCATTGCATGTATGTTCTTTTCATAGACCACATATGGATCCAACAGTGTTCATTGCATGTGTGTTCTTTTCACATACCACCTATGGATCCACCAGTGTCATTGCATGTGTTTTCTTTTCATTGACCACATATGGATCCATCAGTGTCCTTGCATTTGTGTTCTTCTCACAAACCACATATGGATCCACCAGTGTCATTGCATGTGTGTTCTTCTCACAAACCACATATGGATCAACCAGTGTCATTACATTTGTGTTCTTTTCATTAACCACAGCTAGAGTCATTGCATGTGTGTTCTTTTCACAAACCACCTATGGGTCCACCAGTGTCATTGCATGTGTGTTCTTTTCATAGACCACATGATGAGGGACTAAGCCCGGAGAATCCGGCTGATTCACCCGGAATGTCCGGCTACCTCGGACAGTCCGGCCTGTGCCAACCGGATAGTCTGGCCGTGTTCGGATCAGTCCGAACCAGATGTATCCTGTTTAGAGTCCAGTTAATTTAGATGTCGGTTTGGGCCTGTCCAACCGACTAGGTCGATTCTGTCCGCCCCAGCCCTCATATAAGGAGCTAGCCGGTTTAGGGTTTAGATTAGCTTTGAGTTTATTCAGAATAATGTAGAAGTTAAAGTTCATATTATCACCGTCCCTCTGGGATCGGCGTGTGTGACGGCGTATCGTACGTTCGTCCAGTTATCCATAATAAAGACACGAGGGTTCTTGAATATTCAAGAGTAATCGTGTTGAGGGCAAACCTCTAGGGTGGCCCGATCTTTCATGAATCCCACTCAAATCGAGGAGGGGGTGCGGGGGAAGGAGGGGAGGATGAACACAACGCACTCACGCACGAAGAATACGATGAACACACACAGCAAAGCCACGATACACACCAATTGCTCACGCCGGTGGTGACTGGTCTGGCGCAATCCCTAGGTCGGCGTCGGGCGGAGGACTCTCTCTCGAACCAGCACGGTGATATGGGAGACTCGGTGAGATCTTGACGTCTAGGCAAAGGGACTCCGATGCCTAGGCCATGTACAACGCGGAGGCACGATGCAAACTCCAACAAGGTTTGGGATATTTGGTGCTCCTTTGTCAAAGGAGCATGAGGCGAATTAGATAGATCCACAAAGGGGTTTCCACTAATTCCAAATATCATGCCTAGGGTTTACAATGGAGGTGGGGGACTATATATAGGCCAATCACAAGTTCAGGGGTAATTCAAGCATTAAAGTAGAGTTCTGGGCGAAGTAGAGGGGTACATGGGCCATAGTGCCTAGCTAAGGCTCGCAAGCCCATCTTCAGGCCAGACAGTCCGGGTCGAGTTGACCGGATAGTCCGGGGTGGCCGCACACTCTCGGTAGTGTCCGGGTAGTGTCCGAACTGGCCTTCTGAATGTCCATGTCAGGTTGGGGCTAGGACAGGCCGGACACTCTGGCTGAGTCACGCCGGACACTCCGGCTGTGCCGGACACTCCGATTGGATCCGGGTGGACACTCCGGCTCAGGTAGCTTCAGGGCCGGTGCAGCTTCAGGGCTCGTGGGTCGACGCGGCGGGGGTTCGTACCTGATGATGCACAAAGTAGTGGTCTGAAGTAGCTAGCCATCCAGGTGTATGTCAAAGTCACATGATGAGAGGAGCGAATTCACCTTATCTTGAAGGAGCTTGGATCGGGCACGGGTCATCGGTCCACTTGAGGACTCGGTGGTGTAGATGTAGGAGCGTTCGTAGGACGGGCTACATCAGCTCCCCCCTTGGGAAAGAGTCGTCCTCGACTCTTCATGGTTGTCATCTTGAACATCTCCATGGTAGGGTGAGAGATCCTTGATGTTGAATGTATTGCTTGCAAGGTACTTGGATGTAGGTATGCCGATGATGTAGGCGTTGTTGTTGATTCGTCTGAGGACCTTGAAGGGACCATCTCCTCTTGGCTTGAGCTTGGAGTCACATTCCTTGGGGAAGCGGTCTTTGTTTAGGTGTATCCACATGAGATCACCTTCTTCAAATATCAACTCCTTCCTGTCCTTGTTTAACCTTGAAGCTTGGCGAAGGACTTATTGCTCGATAGTAGCTCTTGTTTCTTCATGCAGTTTCTTCATAGCTTCTGCGTGCTTCTCGACGTCCATGTTGGTGTGCTTATGAAGAGGTAGTGGTAGGATGTCGAGCACGGTAAGGGGCTCGAAACCATAGACGATCATGAAGGGACTCATCTTGGTTGTTGAGTGCTTGGCTCGATTGTAGGCAAACTCGGCGTGGGGAATGCAGTCATCCCAATCCTTCAAGTTTTTCTTGATCAACACACGTAGAAGAGTTCCGAGGCTTCGGTTGACAACCTCGGTTTGTCCATCGGTTTGAGGATGCGACGTGAACGAAAAGAGGAGCTTGACGCCGAGCTTGGCCATGAGAGTCTTCCATAAGTAGCTCATGAATTTGACGTTGCGGTCGGAGACGATTGTTCATGGCACATAGTGAAGACGGACAATTTCCGTAAAAACAAATTGGCAACATGTGAAGCATCGTCGGTCTTATGGCACGGTACGAAGTGTGCCATTTTGGAAAAGCGATCCACGACAACAAAGATAGAATCATGACCATGCTTAGATCTAGGCAATCCTAACACGAAATCCATGCTAATGTCGGACCAAGGTGTATGAGGAATAGGCAATGGCATATAAAGACCATAGGGATTAGCTGGCGACTTAGCTTGAACACATGTCGTGCATCGTTGAACGTAGCGCTCCATGTCGCGCTTCATCTTGGGCCAAAAGTAGTGAGTGGAGAGAATGTTCAATGTCTTGTCACGGCCAAAGTGACCCATAAGGCCTCCACCATGAGATTCTTGGAGAAGCAAAAGTTGGAGCGACGATTTTGGAATGCAAAGCTTGTTTTGTTTAAAGAGAAAGCCCTTATGCAAATATAAATCATCAAACCCTTTGTCAATGGAGCACTTTGCGAAAATTGGTTCAAAGAACGGGTCGGAAGCATACAAAGATTTTATTTCCTCAAGACCCAACACGTTGATTTCAAGTCTCGTAAGAAGGCTGGTGTGTTTGCGAGACAAAGCGTCCGCGACTACATTATCTTTGCCCTTCTTATACTTGACAATGTACGGAAAAGACTCCATGAACTCAACCCACTTAGCGTGTCTCTTACTCAAGTTGGCTTGGCCTTTGAGATATTTCAACGACTCATGGTCGGAATGTATGATAAATTCCTTGGGCCATAGGTAGTGTTGCCAAACTTGAAGGACACGAACTAAGGCAAAAAGCTCTTTTTCATAAATTGGATAATTAAGGCGAGCACCATCAAGTTTCTCGCTATGGTAGGCTATAGGATATCCATTTTGCATAAGGACTCCTCCAATGCCAATACCACTAGCATCACACTCTATCTCAAAAGTTTTTGTGAAATCCGGTAACGCAAGGAGAGGTGCTTCGGTGAGCCTCTTTTTAAGTTCATCAAAAGCTTTCTGTTGTGCTTTGCCCCACACGAAGGTGACATTCTTTTTCATCAACTTGTTGAGAGGACAAGAAATGGTGGAAAAGACTTTCACAAAGCGACGATAGAAACCAGCCAACCCATGAAAACTTCGGAGTTCACTCACATTTGTTGGGATGGTCCAATCTCGTATGTCCTTTACCTTGGAAACATCAACTTCAATTCCCTTCGAAGAAACGACAAATCCAAGAAAAATCAACTTGTCTTTAGCAAAAGTGCACTTTGGAAGATTAGCATAAAGCTTTTCATGTCGAAGGATTTGCAAAACTTCCTTGACATGTGTTATATGGTCCTCAAGTGATTTGCTATAAAGAAGAATATCATCGAAATAGACAACAACACTTTTTCCAATGAGAGAACACAAGATATGATTCATGAGGCGCATGAAGGTGGATGGGGCATTAGATAAACCAAAGGGCATAACCAACCTTTCATAGAGACCAAGTTGGTCTTGAAGGCAGTTTTCCACTCATCATCTTCAACCATGCGTATTTGATGGTAACCACTACAAAGATCAATTTTCGAAAAAATAGTGGCTCCACACAATTCATCAATCATGTCATCGAGACGTGGTATGGGATGTCGATAACGCACGGTGATAGCATTGATTGGACGGCAGTCCATGCATAACCGTAACATATCATCCGTTTTTGACAAGTATCACGGGTATGGCACTTGGACTAGTGCTAACTTGGATCAAACCTTTGGAGACGAGTTGGTTGATTTGACGTTCAATCTCCTTTGTCTCCTCTGGGTTCGTGCGGTAAGCGGCGCGGTTGGGGAGTGGTGCACCGGGGATGAGGTCAATTTGATGTTCGATGCCGCGAAGAGGAGGTAGGCCATGTGGAATCTCTTCGGGGAACACATCCTTGAATTCCTGCAGAACAATCATCAAAGATGGAGGAACATTGGTTAATTCATTAGTTCCTTGTGCTAGTCCCTTGCAAAGGAGGACATAATGCAAGATGGATGGGTTGTTTAGAACATCTCTCATCTCAGTTTTGGTGGCAAGGATAACACTCTTAGTTTTTCCACTCGAGTTTGGCTTGTGGCTCTCACTCACTATGAGGTGGTTCTCTCTCACCGCTCTTCTCACAAGTAGGTGTTGTGCTTTGCACCCTCGCTAAAGCCTTTGCATTATCCGCAATTATTTGGCTAGGAGTCATTGGTTGCAAAACACATGTTTTGTTGAGCCATTTGAAGGTGTATACATTGGTGCGACTATCATGTTGAGCAGCCTTATCAAATTGCCATGGTCGACCAAGAAGCATGTGGCAAACTATCATAGGAACCACATCACACTCCACCGTATCTCTGTAAGGACCAATGGAGAAGGAGACCGATACGGTATGCTTGATCTTCACGGACCCTTGGTCACTTAGCCATTGCACGTGGTAGGGGTGCTTGTGCGGATGGAGGGTGAGGTTGAGCTTCTCACACAACTCGGTGCTAGCAAGGTTCTGGCAACTCCCTCCGTCAATGATCACCTTGATAGATTTGCCCGTGTTTGGAAGATATTGGAGCATTGGTCTTCATGCTCTTGTGCTTGAGTGGTCAAGATCCCTGTGACGACAAGCGATGGACTTGCGTCATGTTCACACATGATGAGTTCTTGGTCATCTTCCACTCGTTGTCTTGCCATTCCTTCCTTGACTCGGGCATCAAATTCATATTCACTCAAGTACTCTTCATCACCATTGTGATGGATGAACAAGATTTTCTTGTTTCCACATTCTGCCGACTTGTGTCCTTTGCCTCCACACTTGTAGCACTCACCGTTGAAAGGTGTGCAACTCTTTGCTTGTTTGCCACTTGGGGGTAGTTTTCCTTGAGGAAGTGTGGGCTTGAAGGAAGGCTTGTAGGTACTTGAGGAGCTTCCATTGAAAGTTGTTGGTGTAGCGGTTGAAGCTTGCTTGTAGGTGAAGTACGTCTTGGGCTTGTTGTACTTGATATCCTCTTGCACTTGACGTTCAGCCTTCGTTGCGATGTGCACAAGCTCAACCATGGTGTTGTATGTTTGGAACTCGACGATGCGCTTGATTGGGTGATTCAAGCCAATAAGGAAACGTGCCATTGTTTGCTCCATGCGCTCATCAATGTTGGCACGAATCAAGTTGAGTTCCATTTCCTTGAAGTACTCTTCCACGGTCTTTGTCCCTTGACGAAGTGATTGAATGTTGTTGAAGAGGTCACGCGTGTAATGCGCGGGGACGAACCGAGATCTCATATGAGCCTTAATGTCATGCCAAGTTGTGATTGGCGGTTCTTGTCTTGCATCACGAGCAACTTGAACTTGTTCCCACCAAAGGTTGTCATAATCATCAAACTCAAGCGAAACCATGGCGACCATCTTCTCATTGCTATAGTTGTGCATGCGGAAGATCTTGTCAACCTTGAGTGCCCACGAGAGGTATTCTTCGGGGTCATTGGATCCGCTGAACTTGGGCACTGTGAACTTGAGCTTTCCAAATGTTTCTTCCTCATTGTGGTCATGGTTTCGATTGTTGCCATGTTGATGATGGTATTCATCTTCCATGCGATCATTGCGATGAACTTGTTGTGGTTGAGGAGGAGGAACTTGGTTCTCGTGGCCTTGGTGCGAAGCTTGCTCTTGATATTGTTGTTGAGGAGCTTGCTCTTGCTCTTGGCGCGGTTGTTGACGGTGTTGAGGCACTTGGGCCCCATGAGGTTGTTGAGGATGTGGAGCCTCATGACGCGGTTGATGACGAAGAGGAGGCTCGTTCCTTGGTTGGTGATGTTGGTTAGGCACATGGGCCTCACGGCAAAGATCATGGTCGTGAGCCTCTTGACGTGGTGGGCGTCGCTCAACTTGTATCTCTTGACTCTCCAAGTTTTGTTAAGGTGGAGGAGGCGCCTCGTGATGACCATGGTATCGATGCGGGCGTTCATGACATTGATGACGAGGAGGAGGATCTTGGAGAGCTTCACGTCGATGACGAGCTTGATTCTCCAAATTGGAGTCATCACTTGTTGTGTCAAGTATGTGTCGTGGTCGATGGTGGTAGAATTGCGGTTGCACTTGCGGTTCTTCTTGTGGTTGCTCTTGTTGGATCACTAATGCCCTTGCGTGATGACGGTGTGCTTCTTGCCTTGCTCGTGGCCTTGAAGAGAAATCACCATCATAGCTTGACATTGCGGCATGCCGTGGGGAAGGTACATAGTTCGAAGAACTCCCATCTTCAACCACAGGGGCATCATTGTGTCTTGGAGAACTTGGGTGAAGATCTTGTTGAGGAGGCGCATGACGACGTGAAGAACTTGAAGAGCTTGATGCACGTGAACGTGGTCTTGCCATTCCGTCGATGAGGCGTCGAAGATTGTCATTTGTTTCAGCGACGGAGCGTTGAAGCACTTCATTTTGGTGGCCGAAGTTATGGTGCATTGCATGCATTTTTCGTTCGAGGCCGTCGAAGCGGTTGTCTATGTTTTTTAACTCATCTTGCGTCTCGCCAAATTGTTCATCTTGTCGCGTCTCAAGGACTTGGCAACGTTCACGGAACTCTTGTCGGACGATGAAGTGACTTGCGCGCGTCATGTAGAGTCCTTGATCTTCTTCTTGGGGAGGTGGTTGGCTCGACTCACCGTGCCTATCCATCATGCAAGACACACAAGTATTGTATATACAAGTGTAATATGGTGGTGTTAGCCTTGTACCTCACCTTGGGGATTGCATCAAACTAGAAACCACAAGTGAGAGCTATAAGCGTGCAAAGTGGAATTGCAAAGAAAACCCACACTATAGAAAGAACTAACTCTCAAAAGCTTGTTGGTGGTAGGTTAGGATTGTGGAATGCCAAAGAACGAACCAAAAGAAAAGGGATAGTCAAAAGTGGGTAAAATCCAATAAAAACTCAAGTCAAAGGCGAAGGTCAACAACTCAAAGGGGTGACGGGAACCTACGACTATATACACACACGTGGAGATAGTTGGGATTGACACGACTATGAAAATGAGCAAACAAAATGTCCTAACAACGACTAAGCTCGTTGTCATGCCAATGCAAGGAGAGACCGTGGCTCATTTGCAAAGAAGAAAAATGAGCAACGGATTTGTGCACTTGCCTTGGGCGCTCTTCTTTCTCTCTTTCTTACAAGCTTTGAGACTCTCTTTTGCAAGGGAGACTATTTCTTTTTTTCTTTTGCTTTGTATCTTTTTTTGCTCTCCCTTGATGCTACCTAGTCACACTTGATATTGCTATTGCACTCTCACTATCCAAGGACAAATGCACAATGCTCAAGCAACACAAGATGAGCCACTCTCATGGGATAGGTAAACACAAAGGAAAATAGGGATTAACAAGGTGACGCAAGTTATACCTTCATTGGTGATGATGAACTTGCCATAGGTGTTGCAGGATGATGTTCGTGGGCCGTGGTGTTAATGAGCACGGGGATTGTTGATGCGGAAGCTTGCTGTTAGTTGCTGACACGCACATGGGACATGAGCAAACATAGGAAATTAGCCAATTCGAAAAATAAGTCAAAACTGTCAAAACTGGCGCTATAGCCGGACACTCCGGTCTGTTTGTGCCGGACACTCCGGTCAGGCCGGACATTTCGATCGAATCGGTCCGGGCACTCTGATCGGGCCGGAAACTCCGGTCTAATCGTTCCGGACACTCCGGCGCGGGTTTCCTGCTCGTGTTCTTGAGCAGAAATCCTCGCCTTAAGGCCTCAAATCCGCGAAAAACTGGCCAAATCGGGCTGGGAAAACACAGGATAAAGCTAGACCAACTCCTAAGAAAAGGTTTGGTCGGATCAAAACCACAAATAACACTCCAAATCAAGAGATCGATCCAAAGGCAAATATGGGGCTCTTTTTTGGGAATTTTTTGAATTTTTGGTGGATAGAAGAAAAAATGGGGGAATTCGTGAGCAACGAAGCTCTTGATACCAATATCTTGAGGGCAAACCTCTAGGGTGGCCCGATCTTTCACGAATCCCACTCAAATCGAGGATGGAGTGCGGGGGGAGGAGGGGAGGATGAACACGATGCACTCATGCACGAAGAACGCGATGAACACACACACGCAAAACCACGATACACAACAATAGCTCATGCCGGCGGTGACCGATCTGGCGCAATCCCTAGGATCAGCATCGGGCGGAGGACTCTCTCTCGAACCGGCACAACGAGATGGGAGACTCGGTGAGATCTTGACGTCTAGGCAAAGGGACTTCGATGCCTAGGCCTTGTACAACGCGGAGGCATGATGCAAACTCCAATGAGGTTTGGGATATTTGGTGCTCCTTTGTCAAAGGAGCATGAGGCAAGAACTAGATAGATCCACAAAGGGGTTTCCACTAATTCCAAATATCATGCCTAGGGTTTACAATGGAGGTGGGGGACTATATATAGGCCAACCACAAGTTCAGGGGTAATTCAGGCATTGAAGTAGAGTTCTGGCGAAGTAGAGGGGTACATGGGCCACATGGCCCAGCTAAGGCTCGCAGGCCCATCTTCTGGCCGGACAGTCCGGGTTGAGTTGACCGGACAGTCCGGGGTGGCCGGACACTCCGGGTAGTGTCCGAACTAGCCTTCTGAATGTCCATGCCAGGTTGGCGCTAGGGCTGGCAGGACACTCTGGCTGAGTCGCGCAGGACACTCCGGCTACGCTGGACACTCCCGCTCAGGTAGCTTCAGGGCCGGTGCAGCTTCAGGGCTCGTCGGTCGACGCGGTGGGGGTTCGTACCTGATGATGCACAGATTAGTGGTCTGAAGTAGCAAGCCATCCAGGTGTATGTAAAAGTCACATGATGAGAGGAGCGAATTCACCTTAGCTTGAAGGAGCTTGGCTCGGGCACGGGTCATCGGTCCACTTGCGGGACTCGATGGTGTAGATGTAGAAGCGTCTGTAGGACGGGCTGCATCAAATCATGTGGGCACGAAGGTCCTCGAGTTATCGAGGGTTGTCGAGCTTTGGCGTGTCTATCCCGGCGTGAGGTTCCTCGTTCATCGTCGAGTTGCTCACAGGATTGACGTTCCCCAATCTCCAGGTTACGTGTTCCGCTCACGTGATTGGGAGATCTATCAGATCCATTAGATGAGGAGGTGCATCGTGAAAGATCGAGCAAACAATTCGTATCACAACATCTGGATCCACCAGAGTTCATTGCATGTCTATTCTTTTCACAAACCACCTGTGGATCCCCTAGTGTCATTGCATGTGTGTTCTTTTCACAAACCACAACTAGAGTCATTGCATGTATGTTCTTTTCATAGACCACATATGGATCCAACTGTGTACATTGCATGTGTGTTCTTTTCACATACCATCTATGGATCCACCAGTGTCATTGCATGCGTGTTCTTTTCATTATCCACATATGGATCCACCAGTGTGCTTGCATGTGTGTTCTTCTCACAAACCACATATGGATCCACTAGTGTCATTGCATGTGTGTTCTTTTCATTAACCACAGCTAGAGTCATTGCATGTATGTTCTTTTCACAAACCACATATGGATCCACCAGTGTCATTGCATGTGTGTTCTTCTCACAAACCACCTATGGATCCACCAGAGTTTATTGCGTGTCTGTTCTTTTCATAGACCATATATGGATCCACTAGAGTTCATTGCATGTCTATTCTTTTCACAAACCACCTATGGATCCACTAGAGTTCATTGCATGTCTGTTCTTTTCACAGACCACATATGGATCCACCAGAGTTCATTGCATGTCTGTTCTTTTCACAAACCACCTATGGATCCACCAGAGTTCATTGCATGTGTGTTCTTTTCACAAATAACCTATGGATCCACCTGTGTTATTGCATGTGTGTTCTTTTCATAGACCACATATGGATCCACCTGAGCTCATTGCATGTCTGTTCTATTAACAGACCATATATGGATCCACCAGAGTTCATTGCATGTGTGTTCTTTTCACACACCACATATGGATCAACTAGTGTCATTGCATGTGTGTTCTTCTCAAAAACTACATATGGACCCACCTGTGTCATTGCATGTGTGTTCTTTTCATTAACCACAGCTAGAGTCATTGCATGTATGTTCTTTTCACAAACCACATATGGATCCACTAGTGTCATTGCATGTGTGTCCTTCTCACAAACCACCTATGGATCCACCAGAGTTCATTGCATGTATGTTATTTTCATAGACCATATATGAATCCACTAGAGTTCATTGCATGTGTGTTATTTTCACAAACCACCTATGGATCCCCTAGTGTCATTGCATGTTTGTTCTTTTCACAAACCACAACTAGAGTCATTGCTTGTCTGTTCTTTTAACAGACCACATATGGATCCACCAGAGTTCATTGCATGTCTGTTCTTTTCATAGACCACATATGGATCCACCAGAGTTCATTGCATGTCTGTTCTTTTCACAAACCACCTATGGACCCCCTAGTGTCATTGCATGTGTGTTCTTTTCACAAACCACAACTAGAGTTATTGCATGTTTGTTCTTTTCATAGACCACATATGGATCCAACAGAGTTCATTGCATGTTTGTTCTTTTCACAGACCACCTATAGAACAACTAGAGTCATTGCATGTCTGTTCTTTTCATAGACCACATATGGATCCACCAAAGTACATTGCATGTGTGTTCTTTTCATAGACCACATATGGATCCACCAGTGTTATTGCATGTTTGTTCTTTTCATTAACCATAGCTAGAGTCATTGCATGTCTGTTCTTTTCACAAACCACATATGGATCCACTAGAGTTCATTCCATGTCTGTTCTTTTCACAAACCACACATGGATCCACTAGTGTCATTGCATGTTTGTTCTTTTCACAGACCACATATGGGTCCACCAGAATTCATTGCATGTATGTTCTTTTCATAGACCACATATGGATCCACTAGAGTTCATTGCATGTGTGTTCTTTTCACAAACCACCTATGGATCCACCAGTGTCATTGCATCTGTGTTCTTCTCATTAACCACAACTAGAGTCATTGCATGTGTGTTCTTTTCACAAACCACGTATGGATCCACCAGAGTTCATTGCATGGCTGTTATTTTCATAGACCACATATGGATCCACTAGAGTTCATTGCATGTATGTTCTTTTCATTAACCACAGCTAGAGTCATTGCATGTGTGTTCTTGATGCAGCACGTCCTGCGGATGCTACTACATCCACAATGCCAAGTCCCCAAGATCGTCCCCAAGTCAACCAAGAAGATGGACCATGAGCAGCCAGCTCCAGAACGAGAGTCTCCGCCTTCATCGCCCCGGAGAGTCCGCCCGAATCCAGCCGGAGTGTCCGGGCGCCGAGTGTCCAAGGCGACTTCAGCCGAGTGTCCACCTGCCCCAACCTGGCATGGACATTGAAGACCAGTTCGGACATGTCCGTAGTGTCCGGCTACCGGACTGTCCGGTCCTCCGACCTGACCGGTCTGCCCAAGTGATGGGCCTGCGAGCCTTAACTGGGCCCTTGGCCCATGTACCCCTCTATTTCGCACCAAACCCTAGTTTTATGGCCAAACTACCCCTAAACTTGTGGCTGGCCTATAAATAGAGCCCCCACCCCATCATGTATCCCTTAGGCATAGATGATAGACTAAAGAAAAAACCCCTTTGTGGAATCTCTAGTTTTGCCTCATCCCCTTCTATCAAAGGGGATCGACTATCGTCACCACCTCGTTGGAGTTTGCATCGCGCCTCCCTCGTTGTACAAGGCCTTGGCATCGGTGTCCCTTTGCCAAGACGTCAAAACCCTTTCCAAGGTGTTCTTCCCTCTCCGCGTGGGATCGAGGGAGCATGTTGACCGATCTTTCCTTGCGAGGATTCTATCGGACCGGTGGCCACCGGTGAGAGCAATTGGCCTTGTATCGTGTGTGTTTTGCGTGTGTTCATCGTGTTCTTCGCGAGGTGTGCGTCCGCTTCTGCTACCTTCTCCCTTTCCTCTCACTTTCCCATCGATTTGACCATGAGATCCGTGAAGATCGGGCCATCCTAGAGGTTTGCCCTCATCATCTAGTATCAGCAGCTTTTGGTTGCCACAGATTTCTCCTCGATTTGGTCTTTTCCCCCATAAATTTGAAAATCCCCAAAAAATAGCCCCAATTTCGTGTTTTGGATTGATCTATGATTTTAGTGCGTTTTGGTAGGTTTTGATCCGTGGATTACTTGCTAAACTTGTTGATCTACCTTCCCCTGCGTTTCCATAGCCTAATTCCTTGATTTCCCCCATCAATTTGAGGTTTTGGTTCGAGTTTTTCCGCCAAAACTCGTCCCGTTTGTGTTCTGGAAGTTCTGGTTCGACCGGACCGGACTGTCCGGCCAAAACGGACCAGAATATCTGCCCCACCGGAGTTTCCGGCCTAAACTGACCGGAATATCCGTCCCGGACGGATTGTCTGGCCTGTGCGCACCGGACTGTTCGCCCCCCTGCTGACAGAAAATTCTGCTTCACGGTTTTGAGCATAACTTTTGTATACAAACTCGGATTTTGGTGTTCTTTAGCTCGTTTCGAAGAGGAGAAAGAGATCTACATCATCATCTCCGTGGGTCATGCTATCTACTCCATCTAAATTCCGTGATCAAGGAGGAATCCACCAATAAAGGGTGAAGATCGGCGAAGAAAGGTATAAACATTCCGCGACTTCTCCCGACTTGCTTTCCTTTGTGAGCTACACTATCTTTGCGTTCAACAAACACCTATTGAGACTAGTTCATCCTATGATTGCTTGGGCTATGCACATTTGATACCTTGTAGAATTCCGAGCAAAAGTTGTGAGCGCGCTATCTCATATAGTTATCTTGTATAGTTGTTGGCACAAGGAAGGGGCAAGTGAAAAATAAAAGAAAAAGAGAAAAAAATAGAAAAGGAAGAAAAAAAAGAAAGAAACAAGTGCCTCATAGAATAGGAATCGCAAGCTCGATGAACATCAAATAGGTGGTACTTATTGTGCATATCTTGTAGCCCACCAATTTATTGCAATCGAACTAGCGTCTCTCCATGCACTTGTGCGACACGAGCTTATAGTCTTCGCTAGGTAATCATTTGGTTCTTAGCTCACTTTCTCCGTCGCACAAGTCTCATTTATCCCACCATGTGTGTTTCCTTGTATATATTCCTATCTTGTGGATTGACTTGTTTTGCTTTGTGATCATCGTTGTTCTTTACTTTCCATTACAATATCTTGATTTCGGATTGTTCTTGGACACGCCACCTTCTATACCTATCCACCATAAGATTTGTGTGTGTGTTTTTTAGTGGTTAGTTGGTTTTGTTGTTCCGCGCGAACTTCACTTTGCTTGGTTTTGATTGCTCTCAAGTGTTGCCACTTGCACGATACTATCTTCCAAGGTAAAGTAAGGTTTGACGTTGCATCCCTAACCCCCCTACCACTTCCATATACACCACTTGGTCTTGTGAAGCATGTCTAGGAACTCTGGAACGAAGGATGATTTCTATGAAGAATCCACGATGAGCCACCATGCCTACGCCTCCACAAGCATGGATGACATGATGGAGCACTACACCGACAATGGCTCCACATGCTTGGGTGATATGGAGTTCTACAACAACAATAACCCCCCAAGCATGGAGGACTTCAAGAACGACAACGACAAGCTCCTCAAGTCGCATCGACCAAGAAGGATCCTCCACCTCGAGAGTGCTAAGGTCCACCATCACATGGGAAAGTTTGAAAGCTCCCTCAACAACTTCAAGAGCGACATGGACAACAACTTCGCCAAAACCATGAGCATTATGGCCAAGACTAATGATGCTTTACGCTCATTACAATGCCTCACCAAGAAGAGTGCCAAGGACAAGGAGCATCGTCGCGAGCGTCATGTGGATGACCAAGTGCGCCATCTACATCAACCTTTGGCAAGGCACGCCAATGACCTCCGTCGACACCATCATAAGGCGCCTTCAACTACTCGTACCACCACCAAAAGGGCACCAAGAGCAAGCTCTCCTCCACGCCATCAAGCTTCACGCCAAGAGTCTACACTTCAAGATGGAGGAAGCCAAGGCCACATATGTGATGAAGTCGATCCGAGCACCGCTCTTGACAACAACATGAGCCTACTTCCACCACTACCACAAGATGGCTACGACAAGGTCGAGAATGGTGAGCATGGTACTTTCCCTTCACCAAAGGAGGCGCATGGAGATGAGAGAACCGAGCCTACCCCTACATGCTTGAGTGATGATGTGGTACCAATCCCATGTGAGTATGAGAGCCACTTAGCCCACTTGAGTGAAAACAAGAGTGAGATGAGTGACTCTACCATACGTGAGATTGAGTGCTTCCACTTGGAGGGCATGAGTGATACACCTAGTGATTTGAGAGTGGTAGTTGATAGGTCATGTGATACCACTTTGATTTCTAACGACTTACCCTCTACCTCTAGTGTGTTATCACATGATGTGCTAGGTTCCATGGATAAAGAAGCGCCAAGCTTAGAGATGATTATGCCTCCGACCGATAAGATGTACATGGTGGATGAAGATGATGCCATCCCCATACATGATGAAGAAGTCGCCCACATGGAGGCCAATGCTACCACAACACCCACTTCATATGAGAGGTATGAACAAGGTAAAAATAAGGGTGTTGATGATGCCATGATCCCACTAGTGGACATGATGACTTGTGATGATTGGCATGCTATGGATGATGTTTGTGATATCACATATGCTTCATTGATATTTCCATGTGATACTTTGCCTTTGCATAATGTTGAGCATGTGAAATTATTTGATTGTGATGATATTGCCATAGACATGTCATGCTCTAAACGTTACATTGATGGTATCATTGCTTGCACTTTGTTGAACAATTGCTCTTTCCAATGTTTTTCTTGCAATGATGTTACAAATGGTACCCCTCGAACCATGCTTTGTCATGAATGTTTTACAATCTCTCCCGTTTCTTGCAAAAAGTTGAATAATTGCTCTTTCACTTGTTTTGCTTGCAACAATAATTCTCATATGGTTTATATTGAGATGGCCCCCATAGCTTTCTCAAATTCTGGAGATTTTGAGGATTGCCATGATAAGCATGTTCCCCACTTTCATACTCACCATGCCTATTTTTCATACTTGATTGACACTAATGGTGATGTGCACAAGAAGAGATACGTCATGATGGATGATGTGTTTCTCTACCATGCACACACGTTCTTCCTTTTGTGTTTGATGTGTGTAGGTACCCTCATGAGAATGTCAACCTCAGTTGAGCACGAGTTGACAAAAAGAGCTCTAGAGAGCATCCCCCAAGTGAGTTCAAGATCGAACCCAGCTCTGATACCTTTTGCGTGCTTTGCATCTTTCATGTTGACAAATTGCTCTTTCCTATGGTTTGCTTGCAAGCATGTTGATGGTATTCTTTCACCTTGTGACAATCATGTTTCGTTGCCATTGGATATTGATGCTTTGTGTGTTGCCACAAAAATGTTGAACAATTTCTCTTTCCGATGTTTTGTGTGCAACCATAATGCCATTTTGAGCATTTATTGTCATGAGAGCTTCCAAGGCTCTCGTATTGTTGTTGCAACAAACATAAGGACCACTTGCTCTTTCATATGGTTTGTTTGCAAACATGTTGTTTTTGCTTCCGCTTGCGATACTCATACCCCCATGATTTTGGCTTTTGATGATATGTGTATGGCATCCAACATATTGAACAATTGTTCTTTCCAATGGTTGGTTTGCACACATAATGATGTTGCTTTGGATATTTTTCCTCATGTGTTTTTTCCGAATTCTCCTAGCTTTGCATCAAAGATGTTGATCAATATCTTAGTCAATTGCTTTGAGTGCCACACTAAGATGTTATTGATGCACTCGACGATCGATGTAGAGCTTGTTGGGAACCCCAAGAGGAAGGTATGATGAGCACAGCAGAAAGTTTTCCCTCAGTTATGAAACCAAAGTTTAATCAAACCAGTAGGAGCAAGGAAACACCCCAAAGGTGTTACTAGCTGAGCTTTGGTAGGGCGCACTACCGGTGCTAGTAGCAACGTGGAGACCTGCACAACACAACCATAATACATAGACCGCCATCCAACTACATATATGACTAATAATCCACCTTCAGGTTATCATCCGAACCCCCTCCAGTATTAAGTTGCAAGCAACAGATTATTGCTTTACGAACTGTGTGTAAAGTAAACAATACGATTGTTCTATGAATAAAGGATTGTTTTTTTCTCCCTAGTAGCAACTACACATCTAGTACCTTAGAGATTTCTGTCACTTCCCCAGATTACCAGAGGCATGAACCCAGTATCTAGCATAAATACTAACTCTTGGAGTTGCTAGCATCTACTTTGCCAAGATAGCTACTAACAACGAAAAGCATGCAAGATCACAAATAACAAAGACATGATAGAATCAATAATCAATCTGAAATAGCATCTCAATATCCATCGGATCCCCGCAAACACAACATGTATGGATTACAAATAGATGATCTTGATCATGAACGGATCTCACAAGATATAAACATGAAAGCACAAAGGAGGAGAAATCAGCCATCTAGGGATGGAGATGACGGTGGCTACAGACTCTTTCGTGGATTTTTGATCGGGTACTTAGGGTTTTCGTCCCGAGGGCAATATATAGGCGGAAGGAGAGGCCGAGGAGGTGCCGGGAGCCACCACACCACCCCCTGGCACGGGACAGGCCTGGCCGCGCGGCCAAGTGGTGTGGCCGGCCCCTGGCCCCTCTCTGTCTTGTATTCTGGCACTTGATCCCTTCCGGAAAAATAGGCACTTTGGCTTTTTGTCCCGTCCAATTCCGAGAATATTCATTTTTTTGACTTTCCTGGAACCAAAAACAGCAGAAAACAGGAAGCTGGCACTGTGGCTCTTGTTAATAGGTTAGTCGAAGAAATCATATGAAAACTACTCCAAAGTTGGAACAAAACACAATAAAGTGGATAAAACCAAGCATGGAACATCAAAAATTATAGATACATTTGCAATGTATCAACATCCCCAAGCTTAACTCCTGCTCGTCCTCGAGTAGGTAAGTGATAAAAAGAAATAATTTTTGAGGTGACATGCACCATCAAAGACTTGATCAAAGTATTTGCAAAACATTCGAAGCTGGGATCATAGTACTTCAATCATAACATGAAAGACAAAGTTCTAGCAATAAGCAAAGAGACTATGATGCAACATGAAAAGACACCATCAAAAGATTCATGAATAACAATGCTTTGCAAGACGTTTGTTTGTTTCACATAAAGAAAACATAGCATAAAAGTATTCAGCTTGTCCCTCAAGAGAGTAGCAAATATAAAGTCATAAGACACCTTCAAAGTTCATAAGAGTGACTAGATACAATAGTTTAAAACAAGCAATAACAAGTTATGCATAAATCAACTAGTCTTGGGACAATGCACATAGAACTAAGAATGGCCACTATGCTCTCAAAGAAGGTGCATAAAGATAGAAGGTGGAGACTCAATATAATGGTGGAAGAAAGGCCTTTTGTAAAAGGAAGTAGGGATTCAAGTCTCATAAAGAGCTTCCAAAAATTATGGTACTTATAGCTTTCAGCTCTCATTGCCCCTATCATAAGCATATTTAAGGTGATTAAGGTTAAAGTGACACAACTAAGAGGATATGCTTGACAAGTTATAAACCGAAATCTCATTCCCCTTACTTACGAAGACCGATCCTCATGCTACGCAACTTCAGTCACGAGTAAGCTCTTGTCATTGTAAGTATATGTGTATCATTAAGAACCGCCAACGGGGTACCCCTTGCACATGATACGGGAGCTTTCCCATAATCAAAATGACAAGGCAAGCAGACAATGAGCATCTCAGCGATCTTTTTATTTGCTATTTGCATAGGTTTTTATTGAGGATGCTTCATTGAGTGCTCATTATGGTGATGCTACAAGTTTCCACCATGATTAGGCATGGCTTAGGCTAGAGGCCCAAGCGTTTCTCTAACACACATACAAACTCCATGATCCTACAAGTTCCACTTTTATTTCACACCGCTAGGATCCGTAAGCAAAAGAACATAATATCAACGGGGTACAAAGTACAAGTGCAATGTTGAAAGCGTTCCCCATGAAACATGGTTCTGCTAATTTCAACTTATAAAGCGCAAGCATATACACAACAAAGAAGGACCCAATGGTTCAAGTTTACTAGAGGCAATAAAGTAAAGTGTGCCATCAAGTTCGTGAGAGCTTTAATCACTAATTTTCTCATAACAAGTGAAAGGTAGACAAAAGCATGAATATACTTGGAATAGCATAAGCTAGTAGGTAGGTATGGTGGACTCTTTGGAAAAACTTGGTTTAGGGAGTTGGATGCATGAGTGGAACTCATACTTTGTTGTGGAGGCTAGCAAAAGACTGGGAGCGACAAACTAAGAGAGCAATAATGGCCATAATCATGCAGAGCGACAAAACATCATTGATCAAAGCAAAAAGTGATACTACAAGTTGAAAACTAAAGGATCATAAAGGCTTATGGTGACTTTTGATAGTCATAACATGGTGTGAGCATGTGCCAAGTCAACCCAAATAAAGCATCAAAGGAGAATACCACTATACTATGCTTTAATATGCTAAAACAACACATGATCCATACAAGGCACATTAAGCAATCACAATTGTTTATAACAAGTCATGCTACAACAAAGAATACTAAGCATAAAACCAAAATAATATCAAGCATGGCATGACAAAGCATAGGCCACAGTAAAAAACAAGCTCTTTTTACCACATAAGCATGAGCTTTTCTACTCTTTTCCAAACCAAACCAAACTAATTGCAAACCAATGTATGAAAGAGGGGGTCCAACCAACTTATTCAGAAAACTACGCAAACCAAGCAAACTAAAAACCAAAACAGAAACGAAAAAGAAGAGCTCCAAGAAAAACACAACTGTGCATGAAACAATAAAAATGAAGCGTTTGGAAGAAACCTAGGATTTTTATTGATGAAGAAGGGGATGCCTTGGGCATCCCCAAGCTTTGACGCTTGTACTTCTTGGATATTTCTTGGGGTGACACGCGTGGCATCCCAAAGCTTGAGCTTTAGTCCATCCTTCATCTCATTACTCATTCCTTCCATACACCTGAAAATTTTCCTTCATACAAAACTTCACACAATCTTTATTAGTAACATTAGTGCACTCAAGATAAATAAGTCTTAAGGTTCAATTATAATACCAAATAAACTTCCATTAGAACACTAGCTACTGTAGCACTTCCCTCAAAAATCTCAATTCCCCAAAAGAACTCAAGAAGGAACCAACAAGAAGCAAATGCAGAAAATGGCAGAAATATGTCAAAACAGACCAGCAGGTAAAGACAAATTTTTTCGAAGACCTTGTGTTTTTCAAATCAAAAAGTGTTGAACTAACGAAAGTTAAATAACAACCTGGGGCAGAAGCACAAAAAATTACAGCTCAATCCTACGTACAGAGCTCTCTCAGGAATGTTTACGGTGAAGCACAGAAATCTGTTTCGGGACAACAACTTTCCCAATCATTACTTCACTCTCATTAGAGGTTACTCTTGGCACAAAAAGCAAATAAAAATGATAAGGAGCGTTTATTACAGAGGTAATAACTTCCAAGACTCATCTAAAACTCTTGGGTTATCTCCCAACAAGTACTTTTCTTTAACGCCTTTAAGTTAGGCATAAAAAGCAAAGAAAGAATCAAGTGTTCTCAAATAAAGAAGCATTAAGACCAAATTTTGTTTTCATAGGAGAAGCAAAAGAAATCTTTTCTCTCTTTTTAGGGAAGTGTTCTATATATTTCTTGAGTGGGAGTTGATATTTAATGGTGCCTTCTTTCATATCAATGATGGCACCAACAATTCTAAGAAAAGGTTTTCCCAAAGTAATAGGACAAGAAGCATTGTATTCAACATCCAAAACATAGAAATAAACGGGGACATAGGAACCGTTAACCATAATAAGAACATCATTAAGACTCCCCATGAGTTTCTTTTTAGCATTATCATCAAGTGGGACATCAAATAACAATCTTCAAGAGGAGGCAAATCAAGCATATCATCAATCCTTCCAGGCATAATAAAAACACTACTATCAAGATCACACAAAGGTTTGAAATCAAAGTCATTCACTTTCATATTAATGATGGGTTTCCAACCATCTTCTTGCTTTATAGGAATAGAAGCTTTTGTTGGGTCCGTAGCATAGAAAACAAAAAATTTCCTACGGTGTGAACTACACGCCAAGATCTATCTACTAGGTACAAAGCAAACGGGTGGACATACATCCATAGAGAACTTACCCTCGAAGACAACGAGCTTTGTTAACGAGTAGGAACTCGTGGTTGATGTAGTCGTACACTTGCCGGTCTCAAGATCGTGAGGAAGTCCGAGCGCCGCATCTCAGCGCATCCACGCACACGCTCAAGCCACCGGACACCTCCACCTCCTCGCTCAGCGATCCAGGAAGCAGCAACTCCTTCGGCATTTAAATGCCACCGGGAACATGTATCTCGCTAATCCAAGAGCATGGGGGAATAATTCTAGAGGGGGAGAGAGATCCTTCACAAGGAGGTGTGAGGATGAAGGAGGGAATGGGTGGCCTTTTATAGGAGGAGGGGGGGTGCCCCCTCTCTCCATGGCCCGCGCATGGGGGGTGACCCCTCACCTCCCCCATTCATGTGGTGGTAACTCCTCCACATTAAAATGCCTCTTCACATTCCCTTTTAAAGTCTCCACTTTAAATGCATTAAGTTTCTCCAAATTTAATGCTCTCTCATTTAATAAAACTCTTTTATTAAATTTATTCAGAATTTTGTTAATTACTTTAATTAACAAACATTCACATATAGCCCCATGCAATATTTCAATATCACATGCAGAACCACTTTCTGCAATTTCACCCGAAACAATTTCCGGTTTCTATTGAAACAATTCCTGCGCGTTGCAATTCTTTCGTCTGAAACATATGTGCTCCAAAATGGTGTCCGGTAACTCTTAAGTGTGCCACCCTACGGTTCACGAATAATGCAGACATGATTGAGACCCTTCTCCGATCAATAATCAGCACGGACACGAGATCCGTACTGACTCCTACACATTCAACGATGACTCCTGTGATCGTGAGAACCTTTAACGCTTGTAACTAAATCCCTTTGTCTCTCGATATATTAGATGTCCGAGATTCGATCATCGGTATCTCCATACCTAGTTTGATCTTGTTACCGACATGCACTCTTTTCTCGTTCCTGTGATATAACATTCCAGTGATCACATCACTTGCTTGCAAGCTATCCTAATGTGATATCACCGAGAGGGCCCAGAGTATATCTATCCGTCATCTGGATTGACAAATTCCACTCTTGATCCATGAGCCTCAACATAACACCTTCGTAGCACTGAACCCATCTTTATAGTCACCCTGTTATGGTGTGACGTTTGATGTTATCAAGATACTCTTTCGGTGTTAGCAGTTAACATGATCTCATGGTCTAAGGATAAAGATTACTTCGTATGATGTTATAGCAATATAAACACAATGACTTGATCGTAATGCTATACTTCGGATGAATGTTCATCACATCATTCCACCAATGGTGTGACCTTGTTATTAACAACATCCAATGTCCATGATTAGGAAACCTTGATCATCTTGTTAATCAACAAGCTAGTCTATAAGAGAGGCATGACTAGGAACCCTTTTTGTTTATTAAACACACATGTATTGATGTTTCCTATCAATACAATTATAGCATGTAAAATAAACATCTATCATATACAAGGAATACATAATAACATCTTTATTATTGCCTCTGGCATATTTCCTTGATCTCCCACTTGCACTAGAGACAATAATCTAGTTCACATAGTGATAAATCTAACACCCATGGAGTTACGGTGTTGATCATGTTTTGCCCTAGGAGTACTTTAGTCAACGGATCTGCTACATTCAGTGCATGTGCACTTTACAAATCTTTATATCTCCATCCTTGACATGTTCATGGATGGAGTGAAACCGCGCTTAATATGCTTGGAATTCTTGTGAGACCTTGGTTCCTTGGTGGCTATGGCTCCATTGTTGTCACAATAGATCACCATCGGGTCCAACGACCGGGAACCACACCCGCCGTAATGAACTCTTTCATCCAAACCGCTTCTGTAAGCAAAGCGACAACATATTCCGCCTCTGTTGATCTAGCCACCACAGTTGTTTGGAGCTCCTCCAAGTAATCGCTACTCCGTTCAAGAGAAATACGATCCGGATTGAGACTTAGAGTCATCCGGATCAGTGTCAAAGCTAACATCGACATAACACTTAGCGACTAGCTCTTCTTCACCTTCAGATATAAGAAACATATCCTTAGTTCTTCTCAAGTACTTAAGGATATTCTTGACCGCTATCCAAAGGTTAGAACCTGGATCAGATTGGTACTTACTAGTCAAACTAATAGCATGTGCCACATCCGGTCTTGTACATAGCATGGCATACATTATAGAGCCTATGGCTGAGGCATAGGGGATCCTATCCATTATCTCTCTTTCTTCCGCCGTAGCCGGACTTTGAGTCTTACTCAATGTCTTGCCTTGCAACATAGGTAAGAACCCCTTCTTACTTCCATCCATATTAAACTTCTTTAATATATTATCAAGTTATGTACTCTGTGATAGACCAATTAGGCACCTAGATCTAACTCTATAGATTTTAATGCCTAATATATATGAAGCTTCACCAAGGTCCTTCATCGAAAATTTGCTGTTGAGATAACTTTTAACACTGTTTAAAAGATCTAAATCATTTCCAATCAATAATATGTCATCCACATATAATATCAGAAATGCCACATTGCTCCCACTCACTTTGTTGTAAATACAAGCCTCTCCATAAGTTTGGACAAATCCAAACTCTTTGATCACCTCATCAAAGCGGAGATTCCAACTCTGTGAGGCTTGCTTCAGTCCATAGATGGATCGCTGAAGTTTGCACACCTTATTAGCATCCTTAGGATCGACAAAACCCTTAGGTTGTATCATATACAACTCTTCTTCAATCTTACCATTGAGGAACGCAGTTTTGACATCTATCTGCCATATTTCATAATCGAAATATGCAGCAATTGCTAACATAATCCTAACCGACTTAAGCATCGCTACGGGAGAGAATGTCTCATCGTAGTCAACTCCTTGAATTTGTCGAAACCCCTTTGCGAAAAGTCGAGCCTTATAGATGGTCACATTACCATCAGCATCAGTTTTCCTTTTGAAAATCCATTTATGCTCAATGGCCTTTCGGTCGTGAGGTAAGTCCACCAAGTTCCAAACTTGGTTCTCGTACATGGATTCCATCTCGGATTTCATGGCTTCTAGCCATTTGTTGGAATCCGGGCTCATCATCGCTTCTTCATATGTCGCAGGGTCATCCATTTCATTAATCATGAAATTCATAACAGGATTGCCGTACAGTTCAGAAGCTGCACGTGTCCTGCTTGACCTGCGAGGTTCGGTAGTGTCCTCTTTCGAAGTTTCATGATCGATATCATTAGCTCTCTCTTCATTAGGTGAAGCCAACTCCGAAACAACTTCTAGAGCTGCGCTACTCGCCATTTCATGAAGAGAAGGTTCAATAACCTCTTCGAGTTCTACCTTCCGACTACTCACACCTTTCGCGAGAAACTCCTTCTCAAAAAAGGATCCATTCTTGGCAACAAAGACCTTGCCCTCGGATCTGTGATAGAAGGTATACCCAATCGTTTCCTTAGGGTATCCTATGAAGACGCATTTTTCCGCTTTGGGTTCGAGTTTATCCGGTTGAAGTTTCTTCACATAAACATCGCATCTCCAAACTTTAAGAAATGACAGCTTAGGTTTGTTTCCAAACCATAATTCATACGGTGTCTTTTCAACAGATTTAGATGGTGCCCTATTTAAAGTGAATGTAGCGGTTTCCAGTGCATAACCCCAAAATGACAGTGGCAAGTCAGTCAGAGACATCATAGATCGAACCATATCCAATAAAGTACGATTACGACGTTCTGACACACCATTACGTTGTGGTGTTCCGGCAGGCGTGAGTTGTGAAACTATTCCACAGTCTTTCATATGTGTGCTAAACTCGTAACTAAGATACTCTCCTCCATGGTCGGACCGCAGAAATTTGATCTTTCTGTTACGATGATTTTCCACTTCATTCTGAAATTCTTTGAACTTTTCAAAAGTTTCAGACTTGTGTTTCATCAAATAGATATACCCGTATCTACTCAAATCATCCGTGAAAGTAACAAAATAACGATATCCACCTCGCGCCGACACACTCATTGGTCCACACACATCAGTATGTATGATTTCCAATAGATCTGTCGCCCGTTCCATTGAACCGGAAAACAACGTTCTAGTCATCTTTGCCCATAAGGCATGGTTCACATGTATCAAATGATTCAAAATCAAGTGATTCCAAAAGTCCATCAGAATGGAGTTTCTTCATGCGTTTAACGCCAATATGACCTAGACGGCAGTGCCACATATATGTAGATATATCATTATCAAGTTTAATCCTTTTAGCATCAACATTATGAATATGCGTAATACTGCTATCGAGATCCAACAGAAATAAACCATTCAACATAGGTGCATGACCATAAAAGATATTATTCATATAAATCGAACAACCATTGTTTTCAGACTTAAATGAATAACCACTTTGCATCAAACACGATCCGGATACAATGTTCATGCTCAATGCAGGCACCAAATAACAATTATTTAGGTTTATAACTAATCCCGATAGCATATGGAGAGGCAGCGTTCCGACGGTGATCACATCAACTCTTGATCCATTGCCGACCCGCATCGAGACCTCATCCCTTGCTAGTTGTCGCTTGTTCCGCAGCCCCTGAACCGAGTTACATATATTAGCAACCAATCCCGTATCAAATACCCAGGTGCTACTGCGAGTACTAGTCAAGTACACATCAATAACATGTATATCACATATACCTTTGTTTGCCTTGCCGAACTTCTTGTCCGCCAAATACTTGGGGCAGTTAAGGCCAATGGCTCCCTTGCAATAGCAGCACTCGGTGTCAGACTTAGGGCCACCTTGGGGTTTCTTTTCAGGCGTGGCAACAGACTTGCCACCCTTCTTTCCCTTGTTCTTGCCTTTCTTGTCCTTCTTGAAACCGGTGGTCCTATTGATCATCAACACTTGATGTTCTTTCCTAATCTCCACTTCTGCAGTCTTAAGCATTGATGAAGCTCGAAGAGACTTCTTCATGCCCTGCATATTATAGTTCATCACGAAGCTCTTGTAGCTTGGTGGCAGAGATTGGAGAACACGATGTATGCCTAAGTCAATGGGAATCGTTATTCCCAAGGACACAAGCTTATCGGCGTACCCAGCCATTTTGAGTACGTGCTCACTAACGGAGCTGTTTTCCTCCATCATGCAGCTAAAGAACTTTTCTGTAGCATTATAACTCTCTACGGCAGCATGGGTATCGAAAATCATTTTCAATTCTCCCATGGTATCAAAGGCATTGCCATTTTAGAAGTTCTGGCTCTAGCCCATACAGTATGCCGCAATGAACTAAGTTGTGCTCCTCCTGACGAGTTATATAGACGTTCTTTTCCTCGTCAGGGGCATCAGGAGCTGGTGGGGGGCCTAGCTGCGCATCTAGCACATATTGCTTTTGTGCAGCAGTGAGGAGAATCATCAAATTCATAGCCCAGTTGGTGAAGTTGCTACCATTCGTAGCAAGTTTCTCTTTCTCCATGAACACATTGAAATTAAAAGCAGGTGGTGCCATCTACAACAGAATTTGTAAAGTATATTTAGACTAAGTTTATGATAGATTGAGTTCAACTAATCCAAATTACTAATGAACTCCCACTCAAAAACGACATCCCTCGTGTCCTTTTGGTGATTACATGAACCAAATCCACTACACCAAGTCCGATCATCACGTGAGTCGGTGTAGCTTCAAAGGCGAGCATCTATAGGGCATCATATCAACTATATGACTCATGCTTAACCTTCCGGTCCGTGTTCCGAGGCCATGTCTGTACATGCTAGGCTCGTCAAGTAAGAACCTTAGTATTTGCGTGTGTAAAACTGTCTTACACCCGTTGTATGAAAGCGTAGAGTTGAGAACACCCGATCATCACGTGATGCCTCAAAACACGATCCACAAAATGGTGCATACTTAAGGAAGAACACATTTTATCTTGATATCTAAATGAGGGATCATCTTATAATGCTACCAAACGCGCCAAACTAGCAGTATAAGATGCTAACATCTAATGTGTGAAGTGAGGTGATATGGTCCATGCATTTGATCTCTATCATTTGCATTGTGGTATGATCTCTATCATTCCTTTGTGTATAAGGCCAAGGTCTATGGAACTTACACGTTAAGTGAGTTGTAAGAGTATCTATTATACATCTACTTACAACAATACCATATCAAAACACTAGCCCAGCAACGATCTAAACTAGACGCCTCTAATTTATCAATTGCAAGTTTTACGTGGCTTAGGGCTTTCGGAGATAGAACCTGTCTAACCTATGAACATGAACCACAACGAGGATAACTAAGTTATTAGAAACTCGTTGTAAATCAGATATTGACTATAGTAGGAGAGAGGACACCGCCACCACTTATGCAAAACAAGTTGCATGTCGTGGAACCGGTCTCATGTACGATGACATGTAAGGTTGGTCCGGGCCGCTTCATCCCATTATGCCACCAATATCCAAAATACATAGAAGATGCAATAACATGATCATCATCGCCCACATATAAACATATGTGTACTACCTGTTGGGTCCGCAGCATAGAAAACAAAAAATTTCCTACGGTGTGAACTACACGCCAAGATCTATCTACTAGGTACAAAGCAACGAGTGGACATACATCCATAGAGAACTTACCCTCAAAGACAATGAGCTTTGTTAGCAGGAACTCGTGGTTGATGTAGTCGTACACTTGCCGATCTCAAGATCGTGAGGAAGTCCAGCGCCAACTCAGCAGCGATCCGACTCGCACACACGTTCAAGCCACGGACAACCTCCACCTCCTCGCTCCAGATCCATGAAGCAGCAACTCCTTCCATGCAAATGCCACTGGAACATGTATCTCGCTAATCCGAGACCATGGGGAATAATTCTAGAGGGGAGAGATCCTTCTCAAGGAGGTGTGAGGATGAAGGAGGGAATGAGTGGCCTTTTATAGGAGGAGGGAGGGTGCCCCCTCTCTCCATGGCCGGCGCATGGGGGGGTGACCCCTCACCTCCCCCATTCATGTGGTGGTAACTCCTCCACATTAAAATGCCTCTTCACATTCCCTTTTAAAGTCTCCACTTTAAATGCATTAAGATTCTCCAAATTTAATGCTCTCTCATTTAATAAAACTCTTTTATTAAATTTATTCAGAATTTTGTTAATTACTTTAATTAACAAACATTCACATATAGCCCCTTGCAATATTTCAATATCACATGCAGAACCACTTTCTGCAATTTCACCCGAAACAATCTCCGGTTTCTATTGAAACAATTCCTGCGCTTTGCAATTCTTTATTCAAAACATATGTGCTCCAAAATGGTGTCCGTAACTCTTAAGTGTGCCACCCTACGGTTCATGAATAATGCGAACATGATTGAGACCCTTCTCCGATCAATAATCAGCGGGACACGAGATCCGTACTGACTCCTACACATTCAACGATGACTCCTGTGATCGTGAGAACCTTTAACGCTTGTATCTAAATCCCTTTGTCTCTCGATATATTACATGTCCGAGATTCAATCATCGGTATCTCCATACCTAGTTTGATCTTGTTACCGACATGCACTCTTTTCTCGTTCCCGTGATATAACATTCTAGTGATCACATCACTTGCTTGCAAGCTATCCTAATGTGATATCACCGAGAGGGCCCAGAGTATATCTATCCGTCATCTGGATTGACAAATTCCACTCTTGATCCATGAGCCTCAACATAACACCTTCGTAGCACTGAACCCATCTTTATAGTCACCCTGTTACGGTGTGACGTTTGATGTTATCAAGATACTCTTTCGGTGTTAGCAATTAACATGATCTCATGGTCTAAGGATAAAGATTACTTCGTATGATGTTATAGCAATATAAACACAATGACTTGATCGTAATGCTATACTTCGGATGAATGTTCATCACATCATTCCACCAATGGTGTGACCTTGTTATTAACAACATCCAATGTCCATGATTAGGAAACCTTGATCATCTTGTTAATCAACAAGCTAGTCTATAAGAGAGGCATGACTAGGAACCCTTTTTGTTTATTAAACACATATGTATTGATGTTTCCTATCAATACAATTATAGCATGTAAAATAAACATCAATCATATACAAGGAATACATAATAACAACTTTATTATTGCCTCTCAGGGCATATTTCCTTCAGCTTTATGTTTCATCTTTTCTTCTTTAATTTTTATGAGAGCGCCAGTAATGTGTTTTGTAAAAGCCATGTTCATAGCACTAGCATTAGGACTTTTAGCAAGCTTTTGTAGGAACTTAATATCTTCAGAGATGTTGCAACCATCAAGATCAAAATCAACTTTATCATCTAAAGTAGTAGAACTATTAGTAGCCTCAACACTAGTGGTGGTAATAGTAGAAACACTAATGTTTCTAGCAATTTCATCTTCTCTTTCCCACTTAGCATGTAATTCAGCTAATAGTCTAACATTTTCATAAATTCTTATTTGTATGGCATTAGTAGCTACAAAGGGATTCTCATTAGTTTTAGGTTTAGCAGCCATTTTATTCAAAGAAGATTGAGCTTCAGCCAAAGATGCTATATTTCTTTCAGCATTAGAGAGTTTTTCCTCAATAGTTTTATTGAAAGCAGTTTGTTTACTAATAAACTCTTTAAGCATAACCTCAAGTTCAGAGGGAGCACACTTATTATTGTTGTAAGAATTTCCATAAGCATTACCATTGTTGGGAGGGTATGGCTTATAATTGTTGTTACCAAAATTGTTCCTATAAGCATTATTTCCATAAGCATTGTTGCCAAAGTTGTTATTTTTTATGAAGTTCACATCAACTTGCTCTTCTTGAGCAACCAAAGAGGCTAGAGGAACATTATTTGGATCAATATGGGATTTCCCATTAACAAGCATAGACATAATAATATCAATCTTATCACTCAAGGAGGAGGTTTCCTCAACATAATTTACCTTCTTACCTTGTGGATCTCTCTCAGTATGCCATTCAGAATAATTAACCATCATATTGTCCAAAAGTTTTGTTGCAGCACCCAAAGTGATGGTCATAAAGGTACCTCCAACAGTAGAATCCAATAGGTTCCTTGAAGAATAGTTCAATCCTGCATAAAAAGTTTGGATGATCATCCAAGCAGTTAGTCCATGAGTCGGACAATTCTTTACCAAAGATTTCATTCTTTCCCAAGCTTGAGCAACATGCTCATTATCAAGTTGTTTAAACTTCATTATTTCACTTCTCATGGATATAATCTTAGCAGGAGGATAGTATTTTCCAATAAAAGCATCTTTGCACTTAGTCCAAGAATCAATACTATTCCTAGTTAAGGAATTCAACCATTCTTTAGCTTTTCCTCTCAAAGAGAAAGGAAACAATTTTAGCTTAATAATATCACCATCTATATCCCTATGCTTTTGCATCTCACAAAGTTCAACAAAGTTATTTAGATGGGAAGCAACATCTTCATTACCAATACCAGAAAATTGTTCTCTCATAACAAGATTGAGCAAAGCAGGTTTTATCTCAAAGAAAGTATTTTCAGCCACAGGTGGAGCAATAGGTGTGCTCATAAAATCATTGTTGTTGGTGCTAGTGAAGTCACACAACTTAGTGTTTTCAAGAGTAGTCATTTTTTTTGGGTTTTCAAATAAGAAAGCAAACAAGTAAAACTAAATTTTTTGTGTTTTTTGAAAAACAAAAACAACAAAGTAAAGAGATTGGTTATGAGGGACTCCCCTTGTGAAGATGTCCTTGACTCCCCAGCAACGGCACCAGAAAATGTCTTGATGCACTCGACGATCGACGTAGAGCTTGTTGGGAACCCCAAGAGGAAGGTATGATGAGCACAGCAGAAAGTTTTCCCTCAGTTATGAAACCAAGGTTTAATCGAACCAGTAGGAGCAAGGAAACACCCCAAAGGTGTTACTAGCTGAGCTTTGGCAGGGCGCACTACCGGTGCTAGTAGCAACGTGGAGACCTGCACAACACAACCACAGAACTTTGTCCCCAACTTGCGATGAGGTTGTTAATCTCACCGTGTTTTGCGGAAAACAAAGGATTAAACGTATCGAATGGAAAGAAGTAAAAGTTTGCAAAAAGTAAACACAAAGCAGAAATAGTTTATAGATTGTATGTAAAGACAAAGGACTGGGATCCATAGTTCACTAGAGGTGGCTCTCCTTAGATAGATAACATGCTGGGTGAACAAATTACAGCGGGGCAATTGACAAACACCGAGAAAGCAATACATGCATATACTAATCATCTTGACTCCTTTGAGACTTGATTGGGCATTACAACATAATACATAGACCGCCATCCAACTGCATCTATGACTAATAATCCACCTTCAGGTTATCATCCGAACCCCTCCAAAGATTAAGTTGCGACCAACAGATTATTGCTTCTGAACGCATGTAAAGTAAACAATACGATTGTTCTATGAACAAAGGATTGTTGTTTTCTCCCTAGTAGCAACAACACATCTTGTACCTTAGAGATTTACATCACTTCCCAGATTACGGAGGCATGAACCCACTATCGAGCATAAATACTAACTCTTGGAGTTGCTAGCATCTACTTGGCCAAGATAGCTACTAACAACAGAAAGCATGCAAGATTACAAATAACAAAGACATGATAGAATCAATAATCAATCTGAAATAGCATCTCAATATCCATCGGATCCCCGCAAACACAACATGTATGGATTACAAATAGATGATCTTGATCATGAACGGAGCTCACAAGATCTAAACATGAAAGCACAAAGGAGGAGAAACCAGCCATCTAGCTACTACATGGATCTGTAGTCCAAGGATGAAATACTCACGCATCACACCAGAGGCTTGCATGGTGATGAAGAAGGCCTCCAGGGTGAATTCCCCTCTCCGGCAGGGTGCCGCGAAGAGCTTCAGATCCCTCCCGATCTAGGGATGGAGATGATGACTCTGAGACTCTTTCGTGGATTTTTTGATCGGGTACTTAGGGTTTTCGTCCCGAGGGCAATATATAGGCGAAAGGAGAGGCCGAGGGGGTGTCGGGAGCCACCACACCACCCCCTGGCGTGGGGCAGGCCTGGCCGTGCGGCCAGGTGGTGTGGCCGGCCCCTGGCCCCTCTCCGTCTTGTATTCTGGCACTTGATCCCTTCTAGAAAAATAGGCACTTTGGCTTTTGTCCGGTCCAATTCTGAGAATATTCATTTTCTGACTTTCCTTGAACCAAAAACAGCAGAAAACAGGCAGCTGACACTGTGGCTCTTGTTAATAGTTTAGTCCAAGAAATCATATGAAAAGTACTCCAAAGTTGGAATAAAACACAAGAAAGTGGATAAAACCAAGCATGGAACATCAAAAATTATAGATACATTTGCAATGTATCAGTTATATGGAGTTTTCGAGTTCCCACATTTAGATGATATTCAATTAACTTCCATGCACTTTGACCTTGCATACGCATTTTGTTTGCGATACTTGAGTTGTGCTAATAGTGTTGTGAACAAGAATGGACATGCCACAAATGACACGCTCCTCTATCACACATAAACATATGTTGCTTGGTCTTTGTTGTGTGAAGGTACAGTTGCATACATGTCAACCTCTATGGACAAAGAGTTGACAAGATGAATCGAAGAGAGTTACCTAGGGCTACCCTTCAATGAGCTATCTCTACATCACAAGGTTACTTCCTTCTACTTGAGGACTCATGCTATAATCTTCATGAATTGGCTACTCTTTGAGTGTTGCTTCGCTTTTGTTGTGAGCTTTGTAGGCTTCATGGGAGGTGAAGGAACATTTAAGAGTTGCCACATCAAGCTTCTCAAGGACGACTATATGGTGAACCCCAGGATCAAGAAGGTCTCTCGACATCATCTTCTTAGGATGAGCATGAAGAGTCGAGGACGACTCTTTCTGAAGTGGGGAGATGATGCAGCCCGTCCTGCGGACGCTACTACATCCACAACGCCAAGTCCCTAAGATCGTCCCCAATTCAACCAAGAAGATGGACCATGAGCAGCCAGCTCCAAAACGAGAGTCTCCGCCGTCATCGCCCTAGAGAGCCCGCTCGAATCCAGCCGGAGTGTCCGGAACGACTCGGCCGGAGTGTCCGGCCTGCCCCAGCCCCAACCTAGCATGGACATTCAGAAGACTAGTTCAGACACTACCCGGAGTGTCCGGCTACCCCGGACTGTCCGGTCACTCCGACCCGGACTGTCCGGCCCAAGTGATGGGCTTGCGAGCCTTAACTGGGCCCTTGGCCCATGTACCCCTCTATTTCGCACCAAACCCTAGTTTTATGCCCAAAATACCCCTAAACTTGTGGCTGGCTTATAAATAGAGCCCCCACCCCCTCATGTATCGCTTAGGCATAGATGATAGACTAAATAAAAAACCCCTTTGTGGAATCTCTAGTTTTGCCTCATCCTCTTCTACCAAAGGGGATCGACTATCGTCACCACCTCATTGGAGTTTGCATCGCGCCTCCCTCGTTGTACAAGTCCTTGGCATCGGTGTCCCTTTGTCAAGACGTCAAGACCCTCTCCAAGTGTTCTTCCCTCTCCATGTGGGATCGAGGGAGCACGTTGACCGATCTTTCCTTGCGAGGATTCTATCGGACCGATGGCCACCGGTGAGAGCAATCAGCCTTGTATCGTGTGTGTTTTGCGTGTGTTCATCGTGTTCTTCACGACGTGTGCGTCCGCTTCCGCTACCTTCTCCCTTTTCCCTCGCTTTCCCATCGATTTGACCACGAGATCCGTGAAGATCGGGCCACCCTAGAGGTTTGCCCTCATCAGTTCTTTTCATTAACTACATATGGATCCTCTAGTGTCATTGCATGCGTGTTCTTTTCATTAACCACAGCTAGAGTCATTGCATGTCTGTTCTTTTCACAAACCACATATGGTTCCACCAATGTCATTGAAATGTGTATTCTTTCATTAACCACATCTAGACTCATTTCATGTGTGTTATTTTCACAAACCACATATGGATCCACCAATGTCATTGCATGTGTGTTCTTCTCACAAACAACATATCGATCCACCAGAGTTCAGTGCATGTGTGCTCTTTTCACAAACGACATATGGATCCACTAGAGTCATTTGCACGTGTGTTCATTTCAATGACAGCCGTTGGCCACAAACAATCGGGACACAGAGCTAACCAGCAACCACTCCGGGCTTCTAGAAGACCCGATCTTAGATTGTTAGGCACCGTTGGATCGAGGTGCATGGACGATAAGGATGTCCTTTGTGAGGGCGATCCGCGAGAAGTCTATTCTGCGAACCTATTGGCAGTGGCATCCACGACTAGGCCTACGTCCTTACCCTTATCCCCTTAACCTCGGGGCCGAAGCTCAGATCGGGTTACTTCATTGCCATGGAGAGGGAGAGGCCCAAACTCAGCTTGCACAAGGCTCAGATGTTCGCCCACTACGACATACTCGCGCTGCCGTTCGCGAGGCTTCCGGCTGGCTTCGAGCTCAGCTATGCCGGGGTTCCTGTCATGCCGCTCTTGCGCGACAATGCATTGGCGAGGCAGATCGAGGAGCGCCACTGCCAGCTGCCGGAGCGGAAGAGGGCAATGTCATGGTACTCGCGCACGAGCGCATACTGGCGAAAGCTGTTCAAGAAGGAGCGGGTGGTGTTGATTGAGCTATGCGGAACCCACCGGCGGGAGATCCACCCGGATCTGCGTAACCCCGAAGGGAGGCAGCGCTTCTGGGTAGTGCCTGGGCATACGACCTCCACCATTATTGATGTAGCACGCTGTGAAGAATCATGAGGAGGAGGAACGCTGCCGGGAACGTCGGCATCGATTCCGACGCGAAGGAGGCTGACGGTGACACGGACAACATCGTCGATGATGGAGACTGCGGGAGCATCATAGTCAATTAGGTCCACTTAAGCATAAATTAAATCTATGTACCATATCTTAATGCCCTCTTTGGATCCGGGTCACTTGAGTCATTGTCGATTATCGTCATAATTTATATAAGTTGGCCATATTTTAGGTTTCTTTGTCTTTAAAACTAGTCGAAACTCGTCCGATCCTGAAAATAAAGTTCACGTGTTCCTGGCATATCGGATGGCACAATACGCTGACTCTGCTCCCAGCACTTGATGGCATAGCCATAATTTGGAGTGCGCTAGAGGAGAAGGGGTCGAGCATGTTCTAATAGTGTACTACTTCTGTCCAGATATAACTAACTTAGTTTTTTTAGATATTTAAATGTATCTATACCCAAAACATGTCTAGATACATATGAATCTACACAAATTCAAGTCACTTAGTTCTAGACGGAGGGAGTATTAATATTTTTTAGGAATAGTTTCTGAGGGCATATATTGGCAATGTTTTAGGTTTCTCTCTTTCAAACTAATCAAAAGTCGTCAAATTCTGAACAAACAAAGTCATTGCGTTCACATCTGATGGGATAATATGCTGACTCTACTACCAGCACTTGATGGCACAACCATAATTCTGGAGTGCCCCAGAGGAGATGGGAATCCAAGGGAGATGTGAACTAGTAGCTGCGTCCATACGCAGGTAAAAAATTAATGTAATAATATTTAAAAATTGTAATCTGGTCCACATGACCCCATCACAGACATGTTGCACGCGCCATATATAAATAAAGACGATACGTCTAGTTTAGTTTCAATGATATAATTCAACATACGACGTTACTGTGCTCGCATCTTTGTGCTCCTCTTATTAGTCTGCTAGCCCATGCTGCATTAAGCAACAGTTGACGAGGATGAAAAAAAATAATAAAATGGCAAATAAAACAATTTTTAAGCTTACCTTTCATCTAGAGAATCATACAAAGATGAAATTGGCAGGGATTTATTATTTCTCCTGCAGTTAGCTGAAAGATCCTCAAGAACATCCTCAATCGCCCCTGCAACTTATTCATATTCTAATACACCTCCATTATTTTCCCTTTCCTCCCTGTTCCGCTTACCCTTTTGTTTCTTTTCACACCCTTTTCTTGCCGGCACCTCCACTTCTTCATAAATTTGCTGCTTACCTATGTTTTCCTTCGAGTGCTCATCACCGTTTTCCTCCACCCGCTGCACTTCGTCTAGTTCTTCGTCTTCGCGCTATTGTTCCTCCAGTTCTGGCTGAGAAGCCTCATTTTTTGCCACCGGGGTGTGAACAGGGACAAGATCATGTGTAACTGGGTTTTTGTGCAACCTCTTGATATGGCCGAATCCTCCACAATGTTTGCATTTCCTTTTCCTATCTCCTAGCCTCAACCTTTATCGGTGGAGGCTTCGATCCTTAGCTTTCTAGGCCTCCCAGGTGGCCTCCTAAAAACTGGTGGTTGAAGTTTGAACCCTGGATCGACAATCTCCGAATCATTTTCATCAGCCATAGGTGGTACATTTTCCGCATAAGTTGCAGCAAACTTGTCCACGGAGAAATAGTTGTCAACATAGTTCTCTATTTCATCTTCGCTACCTCTACGCTTTAAGATGAAGTACATTGCATGGTGACATGGCAGACTAGTAATCTACCACTGCCTGCATGAACAAGTCTTGTTTCCAATGTCTACAGTGTACCTCCGTTCACTTCCACGCTTGTATTCTGCATAAACCTCAGCCAATGTTCTGGAACTTCTGACCATCCTTATCTTTATCGTTCTCATTGACCTGGTTCTTGCATTCAGTAACATAACCACCTTTGGAACTATTTTATGGCCTAAAAAATTTCCTGCAGAAATTCTTTGCCTTAAATCTATCTTAACCATTATGCACTGACTTATTGCATCGAACAAAATAACAATTCCAAGTGTCTTCATGCAACAAATCGTATCAATGAAACTCTCTGCCAAATTATTGCAAACAAAATCCACCTTGCTTAACTCACCAAACTTGCTTCTGGCCCATAGCTTGGTGTGATGTTCTTCAAGGTATTTTTTCACCTTTGGCACTACATACATGTTCTGCAAGTAAGTAGCATGCGTGCTTGGGGTGTATGCGTATGCTGATCGCCACAAGTCCTCTTAAAAGATCTTTCCTTTGAACTTCTTTATGAAGTTAGTAGCGAGGTGCCGCATGCATTCCCTATGCTCAACCCCAGGAAACACAACATCAACTACATTCTCAAGACCCTTGCATGCACCGGTGTGTATCACCAAGCCTTCAGGGTGACCAATTACTTCCCGTAGTCTCTGCATGAAACATGTCCAACTTTCATTTGATTCACCCTCAAGAACAGCATAAGCTATGGGTAGAAGCCAATTATGCATGTCCAAAGCACAAGCAGAAGCAACATGTCCCCTGAACTTCCCTATTAAAGAAGTTGCGCCTATTGCCAAGTATGGCCTGCAGCCGTCTAGGAACCCCTTCCAGCAAGCCTTCAGGCAGACAAAACATCTCCTATAGCATTTCTTATTTTCCTGCTTATACCTCACCCCCCTCGAGACCTTTTCTCTTCCTTTCACAACCTCGTAATCGATGACAACAACACTACCAGGTGATGTTTTCTCTACCTGAGCTTTGAAACTATACAACATGTGAAAACTGCCATTCCACTTGCCTTGAATGAAGTCTAGATCCATCTCCTTGCCATCAAAGACTCTATGGTAAGGAATCAGAATGTTAAACTTGTCGTCGGATTAATGACAAGTACTCCATGAGGGGGTCCTCGAGGCGTGCGGAAGAGAGGGGTGTGAGACGTATGGTGTTCCGGGACGGTGAGCACACAAGTTTACCTGTGTTGAATCACGGCTTTGGACGGACCCTACTCCTGCTAGCAATCCAGTAATACGGCAGAGTCGAAATATGGGTTACAAGGGTTTCGCCTATGCGAGTTGAGATTGTAGACTATTGAGTTGTTGCCCTAAAGGCTCTCCCTAGGAAGGCTTATATAGATATCCGGCCTAGGGTTTACAGGAGAGATCTATCCGGCTACGACTAAGAGTCGGTTACAGAGTACATCTTGAACTACAAGTAACATTATGGGCCTAAGTCGGTAAGTCTTCTCGGCCTTCCCGTAGTCGGATTGGACTCCGTCTTTCTCCCTGACTGGGCCGCCCGTGAAGCAATGCTCTAACCCGAAGTGGCCACCCTGGTCAGTGAGGAACTGTGAGGATACCCGGAAAGTATATCCCCAACAGCAGCCCCCGGAGGCCTCCAAGATCCAAAGTCGGATTTACCATCGTCTTAGCTTGATCTTCGGCTTGCAGAATCTTGAAGGGTTACTGAAACTTCACAACAAAAATATGATCCAGGTCTTAAAAAGAAGTCGGACCTATCAACAGGTTACTCGGATTTTCTAGCTTGATTTCAAACTAAGCCGGAACTTGGTTCCCAACGCCACCTGACACAAGTCATGGTCAAGTCATGTCATCTGACAGACATTCCGTCAGCACGACCGTTGGTAGGTCCGCGGTTCGCGGAACCGAGGCGCCGTTTCAATGCATGCGTGGAGATCGAGGCGACGCAATCATCGCGTGGGTCCTTCCCAGTTCCTTCCATGACGCGTGGCGGTTATACTGTAGCATTTGCACGAATCTTGGCGCAGTTAGGTGGATATAAGGGGTTAGGATTTCTTCCTTCTCCTTCCACCAGTCCTTTGCCTTTTCTTCTCCTCCCAATCCTCCTGCGCGCACATAGCTCCCCGTTCCTCCCCCAAAAAACTCCCAGCATCGCCCCTTTTAGGTCAAACTCTCACCGGAGAAATGGCTTCATCTTCCTCTTCCGGCTTAGCGGCAGTGGCGACAGCGATGGCGGAGAAAGAGAGCTTCCGTGGGCTCTGGATCCCCTGCGCCCTCAACAAGGAGGGCCTCAAGAACATGGAGAAGGAGGGGCTTCTTGCCGCCGGCGACTGGCGGAGCGGCTTCGAGGAAACCGTCCCCAACCCGCGCGACGGCGAGCGGGTCCACTTCGGCACCCACCTCGACAGAGGTTTGTCGTTTCCTCCCTCGAAGTTCTTCTCCGAGGTGATTGATCATTACGGAGTTCAACTCCATCATCTTCCTCCCAACTCTCTCTTAGAGATGAGCGCGTACGCTTCACTGTGTGAGGGCTTTCTCGGCATTAGGACGAGTTTGACTCTTTTCTGGTACTATTTTCATGTCCGGAGAAACTCCATTACTGCCAGTGTTCCTTACATCATCGACACTATTAGCTTTTCGCTTAGACGCGAGCGCGCGTATCCCAAAATTCTAGCTAGTGACTTGGTCAAACAATGGCCATCCATGTTTTTCTATCATAGGGATATTCCGGCTCCCGGCAAAGCCACCGCTTTGCCGGCTATCATCAATGGAGCCGCCATGGCCCAACCTTCTTGGGACGAGGCTGCTCCGGCTCTCACCGATGATCTGATCCTCGCTAAGAGGCGGATAGAATATTTGATCAAACACAAGGATCTGAAGGGATCCGACTTGGTCCAGTGCTGGGTTTCACGTCGGATCCAGCCCCTCCAGTATCACGGAACCCGACTGATGCATTCCATCACGTCGTCTCCGAAAGACTCCCTCCGCATCAGTTCCAAAGCCTACACCACTCAAGGCTACATAAGCCAGATCAAGTGGCTGATCTGGGAGCGGATCGAGAGGAGAATCTCGGAGGTTTCTCTGGACATGCACACGGCGGATAACCCCGTAGTGCCGGTAAGCTTCTATCAGTACACCTTTTTATGTGTTCCCATCTTTGAGTTATATCGCAATACTGATATGTTTTCTTCTTTTTGGCTTGCTGACCTCCCCGAGTCGGAATTTGCTCCGCTCGAAGGATATCCTCTGGAGTTCTCTCAGGAGGTAGAAGTGGTCCCATTGCCGGATATTGCGCTCAAGAAACGCAAAGCTCCGACAGTGGCTGTCGGCACAAAAGCAGGTGCCTGTCGTGAAGAGGTATCTTTCAATCACAATTTTCCGCCTTTGTACTTTACTTGAATTTCTTTTCGAGATGTAATGTTTCCGACTTTACTACATTCTCAGAGAAAAACCTCTCCTCAAGGGCAAAGGGAAAGGGATTCCTTCAAAGCCGCTGCAGCAGACGAAGCTTACGATAGCTTCTCCTGTCGTGGCTCCTTTGACTCCTGCCCCTCAACCTTCTGCAACGCCGGTGATCTCCCCGGACGCTGCAGAAGATCCGGCTCCTTCAACGGGGCCTGCGAACCTTGGGTCGCAAACTGACGTCACCATGGGTGCGTCAGATCTAGATAAGGGTGAACCCTCTTTGGGTAATGATCCCTCGGTAGAAACCTTCACCGAAAACCTAATGAGCAATCCGGGTCTTGCCAAGTTTGGCTTGTCCCGGAAATCTGCTGAAGAAATCCAGCGGCTAGCCAAGCAATGCTTGGATAAAAGTACTTTATCTGCCGAAGAAGAAGCGCAAGAAGTAGAGGACATCAAGTTTTCTGACCTTCTTGCCCAGGTGCGCCTCCGCCACGAGAGGATTAGGACTGGTGAGCTTCCAACAACCCCAGTGATTCCTCTGACTCTCGCCAAGAAGGTGGCTGCTGAAGTGAATGCGGGTTTGGATAAAGTCACCCGCGAACAACATGTAAGTCAGAATTCCAACTCCTGTTTTTTCCATTGTTTTATATCATATCCTCTAGCCCCCAAGCATGAAGTAGGATGACAATCCGGGTTTATGCTTTATTAGGATGCCAAAGAACGAACTAGTGTAGCCCCCAAGGCTCGTGCTGATATTAGCAACAATATTAGCCCGAGTCTTTATTAGCTTTCTGACTTTGGGTATTCTGACTTACAGAAAGTATGTTCCTATAACCAGGATTTACTAAGAAATGTCCACGATAAGCAGAGAGAGATCAAGGCTCTCCGGCTTAAGAATGCTGAACTTAAAGTTGCCAAGGTTGAGGCCGAAGGTAAACATTTCGAGACTCAAACCTTGTCCTTGTATTTTCAATGTCGAACTTGTTCTTGAACTGTTGTTCCTTTTTGACTTACAGCGCTGGTGAAACAATCCGTCGCCATGATTAAAGAGGCCGAGAACCTCAAGACCCTGGTGGTGGAGAACAAGGAGCTTCGCCAAGAGCTAGACCAGCTCAAGGCAAATCATGAAAAGAGCATAGCTCAAGTCCTTGAATCCTCCTCCATGGCTACTGAGGAGCGTGATCGCAAGATTGCTGCTCAAGATAAAATAATCTCGGACCTCAAGGATGAGCTTAGCAGAGAAAAGGATATGTCCCAGGCACTACGGGCTGAACTCCAGAGTCTCTGGGAGGAGAAGACCAAAATTGACGACGTCATTTTTGGTACGTTCCATCTATCTGACTTGTCTCTTTCTTCGACTTTTATCAATGTCGGATTTTTCTTAACTTGTTTTGTGTATAGGTCGTCTAAACTTGACGGACTCTTCCTCCTCCGAGCCCCGCACCCATCGGCTTACCCAAGTCGGTGACCTGCTTCATGACTTCTGCCAGTCCCTTGAAGACATTGGCGAAGCTCTCAAGATTCTGGACATGCCAAGCATGTCGGATTTTCAGGTGCGGGACAAGGCGAAGGAGATGCCGCATCTTGTTCAGGACTGGAACATGTCCTACGCGCGGACTGCTGTGCAGAACGCTCTTACCATGGTCATGAGCCACCATGGAAACATGGAAATATGGCAAGTGACCAGAGGGTACTGCAAGGTAGATTAAGATGGCCAGGAGCAGGACCTTCAAGCCATCATGCACTCCTGCGCCGGATATGGGTGTCACTTGGCTGACCTGACCAGCTACGAGATCCCCTTCTTCACCCGCGTGGCTACTCCGCCTCCTCCTCCAGAAGAACCAACAGAAGTTTCCGACGATGAATGCACCACCTCGGATGCGGATATCTCGGAACGATATCAAGGCGGAATCTCCAGCGAGCCGGCAGCTCCTTCATCTCCTCCTGCATCATCGACCAGAAATTTTTGTATTATTCCGGAAAAACATGATGCATCTGTAAATATGCAGTACTTTAATTTTGCTAGTGCTAAGCTTTTGATCTATTCAGCACTTTTGGCTTTGAGTTTTTTTTTGTGTGCCTGAAATGTTTACATAAGCACTTGTATTTTTTCGTCTCTACTTATCGTTTATCTGGCTTTCTGCCTCGTCCCTTTCGTGAGCCGGCTAAACCTTCTGCCGGAAACTTTGCCAAGCAACAGAGCTAAATTGCTAAACCAGTTTAAACTCGGAAACAAAGCCGGCTTTCAGTACCAACAATTCATACTCGGAAAATGCCCGCATCCAGCAATCAGACAAATAACGAAAGTAAAGACTAGAAACTATAGAGTTATACCCGAGGGTAGCAGTTTTAGAATCGGAAATCTAAACCAGAACGAACATGAGCATAAAGTACTTTCAAGCATTCTGGGATTTTGACTATGACATGATCATTCAGAAAGACTTGAGGCAACCAAAACTTTTATTTCTCAGAGAACATGTACATATATATGTTTACAAAGAAGAATAAACTAAGAATAAAAGGGACGTAGCTGAGCAATATTCCACGGTATGTCTAACTCATCCGGATTTGTACTGCCTCCAGCTCTCTTTCTCTTCTTAGTAGCAGGTCTTTCTTTGACTGCCTTATGTCAGTTAAGTAGTACGATCCATTGTGCAAAACTCGACAAACTAAAAAGGGCCCTTCCCATACTGGGGAAAGTTTGTGCTTTCTTTGTTGCACAAGCCGAAGAACCAAATCACCTTTATTGAAAGATCTATTTCGGACTCTCTGGCTATGATACTTGCGTAACCTGGCGATAGGTCAGAGATCTCATTTCAGCAACGACGCGAACTTCTTCGACTAAGTCGAGATCATTTTGTCGAGAAATCTCGGCATCTTCTTCAATATACGCGGCCACTCGAGGAGAAGTATGAATCAAATCACTAGGAAGAACTGCTTCTGCGCCATAGACCAAGAAGAAAGCTGTGTATCATGTTGACCTGTTTGGAGTTGTTCATAAACTCCAAATTGCAGAGGGTAATTCCTCTGCCCAAGCCCCTGCAGCATGTCATAGTGGTGCTTCGAGTCTCGGTTTTAGGCCTTGTAGAATTAGACCATTTGATCTTTCGACTTGTCCATTAGCCTGTGGATGTGCGACTTACGCAATGTCAAGCCGGATATTTTGCTCGTTGCAGAATTCGGCCAATTCTCCCATAGAAAAGTTACTCCCGTTGTCCATGATAATGCTATGCGGATAACCATATCGGATTATAACATCCTCGACAAATCTTTTGGCTATTGCTCCATCACAACTAGTGACAGGTTTAGCCTCAATCCATTTGGTGAATTTAGCCACCATCAATAAGAGGTGAGTAAATCCACTTGGAGCTCGTTTAAAAGGTCCTACCATGTCAAGCCCCCAGACCACAAAGGGCCATGTTATAGGTATTGTTCGCAGCTGATCAGCCGGAACATGAGCTTGCTTGGCGTACTTTTGGCAGCCTTTGCACGTCTTGACTAATCGTTCGGCATCTGCCTGAGCTGTAAGCCAGAAAAATCCGTGTCTAAAAACTCTTGCCACTAAAGATTTGGCTGCAGTGTGGTGACCACACTCGCCTTCGTGGATTTCTCTTAAGATTTCCACTCCTTCCGGAGATACACAGTGCTGAAAAACCCTAGAAACACTCCGTTTATGGACCTCACCTTTAACAATAGTATAGGCTTTTGCTCGTCGGATAATCTGCTGGCTCAGCACCTCATCTTCGGGTAATTTGCCATCTACCAAATAGTCGAGGTAGGGTTGAGTCCAGCTAGGAATTACAGCTAGAACTGCTATCAAAGGTGAGTCGGATTTGGTCGGATATTCCTCATCTACTCCCTTTATTGAGGGAACTTTGAGGTGCTCTAGAAAAGCGCCATCTGGGACCTCTTTCCACGCAGAACCTATCAGAGATAGTGCATCTGCTTCCTCATTTTCTGCTCGAGGGATATGTTGAACTTCAAACCCTTCGAACGATTTAGATAGATCATCCACGACAACTTTATATGCTGCCATGTATTTATTTGCGTTACAAATATCCGACACTTGCTGAGCAACAAGATCCGAATCTCCATAACACATCAAACATCGGATGCCAATATCCTTAGCAATCCGGATTCCATGTAGCAGTGCTTCATACTCAGCAATATTGTTTGTCGCTGTGAAGTGTATCTGCAACACGTATAAAAGTTTATCTCCTTGGGGTGATTTGAGCACCACGCCAGCCCCCGAGCCCCCTCGAGCCTTAGAGCCATCGAAAAAGAGGGTCCAATATTCCGACTCAGGGAGGATCATGTTCTCCTTCGTCTCTGTCCAATCAGCGACAAAGTCGGCAAGGATCTGGGATTTAATTGTTGTCCAAGGTTTGTACTCAATGTCGAAAGCTGAAAGCTCTATGGCCCATTTGGCAACGCGTCCTGTGGCGTCACTGTTGTTGATTATATCTCTCATGGGAGCTGTGCTCACCACGGTAATTGGATGCTCCTGAAAGTAGTGTCGTAACTTACGAGATACTAGAAAAACATCGTAAGCCAAATTTTGATAGTGCGGATACCGCTGTTTTGATTCTGCCAGAACCTCGCTGACAAAGTAAGTCGGAAGCTGCACCAGGTGTTCCTGATTTTCCTCTGGTCTCTCCACCACCATGACGATACTAACGACCTTATTTGTCGCAGCAAGATAGAGAAACATCGGTTCCTTAGGTTCCGGCGCTGCAAGGATAGGAGAAGATGAGAGTACTTTCTTCAGTTCTTGTAGTGCAGCTTCAGCTTCGTCAGTCCAGACAAAACCCTTGGTCTTTTTCAGGAGTTTGTATAGTGGTGCGGCTCTTTCACCAAGCCGGCTTACAAATCGACTGACCGCAGCAATGCAACCAGTTAGTCTTTGTATGTCCTTCAGGCGGGTTGGCCTGGAAATATTGAGTATAGCCTTGATTGTGTCTCGGTTCACCTCTATGCCTCTTTGAGACACGATGAAACCTAACAATTTTCCGGCTGGTATTCCAAAGAAGCATTTCTTTGGGTTAAGCATGATGTTGTATTTTCGTAGATTGACAAATGTTTCCTCCAAGTCAGAAATCAGCGTTTCCTTCTTTTTGGACATTACCGCGATATCATCCACGTATGCATGTACATTGCGTCCGAGTTGGTCATGGAGGCAACGTTGCATCGTGCGCTGGTACGTATCTCCTGTGTTCTTCAGCCCAAAAGGCATCATAACAAAACAGAAGGTTCCGAAAGGGGTTATGAATGAAGTTTTGACTTTGTCAGATTCCTTCATCCGGATTTGGTGATAGCTGGAATATGCGTCGAGAAAACAGAGGAGTTCCGAGCCTGCCGTAGAATCGATAACTTGATCAATTCTAGGCAGAGCGAACGGATCTTTTGGACAAGCCTTGTTCAAGGCAGTATAATCAACTCACATCCTTAAATCAGTGGTGTCCTTTTTAGGGACCATTACAGGATTGGCCAACCACTTAGTGTGGATGACCTCTTCTATGAATCCGGCTAACTCGAGCCGCGCTAGTTCCTTAGCTATTGCCTTATGCTTTTCGTCGCCAAACCGTCGTAATGACTGTTTGATGGGTTTAGCATTCGGGTTTACATTTAGAGAGTGCTTGGCAAGTTCCCTAGGTAGTCCGGTCATGTCAGATGGCTTCCATGCGAAGATATCTTGATTTTCTTGGAGGAACTTGACGAGCACGCTTTCCTATGCGCTACCTAGGCCTACCACTATCTAGGTCACCTTGGAGGGGTCATCATCCTTCAACGGTGCTTTCTTCATCTCTTCTGATGCCTTAAACTCCGGGTTTGGCTTTGTCACTTCCTTCTTCGTTGCGAGCATCTCGGACGGATATATGTTCTTCTTGATCTCCTGGTACACTTGGGCATGCAGCACAACTTCGACAAAGGCGGCATTTCCATCCTCGCACTCTCGCGCTTTCTTCGGGTCTCCCCTGATGGTGATCACGCCGTTGGGACCTGGAATTTTCATCATATTGTAAATGTAACACGGACGAGCCATAAAAGCCCAGTAAGCCGGACGTCCGAATATAGCGTGGTATGCGCTCTTGAACGGGACTACTTCGAAGGAAAGTGCTTCCGTCCGATAGTTCTTTGGAGTTCCAAAGGTAACATCCAAAGTAATCTCTCCCAGGGAATGAGCTTGTCTTCCTAGGACAACTCCGTGAAAAGATCACAGAGCTATGGTTCAGCTAGGTCTCCGAGATCTTCATCTAGCGTAGCGTTTCGACATAGAGAATATTGATGCTGCTACCACCGTCCATGAGGGTCTTGGAGAAACCATAACCGTCAATAAGTGGGTTGACGATTAAGGCGTATTTTCCTCGCCTATGTAACTTAGGCGGATGATCGTCACGGTCAAACGTGATTGCCACTTCCGACCAGTCCAGATACTAGGGGACAACCGGAACTGTTGCATTGATCTCGTGTAGAACTGCTTTCTTGACCTTTGCTGGTTGAGATCCGAGGAAAGTGACATAAGTGTCCTTTTTGGTGGGAAAAGTTTTCTTCCCTTCCGGCTTGGGATTTGAAGCATCATCTTCCTCCATGTCGGAAAAAATCTTCCTTGGTCTCCTTGTCCTTTTCGGGATTTTTCTTTCCCTTCTTCCTCTTAGCTTTGTAGCCGGCGGTGTCATCTCTTTTGATGTCGTCATTGAAACGACATTCAACGTTTGTGTGGGACGAGCCCCCATTGGCGTCTAGGTGATGCACGCATGGGTTATTGGCAATGTCGGCCCAAGAGTAGGTTTTGCCTGGTTGTTGTTCTCCTCTACCTTGAACCCTTGAAGTCCCACGGCCACGCCCGCGGCCTCCGCCACGTCCTCCTCATCCTCCAGACCCGGAAATAGTAGTAACCACCGCTGTTTCCGCGTTGGGTTTTTCTTCCGAGGTATTTTTCGCTTCTGAGCTTGTTGCTTTGGTTGTCTTGCCAACTGAGGCATAGCTAGGGCATTAAGCAATCCATCTGCATCGTCGTCAGCATCTGCATACTTGCTCGCTGTTTCTATCATCTCTCCCAAATCAATGACCTTGTCACACTTCAAGCGATGACGCAGTAGACCAATTGGGAGACCTGCAATGAAAGCTTCAATCGCAGTTTGATCATTTACTCCCTCACAGGAGTTCTTGGTGTCGATCTATCGTCCGAGGTAGTCCCGGCAAGTTTCTCTGGCTTTCTGGGTGCAACGCTGTAGGTCTCCGACCGTACAGGGCCTCCGATATGTGCCTTCGAAATTCCGAAAGAACGCACTTTGCATGTCATACCAGTTATGGATGGTGTTCTCTGGAAGTTCATTGAGCCATGATCATGCCGTCTTCCGCAACATAAGTGGGAGATATCGGGTTGCGACCAGGCTGTTTCCGCCTTTGGCGATGCAACAAGCTTGGAAGAAATCCTGCAGCCAGGTATCTGGCCGAGCAATGCCATCGTAGGCTTGGATATGTCTTGAGATAGCAAATCCTTCCGGGAATTTTGTAGCTCTGATGCATGGTCCGAAGCACTTTAGGCCCACGTAGATATCATCGTTTACGTAGCGCCGAGCCTCTATGCTGGAGTTGATCCTGTGCGTTGTGTCGTTCAGGGATAAAGATCGTCCCGAATGTCGGCTGTGGCTGTGGTGCCTTGGAGCCGGACTTCGGCTTCTGCCACCACCTCCTCCGCCATGTCGTCCTCCTTGCCCTCCTTGGGAGCCGTTGTGATGACTGTGTGGTGGAGAGGGTGGGGCAGCTGGATAGTTTCCGGCTGATCGCCGGCCTCTGTCCGGAACGTCATTATTCTGATTCTGGGGAGGGTCTTGACTATGATGAGCCCCTTGCCTTCTTGTTCCGGTGTTGTTTCGGTCGTTTCTTCGTCCGTCGTTCCCACCATGGTGGGGCTCAGCCAGATGGCTTGCATGTCTAGGAGGTGGCATTTTTTGACGATCCTCCTCTCGGCGTTTCTCTTTATCTTCTCCCCTTCGATCGTTAGATTCTCGTCGGGGAGGATTACTCGGATTTAGAGCAGCGATGGCCTCTTTCTCGACTGCTGGTGCGACGTTGCTCCAGTCGCGTGCAGTCCTACGATGCTGTCTTGACGATCCAGTTCTCGAATAATTGTCCTCCCATCGTTCGGGGCGATAATGCTGCTCCGGAACACGGTGGGGTCTTACGTCAGCCCATGCTGGATCTGTTCGACATTGGTCGGAATCCGAGACCAGTTTTTGACTTCCGGACAGGGCGACCTTTTGCTGCTCCAGTCCCTTGTTGAGTAGCTTGATACCCAAACGGATCTCCTCTGGTCCTGGATTAGCCGATAGAATTTCTCGGGCCGCCACGGTATTCTGCACTGGGTTGGATACACCCAATCTCCTCTGCTATCTTTCCGTGGCTTCCCCATCTCATCTCCGAAAAGGACGGCACAGATATGTGGGAATTGGTTGTCATCTGTGTGACGCTTCCGTGTCTTCTGATGCAACCGAGACATGTAGTCCTTGGTTGCCATGCGTTTCTTCTCCACCTCGATGTTTTTGGCTTCATCGAGGAGTTGTTGACGACGCGCTTCTAGGGCTTGGGCCCTTTCGTCCAGCTCTTCAGCAGTAAGTTCTGTAGCTGTAGGGATAGGTGTGGTTAATGCGGCATCGATGAGTTTACGCGCACCTTCGGTGATCACGTGTCCATCCACCGATTCTTCTTTTTTCAGCTCATCTGGGATAAGTGATCCATCCGAGTCTTCTTCATATTCCTCGGCAATCACCTCCTCAGCCAGAGGGTCTTTTGCCGGGGTTTTGTTCTTCTTCTTCACCTTCTTGGCAGCGCCGATAGCAAAGACGGCTTTGGGTCCGTTTCCCGGAGTCAAGCTCTGATCGGTACTTTCGGACATCTGGACTTCGGGATTATCTCCGACGTCCATGTCATCTTGCACTTTGGGAGAGTGTTCCCGGGATCCTTCATCCATGGCTTCTCCTTCTTCTGCAGCTTTGGAGTTATACTCCTCTTCATATTCCGTGGAGAACTTTCGGAAATCCGCTGACGTCATTGATTCATCCGAGGATGCGGGTACGTCGGCGTTTGTTCCAATTGCCTACAGCACCGAGTCGGTGTTTTCTCTAGCATCGGCAGAGCCGGATCTGGATCCCACGTACACGACGAAGTGCGACGCGTGCTTCCTGAGGTACCTGCAGCTTTCGCGATCAGCCATGTCGAAACTTTTGATGGTCTCGAGAATTGCATCTATGCTTTCGCCTTGCAGTATCATACGTCGTAATGTGTACCTTAGAAAGGTCCATACGTTCCGGCATCATCACACCGGAATCGGTGTCACCGATATGTTCCTCCCGGATTTCGACTTCATGGGTGGGTCGATCCGGGATCCGGCCTCCAGGAGATCCACTCAGATTCGACTTGGACCTCTAGGTCTTCTTCAGCTCGATTTCTCCACTATCTCCGCAACTAGTGCTGGGTGGGATTAGGGTTTTCGAGATCCGAACTCGCCGCCCACGGACAAAGGGAGCCGAAGATTCTTCGCCTATCATCACCGCTGGGGTGGGTTAAGGTTCATAAACCGATGTAAACATCGATCTCGCCAAAGGACATGATTGTGTAGGCAGTCACGACCTCCTTAGCCGGAATCCAAGTCTCGTCGAGAACGATGAGAGGCACGTCACTGGCGTAGAGGATGCGACCGACAGCGATAGTCTCGCCGATTCCGATTCTTGCAGATTCTGCTCGGAACGCAGATCCGAAGCTCACTTGCCCCACGGTAGGGGCCAACTGTCGTCGGATTGATGACAAGTACGCCATGAGGGGGTCCTCGAGGCGTGCGGAAGAGAGGGGTGTGAGACGACGGTGTTCCGGGACGGTGAGCACACAAGTTTACCCAGGTTCGAATCCGCCAGCTTTGTACGGACCCTACTCCTGCTAGCAATCTAGTAATACGGCAGAGCCGGAATATGGGTTACAAGGGTTTTGCCTATGTGAGTTGAGATTGTAGACTATTGAGTTGTTGCCCTAAAGGCTCTCCCTAGGACGGCTTATATAGATATCCGGCCTAGGGTTTACAGGAGAGATCTATCCGGCTACGACTAAGAGTCGGTTACAGAATACATCTTGAACTACAAGTAACATTATGGGCCTAAGTCGGTAAGTCTTCTGGGCCTTCCCGTAGCCGGATTGGACTCCGTATTTATCCCTGACTAGGTCGCCCGTGAAGCAATGCTCTAACCCGAAGTGGGCCACCCTGGTCAGTGAGGAACTGTGAGGATACCCGAAAAGTATATCCCCAACAAAACTTTTTGCTAATCTTCGCTCTGAGTTTAGCAGGTCCAATGTTATGATCCTGCCTTACCCAGTCAAGTACAGTAGTAGCAATCCACTTGGTAGTCGCCGGTCTAATTTTATCACTTAAAGAAGTATTATGGCAGTTGTGTTTCCTCGTGTTTACATTGATCTGAATTCGATAAGAATCCAAATAATTCAGAGCTAATTATCAGCAGCATAAATATGAGAAAGACTGAAACTAAATGTAGCTATTGCAACCTGAAATGGTGTCCACCCCGCATTGGAGATGCATGTAATCTCCATTTACACACATGACTTTCCCTACAATGCACCCTAAATCTCTTTTGGTCACTCTTTTCAATGATAAATTCGAACCCAACTCTAATTGCATAGGTTGCAACTGCATATCTATAGTCCTCCACATTCTCAAAGATAGTCCCCTCATCAATTGTAGGACTGTCCCTATCAAAGTGTATCACTGTCATGTCCTTGTCTTCGTCGTCGTATCTACATCCCATCTCCACATCTTCACATTCCTCTTCCTCATCAGTCCCATAGTCAGGCTCAAATTTTGAATCAACCAAATATTCCCTACTCTCCATCCTATCAGGGTTAGCAACCATGTATAGATATGCTTTCTCATCATCATCCGCACCGCCACACATTTCAGTGTCTTCATGCTCGCTTGACAAAGCATCATGCTCAAGGACAAGCTCTATAGATGTCCTACTGTTACCAACACATATCCTTGCCATCACCACAGGACTAGAAACGCTAATTGGGTTATGCAGAAAAGGAATCAAAGTTCTTAACCTTCAATGGGGACGTACGACACCTTCTCTTGGCTCCATACCTCCAAAGCTCTACACCCCGCTTCCTCTTCCCCTGTTTCGTTCTCCTCTGTGCTCTGCAGACTTGAAGGAGATTCCGTGCTCTTCAGCCGTGAATGACCCATCTCCGTGTTCTCAAGCCTCACAGGATCCATCTTCGAGCGGGATCCAGATCACCAGCGTTGTTGGGCGCCTAACCCAACGGCCGACTCTCAGTTTTCGTTTCTAGATGCGCCTGGGCGATGGACGGCAGCAAGGAGACAGGGCAGGGAGCGGAGGGGATGGGACGTGAGGGGAGGGCGGGAGGACGAAGACCCAAGGGGAGGACGAGAGCGGTGCACGACTGAACGGAGTGGCGGCGGCAAGAGTAGAGGAGCGGAGCTGGTTGCGACAAAACATGTAAAATTGCACAATAATGTGTTGGTTGGCGGCACCAGCCCTCGAACCTAGGATGCGCGCCGTCGAAGGTGGAGGAGATGGGCCCGCCAGTCAGAAAACATGCCACGTCGCCTTCCCCTATTTCTGATGCTCTTTAAAAAAAGAAAACATGCCACGTCGTCATCCCCTGTTTCTGATGGTGTTACTACAATTCGACGGTACATAGTGGCATAGAAATAATATTGTATAAACATAAGGGCTCAGTCGTCAACATCTAAAATGAAACCTGGTCTCCTACCTGTCCTGGTACATTGCCCGATGAGGTGGATAGCCACGACCGATCTTTTTAATACGTTCGCACTCTTATGCTGAGAAGGGGAATAAAGATTGAGCGGTTAATGCAACGAGTGTCGAATTATTACCCTCTAAGGAAAAGAGAGATGATTAGTTTCACGCGTGCCCGTAGTCCAAACCTACTATCAGTCTGTCACTCCCCTTCTCCGACAAACCACACTTCACCTTGTGCAGCTCCTCCATGCCACACAATCTAGGGTAACATGGCCCCGCCTAAGCAGCCTCCGCCACCGCCGCGACAGCCGCCGAAACTGGCGTATTTAGACCCTCTAAGGCAGGCCATGAAGCTCTACTTCAAGACCAGTCTCCCATTGCCCTGCAAGGCGGATGATTTCACTGAATGTGCCAAATCGGCCACGGCGGCGGCAGCGTCTGTTCTGGATGCGGCAAGCAGGGCCAAGAGAGTGATGTGGAGAAATCGCGCGACGGCATTACGACATGCTCTAGCCAGGGGGAACAAGGTACGTATCAAATTGTTCATGAGAGCATGCCGCTGAGGGTGCACACGCTCGAACAGGGCAGCGCCAAGGTCTAGGAACTCTCGTGTCCACGCTTCGGCGCGGGCTACCTTACCGCAGTGGGGGAGGCTACGATCACGGCGTCTGCGACAAAGACGCTCCATCCAACGCACCGTCGAAGGCCGTACCGCGGTGTCGACCAAGCGTCTACGCTCAGCATGCTGGATTGTTCGACAGCTGGAGCCGGCGGCGGGCATCATCTCAGCACTGGAATTTAGGTTCCAGTTCACACAGACCTACGATTCAAAAAAGAAGATGTCGAAGTTCACCTTCGAAGAAATAAGTGCGGCGGCACGGATGTCCCTACTGAACCGGGACTGGCGCAGGCAAAGCGGTCGTGCATGAATGATGCAGATTTCTTGTAGTTTGGCGGGAAGGCAATAAATTAGTTTGGGTTAAATGATCAAAGAACTTACGTCCTCTCAAGGCAATTGGCCAGTCAACTTTTCTGGTGGAGATCTGCAGTTTCTTTAGTGTAGAATAGTTAAGTTTAGACTGAAGAATGGCTTTTGTAGATGAAATGCTGACGAATTGTTCTATAATCTAGTAGGAAGTTTAGCCCACTTTTGTGCAGGTATAAGACCCTTTTGTATGGAAGTACTACTGTTGTAAACAAATACTATCAAGCTATTTCCTTCAATTACTAGTCGTGGTTAAATCCAGTTAACTGGCATTTTATCCTAGACAGATAAAATCCAGTTTATTTACAGATTTTGCGTCTGTTGCCTATGTTGTAAACCATTTTTCCTTTGTCTTGTGCTATCTGCAAAATGGTCCTGCAGTTCAACGTGTTACAAATCTAGATACCTTATACTTGAAGTGGAGATGGACTGCATTTTCATGGCATCCACAGAATTGACATTGCTCATTGCCAGACCACCCTCTTTTCATGAGGTTGTCCTTGGTTATTCATAGAAATTATAAAGCACGGTGTTCAACTACATCGATTCAAACTATTACACACACATACTACTTCAAATTCATTACCAACACATACTACATCGATTCAAACCATTACACATACTACATCGATTCAAACCATTACACATTTTTAGTCGATGCTAACTTCCTGCTATGCTCTCCATACTACAAATTCATTAGCCATACATACTACAACAATTCACTAGAGCTCTGTCTTCACTCGAGGGAAATCAGAACCACCAGCTTGTCCAAGCCCAGTTCCCCCACCGAAACTGTGTGCGCCGTCGCGAAACGGTGGTGGTCTAGTGCCATCAATCCTTCTAGGACAACACTGCAGGCGACGAGGACACTTTCTGGCTGCCTCTTCGGGGCCCTGAATGCCATGTACCGATTCCAGAACCTCCTCCAGGTGGATGATGACCGGGTGCTTCCAGAAAAGTTGTTGCCCTGCCCTGCTTGGAATATGCACCTTGTACATCTTAGGAACGGCGCTAGGATCTTTCAGCCACGTCTTTACCAAGAATCCAACGGGAGGCCGTCAAAGCCGAGTTTGGAGAAGAAACGAAGCTGCCCCAGGTGATCGTCCCACCCACAGGCGCGATGCCAATGCGTGAAGCTCATTTTCTCCCTGCAACACTCGAAAGAACAGGAAGAATGCAGAACACGCTCGGTGTCTGAGCTGAGCTCGAACCGGACGAAAAAAATCGAATGGTGGCGCGCATACCTGAATCTTGACATCATTTCGTTTGATCCCAAAACAAGACCTGAAAGCCGACAACAACTCTGCCGGTGACACAGCGGGACGGACGCCCAACACGGTGGCCATGAGAGCGTGGTCGTCGAACTGCTGTGCTAGGGATACCATGCCTGGGGTGCGCGGCAGCACGCAACTTACCGAGGACGGTCGCCAGCCAGGATCGCCCGACGGGACACACTCCGCCGTGCGAGAAGGACTAGCCAGAGGCGAGATATTAGTCCGGGGACGCGAAGCTTCGATACGGCAGACGATGCAATAGCGACGACTGCGAGCTTCGATTAGAGGCATGGGAGGTTGACCGGACATGGCGGGGATGCAAATTAGAGCAAGTGCAAGCTCCGATCTAAGACGAGTAGCCGAAGCTGAGCAAAGGTTATGGGGATGAGAGCAAGGGAGAAGAGCAGAGCAGAGCAGAGCAGAGCAAAGAAATAGATCTAGTCCATGCAGGGGGTAAACTGGTCCATGGCCGCAAAAGATAACAGGGAATACTGACAGGGCGGGCCAAGAAGAGTTAACCGAACGGCGGTATTTGAGTTCAACCATTTTTCATCCGGTTCAAATGACCGTTTGGCTGTTAGATTTGTATTCACCCCCATTTGGCCCTTCTGGACAATTGGCGATTCTACTACGGCCCCTCCGCGAGATTGATGACAACTTGGGTACCGAGATGCACTCGCCCGGGAATTTTGGTACTGCAAACCAACAATCCCTCGTTCTCGAGACCATCAGGCGTTTCGAGGAAGCCCACGAGGAAAGCCGCAACTACCTCAGGATGCACGCGTCGCACTTTGTCGGATATGTTGGATCCGGATCCGGTTCTACCGATGTTGGAGACAACGAAGACTCGGTGCTGGAGGCGATCAGAACAAGCACCAACTTACCGGCATCATTGGATGATTCCATGACGTCGGCGGATTTCCGAAAGTTCTCCATGGAATATAAAGAGGAGTTTAACTCCAAAGCTGCAGAAGAAGGAGAAGCCATGGACGAAGGATCTAGAGAAAACTCTCCCAAAGCGCAGGATGATATGGATCTCGAAGGTAATCCCGACGTCCAGATGTCCAAAAGTACCGATCAGAGCTTGACTCCGGGAAAAGGACCCAAAGCCGTCTTTGCTACCGGTGCTGCCAAGAAAGCAAAGAAGAGGAACAAGAAGAACAAGACCCCGGCAAAAGATCCTCCAGTGGAGGAAGTGGTCGCCGAGGAATATGAAGAAGACTCGTATGGAGCTCTAATCCTAGACAAGCCAAAGGAAACTAAGGTGGATGGGTATGTGGTTACCGCTAGTGCCTGTAAACTCATCGATGATGCGTTAACTACGCCTATCCCTATAGCTGTAGAGCTCACACCTGCAGAATTGGAAGAAAGGGCTCAAGCCCTAGAAGCGCGTCGTCAAGTACTCCTGGATGAGGCTAACAACCTTATGGAAGATAAGAAGCACATAGCGTCTGCGGATCAGTTCAACTCTCTGCAGCACCAGAAGACCGGGAAAGGCCACGTGCGGGCCTAAAAATTGCCGGAGGTCCACAAAGTCCTCTTTGAGGGAGACCCAGGAGCACCAAGGCTCGACAGCAAGGGAGATCTGTTGTATCCAACACCAGTGCAAAATACGGCTACGGCTCGAGAGATCCTGGCAAACAATCCAAACCCAGATCAAGTCCGATTGGATGTGAAGCTGCTCACCAAAGGTCTAGAGAAACAGAGGGTCTCGAAATCCAAAAGCGGAAAACTGGTCTCTCAATCAGACCAATGTCGCACGGATCCATCCTGGAATGACATTAGGCCCCAATGGGTCCCGAAACAACATTACCGTTCCAACCGTTGGGAAGACAACTACTCAAGAACCGGATATTCAGGGAAACGACATAGAACCGCATGTGACTGGAGCAATGTTACTCCAGCCATAGAGCGGGACGCTGTTGTGGAACTGGTTCCGAGACACCCTCCCAGGCAAGAGTCGAACAATCACAGGGAAGAAGACAAAGAGGAACGTCGGGAGGAGGACCGGCAAAGGATGCCACCTCCTAGACATACAAGCCGTCCGGCTGAACACCACCACGATGCGGAAAATGACGGACGAAGGATCGACGGACACCATGCCGAGTCAAGCCGGCAGGGGGCTCGTCATAATGAAGACCCTCCCCAGAACTGGAATAATGACGCTCCAGATGGAGGCCGCCGATAAGCCGGAAATAACCCACCTACACCACCCTCTCCACCAAGCAGCCATCACAATGTCTCACAAGGAGCCCAAGGAAGGCATCATGGCGGAGGAGGTGGTGGCAGAAGAAGAAGTCCGGCTCCAAGGCACCGCAGCCAGATGGCGTTCCCTGTCACCAAGTGACGCGAGACACCGGATCAACTCTAACATAGAGGGGGCGCTACGAGAACGATGACATCTACGTGGGTCCAAAATGCTTTAGACCACGAATTCGACAAACACACTTCCCGGAAGGATTTTCTATCTCAAGACACATCCAAGCCTACGATGGAGTGGCACGGCCAGATACTTGGCTCCAAGATTTTTTCCAGGCTTGCTGCATCGCCAAAGGCGGAAATAGCTTGGTCTCGACCCGGTATCTCCCCCTTATGTTGCGAAAGACGGCACGATCCTGGCTTAATGAACTTCCGGAGAATACCATCCACAACTAGTATGATATGCAAAGCATGTTCTTTCGGAATTTCGATGGCACATATCGACGGACCTGTATGGTAGGAGACCTACAACGTTGCACCCAGAAAGTCGGAGAAACTTGCCGAGATTACCTCAGACGATGGATCGACACCAAGAACTCCTGCGAAGGGGTAAATGATCAAACTGCGATTAAAGCTTTCATTGCAGGACAGCCAATTGGTTTACTACGTCACCGCTTGAATTGGGACAAGGTTACTGGTCTGGGAGAGATGATAGAAACGGCAAGCAAATATGCAGATGCCGATGATGACGCAGAAGGACTACTAAACATTGTGGTGGTACCACAGTTGGCAAAATAGCCAAAGCAACAAGCTCAGAAGCACAAGAACACCTCGGAAGAAAAGCCCTACATGGAAACCGCAATTATCATTGCTACTTTCGGGTCTGGAGGACGAGGAGGGCATGGTGGTGGCCACGGATGCGGTTGTGGGACGTCAAGAGTCCAGGGTAGAGGAGACCAGCAACCTGGCAAAACCTACTCCTAGGCCGACATTGCCAGCAACCCATGTGTGCATCATTTAGATGCCAACAGGGGCTCATCCCACACAAATGCTGAGTGTCGTTTCAATGACGACATCAAAAAAGACGACTCCGCTGGCTACATGGCTAAGTGGAAGAAGGGAAAGGACAATCCCGAAAAAGAAAAGGAGACCAAGGAGGAATCCGACATGGAGGAAGCTGACCCTTCAAATCCCAAGTCGGATGGAAAGAAGAACTTCCCAATGAAGAAAGACACGTATGTCACTTTCCTTGGGTCTCAATCAGCTAAGGTCAAGAAGGCAGTTTTACAGGAGCTCAACGCAACTGTTCCAGCTGTCCCTCAATTCTTGGACTGGTCGGAAGTGATAATCACCTTTGACCGTGCTGATCATCCGCCTAAGTTGCACATGCGAGGAAAATACGCCTTAGTCGTCAATCCACTTATTGACGGCTATGGTTTCTCCAAGACTCTCATGGACGGCGGCAGCAGCATCAACATCCTCTACATCGAAACGCTACTTCGGATGAGGATCTCGGAAACTCAGCTGAATCACAGCTTTGTGATCTTTTACAGAGTCATCCCAGGAAGACAAGCAAATTCCCTGGGAGAGATCACTTTGGATGTTACTTTTGGAACTCCAAAGAATTACCGGACAGAAGCACTTTCCTTTGAAGTGGTCCCGTTCAAGAGCGCATACCACGCTATATTCGGGCGTCCGACTTACTGGGCTTTTATGGCTCGTCCGTGTTACATTTCCAATATGATGAAAATTCCAGGTCCAAAGGGCGTGATCACCGTCAGGGGAGACCCGAAGAAAGCACGAGAGTGCAAGGATGGAAATGCCGCCTTTGCTGAAGTCGTACTGCATACCTAGGAGTACCATGAGATCAAGAAGACCATCGACCCATCCGAGAGGCCCGCGACGAAGAAGGAGGAGACAAAGCCGACTCTAGAGTTCAAGGTATTGGAAGAGACAAAGAAGACGTCGTTGAAGGATGATGACCCCTCCAAGGTGACCCAGATAGGTGTAGGTTTAGATAGCGCATAGGAAAGCACGCTCGTCAAGTTCCTCCAAGCAAATCAAGATATCTTCGCATGGCAACCATCTAACATGACCGGAGTACCTAGGGAACTTGCCGAGCACCCTCTAAATGTACACCAAAACGGCGATGAAAAGGGAAAAGCAATAGCTAAGGAACTAGCTCATCTAGAGTTAGCCGGATTCATAGAAGAGGTCATCCACACTGAGTGGTCGGCCAATCCTATAAAGGTCCCTAAAAAGGACACCACTGATTTAAGGATGTGTGTTGGATTATACTGCCTTGAACAAGGCTTGTCCCAAAGATCCATTCGCTCTGCCTAGAATTGATCAAGTTATTGATTCTACGGCAGGCTCGAAACTCCTATGTTGTCTCAACGCATATTCCGATTATCACCAAATTCGGATGAAGGAATCAGACAAAGTCAAAACTTCATTCATAACCCCCTTCGGAACCTTTTGTTTCGTTATGATGCCCTTTGGGCTCGAGAACGCAGGAGCTACGTACCAGCGCACTAGGCAGCCTTGCCTCCACGATCAAATCATACGCAATGTACATGCATATGTGGACGACATAGCGGTGATGTCCAAAAAGAAGGAAACCTTAATTTCTGACTTGGAGGAAACATTCGCTAATCTACGAAAATACTATTGGAAATATGCCCTAGAGACAAATAGTAATAAGGACTATTATCATATTTCTTAAAGTTTATGATTAAGTTTTATATCATGCTATAACCGTATTGAGTGGAAACATCAATACACGTGTGATATATAAACAACCATGGGTTCCTAGTGAAACTCTAGTCACTGGTTCATTGGTCAATAGATGATCAAGTTTCCTGATCATGTGGCATTGATGCCAGTTAGAAATGGAGTCAACTAATTCTGAGAATGAGATGATGAACCAATACCCAACCTAAACATTGTGACCCAATCATGTCACGGAGTTCAAGTTACGATGATTAGAAATGGATCCTCGTAGACTATTCCTCAAACCGCGAGGCTATATCAATCACTGTCTCTCGAGAGTGCTTAGATAGCATCAAGCGCCACTTGTAATACATTGGTTATAAAGGTCTGTTCAGGTACTCCGAGGAAACCGTAGAGGCAATATATGTCAAGAGCAGGATTTGTCCGTCCACGTGACGGGAAGATACTCAAGGGCCCACTCGGAGAAGTTATATCCAATAGCTGCGCAACGTGTGATTTGATCACAGGGATATCACTTGTCGGAACGAGTCAAGTAGCATTGTTCGGTAACGAGATTGAACACGACATGGTGATGTCATTGATCAGATCTCGGGCAATGCAAGTATTGAGAGAAAAAGGGAATAAGACATAACTGTCCCGGTTCAAATGACGAAAGATCTTCGTGGAACGCCCAGGGGTCACATGGCTATCCAGGTCCCTCTGTTGATCATTGGTCCGGGAGTGTCCCGACCATGTATGGAGTGTTCCCGAACCGTAGGGTATCACGCTTAAGGGTTTCACGATGCTTAGAGAGTGTTTATAGGATCGGAAGAATCGCCAAAGAATAGTAGAGAGAAAACTGGAAGGGTTTAGGTAAGTCTGGAGGATGTCCGGAGTGGAGGTGGAAGGTGTTCCATAGCCACGGAGATTGAATAAGAATGAACGTTAAATATTGATTTAATCATTTATTCATAATTATTTAATAAAAGAGAAAATCAATTTAAAGGTCAAACGGCTTAATGGGCAAATTCCAGAGGGAAGAGGGCCCATTAAGGAAAGGCAAGAGGGGAGAAGGGGCAAGGGGGTGGCCGGCAGGACCAAGCCCCCCCGCACGTGGCCCACTAGGGCCGGCCGGAGCCTGCCCCCCTCCCTCTCCTTTAGTCCCACCCCGGGACTTTGAGGGAGGTAGTACCTCCCCTCCCCCTATATATAGTGGGGGTATTTGGCCAAATAAATACACACAATATTCAAAAAAGGTCTTCTCACTTTTGGGAAGACCTCCAACTGATATTCTCTCTCTCTCTCTCTCATGATCGTGGTCTCAAGTTCGGACTGTGCGAACAAGAGACATCTTCACCGCGGAGCGCCGTCGCGCTGCGGGATTCGGATCTAGGAGCTCTACTTCCGCAACTGCTGCTGGAACGGGGAACGGGTGTCATCGTCAGGCACTGGACGTGTGTAACTCCCTGCGAGGTGTCACACTAGAGGCACTCAAGTCGGTGGAGCCACAGGAGCGCTAGGATTTCATCACGACCTTGAGGTCGGCTTCGGCTTGTCTACATCAACCGCGCTCTCCTGAGTGTTGATAACGCTTTTCGGTCTTCAAAGGTAAGTTCTCGAAAAGCCCCTCTTGTTACTGTATTACTAATAGATAGGTCCTGGCAGCATTAGGGGTTCAGGGGCGTAGGGTAAAAATTATTGTTTTCATACGTGGAACCCCTATAGTGCTATCAGAGCTAGATCTATGCATAGTAATGCTAGTACGGGTAGAACACACGAGATGTAGCGTGTGGGCGTTGATCTTTTAGTTGTTACCCTCCCACGTGTACTTGTTTATACCGCAGTAATGCTTGATGAAGCGGCCCCGAACCGACTTTACATGTTCATTCGCGAGACTGGTCCACGCTTGACATATGGCTTGTACCGTATAAACTGGCTTAGGGGGTGTCTGTCTCTCTCACATTAGTTGGTATGCCATTTGCAATGGAGGACCCCGAAAGGGATGTAGTAGAGACAACTACTTGATCAGCACTGAGCTGAAAGTTCGTAGGTAAGAATGGTTCTTATGCGAAAGCCCATTCAGCCACGTAAAACATGCAAAGATAAAGTAGAGGCGTCTAACTTTGTTTTGCAGGGGGGCGTTGCTTTGTGATATGGTTGTGGCAAAGGTAAAGTGATTACCTTATGTTACGTAGTAGTAGATAGTCACGGAGGTGACGGACTACCACGTCGAAAGACACCGGTACCCTGGTGTCTACGGCGCCGGAACCCTGCCGCCAGAATCCGGTGACGACGGATGGAGATCACGATGTGAAGGACCATATCACATTGCATTTACATTCAATGTTATTGTTTGTATATCTTATTGTGTGCTAGTATTAGATACTTGACGGTAGCCTAATAAGATGATCACTATTAAAATTACCAATGATTGTGTTCCCCCTTAGTGTGCACCACCAAGAAAGTTCTTCGGTATGAGGCGACCCTGGGTGACTGGGTGTCAGACATATCTACATTCGCATACAGTGGGTGTAAGTCATGTTGCACAGCAAATACACTAAGGTTGAGTTGGCGAGCCTAGCACGTTATAGAGATGTGGCCTCAGAACGCGGATGGTCGAAAGATCGAGCACGAGTCGCATGAATGATGTGACTGACGTTTAGCGTCCACCCTTGAACCCACATTGATGGTCGTGATGATCAGGGGAGATGTGGCTAAAAGGGGTCGTGTTATCACTAGGAACCCTTCTAGGGATAGGTGTTTCCGAGTGGAGTTATTATTAACTCATTTAATTATAAATTTAGTCTAAATTCCTTTTACAATTATAAATGTAGAAAAGGTTCTGCCCGATGCCACCTTTCCTATTGACGATTGATTGGTTAGAAGGAGAGAAGCTTAGACTAGATGGATCAAACTTCTCTATGGTGGGTTACGTGTCTCCATGTTCTCCTTAGTGAGAATGACGTGGTCGACTACATACTCGACGATATGGATTTGGATCAGCCCATTAACCTAGAGACCATAGAGCAGCGGGAAGAGCGCTATCACCGTCGGGAGATGGCCTCCTTCATTTCAGTTACAATGCGTTTCGGAATGGTGGACAAGCTGTGGCCTGTTGTGGGAAATGTCAACCCTCGTACGGTAATGCTACATCTTAGGACACATTTCATGGAATAAGCACGCATATGGGAGCATGAGCTGATGGGAGACTTCCTCTCCATTAAGATGGAGGAGAACTCATCACTTGACGACCACTTGGAGCGCATGCATGATGTGTACATGAGGCCTGTATACTTCCTGGATAGCTGGATGACAGGCTCTTTTGCAAATGGCGTTGTGCTGTGGTCGGTGCCACCAAGCTTGTTGAGGGCAAACCTCTAGGGTGGCCTGATCTTTCACGAAACCCACTCAAATCGAGGATGGAGTGCGGGGGAAGGAGGGGAGGATGAACACGACGAACTCATGCACGAAGAACGCGATGAACACACACACACCAAAACACGATACACACCAATAGCTCACGCCGGTGGTGACCGGTCCAGCGCAATCCCTAGGATCAGCGTCGGGCGGAGGACTCTCTCTCGAACCGGCACGACGAGATGGGAGACTCGGTGAGATCTTGACGTCTTGGCAAAGGGACACCGATGCCAAGGCCTTGTACAACGCGGAGGCATGATGCAAACTCCAACGAGGTTTGGGATATTTGGTGCTCCTTTGTCAAAGGAGCATGAGGCAAGAACTAGATAGATCCACAAGGGGTTTCCACTAATTCCAAATATCATGCCTAGGGTTTACAATGGAGGTGGGGGACTATATATAGGCCAACCACAAGTTTAGGGGTAATTCAGGCATTAAAGTAGAGTTCTGAGCAAAGTAGAGGGGTACATGGGCCACAGGGCCCAGCTAGGGTCGCAGGACCATCTTGAGGACAGTCGAGTTGACCCGGACAGTCGGGGTGGCTTGACACTCGGGTAGAGTCCGGTAGTGTCCGAACAGCCTTGAATGTCCATGCCAGTTGGGGCTGATCCAGGACACTCCAGTGAGTCACGGGACACTCAAGGCGCCAGACACTTGGATCGATGCGGACACTCGGCTCGGTAGCCAGGGACAGTGCTTCAGTGCTCGTGGGTCGACGCGGCGGGGGTTCGTATTTGATGATGCACACAGTAGTGGTATGAAGTAGCAAGCCATCCAGGTGTATGTCAAAGTCACATGATGAGAGGAGCGAATTCACCTTAGCTTGAAGGAGCTTGGCTCGGGCACGGGTCATTGGTCCACTTGGGGGACTCGGTGGTGTAGATGTAGGAGCGTCCGTAGGACGGGCTACATCAACTCCCCCCCCACCCTTGGGAAAGAGTCGTCCTCGACTCTTCATGGTTGTCATCTTGAACATCTCCATGGTAGGGTGAGAGATCCTTGACGTTGATGTATTGCTTGCAAGGTACTTGGATGTCGGTATGTCAATGATGTAGGCGTTGTTGTTGATTCATTTGAGGACCTTGAAGGGACCATCTCCTCTTGGCTTGAGCTTGGAGTTGTGTTCCTTGGGGAAGCGGTCTTTTCTTAGGTGTATCCACACGAGATCACCTTCTTCAAATATCAATTCATCAAAAGGTTTTTGTTGTGCTTTGCCCCACACGAAGGTGACATTCTTTTCTTCAACTCGTTGAGAGGACAAGCAATGGTGGAAAAGTCTTTCACAAAGCGACGATAGAAAAGCATCCAACCCATGAAAACTTCAGAGTTCACTCACATTTGTTGGGATGGGAAAATCTCGTATGTCCTTTACCTTAGAAACATAAACTTCAATTTCCTTCGAAGAAATGAAAATTCCAAGAAAAATCAACCTCTCTTTAGCAAAAGTGCACTTGGGAAGATTAGCATAAAGCTTTTCATGTAGAAGGATTTGCAAAACTTCCTTGACATGTGTTATATGGTCCTCAAGTGATTTGCTATAAACAAGAATATCATCGAAATAGACAACAACACTTTTTCCAATGAGAGAACGCAAGATGTGATTCATAAGGTGCATGAAGGTGGATGGGGCATTAGATAAGCCAAAGGGCATAACCAACCATTCATAGAGACCAAGTTTGGTCTTGAAGGCAGTTTTCCACTCATCACCCTCGGCCATGCGTATTTGATGGTAACCACTATGAAGATCAATTTTCGAAAAAATAGCGGCTCCACACAATTGATCAAGCATGTCATCGAGACGTGGTATGGGATGTTGATAACGCACGGTGATATCATTGATTGGACTGCAGTCCATGCATAACCGTAACGTATCATCCGTTTTTCGGACAAGTATCACGTGTACGGCACTTGGACTAGTGCTAACTTGGATCAAACCTTTGGAGACGAGTTGGTTGATTTGACGTTCAATCTCCTCTGTCTCTTCCGGGTTCGTGCGATAAGCGGCGTGGTTGGGAAGTGGTGCACCGGGGATTAGGTCAATGCAACGTTCGATGCCACGAAGAGGAGGTAGTCCATGTGGAAGATCTTCGGGGAACACATCCTTGAATTCCTACAAAACAATCATCAAACATGGAGGAACATTGGTTAATTCATTAGTTCCTTGCGCTAGTCCCTTGGGCTAGTTCTGGCTCTCACTCACTATGAGGTGGTTCTCTATCTCACCGCTATTCTCACAAGTAGGTGCTGTGCTTTGCTCCCTCGCTAAAGCCTTTGCATTGTCCGCAATTATTTGGCTAGGAGTCATTGGTTGCAAAACACATGTTTTGTTGAGCCATTTGAAGGTGTATACATTGGTGCGACCATCATGTTGAGCAGCCTTGTCAAATTGCCATGGTCAACCAAGAAGCATGTGGCAAACTGTCATAGGAACCACATCACACTCCACCATATCTTTGTAAGGACCAATGGCAAAGGAGACAGATACGGTATGCTTGATCTTCACGGACCCTTGGTCACTTAGCCATTGCACGTGGTAGGGGTGCTTGTGCGGATGGAGGGTGAGGTTGAGCTTCTCACACAACTCGGTGCTAGCAAGGTTGTGGCAACTCCCTCCGTCTATGATCACCTTGATAGATTTACCATTGATGTCGGCTCGTGTTTGGAAGATATTGGAGCGTTGGTCTTCATGCTCTTGTGCTTGAGTGGTCAAGATCCTTGTGACGACAAGCGATGGACTTGCGTCATGTTCACACATGAGGAGTTCTTGGTCATCATCCACTCGTTGTCTTGCCATTGCTTCCTTGACTCGGGCATCAAATTCATCTTCACTCAAGTACTCTTCATCTCCATTGTCATGGATGAACAAGACTTTCTTGTTTCCACATTCTGCCGACTTGTGTCCTTTGCCTCCACACTTGTAGCACTCACCGTTGAAAGGTGTGTCACTCTTTGCTTGTTTGCCACTTGGGGGCAGTTTTCCTTGAGGAAGTGTGGGCTTGAAGGAAGGCTTGGTGGTACTTGAGGAGCTTCCATTGAAAGTTGTTGGTGTAGCGGTTGAAGCTTGCTTGTAGGTGAAGTACGTCTTGGGATTGTTGTACTTGATGTCCTCTTACACTTGACATTCAGCCTTTGTTGCGATGTGCACAAGCTCAACCATGGTGTTGTATGTTTGGAACTGGACGATGCGCTTGATTGGGTGATTCAAGCCAATGAGGAAACATGCCATATTTTGCTCCATGTGCTCATCAATGTTGGCGCGGATCAAGTTGAGTTCCATTTCCTTGAAGTACTCTTCCACGGTCTTTGGCCCTTGATGAAGCAATTGAAGGTTGTTGAAGAGGTCACGTGTATAATGTGCAGGGACGAACCGGGATCTCATGTGAGCCTTCATGTCATGCGAAGTTGTGATTGGTGTCTCTTGTCTTGCATCACGAGCAACTTGAACTTGTTCCCACCAAAGGTTGGCGTAATCATCAAACTCAAGCGAAGCCATGGCGATCATCTTGTCGTTGCTATAGTTGTGCATGCGAAAGATCTTGTTGACTTTGAGTGTCCATGAGAGGTATTCTTTGGGGTCATTGGATCCGGTGAACTTGGGCATTGTGAACTTGAGCTTGCCAAAAGTTTCTTCATTATTGCGGTCATTGCGACGAGCTTGGTGACCTTGTTGATGATCTTGTGGTTGATGCGGTGGAACTTGGTTCTCGCGACCTTGTTGCAGAGTTTGCTCTTGATATTGTTGTTGAGGAGCTTGCTCTTGCTCTTGGCGTGGTTGTTGATGATGTTGAGGCACTTTGGGCGTCATGAGGGTGTTGAGGGTGTGGAGCCTCATGACGTGGGTGATGAAGAAGAGGAGGCTCGTTCCTCGGTTGGTGATGTAGATTAGGAAAATGGGCCTCACGGCGAAGATCATGGTCGTGAGCCTCTTGACATGGTGGGCGTCGCTCAACTTGTACCACTTGACGCTCCATGTTTTGGTGTGGTGGCGGAGGCGCCTCATGATGACCATGGTGTCGGTGCGGACGTTCATGACGATGATGATAAGGATGAGGATCTTGGAGAGCTTCACGTCGAAGACAAGCTTGATTCTCAAAATTGGAGTCATCACTTGTTGTGTCAAGTATGTGTCGCGGTCGATGGTGGTATACTTGCGGTTGCACTTGCGGTTCTTCTTGTGGTTGCTCTTGTTGGGTCACTAATGCCCTTTCATGATTATGGTGTGCTTCTTGCCTTGCTCGTGGCCTTGAAGAGAAATCACCATCATAGCTTGATGTTGCGGCATGCCGTGGGGAAGGTACATAGTTCGAAGAACTTCCATCTTCAACCACGGGGGCATCATTGTGTCTTGGAGCACTTGGATGTAGATCTTGTTGAAGAGGTGCATGACGACGTGAAGAGCTTGATGCGCGTGAACGTGGTCTTGCCATTCTGTCAATGAGGCGTCGAAGATTGTCATTTGTTTCGGCGACGGAGCGTTGAAGCGCTTCATTTTGGTGGCCAAAGTTGTGATGCATTATGTGCATTTATCGTTTGAGGCCGTCGAAGCGGTTTTCGATGTTCTTGAACTCGTCTTGCGTCTCGCCAAATTGTTCATCTTGTCGCATCTCAAGTGCTTGACAACGTTCACGGAACTCTTGCCGGACGATGAAGTGACTTGTGTGCGTCATGTACAGTCCTTGATCTTCTTCTTGGGGAGGTGGTTGGCTCGACTCACCGTGCCTATCCATCATGCAAGACACACAAGTATTGTATATGGAAATGGAATATGGTGGTGTTATCCTTGTACCCCACCTTGGGGATTGCACCAAACTAGAAACCACAAGTGAGAGATATAAGCGTGCAAAAGTGGAATTGCAAAGAAAACTCACACTAAAGAAAGAACTAACTCTCCAAAGCTTGTTGGTAAGAACCAACCAAAAGAAAAGGGATAGTCAAAAGTGGGTAAAATCCAACAAAACTCAAGTCAAAGGCGAAGGTCAACAACTCAAAAGGGTTGGCGGGAACCTACGACTATATACACACACGTGGAGATAGTTGGGATTGACACGACTATGAAAATGAGCAAACAAAATGTCCTAACGAAGACTAAGCTCATTGCTGTGCCAATGCAAGGAGAGACCGTGGCTCGTTTGCAAAGAAGAAAAATGAGCAACGGATTTGTGCACTTGCCTTGGGCGCTCTTCTTTCTCTCTTGCTTACAATCTTTGAGACTCTCTTTTGCAAGGGGAGACTATTTTATTTTTCTTTTGCTTTGTATCTTTTTCTTTCTTTTTTTGCTCTCCCTTGATGCTACCTAGTCACACTTGATATTGCTCTTGCACTCTCACTATCCAAGGACAAATGCACAATGCTCAAGCAAACACAAGATGAGCCACTCTCATGGGATAGGTACACACAAAGGAAGATAGGGGTTAACAAGGTGACGCAAGTTATACCTTCTTTGATGATGAACTTGGTGTCAGTGGTGCGGGCTGATGTTCGTGGGCTGAGGTGTCAATGAGCAGGGGAGTTGTTGATGCGGAAGCTTGTTGTTAGTTGCCTACACAGACACGGTGATGAGGACATCCCTACAGTTACACCTACCCCAATTGATAATGAAGGTGTTCCAATTGCAAAGAAGGATCAATCCAATGAGATAAGGATTGGACCAATCACAAGAGCCTGTGCTAAGCTACTAGAACAACAGGTGAACTTGTTTCTTAATGAACCTGGTGTTTTTATTAATGAGAATTTTATACTACCTAAGTCTTTGAACTATTGCATGATCAGGTACTTAGGAGAAGAAGGCATAGCAAGGAGCGAGGAGCAAATGGAACAAGGCGTGTTGATCAATGAAGAATGCGCGAGGAAGGAGAGGGAGGAAGCACAAGGAGCTGTCCAAGAAAAAGATCAACAAGAGATGGAAGTTCTTTGCCGCGGCAGAGAAAAGCCCCAGTTCTCTGCCATGGCAGGCTGCCGTGGCAGGAAAACAGAGTCCAACTCTACCATGGAAGGCGCGGCAGAGAAAGCAACTACAACTCTGCCACGACAGAGTCAGTTTGACCGAACCCAAGGTGGGTCGGTTTGTATCCCTAGGACACCGCCCCTTGGACCCTTAAATAGATGGGGGCGCTTTAGCTTTATTCTTTAGACCACGTTAAAATATTTTGGAGTTTCTTTCATAGAACCTCTGGAATTACCTTGTGTTCGAATCTACCAACTATAATTGAGTGTGATCTGTTGTTCCATTGGGAATAAGTAGATTGCATACTACCGTTCATGGTCACAGCTGCGTGCACAAGAGCGTGGTGTTGTGAATATCCTACAAGGTTCAAGAGCTATTGCATTGGCATCAGGGATCGAGCAAGAGAGTTCATAGCTACAGGCTAGTTATCTATCATCCACCATATCCACCGACAAGTGCATCCTGAGAAGATTGGGCCACCCCATATCATCTTGGTATCAGATTTCCTCGTTGCCTCGGTAAGAAATCCACAATCCATCCATAGATTAGAGAGTGTTTTCTCCTATTCAGAAAATAGCCCCACAAAAAGATTCGCCATAGCCTAGATTACATTGTAGACGAGTCATAGTTGCTGGTCGTGTTCATCAATTAGTCTAGATCTGTTTTTGTTTTCATCGTTTTTCTTCTATCTAGTCCTGTTCATCATCTGTCTTCCGCGCCATCTAGTAGATCCGATCTAGTTTAGAGTCCTTGTGTTTTACTCCAGGCCGAGTCGGTTTGCCTTAGTCCAAAATAAAAATACTTACCGATTCTGTCGTGGCACGGAAAAGGCCACTTTCCATGCCGCGAAACCTAGTCCGATAGAGACTCTACATTGCAGCGATTTACTGCACACTTCTCTGCACACTTCTGCCCTTGCTTTCAATTTCTGGCCATTTCTTTGCCTCTGCCACAGCAAGATTTCTGCGTCTTTCTCTGCCACGATAGGATTTTGAGGTGTTTTTCTAACACGACACCATAATTACAAAGTGTGACCGATTTGCACTTTTCCAAAACCCTTAGCCACAGCCAATCTACTACATAGGTGTAGGAACTTGCCTATTGAGACTAGTTTCCGCTCCTACAGGCTACCCTTAGGATTTTTGGTGCTGTACTTTGTAATTGGCCGTATGTTAAATATAAAATCAAAATAAAGGAGAAAAAGCAAGATACAAAAAGAAAAAGTATTAAAAAAAGAGAGCTATACAAAAGAGAAAAATTGTGGAAAAAGAGAATTTGAGGAAGAGGCCTAGTGATATCTTTGTGCACCGGTAGATTGAGCAATCTTGTGCCTGTTTACTTTGAGCTTTGCTAGTGTCTCTCGAGCATAGTGCAACACCCTTCATAGTTGCATTGCCACGTTTTTCTCCACGTGTGTGTTTCTTGGGTATTTGTACAATCAACACTAGGACTTGTTTGCGGGGTAGATAGGATACCATACCTATAGCTCCACCATAAATAACCTGTGTGCCCTGTGATCGTTCTCTATACCTTTGATATTCACTTCATCACTTCAGTGCATCAGTCGTTGATCTTGTTTTGTAGAGTATCTCTATTCACTTTGGAATAGTAAGATCTCCTTTCTTATTAGTTGTGAGTGAGTTGTGAGAGTTTCCACCATACAAATTTTGATTTTTGCACTAACCTACTAATCATGTCTACTAGTGATGGTGATGTTGTGTCACAGAAAAAGAAGGATGAGGAGCTTGTCAATTGGCGTGAATATGAGGCTTTGAGGTCTCATTTGACACTTGTGTTTACAAACACCAAAGATGGAATTGACAAGAATCTCCAGGACATCAATATGAGGCTAGATCAGAATATTGGAGCGGTCGATACTATCCAAATGCAAGTGGCTACACTCACTCCCAACTTTGCCACTTTGTAGCAATCCATTGAGGGTTTGACAGCCGCCATACATAGAAGGCAAGAGCCTCAACCTGATGATGCCTTTGATGATTTTGATGAGGGTAGCGCTGTGGATGCTGCTCCACATGTTGGTAGGGGACGTGCAATTCCCCCTGCCCATGCACCTGCTCATGGTCGTGGGTTTGCCCCTCTTGGGCGTGCTCAGCGTGTGCTCAACCAACCTGCTGATGATGGTTTGGGCAAGCCAAAATTGTCAATTCCCAAGTTTGATGGTTCCATTGATCCTGAAGATTACCTCACATGGGAGTTGAAGATTGAGAAACTATGGCGCTTATTTGACTATCCAGAAGAAATGAAGGTCAAACTTTCAGCATCTGAATTTGATGGTTATGCTTTGCGTTGGTGGGATGCTCTCGTGCAACATAGGAGGGAGGACAATGAACTTCCTGTGATGGATTGGCGCGAGATGAAGCAAATCATGAAGGCTCGTTTTGTACCAACCAACTACTTGCGATCAGTTTTTGATAAATTGACGCAATTGAAGCAAGGCACCATGACAGTTGATGAGTACTACATGGAGATGGAGCTGCTTATGCAACGTGCTAGAATTCGTGAGTCTATTGAGATGACCATGCATCGATTCCTAAACAATCTGAAGTTTCCAATCAAGAGCATAGTTCGTCATCACAAGTATGAGACCATTAATGAGCTATTGCACCATGCTAGAGAGGCCGAATCCCAGTTGGCAGAAGAGGTGAAGTCACGCGCTCGTTTTCCATCCTCCAGCAGATTTTCGGCCAGATCTACTCCTCCTACAGCTGCGCCACCAGCTGCTGCTCCATTTACACCATCAGCCAAACCAGCAAGTACACCTTCGTTTGGTTCTAATGCTCGGAAACCCGCTGGTCCTGCTGCTAGCTCGGGTTCCAACATGTCTACGACATGTACTCGTGATGTGGTGTGCCATACTTGTGGAGGTAGAGGGCACTACAAGAAAGATTGTCCAAACAACAAGGTTATGTTTGTTAATGAACAAGGTGAAGTAGAAAGTGGAGATGAAGCTTCTGATGATGATATTGATAACGGCGAGGATGGTGTTGATGCATATGTTGAGCGTGCACCCACTATTGTCGTATCTTCATGTGTACTTAGTGTGCAACCGGTTGAGGAATCCCAGCGTTGCAACTTGTTCCAAACAAAACCTTTAGTTGGACCAAACAAAGCTTGCATGGTCATTATTGATGGAGGTAGCTGCAGAAATCTTACAAGTAAGGAACTATGTGCCAAACTGAATTTGACATACTTATCTCATCCCAAGCCATACTACATATAATGGTTGAGCAACAATGGTGAGATGAAGGTAAATCATATGGTACATGTGAATTTTCAAATAGGGCCATACAAAGATTCTATTGATTTTGATGTGGTTCCTATGACAGTTTGTCACCTACTATTGGGTCGGCCTTGGCTCTATGATTGCCATGTGCAACACAATGGCCGAGCCAATACATATCACTTGGATTTAAAGGAAAGAAGATTAGTATGAAGCCAATGACACACCAAGAAATTGTGAATGATTCTCGCCAGAAGATAGAGGTGAACTTGAAGGAAGATACTACCACTCGGCGAGATTGTGTGACAGCTGTTCCTGATGTAATTGAGCCTAAATTGAGTGATATAACAAAAAGTGAGAGAGTGCCTGGGTTATTAATACTAGCCACCAAAGAGGATATGAGAGAGTTTCATGAGGATCCTACAGCCATGCCGCTTGTGCTCATGTATAAGGGCGATGTATTGGTTTCTAACGACATGACCCCTATTTCTCTTGGTGTCTCTTCTGTTTTGCAGGACTTTGGGGATGTGTTTCCAGAAGACGTCCCCGCAGGTTTACCTCCATTGCATGGTATAGAACATCAAGTGGGCCTAATTCCTGGCGCCACACTTCCCAACAGTGCACCCTACAGGACTAATCCCGAAGAAACAAAGGAAATTCAGAAGCAAGTACAAGCGTTGCTGGATAAAGGGTACATTCATGTCTCTCTTAGCCCTTGTGATGTTCCTGTTATTTAGTTCCTAAGAAAGATGGTACATGGCACATGTGTGTTGATTGTAGAGCGATTAATAACATCACTATTCGATATCGTCATCCTATTCCACGCTTAGAGGATATGCTAGATGAATTGAGTGGTGCTGCTGCTTTCTCTAAGATAGACTTGCGTAGTGGTTATCATCAAATTAGGATGAAAGAAGGGGATGAATGGAAAACTGCTTTCAAAACTAAATTCGGCTTGTATGAGTGGTTAGTCATGCCATTTGGTCTTACTAATGCACGTAGTACCTTCATGTGCTTGATGAATCATGTTTTGGGAGAGTTTATTGGTCGTTTTGTGGTTGTTTACTTTGATGATATACTCATATACAGCCACACCAAATCTGAACATTGCACTCATATTAGACTGTATATTTGCAAAAGATAAGGTCATATTCCTAGGATTTGTTGTTTCTAAGCATGGAGTAGAGGTAGATCAATCTAAAATTGAATCAATTCAGAATTGGCCTACTCCAATGAATCTAAGTCAAGTGCGTAGTTTCCACGGTCTCGCTGGTTTCTATAGGCGCTTTGTGAAAGATTTTAGCACCATTGCTGCACCTTTGAATGATTTGACAAAGAAAGGTGTTCCTTTTGTATGGGGCGCGGCCCAAGACATTGCATTTGATACATTGAAACGTTGGCTTACTTCTGCACCATTGCTTGCATTACCTGATTTTTCGAAGCAATTTGAAGTTGAATGTGATGCTAGTGGTATAGGTATAGGTGGCGTTTTGATGCAAGAAGGTCGGCCTATAGCTTACTTTTCTAAGAAATTGACTGGTGCTCGTTTGAATTATTCAATCTATGATAAAGAATTGTATGCACTTGTTAGAGTACTTGAGGTTTGGCAACATTATTTGTGGCCAAAGGAATTCATCATACATTCTGATCATGAAACATTGAAATACTTGAAAGCTCAATCAAACTTGCATACAAGATTAGCTAAATGGGTTGAGTTCATTGAGTCTTTTCCTTACATCATTAACTATAAGAAGGGAAAAGAGAATGTTGTTGTTGATGCTCTATCGAGGAAGAATATGCTATTAACCAATCTTGATGTTAAAATTCCTAGATTAGAAGCTATTTGTGCACTTTATGCAACTGATCATGATTCTGCTGAACCATATCGTTTGTGTGCTATTAGAAACGCATGGGATAAGTATCATATCCATGATGGCTATTTGTTTCGAGCTAACAAACTATGTATTCCAGAATCATTGTTGCATTTGTTCTTAGTGCAGGAATCACATGCTGGTGGTTTGATGGGTCACTTTGGGCGTGAGAAGACGTTGCTCATGCTCGCTGATCACTCCTATTGGCCCAAGATGAGGCGTGATGTGTACAGATTTATGAGCCGATGCATTACTTGCCACAAGTCGAAATCAAAGCTGAAGCCTCACGGTTTGTATACACCTCTCTCTTCACCTACTACTCCATGGGAAGACATTAGTATGGATTTTGTGCTAGGTCTACCTAAAACTCAGAGAGGTCATGATTCTATATTTGTGGTAGTGGATAGGTTCTCTAAGATGGCTCATTTTATTGCCTGCCACAAAAGCGACGATGCGTTGCATGTTGCTAACCTGTTTTTCAGGGACATCGTGAGATTACATGGAGTACCAAAGACGATTGTTTCTGACCAATGTGAAGTTCATGAGCTACTTTGGGAAGACCTTATGGGGGAAGCTAGGAAGGAAGATTTTGTTCAGCACTACATGTCATCCCCAAACAGATGGTCAAATGGAGGTGGTGAATAGAACATTGTCACAGCTGCTAAGGACCATGATTAAAAAGAATCTGCAGGAGTGGGAAGAGTGTTTGCCACATGTTGAGTTCGCTTACAACAGGGTTGTGCATTCAACTATTCAGCTTTGTCCTTTTGAGGTGGTGTATCGCTTCAAGCCATTGACACCACTTGATATGTTGCCTCTGCCATTACATGAGAGAGTTGATATGGAGGCATCAAAACGTGCTGATTACGTGAAGAAAATTCATGAGAAGACTAGATAGGGAATTGAGAAGAAAGGCAAGAACATTGCTGCTGCAAGGAATCAAGCAAGGAAGGAAGTGTTGTTCGAGCCTAGAGATATGGTTTGGGTGCATCTGCGCAAGGACAGATTTCCACTACTGCGCAAGTCCAAATTGAAGCCACGTGGTACTGGTCCTTACAAGGTGCTAGCCAAGATTAATGATAATTCCTACTCAGTTGATATACCTATTGAGGAGTTTGGTGGCGCTAGCAATAGCTTCAACGTTGCTGATTTGTCACCATATGCTAGAGAAGACCTTGGAGCGTCGAGGTCGACGCCTTTTGAAGGGGGGAGATGATGAGGACATCCCTACAGTTACACCTACCCCAATTGATAATGAAGGTGTTCCAATTGCAAAGAAGGATCAATCCAATGAGATAAGGATTGGACCAATCACAAGAGCCCGTGCTAAGCTACTAGAACAACATGTGAACTTGTTTCTTAATGAACCTGGTGTTTTTATTAATGAGAATTTTATACTACCTAAGTCTTTGAACTATTGCATGATCAGGTACTTAGGAGAAGAAGGCATAGCAAGGAGCGAGGAGCAAATGGAACAAGACGTGTTGATCAATGAAGAATGCGCGAGGACGGAGAGGGAGGAAGCGCAAGGAGCTGTCCAAGACAAAGATCAAGAAGAGATGGAAGTTCTTGTCATGCAGAAGAAAGAAAGCCCGATTCTGCAGCCGCTGTAAGGTGAAAACAGAGTCCAACTCGCCACAAAGGCCGCCGCAGCAGAAAGAATTACAACTCTGCCACGGCAGAGTCAGTTTGACCGAACCCAAGGTGGGTCGGTTTGTATCCCTAGGCCGCCGCCCCTTGGACCCTTAAATAGATGGGGGCGCTTTAGCTTTATTCTTTAGACCACGTTAAAATATTTTGGAGTTGTTTCTTTCATAGAACCTCTAGAATTACCCTGTGTTCGAATCTACCAACTATAATTGAGTGTGATCTGTTGTTCCATTGGGAATTAGTAGATTGCATACTATCGTTCGTGGTCACGGCTGCGTGCGTAAGAGCGTGGTGTTGTGAATATCCTACAATGTTCGAGAGCTGTTGCATTGGCATCAGGGATCGAGCAGGAGAGTTCATAGCTACAAGCTAGTTATCTATCATCCACCATATCCACCGACAAGTGCTTGCTGAGAAGATCGGGCCACCCCATATCACACGGGACACGAGCAAACAAAATAAATTAGCGAATGCGAAAAATGAGGCAAATCACAAAACTGGCAGACAACAGACACTCTGCTCCATGCCGGACATCTTGGTCAGGCTGGACACGATTCGAATATATCCGGACACTCCGGTGTAGGGTTCCTTCTCGTGTTCTTGAGTGGAAATCCTCGCCTTAAGGCCTCAAATCCGTGAAAAACTGGCCAAATCGGGCTGGGAAAATGCAGGATAAAGCTGGGCCAACTCCTAAGACAAGGTTTGGTCGGATCAAAACCACAAATAACACTCCAAATCAAGAGATCAATCCAAAGACAAATATGGGGCTCTTTTTTTGGGGGATTTTCGAATTTTTGGTGGATAGAAGAAACAATTGTGGGGGAATTCATGAGCAATGAAGCTCTTGATACCAATATGTTGAGGGCAAACCTCTAAGGTGGCCCGATCTTTCACGAATCCCACTCAAATCAAGGATGGAGTGCGGGGGAAGGAGGGGAGGATGAACACGACGAACTCACGCACGAAGAACGCGATGAACACACACACACAAAAACACGATACACACCAATAGCTCACGCCGGCCATGACCGGTCCGGCGCAATCCCTAGGATCGGCATCGGGTGGAGGACTCTCTCTTGAACCGGCACAGTGAGATGGGAGACTCGGTGAGATCTTGACGTCTTGGCAAAGGGACACCAATGCCAAGGCCTTGTACAACACGGAGGCACGATGCAAACTCCAATGAGGTTTGGGATATTTGGTGCTCCTTTGTCAAAGGAGCATGAGGCAAGAACTAGATAGATCCACAAGGGGTTTCCACTAATTCCAAATATCATGCCTAGGGTTTACAATGGAGGTGGGGGACTATATGTAGGCCAACCACAAGTTCAGGGGTCATTCAGGCATTAAAGTAGAGTTATGGGCGAAGTAGAGGGGTACATGGGCCACAAGGCCCATCTAGGCTCGCAGGCCCATCTTCAGGCCGAACATTCCGGGTCGAGTTGACCGGACAGTCCGGGGTGGCCGTACACTCCGGGTAGTGTCCGGGTAGTGTCCGAACTGGCCTTCTGAATGTCCATGCCAGGTTGGGGCTAGGGCAGGCCGGACACTCCTGCTGAGTCGCGTTGGACACTCTGGCTGGATCCGGGTGGACACTTCGGCTCGGGCAGCTTCAGAACAGGTGCAGCTTTAGGGCTTGTGGGTCAACGTGGCGGGGGTTCGTACCTGATGATGCATAGAGTAGTGGTATGAAGTAGCAAGCCATCGAGGTGTATGTCAAAGTCACATGATGAGAGGAGCGAATTCACCTTAGCTTGAAGGAGCTTGGCTCGGGCACGGCTCATCGGTCCACTTGGGGGACTCAGTGGTGTAGATGTAGGAGCGTCCGTAGGACAGGCTGCATCAATGCTACCAAGCACAAGTCAGGACTTGCATTATGAGAGGCGACGCGGAATCAATGGAATTCCACAGGTTCGTATCACATCTCAGGAATGTGATGGTTGAACCCGTTGTCGCTGAGGTCATCAATGACAAAGGTATATATTTGATATACAATTTTATTAATGTTATAATCTTGCAAACACATTTGCAGTGTTAAGTATATTTGATACTTGTTCTGTTTTACTGAAAACGGGTCCTTCTGCATGCGAGGTGCTTGCTGGAGAGGAGGTGATGTTGCGTGTTGATGGCGAGCATGATGATGATGGCCAACGACACTCTCCCTCAACATTTATCATTTAGTTTATGTTTAGGATGATTATTGTAATCAAAAGATTGTGAACTTCCTTAGTGTGTCTCACACTTTGTAAGACGGTTATTCATATGAGTTTGTAACAAACAGTTGTTCCACTTTTATGAATGATTTCTATTCATGTTCATATCTTGTTTGATTATATGTGAATTATCCTGGTTGGTTGAAACTAATTGATAATGCATGAACATTTGTAAAATATCGAAATGCCTTAAAAATACCCAACTTAATGATATGTCCATTAATGAATGAAACCATTGTTTAAATTCAAAGTTATATGATAATATGTGAAAGTCATTTGATTTCTTATCACATATAAATCATGCCTAAGTTCGGCAAGATAACTTAAACACCATGAATTACTTGAATACAAAGTGTTCAAATGAATTGTTAAAAGTAAATACATATTCGATGTATTGTGTTTTGACGAAATGGTAATTATCATTATATGATTGTTTAAATGTGTAAAGAAGTTTACCGAAGGAAACATGAGTATGATATTATTTGATATGATCAAAGTGTTTCATCAAACAAAGGGTATTAAAGATAAATGGGAATCTAATTACTATGATTTGATCAATAGTAATGAAATTCGACTTTATAAGATTGGCATAGAAGAAATTGTGGAATGCAATGCGTTTGAAATGTCAAAATGCAAATCTCACAATATGATATTAGATATCAAAGTGGGTGAATAGATGGTGCCAAATAAATCGTTGTAGTATAGATGTAGAGACCATTAGATAGAAATAGTTAACACTCAATTAGAATATATAGTGAACCATTTGAATTCGTGAAAGCGGCTCCATATCTAGTATGGATCCTCGTAAAAGTTTTGGGGTTATTCGATATAACCAAAACAATAGCGAATAAGTCCTTATAGAGTATTCATTGGAAACTTTGAATACAAAATCCATAGCTGAAACCAAAAGAGAAGCAAAATTCATATTGCTTGGATTTTGGTACATTTTTGAGAAAGTTCACATTCAGTGATATTTCTCAATTATGGAGCAAATGGAAGATAGTGAAAAACACGATGAGGATTCAACTCTCCGCATAAGAGTGTTGAGAAGCACAACGGACAACGTTCCTGAATGATTCTCTTCACAAAGGAAAGAATCAATGATATTGATCATTGTGTTTTCCCCACTGGTGTTTTCACTACATGAAGTAGGATTCAAAATGTAACCCATATCTTGTATGGAGACATTTGTGAATCATTTGTCATGTTTCTTAGAATATGACATACCTACGAACTACTAAGGAAATAATGGTTATGAGAAAACCCATTCCCTTGAGATTAGAAAGCAATTCGTTGCTGAATCTCACAAGTAAAAGGGGTTACTTGAATTTTCCCAAATGACCGCAAAGCCATAGTGGAAAAGGGGTGAATGACAAAAGCATAATTTGTCAAGTATTGGACGAATTCAAATGAATTTGATTCAAATGTGCTAAATGTCTAGTGGATTTAAAACTAGTAAAAGTACTAGTATCTCATAGTAAATCTCCAAGTTTGATATTTGATCAAAAGATTTGAAATTGTTCAAAATAGTGAGTAGATGTGCAATTTGCATAAAATTGAGTGTGAGCTATAAAATTCTTCCTAAAACAATATGTGAATGACATATTTTTGAGTGGGAGCAATATAAGTATCAAATTCAAATGTGTAGGAACATAGTTTGAGTAGGAGTAGTGACTCATACCCAAATATGTTGGGAACATATTTTAAGTGGGAGCTTATAGGAGTGATTCTTAAGTGTGTTAAGAATAAAAGTGCAAGTACCAATAAATAATGATTTTTAAGGAGTAGAAGTTGGTAATAAGTATATTATGATATTATGTAGTATTCCTTAAGGGATTCTGAAAAGGGTTTCAGAATAGAAGTTAATTAAGGAACTAGTCTTTAATAACTAGGAATAGTATTAAGTTTAACATCAATGTTTGAAAGAAAGAAAATGATGATCATCATCCACTATGTTGAGACATAGGTTCTATCTTAGAAAACCATGATGATAACTTAACATAATATATGATCCAATAAGGATTGTTTAAAAGTGATTAAGTTTGAATCACGGAACGTTGAGCTAAGTTTGTCCGCAGTGTCTAATAGAGAATTGTAGACATGTTTTCCAAATCCATGAAGGATGACATATCTTAAAACATAAAGGGTTATGTTATAAGGGAATATGTTGGAAACTCCTGTAAATACCGATTAAAGTCAAGTAGGAAGCGAGGTGAACAAAACATCGAAAGATGCACAGAGTGCACTAGTGTTCCGATGAATACATTTATAATAATATATAAGGGTACCATCTAAAGTGTTGTATAATGTTATGGAGGGGCTAGTTCGCTTTTAACGTAGAATGATGTGTCCCAGGGCATAGTGCCCATGAGAAAGCCCTCAAGGTTGATCTAAAGTCACTGTAGGCTCCTAGAATCAGGCCTCGTTCAGCTGCCATAACAACGATGCATACACACAGATGTTATCATGTGATGATAAAGTATTAATGTCAATCAAGGTGACATTAGTAAGTTGCAAAGGATTTGGGACTATAAAGTACAGACCCAAGACTCAACCTCTTCCATGAGCAAGCATGTTCAGGGTACCGGATATATGGTGCCAATGATTAAGAACAAATGCAGCTAGTGTATTTGTACTCTAGTGCAAGTGGGAGACTGTTGGAAATATGCCCTAGAGACAAATAGTAATAAGGACTATTATCATATTTCATAAAGTTTATGGTTAAGTTTTATATCATGCTATAACTGTATTGAGTGGAAACATCAATACACGTGTGATATATAAACAACCAGGGGTTCCCAGTGAAACTCTAGTCACTGGTTCATTGGTCAACAGATGATCAAGTTTCCTGATCATGTAGCATTTATGCCAGTTGGAAATGGAGTCAACTAATTCTAAGAATGAGATGATGAACCAATACCCAACCTAAACATCGTGACCCAATCATGTCACGAAGTTCAAGTTATGATGATTAGAAATGGATCCTCGTAGACTATTCCTTCGACCGTGAGGCTATATCAATCACTGTCTCCTGAGAGTGCTTAGATAGCGTCAAGCACCACTTGGTAATACAATGGTTATAAAGGTGTATTCAGGTACTCGGAGGAAACCGTAGAGGCAATATATGTCAAGAGCGGGATTTGTCCGTCCACGTGACGGGAAGATACTCAAGGGCCCACTCGGAGAAGTTTTATCCAATAGCTGCGTAGCGTGTGATTTGATCACATGGATATTACTTGTCGGAACGAGTCAACTAGCATTGTTCGGTAACGAGATTGAACACGACATAGTGATGTCATTGATCAGATCTCGGGCAATGCAAGTATCGAAAGACAAAGGGAATAAGACACGACTGTCCCGGTTCAAACGATGAAAGATCTTCATGGAACACACAGGGGTCACATGGCCATCCAGGTCCCTCTGTTGATCATTGGTCCGGGAGTGTCCCGACCATGTCTGGAGTGTTCCCGAACCATAGGGTATCACTCTTAAGGTTTGATGATTCTTAGAGAGTGTTTATAGGATCGGAAGAATCGCCGAAGAATAGTAGAGAGAAAACCAGAAGGGTTTCGGTAAGTCCACAGGATGTCCGGAGTGGAGGTGGAAGGTGTTCCATAGCCACGAAGATTGAATAATATATGAATGAATGTTAAATATTGATTCAATCATCTATTCATAATTATTTAATAAAAGAGAAAATCAATTTAAAGGTCAAAAGGCTTAATGGGCCAATTCCGGAGGGAAGAGGGCCCATTAGGGAAAGGCAAGAGGGGAAAAGGGGCAAGGGGTGGCCGGCTGGGCCAAGGCCCCCCCTCGCGCGGGGCCCACTAGGGCCGGCCAGCGGCTGCCCCTCCCTCTCCTTTAGTCCCACCCCGGGACTTTGAGGGAGGTAGTACCTCCCCTCCCCCTATATAGTGGGGGTATTTGGCCAGATAAATACACACAATATTCAATAAAGGTCTTCTCACTTTTGGGAAGACCTCCAATTGATATTCTCTCTCTCTCTCTCTCTCTCTCTCTCTCTCGTGACTGTGGTCCCAAGTTCGGACTACACGAGAGACATCTTCACTGCTGAGCCAAGGCCATGGATTCGGTTCTAGGAGCTCTACTTCCACAACTGATGCTGGATCGGGGAAGCGGGTGTCATCGTCAGGCACCGGACGTGTGTAACTCCCTGCGAGATGTCACACTTGAGGCACTCAAGTCGTTGGAGCCACAGGAGCGCAAGGACTTCATCACGACCCTGAGGTTGGCTTCAGCTCGTCTACATCAACCACGCCCTCCTGAGCGTTGACAACGCTTTTCGGTCTTCAAGGGTAAGTTCGCGAAAAACCCCTCCTGTTACTGTATTACTAATAGATAGGTCTGGCAGCATTAGGGGTTCAGGGGCGTAGGGTAAAAATAATTGTTTTCATACGCGGAACCCCTACAAACACAACATAATGCTTAACCCGAAGAAGTGTTTCTTTGGAATACCAGCTGGAAAATTGTTAGGTTTCATCATGTCTCAAAGAGGCATAGAGGTGAATCGAGACAAAATTAAGGCTATACTCAATATTTCCAGGTCGACTCGCCTGAAGGACATTCAAAGACTAACTGGTTGCATTGCTACAGTCAGTCGGTTTGTAAGCCGGAACTGTGAAAAAGCCGCACCACTCTACAAGCTCCTGAAAAATACCGAAAAGTTCGTTTGGACTGATGAAGCTGAAGCTGCACTACAAGACCTGAAAGCAGTACCCTCATCTGCTCCTATCCTTGCAGCACCAGAACCTCGGGAACCGATGTTGCTCTATCTCACTGCGACAAATAGAGTCATCAGTGTCGTCATGGTGGTGGAGAAACCAGAGGAAAAACAGGAACACCTGGTGCACCGTCCGACTTATTACCTCATCAAAGTCCTAACTGAATCAAAGCAGCAGTATCTGCATTATCAAAAGCTAGCTTACGGTGTGTTTTTCGCATCCTGGAAGTTACGGCATTATTTTCAGGAACATCCAATTACCGTGGTAAGCATAGCTTCCATGAGAGATATAATTAACAACAGCGATGCTACAGGACGTGTCGCAAAATGGGGCATAGAGCTTTCAGCTTTCGACATTGAGTACAAACCTCGTACAACAATCAAATCCCAAATCCTCGCTGACTTTGTCGCTGATTGGACAAAGAGAACGGAGAATATGAACCTCCCAGAGTCGGAATACTGGACCTTACGTTTTGACGGGTCTAAGGCACTCGGGGGCTCGGGGGCAACCGTGGTGCTCAAGTCACCCCAAGGAGATTAACTTTTCTATGTGTTGCAGATCCACTTCACGGGAACAAATAACATTGCCGAATATGAAGCATTGTTGCATGGAATCCGGATTGCTAAGGATATTGGCATCCGGCCATTAATGTGTTATGGAGATTTGGATCTTGTTGCCCAACAAGTGTCGGATATCTGTAATGCAAATAAACACATGGCAACATAAAGAGCTGTCGTGGTTGAACTATCTAAATCATTCAAAGGGTTTAAGGTTCAACACATCCCTCGAACAGAAAATGAGGAAGCAGATGCATTATCTCGAATAGGCTCTGCATGGAAAAGGTCCCGGATGGCGCTTTCTTAGAGCACCTCAAAGTTCCCTTTATAAAAGGAGTAGATGAGGAATATCCGACAAAATCCGACTCACCTTTAGTGGCAGTTCTAGCTGTAATTCCCAGCTGGACCCAACCTTACCTTGATTTCTTCGTAAATGGCAAATTACCCAAAGACGAGGTTTTGAGCCGGCAGATCGTCCGACGAGCAAAAACCTATACAACAATAAATGGTGATCTCTATAAGCAGAGTGTATCTGTGGTCTTTCAGCGTTGCGTATCTCCGGAAGAAGGAGTGGAAAACTTACGAGAGATCCACGAAGGAGAATGCGGCTATCATGCTGCAGCCAAATCTTTAGTGGCAAAATATTTTAGACACGGAATTTTCTGGCTTACAGCCAAGGCAGATGCTGAACGGCTGGTCAAGACGTGCAAAGGCTGCCAAAAGTATGCCAAACAAGCTCATGTTCCGGCTGATCAGCTGCGAACAATACCTATAACATGGCCTTTCGCGGTCTGGGGATTGACATGGTAGGACCGTTTAAACGGGCACCAAATGGATTTACTCATCTCTTAGTGATGGTGGATAAATTCACAAAATGGATTGAGGCTAAACCCGTCACTAGCTGTGATGGAGCAACATCCAGAAGATTTGTCGAGGATGTTAAAATCCAATACGGTTATCCGCATAGCATTATCACGGACAGCGGGAGTAACTTTTCTATGGGAGAGCTTGTCGAATTCTATAATGAGCAAAATATCCGGCTTGACATTGCATCAGTCGCACATCCACAGGCTAATGGACAAGTTGAAAGAGCAAATGGTTTAATCCTACAAAGCCTAAAACCAAGACTCGAAGCACCACTACGTCATGCTATGGGGGCTTGGGTAGAGGAATCACCTTCTGTGATATGGAATTTGCAAACAACTCCGAATAGGTCAACCAGATATACACCTTTCTTCTTGATCTATGGTGCAGAAGCAGTTCTTCCTAGTGATTTGATTCATACTTCTCCCTGAGTTGTTGTGTATATTGAAGAGGATGCCGAAATTTCTCGACAAAATGATCTCGATTTAATCGAAGAAGTTCACGTTGTTGCTGAAATGAGATCAACAGCCTATTAGCAGAAGTTACGCATGTATCATAGCCAGAGAGTCGAAATACAGTCTTTCAATAAGGGCGATTTGGTTCTCCAGCTTGTGCATAAAATAAAGCACAAACTTTCCCCAGTATGGGAAGGGCCCTTTTTAGTTAGTCGAGTATTGCACAATGGTTCTTACTATCTAACTGATATGCGCCAGTCAAAGAAAGTCCAGCTACTAAGAAAAGAAAGAGAGCTAGAGGCACTACAGACCCGGAAGAATTTGACAGACCGTGGAATATTGCTCAGCTACGTCCCTTTTATTCTTAAATTTTCTTTCTTTGTAATCATATATGTGTACATGTTCAATGAGAAATAAAGTGTTGGTTGCCTCAAATTTTTCTGAGAAGTTTTATATTACCATCTTATTTCCGAATGATCATGTCACAGTCGAAAATCCTAGAATACTTGAAAGTACTTTATGCTCATGTTTGTTCTGGTTAAGATTTCCGATTCTAAAAATGCTACCTTCGGGTATAAATCTAAAAAATTTAGTTTGTACTTTGGTTATTTATCTGATTGCTGGATGCGGGCATTTTCTGAGTAGTGAATTGTTGGTACTGGAAGCCGGCTTTGTTTCCAAGTTTAAACTGGTTTAGCAATTGAGCTCCGTTGCTCGGCAAAGCTTCCGTGTTGAAAGTTGGCCGGCTCACGAAAGGGACGAGGCGGAAAGCTAGATAAACGATAAGTATAGACAAAAACATAAAGTGCTTATGTAAACATTCCAGGCAAACCAAAATAAAGCCAAAAGTGCTAAATAGAAGTAGAAAATCTTAGCACTAGCAAAAGTATTACACTACTTATTTACAACCTGAATTGTTTCAGAATAACACATCGTTTTTATGGTACTTTACGATGCAGGGGAAGAGGTAGTAGCTACCGGATCACTAGAGACATTGACCTCGCCTTGATATCTTTCCTAGACATTCAAATCCAAAATGTTTTGTTCGTCGTCGGAGACTTCGGCTGTTTCTTCGACAGGCAGAGGAGGCGTCTCCACGCGAGTGAAGAAAGAAGTGTCGTAGCTGGTCAGATTAGCTACATGACATCCATATCCGGTACAGGAGTCCATGATGGCCTTGATGTTTTGCTCCTATCCGTCTTCATCCATTTTATAGTACCCCCTGGTTACTTTCCAGATTTCCTTGTTTCCATGGTGGCTCATACCCATGGTGAGGGCGTTCTGTGCTGCGGTTCGCGTGTAGGACATGTTCTAGTCCTGGATGAGCTGGGGCATCTCCTTGGCCTTATCTCGCACCTCAAAGCCAGACATTCTGTTCATGTCCTGAACCTTGAGTACTTCGCCAATATCCTCCAAAGATTGGCAGAAATCGTGAAGCAAATCACCGACTTGTGTAAGCCGGCTGGTGCGGGACTCTGTGGAGGAAGAATCCAGTAAATTCAGAGGACCTGTGGATATAAAGCAAAGGTTAGAAAATATATATGAACTCCTAAAGTTGGAAAATAAGAAAGTCAGAAGATAGGAAACATACCGAAGATGACATCATCAACTTTGGTCTTCTCCGCCCTAAGGCTCTGGAGTTTAGCCCGGAGTGCCTCGGAGATGTCCTCTCTCTGAATAATGCATCATTGTTATCCGAGATTTTTTGATCCTAGGCCGCGATCCTTTGATCACGTTCTTCGGTGGCCATGGAGGAGGATTCGAGGACTTGTGCAATGCTACGCTTGTGATCCACCTTAAGCTTATTCAGCTCTCGACATAAGTCGGTGTTCTCCACCTCCAGGGTCTTAAGATTTTTGGCCTCTTAAATCATGGCACATGATTGTTTGACCGATGCTGTAAGAAAAGGAACAACAGTTGAATAGGTAATTCGACTATGAAAAGAGAGCAAATTTAAGGACTGAAATGATTACCTTCAGCCTCATCCTTGGACACCTTTAGTTGAGCATTTTGAAGCCGGAGAGCTCTGATCTCTCTTCGCTTGCTACAAATATTCTTCAATAATTCCTGGTTATACGAATTAACTTTCTATAAGTCAGAATAATACCTAGAGTCAGAAGTCTACTAAAGACTCGGGCTAATAGTTTTACTAATATCAGCATGAGCCTTGGGGGCTACACTAGTTCATTCTTTGTCATCCTATGAAAGCATAAATCTAGATTATCTATCCAACTTCATGCTTGGGGGCTAGAGGATATGACATGAAATAAAGTAAAAAAGGTGAGTTGGAAATTCGACTTACATGATGTTCATGAGTAAGCTTGCTTAAGCTCATGTTCACCTCGGTACTAACCTTCTCGGCGAGGGTCAGCGGGATTACCGGTGGTGGAGGAGCCACACTGACTTTCAGCCTCTCATCATGAAGACGAATTTGCTCTAGAAATTTGGAGTCCTTGACATCCTCTGCTTCTTGTGCCTCCTCCTCGGCGGTGATGTTCCAGCTTTCCAAGTTGTTGAGGGCAAACCTCTAGGGTGGCCTGATCTTTCACGAATCCCACTCAAATCAAGGAAGGAGTGCAGGGGAAGGAGGGGAAGGATGAACACGACGAACTCACGCATGAGGAACGCGATGAACACACACATGCAAAATCACGATACACACTAATAGCTCACGTCGGCGGTGACCGGTCCGGCGCAATCCCTAGGATCAGCGTCGGGCGGAGGACTCTCTCTCGAACCGTCACGACGAGATGGGAGACTCGGTGAGATCTTGACATCTTGGCAAAGGGACACCGATGCCAAGGCCTTGTACAACATGGAGGCACGATGCAAACTCCAACGAGGTTTGCGATATTTGGTGCTCCTTTGTCAAAGGAGCATGAGGCAAGAACTAGATAGATCCATAAGGGGTTTCCACTAATTCCAAATATCATGCCTAGGGTTTACAATGGAGGTGGGGGACTATATATAGGCCAGCCACTAGTTCAGGGGTACTTTAGGCATAAAAGGGTAAAAACTGGATGAAATAAGAATATTCTCGGGCATCAAACCCTAGTCGAATCGAGACTGGAGGAGTTGGAGAATATAAGTCCGGTCACGGACCGCGCGCCGAATTTCCGCCGGGCCATCATTCCGGTCGCGATCGAACAAAGAGCGAGACGCTTTTGGCCGGTGCTTTGATTGATTCGGCCGGAAATCCCGGTCGTTGGTCCGGTCTGCCAGGGCGTGTGCCGGTCGTTCCGGCGAGGAGTCCGGTCCGCCGGTCAGGACCGGTTTGGCATGGAACTCCGGTTCGCGTTGGCTTGGCTCCTTCTCTTGGCATCTCTTCATGGGGTTACTTGATGATGCATAGGGTATTGGCATGAAGTAGCAAGCCATCCAAAGATGTATCGAAGTCACACGAGACAAGGAGCGAATTCACCTTAGCTTGTAGGAGCTTGGCACGGGCACGGGTCATTGGTCCACTTTGGGGACTTGTTGGTGTAGATGTAGGAGCGTCCGTAGGACGAGTTGCATCAGCTCCCCCTCCTTAGGAAAGAGTCATCCTCGACTCTTCATGGTTATCATCTTGAACATCTCCATGGTAGGGTGAGAGATCTTTGACGTTGAACGTATTGCTTGCAAGGTACTTGGACGCCGGTATGTCGATGATGTAGGCGTTGTTGTTGATTCTTTAGAGGACCTTGAAGGGACCATCTCCTCTTGGCTTGAGCTTGGAGTCGCGTTCCTTGGGGAAGCGGTCTTTGCTTAGGTGTATCCACACAAGATCACCTTCTTCAAAGATCATCTCCTTCTTGTCCTTGTTTAATCTTGAAGCTTGGCGAAGGACTTGTTGTTCGATAGTGGATCGTGTTTCTTCATGAAGCCTCTTCATAGCCTGTGCGTGCTTCTTGACGTCCATGTTGGTGCGTTCATAGAGAGGTAGTGGTAGGATGTCTAGCGTGGTGAGGGGATCGAAACCATAGACGATCATGAATGGACTCATCTTGGTTGTTGAGTGCTTGGCTCGGTTTTAGGCAAACTCGGCGTGTGGAATGCATTCCTCCCAATCCTTCAAGTTTTTCTTGATCAACACACGTAGAAGAGTTCCGAGGCTTCGGTTGACAACCTCGGTTTGTCCATCGGTTTGAGGATGCGACGTGGATGAAAAGAGGAGCTTGACGCCGAGCTTGGCCATGAGGGTCTTCCATTAGTAGCTCATGAATTTGACGTCGCGGTCGAAGACGATTGTTCATGGCACACCGTGAAGATGGACAATTTCCCTGAAAAACAAATTTGCAACATGTGAAGCATCGTCGGTCTTATGGCACGGTATGAAGTGTGCCATTTTGGAAAAGCGATCCATGACAACAAATATACAGTCATGACCATGCTTAGATCTAGGCAATCCTAATACGAAATCCATGCTAATGTCGGACCAAGGTGTATGAGGAATAGGAAATGGCATATAAATACCATAGGGATTAGCTTGCGACTTAGCTTGAACACATGTCGTGCATCGTTGAATGTAGCACTCCCCGTCGCGCTTCATCTTGGGCCAAAAGTAGTGAGTGGAAAGCATGTCCAATGTCTTGTCACGGCCAAAGTGACACATAAGGCCTCCACCATGAGATTCTTGGAGAAGCAAGAGTTGGAGGGATGACTTCGGAATGCAAAGCTTGTTTTGTTTAAAGAGGAAGCCCTTATGCAAATAGAAATCATCAACTCCTTTGTTAGTGGAGCACTTTGCGAAAATTGGTTCAAAGAATAGGTCGGAAGCATACAAAGATTTTATTTCCTTAAGACCCAACACGTTGATTTCAAGTCTCGTAAGAAGGCTTGTGTGCTTGCGAGACAAAGCGTCTGCAACTACATTATATTTGCCCTTCTTATACTTGACAATGTACAGAAAAGACTCCATGAACTCAACCCACTTAGTGTGTCTCTTACTCAAGTTGGCTTGGCCTTTGAGATATTTCAATGACTCGTGGTCAGAATGTATGATACATTCTTTGGGCCATAGGTAGTGTTGCCAAACTTGGAGAACACGAACTAAGGCAAAAAGCTCTTTGTCATAAATTGGATTATTAAGGCGAGCACCATCAAGTTTCTCGCTATGGTAGGCTATAGTACGTCCATTTTGCATAAGGACTTCTCTAATGCCAATACCACTAGCATCACACTCTATCTCAAAAGTTCTTGTGAAATCCGGTAACGCAAGGAGAGGTGCTTCGGTGAGCCTCTTTTTAAGTTCATCAAAAGCTTTTTATTGTGCTTTGCCCCACATGAAGGTGACATTCTTTTTCGTCAACTCATTGAGAGGACAAGCAATGGTAGAAAAGTCTTTCACAAAGCGACGATAGAAACCGGACAACCCATGAAAACTTCGGAGTTCACTCACATTTGTTGGGATGGGCCAATCTTGTATGTCCTTTACCTTGGAAACATCAACTTCAATTCCCTTCGAAGAAACGACAAATCCAAGAAAAATCAACTTGTCTTTAGCAAACGTGCACTTGGTATGATTAGCATAAAGCTTTTCATATCGAAGGATTAGCAAAACTTCCGTGACATGTGTAATATGGTCCTCAAGTGATTTGCTATAAACAAGAATATCATCGAAATAGATAACAACACTTTTTCCAATGAGAGAACGCAAGATATGATTCATGAGGGCATCATTGCGTCTTGGAGCACTTGGGTGTAGATCTTGTTGAAGAGGTGCATGACAACATGAAGAACTTGAGGAGCTCGATGCACGTGAACCAGGTCTTGCCATACCGTCGATGAGGCGTCGAAGATTGTCATTTTTTTCGGCGATGGAGCGTTGGAGCGCTTCATTTAGGTGGCCGAAGTTGTGATGCATTGCATGCATTTTTCGTTCGAGGCCGTCGAAGCAGTTGTCGATGTTCTTGAACTCAGCTTGAGTCTCACCAAATTGTTCATCTTGTCGCGTCTCACGGGCTTGGCAACGTTCACGGAGCTCTTGGCGGACGATGAAGTGACTTGCAAGCGTCATGTACGGTCCTTGATCTTCTTCTTGGGGAGGTGGTTGGCTCGACTCACCGTGCCTATCCATCATGCAAGACACACAAGTTGATACGGATCAATCGGATGATCCTATAGATTTGTCCCGATCTTTCACAACGAGTAACCTGGATAATAATCCTTCCTATAACACCGATGAACGTCACCTGAAGAAGAGGAATCAATCCAGCAAGTAACATGATGAAGATCACCACGCCTCAAACCTGAGCACAACAATCCTTGATGAACACAAGAACCTCCACAGCAATAATATGATAAACGGTATCACTATCCCCGGAGGGATGATACACGGTGGACCACAATATAGTTTGTAGACTAAACAACTGGACTCCCCTAAACCCTAGGCGGCTGGCTCCTTTATATAGGAGGCCTACAACTAGTCGGTTGGATAGACCCAAACCGAACACACAAACGGACTCGAACCTAACTTGGACTCGGACTCAATAACATAGAAACAATATTTGACACAACCTTAGACTTATCATTACATATCGTAGGTCGTCCTAGCGTGCCAATCATCAATGGGATGCGCCCGCATCACCTAGCTTGGTGGAGTCCTGAAATTAGGCTTCACCTCCTCCTTCATGCCCATATCATCATCCCCCGTCAAGAAGCGTTGTCCCCAACGCTTGCGGGTTAGGTCGGAAAGGTGGCGTGATATGAACAATCGCTTCACGCGTCTTCGCCATCTTCAAGTCTTGCTTGCCTTCCTCACCACATCCTCTCTCTTGGCCTACTCGACTTGATATAGCCCTTGGCGCCTGCACCTCCTTGCGTCTCCATACGAGCTTGGACCTAGGCGCCACCGTCTTCTTCTTCTCAACTCTCGTTGGAACCCGTGGTTGCTGAACATGGACCTTCTTTGCACGACCTGGCATAAGATGAGTAATGCCTAGACCACACAACTGATGAACATGTCCATCCTTTCCTGTATGCATCCGCACAACTGTCCCAACAAAATGCCTCACAGGTGTGCTAACAAAACTGCTCTTGTTACCCCCCTGCACCACATGCACTGGAACATCAGGAGCACAGCTATCATCTGTCTGAACACCTGTGTCAACACAAACAACCTTCTGAACACATGCTGCAACATCCTTACTCTCAGCAAGAAGAGGATGCACTTCAACTGGCTTGTCACTAACAAGTTCCACTGTCTTTTCATCTACAGGCATAACTGAAGCAATATCAACATTGTCACACTGTGCATCATGCTCTCCATCCTGCACCTTAGCTAGCCTAGATTTTGGCTTAGCCTTGCACACCTTCTCCTTATGCACCACCAGCTCTACATTAGACTTTATGTGATCATCCTGCATAGGCTTCAAAGTCTGCTGTTTGCCACCATGCACAAAAGAATATGTGTTTGCTCTTCCAGCATGTGTAACGTTGTGATCATACTGCCATGGACGACCAAGTAACAACCCACATACCTCCAATGGCAACACATAGCACACAATCTCATCAACATAATCATCAATTGTAAATGGCACATGCACCTTAGGATTTACCTTCACCATACCACAACTATTGAACCACTGTAGATGCTTAGGTTCAGGAATTCGCATGTGGACAACCCCAACGCTGCCACCATTGCCTTGCTAATGCCATTAGTACAGCTTCCTCCATGTCATGGTGGTGTCACGGAAGATGCCATGGATAGGCTAAAGGTGGGGACTAATACACGCTAGGGGAATCCAGGGAGGGATAGTGAAGTGATTCTCCACACAGAAGATTATATTTGCTTTTCCTCCAAGGTTACAAGTGCTCCTAGAGCTGTATTGGCGAGAGGAGGAAGAAGGAGCTCTCTTACTCTCGCTCACAGATCACACTTAAAACCCTAGCCAAACTAGAAAAATCAGAACCCCCTCTACAGAAGCCCTAGCCCTCCTTATATAGGGGGGGCTAGGTCTCCACTTAGGGCATACGTGGAGGCATATTCCTAAGAATATGCCATCTCCCAAAGTAGTAAGCCGACCGGGTTACTTTTCCCTCGCGTCACACATGCAGAGGCTACGTGAGCCTCTGTGGCGCCCGCGTCAGCCGACATGGGCATCGTCACCCTTGTCGGCCACGCCTCGGTGGTCCTGCCCTTGTCTGCTTCGCTCGGGCAGTGCGTACCGGGCCTTCTTTTGACCAGCGAGATTCCTTCCTTCTCCTAGAAGCTAGATGTGCCCCGGATCATAGTTGATCCGGCCACACCTGTTCCTGCATACAAGTTAAACATGCATTTCCGACTTACTGCTTAAGTCGGTTGAGACTTAGTTAGGCGAACGCCCCCTGGTCCGGATTACCCCGTGATTCGGCCTGCCTTGAGGTGACCCGGTCAGCATCCTCTTTGGCCTTGCCGAACCTCGGCTAACTCGGCCTTTATACCCCGGTGTAACCCTACCCGGGGGTATCTCCCAACATTAGTCCCTGAAGCTGGTGCGATCTTAGCTGCCTCGGCTGCTAAGGCCACATCAGGTTCAATTATGTTTGACCTTTGGACGTTATTTCCGAGTTACCTCCTTGTCTCGGGTTATTTGGATTTACGTTCCCCTTGCATGTTCCAAGTTTTCACTTGCCGGCCGGGTTACCACTTCAACTCGGACCTCATGGTTTTACTTTCCCTCTGCACATTCCAAGGTTTCACTTGCTGGCCGGGTTACCATGGTCCTATCCGGGTCTTGCTTCCTTCTCTCGTACGCCAACCCACGTGGAGGCTAATCATTATGTTGTCTCATTTTAAGGGCTAACACAGTAACCGCCGTAGTAATTGTTAGTCATCACTGTGCGCGGGTCATGTCACACCTGCCTCCTCGTTTACCGCATCAACGCGTCACGTCACGGGACCAAGTACACTCTGTGGCCTTCCGTGTGGCTCCTTGCTGATTGGTCGATGCGGGTGGTACACGGCCACTGCGTGTGGCGTGCCCGCAGAACGCGATCCCACTTTCTCCTCGTGGGAGAGGTTAAATAGGGGAGGGGCGCATCACTTAGGCTTTTTCCCATCGCGCCCTCGCCCTTTGCTCTTCTTCTTCGTCTTCCTCGCGATCAGCCACGCCAAGCACCCAAGCAGCAGCGCCGCCGCCGCATCTTTTCCCCCATATTTCTACGTCGTCGCCACTGCTACGCGCCTCCTCCACCACGGGTCGCTGTCAATCTAGGCCTTTGCCCCCCGCCGCCGCTAGCGCCAGCGAGGGCAGCGATTATCAGATGACGGAGGAGGAGCTCGTTGTTGCTGAGCAAGAGATGGAGGAGGACTCCACCGCTGCGGACCGTGGTGCATGGGCCAGGTCCTGGGTCTGCCAAGATGACTTGGACTAGCTCTACCGCAGACGATCCCCGGGCGTCGCCATCGCGCCTTGCCTCCGCCGAACTCGCCCCCTCACCCAATCCAGGTGAGTACATTGTGTTCTTGTCGCACTTCCAATGGGGGTTTGGTTTGCCGGTCAGCGATTTCTTCCACGACTGGTTAAGCGCATACGGACTCCAGCCGCACCACCTTCCTGCCAATGCAATCACTTCTCTTTCTGCTTTTGCCTCTACGATCGAGGCCTACACCGGATTATGGCCCACGAAGGAGCTATGGATCTGGTATTTCGGCCTTTGTCGTCACGTCATTCCGAATATTCAACTTGATCCGGAGGACAAGTAGCTCACTCAATTCGGAGTTGCATCCATCTCAACCTGGAGGCTATCCGTTTTCCCTCGAGTCACCGGGCTGGACTCCTGCAAAGGATGGGCCCGGACTTTCTTTTATGTCCGGAACAAGCGCACTGAAGACTTGATTCGGCTGCGTCCCTATGCTCCGGATCCACCTAACCCAGAGTCGTGGGACGTTGTCCCCAAGAAGCCCACAACCTTGGCCAATCAGGTCAACAAGAGGTTTGCAGAGCCGAAGAAGCTCGGGTTGCGCAACGAGGATGCTATGATCACGTTTGTGCGCAACCGAATCTCCTCCCTCCAGAGGCGCACCCACAAGGTGTGCCATATGAGCTTCGGCCACGACCCCAACCGGACCTCGTCCTTCGAGTTGAGCAACTCGGAGATCTATCGCCGGGTCAAGGCTCTCTTCACCACCCACAAGGACTTCTCCACTGAATGGACGTGGGGAATTGAGCATTTCTGCCGGGATAGGCTTCCTCCCTTGGTAAGCTTCGTGGCGCAAATTTACTCCGAGTTAATTATATGTCGGTCATTGTTCCATTTTTGACTCTGTTGTTCATTCTTTTCCTTAGCTATTCCTTCAGCAGACCCTCCAGGACGGCACTGATCCAACCCTTAAATGGGCGCCTGACCGGGAGACCCCGGACAAGGAAGAGCCGGACCAGGAGATGTTCCTCCCGATGACCGACGCTACGAAGCAACCCACCGGTAAACCCTCTTCTATTAGAGATTGGCCCGATGATGAAGGTGACTCGGATATCGAGGTGATTGAACCTGTTGATGCTGTCCCCCTTTCTTTTGCCTTTCCGGCATCAGCTAACCCCGGTGGGCAGATCCACAAGGACCCCCCTTGCCACGGGCGAACCTGTTCCGACAGTGCCAAAGAAGAGGCGTGGAGCTGCATCAAGTTCCTCCTCCGGACCTTCTCAGCCCTCTAAAAGGCGAAAGAAGTCTGGAGACAAAACTGCTTCCAAGCCTGCAGGCAAGGCCCCAGCACGAAGGGCTCGGAAACCCAAGGAGCCCCAAACCTCGGACGCGTAAGTCTCTTTTTCTTCTACAACTTGTTCTTTCTTGCATTGTTGTAATTTCTCTTCTGACATTATTTGATTTGGCAGGGCCGCGGTGGAGGTCCCTTAGAGTGGATCTAGCATCTCTTCGCCGCTCCATCCTAGCTCTTCTCCCCCTCGTGACGACGAGTCACGCCCGCTGAGCCCTATTCTAGAGGGTTCTGCGGCTGCTCCGGGTTCCAGCCCGCCTCGTCAAGAGGGGGGCGACCCCAGAGCGGGGGAGACGGATCCAACTGAGGCAGCGGCATCCACCACTTCGGCTCCGCCGCAACCAGCAACTACTGAGACTACCTCCGTACCAGCACCGACACCAGCACCAGCACTAGCACCAATTCCGGCACCAGCAACAAGGGCACCAGCGCCAAGCTCCTCCGCCTCGTCCGAGTCTTCTTAGTCTCGGCAAGGAAGTACCCAGGCAGCTCCTAAGGGGAAATCTGCCGCAACCACTTCCTCCTCTCAGCAAGGCAAAGGCAAGAAAGCCCCTGACGTCACCAGGGCAGCGTCCACCGGGTCTGGACAGCGCACCAAGGCCCATGCTTGCCTGTAAGGCTCCAACATCAAGGGCGCTGCCGAGCCAACTAGTGCGCAACAACTTGTTCTGCACACTAGTCCGGCTCTTGCTCAGGTTGAGAGGAGAGAGGCACGTGCGAGGGGCTTGGTGGCGCCCCACATGCTCAGGGGTGAGCGATATCCTCCGACCTTGATCGAGTTTATGAATAACTGGAACAAGGCGGAGTTCGTCTATAACAACGATCTCCCGGAGAAGTTCGGTCCTGCCGAATTTGCTGCCCAGATGAACACAGCCTCTAAGGCGATTAACCTCGCGGGTCGGATGATGGAGGTACGTTAATTTACCTTTTCCTTAGCATGCACTAGCGATATAACCATTAGTCCCCAAGCCTCCGGGGGAGTAACTTGTTACTCGGCAGGACGCTCCTTAGAAAACTAACGTAGCTCCCTGACAATTTCAAATATGCACACACTTAGAGCCGGGTTAAGTTCCACTTGGCCCGGATCTTGCACACTTCAAATATACACACACCTAGAGTCGGGTTAAGTTCCACTTGATCCGAATCTTGTACACTTCGATTATGCACACACCTAGAGCCGGGTTAAGTTCCACTTGGCCCGGATCTTGTACACTTCGAATATGCACACACCTAGATCCGGGTCAAGTTCCACTTGGCCCGAATCTTGTACACTTCGAATATGCACACACCTAGAGCCGGGTTAAGTTCCACTTGGCACGGATCTTGTATACTTCGAATATGCACACACCTAGAGCCAGATTAAGTTCCACTTGGCCCGAATCTTGTACACTTCGAATATGCACACACCTAGAGCCGGGTTAAGTTCCACTTGGCCCGAATCTTGTACACTTCGAATAAGCACACACCTAGAGCCGGGTTAAGTTCCACTTGGCCCGAATCTTGTACACTTCAAATATGCACACACCTAGAGCCGGGTTAAGTTCCACTTGGCCCGAATCTTGTACACTTCGAATATGCACACACCTAGAGACGGGTTAAGTTCCACTTGGCCCGGATCTTGTACACTTCGAATATGCACAAGGCTTAAGCCAAAATTTTGTATTCTCTTCAGGTGACCACCAACCGCCGGAGTGCTGAGTTCCAGCGTCTTCTGGATACCCACAAGATGCTGCTCGCAAAGCACAATGCACATCTTGCTGAGCATGAGAAAAGGGGTAAGTTTCTCCCTTGGCGCTTCTCCGTTTTCCTTCATCTTCCTCTGCCGAACTAATCTCATTATTTGGTTTCCGCAGCTGGGGTGGAGGCTGAGAACAAGATTATGCGAAAGAACCTGGAGGAGATCAAGGGTAAGTCCTTTTTTTCCGACCCTGCTTTGCTTTCCATCTTGTTTTCTTCTTGGCTCGGCAAACATTCATACCTCGGCTCTGCCGGGTCAACACGCTATTTCAGCATCTCTTGAAGATAGTGTGCCCGTGCCTGACATGATGCTGCATTTTCTCGAACAAGCAGGGCAGCATCAGGCCGAGCTCAAAAAGAAAGACGATGAGCTTGCCCTCCTCCGAACCAAGAACGACGAGATTGCCAAGCTAAAGGCAGAAATGAAGAAGATGAAGGCGCAGCACCAAAACGAGCTTGAAAAGGCTGGCCAAGACTACACCGAAGAGCGTGAGCGGCTCAACCTCCAAATTGCTAAGGACCGCGAACTTCTCCAGGAGGCCGACGTCAAACTTGAGTCGATGAACACTGAACTGGTGCAGCTCCGCCAAAGACACGATAACTGCACCAATGAATTGACCCGGATCCATAGCCACATTTCACGTAAGCTCCTTTCCCTTATCCGACATACTTCTCCGGGTTACTTCATATGTCTTTTCTTCAGCTTCTTCCTTTGCCTTGTTTTCAGGCCACTTTCCAGAGGGTACTCCTATTATGAAGGCCATTGTTGCCAATTTCCGCCGAGAGGGTACTCCGCCGCTCCGACGGTGAGAGCATTCCCTTTGACATGGAGGACCTATTGGTCAGCCTGTCATCTCGCGTGGAAATCATCAAGAACTACGGCAAGGATCTCCTCGACGTTTCAGTCCGAGTCTTCAACACGTTCTGGCCCGGTGAGAGCGCTCCGAAGAGAATCACACTTCTTGCTAAAAAGCTATCGGAGATCAAGACCCAGCTCGACCTCTAGAGGGAGTCCGCTGGGCGTGCTACAGCTGAGACCGTTCTTCACCACATACTCACGTGGTATGAGAAGATCGATCTCAGCCTCCTGACGCACGTGCGGACCGGATCCAAGTGGACCGATGACGCAGAATGGGTAGCTCGGCGCCAGGCTTGCGCCCATAGCCTCATTGAATATGCTCCCATTCACGAATGCACTGAGGGTCCGAGCTTCCTGGAAGCCACTGGCGACGAAGAGGTCGAGAATGTTGAAGACGATTCAGATGAGGATGGAGAGGACGATGCCTCGGATATCGAAGAAGGCGAAGATGACGCCAAACTTCCTCCTCCTGCTGGTCCTTAAGTAAAAACACTTGAGAACTTATCAGATCCCCGGTATGCCAGGTGGAAATGTATCCCGTACTTATGTAATATTTTGCTACTAAGTTTGTATGCCGGATTAACTTGGGCGTAGTCCCCGAGTTTCATTTTCTTGTCCGTCCAATCTTCTGGCTCGGTTCGTGTCTACCTTGATTAGGTTTTACAACTTACGAATCCGAGCTTCAAAATTTGTTTTAACAATACTTAGAAACTTTTAGGCTTAGCTCAAAATAATTTAGCATAATAGTTTGAAAGTAAATACAAGGTTAGTCCGAAAAACAAACGTCGGCTCGATTAAGTTCTTTTCCTTAGTCGTTTTTCATGTGCTACACAATTCTAAACTTGTTCTCTCGCTTGCCATGAAGCCAATTCTTGTTGGACAGCAGCAAGTCGAAGAGTTGGGTTTTTGGTGCTCACACACTACTAATCCGAGTTAAGTAGAACAACTTATTCCAGCTAACGTAAAAATAAAAAACAACAAATATTATTAAGGCAGTCCCCGAGTTACTGCTCGAGGTGCCAATATTTCATTCATAAGCTCATTGTCGGCATACATACCGACATATGAGAAGACTCAGATACATACACTTCTCTGCTAAGTGTAGAAAGTACGAAGTAGAGCTACATTCCATGGGCGCTTAGATTCCTCAACGGACCTGTCTGCCTTGTTCTTTTCCTATGGCTTTGCATCTATAAGATAATAAGAGTCATTGTGCAATGCTTTGCTCACGATGAACGGCCCTTCCCATGGGGGAGGATAATTTATGCATGCCGGCAGTACGCTGTACCAACCGGAGCACCAGATCGCCTTCCCGAAAGACTCGGGGGCTTACTTTCCGGCTATGATAGCGTCGGAGATTTTGCTGATATATGGCGGATCTGGACAATGCCAGTTCTCTCGCTTCTTCCAGCAGATCAACATCATTTTGCCGGGCTTCTTGCACTTCGGCTTCTGTGTATTGGGTGACCCTAGGCGAATCATGCTCTATGTCGGCTGGTAATACAGCTTCTGCCCCATATACCATAAAAACGGTGTATAGCCTGTTGATCGATTCGGAGTTGTTCTTAAACTCCACAGTACCGCTGGTAGTTCTTCTATCCAGCACCCCGCTGATCTTTGCAGTGGCTCAATGAGCTGGGGCTTTATTCCGGATAATACTAATCCGTTGGATCTTTCCACTTGTCCGTTCGATGCGGGGTGGGCTACCGAGGCTACGTCGAGTCGGATCTTCTTATCCTGGCAGAAACGTGTAAATGCTCCTTCCGTGAAATTTGTGCCATTATCAGTTATGATACTGTGTGGGTAACCGTACCTCAAGATGATGTCTTTGAGAAATGTTACGGCCGTAGCTCCATCACATTTCCTTGTAGGCTTTACCTCGATCCACTTCGTAAACTTATCCACCATGACCAAAATGTGAGTCATATTTCCCCTTGCTGGTTTGAACGGGCCAACCATATCCAAGCACCATACGGCGAATGGCCATGTAATTGGTATGGTCTTGAGTTCCAACATTGGCATATGTGTCTTGGTAGCGTACCTCTGACAACCATTGCATTTTCTCACCAGATCTTCTGCTTGTTCTAAGGCACTGGGCCAGTAGAATCCATGCCGGAATGCTTTTGCCACCAAGGCTCGGGACGAGGCATGATGCCCGCACTCTCCTTGGTGTATATCTCGGAGGATGTCAAGCCCTTCTTCCGTGTCAATGCATCACTGGAGGACATTGGTGACACTCCGTTTGTACAACTTGGAATTGATAATTGTGTATGCCTTTGCTCTCCTCTTAGTTTGCCTGGATAACACCTCCTCAGTGGGTAACGTTCCATCTTTCAGGAATTGAAATATAGGCAGTGCCCAAGCTGGTATTGCTCGTACAGGGAACACATCCTCATCAATTTCCATCTGATCCACCGGCATAACTTCAACCGGATCATGCTGAGCAGTCCCCGGGTCCTGCGAGGTAGTCCCCGGGTTCGCTGAGGCAGTCCCCGGGTTTGCTGATGCAGTCCCCGGGTTTCGCGCACCACCTCCCATGTCAATGTCCATGGGCTCAGCTCCGGATTCTGTATCCTCCGGGACATAGATCGAGTCGGTTCCTGGGGACGGCCTGATAGATGGTTTTCTGAGGTGTTCCAATGCTACACCCGGTGGAATTGCTTGTCGGGTTGATCCGAGCTTTGACAGCATGTCGGCAGCCTCATTTTCCACCCGGGATACATGGTGAAATTCACACCCCTCAAAGTAACCAGATATCTTCTGTACATGAAATCTGTACAGCGCCATGTTTGGATCAAGGGCGTCCCATAGTCCTGATACTTGCTGTACCACCAAATCTGAGTCGCCAAAGCATATGATCTGACGTATACCAATCTCTTTTGCTACCTTGAGCCCATGCACAAGTGCTTCATACTCTGCGACATTGTTCGATGCCGCGAAATGGATTTGCAACACATATTTCAGCTGGTCCTTCTTTGGCAAGGTAAGCACAACTCCGGCACCTAGCCCGGTTTTTGTTTTTGACCCGTCAAAGTGCATCCTCCAGTAGTTCGGATCCGGTGGCGGTGGTTCATATTGTACCTTGGCCCAGTCCACAAAAAAGTCCGCCATAGCCTGAGACTTGATTGCTTCTCTTCTGTCATATTGTGGCGCATAAGGAGCTAGTTCGATTGCCCATTTTGCGATTTGACCACTTGCATCCTTGTTACCCATTATGTTGGATATGGGAGCCTCACATATTACTTTGATGGGGTGTTCCTCAAAGTAATGCTTTAACTTCTTTGCTGCCATATAGACACCATATGCCACCTTTTGAAAGTGCGGGTAGTTCTTCTTTGAGGCAGATAATACCTCGCTCAAGTAATACACTAGCCTCTGCACCGACTTACCCTCTTCGTCGCGCTCTACTACAATCACTGCAGTTACAACTCGGTTGGTTGCGGCTATGTAGATCAACATTGGTTCCTTTGATAGTGGAGAGGCTAACACTGGTGCAGTGGCTAACATCTTTTTTAAGTGGGCAAAGGCTTCATCGTCCTATGGCGTCCAAACGAACTTATCCGACTTCTTCATGAGTTGGTAGAGAGGCAATGCCTTTTCTCCCAGCCGACATACAAACTGACTCAACGATGCTAGGCACCCTGTGAACTTCTGGACATTGTTAAGACACTTCGCCAGCTCCATTCATTCAATGGCCCGGATCTTAGTTGGATTAACTTCGATACTTTGGCTAGAGACGAGAAATCCGAGTAATTTTCTAGCCGGGACACCGAAGGTACATTTTTCCGGGTTAAGCTTCATTCGGAATCTTCTTAAGTTCGCGAATGTCTGCCTGATGTCGTCAAGGAGAGTTTTGCTTTCCTTGGTCTTGATAACCACATCATCCACATACACTTGTACATTTTGACCTATTTGGTCGTGCAAACATTTTTGCATACATCTTTGGTACGTTGCACCTGCATTACGTAAACCAAACGGCATGGTGCGATAGCAATAAGCCCCGTACGGGGTGATAAATGCGGTCTTTATTTGATCATCCGGATTCAGAGGTATCTGGTGGAAACCAAAATATGCATCAATGGATGACAGCAGTTCACATCCCGCGGTTGAGTCTATGACATGATCTATCCTCGGCAGTGGAAATGGATCTTTTGGACACGCCTTGTTCAGGTTCGTGTAATCGATACACATACGCCAAACCACTGCCATGTTCGGATCATCCTTCTTCTTCTCCACCAGCACCAGATTAGAGAGCCAATCCGGATAGAGTACTTCCATGATAAATCCTGCTGCTAGCAACCGATCTATCTCGTCTCCAATGACTTTTCTCCTATCCTCGGTGAAGCAGCGAAGAGGTTGCTTCACCGGCCTTGCTCCGGGTCTCACGTTCAAAGAGTGCTCGGCCAACTCCCTCGGAACACCTTGCAAGTCCTGTGTAGACCAAGCAAAAATATCCCGATTCTCACAGAGGAAGTTGACGAGCTCGCTTTCCTATTTATCATTCAACCCGGCACCAATTGTTACGGTGCGCTCTGGGAACATATCATCAATAGGCACTTTCTTAGTATCCTTTGTGGCTTGGAACGAAACGCTACCATGCGGGTTACTTAACACCGGCATATACCGCTGCGCGCACTGAGCTAATGCCGCCACCTCTTGGATTTTTCTTTTCTCTTGTGCAATCACGAGTGACTCGGCTAGGTTAGACCCGGCTGAGGCACACTCAATGGAACGTCAGAAATCTCCAGCAATGGTAATCACTCCACTTGGCCCAGGCAACTTCATCTTCAGATAACTGATGTGGCAGCTTGCCATGAACTTGTTCAATGCTGGTCTTCCGAGTAATGCGTGATACACACTTTCCAAGTTCACCACCTCAAACTCCAGATTCTCAGTTCGGTAGTTATCTCTCATGCCGAACAATACGTCAACCCGGACCTTGCCTATTGGCTCACAAGAAATTCCGGGCACAATGCCATGGAAAGTTGTCCTCGTGGCCTGCAACATGTTTTCCGAGATACCCAACTTGTGCATTGTGTCCATATACATGATGTTAATACTGCTGCCATTGTCAATCAGTACCTTTGAGAACCTTACATTAACATTGGGCCCAATGAATGTCGGGTCCAGCACTAACGCATACGAACCAGGACTCGGCATAAGCTTGGGGTGATCTTTGATGTTCCAGGTGATTTCCTGGTCCGACCAAGGCATGTACCTCGTCACCGCTGGCATTACCGCATTGACCTCCATATGTCGGCGCTGCAAGCTTTTCCTATCTGTTTCCTCGGTGGTAAATACACAGTAACTCTGATGATACTCCCTGTACTCATTCCTCCCCTCATTTCCGGGGTACCTCTGATCCGGCTGGTGCTGATTTTCCACCTGATGCACTGCATCCCTTCTCTCATTGTTGTCATACCTCGGTGGAGGGGGAGGCAACATTAAGCTATGCGTGTTCGCCCGAGAGCAATTGCTGCCGGGGTAACTCCTGCCAAGGTTGATCATTCCGGGGTGCCTGAGAATTCCCCGAACCACCTTGTTCTATCTTGCGCATCCACTCACATTGCCTCGTTGTATGACCTGCTAGGTAACTCGGATTTGGCGTGTGAAACTTACACGGCTGATCCAACATCGACTCATAGGTGTACCTCGGACGGTCCTTCCTTTCTTGCCACTAATTCTTTTGCTCTGGCGTCCAAGTTTTCTTGCCATCATTTCTTGGTGTCCATTGTTGCCCTCCAGTTTTCTGACGTTGATTGCTTCCTGTTCCGGGCTGATCTTGATTCACAGCTGCAACTTGTTGCGAACTGTACCGGTGATCCGGTCTATCATCCCTCCTTTTACCTCTGTAATCATTCCTCCGGGATGATCCGGCTCCATCTCTCTGGTAGTACTCCTCATTCGACTCGTTGGACATGAGCCTAGGTTGAGTTGGATCGCCCAAGGCATACAAATCAACAATCCGGATCATCTCCGCCAACGTAGTTGGCATCTTCCTTTGTAACTTTTGCCACAGTTAGCTTCCATATCTGCATCCCTGTGCAAACCACGCTATGGCCTGTGATTCTATCACGCCCTCACATGAGTTTCTCACGGTACACCACCGGGTTAAAAACGCCCGATCCATCTCATTCGGTCTTTGCTTGCACATAGCTAGGGTATGTGGCCTATTCGGCCTCTGATACGTACTCGAGAAATTGCTGATGAACATCTCTTCAAAATCTATCCAACAATTAATGCTTCCAGGCGGCAAATTGTTCAGCCATACCCTTGCCGGGCCCTCCAACATCTAGGGTACGTATCGTACAACCCACCTCAAGTTGCCTGTGGCAATTTTCACAGCCATAGCATAATTTATCAACCAATCCTCCGGCTTAGTGCTGCCGTCATATGTCTTCGTGCCTCTGGGTAACTGGAAGTTAGGTGCTGGTGGCTCTTTCATGATCCGGGGTCCAAAACACGCAGGACCCGGAGGACCTTGACTTTCAATCTGCTCCGACCTATACAGTCGATCCAGTTTCAACCTGGCATCATCCGGCATCAAATCGCTGCTTCCCAATCTCGTCCCTATCACATGATAGTCCGGCCTTGGGTATCCTGCATTTACCATTTCCGAATCTCCATCGTTGTACCGGTCTCGCTCTCGTGGCGCATCTCTCTGTTACATACCTCGGCCGGCACTTTGCTCTTGCCTTGGTATATTCCGCTGCTGCGGTTGTCCTGTAGAGTTGCGATGTCCGGCATTGCCGTTAACAGCGTTTCCTTGACCGGCATTGCCTTGGTCACGGTTACCTCGGCCAGCTTCACCTCAGCTTACACTTCATCGATCGTCGTTTCTTTGTACTTCTTTTGCCTTTCCTGCCCTTGTCGGGTCATACGGAACAATCTGCTTGTTTCTCCTGGCCGAGGTTACTACCTCCTCTCTCTCCTTGGACAACCAAGAGGAGACGATGCGGCTCCAGCGGATTTCTCCGGGTTACCCACCGCCGAATGAACGATCTTGGAGGCCCCAGCTCTCTTCGGGTTTGCCCTGAGCAGTTCCTCATTTTTCCTGTTCGCGATCCGAACCAACTCATTGACCCGATCTGCTTTGTCTCGGGCTTCACCCGTCAGACCCTCTAGCTTCGGATGCCGTGCATCCGCTGCTCTGAGTTTTTCGCCGGTATCAGACTTCGGCAGCCCTACGGACAAACAGTTTTCAGACTCCTCAATCCGAGTATCCCCTTCTTTGTTCATTTCACTCATGAGATTTCTCCCCTTCACTTTTACAGCATCTGCTTTGTTTGCCTTTGCATACTCACGCAGCATCATGTTCAACGACTGCTGAGCCGCGGCAATCTTTTTCGCTCCCTCTAGAATTTTCTGCCTAGTTTCCTCTAGCTCGGCCTGTGCCTGAGCCGGATCTACCACTGCTACTACCGGGTTTGCCAAGCTATCCATAGCTTCCCTCAGCACATTTTCTAGCCTCTCTAGTGGAGGACCTCTACCTTTCCTCGGTGCCTTAGGCGTTACCTCCAGATCTGGCGCCGGATCCTTGCTTGCGCCCGCACTAGGCGCAGTCATCATCACCTCTGCACGGTCCGGGGAGCGAGTGATACGCGCCCCGCGAACCACGGTGAGGGGGGGCTCCCCTGCCTCGACGACGTGCCGCGGATGAACACATGACATGTCCACAGCAACGTAGACCTTGTGCGCGCCGAGCTTGACGAAGAGGCCGTTGCGCGGAAGTGGTCGCGTGCCGAAGCAGCCAACGTTGTCGCTGACGAAGTCCAGCGCTCCAAAGCGCTGGACGAGCCCGGAGACGATGCGTTCGCCGGTGGCGATGAAGTTTCCCATCCAGATGTTGACCCCTGCTAGCGCCGCTAGCCCCACGATGGGCGCCAACTGTCGTGGTGGTGTCATGGCAGATGCATGGATAGGCTAAAGGTGGGGACTAATACACGCTAGGGGAATCTAGGGAGGGATAGTGAAGTGATTCTCCACACAGAAGTTTATATTTGCTTTGCCTCCAAGGTTACAAGTGCTCCTAGAGCTGTATTGGCGAGAGGAAGAAGAAGGAGCTCTCTTACTCTCGCTCACAGATCACACTTAAAACCCTAGCCAAACTAGAAAAATCGGAACCCCCTCTACAGAAGCCCTAGCCCTCCTTATATAGGGGGGGCTAGGTCTCCACTTAGGAGATACATGGAGGCATATTCCTAAGAATATGCCATCTCCCAAAGTAGTAAGCCGACCGGGTTACTTTTCCCTCACGTCACACATGCAGAGGCTACGTGAGCCTCTGCGGCGCCCACATCATCCGACATGGGCATCGTCATCCTTGTCGGCCACGCCTCGGTGGTCCTGCCCTTGTCTGCTTCACTCAGGCAGTGCGTACCGGGGCTTCTTTTGACCAGCGAGATTCCTTCCTTCTCCTAGAAGCTAGATGTGCCCCGGATCATAGTTGATCCGGCCACACCTGTTCCTGCATACAAGTTAAACATGCATTTCCGACTTACTGCTTAAGTCGGTTGAGACTTAGTTAGGCGAACGCCCCTGGTCCGGATTACCCCGTGATTCGGCCTGCCTTGAGGTGACCCGGCCAGCATCCGCTTTGGCCTTGCTGAACCTCGGCTAACTCGGCCTTTATACCCCGGCGTAACCCTACCCGGGGGTATCCCCCCAACACTCCATCAACAATCAACTTGCATGCTTTGCCTTTGATCATACACTGCGCCTAAAATAAATTCCAATGCTGGCCCTTGTCAACTGTCATGCAACCATCGTCTTGTACTCTCTTGAGTTGCAAATTCAGCCCACTCAATGGTACAACATCCTCAAAACTAAAAACCTTGTCCAGCTCCTTGGACCTCTCCCAAAATCTAGTGCGCAGAAATTGCTTCAAATCTGCCCAACTAGGTGTTGTTATGCCCTTTGAGGTCCTCTCTTCCTTCCACCAACTAGCCACAGTCTCATCCACATGCCGATGTGCAAGAACAAATTCAGTGCGACCACAAAACTTGGAATCGATCGAACGGCATTTGGCAAAACCATCATCCATGTCAGACCTCCAAGATCTAAACTTCGCATATGTAGCAGAACTGTCCAACTTCTATTTTATATCTGCAGAATGAAGTGAAGATCCCACAACAATAGTAGTATAGTCAAAGTACACATCATCCGCTCTGTCTATCTTACGAACTTCCTTTGCTATTTCCATATTCTTCTCCTGTTTTATTTTCTATACTCCACGTACCAAGGACTCAAGTAGGAGCGGCAGGCAGCGATCCCGATTTGGTCACGATGAAGTACTACGTAAGGAAACTCACGTTGCGTGACACAAAGTAGGGATCAGATTGCTCCCTTTTTTTTTCCTTGACTCGCACGCGACAGATCCCAGCGAGGTGGAGCGACCCCTGATTGCGAGAGGTGGGCGCGATCGGTAGGAGACTCAGTCTCGTGAAAGCGTACGGAGGCGGGACTTTTCTGAGTTTTTTTGTTAGCCGTACGAATTGGTTATTTCCTAGAGTCAATCGATCTCTTTCTTTTTCTCACGTACGTCATCAGGTTGGAGATCGAATCTAACTAGCACGATCGGCACAAAAATTGGAACTGGACTCCTTCCTTTTTCCCACGTACGTCATCAGGTTGGAGATCGAATCTAACTAGCACGATCGTATGCTTCAAAATAGGACAAAAGCAACCAACAGCCCACGTGCAGTCCCAAATAATCTGTATGAATCTTCTCTTACATGATCTCTTTGATTTTCCTAAACCGATCGGTACTTTCCTAAACCGAACATGTATAGGAGGTGGACTCCGATCAGAGCAAGGAGATCTGTATCGATCTGGACGTACCTTTTTCTTTGCCGACTGAAAACTTGTAAGCACCCGATCGGATCTGGGATCGATCTGAACGATACCAAGGCCGACAGAAACTTTGACAATGAATCAGCAACAGGCTCCTGCTTCCACTCATCACAAATCAATCTGATCTGAAAACTGTTGGTGAATAACAATCCGCAATCAACAAAAAACACTTGCCGTGATCAACCTAGCGCTCTGATACCACCTGATACGGATCAAGCCGATGATCCTATAGATTTGTCCCGATCTTTCACTGCGAGTAACCTAGATAATAATCCTTCCAATAACGCCGATGAACGTCACCTGAAGAAGAGGAATCAATCCAGCAAGTAACATGATGAAGATCACCACGCCTCAAACCTGAGCACGACAATCCTTGATGAACACAAGAACCTCCGTAGCAATAATATGATAGACGGTATCATCGTCCCCGGAGGGATGATACACGATGGAGCACAATATAGTTTGTAGACTAAACAACTAAACTCCCCTAAACCCTAGGCGGCTAGCTCCTTTATATAGGAGGCCTACAACTAGTCGGTTGGATAGACCCAAACTGAACACACAAACGGACTCGAACCTAACTTGGACTCGGACTCAATAACATAGAAACACTATTTGAGACAACCTTAGACTTATCATTACATATCTTAGGTCGTCCTGGCGTGCCAATCATCAATGGGATGCGCCCGCATCACCTAGGTTGGTGGATTCCTGAAATTAGCTTGGTGGAGCTGAAGCATATGGAGTATGGCGTGTTGGTCAATGAAGAATGCACGAGGGAGGAGAGGGAGGAAGCACAAGGAGATACCAATAAGAAGATAAACACCTGGCAGGATCTCTGCCGCGGCAGAGAAACGATGCGTTTTCCTACCACGGCATAGGAACAGAGTCCTTTTCTGCCACGACAGGCTGCCACGACAGAGAAACAGGCCCAAACTCTGCCACGGCAGAAACCTGAGCCGAACCCAATTTTGGGTCAGTTTGTACCCTAGTTGGGTGGGACCAACACGGCCAACCCCTTAGCATCCACACCCCCAGACTCATAAATAGATGGGGCGCACTAGTTTTAGTTGGAGACCATGTTAAAATATTTTGGAGATGTTTCTTCATAGAACCTCTGGAATTATCCTATGTTCGAATTACCAACTATAATTGAGTGTGATATGTTGTTCCATTGGGAATTAGTAGATTGCATACTACCGTTCGTGGTCACGGCTATGTGCGTAAGAGCGTGGTGTTGTGAATATCCTACAAGCTTCGAGAGCTGTTGCATTGGCATCAGGGATCGAGCGGGAGAGGTCATAGCTACAGGCTAGTTATCTATCATCCACCATCATCATCGACAAGTGCTTGCTGAGAAGATCGGGCCACCGCATATCATCTCGGTATCAGATTTCCTCGTTGCCTCGGTAAGCAATGCACAATCCATCCATAGATTAGAGAGTGTTTTCAGTCCTATACAAAAAATCCCCACAAAAAGAGTTGCCATAGCCTAGATTACATCGTAGACGAGTAATAGTTGCTGGTCGTGTTCAGCCTTTAGTTTAGATCTAGATCTGTTCTTCGTAGATCTGTTTTTTCTAGTTCTTCTAGTTGCTTTCCACCATTGTTTCCGCCACCACAAGGTCATATCCGATCTAATCTAAGAGTCCTAGTCTACTAATCTTGGCCGATTCGGAATTAAAAAAAAATTCTACCGACTCTGCCGCGGCACGGAAATAGCCTGTTTTCCTACTGCGGAGTCCTGTTCTGCCACTACTCGAATTCGCTGTCGCGACACGTTTTTGATGTGTTTTCTGCCGCAGCAGGATTTTCTGCCACGACACGATTTTTCCCTATTTTTCTGCCACGGCAGGAAATTTTACAAAGTGTGAATTTGCACTTTTCCTTCAACCTTAGCCACAGCCATTCTATTACATAGGTGTAGGAACTTGTCCATTGAGACTAGTTTCCGCTCCTACAGGCTGCTCCTAGGATTTTGGTGTTGTGCTTTGTAATTTGGCCGTGTGTGATATATATTAAAATAAGAGAAAAAGAAAAATAGCAAAAGGAAAAGAAAAAAGAGAAAGAAGCTATAAAAAGAAAAAGAAAAAGAAAAGGAGAAATTGAGCAAGAGGCCTAGTGATATCTTTGTGCACCGGTAGATTGAGCAATCTTGTGCCTGTTTACTTTGAGCTTTGCTAGTGTCTCTCCAGCGTAGTGCAACACCCTTCATAGTTGCATTGCCACGTTTTATCTCCACGTGTCTTTTTCTTGGGTTTTTGTACGATCAGCACTAGGACTTGTTTGCGGTGTAGATAGGATACCATACCTATAGCTCCACCATAAATAACCTGTGTGCCCTATGATCGTTCCCCATACCTTTGATATTCACTTCATCACATCAGTGCATATGTCTTTGATTTCAAATTGGTAAGCATCACTATTCACTTTGGAACGGTAAGATCTGCTTTCTTGTCAGTTTTGAGTGAGTTGTGAGAGTTCCACCACCAGATTTTATTTTGTGTACTAATGATGTCTTCTAGTAGTGTTGATGTGATGCAGAAAATGGAGGCCAATGATGTTACAGATAATGTGGAGACCTATAGGTAAAATTCTTCCACAATTGGCATTGTAGTGGAACTTTTTGGAAGGAAGAACACGGTATTTTGATGCTGACGGTCTTTTCCACCATAATGTGATGATTGGTGAGCGATGTGCTTCCATTACCATTGATAGCAACTCTACTATTAATTTGATTAGCGTTGAAGTTGTACAAAAGCTGCTGCTACCCACATGTGCCCGTGTGTTTCCATATCTCTTGCATTCATCATATGGCACATTGCTGATTTCACACACCGTTGATGTTCCTACGACTTTTAAAGAGCATACTGAGATTGTGCACTCTGATGTATCTCCTATACCACTTGATTCTTGTCACATACTATTGGTAGAACCTTGGAGCAGAAGGTTTGGCGCTCAAATATGTCCTGTTGTTGGAAGGATTTCTTTCAAATGGAACATGAAAAGGCGTGCTATGCTCAGGATTTCATCCTACAAATTTCATGAGTATTATCTTCTTCACAAGGAAAGGACAAACGAGTTTAGTTTGTCTGCTAAGTTTAAGGTCATGATGAATGGTGATAATTCTATTATTTGTCATCTTGAACCGGTGTGCATTACAACCCATGTGAGAATGAGAGCCACATAGCCAAGCTGAGTGAGAGTGTTATCAAAAGTGAGCTGTGTGGTTCCACTAAACGTGAGGTTGAGAGCATCCATTCTAAGAGTATGAGAGAAAAAGAAAACATCAGTGCAGTAGATGCTAATACATGTGAGGATATTTCTACTAATGTAATCATCTCTATTCCTGGTATTGTTTCTTGTGCTATGCAGGTTGCTTTTGAAGAAAGGGAGCAATCTATTTTACAACCTGCATCGTCGGACTGTGCATTGTCACTTGCGGAGGATGTTTTAGTACCTACTACAACTAAGGAGATTTTTGATGACATTGGTACTGATTTGGAGCTTCAGCCAACATGTGCGACATATTGTGAGTCTATTCCTTCATTGAAGCCTCCTTGTGATTTGCCTTGCACTACTGTGTCAGCACCATGTGATAGTTTACCAAATTCAAATTTTGATCATGTGGTACTGATAACACATAAGGAAATACTTGCTAGAATACCACCTGCTGATATTGTGTATTCCATCATGTTAAACGAACCTATGAGTATGAGTTGTGCTATGGACAAGATTTCTGAAATTTCATGTCTAAATTCTAGCACATATTCTCCTTGTTTCACTTTCAATCTAATTGGTGAATATAGCATGCATGAAAATTTTCTTGTGGATCACATATGCATTACTTGTGATAGAATCGCTGAACTAAAACATGTTGTTTTTAGCCATACTTGTTGTGTGTCGATGACTTGTTGTGGGACATATGCTGAAATTTGTGATAGTATGAAACTAAAGTCAGATCTAGTTGATATAATGCAGCCAACGCAAGTAATTTTACCTATGTTGGATCGTTATAATCTTGCTAGAATAGAACCCAAGTTTTCATATCCTTTGTAGTTTGTCCCAAAAGTCTTTGTCTAGCTGTGCTACTGCTCTATACTTCACTTATATTTGCAAATGGAGTTGCATCTTCCATACTGGGCAACATGATCATGTTCATATTAATGAGAGTAGCACAGTTGAAGCATGGTGTGAATCAATTTGGTTTTCACACATATTGAATTGGTTTGATCTTGTCCACAAATTTAATCATAGATCTTCTTTAAGAAAACTGAATTTAATATTGAAGAACAAGACTATCTATTTAGTTGTTTTTCATCATGATCATGATTCTTTGTACTTCACTTATACCTGCAATTTAAGTTGCTTGATGTATATTGGACATACTTTTCATATGGACAACAATAATACAGCATGTTATATATACATATACTTTGCGTACATGTTGTTCTTTTTGTTTCTTCCACTTTCAGCTTACCCAAAGCCGAGGACGGCTTTTCATGAAGAAAGGGAGGATGATGAGGATATATACAAGGATTATGATGATTCTAACTGCTTGAACTGGAAGAAAATATTGAGTCAAATCAATAATGACTACCAAGTGAATTCATTCCTAGTTGACCATGATGCTTTCATTTATAAGAACTTTATATTGACTAAGTCTTTGTGCTATTGTATGATCAGGTACATGGGAGAAGAAGGCGTAGCACGGAGCGAGGAGCTGAAGCATATGGAGTATGGCGTCTTGATCAATGAAGAATGCGCGAGGGAGGATAGGGAGGAAGCGCAAGGAGCTACCAATAAGAAGATCAACACCTGGCAGGATCTCTGCCGCGGCAGAGAAACGATGCGTTTTCCTGCCACGACATAGAAACAGAGTCCTTTTCTGCCACGGCAGGCTACCGCTGCAGAGAAACAGGCCCAAACTCTGCCACAGCAGAAAGCTGCGCCGAACCCAATTTTGGGTCTGTTTGTACCCTAGTTGGGTGGGACGAACTCGGCCACCCCCTTAGCCGCCGCACCCCTAGACTCATAAATAGATGGGACGCACTAGTTTTAGTTGGAGACCACGTTAAAATATTTTGGAGATGTTTCTTTCATAGAACCTGAGGAATTATCCTGTGTTCGAATTACCAACTATAATTGAGTGTGGTATGTTGTTCCATTGGGAATTAGTAGATTGCATACTACCGTTAGTAGTTACGACTACGTGCGCAAGAGCGTGGTGTTGTGAATATCCTACAAGGTTCGAGAGCTATTTCATTGGCATCAGAGATCGAGCGGGAGAGTTCATAGCTACAGGCTAGGTATCTATCATCCACCATCATCATCGACAAGTGCTTGCTGAGAAGATCGGGCCACCCCATATCACAAGTATTATATATGGATGTGGAATATGGTGGTGTTAGCCTTGAACCTCACCTTGGGGATTGCACCAAACTAGAAACCACAAGTGAGAGCTATAAGCGTGCAAAGTGGAATTGCAAAGAAAACTCACACTAAAGAAAGAACTAACTCTCAAAATCTTGTTGGTGGTAGGTTAGGGTTGTGGAAAACCAAACGAAACGATCCAAAAAAAAGGTTATTGTCAAACGTGGTAGAGAACCAAAAGATCAAAAGCAAATAGGAGGCGATCTACAAAACACTAGGATACACACACGTGGAGACGGATGTGGTTAGCACGACTATGAAAATGAGCACAAAAGGTCCTAACGAAGACTACGCTCGGTGTCGTGCCAACGCAAGGAGAGACCACAACTCGTTCGCCAAAAGAGAAATAAGCAACGGATTTGTGCACTTGCCTCGGTCGCGCTCTTTTACTCTGTTTGCTTACAAGCTTGAGACTCTCTTTGTATTGGGAGACTATGTTTCTTTCTATTTTTATTTTGCTTTTTCTCTTTCTCTCTTTTTTTGTTTCTTTTTCTCCATTTCTATACTACTATGATAAGTCGTGGTTTTGCTCTCACACTCTCACTTTCCAAGGACAAGTGCACAATGCTTAGGCAAACACAAGATGAGTTGCTCTCATAGGATAGATACACACAAGGAAGAAGGGTTAACAAGGTGGAGCAAGTTATACCTTCGGTATAGATGTCTTGCTTCCGGTGTTGGAGATGATGTTCGGTGTCGCGGTGTTGATGAGCGTGGTATGTGGATATTGTTGCAGAAGCTTGAAGTTAGTTAGGCGACACGCACACGAAACACAAACAACACAAGAGGACAAACAGTCAAAAATTGCACGAAAAAGGGATTTCGGCGGCCAAACCGGTGGCACCGGACCTGGCGCCAGAAATTCCGGTCGTGTTTCCGGTTCGCTAGAACGTGTGCCGGAAATTCTGGCGGCTGGGCCGATCCACCAAGCCTGGCGCCGGTCTGAGTTCGTGACGAACTCCAAAAGTCAAAATCGGTCAAAATTTTCGGAAATTTGTCCAATTTGGGCTGGGAAAAGTTTCTAGGAAGGTAGATCGGTACCCAAAGCAACAGATCTGTGGAACAAAACCACGAAAAACGCACCAAATCCAGATATCGATCCGAAGGCAAATATAGGGCTCTTTTTTGGGGTTTTTCGAATTTTTTGGTAGATAGAAGAAAAAATTGTGGGGGAATTCATGAGCAACGAAGCTCTTGATACCAATATGTTGAGGGCAAACCTCTAGGGTGGCCTAATCTTTCACGAATCCCACTCAAATCGAGGAAGGAGTATGGGGGAAGGAGGGGAAGGATGAACACGATGAACTCACGCACGAGGAACACGATGAACACACACACACAAAACCACGATACACACCAATAGCTCATGCCGGCGGTGACCGGTCCGGTGCAATCCCTAGGATCGGCGTCGGGCGGAGGACTCTCTCTCGAACCGGCACGACGAGATGGGAGACTCGGTGAGATCTTGATGTCTTGGCAAAGGGACACCGATGCCAAGGCCTTGTACAACACGGAGGCACGATGCAAACTCCAATGAGGTTTGGGATATTTGGTGCTCCTTTGTCGAAGGAGCATAAGGCAAGAACTAGATAGATCCACAAGGGGTTTCCACTAATTCCAAATATCATGCCTATGGTTTACAATGGAGGTGGGGGACTATATATAGGCCAGCCACTAGTTCAGGGGTACTTTCGGCATAAAAGGGTAAAAACTGGACGAAATAAGAATATTCTCGGGCATCAAACCCTTGTCGAATCGAGACTGGAGGAGTTCACATGAAAGTTGGTCCAACAGAAGTCGGTCCATTTAACGCGTAAAGTTGTCGTTGGCTTTGCTCCTTCTCTTTGCATATCTTCATGGGGTTCGCACGATGATGATGAGGGTATTGGCGATAAGCCATCCAAAGATGTATCGAAATCACACGAGACAAGGAGAGAATTCACCTTAGCTTGTAGGAGCTTGGCTCGGGCACGGGTCATCGGTCCACTTGGGGGACTTGTTGGTGTAGATGTAGGAGCGTCCGTAGGATGGGCTGCATCACAAGAAATGCTGGGCTAGCTTTTGGATCTCCTCCGCAGATTTCTGAGTAATGCCAAGTTTGGCAAGACCCGGATTGCTGAGAAGGTTTTCAGCAAAAACCTCTGCCGAAGGATTATTACCCTCTGAGTGTTCACCCTTATCAACTGCCGAGTCACCCATGGTGACGTCGGTCTGTGAACCAAGGTTCGCTGGCTCGGGATGAAGAGCCGGATGTTCTGCGATGGATGGAGATGGAGTAATCTCCGGTGTTATTGAAGGATGTGGGGCAGGAGTCGGAGGCGCTGTGGCAGGAGAAGTCAAATTCAACTTTGACTGGCGCAGGGGCTTCGATGAGCCTCCTTTTCCGTTGCCCATGGGTGAGCTATTTAGCTTTGAGGAGGTAATAGAACAAAGATCGTTACACTTCAGAAAGAATGAGAAATAAAAGTACAGAGACATTGTGAAGAAATCACCTCTTCACAACGGGCACTTCCTTTGTGCCAATGGAAACTGTCGGAGCCTTACGCTTTCGAGTAAGGGTCTCCGGCAATGGAACCAGTTCTCCATCATCCTGAGAGATCTCAGGAGGATATCCCTCGAGAGGAGCAAGCTCCAACTCGGGGAAGTCAGCAAGCTGAAAAGGAAAAATATCTCAGTATTGCAGAAAGAAACAATAATGTATAGATGAACACATAATTTGAGTTATTGTTGGAAACTTACTGTTACTATAGGATCATCAGCCATATGCATGTCGAAGGACAACTCCGGGATTTTCCTCTCAATCCGCTCCCTTATCAACAATTTGATTCGGGACTCATAGTCTTTTTCTGAGTAAGGACGGCAGCAGATCTGGAGAGAGTCCTTCTTGTTTGTCATGATGGAGTGCATAATCCAATCACCATGGTGTTGGAGAGGCTGGATCCGGTGTGCCAACCAACAATGAACCAAGTCGGATCCTTTCAGACCCTTGTTTTTCATCAGATATCCGATTCGTGTCTTAGCAAGAAGCAGATCGTCAGTGAGAGTCGGAGGATCCGCGTCCCAGGACTCTTGGGGCGTGGCGGCGCCATCAACAAAAACCGGCAAATTAGATGCTTTTCCGGGAGCCGGTCTGTCCTTGTCATAGAAAACCGTGGACGACCATTGCTTCACCGATTCACTAGCCTTAATCCTAGGATAGACACGTTCTCTCCTAACAGAAAAGCTAAGAGTCCTGGTAATGTAAGAATTACTGGCGGTGATAGAGTTTCTCCGGGTATGGAAGTAATACCGAAAGAGAATGAGACTCGACCTAATGCCGAGATACCCCTCACACAAAGAGGCAGAAGCGCTCATTTCTAAAATAGAGTTTGGGGGAGATAGTGGAGTTGAATTCCATAATGATCTATGACCTCGGAAAAGAAGTCTGAGGGTGGAAAGCTCAAACCTCTGTCAAGGTGAGTGCCGAAGTGCACTCGCTCGTCGGCGTTGGGGGTGGGGATGGTTTGTCCATGGCCGCTCCGCCAGTCGCCGGCACGGAGGAGACATTCATTCTCGATGACACGGAGCTTGGCGTCATCAAGAACACACGAGATCCAGACCCCGTGGAACTTCTCCTTCTCCGCCGCAGGTACTGTCGCCGCTATCGCAGCCGCATCCGAAGATGAACCCTCAGCCATTTTTTGAGCTCCGGTGACCTAGGGTGGGCGGCGCTGTGGGATTTGGGGGATGCAGAGGACCTCTGTTTGCAGGAGACGTTGAGAGGAAGGATGAGGAACTAGCGCTGGTGAGGAGGAAGGAAGAAATCTCGACCCCTTATATCCTTCACCTACGCCAAGATTCGTGCAATGTAAATAGTAACCATGCCATGTGTCGTGGAAGGAGCTAGGTAACTCCCTCGCGATGATTACGCCGCCTCGATCTCTGCGCACACATTAAAAGGACGCCTCGGTTCCATGAAAGGTGGACCCACCAACGGTTGTTCTGACAGGAATGTCTGCCAGTGACGTGACTTGACCGTCTGGTTACGTCAGAGGCCAAGTTCTAGCTTAGTTTGAATTTCAAGCTGGAAACCCGAATAACGTATTCATAGGTCCTACTCATTTTGAGACCCAGATCCTATCCTTTATTTTTAAGTTTCAAGAACCCTTCAAGATTCTGCAAGCCGAAGATCAAGCTGGAAGATGATGAAATCCGACTCTGGATCTTGGAGGCTTTTGGGCGCTACTGTTGGGGATATACTTTCTGGGTATCCTCATTGTGCCTCACTGACTAGGGTGGCCCACTTCGGGTTAGAGCTTTGCTTCATGGGCGGCCCAGTCGGGGAGAAGAGACAGAGTCCAGTCCGGCTACCGGAAGGCCCAGAAGACTTACCGGCATAGTCCTGTTATGTTACTTCTAGTTCAAGATGTACTCTGTAACTGACTCTTAGTCGTAGCCGGATAGGTCTATCCTGTAAACCCTAGACCGGATATCTATATAAGCCGTCCTAGGGTAAGCCTTTAGGCCACCTCACAATAGTCTAGAATCTCAACTAAACATGCGAAACCCTTGTAAACCATATTTCGGCTCTGCCGTATTACTGGATTGCTAGCAGGAGTAGGATTCGTCCAAAGCCGGTAGATTCGAACCTGGGTAAACTTGTGTGCTCACTGACCCAGAACACCGTACGTCTCACACCCCTCTCTTCCACACGCCTCGAGGACCCCCTCATGGCATACTTGTCATCAATCCGACGACACCCATCGGTCTTCTTGAGATGCACTGGTGGGCACGTCGATCCCATGGTAGTCCTTCTATCTCTAGCTCGATCTGGTTGGCATTTTATTGCCCTTTCAAATATGTAGTTTAATTTGTCCTCAATCTGCATGGTCATAGTTTATTCTGTGCTGGATCTATGTTCCTAAATACCTTCGGTGATTTTTGCTGTTAATATGTTTGCTGAAACGCATAGGCATATGATGCGGCCCGTCCTACGGACGCTCCTACATCTACACCACCGAGTCCCCCAAGTGGACCGATGGCCCGTGCCCGAGCCAAGCTGCTCCAAGATAAGGTGAATTCGCTCCTCTCATCATGTGACTTTGACATACACCTGGATGGCTTGCTACTTCATACGACTACTCTGTGCATCATCAGGTACGAACCCCCGCCACGTCGACCCACGAGCCCGGTCGCCTGAGCCAAGCCGATCAATCGGAGTGTCCGCCAGGAACCAGCCGGAGTGTCCGGCGCGACTCGGCCGGAGTGTCCGGCCTGCCCTAGCCCCAACCTGGCATGGACATTCAGAAGGCCAGTTCGGACACTCCCCGGACACTACCCGGAGTGTCCGGCCACCCCGGACTGTCCAGCCTGAAGATGAGCCTGCGAGCCTAGTTGGGCCCTGTGGCCCATGTACCCCTCTACTTCGCCCAGAACTCTACTTTAATGCCTGAATTACCCCTGAACTTGTGGTTGGCCTATATATAGTCCCCCACCTCCATTGTAAACCCTAGGCATGATATTGGAATTAGTGGAAACCCCTTTGTGGATCTATCTAGTTCTTGCCTCATGCTCCTTGACCAAGGAGCACCAATATCACCAAACCTCGTTGGAGTTTGCATCGTGCCTCCGTGATGTACAAGGCCTTGGCATCGGTGTCCCTTTGCCAAGACGTCAAGATCCCACCGAGTCCCGCATCTCGCCGTGTCGATTTTAGAGAGAGTCCTCCGCCCGACGCCGATCCTAGGGATTGCGCCGGACCGGTCACCGCTGGAGTGAGCTATTGGTGTTTATCATGGTTTTGTGTGTGTGTTCATCGCGTTCTTCGTGCGTGCATTCGTCGTGTTCATCCTTCCCTCCTTCCCTCGCAGTCCACCCTCGATTTGAGTGGGATTCGTGAAAGATCGGGCTCCCCTAGAGGTTTGCCCTCAACATATTGGTATCAAGAGCTTCGTTGCTCACGAATTTCCCCACAAATTTTTCTTCTATCCACCAAAAAATTCGAAATTCCCCAAATAAGAGCCCCATATTTGCCTTTGGATCGATCTCTTGATTTGGAGTGTTATTTGTGGTTTTGATCTGACCAAACCTTGTCTTAGGTGTTGGTCCAGCTTTATCCTACGTTTTCCCAGCCCGATCTAGCGAGTTTTTCGCGGATTTGAGGCCTGAAGGCGAGGATTTCCGCTCAAGAACACGAGCAGGAAACCCGCGCCGGAGTGTCCGGCTCGTACCGACCGAAGTGTCCGGCCGAACCAGACTGGAGTGTCCGACCCAGACAGAACGGAGTGTCCGGCTGTAACGCCAGTTTTGACAGTTTTGCCTCATTTTTCGCATTGGCTAATTCGTTTTGTTTGCTAGTGTCCCGTGTGTGTGTCAGCAACTAACAGCAAGCTTCCGCATCAACAACATCCGCGCTCATCGACACCACGGTCCACGAACATCATCCCGCACCACCGACGCCAAGTTCATCATCACCAATGAAGGTATAACTTGCGTCACCTTGTTAACCCCTATCTTCCTCTGTGTGTACCTATCCCATGAGAGTGGCTCATTTTGTGTTTGCTTGAGCATTGTGCATTTGTCCTTGGATAGTGAGAGTGCAAGAGCAATATCAAGTGTGACTTGGTAGCATCAAGGGAGAGCAAAAAAAGATACAAAGAAAAAGCAAAAGAAAAATAGTCTCCCATTGCCAAAGAGAGTCTCAAAGCAAAAGAAAAACTTTGAATACAAAATCCATAGCTGAAACCAAAAGAGAAGCAAAATTCGTATTGCTTAGATTTTGGTACATTTTTGAGAAAGTTCGCATTCAGTGATTGACGAGGGTTTAACTCATCAATGCCCATTGTTATGGACTTGGGTTTTGGAGAAGGAGGGAGCACTGGAGACATCTATCGGCTAGCAAACAAGCACACAGGGGACAAAGGATTTACCCAGGTTCAGGCCTCGTAGAGGTCCCTACTCCTGCTTGTCTGCTCGTGGAATTATTGAAGGAGTCGAAAGTTACAATGGTGCGCAGATGTAATCTGGCAAAGGTTGTGGAAACTAGGGTTGTGTGTGTTCTCCTCGCTGCCCCCTCCTAGCCTTTATATAGATAGGCTAGGTCTCGGGTAGCAGGTCGAGTCGGTTACAAGTTAGGGTTTTCCCCTTCAAACTTTCTATCTTTAGCTTTTTCTTGATCTTCAAGCAATCGAGAGTCCGCAGGTTACTCGAGTCCTTCCATCTGGGCCTTGGCGACACCGTGGGCCTATATGTATTTGGACCGTATATACCAAGCTCGAGTACCTGTAGGGTATACCCATGTCAGTAGCCCCCGAGTGTCCCGTGGAATCACAGATTCGACTGGGGACTTTTTTGAAGTCTTTGAGTGCCTGAATGAGTACATTTTCGACTGCTTTTATTTATGGCATAGGGATTGTTGATATACGTTCCTGATGTAACCGAAGTATCGGTATTAGTTAACCACCTTAGGGTGAAACAACGGAATCTACTCAAATTCGAGTCCCCGGACTCGAATCAGGAAGAGTGCTGGTGTAATTCGACTCAGGCCGCAGAGGTCTTACAGGAGTCGAATTCCAGTTATATGGGTGTGAGCACTCGACGCGTCCGTCAAGGCATGTTCATCGTGCCTGTAGGCACGGATATATTTTTGGTAGTGCACAGTTAAATGCGTTGCCAGGCCTTATTCAGGTCTTACCTTCATGATGTAAGCGCGGCATCCGAATTTTATCATCGCGGAGACGATTCGGGCGACCCAGGAGATGTAGTCTCTTTGTAGGGAAAATTATGAGGCGGTGTCGCCATGATCTGCGAGTGTGGATGTTATCAACACACAATTTTTGTGCAAATAATCATAGGGTGCGCGGCCAGCGCTCCCTATGGGAGTAGCCCCCGAGTGCCTGGTTGAGTCGAAGACTCAGGCAGGGACTAAAGAACTTTTGCGACTGCTGTCGTCTTTGCTTGTTTGTTTCAGTCGAAGACTCAGGCAGGGATTAAAACACTTTTGCGACTGCTGTCGTCTTTTGCTTGCTTGTTTCAGTCGAAATTGTTTCCGGTGCTCCCTATGGGAGTAACCCATGTCCATAGTTGAATTGTGATTCGAGTGGTTGGGTTTGATTGTAATTGCCTATATCCCTGCAGTAAGAAAAGAATGGGAGTAGCCCCTGAGTGCTTGGTGGAGTCGAAGACTCCAGCAAGGACTAAAGTAGCCTTTGATGATGTCAGTGCTGACGCTTGCATGACCTCAGTTGTCCGCGTGAGCGATTTTGACGGGACGTGACGAGCGGTGGGTCCCACTTTCTGACTTTAATTTGACTGTGCGTGCGTAATCTTATTATTAACTGTGCCTCCTTGATTTCCGCGCATAATGGGAGTAGTGGAGGGATGGTTTCGCGCTTCCTCTTCTCCACGTGTCGAGCATGATGCGCGCCATGCGTCCAGTAGGGTTTTGTGAGCCGTTGGATTGCATCTCCTAGGGGTTAAGTAGCGGTGCTACGGCGGTAATTTTCCATCTGCACTCTTTTCTTCCTCGTTGCCATCGCCATTGCTGCTGCTCATCTGCTTTTCCCTACGCTCATCTCCTCCTCAACTCTGGACCACCTCCGTTCGTTTCCAAGTTATTTTCTGCGCTCTCATCGCTGCCACGCAATGGGAAAGAAGAAAGGAGGCGCTGCCGCTGAAGCCGCGGCCATCGTTGCCGCGACGAAGAAGAAGGGTGGCCCCACTGCTACGGGCACCAGTGCCGCCGCCGGCGGGAAAAAGAAGGTCGCGGGTACCCGTGTGACCAATGGCGCATGGCGCCCTTCTATCATCAAGGCGTCGAATCTCCGTCTTCTTCGCCAAGACGGAGTTATTTTGATCGCCGATTAAATGCGTCCCCAGCGGTGAGACCATTCTTGTGCCTCCCGCTGGTTTTCGAATGATGTTTCTTGCATTCATCATTCGCGGCCTTTCTTTGCCTCTCCACCCCTTTCTTAGGGGTGTCCTTTGTTTCTACGGGCTCCAGCTCCATCAGTTGTCCCCAAACTCGATTCTCCACATCACCTGTTTCATTACTCTTTGCGAGTGCTGGCTCGGAATCGAGCCGCACTTTGGCCTTTTCAAGCGCTTGTTTAAATTGAAGCGCCAGTCCGCCTCTGGCTCTTTAGTTTATGACGTAGGCGGTTGCGGTATCCATGTCGACCCATCCGCCACCTACTTCGAAATCAAGCTTACCAAATCCGTCCAGGGATGGAGGGACAAATGGTTCTATGTCCCGATCAGAAGGCCAAAGAGGAGCACTTTGGACTTGCGCCCTTCAATCCGGCGACTCCCTGCAAGAATATGTGTTCTTGGAAGAACGTAGTTATGCCTGGCGAACTCGCGGAGACGGACGTGCTGTATCAGCGCGTCTGCGACCTCTAAAGTCGCATAGGCGCAGAAGAGGGAGGCTGCGCTCTTATCAGGACTTGGCTGCGCCGTCGCGTCCAGTCTCTCCAAGCTAGAGTCCATCCCATGTTTCAATGGAGTGGCCCTGATGATGCCACTCGCATGTCTGCCGATGGCATGTCCGTGAGTGAGGTGGATAAGAGGATTCGACTGGTTACGAAGTGCACAGTTAAGGATGTGCTTCCAAGCGAACCAGTTGTTCCTCCTTTTGATGCTTCGAATCCTCCTCTCGGGGTATAGTTATGCTACGCAGTAGCTTATTTTCATGATTGCTTTTCTGTTTGCTTACTTATTCTGTTTGTATGCAGGATTGGGTGGTGTCGCCTTGTATGCCTCCTCTTCCTGAGGGGGTTATTCCTCGTGAAGCTTTGGAAGAGGACGAGTCTGAGTCGACTGTCCCTTCTGATGTGGAAGAGGAAGCCCCCGAGTCCGAGAGTCCGGATACTCGCAAGCATTCACGTAGCGAGGACTCCGACGCATCGACTCCTTCGACTCCAGGAGGCGCGGCTATTGGCGCGGAGTCGCCAATTCCAGGCGTTCCTGTGAGGACTATGGCACCGTCTTCTGGCAAGAAGATTTGATTGCCCAAGGAGTCTTCGTCGGAATCAGCGGCTGCCACGTTTGATCTTGACAACTTTAACTGGTAAGTTTGCTGGGTCATTCATTCTTTGCTGTTTTCTTCTTGTTGGTTTTGTCCTGGAGTTTGCCCTTTTCTCAATGTGGACTTGGTCTTGTAGTCAAGAGGCGTCGTCATCTTCTAGCGACGTCGAGTTTTTGAAAGAATCAGGAGTCGCAACTTCAAGGGCCAAGGTAGAGGTCGAGCGTGCTCCTTCTCCTCCGGTGGCGGCCCACTCCAGGAACAATTCTTCGAGCTCTCCTCACGTAGGGGAGCATCGAATGGTTGCTCGGATGACGGTTCAGCAAGCTTCTTCGGAGTCGCTAGAGGACCATGTAAGTATATCTTTCCTTCTTTTTTAATGTGGCAGTCAACGCCTTATGTTGCCCTCTTTTGACTCCTTGTTTTGTGTGACAGCTCCTTGTAAAGGAAGCCGCGCAGGTAGCGGAGCTGGTGATGGCGATGGGTCGCCAGCATGCAATGCTGGAGATGCGTCACCGCGTGGTCGAAAGTGAGTGCTCTACACTTATTCTTTTCGTCTTCTCTCTGTTTTGATATAATCGACTGATAGCCAATTATTGACTGCCATGTAGCTGAGCATAACGCTTTACTGCGCAATGTCGCCACGTTGGAGAAAACACTAGCCGCAGCTGTGAAGGGGCGCGACGAGGAAATCGCGGCTCGTGACGATGCCCAGAAGCGCGAAGAGGATCTACGCGCCTCCTTTGCGACCAGGGAAAAGTTGTTCGAAGAGCAACTGTTCTCAGTCGCCAAGGCCCTCTCAGGTACCTTTCCTGGTAGATATTTTATTGATGTTCCTCTCTGCATCTAGAGTTTTTGCCAGTGGCGCTATAGATTTCATCCATGTGTGGGTTTTCTGTGCAGATGCTGGCGATTTGAGCTTTGACCCGCAAGCCCTTTGTCGCGATGACCCTCTGGTGGGCGCGGTGTCTGCGGTCGAGGATCGTAGCGCCGCTGTCCAAAATACGTTGTCCAAGGCCAAGGTCACCCTTAGTCACCTCCGGGAGGAGTTGATGCCGAAGGCGGAGCTAGTCGACAATGTGGAAGAGCTGGTGGAGTCGCTCGCTGGGGGTGTGCCTGCCATGTACAAGAACTCCCTCCGCGCGGCTGGTGCGACCATGTCACTTGCCATGGTGCAAGCCCACAGAGTCGAAATAGATCCCTCTGCGGTGTCGAAGACGATGCCTGTTGGCGCGGATGGTCAGCAGGTAGTCTTCGCTCCCTTTGCGACTGCTTGCGCCAAATATGGCCATTCCTTGATAAATACTGTTGCCAAGTATTCGGAGGAGCTCCAACGTGCGAAGAAGGCGGCGAAAGCTGGCGGAAAGTCTGTGGCATCTGATACTGCCATGGACTTGGTGAAGCCCCCGAAGCCGTCGAAGTCGAAGAAGCCAGCTGCTCCGTAGTTAACTTGTTGTAATAATTGATCAGTTGCCCTTTTAGTCTAAGGACGTGCCTGCTGGCGAGTGTGTTTGTAAACACTTATGCTTATCTTGAATGCGTCTATTCCCCTTGCCTTTGTGTTGATTTGGTTGCCTTATTTGCTTTTGTCTTGACTTGTGGTAGGGCACATCGAGTGGTCCTGTGGGAAAACCAGGATTCGCCATCTCTTGATGAGACAGTGGCACCACTTCGCTCCAGGGTAGAGGAGCTATCCTTGCTATCGCAACTTCGTGATCGCGTGAAGCAGCTGGAGCATGAGTTGCCCCTGATCCGTGGTAATGCGGACGTGTGGAAGTCGAAGGCGGAAAAATCCGCCACCCACGAGCAATATCTGCTTGGCAAGGTGACGCAGCTGGGCGACCAGTTTAAGTGTTAGTTTGCTCGTCCTCATCTTTTCCTTTGTAGTTAGTCGCAATGGTACATTGTACTCATGCTGTTGGTGCTGCTTCGTGTAGTTGTTAGCGCACGCCGTCCGCAGGAGGAGAGGGATAGGATTGCCATCCGCCTTCATGATCTCACCGAGGATCAACTTCAAGAGAGTGGATACTTCTGGGTAGATCACGATCGTGCGACTGCATTGGCGACCCTGCAGGATCGCGCTTCGCGAGTGCTGCTCTTCCTGAAGAAGTCGCAGTCATGTTTGAAGAACATTTATCGGGCGATATTCCCGTTGGATGACACTCCATCAAGCCTGCTGGCTCTCCTGGCCAAATTTCAAGATACGTCCATGCGAAAAGCGTGAGGCAGCAGTTGGTGGCTGGTGCCAAGGCTGCGCTCTCAATGGTGCGTTTGCACAGGCCTGACGTGGATGTCGCCGCCATTGCCTCTGGGCCACCGGCGCCACCAATAGGATCTTCCTAGAATATGGTGCCGCATTATCAGGCAGTGGACCGCCCCGCCGAGGAGATCGTCGACTTCTTCGAGGAACAAACTAATGTTCTTCTGTTGCAAGGGTAGCGAAATATGTATCCTGCACATAAGTGTACTTGTGTTGTAAAGTTTATATGTATTTATAGATAATTTATTGTTAAATGTGTACAAACAGCTTTGTCAGCGTTAGGTGCGTTGCACTATGCAATTTCGTTTCGTTAGCCTGGCCATCCCATTGTCAACCTGCCAGGCACGTTGCGGCTGGGTTGAGTTTGCGTTAAGGGGTTCGATTGATGTGCCAGCTACTCAGGATATCGCGTTTATTGGTTCGAAGAACAGATGTAGGTAGGGTGGCGTCGCCCCCGAGTATAAAATTGACAAAAGTGAAAGAAAAACATAGAGTTTTGGGGCACTTAGCTTTTATTTATTTGAAGAGCAGTACGAGGTACAATGTGTGTCTAAGTAGCCTTGGCTGAGTAGCCTTATTTGGCGTAAAAAGTAAAACAACTAGGTAGAAGCCGCAGCTTGTGCGACGCCCAAGGGTTGGAGTATGCGACTCCTGTCTCTAAGTCTTGAAGGCGATAGGCACCACCTAGGATTACTTCTGTAATCACGTACGGTCCTTCCCAGGGGGATTCGAGCTTGAGATGCCCCTGCTGCTTCAGTCGCAGGACCAGGTCACCTTCGACGAAGGATCTGGGGCGAAGCCTTCTACTGTGGTAGTTGCGCAGGTTCTGCTGGTAGATCGTGGATCTTTCTGTGGCGATTTCTCTTGCCTCGTCGAGGAGGTCGATGGAGTCTTCGAGTGCAAGAGAGGACTCTTGTTCGCTGTAAGCGACTACGCGCGGCGCCTTGTACCTCACGTCAGCGGGTAGTACTGCTTCTGCTCCGTTCACCATAAAGAATGGCGTGTAGCCCGTGGCGCTGTTTGGAGTTGTACGTAGGCTCCAGAGTACGGATTGGAGCTCATCTGGCCAGCAACCTGCGGCTTGTTCGAGTGGTCAAAGGAGTCGCTTCTTGATGCCGCTGCAGACGAGCCCGTTTGCTTTTTCCACCTGACCGTTGGTCTGTGGATGCGCCGATCGAGGCGTAATCGATGTTGATCCCCGTGTTTCCGCAGAATTCTTGGAACTCCTTGGATGTGAAGTTCGTCCCGTTGTCGTTGATGATCTTTGCGACCAAGCGGTACACAATGGACTCAAAGAACTTGACCGCACTATGGCTTGATTGTTTGGTCACTGGCGTGGCCTCAATCCACTTGGTGAACTTGTCGACTGCGACCAAGAGGTAGACGTAGCCTCCTTGCGAGGACCTTGGGAGCTTGCCCACCATGTCGAGCCCCCATTGTGCGAAGGGCCAGGCCAATAGAATAGGTCGTAGTTCTGCGCCTGGTGCATGTGGCTTGTCCGCGAATTGATGACAAGTGTTGCACTTTTGGACTATGTCCTTGGCGTCGCGCATGGCCGTGGGCCAGTAAAATCCAGCTGTAGAGCTTTGGCAACAAGGGCGCGACTGCCGGCGTGGTGCCCGCAGATCCCTTCATGGATGTCGAGGAGGACTGCTCTTCCATCGGCCAGGGAGACGCATCGTTGTAGCACTCCTGTGATGCTGCGTTTATATAGTTCGCCGTTGAGAACGGCGAATGCCTTGGAGCACCGGGCGATGTGCCGTGCATCTGTCGGATAGTCCGGTAGTCTCTTGCTGAGGAGGTACGTAATGTACGGCTGCATCCAAGATTGTTCGATCATCAGGACGCTCATTGGTCCCTCGAGTCCTGTGTCTAGCTCCAAGTCATCGAGTGCCATTGTCTCATTGGGTGGTGTAGCCCCCGAGTCTGTTGCTACCCTTGTTTTCTTCTCTGCGGCCTTTGGCTTGATGGAGCGTTCGCATATGCGCTCGAGAAATACCCCAGGTGGTATTGGGGCGCGGGTAGAGCCTATGTTGGCGAGTGTGTCCGCCTCCTCGTTGCTTTCGCAACCTATGTGTCGCAACTCATAACCATCGAAGGCTCCTTCGAGTGTGTCGTAGAGGTCGCGGTACGCGATCATGTTGTCGTTCAGTGCGTCGCACTCGTGCATTGTTTGATTGATGACCAACTTGGAGTCGCCATATATGATGAGCCTTTTGGCGCCACATGCTTTTGCCATCCTCATCCCATGTAACAGGGCCTTTTATTCAGCCTCGTTGTTTGAGGCTGTGAACTGCATTCGCAGGATATATTTCAGCTTGTCCCCTTGAGGTGATGTCAATATGACACCTGCGCCTGCTCCATCTTTCCGTTTGAACCCATCGAAGTGCATTGTCCGGAGGTAGGACATATCTAGCTTCTCCGGGAGTTGGTTCTCCATCCAGTGCACGAGGAAGTCAGGGAGCACTTGCGACTTGATGGCGTCGCACTTTTCGTATGTGATGTCTCGTGGAGACAACTCTATTCCCCAAAGCGTGACTCGCCCCGTGGCGTCGGGGTTATTGAGGATATGCCCCAACGGGGCGTCGTTGACTACCACGATTGGGTGTTCCTGGAAGTAGTGGCGCAGTCGCCGGGCGGTCATAAAGACGTCGTATGCCAGCTTCTGGTAGTGCGGGTACCGCTGCTTTGTTGGCGTGAGGACCTCACTGAGGTAGTATACTGGGTGTTGTACGCCGTGGATTTTGTTTTCCTCGGCTCGCTCGACGACGAGCACCGTGCTCACCACTTAGTTGGTAGCGGAGATGTACAACAACAGTGGTTCCCTTTCTCGTGGAGTCACTAGTACCGGCGAAGTGGATAGCAAGCGCTTGAGATCTTCGAATGCTTCTTGTGCTTCATTGGTCCACTCGAATTTTTCGGTTTTGCGGAAGAGCTGGTAGAAGGGCAGTGCCTTTTCACCCATCCGACTGATAAATCGACTGAGGGCCGCGATTCGTCCGGCCAGTTGCTGGACGCCTCTTATGTTCTTCGGCTTCTCCATGGCCAGTATGGCTTTTATCTTCTTCGGGTTTTCCTCGATCCCCCTCGCGGAGATGAGGTATCCGAGTAGCTGCCCAGATGGTACGCCGAAGGTGCATTTGTCCGGATTGAACTTGATCCGGTAGCGATCGAGGTTGGTGAAGGTTTCACGCAAATCATCGATTAGAGAGGCTTCCTCCTTGGTCTTGATTACTATGTCGTCGACATAGACTTGGATGTTGCGACCTAGTTGTTCCTTAAGGCAAGCATGCATGCATCGCTGGTAGGTGGCTCTCGTGTTTTTTAGCCCGAAGGGCATTGTGTTGTAGCAGAACACACCGAAGGGCGTTGTGAATGCGGTCTTCTCCTGGTATTCCTCCTTCATTCGAATTTGGTTATAGCCTAAGTAGGCATCGAGGAAGCAGAGGCGCTCGCATCCAGCGGTGGAGTCGATGATTTGATCGATCCGTGGTAGCGGGAAGTGATCTTTTGTGCAGTGCTTGTTTAAAGAAGTGAAGTCCACGCACATCCGTAGGATATCTGTGTCCTTTTTTGGCACCAACACCGTGTTGGTGAGCCAAGTGCTTTCCTTGATCTCGCGAATGAATTTGGCCTCGAGGAGTCTGTTGATCTCCATTCCGACTGCATGCGCTCATGGCTCAGACAGTCGCCTGATTGTTTGCTTGACTGGCCTTGCGTCGGGGTTGATGTTGAGTGCGTGCTCGGTGAATTCTCTGGGAACTCCTGGCATGTCCACAGGACACCAGGCAAAAATTTCCCAGTGCTCACGGAGGAATTCGACGAGCGCGAGTTCCTATGCGGGACTCAAGTTGTTGGCGATGAGGGCCGTTTTGGCGGGATCTGATGGATGGACCTACACCTTTTTGTGTGCAGAGATGAGTCGAAGGAGAGATCAGGTGAGCTTGGCCTACTCAGGGGAGGCAGACTGTTGTCTGTCGTCTCTTTCAGTCTTGTGAGTTCCTCCTACACGCCGAAGGACTGGGAGATTCTGTTGAATTCCCTGTCGCAAGCGTCAGATCGCTCGAAGTTCCGTTGATCATTATGACGCCGTTGGGACCTGGCATTTTCATCTGCAGGTAGGCGTAGTGGGGTACTGCCATGAACCTGGCGAATGCGACACGTCCAAGGATGCAATGGTATTGTGAGGGCCAGTCGACGACCTCAAAGTCGATGCGCTCACGCCGGAAGTTCTTCGGCATGCCAAAGATGACGTCCAGGTTGATTTTTCCCAGGGGGTATATGCCTTTCCCTGGGATGATGCCTCCAAGCAGGTTAGAGGGATCCTCATTACTCGCAAGGTACTCGCGAATATGAGGTTGATGTCGCTTCTGCCGTCCATGAAGACGCGACTCATGTCGAAGCCTCCAATTTGTGCCTCGAGTACGAGGGGGCAATGACCTGGGCGAGGTATTTGGGGCGGGTGGTCATGTTTGTCAAAGGTAATGCACGACTCACTGCCACTGAGGTACTCAGTGGTGGATGGTGGCGAGTGCATGGCCAAGTTGACTTGGTGAGTGATGGCCTTCTGCACCCTATTGGAGGGGCGCCCCTTTTGGATCATCATGGTACCCATGGCCCGTGGGTATGGTTCGCCTCTGTGGTGCTGGTCCGGTGCAGCTCCGTTCGGGGGTGGCCCAGGTGGTGGTGGTGGTGCGCCATGTGCCACGGCGCCTGGAGCGGCTCCGTAGCCTCTTTCGACTGCATTGCGGTTCATCCGAACCAATCCCTCGTGTAGCTTGAGGAACTCGCGGTAGTCCTTGAGGAGGTGGCTGGACTTTCTCTTGCCATCATGCTTGTCGATGTAGAAGTGCACCGTGCATGGCCCGGACAGTTTGTCCTCGATGGAGGTCGCGGGTGCTTCATCGCGAGTGTGGCGTTGCCATACTTGCGTGCTTTTCCCGGAGTCGCGGTATCCGCCGCTGCGATATCCGCTGTTGCGGTTATCATCGCGTCTATCAGCGTAGCCAGCTGCGACCATGTTGACGTCAGCGCGATCGTCATAGACGTGCATGCGACGCTTACTCTGGCGGTCACGTCTTCGTTCGAGTTCTGCCTCCTCGTCACAGTGAACGCGATTCTTCACCGAATCTTCTCCATCGGCCCACCTATTCGTGATCTCCATCAGGTGGTCGATGGTCTGGGGATTTGAGCGGCCTAGATCCTCCCTGAGTTCCATGCGGCGAACACCACCGTTGAATGCATCAATCGCGCGGTCTTCCGAGATGTTCTCCGCGGAGTTCTTGATGATGGACCACCTTTGGATGTAAGAGCGCAGCGATTCGCGAATCTTCTTTGGCAGCATCTTAGTTCTTCGATTGAGGCGGGGCGTTTGTACGTGCCCTTAAAGTTGCGCACGAAGCTGTAGACTAGCTCATCCCAACTGCGAATGGATCCGCGTGGGAGGTTATTGAGCCATGCCCGGGCGACGCCCTATAGCTGTAGCTACAAGCCTTGCATGGCAGTACTTCGACTGCCTCCATGTAGCCTGACGGAGGAGATGTGATCCTCCAGCCAGATCTTGGGGTCCTGTAGACCGTCAAATTTCAGGTTCTCTGATGGGAGTTTAAACCCTTTAGGCATTCGCTTTTGCCTGATGGATCTACTGAAGCATCTGGCGCCGCAGAGCTCCCCATCTTCCTCTTCCGAATCAGTCGACCGAGCACGTCGTGCCTTGAATTGTCAATCTTGCGCTGCGTGAGTTCGTCGCGTGCATCGTAGTCGCGATCGTGTCGCCATGAGCGGCGGCGTCGAGACAGGTCGTGACTGTCATCACTGGACGAGGGCGGGGAGTAGCGCTTTGCTAGTGCTTTGCCCTTTTTTGGGTCTGGTACCGGTTCCTTGTCGAGGGCAGCCTCGATTAGCCCCAGGCCCGCGATCGTAGATCGGTGCATGGCCGTTCGGGGATCTCCAGCTGGCGGCTGGTTATTGAGGAGGTACATGGTGGCTGTTGTTACCGCGGCCTGCGGTGTCCTGGGAACCACGTTGCCTCTCGTGTCGACCGTCATAGAACCGAAGTCGAGGACTTTCGTGGCATCTATGCGCTCTTGTTCGGTGAGGTGAGCCATCCGCGACTACCTCTTCTTGGCGAGGTACTCGTTGCCTCTTGAGGAGGATCCTCCGTAGGAGGAGAGCCCAGCGCGACGAAGGCTTTATTCGTCCGCTGACTTTTTACGCGCCTCAAGTTGCGCGATTGCTTGTTTTTGGCCCTTGAACTCCTCTTTTAGGAACCAGTGTTAGCCCATCAGCAGTTCCTGCGGGGACCCAAAGGGTAGAGGTGCACCTCGTAGGGCTTCGCGGCAGCGATCCCACTCTTGCTCGTTGAGCCTGATCACGACGCATTCACCGGTTTGCTTGTTGATCATGCTAGGAGGTTCGACTGCTCCTCCGTTTCCACCGTTACCGCCGTTGCCGCCATTGCCACCACTGCCGGCGTTGGGTGGGTCGGTGCCGTTGCCGGTGTTACCACCGTTGCCGTGATTGGGTGGATCGTTGTCGTTGCCGGTGTTGCCACCATTACCGCGATTGGCGGAGGTGTCGCCCGTGTTGATGACGGCGCACATGAAGTGATTAGGGAAGCTGTTGCTTCCACCACTTTCAGATCCGAAACCATAGCTTCCATCTTTAGTGGCCAGATCGCTTAGATCGGAGTCGCGACTGCTGTCGCTGACCGTGTTCTCGGCGCCACGGGCGTTGAGCTCGGCCGAGGTGCCAATCGATGGAGGGAACCATGATGCCGGGGCAATCGCCGGTGTTGTCGGCTGATCAGGCATGCTAAGCGTGCCCATCTGACCAACTTGGAAGCGGAAGCTCCCAATTGCCAGGCTGACTCCATCGCCCACGGACTCGAAGGCCGGGCGAGTGGCCGGCGTGTGGACGGTGAAGTCGAAGGCGCCGAAGAGCTGGCGGATCTCCGTTGTTGCGGAGTTGTAGATCACAGTTGATGGGGCCGAAGAAGCCGCAACATCAGCACTCCCAATTCCCACAGATGGCGCCAATTGACGATGGTTTAACTCATCAATTCCCGTTGTTATAGACTTGGGTTTTGGAGAAGGAGGGAGTGCTGGAGACATCTATCGGCTAGCAAACAAGCACACAAGGGACAAAGGATTTACCCAGGTTTAGGCCTCGTAGAGGTCCCTACTCCTGCTTGTCTGCTCGTGGAATTATTGAAGGAGTCGAAAGTTACAATGGTGCGCAGATGTAATCTGGCGAAGGTTGTGGAAACTAGGGTTGCGCGTGTTCTCCTTGCCGCCCCCTCCTAGCCTTTATATAGATAGGCTAGGTCTCGGGTAGCAGGTCGAGTCGGTTACAAGTTAATGTTTTCCCCTTCAAACTTTCTATCTTTAGCTTTTTCTTGATCTCCAAGCAATCGAGAGTCCGCAGGTTACTCGAGTCCTTCCATCTGGGCCTTGGCGACACCGTGGGCCTATACGTATTTGGACCGTATATAGCAAGCTCGAGTACCTATAGGGTGTACCCATGTCAGTGATATTTCTCAATTATGGAGAAAATGGAAGATAATGAAAAACACGATGAGGATTCAAATCTCTGCATCAGAGTGTTGAGAAGAAGAACGGACAACAGTCCTGAACGATTCTCTTCACAAAGGAAAGAATCAATGATATTGATCATTGTGTTTTCCCCACTGGTGTTTTCACTACATGAAGTAGGATTCAAAATGTAACCCATATCTTGTATGGAGACATTTGTGAATCATTTGTCATGATTCTTAGAATATGACATACCTACGAACTACTAAGGAAATAATGGTTATGAGAAAACCCATTCCCTTGATATTAGAAAGCAATTCGTTGTTGAATCTCACATTAAAAGGGGTTACTTGAATTTTCCCAAATGACTGCAAAGCCATAGTGGAAAAGGGGTGAATGACAAAAGCATAATTTGTCAAGTATTGGACGAATTCAAATGTGCTAAATGTCTAGTGGATTTAAAACTAGTAAAAGTACTAGTATCTCATAGTAAATCTCCAAGTTTGATATTTGATCAAAAGATTTGAAATTGTTCAAAATAGTGAGTAGATGTGCAATTTGCATAAAATTGAGTGTGAGCTATAAAAGTCTTCCTAAAACAATATGTGAATGACAAATTTTTGAGTGGGAGCTATATAAGTATCAAATTCAAATGTGTAGGAACATAGTTTGAGTAAGAGTAGTGACTCATACCGAAATATGTTGGGAACATATTTTAAGTGGGAGCTTATAGGAGTGATTCTTAAGTGTGTTAAGAATAAAAGCGCAAGTACCAATAAATAATGATTTATAAGGAGTAGAAGTTGATAATAAGTATATTATGATATTATGTAGTATTCCTTAAGGGATTCTGAAAAGGGTTTTAGAATAGAAGTTATTTAAGGAACTGGTCCTTGATAACTAGGAATAGTATTAAGTTTAACATCAATGTTTGAAAGAAAGAAAAGGATGATCATCATCCACTATGTTGAGACATATGTTCTATCTTAGAAAACCATGATGATAACTTAACATAATATATGATCCAATAAGGATCGTTTAAAAGTGATTAAGTTTGAATCACGAAATGTTGAGCTAAGTTTGTCCGTAGTGTCTAATAGAGAATTGTAGACATGCTTTCCAAATCCATGAAGGATGACATATCTTAAAACATAAAGGGTTATGTTATAAGGGAATATGTTGGAAACTCCTGTAAATACTGATTAAAGTCAAGTAGGAAGCGAGGTGAACAAAACATCGAAAGATGCACAGAGTGCACTAGTGTTTCGGCTCGGTCTCGGAGGGAGCGAGAATTCGCCTATTCCCCTTGCAGAGAACCCCTGCATCCTCGAATTTCTTGAGCTACGCGGTGCTACACTTGGACTTCCCCCACAGATCCTTCAGAGGCACCATTCAGGAGAAGATGAGGTCGCTCGGTCCGAAAATTCTGGATCGCAGAGACAGGGAGACTAAGAGTGTGCGGGATTGAGGAATGTGGAAGAAGATTTGCAGGGTTCCTCAACACTCTCCGTATAAAGACGCGCTACCCGCCAATCTCGGGTAACCGTTACCCGCGGAAATTACACCGAAGTTACCGTTGGATTACCCAATGGCTAGTTTGACCAATTTAGCAGTCCAACTTCTTCCACTCCACTCGCTTGCTGGTACGCCTTGTCCAATTGACGGGGTGCAGCGACTCAAGCATTAGTTCATTCACCAACGCTGCGACTGGAGACCAGGTGGAAAAAATTCCTCCTTTATCGATGGAGTCCATCGCTGATTCGATTAGGCATCAAAATTGGACTCGCCTACTCTGATTGCCAAATGAATACCTGCGCTAAATCTACACTGGCCTCGGGGACTACTGATGGGGATATGCCGAATGGGGTATACCCAGTAGGACGTTTTGACTGGCCCAAGGACCTTGTGAGTGGGCCTACAGGACGACAACTAGAATGTGACTAAGGAGCAAGCCAGGCGACTGGAAGTTGGAGGCCCAGAAGCATAGCTGAAGCCCATTCAGATTAGGTCAAACCCTCCGAATCCTTGACTAGTTCTGATGAGGACATCCCTACAGTTACACCTTCCCCAATTGCTAATGATGATGTTCCAATTGCTACAAAGAAAGATCAGTCCAATGAGATAAGGATTGGACCAATTACAAGAGCTCGTGCTAAGCTACTAGAACAATAGTTGAACTTGTTTCTTAATGAACCTGGTGTTTTAATTAATGAGAATTTTATACTACCTAAGTCTTTGAATTATTGCATGATCAGGTACTTAGGAGAAGAAGGCGTAACATGGAGCGAGGAGCTCATGGAACATGGCGTGTTAATCAATGAAGAATGCGCGAGGGAGGGGAGGGAGGAAGCGCAAGGAGCTGTCCAAGACGAAGATCAACAAGAGAAGGAAGTTCTACGCATGGCGAGAAAAGCCCGATTCTCTGCCACGAGTTACCGGCAGAAAAGCAGTCCAACTTTGCCCACGGCTGCGTGGAGAAAGTGACTGAAACTCTGCCATGGCATAGTCATGTGGCTGAACCACTTTTTGGTCGGTTTGTATCTAGTTGGGTGGGACCAACTCGGATCCCCCCTTAGGCCGTTGCCTCCAAGACCCTTAAATAGATGGGGGCGCCTTAGTTAGGGTTTTAGACCACGTTAAAATTATTTTGGAGTTGTTTCTTTATAGAACCTCTAGAATTACCCTGTGATCAAATTATACAATTGCGATTGAGTGTGATCTATTGTTCCATTGGGAATTAGTAGATTGCGTACTACCGTTCATGGTCGACGGCTACATGCGCAAGAGTGTGGTGTTGTGAATATCCTACAAGGTTCGAGAGCTGTTGCACTGGCATCAGGGTTCAAGCGGGAGAGATCATAGCTATGCACTAGTTATCAATCATCCACCATACCATCAACAAGACCTTGTTGAGAAGATCGGGCCACCCCATATCATCTTGGTATCAGATTTCCTCGTTGCCTCGGTAAGCAATCCACAATCCATCCATAGATTAGAGAGTGTTTTTCGTCCTATACAGAAAAAGCCCCACAAAAAGAGTTGCCATAGACTAGATTGCATCGTAGACGAGTAATAGTTGCTGGTCGTGTTCATCCTTTAGTTTAGATCTAGATCTGTTCTTCCTAGATTTATCATCTTTCTCGTTTTGTTCTAGCCGAATCCACCATAGTTTCTGCCACCACCAGGTCAGATCCGATCTAATCTAAGAGTCCTAGTCTTTTACTCCTGGCCGAGTCAGAATTAAAAAAAATCCTACCGACTCTTCCGTGGCACGAAAACATCCTGTTTTCCTGCCGCGAGTCCTGTTCTGCCACGATTCGGATTCGCTGCCGTGGCACGTTTTTTACGTGTTTTTCTGCCGCGGCAGGATTTGTTCTACCACGGCACGATTTTGGTCAGTTTTTCTGCCACAACTGGAAATTTTACAAAGTGTGAATTTGCACTTTTGCTTCAACCTTAGCCACAGCCATTCTATTACATAGGTGTAGGAACTTGCCCATTGAGACTAGTTTCCGCTCCTACAGGCTGCTCTTAGGATTTTGGTGTTGTACTTTGTAATTTGGCCGTGTGTGATCTATATAAAACGAAAAAAGAGAAAAGGCAAATTAGCAAAAGAAAAGCAAAACGAGCTATACAAAAGAAAAAGAAAAATAGTGAAAAAAGGAGAATTTGAGCAAGAGGCCTAGTGATATATTTGTGCACTAGTAGATTGAGCAATCTTGTGCCTGTTTACTTTGAGCTTTGCTAGTGTCTCTCGAGAGTAGTGCAACACCCTTCATAGTTGCATTGCCACGTTTTACTCCATGTGTGTGTTTCTTGGGTTTTTGTACGATCAGCACTTGGACTTGTTTGCGGTGTAGATAGGATACCATACCTATAGCTCCACCATAAATAACCTGTGTGCCCTGCGATCATTCTCTATACCTTTGATATTCACTTCATCACATCAGTGCATAAGTCTTTGATTATGTTTGGTAAAGCATCACTATTCACTTTGGAACGGTAAGATCTCCTTTCTTGTCAGTTGTGAGTGAGTTGTGAGAGTTTCCACCATACAGATTTTGATTTTTGCACTAACCTACTAATCATGTCTTCTAGTGATGGTGATGTTGTGTCGCAGAAAAAGAAGGATGAGGATCTTGTTACTTGGCGCGAATATGAGGCTTTGAAGTCCCACTTGACACGTGTATTTACTCACACGACAGATGCCATTGACAAGAATATTCAGGACATGCAAATGACATTGGATCTGAATGTTGGCGCGGTCAATGCTATTCAAACGCAAGTGACAACACTCAATGTTAATGTCGGCACTTTGCAGCGTTCCATTGAAGCTTTGACAGTCGCCATACATCAAAGGCAGGAACACCAACATGATGATGCTTTTGATGACTTTGATGAGGGTAGTGCGGCTGATGATTCCCCTCATCGTGGCAGGGGACGTGCCATTCCCCCTGCACATGCACCTGCTCATGGTCGTGGGCTTGCTCCTCTTGGGCGTGCTCAACGTGTTCAGCACCAAGCTGTTGATGATGGATTGGGCAAGCCAAAATTCTCGATTCCCAAGTTTGATGGTTCCATTGATCCTGAAGAGATTGAGAAGCTTTGGCGTTTATTTGACTATCTAGAAGACAAGAAGGTCAAGCTTGCTGCGTCAGAATTTGATGGTTATGCTTTGCGTTGGTGGGATGCTATTGTGTAGCATAGAAGGGAGGACAATGAACTTCCTATGATGGATTGGCGTGAGATGAAGCAAATCATGAAGGCTAGTTTTGTACCAACCAACTACTTGTGATCAGTTTTTGATAAGTTGACGCAATTGAAGCAAGGAACCATGACAGTTGACGAGTACTACATGGAGATGGAGATGCTTATGCAGTGTGCTAGAATTCGTGAATCCCTTGAGATGACCATGCAGCGATTCCTCAACAATTTGAAGTTACCGATCAAGAGCATTGTTCATCATCACAAGTATGAGACCATGAATGAGTTGCTGCACCATGCTAGAGAGGCCGAATCCTAGTTGGCAGAAGAGGCGAAGTCACGTGCTCGTTTTCCGTCCTCCAGCAGATTTTTGGCCAGGTCTACACCTCCTACTGTCACTCCACCAGCTGCTGCTCCTTTTACACCATTGGCCAAGCCAGCAAGTACACCTTCGTTTGGTTCTAATGCTTGGAAACCCGCTGCACCTGCTGCTAGCTCGGGTTCCAATATGTCTACTGCGTGTACTCACGATGTGGTGTGCCATACTTGTGGAGGTAGAGGGCACTACAAGAAGGATTGTCGAAACAACAAGGTTATGTTTGTCAACGAACAAGGTGAAGTAGAGAGTGGAGATGTAGCTTCTGACGATGATAATGATGATGGCGAGGATGGTGCTGATGTGTATCCTGAGCGTGCACCAACTATTGTCGTATCTTCACGTATACTTAGTGTGCAACCGGTTGAGGAATCCCAGTGTTGCAACTTGTTCCAAACAAAAGCTCTAGTTGGACCTAACAAAGCTTGCAAGGTCATTTTTGATGGAGGTAGCTGTAGAAATCTTGCAAGTAAGGAATTATGTTCCAAGCTGAATTTGACATATTTGCCTCATCCGAAGCCATACTACATACAACGATTGAGCAACAATGGTGAGATGAAGATAAATCATATGGTACGTGTGAATTTTCAGATAGGGCCATACAAAGATTCTATTGACTTGATGTGGTTCCTATGACTGTTTGTCATCTTTTATTGGGCTGCCCTTGGCTTTAAGATCGCCATGTGCAACACAATGGCCGAGCTAATACGTATCACTTGGAATTCAAAGGAAAGAAGATTACTGTGCAGCGAATGACATCACAAGATATTGTGAATGATTCTCGCCAGAAGATAGAGGTGAATTTGAAGGAAGATCCTCTAGCTCGGCATGATTTCTAATGATGATGTTCCAATTGCTACAAAGAAAGATCAGTCCAATGAGATAAGGATTGGACCAATTACAAGAGCTCGTGCTAAGCTACTAGAACAACAGGTGAACTTGTTTCTTAATGAACCTAGTGTTTTAATTAATGAGAATTTTATACTATCTAAGTCTTTGAATTATTGCATGATCAGGTACTTAGGAGAAGAAGCCGTAGCACGGAGCGAGGAGCTAATGGAACATGGCGTGTTGATCAATGAAGAATGCACGAGGGAGGAGAGGGAGGAAGCGCAAGGAGCTGTCCAAGACGAAGATCAACAAGAGAAGGAAGTTCTCTGCCGCGGCAGAGAAAAGCCCCAGTTCTCTACCATAGCAGGCTGCCGCGGCAGGAAAACATAGTCCAACTTTGCCATGGCAGGCTGCCGCGGCAGAGAAAGTGACTAAAACTCTGCCACATCAGAGTCATGTGGCCGAACCACTTTTTGGTTGGTTTGTATCTAGTTGGGTGGGCCCAACTCGGATCCCCCTTAGGCCGCCGCCTCCAAGACCCTTAAATAGATGGGGGCGCCTTAGTTAGGGTTTTTAGACCATGTTAAAATTATTTTGGAGTTGTTTCTTTATAGAACCTCTAGAACTTCCCTATGATCGAATTCTACAATTGCAATTGAGTGTGATCTGTTGTTCCATTGGGAATTAGTAGATTGCATACTACCTTTCGTGGTCGACGGCTGCGTGCGCAAGAGTGTGGTGTTTGAATATCCTACAAGGTTTGAGAGCTGTTGCACTAGCATCAGGGTTCGAGCGGGAGAGATCATAGCTACGCACTAGTTATCAATCATCCACCATACCATCGACAAGAGCTTGCTGAGAAGATCGGGCCACCCCATATCAAGTTCGGTTGTAAATACTGTAAACCCTGATGAGGTACCCCCTATATAAACCTCCCTAGGGTTCCCTTTGTACTCACGTTCCATCATACACCCCTTCAAGCGAATCGCTGCTTAGACGCTGATCTCGCCACCCCTATAACTCGCTCGTCGCTAATACAATCTAGCAGGAGTAGGTCTTTACCCTTTGGGGGCCCGAACCTGGGTAAAGTCATGTGTCTCCGCCCCCATCTCGCTCCACATATGGCCACCAGCTCTTGCCCTCAATCCTATCTATCGCTACCCCTGGTAGCGACTACCGTGGTCATTCCCACGACAAGGCGCTTCGAGCTCTACACCGGGCGAGGTCCAATCTCTTCGCGGGAATCGGTGACACCATAGCCATCGGATGTGTTCTCTTCTCCGGCAACGTCCCAATCGTCCCTCTAGATGAGTTCTGGGTGCTGGCAAAGACGAACCCTATGCGCTGCTCCATCATCCCCTTCAGAGACATCCACATCTTCATCGGTGAAACCGACTCAGGTCCTAGCACCCAGGAAGTTGGAAACTCATCAAGCCCCGCACGGACCGCCTATGAGCAGGACACGTTCAGGGAAGGATCTAGGCCATATCTCTCCTTGGAGTATGGTGGCTCAGATCAGGAAAATTCAAGGCCCACCAAACTGCCCCTGTACAGGATATAAAGGTGGAACCTCACAAATCCGCATGGCTTCCCCGAGCGTTAGAGATGAGCAGGTCACACTTTGTCGGCATAGTCACCATCTTCGATCTGGCCAGATGCATTCAAAGGGACGGAGAACCTTCCCCCGAATACCTCGCTAGATGGATGAGGGTGAGGGAAACCCTAGAGGGTAACCGCGCCGACGAGCTCGTGTACCACTTCATGGAAGGGCTCACACCCGGAACACTCTTCCGGTATACCCTCTGAAGGCGGCAGGCCATGGGTCCTCTCACCCTTGGTGAGATGGTCACAATTGTCAATGAATACGCGGATGCCAATGAGGAGGCTGAGGCTGCGATTGCCGTCGTAGCCGGAGGAGGAAACAACAACAATGACCCGCCTCCATCACCCTCTACATCCGCCATTGCCAACACCAAAGCCAACTCCGACTCCGTCCTTGACGCGCTATACGCCGACATTAATATGGATGGCGGCGGCTCAGACGCTAACTTGGAGGAATACGATGCTGTTATGAGGGAGATCGAGCAGGAGATTGAGAAGGAGGAGCATGCCGACAAGGCCAACACATCCCACCAGGTGCTAGTCGCCATTGGGAGCGTGATGGAAGAAGACGGACAGGAACCAGAACGTGAGAGAGCTCCGCCCATGCCAGCGGTTACCAGAGCAGCATCAGCCAAGAAAGTTGCCGAGCCTCCGGCTCCGGCCAAGGCCTTCACTCCTCCAGTTATCCGCCCACAACCGGTGCAGGAACTCACCACGGCCATTAGTACTGCCAGATAGTCAAATCAGCCGCCAATGCCACCATCAATGTCTGCAGCTGGCAACCCATTCGTTACTCCCGCCGGCACACTCCTCGTTGAGCCCATTACCGTTGCCCATATCCGGAGCGTTACGAAGCTTGATGAGAAGCGTGCGGAAATCCTAGTGGAGGCCAAGTGTATTACAGAGAAAGGCGCTAAGCTAGACGAAGACATGGTTAAGGCGCACCAATCCATTAAGGCGGCAAGAGCTATCGAGGCTGAGTACAAGCAATTGTTGTTGAAGCAAAAGGCAAAAAAGGTGCCAGCTCATGTCATCGAAGATCCCGACATTCGGTGTAGGTTGGGATATGACGGGTCTAAGCCGACAAAAGCCACCCATACATCGATTCAGAGGGGAGGCAAGTCATGCCAACTACCGCTCTCAACATCATCGTCGCCAAGTCCCTCCTGGAATAGGACAGGTCGCAAGAAGCAGTTGCTCAGGTGTACGACCTCGTCGCTAAGGCATGCAAGCAACAGGAAAAGGCTACCTCACAGAGGCTTGAGTCCAACCTAGAGCTTTGGCAGTTAACCCTGAATAGACGCAAAAGGCCAAAATCTCCCCATGACGAGGGATCCCATACAGGATCCACAGAGCAAAGACGAAGGGAGGCGTGCAACAGGACTGACGTCATCCCCATATCCTCCGATCACGGAGAAAAGGCTCATCCTCGCCGGTCACCACTTCTACCACCATCTCGGCATCACGAGGAACCACAACCGCGCCACCGTACAAGCATGCCGCCACCAAGGCGTCCCCATGCTGGCATCGTTATACGTGACCAGGGCGAGCAGCCCCGGCATGCCAGAGAGCACAGCGGCATTGAAGGACATAGGAGCAGGTCCCACAAGGAACCGCCACGTCCGACAAGCAACCGCGGCAGGCTTGAGGAGTCACAAGAGGGAAACAGCAAGAAGGCTAACCCACCGCCACCGTCGCCACTTAGCAGCCATCATGGCGGAGGGCATGGTGGATCTCACAGATCGTGCCACAACTCCCCTCCTCATGGCGAAAAAGGGAAGCAACTAGAGCCGTATGACGCACGTTCATGGCTAGACAAGATCCAAGAAGCTCGGGAGCACCCATACCTTGGGACACATTGTTTTGGACCAGTAATACGGGCCACAACCTACCCATAGGGTCTCTAGATATACAAGACCATCAAACCCTACGTCGGCACTGCCATACCAATTACAAGGTTGCAGGACTACAACAAAGCGATTCACATCGCAGAGGGAATCCTAATGTCACTGTTAAGTACCTCCCACTTATGCTCACTCACACCGTACAACAATGGATTGACGACTTGTCGGAGAAATCAATATGCAATTGGTTGGACATGCATGAAGCGTTCACCAAGAACTTCGATGGTACGTACAAACATCCCTGCACTGTCGGAGACCTACAACGGTGTGTGCAAGAAAAGGATGAAACCTCCCATGCCTACCTCTATCGCTGGCTAGATATGAAAACTTTCTGCGCACGGGTGCACGAACAGACCGCTATGGCCGCCTTCATCGATTGTCTAGAAAAGGGAACTTTGCTCCGGCATATGTTGAAACGCAAGCAAGACAACAATGAGCTCAACCTCAACACAATGATCACCATGGCTAGCGAGTTCGCCGTTGCTGACGATGATGCACGCAGATCGTTACCGGGAATAGCAATCCCTACCCAGGCTAGAAAAAACAACAATAACAAGCAGAAGAATCCGCCTAAAGAAAAGCAAGCAGCTGACATGGTCGCCACAATGTTCACTGGCAGAGGCGGAGGCGGACAGCGTGGACGTGGCCAGGGGCTAGAAGTTGTCAGCAGAGGAGTGATTCTACACCCTCAGGGCCTCGCGTTCCCCAAACGTATGAAGAGTACCGTGATATGCCATGTTTCGTCCACCTAGACGCAAACGGCAAAGCCACCCACACCAACCGCCAATGCAAATTTGTCAACGACCTCAAGGAAGACCTTCAGTCCGGCTACAAGCGAAGTTGGAAGAACAGACCCCGCGGAAAGGGCAAAGGGAAGAAGAAGGAGGAGGAGTCCAAGTAATCAAGTGATATGGATGAAGACGTGGAACCCAAATCTTCCAACAAGGGAGAGGGTAAAGGGAAAAATCCCTCGAAAAGAAGGCTCTAGTCTACCACACCTTCCTTGGTACTCCCACCGTCCGGGCCCAGAAAACCTCTCTGAGGATACTAATGGCTACCCTCCCTCCGGTTCCCCAGTACGTCAGGTGGTCGGAGATTCCAATTACTTGGGATAGGAAGGACCATCCAGACCTTATCCCAATAGAGAACCAGTATGTAATGGTCATCAACCCTTTGATTGACGGCACAGAGTTCACCAAGTGCCTCCTGGACAGTGGAAGCAGCATAAACATCATGTACCTGGATACACTGCACAAAATGAACTTGATAGAAACCCAGCTAAGGAAGAGCAACATCGTGTTCCATGGGGTTGTCCTCGGCCAACAAGCAAATTCCCTGGGCTGCATCACCCTTCTGGTCGCTTTTGGCAATGTTAACAATTACCGCAAGGAAGTAGTTATCTTTGAAGTGGTGCCTTTAAAGAGCATGTACCACGTCATATTTGGACGCAACATCTTCCACTCCTTCCTTGCAAGGACATGCTTTGTCTACAACAAGCTCAAGATACCCGGACCAAACGGAATCATCACCGTTGACGGAAGCTTCACCAAGGCACGGGAGTGCGAGCTCAGTGAGGCCGCCTTCGCCGAAGTAGTTATCTACGGTGACGATTTCAAGGAGATCCATAACCAGGTCGATGCCTCAGAGATGCCGACTTCGAAGAAGTAGATCACTGCTGCTGAACCCGCATTCAAGGCCACCATCAAGACCAAGCAGGTGGAGCTTGTTCAAGGAGATTCCTCCAAGAACACCGTCATTGGCACGGACCTGGATCCCAAATAGGAAAGCGTGCTCGTCAAGTTTCTCCGTGAGAATAGGGACATCTTTGCCTGGCAACCTGCCAACATGAAATGTGTACCTAGGGAACTTGCCGAGCACAACTTGAATATTGATCCTAATGCCAAACCGGTGAAGCAAACTCTATGATGCTTTGGTGATGAAAGACAAAGGGCTATAGGCAAATAAATATCTAGGTTACTTAAGGCTAGCTTTATCCGAGAAGTTATTCACACCCAATGGGTGGCAAATCCTGTACTTGTCCCTAAAAGGGAACCAATGAATTAAGAATGTGTGTTGATTACACCGGCTTGAACAAAGCATGTCTGAAGGATCCGTTTTCTTTGCCTCGCATTGACCAAGTCATTGACTCGATGGCTGGCTCGGAACTTCTGTGTTTTCTCGATGCTTACTCAGGTTACCACCAAATCCGAATGCGAAAGTCAGACCAACTAGCCACTTTGTTCACCACACCCTACATCACGTATTTCTACGTCACGATGCCCTTTGGGCTGAAAAACGTTGGTGCTACTTACCAGCGGATAATGCAACATTGCCTACACGACTAAATAGGTCGCAACGTACACGCTTATGTGGACGACATCGCGGTAATGTCAAATAAATCGAATGATCTTATCGCTAACTTGCAGGAAACCTTTGACAATCTCTGGAAATGCAACATGATGTTGAACCCCAAGAAATGCGTCTTCGGGATACCTTCTAGCAAGCTGTTGGGTTTCATCGTTTCGCATCACAGAATCGAGGTGAACCCGGGAAAATCAAGGCCATCCTTGACATCAAACGTCTGACATGCCTAAAGGACATACAAAGGCTCAGAGGCTGCGTAGCAGCAGTAAGCTGGTTCATCAGCCGACTTGGTGAGAAGGCTATGCCGCTCTACAAGTTGCTCAAGAAGGCGGACAAATTCACATGGACGGACGAGGCTGCCGCAGCACTTCAGGAGTTGAAGAGAATAATCTCCTCCCCACCAATACTTGCAGCATCGGTGCCAAGGGAGCCTATGTTAATTTACATGGCGGCAACCAACTGAGTCATCAGTATCGTCATAATGGTGGAGCGCAAGGAACCAACACACAAATATGGAGTTCAGCGGCCAGTTTACTATGTAAGCGAGGTCTTGATGGAATCCAAACAGCGTTACCCGCACTACCAAAAGATACCTTATGGAGTTTTCCTTGCTTCACGCAAGCTAAGGAATTATTTCCAAGAGCACCCTATCACAGTGGTGAGCAAAGCTCCACTGTCCAACATCATCAACAACAACGACGCTACATGAAGAGTGGCAAAGTGGGGCATTGTAGCATCCCAATTGTCTAACAATTGCAATGCTACTAGCCTAGTCTATATAATGTTACTTCCTACATATAATTGTTGCATCATAATTATATCATGCTCATGTCATCATGCCATGTTGCATTTGAGCATCATATAAAACCCTTTTCATTTGGTTCTTATCTCACATGCATTATTAATTGTATTTGTCTCTTGATATATTGTATTTGGTTCTTGATAAATGCTTGATACCTAAGTTGAGTTGGGGGCATATCTTTTATTTAACTCCACCACCTTTCTTCGTCACCACCCCATAATTCCACCATCCAACTATATGTGAGCTTTGCATTTTATTTGGGTTTACCTCTAGCTCATGTGGGTTGGGATGGGTCCACTTCTAATTCCACATGCTCCCATATATGCCTCATGTTGTTTTCACATTGTTGATATGTGGAGAGCCACATGGCCACCTTTGCATGCATGTGGTTAATTTCACTTGTTCTATCTTCCATATGGTTGTTTTGGGAATAATTGAGCATTGTTTAAATATAATTGTGGCCAAATGATCTTCTAGTGGGACATACACACTAGCATGGCCTATTATATTCAATGATGCTTAAATCTACCCTTACCATATTTTATCAAGCTTGTAGCTTATGGTGTGGCCTTTAATCAAGTATGGTTGTGCATGGGTGTAATAGATGCCCATATGTATATGTAGTTGTTTTCACAACTAATGAATGTGGCAATTATTCTTCATGCATGGCCCATGCAAGGCCTCTCTCTTGTTCTTCTATTTTGGGTTCTTTTGGAATATTTTGGGTGGAGTTTGTTTGAACTCAATTGAAACAAATGAACCAATTAAGTGCTTATTATTTCTCTTGTCCTCTACCTTGCAACTCTTTTGGTGGTTTTCTCTGTCTAGCATACATGGGATGTATATTTTATTTTCACAAAATAACATCATGTGCATGAGACATGTAAGATCTTTTCCTCCCTTCCCTCTCTCCTTTGGACTTTTGGTTTTCTCCTTTTGTTTGGAATTCAAATTCCTTTTGGGGTTCCATCTCAACTTCAAACCCTAGCTCAACCAACTAGCTTTTTACCTTCTCACTTTTCTAGCTAAACCTAGCTATCTCCTCTCTATATATACACCTAACTCAAACCCTAAACCCTAGCCATCCTCCTTCCTAGCTTCGGCTGGGTCCTAACCCTCCCCTCTCTATCCTAATCGCCACCACCCCACCAGGCCGAGCCTCCCTGGACCACCACCCTGGCTCGACCCAAACCCTCTAACCTAGCTAACCTGGCCGAGCCCCCTTGCTCGACACCTCCATAACTAGCCAAGCTAACCCCCTCTCTGTCCTCTCTCCCGCTGCCTAGCAACACCCACCCGAGCCACACCTGCACCGTGTCTTGTCCCACCTGGTCCCAGCCAGCGTCGACCCCAGACCTCTCCCAAGCCGTGCGTACCACGTGAGAGAGGGAGGAGAAAGGTGAAGGGAATATGCCCGAGAGGCAATAATAAAGTGGTTATTATCTTATTCCATGTTTATGATAAATGTTTATTTTGCATGTTATAATTGTATTGATCGGAAACATCAATACATGTGTGTTTAATAAACAAAAAGGGTTCCTATTTATGCCTCTCTTATAGACTAGCTTGTTGATTAACAAGATGATCAAGGTTTCCTGATCATGGACATTGGATGTTGTTAATAACAAGGTCACACCATTGGTGGAATGATGTGATGAACATTCATCCGAAGTATAGCATTACGATCAAAGTCATTATGTTTATATTGCTATAATATCATACGAAGTAATCTTTATCCTTAGACCATGAGATCATGTTAATTGCTAACACCGGAAGAGTATCTTGATAACATCAAACGTCACACCATAACAGGGTGACTATAAAGGTGGGTTCGGTGCTACGAAGGTGTTATGTTGAGGCTCATGGATCAAGAGTGGGATTTGTCCATCCCCATGACGGATAGATATACTCTGGGCCCTCTCGGTGATATCACATTGAAATAGCTTGCAAGCAAGTGATGTGATCACTAGAATGTTATATCACTGGAACGAGAAAAGAGTGCATGTCGGTAAGGAGATCAAACTAGGTATGGAGATACCGATGATCGAATCTCGGACATGTAATATATCGTGAGACAAAGGGATTTAGTTACTAGCGTTAAAGGTTCTCACGATCACAGAAGTCATCGTTGAATGTGTAGGAGTCAGTATGGATCTCCAGGTCCCGCTTCTGATTATTGATCTGAGAGGGGTCTCGATCATGTCTGCATTATTCGCGAACCGTAGGGTGACACACTTAAGGGATACCGACACCATTTGGAGCAAATATGTTTCAGATAAAGATTTAATAAAGCGCTGGAATTATTTCAATAGACACCAAAACTGTTTCGGGTGAAATTACTGAAATTGGTTCTGCATGTAATATTGAAATGTTGCAAGGGGTTTTATGTGAATGTTTGTTAATTAAAGTAATTAACAAAATTCTGAATAAAAATAATAAAAGAGTTTTATTAAATGAGAGAGCATTAAATTTGGAGAAATTTAATGCATTTAAAGTGGGGACTTTAAAAGAGAATGTGAAGGGGCAAATTTATGTGGAGGGAGTTACCACCACATGAATGAGAAGGTGAGGGGTCACCCCTTGGGGCGCCGGCCATGGGGAGGGGTACCCTCCCCTCCTCCTATAAAAGGCCCCCATCTCACACCTTCATACACACCTCTTCGTGAAGGATCTCTCTCCCCCTCTAGTATTATTCCCCCATGGTCTCGGATTAGCGAGATACATGTTCCCGGTGGCTTTATCTGGAAAGGAGTTGTTGCTTCCGCTGCTTTGCTGGAGCGAGGGACAGAGGTTGTCGGGGTACCGGACGTGTGTGCGATCACGGATGCACCGCTGCTTTGCGGTGCTAGACTTGGTGGTGCTGGAGCTGGATTTGTTGGACGTGCTGGAGCCGGACCTGCTGGACTTCATCACGATCTTGAGATCGGCAAGTGTACGACTACATCAACCACGAGTTCCTACTCGTTAACAAAGCTCGTTGTCTACGAGGGTAAGTTCTCGTTGGATGTATATCCACCCGTTGCTTTGTACCTAGTAGATAGATCTTGGCGTGTGTGGCGCCCCGCCAAAACCACTACTAGAAAATTGCGTTATATTTGTGCATTGCATCATCATGACCGCATGCTCATGACATCATGCCACCTTGCATTTGGGCATCGTCATGTCATCTTGCATTTGTTTGCATAAAACTATTTTCGAAAAGTCTGTTTTTGTTTTCTAAACGCCCCGTCTTTATTTCAAATTAAAACCCGGGTCTCCGGATTATTTTGTTTCGTCTACCAACTGGTTTCAAATGTCCCGTTTTAAACAATAGAACTTTTAAATTATTTTTAGGAGGCAGCCAGCCAGGCCCGAAAGCCTGACCGGCCACCTCCAAACCCTAGTCTAAACTATCTAAACCTTTTCCTACCCTATCCTAATATACCCATCCCCAGCCACCTCACCCCAGCCTATCCCAGGCCGCCACATCATCCTGGCCCCAACCTCCACCCTCTTACCAGCCGCCACCTCACCACAACCCCCCCTCCTGCGTTTCCTTGAGCCCACCTACCACTGCTAGAACATGTGCCGCCCACCTCGGGATCCTGGCCCGCCTGGCCCACATCGCACCCCGCGCCGCCCGCACTCCCATCCCCACCTGCCTCCCAACCACGTGGCCCCACGCGCCCCATCTCGCTCCCCGCGCCGGCCGCTCCCTCTCTCTCCCCGTTGTACTTCGCCCCGTCGACCGCGTCCCGCCGCCCCATGTCGAGCTCCCCGCCGCCCGAGGCCGTCTCCTTCCTCGCCTCGCAGCGCGGCGCCGTTCCTTCCCGGTTGCCCCTCGCCGTCCCCGCGGCGGTCTTCCCCGCCGCCGGCGCCCCGTCCCCGCGCCTCCTCTTCGCCGTCCCTCTCGCCGGCTCTCCCCGAGCCCCTCCTCTGTGCTTTGGCGTCCGCCACCACCATTCCCACCGCCCTGGAGCCGGACGCCTTCCCCGTCGATGTGGCCGTCCCCGGCGATGTTTTCCCCGCTCGGGCTGAGCTCCACCTCCGCTCCTCCCGCCACTACCGCGGGCCGTTCTGCCGTCCCGGCCTCAGCCGCCTCCACCGCCTCGAGCTCTCCCTGCTGACCGCCTGCAAGCTCCGCCTAGGCCGCGCATATCCATCCCGGCCAGCGACCTCGCCTCCTCCGCATCATCAGCACCCCGCCACCTCGCTTCTCCCCGCATGCGCCTCCTCCTCATCACGGCCCCTCTCCCTCGTCTGCAAGATCCGCTCGAGCCGGCCGCCGTCCGACCACCTCGCTTGGTCGTCGTTCTACAGCCACCGTCATCCGCCCGGCTCCTCTGCATGTCTCGCTGCTGCCGCGCCCCTATAAAGTGATCAGGATAATGCCCGAGCAGAACATGGCTTTCCTCGCGTGGTGCTTTTGTTCTTTTCTGTGCGGTGTGTGCTTGATACCGTGCGTTTGTGTTGTGGCACGGTAAAGTCAGCAGCAAGCCTTTCAAAGCCTAGCAAACCCGATAACCGCCAAGGCCGCCGACACGGATACACCGAGTTCTCCATCGAGGACACCAAGGCCGTCGACATGGAACCGAAGGATGTCAAGTTCTTCCTCCCGGCACGCCAAGTTCTTCGATCCTCGAAGCCCGATGACCGTACTGAACCGGCGACACTCAACGAACCGCGGACAAGATCTTCTACGTGGAACATCAAGTACTCCACCGACACCCTACCCTGAACCCGAGTTCTTCAACGTGTACAACAAGATTGTCCGAAGACTACGGTACCGGCCCAAGATCCGCCATGGACGCCCGAAGCGGAGACTCCAAGATCGTCTTCACGAGTCCGATGGTCGAGACCTGAAGTGGAACCCGAGGACTACGACAAGATCGTCCCAACCCGCCAAGTTCGTCTACCCGGACACCGTGCGACAAGACCTCCTTCTCGGAATGACAAGCGCTTCATCTCGGATACGCCAAGTACTTCCTCGAGGACGCCAAGATCTTCTCCTCAGGACGCCACGACCGTCTACACTGACCCGAAGACCACCGGTAACCGTTCCATTCAAGTTCGCCATCGACGACAAGGTCGACCGCTTGGAACCCGACTTCTCCGTCACGACACGCCAAGTTCTCCATCTTGTATCCGAACCTCGCTGTTCCCCCCCATCGAACCCTGAGACCGAACCCCGAACCACATCGAACCCCAAGATCTGTCGAACCCAGATGTGTGCCCCTAAGCCCCTATTTTTTATAATATGACATTCATCTGTTGCATATTAAATTGTTCACACATGCATACATATTTTGTGGGTCCGGGTTATTTTATCGATTCACCTATAATTAAATATGGAGTCTATATGCGGGCTACTCTAGCCTTATTCCGGACTCCATTTAAATTGGTGTAGCGAACCAATACCATGTTTCACCATGTTAAAACAACATTTAAATTGCGGGGTTTCTAAATAACTTGAACCTATTAATTAATTGTCGGGACCTCGGTTCCGCTTAATACTGCCTAATTGCACCGCATCTGTGCCATGCCATGCATCATATCATAAGCATGCCGGATCTTCTGTCGTAGTATTAAATATTGCATCCGGTGTTTCATCTAGTGTTTGCTTCTTCGCGGATTAGACCGATGAGTGGATGCGAGTAACGACAAGTTCTCCGGTTTTGATCCGTCGGCAGTGTTTTCCCAGGCGAGCATCTCTTCCCCTTCTACCTATTTTGCATTTATAGTCTTTCTTTCCTCTTGTTGATCTATTGCTATCCGTGTCGTGATGCTTTAGTTTCCGTACCCCAGTTATATCCCGTGCAGCCTCCATAATGCCTTGGACACCTCCTAGTACCTATGTTTGGTAGATAGCTGGCCTTGCGAGTCGTAGTTGCTTGCTCAGGTGCGATCTCGTGTTGTCAAATACCTCAGTTGTTGAAATGTTGGCAGATGTTGTTGGTAGAGAGGCTTATTGGTGGAGATGATCATGACTTTAAATACAACTACTAATATGCTAGATATAACTAATGCAGAGGCATCGGTGGGCAATAGATGTTATTTGGTTCTTCCACTCTCACTTGTGTCCCATAGGACCCTGAGTACTTGATACCTGTTCCTTGATTTTGCGCACTATCCACATCCAGGAGGCCTTATGAACCCCCTAAGCCAGAGCTTGATTCATTCTTATTTCTTGGGGCCACAAAGTAGTTTGGGGCTTTATTACTATCCTGTACTTATGCCATGCTTTACTACTTTATTTAAGATTGTGCGAGGAGCACCTATACTGTTTAGGATTGCGGAGTGTTTTCGCGGTATCGACAAGCCCACTCACACTTTCGGGTTCCCAGTCGTTTACAGCCATTGGCGCAAACCTTGGGTCCGTCTCGGAGTCGGCCAACTTCGTTGCGGGTAGCTTAATGGGGTGGCCCCCTGAAATATTTCTGAATCCTGTGATCGTTTTGTCGTGAATGCCTCGTTGGGTTTTGAGTTGGTTTTTCCGAGGTTGATCGAGTGTGTGTTGCTATTTGTGCACCCCTGCAGGGTAAAACTTTCTGAAAGCCGTATCCGCGGTTATGGACGACTTGGAGCACAGTATCTCGATCATAGACAAGCATAACTAAAGTAGTGCTATAAATTTGACTTAATATGTGACTAGTAATCAGCTCAATTATAACGGAATGGATATTAAAAATGCCACACTGCTGGGTCTAGGTTGTTTTGTTATATCTGCCTAGTAAGTATTGCAACTCCAATGGAATGTGATAAAAGTGCCAACAACTGCTAGGTTTTGGGATTCCTCAGGACAATTATATCGGTCTAGTAAATGTTTCCACTACAACGGAATGGTGATTAAAACTGCCCACTACTTATGCTATCAGGATGACTCATGCTATCTATATCTGATTAGTAAGTGCTGCAACTATAATGGAATGAGTAAAATTGCCAACTGTGTGAGTTCCTTGGTCCGACTTCCTCATTGGTCTCGAGGGGAAATACCAGGATGGGTTTGTTTGGTGTTAGCTTCAGGTTGGATCCGAATAGGTCTTTCTTATCCCTTTCTGATAACCGCCAGTTGTATCGAGTCTCTATAGGTTGTTTAGTGCTTGGCTGCCGCTTGACCACCATACCTATGTAGGCAAGAGCCGAATTCTAGCCTCTCGCCATGTCTGGCCTCGATCTTGATGCTCCTCTTTTTCCTTTGCCCTTTGTCAGCACCCCTTTTGTTTTAGCAGGTTTCGACGTCGTTAGCAGCGTTACCCTTCTGGCTTGGCCTGGGCAGGGTTATGGACGCCATTGGTTATTCTTCAGGGCTCTTAGCTCCATTTGCATCTTGTCCGTAGTCGGACGCTCTACCGTTTTCAAGGTGATTTGGGATCTTTGTATATTATATCTGTATTTTTGACTCATTGAGTCGCTATTGTATATATATCTGTTCTGTGGGTCCCATCGAGGACTGTTGTGTAATGTTATTACTTTGTTTTCCACCCGCACGAAAGTGCCTGGTGGGCGTCCTTGAATCGTTTCTATGCGTATTTGGCGGAAAGGGCTAAAACTTGCATAGGGCCGATTCGAGGGTGTTACAGCGTGTAGTTCACACCGTAGGAAAATTTTTGTTTTCTATGCTGCGGACCCAACAGTGGTATCAGAGCCTGATCTATGCGTAGGTGCTTAGCACGGGTAGTACACATATGTTTATATGTGGGCGATGATGATCATGTTATTGCATCTTCTATATACTTTGGATATTGGTGGCATAGTGGGATGAAGCGGCCCGGACCAACCTTACATGTCATCGTACATGAGACCGGTTCCACGACTGACATGCAACTTGTTTTGCATAAGTGGCTGGCAGGTGTTTGTCTCTCCTACTATAGTCAATATCTGATTTACAACGAGTTGCTAATAACTTAGTTATCCTCGTTGTGGTTCATGTTTGTAGGTAAGACCGGTTCTATCTCGGAAAGCCCTAAGCCACGTAAAACTTGCAATTGATAAATTAGAGGCGTCTAGTTTAGATCGTTGCTGGGCTAGTGTATTGATATGGTATTGTTGTAAGTAGATGTATGATAGATACTCTTACAACACACTCAACGTGTAAGTTCCATAGACCTTGGCCTTACACACAAAGGAATGATAGAGATCATACCACGATGCAAATGATAGAGATCAAATGCATGGACCATATCATCTCACTTTACACATTAGATGTTAGCATCTTATACTGCTAGTTTGGCGCTTTCTGTAGCATTGTAAGATGATCCCTCATTTAAATATCAAGATAAAATGTGTTCTTCCTTAAGTATGCACCGTTCTATGGATCGTGTTTTCGAGACATCACGTGATGATCGGGTGTTCTCAACTCTATGCTTTCATGCAACGGGTGTAAGACAGTTTTACACACGCGAATACTAAGGTTCTTACTTGGCGAGCCTAGTATGTACAGACATGGCCTTGGAACATGGACCAAAAGGTTAAGCATGAGTCATATAGTTGATGTGATGACCATATTGATGCTCGCCTTTGAAGCTACACCGACTCACGTGATGATCGGACTTGGTGTAGTGGATTTGGTTCATGTAATCACCAAAAAGGCACGAGGGATGTCGTTTTTGAGTGGGAGTTCATTTCTAATTTGGATTAGTCGAACTCAATTTGTCATAAACTAAATCGAAGTGAATTTGCATAGTTTGTTGTAGTCATTGGCATTCGTTTTCTACCTTATGCTTAGTTTTTATTTGAGATAATAGAACTATAGAATTCTGGATATTTACTTTACGAACTGGTATCGTATTGTTTTGAATGTCAATCTAAAGTTTATAAATCCTATTGCAAACTTTCAGCAAACTCTATTTACTCCATGAAGTTTAATAAGTAGTATTAAATCAAGAGTAAGAATTCCAATGTTAGTATCTAAAGTATCATGTTTGCCTCCATGATTATTGATATTCAAAAAGTTGTTTTAATATCAAGATTATATTGGAGCTGAAAATTGTTTCAGAAACCATCATGTGTGAAAGATAGTGTGATATCTGAAACAAAGTTTTTGGTTGCATGATAGAGTGTAATTTAGCAAAATACATGTTCTCATATTGTATGAGAATTTGTGAAGGATGGAGATGCTAGGCATCCGAATCTCCCAAAAAGTTTCGGGAACTAAAATTATAATCGTCATTCTTCCTTATAGGCTAGAGTAGCTTGATCATGAAAGTTGTCATGATAAGGATGAATAGAAGATGTAAGTAAAATGTTTACTACACTAATAGATTACTAAAGAATGGATTTTTGAAAGAACACCAAACATTTGATGATGGTGATCCACTTCAAAGTGCAAGTCCAAAGGTATTAGTATTTGACTATATACGCTTTGTACTATGTGTCATGTGAATGACACCACTATTGATGTTGATAGATTCTTTCAAAAGAAAAGGAATTGCTGAAAGAGAATCTATAAAATATTTGGCAGAAAATAAAAGGTTGGAGATGTCCAACTTAGGTATATAGAAGATATATATATTATGGATATATTCCTTGCTTGTTAAACAATGTGGTTCTTAGGTATTGGATACCGGTATTGGATACCGAATTGGTTGGTATGAAGTGTCATACAGGACAACGCAATTCATGAACTACAATGGCCTAAGTAACCAGCAAGAGAATGAGTGATGATGTTCATCGAAAACAAATAAAGTGTTATTGTGTTTTTCGTTGTCATCAAACCAAGCCTTCAAGATTTGTTTAAATAATTGTTATTTTGTTCCGGTATTATGAGAACAATGGATGTTCAAATAATTACCTTATTCCATAAATGATGGATGAACTTTTACAAGTCTAGTTGGAGAAATCACATCCATAAACACTATTGCTAAAATGTTGCAAGACAAATGATTGAAAGATCACTTATGAAGTGACATCGCTGTTTGAATTATATTTGAAAGAAAACATGAAGAAACTCCATGTTGGTGGAATTTTGGAGTCCTTGATTTTGATCAATTGACGCATGTGAGACTTTCCTCGAGATAATTGAAACTCCGTCCATAGGCCAGAGAGGAATGGATGACTAGATTATTGGAAATTGTGCATGCTAATGTGCATAGTCCATTATGTGTAGCCATATGCGATGGATCTTTTTGCTTCATATGCTTTTTCCGAAAATTTGAGTGAATATATCTGTATATTTACTTAACAAGGAAGAAGTATGAAACATTTGAAAATTGTTCAAAGACTTTCAAGATGAAGTGGAAAATCATTGTAACAAGAAAATAAAGAGTTTATGATTCGATCATAAAGGAAGATATTTGAGTTACATGTTTAGCAAAAACACCTAAGACTTGAGGAATTGTTCCATGATTTGTGTTTCCCGATAAACCATAGGAGTATGGCATATTCGAGAGATAAAATCAAACCATGTTTGACATGGTAAGATCAAGGGTGTCATTTATAAAACTGCCATTATGTTTTAAGGATTGAAGCTTTAGAGACTACCGCTTTTACACTGAAAAGAGCACCATCGTGATCCGTTGAAATGACACCATATGAGTTATGGTTTGGGATAAAACCTGAATTGTCTTTTCTTAAATTTTGGTATGCTATGCATAAGTAAAATGTTTACAACCAAAGTCGTATAAGCACGTCTTTGTAGGTTATCCCAAAGAATTTGTTGGGAATTTCTCCATAACACCGAGGACAAAAGAGTTTGTTACTTGGAACGTCAAGATTCTTGAGAAGGAATTTTTCGTGAAAAGTTAAGTGGGAGGACAATAGAACTTTGATAAGGTTGTTGAACCTTAGCTATATCTGCTAAGTAGCGCAGCGCCAGAAAGTGTCCCGGTGGCGGCCACAATGCTCATGGCTCCCGTGATTACAAAGGTTGTGATCTCGGAGATTAGAGTTCCTATTGAACCGTGTGGGTCAGTAAGAATCAAATAGTAAGATTTGATAAGCAAGTCGTTATTGTTTTGACAATGATGAACCGACTACATGCAAAGAAGCGATGATGGGCCCTGACTCCATAAAATGACTAGAAGTCATAGAATCCGTGATAGTATCCATACACGAAAACAAGTTTACGAACTTGGAAGACCCTCTGGAAAGGCGTGAAGCCTATCGGTCGTGTTTGGATCTATAAAGAAATAAGACATGGATGTTTAACATCTATGAAATAGTCGACATGTCGGAAAGAAGTTTACGACAATGTTCAAGGAGTTGACTATGACAAGATTTGATCTTTTATAGCGATATATAGTCTTGACGGATTAATGTAGCAACCACTACATATAATTTGGTATATGGTAGTTGAATAAACAAAACAAGGTTCTTCTAATAGAACGGTAACCTAGGACATGTACATGACATGGTCCGAAGGGGTTTGTTAATTCAAAGGGTGCTAAAAGGACATGCAAACTTCAATAGTTGAAGTAAGCATAGCGGAGTTGGAATCTTCACCATGATGAAACTGTTAAAAGAGTTTAAATTCATCGGAGATGATGAAGATGCTTGCATTTGCAAGAAATTAAGTGGGAGCGCTGAGACATATTTCTAATACATTATGTAGAGGACATATTGTTGATTGGAAATGATGTATCTTGTATTGACACAAGTTAAGAATTTCATTAAAATAAGATTTCGATGAAAGACATGGGCAAACCCGGAATATTTGGCATCAATATCTATATGGATAGATTAAGGCGCAAATATGCTTGTGCCAGACATACATATATGAGATATTGAAAGGGTTCAATATGGAAACAACAAGAAAGGTTCTTGCTGCATGGAAAGAATTGTATCAAGATTCAAGTGTTTCAACACTTGGTGAGTAAAATCACATGAAGATTTTGATCGATTATACCATGATATGTATATATCCAGAATGACCTATGCTCTAAATGTTATGAGCATATACCAGAATGATTCATAAGATGATCATTGGACAATAGTAAAGATATTCTTATGAGCTTTGGAAGAACTAAGAATATATCATGTATAAGTGACAAACAGTTAAAGGTAGTTCATTGTAAAGTGTTACATTGATACTAATTTTGTCACAAGATACAAATTAAATTTATCTCAATTTAGACTATGGGTGGCACAATATAATGGAAAGGATGTTCCATGATGGATTTGGATGAGTTCCAAAGTTGAGATATTGTGACAGATACTACAACAAAAGGCTAAGTATATGACTAGGAGGGCATTTGTGTTAAGTAGTTTGTTATCAAACTAGGTGTGGTTCAAAGTGGGCTAATACTATGAAGATATATTGTGTGACAATAATATCAACATATTTTAACCCGAACGAACTAAAGGTCTCACCAGAGGACCAAATTTATACAATGCCATCTCATTTGAGAATGAGTGATGCGTGAGGCAAAGACATGCAAATACACACGGACCTGAAACTGTCAGATCCGGAGATTATGTTAACCACTAGCAATAGCGTATATGCAACACCAGAAAGCCATAGGTGTTCAATACGCAAAGTTTTTCAAACTAGATTATTGACTCTAGTGCAAGTGGGAGACTCAAGGGAATATGCCCGAGAGGCAATAATAAAGTGGTTATTATCTTATTACATGTTTATGATAAATGTTTATTTTGCATGCTATAATTGTATTGATCGGAAACATCAATACATGTGTGTTTAATAAACAAAAAGGGTTCCTAGTTATGCCTCTCTTATAGACTAGCTTGTTGATTAACAAGATGATCAAGGTTTCCTGATCATGGACATTGGATGTTGTTAATAACAAGGTCACACCATTGGTGGAATGATGTGATGAACATTCATCCGAAGTATAGCATACGATCAAAGTCATTATGTTTATATTGCTATAATATCATACGAAGTAATCTTTATCCTTAGACCATGAGATCATGTTAATTGCTAACGCTAGAAGAATATCTTGATAACATCAAACGTCACACCGTAACAGGGTGACTATAAAGGTGGGTTTGGTGCTACGAAGGTGTTATGTTGAGGCTCATGGATCAAGAGTGGGATTTGTCCATCCTGATGACGGATAGATATACTCTGGGCCCTCTCGGTGATATCACATTGAAATATCTTGCAAGCAAGTGATGTGATCACTAGAATGTTATATCACGGAAACGAGAAAAGAGTGCATGTCGGTAACAAGATCAAACTAGGTATGGAGATACCGATGATCTAATCTCGGACATGTAATATACCGCGGGACAAAGGGATTTAGTTACTAGCGTTAAAGGTTCTCACGATCACAGAAGTCATCGTTGAATGTGTAGGAGTCAGTATGGATCTCCAGGTCCCGCTTCTGATTATTGATCTGAGTGGGGTCTCGATCATGTCTGCATTATTCGCGAACCGTAGGGTGACACACTTAAGGGATACCGACACCATTTGGAGCAAATATGTTTCAGATAAAGATTTAAGAAAGCGCTGGAATTATTTCAATAGACACCGAAACTGTTTCGGGTGAAATTGCTGAAATTGGTTCTGCATGTAATATTGAAATGTTGCAGGGGTTTTATGTGAATGTTTGTTAATTAAAGTAATTAATAAAATTCTGAATAAAAATAATTAAAGAGTTTTATTAAACGAGAGAGCATTAAATTTGGAGAAATTTAATGCATTTAAAGTGGGGACTTTAAAAGAGAATGTGAAGGGGCAAATTTATGTGGAGGGAGTTACCACCACATGAATGAGAAGGTGAGGGATCACCCCTTGGGGCGCCGGCCATGGGGAGGGGTACCCTCCCCTCCTCCTATAAAAGGCCCCCCTCTCACACCTTCATACACACACCTCCTCATGAAGGATCTCTCTCCCCCTCTAGTATTATTCCCCCATGGTCTCAGATTAGCGAGATACATGTTCCCGATGGCTTTATCTGGAAAGGAGTTGCTGCTTCCGCTGCTTTGCTAGAGCGAGGGATGGAGGTTGTCGGGGTACCGGACGTGTGTGCGATCACGGATGCACCGCTGCTTTGCGGTGCTAGACTTGGTGGTGCTGGAGCTGGATCTGATGGACGTGCTGGAGCCGGACCTGCTGGACTTCATCACGATCTTGAAATCGGCAAGTGTACGACTACATCAACCACGAGTTCCTACTTGTTAACAAAGCTCGTTGTCTACGAGGGTAAGTTCTCGTTGGATGTATATCCACCCGTTGCTTTGTACCTAGTAGATAGATCTTGGCGTGTAGGTCACACCGTAGGAATTTTTTTCGTTTTCTATGCTGCGGACCCAACAAAAGGTGCACACCACCTTTACCCACCGAGCCCCATGTGCTCTCCCTCTGCCCTCGACCTTATCTACCCCTCCTCTGCCTTGCAGCCCCAGATCCACCCAGGGCCTTGCCGTCTACTCCTCCTTCCCACCCGCCTGCTACCCCTCCCTCTCACCGTCTCCAACCTCACCATCGGCTTCTTCTCTGCTACCTTGTGCATGGCGGCGGGCGTGGAGCTTGGCCTGTCGAGGAAGGACCAGTGGAGCCCCTGGACCCCCTCAGTACACGGCGATGAGGAGGAGGAGGCCCAGCCCCGCTGCACGCCAACGTGACCGAGACGAAACCCTAGCCTCAGATCACTAGCTTCCTCGCTGATCCCCTGCGCTCCGGCACGATCCGACCCCGCCAACACACCCCCGGTGAGCAGCCGCATCTCCCGGACACCCTCCCTCCGCGTGTAGCTTCCTGGACGCGTCGTTCTTTTTGTCGAACGCATATGCGGCGCTCACCGTCGTTCGTCCGTCGCCATGAAGAGCCTTGCCTGGCCGCGCAGCCGTTACCCAGCATCAAACCAAGCCCGCCCCAGTGGTCGCCGCCGCCTGCGCGCGCGCGCGCCGTGTCGCGGGATCGAATCCCCGCAACGCCGTTCCACTGCGTCGTCAGTTTCGTCAGAAACGGAGAAGAGGAACAGGAACCTTCTCCCCTTTTGCAGATGCCCTCTGCCCTTTTGTTTTCCTCAACCCGCGCTCCATCCAGGCCCACATGTCATGCGCTGTGTCATTTTTACAAAAAGGTACCCAGACTTTCCGTGCCTCAACCCGCACTCCCCGTCTGCGCACGTGTTGCGCCTTCACATGCGGGCGCGTCGTGCCCCGCACTGCCCCACACAACCGTGACAGGCTGGATAACCCTCGGTGAGAAAAGCCCCGCGTATAGCCGTGTTAACCACCTGTTGCTGAGTCAGCATCTGTCCCACTCGTCAGCGGCTGTGGCTAAAACTCTCTGAGTATAAAAAATATCTGTTCTTTTCTGTTTAATCAAAATATTTTCAGAAATGTTTTATACTCCCCCGTCCCAAAATAAGTGATGTGAGTTTGTCTAGATTCGAATGTATCTAGACACGTTTATTATATAGGTGCATGCGAATCTAGATAAACTTAAGTCACTTATTTTGGGACGGAGGGAGTATGATTTTTAAATCCAGAAATCAATAACTTTTAATTAATAAATCCAATTAATACAAATGATATATTTTTTTGAATCAGAAAAACGTGAGGAATTCAAATATGCCATTCAAAATAATGTTTGACTATTTTAAATTTTCGAAATTGTTTAATTGCAATAAAAATGCTTTTTTCTTAATTAATTAATAACTTTAATTCTATAACTCCAAATTTGGCAAATAATATGTCTAAATCGATCAACGCGACGAGCCCGTTCTAACTACGCATTCCTTGATATGAATTGTAGCATGCATCATATAAATATTAAGTGGACAGCAAGTGTTATGGGAGCAAAACATGACTAAAAACTTAATAAAATGCTTTATTCTTGTACCCCACACCTCACCCATGCCATGCTATGTTATTGCCATGTAAATTGTGCATCATTCATCATGGCATGCTTGATTGCTTGTTGCATTTTATTTATATGCTTGTGCACTTTATTTATGTTGGCCCTTGTTTGTTTGGTTCTTCTTTCGAATAGACGCTGAGCAGGAGAAATATCAGGAATCCTGTGAGTACTACCTGAGCCATCTCGCTTCAACTGAGCTGCCAGGCAAGCACTACCACATGCTTGCATACATATAGTACCTATTGCTTCTATCTTATTCTTGCATCATGGAGTCGCGAATGCAAAAAATTGAATCCCAAGTACTGCATAGCCTTTACTTTAAACCCCACCGAGCTTGTCCCTCCATCCCATGAGCTATTACCACAGGAGTTGTTTGAGCCATACGAGTCGTAGAACAGCATGTGTAGGGTATGTGAGTGTCTGATGGATAACGAGGTACCTAAACAACTTAACCTGAGTAGTAATGGGATAACTAATGAAAGAGGCACCGGTGGGCAATATCTGTTATTTGGTTTTTATGTCCACTTGTGTCCCGTAGGACCCCGAGTACTTGATACCTGTTCCTTGACTATCACACTATCCACATATGGGACCATGAATCCCCTTAGCGCGAGCTCGATTCATTTCTTATTTCTTGGGGCCACAAAGTAGTTTGGGGCTTTATTACTATCCTGTACTTATGCCATGCTTTACTGCTTTATTTAAGATTGTGCGTGGAGCACCTGTACTGTTTTGGATCGTGACACGTTTTCGCTGTATCGACAAGCCCAGTCACACTTTTGGGTTCCCAGTCGTTTACGCCGTCCACACAAACCCTGGGTCCGTTCCGGAGCCGACCAACTTTGTTGCGGGTAGCTTAGTGGGGTGGCCCCCTAAAATATTTTATGAATCCTGTGATTGCTTTGTCGTGAAAGCCTCGTTGGGTTTTGATTTGGTTTTTCCGAGGTCGATCGTGTGTGTGTTGCTATTTGTGCACCCTTGCAGGGTAAATCTTTCTGAAAGCCGTGTCCGCGGTTATGGACGACTTGGAGCACAGTTTCTCGATCATAGACAAGTATAACTAAAGTATCGTCTTTAATTTGACTAAATATCTGACTAGTAAATAGTGCAATATTCATGGAATGATTAACAAAACTGCCAACGGATGGATTGTTCGTCCGCTTTCTCGTTGGTAAGCGAGAAGGAGGATGGATCTGTTACTTTATGCTGTTATAACTGTTGTTCCTAATTAACGGACATCCATCTATCATTGGTTAGGCGGATGGTTAGCGAGTATCTGTAGACTTGTTAGTTATTATCTTTTGCTGCAATTGTGTCACCCCAGGTATATGTCCCCTTTAGAGGCATAAAGACTTGCTCAGTACCCCTAGGGTCTCACACGATAAATTGTTTGATTCAGATGAACAGGTGTATTCGCAAGATGGATACTGGGTGGAGAAAACGGATGATGTTGGCAACGATCACTCGGTGTAGAGATTCCGGGGATGGGATCCGTGAAATCTGTGGGCGGGATGTGCTTACTTATGTGGCATCTTATGCCGATTTGCTTCTTGCCCGTACTCGGATCTTGTTTCCCGCTTCCGCTTCATACTCTGTTGATTGATGTATGAGGAGCTATCCTACACTATTATCTCTATATAGGATATTTGGATCTTGCCGTATGGCGTTGCAATATTTCTATTTCTTTTAGATGGTATGGCTCTGAGAACTGTTGTAAGGTAGCTTGCATACATACTCACTTGTTTATGTATTTGATCTCTTCGCCTGTTGCCTACGCCGCTCGCTCTTGTCCCGATGTTCTTGGAAGTGGTTAGGGCGGCCGACGGTCCTACATGTGGGTGGCCCCTGGGCCCCCACTGTACTACTTTAACCACTTTTGGTTCATCCAGGCTTGAACTTAGAGCGTAGGGTCCGAGGTTGTTACAGGCATTGAATTCGCCGCCTTTGAAATCACCTATAAGAGACACGACGCTATCAAATCACAAGCATTGGCGCATTTTATCGCAGATTGGATAGAACTGCCAGAAGACACTCCTATGCCAGAGCCAGAATATTGGGTTATGCACTTTGATGGATCAAAGCTACTAAACGGTTCGGGGGATGGTGTATTATTGCAATCACCATTAGGATAAAAGTTGCAATACGTCCTGCAGATCCACTTCAATGCTACCAACAACATGGCAGAGTATGAGGCCCTCATTCACGGACTTCGTGTGGCCAGGGATATTGGCATCAAGTGCATAGTTTGGTATGGAGATTCCGACTTGGTTTCCCAGCAAGTAGCTGGCACCTAGAACACGTGGAACCCTGTGATGGTGGCATATCGAGACTAAGTAAACAAAATAGCCAAGTGCTTCGACAGCTACGAAGTCAAGTACGTCAAAAGGGAGGAGAATGAGGCGGCAGATCTGTTGTCAAAGATTGGATCAGCTCGTCGACCAATTCCTCTAGGCGTTTTCCTGGAGCATTTACGAACCCCATCCGTGAAGGGAGCGGACCCCGACAACTCGGATAGAGTGGACTCATTTGTTAATATAGTATCACTAACCTCTCCGGCTTGGACAAAACCATTCATGGACTATCTACAAGACGAAACTTTGCCCACCGATTAAGTCGAAAGCCGCCATATAGTACGCAGAGCAAAAGGCTACGTCATGATTGATGGCCAGCTATACAAAAGGAGTACCACAGGAGTTTTCCTTTGATGCGTCTCCTAGTAGAAAGGTATTGAAATCCTTAGAGAAATACATCTCGGAGATTGCGTACATCACGCCGCTCCCCGATCGTTGGTGGCCAAGGCCTCCCGACAAGGATTCTACTGGTTAACTGCTAAGGTGGACACCGACAAGTTGGTACAAACATGCCTTGGGTGTCAGTTCTATGCAAGACAACCAAGTGTTCCAGCTGAAGAATTGCGAACCATACTGTCGTGGTGGTGTTACGGCAGATGCCATGGATAGGCTAAAGGTGGGGACTAATACACGCTAGGGGAATCCAGGGAGGGATAGTGAAGTGATTCTCCACATAGAAGTTTGTATTGCTTTCCTTTCAAGATTACAAGTGCTCCTAGAGCTGTATTGGCTAGAGGAGGAAGAAGGAGCTCTCTTACTCTCACCCACAGTTCACACCTAAAACCTTAGCCCAATCAGTATAGAGAAAAACCCAACCCCCTCTACTGAAACCCTAGCCCCCCTTATATAGAGGTGGCTTGGTCTCTACCTAGGGCATACGTGGAGGCATATTCCTAAGAATATGCCTCCTCTCAAAGTGGTAACCCGACCGGGGTGCTTTTCCCCCGTGTCACACATGCTTTAGCTACGTGAGCCTCTGCGGCGCCCGCGTCAGCCGACACGGTCGTCGTCACCCTTGTCGGCCATGACCCGATGGTCCTGCCCTTGCCTGCTTTGCTCATGCTCATGCAAGGCGTCTGGCTTTCTTTTTGACCAGCGAGATTCCTTCCTTCTCCCAGAAGCTAAACGGGACCCGGATCATAGTAGATCTGGCTATACCTGTTCCTGCATACAAGTTAGACAAGCACTTCCGACTTACTCCTTAAGTCGGCTGAGATAATGTTAGGCGACCCCCCCCCCCCTGGTCCGGGTTACTCCGTGATCCGGCCTGCCTTGAGGTGACCCGGCCAGCATCCGCTTTGACCCTGCCGAACCTCATCTAACTCGGCCTTTATACCCCGGAGTGACCCTACCCGGGGGTATCCCCCAACATTAGTCCCCGAAGCTGGTGCGGTCTTAGCTGCCTTGGCCGCTAAGGCCACATCAGGTTCATTTATGTTCGAGCCTTGGACGTTATTTCCGACTTACTCATTGGACGTTATCTCAGATTATATGGATTTACGTTCCCTTCGCACGTTCCAAGTATTCACTTGCCGGCCGGGTTACCACTTTGACTCGGATCTCATGGCTTTACTTTCCCTCTGCACATTCTAAGTTTTTACTGTCTGTCCGGGTTTCCATGGTTCGATTCGGGCCTTGTTTCCTTCCTTTGTACGCCAACCCACGTGGAGGCCAATCATTACGTTGTCTTATTTTAAGGGACTGCACAGTAATCGCCGCAGTAATTGTCAGTTATCACTGTGCGAGGGTCACGTCACGCCTGCCTCCTCGTTTACCGCATCAGTGCGCCACGTCACGGGATCGCCTCTGCCCTGTGGCCCTCCGTGTGGCTCCTCCCTGATTGGCTGAGGCAGGTGATACACGGCCACACCCTGTGGCTCATTTGCAGGGTGCGATCCCACTCACCCCTTTAGGGAGTGGTTAAATAGCGGAGGGGCGCACCCCTTAGGATTTTTTCCTCTTTCGCGCCCCTCTGCCTGTTGCTATTCTTCTTTGTCTTCCTCGCGACCACACCGCCGCCAGTGCTCCTAGCAGCAGCGCCGCCGCCGCACTTTTCCTCGTGTCACTGCGTCGCGGCCACCGCTGCGCAGCTCCCTCGCCATGGGTCCTCGCCAATCCAGGCTTCTAACCCCCGCCGCTAGCGCCAGTGAGGGTAGCGAGTACGAGATGACGGAGGAGGAGCTCGTCATCGCCGAGCAAGAAATGGAGGAGGACACCGCTGCGGCAGACCACGACGCGTGGGCCGGGTCTTGGATCTGTCAAGATGACCTTGACTGGCTTTACGGACGACGCGCATCCCCGCCGGCGTCGCTCGTCTCCTCCACCGACCGCCCCTCACCCAATTCGGGTGAGTTCGTGTGTTCTTGTCCCACTTCCAACGGGGTTCGCTTGCCGGTGAGCGACTTCTTCCGGATTGGCTTACCACCTACCGCATTCACCTTCCATCCAATGCTATCACTTCTCTCTCTGCTTTTGCTTCTACAATCGAAGGCTACACAAGACTGTGGCCCACGAAGGAGCTGTGGATCCGGTTTTTCGGCCTCCGTCGTAACGTCATCCCCAACATCCAAGTTGAGTCAGAGGACAAGCAGCTCACCCAATTCGGAGCTGCGTCCATCTCTCCCCGGAGGACTTCCGTTTTCCCCCGGGTCACCGGGCTTGACTCCTGCAAAGGATGGGCCCGGACCTTCTTCTATGTCCGGAATACGGGCACTGAAGACTTGATTCGATTGCTCCCCTATACTCCGGGTCCACCTAACCCGGAATTTTGGGAGGAGATCTCCAAGAAGCCCACGGCCTTGGCCAACCAGGTTAACAAGAGGTTCGCAGAACTGAAGAAACTCGGATTGCGCAACGAGGACGCTATGATCATGTTCGTGCGCAACCGAATCTCTCCCCTCCAGAAGCGCACCCACAAGGTGTGCCACATGAGTTTCGGCCGCGACCCCAACCGGACCTCCTCCTTTGAGCTGAGCAACACGGAGATTTTTCGCCGGGTTAAGGCTCTCTTCACCACCCACAAAGATTTCTCCGCTGAATGGACGTGGGGAATTGAGCACTTTTGTCGTGACAGGCTCCCTCCCGCGGTAAGCTTCGCGGGGCAAACTTACTTCGGATTAAATATATGTCGGTTTTTGTTGTATTTTTGACTCTGTTCTTCATTCCTTTTCTCAGCTATTCCTTCAGCAAACCCTTGAGGACGGCACGGATCCGACCCTTAAATGGGCACCGGACCGAGAAACCCCGGATAAGGAGGAGCCGGACCAGGAGGTGTTTCTCCCTATGACCGATGCTACAAAACGACCCAGCGGTAAATTCTCTTCTCTTAGAGACTGTCCCGATGATGAGGATGACTCGGATGTCGATGTGATTGAACCTATTGAGGCTGTCCCTCTTTCTTTTGCCTTTCTGGCATCATCTAACCCTGGTGGGCATATCCACGAGGATCTTCCACTTGCTACGGGCGAACCGGTTCCGGTGGCGCCGAAGAAGAGGCGCGGAGCCACACCAGGTTCCTCCTCCGGACCTTCTCAGCCCGCAAAAAGGCGAAAGAAGGCCAGAGACAAAACTGCCTCCAAGCCGGCAGGCAAAGCCCCGGCACGAAGGGCTCGGAAACCCAAGGAGGCCCAAACCTCGGATGCGTAAGTCATTTTTCTTTCCGTAACCCCCTTTTCCTTGCATTGTTGTAATTTCTCTTCTGACATTATTCTCTTCTGAAGGGCTCCGGTGGAGGTCCCTTAGAGCGGATCTAGCATCTCTTCACCGCTCCGATCTAGCCCTTCTCCCCCTCGTGCGACGAGTCACGTCCACTAAGCCCTATTCCAGAGGGTTCTGCGGCTGCTCTGGGTTCCGCACTACCTCGTCGAGAGGAGTGCAACCTCGAAGCGGGAGAGACCGGCCCAGCCGAGGCGACGGCGTCCACAACTTCAGCATCGCCGCAACCAGCAGCCACCGAGACTACCTCGACACCAGCACCGGCCCCAAAGACCAGGCAGTTCCGGCCGGTGGACCGAACTAGCACCAGCACCTGTTCCGGTACCAAGAAAATCAACAAACGCTCCAAGTCCAGCTATAAGAGCTCCAGCGCCAAGTTCTTCCGCCTCGTCCTAGTCATCTCAACCTCGGCGAGGAACTATCCCAGCAGCTCCTAAGGGGAAATCCGCTGCAGTTACTTCTTCCTAGCAAGCCAAGGGCAAAAAGGCTCCGGATGCTACCAAGTCACCATTCGTAGAGGCTGGGCAGCAAACCCTAGCGTCAATGCTTCCCAAGAAGCTCCAGCAGCGAAGGATGCCCCTGCCGAGTTAACTGACACGCAGCAAATGGTTCTGCATACTAGCCCAGCCCTTGCCTTGGTTGAGAGGAAAGAAGCACATGCGAAGGGCTTGGTGGCACCCCATATGCCCACCGTTGAGCGGTACCCTCCAAGCCTGATTGTGTTCGTCATGAACTGGAACAAGGCAGAGTTCGTCCACAATGACGATCTCCCAGAAAAGTTTGGCCCCGCAGAATTTTCCACCCAAATGAACACAGCCGCTAAGGCAATTAACCTCGCGGGGCGGATGATGGAGGTATGTCGCTTCTCCTTTACATGCTGTAGATAATAACCATTAGTCCCCGAGCCTCCGGTGGAGTAACTTGTTACTCGGCCGGATGCTCATTAGAAAACTAACGTAGCTCTATGATAACTTCAAATATGCATACACCTAGAGCCGGGTTAAGTTCCACTTGGCCCGGATCTTGCACACTTCTAATATGCACACACCTAGAGCCAGGTTAAGTTCCACTTGGCCCGAATCTTGTACACTTTGAATATGCCCACACCTAGAGCCGGATTAAGTTCCACTTGGCCCGGATCTTGTATACTTCGAATATGCACACACCTAGAGCCGAGTTAAGTTCCACTTGGCCCGGATCTTGTACACTTCGAATATGCACACACCTAGAGCCGGGTTAAGTTCCACTTGGCCCGGATCTTGTACACTTCGAATATGCACACACCTAGAGTCGGGTTAAGTTCCACTTGGCCCGGATCTTGTATACTTCGAATATGCACACCTAGAGCCGGGTTAAGTTCCACTTGGCCCGGATCTTGTACACTTCGAATATGCACACACCTAGAGCCGGGTTAAGTTCCACTTGGCCCGGATCTTGTACACTTCGAATATGCACACACCTAGAGCCGAGTTAAGTTCCACTTGTCCTGGATCTTGTACACTTCGAATATGCACCAAGCTAATTTATGCTTCTGTACTTTTTTCAGGTAACCACCAATCGCCGGAGTGCTGAATTCCAACGCTTGCTGGATACCCACAAGATGCTACGCACAAAGCACGTTGCACTTATCGCGGAACATGAAAAAAGGGGTAAGTTTCTCCCTTAGGGCTTTTCCCTTTTTCTTCATCTTCTTCTGCCGAACTAATCTCATCATTCGGTCTCTGCAGCTGGGGTGGAGGCTGAGAACAAGATCATGCGGAAGAACTTGGAGCAAATCAAAGGTATGTCCTTTTTGTCCCACCTTGTAGTGTTTTCCATTTCCTTTTCTCCTTGGCTCGGCAAACATTCATTCCTCGGCTCTGTCGGGTCAACATACTATTTCAGCATCGCTTGAGGATAGTGTGCCCGTGCCTGATATGATGCTGCATTTTCTCGAACAAGCAGGGCAGCATCAAGCCGAGCTGAAGAAAAAAGATGATGAACTCGCTCTCCTCCGAACCAAGGACAATGAGATTGCCAGGCTCAAGGCTGAGATGGAGAAGATGAAGGCCCAGCACCAAACCGAGCTCCAAAAGGTTGGCTAGAACTTCATAGAAGAGTGCGAGTGCCTTACTCTCCAGATCTCCAAGGACCAGGGCCTACTCAAAGAATCTGACATCCAGCTTGGATCGGCAAACGCTGAGCTTGAGCAACTTCGCAAGAGACGCGATGACTGCATCAAGGAGTTGACCCGGATCCTCAGCCATATATCACGTAAGTTCCTTCCGACATACTTTTCCGGGTTGCTTCATATGTCTTTTCTTTACCTTCTTCCCTTGTCTTGCTTCTAGGCAAATTTCCTGAGGGCATCACTATTGCATGCACAGTAGTTGCAGATTTTCGCCGAGCGAGGGGTACTCCTGCCGCTCCTGCTGGTGAGGAGGTTCCTTACGACATGGAGGACCTGTTGGTCAGCTTGTCATCTCGCGTGGAACTCATCAAGAATTATGGCAAGGATATCCTCGACGCTGCAGTTCGCATCTTCAACACGTTTTGGCCCGGAGAAGATAGCCCGGAGACCACCACGATTCTCGTCGAGAAGCTAATGGAGATTGAGACCCAGCTCGATCTCTGGAGAGAGTCCGCTGGGCGTGCCACAGCTGATACTATCCTTCACCACATACTCACATGGTATGAGAAGATCGACCTCAGCCTCCTCACACGCCGGCACACCGGATCCAGATGGACTAATGACCCAGAGTGGGTAGCTCGGCGCCAGGCTTGCGCCTACAGCCTCATCGAATATTCTCCTATCCATGAATGGGTTGAAGGACCGAGCTTCCTGGAATCCGCTGGGGATGAGAACGCTGAGAACGCTGAAGACGGGTCGGATGAGGACGAAGAAGGCGATGCCTCAGATATTGAAGAAAGCAAAGACGACACCGAACTTCCTCCTCCTGCTGCTCCTTAGGTTAAAAAACTTGAAAATTTATCAGATCCCAGATGCTTGGTGATTTGTATCCCGTGTATATGTGATATTTTGCTACTAAGTTCTTATGCCGGGTTAACTTGGGCGTAGTCCCCGAGTTTCTTTTTCTTGTTCGTCCAATCTTTTGGCTCGGATCGTGTCTACCTTGATTCGGTTTTATGACTTACGAATCCGAGCTTCAAAAATTATCTTAACAATACTAAGAAATTTTCAGACTTAGCTCAAAAATAAAGCTGCAGAATAACTTGAGAATAAATACAGGGTTAGTCCGAAAAACAAATGTTAGCTCGAATAAATTCGTTTCCTTAGTCTCTTTTCATGTGCTACACAATTCCAAACTTGTTATCTTGCTTGCCATGAAGCCAATTCTTGTTGGACAGCAGCAAGTCGAAGAGTTGGGTTTTTGGTGCTCACACATTACTAATCCGAGTTAAGTAGAATAACTTATTCCAGCTAATGCACAAGAGACAACAACAAAAATTATTAAGGTAGTCCCCGAGTTACTACTCGAGGTGCTAATATTTCATTGATAAGCTCATTGCCGACATACATACCAACATATGAGACGACTCGGATACATACCATTCTTAGCTAAGTGTAGAAAGTACGAAGTAGTGCTACATTCCATGGTCACTTAGATTCTTCTCCGGACCTGTCCGCCTTGTTCTTTTCTTGTGGCTTGCATCTATAAGATAATAAGAATCATTGTGCAATGTTTTGCTCACGATGAATGGCCCTTCCCATGGGGGGGATAATTTATGCATGCCGATAGTACGTTGTACCAACCGGAGCACCAGATCGCCTTCCCGAAAGACTCAGGGGCACACTTTCCGGCTATGGTAGCGTCGGAGATTTTGCTTATATATGGCGGATCTAGACAGTGCCAGTTCTCTCGCTTCTTCCAGCAGATCAACATCATTTTTCCGGGCTTCTTGCACTTCGGCTTCTGTGTATTGGGTGACCCTAGGCGAATCATGCTCTATGTAATTTGTAATCAGCTACGCCCATATACCGGAAAAAACAATGTACGACTTGTTGATCAATTGAGTTGTTCTTAAACTCCACAGATCACCGATAGTTCTTCTATCCAGCACCCGCTGATCTTTGCGGCTCAATGAGCGAGTTTTATCGAGATAATACTAATCCGTTGGATCTTTCCACTTGTCCGTTCGATGCGGGGTGAGCTACCGAGGCTACGTCGAGTCGGATCTTCTTGTCCCGGCAGAAGCGCGCAAATGCCCCTGCCGCAAAATTTGTGTGATTATCAGATATGATACTGTGAGGATAACCGTATCTTAAGATAATGTCTTTGAGAAATGTTACGGCCATAGCTCCATCACATTTTCTTATAGGATTCACCTCAATCCATTTTGTAAACTTATCCACCATGACCAAAATGTGAGTCATGTTTCCCCTTGCTGGTTTGAACGGGCCAACCATATCCAAGCACCATACGGCAAATGGCCACGTAATTGGTATGGTCTTGAGTTACGACATCGGCATATGTGTCTTGGTAGCGTACCTCTGACAACCATTGCATTTTATCACCAGATCTTCTGCTTGTTCTAAGGCACTTGGCCAGTAGAATCCATGCCGGAACGCTTTTGCCACCAAGGCTCGGGATGAGGCATGATGCCCGCACTCTCCTTGGTGTATATCTCGGAGGATGTCGAGCCCTTCTTCCGGGTCAACGCATCGCTGGAGGACATTGGTTATACTCCGTTTGTACAGCTCGAAATTGATAATCGTGTATGCTTTCGCTCTCCTCTGAGTTTGCCTGGCTAACACCTCCTCAGTGAGTAACGTTCCATCTTTCAGGAATTGGAATATAGGCCGTGCCCAAGCTGGTATTGCTCGTGCAGGGAACACATCCTCATCAATTTCCATCTGATCCACTGGCATAACTTCAGCCGGATCACGCTGAGCAGTCCCCGGGTCCAGCGAGGTAGTCCCCGGGTTCTTTGGCCGAGGGTCACAGACTACCTCCCATGTCAATGTCCATGGGCTCAGCTCCGGATTTTGTATCTTCCGGGACATAGATCGAGTCGGTTTTTGGGGACGGCCTGATAGATGGTTTTCTGAGGTGTTCCAATGCTACACCTGGTGGAATTGCCTGTCGGGTTGATCCGAGCTTCGATAGCATGTCGGCAGCCTCGTTTTCCACCCGGGGTACATGGTGAAATTCGCATCCCTCAAAGTAACCAGATATCTTCTGCACATGAAATCTGTACAGTGCCATGTTTGGATCCAGGGCGTCCCACACTCCAGACACTTGCTGCACCACCAAGTCCGAATTGCCAAAGCATATGATCCGACGTATCCCAATCTCTTTTGCCACTTTGAGCCCATGCACAAGTGCTTCATACTCTGCGACATTGTTTGATGCCGCGAAATGGATCTGCAACACGTATTTTAGCCGGTCCTTCTTTGGCGAGGTAAGCACAAATCTGGCGCCTAGTCCGGTTTTTGTTTTTGACCCGTCAAAGTGCATCCTCCAGTAGTTCGGATCTGGTGGCGGTGGTTCGTATTGTACCTCGGCCCAATCTACAAAAAAGTCCACCACAGCCTGAGACTTGATTGCTTCTCTTCTGTCATATTGTGGCGCATAAGGAGCTAGTTCAATTGCCCAGTTTGCGATTCGACCACTCGCATCCTTGTTACCCATTATCTCGGATATGGGAGCCTCACATATTACTTTGATAGGGTGCTCCTCAAAGTAATGCTTTAACTTCTTTGCCGCCATATAGACACCATATGCCACCTTTTGAAAGTGCGGGTAGTTTTTTTTTGAGGCAGATAATACCTCGCTCAAGTAATACACTGGCCTCTACGCCGACTTACCCTCTTCATTGCGCTCTACTACAATCACTGCACTTACAACTCGGTTGGTTGCGGCTATGTAGAGCAACATTGGCTCCTTTGATAGTGGTGAGGCTAACACTGGTGTAGTGGCCAACATCTTTTTTAGGTGGGCAAAGGCTTCATCGGCCTGTGGCGTCCAAACGAACTTATCCGACTTTTTCATGAGTTGGTAGAGAGGCAATGCCTTTTCTCCCAACCGACAGACAAACCGACTGAACGATGCTAGGCACCCAGTGAACTTCTGGACATCGTTAAGACACTTTGGCAGCTCCATTCATTCAATGGCCTGGATCTTAGTTGGATTAACCTCGATACCTCGGCTGGAGACGAGAAATCCGAGTAATTTTCCAGCCGGGACACTGAAGGTACATTTTTCCGGGTTAAGCTTCATTCGGAACCTTCTCAAGTTCGCGAATGTCTGCCTGATGTTGTTAAGGAGCGTTTTGCTTTCCTTGGTCTTGATAACCACATCATCCACATATACTTGTACATTTTGACCTATTTGGTCATGCAAACATTTTTGCATACATCTTTGGTACGTTGCACCTGCATTACGTAAACCAAACGACATAGTGCGATAGCAATAAGCCCCGTACGGGGTGATAAATCTGATCTTTATTTGATCATCCGGATTCAGAGGTATCTGGTGGAAACCAGAATATGCATCAATGAATGACAACAGTTCACATCCCGCGGTTGAGTCTATGACCTGATCTATCCTCGGCAGTGGAAATGGATCTTTTGGACACGCCTTGTTTAGGTTCGTGTAATCGATACACATACGCCAAACTACTGCCATGTTCGGATCATCCTTCTTCTTTTCTACCAGCACCGGATTAGAGAGCCAATCTGGATACAGTACTTCCATGATAAATCCTGCTGCTAGCAACCGAGCTATCTCGTCTCCAATGACTTTTCTCCTATCCTCGGCGAAGCGGCGGAGAGGTTGCTTCACCGGCCTTGCTCCGGGTCTTACGTTCAAAGAGTGCTCGGCCAACTCCCTCGGAACACCTTGCAAATCCTGTGTGGACCAAGCAAAAATGTCCCGATTCTCACGGAGGAAGCTGACGAGCTCGCTTTCCTATTTATCAATTAACCCGACACCAATTGTTATGGTGCGCTCCGGGAACATGTCATCAACTGGAACCTTCTTGGTATCTTTCATGGCTTGGAAGGAGACATATCCATGCAGGTTACTCAGCGCCGGCATATACTGCTGCGCGGACTGAGCCATATACTTCTGCGCGGACTGAGCCAAAGCTGCCACCTCTTGAATTTTCCTTTTCTCCTGCACGATCACAAGCGATTCGGCTAAGTTAGACCCGGCCGAGGCACACTCAATGGAACGTCGGAAATCTCCTGCAATGGTAATCACTCCATTTGGCCCAGACAACTTCATCTTCAGATAACTGATGTGACAACTTGCCATGAACTTGTTCAATGCTGGCCTTCCGAGTAATGCGTGATACGCACTTTCCAAGTTCACCACCTCGAACTCCAGATTCTCAGTTCGGCAATTATCTCTCGTGCCGAACAATACATCGACCCGGACTTTGCCTATGGGCTCACAAAAAATGTCTGGTACAATACCATGGAAAGTTGTCCTCGTAGCCTGGAGCATGTTCTCCGAGATACCCAACTTGCGCATTGTATCCGCATACATAATGTTGATGCTACTACCATTGTCAATCAGCACCTTGGAGAACCTCACATTAATGTTAGGCACAATGAATGTCGGGTCCAAAGACTAACGATACGAGCAGGCTTGGCATAAGTTTGGGATGATCCTTTATGCTCGGTGATTTCTTGGTGCGACCAAGGCATGTACCTTCACTTGCGGCATCAACGCATTTACCTCCATATGCCTACAGCTGCGGGCTTTTTACTCGATTTCCTCAGTGGTGAACACACAATAGCTCTGATGATGCTCCCTGTAGTCATTTCTCCCCTCATTTTCGGGGTTCCTCTGATCCGGCTGATGTTGGTTTTCCACTTGATGCACCGCATCCCTTCGCTCCATGTTATCATACCTCGGCGGAGGGGGAGGCAACATTAGCTGTTGCGTGTTCGCTCCGGAGAGCGATTCTTGCGGGGTAACTCCTGCCGAGGCTGATCATTCCGGGGTGCCTGAGCATTCCCCGAACCACCTTGTTCAATCTTGCGCATCCACTCACATTGCCTCGACGTATGACCCGCTGGATTACTCAGGTTTGGTGTGTGAAACTTACACGGCTGGTCCAACATCGACTCATAGGTATACCTCGGACGGTCTTTCATTTCTTGCCACTGTCTCTTTTGCTCCGGCGTCCATGTTTTCTTGCCATCGTTTCTTGGAGTCCATTGCCCTCCAGTTTTCTGGTGCTGGTTGCTCCCTGCTCCGGGTTGATCTTGATTCACAGCCGCAACTTATTGTGAACCGTAGCGATGATCCGGTCTATCATCTCTTCTTTTTCCTCTGTAGTCATTCCTCCGAGATGACCCGGCTCCATTCCTCTGATAGTATTCCTCGTTTGACTCGTTTGATGCGAGCCTAGGTTGAGTCGGATCACCCAAAGCATACGAATCGGCAATCCGGATCATCTCTACCAACGTAATTGGCATTTTCCTTTGCAACTTCATCCACAGCTCGCTGCCATATCTGCACCCTTGCGCAAACCACGCTATGGCCTGTGACTCTATGACACCCTCACACGAGTTTCTCACGGTACACCACCGGGTCAACAATTCACGGTCTATCTCATTAGGCCTTTGCCTGCACATTGCTAGGGTCTGCGGTCTATTTGGCCTCTGATATGTACTTGAGAAATTGCTGATAAAAATTTCCTCAAAATCTATCCAGCAGTTGATGCTTCCGGGTGGTAAATTGTTCAACCATACTCTGGCCGGACCTTCCAACATCTGGGGTACGTATCGTACAGCCCATCTCAAGTTGCCAGTGGCAATTTTCACAGCCGTAGCATAGTTTATCAGTCAATCCTCCGGCTTGGTACTGCCGTCATATGTCTTCGTGCCGCTGGGCAGCTGGAAGTTGGGTACCGGTGGCTCCTTCATGATCCGGGGTCCAAAGCACGCTGGACCCGGTGCACCTTGACATTCGATCTGTTCCGACCTATACAGGCGATCCAGTTTCAACCTGGCGTCATCCGGCATCAAATCCCTGCTTCCCAACTTGACCCTATCACATGATAGTCCGGTCTTGGGTACCCCGCGTTCACCATCTCCGAATCACCGTCGTTGTACCGGTTTTGCTCTTGTGGCGCACCTCTCTGTTGCATACCTCGGCCGGCACTTTGCTCTTGCCTTGGTATATTCCGCTGCTGCGGTTGTCCTGCTCCTGCCGAGTTTCGCTGTCTGGCATTGACGTTGGCAGCGTTCACTTGACCGGCATTGCCTTGGTCGTGGTTACCTCGGCCAGCTTCACCTCGGCTCACACTTCGTCTATCGTCATTTTTCTGTGCTTCTTTTCCTTTTCCTGCCCGCGTCGGGTCGTACGGGACGATCTGTTTGTTCCGTCTGGCCGAGGTTACTACCTCTTCTCTCCTTGGACCACCATGAGGAGACGATGCGGCTCCAGCGGACTTCTCCGGGTTACCCATCGCTGAATGGACGATTTTGGAAGCTCCAGCTCTCTCCGGGTTAGCTCTGAGTAGCTCTTCATTCTGTCTGTTCCTGATCCGAACAACTCGTTAACCCTATATTGTTGTATTTGACGGGCCTCACCCGTCAGACCCTCTAACTCGGATGCAACCGCATCCGCTGCTCTAAGGTTCTTTGCCGGGGTACTATACTTCGGCAGCCCCACGGACAAACAGTTCTCTGACTCTTCCATCCTAGTATCACCTTCTCTATCCATCTCACTCATGAGATTTCTCCCTTTTACTTTTACCGTGTCAACTTTGTTTGCTTTTGCATACTCGCGCAGCATCATGTTCAACGACTGCTGAGCCGCGGCTATTTTCTTTGTGCCCTCCAGTATCTTTTGCCTACTTTCCTCCAACTCAGCCTGTGCCTGAGTCGGATCTACTGCTGCTACTATAGGGTTTGCCAAGCTATCCATCGCCTCTCTCAGCACATTTTCCGGCCTCTCTAGTGGAGGACCTCTAGCTTTCCTTGGTGCCTTAGGCGTTACCTCCGGATCTGGTGCCGGATCCTTGTTTGCGCCCGCTCCAGGCGTGGTCATCATCACCTCTGCATGGTGCAGGGAAGCGAGCGATCATGAGCCACAGCCGGTGAGGGGTGGTTCCCCTGCTTCGACGACGCGGCACGGATGAGCGCATGTTACGTCCACATCAACGTAGACCTTGTGCATGCCGAGCTTGACGAAGAGGCCGTTCTTGCTGAAGTGGCGCGTCAAAGCGACTGCGTTGTCGGCGAAGTCCAGCGCTCCAAAGCGCTGAATGAGCCCGGAGACGACGCGTTCGCCGGTGGCGATGAAGTTTCCCGTCCGGATCTTGACCCCTGCTAGCGCCGCTAGCCCCACGATGGGCGCCAACTGTCGTGGTGGTGTCACGGCATATGCCATGGATAGGCTAAAGGTGGGGACTAATACACGCTAGGGGAATCCAGGGAGGGATAGTGAAGTGATTCTCCACACAGAAGTTTGTATTGCTTTCCTTTCAAGATTACAAGTGCTCCTAGAGCTGTATTGGCGAGAGGAGGAAGAAGGAGCTCTCTTACTCTCACCCACAGTTCACACCTAAAACCTTAGCCCAATCAGTATAGAGAAAAACCCAACCCCCTCTACTGAAACCCTAGCCCCTCTTATATAGAGGTGGCTTGGTCTCTGCCTAGGGCATACGTGGAGGCATATTCCTAAGAATATGCCTCCTCTCAAAGTGGTAACCCGACCGGGGTGCTTTTCCCCCGCGTCACACATGCTTTAGCTACGTGAGCCTCTACGGCGCCCGCGTCAGCCGACACGGTCGTCGTCACCCTTGTCGGCCATGACCCGGTGGTCCTGCCCTTGCCTGCTTCGCTCATGCAGTGCGTACCGGGCTTTCTTTTTGACTAGCGAGATTCCTTCCTTCTCCCAGAAGCTAAACGGGACCTGGATCATAGTAGATCCGGCTATACCTGTTCCTGCATACAAGTTAGACAAGCACTTCCGACTTACTCCTTAAGTCGGCTGAGATAATGTTAGGCGACCCCCCTGGTCAGGGTTACTCCGTGATCCGGCCTACCTTGAGGTGACCCGGCCAGCATCCACTTTGACCCTGCCGAACCTCGGCTAACTCGGCCTTTCTACCCTGGAGTGACCCTACCCGGGGGTATCCCCCAAACACATACCAATAAATTGGCCATTTGCAGTCTGGGGGCTGGACATGGTGGGACCTTTGCAGACAACACCCTATGGATAAGTTCACAAAGTGGATTGAAGCTAAACCTATTAGAAAGCTTGATGGGGCAACAACCCTAAAATTTGTTCAGGATCTAGTGGTGAGATTTGGTCTCCCACACAGCATCATCTCCAAAAATGGCAGGAATTTGTCTCTTGGAGAAGTTGAGGAGTACTGTCATGAAAAAGGCATGTTCCTTGACCTAGTATCTATGGCACACCCACAGTAAAATGGCCAAGTTGAAAGGGCCAATGGACTAATTCTGCACGGAATCAACCACGTTTAGAAGCACCGTTGCGTAGAGCAGCTGGGGCCTGTGCAGAGGAATTGCCATATGTCTTGTGGAGTTTACGAACAACACCCAATAGATCCACCGGCTTGACTCCTTTCTTCATGGTTTATGGAGCAGAAGCCATCCTTCCATCCGACATCCTCCACGATGCACCAAGAGTCACCGCCTATAAGGAGGATGACGCTGAAAATCCAGACGCCTATATATGGACCTACTTGAGGAAGAGCATGTGCTGGCATGCCAGAGATCCACCATCTACCAACAGAAGCCGCGTGGCTACCATAGTCGCCGTGTAAAGCATCGCTTGTTTAAAGAGGGGGATCTTGTGCTTAGACTGAAGAAGGAAAAAACACACAAACTATCCCCGCCTTGGGAATGACCGTTCGTCATAAGCAAAGCATTGCTAAATGGTTCGTATTACCTCGTCGATATTCGCGAGTTGAAAGATAGGCCAAAAAATTGCAAGTGCAAGAAACGTGACTCCAATGATGATTACCCGGAGAAGATCGGCCATGGAACATAGCACAACTACATCCCTTTTACACTTAGCACATTTATATTATGTAATAAGTTTCTTATATGATCAATGAAATAAACATTTGGTTCACTCATATTCTCTGAGTCTTTTACCTCCTTTAGTTGTTCATTTTTGGATCATATAAACCCTTTATGCGCAAGTTTGCATTTGCACTTGTGAAAATTCCGCCTACTAGCGTTAGATTAAGTTTTTTGGTCTACACGCTTTCTGAAGTTTTTATGTGGATTCTGGAGTAGTGACTTCTCGGCACTCAAAGCCGACGATTTTGCTCTTAGGTTCTTGACGGTGCTATTAAGCATCATCACCTGAGGGCATAGTTCTATGTTGCGAGTCTTCTGTCTCACGAAAGGTCAAGCATACGAACTAGAATAATGGATAAGCCAGCACTTGCTTAAAAAATATACACATGCTGGAAACAGATAAGTAACAAGAAACTTGAGTACAAGTTTTTTCGGCCTTAACGAAACACATAAGTTTTTCCACATACACATCAAAGAGATACATTTAATACAAATATTGTTTTTTCATGGCTCTGCTGGAGGGGACTTCGTGGTGGCATCATCAGGAGAACCAGGCCAGGAGAGCTTGTCAAATTCGGAAGGAGATGGGTTACACTCAGACGAAGCCATGTCTTCATCAAGGATCTCGACAGGCACGAAGACATCTGCATTGACCATTCTGGTAATCCTGTTGTCGAAGCTGGAGAGGGAATTCCAAATAGCATCACTATCAATTTCCTTCCCCTCCTCATCCATCTTGGGAAAGCCAGAGGTCACTAGGTCGATATCGGCATTGTCGTAATGTGCCTTAACCAAGGACAGGGTCATCCTTGCACCAGCCCGGATGCAAGAGGCTTTCTAGTCCTTGACTTTCTCGGGAGCTCGGCGCAGGATTTCCATGTACTTGGCCGCTGAGTCTGCCGCCTTGATGTTTATTCCTAAAGGCTGGGCTATCTCCTTGGCTGGGCAATGGCGGTGCTGATGAAGTTGCCGGTGAGAACCATGCATTCCTTGGGGTTTGGAGCACTTTCACCCAAATTGGCCAAGCCAATGGGAGTTGTGGTTTGCACAAGATACAAGGACCATGAATACAAACAAATCAAATGATTATCCAAAGTACAGAATAGACCAAGATGGAGGAAAGTTACCGAAGATGTTCATCTTCGCTTGCTTGCATGTCTCCGCCAAAACATCCCGCTCCTTTTGAACTGTCTTGTACACCTCAAGGTTCCTCTCATTCTGCTCTTTGGTAGCTTGGTTCTATTCCTTAAGTTGTGTAATTTCGTTCTTCAGGCGATGCATCTCGGCGTCAGCAGATTCTTGCAGCACCCTTATTGCCTCTTCATGGCCCTTGACGACATCAGCTAGGTCTTTCTTCAAGATTTTGTTCTCATCGTCGAGCTCTTGGATATGCTTGGATTGCTCGATGATGCTCTTGGCCTTGGCAATGGCTTCTGTAAGACGGAAAGAAAGTACTATGAGAAGACGGCAGAAATGAATCCATGAGGAAAAGTAAGGAGCTATTACAAGAAACATACTCTGGCTATTTTTGATCTGTTGCTTCAGGAAGGCTATTTTACCCTATTCAAGGTCTAGCTCCTTCCGCAAAGCAGCAAAACTCTCATTGGCGGTGATCCTCCGTCTATTCTCATTCTGCAAACAAACAAGTAAGCACGCTTAGTTTCTCTAGAGCATCTAGTCGGAACTATCTGGTTTCAACTACATGCTTGGGAGCTGCAACACAAGATTTTAATTAGCAAGTATGCTACTCTTAGAGCATCTAGCCGGAATTCTTCTAAAACTTTCCACCTAGACGCTCGGGGGCTACACTATCATGTTCTACTCTTAAGTTCTTTGGAGCACTCAGGCCAATAACTTTTGTTTATCCGCCTAAGAGCTCAGGGTCTATAGAGGGATATACTATGCAAAATAAAAGAAGTGAAGTTCAAAAAACATACAATGGCAATAAGCTTGAGATTGTTAGCCAGATTGGCATATGCGATGTGGAAGATGCCGACATTATTATACACGGCATCCGCCTGCGCAATGAGGTCATCTAGGCACAATGTCGGAGGAGTTGCAGCCAAAGGAGATGTTGAACCGGAGGCATGGATGATGCCCTAGCCGCCGGTTGCGTTTTCAGAATAGATGATGGCTTAGAGGCTCCCGCCTTGTCCGTTGCCACAACCACCTCTGCCTCCACCTCTTCCATTACTTGCTTCCCTTTCTCGGTGGCATCCTTAGCCGGAGCTTCAGCCACTTTGGAGGAAGTGCTCTCCTGCGTCACTTGACCGCTGGGAGCAACGTCTGCCTCGACAGAGCCTAAGATATCAAGGATTGGATTGACATCTGTCTACATGGCGGAGATCTCAGGGATGATGGGGGACGAAGGCCCAGCGAGGCTAGCAGAAGGCTTGGCGGCAGGAGTAGGGAAGCAGTAGCGGGAGAGGGCTTGGCGGCTACATATCTGGTCAACATGTCACGAATGTTTTTTGACCCTCCAGCATCTCTGGAGGATCACTTCAAACTAACACCAGCTTTCCTCCTAAAACATATGAAGTATAAGTACAAGAGTTGAAAAAAGGTATGAGCTAAAAGAACAAGCCGGAAAATGAATACACTTACTCCACGGTAGGAGCCTTGGTGAGGGGAATGCCGATGGATTTCTTCTTCTCCGCCTCTAAGGCGGCGGTGGTCATCTGGCGACTCCACTCTCTGATTTCTTCTTCTTCTTGGCCTCGGCAGCAGCGTTAAAGGTGGACCTCTTCCGCTTTCGCGCTGCCGGAGCTGGCTGATCCTTGGGGGCGTCGTCGGACACCACTTGGATATCCTTCAACTTGGGATCATAGACCTGGGTGGCCATCTGATCTGCCATCAAGGTTGCCAGCTAGGATATAGAGGAGTGTTAGACTGACAACTTCATGTTAGAAAAACCTTACAGTATATAATGAGCAACAAAGGAAACAAAAGCTACCTCTGGGCATGTATCACAATCGAACATGTCATAGGTGATCTTGAAGCCATGCTTCCTGTCCTTCACCTTGACGATGTACTTAAGCAGGAGTTTGATAGAGTCAGTGGAGAAATTATCCAGTGAAACTCGCATGGGATCCCTCCTGTCTTGAGTGTACTTGCACATCAACTCCACGCGATGCTGCAGAGACTGGATCCGCCTACCAAACCAGCACATGGCTAGGTCCAAGCCCGTCAGACTGCCGTCCACGAGCCATTCAATCCGCCTTACGGCGCGGTTGGCCTCGTCGTCGGACGGTAGGGAGGCTAGGGTCCTCCATGCGGGCACCTCGGTGGTGGCTCCATCGGCAAAGTCGGGATATGTCTCAAGGCGGTCAGGCAGAGGAATATCTGGGTCGTAGAAGTATGTGCGCTGCCAGTTCTTTCATGACTCATGCCCTACGATGTCGGGGAAGCGCCGACTAGGTCAGATCTTGAAGCTAATGGTTCCACAAATCCGTGATTCGTCCTTGGACTCTACGGACTCTCTCTTGATGGTAAAAAGTACACGAACAGATCTAATCTAGGTTTGATGCCTAGGAATCCTTTGCACAGAGCTACAAAGTTCCTAAGGACTAAGATGCTGTTGGGAGAGAGGTTGTGGGGAAGTACCCGGAAGTGCCGGAGAACGTCCAGAAAGAAGTCGAAGACTGGCAGTCTTACGCCTCGTAGCAGCTGGGTCTTGAGGTACACCTTCTCTCCAGTTTTTGGAGAAGGAACCACCTAGCCGGCCGGCGGCGGCCGCCAGACAAAATCTTTTGCCGCGGGGAGATACCCCTCGGTGACCAGTTCTTGCAGATCTTCAGCGGAGAGGTCAGAGCCCCTCCACACTCCCTTGTGGGAGTTGTTGTCCTCTTCAGTGGCATCTGGCACCGCTCTTTCTTGGTCATCGCTGGTGGCTTTCACCATGGCGGTGACAGGGACAACCACCCCCTCCGGCGGGACAGTTACTCCCTGGGATGGCTCTGGAATAGCCTCGGGGGTCGACGCCATCGAAGGAATGGAGCTGACAGAAGCCATTGTGATGATGGAGTAGGTGGAGAAAAAGAGGGCTTTGCCTAGGGTTTTCCGGCGAGGAGCTCGAACGGGTGCACGGCTGGAGGAAGACGAAGCCGAGGAAGCGAATGCGGGTAAAAAGAAAATAACCTGGCCACGGTGAAAATATATAGACCCCGCATCAAGATTCGTGCAAAGGGGTATAATGGATGGAGCATTGCCGATGTGGAGACGAACGTGCGCGGTAATTTCGCCACGTCCTCCGTCTTTGCCTTTTTACTATTTTGGATTTCGCACGTGTGAAAATAGCTGATGATTAATTCTCTGCCTTCTGTGAGTTTCAATGTAGTGTAGGCTGTACCCTAGGTCATCCTCCTGACAGTTGCAATGAAGGGTCATGTCTGAAGATTCCATCGAAAGATGGAGATTCTCCGACTCTGGAAATAAAGACTAAAGGAATATCTGGCTACATTACAAAGCCAGAGAGGATTGCAGGGTTCTTTGGGAGACCTTTGAGATATTGTTCGACGAATTGCCGACATCACTTAGATGGAGCATTCAAAAGATCAGTGGGAAAGACGGCGCACGATTTCAAAGTCCTCCGGGGGCTACTATTGGGGATATGATAAATGGGTATCACCATAGCATGTCCTTATTTCGGCTAACCCGGGTGGCCCATAGTTGGTAGCAAGGCCTATGACCTGCTGGGTGGCCCAGTTAGACGGATCTAGAAGGGAGGCCCATGCCGGACAAAGGAAGGCTACGCAGGAGTCACTGATGTACTCAGAGCCTTGGAGTGCAAGACATGAAAGACTAGTTCGTATTAGTGTAGGACTCTTTATCTTATCCGGCACGGACCTTTCCCTGTAAACCCTAAGCTCTGACGCCTTTATAAGCCGGACCTGTGGGAGCCTTTAGGGCACAACCTAGATTGCTCTGTACAGCATGCAACACCTCGCACAACGAACCTATCTCTATAACTCAGTGTATTGCCATTATAGTGATTTATAGTAGGAGTAGAGTTACACCACCATGTTGGGACTTGAACCTGGGTAAGCTGTGATACCTCGTACCCGCCAACTCTCCACCTTACCCCATGTCTCTAAACACGCACCGTGAGGACCCCCTCCATGGCATACTCGTTGGTAATACCATGACAAAGTGTGATCTGTTGTTCCACTGGGAATCAGTATATTGCAAACTACCATTCGTGGTCGACGGCTACGTGCAAAAGAGCGTGGTGTTGTGAATATTCCACAGGGTTGAGAGTTGTTGCATTGGCATCAGGGTTCGAGCGGGAGAGTTCATATCTAGAGGCTAGTTATCAATCGTACACCATCATCATCGACAAGTGCTTGCAGAGAAGATTGGGCCACCCCTTATCATCTTGGTATCAGATTTCCTCGTTTACTCGGTGAGCAATCCACAATCCATCCATAGATTAGATTACTCTTAGTCCTATATAGAAAAAGCCTCACAAAAAGATTTTCCATAACCTAGATTGCATTGTGTTCAAGTTTTTAGTTGTTGAACGTCTATCTCGTAGATCTAATCTATAGTAATTCGTAGGAGTCTAGTTCAATTTCTGTTTTGGTTTAGAGTTTGTGTTAGATCTAGTTTTAGCCATACGAGTTCCCCACCTTTTTTTCCGCCGCCACACAATCCAATCTGAGCCAAGCACCAGAGTCCTGATTGTTTATTACTTGGACGAGTCGTAATGTAAAAAAACAAAAAAATTGTAGCCGACTCTGCCGTGGCATAGAAACCGCGTGTTTCTCTATCGCGAGCATGTATCTACCGCGGATCCATTTCCCTGTGGCACGTTTTCCTATCGCGCGCCAACTTCTGCCGCTAGTGTCCCGTCGCGACACGTTTTCTCCCTAGTTCTCTGCCACGGTACGCTTCTCTGCCATGGCACACCTTTGACCCCTTTTTTATGCCGCGGCACAACAATAAAAATTTTGATCTTTTGCAATTGCCAAACCTTAGCTACAGCCAATCTATTCCAAGGGTTAGGAACTTTACCATTAAGACTAGTTTCCGCTCTTATAGGCTGCTCTTAGGTATTTGGTGCAGTGCTTTATAATTTGGCCGTGATCATCATGTGATTCATATTCAAAAAAAAGAGAATAGAGCAAAATAAAAAGCAAAAAGAGAAAGAATCCATACAAAAGAAAAATTGAAAGAAAAGGAGAATTGTGTAAGAGGCCCAGTGATATCTTTGTGCACCGGTAGATTGAGCAATCTTGTGCCTATTTACTTTGAGCTTTGCTAGTGTATCTCCTATGCATTGCAACACCCTTCATAGTTGCATTTCCATGTTTATCTCCACGTGTGTGTTTCTTGGGTTTTGTACGATCAGCTCTAGGACTTGTTTGCGGTGTACTTAGGATACCATACCTATAGATCCAACATACATAACCTGTGTGCCATGTGATCATTCTTTATACCCTTGATATTCACTTCATCACATCAATGCATAAGTCTTTGGTTTCGAATTGGTTACGCATCACTATTCACTTTGGAACGGTAAGATCTGCTTGCTTGTCAGTTTTGAGTGAGTTGTGAGAGAACACCACCTGATTTTGATTTTTGCACTAACCTACTAATCATGTATCTTAGTGATGAAGTTGTTATGCGGAAAATGAATGATGAAGATCTTGTTACTAGGCGAGAATATGAAGCATTGAAATCTCATTTGACACGTGTGTTTATTGCCACAATAGATGGGATTGAAAAATCAGTACAAGATGCATAGCTGGCATTGAGAGAAAATGAGGGGGAGTCACTAACATTCAAACAAAAGTGACGGCTATCAACACCAATGAGCAGCTTTGCAATGTTCTATTGAAAACTTAATGCTAGCACTTGATCAACGACAACCACAACCACATGATGATGCTGTTGAAGAAGAGGAAGGAAGTATTGTCGGTGATGTTCAGCATCCAAACCATGTTGGCCGGGGTCGTGCTCCTCCTCCTGCTCATGGATGTGGCTGGGCTCCAATTGGGCGTGCTCAGCGTGTTCTACCCCAGATCCCTAAGGATGGTTTGGGTAAGCCTAAATTTTCGATTCCCAAGTTTGATGGTTCACTTGATCCTGAAGATTACCTTACATGGGAGTTGAAGATTGAGAAGCTTTGGCGTTTGCATGAGTATACCGAAGACAAGAAGGTAAAGCTTGCAGTGTATGAATTTAATGGATATGCATTATGTTGGTGGGATGCTATTATGCAAAATAGAAGAGATGACAATGGCCTTCATGTGCTCACCTGGAGAGAGATGAAGCACATCATGAAGGATCATTTTGTGCCCACTAAATATCTATGTTCAGTTTTTGACAAATTGACACAATTGAGGCAAGGAACCATGTCAGTTGATGAGTACTACATGGAGATGGAGATGCTTATGCAACGTGCTAGAGTCTGTGAATCTCTTGAGATGACTATGCAGCGATTCCTCAATAATCTGAAGCTACCCATAAAAAGTATTGTTCGTCATCACAAGTACGAGACTATGAATGATTTTTTGCATCATGCAAGAGAGGCCGAATCCCAACTTGCTGAAGAGGCCAAGGCATGTGCAAGGTACCCTTCTAACAGTCGTTTTTCCGCAAGAACTACACCGTCGCCGCCTATGGCATCATCTAAAGCGGCTGCTGGTCATCCTTCCACATCTTCGGCCAAGCCTACACCTCAGCCACCCTATGGTTCCAATGCAAAGAAACCTGCTGCTCCTGTTGCTAGCTCAGGTTCCAATATGTCAAATGCCCATACTCGCGATGTGGAGTGCCATACTTGTGGAGGTAGAGGTCACTACAAGCAAGATTGTCCAAACCGCAAGGTCATGTTTGTCAATGAACATGGTGAGTATAAAAGTGGAGATGAAGTTGATCCTAATTGTGTTGATGACAATGGTTATGACAGCAAGGAAGGTATGGATGCTTTCTCTAAGCATGCGCCAACCATTGTGGTATCTCCACGTATACTTAGTGTGCATCCTATTGTTGATTCTCAACGCCGCAACTTATTCCAAACAAAAGCACTAGTTGGCCCAAACAAAGGTTGCAAAGTAATTATTGATGAAGGTAGCAGCAGAAATCTTGCAAGCAAGGAGTTATGTGCCAAACTGAATCTGACTTATTTACCTCATCCCAAGCCATACTACATACAATGATTGAGTGACAATGGTGAGATGAAGTTAAATCATATGGTACGTGTGAATTTTGAGACATGACCATATAAGGATTCTATTAATTTTGATGTGGTTCCTATGACTACGTGCCATCTATTATTGGGTCGGCCTTGGCTTTATGGTTTCCATGTGCAACACAATGGCCGATCCAATACATATCATTTGGAGTTCAAGGGCAAGAAAATCAATATGCAGCCTATGACACCACAATAGATTGGCAATGAGTCCCGCTAAAAGATTGAGGTGAACTTGAAGGATGCACCCATAAATAGGCGAGATAGTGTTGCAGTTGTGCATGATGTAATTGAGCCAAAAAAAGAATGATATAATTAAACGTGAGAGAGTGCCTAATCTTTTAATGCTAGTCACCAAGGAAGATATGAGAGAGTTTCGAGAGGATCCTACAGCCATGCCTCTTGTGCTCATGTATAAGGGCGAGGTGTTGGTTTCTAACAACATGACCCCTATTTCTCTTGGTGTATCTACTATTTTGCAGGAGTTTGGAGATGTGTTTCCAGAATATGTAACCGTGGGATTGCTTCCATTGCATGGCATTGAGTGTCAAATCGACTTGATACCTGGCACCACATTACCAAAATGTGCATCCTATAGGACAAACCCCGAAGAAACGAAGGATATACAAAAACAAGTACATGCGTTGTTGGCTAAAGGGTACATTCATGTTTCTCTTAGCCCTTGTGATGTACCTGTTATTTTAGTACCTAAGAAAGATGGTACCTGGCGCATGTGTTTAGATTGTAGAGCTATAAATAATATCACTATTCGATATTGTCATCCTATTCCGCGCTTAGAGGATATGCTAGATGAATTGAGTGGTGCTGCTATTTTTTCTAAGACTGATTTGCATAGTGGATACCATCAAATTAGAATGAAAGAAGGGGATGAATGGAAAACTGCTTTCAAAAAAAATTGGGTTGTATGAGTGGTTAGTTATGCCATTTGGTCTTACTAATGCACCTAGTACTTTCATGAGATTAATGAATCATGTTTTGAGTGAATTTTTATTGGTCGCTTTGTGGTTGTTTATCTTGATGATATACTTATATATATCCACAATGAAATTGAACATTGTAATCATATTCGACAAGTTTTACAAGTGTTGCATGATAACAAATTGTATGTTAATCTTGAGAAGTGCACATTTGCAAAAGATAAGGCTATATTTCTAGGATATGTTGTATCTAATCGTGGGGTAGATGTAGATCAATCTAAAATTGAATCAATTCAGAATTGACCTATTCCTATGAATGTGAGTCAAGTATGTAGTTTCCATGGTTTAGCTGGTTGCTATAGGCGCTTTGTGAAAGATTTTAGCACTATTGTTGCACCATTGAATGAATTGACTAAAAAAGGTGTGCCATTTGTATGGGGCGCAGCCCAAGAAATTGCATTTGATACTTTGAAACGTTTGCTTACTTCTGCACCATTACTTGCATTGCCTGATTTTTCAAAGCAATTTGAATAATGCTAGTGGTATAGGAATTGGTGGCGTTTTGATGAAAGAGGGTTGTCCTATAGCATTTCTAAGAACCTTGCTGGTCCTAGACTGAATTATCCTGCTTACGATAAATAATTGTATGCACTTGTTAGAGTTCTTGAAGTTTGGCAACATTAATTATGCTCAAAAGAATTTATCATACATTCTGATCATGAAGCATTGAAGTACTTGAAAGCTCAATCAAACTTGCATAGAAGATTAGCTAAATGGGTTGAGTTTATTGAATCATTTCCTTACATTATTAGATATAAGAAAGGAAAAGAAAATGTGGTTGCTGATGCTTTGTCTAGGAAGAACATGTTAAAATTCCTGGTTTAGAAAGCATTTGTGCACTTTATGCAACTGATCATGATTTTGCTTAAGCATATCGTTTGTGTGCTCTAAAAACGCATGGGATAAGTACCATATACATGATGGCTATTTGTTTAGAGCTAACAAACTATGTATTCCAGAATCGTTGTTACATTTGTTCTTAGTGTAGGAATCACATGCTAGAGGTTTGATGGTTCACTTTGGGCGTGAGAAGACATTGCTCATGCTTGCTGATCACTTTTATTGGCCCCACATGAGGCGTGATGTGTACAAATTTGCGAGTCGCTGCATTACATGCAACAAGTCCAAATCAAAGTTGAAGCCTCAAGGTTTGTATACACCTCTCTCTGCACCTACTACACCATGGGAATACCTTAGCATGGATTTTGTGCTAGGTTTACCTAAAACTCAGAGAGGTCATGATTCTATATTTGTGGTAGTGGATAGGTTCTCTAAGATGGCTCATTTTATTGCTTGCCACAAAAGCGACGATGCGTCGCATCTTGCTAACCTATTTTTCAGGGACATCGTGAGATTACATGGAGTACCCAAGACGATTGTTTCTAACCATGATGTGAAGTTCATGAGCTGCTTTTGGAAGACCTTATGGGGGAAGCTTGGAACGAAGTTGCTGTTCAGTACTACATGCCATCCCCAAATAGATGGTCAAACGAAGGTGGTGAATAGAACATTGTCACAATTGTTGAGGACTATGATCAATAAGAATATGTGGGAGTGGTAAGATTGTTTGCCACATGTTGAGTTTGCATACAACATGGCTGTGCATTCGACTACTCATCTTTGTCCTTTTGAGGCGGTGTATGAGTTCAAGCCATTGACGCCACTTGATTTGTTGCCGCTGCCATTACATGAGAGAATTCATATGGAGGCATCAAAACGTGCTGAATATGTGAAGAAGATTCATGAGAAGTCTCGAGAGGCTATTGAGAAGAAAGGCAAGAACATTGCTGCTGCAAGGAATCAAGCAAGAAGGGAGGTTTTGTTCAAGCCCAGAGACATGGTTTGGTGCTTCTGCGCAAGGATAGGTTTCCCCTGCTTCGATAATCCAAATTGAAGCCCCGTGGTGTTGGTCCTTACAAGGTGTTAGCCAAGATTAATGATAATGCCTACTCGATTGATATTCCTATTGTTGAGTTTGGTGGAGTTAGCAACAACTTCAATGTTGCTGATTTGTCACCATATGAGGGAGAAGACTTTGGAGCGTCGAGGTCGACACCTTTTGAAGGGGGGAGATGACGAGGACATCCCTACAATTACACCTTCCCAATTGCTATTGATGATGTTCCCGTTGCTGCTAAGAAGGATCAGTCCAATGAGATTAGAATTGGACCTAGAACAATAGGTGAATTGTTTTCTTAATGAACCTGATGTTTTGATTAATGAGAATTTTATACTGCCTAAGTCTTTGTGCTATTGTATGATCAGGTACATGGGTAAAGAAGGCGTATCACGAAGCGAGGAGCTAAAGCATATGAAGCATGGCATGTTGATTAATGAAGAATGCACAAGGGAGGAGAGGGAGGAAGTGCAAGGAGCTACAAAGGAGGAGATCAACACATGGTCGAGGGATCTATGCCGCGGCAGAGAAACGACGCAATTTCCTGCCACGACACAAAAACAGAGCCTTTCTCTGCCACGGTGGCTACCGCGGCATAGAAATATGCCCCAACTCTGCCACGGCAGAGCATGCCTGTGCGCCTTAGGCCGAACCCACCTTGGGTCAGTTGTATCCTAGTTTAGGTTGAACCATACATGTTTCCTAGTATTGGTTGCCGCCCCTAGTCCTTAACTAGATGGGGCGCCACTTCCCTTAGGGTTAGACCACGTTAATTTTTTTTTGGAGTTGTTTCTCTTTAGAACCTCTAGAATTACTTGTGATCGAATTACCAACTACAATTGAGTGTGATTTGTTGTTCCACTTGGAATCAGTAGATTGCAAACTACCATTTGTGGTTGACGGCTACGTGTGCAAGTGTGGTGTTGTGAATTTCCCATAGGGTTTGAGAGCTGTTGCATTGGCATCAGGGTTCGAGTGGGAGAGTTCATAGCTATAGGCTAGTTATCAATCATACACCATCATCATCGACAAGTGCTTGCTGGGAAGATCGGGCCACCCCTTGTCAGTAGTGGTTACCATCAAATACAACATGATTGATTGGAAAACTACCTTCAAGACCAAACTTGGTCTCTATGAATGGCTGGTCGTGCCTTTTGGCTTATCTAATGCCCCATACACCTTCATGCGCCTTATGAATCATATTTTGTGTTCTCTCATTGGAAAAAGTGTTGTTGTATATTTTGATGATATACCTATTTATAGCAAGTCACTTGAGGAACATGTTACACATGTCAAGGAGGTTTTGCAAATCCTTCGACACAAAAAGCTATATGCTAATCTTCCCAAGTGCACTTTTGCTAAAGCAAGTTGATTTTTCTTGGATTTGTCGTTTCTTCGAATGGCATTGAAGTTGATATTTTGAAGGTAAAGGACATATGAGATTGGCCCATCCCCACAAATGTGAGTGAACTCCGAAGATTTCATGGGTTGGTCGGTTTCTATCGTTGCTTTGTGAAAGACTTTTCTACCATTGCTTGTCCTCTCAATGAGTTAACTAAAAAGAATGTCACCTTTGTGTGGGACAAGGCACAACAAAATGCTTTTGATGATCTTAAAAAGAGGCACACCGAAGCACCTCTTCTTGAGTTGCAAGATTTCACAAAAACTTTTGAGATAGTGTGTGACGCTAGTGGTATTAGCGTTGGAGGAGTCCTCATGTAAAATGGACGCCCTATTGCCTACCATAGCGAGAAACTTGATGGTGCTCGCCTTAACTATCCAATTTATGACAAAGAGCTTTTTGCCTTAGTTCGTGTTCTTCAAGTTTGGCAACACTACCTTTGGCATACGGAATTTATCATACATTCCGACCATGAGTCGTTGAAATATCTCAAAGGCCAAGCCAACTTGAGTAAGCGACATGCTAAGTGGGTTGAGTTCATGGAATCTTTTCCTTACATTGCCAAGTATAAGAAGGGCAAAGATAATGTAGTTGCGGATGCTTTGTCTCGCAAGCACACAAGCCTTCTTACTTGACTTGAAGAAAACGTGTTGGGTCTTGATGAAATCAAAACTTTGTATCCTTCCGACCCGTTCTTTGGAACAATTTTCGCAAAGTGCTCCATTGACAAAGGAGTTGATGATTTCTATTTGCATAAAGGCTTTCTCTTTAAACAAAACAAGATTTGCATTCTAAAGTCGTCTCTCCAACTTTTGCTTCTCCAAGAATCACATGGTGGAGGCCTCATGGGTCACTTTGGTTGTGACAAGACATTGGACATGCTTTCCACTCGTTACTATTGGACCAAGATGAAGCGAGACGTGTAGCGCTACGTCCAACGATGCATCACATGTTTACAAGCTAATCGCAAGCTAACCCTTATGGTCTTTATAGGCCATTGCCTATTCCTCATGCACCATGGTCAGACATTAGCATGGATTTCGTGTTAGGATTGCCTAGGGAAATTGTCCATCTTCACAATGTGCCAAGAACAATCATCTCCGACCGCAACGTCAAATTCATGAGCTACTTGTGGAAGACCCTCATGGCCAAGCTCGGCGTCAAACTACTCTTCTCTTCTGCATCGCACCCACAAACCGATGGCCAAACTGAATTCGTCAACTGATGCCTCGGTACCCTCCTTCATGTGTTGATCAAGAACTTGAAGGATTGGGAGGAATGCATTCCCCACGCCGAGTTTTCCTACAATCGCGACATGCACTCTACAACACAAAAGAGCCCCTTCATGGTCATCTACGGTTTCGAGCCCCTCACCGCACTCGACATACTACCAATTCCTCTACATGAGCGCACCAACATGGACGTCGACAAGCGCTCCCAAGCTATGAAGAAACTCCGTGAAGGGACAAGAGCTACAATCAAGAAACAAGTTCACTATCGATCATCATGGATAAACAAGGACAAGAAAGAATTGATCTTTGAAGAAGGTGACCTTGTGTGGATACACCTAAGCAAAGACTACTTACCCAAGGAATGTGACTCCAAAAGCCAACGGGAGATTTGACCTTATGTCCTCAAGAGAATCAACAACAATGCCTACATCATCGACATTCCAACCTCCAAGTACCTTGTGAGCAATACATTCAATGTCATGGATCTCTCACCCTACAGAATGTCCGTAGAGTCCAAACTGGCACACAGAATGTCCGTGCCAGTTCGTCTCTCGGCTAGGCCGGACAGTCCGGGTGAATCCGGCTGGACACTTCGATCATGGTAGATCTTTTTTGCCTCTGTCTTGATGATCTTCTCTTGCGCCTTCCTTCCGCTCCTCCCTCGCGCATCCTTGGGCGATCATCATGCTGGGCTTCTCTTGTAGCCCTTCTCCTCCTTGCACCATGCTCGTTTCTCCAACGAACCTGATCATACATAAATGCATAGACTTAGGCAATATAAAGTTCTCATCAACTAAAGTACCAGATTTGTTTAGGAGTGAATTCACCTGTTGTTCAAGTAGCTTAGCACGAGCTCTTATAATGGGTCCAATTCTAATCTCATTGGACTGATCCTTCTTTGCAACAGTTGGATCATCTTAAGTAGTCATTGGGGTAGGTGTAATTGTAGGGATGTCCTCATCAGTACGTGTCGTCAACTAACAACAAGCTTTCGCATCGACAACATCCATGCTCATCGACACCACGGAACCGAACATCATCCCGTAGCACCGACCGCAAGTTAATTATCACCAATAAGGTATAACTTGCGTCACCTTGTTAACCCTATCTTCCTTTGTGTGTACCTATCCCACGAGAGTGGCTCTTCTTGTGTTTGCTTGAGCATTGTGCATTTGTCCTTGGATGGTGAGAGTGCAATAGCAATAGCAAGAGTGACTTGGTAGCATCAAGGGAGAGCAAAAAAAGAAAAAAAAGAAAAAAAGAAAAAGATACAAAGAAAAGAAAAATAGTCTCCCATAGCAGAAGAGAGTCGCAAAGCTTGTAAGCAAGAGAGAAATAAGAGCGCCCAAGGCAAGTGCACAAATATGTTGCTCATTTTTCCTCTTTGCAAACGAGCCATGGTCTCTCCTTGCATTGGCATGACATCGAGCGTAGTCTTCGTTAGGGCATTTTTGTTGCTCATTTTCATAGTCGTGTTAATCCCAACGATCTACACGTGTGTGTATATAGTCATAGGTTCCCGTCACCCCTTTTGAGTTGTTGACCTTTGCCTTTGACTTGAGTTTTGTTTGGATTTTACCCACTTTTGACTATCCCTTTTCTCCCGGTTAGTTCTTTGGCATTCCACAATCCTAACCTACCACCAACAAGCTTTTGAGAGTTAGTTCTTTCTTTAGTGTGAGATTTCTTCACTTTGCAAGCTAATAGCTCTCACTTGTGGTTTCTAGTTTGGTGCAATCCCCAAGGTGAGGTAAAAGGCTAACACCAACATATTCCACTTCCATATACAATCCTTGTGTGTTTGGCATGATGGATAGGTACGGTGAGTCGAGCCAAACACCTCCCCAAGAAGAAGAACAAGGCCCGTACATGACACGCACAAGCCACTACATCATCCGACATGAGTTCTGTCATCATTGTCAAGCGCTTGAGATGCGACAAGATGAACAATTCGGTAAGACGCAAGACGAGTTTAAGAACATCAAAATCAACTTCGATAGCGTCGAAAGACAAATGCATGTGTTGCAACATAACTTTGGCCATCACAATGAAGAGCTCCAACAGCCCAAACAAATGACAAGCTTCGACTTCTCATCGACGGAATGACAAGACCGCATTCACTCGCATCAAGCTCTTCAAGCTCGTCGCGTCACTGTTCTCCTCTTCATCAAGATCATCATCCAAGTGCTCCAATACACAATGATGCTCCCGTGGATGAATATGGAAGCTCTTCGCACTATGTATGATACGGATCAACGCCGATGATCCTTGAGTTTTGTCCCGATCTTTCACATCGAGTAACCTGGATATGAATTCTTCCAACAAAGCCAATGAACGTCACCTGAAGAAGAGGAAAGAATCCAGCAAGCAACGTGGAGAAGATCACCACGCCTGAAACCAAAACACGACAATCCTTGATGAACACAAGAACCTCTGCGACAATATCAATACGATAGATAACACGGCATCGCCGTCCCCGAAGGGATGCTCACCAAGCAACTCAAACAATAGTTTTAGACTCAATTTCAAGCTAACCCTAAAAACCATGATTTACATGCCTAAAGGCTGTTGGACGTCCAACATAGAGTTGGGGTCAATACCAAACATATCTCTAACTTTCCTAACTTAAAATGACTCTATTTGTAAACTGACAGAAAACATCCATCAACTTGTTTCAGTTGCTGCGCACAGCTCGTAACGAACCGGGAGACGTGCGAGTACCCGTTGGAAAGATCTCGTAATTATCTTTCCAACAAGTACTTATTTGCTTAATTCGGAGTTGATATGTGGAAACCACATCCGTTTCAATTTCAGAGCTTCTGTCTGTCCGTATTGAACCTTGCTTCTTGGTCGCCTTCCATCTCTCGGTCGCCTTCGTCTTGATGATCTTCTCTTGCGCCTTCCTCCCGCTCCTCCCCCGCGCATATCGTGCCCATATCATCATCCCCCCTTCAAGAAGCATTGTCACCAATGCTTGTGGGTCGGGTCGGAAAGGTGGCGTGATATGAACAATCGCTTCACGCGTCTTCGCCATCTTCAAGTCTTGCCTGCCTTCCACTCTGCAACCTCCCTCTCGGCGTGCTAGACTTGATACAGCCCTTGGTGCCTGCACCTCCTTACGTCTCCATACGAGCTTTGACCTAGGCACCACCGTCTTCTTCTTCTTATTCTCAACTCTTGTTGGAACCTGTGGTTCCTGAACATGGACTTCCTTTGCACGACCTGACATAAGATAAGTAATGCCTCAACCACACAACTGACGAACATGTTCATCCTTGCCTCTATGCATCCGCACAACTGTCCCAACAAAATGCCTCACAGGTGTGTTAACAAAATTGCTCTTGTTACCCTGCTGCACCACATGCACTGGAACATCAGGAGCACAAATATCATCTGTTTGAACACCTGTGTCAACACAAACAACCTTCGGAACACATGCTGCAACATCCTTCCTCTCAGCAATAAGAGGATGCACTTCAACTGGCTTGTCACTAACAAGTTCCACTGGCTTATCATCTATAGGCATAGCTGAAGCAATATCAACATTGTCACACTCTGCATCATGCTCTCCATCCTACACCTTAGCTAGCCCAGATTTTGGCTTAGGCTTACGCACCTTCTCCTTATGTACCACCAGCTCTACATCAAACTTTATGTGATCATCCTGCACAGGCCTCAAAGTCTGTTGTTTGCCACCATGCACAAAAGAATATGTATTTGCTCTTCCAGCATGTGTAATGTTGTGATCATACTGCCATGGACGACCAAGTAACAACCCACATACCTCCAGTGGAAACACATCACACTCAATCTCATCAACATAATCACCAACTGTAAATGGCACACACACCTTATGAGTTACCTTCACCATACCACAGCTATTTATCCACTATAGATGCTTAGGTTCAGGAATATGCCATGTGGACAACCCCAACGCTGCCACTATTGCCTTGCTAATGCCATTAGTATAGCTTCCTCCATCGACAATCAACTTGCATTCTTTGCCTTTGATCATACACTGTGCTTGAAATAAATTCCAACGCTGGTCCTTGTCAACTGTCATGCAAGCATCTCCTTTTACCTTTTTGAGTTGCAAATTCAGCCCACTCAATGGTACAACATCCTCCACTGCAGTTGCAGCACACCCAACAACCTTGTCAACATCAGGCTGCTTCTCTTCAGAAAATTTTGGCACTACCACGTTGACCGATTGCACTGGAACAACTGCTGGATCCTCCTTTATATGATATGGAATAGACATAACTGCAACTTTGGGCGACTGCTGGACTGCCTTCATGGGCTTGGTACAAAATACCTTACGACGAGGAGACATAAAACAACCACGCAAACAATTACTGAAGTACTTCCAAGTTGCATCAACAATATCCTTTTCACGCACCTCCTTATCCCACCAACGAGCTATATCCTCATCCACACGTCATAATGCAAGACGCATACGTGTAGGATTATCTGAATACTCATATGTATCACATCCATAAAAAACATCTTGAATATGACGTTCCCACGACTCATATTCATCATATGTCGCCATATGGACCAGTCTCCAACTGATTTGAGAATCATCACATACTACACCGTTCAAGCTGTCAAGATAATCATTGTACACATCACCAGATCTCTTCCCAAAAGTGCACCGTTTGCCAAAAAAATCACCCTGACACGACGGCATGCTTCCTAGCATGACTGCAGAACAGGAAAAATTCAGGGCCAAATTGTCCGGTGTTGGAGGGCCGGACTGTCTGGGTTGGACGGATACTCCGGGAAGAATCCATCGGACACTCCGGTGCGCGGATGTCGAGATCCAATCTGCTTCGCCTCAACTCTCTGATCTCCACCAAGAACACACTCAGCCGATCAATCAACACAATCTCGCCGTGAGCAACCTGGTTTTCTGATACCACATGATACGGATCAATGCCGATGATCCTTGAGTTTTGTCCTGATCTTTCACAGCGAGTAACCTGGATAGGAATTCTTCCAACAAAGCCAATGAACATCACCTGAAGAAGAGGAACGAATCCAGCAAGCAATGTGGAGAAGATCACCACGCCTCAAACCAAAACACGACAATCCTTGATGACCACGAGAAGCTCCGCGACAATATCAATACAATAGATAACACGGCATCGCCGTCCCTGGAGGGATGCTCACCAAGCAACTCACACAATAGTTTTAGACTCAATTTCAAGCTAACCCTAAAAACCATGATTTACAAGCCTATATAAAGGCTGCTGGACGTCCAACATAGAGTTGGGGTCAAAACCAAACATATCTCTAACTTTCCTAACTTAAAAGACTCTATTTGTAAACTGACAGAAAACATCCATCGACTTGTTTTGGTTGCCGCGCACAGCTCGTAACGAACCAGGAGACATGCGAGTACCCGTTGGAAAGATCTCGGAATTATCTTTCAAACAAGTACTTATTTGCTTAATTCGGAGTTGGTATGTGGAAACCACATCCGTTTCAATTTCAGAGCTTCTGTTTGTCCAAATTGAACCTTCCTTCTTGGTCGCCTTCCATCTCTCGGTCGCCTTCGTCTTGATGATCTTCTCTTGCGCCTTCCTCCCGCTCCTCCCTCGCGCATATCGTGCCCATATTAATGTAGCTTCCCCACGGCACGCTACAACGACAAGTTATGATGGTGATTTCTCCTTAAGGCCCCAAGAAAAGAACGAAGGACACCGCCATCACGCAAGGGCATAAGTGGAACCTCAAGCACAACCTCAAGTCCACCACCACCGCTCGCGACATATACTTGACACAACAAGTGATGACTCCCACTTGGAGAATCAAGCTCGTCATTGATGCGAAGCTCTTCAAGACCCTCATCTTCGTCATTGCAATCTTGAACGTCATCGACAACACCTTGGTCACCATGACGAGCCTCCTCCACAACGTCAAGACATGGAGCATCAAATGGTTCATATTGAGCAACGCCCACCACGTCATGAGGCTCAAGACCATGATCTTCCCCGTGAGGCCCAAGTGCCTAACCCGAAACACCAACCGAGGAACGAGACTCTTCTTTGTCCACAACAACCTCAAGAGGCTCCACCTCCTCACGATCGTCACGAGGCCCAAGTGCCTCCTTGTAAACACCCGGATTTTTAATCCCAGATGCCTGTTATGCCATACATCGCAATCCCAGGATTACCATTTTTGCGAGACATAACAGATTGGATATCACAGTACATCATCCATTACTAACCATAATAAGGTCTTACACAAATAGGGGATCTCATGATCCAGTCTTAATACAAACAAGTAGCGGAATAATAAGCGTAGTGGTGGGCTCCATCTTTAGGGTCACAGGCAATGCTGACGATGGAAGATGATCCTAGTTGTCGTAGACGTCTTGTTGTCCATCATCCTGATAGTCCTCCTCATAGTCTGGTCACGGGAATAGCCAGGGACAAAGCCATGAGTACTCTTTTAAGTACTCGCAAACTATCACTAACAAGTAAGGTAGTTCTAGTAGGAATCTTAAGCTCTAGGTTTATTTGCAAAAAGCCAGGTTTGTCTAAACTGAGTTTAGAAGTAAAGAAAACTAAGTAAAGGTTCTAAATCACTTAAGTGGGAACCTAGTTTTCATAGTCAGAACCCTGCTGTGGTCAAGTCAAAATCATAGTTCACTTCACAAGTCATTTTGAAAACATCGGACGACGGAACAGTATGGCCACTCCAACTGTTCATGACCACGGACGCGGCTATTCGAATAGTTTGACACTCTGCAGAGGTGGTACACTTTCACCACAAAATTCGATACATTCGTCAGGGATAACCCTGAATCATCATACTTAGTATGCGGATAATCAATTATAACCTTTCAATTACACACTATAGTATAGGCACCTCCCCTATGAGATTGGCCTCCCAGCCATGGCCATCTGCCATCCTAGGCACTGCATAGGTGGACATCATCAAGAGGTAGCCTCAGCTCAAATCTCTTCCGCGAGGGAACCCATACTAATGCATATAAACTTCCGGCTAAGCCTTACCCAATTCAGGTATTGTGGTTGTACGGTAAAATTGGAATGGTATCGCATCCGAACCCAGCCATCAGTTTTTATAAAGGGCTAAGGATCATGCCTCAACATTTTCATCATCAAATCCATTTTGTGTCTCTCAACACATGTCAAAACGTTTCAATAGAATGACTCATCATTCCAAGGTTTTCATAATCATTTTCACCAAGTATTCCCATCTAAAGTGATCAAGTTTTATGCTTAGCACTAGCCACTAAGTTAAGAGTGTTCACTAATGAGGGTGCTACTCTTCAATATCATGCCATAGAATGACATCTAGTATAGGCCTAGTTTTATACTCTTTATGCTATCTATACCATCCTTCCAAAATCCTCACAAAGCATTAACTAAAAGTAAAGAACTTTGGTAAAGTAAAAGAGTAAAGCTTGCAAGTAAAACTTGGGATGGGTATAAATCAAAGTATATAACCAAAGCATGCCTAATACATCTTGCTTAGGTTAAATCTTGCATGGTTAACTTGTATAATTCTAGCTTGCATAGATCTAGCTTGCAAGTAGTGATGGCTTGCATAAGTATAATACTTGCAAGTGTTAGCTTGTACTGTTAGGTTTGCCTTGAGTAGAGCAGTGGTTGAAGTTTTCCACCTCTTCTTCTAGTTAGAACTCCTCCTCCTCGTAGCGTGGGTCGGTATTATCATCTATAAATAAATACGGGGTACACAATCACCAAACAATACTTAACTAATTCTATTTAGCACACTAAGGCTCACACTTGCTGATCTAGCATCATCAAAATCATCACATGACATAAAGGACTAGTTTTATTTAGTTTATTTGAGAAAAGTAATTTCTACTCATTGAAATTAATTGAGATTTAATACTCTCCAATTAAAATATGGGATTATATGGACACATGTCATCACCACATATTCTAATACATGGGAATGTGATTTAAAGTGTTGGTCATATTTTATAAAGTTTAAGATTATTATTTAATAGATTTAAAGTGACTAGAAATACCCTAATAGCATTCTTTTGGTACTAGTCCAATGTCACTGCATGCAAACCTAGATATTTTTACATATTCAGATAGATATTGTCAAATGTGATTTTTGAGAGTTGGAATCAACTCAAAAGCTATTATGGTTGGTTTTGAAAAATGTTTGAAGTTGCAAAAGTCTCTGTCTTGTTATTTTTACTAAAGATTATCTCTAACTCCAAATGATTTAAATCCAACGGTCTTGGATAGATAATTTAAGTATCTTTCTAACAAAATTGGAAACATGCAATTTTCTGTAGTGAAAGTCTCTGGATTGATTTTTGAATATGTGGATAGAAACTAGTTTAAACCTAAATGGAAAAACAATTATTTGAATTTCTGTGCCAGCTGAAGTTAAACGGCCAGCCCAATCGCACAAAGACAAAGATGGGATGTCGACAGAGGGGGTCCACTCGTCAGCGAGACTCACTACGCGAAGCGGTATGGGTGAATCTGAGCCGTGTGATCTAATTCTACTACAACGGCGGTGAGTCGTCTGGTGGGGCTCACCTGGGCTCCAGCTAGGGTCGGCGACAGGGGAAATCGACGTGGTAGACGACGGCGAGGCGAGGCGCGGTCATGGCAGGGCTTGGGGTGGTCGAAATCGCTAGCGCCCTTCTCCTCTAGCAGCGATGGGCTCCGACCAAATTCCGACGAGAGAGGGCTCGCCTTGCTTCGGGAAGAAGTCGGGAAGGGTCTGTGAGAGGTGGTGAGTGGAATGGTGTGGAGAATGGAGGCGGGGGTGGCCTCCTTTTATAGTGCGACGAGGGGACCGAGCGGTGCGGGCGCGAGCTCATCGGTGACGAGTCTACAGTCGGCTATCGGCATGGCGATGGCTAGTGGGCGGTGCTGTGCTCCCTAGCGGTTCTCACAGGCGTAAAGGCGAGGCGTGGGGCAGTGTGGTTCGGTCGGGAGCTTGCGGTGCTCTGCATGGGTGTAGAGGTGTTTGCGGCGGCTTAAGCATGCCCGGTAAGGGCAAGGCGCGGTCTGGGCGAGCTGGTCAGGCACGGCGAGCTGGCGCGCTCTGGACATGGCGTAGAGGCGGGGCACGGCGTAGCTAGGGTGGTCTAGGGCTCTGCTAGGGTCGTGGCTTGGACAAGGGTGGCGGTGGACCGAGGCGTGTCTGGTGCATGTCATGGGCGAGGGCAGCGTTTTCTCTGGCACTCTCCCCACTTTCGGCCAGCGACGACCACAAACGGGCGGTGCTCCACTGTGCAAACGGCAAAGGGGGGACTTGGTCTAGGTGCTGGCTATGCTCAGGGGAGACAGGGGAGTGAAGTGGAGACCAAATGGTCGAGGATTACTGTGTACAATAGTGAAGTTAGGCAAAGGTTAAATTAGTGCAAACAATGTGTTTGTGGAAATGGCCGCATGAAACTTACTTTGGAAATTTTTATTCAATTTTTTTGAGTGACCTTAAGTTAAGCTTGAGAGTCTATGTTTGCTTGGAGAGGTCAAGGGGAATTGATTTGATAGGTTTTTGAAAAGTGGGATCTTAACATATGAACTAGATTTAATTTTCAACTTTCCTTTAAATTGATTTAAACGATGTTTCTGTAAGTTTGTAAAGTGGCCCTTGATACACTTTTACTTGGTCTAGCAAGGGGTGAAAAGAGATAGAATTGTTTCTATTAGAAATTTTCTTCTAGGAACACACAAAGTGACCTAGTGGTGGATTTTGGTCAAAATGACCATTTGCTTATTTAATTCATTTTTGATTTCTTTTTCTTTTGATTTTGTTTGTAAATGGTCTAGATGATGTAGTATTCATCCTTAAACCATTTCACATCATTTGGAACAACCAAGCATGGCATTTTCAATCAATCACACATTAATGCAAAACTAACATTTATTTCTTAATAAAAGTTTTTGTTAACCCTAAATTGGGTGATTAGAACTTAATAATCTGGATTAGGGTTTTTGGGATGTTACAAACCTTCTCTCCTTAAACAAAATCTCGTCTCGAGATTTTAGAAAAACTAGGAACTAAAGATATCTGGAAACTCAGTCCTAATGTAATCTTCTCGCTCCCAGGTAGCTCCTTCTTCTGTATGGTTGCTCCATTGGATCTTGAGAAACTTGATACTCCGGGTCCTGGTGGTTCTGAAGGCTTCTTCCAAGATATGAATGGGTACTTCATGATACGTCAGGTCCTTGTTGATATCAATGGCTCGGTGATCGATATTCTTGAAAACTTCAGTCTTCTCCAGAACTTCTAGGCATTTGTGAAGTAACGAGATATGGAACATATTATGGATGGCTAACATCTCCTCTGGCAGTTCCAGTTGATAAGATACTTCTCCTCGGCGATTCAAAATCTTGAAGGGTCCAATATATCTGGGGCTAACTTTCCTTTCAGCTGAAAACGCTGCATTCCTTTCAAGGGTGACACTTTGAGATACACAAAATCTCCGACATTGAAGGTCAGGTCTCGACGTCTCTTGTCAGCATAACTCTTCTGTCTAGATTGGGCGGTCTTGAGGTGCTCACAGACTTTGTGAACCTTCTCTTCGGCTTCTCGTAGGATGTCGGGTCCGAAAATCTGACTCTCTCCTACTTGCGACCAATTCAAGGGGGTACGACACTTTCTTCCATACAGAAATTCAAATGGGGCCATTTGCAAACTAGCTTGATAACTGTTGTTGTATGAGAATTCTGCGAAAGGCGAACAATCTTCCCATTTTGATCCATACTCTAACACACAAGCTCTCAACATGTCTTCTAAGATTTGGTTGACTCTTTCAGTCTGTCCATCGATCTGCGGGTGATAAGCGGTGCTGAAATTCAGCTTGGTTCCCAATCCTTTTTGGACTTTCTGCCAAAATCTTGAGGTAAATTGGGTTCCTCGATTCGACACTATGGTCTTAGGGGTTCCATACAAACTAACAATTCTAGTAATGTACAACTCTACTAGCTTCGAACTCTGGTAGGTTGTCTTAACAGGTATGAAATGGGCTACCTTGGACAGACTATCAACTATGACCCAAATAGAGTCATTTCCCCTAATAGAAGTAGGCAAACCGGTGATAAAGTCCATTCCGACGGAATCCCATTTCCATTCCGGAATCTGCAATGGTTGCAACAGTCTTGCGGGCCTCTGATGTTCCGCTTTGACTCGCTGAGAGATATCACACTTAGCTATGTAGCTTCTGATTTCTCTCTTCATCTTATGCCACCAAAATTGCTTCTTCAAATCCTGATACATCTTCGTTCCTCCGGGGTGGATAGAATAAAGAGTATCATGAGCTTCCTGCATGATCACTTGCTTCAGCTCCGAATCTGCTGGCACACAGATACTTCCTTTGTACCACAAAACTCCTTCTTCATCTTCTGTGAATCCAGGTACCTTTCCTATACCAATACGACGTTTGATTCCGTTGATACTTTCATTTCCCTTCTGTGCCTCCTTGATCTGACTAATCAACATGGGTTGAAGTTCAATGCTAGCTAAAAATCCTTTGCTAACTAGCTCCATTCTAAACTGCTCCAATTCTTCATGCAAACTTGGCTGGGCTTCTTTGATCATGGTGTTTAACCTACACGACAATCTACTAAGAGCATCCACTACCACATTGGCTTTGCTGGGGTGATAGTGAATGTCAAGGTCATAATCCTTGATTAACTCTATCCATCTCGTTTGCCTCATATTCAGCTCCTTCTAAGTTAAAATATAGTCTAGGCTCTTATGATCCGAATAAATCTCACAACAATTACCCATAAGGTAATGACACCATGTCTTCAAGGCTAAAACTATAGCTGCTAGTTCAAGATCATGGGTAGGGTAGTTTTGCTCATGCTGCTTCAGTTGTCTTGACAAATATGCTATGATTTTGCCTTCTTGCATCAACACACATCCTAGACCAATCTTGGATGCATCACAATACACATCAAAAGGATTCTTGATATTCGGCATAATCAAGATTGGGGCTGAAATCAATCTCTTCTTGAGCTCTTGAAAACTTGCTTCACATTTGTCGGTCCATTCAAATTTCTTGTCTTTCTTCAACAATTGGGTCATCGGTCTTGCGATGCTCGAAAATCCTTCAACAAACTTACGTTAATATCCCGCTAATTCGAGAAATGCACGGACTTGGGTTTGAGTGGTTGGGGCTTTCCATTCTTCAACATCTTTGATCTTGGCGGGATCAATAGTGACTCCTCCTACTGACACAATATGTCCGAGGAATCCTACTTCTTTCGACCAGAACTCACATTTGCTAAACTTGGCATACCACTGATGCTCTCTAAGGGTTTCAAGGATGGTTCTCAGGTGTATCTCATGGTCTTCTTTGTGACTTTGAATAGATTAGAATATCATCGATAAAAACAACAACAAACTTATCCAAAAAGTTCATAAACATCTTATTCATGAGGTTCATGAAATAAGAGGGGGCATTGGTTAATCCAAAAGACATGACCGTATACTCATACAATCCATATCTAGTGGTAAAGGCAGTCTTTGGAATATCCATTGCACGAATCTTGAGTTGATGATAACCAGTTCTAAGATCAATCTTAGAAAACACTCTGGCACCAGTCAACTGATCAAACAGATCCTCAATCTTTGGCAGTGGGTACTTGTTCTTGATGGTGACATCATTCAGCTTCCGGTAATCTGTACATAAACGGTTACCTCCATCTTTCTTGTCCACAAACAGAATAGTCGATCTCAATGGCAATGTGCTTGGTTGAATCAGACCTTTCTCTAGCATAGCATCAAGTTGCTTCTTCAGCTCCACTAATTTAGATGGGTTCATACTATAAGGTCTCTGAGCTATGGGTCTAGTTCCAGGAATTAGTTCAATAATGAACTCGATATCCCAATCTAGGGGCATACCGGGCAATTCATCTGGGAATACGTCGGGGCATTCATAGACTACTCTGAATTGGTCTATGGTTGGTTGGGCTAGACTCTTGTTGCATTTGAATTGATGGGGCAAGGTTTCAGATACATGCTCTACTGATACTCCAGAGCTACTAGTCATGGTTATGGCTTTCTTGGCACAGTCGATCAATCCTTTATGTTTCGACATCCAATCCATTCCTAGTACTACTTCCAAACCTTTGGTTCCAAGTACTATTAGATTAGCATAAATATCTATCCCATGGATTCTGATAGGTATAGCCTTGCAAATTTTTCTAGCTTTGGTGGTTGAACCAGGTATTTGAACTATCATAACATGCTTCAATTTTGTTGGTTGAATCTTACTAGTGCATGCAAATTCTTCTGTAACAAACGAGTGCGATGCTCCAGAATCAAACAACACTCTTGCAAGTACTGAGTTAACAGAAAACATACCCAGCACGACATCTGGCGCTTCCTGAGCTTCTTCAGCATTCATGTGAAACAGACGGCCATTGCGGTTGAGCGAATTCCTTGGGGCAAATCTCCTTCTAGGCTGAACACGGCGCTGATGCTGAGCTGGGGCATTCACATTGGTGGTGGCTGCAAGCTTCTTGGGACACTCGTTGGAGTAGTGACCCTTTACTCCACATTCAAAGCAAGTAATCTGGGACTTGTCTTTGGCTGTAACAGGCAAAACATTGCTTCCAGTCCTTGGGGCAGTATTGTTGTTGTTGTTGTTGGACTTGGGTGGTGCACGGTTGAAGTTCTTGGAGTTGCCGGGATTGTTGTTGTGATTTCCTCCACACTTCAGGTTTCCTCCGCTACGATTAGGGTAGCTTGGACGGGACATCGGGGTTCTATTGTTTCTTGGGGCATATCCTGCAGACGTGTTGGGGCGATACTTCTGGGTATTGTGGGACCCTGTCTAATGCATCATCCTGCGCTTGCGGTTGTCATTGGCTTGGTTTGTCTTCCCTTCCATCTAGATGGCAGAGTCTACTAGCTCTTCTAGGTCTTCAAAACGGTTGTTGACTAACACCGTCTGCATCTCATCATGCAATCCATTCAGGAACCTTTCTTTCTTCTTGGCTTCAGTGTTGATCTCATCAGGGGCATACCTAGCGAGGGACAGAAACTTGTCGCGGTACTCAACTACCATCATCCTTCCTTGCTTCAGTTCTTGGAACTCATCTCTCATTCTGGTGACCAAACCTTGTGGCACATGGTTGCGGCTGAACTTGATCTTGAATACTTCCCAAGTCATGACTTGATCGTTTTTCATGGTACGGGTGCTATTCCACCAGGCTCTTGCATCTCCTGGCAGATAATGGGTGGCAAATAGTACCTTCTCATTGGTGTCAACTCCTGCGACCTCTAGATTATTCTCCATGGTTTGCATCCAGTCATCATCATCTAAGGGATCCTCAGATTTGTTGAAGATAGGGGCATTGGTATTCTGAAAGTTCTTGAGCTTGGATCCATGATGATCCTGATTTCCATGGCCTTGATTATTGTGGGCCATCTGAGCTATCTGTTGCAAAGTGGCCAAATTGGCTTGGCATTCGGCTCTACTAGCTTCACGGTCGGAAACTAGCATATGCAAAATCTACAGCATCGGGTCCTGCGATGAGCTGCATCCTCCTTGATTTCCACGAGGCATCTGAAGATTGAGATAGATAATGAGATAAGAGGGGAATTCTAAGGTTCATGGTTTTGTTCAAAAAGGCTTTTAAACTGTGAGTTTGACTCAGGTTTCTCAAACTAACAACTTCCTCTCATTCATTCATTCATTCATTCAAGCACACAATACAACACACACCACAACACAAAAGGGAAAATAGATGGTTTTAAGAACCATTCTGTGAACTAAGATATAGTGGGACCGATACAACTCATTCCTACGGTAGTCATCAAGTGTATCTACTCATCATCAATGAAATCGGAATCATCATCATCGGTGTAGAAATCCATGGCATCATCCTCCAGGTAGTCATTGTCATCACTGAGGTAAGAGTGAAGATCTCCCTGGATGTCTTCACCTTCCTCCTCCTCCTCTTTTGCTTCAAGCTGGACTTCCTATTCATGGATGGTCTTCTCGAGAGCGGCCACCTTCTTGCGAAGATGAGCAATGGTGCGATCCTTCTTCTCGTGTTGACGACGAAGTGTTTGGCGATCCTTGACAAGCATGGTGAGAGGCTGATCCTTCTTAGCGGCAATGGCAAGGTTATGGTTGGCGTAGGCTCGAGGATTGTCCAATTCCTTCTGCCTATCATACAGCAGGAAGTCAAGATTTTCCACCTGGCGCTTCAACTCCGGGTTACTTGGCATCTCTAGTGGCATTCCCATAGAATCACGCCTTGCGAAGTGCGCAAAGCAAGTTCCCTGGATCAAGTTGATATTTTGCCCACATAGACAGGCAAGAGATTCATGCATAGCCCTGGCTAATCCATCTACCTAGTTGTTCTCTCGCAAGGTGAATTGAATCTTCTCAGAAAGGGGTGCTTCCATTTTTCCTCTGAGATCTACAACTATCAGCCATTGTAGATCTCTTCCTGGGTGGTCCTTGAGTTGAGCCCCGAAGAATTCCGGATGCGGGCGCTCAAGATACTCTGACAGTGCATCTAGATCCCTCTCAAAGATCAGCTGGCCTCCGTTGCCCAACTGGTAGAACTTGCAATACTGAACTTCCACCAATAAGAATTTAGGATGAGTAAGTTAGTGAGGTGAGCAAGTGTGTCAAGTTTTACATAGGAATGTAAGAATTTTTGAGGAACATGAATTTTTTTGAAAGGATCAAGGATAAGAGTGGGAATATGTTTTCATAAATACTCACTTCTTTTGTTTTGCAAACTAAGTTTTTGTTTGCACGTCCATTCTAACTAGGGTCTCCTATGGTCAGGATGGCTCCGATACCAATTTGTCAACACCTAGATTTTTAATCCCAGATGCCTGTTATGCCATACATCGCAATCCCAGGATTACCATTTTTGCGATACATAACAGATTGGATATCACAGTACATCATCCATTACAAACCATAATAAGGTCTTACACAAATAGGGGATCTCATGATCTAGTCTTAATACAAACAAGCAGCGGAATAATAAGCGTAGCGATGGGCTCCATCTTCAGGGTCACAGGCAATGCTGACGATGGGAGATGATCCTAGTTGTCGTAGATGTCTTGCTGTCCATCATCCTGATAGTCCTCCTCATAGTATGGCAACGGGAATAGCCAGGGACAAAGCCATGAGTACTCTTTAAGTACTCGCAAACTATCACTAACAAGTAAGGTAGTTCTAGTAGGAATCTTAAGCTCTAGGTTTATTTTCAAAAAGCCAGGTTTATCTAAACTGAGTTTAGAAGTAAAGAAAACTAAGTAAAGGTTCTAAATCATTTAAGTGGGAACCTAGTTTTCATAGTCATAACCTTGCTGTGGTCAAGTCAAAATCATAGTTCACTTAACAAGTCATTTTGAAAACATGTGACGATGGAACAATATGGCCACTCCAACTGTCCATGACCACGGACACGGCTATTCGAATAGTTTGACACTCTACAAAGGTGGTACACTTTCACCACAAAATTTGATACATCCATCAGGGATAACCCTGAATCATCATACTTAGTATGCGGATAATCAATCATAACCTTTCAATTACACACTCTAGTATAGGCACCTCCCCTATGAGCTTGGCCTCCTAGCCATGGCCATCTGCCATCCTAGGCACTTCATAGGTGGACATCATCAAGAGGTAGCCTCAGCTCAAACCTCTTCCGCGAGGGAACCCATACTAATGCATATAAACTTCCGGCTAAACTTTACCCGATTCAGGTATTTTGGTTGTACGGTAAAATTGGAATGGTATCGCATCCGAACCCAACCATTAGTTTTTATAAAGGGCTAAGGCTCATGCCTCAACATTTTCATCATCAAATCCATTTTGTGTCTCTCAACACATGTCAAAACATTTCAATAGAATGACTCATCATTCCAAGGTTTTCATAATCATTTTCACCAAGTATTCCCATCTAAATTAATCAAGTTGTATGCTTAGCACTAGCCACTAAGTTAAGAGTGTTCACTAATGAGGGTGCTACTCTTCAATCTCATGCCATAGAATGACATTTAGTATAGGCCTAGTTTTATACTCTTTATGCTATTTATACTATCCTTCCAAAATCCTCACAAAGCATTAACTAAAAGTAAAGAACTTTGGTAAAGTAAAAGAGTAAAGCTTGCAAGTAAAACTTGGGATGGGTATAAATTAAAGTATATAACCAAAGCATGCCTAATGCATCTTGCTTAGGTTAGATCTTGCATGGTTAACTTGTATAATTCTAGCTTGCATAGATGTAGCTTGCAAGTAGTGATGGCTTGCATAAGTATAATACTTGCAAGAGTTATCTTACAAAGTTAACTTGTAGTGTTAGGCTTGCCTTGAGTAGAGCAGTGGTTGAAGTTTTCCTCCTCTTCTTCTAGGTAGAACTCCTCCTCCTTGTAGCTTGGGTCGGTACTATCGTCTATAAATAAATACGGGGTACACAACCACCAAACAATACTTAACTAATTCTATTTAGCACACTAAGGCTCACACTTGCTGATCTAGCATCATCACAATCATCACATGAAATAAAGAACTAGTTTTTTTAGTTTATTTGAGAAAAGTAATTTCTACTCATTGAAATTAATTAAGATTTAATATTCTCCAATTAAAATATGGGATCATGTGGACACATGTCATCACCACATATTCTAATACATGGGAATGTGATTTAAAGTGTTGGTCATATTTTATAAAGTTTAAGATTATTATTTAATAGATTTAAAGTGACTAGAAATACCCTAATAGCATTCTTTTGGTACTAGTCCAATGTCACTGCATGCAAACCTAGATATTTTTACATATTCAGATAGATATTGTCAAATGTGATTTTTGAGAGTTGGAATCAACTCAAAAGCTATTATGGTTGGTTTTTGAAAAAGTTTGAAGTTGCAAAAATCTCTGTCTTGTTATTTTTACTAAAGATTATCTCTAACTCCAAATGATTTAAATCCAACGGGCTTGGATAGATAATTTAAATATCATTCTAACAAAATTGGAAACATGCAATTTGGTGCAGTGAAACTCTCTGAATTGATTTTTGAATATGTGGACAAAAACTAGTTTAAACCTAAATGGAAAAACAATTATTTGAATTTTCAGGCTAGCGCGGGAAGTTAAACAGGCCGGCCCAACTGCATTGCACAGTGCAGCGGGCTGCTGACAGAGGGGGTCCACTCGTCAGCAAGACTCACTACGTGAAGCGGTATGGGTGAATCTGAGCTGTGCGATCTAATTCTAATCCAACAACGGTGAGTCGTCGTCAACGACGAACAACTCTGGCAAGGAACTAAACCTAGCACGACGGTGGGGGTCTGGCGGGGCTCACCTGGGCTCCATCTAGGGTCGGCGACGGGGGAAATCAACGTGGTAGACGACGGCGAGGCGAGGCGCGGTCACGGCAGGGCTTGGGATGGTCGTAATCGTTGGTGCCCTTCTCCTCTAGCAGCGGCGGGCTCCGGCCAAATTCCGGCGAGAGAGGGCTCGCCTTGCTTCGGGAAGAAGTGGGGGAGGGTCAGTGAAAGGTGGTGAGTGGAATGGTGCTGAGAATGGAGGCGAGGGTGGCCTCCTTTTATAGTGCGGCGAGGGGACCGAGTGGTGCAGGCGCGAGCACGTCGGTGACGAGGCTACAGGCGGCTATCGGCATGGCGGTGGCTTGTGGGCGGTGCTGTGCTCCCTGGCGGTTCTCACGGGCGTAAAGGCGAGGCGTGGGGCGGTGTGGTTCGGTCGGGAGCTTGCGGTGCTCTGCGCGGGCGCAGAGGTGTTTGCGGCGGCATGCGGTAGCTGCGGTTTGCATGACAGCGAACGGGGGTGTATGCGGGGTGTCTGCGATCATGGCGGGCTTAAGCGTGCGCGGTGAGGGCAAGGCGCAGTCTGGGCGAGCTGGCGCGCTCTGGACATGGCACAGAGAGGCGGTGTGCCGCATAGCTAGGGTGGTCCAGGGATCGGCTGGGGTCGTGGCTTGGACAAGTGGTGTGATGAGGACATCCCTACAATTACACCTACCCCAATGACTACTGAAGATGCTACAACTGTTGCAAGAAAGGATCAGTCCAATGAGATTAGAATTGGACCTATTCAAGAGCTCGTGCTAAGCTACTTGAACAACAGGTGAATTTACTCCTAAATGAATCTGGTACTTTGATTGATGAGAACTTTATACTGCCTAAGTCTATGCATTTATGTATGATCAGGTTCGTTGGAGAAAAAAGCATTGTCCGAGGAGGAGAAGGGCTACAAGAGAAGCCCAACATGATGATCGCCCAAGGATGCGCGAGGGAGGAGCGGGAGGAAGGCGCAATACAAGCAAGGGAGATCATCGAAGAGAAGGAACGTTCAATTCGGACAGATAGAAGTCCTGAAATTCAAGCAAACGTGGATTCCTCATACGAACTCCAAATCAAGCAAATAAGAACTTGTTGGATAGATAATTCCAAGATCTTTCCAATGAGTACTTCCACGTCTAAAAGAACCCGGATAATCTGGCCCCCACACCCCGGATAATCCGCCCGCTGGAGATTACGCAAAGGACTTCGCGCGACGTTGATCGGGCGGATATTTGACCGGACTTTTCCCTCAGAAAATCCGCCCCCCGGATAATCCGGCCCTCTTAGACCGGATAATCCGGCCCAAAAAGTTCCCATCAGATCCGGATGGATCTGACTGTATTAGACATGTTTTCGTTTCGCGTTTTTGGGACGTTCCGGCGATCATATAAGCTTGGGAACGCCCTCTAGTTTAGGTTGGACCACGTTAAAACTATTTTGGAGTTGTTTCTTTCATAGAGCCTCTAGAACTACCCTATGTTCGAATCTACAAACTATAATTGAGTGTGATCTGTTGTTCCATTGGGAATTAGTAGATTGCATACTACCGTTCATGGTCACGGCTGCATGCGCAAGAGCGTGGTGTTGTGAATATCCTACAAGGTTTGAGAGTTGTTGCATTGGCATCAGGGATCGAGCGGGAGAGTTCATAGCTACAATCTAGTTATCTATCATCCACCATCATCACCGCCATCCGCTTACTGAGAAGATCGGGCCACCCCATATCATCTTGGTATCAGATTTCCAGTGCTGCCTTGGTAAGCATCCACAAATCCATCCATAGATTAGAGAGTGTTTTTCGTCCTATACAGAAAAAGCCTTACAAAAAGATTTGCCATAGACTAGATTGCATCGTTTTCGAGTTTTAGTTGCTGATTGTATCTTTTCGTAGATCCGATCTGCAGGTTTTTCCTCGTAGGAGTCTAGTTTTTCAATTGTGTCTAGGTTTAGGGTTTGATCTTGTTTTCCGCCGTGTCAACCATCACCGTGTTCCGCAAGTTTTTCCTCGTTTGTCTAAGTCCACATAGCGTACCTTTGTTTGCATACCATAGACACAGCCTATCTACAGCATCCGTGCCTAGGAACGTACCCACAATACTAGTTGCTTTGCTCCGACAGGCTGCTCATTAGGGTTTGAAGTGAAAAAAATTCGTCCAAGTAGACCGGATTATCCGGCCCCCGACAAAACTGGAATATCCGGCCCCTAATTTCTCAAAATTGTTGCATCACGTATTACATTGTGTCAGATAGTTGAAAAATCAAAAAAAGAGAAAGAAGAGAAAAAAAGTTGTTAAAAAAAGAGAAAAGAAAAGAGATACAAAAGTAAACAACAAAAGGGAGATATCATGGTTGATTGGAGGACTAGTTTTATAATCACACTAGTAGATTGAGCAATCTCGTGCCTGTTCTATTTGAGCTATTACTAGCGTCTCTCTTGTGCATTGCAATATTCCTTTTCATAAGTTGCTTTGCCACGTTTATCTCCATCGTGTTTGTTTCTTGGGTTTTTGTACGATCAGCACTAGGACTTGTTTGTGGTGTAGATAGGATACCATACCTATAGCTCCACCCTAAATAAAATGTGTGCCGTGTGATCGTTCTCTATACCTTTGATATTCACTTCATCACATCAGTGCATCTGTCTTTGATTTTGTTTGGTAGAGCATCTCTATTCACTTTGGAACGGTAAGATCTCCTTTCTTATTAGTTGTGAGTGAGTTGTGAGAGTTTCCACCATACAGATTTTGATTTTTGCACTAACCTACTAATCATGTCTTCTAGTGATGATGATGTTGTGTTGCAGAAAAAGAAGGATGAGGAGCTTGTTAATTGGCGTGAATATGAGGCTTTAAAGTCCCACTTGACACGTGTGTTTACTAACACGACAGATGCCATTGACAAGAATCTCCAGGATATGAATATGAGATTGGATCAGCATGTTGGAACTGTTGATACTATCCAGACGCAAGTGGCTACGCTCAATGTCAATGTCACCACTTTGCAACGTTCCATTGAGGGCTTGACAGCCGCCTTACATAGAAGGGAAGATCCTCAACATGATGATGCCTTTGATGATTTCGGTGAGGGTAGCGCTGTGGATGCTGCTCCACATGTTGGCAGGGGACGTGCTATTCCCCCTGCCCATGCACCTGCTCATGGCCGTGGGTTTGCTCCTCTTGCGCGTGCTCAACGTGTTCCCAACCAAGATACTGATGATGGTTTGGGGAAGCCAAAATTCTCGATTCCCAAGTTTGATGGTTCTATTGACCCTGAAGATTACCTCACATGGGAGTTGAAGATTGAGAAGCTCTGGCGTTTATTTGACTATCCTGAAGACAAGAAGGTCAAGCTTGCAACATCTGAATTTGATGGTTATGCTTTGCGTTGGTGGGATGCTCTTGTGCAGCATAGAAGGGAGGACAATGAACTTCCTGTGATGGATTGGCGCGAGATGAAGCAAATCATGAAAGCTCGTTTTGTACCAACCAACTACTTGCGATCAGTTTTTGATAAATTGACGCAATTGAAGCAAGGCACCATGACAGTTGATGAGTACTACATGGAGATGGAGATGCTTATGTAGCGTGCTAGAATTCGTGAGTCCATTGAGATGACCATGCAGTGATTCCTAAACAATTTGAAGTTACCGATCAAGAGCATTATTCGTCATCACAAGTATGAGACCATGAATGAGTTGTTGCATCATGCTAGAGAGGTCGAATCCTAGTTGGCAGAAGAGGCGAAGTCACGTGCTCGTTTTCCGTCCTCCAGTAGATTTTCGGCCAGGTCCACACCTCCTACAGTCACGCCACCAGCTGGTGCTCCTTTTACACCATTAGCCAAACCAGCAAGTACACCTTCATTTGGTTCTAATGCTCGGAAACCCGTTGCTCCTGTTGCTATCTCGGGTTCCAACATGTCTACGGCACGTACTCGTGATGTGGTGTGCCGTACTTGTGGAGGTAGAGGTCACTACAAGAAAGATTGTCCAAACAGCAAGGTTATGTTTGTTAATGAACAAGGTGAAGTAGAAAGTGGAGATGAAGCTGCTGATGATGATATTGGTGACGGCGAGGATGGTGCTGATGCATATGCTGAGCGTGCACCCACTATTGTCGTATCTTCACGTGTACTTAGTGTGCAACCGGTTGAGGAATCCCAGCGTTGCAACTTGTTCCAAACAAAAGCTCTAGTTGGACCAAACAAAGCTTGCAAGGTAATTATTGATGGAGGTAGCTGCAAAAATCTTGCAAGTAAGGAACTATGTGCCAAACTGAATTTGACATACTTACCTCATCCCAAGCCATACTACATACAATGGTTGAGCAACAATGGTGAGATGAAGGTAAATCATATGGTACGTGTGAATTTTCAAATAGGGCCATACAAAGATTCTATTGATTTTGATGTGGTTCCTATGACTGTTTGTCACCTACTATTGGGTTGGCCTTGGCTCTATGATCGCCATGTGCAACACAATGGCCGAGCCAATACATATCACTTGGAATTCAAAGGAAAGAAGATTACTATGCAGCCAATGACACCACAAGAAATTGTGAATGATTCTCGCCAGAAGGTAGAGGTGAACTTGAAGGAAGATACTACCACTCGGCGAGACTGTGTAACAGTTTTTCCTGATGTAATTGAGCCCAAATTGAGTGATATAACGAAAAGTGAGAGAGTGCCTGGGTTATTGATACTAGCCACCAAGGAGGATATGAGAGAGTTTCGCGAGGATCCTACAGCCATGCCACTTGTGCTCATGTATAAGGGCGAGGTATTGGTTTCTAATGACATGACCCCTATTTCTCTTGGTGTCTCTTCTGTTTTGCAGGACTTTGGGGATGTATTTCCAGAAGATGTACCCGTAGGCTTACCTCCATTGCGTGGTATAGAACAACAAGTGGAACTGATTCCTGGCGCCACACTTCCCAACCGTGCACCCTACAGGACTAATCCCGAAGAAACTAAGGAAATTCAGAAGCAAGTACAAGTGTTGCTGGATAAAGGGTACATTCGTGTTTCTCTTAGCCCATGTGCTATTCCTGTTATTTTAGTTCCTAAGAAAGATGGTACATGGCGCATGTGTGTAGATTGTAGAGCGATTAATAACATCACTCTTCGATATCGTCATCCTATTCCACGCTTAGAGGATATGCTAGATGAATTGAGTGGTGCTGCTGTTTTCTCTAAAATTGACCTGCGTAGTGGTTATCATCAAATTAGGATGAAAGAAGGGGATGAGTGGAAAGCTGCTTTCAAAAAAAATTTGGCTTGTATGAGTGGTTAGTTATGCCGTTTGGTCTTACTAATGCACCTAGTACATTTATGTGATTAATGAATCATGCTTTGAGAGATTTTATTGGTCGTTTTGTGGTTGTTTACTTTGATGATATACTTATATATAGCCACAACGAAACTGAACATTGCACTCATATTCGACAAGTTTTGCAAGTGTTGCGTGACAATAAATTGTATGCTAATCTTGAGAAGTGCACATTTGCAAAAGATAAGGTCATATTTCTAGGATTTGTTGTATCTAAGAATGGGGTAGAGGTAGATCAATCTAAAATTGAATCAATTCAGAATTGGCCTACTCCCATGAATGTAAGTCAAGTGCGTAGTTTCCACGGATTAGCTGGTTTCTATAGGCGCTTTGTGAAAGATTTTAGCACCATTGCTGCACCTTTGAATGATTTGACAAAGAAAGGTGTTCCTTTTGTATGGGGCGCGGCCCAAGACATTGCATTTGATACATTAAAACATTTGCTTACTTCTGCACCATTACTTGCATTACCTGATTTTTCGAAGCAATTTGAAGTTGAATGTGATGCTAGTGGTATAGGCATAGGTGGCGTTTTGATGCAAGAGGGTCGGCCTATAGCTTATTTTTTTGAGAAATTGACTGGTGCTCGTTTGAATTATTCTATCTATGATAAAGAATTGTATGCACTTGTTAGAGTACTTGAGGTTTGGCAACATTATTTGTGGCCAAAGGAATTCATCATACATTCTGATCATGAAGCATTGAAATACTTGAAAGCTCAATCAAACTTGCATAGAAGATTAGCTAAATGGGTTGAGTTCATTGAGTCTTTTCCTTACATCATTAATTATAAGAAGGGAAAAGAGAATGTTGTTGCTGATGCTCTGTCTAGGAAGAACATGCTATTAACCAATCTTGATGTTAAAATTCCTGGATTAGAAGCTATTTGTGCACTTTATGCAACTGACCATGATTTTGCTGAACCATATCGTTTGTGTGCTCTTAGAAACGCATGGGATAAGTATCATATACATGATGGATATTTGTTTCGAGCTAACAAACTATGTATTCCAGAATTGTTGTTGTGTTTGTTCTTAGTGCAGGAATCACATGCTGGTGGTTTGATGGGTCACTTTGGGCGTGAGAAGATGTTGCTCATGCTTGCTGATCACTTTTTTTGGCCCAAGATGAGGCGTGATGTGTACAGATTTGTGAGTCGATGTATTACATGCCACAAGTCGAAATCTAAGCTGAAGCCTCACGGTTTGTATACACCTCTCTCTGCACCTACTACTCCATGGGAAGACATTAGTATGGATTTTGTGCTAGGTCTACCTAAAACTCAGAGAGGTCATGATTCTATATTTGTGGTAGTGGATAGGTTCTCTAAGATGGCTCATTTTATTGCCTACCACAAAAGCAACGATGCGTCGCATGTTGCTAACCTGTTTTTCAGGGACATCGTGAGATTACATGGAGTACCAAAAACGATTGTTTCTGACCGTGATGTGAAGTTCATGAGCTACTTTTGGAAGACCTTATGGGGGAATCTAGGAACGAAGCTGCTATTCAGTACTACATGTCATCCCCAAATAGATGGTCAAACGGACGTCGTGAATCGAACATTGTCACAGCTGCTAAGGACCATGATTAAAAAGAATCTGCGGGAGTGGGAAGAGTGTTTGCCACATGTTGAGTTTGCTTACAACAGGGCGGTGCATTCAACTACTCAGCTTTGTCCTTTTGAGGTGGTGTATGGTTTCAAGCCATTGACGCCACTTGATATGTTGCCTCTGCCATTACATGAGAGAGTAGATATGGAGGCATCAAAACATGCTGATTATGTGAAGAAAATACATGAGAAGACTCGAGAGGCTATTGAGAAGAAAGGCAAGAACATTGCTGCTGCAAGAAATCAAGCAAGGAAAGAAGTGTTGTTCGAGCCTGGAGATATGGTTTGGCTGCATCTACGCAAGGATAGGTTCCCACTACTTCGAAAGTCAAAATTGAAGCCACGTGGTGCTGGTCCTTACAAGGTGTTAGCCAAGATTAATGATAACGCCTACTCGGTTGATATACCTATTGAGGAGTTTGGTGGAGTTAGCAACAGCTTCAACGTTGCTGATTTGTCACCATATCGAGAAGACCTTGGAGCGTCGAGGTCGACGCCTTTTGAAGGGGGGAGATGATGAGGACATCCCTACAATTACACCTACCCCAATGACTACTGAAGATGCTACAACTGTTGCAAGAAAGGATCAGTCCAATGAGATTAGAATTGGACCTATTACAAGAGCTCGTGCTAAGCTACTTGAACAACAGGTGAATTTACTCCTAAATGAATCTGGTACTTTGATTGATGAGAACTTTATACTGCCTAAGTCTATGCATTTATGTACGATCAGGTTCGTTGGAGAAACAAGCATGGCGCAAGGAGGAGAAGGGCTACAAGAGAAGCCCAACATGATGATCGCCCAAGGATGCGCGAGGGAGGAGCGGGAGGAAGGCGCAATACAAGCAAGGGAGATCATCAAAGAGAAGGAACGTTCAATTCGGACAGACAGAAGTCCTGAAATTCAAACGGACGTGGATTCCTCATACGAACTCCAAATCAAGCAAATAAGCACTTGTTGGATAGATAATTCCAAGATCTTTCCAATGAGTACTTCCACGTCTAAAAGACCCCAGATAATCTGGCCCCCACACCCCGGATAATCCGGCCCTGCTTTGGAGATTCTGCAAAGGACTTCGTGCGCGACGTTCAGTACCGGGGCGGATATTTGACCGGACTTTTCCCCCGGAAAATCCGGCCCTTGGATAATCCGGCCCTCTTAGACCGGATAATCCAGCCCAAAAAGTTCCCATCAGATCCGGACGGATCTGACTGTATCAGACACGTTTTCGTTTCGCGTTTTTCGGACGTTCCGGTGGCCATATAAGCCTGGGAACGCCCTCTAGTTTAGGTTGGACCACGTTAAAACTATTTTGGAGTTGTTTCTTTCATAGAACCTCTAGAATTACCCTGTGTTCGAATCTATAAACTATAATTGAGTGTGATATGTTGTTCCAATTGGAATTAGTAGATTGCATACTACCGTTCGTGGTCACGGCTGCGTGCGCAAGAGCGTGGTGTTGTGAATATCCTACATGGTTCGAGAGCTGTTGCATTGGCATCAGGGATCGAGCGGGAGAGTTCATAACTACAGGCTAGTTATCTATCATCCACCATCATCACCGCCATCCCCTTACTGAGAAGATCGGGCCACCCCATATCAGGGTGGCGGTGGACCGAGGCATGTCTGTTGCGCGTCGTGGGCGAGGGCGGCGTTGCCTCTAGCGCTCTTCCCACTGTCGACCGGCAACGACCACAAACAGGCGGCGCTCCACTATGCAAATGGCAAAGAGGGGACTTGGTCTGGTTGCTGGCTATGCTCAGGGGAGACAGGGGAGTGAAGTGGAGACCAAATGCTCGAGGAGTACTGTGTACAACAGTGAAGTTAGGCAGAGATTAAATTAGTGCAAACAAGGTGTTTGTGGAAATGGCCACATGAAACTTACTTTGGAAATTTTGATTCAAAATTTTTGAGTGATCTTAAGTTAAGCTTGAGATTCTATGTTTGCTTGGAGAGGTCAAGGGGAATTGATTTGATAGGTTTTTGAAAAAGTGGGATCTTAACACATGAACTAGATTCGATTTTCAACTGTCCTTTAAATTGATTTAAAAGATGTTTTTGTAAGTTTGTAAAGTGGGCCTTGATACACTTTTACTTGGTCTAGAAAGGGGTGAAAAGAGATAGAATTGTTTCTGTTAGAAATTTTCTTCCAGGAACACACAAAGTTTCCTAGTGGTGGATTTTGGTCAAAATGACCATTTGCTTATTTAATTCATTTTTTATTTCTTTTTCTTTTGATTTTGTTTGTAAATGGTCTAGATGATGTAGTATTCACCCTTAAACCATTTCACTTTATTTGGAACAATCAAGCATGGCATTTTCAATCAATTACACATTAATGCAAAACTAACATGCCTTCATATTTATTTTCTTAATAAAAGTTTTTGTTAACCCTAAATTGGGTGATTATAACTTGATAATCTTGATTAGGGTTTTTGGGATGTTACACTCCTCCTCATCAACAACCGTGCCAAGATCAAGAGAAAGTTCAGCCACCTCCAAATGCGGCTCCTCAATCGCAAGCACATCACCAAGCTCACCAAGCTCATCCCAATGATTGCATGGAAGATGAAGATCGTCACCATCATGGCAACCACCGCCACCATGATCGCAATGAGGAAGAAACCTTCGGCAAGCTGAAGTTCACGATGCCCAACTTCACCGGTTCAAATGACCCTGAAGAGTACCTCTCATGGGCACTTAAAGTCGACAAGATCTTTCGCATGCACAACTACAGCAATCAAAAGATGGTCGCCATGGCTTCGCTTGAGTTTGATGATTACGCCAACCTTTGGTGGGAACAAGTTCAAGTTGCTCGTGATGCAAGAGAAGAGCCTCCAATCACAACTTAGCATGAGATGAAGGCTCATATGAGATCCCACTTTGTTCCTTCGCACTACACGCGCGACCTCTTCAACAACCTTCAATCGCTGCGTCAAGGGACAAATACGGTGGAAGAGTACTTCAAGGAAATGGAGCTCAACATGATTCACGCCGATATTGAAGAGCGCATGGAGCAAACTATGGCACGTTTTCTCATTGGCTTGAACCATCCAATCAAGTGCATCATCCAGTTCCAAACATACAACAACATGGTTGAGCTTGTGCACATCGCAACAAAGGCCGAACGTCAAGTACAAGAGGACATCAAGTACAACAAGCCCAAAACGTACTTCACCTACAAGCAAGCTTCAACCGCTACACCAACCACCTTCAATGGAAGCTCCTCAAGTACCTCCAAACCTTCCTTCAAGCCCACACTCCCTCGAGGAAAACTTCCCCCAAGTGGAAAACAGGCAAAGAGTGATACACCTTTCAGTGATGAATGCTACAAGTGTGGAGGCAAAGGACACAAGTCGGCCTTGTGTGGAAACAAGAAAGTATTGTTTATCCATGACAATGGCGACGAAGAGTACTTGAGTGAAGATGCATTTGATGCCCAAGTCAAGGAAGAAATGACAAGGCAACGAGTGGAAGATGACCAAGAACTTCTCATGTGTGAACATGACGCAAGTCCATTGATGATCGGCTCAACATATCGATCTCGTTGGGGAACCCCAAGAGGAAGGTGACCACAGTAGCAAGTTTTACCTTAGTTATGAAACCAAGGTTATCGAACCAGTAGGAGCAAGGAAACACCTCCAAGGTGTTGTTTCCAACTTGGAATCCTGCACAACACAACCACAAAACTTTGCCCCCAACTTACAGTGAGGTTGTCAATCTCACCGGTTTTGCTGAAAACAAAGGATTAAACGTATTGTGTGGAAGATAGTAATTGCTTGCAGAAAGTAAACAGAAAACAATAAATAGTAGATTGTAGATTGATGGTAAAAGAATGGACCGGGGTCCATAGTTCACTAGAGGTGATTCTCCTTAAGATAGATAACATGTTGGGTGAACAAAGCATACATGCATATACTAATCATCTTGAATCCTATGAGATTTGATTGGGCATTACAACATTATACATAGACCGTAATCCAAATGCATCTATGACTAATAATCCACCTTTAGGTTATCATCCGAACCCCCTCTAGTATTAAGTTGCAAGCAATATATAATTGCGTTAAGCAAAGTGTGTAAAGTAAACAATAAGATTGTCCTATGAATAAAGGATTGCTGTTTTCTCCCTAGTAGCAACAACACATCTAGTACCTTAGAGATTTCTGTCACTTCCCCAGATTCCTAGAGGCATGAACCCACTATCGAGCATAAATACTCCCTCTTGGAGTTGCTAACATCTACTCGGACAAGATAGCTACTAACAACGGAAAGCATGCAAGATCACAAATAACATAGACATGATAGAATCAATAATCAATCTAAAATAGCATCTCAATATCCATCACATCCCCGCAAACACAACATGTAAGATTACAAATAGATGATCTTGATCATGAACGGAGCTCACAAGATCTAGACATGGTATCACAAAGGAGAAGAACCAACCATCTAGCTACTACATGGACCCGTAGTCCAGGGATGAACTACTCACGCATCACACCGGAGGTAGTCATGGTGATGGAGATGGTGGTGGCTACAGACTCTTTCGTGGAATTTTGATCGGGTACTTAGAGTTTTCGTCCCAGAGGCAATATATAGGCGAAGGGGCAATGTCGGTGGAGTACCAGGGGGCCCACACCCCCTGGTGGCGTGGCTAGGGCTGGTCGCGCCACCACCAGGTGTGGCTTCCCTGGCTCCCCTCTTCGTCTCCCCTTCGGACTCCATATTCCTTCTGGTGAAATATTGACTTGGGCTTTTGTCCAGTCCAATTCCGAAATATTTCCTTACTAGCTTTTCTGAAACCAAAAACAGTAGAAACTTACAACTGGCACTATGGAATATTGTTAATAGGTTACTTCCAGAAAATGTGTAAAAATACTCCAAAGTGTGGACAAAACATAAGAAAGTAGATATAAAACAAGCATGGAACATCAAAAATTATAGATACGTTTGGAACGTATCATCCATCCCTTGTCGTCACAAGGATCTTGACCACTCAAGCACAAGACCATGAAGAACAACACTCAAATATCTTTCAAACACGAGCCGGCATCAATGGAAAATCTATCATAGTGATCATCGATGGAGGGAGTTGCCACAACCTTGCTAGCATCAAGTTGTGTGAGAAGCTCAACCTCACCCTCCATCCGCACAAGCACCCCTACCACGTGCAATGGCTAAGTGACCATGGGTCCGTGAAGATCAAGAATACCATATCGGTAACCTTTGCCATTGGTCCCTACAAAGACACGGTGGAATGGGATGTTGTTCCCATGCCGGTTTGTCATATTCTACTTGGTCGACCATGGCAATTCGACAAGGCTGCTCTACATGATGGTCACACCAACGTGTACACCTTCAAATGGCTCAACAAAACATGTGTTTTGCAGCCGATGACTCCTAGCCAAATAATTGCAAACAATGTAAAGGCTTTAGCGAGGGCGCAAACCACAACACAAACTTGTGAGAAGAGCGGTGAGCGAGAGAACCACGTCATAGTGAGTGAGATCCACAAGCCAAATTCGAGTGGAAAAACTAAGAGTGTTCTCCTTGCCACGAAAAGTGATATGAGAGATGTGAGGAACAACCCATCCATCTTGCACTATGTCCTCATTTGCAAGGGACTAGCGCAAGGAACTAATGACATAACTAATGTTCCTCCCTCTTTGATGGCTGTTTTGCAGGAATTCAAGGATGTGTTTCCTGAAGAGCTTCCTCATGGACTACCTCCCCTTCGCAGAATTGAGCATCGCATTGACCTCATACCTGGCGCTCCCCTTCCAAACCGAGCCGCCTACCGCACGAACCCAGAGGAGACGAACGAGATCGAACGTCAAATCAACCAACTCGTCTCCAAAGGTTTGATCCAAGTAAGCACTAGTCCAAGTGCGGTACCCTCGATTCTTGTACCAAAGGTGGATGATACATTGCGGTTATGCATGGACTACCATCCAATCAATGCTATCACCGTGCGTTATCGACATCCTATCCAACGTCTTGATGATATGCTTGACGAGTTGTGTGGAGCCACTATTTTCTCAAAAGTTAATCTCCGTAGTGGTTACCATAAAATACGCATGGCGGAAGGTGATGAGTGGAAAACCGCCTTCAGGACCAAACTTGGTCTCTATGAACGGTTGGTCATGCCCTTTGGCTTATCTAATGCCCCATCCACCTTCATGGGCCTTATGAATCATATTTTGTGTTCTCTCATTGGCAAGAGTGCCGTTGTTTATTTCGATGATATACTTGTTTATAGCAAGTCACTTGAGGACCATGTTACACATGTCAAGGAAGTCTTGCAAATCCTTCGACTTGAAAAGCTATATGCTAATCTCCCCAGGTGCACTTTTGCTAAAGACAAGTTAATTTTTCTTGGATTTGTTGTTTCTTCAAATGGCATTGAAGTTGATGTTTCTAAAGTAAAGGACATACGAGATTGGCCCATCCCAACAAATGTGAGTGAACTCAGAAGTTTTCATGGGTTGGCCGGTTTCTATCATCGTTTTGTGAAAACTTTTCTACCATTGATTGTCCTCTAAACGAATTGACCAAAAAGAATGACACCTTCGTATGGGGCAAAGCACAACAAAAATCTTTTGATGAACTTAAAAAGAGGCTCACCAAAGCACCTCTCCTTGCATTATCGGATTTCACAAACACTTTTGAGATAGAGTGCGACGCTAGTGGTATTGGCATTGGAGGAGTCCTCAAGCAAAATGGGCATCCTATTGCCTACCATAGCGAGAAACTTGATGGTGCTCGCCCTAAGTATCCGATTTATGACAAAGAGCTTTTTGCCTTAGTTTGTGTCCTTCAAGTTTGGCAACACTACCATTGGCCAAAGGAATTTATCATACATTCCGACCATGAGTTGTTGAAATATCTCAAGGGCCAAGCCAACTTGAGTAAGAGACATGCTAAGTGGGTTGAGTTTATGGAGTCTTTTCCTTACATTATCAAGTATAAGAAGGGCAAAGATAATGTAGTTGCGGACGCTTTGTCTCGCAAGCACATAAACCTTCTTACTCGACTTGAAATCAACGTGGTGTGTCTTGATGAATCAAAACTTTGTATTCTTTCGACCCATTCTTTGAACCAATTTTCGCAAAGTGCTCCATTGACAAAGGAGTTGATGATTTCTATTTGCATAAGGGATTTCTATTTAAACAAAACAAGCTTTGCATTCCGAAGTCGTCTCTCCAACTTTTAGTTCTCCAAGAATCTCATGGTGGAGGCTTCATGGGTCACTTTGGCTGTGACAAGACATTAGACATGCTCTCCACTCACTACTTTTGGCCGAAGATGAAGCACGACGTGGAACACTACGTCCAACGATGCACTACATGTGTCCAAGCTAAGTCGCAAGCTAACCCTTATGGTCTTTATATGACATTGCCTATTCCTCATGCACCTTGGTCCGACATTAGCATGGATTTTGTGTTAGGATTGCCTAGGTCTAAGCATGGTCATGATTCTATATTTGTCATTGTGGATAGCTTTTCCAAAATTGCACACTTCATACCGTGCCATAAGACCGATGATGCTTCACGTATTGGCAATTTGTTTTTCAGGGAAATCGTCCATCTTCACGGTGTGCCAAGAACAATCGTCTCCGACCATGACGTCAAATTCATGAGCTACTTGTGGAAGACCCTCATGGCCAAGATCGGCGTCAAGCTACTCTTCTCCTCTGCATCGCATCCCCAAACCTATGGCTAAACCGATGCCTCGGGACTCTCCTTCGTGTATTGATCAAGAAAAACCTCAAGGATTGGGAGGAATGCATTCCCCACGTCGAGTTCGCCTACAACCGTGCCAAGCACTCAACAACCAAGATGAGTCCCGTCATGATCGTCTATAGTTTCGAGCCCCTCACCACACTCAACATCCTACCTCTACCTCTTTATGAGCGCACCAACATAGACATCGACAAGCACGCCCAAGCTATGAAGAAGCTTCATGAAGAAACAAGAGCCACTATCGAGAAACAAGTTCTTCGCTAAGCTTCAAGGTTAAACAAGGACAAGATGATGAGGATATATACAGGGATTATGATGATTCTGACTGCTTGAACTGGAAGGAAATATATCCCTGTATATATCATCATCACAAGAAGGAGATGATCTTTGAAGAAGGTGACCTCGTGTGGATACACCTAAGCAAGGACCGCTTCCCCAAAGAACGCGACTCCAAGCTAAAGCCTCGAGGAGATGGCCCCTTCTAGGTCCTAAAGAGAATCAACAACAACACCTACATCATCGACATTCCGACCTCCAATTACCTTGCAAGCAACACATTCAATGTCAAGGACCTTTCACCCAACCATGGAGATGTTCAAGATGATAACCATGAAGAGTCGAGGACGACTCTTTCCCAAAGGGGGGAGATGATGCAGCCCGTCCTACGGACACTCCTACATCTACACCACCAAGTCCCCCAAGTGGACCCATGACTCGTGCTTGAGAGATACTCCTACAAGCTAAGGTGAATTCGCTCTTTGTCTCAATACTTTATGCATCATCAGGTATGAAGCCCATGAAGAAGTGCCAAGGGAAGCAGCCAAACCATCGCAAGACAGAGTCACGGACTAAACTGGCGCCAGGATCGGCAGACCGAAAGTCCCGCCGGAAATCCCGACGCATGCTCCGGCGGACCGGACCAGCGATTGGAAATCCCGGCGCTGACTGAACAGCGCATTTGTGAGCCGCTCCGGTTTCGACCGGTAATTCCGGCGTCGATTCCCCCACCACTGAGATTATTGCTGAAATCATTCCCCTGAATGCCTACATGGGTTTGATGGAAGAGAATATTCCTAATTCATCCAGTTTTTACCCTTTTATGCCTAAAGTACCCTTGAACTAGTGGCTGGCCTATATATAGTCCCCCACATCCATTGTAAACCCTAGGCATGATATTTGAATTAGTGGACACACGTGTGGATCTATCTAATTCTTGCCTCATGCTCCTTGATTTAGGAGCACCCAAATATCACAAACCTCGTTGGAGTTTGCATCATGCCTCCCTCGTTGTACAAGGCCTAGGCATCGGAGTCCCTTTGCCTAGACGTCAAGATCTCATCGAGTCTCCCTAATCGCTGTGCCGGTTCGAGAGAGTCCTCCGCCCGACGCCAATCCTAGGGATTGCACCGAACCGGTCACTGCCAGCATGAGCTATTGGTGTGTATTGTGGTTTTGCGTGAGTGTGTTCATCGTGTTCTTCGTGCATGTGTTCATCATGTTCATCCTCTTCTCCTTCCCCCGTAGTCCACCCTCATTTTGAAAGGGATTCATGAAAGATCGGGCCACCCTAGAGGTTTGGCCTCAACACATGTCCTATACAATTAGAATTTACAAAAATGCTGATGTAAGAGTGGCTCATCACAGTTAGCTCGCTCATGATCCCAGCCAAGGGGCATCAGAGCAGCCACCGCCCGTGGGCTCCTGAGCATAGCGCTACCGCCTCTTTGTGACACGCCATAGCTCGTCGTCCTCATCCGCATAATCGAAAGTCCCTACAGCTCCCGGCGTCACGATGCTAAGCACAGCGAGGTGGAGGATGTAGCTGGAGGAGTAATAAAAATAGGAAATCACACTTACAGTCTGCAGGAGTAATAAAAATAGTAAATCACACTTGCATAAAAACTACTGGACATAGAATATATAAGTATACTTGTTGTGACCTCGGATCAATAAGGATCCTAAGTCCCTGTGATTAACATGCTAGTCCCTGGATCAATAGCTAACACTTCACAGTTGATGAATACCATGTAAAACACAAGTCATTATTACACGAATAATCCAGAATATATTTATTACAACTTGCATAGCTTATAGCTAGCTCAAAATAAAACAGCGAAAACTAAGTAAAACTTGAGTCCATCAACGCCTCAGGCTAGCTGCGTGAAGACCCGCGATTCCCTACGCACCTTTTCAATCTTCGGATTCTGCACACAAGACGTGCAGCCAACAAGTTGGGTCAATACTTTGAATGTATTGGCAAATTACACCAAGAAAAGAGTAAGACTATCTCTACATGCAAGGCTAAGAGTAGGCTCTGGGGTTCATTTGCGTAAAGCCAATTTTATCAATGTAGTAAGAAAAGAGAGAGAAAGTTTTGCCTACTTTGCAAACTTTGATATATAGTATAGGGTCGAATGGAACACGTGGATATTACTCACCAAGTGCCCAAACAACCTAGCACTTGGATATTATGCACCAAGTTCCCGAAAACCCACCCAATGGCGATATTACTCACGCCTTGGGGTTTGTAAAACGTTAAGTTTGGAAAAGAGAGAGGAAGATCTGTCAGAGGCTCCATCCTTCAGATGCTCAAAGTTGTTCTGTTTCCGTGAACACGGCTGATCGATCAGATTGCAATACTCTCGAGAGGTTGTGCACTTTCCCCACAATCCACGATCAAGTCTTTTTACAGACAAGACCATGACGAAGCCTTCCCTTAGTAGCCCCTCTACCAGCTGGATCCAACCATGCCAAGAACCTCCAAATGTTGGTACCTCGGTGAGGTTTCCCACTAAGTACTAAGCCAAGACGGAGCCCATATGTATTGTGGTTGCCTTTGGAAGCTCGAATTCAAACGTGGCACTTCTTTGATTCTGGGCCGTCCTCCACCAAATATCCACTCGTTGTCCCGACAACCATTCCGCCTAGAATAAAACTTAGTTTTATTTTGAAGGGGGTTTTGAGAAGAAAAGTTCGCTCGAGAGAGCTCTCATACTTAGAAAATTTTGAGTCTTTCGAACCCCCCAACGGTACTTAGCATATATATAGCATAGCAAGCAATACTTAGCAAGACAGGGGAACCTAATAGGATGGAAAATCCTAAGCATAGAACTACTCATGGCAAACTACAAACCACACTTGCAAAATAGTACTAAGAAATTCTACCAAAATCCTACACATGCATACTACGGAATTTTGAAGAGTAAAACATGCATAGTCAAAACTGGGACATAAACATGAACAAGTAGTGTAACTTGCCTTGATCCGATCAGCAATCTACACAACAGTACTCCTCAGTGCACTCTGAGCAATCTAACGAAACAAACATGGATCCAATCACAATTTGCACAAAACAAAGTCACGAAGACGAATATGCATGCATGCAACATGGTAATATGTAAGGTTGGATTTGATTTTGACCAAGGGTTTTAACCAGGGGTGTTGTTGAGTTGGGGATGTCATTAGAATCGATTCCCCACAGATTTGAAGTATTTTGGGTTAGACCCTAATTATCCAAGCTTAAAACTAGATCTACAACTACAATCTATCTCGAGACAGATATGAACACCCTAAGCATGAATAGACAATTTTTTATAGAAGGTCTCGCTGATACAAACCCAACGCAACAAGAATCAACTAAAACGGAGCTACGGATAATTTTCTAGAATTAAAATACTCTAATCTAAACTTTAAATCCTACTGCAAGATTGCTGTGGCAAAACAGCAATATTATTGTAGATCTATGTTCTACTCGAAAATACGAATCCAACGGTATATTATATGCAATTTTTGGACTAATAGTCGAATTACTATGGATTTTACAAGATTGAAGCTATTTCTGCCTATTTAAAAGAAAAAGGAAAAAGGGTCAGAGACGCGCAACACGTGGTGGTTCGTGAGTGGGCCAGCGAGGCGTGCGTGACGCGACGCGGTGGCGACGCGGCGTCGACGTGGTGCTGCCATGCGGTGCGACGCGGTTGGCCGGGCCGGTTGACCGATTGGGGGCCGTCAGATCTAGATCTGACGGTCGGAGATGAAGGGGGCGGCCGACGACTTACCGAGGCGGCGGCGGCTGGTGGCGACGGACGGCGGTGAGCGGCGGCGGGGCTCTGGCGATGACCGGTGGTGGCGGCGGTGCTCGGACGGCAGCGCTCCTCCCAGTCCCGTTCGGCGAAGCGTCGGCCGTTCTTCTCCGAGGCGTCGGCGGACGGTGGACGGAGGCGGCGGACGGCGGTGGAACTCCGGCGAGAAATCCGGCGGCGCTCGGTGGTGGTGGCGGAGGAAAAAGTTAGGGTTCTAGGAGAGCATGCCGAGGGCTATTTAAAGGCGGAAAGACTTGGCGCGGAAGTCACGGAGTTTGCTCCGGATTCGCCGGAGGCGGATGTCTCTGAGGCGGCGGCGTGGCCAGCGGACTTCGGGCGGACTGATGGCTCGACAACCGTGGCCGGCTTTGTCGTGGGCCGCTGGCTGACGAAGCCACATACACCAAATAAGTGGCTGTTCGCGGCTTCGCTACCGCAGATAGGAAGATAGGCCCCAAGCTCGGCCCCAAGTTAGGTTAGTTTTTTTTTTATATTTATTATTTTCTGATTTGCTATTTATTTAGTAACTTTTGCAAACGGACTCTGAATTAGACGAAACTTGTTTCTAAAATTTTGTAAAAAGAAGAGGGTTAGGATATGATTATAAAATAACCCTTTTTGCAAAGGTTTTGGTGGTTCAAAAGGTTTTACCCCCTTTTGTCTATAATTAGACTATGGGGTTTAAGAAAATACCTGTTGCAGTTTTTGATATGCAATGCCATGATGCAATGATATGATGCATACTTCTAGTAACATCTGGAATTGCGAAATTTGGGATGTTACAAACCTACCCCCCTTAAGAAGAATCTCGTCCCCGAGTTTCAGGTTGGTTAGCAAATAGGTGTGGGTGTTCTTTCTTCAGGTCTTCTTCACGTTCCCACGTGGCCTCTTCCTCGGAATGGTGATTCCATTGAACTTTGCAAAACCTGATAGTCTTGGTACGAGTGACTCTCACGGCTGTTTCCAAAATTCTGGTAGGTTTTTCCTCATAGGTGAGATCGTTTTCCAGTTGTACTTCTTCCAATGGGACTGTATCCTTTAGTGGGGTTTCAGCCATTTCCGGGTGACACTTCTTTAGTTGCGACACATGGAAAACATCGTGAACTGTTAACATTTCGGGTAATTCCAACTGATAGGCAACTTCCCCTCTTCGACCCAAGATTTTGTAGGGCCCTATGAATCGGGGTGTTAACTTACCCTTGATTCCGAATCTCTTAACTCCTCGTAGTGGTGAAACTCGGAGATACGCACGGTCTCCCACTTCAGAAGTCACATCCCTGCGCTTGGAATCGGCATAACTCTTTTGTCTGGATTGGGCTATTTTTAACCGGTCTTGAATCTTCCTCACCTTTTCTTCGGCATCCTTGATCAGTTCAGGTCCAAACAAACTACGTTCTCCTACTCCACTCCATAGCAGCGGAGTCCTACACTTTCTGCCATATAAAACTTCAAATGGAGCCATCTTGATGCTAGCTTGGTAGTTGTTATTGTATGAGAATTCCGCATATGGCAAGTTATCATCCCAACTAGACCCATAGTCTAGCGCACAGGCTCTTAACATGTCCTCCAAGATCTGATTAACTCTTTCTGTTTGTCCATCGGTTTGCGGGTGGAAGCGATTAAACTCGTCGTGTCCCTAGAGATTCATGTAGCTGTCGCCAAAACTTAGAGGTGAATTGGGTACCTCTATCAGAAACAATCCCCTTGGGCACACCATGAAGACTTACGATCCTTGACATATAAATCTTGGCGAGCTTAGCACTTGTATAGGTGGTCTTTACGGAAATGAAATGGGCCACCTTTGTGAAGTGGTCGACCACTACCCAGATGGAATCATACCCAGAACGAGTCCACGGTAGTCCTGTGATAAAATCCATGCCTACCTTGTCCCACTTCCAATCGGGCACAGGTAAAGGCTGCAGATCTCTTTGGTTTTTGATGTTCGGCCTTAACTCTGTTGCATACGTCACACAAGGAAATGTATTCAACAATTTCTCTTTTCATGTTGTTCCACCAGAACCTCTCTTTCACATCCATGTACATCTTTGTATTACCGGGATGGATTGAGTAAGGCGAATCGTGAGCTTCCTGAAGGATTAACCTCCTGATATCAGGGTTATCGGGAACGCACAGACGCTTTTCATACCAAAGTGTTTCTTGTTCATCCGTGTGAAACCCTTTTGCTTTGCCCTTGCTTATATTAGCTCTTATTTCTTCCAACTCTTTGTCCCCCTTCTGGGCATCTTTAATTTGATCCAGAAGTGTTGGCACTATCTCCATAGTTGCTAAGTATCCCTCCGGAACTATTTCCAACCTGAGGTCCTTGAATTGTTCGCACAAGTCTTTTGGAAGTTCTCCCACGGTAAGTCCATTTACATAGACTTTCTGGCTTAAGGCGTCAGCCACAACGTTGGCCTTTCCAGGATGGTACTGCAGGTCTAAATCATAATCCTTGATGAGCTCAAGCCATCTCCTTTGCCTCATATTTAACTCTTTTTGAGTGAAGATATACTTGAGACTCTTGTGATCCGTGAACACATCACAATGTTTGCCCATTAGGTAGTGTCTCCATACCTTGAGCGCATGCACAACTGATGCTAGTTCCAAATCGTGCGTGGGATAGTTATTCTCATGGTTCTTAAGTTGCCGAGAGGCGTAAGACACTACTTTTCCATCTTGCATTAGTACACTACCAAGTCCTTGCCGGGAAGCGTCGCAATAAACTTGGAAATCCTTTTGGATGTCAGGGAGACACAAAACTGGTGCTGTTACTAGGCACTTCTTTAACTCCTGAAAACTTGCTTCACATGCCTCGGTCCATTGGAACTTCTTCTCTTTCTTCAGCAACTCTGTCATAGGCTTCGCTATCTTGGAAAAGTTTTCAATGAATCTTCGGTAATATCCTGTAAGGCCCAGGAAACTCCTAATATCACCCACATTCTTAGGGGACTCCCATTCTGTCATAGAAGCTACCTTACTCGGGTCCACGGCAACACCTTTAGCTGATACAATATGACCAAGGAATCCCACTTCTTTCAACCAGAACTCACATTTGCTAAATTTGGCATACAACTTGTGTTCCCTTAACTTTTCCATAATCAGGCAGATGTCATTATGTTCCTTCTCGTCCTTGGAGTATATGAGTATGTCATCAATGAATACTACGATAAACTTATCCAAGTACTCCATGAACACCTTGTTCATCATAGTCATGAAGTATGCTGGGGCATTGGTTAAGCCAAACGACATCACGGTGTACTCATACAATCCGTATCTTGTGGTGAACGCTGTCTTGGGTACATCCTGTTCTCGGATCTTCAGCTGGAAATATCCTGATCGGAGATCAATCTTAGAGAATACACTAGCTCCCTTTGATTGATCGAACAGGTCGTTAATATTGGGTAGAGGGTACTTGTTCTTGATTGTTACTTCATTTAACGACCGATAGTCCACGACTAGTCTCTTGGTTTTATCCTTCTTCTCCACGAATAGGACAGGTGCTCCCCAAGATGACGCACTTGGTTGAATGAAGCCCTTGTCCAATTGTTCTCTAAGGTGTTTCTTAAGTTCCTTCAACTCATCCACATCCATCTTGTACGGTCTCTTTTCTATTGGTCCAGTACCTGGCATCAAGTCAATGAGAAACTCGATGTCTCGGTCAGGAGGCATCCCTGGTAATTCTTCCGGAAACACGTCTGGGTACTCCTTCACAATTGGCACATCCTCCAAGCTAACCCCCTTAAGAGAATTCATCATACTTCCTTTGAGTGCGAAAGCTGACTTAAAGTGGATCCTTTTCTTATCCGGAGTCGTGAGTACGATAGTCCTTTTGGCGCAATCTATGACTCCCTCATATTCGGTCATCCAGTTCATGCCCAAAATTATGTCTAAGCCTTGTGATTCCAGAACGACTAGGCTGGTGGGAAAGGTGTGTGCCCCAATCCTTAGTTCTAACCCACGGCATCCAGAGTTTGCCACTATTTCTCCTCCAGGAGAACTTACCCTTAAGGGAGTACTAATAGTCTCCGTAGGTATCTTGCCTCTATCCACAAATACCCTTGATATGAATGAATGCGATGCACCAGTATCAAAAAGAACAACTGCAGGGGTGGAGTTAAGCTTGAACTTACCAATCACGGAGTCAGGTGCCTCACGGGCATCCTCCACGGAGACATGATTCACTGTGGCTTTGACGGACGGATTCAGCTTCCTCCCATTTCCATTACCATTGCTATGGTTGTGTTCGTTGCCGTTTCCATTCCCATTCCCATTCTTCATCTTTTCGGGGCAGGTAGTTGCATAGTGCCCTGTCTTGTTACACTTGAAGCATGTCACTTCACTCAGATCCTTCCCATTGCCATTTCCATTGCGGTGCTTATGGCCGTTGTGGCTATGTCCTCCATGTCGATGACCGTTGTGGTTGTGGCCATTGTGATTGTGGGGTGGCGGTGACGAAGTGCGTTGCTTCTGATATGGGGTAGAGTTGTGCTTGTGTGAGGTGGACTTTCTCTTCCGGTTCTCTATACTCCTTTGCTTTGCTTCAACTACAACTGCCCTGTCCAAGAGTTCCTGGTAGTTATCGAACTTCAGAGCCACAAGCTGAATAGATATTTCATCATTAAGTCCCCTCAAGAACTCCTCCTGTCTCTTGGCATCGGTGGATACATCATCAGGTGCATAACGTGCCAACTTATTGAAAAGGTCCCCATAATCGGAGACAGAGCGGTGTTGTTGCTTCAAGTCGCGGAACTCACGTCTCTTAAGTGCATGACTCCCGCGACTACGTGATGAGTACAGAAGGCTGCCTTAAACTGGTTCCAAGTGATAGCTTCAATGTCAGGGTGGGTGACCTGGTAGTTATCCCACCATTCAGCAGCTGGTCCCTCAAGTTGGTGCGCGGCAAAGCACACCCTATCAGCTCCAGCAACTTGGACGGTGTCTAACTTTTTGTTGGTGGTGCGGAGCCAGTCATCTGCCAGAATTGGCTTAGAACTACTTGAGAAAGTTGGAGGGTTCAACCTCAAGAACCGAGTCAAGCGATCCTGTTGGGGCGGTGGAGGCGGCGGAGGCGGCGGATTGTTGTTGTTGTTGTTTTGCATGTTTTGAGTGAGGAGTTGGATCAGCTGATTCTGGGAGTTCAGAAGTTGTGCTATCTCTGGGGGCATGTTGTTATTGTTGTTTCCATGTCTCGCCATCTGAAGGGTTTGAGAGGCAAGTTAAGAAAATATAGAAAGCCTAAGGAATAAACTCCTACCCTTATGAAAACAAGAAAACACACGAGAAAAGCAAGGCACACATGGCACAAAAACCACACACTCAGCGAAGTTTAACTAACCAATATAAAACTTTGGTACTCATTACAATCGCAAATAACGTTTGACTTTAGAACTAAAGGTGGTCCAACTACTCTACTCATCATCCACTTCCTCATCCTCAATGATGAAGCCTTCCTTTTCCAACAGTGACTTGTATAGCTCCATGTCCCTCGTCGTGGCTTCAAGCTTCTCTTGAAGTTCCTTCATCTCCTATGGCTCCGGTGTTGCAACTTCGAGCCTTCCTTGAAGTTCCTTCACCTCTTGCAGCTCCTGGGTAGCAGCTTCCAGCTTCGCTCGGAGTTCCTTCTTCTCCTTCTGTAGCTTCTTGATAAAACTTGACCCCATAGTCACGGGCGTGATCTTCTCCTCCAAGCTCCTCTTGGCTACTCGTAGGTCCTTCAACATGGTGGCAAGGTTCTTGAACTCCATCTTGTTCTTTGCGAGCACTAGACTTTGCTCCCTAATCCTCTTATTCTTGTCTTGCACTCTCTTCTCTTGATTAGCGAACCTCTTGTCTTGGGCGGTGAGTTCTCCTCCTAGGGACTTGATCTTCTCTTCCAGCTCCTCGATCTTCTCGTCCTTCTCCTTGACTAGGGCACAAAGCTCGTCATTCCTCACGATCTCAAGTCAGCTCCCCTTCTGAAGGTCATTGATATGGAACTCCAAGTCTTGATATTGGATCCTTCGACGCTTGCATGTCTTCCTTTCCTATGGGGTTAACTCGATTGGAACTCCCTTCTCATGACGTCTTCCAAAGAGTTTGATGTAGTGGCCTTCAACCTCTTCATGATGGCATCCGCAAAGGTGTCCAATGAGTTCCTGCAAGCTGATGCTAAGTCCTTTTTCCTTGGAGTCGCTGGTGACGTTGAGTACAATGGCCTCTATCTTGGGTTCTGTCTGACTGCCCCCTGGTTGGATGACTTCAATTTCCCAGCATCCTTCCTTATGCATCTTCCTGAACTCACTTCCCCTGATTGATGGCATGGGTAACTGCAGTGCCTTGATGATGTCCAGAAGGCATTCCCCGAAGCGTAGGCACTTGATGTCTTCGGCGGTGTCGTAGTAGAAGGCCGTCATCTTTAGGTTAGGAGAGAGAAAATTAGACACAAGGTGATAAGAAGGAGAAATACCAGAAGAGTAAAAGCGAAAACACAAATGGTAAAGGTGGTTTCCAATCCTAGGGGTCACGTCCTACAGGCAACTTTGTGCTCTGATACCATCTGTTGTGACCTTGGATCAATAAGGATCCTAAGTCCCTGTGATTAACATGCTAGTCCATGGATCAATAGCTAGCACTTCACAGTCGATGAATACCATGTAAAACACATGTCATTATTACACGAATAATCCAGAGTATATTTATTACAACTTGCATAGCTTATAGCTAGCTCAAAATAAAACAGCAGAAACTAAGTAAAACTTGAGTCCATCAACGCCTCAGGCTAGCTGCGTGAAGACCCGCGATTCCCTACGCACCTTTTCAATCTTCAGATTCTGCACATAAGACATGCAGCCAACAAGTTGGGTCAATACTTTGAATGTATTGGCAAATTACACCAAGAAAAGAGTAAGACTATCTCTACATGCAAGGCTAAGAGTAGGCTCTGGGGTTCATTTGCGTAAAGCCAATTTTATCAATGTAGTAAGAAAAGAGAGAGAAAGTTTTCCCTACTTTGCAAACTTTGATATATAGTATAGGGTCAAATGGAACACGTGGATATTACTCACCAAGTGCCCAAACAACCTAGCACTTGGATATTACGCACCAAGTTCCCGAAAACCCACCCAATGGCGATATTACTCACGCCTTGGGGTTTGTAAAACGTTAAGTTTGGAAAAGAGAGAGGAAGATCTGTCAGAGGCTCCATCCTTCAGATGCTCAAAGTTGTTCTGTTTCCGTGAACACGGCTGATCGATCAGATTGCAATACTCTCGAGAGGTTGTGCACTTTCCCCACAATCCATGATCAAGTCTTTTTACAGACAAGACCATGGTGAAGCCTTCCCTTAGTAGCCCCTCTACCAGCTGGATCCAACCGTGCCAAGAACCTCCAAATGTTGGTACCCCGGTGAGGTTTCCCACTAAGTACTAAGCCAAGACATAGCCCATATGTATTGTGGTTGCACTGGAAGCTTCTGAATTTTGAAACGTGGTAGACTTCTTTGATTCCTGGGCGGCCGTCCTCCACCAAATATCCACTCGTTGTCCCGACAACCATTCCGCCCAGAAGAAAACTTAGTTTTATTTTGAAGGGGGTTTTGAGAAGAAAAGTTTGCTCGAGAGAGCTCTCATACTTAGAAAATTTTGAGTCTTTCGAACCCCCCAACGGTACTTAGCATATATATAGCATAGCAAGCAATACTTAGCAAGACAGGGGAACCTAATAGGATGGAAAATCCTAAGCATAGAACTACTCATGGAAAACTACAAACCGCACTTGCAAAATAGTACTAAGAAATTCTACCAAAATCCTACACATGCATACTACGGAATTTTGAAGAGTAAAACATGCATAGTCAAAACTGGGACATAAACATGAACAAGTGGTGTAACTTGCCTTGATCCGAGCAGCAATCTACACAACAGTACTCCTCAACACACTCCGAGCAATCTAACGAAACAAACATGGATCCAATCACAATTTGCACAAAACAAAGTCACGAAGACGAATATGCATGCATGCATGCAACATGGTAATATGTAAGGATGGATTTGATTTTGACCAAGGGTTTTAACCAGGGGTGTTGTTGAGTTGGGGATGTCATTAGAATCGATTCCCCACAGATTTGAAGTATTTTGGGTTAACCCTAATTATCCAAGCTTAAAACTAGATCTACAACTTCAATATATCTCGAGACAGATCTGAACACCCTAAGCATGAATAGACAATTTTCTACAGAAGGTCTCGCCGATACAAAGCCAACGCAATAAGAATCAACTAAAACGGAGCTACGAATAATTTTCTACAATTAAAATACTCTAATCGAAACTTTAAATCCTACTGCAAGATTGCTGTGGCAAAACAACAATATTATTCTAGATCTGTGTTCTACTCGAAAATACGAATCCAACGGTAAATTATATGCAATTTTTGGACTAATAGTCGAATTACTATGGATTTTACAAGATTGAAGCTATTTCTGCCTATTTAAAAGAAAAAGGAAAAAGGGTCAGAGACGCGCGACACGTGGCGGTTCGTGAGTAGGCCAGTAGCGTGGCCTTGCGGCTGCGGCGTCGCCATGGTGCCAGCGCTGATTGGCCGGGCCGGTTGACCGATTGGGGCCGTCAGATCTAGATCCGACGGTCGGAGATGAAGGGGGCGGCCGGCGACTTACCAAGGCGGCGGCGGTTGGTGGCGGCGGACAGCGGCGAGCGGCGGCGGGGCTCCGGCGATGACCGGCAGCGGCGGCGGTGCTCGGACGACGCGCAGCTCCTCCCATGTCCCGTTCGAGCGGGCGTCGGCCCTTCTTCTTGGCGTCGGCGAGATGGCGAGGCGGCAGACGGCGTGACGGCGGGGACTCTGCGAAATCGATGGCGCTCGGTGGTGGTGGCGGCGGAAAAAGTTAGGGTTCTAGGAGAGGGTGCCGAGGGCTATTTAAAGGCGGAAAGACTTGGTGCGGAAGTCATGGAGTTTGCTCCGGATTCGCCGGAGGCGGTTGTCTCTGAGGCGGCGGCGGCAGCATGGCCGAGCCGGACTCGGAGGCGGCGACCGAGCATCAAGCTATGTGGCCTTGTATTCAACTCTTTAGTGGCAAAGCTGGGTTCTTGGCGGGCTGGGTCGTCATGGCGGCTGGGCCAAGACGTCATTTCGGCCATGGCAGTAGATATAGCCGGGCTGGCTCGGCCGACCCGGTTAGGTTAGTTTTTTTTTTATATTTATTATTTTCTAATGTGCTATTTGTTTAGTAACTTTTGCAAACAGACTCCGAATTAGACGAAACTCGTTTCTAAAATTTTGTAAAAAGAAGAGGGTTAGGATAGGATTATAAAATAACCCTTTTTGCAAAGGTTTTGGTGGTTCAAAAGGTTTTACCCCCTTTTGTCTATAATTAGACTATGGGGTTTAAGAAAATACCTGTTGCAGGTTTTGATATGCAATGCCATGATACAATGATATGATGCATGCTTCTAGTAACATCTGGAATCGCTAAATTTGGGATGTTACAATACTAGTAGCCACAACATGCTCGAAACAGTACATCTAGCAGCAAAACATAGTACATCTAGCAGCAAAAAAGTAATCCAGACCATAAGAATTGAGGTAACCAATTAGGATGTCGCATTTCAACACCAACTGCTATACATGCACTCTATGTACAGATTTACTAGATTAGGAATAGAATTACTTTAACATTGCATTTATACTAGATATGATCAACTAATGCACTTGTAATCAGGATAACATTCACAATGATCTGAAACTGTAGCTAGATCGGTATTTTATTACAACTTAGTGTGTTAACAATAGAAATGCAGTGCTCCGATGATATGCAGTTAATTGTTATAAGATATAAGAACAGTTGCAATATAAAGCAGCCAATACTACTACTAAAAGACTAAACACTGGCAGCTTTATGAGCATCTAACATAATTCAAGCTTAAATAAAAATAAACACTAAACTACAAAGGAAGATATCAAACTGTAGTCATACTGCATCATCTAGATTATGAAGCATCAAGCTTATATCAGTTTTTATCTACTTGATTAACTGAAGGAATAAGAGCAAAATTCTAATTATGCAAGTTTGGGATGCAAGGCCACCCATCATTCCAGCTAGGCATCATCTTCATCCAAAATGTATGCAAGGCCCCCAGTTTCAGTTTATTGATCCTCTTGTGCTAGAGTATTCGGATTCATTATAAAATGGTACACCTGCATTAACAAAAATAAAGTTTTAGCAGTAGACCACATGCTGATGAAGCCAAGTCCAGTTTAACTCAAAGTGAACTGGTCACTGCTATTTTTGCAGATGGACTCGGGGGTGGTAGATCACAGTAAAGGATATAGATACCACATTTATGTTTTACAGGTCATTTCTCGATAAACTTCCTAAGTCTATGTTTAAGTAAAGGAACACATGAAGGGCAGACATTGTACTATTACTCGAGAAGACTCACAAAGCTTTGAGTAGATGGAAAATCACACCGTCCTGTCTTATAAAGAAATTTTTAATCTACCTAAAGCTTAAATCATGCAGGAAATTGGGACTGATTTCCCATATAGATTGAACAGAGAGCAAGCACCAAGAGTATCAAAACTGATGAACAATAGGTACACGTGTAGGACCATACAAGCAAACATATGGAAGAAGCGTATAACGTGAAATAAAAATGACAATACAATATTGTTTGAGGTAAAGTGCACCACAAGAGTGACTTGACTCTGAAACCTTGAAAAGAACCCTAAATTTGCAATGTGCTGAGCTTGAGTAAATCTCAAGAATAAAGTATTATTAAGATCAGATTCACTTTCACAACAATGTAGTTCACAACTATACCACTTCTCTGGCTCAAAGAATGATCCATCTCACAAGTCAAAATACCTCACTGAAAGGCTACACACATGCAAGTACTGATTATTAAACAGGTACATGTCTATGCACTTTATGCACCCAAAATACACTTGCTAAACCATCCACTAACCCAAGAACTATAGTTGGCTAGGAGTGGTACACATATTAGGGGAGGAATAGATTTTACAAAAATAATAAGCCAAGTGTTATGCACCACATGAAAGTAATTATCTGTGTCCATACTCCATTAAAGTAATTATCTATGTCCACACTCCATGTCCAAAATGTATCATCTCACTAAACATTAAAGTAATTATGTACTCATGATCTATCTATGGTTATATGAAGAAGGGGAATATCAATGCTGCAGTAAACCATGAGTACTACATGTGAGCTTTTGAACTCCAAATATCGAACACCCAGTGAGCTTTTGAACCTTGTAGATGCAGGTGGACGATGGGGGAGGGGACATAATGTGATGGGAATATTGGGATCGAAAGTTCAGTTGCAAGTGAAAAGAGCTAAGTAGGAAGGTGGGGATCGAGCACATCAGTTCCTCATCGGATCTCATAAACACGACATATGTGGAGTAGTATTAGACGAAGAAGACTTACGCGAGGTTCCACTTGCCATTGAGGAGGGTCAGCGCCTCGTTGGGTGTCGGCGTGGTGATGAGTGCATATTTGCATCATGTTTTACATTACTATTTTGCATTGTAGATATAGGATTTTGGTATTTTATGGCGCTCGCGCGTACATTTTATGTCTGTTTTCACCAGGATCAGGACAGATGATGGATCCAATGGATACAATTCTTGGAGCGGTTGTACTATGGAGAAAAGGAGTCAAAAACAACGTAAGTCGCTTATTTGGGAAATTTAATAATACCAAAAGCAAACCAGAAGCGAACAAGGGAGGCAGAAGGTGCAACGACCAACTATACGGCCGGAGCAAATTTTCCGGCCGTATAGCTCCGGCCGTATAGTTGGCACCGCCTCTGCCTCCTCAAATAGTTTCACCCCGTGCAACTGGTTCGGAGAGATGACATACAGAAGACCCGAAAATCGCAGAAACATCACATCTAGAAGGCATCTGGAGGGGGAACTCATCCACCGGGGATCCATCTTTGCCCTGCGCAGATCCGGGAGGGTAAGGCATCGATCTTCATCATCCACCGCTGCATCACCGCCATCTCCATCCATCCCATCTACGTATTGTCTAGATCTTGTTGTAATTCGTGTACTCGTTGTGGATTTATACAAGTACTATTCATCTATGATTGTTTCCAATACCATTGCCATGATGTTGATTGCCTCCATGTCTGAGTAGATCTCTAGTTCTTGGGGAGATGGAGAAACCCTAGTATGAGACTGAAATAAGATAAAGTCTATTATGATATTCATCGTTGTGACCATGTGTTAGATTTTCTACATCTTGATGTTGAGAGAAGTCGACCTCTCAATACTAGTTGGTAGACGGAGGCGTGCTAGCACTTACAGTAACTATAAAGCTATTGGCACCCCTTACGTATCAATTTGGGAAACCGAGGAAACTCATGGAACACTATCCATGCCATGGGATACGTCCTATGGGATTACGTCCCTTAATAGCACAGTAATTCGATTGATGTCGATTGCTGACTGTTGTGGTTATGAGGATGATGTGAGTAGCGGTTGCTGCCTATTTGTCCAAATACGAAGTTCCTCTCACACATACATAGTTGAGAATGTTCATGATGATAATCTTTATCTTAGATCCTTATAATGCTAGTGGTGTATCCGCTACTCCCTGAGAATGCTTTTTCCCTATTGTAGTTCCAATCTTTCTTACATACGTGATACTTACTTTCTGTATTCAGTTATTTTACTTTACTTTATTATTGCTCTTATACCTAAAACCCAAAAACACCTTGTTACACAATACTCACATTCTATCTTGTCACATAGAACTTTATCTAGCATTTCTATCGTAATATTTATTTCAAGAGTTATTAGACTTCAGACTCCTGCTCCATGTGGGATCGATATCTTTATTTCAAGACTAGCTACAAATGATTTGTGCACTTGCAGTCATCAAGCTATTTTCGGGCGCCGTTGCCGGGGAGCTAAGCGTTGTAGGTCTTTTAGTTTTTGCTTATTTATTTTTGTCTTGCTAAATTCTATTTTGAGTTACAGGTTTCCACCAACATGATGGAGTTTGAGCATATGACTAGTGGCATAGGAATTGGTGGTGTGTTGATGCAAGAGGGTCGTCCTATTGCATATTTTTTTGAGAAACTTTCTGGTGCACAGTTAAACTATCTTGTCTATGATAAATAATTGTATGCACTTGTTAGAGTTCTTGAGGTGTAGCAACATTATTTGTGGCCAAAGGAATTTATCATATATTTTGATCATGAGGCATTGAAATATCTGAAAGCTCAATCTAACTTGCATAGGCGCCTTGCTAAGTGGGCTGAGTTCATTGTGTCTTTTCCATAGATCATTAAACATAAAAAGGGAAAAGATAATATTGTTGTTGATGCTCTATCTAGGAAGAACATGTTATTAACACAATTGGATATCAAAGTTCCTGGTTGAGAGAGTTTGTGTGATTTGTATGCAACTGATCATGATTTTGCTGAACCATATCGTTTTTGTTCTATTGGGAGGCATGGGATAAATTTCACATTCATAATGGTATTTGTTTCGTGCTAACAAACTATGTGTTCCGGAGTCATTTGTGAATTTGTTGTTGCTACAAGAATCACATGTTGGAGGATCGATTGGTCACTTTGGGCGTGAGAAGACACTACTCATGCTCGTTGATCACTTTTATTGGCCTAAGATGAGGCGTGATGTGGACAGGTTTGTTAAGAGATGTATTACTTGCAATAAATCAAAGTCCAAGTTGAAACCTCACAGTTTGTACATGCCATTACCTGCACCTACTACACCATGGGAAGATATAAGCATGTATTTTGTATTAGGTTTGCCTAGAATTAAAAGAGGCCATGATTCAATTTTTGTGGTAGTGGATAGATTCTCTAAGATGTCACACTTTATTGCCTGCCACAAAAGAGACAATGCGTCGCATATTGCTAACCTGTTTTTCAGGGACATCGTGCGTTTACATGGAGTACCAAAGACGATTGTTTCTAACCGTGATGTGAAGTTCATGAGCTACTTCTAGATGACACTTTGGGAAAAGTTGGGAACAAAGTTACTATTCAGTACTCTTGTCATCCCCAAACTGATGGTCAAACGGACGTGGTGAACCGTATGTTGGGGATATACTTTCCAGGTATCCTCAATGTGCCTCACTGACCAGGGTGGCCCACTTCGGGTTAGAGCTTTGCTTCATGGGCGACCTAGTCAGGGAGAAGAGACGGAGTCTAGTCCGGCTATGGGAAGGCCCAGAAGACTTACCGACATAGGCCTATTATGTTACTTGTATTTCAAGATGTACTCTATAACCAACTCTTAGTTGTAGCCGGATAGGTCTCTCCTGTAAACCCTAGGCTGGATATCTATATAAGACGTCCTAGGGTAAGCCTTTAGGGCACCTCACAATAGTCTACAATCTCAACTCGCACAGGTGAAACCCTTGTAACCCATATTTCGGCTCTGACGTATTACTAGATTGCTAGCAGGAGTAGGATCCGTCCAAAGCCGACGGATTCGAACCTAGGTAAACTTGTGTGCTCACTGACCCCGAACACCGTATATATCACACCCCTCTCTTCCGCACACCTCGAGGACCCTCTCATGGCATACTTGTCATCAATCCGATGACAGTTAGCACCCACTATGAGGCAAGTGAGCTTCAGATCTATGTTCCGAGCGGAATCTGCAAGAATCAGAATCAGCGAGACCATCGCCGTCGGCCACATCCTCTACGCTAGAGACGTCCATCTCATTGTTCTCGACGAGACCTATATTCTGGCTAGGGAGGCCGTGACTGCCTACACCATCATGTCTTTTGGCGAGCTCGATGTTTACATCGGTTTCGCTGAACCTGCCCACCCACCCCAGCGGTGATGATAGAGGCAGAGGAAGTTTCTGGGTCCACTTTGTCCGCGGAGGCGGCAGAGTTTCGGATCTTGGAAAACCCTAATCCCACCCAGCCCGCACCTATTGTGGAGATAGTGGAGAAAGCTGAGCCTGAAGCAGATCTTGCGGTGCAAGTCAAATCTGGAGTGGATCTCCCTAGCGAGGCCGAATCCTAGATCGATCTACCCGCCGAGGTCGAAATCTAGGAGGAGCAAGACAACAACTTTGGTTCTGGCTCTGCCAATGCCGGAACAGACCAACCCTTCCTGAGGCACACATTGAGGCGCATAATGCTGCAAGGTGCAAGTGTGGATGAGGTTCTTGAGACCATCAGGCATTTTGAGGAAGCCCACGAGGAAAGCCGCAACTACCTCAGGACGCACGTGTCGCACTTTGTCGGATATGTTGGATCCAGATCCGGTTCTTCCAATGCTGGAGACAACGAAGACTCGGTGCTGGAGGCGATCGGAACAAACGCCGACTTACCGGCATCTTCGGATGATTCCATGATGTTGGCAGACTTCCGAAAGTTCTCCGTGGAATATGAAGAGGAGTTTAACTCCAAAGCTGCAGAAGAAGGAGAAGTCATGGATGAAGGATCCGGAGAAAACTCTCCCAAAGCGTAGGATGATATGGATCTATCCAAGGACAGTTGGCGCCCACCGTGGGGCAAGTGAGCTTCAGATCTGCATTCCGAGCAGAATCTGCAAGAATCGGAATCGGCGAAACCATCGCCATTGGTCGCATCCTCTATGCCAGTGACGTCCCTCTCATTGTTCTCGACGAGACTTGGATTCTATCTAGGGAGGCCGTGACCACCTACACCATCATGTCTTTCGGTGAGATCGATGTTTACATCGGATTTGCCGAACCTGCCCTACCCACCCCAGCGGTGATGATAGAGGCAGAAGAAATTTCTGGGTCCCCTTTGTCCACGGAGGCGACAGAGTACTGGATCTCAGAAAACCCTAATTCCACCCATCCCGCACCAGTTGCGGAGATAGTGGAGTCCGAGCATGAAGCAGACCTGACGGTCCAAGTTGAATCTGGAGTGAATCTCCCTGGCGAGGCCGAATCCCAGATCGATCCACCCGCTGAAGTCGAAATCCAGGAGGATCATAGCAACAACCTTGGTTCTAGCCTTGCCAACGCCGGAACAGATTAACCGTTCCTGAGGCACACGTTGAGGCGTATGATGATGCAAGATGCAAGCATGGATGAGGTTCTCGAGACTATCAGGATCTTCGAGGAAGCCCACGAGGAAAGCCGCAACTACCTCAGGACCCACACATCGCACTTTGTCGGATACGTTGGATCCAGATCCGGCTCTGCCGATGCTGGAGAAAACACCGACCCAGTGCTGGAGGCGATCGGAACAAACATCGACTTACCCGCAATCCTCGGATGACTCGATGACGTCGGCAGATTTCTAAAAGTTCTCCGCGGAGTATGAAGAGGAGTATAACTCCAAAGCTGCAGAGAAAGGAGAAGCCATGGATGAAGGATCCGGGGAAAACTCTCCCAAAGCGTAGGATGACATGGATATTAGAGATAATCCTGAGGTCTAGATGTCCGAAAGTACCGATCAGGGCTTGACTCCAGGAAACGGACCCAAAGCCCTCTTTGCTATCGGTGCTGCCAAGAAGGCAAAGAAGAGGAACAAGAAGAACAAGACTCGGCAAAAGATCCTCTAGCGGAGGAAGTGGTCGCTGAGGAATATGAAGAAGACTCGGATGGATCTCTAATCCCAGACGAGCCAAAGGAAACTAAGGTGGATGGGTACGTGGTTACCGCTGGTGCCCGTAAACTCATCGATGCTGTGTTAACTACGCTTATCCCTATAGCTACAGAGCTTACACCTGCAGAATTGGAAGAAAGGGCTCAAGCCCTAGAAGCGCGTCATCAAGTACTCCTGGATGAGGCTAACAACCTAATGGAAGAGAAGAAGCGCATGGCGTCTGTGAAGTAGTTCAACTCTCTGTAGCACCAGAAGACCCAGAAAGGCCACGTGCAGGCCGACAAATTTCTGGAGGTCTACAAAGTCCTCTTTGAGGGAGACCCAGGAGCACCTCGGCTCCACAGCAAGGGAGATCTGGTGTATCCAACACTAACGCAAAATACGGCTACGGCTCGAGAGATCCTGGCGAACAATCCAAACCTAGATCAAGTCCGATTGGGCGTGAAGCTGCTCACCAAAGGTCTAGAGCAACATACGGTCACGAAATCCAGAAGCGGAAAACTGGTCTCTCAATTAGACCAATGTCGCACAGATCCGGCCTAGAATGACATTAGGCCCCAACGGGACCCGAAACAACATTACCGTTCTAACCGTCGGGAAGACAACTACTCAAGAACCGGATCTTCAAGACAACAACATAGAACTGCACATGACTGGAGCAATGTTACTCCAGCCGCAGAGCGAGACGCTATTGCGGAACTGGTTCCGAGACACCCTCCCATAGTTCACTAGAGGTGGCTCTCCTTAAGATAGATAACATGCTGGGTGAACAAATTACAGCGGGGCAATTGACAAACACCGAGAAAGCAATACATGCATATACTAATCATCTTGAATCCTTTGAGACTTGATTGGGCATTACAACATTATACATAGACCTCCATCCAACTGCATCTATGACTAATAATCCACCTTCAGGTTATCATCCGAACCCCCTCCAGTATTAAGTTGCAAGCAACAGATTATTGCTTTACGAACTACGTGTAAAGTAAACAATACGATTGTTCTATGAACAAAGGATTATTGTTTTCTCCCTAGTAGCAATAACACATCTAGTACCTTAGAGATTTCTGTCACTTCCCCAGATTACTAGAGGCATGAACCCACTATCGAGCATAAATACTAACTCTTGGAGTTGCTAGCATCTACTCGGCCAAGATAGCTACTAACAACAGAAAGCATGCAAGATCACAAATAACAAAGACATGATAGAATCAATAATCAATCTGAAATAGCATCTCAATATCCATCGGATCCCCGCAAACACAACATGCAGAATTACAAATAGATGATCTTGATCATGAACGGAGCTCACAAGATCTAAACATGAAAGCACAAAGGAGGAGAACCAGCCATCTAGCTACTACATGGATCCGTAGTCCAAGGATGAACTACTCACGCATCACACCGGAGGCTTGCATGGTTATGAAGAAGGCCTCCAGGGTGAAGTCCCCTCTCCGTAGGTGCCGAAGAGCTCAGATCCTCTGATCTAGGGATGGAGATGGCCAGCTGACTGAGACTCTTTCGTGGATTTTTGATCGGGCACTTAGGGTTTTTGTCCCGAGGGCAATATATAGGCGGAAGGAGAGGCCGAGGGGGTGCCAGGGGCCACCACACCACCCCCTGGCGCGGGCCTAGCCTGGCCGCGTGGCCAGGTGGTGTGGCCGGCCTCTGGCCCCTCTTCGTCTCGTATTCTAGCATCTGATGACTTCCGGAAAAATAGGCACTTTGGCTTTTGTCCCGTCCAATTCTGAGAATATTCATTTTCTGACTTTCCTAGAACCAAAAACAGCAGAAAAGCAGTAATTTGCACTGTGGCTCTTGTTAATAGGTTAGTCCAAGAGATCATAAGAAAAGTACTCCAAAGTTGGAACAAAACACAAGAAAGTGGATAAAACCAAGCATGGAACATCAAAAATTATAGATACATTTGCAATGTATCAGGAGGACCGACAAAGGATGCCACCTCCTAGTCATACAAGCTGTCCGACTGAACACCACTACGATGGGGGAAATGACGGATGAAGGAACGATTTGGACACCATGCTGAGTCAAGCCGGCGGGTGGCTCGTTGTAATGAAGACCCTCCCTGGAACCGGAATAATGATGCTCCGGATGGAGGCCGACAATCAGCTGGAAATAACCCACCTGCACCACCCTCTCCACCAAGCAGCCATCGCAACAGCTACCAAGGAGGCCAAGGAGGGCGTCGTGGTGGAGGAGGTGGTGGCAGAAGCAGAAGTCCGGCTCCAAGGCACCGCAGCCACATCCAACAACCAAGAAGGCATTCCCTATCACCAAGTGATGCGAGACACCGGATCAACTCTAACATAGAGGTGCGACGCTACGAGAACGATGATATCTACATGGGTCCAAAATGCTTCGGAGCACGAATTCGACAAACACACTTCCCGGAAGGATTTGCTATCTCAAGACACATCCAAGCCTACGATGGAGTTGCCCGACCAAATACTTGGCTCTAGGATTTTTTCCAGGCTTGCTGCATCGCCAAAGGCGGAAATAGCTTGGTCGCGACCTGGTATCTCCCACTTATGTTGTAGAAGACGGCGCGATCCTGGCTTAATGAACTTTCGGAGAATACCATCCAAAACTGGTATATATGCAAAGCGCGTTCTTTCGGAATTTCGAAGACACATATCGGAGGCCCTGTACGGTAGGAGACCTACAGCGTTGAGAAAGCCGGAGAAACTTGCCGAGATTACCTCGCACAATGGATCAACACCAAGAACTCCCGCGAAGGGGTAAATGATCAAACTGTGATTGAAGCTTTCATTGCAGGACTCCCAATTGGTTTACTACGTCACCGCTTGAAGTGCGACAAGGTTACTAATCTGGGAGAGATGATAGAAATGGCAAGCAAATATGGAAACAGATGCCGATGATGACGCTGAAGGACTACTAAACGTTCCAGCGGTACCACAGTCGGTAAAACAGTTGAAGCAACAAGCTCGGAAGCGCAAGAACACCTTGGAAGAAAAGCCCAACACGGAAACCACAGTTTTCACTGCTGCTTTCGGGTCTGGAGGACGAGGTGGCGGCCATGGACACGGTCATAGAACATCAAGAGTCCAGGTAGAGGAGACCAGCAACCTGGCAAAACCTACTCCTAGGATGACATTGCCAACAACCTATGTGTGCATCACTTAGATGCCAACAGGGGCTCGTCCCACACAAATGTTGAGTGTCGTTTCAATGACAACATCAAAAAAGACAACTCTGCTAGCTATAGGGCTAAGCAGAAGAAGGGAAAGAAGAATCCCGAAAAAGAAAAGGAGACCAAGCAAAATTCCAACATGGAGGAAGCCCAACGAAGAAAGACACGTATATCACTTTCCTTGGGTCTCAACCTGCTAAGGTCAAGGAGGCAGTTTTGCATGAGGTCAATGCAACTATTCTGGCTGTCCCTCAATTCTTGGACTAGTTAGAAGTGACAATCACCTTTGACTGTGCTGATCATCCGCCTAAGTTGCACATGCGAGGAAAATACGCCTTAGTCGTTAATCCACTTATTAACGGCTATGGTTTCTCCAAGACTCTCATGGATGGTGGCAGCAGCATCAACATCCTCTACATCGAAACACTGCGTCGGATGAGGTTCTCGGAAACTCAGCTGAATCATAGCTCTGTGATCTTTCACGGAGTCGTCCCAGGAAGACAAGCAAATTCCCTGGGAGAGATCACTTTGGATGTTACTTTTGGAACTCCAAAGAATTACCAGACGGAAGCACTTTCCTTCGAAGTGGTCCCGTTCAAGAGCACATACCATGCTATATTCGGACGTTCGGCTTACTGGGCTTTTATGGCTCGTCCATGTTACATTTACAATATGATGAAAATTCCAGGTCCAAAGGGCGTGATCACCATCAGGGGAGACCCGAAGAAAGTGCGTGAGTGCGAGGACAGAAATGCCACCTTTGCTGAAGTCGTACTGCATGCCCAGGAGTACCAGGAGATCAAGAAGACCATCGACCCGTCCGAGATGCCCGCGACGAAGAAGGAGGTGACAAAGCCGACTCCGGAGTTCAAGGCATCGGAAGAGACGAAGAGGACGCCGTTGAAGGATGATGACCCCTCCAAGGTGACCCATATAGGTGTAGGTTTAGATAGCGCATAAGAAAGCATGTTCGTCAAGTTCCTCAAAGCAAATCAAGATATCTTCGCATGGCAACCATCTGACATGACCAGAGTACCTAGGGAACTTGCCGAGAACTCTCTAAATGTACACCCCAAACGCTAAACTCGTCAAACAGTCCTTACGATGTTTCGGTGATGAAAAGCGAAAAGCAATAGCTAAGGAACTAGCTCGGCTAGAGTTAGCCAGATTCATAGAAGAGGTCATCCACACTGAGTGGTCGACCAATCCTGTAATGGTCCCTAAAAAGGACACCACTGATTTAAGGATGTGTGTTGATTATATTGCCTTGAACAAGGCTTGTCCCAAGGATCCGTTCGCTCTACCTAGAATTGATCAAGTTATTGATTCTATGGCAGGCTCGGAACTCCTATGTTTTCTCGACGCATATTCCGGTTATCACCAAATTCGGATGAAGGAATCAGACAAAGTCAAAACTTCATTCATAACCCCTTCGGAACCTTCTGTTTTGTTACGATACCCTTTGGGCTCAAGAACGCAGGAGCTACGTACCAGCGCACTATGCAGCGTTGCCTCCATGATCAAATCCGACGCAATGTACATTTATATGTGGCCGACATAGCGGTGATGTCCAAAAAGAATGAAACCTGAATTTTCGACTTGGAGGAAACATTCGCTAATCTACAAAAATACAACATAATGCTTAACCCGAAGAAGTGTTTCTTTGGGATACCAGCCGCAAAATTGTTAGGTTTCATCGTGTCTCAAAGAGGCATAGAGGTGAACCGAGACAAAATTAAGGCTATACTCAATATTTCCAGGCCGACTCGCCTGAAGAACGTTCAAAGACTAACCGGTGCATTGCTACAGTCAGTCGGTTTGTAAGCTGGCTCGGTGAAAGAGCCGCACCACTCTACAAGCTCCTGAAAAAGACCAAAAAGTTCGTTTGGACTAATGAAGCTAAAGCTGAACTACAAGACCTGAAAGCAGTACTCTCATCTGCTCCTATCCTTGCAACACCGGAACCTTGGGAACCGATGTTGCTCTATCTCGCTGTGACAAACAGAGTCGTCAGTGTCGTCATGGTGGTGGAGAGACTAGAGGAGAAACAGGAACACCTGGTGCAGCGTACGACTAATTACCTCAGTGAAGTCCTAACTTAATCAAAGCAGCGGTATCCGCATTATCAAAAGCTGGCTTACAGAGTGTTTTTCACATACCGGAAGTTACGACATTATTTTCAGGAACATCCAATTATCGTGGTAAGCACAGCTCCCATGAGAGATATAATTAACAACGGCGATGCTACAAGACGTGTCGCAAAATGGGGCATAGAGCTTTCAGCTTTCGACATTGAGTACAAACCTCATACAGCAATCAAATCTCAAATCCTTGCTGACATTGTCGCTGATTGGACAGAGACAACGGAGAATATAACCCTCCCAGAGTCGGAATACTGGACCTTACATTTTGACGGGTCTAAGGCGCTCGGGGGCTGGCGTGGTGCTCAAGTCACCCCAAGGAGATAAACTTTTCTATGTGTTGTAGATCCACTTCATGGCAACAAATAACATTGCCGAATATGAAGCATTGCTGCATGGAATACGGATTTCTAAGGATATCAGCATCCGACGATTAATGTGTTATGCAGATTCGGATCTTGTTGCCCAACAAGTGTCGGATATCTGTAATGCAAATAAACACATGGCGGCATATAGAGCTGTCGTGGATGAACTATCTAAATCGTTCGAAGGGTTTGAGGTTCAACACATCCCTAAAACAAAAAATGAGGAAGCAGATGCATTATCTCGAATAGGCTCTACACAGAAAAAGGTCCCGGATGGCGCTTTCATAGAGCACCTCAAAGTTCCCTCTATAAAAGGAGTAGATGAGGAATATCCGACTCACCTTTAGTGCCAGTTCTGGCTATAATTCCCAGCTGGACCCAACCTTACCTTGATTTCTTGGTAGATGGCAAATTACCTAAAGACGAGGTTCTGAGCCGGCAGATCGTCCGACGAGCAAAAACCTATACAATAATAAATGGTGAGCTCTATAAGCGGGGTGTATCTGGGGTCTTTCAGCACTGCGTATCTCCAGAAGAAGGAGTGGAAATCATACGAGAAATCCACGAAGGCGAATGCGGCCATCATGCTGCAGCCATATCTTTAGCGGCAAAAGATTTTAGACACGGATTTTTCTGGCTTAAAGCCAAGGCGGATGCCGAACAGCTGGTCAAGACATGCAAAGGCTACCAAAAGTACGCCAAACAAGCTCATGTTCTGGCTGATCAGCTGCGAACAATACCTATAACATGGCCTTTCGCAGTCTAGGGGCTTGACATGGTAGGACCGTTTAAATGGGATCCAAGTGGATTTACTCATCTCTTAGTGAAGGTGGATAAATTCACAAAATGGATTGAGGCTAAACCCGTCACCAGTTGCGATGGAGCAAGAGCCAGAAGATTTGTCGAGGATGTTATAATCCGATACGGTTATCCACATAGCATTATCACAGACAATGGGAGTAACTTTTCTATGGGAGAGCTTCTGAATTCTACAATGAGCAAAATATCTGGCTTGACATTGCATCAGTTGCACATCCACATGCTAATGGACAAGTTGAAAGAGCAAATGGTTTAATCCTACAAGGCCTAAAACCAAGACTCGAAGCACCACCACGTCGTGATGCGGGGGCTTGGGCAGAGGAACAACTCCGAACAGGTCAACCGGATATACACCTTTCTTCTTGGTCTATGGTTTAGAAGCAGTTCTTCCTAGTGATTTGATTCATACTTCTCCCCGAGATGGTGCACATATTGAAGAGTATGCAGAAATTTCTCAACAAAATGATCTCGATTTAATCGAAGAAGTTTGTGTCGTTGCTGAAATGAGATCAACAGCCTATCAGCAGAAGTTTCGCAAGTATCATAGCTAGAGAGTCAAAACCGGTCTTTCAATAAGGGCGATTTGGTTCTCCGGCTTGTGTAGAAAAGAAAGCACAAACTTTCCCCAGTATGGGAAGGGCCCTTTTTAGTTAGTCTAGTATTGCACAATGGTTCTTACTACCTAACTGTTATGCGGCCAGTCAAAGAAAGACCTGCTACTAAGAAAACAAAGAGAGCTGGAGGCAGTACAAACCCGGAAGAATTAGACAAACCGTGGAATATTGCTCAGCTACATCCCTTTTATTCTTAAATTTTCTTTCTTTGTAATCATATATGTGTACATGTTCAATGAGAAATAAAGTGTTGGTTGCCTCAAATTTTTCTGAGAAGTTTTATATTACCATCTTATTTCCGAATGATCATGTCATAGTCGAAAATCCCAGAATACTTGAAAGTACTTTATGCTCATGTTTGTTTTGGTTAAGATTTCCGATTCTAAAAATGGTACCTTTGGGTATAAATATAAAAATAATAGTTTGTACTTTGGTTATTTATCTGATTGCCGGATGCGGACATTTTCCGAGTAGTGAATTGTTGGTACTGGAAGCCAGCTTTGTTTCTGAGTTTAAACTGGTTTAGCAATTGAGCTTCGTTGCTCGGCAAAGTTTCCATGTTGAAAGTTAGCCGGCTCACGAAAGGGACGAGGCGGAAAGCTAGATAAACGATAAGTATAGACAAAAACATAAAGTGCCTATGTAAACATTCTAGGCAAACCAAAATAAAGCCAAAAGTGCTAAATAGAGGTAGCAAATCTTAGCACTAGCAAAAGTATTACACTACTTATTTACAACCCAAATTGTTTCAGAATAACACATCGTTTTTTCTGGTACTTTACGATGCAGGGGAAGAGGTAGGAGCTGCCAGATCACTAGAGACATCAATCTCGCCTTGATATCTTTCTGAGACATTCAAATCCGAAACAGTTTGTTCATTGTCGGAGAGTTCGGCTGTTTCTTCGACAGGCGGAGGACGGGTCTCCACGTGAGTGAAGAAAGGAGTGTCGTAGCTGGTCAGATCAGCTACGTGACATCCATATTCGGCACAGGAGTCCATGATGGCCTTGATGTTTTGCTCCTGTCTGTCTTCATCCACTTTACAGTACCCTCTGGTTACTTGCCATATTTCCATGTTTCCATGGTGGCTCATAACCATGGTGAGGGCGTTCACGCCAGCGTAGGACATGTTCGATCCTGATGCTGGGGATATCCTTGGCCTTATCTCGCACCTCAAAGCCAGACATTCTATTCATGTCCGGAACCTTGAGTACTTCACCAATATCCTCCAAACATTGGCGGAAATCGTGAAGCAAATCACCGACTTGTGTAAGCCGGCTGGCGCGGGACTCGGTGGAGGAAGAATCCAATAAATTTTGAGGACATGTGCATATAATGCAAAGGTTAGAAAGTATATCCGAACTCCTAAAGTCAGAAAAGAAGAAAGTCAGAAGATAGGAAACATACCGAAGATGACGTTGTCAACTTTGGTCTTCTCCGCCCTAAGGCTCCGAAGTTTAGCCCGGAGTGCCTCGGAGATGTCCTTCTCTCTGAATTGATGCAGCCCGTCCTACGGATGCTCCTACATCTACACCAACAAGTCCCCCAAGTGGACCCATGACTCGTGCCCGAGCCAAACTCCTACAAGCTAAGGTGAACTCGCTCCTCTCCTCGTGCCAATTTGATACATCCTTGGATGGTGTGCTACTTCATGCAACTACTCTATGTATCATCAGGTACGAAGCTCCAACACAGCACCAAGCACCCAAGGATGGAGGTCAAGGAGCAAGGCGTGAAGCGAAGCCCTTGGGCTGCTCACCGAGTCTTGATGCTCTGCACCGAGTCTCGGTCAGGCAAAGTCTCCGGCCTGAAGACCCCGGAGTCTCCGGCCTACCTTCGGTCTGACCCCAGGATCGAGCTCGAGGACAGCTAGATGGCCCCTCCGGAGAAGGACCGGAGACCAACCGGAATCTCCAACTCAGACCGGAGTCTCCAGTCCACCACACCGGAGTCTCCGGACCTAGCATCGCCAGGCATGTAAAAGGCCTTTGGGCCTTCTGCACATGTACCCCTTAGTCCACCCAGAACTTATCTATTATCCCTAAAGTACCCCTGACTTTGTGGCTGGCCTATATATAGTCCCCCACCTCTATTGTAAACCCTAGGCATGATATTTGGAATTAGTGGAAACCCCTTGTGGATCTATCTAGTTCTTGCCTCATCCTCCTTTCATAAAGGAGCACCAAATATCCCAAACCTCGTTGGAGTTTGCACCGTGCCTCCGTGTTGTAAAAGCCCTAGGCATTGGAGTCCCTTTGCCTAGACGTCAAGTTCTCACCGAGTCTCCCTCCTCGCCGTGCCGGTTAGAGAGAGAGTCCTCCGCCCGACGCCAATCCTAGGGATTGCGCCAGATCGGTCACCACCGGCGTGAGCTATTGGTGTGTATCGTTTGTTTTGTGTGTGTGTGTTCATCGCGTTCTTCATGCGTGAGTTCGTCATGTTCATCCTCCCCACCTCTCCCCGCACTCCATCCTCGATTTGAAAGGGTTCATGAAAGATCAGGCCACCCTAGAGGTTTTCCCTCAACATATTGGTATCAAGAGCGTTGTTGCTCACGAATTCCCCCACAATTTTTTCTTCTATCCACCAAAAATTCGAAAATCCCCCAAAATCAGCCCAAATTTGCCTTTAGATTGATCTCTTGATTTGGAGTCTTATTTGTGGTTTTGATCCAACCAAATCTTGTCTTAGGTGTTGGTCTAGCTTTATCCTGCGTTTTCCCAGCCCAATTTGGCTAATTTTTCGCAGATTTGAGGACCCAAGGCATGGATTTCTGCTCAAGAACATGAGCAGTTCGCGATCTGACGCTAGACCGGAGTCTTCGGCCTACACCGGAGTTTCCGGCCTATCCACATTGGAGTCTCCGGCCTGAACCGGAGTTTCTAGCCTGAGACCCCAGAGTCTCTGGCCCTGACGCCTGATTTTGGCAGTTTTGCCTCTTATCTTGCATTGGCTAATTTCCTATTGTTTGTTTGTTCCCATGTGCGTGTCGTCAACTAACAACAAGCTTCCGCATCAACAACTCCCGTTCTCATCGACACCACGGCCCACGAACATCATCCCGCACCAGCGACGCCAAGTTCATCATCACCAATGAAGGTATAACTTGCGTCACCTTGTTAACCCCTATCTTCCTTTGTGTGTACCTATCCCACGAGAGTGGCTCATCTTGTGTTTTCTTGAGCATTGTGCACTTGTCCTTGGATAGTGACAGTGTAAAAGAAATAACAAGAGTGACTTGGTAGCATCAAGGGAGAGCAAAAAAAATACAAAAGAAAGAAAAAGATATAAAGAAAAAGAAAAATAGTCTCCCATAGCAAAAGAAAGTCTCAAACCTTGTAAGCAAGAGATAAAGAAAGAGCGTCCAAGGCAAGTGCACAAATCCGTTGCTCATTTTTCCTCTTTGCAAACGAGGCACAGTCTCTCGTTGTATTGGCACGACACCGAGCATAGTCTTTGTTAGGCCATTTTGTTTGCTCATTTACATAGTCGTGTCAATCCCAACAATCTCCACATGTGTGTATATAGTCGTAGGTTCCCGTCACCCCTTTGAGTTGTTGACCTTCACCTTTGACTTGAGTTTTGTTGGATTTTACCCACTTTTGACTACCCCTTTTCTTTTGGTTGGTTCTTTGGCATTCCACAATCCTAACCTACCACCAACAAGATTTTGAGAGTTAGTTCTTTCTTTAGTGTGAGTTTTCTTTGCAATTCCACTTTGCACGCTTATAGCTCTCACTTGTGGTTTCTAGTTCGGTGCAATCCCCAAGGTGATGTTGAAGGTTCCCTCCACCACATATTGCTCTCCATATACAACCCTTTGTGTTTTGCATGATGGATAGGCACGATGAGTCGAGCCAACCACCCCCTGATGAAGAAGAACATGGACCATACATGACGCGCGCAAGTCACTTCATCGTCCGCTAAGAGTTCCGTGGACGTTGCCAAGCCCTTGAGACACGACAAGATGAACAATTTGGCGAGACACAAGCCGAGTTCAAGAACATCGACAACCGCTTCGATGGCATCGAACGACAAATGCATGTGATGCATCTCAACTTTGGCCATCAAAATGAAGCGCTACAACGCTCCGTCGCCGAAACCAATGACAATCTTCGACCCCTCATCAACGGAATGGCAAGACCACATTCACGCGCATCAAGCTCTTCAAGTTCTTCGCATTGTCATGCACCCCCTCAACAAGATCTACATCCAAGTGCTCCAAGACGCAATGACGCCCCCGTGGTTGAAGATGGAAGTTCTTCGGACTATATACCTTCCCCACGGCACGCTGCAACGTCAAGCTATGATGGTGATTTCTCTTCAGGACCACGAGCAAGGCAAGAAGCACACCGTCATCACTCAAGGGCATTGGTGATCCAACAAGAGCAACTACAAGAAGAACCGCAACTACAACCGCAAGTCTACCACCATCGCCCACGACACATACTTGACACAACAAGTGATGACTCCAATTTGGAAAATCAAGCTTGTCATCGACGTGAAGCTCTCCAAGATCCTCCTCCTCGTCATCACCGCCATGAGCATCCGCACCGACAACATGGTCATCACGAGGCGCCTCCTCCACCACACCAAAACATGGAGCGTCAAGTGGTACAAGTTGAGCGACGCCCACCACGTCAAGAGGCTCAAGACCATGATCTTCGTTGTGAGGCCCGCGCGCCTAATCCACATCAACAATCGAGGAACGAGCCTCCCCTTCGTCATCCACCGCGTCATGAGGCTCCACACCCTCGCCACCATGAGGCCCAAGCGCCTCAACCACGTCACCAACTACGCCAAGATCAAGAGCAAGCTCCACAACAACAATATCAAGAGCAAGCTCCACAACAAGGTCGTGAGAACCAAGTTCAAGCGCCTCAACCACAAGATCATCAACAAGGTCACCAAGCTCGTCGTAATAACCGCAATGATGAAGAAACTTTTAGAAAGCTCAAGTTCACAATGCTCAAGTTTACCGGATCCAATGACCCCGAAGAATACCTATCATGGCCACTCAAAGTCGACAAGATCTTCCGCATGCACAATTATAGCAACGAGAATATGGTCGCGATGGCTTCTCTTGAGTTTGATGATTACGCCAAGCTTTGGTGGGAGCAAGTTCAAGTTGCTCGTGATGCAAGACAAGAGCCGCCAATCACAACTTGGCATGACATGAAGTCTCACATGAGATCCCATTTTGTTCCCGCGCACTACACACATGACCTCTTCAACAACCTCCAATCACTGCGCCAAGGGACAAAGACCATGGAAGAGTACTTCAAGGAAATGGAACTCAACTTTATTCGCGCAAACATTGACAAGCGCATGGAGCAAACTATGGCACACTTCCTTATTGGGTTGAACCACCCAATCAAGCGCATCGTCGAGTTCCAAACATACAACACCATGGTTGAGCTTGTGCACCTCGCAACAAAGGTCGAACGTCAAGTGCAAGAGGACATCAAGTACAACAAGCCCAAGACGTATTTCACCTACAAGCAAGCTTCAAGCGCTACACCAACAACCTTCAATGGAAGGTCCTCAATTACCTCCAAGCCTTCCTTCAAGCCCACACTTCCTCAAGGAAGCTGCCCCCAAGTGCCAAACAAGCAAAGAGTGATACACCTTTCAATGGTGAATGCTACAAGTGTGGAGGTAAAGGACACAAGTCGGCCAAGTGTGGAAACAAGAAAGTGTTGTTCATCCATGACAATGGCGACGAAGAGTACTTGAGTCAAGATGAATTTGATGCCCGAATCAAGGAAGCAATGGCAAGGCAATGAGTGGAAGATGACCAAGAACTCCTCATGTGTGAACATGATGCAAGTCCATCGCTTGTCGTCACAAGGATCTTGACCACTCAAGCACAAGAGCATGAAGACCAACGCTCAAATATCTTCCAAACATGAGCCGACATCAATGGAAAATCTATCAAAGTGATCATCGATGGAGGGAGTTGCCACAACCTTGTTAGCACCGAGTTGTGTGAGAATCTCAACCTCACCCTCCATCTGCGCAAGCACCCGTACCACATGCAATGGATAAGTGACCAAGGATCCATGAAGAGCAAGCATACCGTATCGGTCTCCTTCGCCATTGGTCCTTACAAAGACACGGTGGAGTGTGATGTGGTACCTATGACAGTTTGCCACATGATTCTTGGTCGACCATGGAAATTTGACAAGGCTGCTCTACATGATGGTCGCACCAATGTGTACACCTTCAAATTGCTCAATAAAACATGTGTTTTGCAACCAATGACTCCTAGCCAAATAATTGCGGACAATGCAAAGGCTTTAATAAGGGTGCAAAGCACAACACCTACTTGTGAGAAGAGCGGTGAGAGAGAGAACCACCTCATAGTGAGTTAGAGCCACAAGCCAAACTCGAGTGGAAAAACGAAGAGTGTTGTCCTTGCCACCAAAAGTGAGATGAGAGATGTTTGGAACAACCCATCCATCTTGCACTATGTCCTCCTTTGCAAGGGACTAGCACAAGGAACTAATGAATTAACCAATGTTCCTCCATCTTTGATGAGTGTTTTGCAGGAATTCAAGTATGTGTTCCCCGAAGAGCTCCCACATGGACTATCTCCTCTTCGCGGCATCGAACATCGCATTGACCTCATCCCCGGTGCACCCCTTCCCAACCGTGCCGCTTACCGCATGTACCCGGAGGAGACAAAGGAGATTGAACGTCAAATCAACCTACTCATGTCCAAAGGTTTGATCCAAGTTAGCACTAGTCCAAGTGGCGTACCCGTGATTCTTGTTCCAAAAACGGATGATACATTACAGTTATGCTTGGACTGCCGTCTAATCAATGCTATCACCATGCATTATCGACATCCCATACCATGTCTCAATGACATGCTTGATGAGTTGTGTGGAGCCACTATTTTTTCAAAAATTGATCTTCGTAGTGGTTACCATCAAATACGCATGGCTGAAGGTGATGAGTGGAAAACCGCCTTCAAGACCAAACTTGGTCTCTATGAATGGTTGGTTATGCCCTTTGGTTTATCTAATGCCCCATCCACCTTCATGCGACTTATGAATCATATCTTGCGTTCTCTCATTGGAAAAAGTGTTGTTGTCTATTTTGATGATATACTTGTTTATAGCAAGTCACTTGAGGACCATATTAAACATGTCAAGGAAGTCTTGCAAATCCTTCGACATGAAAAGCTTTATTCTAATCTTCCCAAGTGCACTTTTGCTAAAGACAAGTTGATTTTTCTTGGATTTGCCGTTTCTTCGAAGGGGATTGAAGTTTATGTGTCCAAGGTAAAGGACATACGAGATTGGCCCATCCCAACAAATGTGAGTGAACTCCGAAGTTTTCATGGGTTGGCCAGTTTCTATCGTCGCTTTGTGAAAGACTTTTCGACCATTGCTTGTCCTCTCAATGAGTTGACGAAAAAGAATGTCACCTCGTATGGGGCAAAGCACAACAAAAAGCATTTGATGAACTTAAAAAGAGGCTCACCAAAGCACCTCTTCTTGCGTTACCGGATTTCAGAAAAACTTTTGAGATAGAGTGTGATGCTAGTGGTATTGGCATTGGTGGAGTCCTTATGCAAAACGAACGTCATATAGCCTACCATAGCGGGAAACTTCATGGTGCTCGCCTTAATTATCCAATTTATGACAAAGAACTTTTTGCCTTAGTTCGTGTTCTTCAAGTTTGGCAACACTACCTATGGCCCATAGAATTTATCATACATTCCGACCATGAGTCGCTGAAATATCTCAATGGCCAAGCCAAATTGAGTAAGAGACACGCTAAGTGGGCTGAGTTCATGGAGTATTTTCCGTACATTGTCAAGTATAAGAAGGGCAAAGATAATGTAGTTGCGGACGCTTTGTCTCGCAAGTACACAAACCTTCTTACGAGACTTGAAATCAACGTGTTGGGTCTTAAGAAAATAAATACTTTGTATGCTTCCGACCCGTTCTTTGAACCAATTTTCGCAAAGTGCTCCATTGACAAAGGAGTTGATGATTTCTATTTGCATAAGGGCTTTCTATTTAAACAAAACAAGCTTTGCATTCCAAAGTCGTCGCTCCAGCTTTTGCTTCTCCAAGAATCTCATGGTGGAGGCCTCATGGGTCACTTTGGCCGTGAAAAGACATTGGACATGCTCTCCACTCACTACTTTTGGGCCAAGATGAAGCGTGACGTGGAGCACTATGTTCAACGATGCACGACATGTGTTCAAGCTAAGTCGCAAGCTAACCCTTATGGTATTTATATGCCTTTGCTTATTCCTCATACACCTTGGTCCTACATTAGTATGGATTTCGTATTAGGATTGCCTAGATCTAAGCATGGTCATGACTCTATATTTGTTGTCGTGGATCGCTTTTCCAAAATGGCACACTTCATACCGTGCCATAAGACCGACGATGCTTCAGATGTTGCCAATTTGTGTTTTAGCGAAATCATCCATCTTCACGGTGTGCCAAGAACAATCGTCTCCGACCGTGACGTCAAATTCATGAGCTACTTATGGAAGACCCTCATGGCCAAGTTCAGCGTCAAGCTCCTCTTCTCATCTGCATCGCATCCCTAAACCGATGGTCAAACCGAAGTCGTCAACCGAAGCCTCGGGACTCTACTTCGTGTGTTGATCAAGAAAAACCTCAAGGATTGGGAGGAATGCGTTCCACACGCCGAGTTCGCCTACAACCGTGCAAAGCACTCGACAACCAAGATGAGTCCCTTCATGATCGTCTATGGTTTCCAGCCCCTCACCGCGCTCGACATCCTACCACTACCTCTCCATGAGCGCACCAACATGGGCGTTGAGAAGCACGCACAAGATATGAAGAAACTTCATGAAGAAACTAGAGCTACTATCGAGCAACAAGTCCTTTGCCAAGCTTCAAAGTTAAACAAGGACAAGAAGGAGATGATCTTTGAAGAAGGTGATCTTGTGTGGATACACCTAAGCAAAGACCGCTTCACCAAGTAACGCGACTCCAGGCTCAAGCCAAGAGGAGATGGTCCCTTCAAGGTCCTCAGAATCAAAAACAACGCCTACATCATCGACATACCAACCTCCAAGTACCTGGCAAGCAATACGTTCAATGTTAAGGACCTTTCACCATACCATGGAGATGTTCAAGATGATACCCATGAAGACTCGAGTATGACTCTTTTCCAAGGGGGGGCTGATGCAGCCCATCCTACGGATGCTCCTACATCTACACCAACAAGTCCCCTAAGTGGACCCATGACTCGTGCTCGAGCCGAACTCCTACAAGCTAAGGTGAACTCGCTCCTCTCCTCGTGCCAATTTGATACATCCTTGGATAGTGTGCTACTTCATGCAACTACTCTATGTATCATCAGGTACGAAGCTCCAACATAGCACCAAGTACCCAAGGATGGAGGTCAAGGAGCAGGGCATGAAGCAGAAGCCGCTGGAGTTGCACAGACCGGAGTCTCCGGTCTGCGCACACGAGAGTCTCCGGTCCGACAAAGTCTTTGGCCTGAAGACCCCAGAGTCTCCGGCCCACCTCCGGTCTGACCCCAGGATCGAGCTCGAGGATAGCCAGATGGCCCCTTCGGAGATGGACCAGAGACCGACTGGAATCTCTAGCCCAGACCAGAGTCTCTGGTCCACCACACCGGAGTCTCCGGATCGAGCGTGCCAGGCATGTAAAAGGCCTTTGGGTCTTCGGCCCATGTACCCCTTAGTCTGCCCAGAACTTATCTATTATCCCTAATGTACCCCTGACTTTGTGGCTGGCCTATATATAGTCCCCCACCTATATTGTAAACCCTAGGCATGATATTTGACATTAGTGGAAACCCCTTGTCGATCTATCTAGTCCTTGCCTCATGCTCCTTTGACAAAGGAGCACCAAATATCCCAAACCTCGTTGGAGTTTGCATCGTGCCTCGTGTTGTACAAGGCCTAGGCATCGGAGTCCCTTTGCCTAGATGTCAAGATCTCACCGAGTCTCCCTCCTCGCCGTGCCAGTTCGAGAGAGAGTCCTCCGCACGATGTCGATCCTAGGGATTGCGCCGGATCGGTCACCGCCAGCATGAGCTATTGGTGTGTATCGTGGTTTTGTGTGTGTGTGTTCATCACGTTCTTCGTGTGTGAATTCGTCGTGTTCATCCTCCCCTCCTCTCCCCGCACTCCATCCTCGAGTTGAAAGGGATTCGTGAAAGATCAGCCCACCCTAGAGGTTTTCCCTCAACATGAATAATGCATCATTAATATCCGAGATTTTTTGATCCTAGGTCGCGACCCTTCAATCACGTTCTTCGGTGGCCATGGAGGAGGATTCGAGGACTTATGCAATGCTACGCTCGTGATTTTCCTTAAGCTTATTCAGCTCTCGATGTAAGTCGGTGTTCTCCACCTCCAGGGTCTTAAGATTTTCGGCCTCTTCAATCATGGCACATGATTGTTTCACTGGTGCTGTAAGAAAAGGAACAACAGTTGAATAGGTAATTTGACTATGAAAGCAAAAAATAGCAAGTTTAAGGATTGAAATGATTACCTTTAGCCTCATCCTTGGACACCTTTAGTTGAGCATTTTCAAGCCGGAGAGCTCTGATCTCTCTCCGCTTGTTGAAAATATTCTTCAACAATTCCTGGTTATACGAATTAACTTTCTGTAAGTCAGAATAATACCTAGAGTCAGAAGTCTATTAAAGACTCAGGCTAATATTTTTACTAATATCAGCACGAGCCTTGGGGGCTACACTATTTCATTCTTTGGCATCCTATGAAAGCATAAATCCGGATTGTCTATCCAACTTCATGCTTGGGGGCTAGAGGATATGATATGAAATAAAGTAAAAAAGGTGAGTTGGAAATTTGACTTACATGATGTTCATGAGTAAGCTTGCTTAAGCTCATATTCACCTTGGTGCTAACCTTCTCGGTGAGGGTCAGCGGGATTACCGGTGGTGGAGGAGCCACACCGGCTTTCAGCCTCTCGTCACGAAGATAGATTTGCTCGAGAAGTTCGGAGTACTTTACGTCCTCTGCTTCTTGTGACTCCTTCTCGGCGGTGATGTTACGGCTTTCCAAGCATTGCTGGGCTAGCCGTTGGATCTCCTCCGCAGATTTCTGACTAATGCCAGGTTTGGAAAGACACAGATTGCTGAGAAGATTTTCGGCAAAAACCTCTGCCGAGGGATCATTACCCTTTGCGGGTTCATGCTTATTAACTACCGAGTCACCCATGGTGACGTCGGTCTGCGAACCAAGGTTCCCTGGCTCAGAATGAAGAGCCGGATCTTTTGTGACAGACAGAGATGGAGTAATCGCGGGTGTTGTAGAAGGCTGCAGGGCAGGAGTCGAAGGCGCTGTGGCAGGAGAAGTCAAATTCAACTTTGACTGGCGTAGGGGCTTCGACGAGCCTCCTTTCCCCTTGCCCTTGGTGAGCGGTTTAGCTCTGAGGAGGTAATAGAACAAAGATTGTTACACTTCAGAAAGAATGAGAAATAAAAGTACAGAGACCTTGTGAAGAAAATCACCTCTTCACAACAGGCACTTCCTTTGTGCCAATGGAAACTGTCAAAGCCTTACACTTTCGGGTAAGGATCTCCGGCAATGGAACCAGTTCTCCATCATCCTGAGAGATCTCAGGAGGATATCCCTCGAGAGGAGCAAGCTCTGACTCAGGGAGGTCAGCAAGCTAAAAAGAAAAAATATCTCATTATTGTAGAAAGAAACAATAATATATAGATGAACACATAATTCGAGTTATTGCTAGAAACTTACTGTTAGTATAGGATCATCAGCCGTATGCATGTCCAAGGACAGCTCCGGGATTTTCCTCTCGATCGGCTCCCTTATCAACCATCTGATTTGGGACTCATAGTCTTTTTCCGAGTAAGGACGGGAGCAGATCCGGAGAGAGTCCTTCTTGTTCGTCATGATGGAGTGCATAAGCCGATCACCATGGTGTTGGAGAGGCTAGATCCGGCGTGCCAACCAGCAATGAACCAAGTCAGATCCTTTCAGACCCTTGTGCTTCATCAGATATTTGATCCGCCTCTTAGCAAGAAGCAGATCGTCAGTGAGAGCTGGAGGATCCGCGTCCCAGGACTCTTGGGGCGTGGCGGCGCCATCAACGAAAACTGGCAAAGCAGATGCTTTTTCGGGAGTCGGTCTGTCCTTGTGATAGAAAAACATGGACGGCCATTGCTTCACCAATTCACTAGACTTAATCCTAGGATAGACACGTTCTCTTCTAACAGAAAAGCTAAATGTCCCGGTAATGTAAGGATTACCTGCGGTGATAGAGTTTCTCCGAGTATGAAAGTAATACCGGAAGAGAATGAGACTCGGCCTAATGCCGAGATACCCCTCACACAAAGAGGCATAAGCGCTCATTTCTAAAATAGAGTTTGGGGGAGATGGTGGAGTTGAACTCCATAATGATCTATGACCTCGTAAAAGAAGTCTGAGGGTGGAAAGCTCAAACCTCTATCAAGGTGAGTGTCGAAGTGCACTCGCTCATCGGCGTTGGGGCTAGGGATGGTTTGTCCATGGCTGCTCCGCCAGTCGCCGGTGCAGAGGAGACCTTCGTTCTCGATGACGGGGAGCTTGGCATCATCAAGAACACACGGGATCTAGACCCCATGGAACTTCTCCTTCTCCGCCGCAGGGGCTATTGCCGCCGTAACAGCCGCAGCCGAAGATGAACCCTCAGCCATTTTTTGGGATCCGGTGACATAGGGTAGGTGGCGCTGTGGGATTTGGGGGAGGGAGAGGAGCTCTGTTCGCAGGAGAAGTTGAGAGGAAGGATGAGGAACTGGCGCTGGTGAGGAGGAAGGAAGAAATCTCGACCCCTTATATCCTTCACCTGCACCAAGATTCGTGCAATGTAAACAGTAATCGTGCCTCGTGTCACGAAAGGAGCTGGGTAACTCCCTCGCGATGATTACGCCGCCACAATCTTTGCGCACGCATTAAAATGACGCCTCGGTTCCATGAAAGGCGGACTCACCAACGGTCGTGCTGATAGGAATTTCTGTCAGTGACGTGACTTGACCTTGACTGATGTCAGGTTACGTAAGAGGCCAAGTTCCGGCTTAGTTTGAATTTCAAGCTGGAAATTCAAATAACATATTCATAGGTCTGACTCGTTTTGAGACCCAGATCCTGTCCTTTCTTCTTAAGTTTCAGGAACCCTTCAAGATTTTGCAAGCCGAAGATCAAGGTGGACGATGATGAAATCCGGCTCTGGATCTTGGAGGCTTCCGAGGGCTGCTGTTGGGGATATACTTTTCAGGTATCCTCACTGTGCCTCACTGACCAGGGTGGCCCACTTCGGGTTAGATTTTACTTCACGGGTGGCCCAGTCAGGGAGAAGAGGCGGAGTCTAGTCCAGCTACGGGAAGGCCCAGAAGACTTACCGACATAGGCCTATTATGTTACTTGTAGTTCAAGATGTACTCTGTAACCGACTCTTAGTCGTAGCTGGATAGGTCTCTCCTGTAAACCCTAGGACGGATATCTATATAAGCCATCCTAGGGTAAGCCTTTAGGGCACCTCACAATAGTCTACAATCTCAACTCACACAGGCAAAACCCTTGTAACCCATATTCCGGCTCTGCTGTATTACTGGATTACTAGCAGGAGTAGGATCCGTCCAAAGCCGGCGGATTCGAACCTGGGTAAACTTGTGTGCTCACCGACCCAGAACACCGTACGTCTCACACCCCTCTCTTCCGCACGCCTCGAGGACCCCCTCATGGCGTACTTGTCATCAATCCGACGACACCGTGCACTGTCGACATTACTGCGAGCTATGATCAAAAAGAATCTTACTAAATGGGAGGAGTGTTTTCCTCATGTGGAGTTTGCATATAACCGTACAGTCCACTCTAGCACACAACTTTTCCTTTTGAGGTGGTTTATGGTTTCAAACCCATTACGCCACTTGATCTGCTGCCTCTTCCTATCCAAGAGAGAGTCAACATAGAAGCATCAAAGAGAGCAGATTTTGTGAGGAAGATACATGTGAAGAAAAAAGAGGATATTGAAAAGAAGGGCAAGAACAATGCTGAGAGAGTTAACAAGAAGCGTAAGGAGGTGTTGTTTCAGCCTGGAAATATGGTTTATGTACATTTTCGCAAGGACAAATTTCCGGAGTTATGTAAGTCCAAGTTACTTCCGCGTGGTGTTGGTCCTTATAAAGTGCTTGCCAAGATCAATGATAATGCCTACAAGATAGATATTCCTCAAGATATATTTGGAGGTGTTAGTGCTAGTTTCAATGTTGCTGATTTGACACCATATGATGGAGAAGACCTTGGAGCGTCGAGGTCGACGCCTTTTGAAAGGGGGGGATGATGAGGACGTCCATACTGACTTCCTATCTCCAAATCTTAATGAAGTGGTCGATATTTCTACCAAGACCAAATTCAATGAGATTAGGATTGGACCAATTACTCGAGCTCGTGCCAAGCTACTTGAACAACAGGTGAATTCACTCCAAAACGAATATAGTGTTTTTATTAATGAGAATTTTATACTACCTAAGTCTATGCACTTATGTATGATTAGGTTCATTAAAGAAACAAGCATGGTGCAAGGAGGATAAGGGCTGCTACAAGAGAAGCCCGACGTGATGATCATCCAAGGATACGCAAGGGAGGAGCGGGAGGCAGGCGCACTAGATGAGGATATCATCAAGAACAACAAGGAGGAATCGAACACCCCGGATTATCTAGCCACCATACCCGGATAATCCGGCCCACCTCAAGAAAAACAACAAGGAGGAATCGAAGACCCCCGGATTATCTGGCCCCCATACCCGGATAATCCAGCCCACCTCAAGAAAAATGGCATGGGGGCGGTTTTTTAACCGGACAATTCGTCAGAACATCCGGCCACCGGATAATCCGGCCCTACTTACATCGGATTATCCGGCCCTACAAGTTTTCGTCCAATCTAGATGTACCAGATTGTATCAGACATGTTTTTGTTTCGCGTTGTTTTGATGTTCCAGCCGCCGTATAAGCCCTGGACGTCCCTTAGAGTAGATTAGACCATGTTTAAAGTAAACCCTAGATCTGTTGAGTTGCTACTGGCTTCGAATAGACACCATACACCAATTCGTATCGATCTAGTGTATTTTCTACTATCAATCAAGTGTGATTAGTTGATCCATTGGGATTTAGCCAATTGCAAGTTTTGTGTGATCTGTTGTTCCATTGGGAATTAGAAGATTGCAAACTGCTTCGTGGTTAGCGGCTACATGCGCAAGTGTGTGGAGTTGCGAATATCTACAAGGGTTGAGAGCTGTTGCATTGGCATCAGGGATTGATTGAGAGGTTCGTGAGCATCATACAAGTTATCTACCCCGACTATCATCATCTACCACCCTCGCTTACTGAGAAGATCGGGCCACCCCTTATTAGCTTGTCCCTCTCATCCATGCTAGGTCCATCATTCCTAAGAATAACAGATGCATCTGATTTTGGCAGCATCATATTCTCATGTATATGAGGAATAGTTCCAAGAAATGAAAGTACCTGATAGTTAAGTTGCTTGGCACGAGCTCGAGTGATCAGTCCTTGTATTTGTGTAGATGTAGGTATAGCAGTTGTATCAATAGATGGGATGTCCACATCATGCTCCCCTTCTTGAATTGAAGTCATCCTCGATGCAATCTCATCTTCCTCACCAAAGTAAGGCTTCAAATTTGCAATGTCAAATGTAGGACTAACCATACTAAAATCTATAGGGAGCTCAAGTTTATATGCATTATCATTTATTTTCTCTAACACCTTAAAAGGACCAGCAACACGTGGCATTAACTTAGACTTGCGCAAATCAGGAAAATGATCTTTGCGCAAATGCAACCAAACAAGATCACCAACATCAAACACAACATGCTTTCTTTGCATATGTTTGTTGTCATCTCCATGTATAATCATGCTCCAATGCTTGTCCCTCTCGTCCATTCTAGGTTCATCATTCCTAAGAGTAACAAATGCATCTCATTTAGGCATCATCATATTCTCATGTATATGAGGAATAGTTCCAAGAAACGAAAGTACCTGATAGTTAAGTTGCTTGGCACGAGCTCGAGTGATAGGTCCTTGTATTTGTGTAGCTGTAGGTACAACGGTTGTATCAATAGATGCGATGTCCACATCAACTTGTGAAAAATTTATACGACTTATTTATTTTGGATTGGATGTAGTATTACATGGAAAGTTTTAAGGCACTGAACATGGTTATCTGCATGCCCTGCTCTATAAATTCAAGTTTCTCAATTATATTTTCTGTAGCGGCACTATCTACCTTCTATTATGTAGTTCATGGCATTTTAAGTCACTTCACATATGGGTTTGAATTCCCTGCTCTATAAGTTCACGAGGTATACAATTGTAATGTTTATCTTGTTTTTCCTAATGTTAGTACAGTAACTTCCTGCTCTGTAGATCGTGACAAATTTTATGGCACTTTTCATATTTGTTTGCAATCCTATTTCACAAGTTAAATCATTGTAATTTCTCTCATGTTCGTCCTAAGGAGTGACTGTAGCTGCATTCTATTTTTTTGCCATGGCAAACTTTATGGTATTTAAATGTTTGTTTATATTCCTCCATTCCCTTCTCTACATGTTCACAAGTGATTATACTATAATGTCTAACTAGTTCTTTGTAAACAACAATAGCCACTATCTGATATTATTTACTCTCATAGGGAACACGGAGAATCATAGAGTGAATCGCCCCAACAATCTTGTAAGTACATGTTGCTTTCTATTATTGAATGCAAACCTATTTTATGTGAATGAGTGGCCTAAACCTACATGTAGAGAAGAAACAATAAAAAGTAGATGCATCGTTTATCCAAGTACTGGATGCGGTGGATGTCTTCAACGAACAAACTAACAACATGATGTCCTTCAACAGGACTGCACAAAGAGAAATAGTAAGTCTCTTGTTTTTCTGAGATGTGCTTAGTGTCAGATGCTTGTTTATACGAGGCACCACATGATTCGGCTAAAGATTAGAACAAGATTGACATTAAATAAGACTGGACAAAAACCAAACATAAATCCCTCGATTTATAATTCAATGTGCTCACTTGATTTTGGTGATGATCTATTCTTTCTATATTTTACTTATGTTCATCTATCTATTTATCTATCTATACGTTAACTAGACCATGATTAGGTGGTGGTGATTTAAGTATATCCACATTTATGCCATATTTTCTACTATGTAACAAAGATCAAATGTAAATCTCTCAATTTATAATTCAATTTTCTCACTCAATCATTGTGATGATCTATTCTTTGCTATATTTGACTTATCATCATATTTATCTATCTATCTATATATGAATCAACTAGACTATGATTATGTGGTGGTAATTTAAGTATATCCACTTTTATGCTAATTTATAGTCTATTATAGTTTTTTTTGCTATATTTAAGAGTTTGTATGCACTTTGGAGGTAGTCACATTGTCTAGTGTCAGCACCACATGAGTTGGCCAATGATTAGAACAAGATGACCTTTAACGGTACTACACAAAGACCAAACGTAAATCCCTTGATTTATAATTCAGTTTGCTCACTCAATCATGGTGGAGATCTCCTTTTGCTATATTTTACTGATGATCATGTATCTATCTATATATAAGCTAACTAGATCATGATTAGGTGGTGGTGATTGAATATATCCACTTTTATACTAATTTATATTCTATTATAATATTAGAGATGGCCGCCATGATTGAGCTTATGCACTCTGGAGGTAGTAACATAGTCTAGTGTTATATGTATGAGACTAGTCTAAGTTACTTGGTCTTGGTAGGGAGTAACTTGGACTAGTAAAAATGCATACAATACTAGTCCAAGTTACTATACCAACACTAAAGGGGGTCTAGATACATTCATTTCACAAAAGCCATAACATCTTATATTTTGAAATGAAGGGAGTTCTAGATAGACTACTCATAGTGAGATTGTCATAGCTAGTATCATCTAATATATGTTGTCAGCATCGCTGCATCATACAACTGAAAATACTCTCAAAATGACTAGCCTAGTAAAATTTAATAGTATGTATAGAGTGTACTTTTTGATTAAGAGAAGCAGCAATGTTCTTCCTCGATATAAAAAGCATAATTAAGCTTTGTATGATACCCAGTTACTATATATATGTACTATAACCATCTTAATATGATCTGAAAGTCTATCGTGCACCTGGTGTTTGATTTCTTAATTCATTACCGCAATAGCTACTCTACATGATGCACATATAGATTCTATTGCCAATTTGATTCTTTAGTTTGCTAATTATTAAAGCAATGTAATGATTTTCTTAACTTAAATGATGGCAATTTCTGTGAGAAATACAAAGTTTGATTACTAAGAAACAAGAGACATTGTGCATATATTCTGACTCATGTCTGCTGGATTTCATCTATACATGATCAGATGATCTTGCGAGTTTAATATTTGCCACCAGATGGTTCAAATGCTTATGGTTCATGTACATTTTTAGTTGACTTGTGACTGTAAAAATGCAATATTCTGTCATGGTTCCCATGGATATAATGTGGATAACAGAGATCGTACACCTTTACTCGACATTATATATGTTGGATATCATTTGTTTAATAATATGGCAGTTTATATGATGCACATGGAGTATGATTGCTTTATTTCCTATCTACCTACTCTATATGGTGCACAAAGTGCTTCTATCAAAAGAATGTCACATTCTACTTAATTTGATCCGCCACTTCATACCAGACATACACTGTTTAAATACTTCATTAACCTTGCAAGGTGCACAATGTATCATTTGCTTGTTTGTCTACTGGATTTTCTTGCCTGGTTATATGTACAATGATACTATTAGTAGTAGGAAATACAATAGTTGTAGGCATTACAAAGAAGGTTTGTGCTACTTGTTGGCTGCATCCAACTATTGTTTTGGCAGCAAATGACTCATCTCTTTGTTTCTCTTTTTTTATTGGCTTGGCGATCAAAATATTTGAATGATCTGGCTACCGAAAAGCAGTGGTTGATATCTTGTTTCTCTAAAATGATGTTGGTAGTCTATTTAAGACACACTTGATTTGTTGCTTGTTTTTCTAAGGTAGTATCATAGTTTGCTGATGATTAAAACAATGCCACCTTCTATGGTTGGAGGTCAAACCATAAGTTTTTGAACTGCATACTTATCTGGCTTCTTCACACTATAGACCATTTTTAAACGCTATTTTTATATTTTAGGTTAATGCTTTGTTGTCCCGACTAGTTCTAAGCAGCTGAAGTAATCTCACGCACCTCTTTTTGTTATATTTTCTATATTTCCATTATGCAGTGATATGATTAGTTTATGAGGGAAAGACTCGAGTTGCTTGATTCACTACATTCATTGTCACACTAGTTTAGTTAGCCTGCATGAGACACACATGTTGATTGCTTGATTCGTTATATTAGGACAATGCCAATTTTGAAATTCTTTGACAAAAAACATGGTGTTTTTTCGCTTGCTTTGCTACTCTAACTTAATATGTCTTAGTTTCGGCATGCAAATAATCTATAGTGTTTGTTCCACAGAGCGGCTATGATACTGGCACATGTACGCATTGGTCCAGGATGTCGATTGTTCATGTTATTCCGGAAACATATGTACAAGGCACATCATTGATTGTTCCTGGCCAATGATGCATTAAAATTATTTTACATATAAGATGGCCGCCAGTTAGCTGGTACGTTGTGCTGAATTGTTTTCTTTGTTTTAGGCTACAGATGAAGCTATGGGGGTAGAAGGGAGGAATCATGCGTTAAGTATTGAGTCATTTCCACAAAGCAACAGTGACAATGGTTATTGCTTGCATTGGCCCACTATGCCCAGTGTTCTAGTTTTTCCAGCACAAAGAGGTGTTACGGCTGCACTCCAAACAATTGATTTAATTGAACAAGAAACAGAGGAAACAGATGGAATAATCATTATTACACGTGAACAGATACAGGAACTAAAAGATCGACTAGATTTGATGGACTGTCTACTTATAATCTCTTATGCAGCTGTCATGGTAAGCCAGTTGTTACTTGTATGGTGATGTAACCTCTGTAGCAGAAACCCTGTTGCAACCCATGTATGGCGATGTCTCTGTAATGCTTTATCTTGTTTTTGTTAAAATTCTGGTCTGTAATAAATTTCAAAAAAATTATGTTGATATAATATGGTGATCCTCGTGCAGCCATTAGCGGGCCAAAATATTAACAGACTGTTTAAAACAAGAATTGCGCCATAGTTATAGAATACGCAAATATGCCGACCAGCAGATGGGCCCAATAAATAGTAAAAGGCCATAAGTGACAGGTTAGAATAATGGTAGGCCGCATAAGCGGCCAAAGGCCTGAAAACGTATAGGGCTGAAGAGCAACAGGACAGAAAAGTAAAATGGTCGAACAGTAAATGGCCAGAATAGTGAGAGGATCAAATAGTGAATGGCCAGAATAGTAAAAGGCTAGAAGAGTAAAATTACTAGAAGAGTAAAAGGCCTAAATAGTAAATGGCCAGAATAGTAAAGGCCAGAACAGTAAAAGGCCAGAATAGCAAAAGGACTAGAAGAGTAAAAGGCCTAAATAGTAAAAGGCTAGAATAGTAAAAGGCCAGAATAGTAAAAGGCCAGAACATTACAAGGCCATAACAGTAAAAGGCCTAAATAGTAAAGGGACCAAACAACAGCAAACCAAAAAGTTAAAGGCCATAACAGTAAATGGGTAGAATAGTAGCAGACCCTACAGGCTGTAACGGGCCGACCATAGGCCTTAACAGTACCGGACCGACTTGGCGCAGGACGCTAATGGGCCGCATAGTATTGGACCGAGGTGGGCCTTCTTTAGTCCGAAACTATAACGGGCATGCAATCATATGGGCTACAGCGGGCTGCACTAATGGGCCCATTTCAAATAGTGCAGGATGACACAGTAACGGGTCGTCCTCTTGTTCAACTCTCAAAATAGGTTGGCCCACTTAATAACTAGCAGGCCTTTGCTAGGCCTTGGCTTCTACCATGGTTTATGTGACCATTAACAGCGGTAACTGGGCGTTAATGGTGTTTGCCACATGGGAATTTGCATGACATGAGCAGTCAACGCGGCTGGCGAATAGATCTACGATGGAACAAGTTTTCGTGGCTGAAGGGTGCGATACGCCACGGTCGGGGGGAAACCGTGGTAGATTCACTTGTGATGGGGATTTTACCACGAAGGCCTTCCATCATAGAAGACTTCTTAACCATCAAAAACAGGCCTTCAACCACGAAAATCGTCCGTTGTAAAAGCCAACTTTTGTTGTAGTGAACCAAGACAGTATTCCACTCTCAATTCATAGCACCACAACACCAATGCATCATGATCCATCTTACCACTACACCATAACTCAAGAACTCACTATTCTTGAGAGTTCATCATCAGATCCACCATAGTATATCCATATTTCACCAACCAAGATACTAAACAGATCACCACCACATCACTAACACTACGGTTGCTTAGAGAATCCATCCAGGAGTTAGGACATAGAGGATCTTCACAAGATCAAGCTAGTGGCAAGGAAGAGCGGACCAAGTGGATAGTAGGGAGAAGCAGATCAAGATCCACCCCAAAACCACTAAATCATCATCAAAAAATAGCTTGTCTACTCTACATAGCAGGTTAACAACTAAAAGCTTTGCATATCCTCTATGCATATCCATTCTTGATTGGAAAAGCATGACAAAGGGTGTGTATTAGACGTGCATACAAGTGGTATGCCAGGTTCATCCTAGAATAATATTTGGCAACATAAATACATGCATTTCTCTCAGAGAAAGAAAGGCCTGAGCCTTTTTTCATCATTGGCCAGAGCTATTCATAGCACGTAGGTGATAAATTGGTAGATTCAAATGATTCAACTATCAAAAGATTCCAATTGATCAAGCCCTCCAATTATGTTAAAGGCTACCACTGTGTACCATCTAGATGGAGGCTTCACAGAGGCATCCATATAATAGTAATTGGGATTCTTTTCAGACACAGTTTAACTAATCATTTTCCTAGAAACCTAGGAATTATTTATACTTAGAACTCTATCATTAGAGACCAACAGCAGACTGTGTTACCAATTCCTATTCGAAAATTTAGGAATTAATCCTAGAGGTTGTTATTATCCATCGAGGAACCTCACCAAAAAACCTCCATTTCTAAATCCAATCTTTGTTGAATTTCAGAACCTAGTACCTCACTATCAACTAGGTAGCATCATTTTCTTTGATAAATACCTACACAGAGATGTGATATTTCAACCAGAGAATCACCCAATTAGCCAATACACTAGGCCTAATTTCATTGCAGCATTAACATCAAGAAATAAGCCATCAATAGATCACAAGTGTAACCCTTGTGATTATCATTAAGTACTTCACCAGAATGTATAGTAAAGCTATCAAGAACCACTCAGGCATAGCATCAATACTAGAATCTAAATTACCAACACCACCAGACTAACAACCACTATAGTAAATTAGCTCTACACAAAGATTGGGCGATAGAAGATCATAGTTGACACACCTCTAAAATTCCTACAAATCAGAGAACATCAATACATGTTACCAGGAATCTAGGGTTCCTAGTAGAAAGGGAAGGATTAGAATAAGTAGAGAGGGAAGAGGAGTACCTCCTTGGGGCAATTTCAAGCTTGTTGAAGAAGAAGCAGAGGTGGCGTCGGCAGAGCATAGAACAACACAGCGGCATGTGGAGCACCACAACACTCAACCCGCGTCAAGCCACACCACGACAACCATGCCGCAGATCATCACCATGACACCGTGAAGTCTCTAGCGGATGGAGGAGCCATGACATCGAAACCCTAGCACCGCAGATAGGAAATGGGACAAGTAGTAGAGGGCTCGATTTACAAATCGAGCTAGACTAGAAGAACGAGCGGAGAGTAGCGGTACTTTAGCCACAAACGGCGGTGGTCGGAGTAACCTGACTTGCCAGAATCTAGCGGAGGAAGCAGCAGCACCATGGCATCAACTACGAGAGAACAAGAGAGGGAGAGGACCGAGTCGAGAGAGAGAGAGAGAGTGGTGTATACTAGGTCTGTTTGACCGACCTAGTAAACCATCTGGGCTAGTTTAGCCCAAGCCCAAAGGGCCATCTTGACTAGTGGGCCAGGCCCAGTTGTAAAAAGAAATAATAAAAGAAGTAAAAGGAAATACAAATTACCAAAATACCCTTGAGATTGTTTTGGCTCTAGAAAGATATAGAAAAATCCTAAAAATACATATGGTAATCTAAATGTTCACAAAAATGATATCTACCTAAGAAAAATATGACATTACTTGTTTAACTTAAACAAAATGCAACTAAATACTAACACCATTAAATTCCTTAATGAAATATAACAAGCCAAGGAAAAGTTCTAAAAATAAATAAAAAACATTTTTATGTATAAAATGAATCTATTATTTTATGAAAAGGTTAATTATAACATTCCAAGTCATTTTAGGATTTATAAATAAATAAGTGTTATAATTAACCTTATAGTCTTTCTCTTCTATTAAAATAAAAGGAATATATTTTCTATTATCATTTAGAAATCAAAGTAAATTCATATTAGCTCTAATTGACAACCTAAGGATTAATAAAACTATTAAAAATATTTTCTCTTGTCACCTCAATTTTTTATTAAATACCTTTCCGTCTTACCTTAAGTCTTTAAAATTTAGTATTTAGAATAATTAATATTCTTTCATTAGTAACTATAAAGACAAAGTTCTAATGCTTTATAATTACTCTTACATTTACAACTTAGGTAAAACATGCAAAGAAGATTAAAGTGTCCATTCTTCTTAAATAACATCACAGTATTAATTGTTGTGTTCAACAAAGTCACCATTACACATTTATTTAATTACAACTCAGGTTACAATCTATTATACCAAAGAATCATACTAAGTGCTTTACAAATATGAACTCAAGCAACATATATTTGAACCCTTAGCTATATCAACCCAGTATCTAAGTTACTAAACTTGCTTATAGACTAGTTCCAACACTTACACATAAATAAAGGTATTCTCTTAAAAGGTAAAACCTAGCATCCATTCATACTAAGGACAAATGATCTTGTAACCTTGATTAGACTTAGGAAAACCCTAGACATTAGTGACCATAAACATCGTGTCTTAAAATTCCCTTCTATTTTAAAAATTAACTTTTGTCTAAAATGCCATAAACATTATGTCTTCAGTTTATTCATGTTTTTATAGTTAACTTTGGTCTACTATTAAATCAACTAAAAGTATGACAACTTAACATCAATTGTACCCTATAATAAACCATAGTTTTAATCCTAACAACCTTAAAGATTGATTAACTTAACATAAACAATATTTTATTCGAAAGTTATTCATTTTGACACTTCAAACAAACACACTCTATTAATTCTTTTGACTCTTAGCAACTTAAAACATAGACTTTCCTAATAATTACTTGATATCAGTTAACCCTAATCATAAGTTATTATTGTACTTCACTTTTATATCTTGTACATGAAGGTTAAGATTCTTGTAAACATATTTGATTGCTAAATAAACTTAAAGACTAATCAAATCTTAAAGAAACCACTTAAGTGCAACTCACTTATAAAAAGGGGAATTCACTTAAAGGAATTTATAAAATGCATAATTGCATATTGCTTCTTTAAACATAAGTCCTTACCGGACCAATGATGTTGTTTACAGATATTAGACCTTATATTGTCTTGAAGACCGTGATTGCATAATCTTGTAATCACAAATGCAAGTTCACACTTGCTCATGTCCTTTGGTTATTTTCTATCCAGTATTTACAATCTACTAATGTTATCACCTGTATTTCAAAAAGGATGGCAAAAAACACTATTTTCATAATTGACATGAACTATTGATTACTGATCCAGGGTGGTCAATTAATCTATTATGACTGGCAATGGAACCACCATTGACGGAAATGTATCATCTAGGATTTAACAACCTATGTCGCTAGTGATTCTAGTGTCATATAATATGCATTAACCATGAGATCTGGAATGGGACGATGAAGTCAGTTGTATCTTCTTCCTTTCGTGTGCCAATGGACGACCTTATTGTGAGGCTATAGATTCCTTACAAGGATCCAGAACATGGGTGGGACCCCTTAGTGCCCCACGATACTGGTGTCTAGACTATCTGTGAGGGGTTGTCAAAGGTAGACTTGTCATTTTAGTGGGGGTTGTCAGGGACATGATCTGCTTACAGAGTCTTCAAGGGGCTATCAGAGTTATATATGCATGTAAGGGGGTTAACAAAGGTATATCCACTTGGAGGGTTGTGTTATCACATGGGGTCACGGAGAGGAACAATGATTGACTTGGATCATCTATTGGGCCCTACACCTAAGGAAGTGTGGATAGGAAAGATCGCATGGTTGTGCAGCAAGGATTTCATATCTTATGGGTAAAGTAACGCACCTCTGCAGAGTGTATAAAATTGTGATATGTTACTCCCTATTCCAGGTAGGACATACGAACGCGGTAGGAAAGGAACTCCATGAAGTTCTGGTAAACCTATGAAGGCTAACAGACATAGATTTTGAGAATAAAACCAACCTTTGAAGAAATGTTTACGAAAACCTACATAGCCTATGACCTATGGTCTATGGCTATAGATAGTGCATCAAACACTCTTTTTAGTGAACTTACTGAGTATGCTCGTACTCAACCGTACCTTATTAACCCTTGCTAGATCTCGGAGAAATCAACGACAAACTCAAAAGGAGAACTACTTTGAAGAGTTGAAGACATCCAGTGGGAGCAATGAAGTCGATGATTGTTGGATTATTAGGCATAATTTCCACAATTAATTCCAGAATATAGATCATGACTACACCAGCAACAATCATGTTAACCTCTAACATACTAGATGTATTAATCAACACGAACTACAGCACTGCAAAAAAAAACTAGTCATAGTATGACAACAGATCGAATCACGGTATACATACTGATTAGTTGTCGACGAAGTCGTCATTGGTGCAGAGGTTGTTGTAGCCTGTCGAAGAAGACGGTGTTGAAGACGAGTCGCCCGTGGTCTAGGAGATCGCCCAGGAAGATGCGCCATGATGACGAACTTGAGTAGTCGCGCAGAGCGCTTCCCAAAAACCTTATTCACCCTCTCCCGTACAGGATCGCAAAGGCGAGTGGTTCCAGAGGCCTGCTCTCCTGTCCGCTGGTGCACGCCGGCAAGCAGGATGGAGTGGACTACGGTGGCAGTGCAAGCAGAGAGGAGGCAAAACCCTAGATTGGTTTTCAGTGTGTCTATGGTGGAAGCCGCACAAGCGTTTATACAGAGCGGCTCGGGAAACCCGCACAGGGCACGCTATGGACCAAGCCCACGTTGTGCATGTTCAGGTCGGTTACAGATAGCCCACAATCTAGGAGCGACCTGAATCTACTAACTATTGACACGTCTATCAAAACCGCAACAGTTTTCCAAAGGAGCAAAAATAAAGATCGGCTCGATGAGATTCCCGCAACCCACGGCACGTGCGCACGTCACGACGAGACAAGCGGGTGGGCGGGCGAGCGGCAGCATCGTCGGAGGAGGAGCGTGTGTGTAGGTCTCCTCTTCTCACTCACTTTACTAAGTGGTGGAACAATCAACCATATAAGGTGGTGTAACTCTCCTCCAACTTTCCATGTGGGACTAAACTTTAGCTCCCACTCCGCTCATATGTGAGCCGCCACCAAATTGGGCCAAATCACACATGGGCTTTGATATTTATGGAAAATCTGAAATCACACATGGGTCTAAAGTCTAAGCCCATCATTTCTAGAAATCCCCCACCAGATCTCAAATGCCCATTCAAAGATTTGCCAATCCTCGCTACTTGTTTATATACCAGTGTTTCATCAGAGCTTGTTAAGTTGAACTTCCATCTAGAATCTTGGGCTACATATGTAGCAACATGAACAATGGATGAACCTTGAATTGCAAGTTTGGTGCCAATAGATTTCACTCAAAATCATAACTAGTACTTGGATGCTAGTAGCCTGCCCCGCGGGTTGGAGCATATGCATCATACTCCCTAGTCTCTTCATGAGTTTACTAGAGATCACCCAAGTCTCATAGACTGCAATGTTTACGGTCGAGCTCATATAGGTGTGTTCTTTCAAGAATTCCCTGTAGGACGGCATCTTTGCTAGTTATAGCCAACAGAAACACAATAAGGCATATTGCCAACCTGCCTTACAGATTTTGAGAGTTATGCATCTTCACATAGAGAGGGTTACAAAATACTCTCCTCAGTCAAACCACTAGCTTGTTCTTCAATGATCACTTTTATAGATTTGCCATTAATGTCGGCTCGTGTTTGGAAGATATTTGAGCATTGATCTTCATGCTCTTGTGCCTGAGTGGTCAAGATCCTTGTGACGACAAGCGATGGACTTGTCATTGCTTCCTTGACTCGGGCATGAAATTCATCTTCACTCAAGTACTCTTCATCGCCATTGTCATGGATAAACAATACTTTCTTGTTTCCACACTTGGCCAACTTGTGTCATTTGCCTCCACACTTGTAGCATTCATCGTTGAATGGTGTGGTATCCTTTGTGTACTTGCCACATGGGGGCGGTTTTCCTTGAGGAAGTGTGAGCTTGAAGGAAGTCTTGGATGTACTTGATGAGATTTCATTGAAGGTTGGTGGTGTGGCAGTTGAAGCTTGCTTGTAGGTGAAATACATCTTGGGCTTGTTGTACTTGATGTCATCTTGCACTTGACGTTCGGCCTTGATGGCGATGTGCACAAGCTCAACCATGTTATTGTATGTTTGGAACTTGACGATGCGCTTGATTGGATGGTTCAAGCCAATAAGGAAATGTGCCATAGTTTGCTCTTTGCGCTCTTCAATGTTGGCGCGGATCATGTTGGGCTCCATTTCTTTGAAGTACTCTTCCACGGTCTTTGTCCCTTGACGCAGCGATAGAAGGTTGTTGAAGAGGTCGCGCGTGTAGTGCGAAGGAACAAAGAGGGGTCTCATATGAGCCTTCATGTCATGCCAAGTTGTGATTGGGGGCTCTCCTCTTGTGTCACGAGCAACTTGAACTTGTTCCCACCAAAGGTTGGCGTACTCATCAAACTCAAGAGAAGCCATGACGACCATCTTCTCGTTGCTATAATTGTGCATACAGAAGATCTTGTTGACTCTGAGTGCCCATGAGAGGCATTCTTTGGGGTCATTTGATCCGGTGAACTTGGGAATCGTGAACTTGAGCTTTCCAAATGTTTCTTCCTCATTGCGATCATAGTGGTAGTGGTTGCCATGTTGATGAAGGTCTTCATATTCCATGCAATCATTGCGACGAGCTTGTTGATGTGCTTGCGGTTGAGGAGCCGCATTTGGAGGTGGCGAAACTTGCTCTTGCTCTTGGTGCAGTTGTTGACGAGGAGGAGGCACTTGGGCCTCATGATGATCATGAGGAGGTGGAGCCTCTTGAGGTTGTTGTGGACGAAGAGGAGGGTCGTTCCTCGGGCATTGTTGTGGGTTAGGCACTTGGGCCTCACGGCGAAGATCATGGTCTTGAGCCTCGTGACATGGTGGGCGTCGCTCAACTTGTACCACTTGACGCTCCATGTTTTGATGTGTTGGAGGGGGCGCCTCGTGATGACCATGGTGTCAGGGTGGACGTTCATGACGGCAATGATGAGGAGGAGGATCTTGGAAAGCCTCATTGATGAGGATATATACAGGGATTATGATGATTCTGACTGCCTGAACTAGAAGGAAATATTGAGTCAAATCAATAATGACTATTAGGTGAATTCATTCCTAATTGAACCTGATGTTTTACTTAATGAGAACTTTATACTACCTAAGTCTATGCATCTTTGTATGATTAGGTTTATTGATAACACAAGTGTTGCGCAAGGAGGAGGAGAGTTGCAGCAAGAAGGATAAGCGCAGATTTCCTCATTGCCTCCTAGTGCGCATGCCTCCCGCTCCTCCCTCGCGCACTTGTTGATATTGGAAGATGATGAGGATATATACAGGGATTATGATGATTCTGACTGCCTAAACTAGAAGGAAATATTGAGTCAAATCAATAATGACTATTAGGTGAATTCATTCCTAATTGAACCTGATATTTTACTTAATGAGAACTTTATACTACGTAAGTCTATGCATCTTTGTATGATTAGGTTTATTGATAACACAAGCGTTGCGTGAGGAGGAGGAGAGTTGCAGCAAGAAGGATAAGCGCTGATTTCCAATATCAACAAGTGCACGAGGGAGGAGCGGGAGGCATGCGCACTAGGAGCCAATGAGGAAATTACGTATGAGCAAGAGAGAGAGATGGCGCACCAAGAATTACATGTTTGAGGTGTTCCACGACGTTTGGACTGCGGGCCAATAAGGCCGAACCCATATATGGGTCGGTATGTATCAGTTTGAGTCGAACCGAGTCAGTTTGGGCCAAGATATGACTGTTTTTAGGCCCGTTTAGAGGGGAGGACGCCCCAGCCCTCATATAAACCTCTGTAGCCGTCACAAGTTAGGGTTTAGACCACGTTAAAATATTTTGGAGATGCTTCTTTCATAGAACCTCTAGGATTACCCTGTGTTCGAATCTACCAACTATAATTGAGTGTGATCTGTTGTTCCATTAGGAATTAGTAGATTGCATACTACCGTTCATGGTCATAGCTGCATGCGCAAGAGCGTGGTGTTGTGAATATCTTACAAGGTTCGAGAGCTGTTGCATTGGCATCAGCGATCGAGCGAAAGTGTTCATAGCTACAGGCTAGTTATCTATCATCCACCATCACCATCGACAAGTGCTTGCTGAGAAGATCGGGCCACCCCATATCATCTTGGTATCAGATTTCTAGTGTTGCCTCGGTAAGCATCCACAAATCCATCCATAGATTAGTTGTTTTTGTCCTATACAGAAAAGGCCACACAAAAATATTAGGGTTCATGGTTCATTGCCATAGCCTAGATAACACTGTTCGTGAGTTCTAGTTGTTGATCGTAATCCTTTTGTGTAGCCTTTCTTCTAAATCTGAGTTGTAGTTTTTTGTTTAGTTTTCGTCTATTTTTGATTCACTGTCGGAGTCCCTAGACTATTTATAGACTGTTCGTCGTGTCCTTGAGTCTTAAATCTATTAGATTTGTTTTCTTTTAGTCTGAGATTGTAGATCCGTTTGAAGGAGAAAAATAAAGCAAACCGATCGGATCTGTATCCTGGTACGTGAGTTCATGTGAAAAAAAAACTGTTCGATCGGTTTGGGACGTCTACGTGATCTTCCTCACGTGTAGAGAGAAAACAAATCCTGATCGCATCTGGTTGCAAACCGATGCTAGCTAACTACACGTGCTTGCTCTACCGTTAACAAGAAAAAAAATGCCTCGCAATCGCTGCCTGCTCACTTGAACGCACAGTTCTGTGCTTGTACGTGAAACCTCAGGGAGGCAAAAAAAACTGATAGCCGTGCTCTCGCCTGACCATAGACAAGTCTGTCCTTTAGCGAGAGTTTTTTTACCTGCCGACATCCTGTCGCGGCAGGATTCTAACCCTTTTTTCTGCCGTGGCAGAGACCAATTCTCAGGTCAATTTTTTTTATTTTTTTGTTTATTTTTTTACTGAGTCCACATAGCGTACCTATCCTTGTGAGCCTTAGTAAGCCTTTCTTTGTGTCTAAAACTATCCTACGAGACTAGCGTGCTTAGTGCTCTGCGGGCTGCTCAGTTTAGCAATCTTGTGTCCGTTTCGTTGAGACATTGCTAGCGTCTCTCCTTGTGCATTTTAACACGAGCGTTCCTCCGACATACCTCAATTTTTTAGCTCTTTTTCATAGTTGCAATTGCCCCATTTATCTCCACCGTGTGTGTTTCCGTGGGTCTTTGTCATACGATCACACTAGGACTTGTTTGCGATGTAGTTAGGATACCATACCTACAGCTCCACCATAAATAACCTGTGTGCCCTGCGATCATTCTCTATACCTTTGGTATTCACTTCATCACATCAGTGCATCAGTCTTTGATTTTGTTTGGTAGAGCATCTCTATTTACTTTGGAACGGTAAGATCTCCTTTCTTATCAGTTGTGAGTAAGTTGTGCGAGTTTTCACCATACTGATTTTGGTTTGTGCACTAATGTACTAATCATGTCTTCTAGTAGTGTTGATGTGATGCAGAAAATGGAGACAGGTGATGTTACAAATAATGTGGAGACCTACGGTTACAAATTCTTCGACAATTGGCGTTGTAGTGGAACTTTTTGGAAAGAAGAACGCGGTATTTTTGATGGTGATGGTCTTTTTCACCATAGTGTGATGATTGGTGAGCGATGTGCTTCCATTACCATTGATAGCAACTCTACTCTTAATTTGGTCAGCGTTGAAGTTGTACAAAAGTTGCAGCTACCCACAAGTGCTCGTGCGGTGCCATATCTATTGCATTCATCATATGACACATTGCTGATTTCACACACCGCTGATGTTCCTATGACTTTTAAAGAGCATACTGAGATTGTGCGTTGTGATGTATCTCCTATACCACTTGATTCTTGTCACATACTATTGGGAGAACCTTGGAGAAGAAGGTTTGACGCTCAAATATGTCCTGTTGTTGGATGGATTTCTTTCAAATGGAACATGAAGAAGCGTGCTATGCTCAGGATTTCAGCCGACAAATTTCATGAGTATCAACTTCTTCGCAAGGAGAGGACAAAGGAGTTTAGTTTGTCTGCTAAGTACAAGGTCATGATGAATGGTGAGAATTCTATTATTTGTCATCTTGAACACGGTGTGCATTACAACCCATGTGAGAATGAGAGCCACATAGCAAGCTGAGTGAGAGTGTTATCAAAGGTGAGCTGTGTGATTGCACTAAACGTGAGGTTGAGAGCATCCATTCTAAGAGTATGACAGAAAAACAAAACATCAGTGCAGTAGATGCTAATACATGTGAGGATATTTCTACTAATGTAATCATCTCTACTCCTGGTATTGTTTCTTGTGCTATGCAGGTTGCTTTTGAAGAAAGGGAGCAATCTATTTTACAACCTGCATCGTCGGACTGTGCATTGTCACTTACGGAGGATGTTTTAGTACCTACTACAACTGAGGAGATTGTTTATGACATTGGTACTGGTTTGGAGCTCCAGCCAACATGTGCGACATATTGTGAGTCTATTCCTTTACTGAAGCCTCCTTGTGATTTTCCTTACACTACTCAGCATGTGATAGTTTACCAAATTCCAATTTTGATCATGTGGTACTGATTACACATAAAGAAATACTTGCTCGAATACCACCTGCTGATATTGTGTATTCCATCATGCTAAATGAACCTATGAGTATGAGTTATGCTATGGATAAGATTTCTGAAATTTCATTTCTAAATTCTAGCACATATCCTCCTTGTTTCACTTTCAATCTAATTGGTGAATATAGCATCGATGAAAATTTTCTCATGGATCACATATGCATTACTTGTGATAGAATCGCTGAACTAAAACAAGCTGTTTTCAGCCATATATGCAATGTGTCACAAAATATTTGCTATGGGACAATAGTTCATGTTCGAGATATTATGGAAATACATTCTGGTCTAGTTGATCTTGCTAGAATAGAACCCAAGTTTTCATATTCATTGTGTTTGTCCCAAAAGTCTTTGTCTAGTTATGTTACTACTTTAGACTTCCTTGATATTTGCAAATTGACTTACATCTTACATACTGGACAACATGATCATGTTCATAATAATCAGAGTAGCGCAGTTGAAGCATGGCATGATTCAATTTGGTCTTCAGACATATTGAATTGGTTTGATCTTGTTCACAAATTTGATCATAGATCTTCTTTGAGAACACTAAATTTAATATTGAAGAACAAGACTATCTATTTAGTTGTTTTTCACCATGATCATGATTCTTTATACTTCACTTATACCTGCAATTTCAGTTGCTTGATGTATATTGGACATACTTTTCATGTTAACAACAATAATACAACATGTTATATATACATATACTTTGCGTACACATTGTTCCTTTTGTTTCTCCCACTTTCAGCTTACCTAAATCCGAGGACGGCTTTTCATGAAGAAAGGGAGGATGATGAGGATGTATACAGGGATTATGATGATTTTGACTGCCTGAACTGGAAGGAAATATTGAGTCAAATCAATAATGACTATTAGGTGAATTCATTCCTAATTGAACCTGATGTTTTAATTAATGAGAACTTTATACTACCTAAGTCTATGCATCTTTGTATGATTAGGTTTATTGATAACACAAGCGTTGTGCGAGGAGGAGGAGAGTTGCAGCAAGAAGGATAAGCGTTGATTTCCAATATCAACAAGTGCACAAGGGAGGAGCGGGAGGCATGCGCACTACGAGGCAATGAGGAAATCACGTATGAGCAAGAGAGAGAGAGATGGCGCACCAAGAATTACATATTTGAGGTGTTCCACGACGTTTGGACTACGTGCCAATAAGACCGAACCCATATATGGGTCGGTATGTATCAGTTTGAGTCGAACCGAGTCAGTTTGGGCCTAGATATGGCTGTTTTTAGGCCCGTTTAGAGGGGAGGACGCCCCAGCCCTCATATAAACATCCTTAGTAGTCACAAGTTAGGGTTTAGACCATGTTAAAATATTTTGCAGATGTTTCTTTCATAGAACCTCTAGAATTACCCTGTGTTCGAATCTACCAACTATAATTGAGTGTGATCTGTTGTTCCATTGGGAATTAGTAGATTGCATACTACCGTTCGTGGTCACAGCTGCGTGCGCAAGAGCGTGGTGTTGTGAATATCCTACAAGGTTCGAGAGCTGTTGCATTGGCATCAGGGATCGAGCGGGAGAGTTCATAGCTATAGACTAGTTATCTATCATCCACCATCACCATCGACAAGTGCTTGCTGAGAAGATCGGGCCATCCCATATCACTCATGTTGGTGACGAGCTTGTTCCTCCAAGTTGGAGTCATCACTTGTTGTGTCAAGTATGTGTCACGGGCGGTGGTGTTGGACTTGAGGTTGTTCTTGAGGTTCTTCTTATGGTTGTGCTTGTTGGATCACTAGTGCCCTTGCATGCTGACGATGTCCTTCATGCCTTGCTTGGGGCCTTGAGGAGGAATCACCATCATAGCTTGTCGTTGCGGCATGCCGTGGGGAAGGTACATAGTGCGAAGAGCTTCCATCTTCAAACACAAGAGCGTCATTGCATCTTGGAGCACTTGGGTGATGATCTTGACGAACAGGGGAACGGTGGCACGATAAACTTGAAGAGCTTGATGCACGTGAGCACGGTCTTGCCATTCCGTCGATGAGAAGTCGGAGCTTGTCATTTGTTTCGGCGACGGAGCATTGGAGCGCTTCATTTTGATGGCCAAAGTTGCATTGCATTGCATGCATTTGTCTTGCAAGGCCATCGAAGCGGTTTTTTGATGTTCTTGAACTCGGCTTGCGTCTCACCAAATTGTTCATCTTGTCATGTCTCAAGCGCTTGGCAACATTCATGGAACTCTTGTCAGATGATGTAGTGGCTTGCGTGCGTCATGTACGATCCATGCCCTTCTTCATGGGGAGGTGGTTGGCTCGACTCACCGTGCCTATCCATCATGCAAAACACATAAGGGTTGTATATGGAGGTGGAATATGGTGGTGTTAGACTTTTACCTCACCTTGGGGATTGCACCAAACTAGAAACCACATGTGAGAGCTATAAGCGTGCAAAGTGAAATCACAAAGAAACCTCACACTAAAGAAAGAACTAACTCTTAATAGTTTTTGGTGGAAGGTTAGGGTGGTGGAAAACCAAACGAAACAATCCAAAGAAAAGGTTATTGTTAAAGGTGGTAGAGAACCAAAGATCAAAAGAAAAAAGAAAATGATCTACAAAAACACAAGGATACACACACGTGGAGACGGATGTGATTAACACAACTATAAAAATGAGCACAAAATGTCCTAACAAAGACTACGCTCGGTGTCGTGCCAACACAAGCAGAGACCACAACTCGTTCGCCAAAAGAGAAATAAGCAACGGATTTGTGCACTTGCCTTGGTCGCGCTCTATCTCTCTCTTTGCTTGCAAGCTTGAGACTCTCTTTGTATTGGGAGACTTTGTATCTTTCTGTTTTTATTTTGCTTTTCCTTTCTCTCTCTTTTTTTGATTCTTTTTCTCCCTTTCTGTACTACTATGTCAACTCTTCAATTTGCTTACACACTCTCACTTTCCATGGACAAGTGCACAATGCTTAGGCAAACACAAGGTGAGTTGCTCTCATAGGATAGATACACACAAGAAAGAAGGGTTAACAAGGTGGAGCAAGTTATACCTTCAGTATTGACGACTTGCTACCGGTGTTGGGGATTGTGTTCGGGCGTCGCGGTGTCGAGTAGCGCGGTATGTGACGACTTGCGGAAGCTTGACGTTAGTTGGGGCGACACGCACACGAGGCACAAACAACATAAGACGAAAAAAAGACAAATTTGGGAAAATCAGAGATTTCTGCGTCCAAACCGGCAGCGCCGGATCCTGCGCCGAAATTTTCGGTGAAATTTCCGGTTCGCCGGAATTCTCGCCGGAATTTTAGGAGGCATGGTCGATCCACCGGGTCGGGAGCCGAAATTAGTTTGTGACAAACTCGAAAAGTCAAATCTGTCAAAATTTTCGAAATTTATACAAATTGGGCTGGGGAAAGGTTCTAGGAAGGTAGATCAGTACCCAAAGCAACAGATCTGTGCAAGAAAACCACGAAAAATGCACCAAATCCAGAGATCGATCTGAAGGAAATTTGGGGCCCTTTTTTTGGGGGGGATATTCAAATTTTTGGTGGATAGAAGAAAAATTTGTGGGGAAATTCGTGAGCAACGAAGCTCTTGATACCAATATGTTGAGGGATAACCTCTAGGATGGCCCGATCTTTCACAAATCCCTTGAAATCGAGGAGGGGGATGAGGGAGAGGATGAAATCCGTGAACTCACGCTTGGAGAACACAATGAACACATGCACACACGAAGACACAATATACACCTATAGCTCACGTCGGTGGTGACCGGTCTGGGGCAATCCCTAGATCAGCGTCGGGCGGAGGTCTCTCTCTCAAACTGGCACAACGAGTAGGGAGTCTCAGTGAGATCTTGATGTCTTGGCAAAGGGACTCCGATGCCTAGGCCTTGTACAACGAGGGAGGCACTAGGAATTGGTGCTCCAACGAGGTTGGGGATAATTGGTCATGCAACTAGGAATTGGTGCCTAGGGACTCCGATCACCGTGCCTATCCATCATGCAAACTCCAACGAGGTTGGGGGATAATTGGTGCTCCTTCTTCAAGGAGCATGAGACTAGGAATTAGGGAGATCCACAAAGGTGTCTTCTAATTCCAATTATCCAAGTCTCAATAAAAACTGGACGAAATAGGAATATTCTCGGGAAACAAACCCATGTTAACTTTCGGGGAAGCAGTTTCGGTGATAAGTCCGGTCGCACCGGACTAGGCACCGGAAATTCCGGTCCATGCTGGTCATTCTGGTCGGCCATCGGAATGGGTCATAGATGCGCGTTTTGGCGTGCGCCGGTCGGTTCCGGCGTGCGCAGGAATTTCCGGTCCGCCGGTCGATGCGTCGAGATTTCCAGCGAGATTTCCGTTCCGCTGGTCCTGGCGCCGGTTTGGTCTGGGCCTTAGTCTTGTGATGGCTTGGCTCCTTCTCTTGGCATTCCTTCATAGGGTTCATACCTCATGATGCATAGAGTATTGGAATGAAGTAGCAAGCCACCCAAGGATGTATCGAAATCACACGAGAAAATGAGTGAATTCACCTTAGCTTGGTGATACATTGCAAATGTATCTATAATTTTTTATGCTCCATGCTTGGTTTTATCCACTTTCTTGTGTTTTGTTTGAACTTTGGAGTACTTTTCATATGATTTCTTGGACTAACCTATTAACAAGAGCCACAGTGCCAGCTGCCTGTTTTCTGCTGTTTTTGGTTCCAGGAAAGTCAGAAAATGAATATTCTTGGAATTGGATGGGACAAAAGCCAAAGTGCCTATTTTTCCGGATGTCATCAAGTGCCAGAATACGAGACGGAGAGGGGCCAGGGGGCCACCACACCACCTGGCCAATGGCTAGGCCCGCGCCCGAGGTGGTGTGGCGCTCTCGGCACCCCTCGGCCTCTCCTTCCGCCTATATATTGCCCTCGACGAAAAACCCTAAGTGCCCGATCAAAAATCCACGAAAGAGTCTCAGTGCCGTCATCTCCATCCCTAGATCAGGAGGGCTCTGAAGCTCTTCCCGGCACCCTGCCGGAGAGGGGAATTCACCCTGGAGGCCTTCTTCATCACCATGCAAGCCTCCGGTGTGATGCGTGAGTAGTTCATCCTTGGACTACGGATCCATGTAGTAGCTAGATGGCCGGTTCTCTTCCTTTGTGCTTTCATGTCTAGATCTTGTGAGCTCTGTTCATGATCAAGATCATCTATTTGTAATTCTGCATGTTGTGTTTGCGGGGATCCGATGGATATTGAGATGCTATTTCAGATTGATTATTGATTCTATCATGTCTTTGTTATTTGTGATCTTGCATGCTTTCCGTTGTTAGTAGCTATCTTGGCCAAGTAGAAGCTAGCAACTCCAAGAGTTAGTATTTATGCTTGATAGTGGGTTCATGCCTCTGGTAATCTAGGGAAGTGACAAAAATCTCTAAGGTACTAGATGTGTTGTTGCTACTAGGGAGAAAACGACAATCCTTTGTTCATAGAACAATCGTATTGTTTACTTTACACACAGTTTGTAAAGCAATAATCTGTTGCTTGCAACTTAATACAGGAGGGGGTTCGGATGATAACCTGAAGGTGGATTATTAGTCATAGATGCAGTTGGATGGCGGTCTATGTATAATGTTGTAGTGCCCAATCAAGTCTCAAAGGATTCAAGATGATTAGTATATGCATGTATTGCTTTCTCGGTGTTTGTCAATTGCCCCGCTGTAATTTGTTCATCCAGCATGTTATCTATCTTAAGGAGAGCCACCTCTAGTGAACTATGGATCCCGGTCCTTTTTCTTTACATACAATCTACAACTGTTTACTTCTTTGTGTTTACTTTCTGCAAACTATTACTTATTTCCATTCGATACGTTTAATCCTTTGTTTTCCGCAAAACACGGTAAGATTGACAACCTCATCGCAAGTTGGGGACAAAGTTCTGTGGTTGTGTTGTGCAGGTCTCCACGTTGCTACTAGCACCGGTAGTGCGCCCTGCCAAAGCTCAGCTAGAAATACCTTTGGGGTGTTTCCTTGCTACTACTGGTTCGATTAAACCTTGGTTTCATAACTGAGGGAAATTTGCTACTGTGCTCATCATACCTTCCTCTCGGTGTTCCCAACGAGCTCTACATCAACACCGCCATCAAGCATTTTTCTGGGCACCGTGCATTGAGCCATCAAGCGATTTTCTGGCGCTGCTGCCGGGGAGTCAAGGACATCTTCACAAGGGGAGTCCCTCATAACCAATCTCTTTACTTTGTTGTTTTTGTTTTGCTTAGTTTCTTTTTGCTTTGTTTGCTTGTTTTGTTCTTCAAAAACACAAAAAAATTAGTTTTACAAGTTTGCTTTCTTATTTGAAAACCCAAAAAAATGACTACCCTTGAAAACACTAAGTTGTGTCACTTCACTAGCACCAACAACAATGATTTTATGAGCACACCTATTTCTCCACCCGTGGCTGAAAATACTTTCTTTAAGATAAAACCTGCTTTGCTCAATCTTGTTATGAGAGAACAATTTTCTAGTATTGGTAATGAAGATGCTACTTCCCATCTAAATAACTTTGTTGAACTTTGTGAGATGCAAAAGCATAGGGATATAGATGGTGATATTATTAAGCTTACATTGTTTCCTTTCTCTTTGAGAGGAAAAGCTAAAGAATGGTTGAATTCCTTAACTAGGAATAGTATTGATTCTTGGACTAAGTGCAAAGATGCTTTTATTGGAAAATACTATCCTCCTGCTAAGATTATATCTATGAGAAGTGAAATAATGAAGTTTAAACAACTTGATAATGAGCATGTTGCTCAATCTTGGGAAAGAATGAAATCTTTGGTAAAGAATTGTCCCACTCATGGACTGACTGCTTGGATGATCATCCAAACTTTTTATGCAGGATTGAACTATTAAGGAACCTATTGGATTCTGCTGCTGGAGGTACCTTTATGACCATCACTTTGGTTGCTACAACAAAACTTTTGGACAATATGATGGTTAATTATTCTGAATGGCATACTGAGAGAGCTCCACAAGGTAAGAAGGTAAATTCTGTTGAGGAAACCTCCTCCTTGAGTGATAAAATTGATATTATTATGTATATGCTTGTTAATGGGAAAGCCCATATTGATCCAAATAATGTTCCTTTAGCCTCTTTGGTTGCTCAAGAAGAGCAAGTTGATGTGAACTTCATAAGAAATAACAATTTTGGCAATAATGCTTATGGTAATAATGCTTATAGGAACAATTTTGGTAACAACAATTATAAGCCATATCCTCCCAACAATGGTAATGCTTATGGAAATTCTTACAACAATAATAAGCATGCTCCCTCTGAACTTGAAGTTATGCTTAAAGAGTTTATTAGTAAACAAACTGCTTTCAATAAAACTATTGAGGAAAAACTCTCTAATGCTGAAAGAAATATAGCATCTTTAGCTAAAGCTCAATCTACTTTGAATAAAATGGCTGCTAATCCTAAAACTAATGAGAATCCCTTTGCATCTACTAATTCCATACAAGTAAGAATTGATGAAAATGTTAGACTATTAGCTGAATTACATGCTAAGTGGGAAAGAGAAGATGAAATTGCTAGAAACATTAGTGTTTCTACTATTACCACCACTAGTGTTGAGGCTAGTAATAGTTCTACTACTTTAGATGATAAATTTGATTTTGATCTTGATGGTTGCAACATCTCTGAAGTTATTAAGTTCCTACAAAAGCTTGCTAAAAGTCCTAATGCTAGTGCTATGAACATGGCCTTTACAAAACACATTACTGATGCTCTCATAAATATTAAAGAAGAAAAGATGAAACATAAAGCTTCTATTCCTATAAAACAAGAGGATGGTTGGGAACCCATCATTAATATGAAAGTGAATGACTTTGATTTCAAAGCTTTATGTGATCTTGATAGTAGTGTTTCTATTATGCCTAGAAGGATTTATGATATGCTTGATTTGCCTCCTCTTGAAGATTGTTATTTGAATGTCCCACTTGATGATAATGTTAAAAAGAAACTCATGGGGAATCTTAATGATGTTCTTATTATGGTTAACAATTCCTATGTCCCCGTTGATTTCTATGTTTTGGATGTTGAATACAATGCTTCTTGTCCTATTACTTTGGGAAGACCTTTTCTTATAACTGTTGGTGCCATCATTGATATGAAAGAAGGCACCATTAAATATCAACTCCCACTCAAGGAAGGTATAGAACACTTCCCTAAAAAGAGAGAAAATATTTCTTTTGCTTCTCCTATGAAAACAAAATTTGGTCTTAATGCTTCTTTATTTGAGAATACTTGATTCTTTCTTTGCTTCTTATGCCTAACTTAAAGGCGTTAAAGAAAAGTACTTATTGGGAGATAACCCAAAAGTTTTAGATGAGTCTTGGAAGTTATTACTTCAGTAATAACCGCTCCTTATCCTTTTTATTTGCTTTTTGTGCCAAGAGTAACCACTAATGAGAGAGAAGTAATGATTGGGAAAGTTGCTGTCCCGAAACAGATTTTTGTGCTTCACCGTAAACATTCGTGAGAAAGCTCTGTATGTCGGATTGAGCTGTAATTGTTTGTGCTTCTGCCCCAGGTTGTTATCTAACTTTCGTTAGTTCAACACTTTTTTATTTGAGCAACAGAAGGTCTTCGAAAAAAATCGTCTTTACCTGCTACTCTGTTTTGACAGATTTCTGCCATTTTCTGCATTTGCTTCTTGTTGGTTCCTTTTTGAGTTCTTTTGGGGAATTGAGATTTTTGAGGGAAGTGCTACAGTAGCTAGTGTTCTAATGGAAGTTTATTTGGTGTTAGAACTTAACCTTAAGACTTATTTATCTTAAGTGCACTAATGTTGCTAATAAAGATTGTGTGAAGTTTTGTATGAAGGAAAAATTTCAGGTGTATGGAAGGAATGAGTAATGAGATGAAGAATGGACTAAAGATCAAGCTTGAGGATGCCACGCATGTCACCCCAAGAAATATCCAAGAAGTACAAGCGTCAAACCTTGGGGATGCCCAAGGCATCCACTTCTTCATCAATAAAAATTCCAGGTTTCTTCCAAACGCCTCATTTTTATTGTTTCATGCACAGTTGTGTTGTTCTTGGAGCGTCTTATTTTTCGTTTTTGTTTTGGTGTTTAGTTTGCTTGGTTTTCTTAGTTTTCTGAATAAATTGGTTGGACCCCCTCTTTCTTACATTGGTTTGCAAATAGTTTGGTTTGGATTGGAAAAGAGTAGGAAAGTTCATGCTTATGTGGTAAAAAGAGCTTGTTTTTGACTGTGGCCTATGCTTTGTCATGCCATGCTTGATATTGTTTTGGCATTATGCTTAGTATTATTTGATGTAGCATGACTTGTTATAAACAATTGATATTGCTTAATGTGCCTTGGATGAATCATGCGTTGTTTTAGCATATTAAAGCATAGTATAGTGGTATTCTCCTTTGATGCTTTATTTGGGTTGACTTGGCACATGCTCACACCATGTTATGACTATCCCAAGTCACCATAGCCTTTATGATCCTTCAGTTTTCAACTTGTAGTATCACTTTATGCTTTGATCAATGATGTTTTGTCGCTCTGCATGATTATGGCCATTATTGCTCTCTTAGTTTGTCGCTCCCAGTCTTTTGCTAGCCTCCACAACCAAGTATGAGTTCCACTCATGCATCCAACTCCCTAAACCAAGTTATTCCAAAGAGTCCACCATACCTACCTACTAGCTTATGCTATTCCAAATAAATTCATGCTTTTGTTTACCTTCCAAATTAAACTTGTTATGAGAAAACTAATGATTAAAGCTCTCACGAACTTGATGGCACACTTTACTTTTTTGCATCTAATAAACTTGAACCACTAGGTCCTTCTTTGTTGCGTATATGCTTGCGCTTTATAAGTTGAAATTAGCAGAACCATGTACCATGGGGAACGCTTTCAACATTGCACTTGTACTTTGTACCCCGTTGATATCATGTTCTTTTGCTTACGGATCCTACGGTGAAATAAAAGTAGAACTTGTAAGATCATGGAGTTTGTATGTGTGTTAGAGAAACGCCTGGGCCGCTAGCCTAAGCCATGCCTAATCATGGTGGAAACTTGCAGCATCACCATAATGAGCACTCTATGAAGCATCCTCAATAAAAACCTATGCAAATAGCAAATAAAAAGATTGCTAAGATGCTCATTGTCTGCTTGCCTTGTCATTTTGATTATGGGAAAGCTCCCGTATCATGTGCAAGGGGTACCCCGTTGGCGGTTCTTAATGATACACATGTACTTACAATGACAAGAGCTTACTCGTGACTGAAGTTGAGCAGCATGAGGATCGGTCTTCGTAAGTAAGGGGCATGAGATTTCGGTTTATAACTTGTCAAGCATATCCTCTTAGTTGTGTCACTTTAACCTTAATCACCTTAAAGATGCTTATGATAGGGGCAATGAGAGCTGAAAGCTATAAGTACCATATTTTTTGGAAGCTCTTTTATGAGACTTGAATCCCTACTTCCTTTTACAAAGGACTTTCTTCCACCATTATATTGAGTCTCCACCTTCTATCTTTATGCACCTACTTCGAGAGCATAGTGGCCATTCTTAGTTCTATGTGCATTGTCCCAAGACTAGTTGATTGATGCATAACTTGTTATTGCTTGTTTGAAACTATTGTATCTAGTCACTCTTATGAACTTTGAAGGTGTCCCATGCATTTATATTTGCTACTCTATTGAGGGACAAGCTGAATACTATTATGCTATGTTTTCTTTATGTGAAACAAACAAACGTCTTGCAAAGCATGTTATTCATGAATCTTTTGTTTGTGCCTTTTCATGTTGCATCATAGTTTCTTCGCTTATTGCTAGAACTTTGTCTTTCATGTTATGATTGAAGTACTTCGATCCCAGCTTTGATGTTTTGCAAATACTTTGATCAAGTCTTTGATGGTGCATGTCACCTCAAAAATTATTCTTTCTTTTTATCACTTACCTACTCGAGGACGAGCAGGAGTTAAGCTTGGGGATGTTGATACATTGCAAATGTATCTATAATTTTTGATGCTCCATGCTTGGTTTTATCCACTTTCTTGTGTTTTGTTCCAACTTTGGAGTACTTTTCATATGATTCCTTGGACTAACCTATTAACAAGAGCCACAGTGCTTGCTGCCTGTTTTCTGCTGTTTTTGGTTCCAGGAAAGTCAGAAAATGAATATTCTCGGAATTGGACGGGACAAAAGCCAAAGTGCCTATTTTTCCAGATGTCATCAAGTGCCAGAATACGCGACGGAGAGGGGCCAGGGGCCACCACACCACCTGGCCGCGCGGCTAGGCCTGGCCCGCGCCAGGGGGTGGTGTGGCCACTCCCAGCACCCCCTCGGCCTCTCCTTCCGCCTATATATTGCCCTCAGGACGAAAACCCTAAGTGCCCTATCAAAAATCCACGAAAGAGTCTGTAGCCACCGTCATCTCCATCCCTAGATCGGGAGGGATCTGAAGCTCTTCCCGGCACCCCGCCGGAGAGGGGAATTCACCCTGGAGGCCTTCTTCATCACCATGCAAGCCTCCGGTGTGATGCGTGAGTAGTTCATCCTTGGACTACAGATCCATGTAGTAGCTAGATGGCTGGTTCTCCTCCTTTGTGGTTTCATGTCTAGATCTTGTGAGCTCCGTTCATGATCAAGATCATCTATTTGTAATTCTGCATGTTGTGTTTGCGGGGATTCGATGGATATTGAGATGCTATTTCAGATTGATTATTGATTCTATCATGTCTTTGTTATTTCTGATCTTGCATGCTTTCCGTTGTTAGTAGCTATCTTGGCCAAGTAGATGCTAGCAACTCCAAGAGTTAGTATTTATGCTCGATAGTGGGTTCATGCCTCTGGTAATATAGGGAAGTGACAGAAATCTCTAAGGTACTAGATGTGTTGTTGCTACTAGGGAGAAAACAACAATCCTTTGTTCATAGAACAATCATATTGTTTACTTTACACGCAGTTCGTAAAGCAATAATCTGTTGCCTACAACTTAATACTGGAGGGGGTTCGGATGATAACCTGAAGGTGGATTATTAGTCATAGATGCAGTTGGATGGCGGTCTATGTATAATGTTGTAATGCCCAATCAAGTATCAAAGGAGTCAAGATGATTAGTATATGCATGTATTGCTTTCTCGGTGTTTGTCAATTGCCCCGCTGTAATTTGTTCACCCAGCATGTTATCTATCTTAAGGAGAGCCACCTCTAGTGAACTATGGATCCCGGTCCTTTTTCTTTACATACAATCTACAACTATTTACTTCTTTGTGTTTATTTTCTACAAACTATTACTTATTTCCATTCGATACGTTTAATCCTTTGTTTTCCGCAAAACACGGTGAGATTGACAACCTCATCGCAAGTTGGGGACAAAGTTCTATGGTTGTGTTGTGCAGGTCTCCACGTTGCTACTAGCACCGGTAGTGCGCCCTGCCAAAGCTCAGCTAGTAACACCTTTGGGGTGTTTCCTTGCTCCTACTAGTTCGATTAAACCTTGGTTTCATAACTGAGGAAAACTTGCTGCTGTGCTCATCATACCTTCCTCTTGGGGTTCCCAACGAGCTCTACATCAACACCACCATCAAGCATTTTTCTGGGCGCCGTGCATTGAGCCATCACTTGGATGAGCTTGGCTCGAGCACGAGTCATTGGTCCACTTGGGGGACTTGGTGGTGTAGATGTAAAGACGTCCGTAGGACGGGGTGCATCACACCCCAAGTGCGCAAATAAGAAAGTGATGGTTTTCTCCTAGCCCACTCCTCATAAGGGGTCTTTTCTTTATTCTTGTTAGGAACTCTACTCAGGACATGACATGAAGTCAACAAAGCCTCCCCCACCATTTCTTTGATAAATCGGCAGTGGCTAACATGGAATTCACCAAGTCAGTCAGCGTGCGGTTTTTTCTCTTGGCAACCCCGTTTGATTGGGGCGAGTAGGGAGGCGTTCTTTCATGAATAATGCCATGTTCCTCACAGAATTCGTCAAAGATTTTGGGAAAATATTCACCACCACGATCCGACCTAAGACGTTTGATATTTTTCTCTAGTTGATTTTTAACTTCGGCTTTATAAATTTAAAGTAGTCTAAGGCTGCATCTTTAGTGAGCAACAAATAAACATAGCAGTATCTAGTCGCATCATCATGGACAATGGCACCAACTTCGCCAAGGGTGCCATGGATGACTTCATGAGGAACACGGAATCCAACTCGACCTCGCCTCAGTTGCCCATCCAGAATCGAACGGCCAAGCAGAGCACGCTAACTAGAGCATCCTCCACGGCCTCAAGCCAAGACTACAGGTCCCCCTCAAACGGACTCCTGGCTGCTGGGTCGAAGAGCTCCCCTCCGTGCTATGTTTGTAACGCGTCTCTCCTCCTGGTTCGGAAAGCCAGTCGCATGGTGAGTCCAGGGCATGCTCTCGTACTTGGTGTATTCCCGAGTCACATGAGGGTTGTTTTGGACAAGTCCCCGAGCGTGGTAATTAAGCGTTTGAGTTGCTATGTGCAAGGATGAGGGAGGAGGACATGTTGCTTTGAGAAGCGTGTTCGGTTGTATTCGCCTGGTAGGCCAGTCGGGCGAGGCAACTCCGATAGTGGCTCTAGGGTAGCGTTTTCATGGACGGCGCAAGACCCGAACATTTTCGGTGCCCTTGGGTCGCACTACTTAGCCATGTTGGTCGCTCCACCAAGGGTGCCCACAGAAGCTGGGGTTTACATAGACTATAAGATCCTCACGTTGTTCAATGGTGAAATCGCCTACTTGGAAGGCGGTAGCCAAGTTTGGAGATGTCTGGAGCATTCAGGTCATGGAAGATGATAGTACTATGTTGCCATTGAACACGGTGGCCTCATTTTTGCGGTCGCAAGTCAAGGTTGCACCTACTGCTGGGATCCCACATCGGAAGGTAATTCTAGTTCCATGATGATACATTGTGAGTGATTCAGTGAAGTTGTTATTTCACTACCTTATTTATGTTTTACCTTTCATATGACTGAATGAGCACACACTTTATGTCCTAAAAAATGAATGAACCATTGCCAGTAATGAATTAGTACCAGTAATATGCCTTCCAAAAATATAGTGTATGACGACGTCCCTGCACTAGTAAGTTCATTCATTGTCAGAATATGAAAGGTATTATTAACCAGCATCTCGATTGTGAGCGCAACACAATGAAGTCGGGTTTCTTTATCTGTTTGTACTTTCAGGCCCTCCTCGGATTGCAGGAATCACATAGCACTTTTGTAGGACACCAATCTTTTCTTTTTGGATTTTGCCTTGGGATTCAGAGGAATTGTGTAGGATTTTTGTAGGATTTGGATCCTTAGGATTTTTTTATAAAATGTTGTTTGATTCGAAAGAGTATAATCCTTAGGAATTCCTTCAAAGGATTCCTTTGTACTCTATTTTGGAGGAAAATTTCCATCCACTCCAACCTCTTTGTACAATTCCTTTGGTTTTCCTGTGCAATCAAACACCACTTGATCCAAAATACTGTAGGCATCTAATCCTATCGGATTCAAGTGGATATGCCTCTATATCAATAAAATGTGGTGCTTCCTCTTTTGAAACTTACAACAATTAGGAAACTAAGATAAGCAAGAAATCCAAATATTCGGAATAGCAGAATAAGAAATTTAATTTCTAATGTTGTTAATTTATTGAGTAATATTATTATCAGGATTTGCCTATTCACACTGTTAGCATGAACAATGAAGAATGCTGGTGTTAGAATATGTATGCCAATAATGCACTTTTTGTCTCGAATTCGGATGTTGCGGGAAACAAGGAGCTTCTGTTTGTAATCCCAGCACCTATTCTGAATGATCGGTCGGGCATGTGGTTCCTCGCTCGATCGCTGATGGTGAACACTTGATGATCATAATTACAACGTATGGCATGGGGGTTGCCCATGGCGAAGAGGGTGAAATCATTCCCCATGCTCAAAATGGGACTAACCTATGCCTATATCCTGCCTCTCGTGTCTACATTTTTGAAGAGGATCCTAGCTCTGGTGGACCTCCAGGGGTCATCGCTTGGAGGCAGGTTAACAGCCTGGGCGACAACTCTCTATTTCTCGGTCTAAATTATCCAATCATTGACAAGATGATGCATAAACGCGGATGCAAGGCTCCTGATGGCACATTGTTCCCATTCATGAGGAAAAAATGTGTGTACACAACATGCAGGAGCTTTCACGGAATACAATTCCCTCAAACTAAACGATGTAACCTGCATCCAACTGAAGGTGAGCTTGCGACAGTTATCAGCCTTCCCAAAGATGGTTGGAACTGTGTGTGACAGGCGGCAATTTGGTTTAGGCATAGTTTAGGTGTGGTAGGCTTGTTGTGTCGTCCCTAGACTGAGCTGTGGATCTTTTTGGTGTATCGTTGTGTCATCTTTTTTTGCATCGTGGTTCAACAGTTGACTGTTAGTACACTAGTTTTAGTGGCTAGCTTGAATCAGTTTATATGAGCCCTGCCATGCTTTTGTAATTAGTATTGCCTTCCATAGTATAATCCATCTAGCGGTGCTTATTTTGTAGCGTGATTTCTATACTCTAGTTTCTAGTACTATTACTGGCTTGTATATACGCGACTCGTGCAACTTTTTTTAAACCATCGCACCTCGTGCAGCTTTGTGTTTTGAGAGGAATATTCCTTCTTTCCTCTTAGCGAATAGGGAAAAGTAGGTCACTTCTTCTTATAGGGTCACGAAACAGGCCTTAACTAGGTCGTAAATGATCTTGGATCGGTACGCCAAAGCAGGCTGAGACGCCCTAGGATGATACCTGCAAATGTTATGCCGATATTCTAAAAAAAGTTAATGCACACCCTTCCAAAAAAGAAAATTTGTTTATGCAGACCCCATATTGTCTTTGATGCATGGCATACTTTTGGCGCTACCATGAAATTACTTGTTCAATACAGTATGTATCCTTGCTCATTCTTCTGTATGTGAAATGAACAAGTCAAGCTATAATGTGACATGAACAAGTCAAGCTCTGATGTGCTGACATTGTACTATCTGTGCTAGTGTACAAACTAGTTGTATTATTGTGTTTGAAACTGTGAACTAAATGTGTGAATTCTAAGCCTTTTTGCATGATGACAATGCCACATGTTGGCGCTAAATGCGGCATGCACTAATTTGATCATACGGAAGCATACAACTTCGAGCGATCAATATAATATGGTGCTTACCCGAGCTGTCTGAAGCTGGGCAAGTCAAGGCCATCGTGTCTTTCGCCTACAGTTTATATGGCATGATTACAAGGTTTTGAGTACATCAAATCGATTGGGCACTTAGGCCGATTCAAAGCCACCCAAACCATCTCGAAATATATCCTTTGCTAAAATGATGATTGCGCGATGATGTAAGACTTGATATGACACGATTTTATGTCAACCAGTCAAACTCCCTCCAGTACTTTCCATGTTCGAATCCTGTGCTGCCCAAGTTCCTCGCTATGTAAAACTCTTAATAAGGCACAATATCGGTCACTTTTCTCCATTTCCAACTTCATTCTTTTAGATCTGGTGTAGGTACAGCTAGGTCAGGTGGACCATCGACCTTCAGTACAATGTATTTTTACTACTCTGCCTATGAAAACGAATATTTCAACCCCACTTCAGACAAAAAACATCCCATATTCTTGTTTCAAAAAAATTCCCTTAATTAGCCTTTTGTGGTGAGCATAGTACATTTTTTTAGGGTACCAACTGCATTTTTTTAGGATGAGGTACGGACTACATTGAATTTTCACGAAGGACCTAGCAAAAAGATTGCACATTCGACCCACCACTAGCCCAAAACCTTGCAAATTTAGCCTGTCGGGTCAGGTGGACTGCCGACCCCCGACATATTAAGTACATTGAATTTTCAGTGAGGAGGTTATTAGAAAATAGTACTACATTCTACCCAACTATGGCCCAAAACCTCGCTAATTTATCCTTCTGGGTTCAGGTTGGCCATGGGCCACCAACCCTCAACACATTGTTACTTGTTTTTTTAAGCATGAACCACACTGAAGAAGTTTCGGTAAGGAGCCCACGATAAGAAGCCCATCAGTTCACAAGATTGGACCCAAGTTATTTTTTGTATCGCCCAAAATCGTCTTAATTTAGTATTTCCGTGCCATTCTGATAAAGTATAGGACAAGCTTCTCCTACACATGTTGTATTTGTACAGAGCATTTAGCATTTTTTATGGCAAGTCGTCAGGGTCGTTGCCTTTTCATTTTAAGTGATTTCAACATTTCTAAATGTAATCTTTTCCAGTAGTGGCATAGATGGTTCTGGCATAGTGGAAGCACACGCGGTTCCCATTTGTTGAAGTCTTGAGTTTGATTCCTAGGTTTTTCAATATAAATATATAATATATAGTATAATCTCTCTTGTTCTTTTATATTTTTCCAGCATACACACATTTCTTACATAGAGAAGGCTGACATCTGGGACACAGCAACGTTGCCAATGTCAAAACAACGGAGTCCATCATACACACGTTGCATTTGTAGAGACGCTGACATGTTGGACCTAGCAGAGAACTTATACAGATGTTGCATCGAGCAATCAATGTTTCATTTATAGAGAGGCTGATATGTGGGACCCAGCAGCGCGACCTTATATAGATGCTGCATCGAGGAATGTTGCTAGTTCAAAATAGGGAGGCGCGAGCGAGAAAAAAGTTCAGCATGCACACGTTTCTTGTAATGAGAGGCTGAAATGGGAGACCTAGCAGCGTGAGCAAACGGAAGATTCGTCGAGCAACGCTATCTAGTTTGGAACAGGGTAGCGCTAGAGAAGAAAAAAATCCATCATACCCATGATTCTTCTAATGTGAGGCTGACATAAGGGACCCACCAGCCTGAATAAACAGCTGATGCAACGAGCAACACTATCAAGTTTGGAACACGAAGGCACGACAGAGGGTAAAAATCCATCATACACACATTTCTTCTGGATGACATGTGCAGCCCAGCAGCGTGATTAAACGGTAGATGCATCGAACAACGCTATCAAGTTCGGAACAGGGTAGCGCGAGCGAAGGAAAAAATCCATCATACACACGTTTCTTCTAATGAGAGGATGACATGTGGGGCTTAGGAGGTTGGTTAAACGGTAGATGTGTCGAGCAGCGCTATCAACTTCAGAACAGGATAGCGCTAGCGAAGGAAAAAATTCCATCATAGACACGTTTCTTCTAATTAGAGGATGACATGTGGGTCCTAGGAGGTTGCTTAAATCATAGATGCATCGAGCAGCGCTATCAACTTCGAAACAGGGTAGAGTGAGCGAAGGAAAAAAATTATATCATACACACGATTCTTCTAAAGAGAGGCTAACATGTGGGGCCTAGCAGCCTGACTCGGTAGACGCATCGAGCAACGTTATCTAGTTCAAATCAGGGAGGCGCGACCGAAAAGTATGGTCAGCTAGAGACACTGACGTCCGGGACCCACACGCCTCAAAAGACTTCGGCGAGTCAACATCACACGAGGAAACAAAAAACTTGCTTCTGCCATGTGCCAGCCGAGCTTCATCCATGTTTTTAGCGGTTCCGTTGTAGTAGAGGGCCGCGAAACAGGAAAAAAAGTTTTCCATCAGCCACGGCCGTGCCGAAAATTTCGTTGCGGAAGACGCGCCTTCTACGACGACCTTCGGGCCAAGTCGTTGCGGAAGGAAACTTTTCTTGTAGTGAGTCTTTGAGTTCCCACATTTGGATGTTGTTCAAACGATTTTCATGCACTTTGACCTTGCATATGCATCCCATTTGGTATACTTGAGTTGTGTTAATAGTGTTGTGAACAAGAATGGACATGCCACAAATGACATGCTCCTCTATCACGCACGCAAATATTTTGCTTGGTCTTTGTTGTGTGAAGGAACATTGAGGTGTTGTCAATTCAATCTTCCCGAGGACGACTATATGGTGAACCCTAGGATCAAGAAGGTTTATTGACATCATTTCCATTGTGAAGAGCGTGTAGAGTTGAGGACGACTCTTTTTGAAGGGGGAGATGATGTAGCCCGACCTACGGTCGTTACCACATCAAGGTGTCCAACTTATGCCAAGTCGTCATTGACTCCAAAGGTGAATATGTTCCTCTATGCGAGCCTACTTCCTACCGTCTTGAATTGTATACTACTTCATACTCCACCTCATTATCATGATAGGTTCCCACCAACAAGATGGAGGTAAGGGAGGAAGACTGGAGCACCAAGCCAGACAAGATGGAGGCTTGGAAGAGAAGACGGAAGAAGTAATGGTTGAAGCACCAGAGTCTCCGGCCTCCAACACCGGAGTCTTTGTCCAGGACTTAGGCCAAGACTCCGGACTCGCCCTAGGAGCGTTCAGTACACCCCTCCGGAGACAAGCCCGGAGAGCGACATCCACAAAGGAGTCTCCGGCCCTTCGCATCAGAGTCTTCGCCCTAGGACTCTAGCCCAGACTCCGGCCACCTACCTAGAATTCTCTGCATGCCACCCCGGAGTCCATCCTGGAGAGCAAGGCACACCCCGGAGTCTCCGGCCACCCACGGAGTCTCCAGCCCCTGCACCCTAGACTCTCCGACCTAAGTGGAATGGGACTACGCGCCTTGAGTTGGGCCTCTGGCCGATGTACCCCTCTAATCCTTATAAACCCTAATTTTATGCCAAAACTACCCCTTGTTATGTGGATGGCCTATATATATTGCCCCCACCCCCTCATGTAACCCTAGGCATAGATGATAGACTAAAGACACCCCTTTTGTGGAATCTCTAGTTTTTCCACATCCCCTTACCAAAGGGGACCGACTGTCATCACCACCTCGTTGTAGTTTGCATCGTGCCTCCCTCGTTGTACAAGGCCTATGTTTGCGAGTGCGTGAGCATAGTTATCAAGACCCTTTCCATGGTGTTCTTCCCTGTCCGCTTGGGATCGAGGGAGCACGTTGACCAATCTTTCCTTGCGAGGATTCTATCGGACCGGTGGCCACCGGCGGGAGCAATCGGCCTTGTATCGTGTGAGTTTTGCGTGTGTTCATCGTGTTCTTCGTGAGGTGTGAGTCCGCTTCCGCTACCTTCTCCCTTTCCCCTTGATTTCCCATCAATTTGACCACGAGATCCGTTAAGATCGGGCCACCCTTGAGGTCACCCCTTATCAACTTTCCTAGTACCTAATGACATCTTTATAATCACCTTGTTACGGTGTGACATTCGATGGAATCAAAGTACTCTTCCAGTGTTAGTGATTGGCGTGATCTCATGGTCTAAGGATTAGTGTTACTTTGAATGAGATAGCAATATAAACTTTGAGCACATGATAGTATTTCTAAGCCTACTATGGGTGAATGGTCATCACATCATTCTCCAATGACATGAGTTTGTTATTAACAACATCCAAGGTTCATGATCAGAAAATGTTGATCATCAGTTAATCAAAAAGCTAGTGTAATGAGAGGCTTTACTAGGAACCTTTTCCTTGCTTATTAAACACACATGTATTAACATTTTTGGTTAACACAATTATAGCATGAGAAATAAACATCTATTAAAACGTGTCATAAGATAATAACCATTTATTATTGCCTCTCAAGCATATTCCTTTAAGTCTCCCACTTTCACTAGAGTAAATAATCTAGTTTACATAGTGATGAATCTAATACCTATAGAGTTATGGTGTTGATCATGTTTTGCCCTTGGGGGAGCTTTAGTCAACGGGTATACAATGTTCAGATCCATGTCCACTTTGGAAATCTCTACATCGCCATCTCGGACATGTTCCTGGATGGACTTGAATCGAAATATGATATGCTTGTAATACTTGTGAGACCTTGGTTCCTTAGCATTGGGTATGGCACCATTGTTGTCACAATAGATAACCATTGGATCCAAAGCACGTGGAGCCACACCTAGTTTGGAAATTAACTCCTTCATCCAAACTAACTCTACAACTGCTTCTGAACCAGAGATATATTCCACCTCCATTGAAGATCTTCCCACCACAGGTTGCTTGGAGCTCCTCCAACTCACCACTGCTCCATTCATAAGAAATACATATCCGGATTGTGACTTAGAGCATCCAGGTCGATGTCAAAGCTAGCATCTACGTAACACTTTGTGACGAGCTTTTCTTCAACACCATAGATGAAAACATATCCTTAGTTCTTCTTAAGTACTTAAAGATATTCTTGATCGCCTTCCAGTGTTCCAAACCTGGATCAGATTGGTACCTACTAGTTAAACTGACATCATGTGCCACATCCGGTCATGTACACATCATAGCATACATAAGAGAGCCTATGGTTGAGGCTAATAACCCACAAGTATAGGGGATCATGTGTAGCCTTTTTGATAAGTAAGAGTGTCGAACCAAACAGGGAGCTAAAGGTAGGATAAATGTTCTCTCAAGTTCTATCAACCACTAATACAACTCTACGCACACTAAACGTTTGCATTATCTAGGAAATAAAACTAGAGCAACAATACGAGTACTAGAGATAGCTTTGCATGATAATAAATAACAAGAAAGTAAAGCTAGTTGCTGCAGCAATAAAATACACTAAACTAACAGAACCATGAGTGTGGAATAGTGGTGGTAATTGTGGTGGCTTTGTCCAAGTTTAAATAGCGAATAGATCGGGTTCATTGTCTTCGATGCAGTTTTCTATGTGGGAGAGGCTAAATATACATGCCCTTCACTACTTGGAATTACATGTACTATATGATTGTATTGTTAGCAAACATCCGTAACTACTAACAATGCATTAAGGTTTCCCCAACCATAGCCTTAAGTTTAATGGTCCTCCTACTCCCATACGTGTAACGCTCCAGTTCGCGTCCTCAGGTTTCTGTCACTCCGGCAGAACTCCCCCCTTCCTTTCACACATCTACAAATCCTATGATGTTTAATCCATGCGCGCACAAATATAATGGACACCAAATGACTGTACCATATCAACATACAACTCTCATGAACCAAAGACGTTCAACCATTCAATCTAAGAACAAAGAAACTACACAAACATGACATAGATCATAGGATTATAACTTATAGCATCAAACACCATGTTTACATAGGACGGTACAGAGGTGTGTGGGAGGATGAACCACTGAATACTAGGAGGATTAGGTGATGGAGATGGCGGTGAAGATGGTGAAGAGGGCGGCGGCGGCACCGGCGGCGGTGCGGGGGACTCCTTCCCCGCTGCCGGTATCATGGGGGAGCACCGCCCCTTAGCCCCCTTCCTTCATGGCTTCTTGGGATCCCTCCCCCATGCAGATGGGATCCATGGGGGAGGAAAAACGTGACTTTGGTGGCTGCAAATTCGTGGGTGGAGGTGCCCTGAGTGAATTTGGTTTCCTCCCTTTATATAGCTTCTCGGATTCCCGTCACCCCATCTTGGGCTGCAGTAAATCAGGCCTAGCGGGCCCATCCGGACTCGGAATCAGCTATATTTTATGTCTAGAACATTTGTCGTGAAATTTCCAACATAGTTGAAGAGTTTTTCGTTTGATGTCGTCTTCGACCCGAAACGTGACCATCTTAAAAAAGAGTTCCGAGACAGATTTCTGGAAAAATCCCAATTTGACTCCAACAAGGTTTTCACTTGTATTCTTGGTAATTCCTACACATCAACGAGTAAAACAAGAGCATTGTGCACTTTTGCAACTATTAGTATGTTAGTCCACATAAATCATAAACTTTATACAAAAAGGAGTGTCAAAAGCATATTATTAGCATAAAACCATCAAAAATTATAGATACGTTATGGATGTATCAGAGGCATATGGGATCTTATCCATCATTTATGTATATTGTGCTATAGCTAGACTTTGAGTCTTGCTCAAAGTCGTACCTTGCAACATAGGTAAGAACCCTTTCTTACTTTCGTCCATTCCGAACCTTTTCAGAATCTTGTCAACGTATATACTTTGTGATAGCCCAATTAAGCATCTTGACCTATCTCTATAGATCTTGATGCCTAAAATATGCACCAAGGTCCTTCATTGAAAACTTACTATTTAAGTAATCCTTTACGCTTTCAAAATATATGTATCATTTCTAATCAATAAGATGTCATCCACATATAATATCAGAAATGCTATAGAGCTCCCACTCACTTTCTTGTAAATACATGCCTCTCCTATAGGTTGGACAAATCCAAACCCTTTGATCACCTCATCAAAGAGGAGATTCTAACTTCGAGATGCTTGCTTTAGTCCATAAATGGAACGCTGAAGTTTGCATACCTTGTTAGGATCCTTAGGATTGACAAAACCTTTGGGTTGCCTCATATACAACTCTTCCTCAATATTTCCATTAAGGAATGTTGTTTTGACATCCATCTGCCAGATTTCATAATCGAAAAATGCAGCAACTGCTAACCTAATCCTAACAGACTTTAGCATCGCTAGGGTAAGAAAGTATCATCGTAGTCAACTCCTTGAATTTGTCAGAAAGTATCATCGTAATGTTCCAAACCTGGATCATTATTGGTACTTGCTAGTTAAACTAACAACATGTGCCACATACGGTCTTGTACACAACATAGCATACATAAGAGAGCCTATGGCTGAGGCATAGGGGATCTTATCTATCATTTCTCTATCTTGTGTTATAGCTGGACTTTGAGTTTTGCTCAAAGTCGTACCTTGCAACATAGATAAGAACCCTTTCTTACTTTCGTCCATTCTGAACCTTTTCAGAATCTTGTCAAGGTATGTACTATGTGACAGACCAATTAAGAGTCTTGACCTATCTATATAGATCTTGATGCCTAAAATATAGGCAGATTCACCAAGGTCCTTCATTGAAAAATTACTATTAAGTAATCCTTTACGCTTTTCAAAATATCTATATCATTTCCAATCAATAATATGTCATCCACATATAATATTAGAAATGCTACAGAGCTCCCACTCACTTTCTTGTAATTACAAGCATCTCCTGTAGTTTGGACAAATCCAAACCCTTTGATTACCTCATCAATCCAACTTGGTTTTCGTACACGGATTTATTCTCAACGGCCTTGCAGTCAAGAGGTAAGTCCACCAAAGTCGAAACTTGGTTTTCGTACACGGATCCCATCTCGGATTGCATGGCTTCAAGCCATTTGTTGGAATCTAGGCTCATCATCACTTCCTCATATGTCGAAGGGTCATCGCTTCCATTTATCATGAAATTCAAGACTGGATCACCATATAGTTCAGGAGCTATATGTATCTTTCCCGGCCTACGAAGCTCGGTAGTGGTCTCTTCCTAAATTTCATGATCCTCATAATTAGTTCCCTCTTCACTTGGTGAAGCCATCACTAAAACATTTTCGGTGTTGCGCTACTCGCCATTTCAGGAAGAGAAGGTTCAGCAACCTCGTCGAGTTCTACCTTCCTACTACTCACACCTTTCGAGAGAAACTCTTTCTCCAGAAAGGATCCATTCTTGGCAACAAAAACCTTGCCTTCGGATTGGTGATAGAAGGTGTACCCAATTGTTTCTTTAGGGTATCCTATGAAGATGCATTCTTCCGCTTTGGGTTCGATCTTATCAGGCTGAAGTTTCTTCACATAAGCATCACAACCCCAAACTTTTAGAGATGATAGCTTAGGTTTGTGACCAAACCATAATTCATACGGTGTTGTTTCAATGGATTTTGATGGTGCTATTTAAAGTGAATGCAGTTGTCTCTAGTGCATGACCCCAAAATGAAAGTGGCAAATCGGTAAGGGACATCATAGATCATACCATATCTAATAAAGTTCGATTATGACGTTCAGATACACCATTATGCTGTGGTGTTCCAGCGAGAGTGAGTTGTGAAACAATTCCACATTGTCTCATGTGTGTGCCAAACTCGTAACTAAGATACTCTCCTCCATGATCTGATCGTAGAAATTTGATCTTTCTGTTACAATGAGTTTCTACTTCACTCCAAAATTCTTTGTACTTTTCAAATGTTTTAGATTTGTGTTTTATTAAGTAAATATACCCATATATACTCAAATAATCTGTGAAAGTCACAAAATAACGATATCCACCACGTTCCAACACACTCATTGGACCACATACATCGGTATGTATTATTTCCAATAAGTCAGTCCCCTGCTCCATTTTTCCAGAAAACAGGGTTCTAGTCATCTTGCCCATAAGGAATGGTTCACATGTCTCAAATGATTCATAATGAAGTGATTCCAGCAGTCCATCAAAATGGAGCTTCTCCATGCGTTTAACACCAATATGACCTAAACGGCAATGCCACATATATGTAGATATACAATCATTCATCTTGATCCTTTTGACATTCACATTATGAATATGCGTACTACTATTATCAAGATTTAAAATAAATAAACCATTCTTCTAGGGTGCTTGACCATAAAACATATTATTCATATAAAAGAAACAACCATTATTCTTAGATGCAAATGAATAATCGTCTTGCATTAAACAAGATCCAAATATAATGTTGATGCTCAATGCAGGCACTAGATAACACTTATTTAGGTTTATTATTAATCCTAACAGTAGATGAAGAGGTAGAGTCCCAACAACGATCACATCCACCCTTGATCCATTGTCGACGCGCATCATCACTTCATCCTTTGCTAGTTGTCAACTATTCCTTAGACCCTGTTTCGAGTTACATATGTTAGCAACCGAACCGGTATCAAATACCCATGTGTTACTTCGACTACTAGTAAGCTACACATCAATAACATGTATATCACATATACCTTTGCTCACATTCCTAGCCTTCTTATCTGCCAAGTACTTCGGGCAGTTCCGCTTCCAGTGACCATTCCCCTTGAAGTAGAAACACTCAGTGTCAGGCTTAGGGCCTCCTTTGGTCTTCTTCTTAGGCGTGGAAACAGATTTGTCGTCCTTCTTGAAGTTACCCTTGGACTTTAGCATGGTTGCGAGTTCAGTGAGCGACTTGTTCGCACCACTCATCTTGTAATTCAGCACAAACCCTCTGTAGCTTAGTGGGAGCAATTCTAGAACCCTGACCTCGTGAGATCAGCTAGCACCTCACATCCCAGTGTCTCAAGATGTTGAGCGTAGCCTGCCATCTGAATGACGTGCTCATTCACAGAGCTATGCTCCTCCATCTTTGTGATAAACAACTTATCAGAGATCTCATATCTCTTAGCACGGATTTGGTCACCGAACATAGTTTCGAGTCCCGCCACCATAGCATCAACATCGATAAGTTCAAAGCACTTTTGGAGTTAAGGCTCCAACGACTGGAGGATCTCACACCGCACAAGAGTGTAGTCATCATACCTTGTGTCATACGCATTGCGCTCTTCCTGAGTCGCAATTTCTGCAAGGGCGTCACCTAACTAACCATCTAGCACATAAGACTTCTTCATGCCCGCGAGGATAATCCTCACATTGCGGTGCTAGTTGGTGAAGTTAGACCCATTTTCTTGCATCTTTTCTCTATCTAGGAATGCATTGAAATTGAACGCAAGGGGTTCCATGATTTACAATATATTTTCAAAGACTATTTAGACTAAGTTTATAACTATAGAGTTCAAGTTAATTCAAAATTACTATGAGAACTCCCACTCAAAATGACATCCCTCTCGTCATTTTTAGTGATTACACGAACCAAATTCTACACCATGACCGATCATCACGTGAGGTGGTGCAGCTGCAATGGAGAGCATCATATGGACATCATATCATTCATATGACTCGTGCTTTACCTTTCGGTTCATGTTTTGAGGCCATGTTTGTACATGCTAGGCTTGCCAAGCAAGAACTTTAGTACTCGCGTGTGTAAAATTGTCTTACACCCGTTGTATGTGAACGTAGAGTCTATCACACCCGATCATCACTTGGTGCTTCGAAATGACAAACTTTCTTAATGATGCATACGAAGGAAAAATAATATATTATTATCTTGATATTTAGAGGGATGGATCATCTTATAATGCTACCACGGTGATCAAATCAAAGCAATATAAGATGCATCAAGGGATAATCATCACATGCAAGAATAATGTGATATGATATGGTCCTTCTCGCATTCGATCTCCATCTTGTGCGTCATGGTACGATCTCCATCATTCCGCCGCCATGGCACCAAGGTCCATGGTGCCTCCATCATGGCCATCTCCACCATTACAATATATCTCATGGATATATATAGCACGTAGGCCATAAAAAGATAAATACGCATCATTTCTCTATCTAGCACGCATGATATATATATGGCTCTTGTCGGTTGTTTAACTTACAATAAATCTCATTGCATACAACACTTTTTGTATCAATGACCATATCACATCACATTTCCTGCAAAAACAAGTTGGACGTCTCTAATTTATTTTGCATATTGATAAGTCCAAAATTGAAGCATATTTAACTTTTGATTTTGCATAAGTAGAGTAGGATTTTTAGTATTTTACTGCACTTGCGTGCACCTTTTGTCCTTAATAAGATCCTGAACATATCAATTAGGAATGTCATTATACAGTAATATGGTATTTCTAAGTGATAAAAGACATTTAATTGATTTATCCTTGCACCTGGGAGATTGACAGACATAGAGGAAAGCTCTAGGGAGCTTAATGACCACTGGTACAGGCGGAGCCCATACCACCCGCTCGTACCATCTGGCAGCACGTTCGCCTCATCAAATACGCTCGCCTCGCAAAGACGGATCATAGATCCGACATACAACAGAAACTTCTAGCCTTGAAATACCAAACCAGAGAGGGATCTAGAGAAGAAACTTAGAGAAGGGCAAATCATTGCTGCTTCACGAATCATTGGAGGATAATGCATCACCCCCTTCATCATGAACCGATGCATTTCCATCACCATCGCTACTCTCATCTTCAATACATTAGATATTGTTGTAATTCCAGATTGAATTGTGGTTTTCACTAGATTTATCCCTACACTTTTATCCATCCATTTGAATATGATGGTGTTGTTGATTGCTTCCATGTGTGAGTAGTTCTCTTTGTTCTTGGGGAGATGGAGAAACCCCAGGACTATTATGAAATTAAATAAAGATGACCTATTACTTGTGTCCATGATCTATTTATTTATGATATTGTGTTTGATCTCTCTCTTTGGATGGTATGTGTAGTCGGCCACATATCATTTTCCTTCAGGACCAAAGAGAGGGTAATATCCTTAGGACGTGTTTGGGAGTATGCCTAGTGTTATTCGTGACTACAAGCATTATCTTATAACCTACATGGTCAAAGGAGGAATAAAGAGAGATTCACTAAGATAATGACGATATCCATGGGGAAACCCTTAATTGTGGTGGTCTGTATGAGTTGTTGCTCTGAGGCATCACAGTGATTATTTACAGATGACCTTATTACCTAGCTCAACAAAGCGGCTGCCCACGAGCCTTGAAGTAAACATCTTATTATGGAACTCTCTCCACACATGTCATGACATAAGAAATAGGTTATCCTAATTATGATAAATTACAACATGCTAGTGGTGTATCCTACATCCTCGAGAACACTTTAGCCTTATTGAGTTCAAACACCATTTCCAACGCTTTCGTTATGTGCTTTGTTTACTTATTTTAATTACTTTTTTGCACTCAACCAAAAACCTCTCAAAGACCCTTTACTCGAAATCGAAGGTAGCTTACAAGTATCCTTTGGTAGACGGTGACGAGGGGCATCAAGGCTTTAACCAAATATAATAACGGGTGACCTCAAGGGTGGCCCAATCTTCACGGATCTCGTGGTCAAATTGATGGGAAAGCGAAGGAAATGGGAGAAGGTAGCGGAAGCGGATGCACACCTCGCAAAGAACACGATGAATACACGCAAAACTCACATGATACAAGGCCGATTGCTCCCACCGGTGGCACTGGTCCGATAGAATCCTCATAAGGAAAGATCGGTCAACGTTCTCCCTTGATCCCAAGCGAAGAGGGAAGAACATCTTAGAGAGGGTCTTTACAACTATGCTCACGCACTCGCAAACGTAGTGTAGCACCCCGGTAAAACCACTACTAGAAAATTGTTGTGTTTTGCCTTTGTGCATCATCATGATAACATGCTCATGTCATCATGCCACATAGCATTTGAGCATCGTCATGTATGTCTGCATATTGTTTGCCTAAAACTATTTTGCTAAAAGCCCTATTCTGTTTTCTTCACTAATCTCCTCCCTTTTATTTCAAATCAAAACCTTGGCCGACCTAGATATTTTATTTGTCTAAAAACTATTTGTGAAAGTGTTTTAAAATAAAATAATGAAAACTATTTTACGGGGGGAGGCCGCCACCAGCCAGGTCCAAAGGCCCAGCTGGCAGCAGCCTAGTACCCTAGAAATAAAACCCTAACCCTAGACCACCTGTTATGGGGTAACCCCGTGGGTGGCCCGATCTTCATGGATCTCGTGGTCAAATCAATGGGGGAGTGAGGGGAAAGGGAGAAGGTAGCAGAAGCGGACGCACACCTCGCGAAGAACACGATGAACACACGTAAAACATACAAGGCCGATTGCTCTCACCGGTGGCCACCGGTCCGATAAAATCCTCGCAAGGAAAGATCGGTCAACGTGCTCCCTCGATCCCACGCGGAGAGGGAAGAACACCTTGGAGAGGGTCTTGACGTCTTGGCAAAGGGACACCGATGCCAAGGCCTTGTACAACGAGGGAGGCGCGATGCAAACTCCAACGAGGTGGTGATGATAGTCGATCCCCTTTGGTAGGAGGGGATGAGGCAAAACTAGAGATTCCACAAAGGGGGTTTTCTTTAGTCTATCATATATGCCTACGGGATACAATGAGGGGTGGGGGCTCTATTTATAGGCCAGCCACAAGTTCAGGGGTAGTTTGGGCATAAAACTAGGGTTTGGTGCGTAATAGAGGGGTACATGGGCCAACGGCCTAGATGTTGGCTCGCAGGCCCATCATTTAGGCCAGACAGTCCGAGTCAGGTGGACTGGACAGTCCGGGGTGGCCGGACACACCGGGTAGTGTCCGGGTAGAGCCCGATGTAGCATACTAATTATCTGCACTAGGACAGGGCTAGGGTAGGCCAAACACTCCGGCTGGATCTGGCCGGACACTCTGGCTACGCCAGACATTCCGGCTGGCATCAGGCAGACTCTCCGGGGCGATGACGGCGGAGACTGTGGTTCTAGAGCTGGCTGCTCCTGGACTGTCTTCTTGGACGATCTTGGGGACTTGGCGTTGTAGATGTAGTAGCGTCCGCAAGACGGGCTGCATCAGCTCCCCCCCTTCAAAAAGAGTCGTCCTCGACTCTTCATGCACATCACTAAGAAGATGGTGTCGAGAGACCTTCTTGATCCTGGGGTTCACCATACAGTCGTCCTTGAGAAGCTTGATGTGGCAACTCTTCAATGTTCCTCCACCTTCCATGAAGCCTACAAAGCTCACGACAAAAGCGAAGCAACACTCAAAGAGTAGCCAATTCATGAAGATTATAGCACGAGTCCTCAAGTAGAAGGAAGTCACCTTATGATGGTGAGATAGCTCATTGAAGGGTAGCCCTAGGTAACTCTCTTTGATTCGTCTTGTCAACTCTTTGTCCATAGAGGTTGACGCATATGCAATTGTACCTTCACACAACAAAGACCAAGCAACATATGTTTGTGTGTGATAGAGGAGCATGTCATTTGTGGCATGTCCATTCTTGTTCACAACACTATTAGCACAACTCAAGTATAGCAAATGGGATGCATATGTAAGGTCAAATTGCATGGAAATTGACTGAACATCATCCAAATGTGGGAACTCGAAAACTCCATATAACTTCTTAGTGTGGCACTCAAAGCAATAGACTGAAATATTGGTCAACATATTTGATGCAAGGATAGGAGAATCCGACAAAAACACATGAGGAAAGATATCCAAAACAACATCATTATGTGTGCAAGCCAACCATTGGAAAGAACAATTGTTCAATATGTTGGATGCCATACACATATCATCAAAATCCAAAATCATGGGGGTATGAGTATCACAAGCGGAAGCAAGAACAACATGTTTGCAAACAAACCATATGAAAGAGCAAGTGGTCCTTATGTTTGTTGCAACAACAATACGAGAGACTTGGAAGCTCTCATGACAATACATGCTCAAAATGGCATTATGGTTGCACACAAAACATCGGAAAGAGAAATTGTTCAACATGTTTGTGGCAACACACAAAGCATCAATATCCAATAGCAACGAAACATGATTGTCACAAGGTGAAAGAATACCATTAACATTCTTGCAAGCAAACCATAGGAAAGAGCAATTTGTCAACATGAAAGATGCAAAGCATGCGAAAGGTATCAGAGCTGGGTTCGATCTTGAACTCACTTGGGGGATGCTCTCTAGAGCTCTTTTTGTCAACTCGTGCTCAGGTTGACATTCTTGTGCGGGTACCTACACACATCATAGATAAAAGGAAGAACGTGTGTGCATGGTATAGAAACACATCATCCATCATGACGTATCTCTTATTGTGCACATCACCATGAGTGTCAATCAAGTGTAAAATAGATGCATGGTGAGTATGCAAGTGGGGGACATGCTTATCATGGCATTTACTAAAATCTCCAAAAGTTGAGAAAGCTATGGGGGCCATCTCAATAGAAAACATATGATAATTATTGTTGCAAGCAAAAGAAGTGAAAGAGCAATCATCCATACTATTGCAAGCAACGGGAGAAATAGTAAAACACTCATGACAAAGAATTATTCGAGGGGTACCATTGGTAACATCATTGCAAGTAAAACATTGGAAAGAGTAATTGTTCAACAAACTGCAAGCAATGATATCATCAACATAACGTTTAGAGCATATCATGTCTATGGCAATATCATGACAATAGAAGGATTCCACATGGTCATCATGATTCATAGCAAAATCAACACATGGGAATAAGAATGGAACATATGTTATGTCACGAGTATCATCCATAGCATGCAAGTCATCACAAATCATCATGTCCACTAGTGGGATCATGGCATGATCAACACCCTTATTTTTACCTTGTTCATACCTCTCATATGAAGTGGGTGTTGTGGTAGCATTGGCCTCCATGTGGGCGACTTCTTCATCATGTATGGGGATGGCATCATCTTCATCCAAGCTTGTCGCTTCTTGATCCATGGAACATAGCACATCACGAGAAAACACACTAGAGGTAGACGGTAAGTCGTTATAAATCAAAGTGGTCTCACATGACCTATCAACTACCACTCTCAACTCACTAGGTGTATCACTCATTCCCTCCAAGTGGAAGCACTCAATCTCATGTATGGTGGAGTCGCTCATCTCACTCTTGCTTTCACTCAAGTGGGCTAAGTGGCTCTCATACTCACATGTGATTGGTACCACATCATCACTCGAGCATATGGGGGTAGGCTCGGCTCTCTCAACTCCATGCGCCTCCTTTGGTGAAGGGAAAATCCCATGCTCACAATTCTTGACCTTGTCGTTGCCATCTTGTGGTGTAGGCCCTTGTCTTGGAGCTTGCTTATCCTTTGACATGGCCTCCTTGGCTTGTGTAGACATCTTCTTGGCATACTCGTCCAATTTGGCAAAGTATAGGTCTTCGTCATCCTCATCCATGAAGTTGCATGCGTCATCTAGGACGTCAAGTTTGGGTGTTGAAGCTTGATGGCGTGGCGGAGAGCTTGCTCTTGGTGCCATTTTGGTGGTGGCACGAGTAGTTGAAGGTGCCTTATGATGGTGTCGATGGAGGTCATTGGTGTGTCTTGCCAAAGGTTGATGTAGATGGCGCACTTGGTCATCCACATGACGCTCGTGACGATGCTCCTTGTCCTTGGGACTCTTGTTGTGATGGTGGTGCCTTATTGAGCTTGGTTGAGCATTATGGATGGTGATCAACATGTATTCTCCGCTTTCATGGCGAAGATGCTTTGAACGACGTCTTGTATCCTCTTGATGTTGGCGATGATCTCTAGAGGATGTATGTCGATGAAGATTCTTGCCTTGTGGCGCCTTGTGTGGAAGATGATGTTTGGGCGCCACTCTTCTTGGAGTAGATGGCACTTGATGCCTTGTAGGTAGATGCACTTGACTCCTTGGAGATGGTCGTGCTTGGCGCCTTGGAGATGGTGGCGCTTGACGGCTTGGAGGTGATGGCTCTCGTCGCCTTGGAGATGGTGGCGCATGACGCCATGTAGGTGTCGTGCCTGCCGCCTTGGAGATGATCATTGTAGTAGGTGGTTCCCTTTGGTGTGGCACGCTTGGCCTTGAAGGTCATGGTTTCTTGATGATGCGCCTCCACTAGCTTGGCGTAGTAGTCCTCCACCTCCAAGCGATGGAGGTATTCTTCATGGCTCGTGGAAGAGCCCTCGAAGTGGGTGAACCTCGCCATATCCTCCATGCTTGGTGAGGCATCGTCGTTGTAGAACTCGAAGTCGTCCATGCTTGGGGAGTCATTGTTGATGTAGTACTCCATATCACCCAAGCCTGGGGAGCCATTGTCGGTGTAGTGCTCCATGCATGAGGAGCCATTGTCGATGTAGAGCTCCAATTCCTCCATGCTTGAGGAGCCATAGTTGAGGACGTGCTCCATGTCTTCCATCCATGTGGAACCGTCATAGGTGTAATGCTCCGGGTCCTCAAAGCATGCGGAGCCATTGTCGGTGTAGTGCTCCGTCATGTCCTCTATACTTGTGGAGTCATTGTCGTGGTGGCTCGTCATGGATTCTTCATATATATCATCCTTGGTTCCGGAGTCCCTAGACATGATTCACAAGACCAAGTGATGTATATGGAAGTGGTAGGGGTTAGGGATGCAACGTCGAACCTTACTTTACCTTTGAAGATAGTATCGTGCAAGTGGCAACACTTGAGAGCAATCGAAACCAAGCAAAGTGAAGTCCACGCGGAACACCAAAACCAACTAACCACTAAAAACACACACACAAAGCTTATGGTGGATAGGTATGGAAGGTGGCATGTCAAGAACCAATCTGAAATCAAGATGTTGTAATGGCAAGTAAAGAACCACGATGATCACAAAGCAAAACAACTCAATCCGCAAGATAGGAATTATATACAAGGAAACACACACGGTGGGATGATGGGACTTGCGCGACGGAAAAAGTGATCTAAGAACCAAATGATTACCTAGCGAAGACTATAAGCTCATGTCACACAAGTGCACGGAGAGACGCTAGTTCGATTGCAATAAAATTGGTGGGCTACAAGATATGCACAATAAGTACCACCTATTTGATGATCATCAAGCTTGCGCTTCCTATTCTATGAGGCACTTGTTTCTTTCTTTTTCTTTTTCTTTTTCTTTTTCTATTTTTTCTCTTTTTATTTTATTTTTCACTTGCCTCTTCCTTGTGCCAACAACTATACAAGATAACTATATGAGATAGCGCGCTCACAACTTTTGCTCGGAATTCTACAAGGTATCAAATGTGCATAGCCCAAGAAATCATAGGGGGAACTAGTCTCAATAGGTGTTTGTTGAACGCAAAGATAGTGTAGCTCACAAAGGAAACCAAGTGGGGAGAAGTCGCGAAATTTTATACCTTTCGCCGCCGATCTTCACCCTTTATTGGTGGATTCCGCCTTGCTCACGGAATTTGGATGGAGTAGATAGCATGAACCACGAATATGATGATGTATAGCTCCTTCTCCTCTTCAAAACAAGCTAAAGAACACCAAAATCCGAGTTTGTATGCAAAAGTTATGCTCAAAACCGTGAAGTAGATTTTTACATAGGCGGACATTACGTATGCCAGAGGGACAGTCCGGCCGGGGCGGATATTCCGGTCCGTTTCGGCCGGAAACTCCGGTGGGGCGGATATTCCGATCTATTTAGGCCGGACAGTCCGGTTCGGTCGAACCAGAATTTCCAAAACACGAACGGGACGAGTTTTGGCGGAAAAACTCGAACCAAAACCTCAAATTGATAGGGAAAACAAGGAATTAGGCTATGGAAACACAGGGGAATGTAGATCAACAAGTTTAGCAAGTAATCCACGGATCAAAACCTACCAAAATGCACTCAAATCACAGATCGGTCCAAAACACGGATTGGGGCTGTTTTTGTGGAATATTCGAATTTATGGGGAAAAAGACCAAATCAATGAGGAACCCGTGGCAACCAAAAGCTGCTGATACCAGATGTTATGGGGTAACCCCGTGGATGGTCCGATCTTTACGGATCTCGTGGTCAAATCGATGGGAAAGTGAGGGGAAAGGGAGAAGGTAGCGGAAGCGGACGCACACCTCGCGAAGAACACGATGAACACACGCAAAACACACACGATACAAGGTCGATTGCTCTCACCGGTGGCCACTGGTCCGATAGAATCCTCGCAAGGAAAGATCGGTCAACGTGCTCCCTCGATCCCACGCGGAGAGGTAAGAACACCTTGGAGAGGGTCTTGACGTCTTGGCAAAGGGACACTAATGCCAAGGCCTTGTACAACAAGGGAGGCGCGATGCAAACTCCAACGAGGTGGTGACGATAGTCGATCCCCTTTGGTAGAAGGGGATGAGGCAAAACTAGAGATTCCACAAAGGGGGTTTTCTTTAGTCTATCATCTATGCCTAAGGGATACAATGAGGGGTAGGGGCTCTATTTATAGGCCAGCCACAAGTTCAGGGGTAGTTTGGGCATAAAACTAGGGTTTGGTGCGTAATAGAGGGGTACATGGGCCAAGGGCCCAGATGTTGGCTCGTAGGCCCATCACTTAGGCCGGACAGTCTGGGCCGGGTGGACCGGGCAGTCCGGGGGTGGCCGGATACTCCGGATAGTCTCCGGGTAGAGTCTGATGTAGCATACTTATTGTCCGTGCCAGGACAGGGCTGGGGTAGGCCGGACACTCCGGCTGGATCTGGCCAGACACTCCGGTTGCGCTGGACATTCCGGCTGGCATCAGGCGGACTCTCCGGGGCAATGACAGCGGAGACTCTGGTTCTGGAGCTGGCTGCTCCTGGACCGTCTTCTTGGGTGACTTGGGAATGATCTTGGGGACTTGGCGGTATAGATGTAGTAGCATCCGCAGGATGGGCTGCATCACCACCCCACCTACCAACCCACCCCACCTAGCTAGCACCACCCCACCCACACAGCCGCACCCGACCCACCCAGTGCATCGTGTTGCACGCCTCGCCCGCAGCCCACTCGCATGCTACGTTGTGTTGCTACCCACCCCACTACTGCCACGCATTGACACACGCGAGCCGCCCGACCCGGTCAACTACTCGACACGCCCTGACTGTTATGGGGTAACCTCGTGGGTGGCCCGATCTTCACGGATCTCGTGGTCAAATCGATGGGAAAGTGAGGGGAAAGGGAGAAGGTAGCGGAAGTGGACGCACACCTCGAGAAGAACACGATGAACACACGCAAAACTCACATGATACAAGGCCGATTGCTCCCGTCGGTGGCCACCGGTCCGATAGAATCCTCGCAAGGAAAGATCGGTCAACGTGCTCCCTCAATCCCATGCAGAGAGGGAAGAACACCTTGGAGAGGGTCTTGACGTCTTGGAAAAGGGACACCGATGCCAAGGCCTTGTACAACAAAGGAGGCGCGATGCAAACTCCAACGAGGTTGTGATGATAGTCGATCCCCTTTGGTAGAAGGGAATGAGGCAAAACTAGAGATTCCACAAAGGGGATTGTATTTAGTCTATCATATATGCCTAAGGGGTACATGAGGGGTGGGGGATCTATTTATAGGCCTGCCACAAGTTCAGGGGTAGTTTGGGCATAAAACTAGGGTTTGGTGCGGAATAAGGGGTACATGGGCCAAAGGCCCAGCTGGCGGCACACAGGCCCATTCGCTCAAGCCCCAGACTCCGGTGTGGGGGTCCAGAGACTCCGGTGTGGACCAAAGGTTCCGGTCGATCTCCGGTCCATCTCTAGAGGGGCCTTCTATCTGTCCCCGAGCTCGATCTAGGGGTCGGTCCGGAGATGGGCCGGAGACTCCAGGGTATGTAGGCCGGAGACTCCGGTGTCTTCAGGCCGGAGACTCCGGTGTGGCCAAAGACCCCGGTGTGGACGGAGACTCTCGTGTGCACAGGACGGAGACTCCGGTGCTTCAGCTGCTGCTTCTTCCGTCTTCTCTTCCAAGCCTCCATCTTGTCGGGCTTGGTGCTCCAGGCTTCCTCCCTTGCCTCCGTACTTGTCGGTATGAACCTATCATGAATATGGGACGGAGTATGAAGTAGTATACCATTCAAGAGGATAGGAAGTGGACTCGCATAGAGGAACGGATTCACCCTTGGTGTCCATGATGACTTGGCATAAGTTGGAGACCATGATGTGGTAACGACTGAAGGTCGGGCTACATCATCGACGCTCTTCTCCCCACCTACCCCGAACCCAGCCCCACCTTCCTTATCCCTGCTCCCTCCTCTCGTTCTCGATTCTCCTACCCTGCACCTCTCACATCTGCTTGCCTCGTGTGCTGCCGCACGCGCAGTCCCATGCCTTGCTGATCCCCATCATCGACCTCCCTAGCTACGCCCTCCTCTGCACTATAGGAGCCGCCCACGGCCGTCTGTCTTCCTCCCGCGGCCGCGACCCCGAGCCACCCCACCATGGCTGCTTCCAAGAGTTCCGGTGACCATCGCTCCAGTTTCTCCGGTCGTGCCTCTGCCTCGCCACCAACTTGAGCCTGACCTCACTGGAGCCCACCTTGCTGGTCGCCGCCAAGCACAGCGAGCGGTCCCTGTCTTCGGCGTGTAGCCCCGTCTCCTCTGCCCCGGGCCGCCCATTGTTGCCGCCACGCGTGCTCCCTGAGCTCTCTGACCATGCTGCGAGCCCCTGTCCTCCTTGTTGCGCCCCTCCATCAACCGTGTCCACCGTCGGACGCCTCCTCTTTGCCTGTTGCTGGACGCCCCCACCACCTGGGTCAGCCTCGCCCCGCCAAGTTCCTCCGCCCTAGTGTGGCCCCGCATGCGCATCTTTCCGGTGCCACCTCCCTCATCGGACCATGTCGTAGTGCTGCCCCTCTACACGCTTGCCTCCATGTTGGGTGTGCTCACGAAGGCGCCTGCCTCTATGGTTTGCTTGGTCCGATCTTAGAACGTGTGTGCCTTGTTTTGATTGTTTCTGTAATCATCCATGTCGCTACGTTGATGTCCAATAGGCCAAGACCCGGAATATCTTCGTTGTTGTCGTTGTGCCCGTGTACTCGTCGCCTAGTCCAAGAGTTTAGTGGCAAGTTTTTCCAAGGCCGTCTTCATCTTCCACCGCAAGAGCTTCTCAAGACACATTATCAAGACCTCTGCATTTGGGTGATGTTTACAATCGATCCTCGAAGCCACGGAAGCCCCAAGTTCTCCTTCTTGAACCCGAAGACCGAACCTCGGCACCCCTAGATCTACATCCCGAATCATCAAGACCGTACCCGTAGATGTTCTTCACGGTATGCCAAGGCCACCGACATGGAAACCGAAGACCCCGGACCCAAAGATTCAAAGACCAAACTGATGCAGCCCGTCCTACGGACGCTCCTACATCTACACCAACAAGTCCCCCAAGTGGACCGATGACCCGTGCCCGAGTTAAGCTCCTTCAAGCTAAGGTGAATTCACTCCTTGTCTCGTGTGACTTCGATACATCCTTGGATGGCTTGCTACTTCATACCAATACCTTATGCATCCTCAGGTACAAACCCCATGAAGAAATGACAAGAGAAGGAGCCAAGCCAACGCGAACCGGAGTCCTAGGCCAAACCGGCGCCAGGACCGGTGGACCGGAATCCTCGCCAGAACATCCGGCGCATGCCCCGGCGGACCGGACCAGTGACCGGAAATACCGGCGCGCGCCGACAACTTCCGACGCCGACCGAACAACGCCTCTGTGAGCCGTTCCGGTTTCGACCGGAATTTCCGGCAGCGACCGGAAATTCTGGTGCCGATTCCGGTGTCGCCGAGCTTATTGCCGAAATCGTCCCCCTGGACATCAATATGGGTTTGATGCCCGAGAATATTCCTATTTCGCCTAGTTTTTACCTTTTTATGCCTAAAGTACCCTTGAACTAGTGGTTGGCCTATATATAGTCCCCCACACCCATTGTAAACGGCAGGTATGATATTTGGAATTAGTGGAAACCCCTTGTGGATCTATCTAGTTCTTGCCTCATGCTCCTTTGACAAAGGAGCACCAAATATCCCAAACCTCCTTGGAGTTTGCATCGTGCCTCCGCGTTGTACAAGGCCTTGGCATCGGTGTCCCTTTGCCAAGACGTCAAGTACTCACCGAGTATCCCATCTCGCCGTGCCGGTTCGAGAGAGAGTCCTTCGCCTGACGCCGATCCTAGGGATTGTGCCGGACCGGTCACCGCCGGCATGAGCTATTGGTGTGTATCGTGGTTTTCTGTATGTGTTCATCGCGTTCTTCCTACGTGAGTTCGTCGTGTTCATCCTCCTCTCCTTCCCCCGCACTCCATCCTCGATTTGAGTGGGATTCGTGAAAGATTGAGCCACCCTAGAGGTTTTCCCTCAACATATTGGTATCAAGAGCTTTGTTGCTCACGAATTCCCCCACAAAATTTTCTTCTATCCACCAAAAATTCGAAAATCCCCAAAAAAGAGCCTCATATTTGCCTTCGGATCGATCTCTGGATTTGGTGTATTTTTCGTGGTTCTATTCCACAACTCTGTTGCTTTGGGTACCGATCTACCTTCCTAGAAACTTTTCCCACCCCAATTTGGACAAATTTCCGAAAATTTTGACCGATTTTGACTTTTGGAGTTTGTCACGAACTCAAACCGTGGAGGCTTTGAGACCGGCCCAGTCATTGAATTTCCGACGCATGTTCAGTGAACGAACGCGACCGAATTTTGCGCTTGGCGCCAGCCAAATCACTTTTTCACCCAATTTTTGATTGTTTATCCTCTTGTGTTGTTCGTGTTTCGTGTGCGTGTTGCCCAACTGACTTCAAGCTTCCACAACAATATCCACATACCGCGCTCATCGACATCGTGACACCGAACATCATCTCCAACACCGGAAGCAAGACATCAATACCGAAGGTATAACTTGCTCCACCTTGTTAACCCTTCTTCCTTGTGTGTATCTATCCTATGAGAGCAACTCATCTTGTGTTTGCCTAAGCATTGTGCACTTATCCTTGGAAAGTGAGAGTGTGAGAGCAAAAACACGAGTTAACATAGTAGTATAGAAAGGGAGAAAAAGAATAAAAAAGAGAGAAAAAGAAAAGGCAAAAGAAAAATAGAAAGAAACATAGTCTCCCAATACAAAGAGAGTCTCAAGCTTGTAAGCAAAGAGAGAAAAAGAGCGCGACCGAGGCAAGTGCACAAATCCATTGCTTATTTCTCTTTTGGCGAACGAGTTGTGGTCTCTCCTTGCGTTAGCACGACACCAAGCGTAGTCTTCGTTAGGACCTTTTGTGCTCATTTCCATAGTCGTGCTAACCACATTCATCTCCACGTGTGTGTATCCTAGTGTTTTGTAGATCGTCTCCTATTTTCTTTTGATCTTTTGGTTCTCTACCACGCTTAACAATAACCTTTTCTTTGGATCGTTTCGTTGGGTTTTCGACAACCCTAACCTTCCACCCATAGCTTTGAGAGTTTTATCTTTCCTTCTTTAGTGTGAGTTTTCTTTGCGATTCCACTTTGCACGCTTATAGCTCTCACTTGTGGTTTCTAGTTTGGTGCAATCCCCAAGGTGAGGTACAAGGCTAACACCACCATATTCCACTTCCATATACAATACTTGTGTGTCTTGCATGATGGATATGCACAGTGAGTAGAGCCAACCACCTCCCTAAGAAGAAGATCATGGACCGTACATGATGCGCGCAAGTCACTTCATCATTCGATAAGAGTTCCGTGAACATTGCCAAGCCCTTGAGACGCGACCAGATGAACAATTTGGCGAGACACAAGCCGAGTTCAAGAACATCGACAACCGCTTCGACGGCCTAGAACGACAAATGCATGCAATGCATCACAACTTCGGCCACCAAAATGAAGCGCTTCAACGCTCCATCGCCGAAACAAATGACAATCTTCGACGCCTCATCGACGAAATGGCAAGACCGTGTTCATGTGCATCAAGCTCTTCAAGCTCTTCGCGTCGTCATGCGCCTCCTCAACAAGATCTTCACCCAATTGCTCCAAGACGCAATGATGCCCCCGTGGTTGAAGATGGAAGTTCTTCGAACTTGTACCTTCCCCACGGCACGCTGCAACGTCAAGCTATGATGGTGATTTCTCTTCTAGGCCAAGAGCAAGGCAAGAAGCACACTGTCATCACACAAGGGCATTAGTGATCCAACAAGAGCAACCACAAGAAGAACCGCAAGTCTACCACCATCGACCGCGACACATACTTGACACAACAAGTGATGACTCCAATTTGGATAATCAAGCTCGTCATTGACGTGAAGCTCTCCAAGATCCTCCTCCTCGTCATCAACATCATGAACGTCTGCACCGACACCATGGTCATCACGAGGCGCCTCCTCCACTTCAACAAAACTTGGAGCATCAAGTGATACAAGTTGAGCGACGCCCACCATGTCAAGAGGCTCATGACCATGATCTTCGTCGTGAGGCCCATGTGCCTAACCAACATCACCAACAAAGGAACAAGCCTCCTCTTCATCATCAACCGCGTAATGAGGCTCCACTTCCTCAACAACCTCATGGGGCCCAAGTGCCTCAACATCATCAACAACCACTCCAAGAGCAAGAGCAAGCGCCTCAACAACAATATCAAGAGCAAGATCCGCAACAAGGACGCGAGAACCAAGTTCCACCTCCCCAACTACAAGATCATCAACAAGGTCACCAAGCTCGTCGCAATGACCGCAACAATGAAGAAACTTTCGGCAAGCTCAAGTTCACAATGCCTAAGTTCACCGGATCCAATGACCCCGAAGAATACCTCTCGTGGGCACTCAAGGTCGACAAGATCTTCCACATGCACAACTATAGCAACGAGAAGATGGTCGCCATGGCTTCGCTTGAGTTTGATGATTACGCCGCCAACCTTTGGTGGGAACAAGTTCAAGTTGCTCGTGATGCAAGACAAGAGCCGCCAATCACAACTTGGCATGACATGAAGGCTCATATGAGATCCCGCTTTGTCCCCGCGCACTACACGCGTGACCTCTTCAACAACCTTCAATCGCTTCATCAAGGGACAAAGACCATGGAAGAGTACTTCAAGGAAATGGAACTCAAGTTGATCCGTGCCAACATTGATGAGCGCATGAAGCAAACTATGGCACATTTCCTCATTGGCTTGAATCACCCAATCAAGCGCATCGTCGAGTTCCAAACATACAACACCATGGTTGAGCTTGTGCACATTGCAACAAATGCTAAACGTCAAGTGCAAGAGGATATCAAGTACAACAAGCCCAAGACGTACTTCACCTACAAGCAAGCTTCAACCGCTACACCAACAACTTTCAATGGAAGCTCCTCAAGTACCTCCAAGCCTTCCTTCAAGCCCACACTTCCTCACGGAAAACTGCCCCCAAGTGGCAAACAAACAAAGAGCCACACACCTTTCAACAGTGAGTGCTACAAGTCTGGAGGCAAAGGACACAAGTCGACTGAATGTGGAAACAAGAAAGTCTTGTTCATCCATGACAATGGTTATGAAGAGTACTTGAGTGAAGATGAATTTGATGCCCGAGTCAAGGAAGCAATGGCAAGACAACGAGTGGAAGATGACCAAGAACTCCTCATGTGTGAACATGACGCACGTCCATCGCTTGTCGTCACAAGGATATTGACCACTCAAGCACAAGAGCATAAAGACCAATGCTCCAATATCTTCCAAACACGAGCCGACATCAATGGTAAATCTATCAAGGTGATCATAGACGGAGGGAGTTGCCACAACCTTGCTAGCACCGAGTTGTGTGAGAAGCTCAACCTCACCCTCCATCCGCACAAGCACCCCTACCACGTACAATGGCTAAGTGACAAAGGGTCCGTGAAGATCAACCATATCGTATCGGTCTCCTTTGCCATTGGTCCTTACAAAGATACGGTGGACTATGATGTGGTTCCTATGACAGTTTGCCACATGCTTCTTGGTCGACCATGGCAATTTGACAAGGCTGCTCAACATGATGGTCGCACCAATGTATACACCTTCAACTGGCTCAACAAAACATGTGTTTTGCAACCAATGACTCCTAGCCAAATAATTGCGGACAATGCAAAGGCTTTAGCGAGGGCGCAAAGCACAACACCAACTTGTGAGAAGAGAGGTGAGAGAGAGAACCACCTCATAGTGAGTGAGAGCCACAAGCCAAACTCGAGTGAAAAAACTAAGAGTGTTCTCCTTGCCACCAAAATTGACATGAGAGATGTTCGAAACAACCCATCCATCTTGCACTATGTCCTCCTTCGCAAGGGACTAGCGCAAGGAACTAATGAATTAACCAATGTTCCTCCATCTTTGATGATTGTTTTGCAGGAATTCAAGGATGTGTTCCCCGAAGAGCTTCCACATGGACTACCTCCTCTTCGCGGCATCGAACATCACATTGACCTCATCCCCGGTGCACCACTTCCCAACCGTGCCGCTTATTGCATGAACCCGGAGGAGACAAAGGAGATTGAATGTCAAATCAACCAACTCGTCTCCAAAGGTTTGATCCAAGTTAGCACTAGTCCAAGTGTCGTACCCGTGATACTTGTTCCAAAAACGGATGATACGTTACGGTTATGCATGGACTGTCGTCTAATTAATGTTATCACCGTGCGTTATCGACATCCCATACCACGTCTCGATGACATGCTTGATGAGTTGTGTGGAGCCACTATTTTTTCGAAAATTGATCTTCGTAGTGGTTACCATCAAATACGCATGGCTGAGGGTGATGAGTGGAAAACCGCCTTCAAGACCAAACTTGGTCTCTATGAATGGTTGGTTATGCCCTTTGGTTTATCTAATGCCCCATCCACCTTCATGCGCCTCATGAACCATATCTTGCGTTCTCTCATTGGAAAAAGTGTTGTTGTCTATTTTGATGATATTCTTGTTTATAGCAAATCACTTGAGGACCATATAACACATGTCAAGGAAGTTTTGCAAATCCTTCGACATGAAAGCTTTATGCTAATCTTCCCAAGTGCACTTTTGCTAAAGACAAGTTGATTTTTCTTGGATTTGTCGTTTCTTCGAAGGGAATTGAAGTTGATGTTTCCAAGGTAAAGGACATACGAGATTGGCCCATCCCAACAAATGTGAGTGAACTCCAAAGTTTTCATGGGTTGGCCGGTTTCTATCGTTGCTTTGTGAAAGACTTTTCAACCATTGCTTTTCCTCTCAACGAGTTGACGAAAAAGAATGTCACCTTCGTGTGGGGCAAAGCACAACAAAAAGCTTTTGATGAACTCAAAAAGAGACTCACCGAAGCACCTCTCCTTGCGTTACCGGATTTCACAAAAACTTTTGAGATAGAGTGTGATGCTAGTGGTATTGGCATTAGAGGAGTCCTTATGCAAAACAGACATCCTATAGCCTACCATAGCGAGAAACTTGATGGTGCTCGCCTTAATTATCCAATTTATGACAAAGAGCTTTTTTGCCTTAGTTCGTGTTCTTTAAGTTTGGCAACACTACCTATGGCCCAAAGAATTTATCATACATTCCGACCACGAGTCGTTGAAATATCTCAAAGGCCAAGCCAACTTGAGTAAGCGACATGCTAAGTGGGTTGAGTTCATGGAGTCTTTTCCGTACATTGTCAAGTATAATAAGGGCAAAGATAATGTAGTTGCGGATGCTTTGTCTCGCAAGCACACAAGCCTTCTTACGAGACTTGAAATCAACATGTTGGGTCTTGAGGAAATAAAATCTTTGTATGCTTCCGACTTGTTCTTTGAACAAATTTTCGAAAAGTGCTCCATTGACAAAGGAGTTGATGATTTCTATTTGCATAAGGGGTTCATCTTTAAACAAAACAAGATTTGCATTCTGAAGTCATCCCTCCAACTCTTGCTTCTCCAAGAATCTCATGGTGGAGGCCTTATGGGTCACTTTGGCCGTGACAAGACATTGGACATGCTCTCCACTCACTACTTTTGGCCCAAGATGAAGCGCGGCGTGGAGCGCTACGTTCAACGATGCACGACATGTGTTCAAGCTAAGTTGCAAGATAATCCCTATGGTCTTTATATGCCATTGCCTATTCCTCATACACCTTGGTCCGACATTAGCATGGATTTCGTATTAGGATTGCCTAGATCTAAGCATGGTCATGACTATATATTTGTTATCGTGGATCGCTTTTCCAAAATGGCACACTTCATACCGTGCCATAAGACCGACGATGCTTCACATGTTGCAAATTTGTTTTTCAGGGGAATCGTCCGTCTTCAGAGTGTGCTACGAACAATCGTCTCTGACCGCGACGTCAAATTCATGAGCTACTTATGGAAGACCCTCATGGCCAAGCTCGGCATCAAGATCCTCTTTTCATCCGCGTCGCATCCTCAAACCGATGGACAAACCGAGGTTGTCAACCGAAGCCTCGAAACTCTTCTACGTGTGTTGATCAAGAAAAACTTGAAGGATTGGGAGGAATGCATTCCACACGCTTAGTTCGCCTACAATCGAGCCAAGCACTCAACAACCAAGATGAGTCCATTCATGATCGTCTATGGTTTCGAGCCCCTCACCGCGCTCGACATCCTACCACTACCTCTCCATGAGCGCACGAACATGGACGTCGAGAAGCATGCACAAGCTATGAAGAAGCTTCATGAAGAAACAAGAGCTACTATCGAACAACAAGTCCTTCGCCAAGCTTCAAGATTCAACAAGGACAAGAAGGAGATGATCTTTGAAGAAGGTGATGTTGTGTGGATACACCTAAGCAAACACCGCTTCCCCAAGGAACACGACTCCAAGCTCAAGCCAAGAGGAGATGGTCCCTTCAAGGTCCTCAAGAGAATCAACAACAACGCCTACATCATCGACATACCGGCGTCCAAGTACCTCGCAAGCAATACGTTCAACGTCAAAGATCTCTCACCCTAGCATGGAGATGCTCAAGATGACAACCATGAAGAGTCGAGGACGACTCTTTCCCAAGGGGGGGAGCTGATGCAGCCCGTCCTACGAACGCTCCTACATCTACACCAACAAGTCCCCCAAGTGGACCGATGACCCGTGCCCGAGTCTAGCTCCTTCAAGCTAAGGTGAATTCACTCCTTGTCTCATGTGACTTCGATACATCCTTGGATGGCTTGCTACTTCATGCCAATACCTTATGCATCCTTAGGTATGAACCCCATGAAGAAATGCCAAGAGAAGGAGCCAAGCCAACACGAACCGGAGTCCTAGGCCAAACCGGTGGACCGGAATCCTCGCCGGAATGTCCGGCGCACGCCCCGGCGGACTGGACCAGTGACCCGAAATACCAGCGCGCACCGACAACTTCCGGCGCCGACCGAATAGCGCCTCTGTGAGCCATTCCAGTTTCGACCGGAATTTCAGTGACGAGCTTAAATCCCGATTCCGTAGCCCCGTACAAATTAATTGCCGGAATCGTCCCCCTAGACATCAATTTGGGTTTGATGCCCGAGAATATTCCTATTTCACCCAGTTTTTACCTTTTTATGCCTAAAGTACCCTTGAACTAGTGGTTGGCCTATATATAGTCCCCACACCCATTGTAAACGGCAGGCATGATATTTGGAATTAGTGGAAACCCCTTGTGGATCTATCTAGTTCTTGCCTCATGCTCCTTTGACAAAGGAGCACCAAATATCCCAAACCTCCTTGGAGTTTGCATCGTGCCTCCGTGTTGTACAAGGCCTTGGCATTGTTGTCCCTTTGCCAAGACGTCAAGATCTCACCGAGTCCCCCATCTCGCCGTGCCGGTTCGAGAGAGAGTCCTCCACCCGACGCCGATCCTAGGGATTGCGCCGGACCGGTCACCGCCGACATGAGCTATTGGTGTGTATCGTGGTTTTGTGTGTGTATTCATAGTGTTCTTCCTGTGTGAGTTCGTCATGTTCATCCTCCTCTCCTTCCCCCGCACTCCATCCTCGATTTGAGTGGGATTCGTGAAAGATCGGGCCACCCTAGAGGTTTGCCCTCAACACAAACCCTGAAGCTCCGACCCCGAAGACCGATCCCGGCAAGACCGAACCCGAACCACATCGAACCAAGACCTCCGAACACGAATGTGTGATTCTGATCCGAGCCCCCTATTTTATAAATTTCCATCTATATATCTGGTTGCATTAAATCATTCATGTTGCATACATTCTTTGGGGGATGTGGGGTACTTTGTCTATTCCCCTCATAATTAAATATGGAGATCATATGCGGGTTATTCTAGTCTTATCATGGCTCCATTTAAAATTTTTTAGTAAACTGGTGCCCTATTTTGCCTTGTTAGGGCAACATTTAAATTGCGGGGAATCTAAACAACTTGAAACTTATAATTAATTGTTGGGATCCCGATTCCACTTAATACTGCCTAGTTGCATCTCATCTTTGCCATGCCATGCATCATATCATGAACATGTATGATCTTATGCCGTAGTATTAAATAGTGCATCCGGTGTTTCTTTTAGTGCTTTGCTTCTTCACGGATTAGGCCGTTGAGCTGATGCAAGTATCAAAAAGTTCTTCGGTTGTACCTTCGATAGTGTTTCCCAGGCGAGCATTCTCCCCTTTCTACTTTTTTTCGTTTATAGTCTTTACTTCTACCTATTGATCTATTGTTATCCGTGTTGCGATGCTTTAGTTTCCGTACCATTTACATCCCTTGCAGCCTCTATATTTCCTTGGACACCTCCTATTGCCCGTTGTTTGGTAGACAGTTGGCCTTGCGAGTTGTAGTTGCTTCCTCAGGTGTTGGCTCGAGTTGTCGAGTACCACAGTTGTTGGAGGTTGCCGCATGCTTAATGTTGTAGATGATCATGACTTTCATTACAACTTGTTAATTAAAATGCTGGGAATAGATATAACTAATGTAGAGGCACCGGTGGGCAATAGCTAATATTTGGTTTTTAACCACTCACTTGTATCTCGTAGGCCCCGAGTACTTGATACCTGTTCCTTGACTATCGCACTATCCGCATGTGGGACCATGAATCCCCTTAGTCAGAGCTTGATTCATTTCTTACTTCTTGGGGCCACAAACTATTTTGGGGCTTTATTACTATCCTGTACTTATGCCATGCTTTACTGTTTATTTACGATTGTGCGTGGAGCACTTGTACTGTTTAGGAATTGTAGAATGTTTTCGCGGTATCTACAAGCCCAGTCATACTTTTGGGTTCCCAATCGTTTACAGCCATTAGCACAAACCTTGGCTCCGTCTCGGAGCCGGCCAACTTTGTTGCGGGTAGCTTAATGGGGTGCCCCCCTGAAATATTTTATGAATCTTGTGATTGCTTTGTCGTGAAAGCCTCATTGGGTTTTTATTTAGTTTTTCCGAGGTTGTTCATGCGTGTGTTGCTATTTGTGCACCCCTGCAGGGTAAATCTTTTAGAAAGTTGTGTCCGCGGTTATGGATGACTTGGAGCATAGTATCTCAATTATAGACAACCATAACTAAAGTAGTGTTATAAATTTGACTGTAACATGTCTAGTAATCAATTTCACTACAACGGAATGAGTAAATAAAAGTACCAACAACTGTTGGATTTGGGATGTCTCATGCTAATTGTATCTGAATAGTAAGTATTGCAACTATAACAGAATGGTTAACTAAAACTGTCCACTGCTTATGATGTCAGGATGACTCATGTTATCTACATCTGACTAGTAAGTGCTACAACTATAATGGAATGAATAACATTGCCAACTATGTGAGTTCCTCGGTTTGAGTTCCTTGTTTGGTCTCGAGGGGGAAATACCAGGATGGGTATGATTGGTGTTAGTATCAGGTTGGTCCTACTTAGGTCTTTCTTATCCCTCTCTAATAGTCAACAGTTGTACCGAGTCTCTATAGGTTGTTTAGTGCATGCTTCACCGCCGCTTCAGTCTGCCATACCTATGTAGGCGAGAGCCACCGAATTCTAGACTCGCGTGTACTGGCCTCAGTACTGACCGCTCCCTTTTTTTCTTTGCCCTTTGTCAACACCCCTTTTGTTTTAGCAGGTTTGAGATCGACATCATTAGCAGGGTTACCCTTCCGGCTTGGCCTGGGCAGGGTTATGGACGCCATTGGTTATTCTTCAGGGCTCTTACCCTATTTGCATCTTATCCGTACTCGGATGTTGTATCGTTTTCAAGGTGACTTGGAGCTTTGTATTGATATATGTATTCTTGGCTCATTGAGTTGTTGTTGTATATATATATATATATATGTTTTGTGGGTTCCATCGTGGACTATTGTGTAATGATATTACTTTGTTTTCCACCCGCATGCAAGTGCCTAGTGGGCACCTTTGAATCATTTCTATGCGGTTTTGGTGGAAATCGCTAAAATCTGCATAGGGCCGATTCGAGGGTGTTACAAAGTGGTATCAGAGCTCAGCTATTGCGATACCCCACTGGTCCAGCCTGTAGGATAACCTAGCTAACAGCCGATGTAGAGTGTCAAAACTATTTTGCAAAATTGGTTGGATAGATCTGATTAGGTCTGCTTTTACTCCTTATCTCTATGCTATTCTCCTCTTACCTTCTCGTGTTTTGAATCTATTCTCTTTCCTTGCTTCGAGTCCAGGACTTCTCGTGGTTGGGATTCTGTCATACCTTTAGGGTTTTGCTTCCTCCCTTTTATAACGATGGTGCTACAATCATCAATATGCATCTTGTTTGTTGAACCCTTCATCCAATCCTTTGTCCTTGAACTCTTTATCTTTATGTGCCGTTTGACGGATATCCGTATCATTGAAAAACATTATGAGAAGGATGAGCATTGGTGAAGTTGGAGTATACCTTGAGCATGTGTTGTTCATGCCAATGGAACCATCGTGAAACCTAATCACTGTGTCTTTCCATACAATTTTCTTTGTATCTTCCGGCATTTCCAACCCGACAACATCATCTATGAAGATCCTACATCATGCCTGCGTTTTTCGAAGCTTTCCGAACATCGCTTGTCAATATCTTCAATCTGAATTCCGAGAGTTGGTTGCACGATTCTTCTATTCATGTACAGAGTAATGCTTCGAGTGCGGGATGGACTGATCACCCTGCCTGACCCTTACTGTTCACTCTTGTACATCTAACTAGTGAATCAATGTGACTTTTACTCTTTTCATGGAATTTAGAGGTGGCCTTACCTTTTGAGACCTTTACCTTCGTCCTTTGTTTATCCGGAGCGTTCCCTCGACGAACGTGAGCAACAACCCTTGTTGGTGGTGTCGAAGATTTCAAGATGGAGTAAGGATATTTGTTAGTGGTGTCGCGAAGATCTACACGAAGCGAGAATAGTCTGGCCATCAGCCTTCTTTCCCTTACCATGAGGCGGATCTCGAGGGTGAGAGCTATTGTTACTGGTATCGAATTGTAGCACCCCGGTAAAACCACTACTAGAAAACCGCTGTGTTTTGGCTTTGTGCATCATCATGATAGCATGCTCATGTCATCGAGCATCGTCATGTATGCATGCATATGGTTTGCCTAAACTATTTTGCTAAAAGCCCTATTTTGTTTTCTACACTAATCTCCTCCCTTTTATTTCAAATCAAAACCCCGGGTCGACCTAGATATTTTATTTGCCTAAAAAATATTTGTGAAAGTGTTTTTAAAATAAAATAGTGAAAACTATTTTAGCAGGGAAGGCCTCCACCGGCCAGGCCTAGCTGGCAGCAGCCTACTACCCCAGAAATAAAACCCTAACCCTAGACCACCTCGCCTATTGACCCACCCCACCTAGCAGGCAATTTTTTTTAAATAATACACTTTCTTTAATTAATTTGACAAATGTTGCACGAATTTAGCATTTTACACTTCTAGGTATTTGTCAGCGACAATCAGACCGAGAGGTCCATTCGGCGTGGGCCTAGCCGAATCAATTTTTACTCGGCGTCACGGTGACCGAGTGCATGCGGTGGTGGCCCCGCTCTGCTCGATTGCCTCAATCGGCAAGCGCCTGACCGAGTGCTGCACTCAGCGACAGCCAGGCCGAATGGGCCACTCGGAGATAGCGTGGCCGAAAGCATCCAAAGAGACCTCGCGTCGCACGATCCCGTCCCGCACATACCTCTTCTTCCTCGCGTCGTTGTTGCTCGCTGCCTCTCTCTCTCCAGCAACGAACTCCCCATTATTTGCACCACTTTTCTCAGATTCAGCCCAGATTAGCCATAAATATTGTGTCTAAAACCACTATAGATATAGGGGAACCCCGATCTACTGATGGGTTAGCTCAGGACTCGATTTGGTGTTGGATTTTTGGAGGAATGGTGGTGGTGCTGGGGTGGAGCAATGGCAATGGTGGTGGTGTTGTAGTGGAGCTTGGAGCAGGGGCGTTTGTGAGCTGCACCGTGCTGCTTCTTTGGTGAACCGAGGCTGCTGTATCGAGTGGCTTCTCACGCTTCAAGGGTAAACTCTAATCCCTCGTTAATCACAGTATTGTATATGGTTATGCGGCTACTTGGGTTGTGGTTAGGAGGCTATTAGAATAGTTAGAAGGGTTTTAGTATATTATTTAGAATATTTACGGATAGTTGTACATAGTTTTATTTAGAATAGGTGGATTTATAGAAAGATTTGGCAGGTAGATTTGTAGGAATATTAGCCAGACTATTAGTATATTATTTAGAATATTTGCGGATAGTTGTATATAGTTTTATTTAGAATAGGTGGATTTGTAGAAACATTTGGCAGGTGGATTTGTAGGAATATTAGCCAGACTATTAGTATATTATTTAGAATATTTGCGGATAGTTGTACATGTATTTACGCACTATCGATAATTAATTATTTAGATTGATTTTCTTATGTCAGCTGAGATGTCGAATGTAGTGAAGTTCGTGTTTTACTACGGTCCTGGTAATATCCAATACTGTGAATATGGAGCAGATTTGTGTGAGTTTCATTTTATGGAGTTGGATTTGACTGCCCCTCAAACCTGGAGTGTTAGTCAGTTGAAGGAATGGTTGATGGACTGTTTAGGATATAATCTCGAAACATACACCATCAGTGTCCAAGCATTGTGGACAAAGTCTACCAAGAACATTTTCTGGATTTTGAAGGATGTAGATCATTACCGAGATTGGTTTAAATGGTTAAAAGGTTGCCAGGACAGGCAGATACACCTAGTTGCACTAGTGCTTCCTGTCTTGAAGGAGATCAATCCTCAAGCATCGGAAGGTGGACATGGTCCTGGCCATAGTGTTGAATCTAGTGGCGGGACGTACTCTATGTCCAATGCTGGAGGTGGTGGTTATGAATCAGAGCAGAGCAGTCAGATAGGAGGAGGTGGTGGTGGTTACGAACCAGGGCAGAGCAGTCAGGATGTAGGTGGGGGATGCGAAAGTGGAGAGGTAGATGGGGACGAGGAAGGTGGGCACATGGAGGACTTGATGGAGGATGAGGATTACATTGATGGTGAAAGTGGTGATTCAAATGATTTAGATAGTTCCGATGAAGAAGGCAACAGAGAGGACGTGTCGATTCCTGCATCCTGGAATCAAGACATCTCCAATGTCATGACCATTAATGACTGTCATGATTCTGCGTGGGAATATCACAAAAATAAAATTGCTCAGGGCGCCAGATATCCAGACGAGAAACATTTGCAATATGCAGTCATTGCTTGGACATTGTCTACACAGAGGGTTCTCAGTACAACCGTGTCAAATAAGAGATACTTGACAATGGAATGCGTGGATATAAATTGTCCAGCTAGGGTGCATGGATATCTTCCTAAATATGACACAAGTTGGTTGGTGAGCGACATGGTGATGCACACATGTCAGCTTTCATCTATCCCTACAGATCATCGTAACCTCTCATCCATGCTTCTGGCTCAGTTGTTTTACACGGAGATAGTGGAGAGCAAAGCGGTGGTAGTGAAGGCTATAATAAATAAAGTAAGGGTCAGGTTTAATTACAACATTTCGTACGGCAAGTCTTGGAGGGCAAAGCAAAGGGCTCTTGAGGACAGGTTTGGTTCTTTCAGAGACGCGTATGACTCTGTAGTGAGACAACTCCTTACACTGCAGGCAAGGAACCCAAGCACCTATGTCGACATCCAACACTATGTGATACCAGAGGATCCATCCGTAAAGGTGCTTCATCGAGTGTTCTTCTCTTTTTCTGTGTGCATTCAAGCTTTCACTTATTGCCGACCAGTTATATGTGTGGACGACACGTTTCTCACTAGCAAGTATAAGGGTCAGATCCTTACCGCTATTGGTCAAGACGGCAACAATCGAATTGTCCCACTCGCCTTTGCTTTTGTTGAGGGAGAAAACACTGAAAGCTGGACATGGTTCTTCAAGCAGCTCAAGATAGCAGTTGTGAAAGATAAGCCCAATGTGTGCATCATTCATGATAGGCATGCAGGTATACTAAATGCGGTTAAACATTTAACACAGCCTGGGCCTGAAGAACAAATACCTTGGCTCGACATGCACAGCCGTTGGTGCATGCGCCCTTTGGGAGCTAATTTTTTCTCATAGTTCAGGAACAAGAATCTGATGAATCTTTTTCAAAAGACTGTGCAAGCAGAACCAAGAATGGAAGTATGATTTCATACGTGCACATCTCGATGACTTCACTCAGAAACATGTCAGGGCGAGGAAAGCGGCCCAAATCAGCTATAGTTTGCACATCAAGCGGCGATTCTTGCCTAGGCTGCTCTGAGAAGAGCAATTTGGAAGAAGAGCACATGTAAGGCTTTGTGACTTTCCTAGATTTGATCTGCCTGGTACTAGGAGAAGGCCCGGGAGGGAGATTAAAAAATTTAACAGTGGATAGAGCACGAGCCTTTGGAGGGGTGGTCTTTGCTACACGACACCCATGGAGCTAGGTATGGTGTCATGACTACAAACCAGCTGAGTCATATAACTTTGTCCTTAGAGGTGGCAGGGCTCTGCCACTTATAGCCATTGTCGAGGGTATTTTGTATGGCACGATCAAATATTTCAGAGACAGACGATAGGGAGCTCAATTTCATATATGAAACAATCCGAACACATGCTTCTGTGAAAAAATTATTGACTACATGGATAAAAAGATGGCAAAAGCTCAGACACACACTGTCGTGGCCATCGGTAATGCAGAGAGAAGGTTTGAGGTGCGGTTACCTACTGATAAGTTTGGGTGTGGTAATGAGCTAAGGACGCATGAGGTGAAGATTGGAAATAAGCAATGGCTAACCTGTGAGTGCACGTGCAACAAACCAAAATTGCTTCATCTCCCTTGCTCGCATGTGCTTGCAGCGTGTGGGCAGCTGGGGTTGGACGCAATCTCGTTCGTGTCTCTGTACTACCTAAAAGAAACTATGGTCAACACCTGGACCGGTGAGATGTCATGAGTTCGAGTAGTGGGTAATTTCAACACGGTAAACCCTGGTGAAAGGCAGTACATCCCCCACCCTGCTCTAATGCGAACAGGCAGAGGAAGACGCCAGTGTAGGTGCATCCGGAATGACATGGATGAATCAGAAGCTGGAGGCCCAACGCGACAGTGTTTTCTATGCAATGATTTTGGCCATAGGGCAAGGTGTTGTCCCAAGTTCGGTACAAGCGTGGTACCTATGCGAGGTCATGGTACCCAGGCTCGAAGAGGTAGAGGACGCGGGCGAACTTAGGTTTCGATGAACTATGTTCCATGTGTAATATGTGATGAACTATGTTTTAATTTATAATATGTGATGAACTATGTTGTAATGTGTGAGGAACTATGTTTTAATTTGTAATATGTGAGGAACTAAGTTTTAATTTGTAATATGTGAGGAACTATGTTTTAATTTGTAATATGTGAGGAACTATGTTTTAATTTGTAATATGTGATGAACTATATTTTAATATGTGATGAACTATGTTTTAATTTGTAATATGTGTAGAAATGGCGAGAAGATACAGTTTACTCAGTGAAGATATTGAGAAAAACATCGTGCTAGAATCTTGGAGGATGAGCCTAACTCCCTCGAGCCCTTGGTCACTCGCACTCCCAACGTAAACTGGAGGATACACCCGGCTTGGGTTTCTAGGTACGATTTTATTGTAATCATGCATTAGAACAATTATGATTGGACGCACTAAGTCTTTTGTCACTCCATTTCGATATGCAGGTTGAAGTGGGCCGGGCTTTTACCTTTCACTCGTCTGGTTGAGGACACTGGAGACTCTACATGTCTATTATGTGACCAGCCGTTGCTCAGCTGCTGGGTTGACCGCTAGAGGCCCGAGACACACACTTTTCACTTTCGTTGGGGAGAAATGGCTCCTACTCTCTAGGATGTGTCATACCTGTTTGGACTTCCTTTGGCAGGCCAGCCCATTGGGCCGCTGGATACACCAGCTAGTTGGCAAGGCAATATGGCCCAACGTTTTGAGGGTATTAGTGCCGTATCTGGTCCATTTGAGCACGATGATCATGGGCCCAAGTTCGACTGGTTACTAGGATTTCAGGTGTGTTCGCTAACTTGTTAGTCCAATTGTCTTTATGCATCGCACCATTCTATGTTTTTTTGGTACGAAGCTATCTTTGCATTAATGCAGATCCAAAGGTTAGGTTATCCAGAGATCCAGTTGACTGAGCTACAGTCACTCGGTGCTTGGAGGCATACTTACTTTGGCTTCTCGGGAAGGTCATGTTCACCGAGAACCATGTCACCACTATCACCGCTCGCTACATCCCTATTGCATTGGAGATTGCTAATGCAACAAGCACTGACATGATTACACAAAGGAGTTGTGGTTCTGCGATCTTGTCAGCTACGTACAGAGGTATGTGCAGCGGTTGCCAGTGTAAAGCTCCTAGGTCAGGCTTGCTTGGATGCCCATTACTGTTGCAGCTTTGGTCCTAGGAGCGGTTTCCTATTGGACGACCGGACGTAGTTGTTGAGACGGCATACCCATCGCATGCATTAATGACCCTCCGACAGGATTGTTCGACGCAGACCGCATCGATTTACCGACTTTCGATACAGTTTGGACATGTCGCAAGGTATGTGCAAAGTTATAATTAGTTCATGTACTATATGACTGGAAATGACATGTGTTCTTTGGCAGAGACGCTTTTCTCATGCTCAGGTGAGGAGTTGCTACCCCGCTTTCTCCGAGCAGTTTGACGTGCTGCTCGCGAGCTCGGTGATGTGGGAGCCCTACATGGATGCAGCCATCGGTTCTAGATTCCACAAGGATGAGGACGATGTCACACTGATTTCTACTCTCTGTACTAGAGACGTGGCGTATTGGCTTACAAAATCGAAGATCATCTTCGACATGCAGGTAGAGGAGATGAGCCTACAGAGAGTAATGAGGCAGTTCGGCCTTCGCCAGTTGGCCAACCCTCGTCCTACTGAGAGTGACGTACCTTCGGCCGTTCACACGTAAGTTTATTGACTTATCTGGTTTATTGACTTATTGCAATCACTCTCCAATTGTAGGTTGTCAAGGAAGGGAAGCAACAAGATCGTCACAGGCTGGCTCCATAGAGTTGGGACATACGTAGAGCAGTGGGATAGCGCAACAATACGAGTCTGGGACTCTGATGCCCAGTTTGACATGGAAGAGTTCAACCACTATCTGCGAAGCTACATGAGCGCCACACGTCTATGCATCGCGCAGCAGAGTGACCCAAAGGCGATGCCGGGCACGGCTACTTGGGATAGTTATCCGAGCCAGTCTACTACGGGCAGCAGACATCACGTGGTAACACATTGTCTTCATCTAATGCACCTACTTGTTACATAGTTTCTATTCCATTTTTCACCCTATTGGTTCAAATTGCAGGCACAATTGCTAGTCGATCTTGAGACAGAGAGTGCTAATTATAGACGGTCCCTTTCGTCCGGACCTCTGCTTATACCACGTCAGGAGCAATAGACCTGGCTGAGTCGCCTAGAGGAGAAGCTCTGATGTATCCACGGAGTTATCACATGCACCCGCTCTTCGGATGTTGCTCACCAGTCGGGACCACAGCGGCCTCCGCGTCACTCAACGCACCAGAGGCAGCACCAGCAGCAGCCACATCCACCCTCGCCCGTACGACAGTCTCCACGTCCACGACTTACACCATAGGCAACATCGAGGCCTCCCCCTCTAGACCAGGCTGGAGGTTCGTCGTGGCAGCAGCAGAGTTTTTTTGACTGGTGGCAGCAGCAGCAGCCACCTTTTCAGGGTGGAGGTTCGTCGTGGCAGCCTCAGCAGCAGCAGCCACCTTTCCAGGGTGGAGGTTCGTCGTAGCAGCCTCAGCAGCAGCAGGAGCCTTTTGGCCACTCTCCCGCGCTGAACTACGGCTTTCGTCCACAGCTGCAGCCACAGGGTATGCGTCTTACACAATACCGAGGTTAGCTTCATATCAATTTCTTATGTACTTCGGTATTCATATGTAGGAGAATTTGGAGTGCATGGGTCTATGCCTGACTATCAGGGATCTTTTTCTGGATCCAAGTGGACGAGTGATCATGAGGTGGAGCACAACACTCAAGACTTCTTGACACAGAGCAGTTGGATCAACATTTTTCAGACCCCCACACAGGAGACTCAGTACGACAAGCACGCCTCAGTGATTCCTCCTCGAAACGTTCGGGCACCCATTAGGTACGGCTGGACGCCACCAGAGCAACCAGATCAACCACGTGAGCGTCAAGGCAGACGATGACACTGATACCTCCCTCAGCCACATATGTACTAGTTTTCTATCTATCTATCTATGTATGAGACATATATCTATCTATGTGTGAGACATGCACCTATCTATGTGTGTGACATTTTGCAATGTTATTCATTTCTTGGTCGAGATCGCTAACTAACGACTACAACAGATAATTAGGATACAAACAAGATAATTAAGATACACACACGAGCTACAAGGGAGAATTGTTCTATCCCTATGACTATGCCCTTACCCTTCGACGATGCCTTCTTCATGGCCTGCTCTTCTTGCCCTTACCCTTTGACGATGCCTCGACCGATGATGGCTTTCCCTTACCCTTCGACGATGCCTCGCCTGTACCCATCTTCTTGGCCAGCCTTTCGTCCCACTCAGCTCTCCACTTAGTCCCAGCGGCAGGCATCATGAATATATCATCTTCATCTTCACTCTCTTCTAGCTTGTCATTGCTCTTCTTGGCATGCGCCATGTTCAAGGCCTCAGCCTTGTCACGCTCTGCTCTATCCCTGGTACCACCGATCGGCGGCATGAAGAGATCATCAGAGTCTTCACTCTCTTCTATCCAAATCCAAGGGAGTGTGACATTCCGCTGCCTTGCCTCTTTGTTAAAGAATCTTTGCTTGCCCCACCTAGCATTGATCCGAAGTAGCTCAAGCCGTATCTCCTCTAGAGTTCTCTTCGGCCACCCTTTTCTATGCAATCCCTCACCCAGCTCAGTGAGGAGACAATCACTAGCAATGAGTTCCTCCAATGGGGCTAGATTGTTGTCTATCGTAAAGTTCCTAGCCAAATGAAAAAGGTCGACGGACATGTTTGTCTCGAAACTACGATCGTAGGGAAACATACTGGCTAAAAACGGGGTGGCTTTTCTTAAACAACTGCGTGAGGATGGGGTTTTATAGGGTAAACGAACAAAAAAATGGTGGGAAACATTCGGGTGGGAAATATTTTGGCGGGAGACATTTTGGCGAGAAGCATTTTGGCGGGAGATATTTTGGTAGGAAACATTCTGGCGGGAAGCATTTCGGCGGGAAACATTTTAGATACATTGTCTGACATGTTGAATTTAAGATACATCACGATACTATAACTGAAATGAAGATACATCATGACACTATAACTGAAATGAAGTTACATCAAGACACTACAACTGAAATTAAGATACATCAAGACACTACAACTGAAATTAAGATACATCAGGACACTACAACTGAAATGAAGTTACATCAAGACACTACAACCGAAATTAAGATACATCGGTACTGAGACATACGTCTACCTTCCCTGAGTCCAGCGCGGGTACTTCCCGGTCTTGTCCCCACGTTCCTCTACAGCCCGTGCCTCGGCAGCCCTTTCCCTTAATCTCTTCCTTTTCTGCTCACGGGCATCCTTGCGCGCCTGTTCCTGCCGCTCCTCTTCCTCTCTTCTATTCTTGTTCAGCTCACGGTTTCGAGCTTCTTCCACTCTGAATTCTTTCATTTCTCTCTCTCGAGCCTTCTTCTCATTCGCGGCTATCCTTTTAGCACGTTCCTCATCAAGAAAGCTCTTCCTTGCACGTCGGCTCCTGTCTGCAATCTCCTGCACGGCCCAGGCTGGCTACTCCGTGTCAATCCAATAGTACCACTTGCAAAGTGGAGGAGGAGACTACAAGCAAATCAATGTAATGAATAAAAGAACGCATGATACATTGAATGGTTGATATTAACCATGCTCTGTGAACATACCGGAGGCCTCTCGTATGACGAACTTGCTTGTCGGGGCGGGCTTACGTCGTAGTTGGGACACATGAAAAACTTCATGCCCATGCAGGAGGAGAAATCGATCGAGTCCTTGACCTTGGCGAGATGGCCGCACCAACAACACTCGTGTGTCACCCCTTGTGGCAACCTAGCATCTTTCATCTTCCTAGGCCTATACTCTAGGTCCGAACATGGCACACTCATGATGTAGAGGAGAAGAAATGCGAGAGAAAGGGGAGGAACAGCTGAACTGGGTGTAGAGAGAACATCTCGGCGCCTGAATTTATAGAGGCAATGGGAAGAATAGGCGGGAAAAAACGGCAGGAAAACGTGGCGAGAGGCGGGAATAGGCTGGCGGGAAATAGTGGCGGGAATCGGCTGGCGGGAACCGGAAACTAATTTATACATTCAGAGCTTGCAGTGGTCATGCAGGTTTTTGGTTATGCATTGATCATGCAGGTTTTTGGTTATGCATTGATCATGCAGGATTTTCTCAGGGTCTGGCCGATTAGTCCACTCTATGAGGGCCTGACCGATTAGTCCACTCGGTGAGGGCCTGGCCGATTATTACACTCGGCCTGTGAGTGACCGAGAGGGTCAATCGGCTTAGTCCTGGCCAATTGGCCCAGCCCCAGTCGGCTAGGCCATGACCGACTAGGCCAATCGGCAACGTGTAACACCCTCGAATCGTCCCTATGCAAGTTTACCGCTTCCCGCCAAACCCGCTTAGAAACGATTCAAGGACGCCCACCAGGCACTTGCGTGCGGGTGGAGAATGAAGTAATACCATTACACATTAGTCCATGATGGAACCCACAGAACATATATATACAACAACGACTCCATGAGTCAAGAATACAGATATACTATACAAAGATCCAAATCACCTTGAAAACGATAGAGCGTCCGACTACGGACAAGATGCAAATGGGGCTAAGAGCCCTGAAGAATAACCAATGGCGTCCATAACCTGCCCAAAGCCAAGGAAGGGTAACCACGCTAACGACGCCGATCTCAAACCTGCTAAAACAAAAGGGGTTCCGACAAAGGGCAAAGGAAAAAGAGGCGTCGATCGAGGCCAAGACAGCGAGGCTAGAATTCGGCGGCTCTCGCCTACATAGGTATGGTGGACTGAAGCGGCAGCGCAGCATGCACTAAACAACCTATAGAGACTCGATAAACTGTCGGCTATTAGAGAGAGAGATAAGAAAGACCTATTCGGATCCAATCTGATAGTAACACCAAAACATACCCATCCCGGTATTTCCCCCTCGAGACCACACGAGGAAGTTAAACCGAGGAACTCACACAGTTGGCAATTTTATTTATTCCATTATAGTTGTAGCACTTACTAGTCAGATATAGATAGCATGAGTCATCTTGATAGCATAAGTAGTGGGCAGATTTAGTTAACCATTTCGTTGTAGTTGCAGTACTTACTAGTCAGATACAATTAGCATGTGACATCCCAAACCCAGCAATTGTTGGCACTTTTATTTCATTCCATTGGAGTTGCGATACTTACTAGGCAGGTATAACATGACACGATACACACCAGTTCCACCAGTTGTTGGCACTATTATTATCCATTCCATTGTAGTGAAGTTGATTACTAGTCACATATTAAGTCAAATTTATAGCACTACTTTAGTTATGCTTGTCTATGATCGAGATACTATGCTCCAAGTCGTCCATAACCGCGGACACGGCTTTCAGAAAGATTTACCCTGCAGGGGTGCACAAATAGCAACACACACACGATCAACCTCGGAAAAACCAAATCAAAACCCAACGAGGCTTTCACGACAAAGCAATCACAGGATTCATAAAATATTTCAGGGGGCCACCCCACTAAGCTACCCGCAACGAAGTTGGCCGGCTCCGAGACGGGCCCAGGGTTTGTGACAATGGTCAGAAACGGGAACCCAAAAGTGTGACTGGGCTTGTCGATACCGCGAAAACATTCCACGTTCCAAAACAGTACAGGTGCTCCACGCACAATCGTAAATAAAGCAGTAAAGCATGGCATAAGTACAGGATAGTAATAAAGCCCCAAACTACTTTATGGCCCCAAGAAATAAGAAATGAATCAAGCTCTGGCTAAGGGGGATTCATAGACTCTCCCGGAAGTGGATAGTGCGAATAGTCAAGAAACAGGTATCAAGTACTCGGGGCCTACGGGACACAAGTGGACATAAAAACCAAATAGCATATATTGCCCACCGATGCCTCTTTCATTAGTTATCCCAACAATTTAATAGTTGTATTTAAAGTCATGATCATCTCCACCATTAAGCATCTCCACCATTTATCATGTGCCAATTTTCCGTCAATGGTGGAACGACAACGACGCGAGGCAACACATAAGCAAGCAACTATGACTCGCAAGGCCGACTATCTATCAAACAACAGGTAATAGGATGTGTCCAAGGCAATATAGAGGCTGCAAGGAATATAAAGGGTGCATGGAAACTAAAGCATCGCAACACGGATAACAATATATCAACATGAGGAAGTAAAGACTATAAATGCAAAATAGGTAGAAAGGGGGAGAATGCTCGCCTGGGAAACATAGCCGAAGATACACCGAAGAACTTGTCGATACTCGCATCAACTCAGCGGCCTAATACGTGAAGAAGCAAAACACTAAAAGAAACACCAGATGCACTATTTAATACTACGGCAGAAGATTGGGCATGATGCATGTATGATGCATGACATGGCAAGGATGCGGTGCAATTAGGCAATATTAAGCGGAACCGGGGTCCCGATAATTAATTAGAGGATTCATATTATTTAGCTACCCTGCAATTTAAATGTTGATTTATCAATGCAAAGCATGTCATCGGTTTGCTATGCAAATTTAAATGGAGGCGATATGAGACAAATATAGCCCGCATATAATCTCCATATTTAATTATGAGGTGAATCGACTATACAACCCGGACCCGCAAAATATGTATGCAAGCATGTACAATTGATATGCAACAATATAGATGGCAATTTATAAAATAGGGATAGAAAAGGGGTCACACATTAGGGGTTCGGATCCAGAGTCTCGGGGTTCGACGGGGATCGGTCTCGGGCATCGGATCCGGGAAGAAGAACTTGGCATTGGCGTCCTTCAATTCCATGTCGGCGTGCTTGACGTCCAAGATGGAGAACTCGGCGTTCCATGTCCGGGGTCTTCGGCTCCCTATCGATGACCTTGAGGTTCCAACTTGGTTTGCCAATGGAGAACATGGGTTTCGGAGCTTGATTATCGGTGTCGGTCTCCGGGTCTCGACATGGGTAGGTCTTGGTGACGATCTTGTCCACTTGGGATCTTGGTTAGCATCCTCACGTCTTTTCTGCAACACTATACCGAGTAGCTTCAAGTCGCGCAGACGCCACACCGTTACACCAAAACACCACATCACCAACACCTCGGGACATCTATCTCACCACCAAACATTGAGGATCTGAACTGTTGTGGGGGTTCATCCTATTGTTGGGGGGGTTTGAAATAAAGGCAGCCTTGACGCAACAACACAAGGAGCAGTCTCCCGACATGGCCTGGCGAGGAAGAAGCGAGGCGAAGACCCAAGGCAAGAGGACGAAGCAGTGGCGGAGCTCTGCGAGGCGACGGGATGCTGCGGCTCAGGCAAGGGCAACGGCGGCGCTCGAGCGGAGCGAGCAGAGGCCGAGTTCGCGTGGCAGGGGAGGAGACGCTCGGTGGGGCGGCGAAGCACCAGCAGGGCGGTCGACGAGGTTCACCAGGGCGGCCGGAGCTTGGAGGTGAGGGAGGGCGGCCGTGCTTGCAGGCGTCCCTGGCGGCGGCAAGGTCAGGCGAGCTGCCGACTGCTAGGGCAGGCGCAGGGTGGCAGCTGGGCTGCAGAGGCTGGCAGGAGGTTCCGGGGACGAGGTGGCGGAGGCTTATGGGCACCGGGTGTGGCGGGAGAGGCCACTCACGGAGAGGAGAGGGAACCAGCTGACAGAGGAGGTAGGGTAGAGGCAGCATCGTCTTGGCAAGGGTGCAGCCGAGCGGAAGGCGAGACAAGGACAGATCAAGAAGGGGGATGTTTAGAAAACAAAACTAGGCTTTTAGAAAATAGTTTTAGACAAACAAATGCATGATGATGACGATGCTCAAATGCAATGTGGCATGATGACATGAGCATGCGGTCATGGTGATGCGCAACACAAAAACATAGCGATTTTCTAGTAGTGGTTTTAGCGGGATGCTACACGACGCCATGACCAAGTGCAGCTGGCTGACACTGGCATGTCAGCCGAGCGCTCACTCAGCGAGCTCTAGGCCGAATGGTTGCATTCGGCGACGCCGTCACTGACAAATACCTAGAACTGTAAAATGCTAAATTCGCACAACACTTCTCAAATTAATTAAAAAAAGGGGCAATGCTACGCGTTCCTCAGGGGATCAAAACTTCCGATCCCCCGGGTCCTCCTGCTGACACGTGTCCCGTTTAATTCCCACTTTTGCTACACTACGTCCTGCTTTTGCTACATAATACCCCGCTTTTGCTACATGTAGCAAAAAACGGTTCGGCTCAGAAAATACAAAAATAGACTAGACCTCGCCGGAGATCTCGCCGGAGACCTCACCGGCGACCGTGTAGCAAAAAAGTTGTACTAATGTAGCAAAACCCGACCTCACCGAAGACTTGCCGGAAACCTCGCTGGAGACTTTCGCCGGCGACCGTGTAGCAAAAATTTTGCCGAAGATATCGTAAAAAAAATTAACCTATTGTAGCAGAACCACGGTACAATTGTAGCAAAAAAATTCAGCAAATGTAGCAAAAGCCGGACCTCGCCGAAGATCTCGCCAGAGACTTTCGCCGGGAGACCTCGCCGGAGACATTGTAGCAGAAACTTTGCGCTATTGTAGCAAAACTAGAAAAGAGATGTAGCAAAAAAGTTCAACATCTATAGCAAAAAAAGGCTTTGCCGGAGACATCGCCGGCGAGCAAACCCAATGCCCACTTGTAACACTATCGTTTGTAGCAAAACTCGATGTCGTTTGTAGCACCGGTAGCACCCGCATGTAGCACCTTCGTCGACTGCATGTGGCATATGTCGACATTGTATGTAGCAGCGTCGGTGGTCTTGGGTAGCACTCCCGGCGGCCGCATGTAGCAAACCCGTGGGGACATTAGCATGGCTTCGTCAACATGGGAGACGGAGATGGAGGACCACCGTCACGGTCGTCGATGCCGTCGCTGGAGATGGAGGTTGGCCGTCTCGGTCGTTGACATCGGAGAGCAAGGAGAGGCGCGGGGAGCTCTGGTGGCTGCGTAGATCCGACTGTAGCGGCTTCCGACGAGCAAAGGAGTTGCGTGGCCACGGAGATCCGTGGCGCTTGTGAAGTATGAGGGCGGCGGCGGCTGACGGCTGACAGGGCGGTGTGGCGGAGCTGGTAGGTGGCGGCGGCGAATCTGCAGGGGCGGTGCGGTGGCCGGAGCTGTACTCCCCATGGCCAGAAACGAGGAACAAAGAACAGGAAGGCAACGAGGAAGAAAGAACAGGGAGGCACGAAAGCGTGTCGCTGGCAACGACCCGGGGATCGAACAAAACGATCCTTCAAGGGAGTAGTTTCATTTTTCTTAAAAAAATATATTATTTAAAAAAAATTCGCCACGCACAGCCGCACCCAACCCACCCGGGGCACCGCGTTGCACGCCCCGCCCGCAGCCCACTCGCATGCTACGCTGCGTCCCTTCCACCCCACTGCTGCTACGCACCGACGCACCCGAGCCGCCCGACCCGGTCAACTACTTGACGCGCCCCGACGCTCTTCTCCCCACCTACCCCGAACCCCTCCTCTCGTTCTCGATTCCCCTGCCCCACGCCTCTCTCCTGTGCTCGCCTCACGTGTCGCCGCACACGCAGCCCCATGCCTTGCTGGCCCCCATCGTCGACCTCCCTAGCTACGCCCTCCTTCCCGTTGCAGGAGCCGCCCGGGGCCGTCTCTCTGCCTCCCGCAGCCGCGACCCCGAGCCACCCCGCCATAGCCGCTTCCAAGGGTTCCGGTGACCGTCGCTCGAGTTTCTCCGGCCGTGCCTCTGCCTCGCCACCACCTTGAGCCCGACCTCGCTGGAGCCCACCTTGCTGGTCGCTGCCAAGTACAGCAAGCAGTCCCCGTCTCCGCCGTGTGGCCCCGTCTCCTCCGCCCCGGGCCGCCCGTCGTCGCTGTCGCGCGTGCTCCCCGAGCTCTCCGACCACGCCGCGAGCCCCTTCCCTCCTTGTTGCGCCTCTCCATCAACCGCGTCTGCCGCCAGGCGCCTCCTCTCTGCCTGCTGCAGGATGCTGCCGCCACCTGCGTCGGCCTCGCCCTGCCAAGTTCCTCCGCCCTAGCATGGCCCCGCCTGCGCGTCTTTCCGGTGTCGCCGGACCGCGCCCTAGCGCCGCCCTTATGCACGCTTGCCTCCATGCTAGGTGTGCTCACGAAGGCGCCTGCCTCTGCGGTTCTTTTCGTCCGATCTCAGAACGTGTGTGTCTTGTTTTGATTGTTTCTGTAATCCTCCATGTCGCTACGTTGATGTCCAATAGACTAAGACTCGGAAGATCTTCGCTTCTGTTGTTGTGCCCATGTACTCATGGCCTAGTCAAAGAGTTTCGTGGCAAGTTTTGCCAAGGCCGTCTTCGTCTTCCACCGCAAGAGCTTCTCGAGACCCATTATCAAGACCTCCGCGTTTGGGTGATGTTCACAATCGATCCTCAAAGCCACGAAAACCCCCAAGTGCTCCTTCTTGAATCCGAAGACCGAGGATGGCACGCCAAGTCCACCAACACGCAAACCGAAGACCCGGGACCCGAAGATCCGAAGACTAAACCCTGAAGCTCCGACCCCAAAGACCGACCCTAGCAAGACTGAACCCGAACCATATTGAACCTGAACCAAGATCGCCGAACACCAATGTGTGATTCCGATCTGAGCCCTTATTTTATAAATTGTTATCTATATATCTGGTTGCATTAAACCATTCATGTCGCATACATTCTTTTGGGGTTGTCGGGTACTTTGTCCATTCCCCTCATAATTAAATATGGATATCATATACGGGCTATTCTAGTCTTATCTTGGCTCCATTTAAATTTATGTAGCCAACCGGTACCCTGTTTTGTTCAGTCAACATTTAAATTGTGGGAAATCTATACAACTTGAATCTTATAATTAATTGTTGGGATCCCGATTCCACTTAATACTACCTAGTTGCATCGCATTTTTGCCATGCCATGCATCATATCATGAACATGCCCGGTCTCCTGCCGTAGTATTAAATAGTGCATGTGGTGTTTCTTTTAATGCTTTGCTTCTTGATACATTGCAAATGTATCTATAATTTTTGATGTTCCATGCTTGGTTTTATCCACTTTCTTGTGTTTTGTTCCAACTTTGAAGTACTTTTCATATGATTTCTTGGACTAACCTATTAACAAGAGCCACAGTGCCAGCTGCCTGTTTTCTGCTTTTTTGGTTTCAGGAAAGTCAAAAAATGAATATTCTTGGAATTGGACGGGATAAAAGCCAAAGTGCCTATTTTTCTGGAAGGGATCAAGTGCCAGAATACGAGACGGAGAGGGGCCAGGGTCCGGCTACACCACCTGGCCGCGCGGCCAGGCTTGGCCCGCGCCAGGGGGTGGTCTGGCCGACCCCAGCACCCCCTCGGCCTCTCCTTCCGCCTATAAGTTTCCCTTGGGACGAAAACCACAGGCACCCGATCAAAAATCTATGAAAGAGTCTATAGCCGCCGTCATCTCCATCCCTAGATCGGGAGGGATCTGAAGCTCTTCCCGGCACCCTGCCGGAGAGGGGAATTCACCCTGGAGGCCTTCTTCATCACCATGCAAGCCTCTGGTGTGATGCGTGAGTAGTTCATCCTTGGACCACGGATCCATGTAGTAGCTAGATGGCTGGTTTCTCCTCCTTTGTGCTTTCATGTTTAGATCTTGTGAGCTCCGTTCATGATCAAGATCATCTATTTGTAATTCATACATGTTGTGTTTGCAGGGATCCGATGGATATTGAGATGCTATTTCAGATTGATTATTGATTCTATCATGTCTTTGTTATTTGAGATCTTGCATGCTTTCCGTTGTTAGTAGCTATCTTAGCCAAGTAGATGCTAGCAACTCCAAGAGTTAGTATTTATGCTCGACAGTGGGTTCATGCCTCTAGTAATCTGGGGAAGTGATAGAAATCTCTAAGGTACTAGATGTGCTATTGCTACTAGGGAGAAAACAACAATCCTTTGTTCATAGAACAATTGTATTGTTTACCTTACACGCAGTTCGTAAAGCGATAATCTATTGCTTGCAACTTAATACTGGAGGGGGTTCGGATGATAACCTGAAGGTGGATTATTAGTCATAGATGCAGTTGGATGGCGGTCTATGTATTATGTTGTATTGCCCAATCAAGTCTCAAAGGAGTCAAGATGATTAGTATATGCATGTATTGCTTTCTCGGTGTTTGTCAATTGCCCCGCTGTAATTTGTTCACCCAGCATGTTATCTATCTAAGGAGAGCCACCTCTAGTGAACTATGGATCCTGATCCTTGTCTTTTATAGACAATCTAAAATCTTTTACTACTTTGTGTTTACTTTCTGCAAACTTTTACTTCTTTCCATTCGATACGTTTAATCCTTTGTTTTCCGCAAAACACGGTGAGATTGACAACCTCATCGAAAGTTGGGGACAAAGTTCTGTGGTTGTGTTGTGCAGGTCTCCACGTTGCTACTAGCACCGGTAGTGCGCCCTGCCAAAGCTCAACTAGTAACACCTTTGGGGTGTTTCTTTGCTCCTACTGGTTCGATTAAACCTTGGTTTCATAACTGAGGGAAAACTTACTGCTGTGCTCATCATACCTTTCTCTTGGGGTTCCCAACGAGCTCTACGTTGATCGTCGAGTGCATCAAGATCTTTTCTGGCGCCGTTGTCGGGGAGTCAAGGAAATCTTCACAAGGGGAGTCCCTCATAACCAATCTCTTTACTTTGTTGTTTTTGTTTTGCTTAGTTTCTTTTTGCTTTGTTTGCTTGTTTTGTTCTTTCAAAAACACACAAAAAAATAGCTTTACTAGTTTGCTTTCTTATTGGAAAAACAAACAAAAAAATTAGTTCCTTTCTTAAGTTTCCTTTATGACTAGCTCTGCTCCAATCACTATTTCATTATGGATAGCTCACTCAGTTTCCTATTTGGGAACAGTATTATGACTGCTAAGGTAATAGGTGAACCACCGCCTGCTAGAACCTCCATGGAAGAAGAAATTGCTGAACCTGAAAGCTCATTAGATGAAAAAGAGGAGGAGAGTGATGGACAAAAGGAGGAAGAATGGATCTACCCATGCCTACCTTATAATGAGAGTAACTCTTTATCCCTTACATTATTTGATTGTCCCCCATGCTTATCAAAGGAGGGTGAATGTTATGTTCCCGAGGATTCTTTTGAAAATGTTTATAATAAAGCTCTAGTGCTTGTAGATCATAAAAAGCATGCCTTATGTGATAGTTATATTGTTGAGTTTATTCATGAGGCTACTGAAAATTATTATGAGAGAGGAAAATATGGTTGTAGAAGTTTTTATGGTAATGAAACACCTCTCTATGTGCTGAAAGTTTTGAAGTTACTTTTGTTTTATCTTCCTATGCCTGTCACTTTGCTCTTTGTGCATTTATTTGCATACAAGATTCCTATGCATAGGAAGTGGGTTAGACTTAAATGTGTTTTGAATTTGCTTCTTGATGCTCTCTTTTACTTCAATTCATATTTCTTATTAGAGCATCTTCTCAAATTTTCATGCCTAACTTAAAGGCGTTAAAGAAAAGTACTTGTTGGGAGATAACCCAAGAGTTTTAGATGAGTCTTGGAAGTTATTACCTCTGTAATAACCTCTCCTTATCCTTTTTATTTGCTTTTTGTGCCAAGAGTAACCTCTAATGAGAGTGAAGTAATGATTGGGAAAGTTGCTGTCCCGAAACAGATTTTTGTGCTTCACCGTAAAGATTCCTGAGAGAGTTCTGTACGTCGGATTGAGCTGTCATTTTTTTTGCTTCTGCCCCAGGTTGTTATCTAACTTTAGTTAGTTCAACACTTTTTGATTTGAGCAACAGAAGGTCTTCGAAAAAAATCGCCTTTACCTGCTGGTCTGTTTTGACAGATTTCTGCCATTTTCTGCATTTGCTTCTTGTGGGTTCCTTTTTGAGTTCTTTTGGGGAATTGAGATTTTTGAGGGAAGTGCTACAGTAGCTAGTGTTCTAATGGAATTTTAATTGGTGTTAGAACTGAACCTTGAGACTTATTTATCTTAAGTGCACTAATGTTGCTAATGAGATTGTGTGAAGTTTTGTATGAAGGAAAATTTTCAGGTGTATGGAAGAAATGAGTAATGAGATGAAGGATGGACTAAAGCTCAAGCTTGGGGATGCCACGCGTGTCACCCCAAGAAATATCCAAGAAGTGCAAGCGTCAAAGCTTGGGGATGCCACGCGTGTCACCCCAAGAAATATCCAAGAAGTGCAAGCGTCAAAGCTTGGGGATGCCACGCGTGTCACCCCAAGAAATATCCAAGAAGTGCAAGCGTCAAAGCTTGGGGATGCCCAAGGCATCCCCTTCTTCATCAATAAAAATTCCAGGTTTCTTCCAAACGCTTCATTTTTATTGTTTAATGCACAGTTGTGTTTTTCTTGGAGCGTCTTCCTTTTCGTTTTTGTTTTGGTTTTTAGTTTGCTTGGTTTGCTTAGTTTTCTGAATAAGTTGGTTGGACCCCCTCTTTCATACATTGGTTTGCAAATAGTTTGGTTTGGTTTGGAAAAGAGTAGGAAAGTTCATACTTATGTGGTAAAAAGAGCTTGTTTTTGACTGTGGCTATGCTTTGTCATGCCATGCTTGATATTGTCTTGGCTTTATGCTTAGTATTATTTGCTGTAGCATGACTTGTTATAAACAATTGAGATTGCTTAATGTGCCTTGGATGAATCATGCGTTGTTTTAGCATATTAAAGCATAGTATAGTGGTATTCTCCTTTGATGCTTTATTTGGGTTGACTTGGCGCATGCTCACACCATGTTATGACATTCACAAGTCACCATAGCCTTTATGATCCTTTAGTTTTCAACTTCTAGTATCACTTTATGCTTTGATCAATGATGTTTTGTCGCTCTGCATGATTATGGCCATTATTGCTCTCTTAGTTTGTCGCTCCCAGTCTTTTGCTAGCCTCCACAATAAAGTATGAGTTCCACTCATGCATCCAACTCCCTAAACCAAGTTTTTCCAAAGAGTCCACCATACCTACCTACTAGCTTATGCTATTCCAAGTATATTCATGCTTTTTTCTACCTTTCACTTGTTATGAGAAAACTAGTGATTAAAGCTCTCACAAACTTGATGGCACACTTTACTTTATTGCCTCTAATAAACCTGAACCATTGGGTCCTTCTTTGTTGCGTATATGCTTGCGCTTTATAAGTTGAAGTTAGCAGAACCATGTTTCATGGGGAACGCTTTGAACATTGCACTTGTACTTTGTACCCCGTTGATATTATGTTCTTTTGCTTACGGATCCCGCCGGTGTGAAATAAAAGTGGAACTTGTAAGATCATGGAGTTTGTATGTGTGTTAGAAAAACGCCTGGGCCGCTAGCCTAAGCCATGCCTAATCATGGTGGAAACTTGCAGCATCACCATAATGAGCACTCTATGAAGCATCCTCAATAAAAACCTATGCAAATAGCAAATAAAAAGATCGCTGAGATGCTCATTGTCTGCTTGCCTTGTCATTTTGATTATGGGAAAGCTCCCGTATCATGTGCAAGGGTACCTGTGGCGGTTCTTAATGATACACATATACTTACAATGACAAGAGCTTACTCGTGACTGAAGTTGAGTAGCATGAGGATCGGTCTTCGTAAGTAAGGGGCATGAGATATCGGTTTATAACTTGTCAAGCATATCCTCTTAGTTGTGTCACTTTAACCTTAATCACCTTCAAGATGCTTATGATAGGGGCAATGAGAGCTGAAAGCTATAAGTACCATAATTTTTGGAAGCTCTTTATGAGACTTGAATCCCTACTTCCTTTTACAAAAGGTCTTTCTTCCACCATTATATTGAGTCTCCACCTTCTAACTTTATGCACTTACTTTGAGAGCATAGTGGCCATTCTTAGTTCTATGTGCATTGTCCCAAGACTAGTTGATTGATGCATAACTTGTTATTGCTTGTTTGAAACTATTGTATCTAGTCACTCTTATGAACTTTGAAGGTGTCCCATGCATTTATATTTGCTACTCTATTGAGGGACAAGCTGAATACTATTATGCTATGTTTTCTTTATGTGAAACAAACAAACGTCTTGCAAAGCATGTTATTCATGAATCTTTTGTTTGTGCCTTTTCATGTTGCATCATAGTTTCTTCGCTTATTGCTAGAACTTTGTCTTTCATGTTATGATTGAAGTACTTCGATCCCAGCTTTGATGTTTTGCAAATACTTTGATCAAGTCTTTGATGGTGCATGTCACCTCAAAAATTATTTCTTTTTATCACTTACCTACTCGAGGACGAGCAGGAGTTAAGCTTGGGGATGTTGATACATTGCAAATGTATCTATAATTTTTGATGTTCCATGCTTGGTTTCATCCACTTTCTTGTGTTTTGTTCCAACTTTGGAGTACTTTTCATATGATTTCTTGGACTAACCTATTAACAAGAGCCACAGTTTCTATTGTTTTTTGGTTCCAGGAAAGTCAGAAAATGAATATTCTCGGAATTGGATGGGACAAAAGCCAAAGTGCCTATTTTTCTGGAAGGGATCAAGTGCTAGAATACGAGACGGAGAGGGGCCAGGGGTCGGCCAGACCACCTGGCCGCGCGGCCAGGCTTGGCCCATGCCAGGGGGTGGTCTGGCCGACCCCAGCACCCCCTCGGCCTCTCCTTCCGCCTATAAGTTTCCCTCGGGATGAAAACCCTAGGCACCCGATCAGAAATCCACGAAAGAGTCTGTAGCCACCGTCATCTCCATCCCTAGATCGGGAGGGATCTGAAGCTCTTCCCGGCACCCTGCCGGAGAGGAATTCACCACAGGAGGCCTTCTTCATCACCATGCAAGCCTCTGGTGTGATGCGTGAGTAGTTCATCCTTGGACTACGGATCCATGTAGTAGCTAGATGGCTGGTTTCTCCTCCTTTGTGCTTTCATGTTTAGATCTTGTGAGCTCTGTTCATGATCAAGATCATCTATTTGTAATCCATACATGTTGTGTTTGTGGGGATCCGATGGATATTGAGATGCTATTTCAGATTGATTATTGATTCTATCATGTCTTTGTTATTTGAGATCTTGCATGCTTTCCGTTGTTAGTAGTTATCTTGGCCAAGTAGATGCTAGCAACTCCAAGAGTTAGTATTTATGCTCGATAGTGGGTTCATGCCTCTGGTAATCTGGGGAAGTGACAGAAATCTCTAAGGTACTAGATGTGCTGTTGCTACTAGGGAGAAAACAACGATCCTTTGTTCATAGAACAATTGTATTGTTTACCTTACACGCAGTTCGTAAAGCAATAATATGTTGCTTGCAACTTAATACTGGAGGGGGTTCGGATGATAACCTAAAGGTGGATTATTAGTCATAGATGATGTTGGATGGCGGTTTATGTATTATTTTGTATTGCCCAATCAAGTCTCAAAGGAGTCAAGATGATTAGTATATGCATGTATTGCTTTCTTGGTGTTTGTCAATTGCCCCGCTGTAATTTGTTCACCCAGCATGTTATCTATCTAAGGAGAGCCACCTCTAGTGAACTATGGATCCCGGTCCTTGTCTTTTACATACAATCTACAATCTTTTACTGCTTTGTGTTTACTACGCAAACTTTTACTTCTTTCCATTCGACACGTTTAATCCTTTGTTTTCCATAAAACACGGTGAGATTGACAACCTCATCGAAAGTTGGGGACAAAGTTACGTTGTGTTGTTGTGCAGGTCTCCACGTTGCTACTAGCACCGGTAGTCGCATGCCAAAGCTCAGCTAGTAACACCTTTGGGGTGTTTCCTTGCTCCCTCTTGGTTCGATTAAACCTTGGTTTCATAGCGAGGAAAACTTCTTCTTGTGCTCATCATACCTTCCTCTTGGGGTTCCCAACGAGCTCTACGTCGATCATCGAGTGCATCACTTCTTCACAGATTAGGCCATTGAGTTGATGCGAGTATCGACAAGTTCTTCGGTAGTACCTTCGACAGTGTTTCCCACGCGAGCATTCTCCTTCTTTCTACCTATTTTTCATTTATAGTCTTTACTTCCAACTGTTGATCTATTGCTATCCTGTTGTGATGATTTAGTTTCTATACCATTTACATCCCTTGCAGCCTCTATATTGCCTTGGACACCTCATATTGCCTATTGTTTGGTAGACAATGGCCTTGCGAGTTGTAGTTGCTTGCTCAGGTGTTGGTTCGAGATGTCGAGTACCATAATTGTTGGAGGTTGCCACATGCTTAATGTTGTAGATGATCATGACTTTCACTACAACTTGTTAATTAAATGTTGGGAATAGATATAACTAATATAGAGGCACTGGTGGGCAATAGCTAATATTTGGTTTTTAACCGCTCACTTGTGTCCCGTAGGCCCCGAGTACTTGATACTTGTTCCTTGACTATCGCACTATCCGCATGTGGGACCATGAATCTCCTTAGTCAGAGCTAGATTCATTTCTTATTTCTTGGGGCCACAAACTAGTTTGGGGCTTTATTACTATCATGTACTTATGCCATACTTTACTGCTTTATTTACGATTATGCGTGGAGCACCTATACTGTTTAGGAACTATGCAATGTTTTTGCGGTATCGATTAGCCTAGTTCGAGTTCCCAGTCATTTATAGCCATTGGCACAAACCTTGGGTCCGTTTCAGAGCCAGCCAACTTTGTTGCGGGTAGCTTAATGGGGTGGCCCCCTAAAATATTTTATGAATCTTGTGATTTCTTTGTCGTGAAAGCCATGTTGGGTTTTTATTTGGTTTTTCCGAGGTTGATCGTGCGTGTGTTTCTATTTGTGCACCCCTGTAGGGTAAATCTTTCTAAAAGCCGTGTCCGCGGTTATGGACGACTTGGAGCACAGTATCTCGATCATAGACAACCATAACTAAAGTAGTGCTATAAATTTGACTGGAACATATCTAGTAATCAGTTTCACTACAACGAAATGAGTAAATAAAAGTACCAACAATTGCTGGACTTGGGATGTGTCATGCTAATTGTATCTGAATAGTAAGTAGTGCAACTATAACGGAATGGTTAACTAAGCCTGCCATCTGGTTATGATATCAGGATGACTCATGCTATCTAAATCTGACTAGTAAGTGCTGCAACTATAATGGAATGAATAACATTGCCAACTATGTGAGTTCCTCGGTTTGACTTCCTCGTTTGGTTTCGAGGGGGAAATACCAGGATGGGTATGATTGGTGTTAGTATCATGTTGGTCCTACCTAGGTCTTTCTTATCCCTCTCTAATAGCCGACAGTTGTACCGAGTCCCTATAGGTTGTTTAGTACATGCTTTGCTGCCGCTTCAGTCCACCATACCTATGTAGGTGAGAGCCACCGAATTCTAGACTCGCCATGTACTGGCCTCAGTACTGACCGCTCCCTTTTTCCTTTGCCCTTTGTCGGCACCCCTTTTATTTTAGCAGGTTTGAGATCGACGTTGTTAGCAGGGTTACCCTTCTAGCTTGGCCTGGGCAGGGTTATGGACGCCATTGGTTATTCTTCAGGGCTCTTAGCCCCATTTGCATCTTATCCGTACTCGGATGTTCTATCATTTTCAAGGTGACTTGGATCTTTGTATTGTATATCTATACTCTTGGCTCATTGAGCTATTTTTGTATATATATGTTTTGTGGGTTCCATCATGGACAATTGTGTAACGATATTACTTTGTTTTCCACCCGCATGCAAGTGCCTGGTGGGCATCTCTGAATCGTCTCTATGCAGGTTTGGCGGAAATCGCTAAAATCTGCATAGGGGCGATTTGAGGGTGTTACACATAGGCCTTATACAACGAGGGAGGCGCAATGCAAACTCCAACGAGGTGGTGACGATAATCGGTCCCCTTTGGTAAGGGGATGAGGCAAAACTAGAGATTCCACAAAGGGAGTGTCTTTAGTCTACCATCTATGCCTAGGGATACATGAGGGGTGGGTGCTATATTTATAGGCCAGCCACTTACATGGGGGTAGTTTGGGAATAGAACTAGTGTTGGAACATAATAAGGGGGTACATGGGTTGTGGCCCATATCTGGTGCGTGTAGGCACTGTCACGACCGGTACTACCAGACTTGACAACCAGTAGTACTTCTTGGGGCGTAATGCATGGCCGTCTGAGGCGTTCGGGGTGATGTTGCGAGGCTTGATCGAGAAACGATAGTACCGTGATGCGAACGGTAATCTTGTAGCGATAATACCGCTGATGGGAGAGGTAGTCCCGCTCGTTCCTATGTCTTCCTTCTCCTCTTCCAAGCATTTGTATTTTCGGGCTTGATGCGCTGGGCTTCCGCCCTTGCCTCCGTACTTGTCGGGGTGAACCTATCATGGATATGGGATGGAGTATGAAGTAGTATACCATTCACAAGGGTAGGAAGTGGGCTTACATAGAGGAACAGATTCGCCTTTGGAGTCCATGACGACTTGGCATAAGTTGGAGACCTTAATGTGGTAATGACCATAGGTCGGGCTACATCACCCCCCCCCTTCAAAAAGAGTCGTCCTCGACTCTACATGTTCATCACAAAGTAGAATAGGTCGAGAGGCATTCTTGATCCTAGGGTTCACCATATAGTCATCCTCGGGAAGATTGATTTCACAACACTTCAATGTTCCTTCACCTTCCATGAAGCCTACAAAGCTCACAACAAAAGCCAAGAAACATTCAAAGAGTAGCCAATTCATGAAGATTATAGCATGAGTCCTCAAGTAGAAGGAAGTCACCTTATGGTGTAGAGATATATCGATGAAGGGCATCCATAGGTAAGTCTATACGGTTCATCTGGTGAACTTATGGTCCATAGAGGTTGACGCGTAAGCAATTGTACCTTCACACAACAAAGACCAAGCAACATATGTTTGTGTGTGATAGAGGAGCATGTGATTTGTGGCATGTCCATTCTTGTTCACAACCCTATTAGCACAACTCAAGTATAGCCAATGGGATGCATATGCAAGGTCAAATTGCACGGAAATCATTTGAACATCAACCAAATGTCGAAACTCAAAAACTCCATAAAACGTCTTAGTGTGGCACTCAAAGAAATTGACTAAAATTTTGATCAACATCTTTGATGCAAGAATAGGAGAATTCGACAAAAACACATGAGAGAGAGTATCCAAAACAACATCATTATGTGTGCAAACCAACCATTGGAAAGAGAAATAGTTCAATATGTTGGATGCCACACACAAATCATCAAAAGCAAAGATCATGGGAGTATGTGTATCATGAGCGGAAGCAAAAACAAGTGTGCAAACAAACCATATGAAAGAGAAAGTGGTCCTTATGTTTGTTGCAACAACTAAATGAGAGAATTGGAAGCTCTCATGACAATAAATGCTCATAATGGCATTATGATTGCACACAAAACATCGGAAAGATAAATTGTTCAACATTTTTGTTACAACACACAAAGCATCAATATCGAATAGCAACGAAACATGATTGCCATAAGGTGGAAGAATACCATCAACATGCTTGCAATCAAACCATAGAAAAGAGAAAATTTTCAACATGAAAGATGCAAAGCATGCAAAAGCTATTAGAGCTGGGTTCGATCTTGAACTCACTTGTGGGATGCTCACTAGAGCTCTTTTTGTCAATTCGTGTTCAACCGAGGTTGACATTGTAGTGCGGGTACCTACACACATCAAACACAAAAGGAAGAACGTGTGTGCATGGTAGAGAAACACATCATCCATCATGACATATATCTTCTTGTGCACATCACCATTAATGTCAATCAAGTATGAAATAGATGCAAGGTGAGTATGCAAGTGGGGAACATGCTTATCATGGCATTCATCAAAATCTCCAAAATTTGAGAAAGCTATGGGGGCCATCTCAGTAGACAACATATGACAATTATTGTTGCAAGCAAAACAAGTGAAAGAGCAAGTATTCATCTTAATTCAAGCAACGAGAGAAATTGTAAAACATCCATGACAAAGCATGGTCTGAGGGGTACCATTTTGATCATCATTGCAAGCAAAACATTGGAAAGATAAATTGTTCAACAAAATGCAAGCAATGACATCATCACAATCAAATAATATCACATGCTCAACATTATGCAAAGGCAAAGTATCACATGGAAATATCAATGAAGCATATGTGATATCACAAACATCATCCATGGCATGCCAACATCACAACTCATCATGCCCACTAGTGGGATCATGGCATCATCAACACCCGTATTGTTACCTTGTTCATACCTCTCATATGAAGAGGGTGTTGTGGTAGTATTGGCCTCCATGTGGGCAACTTCTTCATCCAATATGGGGATGGCATCATCTTCATCCACCTGTACATCTTCTTGGTTGGAGGCATCATCATCTCCAAGCTTGGCGCTTCTTGATCCATGGAACCTATCAAATCATGATATAACACACTAGAGGTAGAGGGTAAGTCGTTAGAAATCAAAGTGGCCTCACATGACCTATCAACTACCACTCTCAACTCACTCATTGTATCACTCATGCCCTCCAAATGGAAGCACTCAATCTCACGTATGGTGGAGTCACTCGTCTCACTCTTGTTTCTCACTCAAGTAGGCTAAGTGGCTCTCATCCTCACATGGGATTGGTACCACATCATCACTCAAGCATATAGTGATAGGCTCGGTTCTCTCAAATCTATGCGCCTCCTTTGGTGAAGGAAAAGTCCCGTGCTCACCATTCTCAACTCTATCTCCTTAAAAGGTTGAATGCCATAAGATGGTCATCGCTCGCCTACATGGTCGAAGGGAAAATACCATGCTCGACCATCATGTCGCCATCTTATAGTAGTGGTGGAAGTAGGCTCATGTTGTTGTCAAGAGTGGTGCTCGGATCGACTTCGTCACATATGTGGCCTTGGATTCCTCCATTTTGAAGTGTAGACTCTGGACTTGGCGCTTGCTCATCCTCTTCCATGACCACCTTGCTTTGTGTAGACATCCTCTTGATGTACTCATCCAACTTGGCGAAGTAGAGATCTTGGTATTCCTCATCCATGAAGTTGCATGCATCATCTAGGACGTCAAGTTTGGGCATTGAAGCTTGATGGAGCGGAAGAAGGCTTGGTCTTGGTGCCATTTTGGTAGTGTCACTAGTAATGGAAGGTGCCTTATGATGGTGTCGACGGAGGTCATTGGCGTGCCTTGCCGAAGGTTGATGTAGGTGGTGCATCTGGTCATCCACATGACGCTCGCGACGATGATCCTTGTCCTTGGCACTCTTCTTGTGCTTGTGGTGTAATCTTGACGTAGCCTTGTTACTTTTGGCAATGATGCTCATGTTCTCGGCGAAGTTGTCGTCCATGTCCTTCTTGAAGTTGTTGAGGGTGCTCTGGAACTTGTCCATTCTATGGTGGACCTTGGCGCTCTCGAGGTGGATGCTCCATCTTGGTCTAGGCGACTTGAGGAGCATGTCGTTGTCATTCTTGAAGTCGTCCATGCTTGGGGAGTCATTGTTGTTGTAGTACTCCATATCACCCAAGCATGTGGAGCCATTGTCAATGTAGTGCTCCATCATGTCATCCATGCTTGTGGCAGCATATGCATGGTGGCTCATCGTGGATTCTTCATAGAAATCAACCTCGGCCTCGGAGGCCTTAGACATGATTCACAAGACCAAGTGGTGTATATAGAAGGAGGGTGTTAGGGATGCAACATAAAACCTTACTTTACCTTGGAAGATAGTATCGTGCAAGTGGCCACACATGAGAGCAGTCATAACCAAGTAAAGTGAAGTTCACACGAAACACCAAAACCAACTAACCACTAAAACACACACACAAAGCTTATGGTGTATAGGTATGGAACATGACATGTCAAAGAACAATCCGAAATCAAGATGTTGTAATGGCAAGTAAAGAACCATGATGATCACAAAGCAAAACAAGTCAATCCACAAGAAAGGAATTATGTATAAGGAAACACACACGGTGGGATAAATGGGACTTGTGCGACGGAGAAAGTGAGCTAAAAACCAAATGATTACCTAGCTAAGACTATAAGCTCATGTCGCACAAGTGCAAGGAGAGACGCTAGTTCAATTGCAATAAATTGGTGGGCTACAAGATATGCACAATAAGTACCACCTATATGATGTTCATCGAGCTTGCGCTTCCTATTCTATGAGGCACTTGCTTGTTACTTTCTTTTTCTTTTTATTTTTTTCTCTTTTTTCTCTTTTTCTTTGTTTTTCACTTGCCTCCTCCTTGTGCCAACAACTATACAAGATAACTATATGAGATAGCGTGCTCACAACTTTTGCTTGGAATTTTACAAGATATCAAATGTGCATAGCCCAATCAATAATAGGAGTAACTAGTATTAATAGGTATTTGTCGGTCGCAAAGATAGTGTAGTTCACAAAGGAATGCAAGTGGGGAGAAGTCATGGAATTTTTATACATTTTATTGCCAATCTTCACCCTTTATTTTTTTGGATTCCGCCTTGATCATGGAATTTTTATGGATTATATATCATGAACCACTTGGATGATGATGTAGATCTCCTTCTCCTCTTCGAAACGAGCTAAAGAACATCAAAATCTGAGTTCGGATGCAAAAGTTATGCTCAAAACAGTGAGAAAGCTGAAATCTAGAATCTGTTGATTCTTCTCTGTATCAGGAAGTAGTACTGGGTTTTTGGGCGGTAGTTCCGGTCTTTCGGAGGCCCGGTAGTACCTTTTAGGTACCGGGGAGGTCCGGTAGTACCGGTTTTTCCTGGGACACGCAGATTTGACCTGTTTTCGCGATTTTGCGGCGATTTGGGCTGCCGATTTATCGAAATTATTAGGTAAAAATTGAACTACCACAAGTAAATTGTAGGTTACTTTAAAAGTTTGACGAAATATCTCTCTTGTAGGTACCTATATATCGGGGGGAGGGGGTCAATTAATATATGGGAAACCACCAAGAGTTTTGATGATATATAGGTATGGTTCAACTTCTTGCTAAGATTTTGCATCAATTTAATGAAATTAAGTTAGACTTGAGCTACAAGTAAGTGTGATAGACTGCTCTTGAATTAAATGTCTTTTCAGAGGTAGATGGGTGCATCTTCTTGTAGTAAACAATGTCATCGGTGTGAGTTTCCAACTACCAAGAAAGAATATTCTCAATTTTCCGAGTGATGTCATGATCATTCTCTCATGTAAAGGAAGTCCGAAAAATATTTATCTAAATAAATTCCACAAGCCAAAGTTTTCACACGCACACACACACACACACACACACACACACATATATATATATATATATTAGTAAAAGGCATGTGCCACACTCGTATATACTGTATGAAATGTGATTTAACAAACATTAAGTTGTTATTAACCAATAGTATTGTTAGAGAAAAGGGAATACAGTAAGTATATTAATAATAACTATCTACACATATTGAGAATACAACCTATTGTGCTATGAATTGTTTTTGCCGGGGGGGGGGTAGCGGGACATGATGGTTCTATAACATGGTGGAGTTTGCTCTAGGTACTGTTCAACACGAATTCAGCTGCTCTGAACCATTGGATCTAACAGCCCAACAGTCACGATTGGTGCTATGGATCCAATTTAAAACTACCTACCTAACTCTGCCCACTTGAATGACTTCATGTCGATTTATCGAAAATAGGTCAAATTTGAACTAGTATAAGTAAATTGTAGGTTACTGTGAAAGTTCTACGAAAAAGCTTTTGGAGGTACCCATCGGGGGTCACAAATAATATATGAGAAACCATCCAACGAGAGTTTTGACGACAAGTTGGATCAAGACTCGCAAATCCAAACATTTTGCTAACTGCTGGATCTTGTTTTCCATTCTTAGCATCTAGAAAGATTCTACTAATAGTCTTGATGAGAACGATGAATGCTATTATGCACAAACCTCAAAACACACACTTCATTGCTCAGTTTTAGGGTCCTTGTGCATAATGCATGGACTTGGATGCAATTTTCATTTTTATGAGGTCCTTGATATGTAACTTGTACTTCCACTGACCATGTTCACTCTCAAGAATCTCGCTCCTACGAGACCTACCATTAGATCGGCCATTCGTAGTACTTATTATCTTATCTTTATCTTGTCTTATCTCTTACAATACCATACCACATACTACATATGGTGTATGGATTAACTTTGAACATTGACCGTTCGATCAAGACTGGCAAATCCAAACATTGCTAACCGTTGGATCTTCTTTTCCATTCTTAGCATCTAGAAAGATTCTACTAATAGTCTTTAGCACGATGACCGCAAGTATGCGCATACCTAGCTCAAAACACACACTTCATTGCTCAGTTTTAGAGTCGTCCTTGTGCTAGATACATGGACTTGGATGCAATTTTCATTTTTTATGAGGTCCTTAATGTAAATTGTAATTATACCCACCGTGTTAACTCTCAAGCACCTCGCTCCTACGAGACCTACCATTAGATCAGCCGTTATTCGTAGTACTTCTTATCTTATATTTATCTTGTCTTATCTCTTACGTATAATACCATACCACTTCATATAGTGTACGGATTAACTTTGAAACATTGACCATTGGATCAAGACTGGAAAATCCAAACATTGCTAACTGTTGGATCTTCTTTTCCATTCTTAGCATCTAGAAAGATTGTACTGATAGTCTTGAGCACGATGAACACTAGTATGCGCAAACCTCAAAACACACAGTACTTCATTACTCGGTTTCAGGGTCCTTGTGCTAAATGCACAGACTTGGATGCAATTTTCATTTTTTATGAGGTCCCTGATGTAACTTGTACTTCCACCGACCGCTCGGGCACCTCGCTCTTACGAGACCTACCATTAATCGGCCATTCGCAGTACTTCTTATCTTATCTTTATCTTGTCTCTTATCTCTTACAATACAATATATACCACCACTACATAGTGTAGGGATTAACTTATTTGAACATTGACCGTTGGATCAAGACTGGCAAATCCAAACATTGCTAACCGTTGGATCTTCTTTTCCATTCTTAGCATCTATAAAGATTCTACTAATAGTCTTTAGCACGATGAACACTAGTATGCGCAAACCTCAAAACACACAGTACTTCATCTTAGTTTCAGGGTCCTTGTGATAAATGCACGGACTTGGATGCAATTTTCATTTTTTATGAGGTACTTAATGTAAATTGTACTTCCATCGACCGTGTTAACTCTCAAGCACCTCGCTCTTACGATACCTACCATTAGATCGGCCATTCGTAGTACTTCTTATCTTATCTTTATCTTGTCTCTTATCTCTTACAATACCATACCACTACATAGTGTAGGGATTAACTTTGAACATATTAACCGTTGGATCAAAACTGGCAAATCCAAACATTGCTAACCGTTGGATCTTTTTTTTCCATTCTTAGCATCTAGAAAGATTCTACTGATAGTCTTTAGCACGATGAACTCTAGTATGCGCAAACCTAAAAACACACAGTACTTCATTGCTCAGTTCTAGGGCCCTTGTGCTAAAATGCATGGACTTGGATGCAATTTTCATTTTTACGAGGTTCTTGATGTAACTTGTACTTCCACTGACCGTGTTAACTCTCAAGCACTTCGCTCCTACGAGACCTACCATTAGATCGGCCATTCGCAATACTTATTATCTTGTCTCTTATCTCTTACAATAACATGCCTACCACCACTACATAGTGTAGGGATTAACTTACTTGAACATTGACCGTTGGATCGAGACTGGCAAATCCAAACATTGCTAACCGTTGGATCTTCTTTTCCATTCCGAGCATCTAGAAAGATTCTACTGATAGTCTTTAGCACGATAAACACTAGTATGCGCAAACCTCAAAACACACAGTACTTCATTACTCGGTTTCAGGGTCCTTGTGCTAAATGCGCGGACTTGGATGAAATTTTCATTTTTTTATGAGGTTCTTAATGTAACTTGTACTTCCACCGACCGTGTTAACTCTCAAGCACCTTGCTCTTATGAGACCTACCATTATATCGGCCATTCACAGTACTTCTAATCAAGACTGGATCAACTTTGAACATTTAACGTTGGATCAAGACTGGCAAATCCAAACATTGCTAAGTGTTTGATCTTCTTTTCTATTCTTAGTAGCTAGAAAGATTCTACTAATAGTCTTTAGCATGATGAACGCTAGTATGCGCAAACCTCAAAACACAGTACTTTATTGCTCAGTTTTAGGGTCCTTGTGCTAAATGCATGGACTTGGATACAATTTTCATTATTTATGAGGTCCTTGATGTAACTTGTACTTCCACCGACCGTGTTAACTCTCAAGCACCTCGCTCCTATGAGACTTACCAAGGTTAAAAGAAAATGCAACCGCCCCAATTATCACACAAACTGGACCACAGTTTCTTATAAGTAATACCCAAGTTTTTAGTACTAGGATTTTTCAAGCTTCCTAGCTAACTTCGCACATTTTGGTGACTTCTTATCAATTTAACAAAATTAAGTCAAACTTTAGCTACAACTAAGTGTGATAGATTGCTCTTGAATTAAATGTCTTTTCAGAGGTAGATGTGTGCATCTTCTTTTAGTAAACAATGTCGTCGGTGTGAGTTTCCAACTATTAGGAAAGAAAATTCTTAGATTTCTGAGTGATGATGAGATGATTCTTTTCCGTAAAGAAAGTCGGAAGAATATGGATCTCAATGCCATAAGCCAAGCTTCTAGACATATTAGCTAGGTGGACCAATGTGTTTTACTTATGATTCCCATGTTTTATGAGTTTTCAAGGTTCCTAGCTGACCTCGCCCACTTGTTTAATGACTTTATGTCGATGTATCAAAATAAAAGGTCAAATTTGAACTATAGGCAATAAATTGTAGGTTGGTTTGAAAGTTTTATGAAAAAAGCTTTTGGGGGTACCCATCGAGCGGTCAATTAATATATCAGTTGACGACTGGTGATGGCCCAAGATATCTCGAGCTCGTTGGGGAACCCCAAGAGGAAGGTATGATGAGCATAGCAGCAAGTTTTCCCTCAGTTATGAAACCAAGGTTTAATCGAACCAGTAGGAGCAAGGAAACACCCCAAAGGTGTTGCTAGCTGAACTTTGGAAGGGCGCTACCGGTGCCAGCAGCAACATGGAGACCTGCACAACACAACCACAGAACTCTGTCCCTAAACAGTGAGGTTGTCAATCTCACCAGTTTTGCTGAAAACAAAGGATTAAACGTATTGTGTGGAAGAAAGTAATAGCTTGCAGAAAGTAAACAGAAAGCAGTAAATAGTTGATTGTAGATTGATGATAAAAGAAAGGACCGGGGTCCATAGTTCACTAGTGGTGGCTCTCCTTAAGATAGATGACACGTTGGGTGAACAAATTACAGAGGGGCAATTGACAAACATCGAGAAAGCAATCATGCATATACTACTCACCTTGACTCCTTTGAGATTTGATTGGGCATTACAACATTATACATAGACCGTAATCCAACTACATCTATGACTAATAATCCAACTTCAGGTTATCATCCGAACCCCCTCTAGTATTAAGTTGCAAGCAACAGATAAATGCATTACGCATTGCGTGTAAAGTAAACAATACGATTGTTTTATGAACAAAGGATTGTTGTTTTCTCCCTAGTAGCATCAACACATCTAGTACCTTAGAGATTTCTATCACTTCCCAAATTACTAGAGGCATGAACCCACTATCGAGCATAAATACTAACTCTCAGAGTTGCTAGCATCTACTTTCCCAAGATAGCTACTAACAATGGAAAGCATGCAAGATCACAAATAACAAAGACATGATAGAATCAATAATCAATCTGAAATAGCATCTCAATATCCATCAGATCCCCGTAAATTCAGAGGTGGTGTGGCGTGGGCCTGGCTGGGCCGCATGGCCAGGTGGTGTGGCGGCCCCTCTCCGTCTCGTATTCTGGCTCCTTGTGTCCCTCGGTGAAAAACTGACTTTGGCTTTTGTCCCGTCCAATTCCGAGAATATTCATTTTCTGACTTTCCTAGAACCAAAATTAGGAGAAAATAGGCAGCTGGCACTGTGGCTCTTGTTAATAGGTTAGTCCAAGAAAGTGTATAGAAAGTACTCCAAAGTTGGAACAAAACATAAGAAAGTAGATAAAACCAAGCATGGAACATCAAAAATTATGGATACGTTAGCAACGTATCAACATCCCCAAGCTTAACTCCTGCTCGTCCTCGAGTAGGTAAGTGATAAAAAGAAAGAATAATTTTTGAGGTGACATGCACCATCATAAACTTGATCAAAGTATTTGTAAACATTGATAGCAGGGATCATAGTACGTCAACATAGAATGAAAGACAAAGTTCTAACAATAAGACATAGCAACTATGTTGCAACATGAAAAGGCACAAACAAAAGATTCATGAATAACAATGCTTTGCAAGACGTTTGTTTGTTTCGCATAAAGAAAACAGAGCATAGTGGCAATCAGCTTGTCCGTCATAGAGTAGCAAACATAAATGCATAGGCACCTTCAAAGTTCATAAGAGTGACTAGATACAAATAGTTTAAAACAAGCAATATCAAAGCTATGCATCAATCAACAAGTCTTGGGACAATGCACATAGAACTAAGAATGGCCACTATGCTCTCAAAGTAGGTGCATAAAGATAGAAGGTGGAGACTCAACATAAAAGTAAAAGAAAGGTCTTCATAGAAGGAAGTAGGGATTCAAGTTTCATAAAGAGCTTCCAAAAATTATGGTACTTGTTAGCTTTCAGCTCTCATTTCCCCTATCATAAGCATATTGAAGTGATTAAGGTTAAAGTGAACAAACTATGGTGTATATGCTTGACAAAGTATAAGTTGGAAATCTCATGTCCCTTGAATACGAGGGCTGCTCCTCATGCTACTCAAGTTTAGTTACCGGTAAGTTCTTGTCATAGTAAGTGTATCACAGAGAACTGCCAACGGGGTACCCCTTGGCCGATGATACGGAAGAATCCCCATATCAAAATGACAAGGCAAGCAGACAACGAGCATCTCAGCAATCTTCTTATTTACCATGGGAAAATTGTGCTTTTTCTCTCTTTCCTCTTTTCTCAAATCTCTTTTTTTTCTCTCTTTTTTTCTCAATAGCTGACTCTTTTTTTATAAGAAGAATGCTTCATAGACAGCTCATTATGGTTACACTGCGGGTTTCCACCATGACAGCATGGATTAGATCAGCGGCCCAGGCGTTTCTCTAACACACATACATAACTCCATGGACTTACAAGCTCCCCTTTCATATCACACCGACGACATCCATAGACAAAAGAGCATGATATCAACTAGGTACAAAGTACAAGTGCAATGTTGAAAGCGTTCCCCATGACAGCATGATTCTGCTAATCCCCAACATATAAGTGCAAGCATATACAACATAGACGACACAATGGTTCAAGTTTATTAAGGGCAAGGAAAGTAAAGTGTGCCATCAAGTTCATGAGAGATTTAATCACTAGTTTTCTCATAACAAGTTTAATTTGGAAGGTAGATAAAAACATGAATATACTAGGAATAGCATATGCTAATAGGTAAGTATGGTGGACTCTTTGGAATAAATTGGTTTTAGGAGTTGGATGCATGAGCGGAACTCATACTTGGTTATGGAGACTAGTAAAAGACTGGGAGCGACCAACTAAGAGAGCAACAATGGCCATAATCATGCAGAGCGACAAAACATCATTAATCAAAGCATAAAGTGATACTACAAGTTGAAAACTAAAGGATCATAAAGGCTATGGTGACTTGGGATAGTCATAACATGGTGTGAGCATGTGCCAAGTCAACCCAAATAAAACATCAAAGGAGAATACCACAATAATATGCTTTAATATGCTAAAACAACGCATGATTCTTACAAGGCACATTAAGCAATCTCAATTGTTTATAAAAAGTCATGCTACAGCAAAGAATACTAAGCATAAAGCCAAAACAATATCAAGCATGGCATGACAAAGCATAGGTCACAGTCAAAAACAAGCTCTCTTTACCACTTAAGCATGAACTTTTCCTACTCTTTTCCAATCCAAACCAAACTATTTGAAAACCAATGTATGAAAGAGGGGGTCCAACCAATTTATTCAGCAAACTAAGCAAACCAAGCAAACGAAAAACCAAAACCAAAACAAAAACAAAAAAGAAGACGCTCCAAGAACAACACAACTATGCATGAAACAATAAAAATGAAGTGTTTGGAAGAAACCTGGAATTTTTATTGATGAACAAGGGGATGCCTTGGGCATCCCCAAGCTTTGACGCTTGTACCTCTTGAATATTTCTTGGGGTGACACGCGTGGCATCTCCAAGCTTGAGCTTTAGTCCATCCTTCATCTCATTACATCATTCCTTCCATACACCTGAAATTTTTCTTCATGCAAAACTTCACACAATCTTTATTAGCAACATTAGTGCACTCAAGATAATAAGTATTTAGGTTCAGTTTCAACACCAATAAAACTTCCATTAAAACACAAGCTACTGTAGCACTTCCTTAGAAAGCTCAATTCCCCAAAAGAACTCAAAAAGGAACCAACAAGAATCAAATGCAAATAATGGCAGAAATCTGTCAAAACAGACCAGCAGGTAAAAATCAATTTTTTCGAAGACCTTTTGTTGCTCAAATCAAAAAGTGTTGAACTAAAGGAAGTTATATAACAACCTGGGGGAGAACCACAAAAATTGATGCCTCAAAACGAGGTACAGAGATTTTACACCAATTTTTACGATGAAGCACAGAAATCTGTTTTGGGACAGCAACTTTCCCAATCATTATTTCTCTCTCATTAGAGGTTACTCTTGGCACAAAAAGCAATAAAAAGGATAAGGAGCGGTTATTACTGAGGTAATAATTTCCATGACTCATCTAAAACTTTTGGGTTATCTCCCAATAAGTACTTGTCTTTAACGCCTTTAAGTTAGGCATAAGAAGCAAGAAAAAGAATCAAGTGTTCTCAAATGAAGAAGCATTAAGATTGATACCAGAAATATCTTCAACAAGGCAAGGTATCTCATCCAAATAAGTTCTAGAGGATCCTCTCTCAATACTCTTGGGTTCACTATTTTCATCAAACGGGTTTTCAGGAACAAGCCAATCAAGATTCTTTTCTATGGCTTCATGCATTGCTACAAGTTTGAAAGGTATTGGTATCTTAATTTCCTCCCCATTAGGTTTGGTTTTGTTCATCTTTTCTAGTGTACCAATAACATCTATACATGAGCCTAGCATATTAAAACAATCAAAAACTTTTCTAGCTTCCTTAGCAACATCATAGAATTCTTTAAGTAAGGTTTCTAGAATAAAATCTCTCTTTTCAGGGTCCTCAATTTCCTTAAGTTTAAGAAACATTACTTGCATTAAGGGGTTAAGGTTAACAAACCTAGCCTCCAACATGTGAACTAAAGAAGCTACAGTAATTTCATAATTTGGAGCAAGCTCTGTAAGGGATCTATCCTCAATATCCTCATGCTTACTAACATGATTAAAGAATTCTTCAATATTATCTTTTCCAATTATGGAGCCACTACCTATTGAAAGGTATTTCAAAGTGAATTTAGGGATCAACATGGTGAGCTAAGAAAGAGATAACAACTATAGAAAGACTTAATTTTTTTTATGTTTTCAATAAAGAAAGCAAACTTGTAAAACTAATTTTTTTGTGTTTTTGATAAAGAAACAAGCAAACAAGGCAAAAGTAAACTAAGCAAAACAAAAATAACAAAGTAAAGAGATTGGTTATGCGGGACACCCCTTGTGAAGATGTCCTTGACTCTCCGGCAACAGCGCCAGAAAATAGCTTTGATGGCCCAAGATATCTCGAGTTCGTTGGGGAACCCCAAGAGGAAGGTATGATGAGCATAACAACAAGTTTTCCCTCAGTTATGAAACCAAGGTTTAATCGAACCAGTAGGATCAAGGAAACACCCCAAAGGTGTTGCTAGCTGAACTTTTGCAGGGCACACTACCGGTGCCAGCAACAACGTGGAGACCTACACAACACAACCACAGAACTCTGTCCCCAACTTATAGTGAGGTTGTCAATCTCATCGGTTTTGCTGAAAACAAAGGATTAAGAGTATTGTGTGGAAGAAAGTAATAGCTTGCAGAAAGTAAACAGAAAGCAGTAAACAGTTGATTGTACATTGATGATAAAAGAAAGTACCGGGGTCCATAGTTCACTAGTGGTGGCTCTCCTTAAGATAGATGACACGGTGGGTGAAAAAATTATAGCGGGGCAATTGACAAACATCGAGAAAGCAATCATGCATATACTACTCATCTTGACTCCTTTGAGATTTGATTGGGCATTACAACATTATACATAGACCGTAATCCAACTGCATCTATGACTAATAATCCACCTTCAGGTTATCATCCGAACCCCCTCCAGTATTAAGTTGCAAGCAACAGATAATTGCATTACGCATTGTGTGTAAAGTAAACAATACGATTGTTATATGAACAAAGGATTGTTGTTTTCTCCCTAGTAGCAACAACACATCTAGTACCTTAGAGATTTCTGTCACTTCCCCAGATTACTAGAGGCATGAACCCACTATCGAGCATAAATACTAACTCTTAGGGTTGCTAGCATCTACTTGTCCAAGATAGCTACTAACAACGGAAAGCATGCAAGATCACAAATAACAAAGACATGATAGAATCAATAATCAATTTGAAATAGCATCTCAATATCCATCAGATCCCCGCAAACACAACATGTAAGATTACAAATAGATGATCTTGATCATGAACGGAGCTCACGGGATCTAAACATGATAGCACAAAGGAGGAGAACCAGCCATCTAGCTACTACATGGACCTGTAGTCCAAGGATGAACTACTCACGCATCACACCGGAGGCTTGCATGATGATGAAGAAGGCCTCCAGGGTGAATTATCCCCTCTGGCAGGGTGCCGGGAAGAGCTTCAGATCCCTCCCGATCTAGGGATGGAGATGACGGCGGCTACAGACTCTTTCGTGGAATACTTATGGTTTCTATATCGGAGGCATCTTATAGGCGAAAGGGGAGGCCGAGGGGGTTCCGGAGGCGGCCAGACCACCCCTGGCGCGGGCCAGGCGGCCAGGTGGTGTGGCGGTCCCTTGGCCCCTTTACGTCTCGTATTCTGGCTCCTTGTGTCCCTCGGTGAAAAACTGACTTTGGCTTTTGTCCCGTCCAATTCTGAGAATATTCATTTTCTGACTTTCGTGGAACCAAAAACAGCAGAAAACAGGCAGCTGGCACTATGGCTCTTGTTAATAGGTTAGTCCAAGAATGTGTATAGAAAGTACTCCAAAGTTGGAACAAAACATAAGAAAGTAGATAAAACCAAGCATGGAACATCAAAAATTATGGATACGTTAGCAACGTATCAACTGGTTCGACTTCTAGCTACTAAGATTTTGCATCTTAAAATTTTTGAACCCCTTTTGAAAACGATCACATGAAATAAGGAGAGAGGGGAAATGATTTTTCTATTCTCTATGGTCAACCCACAAGCTTGAGGTGCACCTGAGGCTTAAAGATAACTTTATTTTTTTCACTATGTATAAGGTGAACCTTAGCGGATGCCACATAGTAGGCCTTATTAAGGTGTGCTTTTTCTCTACTACTATAATGGAGCAGTTTTGAATTGGATCCATAGCACCAATCTTGACCATTGTGCTGTTAGATCCAATGGTTCGAGCAGCTGGATTCGTGTTGAATAGTACCTAGAGCAAACTCCACTATGTTCTAGAACCATCATGTCACCACCCCTAAAATTTCATAGCCCAATAGGTTGTATGGATCCAATTCAAAACTCCTCCATTATAGTAGTAGAGATATCTTACCACTATATAGTGTACGAATAACTTTGAATATTGACCGTTGGATCAAGACTCGCGAATCCCAACATTTCCAGCCGTTGGATCTTCTTTTCTATTCTAGCATCTAGAAGATTCTATTGATAGTCTTCAACATAATGAATGATATGCATAAACCTCAAAACACACTTCTCCATCATACTAGAATCTTCTCCCTCTTTGCTAATAATCGTTGACTTCTAGATGATCTTATCTTACCACTATATAGTGTACGAATAACTTTGAATGTTGATCGTTGGATCAAGATTCGTGAATCCCAGCATTTCTAGCCGTTGGATCTTATTTTCCATTCTAGCATCTAGAAGATTCTATTGATAGTCTTCGGCATAATGAATGCTATGCACAAACCTCAAAACACACTTCTCCATCATACTAGAATCTTCTCCCTTATTTCTCTAGACCATATTATCAAAAATTTCATGTGTTAGGTAGCTAATAATCTTTGACTTCTACATGATGATACAAAGTACAAGGGCCAAATATACACCCATACTTTATAGATGTTGATCAAATTTATAATTTATTGTGCTTTAGCAATTATAATTTTATATAGTGATGATATGGCATACGTCTACTATCTGAGTCTCATGTGCAAGGCATGTGCAACTTACTAGTTTACACAATATGGGAGTAGTATATTTTTTTGCTTAGACATATGCTCACTTCTGTCCACGCGCTGTACATGCTGAGAGAATAAAATTTTGGTAGGGGAAGAGGACAGTAGCGAAGAGGAGTTCAAGGCAGTTCCATGTCAGAGCAAAGTTATGATGGGTTCCTGACACGAGGTACTCCTGCAGCCTTACAGTGTACACTCTACTAGTAGTAAATTTCAGGACCTTTGCATGCAAAATAAATCGTGTGTCTTCTCACTCCTTTGCTATGCTCCATATCTCCTCCCCTTTCCCCTCGCGCACCGGCCCGACTGATCTATCTCCCTCGTCATAAGGGGCGCTGCGCACGTGTGCCTTGGTACGGCGGCTTTGTGTCTCTGGCGTGTTCGGCAGCCACGCGTTGGTGTGGAGTAGGGACGAGGAGTAGTACTACATAGGAAGGAAACCACTTTGGTCCTTGGTGGCACAAAAATTCAAACTTTTTCGGTTTTTAAAATTTTCACTAGCTTCCCAAACATCGGGAGGGAAGGTTATTCAAAAGATCGGCCAAACATCGGGAGGGAAGGCAATTTTGAACCCGTTTTGAAAATGATCACATTAAATAAACGAAAAACAAAAAACAAGAGTTTTACTCATGATGTTGATATGGGGTGGCCCGATCTTCTCAGCAACCTCTTGTCGATGATGATAATGGTGGATAGATAAATAGCATATAGCTATGAACTCTCCCGCTTGAACCCTGATGCTAATGCAACATCTCTCGAACCCTGTGGGATATTCACAACACCACGCTCTTGCGCACGTAGCCGTCGACCATGAACGGTAGTTTACAATCTACTAATTCCCAGTGGAACAACAGATCACACTCAATTGCAGTTGGTAAAATCAATCACAAGTAATTCCAGAGGTTCTATGAAAGAAATAACTACAAAATAATTTCAACATGTTCTAACCCTAAAAAGCATGAATTACAGGCCTATATAAAAGCTGCTAGACGTCCAACATAGAGTTGGGATCAAAACCAAACATAACTCTAACTTTCCTAACTTAAAAGGACTCTATTTGTAAACTAGCAGAAAACGTCCGTCGATTTTTTCGGTTGTCGTGCACAGCTCATAATGAACTGGGAGACGTGCAAGTACCCGTTCGAAAGATCTCAGAATTATCTTTCCAACAAGTACTTATTTGCTTAATTCGGAGTTGGTATGCGGAAACCACGTCTGTTTCAATTTTAAAGCTTTTGTCCGTCCGAACTGAACTTTTCTTCTTGGTCGCCTTCCATCTCTCGGTCGCCTTTCTCCCTCTCCTCCCGCTGGCGCTGGTCTGTTGGATATTAAATCTAGTCAAACAATAATATCATGATTTAAGTAGTATAAAGTTCTTATAAACCAAAGAATCATGTCCAACTAGAAACGAATTCACCTTGTGATATTTTTCAACGAGGCTTAATATTTTCTTCCAGTTGAAACAACTAGAATCATCATATTCATAGAATATATCCTCATTAGATGTCCTATTATGTCTTGTGCACCACGTGCTATGAAAACTGTAATCATGGGATTATATAAGTTTTGGAAAAATAGCTTCACAATATCGTCCTACCATGTGTATGGACATTATTGGGTTTATTTCAACCCGAACGACCAAGATCTTCAAGGCCATATTGACATTATAGTTTACAATTTGATAGAGTTCCCACGATAGTTTGGTAGATGAGTGCATATTGGCGTAGTAAGTATTGTTGCATGTGGGAGTTTCCAACAATTAGGAAAAAAAGAAATTCAATTTTCCCAGTGAGGACGGTGATGTTTTTTGTGAAAAAGTCCAAATAATATGGTTCAGAATGCCACAAGCCAATGGTTTCACACATACTGTAGTTGATCATGGTTCCTATCTAACTTTGACATAAAAGTTACATATTACAATGGGTTCATGACACGCGGTACTAGTACACATACTACTAGTAGATTTTTTTCTCTCCTTCGCCCCCTCTCACCATTCATCCACTATCCTCTTCATTTCTCCTTCCTTCCCGTGTAAGTTTTCACGCAATGATTATACTTCTAGTCTGAGATGCAGCGGTGCAGAAAAAGATAAGGCCCACACATATCACCATCAATCAAGTTCGGTGACACAACTTTATGAAGAGTATACGTATACTAGTAGTATTGTAGCTAGATAAGCATGTACTACTAGAGACACTTAATTCTTAACGGAGGAAGTAAGAGACACCGAGTAATTCAGAAGGATCTGCATGATTCTCTTCATTTTTGGATAAAGCGGGGCGCCTCCTGAATTCTCCGGTCGAGAAAAATCAAGAACCGACAAGTCTGGTATAATCCTTTTTTTTGTTGACGGGACGAGTCTGGTACAATATATTTATGATATTTTGGGATACTTTTCAGGATATTAACACAAGCATGACTATAAATAGACATTATAAATTGCAACAGTACGCACCCCTCCTTTCACCTAAAACAACCAACCTACTATTGCTTAGAACTCGATCTCTCTCTATTTCCTTCCAAAATGTCATATGACAACTCTCTCCAGAATACGTAGATTGACCTAACAAATGGGAAAGGTCTTGAAACTCCGCCTGGAAGCCCAGACTCATTCGACGGGCCATGGTTGCCACCGCTATCTAACTCCTCTGATGAAGAAGACAGCCACTAGCAGCGCTTTTTCAAAGGGACGCCACCACCAACGTCGAGTGACTCTGATAAGACGGAAGATGAGACTAAGGAAGAGGAGGAGTCTGAGGTTGACGTTGAGGAGGAGGCTGAAGGCGACGACAGGAATGAGGCCGAGGATGACGACGAGGAGGTCTCTTCCCCTCCCCCCCGAAGAAGTGTGGTCAGGTTCAAAATTAACTGGCGTCTAGAGAAGAGACGGGCAGTGTACTATATCTCGTTCTAGGAAGCATCTTGGCTTTGGTAAATAATGTTGTCAATGAGAGTTCCGGACTTTTAGAAAAACGCTTTTCAATTTCCAAGTGATAGGATTTGTTTTTAGTAATTAAGTACGTCTGGATAATTTGGCTTAGAGTGCACTCATTGTATTCTAGCAAAATATAAACAATTTCCACCGCATGTTAGTACTATATAAAAATACTTATTTTAATGTGTGTAATGATACATAGTTTTTTTGGGGGGGTGCAATGATACATAGTTGAAACTTAAATGGTTTCCTCTTATATTTGTGCTTGTTTTGACGAAAACTGCAAACATGGATTTGGACAACTTTCGGAAAACTTGCTACACAATATGGTCACAACCATGTATGAACATTGGTCACATTTTAAGCCAAGTTACCAATGTCAAGGTCATATATGCATCACTCATCTCGTTTATTGGGATAAATAAAAGAAAAATAAAGAAAATAAAAAAAGTTAAGCACTTATGTATGGTGTCCTCTTCCGTAAATGATAAATATGAATTTTGACAAGGTTTAAAAACACTTCTTCACAATATGACCAACGTTGTGTTAACATACTTGGGTTTCATGTTAAATAATGACAAAGGTCGTGTCCATTTCTAATAGATGGGGTGCATCTTGGCATGGAATACTAATGTTGTTAATTGGACTTTTCAACTTTTATGTATAGAATTTTGTTAAATAAATTTAGAAGTGACACATATAATTATTTTTTAAAGAAAAGGCAAAGAGTATGGCTTCGAATCCACAACACACTAAATTTCACACAAAATAGAGTATGTTTCATGGTTAACAAGTTTCATGAATTTTCAAGCCTTCTAGGTAATTTCGCATAATTAAATGATATTTTGTCAATAAAACCAAAGTAGATAAAATTTGAACTACAAGTGCGTGATAGATTGCTTGTAAATTTGTTAGAAATTCATATATACTAATTATTGTACCCACGCAGTCATACTGAAAACTGACTATTGTTTTGAAAGATACAACTTCTTTGTATGAATTTTCATGCTGACACATCTGACCATGTTTCAACAAAGTGAAAGAAAATAAGAAAATATGGAAAGAATGACCAAGGTCATGGCCATATTATACAATAGTACTCCAAAAAACAATGGTTCACATCCAACGGGCACAGGCGTAGAGCTGGCTCTAAAATAGATTGGACATCATAACAACTCAAAACAATTCCGGTAATTTTTTTTTAAAAAAAGGGGAGTAGAACCCCGGCCTATGCATTGGTTGATGCACACAACCTTTTAGTAATATTAAAAATTCATACTTGTAAAACAGTAAAGACGGTGCTGTTAAAGTTTCAATACAAGGGACCTAGGCACCTTCACAGGCCCTCCAAAATTAACCTTTCTTCCTCTTCTTCCCCTTGCTCCTTTAAGACTTTGCAGCTATGGCTCCGAAGACTGAAGCTCCCCGTGGTAAGAAGAAGAAGACCCAGGTGGCGGCGACAAAGGCCGTGGAGAAAAATAAGACATGTCTCCGGCTTTCGAATCCTACTCTGGCCACTCCAGGTCGCAGTCTCGCACCCGGAAGCCATAGGAAGAAGCAGGTGTCGAGGTCCGTCAAGGCCGGGCTACATTTCCCCATTGGCCAGATTGGGAGCTACCTCAAGGAGGGTCGGTACTCCTAGTGCATAGGCTTCAGGGCTCTCTGAAAGGATTATTTTGTCCTTATGTTTTTGGTGCTGATGACAACTCCTTTTGTGGTTTAACCGTTTGTCCAAGTTTCAGGGTTTATCTTCGATCGTGCTCGTGGATGGATTTTTCTCAAGAGCTTGTAGTCGATAGCGCTTATTTTCACTTTCTCTTGCTTTATATTTTAGGCTACCGTACTATCAAGAGGGAGTCCATCTAGGAAGGTTGTGGGAAATCAACATTTTATGCACAGACCATATATGCACCTCCACAGCCATCCCAGTTTTCGTGTGAGAAAGTGATTCCTGCTGAGTTGGAGGGTTTTTCTTACGGCCATTATCGGCAGCGTAGTAATACCGTAAGGGTTTTTCGAGGATGTTGAGCGGTACTTGTTGAACTTCCGGTCCTAATTCCGACGAGGCAATTTTCAGTTCAGTAAGACATCTGTCTAACTTTGCCTATTTGTCGGAACTAGCACCGGACTTTGGCTCGGTAGTACCGGCCCGACCAGCATTTGGCCCCTTGAGCGGTAGTACCGCTTCCTGACCGGTAGTACCGGCCTTCATCGGTCACCGGTAGTTCTGGGTCTAGTTACGGACCCAGTGGCCGAAGCGTCTGGTCGAGATGACCTTCACGCCTCGCATTGTCTATTTAACGGAATTAGGGGTGGAACTTGGACCGGTACTTCTGGCCAGCCCGTTTGGGTCCACTGATAGGTTTTGAACGTTATATGGACTTTGTCTTGGTGGGGTAATGGCATCATGCCGTCTTACCGCCCACACAGCAGTACCGACAAACATGTTGGGGAAGGCTGGGCAGAATCTGCCCGTTTGAAGGGGGACTATTTAAGCCCCCTTCTTCCTCCTCCCACCTCATCCCTTGGTTCTCTCTCCACCATTTTCACAAGAGCTTGACTTGACTAGATCTCTCTCCCCACCCACTCAAATCTCTTGATCTTTTGAGGATTGGGAGAGGTGACCTAGATCTACACCTCCACCAAAGGAATTTTGATTTCGCCGACTCATCCTTCGTGGATTTCGTTTCTCTTGGGTTCTTGGAACCCTAGACGGTGTAGGGCATCCTCGAAGCTGGGGCATTTGTTGTAAAGCTCCGTGGTGTCGTTGAGGGCCTTCAATTGAGTTGTGAAGCCTCCCCTCAACCTCGTTGTAAAGGTTTTCGGTTGGCGCCTTCAAGGTCACCAGTTAGTGGATTGTGAGGCCACCTTTGTGGTGGTGCTCACCGGAGAAGAAGGTGAGGCCTTTGTGGCGCTCGGGTGACCTTGTGTGGCCCCGACACCTCTCCAACGTAGACGTAGCTTCTTTGGAAGTGAACTACGGGAATTACATCTCCGTGTCCCCTCGCCGGTTCTTTCGCTCCACTCCTTTACTTCTTGCATTTACTCTCTCGTTTACCTTTGTGTTTCTTGTCATTTAGGTTTTTCACGTAGTTACATCTCTAGCGAACCTTACTTTGTGCTAGGCCTTAAAAGTGCAATAAAAGAATAAAAATTGGTAGTCTCCTATTCACCCCCCCTCTAGTCGACCTAAGTTGGGCCTTTCAATTGGTATCAGAGCCTCGGCTCTTTCTTCGGGCTTAACCGCCTAAGAGACAATGGCTGACGAAGAGGGAAGTGTGGGTGCAGCCACCAAGAACTTGGCCTCCATGGATGATGTCAATCGATTGGAGACATCCATGATGACCAAGTTTGAGGAAATGATGACTCTTTTGCAATCCCTTAAGCCTACCCCCATGCTAGAAACCCCTCATGATGCATCTCTTGCCGCCGAAGCCCCCTCCGCTCCCGTGTAAGTGGTTGCCCCCGGGGTGATTCCCGCGGCAGCCCCAAAACACTTGGGCTTAGGCTTTGTGGCTCAAACCACCAAGCCCCCAAGCGAGAGCACCGAGGGGCTAGGTGACTCCTCCTCCAAAGAGGGAGATAGGGAAAAGGATTACTCGGCGGTACCACCACCGTTCAAGTACACACCGGACCCTCTCATTCCCATGCCGCACATCATACCTCAAGGAGCACCTCCCATACTAGATACTTCTAACTTCGCCAATTGGCAATATCTAATGCAATCTCATATCTCTAGCTCTTCTATTGAATTGATGAGGATTGTGGAGGAAGGTTTCTCTCTATATGATGCTAAGAAGTTGACTCGTGCCGAGGTCGTGGACAAGCAACTCAATGCCACTGCCTTGGGTATGATTCAAAAGGCATTGACCCCCAAGGACTTTTCTCACATTCGCCAATTCTCCACCACCAAAGAAGCTTGGGATCATCTCACCGAGTTGTATATTGGAAATGCGAGTATTCAAAGATCCAAGTTTGATGAAGCCAACATTGAGTCCGATGGCTTTGCAATGCAAGATGATGAGACACCCGAAGACATGTATCGTTGGCTCAAGGTTCTTTGTTGTACCTTGAGGGACCTTGGAGCTACCTATGTTGACGACAAGTTCATGAAGAGGAAGTTTGTTCAAGCTCTTCTTCCCTTTGAGGAACAAAAACTCAACTCTATCAAGGGGAGAAGCAACTACCATACCATGTCCTCTCAAGAGGTGCTGAGTGAAGTTATTGCCATGACCATTGCCAAGAAGAATGTGGAGTCGGCTCGTGCTCGTGCTTATGGGTGTCAAAAGTTGAACCTTGCCTTGAAAGCTCAAGTGGTGGAAGTTGATGAAGACGACAACTCAAGTGAGTGGTCTCAAGAAGACATCAAATATGCTTTCAATGAGCACTTGGCTCTAGCATCAAGGGCGTTTTGGAACAAACCGGGCATGAAGTCATGGTCAAGGGACAACCCAAGATTCAACTCAACCATGAAGACTCCAAAGGCTAGATCTTGTTACAATTGCAACGATAAGAGTCACTTTGTAGCTCAATGCCCCTTCGAGAATAGAGAAGACAATGGAGGCCGCCTCATTCGCAAGAACAAACCAATACCTCCTCATCCTTTGAACAATAACTTCCACAACAAGAACTTACCTAACAAGGAAAGGGCGATGGTGGTCCATGAAGAGTACTTCTCGGGCGATGATGATGATGTTGAGAATGAAGGTCAAGGTGGAGAGATCATGGGGGTTGCCGCTATTGCTACTTCATCTACTCCACGAGTGTCTCTCTTCGACTCTCCAAACGAGAACATCACCAACCGCAACCAAAAGTGTCTCATAGCTAAGGCCACCGAGGTAACTCCCGCTTCCAAGTCCTCCCCAAATGAACTTCCCTTGCATGATCTAGAGGGTTTAGAGGTTAAGAAAGAGATGGTAAGCATGTGTGAATCCATGGAGCATCTAGATGACGATACTAGAATGTGCTTTGAAACACTTGTAAACCAACTTGACCATGCTAGGGAAATGCTAGATGAGAAAGAAGAAGTTATTGACATGTTAGGTAAAAATGAGAGAGAGGCCGCCGATGAGATTGCCTCTCTATCTCAATCTCTTGAAGATGAACATAACATGAGAATAACTCTTGAGGAAAGTGTGGCTAAACTTGTTGATGACCATAATGCCTTTATATCGCAACTTGTTAAAGAACGAGATCATGCTATTGCTTCATTGAATGTCCTTAAAAATGAAAAGGTTGAGTTTGGTGTTGGTCATGAATGCCTCAAGGATTTTGAGAAACTCAAGGAGGAACATCATGCCTTGGAGAGTAAATTCTCAAGTATCTTTGAGGATCATGAGCAACTTCAAACGCAATTAAATAATAAACATTCAAAGTCTTCCGCTACGCCTATTATGCATTTGTCTTGTTTGTCTAACCCTGGTTGCAAGCATGAGAATCTTGTTGAGTAGAACAAGACATTGAAAGATCAACTTGAAAAAGGGCAAGCTACTATCAAGAGGAAGAACAAGAGAAGGAACAAGAAAAGGAAGAAGAGCAAGAACCTTGCTCTAGTATCCTCTCGTGATTCTACCATTGTGCAAAGTGATAACTTTGCCGGGAAGAATAATCCTTCCTACATTCTTTGCAAATCTTTTGATGGTCATGTTTATGCTAAGTACATTGGTACATCTTACACTCATGATTATCATTGGAACATTTGGGTACCTAAGACCCTTGTGACTAACAAAAGGGGACCCGTTGCAAAATGGGTACCTAAAACCAAAGCTTGATTTTCTTGTAGGACTTTGCTTCCAGAGGTGCAAAATGGGTGCTTGATAGTGGAGCCACAAGCCATATGACCGGAAGCAAGTCTATCATGTCGGAGATTAGGCCAAATTTTGCCAATACTTTAGTCCCCTATGGTGATAAAACAAGCTCTTAGGTATTGGGTTTTGGTAAGGTGGTAGTAACCCCGGATGTATCCTTGGTAAATGTCATGCTTGTCAAAACCCTTGGATACAATCTCCTTTCTGTTCGTGCTCTTGCTATCATGGGTCTTTCATCTTTCTTTAATGAGCACTTTGTGGTCCTTATGTGGAGCAAGTCTCTCATGGTGGCTTTCGTTGGATACGTAGAGCATGACTTATATGTAGTGGATTTCTCCGGGAAGCCATCTACACATGCTATATGTATCTATGTGAAAGCCGACGTGGGCTGGTTGTGGCATCATCGCCTAGCCCATGTTAACATGAAGGCTTTGCAAAGTCTCTACACGGGGGGCCACGTCCTTGGACTAAAAGACATTTCCTTTGCCAAAGATCGTGTGTGAAGGGCTTGTATAGAAGGGAAGATGCATGAGAATCCTCACAAGATCCTTAATCAAATCACCACTGAATGGTGCTTGGAGCTTCTTCACATGGATCTCTTTGGTCCTCCCTCTCATGATAGTCTTGGTGGGAAGAAGTATTGTTTGGTAATTGTTGACGACTTTTCACGTTACACTTGGGTCTACTTCTTCAAGTTCAAGAGTGAGACTCAACAAACCATCATCGACTTTACCAATCAAGTGCAACGGAAACTCAATTCCACCATCCCCACAATTAGAAGCGACAATGGCACCGAATTCAAGAACTACACATTGGATGAGTTTCTTAGTGATGAGGGGATCAAACATCAATACTCTACTCCCTATACCCCTCAACAAAATGGTGTTGCCGAAAGGAAGAACCATACTTTGATGGATGCGGCCCGGACCATGTTGGCGGAATTGAAGTCTCCATATAACTTTTGGGCCGAAGCCATCTCAACCGCTTGCCATGCAACCAACCGCCTCTATCTACGCAAGAAGAAGAAGAAGACTCCATATGAGCTCTTCACCGGTCGGAAGCCAAATGTCAAGTACTTCCGGGTGTTTGGGTGTAGATGCTTCCTTCTCAAGAAAGGTGTCCGCTTATCAAAGTTTGAATCTAGGGCTCAAGAAGGGATCTTTGTTGGGTACTCAAATCAATCCCATGCCTATCGAGTCTACAACAAAGCAACGGGAAGGGTTGAAGAATCTAGCAATGTCGAGTTTGATGAAGACCATGAGTCTCTTGTGTGGCAAGATGGTATTCGTGATCCAAGTGATGAAATTCCTCCCCAAGCCATAAGAAGAATGGGTGTGGGTTTCTTCCACCCCATTGAGGATCCCCTTGTGGCCGAAGGAGAAGGACCAAGCTCCAGTCAAGAGGAGCCTTCACTCTCACAAGACCATCTTGCACCTCAAGGTCAACTTATTGCTTCTCAAGATTCTCCAAGCTCCTCTCAAGATCTTCATGTTCATGACTCTCCAAGTTCAAGTCTACCTCAAGTTGATCAAGCTCCACCCCTCCAAGGTTGTGAAGCTCCTCATGTCAATGACTCTCAAGGTCAAGTTGAAGAAGGTCAAGTTGACAATGACCAAGGTCGAGCAAATGTCTCTCCGCCAAATGATGGTGTCTCTCCCTCGGTTGATGTTGATGAAGATAGTGATCAAGTTCGTTCATATAGTCAAGGAGGGAACTCGAACCGTGGTGATGATCAAGTGGTTGCTCAAGAATCTCATCTTGAGACCCAAGCTCGGCGTCAAGCATACCGTCTCGCCAAGCTCATCAAAGATGGCCATATCCTTGATAATGTTTATGGAGATTTCAATAGGGGCTCCACTACTAGGAGACAACTAACCTCTTTTAGTTCTCATCATGCGTTTATTTCTCATGTTGAGCCCTAAAAGGTCTTCGAAGCTCTTGAAGATGATGATTGGCTCGACGCTATGAACGAAGAACTCCACAACTTCAAGAGGAACAAGGTGTGGACTCTTGTGAAGAGACCCAAAGATTGTCAAAATGTGATTGGGACCAAGTGGATCTTCAAGAACAAGAGGGATGCAAATGGTATACTCGTCCACAACAAAGCAAGGTTAGTTTCCCAAGGATACTCTCAAGTTGAGGGAATAGACTATGGTGAAACTTATGCTCCTGTTGCCCGTCTAGAATCCATTCGCATGCTTCTTGCCTATGCTACCCATCATAACTTCAAGTTGCAACAAATGGATCTCAAGAGTGCTTTTCTTAATGGTCCCCTAAAAGAATTGGTGTATGTCAAGCAACCTCCGGGCTTTGAGGACCCCCTCTTCCTGGACCATGTCTACAAACTCGATAAGGCACTATATGGTCTGAAGCAAGCCCCATGTGCATGGTATGAGTGCCTTAGAGAGCTTTTGTTAGACCATGGTTTCGAAGTAGGCCTCATTGATCCCACTCTTTTTACTAAGAAAGTTGGAGGAAACTTGTTCATTTGCCAAATCTATGTTGATGACATTATTTTTGGGTCTACTAACAAAGCTTTCAATGAGGATTTTGCTAAGCTCATGATCGACCGCTTTGAGATGTCTATGATGGGGGAGTTGGAATTCTTTCTTGGCTTCGAAGTCAAACAATTGAGGAAAGGGACTTTCATCAACCAAGCTAAATATGTCCAAGATATGCTCAAGAAGTTCAACCTTGATCAAGTAAATGGAGTCAAAACTCCCATGCCCACAAAGGTTAATCTTGATCTTGATCCCAAGGGTAAGGATGTGGATCAAAAGCTTTATTGCTCGATGATTGGTTCTCTACTCTATCTTTGTGCATCTCGACCAGATATTATGTTGAGTGTGGGTATGTGTGCAAGATTCCAAGCCGCGCCAAAGGAAAGCCACATGGTGGCGGTCAAGAGAATCTTTCGATATTTGGTTCATACCCCTAACTTTGGGCTGTGGTACCCAAAGGGGGCCAGCTTTGATCTCATTGGTTACATGGATTCGGATTGGGCAGGAGACAAAGTGGAGAGGAAGTCTACCTTCGGTGCTTGTCGATTTCTTGGGAGGTCTTTGGTGAGTTGGTCCTCGAAGAAGCAAAACTGCATGTCTTTGTCCACTACTGAAGCTGAGTACATCTCCGCTGCGAGTTGTTGTGCTCAATTGCTATGGATGAAGCAAACCTTGAAGGATCTTGGACTCTCTTTCGTCAAGGTGCCAGTTTTGTGTGACAACGAGAGTGCTATTGCTATTGCTCACAACCCAGTTCAACACAACAAGACCAAGCACATTGAGATTCGTCATCATTTCATTCGGGATCATGTTGCTAGAGGAGACATTTCTTTGGAGTATGTTCCTACCAAGGCCAATCTTGTGGATCTTTTCACGAAGCCACTTGATGAAGCAAGGTTCCGGGAGTTGAGGCATGAACTAAATATCATCGATTCAAGCAACGTGACTTGAATATCTTGCGCACATACCCGGGTCTCAAAGAATATCTTGTTTGGGTGTACGCATGGTTTTAGGGGGAGTGTGGTTCCCCATATGAACCAACACTCCTCCTATTATGCACACACACTAATGTATTCATTCTCTATGGTCTCTCAAGGAGACAAAATGAGCTTAAATGATGAGTTTTGGTAATGAACCCAAGATACATCTTCGCGGTTTCAAGCCAAATATACTCATATATGGTGGCCTAGGCCATCGACTTTGTTTTGCTTGACTCGTAGTTTTTTTTCTGGTGGATCTGGTTTGTCATTTCTTCTCAGTTTGTGTCTTTTCAAGTTCTGCACAAGGTCTTTTTCTCTTGCCAATCAAAATCTGGAGCTCGTTTTCTGGAAATAGTCGGTATTTTCAGTCGGAGCCGGTACTACCGGTCAGGGCCAAATCTCTCAGAAATTCTGCCCTGATCGGAAGTACCGCTCCTTCCTGAGATTCCGGTGTCGTCGGTAGTTCTGGCCCCTGGCCGGTACTACCGGTCAAGGGGGTCCCGTTAAGTGACGGGCCAAGGGGGGCACGAGGTCATCTTCCCCATTTGCCTCCCCTTGACCCCATCTTACCATCCCTCTTCCCCAAGAAGCTCTCCACGGTGTCGTCGCTGGCCACACCGTTTCTGGCCGTCCCTCCTCAGATCGGCTCCATGGGATTCTTCCCTTCCTCGATTCCCCACCATGGACCCTGGTATTTGCTCCTCTCATGCTCCATTCATGGAGATCTGGACATTTTTGTGCTTGAGTAGAACATGCCATGTCTAGGGCCCTTCTTTGGATAGAACTGCTATGGGAATTCTTGGTAGGGCTAGGATTCGACTATAGACTGTTTTGCCTCAGTACATTGTCTAGATTTCATCAATTTGGGCATCAAGTTTCGTAGATCTGTGATTTCTAGTCGAACTGTCTTGCTCGTGCCCTGACCGGTACTACCGGTGCGGATCCGCCGGTACTACCGGCGTGGTCTTCTCACCGGTACTACCGCTGAGGGCATGACCGGTACTTCCGGTGCGCCCCGTGCGACCGGTAGTTCCGGCCGCCAGGCGGAACTTCCGATGCACCAGTTATTTTGATATCTACCTCTGTACTGTGTCAATCCAGTCTAGTTGTTTTTCGTTTTTCTTCGACCTTGTGCACTTATCCTCGATTTCCTCCTTTCTTTTTCATTTCTCTCAGGGCAAGGGGGTTCCCGTGGCAGATCCAAGCGGTCTCGTGCTCTCTCTCGTGGACCGTCAGAGATTGATGAGGATGATCTAGAGGTTGTGCGCCCTCCGGTTATTGCTTTCGTCGAAGGCTACGGTGGCGTCGTCTTCTTTGCTGCGGAAGGCAAAAGGCCTGTTCTGGCAAGCCAAAAGAAGACCACCTCTAGACCTGATTCGAGCAAGAAGAAGATTTCCTCTTGGCCGCAGCTTGCTTATGAGGAGTTTCGCAAGATTGATCCCTACATTGTTCCTCGTGACCGCCTGGCTTAGGATCCTTTCTTCCACACCATGCGTCAAGCTGAGATCTATTCTAAGGTTTATGCTACCAAGAAGAAAAATGTATGTGCCCCTCAGAAGCACATCAACATTGCAAAGATGGAGAGTAACCTTGAGTACTTTGGTGAAGCACTCGATATGTGCAGGAGGTTTGGGCTAATCAAGCTTATGCAACACCGTGAGAACTTTGATGAGAGGGCCATTGCTCAGTTCTACTCAACTCTCTACTTTGATACTGACCCTGTTTATCGAACCATGAAGTGGATGACACACAACATGTATCTGTCTGCTAAATGGTCTGAGTTTGCCACTCTTCTTGGCTACCCTATTCAGGAAGGCAGTCGTGCCAATGGGTGGTGGGTGCATAGGGGGAAGGCCTCCGAGCCGGAAGTTCTTGAGCCTCTATACATTGAGGGCCGGGGCGTACCTGGAAATGTTGCCCATCTCCTTCCCACCTATGACATCATGCGCAAGGTCTATCAGAACACGATTTCTCCCAAGGCTGGTAACTTTGATCAGCTTCATGCTTTCCAGATTGATCTCATGTATCAGACTTACCGCCACAGAAACTCTCATGAGCCCCTTGATGTTATGGATTATATATTTGAAGAATTTGGTCCGCTATGATTGAGAAGAGGTCTTGTCCATATGCTCCATACATCCAGACTCTCATCAATGCCAAGTGGAGGGAGGCAACAGGCTCTATCTACCCTCAGGATGCTCTCACTATTCATGAGGAAAAGACTCTCCGTGTGATGAAGCACAACATACCTCGCTCTCAGGCTGAAAATGAAGCTGCTGCTGGAAGGGATGCTTCGGATGCTAGTGATGGGGACCGTGCTGAGGCTTCTCCTCCACCCCAACTTGTGAGGCAGCCCTCTTGGGCTAAGATAGTGGATCAACACACATTGCAGATGGACTGATAGTGATGACGAGCCAGAGATCTCCAGTCAGTTTCCGCCCGCTTGGAACAATGCCTCTTGGGACCCCGAGCCACCTCCTCCGTTCGTTGGTGGGTGGGGCGCGTAGTTTGCCTACTTTATCCCTTTTTGGCGTCTTGATGCCAAAGGGGGAGAAAGTGCTCCGTTAGGATCACGGGATTTGCATGGGTTGTGCCTCGAGCTTGCTTTTTCTTTGATCTTTTTATGCTCGTGCACACTTTATTCTGTTGTGTAATGTTTGTGGACCTCCGTTATTGTCTGTGGACCTCTTGTATGGATGCTACTTTGTTGGTGAGTCTATGTGGTAAGGTATCTCTGTGGTATTCTTATGAGGATGTGTGGTGGACTATTCTTTGTTATCCAATCTTTGTTTCACCACAATGGTGTTGGTGCAAGGTATGAGCTCTACTCTTTTCTCCTTTACTTCCTTACACCCTTGTTGGTCTATCTCGGTTGGGAGAGCTCTCTCCCATGTCTTCAGGGGGGCCCTCTCTCCTTTTGTTTTACTGCCTATTATTCTTTGTGCAAATCTTGTGGGGTTGTCATCAAGCACCAAAAAGGGGGAGATTGAAAGGATTATTTTCTCCTTATGTTTTTGGTGCTGATGACAACTCCTTTTGTGGTTTAACCGTTTGTCCAAGTTTTAAGGTTTATCTTTGGTCGTGCTCGTGGATGGATTTTTCTCAAGGAAGAGCTTGTAGTCGATAGCGCTTATTTTCACTTTCTCTTGCTTTATATTTTAGGCTACCGTACTATCAAGAGGGAGTCCATCTAGGAAGGTTGTGGGAAATCAACATTTCATGCACAAACCATATGTGCACCTCCACAGCCATCCCAGTTTTCGTGTGAGAAAGTGATTCCTCCTGAGTTGGAGGGTTTTACGCCACGGCCGTATTACCGGCGAGCGTGTAATCCGCCCAAGGGTTTTTCCCAGGGCTGTTCGAGCGGTACTTCCGACTGAAGTTCCGGTCCTAATTCCGACGAGGCAATTTTCGGTTCAGTAAGACTTCTGTCTAACTTTGCCTATTTGTCGGAACTAGCACCGGACTTTGGCTCGGTAGTACCGGCTTGACCAGCATCTGGCCCCCTGAGCGGCGATCTGGCTTCACGACCGTAGTACCGCCTTCATCGATCACCGGTAGTTCCGGGTCGATTCGGACCCGATTAAACGCAGGCGGTCTGGTCGATGACCTTCGCCTCACTGCTTTGTCTATTGGAATTAGCCGGAACTTGGACTGCACTTCGCCACTTTGGGTCCACTACAGTATTCTCCGTTCGTGGCTGTGCTGGACTGGTGGTCGCTCGCCCACCGGTACTACCGGTATCAATCGGTAGTAAGACGGCGTCGGGTCAAGCAGATGCCCGTTTGAAGGGGGACTATTTAAGCCCCCTTCTTCCTTCTTCCACCTCATCTCTTGGTTCTCTCTCTCCACCATTTTCACAAGAGCTTAACTTGACTAGATCTCTCTCCCCACCCACTCAAATCTCTTGATCTTTTGAGGATTGGGAGAGGTGACCTAGATCTACACCTCCACCAAAGGAATTTTGATTTCGCCGACTCATCCTTCGTGGATTTCGTTTCTCTTGGGTTCTTGGAACCCTAGACGGTGTAGGGCATCCTCGAAGCTGGGGCATTTGTTGTAAAGCTCCGTGGTGTCGTTGAGGGCCTTCAATTGAGTTGTGAAGCCTCCCCTCAACCTCGTTGTAAAGGTTTTCGGTTGGCGCCTTCAAGGTCACCAGTTAGTGGATTGTGAGGCCACCTTTGTGGTGGTGCTCACCGGAGAAGAAGGTGAGGCCTTTGTGGCGCTCGGGTGACCTTGTGTGGCCCCGACACCTCTCCAACATAGACGTAGCTTGTTTGGAAGTGAACTACGGGAATTACATCTCCGTGTCCCCTCGCCGGTTCTTTCGCTCCACTCCTTTACTTCTTGCATTTACTCTCTCGTTTACCTTTGTGTTTCTTGTCATTTAGGTTTTTCACGTAGTTGCATCTCTAGCGAACCTTACTTTGTGCTAAGCCTTAAAAGTGCGATAAAAGAATAAAAATTGGTAGTCTCCTATTCACCCCCCCTCTAGTCGACCTAAGTTGGGCCTTTCACTCTCGTCTACCTCATGACCATTCTCGAGTACCTCACCACCGAGGTGCTGGAGCTCGCCGGGAAAGCCGCGAAGGACAGCAAGAAGATTCGCATCATCCTAAGGCACGTGATGCTCGGCGTCATGCGCGACGAGGAGCTCAGCAAGATGTTGGCCGGCGTTACCATCGCGCACAGTGGCGTCCTGCCCAACATCCACGAGTCCCTGCTTGGGGATGGTACCGCGAAGGATGGAGCCAAGTTGCCCGCGGAGGATGCTGCCAAGTTGCCTGAGAAGACCGCGGAGTCCCCCTAGAAGTTGTTAAGTTGTACTACTACTACTCCGTAAGAGTTTGGGTTTGCTTTGTTTGCAGTTTGGTTAATCATCGGTGTCAATGTAATATTCAGATCTGTGATGCTAAGAAAAAGCTTGTGAGGGTTCTAAAAAAATGTTTTCCTAATCTTATCCTATACTCCATTTGTTTAATATTACTCAGCATATTAGGTTTAGTCAAAGTCAAACGTAACAAACTTTGACCAACTATATACAATATTAAAAAGTATACTCATTGAAAAAAATCAATATATAGTAAACAATGTCGTTGGTGTGAGTTTCGAACTATCAGGAAAGAACATTCAATTCTCAATTTTTCGAGAGATGACAAGCGAGGTTGTTATTTTTCGTAAAGAAAGTCCAAAGAATATGGATCTGAATGTCACAATCCAGGTTTTCAGACATATATAGTGGACCAACATGTTGTACTGACGATACCCATGTTTTATGTGCTTTCAAACTTCCTATCTAACTCTGATGATGAGAGTCCTTCTATGATTTGTAAGGTAGTTAATGACATCACACACCCATGTTTTCTAGTATAATGTAGAAGTAGATCACGCAAAAGTATTTTGTTTGCTGAAGTACACCAGGAAATGGACCATATTAGTTTTCTAGTATAATGCAGAAGTAGACCATATTTTCATTTTACAAATGATTAATTTCATGATTCTGATGATTCAATTTTAAAAAGTCATTGAGCATCTAGTGCATAAGGTGATGTGCCTACTGTCTTAGGCTATATTAGAAGCATTGATACAGGTACCCTTCAGTAACGAAATGATATTGTGCTACATTGAATGAGTTTCTCATTATCATTTTCTATGTTCGTGGTGCTAATGTTTCTGTAATTTGAATCCTTTAGTCTAATTAAGAAATTTTATATCATTTTGTTAAACGTTTCACTGCATTTTTATCATTTGCTAAACTACGTATACTGCATATTTTTGACGTCTACCCTGATTGGATTTCAGTTTCTTTGCTAAACTATATTCCTTCGCCTTTTATGGTATTGGGCATCTTGAACAACTAAACTTCTTAATGTTTTCTACTCTATGTCCATCCATACTACTTTGTTGATGTTACTACCTTAAAGCTGCAGATCTGGCAATGATTTGTTTGGAGACACACACGCGACTAACAACCTCTGAAGCTCATGCAACTTCTTTCCTGATAAAAACCGAGAAATTAACTTTGGAAACAAATTGTTTGGTGTTTGTAATTTTATCGTTTTTTGGAGATTTTGGAGATTTTAGGGCTTATGTTTGAGGTTCTGAAACTTAACTTCCAATACTATGTTGTGTTTGAGGTTGTGGAGGTTTTGTACTCTTGTTTCTCAAAAAGACTTGCTTACGAAGTTCTACATCCAGTAGTGTGTTGTAGTTTTGTTTAGTATATGAATGGATTGCTTGCAACGTGTACTACGCTGATGGAAACAAACGTGGCCAACTTTCATTGGGAATCCAAGTGCATAGTATTGTAGCAAGCTTCTTTTCACCACAAGGGTGACTCAAGGGTTTATATCAAACTCTCGGGGAATTGGTTATGGAAGGATGTTTGTCTTCTCCTCTTCAAGCAACATGTAAAGTAAAATAATTTGTCTTGTGTCCCCAACTACACCAAAGGGTTGTCAAGCACAAGGTTTCGTATTAGTAATATGAAATAAAATAAAATAAAAACTAAAGTAAATAAAGTAAAGTAATGCAAACTAGATGATATATGTGAAGATAAAGTTGTTTTGGGGGTTCTATGAGTGATTGTAAGTAAGAAAAGTATTTGTTTTATAGTTTTGAAATAATAAATGGCAGAAAATTTAAAGGATAGTAGATGCAATGGAAAGGTGTTTCTTATGTAAAAAATCAGACCGGGGTTCATGGGTTCACTTGTCTACTCTCTTTTTAGGTTGTAGTGATCATAAAACAATCTGTCAATGATAAAGATTAATGGAAATTCTATAAGTGCTTGATAAAAGGAATTAATATGGGCATCACAATCTAATATTTAGATGGAATACATCTCTCTGTTATACTCCTCAAGAAGGTAAATCTCCATGCAATCTTGATTTAAGAACAAATCAGATTATAGTTTTAAGCAATATTATATGATGTTTGAAATACAAATATGTTACCTTGATCTAGTACTATCACGTGATAACTATAGCACATGATTTCACTTTACCCTAGTGAGGCAGCAAAAGAAAGGTAAAAACCAAAGTAGATCTTGAATATTATGTGTCACAATTCAATCTCTACCCCCATGCTACTCCATCTAACACACACTTCTCCACATACAAGTTGGATCAAAATAAGTAATGAAGAATAGGGTGCATGATATGCATCTATTAAAAATCTTACACAAAATAGATTCCAATCTCAAATATAAAATCACAGAACAAAGATCCACCACATAGGAATTACAAATATGACCATAATCATGTTGGGCAGCTCATATGGTACTAGATCTAGGAAGAACAAGAGAGAAATGGATCAAGCTACTGCCACAAACCCATAGCCCGGAGGTGGACTACTTCCTCTTCATCATGGTGATGAAGCTGGAGATGTTGGAGAGGGTGGAGATATCTCCAGCGGTGGCTCCGGTGGAGTTTTCCCCTCCAATCTTTGCTAGATCTGGTGGTATTTTTTCTCTGGTGGATCTCATTTCTTCCCATCACCCCCATTTCAAGGATGCCCCCGGGGGTCCTTATATATGGATTTTTAGGTCAAGAGAGCTCTGTGGGTGAAAGAGTCAAGACGATCAGACGGTCGAGGAGGGAAATAGCATGGGTGGCGCGCCCACTAGGCCTACACGCGCCACCTAGGATCTTTTGGCCCTCCTAGTGAGATTCGAGTGCTCCAGAAACTTCTCGTGGATAAATATTGGCATTCCGAAAAGTGCAGGTCCATTTGACTTCGTATAGGTCACGAAACATCAAAAGAGCCTTGAAAGTCGGGTTTTTCTGCCCTGCAGGGTTATAACGAAAATAAAGGGGATCATTGGTAAATCACCAAAAATCAATATAAAATAGGGATATAACATTATATATGATGCAAATATGTGGGAAAACATGTTAACAAACTACAAAATTCATGTCTGCATTTTACATGCATCATGCACGCATACCAAGCTAGCTAGTTTAGGTGGGATTTGGTGGGATATCCCAAAAAAGCCACCTAACTTTCTGGGTTCAGTGTGATAAGAGGGTTGTGGTCAGTGGAACAATTGGATGATTGCCTGGTGGGAGGCGGATGTCCCAGTCCCATCCTACCCCTATTCCTAGTCTCATGTCCCAAATGGTGTCGTTTCTAGGTACAAAACAAACGAAATTCATTCAAAGTGCGACGAACTTTTACAAATTGATTGGTAATTTAACTAAACTTAAACATGACCTAAATTTAAGCACCTCCTTTTCTTCCAGATGGACCAACCTCGTCATCGTTCTTGCGACGCTCTTTGGCCTGCTTCTAGACCCGCCATGAGGCGGCACGCCACCGCCTCTTGTAGCGGGTTGCAGCACACCACTTCCATCATTTCACGCAACTACCAGTAGCACTCTTTCTGAGCAATATGGGTAGCCTCGCAAAGCTGAGGCAATGAACTCATTATCCATGTTGATGTAAAGAATGGTTTGCCGCTCCCTCTCCATGAGGAGGAGAGCGTTCTACTCCACCAGCGCCCTTTGTAGGGAGATCTGCGCCCGTAGTCTACAAGGTACTGGTCGATCTCGTTGAGGGTATGGGCCTCATTGGTCCTCTTCCGCTCGCTCCTGCAAGAGTTGAGGATGACGCGCTGCAGCGGATCAAGCACCAACACGTCGTACTAATCTTGGTCCGTCGAGAAGGAGAAGTCGACCGGATCGAAGACGTCGTCGTCATCGTTTGAGGAGGCAGGAGGAATTGGTTCTTGCGGAGAGACACGCTATGACACCTCGTGCATGGTGAGCTTGTCCCAGTAGGTAGGCAGGCATCGGGCCATGGTGCTTAGCAGACAGCGACTAAGCGAAAAAGAAGGGCTTGGATGCGAGAACGAAAGAGGAAGTGAGTGTGACGGGGCTAGGTTTTGTGTTGTGGATAGAGGAGAGACGCCGAAGGTATGTAATTAACACCGGGGTAGGCAACCCGACTACTGGCTCGCATTAACGCCGCTAAAAAGGTGAAAGTACAAGATGCTATGCCGACCATGCGTTAGTGCAACAACAGGACGACTCATTGCACCAGGGCACACTGCACTACGACGGATCATCTCTCTGCATCGGCCACACGCCATTGTGACAATGGTCGCCTCCGTGCAACAGTCATTGTAGGGATATTGGTGATGACGTAAATATTGTTGATCGGCCGATGTGCCAATGACAGGGTTGGCATGCCACTTGCAACATTGATAGTGCATTGCATCTGGGGCGTCGATAACGTCCCCGATGGAGTGGGGATTGCCTCAGCACCATACACTCTATTGGACCGCACCGAAACGAAAACCGGTTTAGGGTGCTGGCTTCGATGGTGACCATTGGACACCGACGTGCCCCCTTAGGCCATGTGACGTTGTTTGGGGCCCGTGACTAGAGATGTTGTTATGGAGTTTATTTGTGAATCACAATGGAAAGCGCTTATAAAAGCGTTTGGGAAGAGAAAATGTAGGAACATAATCCTAGCATTTGCTAAGGAGTCTGTTTTTTATGACAATAACCACATATTTCATTAAAAAATATTATATTAAACAAGTGTGAAAATTAATAGATAGACCAGGAGAAAACAGATATCCTAGAAACTTTGCAGAAAACTATCCTTAGGATTTCCTGCACTTGCCGAAGCCAGCATGATAAGGGGTGTCCCACTCGAACCCTGATGCCAATGCAAGCGGATGGCGATGATGATGGTTGGTGGATAACTAGCCTGTAGCTATGAACTCTCCCACTCGAACCCTGATGCCAATGCAATAACTCTCGAACTTGTGGGATATTCACAACACCACGCTGTTGTGCACATAGCCGTCGACCACGAACGGTAGTTTGCAATCTACTAATTTCCAATGGAACAACAGATCACACTCAATTGCAGTAGCTAATTCGGTCACAGGATAATTTCAGAGGTTATCTTAAGAAACAACTCCAAAATAGTTTTAACTTGTTCTTACCCTAAAAACCATGAACCAAACATATATTTAACTTTCATAACTTAAAAAGACTCTATTTGTAAACTGACAGAAAACGACCATTGAATTTTTTCGGTTTCTGCTCCTAGCTCGTAACGAACCGGGAGGCGTGCGAGTACCCGTTGGAAAGATCTCGGAATTATCTTTCCAACAAGTACTTATTTGCTTAATTTGAAGTTGGTACGTGGAAACCACGTCCGTTTCAATTTCAGATCTTCTGTCTGTTCGAACCGAACCTTCCTTCTTGGTTGCCTTCCTCCCTCTCCTTCTGATGGCGCTGGTACGATCGATATTAAATCTAGTCAAACAATAACACCATGATTTAGGTTGTATAAAGTTCTTATAAACCAAAGTATCATGTCCAACTAGAAACGAATCCACCTTGTGATATTTTTCAACGAGGCTTAATATTTCCTTCTAGCTGAGATAGCTAGAATCATCATATTCATAGAATATATCCTCATCATCCTCCCTTTCTTCAAGAAAAGCCGTCCGCGGCTTTGGGTATGCTGAAAGTGGAATAAACAAAAAGAACAACACGCGGAATATATGTATATGTAACATGTATTATTTTTGTTCAAATGAATAATATGTCTAGTATATATCAAGCAACTTAAATTGCAGGTATAAGTGAAGTACAAAGAATCATGATCATGGTGAAAAACAAATAAATATATAGTCTTGTTGTTCAATATTAAATTCAGTTTTCTCAAAGACGATTGATGAACAAGATAAAATGATGTAGCCCGAGCTTCGATCGTTACCACATCATGGTCTCCAACTTATGCCAAGTCATCATGGACTCCAAAGGTGAATCTGTTCCTCTATGCGAGCCCACTTCCTACCCTCTTGAATGGTATACTACTTCATACTCCGTCCCATATTCATGATAAGTTCATACCGACGAGTACGGAGGCAAGGGAGGAAGCCTGGAGCACCAAGCCCGACAAGACGGAGGCTTGGAAGAGAAGACGGAAGACACAGCAGTTGAAGCACCGGAGTCTCCGGCGTGCGCACACCAAAGTCTCTAGCCACACCAGAGTCTCCGGCCTGAAGACACCGGAGTCTCCGGCCTGCATACCCCGGAGTCTCCGGCCCACCTCCAGACCAGGTTGCGCACCAACGCCTGGCAGTTGGGCCACCACTCCGGAGACGATACCGGAGACAGACCGGAGTCTCTAGCCCACACCGGAGTCTCTGGACCTCTACACTGGAGTCTTTGGCCCGAGCGTATGGGCCTGTGCGCCTTGAGCTGCGCGCCCATGTACCCCTTATTCCGCACCAAACCCTAGTTGTATGCCCAAACTACCCCTGAACTTGTGGCTGGCCTATAAATAGAGCCCCCACCCCCTCATGTACCCTTTAGGCAAAGATGATAGACTAAAGAAAAAACCCCTTTTGTGGAATCTTTAGTTTTGCCTCGTCCCCTTGAACAAGGGGACCGACTATCGTCACCACCTCGTTGGAGTTTGCACCGCGCCTCCCTCGTTGTACAAGGCCTTGGTGATATGGGGTGGCCCGATCTTCTCAGCAAGCACTTGTCGATTTTGATGATAGATGATAGATAACTAGCATGTAGTAAACAAGTAGTAAACAATGAGGACTCTAGCTTGGATCAGACCTGGCTTGGTGGCGGCAGAAACAAGGATGGGGAACTCGACTAGAACAACTAGAAAGCAAAAAAAATCTACGAAGAACAGATCTAGATCTCGACTAATAGAGGAACACGACCAACAACTATTACTCGAATACGATGTAATTTAGGCTATGACAACTCTTTTTGTGAGGCTTTTTCTGTATAGAACGAAAACACGAACTAATCTACGGATGGATTTGTGGATGCTTACCGAGGCAACGAGGAAATCTGATACCAAGATGATATGGGGTGGCCTGATCTTCTTAGCAAGCACTTGTCGATGTTGATGATAGATGATAGATAACTAGCATGTAGCTATGAACTCTCCCGCTCGAACCCTGATGCCAACGCAATAGCTCTCGAACCTTGTAGGATATATCACAACACCACGCTTTTGCGCACGTAGTCGTTGACCATGAACGGTAGTTTGCAATCTACTAATTCCCAGTGGAACAATAGATCACACTCAATTATAGTTGGTAAAATCGATCACAGGGTAATTCCAAAGGTTCTATGAAAGAAACAACTCCAAAATATTTTAACGTGGTCTCCCTAACTTTGTGTGACGCCCCATCTATTTAAGAGTCTGGGGGCAGCGGCCTAGGTGGGATCCGAGTTGGTCCCACCCAACTAAAAGATACAAACCGACCCAAAGTTGGGTTCGGCTCAGGGTTCTGCCGTGGTAGAGTTTGGGCATGTTTGTCTGCAGTGGCAGAAAAGGACACTGTTTCTGTGCCGCGGCAGCCTGTCATGGCAGGAAAACGCGTCGTTTCTCTGCCGCGGCAGAGATCCTGCCATGTGTTGATCTTCTTCTTGGTATCTCCTTGCGCTTCCTCCCTCTCCTCCCTCGCGCATTCTTCATAGGAGGCGGTGTAGATCTGGCCGCAAAACGGCTGGTTGATGGAAAACATGCACGTGACTTAACCTCCTTAGCTAGCTATGACTCGGCCTATCTAGCATGGTGCAACAGTTCGTTCATAGTCTCGTACTTGTGATGACGAACAATGCTCTTGATACGAAGCTTCAAATTGTTGAGAAAATGATGCATAGTCATCTCAAGGGATTCATGAAATCTAGCACGTTGCATAAGCATCTCCATCTCCATGTAGTACTCATCAACTGACATGTTACCTTGCCGCAATTGTGTGAGCTTGTCAAAAACTGATCGCAAGTACCTTGGCTGAATCGCTGTTGTAAGGGCCTCAATCGAATGTTGTAAGGTGGCAACATTGATATTGATTGCTGTCACTTGAGTTTGAATATTATTGACTGCACTAGTATTCTAATCCACTACCTCTTGCATGTCCTTGATATTCCCATCAATAGACTCACGCCAATTAATAAGCTCCTGAACCTGCTTTTTCTATGACATAACTTCATCATCACTCAAAGACATGATTAGTAGGTTAGTGCAAAAATTAAAATCTATTTGGTGGAAAACTCTAACAACCCACTCATAACTGACAAGAAAGGAGATCTTATCGTTCCAAAGTGAATAGAGATGCTTTACCAAATGTACTCAAAGACTTATGCACTGATGTGATGAAGTGAATATCAAATGTATAGAGAACGATCACGGGCACACAGGTTATTTATGGTGGAGCTCTAGGTATGGTATCCTAAGTACACCGCAAACAAGTCCTAGTGTTGATCGTACAAAACCCAATAAACACACACGTGGAGAAGAACGTGGCAATGCAACTATGAAGGATGTTGCACTACTCTCGAGAGACACTAACAAGGCTCAAAGTAAACATGCACAAGATTGCTCAATCCACCGGTGCACAAAGATATCACTAGGCCTCTTACTCAAATTATCTTTTCTCTTTTTCTTTTGTATAGCCCTTTCTCTTTTTGCTTTTTTTGCTTTTGCTATATGCTCTTGCTCTTCTTCTTTTTTAATATATATCACACACGGACAATTTACAAAGCACAACACCAAAACCCAACGAGCAGCCTGTAAGAGCGGAAACTAGTCTCAATGGGAAAGTTCATACACTTATGAAATAGAATGGTTGTAGCTAAGGTTTGGAAAATTGCAAAATTTCACAATTTTTTTATATGGTTGTCGTGGCAGAAAAATGGGGCAAAACTGTGCCGTGGTAGAGAATCTGTACCTCGCAGCCAAAATCGTGTCGCGACAGAAAAACAACATGAAATCGTGTCGCGGCAGGAAATCGAATCCGTGGCAGACACGGACTCACGGCAGAAAAACGGGCGTTTTCTGTGTCGCGGCAGATTCGGCAGATTTTTTTTTAATTCTGACTTGCCAATTAGTAAACAATGAGGACTCTAGCTTGGATCAGACCTGGCTTGATGGTGGCAGAAACAAGGATGGGGATTCGACTAGAACAACTAGAAAGCAAAAAAAAAACTATGAAGAACAGATCCAGATCTCGACTAATAGAGGAACATGACCAGCAACTATTACTCGAATACGATGTAATCTAGGCTATGGCAACTCTTTTTGTGAGGCTTTTTCTGTATTGGACAAAAAACACGAACTAATCTATGGATGGATTTGTGGATGCTTACCGAGGCAACGAGGAAATTTGATACGAAGAAGATATGGGGTGGCCCGATCTTCTCAGCAAGCACTTGTCGATGTTGATGATAGATGATAGATAACTATCATGTAGCTATGAACTCTCCTGCTCGAACCCTGATGCCAATGCAACAGCTCTCGAACCTTGTAGGATATTCACAACACCACGCTCTTGCATATGTAGCCGTCGACCACGAACGATAGTTTGTAATCTACTAATTCCCACTTGAACAATAGATCACACTCAATTATAGTTGGTAAAATCAATCACGGGGTAATTCCAGAGGTTCTATGAAAGAAACAACTCCAAAATATTTTAACGTGGTCTCCCTAACTTTGTGTGGCGCCCCATCTATTTTAGAGTCTAGGGGCCGCGGCCTAGGTGCGATCCGAGTTGGTCCCACCCAACTAAAAGATACAAACCGACCCAAAGATGGGTTCGGCTCAGGGTTCTGTCGTGGCAGAGTTTGGGCATGTTTCTCTGCCGCGGCAGCTTGCCATGGCAGAAAAGGACTCTGTTTCTGTGCCACGGCAGCTTGCCATGGCAGGAAAATGCGTTGTTTCTCTGCCACGGCAGAGATCTTGCCATGTGTTGATCATCTTCTTTGTAGCTCCTTGCGCTTCCTCCCTCTCCTCCCTCGTGCATTCTTCATTGATCAACACGCCATGCTCCATATGCTTCAGCTCCTCGCTCCGTGCTACGCCTTCTTCTCCCATGTACCTGATCATATAATAGCACAAAGACTTAGGCAATATAAAGTTCTTATAAATGAAAGCATCATAGTAAACTAGGAATGAATTCACCTGATAGTTATTATTGATTTGACTCAATATTACCTTCCAGTTCAAGCAGTTAGAATCATCATAATCCCTGTATATATATCCTCATCACTTGGCATCGGTGTCCCTTTGCCAAGTTGTCAAGACCCTCTCCAAGGTGTTCTTCCTTCTCCACATGGGATCGAGGGAGCATGTTGACTGATCTTTCCTTGCGAGGATTCTATCACATAGGTGGCCACCTGCTGGAGCAGTCGGTCTTGTATCATGTGAGTTTTGCATGTGTTCATCGTGTTCTTCGCGAGGTGTGCGTCGTCTTCCGCTACCTTCTCCCTTTCCCCTTGCTTTCCCATCGATTTGACCACGAGATCTGTGTAGATCGGGCCACCCACAGGGTTACCCCTTAACATCTGGTATCAGCAGCTTTTGGTTGCCACGGATTTCTCACTGATTTGGTCTTTTCCCCATAAATTTGAAAATTCCACAAAAAATAGCCCCAATTCGTGTTTTGGATCAATCTATGATTTGAATGCATTTTGGTAGGTTTTGATCTGTGGATTACTTGCTAAGCTTGTTGATCTACCTTCCCTTGCGTTCCCATGGCCTAATTCCTTGTTTCCCCCTACCAATTAGGTGTTTTGGTTTGAGTTTTTCCGCCCAAAATCATGCCACGGACGTGTTCTTGATGTTCTGGAACTCCCTGACCGGAGTCTTTGGCCCAGGACCGGAGTTTCCGGTGTAAGTCACTCTAGACCAGAGTTTTCGGACCTCCAGACCAGAGTTTCCGCCCCCCCCCCCTACAGACAGAAAAACGGCTTCACGATTTTGAGCATAACTTTTGCATACCAACTCGGATTTGGTGTTGTTTAACTTGTTTCGAAGAGGAGAAAGAGATCTACATCATCATATAAGTGGTTCATGCTATCTAATCCATCCAAATTCTGTGGGAAAGGCGGAATCCAACAATAAAGGGTGAAGATCATCGACGAAAGGTATAAACATTTCGCGTCTTCTCCCCACTTGCATTCCTTTGTGAGCTACACTATCTTTGCAATCAACAAACACCTATTGAGACTAGTGCCTCCTATGACTTCTTGGGTTATGCACATTTGATACTTGCAAAAGTTGTGAGCACGCTATTTCATATAGTTACCTTGTATAGTTGTTGGAACAAGGAAGAGGCAAGTGAAAAATAAAAGAAAAGGAGAAAAAAATAGAAAAGAAAAGGAAGAAAATGAAAGAAAGAAACAAGTGCCTCATAGAATAGGAAGCGCAAGCTCGATGAACATCAAATAGGTGGTACTTATTGTGCTTATCTTGTAGCCCACCAATTTATTACAATCGAACTAGCATCTCTCCTTGCACTTGTGCGACACGAGCTTATTGTCTTCGCTAGGTAATCATTTGGTTCTTAGATAACTTTCTCCATCACACAATTCCCATTTATCGCACCGTGTGTGTTTCCTTGTTCATAATTCCTATCTTGTGGATTGACTTGTTTTGCTTTGTGATCATCGTGGTTCTTTACTTGCCATTAAAACATCTTGAGATCGGATTATTCTTTGACATGCCACATTCCATACCTATCCACCATAAGCTTTGTGTGTGTGTGTTTTAGTGGTTAGTTGGTTTTGGTGTTCCGCATGAGCTTCACTTTACTTGGTTTTGATTGCTCTCAAGTGTGGCCACTTGCACAATACTATCTTCCAAGGTAAAGTAAGGTTTGACGTTGCATCCCTAACCCCCTACCACTTCCATATATACCACTTGGTCTTGTGAATTATGTCTAGGGACTCTAGAACCGAGGATGATATCTATGAAGAATCCACGATAAGCCACCATGCCTACGCCTCCACAAGCATGGATGACATGATGGAGCACTACAACGACAATGGCTCCACATACTTGGGTGATATGGAGTTCTACAACAACAATAACTCCCCAAGCATGGACGACTTCAAGAACGACAACGACAAGCTCCTCAAGTCGCATCGACCAAGAGGGAGCCTCCACCTCGAGAGCGCCAAGGTCCACCATCAAATGGACAAGTTCGAAAGCTCCCTCGACAACTTCACAAGCAACATGGACAACGAATTCGCCAAAACCATGAGCATGATGGCCAAGACTAATGATGCTCATTCGATCCAGATTACGGATGTAGTATAGCTATTTTCCCTGGTAAACCTAGGTTTATCGAATCCTCAAGAAGCAGAAGCGTAGTGAAGTTACTTTAATGGACCTTCGGGAGTTTTAGAATTCCTTTTGTGTTTATACCAGACCAAGAGTTTGCGTCTTTTTGTTGTTATCGATGATGGAGAGAGAGGGCCTAGGGCGTTCGGTTTCACCTGTAGTTGTGCAAAACATCTGATGGGAATAAAAGATAGAAATAAAGTATGCATGTAATTGTTAGAGAAAGATAAATTATATGTGGGCAGTACATCCATAATTGCTATTGCCTCCGCAACCGCTTATAGCAATAACCTACTAGTCTCATCCATAGAAGAAAGAGAACTAATGATATGCATAGTGATGCCACCGTTAATCCCAAGTAAATCCCTCACATACAGCCGTACTACCATTTCTATCACTAGGGTTCCCATCCTGCAGATTAGTCATTACTCATACTCCCTATACCTGGCTTAATCCTCGGGGTCTTGGGGTACCTGACAAGTCCTTAGATTGAGGCAAGAGAGGATACAATAATCATCATGTCATACAAACTAATACATGATCCCATCTATGATAAATAACATGCAAAAAAAGGCTACATGGCTAGGCTGAAGCCCTTAGCCTAAGGAGAATTACTCACACATAGAGATGAGATCAAATATCATAATCATTGTAGTAGAAATCATGAGATTGATAGCAAATAGTCTTACAATGTCGCCTATCGAAGAAGAGATCTACTATTACAAGTGGTGGAATATGGCTATGGTGATGGAGAGATTAGATCTAAGTCTATTCCTCCGGCGGCTCGTCGGTGTTGTGGATAGAGATCTGGGGGGTGGCTGATGGTTTCTACGAGCGCCTGTTTCTCGTCGCCTGAGGCCTCTTTATATAGGGGTCCCTTCACGAAAGTTGTTCTGTTTGACCTAGCAGCGTTGATGGCAACTATACGTCCGGAATTTTATTCTAGTCGTATAGGTGGTCGTTAAAGCGTCTGCCTCCGATCCACGACCCCTGGTTTCTTTTGGTTGTTGGAAATCTCGTATCTTTGACTTTAATGTATTGATTCCCATCATAAAACGTCATTATCTGTGTAGAAAAAAATAGAAATAAAGGATTGCATACCCCTTTGAATATTAGGCATTAGTGGTAGGGTTTAGAGAGATATTTCATCAAAATTATGAATGATATCCAATTTAAATGTGGACATAGATGGCTATATTTCAGAGCCATCAACCTCCCCAAGCTTAAACTTGATCGTCCCCGAGCAAGAAAACCAAAATCAAAAAGGAACTCAACATTTAAACTGAAATAACGAGATGATGATCTTACTCATGATTGATAGTCTCATGTTTCCTCCACTTCATAAATCTGAAAAACTTCAGCTTAGATAGAGTAATGGGAAGCATATCATACGGGTTTTATGCATCCTTATAGCGCAGCAAAATTATTGTTAACATGGATGATTCAAATGAGTAAACTTTATTCCATGTCATCTAATCAACTCATAGGCTTTCCTATGAACAATAAAGTATAATCATGTAAATTGAGAGTGTGAGAGTTGTCATGAAAAGCATATACACTAGAGTATCTCAATACTCCCACATCAATAAATCAAGACTTTTCAAGCACTACTTTTCTATTCATTGTCCTTCAAGAATTTCAGTTTTTGAGTAATTGAGAGCATGCCAAAAATTTTGTTTTAGTTTATCGGGCTATGATGGACACTCGTGGCATCACTAAGGTTTTTGTTCCTTTTGCATAATGATTACTCATAATAGCCATAGGAGTGATTCCATCATGAACACAGCTACCCGGGAGTGCTAAGAATCTTACCCACTATAGCATTGCTGCTACATGTGTTTAATCAACTCATAGCCGAAATCTAGGAGTTTCCTCCATGAAGATCGTTCATAGGCCAGCAGAGTTGTTGGCATCCAATGAAGTTTGACACGTGTAAAGCAATATCATTCTTATGATTAACAAGTCAAACTTTGGCATGCTCACAAAAACCGCTAAACATTAATTTAATCAAAAAAATCCTTTTAAAGAGAGTTATCAAGTCAATCAACATTTTCAGTGGTGTTGAGTGTCTCTAGAAATAAGCCTTCAAGACTAAACACTACAACACCCAAGCCTTCAATTGTGAGACTTTTTCTTATTACAATTTTTAGCAATTTTTTAGGCAAGACTTGGTTAATTATGAGAGCTAGAACAAAACGTACCCAACTAAATACCCATGCAAACAAAAATCTTACTATAATACAAATACTCGCTCCACCAATATAATATCTCAACATTTACTACTAACTAGCATGGGTTTCTCAAACTTCAAAAGTGGGGAGTCATAAGACATACCTCTCATGTTTGGTTCCACTTCTTCGTTTTTTATTTGTTTCTTGGAAACTTGAAGTCGATCACTCTCCTGCAAATACATGAGAACCTCGAGGCGGAAAGAAAAATAAAGAGGGAAAATAAAGAAAAATGGAGAAATCTTTTTGTTGTTTTTAAGAGAGAGAATTTAAAGAATAGAAAATTGGCGACAAAGCTCGGCTAAAAAATCTTGAAAGCAAATAGAAATAACTAAAGATAAAGTGTTGGGGAAGCCAACACGAGTTCTTATAAACTCAAATTAAAAACACAACCTCGAAATAAATAAAATCAAATGAACACCAAATAAAGATACATGAGGAAACTTCCCTAAGCTTAGGCTTTTGTAAGCCCTTCATATCATTGTGGTGGCGGGAAAAGTCGGAACTCTAATTTGCAAACTGACTTGAGAGGTTACTATTTTATTTTTGGAGGTTCAGAGAGAGGCTATGCATCCTCTCAGTAGTCCCTCCAAGTTCTTGGAAGTCTTGGTATGTAGCGAACCGGGTTGATGGTTGCTCCTCTTGATGAGGAACTTCTTGCTCCTATTCTTGGTCCTCATCCGGAATCTCCTCCTCTGGTTGGTGTTGCTCAACCTGCAAGTCATATAGCAACGTCCTTCCTTGATAGAGAAAAGACCATTAGGCATAGGAGCAGGGTACATACGCCCACCTCCAGCAATATGCATGTAATAAACACCACCTCTCCAAGTGAGCATTCCACAAGCTTTCAAAGTAGAGAAACCAACACGTCGCTCACCTAGCACAGGTTGCAACTCACCTAGGTCGATGCCTAGGGCATTGGCGAGCACGGTGATGACGCCTCCACCTGTGATTGGTCCTTGGCTTTGGGAGGATTGGTGCTCTAGGTAGCGCACAAGGATTGCGCCCAAGTTGAGTGACAAGTTGTTGTTGATGTAAGTAGCCTTTGCAAGGACTAAGATGACCTCCTCATTGAGTCTTGTGAACTCGTTACGTGCCTACAAGGTGTTAGCAATAACATAGAACAAATAGTGAATTGCAGGATGTTGAATATTCTTCCCCTTGCTTACTCTAGTAGTGAAACTCATTCCATTATAATATTGTTCAGGGGAAGGATTTAAGCCAGTAAAGGATGTGCGTAAAGCATTAACATCAATATTTGGGAAATTAAAACATGTGCACCATTCATCTAGTGTTAAAGTGTAGTTGTTGTTCATAAGTCGGAAAGAAATCGTGTGCTCTCCTTGCCATAGTTTAATAGTGCTTTGCAACGAACTTAAGAATTCAATGGTTAAGCGGCGATAAGTAGGCACATCATTGTACACAAAGTTTTTCAGGCCAGCTCTATTGCAAAGTAAATTGAAGTCATTGATAGAGACCATTCATAGAGACCAAGTTTGGTCTTGAAGGCGGTTTTCCACTCATCACCTTCTGCCATGTGTATTTGATGGTAACCACTACGAAGATCAATTTTCGAGAAAACCGTGGCTCCACACAACTCATCAAGCATGTCATCAAGACGTGGTATGGGATGTCGATAACGTACGGTGATAGCATTGATTGGACGGCAGTCCGTGGATAACCGCAACGTATCATCCAATTTTGGAACAAGAATCATGGGTACAGCACTCTGGCTAGTGCTAACTTGGATCAAACCTTTGGAGACGAGTTGGTTGATTTGACGTTCGATCTCCTTTGTCTCCTTCGGGTTCGTGCGGTAGGCGGCGCGGTTTGGAAGTGGTGCGTTGGGGATGAGATCAATGCGTTGTTCGATGCCACGGCGAGGAGGTAGTCCATGTGGGATCTCTTCAGGGAACACATCCTTGAATTCCTGCAAAACAATCATCAAATATGGAGGAACATTGGTTAAGTCATTCATTCCTTGCGCTAGTCCCTTGCAAATGAGGACATAGTGCAAGATGGATGGGTTGTTCCACACATCTCTCATCTCACTTTTGGTGGCAAGGAGAACACTCTTAGTTTTTCCACTCGAGTTCGGCTTGTGGCTCTCACTCACTATGAGGTGGTTCTCTAGCTCACCGCTCTTCTCGCAAGTTTACGTTGTGGTTTGCGCCCTCGCTAAATCCTTTGCATTGTCCACAATTATTTGGCTAGGAGTCATCGGTTGCAAAACACATGTCTTGTTCATCCACTTGAAGGTGTAAACATTTGTGCGACCATCATGTAGAGCACTTTTGTAGAATTACCATGGTCGACCAAGCAACATGTGGCAAACCGTCATTGGGACTACATCACACTCCACCGTGTCTTTGTATGGGCCAATAGAGAAGGTTACTGAGATGTTGTGCTTGATTTTCACGGACCCTTGTTCACTAAGCCATTGCACATGGTAGGGGTGCTTGTGTGGATGGAGGGTGAGATTGAGCTTCTCACACAACTCGGTGCTAGCAAGGTTGTGGCAACTCCCTCCATCAATGATCACTTTGATATATTTGCCATTGATGCCAGCTCGTGTTTGGAATATATTTGAGCATTGGTCTTCATGCTCTTGTGCTTGAGTGGTCAAGATCCTTGTGATAACAAGCGATGGACTTGCGGCATGTTCACACATGAGGAGTTCTTGGTCATCTTCCACTCGTTGCCTTGTCATTGCTTCCTTGACTCGAGCATCAAATTCATCTTCACTCAAGTACTCTTCGTCGCAATTGTCATGGATAAACAATACTTTCTTATTTCCACACTTGGGCCAACTTGTGTCCTTTGCCTCCACACTTGTAGCATCCACCGTTGAAAGGTGTATCACTCTTTGCTTGTTTGCCACTTGGGGGCAGTTTTCCTTGAGGAAGTGTGGGCTTGAAGGAAGGGTTGGAGGTACTTGAGGAGCTTCCATTGAAGGTTGTTGGTGTAGCGGTTGAAGCTTGCTTGTAGGTGAAGTACGTCTTGGGATTGTTGTACTTGATTTCCTCTTGCACTTGACGTTCAGCCTTTGTTGCGATGTGCACAAGATCAACCATGTTGGTGTATGTTTGGAACTCGATGATGCGCTTGATTGGATGGTTCAAGCCAATGAGAAAACGTGCCATAGTTTTCTCCTTGCGCTCTTCAATATTGGCGCGAATCATGTTGAGCTCCATTTCCTTGAAGTACTCTTCCATGATCTTTGTCCCTTGACGAAGCGATTGAAGGTTGTTGAAGAGGTCGTGTGTGTAGTGTGAAGGAACAAAGTGGGATATCATATGAGCCTTCATGTCATGCCAAGTTGTGATTGGAGGCTCTTCTCTTGCATCAGGAGCAACTTGAACTTGTTCCCACCAAAGGTTGGCATAATCATCAAACTCAAGCGAAGCCATGGCGACCATCTTCTCGTTGCTATAATTTTGCATGCGGAAGATCTTATCGACTTTGAGTGCCCATGATAGGTATTCTTCAAGGTCACTGGATCCGGTAAACTTGGGCATTGTGAACTTGACATTGCGGCATGTCGTGGGGAAGGTACATAGTTCAAAGAGCTTCCATCTTCAACCACGGGGGCGTTATTGCGTCTTGGAGCACTTGGATGAAGATCGTGTTGAAGATGAGCATGACGACGTGAAGATCTTGACGAGCTTGATGCACGTGAATGCGGTCTTGCCATTTCGTCGATGAGAACACGGACCTTGTCATTCGTTTCGGTGATGGAGCGTTGGAGTGCTTCATTTCAATGGCGAAAGTTATGATGCATTGCGTGCATTTGCCTTTCGAGGCCATCGAAGCGGTTGTCGGTGTTCTTGAACTCGGCTTGCGTCTCCCCAAATTTTTCATCTTGTCGTGTCTCGAGAGCTTGGCAACATTCACGGAACTCTTGTCGGATGATGAAGTGGCTTGCACGCGTCATGTACGATCCATGTTCTTCTTCTTGGGGGGGTGGTTGGCTCGACTCACCGTGCCTATCCATCATGCAAAGCATAAAGGGTTATATATGGAGAGAAATATGTGGTGGGGGAAACCTTCAACCTAGCCTTGGGGATTGCACCAAACTATAAACCACAAGTGAGAGCTATTAGCGTGCAAAGTGAAATCTCCAAGAAAGCTCACATTAAAGAAAGAACTAACTCTCAAAATCTTTTGGTGGTAGGTTAGGATTGTGGAATACCAAAGAACCAACCAAAAGAAAAGGGATAGTCAAAAGTGGGTAAAATCCAAACAAAACTCAAGTCAAAGGAAAAAGTTCAACAACTCAAAAGGGTGACGGGATCCTACAACTATATACAGACACATGGAGATTGTTGGGATTGACACGACTATGAAAATGAGCAAACAAAATGTCCTAACGAAGACTACGCTCGGTGTTGTGCCAATGCAAGGAGAGACTGTGGCTCGTTTGCAAAGAAGAAAAATGAGCAACAGATTTGTGCACTTGCCTTGGGCGCTCTTCTTTCTCTCTTTCTTACAAGCTTTGAGACTCTCTTTTGCTACGGGAGACTATTTTTATTTTTATTTGGCTTTGTATCTTTTTTTGCTCTCCCTTGATGCTACATAGTCACACTTGCTATTGCTCTTGCACTCTCACTATCCAAGGACAAATGCACAATGCTCAAGCAAACACAAGATGAGCCACTCTCGTGGGATAGGTACACACAAAGGAAGATAGGGGTTAACAAGGTGACACAAGTTATACCTTCGTTGGTGATGATGAACTTGACGCTTGTGGTGCGGAATGATGTTCATGGGCCGTGGTGTCGATGAGCGCGGAAGTTGTCAATGCGGAAGCTTGTTGTTAGTTGACGACACGCACACGGGCACAAACAAACAAACAAGGGGAAATTAGCCAATGCAAGATAAGAGGCAAAATTGTCAAAATCAGGCGTTAAGGCAGGAGACTCCGGGGTCTCGGGCCGGAAACTCTGATCCAGACCGGAGACTCCCATGTGCTCAGGCCAGAAACTTTGGTGTGGGCTGGAGACTCTGGTCTGCAGATCTAGAAACTCCAGTTTGAAGGCAGAGCTCGAACTGCTCGTGTTCTTGAGCGGAAATCCACGCCTTGGGTCCTCAAATCCACGAAAAATGGCCAAATTGGGCTGGGAAAACACAGGATAAAGCTGGACCAATACCTAAGACAAGATTTGGTCGGATCCAAACCATAAATAACACTCCAAATCAAGAGATCGATCCAAAGGCAAATTTGGGGCTCTTTTTTGGAGATTTTCGAATTTTTGGTGGATAGAAGAAAAATTTGTGGGAGAATTCATGAGCAACGAAGCTCTTGATACCAATATATTGAGGGCTAACCTCTAGGGTGGCCCGATCTTTCATGAATCCCTTTCAAATCGAGGGTGGAGTGTAGGGAAAGGAGAGGAGGAGGAACACGACGAACTGACGCACGAAGAACGTGATGAACACACTCACGCAAAACCACGATACACACCAATAGCTCACGCCGGCGGTGATCGGTCTGGCGCAATCCCTAGGATCAGCGTCAGGCGGAGGACTCTCTCTCGAACCGGCACGGCGAGTAGGGAGACTCGGTGAGATCTTGACGTCTAGGCAAAGGGACTCCGATGCCTAGGCCTTGTACAACGAGGGAAGCACGATGTAAACTCCAACGAAGCTTGTGATATTTGGGTGCTCCTTAATCAAGAAGCATGAGGCAAGAACTAGATAGATCCACAGTGGTGTTCACTATTTCCAAATATCATGCCTAGGGTTTACAATAGAGGTGGGGGCTATATATAGGCCAACCACTAAGTCAGGGATACTTTAGGGATAAAAGGTAAGTTCTGGACGGACTAAGGGGTACATGGGCCGAAGGCCCAAAGTCTTTTACATGCCTAGCGAAGCTCGGTCCGGAGACTCCGGCATGGTGGACCGGAGACTCTGGTCTAGGCCGAAGATTCCGGTCGGTCTCCGGTCCGTCTCCGGAGTGGCCATTTGAGTGTCCTCAAGCTCGATCTGGGGGTCGGTCCGGAGATGGGCCGGAGACTCCGGTGTCTTCAGGACAGAGACTCTGGCGTGACCGGTGACTCCGGTGTGCGCAGGCCTGATGACTGCAAATGCACAGATCGTTTGTAGCTAGTTTCGAAATAAAGATATCAATCCCACAGGGAGCAGTAGGCAAAAGACTAAAATGCTTTTAACTTAAACTAAACGAAGTACTTAAGGAATAAATTTAAGATGCAAGAATAGTAGAGTTGTTTTTGGGTTTTTGGATGAACAAGGCAAATTAAAGTAAAGTAAAACTTAATGCAGAAAGTAAGAATCGTGTGTGTAAAAGAACTTAGAACTGCAATAGGGAAAAGGCGTTCTCAGGGAGTGGTGGATATACCGCTAGCAATTTAGACTAAGCAATCAAGATTATTATAATGAATATTCTCATGATATGTATGTATGTGGGAGGAGATCCATATATGGACAAATAGGTAGTAACCGCTGTTCACATCATCCTTCATAACCACAGCTGACGAATAAACGACATCAATCGTATTATCCCGCTATTAAGTGATTTCTCTCGTGGCATGGACATGGCTTAATGAGTTCTCCTTGATTCCCCAAGTTAGTACGTAAAGAATGACAACAGCTTTATAGTCACAGTAAGTGTTATCATCTCTCCGTCTACCAACAAGTAATCCCCTTCATCGAGTCCTCGTAGGAGGTAAATATTAAGGAGGTGCACAACTCCCAACATCAAGATGAAGACAATTAACACATACACATAATGATGTATAACATAATAATCTCTATATCATCTCAATCATATGCTAGGGTTTCTCCATCTCCCCAAGAACTAGAGATCTACTCAGACATGGAGGCAATCAACATCAAGGCAATGGTGATGGAAACAATCATAGATGAATGGTACTTGTATAAATCCACAATGAGTATGGAAATTACAACAAGATTTAGATGGATGAGATGGGATGGATGGAGACGCTGATGGTGCAGCGGTTGATGAAGGTGGAGATCGATGCCTTGGCCTCCCAGATCTGCGTAGGGCGAAGATGGATCCCTTGGGCAAGTTCCCCCTCCAGATGCCTTCCGGAGGTGAGGTTTTCGCGATTTCTGGTTGTTTTATATGTCGTCTCCCCGATCCAGTTGCACGGGGTTAGACTATTTGAAAAGGCGGAGGCGGCGCCAACTATACGACCAGAACTATATGGCCAGAAAAAGTATTTTGGTCGTATAGTTGGTCGTTGAACCGTCTGTATGCCTCGACTGCTTCGGGTTTTCTTCTGGAATTATTGATATTTCCCAAATAAGCGATTTACGTTGTTTTTGACTCCTTTTCTCCCCAATACAACCGCTCCAAGAATTATGTCCATTGGATCCATCATCTGTCCCGATCCTTGTGAAAACAGACATAAAATGTGCGCGCGAGCGCCGTAAAATATTCACTTGGGATTCAAAAATCTCAAAGGTGTCTCTTTGTCATGCTACAATATAGTGGTGTATGCCTATTTGCTCTTCGCACATTCGCTCTTTTTCTTATCTTTTGTTTATATGCTCACACTTTTGTTTAAGTGCTTTGCAAAGGAGCTAGCCATACATTCCACTTCATGTAGGAATTCAAAGTTTAACGATCTCAATTATCAAATTCCAATTGTATATGAAGCATTTTTATGACTTGAAGATTCTACCTCGACTTATTCTCACTCTATTTTGATAGCACTTTTATTTTCCTTGGTTCAAGGTTTTCTTTTTCAATTTAACTGCATAGATAATTTTCTTTGTAAATCAAACCGTAGACTTACACATGTTGATCAAATTATCTTTATATGTTCCATTAATACCAATGGTGTGGAAGACTACTATTGCTACCATGAAGTGCAAGTAAAATTGTACTCAAGCCATTCATATATCCAATAAGACAAACACAAACTCAAAATTGCTCCATATATAATAATAAACTCGAAATTCCATAAAAGGGATCGACTATTCCTGAAGGGATTCTAATGATGCAAACTTTATTTCTAGTTTGAACTAATGCAAAACAAAATAGTGATATAAAACTTATAAGATAGATTACAAGGTCTTTAAAGATCTCCCCAATCTTGGAATCAAGCTAGGCAGGATCAAATAACTCCTTGTTGGTACCTATTCCTCCTCCTGGGTAGGAAGAGTGTTGCCCTCTTCTTTGGTGTTACCATCTTTAACTATGCTTGCAAAGCGGATGCTGAGCTCGGCCATGTCGTATTGAAGCTTCAACATTTTCTTTTTGAGGAGTTTCTTCTCATCTGTCAACTCAAAGGCAGTTTTAATAAAGAATCCAACTCTACCATCGATGTCATCGACCCTCTTTTGAAGGTCTTTGCTCATCATCTAGTAGGAGTCAATTCCTTCTCCAATTGTTTCAACACATGCCTTCGAAGCTTTTTCCAACTCATAGATCTTATCATGAATCTCATCTTGCCGCACCTTCTTAGGTTTTAGAGGTGATGGACCAAGAGGAGGTTTATAATAGGATCCTATGTTGTGACGATAGGGATTTGGGAGATAATCATCCTTGTTCTTTCCCTGCTCAGCTTGCCTCATCATCTCTATTCGTTGCGGGAACATGTCCTCCCAATTTGGGAGAGGCTTGATCTCCGGGCTGGATGATGATGATCCTTTAGGTTCTACTTGTTTGATCCTCTTCACGGGTTTCTCTTCTTTCTTCTTCTAGATCTTGTTGACATGGAAGGGATGCATGGCTTCGCTGCATGGATGTTGTTAGAGGGGCTTGTTTAGGGATGGCGAGGATTTTTCGAGGCTGAAGGCTATAGCTCTGTGAAAACTTAATGAAAAAAGTTTAGATGCGATCAGCTTTAAAAGGGGAGGTCAAAAACCCTAGACGCCTTTCGTAACAAGCAACTATACGGGTGCGGCCCGTATAGATCTTGCCGTATAGTTATGAACCGGTTATAGATTACATCTATGGTAGAACCAACTATACGGCCGGAACAATACAGGTGGGAATTTTATTCCTGCTGTATAGTTGGTATTTAAACTCTCTGTACTCCGAATAAATTTTTTGGAGATGGGTCAATATCTATACGATCGCAACTATACATGCAGAATTTTTATTCATGCAGTATAGTTGGTCGTTAAACTATCAGTACTCAGGAAATAGTTTCGTCAAAGGCATCAATATCTATATGATGACAACTATATGGGAGGAATTTTAATTCCCGCCGTATAGTTGGTCGTTAAACTATCAGTACCTTTCGTGGACGGAAGGGGTGATGTCGAAACGACTATACAACCGCAACTATACGGCCGGAATTTTTATTCCTGCCATATAGTTGGTTGTTAAACCTTCTGTGTCCACCAAAAATTTACTGCTTCTCCAAGGACTCGTTATTAATATGAAACTTAACAAAATATCAAGTTTTGACAGAAAAATAATAGCTTAAATTTTCGACCAATTTTGGCATTATCAATCTTCCTTCTTCTTTGCTTAGAGTTTCAAAATGTTCCTCTTTTAACACAAGCTCATAAAAACTTTTAAAACTTACTCAAGCCTTTACCTTGCATGGGTTGCCTCCCATGAAGCACTCTTTTATGGTCAATAGCTTGACCGTAGTGTTGCTTATTTCGTCCAGAGTCCATTTTTCTTGAAGCTGCCATCCCTTGCATATTTTTGCTCAATCAACTCTTCTGGGGTGATCACTTCTATGGTGATTGCACGTATATCTTCTTTTACTCGATAATGCTTCAAGCGTTGTCCATTCACCACCCATGCAAGAGAGGGTGTCTTTCCCTTGAGCTTCACTGCTCCCAATGAATAAGCGTCTTCAACTATATAGGGACCTTCCCACTTTGATCTTAGCTTCCTTGGAAACAACTTAAGACGAGAATTATAGAGCAACACTTTGTCTCCACTTTTAAAGGTCTTATTCTCTATTTTTCTATCACGCCATCTTTTCACTTTTTCCTTAAACAACCTAGCATTTTCATAGGCTTCACTTATAAACTCATCTAAAGCATGAATATCTAATAGACGCTTTTCTCCTGCTACTTTAACATCATAATTTAGGTTCTTGATTGCCCAAAAATCTTTGTGTTCCAATTCTAAAGGTAAATGGCATGCCTTACCATACACCATCTTATAAGGTGTCATACCCATTGGATTTTTAAACATAGTACGGTATGCCCATAGAGTGTCATTTAGCTTGTATGACCAAACTTTCCTTGGTTTGTCCACCGTCTTCTCGAGTATGGTCTTTAATTCTCTATTAGAGAGTTCCACTTGACCACTTGTTTGAGTATGATATGGTGAAGCAACACGGTGAGTTACTCCGTATTTGCTGAGGATTTTCCTCAAAGTCCCTTTCATAAAATGAGAACCACCACCAGTGATTAAAAATCTAGGAACTCCAAACCTGGGGAATATGATATCCTTGATCATCTTCACGGAGGTGGTTGCATCTGCATGACTTGTTGGAATAGCTTAAACCCATTTGGTAACATAATCAACAGCAACAAGAATATGAGTATAACCATTTGATTCAAGAGAAGGTCCCATGTAATCCATTACCCATACATCAAAGGGTTCTATTATGAGACTATAATTCATTGCCATTTCTTGTCTCCTACCTATATTACCTCTTCTTTGGCAAGCATCGCAGTATTCCACATACCTGTGTGTGTCCTTGAGCAAGGTGGGCCAATAGAATCCAGATTGAAGTACCTTCACTGCAGTTCGCTTACCTGCATGATGTCCTCCATACGGACTGTCATGACAAGCTTTCAATATTGCATTCATTTCATGGTTAGGAACACACTTCTGAATCATTCCGTCAGGTCCATGACGATATAGATATGGATCATCCCAAAAGTAATACTTAAGATCATTAAAGAATTTCATTCTTTGATTTCTTATCATACCACGAGGTATACATTTTGTTGCAAGATAATTAGCATAATCTGCATACCATGGATCCGCAACTTCAACATTTTCTAAATATTCTCCCGGAAATGATTCATTTATAGGTACGGGGTTAGTAATTATTCCCTCCATCCTAGAGAGATGATCTGCTACCGGATTATCTTTACCCCTCCTATCTACTCTTTGTAAATCATATTCTTGTAGTAACGAAATCCACCTAATCAACCTGGGCTTTGCATCCTTTTTCACAAGGAGGTGACGCAAAGCTTGGTGATCCATATGAATTATTACCTTAGAATTAATGATGTAGGATCTAAATTTGTCACAAGCAAAGATTATTGCTAGGAACTCTTTTTCTGTAGTAGCGTAATGTTTCTAAATCTTATTAAGAGGTCTACTAGCGTAATAAATAACATTTAAATTCTTTTTGTCTCGCTATCCCAACACTGCCCCTAAAGCATAGTCACTAGCATCACACATGATTTTGAAAGGTTCATCCCATTTTGGAGATTGCATGATAGGTGCTGAAACTAATTTATTCTTAAGGTTCTCAAAAGCTACAATGCAGTCATGATCTAAGTAGAATGGAGTTTCTTTATCAAGAAGGTTGGTGAGAGGCATAGCTATTTTAGCAAAGTCTTTTATAAAACACTTATAAAAACCTACATGTCCCAGAAACATTTTTAAGTTTTGAATGTCCTGAGGTATTGAAAGATTTTCTATAGCATTTATATTAGTTTCATCTATTTCTATTCCCTTCTCCGAAACCTTATGCCCGAAAACTTTACCTTCTCTTTCCATGAAATAGCATTGTTCCCAATTCAAAACCAAATTTGTTTGCCTACATCTCTGCAAGACTTTGGTTAGATTGTAGAGGCCATTATCAAAGGTTGTTCCACAAACAACAAAATCATTTGTTAGAACTTCCATAGTCTTCTCAACAAAATCATCAAAGATTTTTAGAACACATCCTTGAAAAGTTGCTGTTGCGTTACATAAGCCAAATGGAATTAATCTATAAGCATATGTGTCATAAGGGCAAGTGAAAGTCATTTTCTCTTGATCTTCCGGTTGTATGGAAATTTGAGAATATCCAGAATAACCATCAAGAAAACAGAAATAAGGAATTATTACTAAGTCTTTCTAAAATTTTATCCATGAATGGTTTAGGTTTATCATTTTTATGTGTCTCTCGGTTTAGCTTCCTAAAATCAATGCACATACGATATCCTACAATAGGCCTTACAGGAACTAGCTCACCATCCTCATTCATAGCAGCATCAAGACCCCCTTGTCTTGGTATGCAATGAGCTGGGCTAACCCACTTACTGTCAAAGATAGGATATATTATGCCAGAATCTAATAAGCGTATAACCTCTTTTCTTACTACTTCCTTCATTTTCGGATTAAGTCTTCTTTGCGTATCCACTACAGGTTCGGCATCATCAAGCATGGTAATCTTATGTGTTACTATAGATGGATCTATTCCTTTAATATCACTTAGAGTATATCCAAAGGCTTCATGATGCTTAACCAAGACCGAAAGGAGTTTATTTGTTTCATTTTCTGATAAAGTTTTGCTAATAATAACATGACATTTATTTTCATTATCTAAAAACTCATACTTCATATCGTTTGGAAGTTGTTTCAATTCAATTGGTGGAGGTTCTTCATCTCCTTTTCTTACCAATTCTTCATAGTCATGTGGATTTTGTGCTTCTGGAACTGAATCAAGGTAATCATCCATGTCTTCTCTCTTCTCATCATCTGATGCTTCCTCCCAATTAATTAGGCTCCTCTCTAATTCATCTTGTGGAGTACTAAAATGAATTGCAGCTAGCTCGGTAATTGTTTTCTCTTCCTTGATATCTTCCACTTCATATGGCCTCTTCTTTAGTTTGGCAAAGTGGAATGTCATTTCCTCTTCTCCAAACATCAGTGAAATAGTCTCCTTCTTATTATGAACTCGAGCTTTTGTTATGGAAACAAAAGGCCTACCTAAAAGAATAGGACAAAAAGAATCTCGAGGCATATCAACAATATGAAAATCAAGGGGGTACATGAGTGATCCAATAAAAACATAGATATTTCTTATTACACCTTCTAGTTTTATATTGGTCCTATTAGACAATTTAATAGTAGTGTCTACCGGTTCCACATCTGGATTATTTAAATTGTAGCGAAGTTCCTCATAAAGTGATGAAGGCATGATATTTATAGTGGAAATCGAATCACAAATTCCGTATAAGAAAGTTTCTCCACAATATATAGGAGTCATAGGTTTAGAAGTTTCGTTACCTCGTACCTTACCTTCGATAAACTCTATGGTTTCGTGGTCTAGCATAACCACTTCATCATCCACTATTCGTGCTTCCATAAGATCTTTTAATATAACATTATTTATATTGGTAGCTTCAAGGTTCTTTTCTGGTTTCTTCGGTCTCTTCTTTATTTGTTCTTCCTCTTTTTGCTTTTTCTTGATGATCTCTTGAATAGGTACTAAGGAGAATTCTTCCATTAGCGCTCTTGCATGCTTCTTCTCTTCGAGAAGTTTACGTGGTTCCCATTCTGTTGGTACCTGGAAATGTCCTACATAATTCTCAATAACTTTATTTACTGAATAAGAATCAATACCGAGGGTTTTAATCATTGCACCAGTCCTTTCATCTTCAAGGAAATCCTTAACGCAAGCATATTCAGAAAAACTATTTATAATGTTTTCCTTATCTTTAAAATTTTCCATTGCTTCCCTCATTCTTATTATTAGATTCCAAGCTTCATCATAGGTATAAAAGATAGAAAGCTGCCATTAGAAGCAGTGTCTAGATTCATTCCATTTTCAATATTAAGCCCTCCATAAAAAGTATGAGTGATTAACCAATCAGGCAAACAATGATGGGGCAATTATCTAGGTAACTTTTGTACCTTAGATATCCTTCATACAAGCCCTCACCAGGATTATTTTTGAAACTAATAATAATACCTCTAATCCTGCGAGCTTTGCTTTCTGAATAATATTTTGATAGAAAATTGGTTGTCAGTTCCTTCCAAGTCCTTGGTGCTTCTGCACAAAAAGATATGTACTAGTTGCAAACATTATTAGAGAGAGTTTGTCTAAACAACTGGGTTTTAACCATATCAAGATTATAGTCATTGAATATAAAGGAGCTGAGAATGTCTTCAACGAATTGTAAGTGTCCATATGGACTCTCTTCGTTGGTTCCTACAAATTTCTTAGAGTGCAGTAGTTCAAATAATATAGGGTGGATCTCAATTCCATCCGGATTTATGCTTTTATTGACAGTTATAAAAGCGTCCATGGGCGAACCCATTTTCCTTACTGCCTCAAGCTGGTTTAAATGCTGAGTGTTGTCCATTGTTGCGGTCCTGTAACTTAAATTAAAAATTAGTACAACGAAAGTAAATAACTAAAAGTAAAGTGACTTATAGCGCTAAGCTCCCCAGCAACAGCGCCAGAAAATAGCTTGATGACTACAAATGCACAGATCTTTTGTAGCTAGTTTCGAAATAAATATATGATCCCACAGGGAGAAGTTGGCAAAAGACTAAAATGCTTTTAACTAAAACTAAACGAAGTACTTAAGGAATAAATTTAAGATGCAATAATAGTAGAGTTGTTTTGGGGGTTTTGGTTGAACAAGGAAAATTAAAGTAAAGTAAAACTTAATGCAGAAAGTAAGAATCACGTGTGTAAAAGAACTTAGAACTGCAATAGGGAAAAGGCATTCTCAGGGAGTGGTGGATATACCGCTAGCAATTTAGACTAAGCAATCAAGATTATTATAACGAATATTCTTATGATATGTATGTATGTGGGAGGAGCTCCATATATGGACAAATAGGCAACAACCGCTGCTCACATCATCCTTCATAACCACAGCTGACGAATAAACGACATCAATCATATTATCCCGCTATTAAGGGATTTCTCCCATGGCATGGCCATGGCTTAATGAGTTCTCCTTGATTCCCCAAGTTAGTACGTAAAGAATGAAAACAACTTTATAGTCACGGTAAGTGCTATCATCCCTCCGTCTACCAACAAGTAATGTCCTTCATTGAGTCCCTGTAGGAGGCAAATATTAAGGAGGTGCACAACTCCCAAGATCAAGATGAAGACAATTAACACATACACATAATGATGTATAACATAATAATCTCTATCCCATCTCAATCATATGCTAGGGTTTCTCCATCTCCCAAGAACTAGAGATCTACTCAGACATGGAGGCAATCAACATCATGGCAATGGTGATGGAAACAACCATAGATGAATGGTACTTGTATAAATCCACAACGAGTACGGAAATTACAACAAGATCTAGATGGATGAGATGGGATGGATGGAGATGGTGATGGTGCAGCGGTTGATGAAGGTGGAGATTGATGCCTTGGCCTCCCAGATCTACGTAGGGCGAAGTTGGATCCCTTGGGCAAGTTCACCCTCCAGATGCCTTCCGGAGGTGAGGTTTTTGCAATTTCTGGTTGTTCTGTATGTCGTCTCCCCGATCCAGTTGCACGGGGTGAAACTATTCGAAGAGGCGGAGGCAGCACCAACTATACGACCGGAACTATACGGCCGAAAAAAGTATTCCAGTCATATAGTTGGTCGTTGAACCGTCTGTATGCCTCGACTGCTTCGTGTTTTCTTCTGGTATTATTGATATTTCTGAAATAAGCGATTTACATTGTTTTAGCTCCTTTTCTCCCCAATACAACTGCTCCAAGAATTGTGTCCATTGGATCCATCATTTGTCCTGATCCTGGTGAAAACAGACATAAAATGTGCACACGAGCGCCGTAAAATACCAAGATCCTACATCTACAATGCAAAATAATAATATAAAACATGATGCAAATATGCACTCATCAAGGCCGGAGACTCCAGTCTGAGCAGCTCCAGCAGCTTCTTGTTCTTGACCTGCTCCTTGCACTTCATCCATAGGAGCTTGGTGATGCGTATGGGCTTCATAGCTGAGAATGCATAGTGTATTTGCATGAAGTAGCAAGCCATTCATGGATGTGTTAAAGTCACAAGATGATAGGAGCGAATTCACCTTAGCTTGGAGTAGCTTGGCTCGGACACGAGTCATGGGTCCACTTGGGGGACTTGGTGGTGTAGATGTAGGAGCATCCATAGGACGATCTGCATCAAAACGTATTGCACAAATCCCTGTTGTTTGGAAAATTAGCTAATGGAGAAGCCCCGGCTTGCAACTTCAAGGTCAATGGACATGATTATACCATGGGCTAATACCTTGCCGACGGAATCTATCCGGCTTGGTCAACATTTGTTAAAACTATCCAAACTCCGAGGAACAAGAAGGAGGCCAATTTTTCACAAGCTCAAGAAGCATGCCGAAAGGATATTGAAAGAGCTTTCGGTGTTTTGCAAGCAAGGTTTGCCATTGTTCGGGGCCTGATGACCCACAAGTATAGGGGGTGTATCGCAGTATTTTTGAGGGAAGTGAAACCCAATTTATTGATTCGACACAAGGGGAACCAAAGAATATTTATAAGCCTTAACAACTGAGTTGTCAATTCAGCTGCACCTGGAAACAATCTTGCTCACAGCAGTTTATTAGTAGCAACAGTTTTGTAGTAGGAATAGTAAAGTAGCAGCAGTAGTAAAGTAAAGACAACAGTAACAATAGCAGTCAACAGTAGGATTCAAGTGCGGTAGGCATAGGGATGGATGGACGGGCATTGCATGGACAAGACAATTCACATAGCAATCAGAACATAGGGCAATTGAAGATAAATAAGAATAAGCATCCAAGTACTAGATAATCCTAGGCATGTGTTCCATATATAGTCATACGTGCTCGCAATGAGAACTTGCACAACATCTTTTGTCCTGCCAGCCCGTTTGCAGCGGGGCCTCAAGGGAACTACTGGCAATTAAGGTGCTCCTTTTAATAGAGCACCGGCGCAAAGCATTAACACTCCATGAACACATGTGATCCTCACATCAAAGCCATTCCCTCTGGTTATCCCGATTTCTGTCACTTCGAGGCCATTGGTTCCGGACAACAACATGTGTATACAACTTGTAGATAAGACCAAAAACAATACTATCATAATGAATCAATAACATGTTCAGATCTGAAATCATGGCATTCGGGCCCTAGTGACAAGCATTAAGCATAACAAGTCGCAACAAAGTCATAAAGCACTAATAGTAGATACTAGGCACCATGCCCTAACAATTTGATGCCATTACATGAACGATCTCATCCAATCCCTACCATCCCGATAGCCTATAGCGGGGGATTACTCACTCATAGATGGGGGAAACATGGATGGTCGATGGAGAAGCGATGGTGATGATGATGGCGATGATCTCCTCTAATTCCCCGTCCCGGCAGGGTGCCAGAACGGAGTTTCTGGTGCTATTTCATGGAATATGATGGTGGCGGCGGAGCGGAACTCCGTCTAGAAAAATGTCGAACCCCCCTGAGTTTTTAGGTCAGAAGGCAACTTATAGGCGAAGAGGAGACCAGTGCAGGTCTGGCGGACCACCTGGGCGTGGCCTGGGCTTGCCCGCGTGGCCAGGTGGTGTGGCCTAGCCCCAGCCCCCTCCGTCTTCGCTCGGAGTCTTACGGTGAAATAGGATTTTCGCATATTTTCCGGGATTTTCCCGATAGTTGATTTTCGCACAAAAAGTAGACACGAGGCAATTCTGCTGAAAGCAGTCGGTCCGTGTTAGTTGCATCCAAATCACACAAGTTTAGAGGAGAAACAATAGCAAAAGTGTTCGGGAAAGTAGATACGTTTTGGACGTATCAACTCCCCCCAAGCTTAGCTTATTGCTTGTCCTCAAGCAATTCAGTTGAAAACTGAGTGCGATAAAAGAACTTTCACGAACACAATTGCTTCATATGATGTATATATTCTCAGCATGTGATCAACTACTTAGACAATTCATAATAAGGAGTATGCAACTAAGTTTACTTAATACATTGCAAGCTATGAAGAGATTCCAACTCAAAAATAATAAGTAGCATGAAGCATAAACATAAGCAACATTACAATGCTCATAACAAGGTATGATAGAGTGGTATCTCGCTTGCCTTTGTGCCAAGGCACCTCTGAAGTTCAAGTGAAGACTAGAAGTAAAGATGTCAAAGATACAAGCATCAAAGTCATAACACAAATAGTCAAGTAATGAGACAAGCACAAAGAATGACAACTATGCTCTCAAGAAGGTGCTCAAAGAATATATGGAGACTCAACAAGTAAAAGAAAAGGTTTTGAATAATTTGAAAAATTTCCAAATGCTGAAAGTATGGTACTCATTAGCTTTGAGCTCTCATTGCCCCTATCATAAGCATCTTTAATGTGGTTAAGGTGAAAGTGAGGTCCAATCTGAGTTATATGCTTGACAGACTATAAACTGAAAATCCCATGTCCCTTGAGTACGAGGGTCGCTCCTCATGCTACTCAACTTTAGTTACCGGTAAGTTCTTGTCATCATAAATATGTGCGTATCATAGAGAACCGCCAACGGGGTACCCCTTGCCCGATGATACGGAAGAATACCCATATCAAAATGACAAGGCAACCAGACAATGAGTATCTCAGCAATCTTCTTATTTACCATGGGAAAATGGTGCTTTTTTCTCTCTTTCCTCTTTTCATAAATCTCTTTTTTTTCTTTTTCTCAATAGCTATCTCTCTTTTTTATAAGAAGAATGCTTCATAGATATCATTATGGTTACGCTGCAGGTTTCCACCATGTCAGCATGGATTAGACCAGCGGCCTAGGCATTTCTCTAACACACGTACATAACTCCATGGACTTACAAGCTCCCCTTTTATTTCACACCGACGACATCCGCAAACAAAAGAGCATGGTATCAACTGGGTATATATTTACAAGTCTTGAAAGCGTTCCCCGTGACAGCACGGTTCTGCTAATCCCTAGCCTATAATTTGCAAGCATATAACTTTCATGGACAGTCACAATGGTTCAGGTTTATTAAGTGCAGAAAATAAAGTGTGCAATCAAGTTCGTGAGAGCTTTACTAACTAACTTTCTCATAACAAGCAAACATTTTATTCAGAAGAAAACAAGGCATATTGAATATGCACGGGAGCAGCAAATGATGCTAATAGGTAGGTATGGTGGACACTTTGGAAATATTTGGTTTAGGGAGTTGGAAACTTGAGTAAAACATACTCAGTGTAAGTGAAGGCTAGCAATAGTAAGTGAGCGACAAACGAGAGAGCAATAGCTGTCATAATCATGCTTGCAACAAAACAAGACTAAACATGGCATGAAAGTAATTCAAGATCCTCAAGGCAAAATAATTCATCGAGGCTTAACTGATTATTTCAGTCATGTGCATGCGTGAGCATGTGCCAAGTAAATTCAAATGAAACATTCAGAGGAGGATACCACGGTTGTTGGGTCCGCATCATAGAAAACAAAAAATTTCCTACGGTGTGAACTACACGCCAAGATCTATCTACTAGGTACAAAGCAACGAGTGGACATACATCCAACGAGAACTTACCCTCGTAGACAACGAGCTTTGTTAACGAGTAGGAACTCGTGGTTGATGTAGTCGTACACTTGCCGATGTCAAGATCGTGAGGAAGTCCGAGCGCCGCAACTCAGCAGCGCCTCCACACTCGCACACACGTTCAAGCCATCGGACAACCTCCACCTCCTCGCTCCAGCGATCCAGCGGAAGCAGCAACTCCTTCTAGACGAAATGCCATCGGGAACATGTATCTCGCTAATCCGAGACCATGGGGGAATAATTCTAGAGGGGGAGAGAGATCCTTCACAAGGAGGTGTGTGGATGAAGGAGGGAATGGGTGGCCTTTTATAGGAGGTGGGGGGTGCCCCCTCTCTCCATGGTCGCATGGGGGTGACCTCACCTCCCATTCATGTGGTGGTAACCCCTCCACATTAAAATGCCTCTTCACATTCCCTTTTAAAGTCTCCACTTTAAATGCATTAAATTTCTCCAAATTTAATGCTCTCTCATTTAATAAAACCCTTTTTATTAAATTTATTCAGAATTTTGTTAATTACTTTAATTAACAAACATTCACATATAGCCCCTTGCAATATTTCAATATCACATGCGTAACCACCTTACGCAATTTCACCAAACAATTTCCGCTTTCTATTGAAACAATTCCTGCGCTTTGCAATTCTTTCGTCTCAAAACATATGTGCTCCAAAATGGTGTCCGTAACTCTTAAGTGTGCCACCCTACGGTTCATGAATAATGCGTACATGATCGAGACCCTTCTCCGATCAATAATCAGCAATGGACACGGAGATCCGCATCGACTCCTACACATTCAACAATGACTCTGTGATCGTGAGAACCTTTAACGCTTGTAACTAAATCCCTTTGTCTCGATATATTACATGTTCGAGATTCGATCATCGGTATCTCCATACCTAGTTTGATCTCGCTATCGACATGCACTCTTTTCTCGTTCCTGATATAACATTCTAGTGATCACATCACTTGCTTGCAAGCTATCCTAATGTGATATCACCGAGAGGGCCCAGAGTATATCTATCCGCTATCCGGATTGACAAATTCCACTCTTGATCCATGAGCTCAACATAACACCTTCGTAGTAATCGAACCCATCTTTATAGTCACCCTGTTACGGTGTGACGTTTGATGTTATCAAGATACTCTTCCGGTGTTAGCAATTAACATGATCTCATGGTCTAAGGATAAAGATTACTTCGTATGATGTTATAGCAATATAAACATAATGACTTTATCGTAATGCTATACTTCGGATGAATGTTCATCACATCATTCCACCAATGGTGTGACCTTGTTATTAACAACATCCAATGTCCATGATCAGGAAACCTTGATCATCCTGTTAATCAACAAGCTAGTCTATAAGAGAGGCATGACTAGGAACCCTTTTTGTTTATTAAACACACATGTATTGATGTTTCCGAATCAATACATTTCTAGCATGTAAAATAAACATCTATCATGTATAAGGAATATATAATAACAACTTTATTATTGCCTCTCAGGGCATATTTCCTTCAGTCTCCCACTTGCACTAGAGACAATAATCTAGTTCACATAGTGATAAATCTAACACCCATGGAGTTCTGGTGTTGATCATGTTTTGCCCTAGGGAGAACTTTAGTTAACGGATCTGCTACATTCAGGTTCGTGTGTACTTTACAAATCTTTATATCTCCATCCTTGACATGCTCGCGGATGGAGCGAAACCGGCGCTTAATATGTTTGGAATTCTTGTGAGACCTTGGTTCCTTTGCGTTGGCTATGGCTCCATTGTTGTCACAATAGATCACCATCGGGTCCAACGACTCGAACCACACCCAGTCGTAATGAACTCTTTCATCCAAATCGCTTCTCGTGCCGCTTCAAGCAAAGAACATATTCCGCCTTCGTTGTTGATCCAGCCACCACAGTTGTTTGGAACTCCTCCAACTAATCGCCCGCTCAAGAGAAATACGTATCCATATTGAGACTTAGAGTCATCCGGATAGGTGTCAAAGCTAGCATCGACATAACACTTAGCGACTAGCTCTTCTTCCCCTCCGTATATGAGAAACATATCCTTAGTTCTTCTCAAGTACTTGAGGATGTTCTTTACTGCTATCCAAAGGTTCAACACGGATCGATTGGTACCTACTAGTCAAACTAATAGCATGTGCCACATCCGGTCTTGTACATAGCATGGCATACATAATAGAGCCTATGGCCGAGGCATAGGGGATATTATCCATCATCTCTCTTTCTTCCGCCGTAGCCGGACTTTGAGACTTACTCAATGTCTTGCCTTGCAACATAGGTAAGAACCCCTTCTTACTTTCGTCCATATTAAACTTCTTTAATATCTTATCAAGGTATGTACTCCGTGATAGCCCAATTAGGCGCCTTGATCTATCTCTATAGATTTTAATGCCTAATATATATGACGCTTCACCAAGGTCTTTCATCAAAAATTTGTTGTTTAGATAACTTTTAATACTGTTTAAAAGATCTATATCATTTCCAAAAAATAATATGTCATCCACATATAATATCAGAAATGCCACATTGCTCCCACTCACTTTCTTGTAAATACAAGCCTCTCCATAAGTTTGGACAAATCCAAACTCTTTGATCACCTCATCAAAGCGAAGATTCCAACTTCGTGATGCTTGCTTCAGTCCATAGATGGATCGCTGAAGTTTGCACACCTTATTAGCATCCTTAGGATCGACAAAACCCTTAGGTTGTATCATATACAACTCTTCTTCAATCTTACCATTGAGGAACGCAGTTTTGACATCCATCTGCCATATTTCATAATCGAAATATGCAGCAATTGCTAACATAATCCTAACCGATTTAAGCATCGCTACGGGAGAGAATGTCTCATCGTAGTCAACTCCTTGAATTTGTAGAAACCCCTTTGCGACAAGTCGAGCCTTATAGATGGTCACATTACCATCAAAGATCGCTTTTCCTTTTGAAAATCCATTTATTCTCAACGGCCTTTCGGTCGTGAGGTAAGTACACCAAGTTCCAAACTTGGTTCTCGTACATGGATTCCATCTCGGATTTCATGGCTTCTAGCCATTTGTTGGAATCCGGGCTCATCATCGCTTCTTCATACGTCGCAGGGTCATCCATTTCATCAACCATGAAATTCACAACAGGATTGCCTGCAGTTCAGAGCCACGTGTCACGCTTGACTGCGAGGTTCGGTAGTGTCCTCTTTCGGAGTTTCATGATCATTATCATTAGCTCTCTCTTCATCAGGTGAAGTCAACTCTGAAACAACTTCCGGTGCTGCGCCACTCGCCATTCCATGAAGAGAAGGTTCAATAACCTCTTTGAGTTCTACCTTCCGACTACTCACACCTTTCACGAGAAACTCCTTCTCAAGAAAGGATCCATTCTTGGCAATAAAAACCTTGCCCTCGGATCTGTGATAGAAGGTATACCCAATTGTTTCCTTAGGGTATCCTATGAAGACGCATTTTTCCGCTTTGGGTTCGAGTTTATCCGGTTGAAGTTTCTTCACATAAACATCGCATCCCCAAACCTTGAGAATGATGCTTAGGTTTGTTTCCAAACCATAATTCATACGGTGTCGTTTCAACGGATTTAGATGGTGCCCGATTTAAAGTGAATGCAGCTGTTTCTAGTGCATAACCCCAAAATGACAGAGGTAAGTCAATCAGAGACATCATAGATCGAACCATATCCAATAAGGTACGATTACGATGTTCCGACACACCATTACGTTGTGGTATTCCGGCAGACGTGAGTTGTGAAACTATTCCATGTGTGCTAAACTCGTAACTTAGATACTCTCCTCCACGGTCAGACCGTAGAAACTTGATCTTTCTATTACGATGATTTTCCACTTCATTCTGAAATTCCTTGAACTTTTCAAAAGTTTCAGACTTGTGTTTCATCAAATAGATATACCCATATCTACTCAAATCATCCGTGAAAGTAACAAAATAACGAAATCCACCTCGCGCCGACACACTCATTGGTCCACACACATCAGTATGTATGATTTCCAACAGATTTGTCGCCCGTTCCATTGAACCGAAAAATGGCGTTCTAGTCATCTTGCCCATAAGGCATGGCTCACATGTATCAAGTGATTCCAAAAGTCCATCAGAATGGAGTTTCTTCATGCGTTTAACACCAATATGACCTAGACGGCAGTGCCACATATATGTAGACATATCATCATCAAGTTTAATCTTTTTAGCATTAACATTATGAATGTGCGTAATATTACTATCGAGATCCAATAGAAATAAACCATTCAACATAGGTGCATGACCATAAAAGATATCATTCTTATAAATCGAACAACCATTGTTCTCAGATTTAAAGGAATGACCACTTTGCATCAAACACGATCCAGATACAATGTTCATGCTCAGTGCAGGCACCAAATAACAATTATTTAGGTTTATAAGTAATCCCGATGGCAAATGGAGAGGTAGCGTCCCGACGGCGATCACATCAACTCTTGATCCATTGTCGACCAAGATCCCGACCTCATCCCTTGCTAGTTGTCGCTTGTTTCGTAGCCTGAACCGAAGTTACATATATTAGCAACCGATCCGTATCAAATACCTGTGTTCTATCGAGTACTAGTAAAGTACAAATCAATAACCTGTATATCACTTATACCTTTGTTTGACTTGCTAGATGTCTTGTCCGCCAAATTCTTAGGGAAGTTGCGCTTCCAATGGCCAGTCCCCTTGCAAGAGTAGCACTCGGTGTCGACTTAGGGCTAGCCGGGGTTTCTTTCAGCGTGGCAACTGACTTGCCACCCTTCTTTCCCTTGTGCTTGCCTTTCTTGTCCTTCTTGAAACCGGTGGTCCTATTGATCATCAACACTTGATGTTCTTTCCTAATCTCCACTTCTGCAGTCTTAAGCATTGACAGAAGCTCGGGAAGAGACTTCTTCCTGCCTTGCGTATTATAGTTCATCACGAAGCTCTTGTAGCTAGGTGGCAGAGATTGGAGAACACGATGTATGCCTAAGTCAATGGGAATCGTTATTCCCAAGGACACAAGCTTATCGGTGTACCTAGACATTTTGAGTACGTGCTCACTAACGAAGCTTTTTTCCTCCATCATGCAGCTAAAGAACTTTTCTGTAGCATTATAACTCTCTACGGCAGCATGGGTATCGAAAATCATTTTCAATTCTCCCATGGTATCAAAAGCATTGCCATTTTTGAAACGCTCAAGTTCGCTCTAGCCCATACAAGATGCCGCAATGAACTAAGTTGTGGTCCTCTGACGAGTCGCATAGACATTCTTTTCCTCGTCAGGCATCAGAGCTGGTGGGCCTAGCGGCGCATCTAGCACATATTGCTTTTGTGCGGCAAAGTGAGGAGAATCCTCAAATTCATAGCCCTTGGTGAAGTTGCTACCATTCGCAAACAAGTTTCTCTTTCTCCATGAACACATTGAAATTAAAAGCGGTGGTGGTGCCATCTACAACAGAATTTGTAAAGTTTATTTAGACTAAGTTTATGATAGATTGAGTTCAACTAATCCAAATTACTAATGAACTCCCACTCAAAAACGACATCCCTCGTGTCCTTTTGGTGATTATATGAACCAAATCCACTATACCAAGTCCGATCATCACGTGAGTTGATATAGCTTCAAAGGCGAGCATCTATATGGGCATCATATCAACCATATGACTCATGCTTAACCTTTCGGTCCGTGTTCCGAGGCCATGTATGTACATGCTAGGCTCGCCAAGTAAGAACCTTAGTATTCGCGTGTAAAAGCATCTTACACCCGTTCCTATGAAAGCGTAGATTCGAGTACACCCGATCATCACGTGATGTCTCAAAACACGATCCATAGAACGGTGCATACTCAAGAAAGAACACATTTTTATCTTGATATCTAAAAGAGGGATCATATTATAATGCTATTAAACGCGCCAAACTAGCAGTATAAGATGCTAACATCCAATGTGTAAAGTGAGATGATATGGTCCATGCATTTGATCTCTATCACTTGCATCGTGGTATGATCTCTATCATTCCTTTGTGTGTAAGGCCAAGGTCTATGGAACTTACACATTGAGTGTGTTGTAAGAGTATCCACCATACATCTACTTACAACAATACCATATCAACACACTAGCCCAGCAACGATCTAAACTAGACGCCTCTAATTTATCAATTGCAAGTTTTACGTGGCTTAGGGCTTTCGGAGATAGAACCGTTCTTACCTACAAACATGAACCACAACGAGGATAACTAAGTTATTAGCAACTCGTTGTAAATCAGATATTGACTATAGTAGGAGAGACAGACACCCGCCAGCCACTTATGCAAAACAAGTTGCATGTCAGTCGTGGAACCGTCTCATGTACGATGACATGTAAGGTTGGTGCGGCCGCTTCATCCCACTATGCCACCAATATCCAAAATACATAGAAGATGCAATAACATGATCATCATCACCCACATATCAACCATATGTGTACTACCCGTGCTAAGCACCTACGCATAGATCAGGCTCTGATACCACTGTTGGGTCCGTAGCATAGAAAACAAAAAATTTCCTACGGTGTGAACTACACGCCAAGATCTATCTACTAGGTACAAAGCAATGGGTGGACATACATCCAACGAGAACTTACCCTCATAGACAACGAGCTTTGTTAACGAGTAGGAACTCGTGGTTTATGTAGTCGTACACTTGCCGATCTCAAGATCGTGAGGAAGTCCGAGCGCCGCAACTCAGCAGCGCATCCGCACTCGCACACATGTTCAAGCCATCAGACAACCTCCACCTCCTCGCTCCAGCGATCCAGCGGAAGTAGCTCCTTCCAGACAAAATGCCACCAGGAATATGTATCTCGCTAATCCGAGACCACGGGGGAATAATTCTAGAGGGGGAGAGAGATCCTTCACAAGGAGGTGTGTGGATGAAGGAGGGAATGGGTGGCCTTTTATAGGAGGAGGGGGGTGCCCCCACTCTCCATGGTCATGCATGGGGGTGACCCCTCACCTCCCCCATTCATGTGGTGGTAACCCCTCCACATTAAAATGCCTCTTCACATTCCCTTTTAAAGTCTCCACTTTAAATGCATTAAATTTCTCCAAATTTAATGCTCTCTCATTTAATAAAACCCTTTTTATTAAATTTATTCAGAATTTTGTTAATTACTTTAATTAACAAACATTCACATATAGCCCCTTGCAATATTTCAATATCACATGCAGAACCACCTTTTGCAATTTCACCCGAAACAATTCCTGCGCTTTGCAATTCTTTCGTCTGAAACATATGTGATCCAAAATGGTGTCCGGTAACTCTTAAGTGTGCCACCCTACGGTTCGCGAATAATGTAGACATGATCGAGACCCTTCTCCGATCAATAATCGAAGGGACACGGAGATCCGTCTTGACTCCTACACATTCAACGATGACTCCTGTGATCGTGAGAACCTTTAACGCTTGTAACTAAATCCCTTTGTCTCTCGATATATTACATGTCCGAGATTCGATCATCGGTATCTCCATACCTAGTTTGATCTTGTTACCGACATGCACTCTTTTCTCGTTCCCGTGATATAACATTCTAGTGATCACATCACTTGCTTGCAAGCTATCCTAATGTGATGCCACCGAGAGGGCCCAGAGTATATCTATCCGTCATCTGGATTGACAAATTCCACTCTTGATCCATGAGCCTCAACATAACACCTTCGTAGTATTGAACCCATCTTTATAGTCACCCTGTTACGGTGTGACGTTTGATGTTATCAAGATACTCTTCCGGTGTTAGCAATTAACATGATCTCATGGTCTAAGGGTAAAGATTACTTCGTATGATGTTATAGCAATATAAACATAATGACTTTATCGTAATGCTATACTTCGGATGAATGTTCATCACATCATTCCACCAATGGTGTGACCTTGTTATTAACAACATCCAATGTCCATGATCAGGAAACCTTGATCATCCTGTTAATCAACAAGCTAGTCTATAAGAGAGGCATGACTAGGAACCCTTTTTGTTTATTAAACACACATGTATTGATGTTTCCGAATCAATACATTTCTAGCATGTAAAATAAACATCTATCATGTATAAGGAATATATAATAACAACTTTATTATTGCCTCTCAGGGCATATTTCCTTCAACAGTGTCATACCAAGTTATGAATAGAGTAATGCAAGCAAATATTCATATGACATGCTACAAACTATTAGCAAGCTGGAACTAATCATACGGAAGCAAGAACTACTAAGCATCCAAAGATAACATACACCCTACACGAACAGGCTAAGCATGCCCACAATGATGATTATATGTACAAAAATGAAAACAAGTAGAGTTCGTTACCAGCCTCTTACCACGCCTCAAGTTGTCATTAATCCCCATTATTGCTCTTCACTTGTGTGGCTTGAATAATATGAAACCAATATCCACTGAGGACTGCTGAACCCTATAGCAAACTCACAAAACCAAAGAAGAACGACAAATATTTTTGTTGTTTTCGATTTTTAAAACAAGAACCAAAAAGGAAAAAACAAGCAAAGCAAAATCTTTTGGGGTTTTTCGAATAGTTCAAACAAAGAAAAAAGGGAAAAACAAACCAAGGTGAAAAGAAGAAGAAGCAAACCAAAGAGAAACAACAGAAATATTTTTGGTTTTTTTGTGTTTTAGAAAGCAAAAGCAAAGAAAGAATGAAAACTAAAAAGAAAACGAAACAAAGTACCGACACAACATGATAAGGAGATGAGTGCGATGTCGGCGTACCTCCCCCCAAGCTTAGGCTTTTGTCCTAAGTGGGTATCAATCCCAAGCTGGCCAGGATGACGTGTCACCGTAGTATGACGAGGAGGTACCCTCGTCCTGGTGCGAGCTCGAGTACGTCCCTTCGTAGTGTGCGGAGTAATCGTAGGAGGGTACATCCTCCTAGTGCTGCTCGGGGAAACCCAGCAAGCGAAGTTGCTCGTCCACCTCCTCCTTGGAGCGCGACCATGGTCTCCTGTGAACACTAAACAAAGAAGACTGTGGCAAAGGGATCTCCCTCTCATCCCTGTCAGTAAACAACATCCTATATACTAGACTGTCCAAATCAGAAGCAGTAGTGACAAAGTGATGAGTTTTCATAGCAACAAGGTCAAGCCTTTGTGGTGCCAATACAGTATCATTAGGGTCCACTAAAAGCTCTAATGCATTGACCATACGTGAGGCAATGATGCCCCCATAGATAGGCCCCCTAGCAGCTAGGCAGCGAGCAATAAGCGAGCCAAGATTGTACCGAGTATCATTGTTGAGTGCAGCAGCAAGGAAAGCTAAATGATAGTTGGAGATATTACTTGTGTTCTCCCTACCAAGTACGCTAGTAGCAAGATAATATGCAAAGTATCTAAGAGCAGGGAGTTGGATATTTCTTATCTTTCCATACCACGCTGCATCATCATCATTGGTCACCCTCTAAAAGCTCCAAAGAAATCAGCGGGTCTCCTTGAATTTTCTTCACGGTCCTGTCATGCTTGCACCTACAATCGCAAAATCTTTCCAATGGCATGGTAAAGGGCAGATTATAAATTTTGAAAGAGACAGGTTGGTGATAGGGCGTGTTAGTAAACGTGAAGCTCTCAACAAAGGTTTTGGTGAGCATAGCGTATTGCTCACTCTCATCTTGCATATATGAGGTCAAACCAACCCTCTCAATCAGTAGCAAGAAATCATCAAGAATCCCTACAGCTTGTAAGAAAGTAAAACAAGGAAAAGTGGATGGGTGAGCATCCCATCATCCCTTTCATTACTAATACGAGTTGCAATGAGATCTTCGTTGTATGATGGCCTAAACTGAGAGGCTGATCTTGAGGGCCTCGACCTCCTAGGTGCATCCCTCTCAAATATATCTCCAAAGGCATGGTTGTTCATGATTGGTATTCTGAAATTTAAACACCTATTAAACAAGTGATTGCAAAGTGAATATAATGAAGGATACTACTCATAGGGACTTGTAAGAGGCCTAAACATGCATCAAAACTATATCTCTAAGCATCAAGCAAGCTTACAAGCTCTCATAACCTGTCACCTATAGCAGCAAAATACTCAAGAAATAATCCACTAAACACAAATCTACTTAGACAAGGGGAGGAGTCACATACTAGAGAACAAGTGCTCCAAATTTCAGCAACAAAGATGGGATGAGCAAGGAGATCAAAAAATCGAGAGAAAGCACAGCAAGAACGCGATTTTGAGCAATGAACTGGAGCTTACTTGGGAGAGAGAAGAAAGTGGCAGGTGACAGAGTTAGTGGAGGGCCAGGGGTGGCCCACACCATGGCATAGCGCCACCCAGGGCAGGCCGCGCCACCAGGTGGTGAGCCTGCCTGGTGGGTCCCCCTGGTACCTCCCAGGCACTCCTCTGCCCCTTTTTTCACGTAAAAATTTAATATGAATTTTCTGGAATTTTTCGAGACAATTTATTTTTGGGCATTTTCCAGGTATAGAAGAATGATTTTCTGACAGACAGATTTTCTCGGAAAATGATGCAAGGACAAAACAAAGCTAGAACTACAGAAGTTCTAAGACACTCTAACATGCAAGCAACTAACAACAAAAAGAAAAACTAAACGAAAACAAAAGCTAAAATGGATAGAATAGAAGTAATCGGAGATAATCATAGTGAAAACATTGTTTTGTTCAACGAAATCTTTTTGTTAACAAGGTTGATCAGGTCTTGCTACCAAAAAAATTCCATACGAGACAAAACTTTGTATTCCACTAATGATTATGTTACCTCAACCTTGATAGCGATGGTCCCAATCATAATAGTTTCCAATTTTTCTCTTGGTATGGGACAATATATTTCTCCAACTTGAATGCCCTCAACATGTTCAATTGAATTCAAACCATAAGTCCTTTCAATCTTCTTGGGGAAATAGGCGATGTTCCTTGTCATTAACATTGAAAGTCACCTTTCCTTGATTACAATTAATAACAGCCCCTGCAGTATTAAGAAAAGGTCTCCCAAGAATAATAGACATATTATCATCTTCAGGCATTTCAAGCACAACAAAATCAGTTAATATCAAGCAATCATGAGCCACTTGAACAGGTACATCCTCACACATACCAACAGGAATAGTGGTAGATTTATCAGCCATTTGCAAAGATATATCATTTGGTATTAATTTTTCTAGTTGAAGCCTCTTATAGAGAGAGAAAGGCATACTAACTCCAGCTCCCAAATCACGCAAAGCAGTTCTAACATAACTATTCTTAATAGAGCAAGGGATAGTTGGAATCCCTGGGTCTCCAAGTTTCTTTGGAACCTTACCATTAAAGGAATAATTAGCAAGCAAAGTAGAGATTTCTTCATTAGGGATCTTCCTTTTATTCGAGACAATATCCTTCATATACTTTGAGTAAGGAGGCAATTTAATAGCATCAGTCAAAGGAAATTGCAGGAATAAAGGTTTCATCCACTCACAAAACTTATTATAGTGTTCATCTTCCTTTGACTTGTGTTTCTTATCAGGAAAAGGCATAGGTTTTTGGACCCAAGGTTCTCTTTCACTACCATGTTTCTTAGCAATAAAATCTTCTTTAGTGTATTTAGTATTCTTAGTGTGCTTTTCAGGTTCTTCTTCAACTTTTTCTTCATTTGGAGCTTCATTTTCTTCATTACCACTTTTAGTTTTAGCATCAGAAATAGATATACTATTAGGATCTATAGCAGGTTCAGAGGGTTCTACAACAGTTTTATGTTTCTTTTTCCTTTTATTATGAGTAGGACCACTATTTTCAGCTTGTTGAGAATCCTGCTCAATTCTTTTGGTATGCCCCTCAGGATATAGAGGATCCTGGGTAGCAGCACCACTTCTAGTTCTAATTTCATAAGCATGTTTTTCTTTAGCAGCATTAACTAGCAAGTCTTTTTGCACTTTAACGAGTTGATCTATTTGAGTTTGAACCATTTGAAAGTGTTTAACAATCATTTTAACATCATTAGAGGTTCTTTCCACGATATCTTTCAACTCAACAATAGCTCTAATGTTTTCCATTAGATGATTTTGCACCCTTTTATTAAAATTATCTTGTTTAACAATAAAGACATCGAATTCTTCTAAGCATTGATCAGGAGGTTTAGAGTAAGGGATATCACCTTCATCAAAGTGTTGGAGAGAGTGTACCTCAATAGTGGATGAGTAGGGGATAGGCTGACATAATTCTTCTATAGGAGGTAAATTCTTGACATCTACAGCTTTAATTCCCTTCTCCTTAAGACATTTCTTAGCTTCCTTCATCACTTCATCATTTAATTCAATAACTCCCCTCTTCTTTGATGTTGGAATAGGCACTGGTATAGTAGGTTCATGTACAATTACTTCAGGTATAGCTTGTTCAGGAGGAGTCCAATCTTCATAGTTCTTGCTTATTTTAGCCATTAATTCCTCAGCTTCCTTAGGAGTCCTATTCCTGAAAACACAATCAGCACAACTATCTAGGTATGTCCTAGATTCCTCGCTTAGTCCATTATAAAATATATCAAGAAGCTCATTCTTAGGTAATGGACTTCTAGCCTGTGCATGAATCAAAGCACAAAACCTTGCCCAAGATTCGGGCAATACCTCTTTTTCTCCCTATTTAAAATCAAAAAGTTCCTGCAAAATAGCATGTCTAGCACTAGGAGGAAAATATTTCTAAAGGAAAGTACTAATCAAGCAATCAGGGCTATTAATAGATGCAGGAGGTAAATTACTAAACCAAGTTTTAGCTTCTACTTTCAGTGAAAAGGGGGAAATCTTAGCAACAAAGTAAGTATGCATCTTAATATCATCAGAAAACAAGCCACTCATGGTAGAAAGTTCATTCATATGTGCTACCGCACTTTCATTCTTAGTCCCACAAAAAGGTTCTTTCTCAACAATAGCTATGTAAGATAGATCGAGAGAGAAATCATAATCTTTATCTATAATGTTTATGGGAGAAGCAGCAAACTTAGCAATAGGAGAAAATTTGGGTCTAATAGTACGCCTCTCAAGGAGACTCTTAGCAGCGCTCCTATCATGGGTGTTTTTTCATTCTTTAATAAATTCATCGGTCATCTCAACATAACCATCTTCAATATCATAACTTTCACTAGAGTCAGGTGAACTAACAGGTGTAGTAGTGTCTTCATTAGGAGTTTCAGTATTTCCAGCTATAGTTCTAGCAATCGTAGCATCTAGGAAAGGACCTAATGAACCACTCTTATCAAGCACAGTAGAAGCAACATCATAAGCATCAGAAGTTTCAGATTCAACAGTAGTAGCAGTGTGTAGCATGTGTATGTGGTGGTGTAACGAGCTTACTCATAATAGATGGTGAATCAAGAGCAATAGAGGTGTTCAGAACCATACATCTTTTTGTAGTGGATGGTAAAATAGGAACCTTGCCATCACGAGACTTACCCATGATGGATGGATAGCAGCGAACAATAGAGAATCCAAGTGAACTTGATAAATAAAGCTATGCTCCCCGGCAACGGCGCCATAAAATAGTCTTGATGACCCACAAGTATAGGGGGTGTATCGCAGTATTTTCGAGGAAAGTGAAACCCAATTTATTGATTCGACACAAGGGGAGCCAAAGAATATTTATAAGCCTTAACAACTGAGTTGTCAATTCAGTTGCACCTAGAAACAATCTTGCTCACAGCAGTTTATCAGTAGCAACAGTTTTGTAGTAGGAATAGTAAAGTAGCAGCAGTAGTAAAGTAAAGACAACAGTAACTGATGGCTCAGTGTTGATGTAGAGCTCGTTGGGAACCCCAAGAGGAAGGTATGATGAGCACAGTAGCAAGTTTCCCTCAGTTATGAAACCAAGGTTTAATCGAACCAGTAGGAGCAAGGAAACACCCCAAAGGTGTTGCTAATGAGCCTTGGCGAGGCGCATCACGGTGCTAGTAGCAACGTGGAGACCTGCACAACACAACCACATAACTCTGTCCCCAACTTGCGATGAGGTTGTCAATCTCACCCCGTTTTGCTGAAAACAAAGGATTAAACGTATCGAATGGAAAGAAGTAAAAGTTTGTAGAAAGTAAACACAAAGCAGTAACAGTTTGTAGATTATATGTAAAGAAAAGGACCGGGATCCATAGTTCACTAGAGGTGGCTCTCCTTAAGATAGATAACATTCTGGGTGAACAAATTACAGCGGGCAATTGACAAACATCGAGAAAGCAATACATGCATATACTAATCATCTTGACTCCTTTGGAACTTGATTGGGCATTACAACATTATACATAGACTGCCATCCAACTACATCTATGACTAATAATCCACCTTCAGGTTATCATCCGAACCCCTCCAAGATTAAGTTGCAAGCAACGGATCATTGCTTTACAATTATGCGTGTAAAGTAAACAATACGATTGTTCTATGCATAAAGGATTGTTGTTTTCACTAGTAGCAACAACACATCTAGTACCTTAGAGATTTACATCACTTCCTGATTACGGAGGCATGAACCCACTATCGAGCATAAATACTAACTCTTGGAGTTGCTAGCATCTATTTGGCCAAGATAGCTACTAACAACGGAAAGCATCCAAGATCACAAATAAGAAAGACATGATAGAATCAATAATCAATCTGAAATAGCATCTCAATATCCATCGGATCCCCGCAAACACAACATGCAGAATTACAAATAGATGATCTTGATCATGAGCAGCTCACAAGATCTAGACATGAAAGCACAAAGGAGGAGAACCAGCCATCTAGCTACTACATGGATCCGTAGTCCAAGGATGAACTACTCACGCATCACACGGAGGCTTGCATGATGATGAAGAAGGCCTCGGTGAATTCCCTCCTGGTAGGGTGCCGGAAGAGCTTCAGATCCTCCCGATCTAGGGATGGAGATGATGGCGACTCTGAGACTCTTCGTGGATTTTTGATCGGGTACTTAGGGTTTTGTCGAGGGCATCTTATAGGCGGAAGGAGGCGAGGGTGCCGAGGCGACCACACCACTGGCGCGGGCTAAGTGGGCCGCGGCCAGGTGGTGTGGTGGCCCTGCCCCTCTCTGCCTTCAGATTCTGGCATCCGATGACTTCTGGAAAAATAGGCACTTTGGCTTTTGTCCCGTCCAATTCCGAGAATATTTATTTTCTGACTTTCCTAGAACCAAAAACAGCAGAAAACAGACAGCTGGCACTGTGGCTCTTGTTAATAGGTTAGTCCAAGAAATCATATGAAAAGTACTCCAAAGTGTGGACAAAACACAAGAAAGTGGATAAAACCAAGCATGGAACATCAAAAATTATAGATACATTTGCAATGTATCAACATCCCCAAGCTTAACTCCTGCTCGTCCTCGAGTAGGTAAGTGATAAAAAGAAAGAATAATTTTTGAGGTTACATGCACCATCAAAGACTTAATCAAAGTATTTGTAAAACATTCAAAGCTGGGATCATAGTACTTCAATCATAACATGAAAGACAAAGTTCCAGCAATAAGACAAAGAAACTATGATGCAACATGAAAAGGCATAAACAAAAGATTCATGAATAACAATGCTTTGGAAGACGTTTTTTTGTTTCACATAAAGAAAACATAGCATAATAGCATTCAGCTTGTCCCTCATAGAGTAGCAAATATAAATGCATAGGACACCTTCAAAGTTCATAAGAGTGACTAGATACAAATAGTTTAAAACAACCAATATCAAGTTATGCATTAATCAACTAGTCTTGGGACAATGCACATAGAACTAAGAATGGCCACTATGCTCTCAAAGTAGGTGCGTAAAGATAGAAAATGGAGACTCAATATAATGGTGGAAGAAAGGCCTTCATAAAAGGAAGTAGGGATTCAAGTCTCATAAAGAGCTTCCAAAAATTATGGTACTTAATAACTTTTAGCTCTCATTGCCCCTATCATAAGCATCTTGAAGTGATTAAGGTTAAAGTGAACAAACTATGGTGTACATGCTTGACGAAGTATAAGTCAGAAATCTCATGTCCCTTGTATATGAGGGCCGCTCCTCATGCTACTCAAGTTTAGTCACCAGTAAGTTCTTGTCATCGTAAGTACATGTGTATAATAGAGAACCGCCAACGGGGTACTCCTTGCCTGATGATATGGAAAAAACCCCATATCAAAATGACAAGGCAAGCAGACAACGAGCATCTCAGCAATCTTCTTATTTACCATGGGAATATGGTGCTTTTTTCTCTCTTTCCTCTTTTCATAATCTTTTTTTTATTTTTCTCTTTTTCTCAATATAGGACTCTTTTTTATAAGAAGAATGCTTCATAGACAACTCATTATGGTTATGCTGCAGGCTTCCACCATGTCAGCATGGATTAGACTAGCGGTCCAGGCGTTTCTCTAACACATATACATAACTCCATGGACTTACAAGCTCCCCTTTCATTTCACACCGACGACATCCATATACAAAAGAGCATGATATCAACTAGGTACAAGTACCAAGTGCAATGTTGAAAGCGTTCCCCATGAAAGCATGGTTCTGCTAATTCCCAACAAATAAGTGCAAGCATATACAACATAGACGACACAATGGTTCAAGTTTATTAAGGGCAAGAAAAGTAAAGTGTACCATCAAGTTCGTGAGAGCTTTAATCACTAGTTTTCTCATAACAAGTTTAATTTGGAAGGTAAACAAAGCATGAATATACTTGGAATAGCATAAGCTAGTAGGTAGGTATGGTGGACTCTTTGGAATAACTTGGTTTAGGGAGTTGGATGCATGAGTGGAACTCATACTTGGTTGTGGAGGCTAGCAAAAGACTGGGAGCGACAAACTAAGAGAGCAATAATGGCCATAATCATGTAGAGCGACAAAAAATCATTGATCAAAGCATAAAGTGATACTACAAGTTGAAAACTAAAGGATCATAAAGGCTATTGTGACTTGAGATAGTCATAACATGGTGTGAGCATGTGCCAAGTCAACCCAAATAAAGCATCAAAGGAGAATACCACTATACTATGCTTTAATATGCTAAAACAACGCATGATTCATCCAATGCACATTAAGCAATCTCATTGTTTATAACAAGTCATGCTACAACAAAGAATACTAAGCATAAAGCCAAAACAATATCAAGCATGGCATGACAGAGCATAGGCCACAGTCAAAAACAAGCTCTTTTTACCACATAAGCATGAACTTTCCTACTCTTTTCCAAACCAAACCAAACTATTTGAAAACCAATGTATGAAAGAGGGGGTCCAACCAATTTATTCAGAAAACTAAGAAAACAAAAGCAAACGAAAACGAAAAAGAAGACGCTCCAAGAACAACACAACTGTGCATGAAACAATAAAAATGAAGCGTTTGGAAGAAACCTAGGATTTTTTTATTGATGAAGAAGGGGATGCCTTGGGCATCCCAAGATTTGACGCTTGTACCTCTTGGATATTTCTTGGGGTGACATGCGTGGCATCCCCAAGCTTAAGCTTTAGTCCATCCTTCATCTCATTACTCATTCCTTCCGTACACCTGAAATTTTTCCTTCATACAAAACTTCACATAATCTTTATTAGCAACATTAGTGCACTCAAGATAAATAAGTCTTAAGGTTCAGTTCTAACACCAAATAAACTTCCATTAGAACACTAGCTACTTTAGCACTTCCCTCAAAAAGCTCAATTCCCCAAAAGAACTCAAAAAGGAACCAACAAGAAGCAAATGCAGAAAATTGCAGAAATCTGTCAAAACAGACAAGCAGGTAAAGAATTTTTTTTGAAGACCTTCTGTTGCTCAAATCAAAAAGTGTTGAACTAACGAAAGTTAGATAACAACCTGGGGCAGAAGCACAAAAATTCACGCCTCAAAAAGACGTTCAGAGATTTTACACGAATTTTTATGGTGAAGCACAGAAATCTGTTTCGGGACAGCAACTTTTCCAATCATTACTTCTCTCTCATTAGAGGTTACTCTTGGCATAAAAAGCAAATAAAAAGGATAAGGAGTGGTTATTACTGAAGTAATAACTTCCAAGACTCATCTAAAACTTTTGGGTTATCTCCCAATAAGTACTTTTCTTTAACGCCTTTAAGTTAGGCATAAGAAGTAAGAAAGAATCAAGTGTTCTCAAATGAAGAAGCATTAAGACCAAATTTTGTTTTCATAAGAGAAGCAAAATAAATCTTCTCTCTCTTATTAGGGAAGTGTTATATACCTTTCTTGAGTGGGAATTGATATTTAATGGTGCCTTCTTTCATATCAATAATGGGACCAACAGTTCTAAGAAAAGGTCTTCCCAAAGTAATAGGACAAGAAGCATTGAATTCGAGATCCAAAACATAGAAATCAACGGGGACATAGGCATTGTTAACCATAATAAGAACATCATTAATACTCCCCATGAGTTTCTTTTTAGCATCATCATCAAGTGGGACATTTAAATAACAATCTTCAAGAGGAGGCAAATCAAGCATATCATAAATCCTTCTAGGCATAATAGAAACACTACTATTAAGATCACATAATGCTTTGAAATCAAAGTCATTCACTTTCATATTAATGATGGGTTCCCAACCATCTTCTTGTTTTATAGGAATAGAAGCTTTATGTTTCATATTTTCTTCTTTAATCTTTATGAGAGCATCAGTAATGTGTTTTGTAAAGGCCATGTTCATAGCACTAGCATTAGGACTTTTAGCAAGCTTTTGTAGGAACTTAATAACTTCAGAGATATTGCAACCATCAAGATCAAAATCAAAATTATCATCTAAAGTAGTAGAACTATTACTAGCCTCAACACTAGTGGTGGTGATAGTATAAACACTAATGTTTCTAGCAATTTCATCTTCTCTTTGTGACTTAGCATGTAATTTAGCTAATAGTCTAACATTTTCATCAATTCTTACTTGTATAGCATTAGTAGCTGCAAAGGGATTATCATTAGTTTCAGGTTTAGCAGCCATTTTATTCAAAGAAGATTGAGCTTTAGCCAAAGATGCTATATTTCTTTCAGTATTAGAGAGTTTTTCCTTAATAGTTTTATTGAAAGTAGTTTGTTTACTAATAAACTCTTTAAGCATAACTTCAAGTTCAAAGGGATCACTCCTATTATTGTTGTAAGAATTTCCATAAGCATTACCATTGTTGAGAGGATATGGCTTATTGTTGTTACCAAAATTACTCCTATAAGCATTATTGCCAAAATTATTATTTCTTATGAAGTTCACATCAACTTGCTCTTCTTGAGCAACCAAAGAGGCTAAAGGAACATTATTTGGATCAATATGGGCTTTCCCATTAACAAGCATAGACATAATAATATCAATCTTATCACTCAAGGAGGAAGTTTCCTCAATAGAATTTACCTTCCTACCTTGTGGAGCTCTCTCAGTATGCCATTCAGAATAATTAACCATCATATTGTCCAGAAGTTTTGTTGCAACACCCAAAGTGATGGTCATAAAGGTACCTCCAGCCACAGAATCCAATAGGTTCCTTGAAGAATAGTTCAATCCTGCATAAAAAGTTTGGATGATCATCCAAGCAGTCAGTCCATGAGTGGGACAATTCTTTACCAAAGATTTCATTCTTTCCCAAGCTTGAGCAACATGCTCATTATCAGATTGTTTAAACTTCATTATTTCACTTCTCATAGATATAATCTTAGCAGGAGGATAGTATTTTCCAATGAAAGCATCTTTGCACTTAGTCCAAGAATCAATACTATTCCTAGTTAAGGAATTCAACCATTCTTTAGATTTTCTTCTCAAAGAGAAAGGAAACAATTTCAGCTTAATAATATCACCATCTTTATCCCTATGCTTTTGCATCTCACAAAGTTCAACAAAGTTATTTAGATGGGCAGTAGCATCTTCATTGCCAATACCAGAAAATTGTTCTCTCATAACAAGATTGAGTAAAGAAGGTTTTATCTCAAAGAAAGTATCCTCAGGCACAGGTGGAGCAATAGGTGTGCTCATAAAATCATTGTTGTTGGTGCTAGTGAAGTCACACAAATTAGTGTTTTCAAGAGTAGTCATTTTTTTGGGGTTTTGATAAAGAAAGCAAACTTGTAAAACTAACTTTTTGTGTTTTTGATAAAGAAACAAGCAAACAAAGCAAAAAGAAACTAAGCAAAACAAAAATAACAAAGTAAAGAAATTGGTTATGAGGGACTCCCCTTGTGAAGATGTCCTTGACTCTAAGACAGGCGCCAAAAAATACTTGATGGCTCAGTGTTGATGTAGAGCTCGTTGGGAACCCCAAGAGGAAGGTATGATGAGCACATCAGCAAGTTTCCCTCAGTTATGAAATCAAGGTTTAATCAAACCAGTAGGAGCAAGGAAACACCCCAAAGGTGTTGCTAGCTGAGCCTTGGCAGGGCGCACTACCGGTGCTAGTAGCAACGTGGAGACCTGCACAACACAAACACATAACTCTGTCCCCAACTTGCGATGAGGTTGTCAATCTCACCCTGTTTTGCTGAAAACAAAGGATTAAACGTATCGAATGGAAAGAAGTAAAAGTTTGCAGAAAGTAAACACAAAGCAGTAACAGTTTGTAGATTATATGTAAAGAAAAGAACCGGAATCCATAGTTCACTAGAGGTGGCTCTCCTTAAGATAGATAACATTCTGGGTGAACAAATTACAGCGGGGCGATTAACAAACATCGAGAAAGCAATACATGCATATACTAATCATCTTGACTCCTTTGGAACTTTATTGGGCATTACAACATTATACATAGACCGCCATCCAACTGCATCTATGACTAATAATCCACCTTCAGGTTATCATCCGAACCCCCTCCAGTATTAAGTTGCAAGCAACAGATCATTGCTTTACGAATTGCGTGTAAAGTAAACAATATGATTGTTCTATGCACAAAGGATTGTTGTTTTCTCACTAGTAGCAACAACACATCTAGTACCTTAGAGATTTCTGTCACTTCCCCAGATTACCAGAGGCATGAACCCACTATCGAGCATAAATACTAACTCTTGGAGTTGCTAGCATCTATTTGGCCAAGATAGCTACTAACAACGGAAAGCATGCAAGATCACAAATAAGAAAGACATGATAGAATCAATAATCAATCTGAAATAGCATCTCAATATCCATCGGATCCCCGCAAACACAACATGCAGAATTACAAATAGATGATCTTGATCATGAGCAGACTCACAAGATCTAGACATGAAAGCACAAAGGAGGAGAACCAGCCATCTAGCTACTACATGGATCCGTAGTCCAAGGATGAACTACTCACGCATCACACCGGAGGCTTGCATGATGATGAAGAAGGCCTCCAGGGTGAATTCCCCTCTCCGGCAGGGTGCCGGGAAGAGCTTCAGATCCCTCCCGATCTAGGGATGGAGATGACGGCGGCTACAGACTCTCTCGTGGATTTTTGATCGGGTACTTAGGGTTTTTGTCCCGAGGGCATCTTATAGGCGGAAGGGGAGGCCGAGGGTGCCGGAGGCGACCACACCACCTGGGCGCTGGCTAGCCGCTGGCCAGGTGGTGTGGTGGCCCCCTGCCCCTCCGCCTCGTATTCGCATCGATGACTTCCGAAAAATAGGCACTTTAGCTTTTGTCCCGTCAATTCGAGAATATTCATTTTCGACTTTCCGGAACCAAAACAACAGAAAACAGCAAATGGCATCGTGGCTCTTGTTAATAGGTTAGTCCAAGAAATCATATGAAAAGTACTCCAAAGTGTGGACAAAACACAAGAAAGTGGATAAAACCAAGCATGGAACATCAAAAATTATGGATACATTTGCAATGTATCAGTAACAATAGCAGTAAATAGTAGGATTCGAGTGCGGTAGGTATATGGATGGATGGACGGATGTTGCATGGACAAGACAATTCACATAGCGATCAGAACATAGGGCAATTACAGATAAATAAGAATAAGCATCCAAGTACTAGATAATCCTAGACATGTGTTCCATATATAGTCATACGTGCTCGCAATGAGAACTTGCACAACATCTTTTGTCCTGCCAGCCCGTTTGCAGTGGGGCCTCAAGGGAACTACTGGCAATTAAGGTGCTCCTTTTAATAGAGCACCAGAGCAAAGCATTAACACTCTGTGAACTCATGTGATCCTCACATCAAAGCCATTCCCTCCGGTTATCCCGATTTTTGTCACTTTGGGGCCATTGGTTCCGGACAACAACGTGTGTATACAACTTGTAGATAAGACCAAAAACAATACTATCATAATGAATCAATAACATGTTCAGATCTGAAATCATGGCACTCGGGCCCTAGTGACAAGCATTAAGCATAACAAGTTGCAACAAAGTCATAAAGCACTAATAGTAGATACTAGGCACCATGCCCTAACAATCGGATGCCATTACATGAACGATCTCATCCAATCCCTACCATCCCCATAGCCTACAGTGGGGGATTATTCACTCATAGATGGGGGAAACATGGATGGTCGATGGAGAAGCGATGGTGATGCTGATGGCGATGATCTCCTCCAATTCTCCGTCCTGGCAGGGTGCCAGAACGGAGTTTCTGGTGCTGTTTCATGGAATCTGATGGTGGCGGCGGAGCGAAACTCCTTTTGAAAAAACATCGACCCCCCCCTGAGTTTTTAGGTCAGAAGGCAACTTATAAGCAAAGAGGGAGACCGAGGGAGCGGCGGACCCCTGGCGCGGCTTGCTTGCCGCTGTGTGGTGTGGCCCAGGCCCGGCTCTCAGATTCTGGCTTCGGGAGTCTTCTGGTGAAATAGGATTTTCTGCATATTTTCCGAGGTTTTTCGTGATAGTTGATTTTCTGCACAAAATGTAGACACCAGAGCAATTCTGGTGAAAACAGCGTCAGTCCGCGTTAGTTGCATCCAAATCACACAAGTTTAGAGGAGAAACAATAGCAAAAGTGTTCGGGAAAGTAGATACGTTTTGGACGTATCAGGGCCCTTCTCGTTTTTGGGACAAAAAAACACTGCGCAACATCATGACATGTTGTGTGATTTTTCACAACATGATCATCGAAGATAAAAGAGATTTAAATTTAGAGTTATTTTACGATAATGTTGGGACCATGTGCAACCACAAAGAAACCCCGACCGCATCCAAGCTTTTCTTGAGACCCATAGGAAAATTGAAGATGCAAGCACTCATCTCCAACTCAACAATGATCTCATCGAGCACCATTGGATGCTAGCCGGCAAGAGGTGATGTCCCAAAAAAATTCATTGTACTTGTAAAACGTGTGTAATTTGAACCATTCATTTATTTGTTACATTATTTGATTTGAACATTTGTTGTAATTTGATTCATTGAATATTGTAATTTGGATGATTATTGTGTTATATTATTTGATTTGAACAATTGTCGCATTTGCTGTCCAAACTATCGAAACAATGTTTACGGTTTTGTTTGCAGTTTACCCTGCCGAGCAGTCCCTGTAAATCGGAACCGCAAAACAGAATAAATAAAATTCTTTTTTGTGGTTCCGATTTACAGGGACTATTCGGCGCCGCTGCCCGCGAAGCATGGAATCGCGGATTCAGTGCCCCGAACTCGGATGTTTACGGTTTGCTATTTATGGGCACTACTAGAGGTGCTCTTATTACTCTAGGGGTGTGTTTGGTAGCCCGGTCCAACCGCAATATTCTCATCTCAACCGAGATTTTTAACGATTTAGATGTTTAGTAGGTCGGTTTTCTCACCCGGGCAGTGCCCACCTCGCACAGAAAAGGGCTCTCAACCCTGCCCGATAGAGAAGCTCAAATTGAGCTTCGCTACTCGATAGGGCTGGACTCGCCCGAAAATCCCCCTGTGTGCCCGCGCCTGGGCCCGAGACCACAGGGGTCACAGCCCCCTTCTCATCCCCCCAAACCGCTCTCTCCCACATCCCCGCACGAACACCTCCTCCGCCGCTCTTCCATGATGCCGCCCTTCGTCTCCACCCTTCTCGATGAGCGCGCCCGCCTTCTCCTCGACGAGCAGTGCTGCAGCCTCCTCAGCCAGCCACGGTGCCATGGCCAGCCATAGTGCCGACCACCTAGATGCAGGCCGCCGCCGACCTCCTAGATGCAGGCCGCTGCCGCCTCCTCCTCGATGCAGGCCGCCTCCTCCACGACGAGCACGACCTTCGCCACCACCCTTCCTGACGAGCGCGGATGCCTCCTCCTCGACGAGCAGTGATGTCGCCTCCTCGGCCAGCTACGACCAGCCACAACGCCACCTCCTCGATGTAGGCCGCAGCCGTTGCCCATCCTCCACAATGAGCGTGGCCAGCCACAGCTGACACCTCCACGGCGCCACGGCCAGACACGGTCGATGCCTACACGGCCAGCCACCACCAACGCCTCCACAGGGACTCGATTGCATTTCAATTTTATATCCAGGGGTCATTGTGCAAATTTTAGACCTCGTCAGCATCTTTCACCATATACAACCCACCAAACAAAAGACACACTCAGCTTGTCTCAACAAACACGATGTACCAAACATGTGAGGAAATCTGAGTTCAGCTTAGCTAGGGTGAGATTGTATGAGGGTAGATAACTATTCTCCACTGGCCCAGGCTATCAAAGACACCCTAAGTTACTCCCCACTATGACCAGCCTTACTGCTGAGAAGTCTGTTGCTGCAATGGAAAGCGCTAATCGAGACGGTAAACACTAACCTTATCGTCTCCATTGTACATGCCCTTAGAGTATCTCCACTCGCGTTCCCAGGGCCTATTTTTTGTCCGGATAGCGAAATTTCGCCCAGGACGCCGGTTTCGTCCGGATTTGGCCCAAAATTGGTCCGGCGTTCCTAGGCCGAACCTGAGGCGCTAGGAACGGCCTGGGAGCACCGGATGGAGAGAAAACGAGGGTGGGCCAGCCCTGTCGGCGAGTGGAGGCCGAGTTCCCGCCCTTTTCCTCTTCCCCTCCCACCTTCCCTCCATAATCCCCACATCTCCCGCCAGTTCGCCGAGCTCCCGCCCGCCATGCCGCCCAAGGCTTTCGCCAAACCCCGATTCGACGCCGGCGAACCAAAGGAGAAAAAGGTGAGGAAGCCGAGAGTGCCCGCGCCAAAACCTGAAGGCATGATCGCCCCTGCCTGGTTGGCCCTATCCACGAAGAGAAAGTTCGGTATGGACAGCCGTAGGGACAAGAAGACAAGGGCCAAGAAGGCGCAGGAGCTCGCCGAAGCTCAGGCGACGAGAGGAGGGGCGGCCGAGGTACAGGCGGTGAGGGAAGCGGCAGCGTCGTCGTCGCGTGTGCAGTACAACGACGTTTGGGGGAGCCAGCCAAGCATCGCTTCACCTGCCGGATACTCGTCGGTCGGCTTCTCACCGATCTCGCCGGTGATGTTCTAGGAGAACCAGGTGAACCCACGGCAGAGGTACTCCTCCTCCCCCGAGTTCGACGGTGGGTTCAACCCGAACACCGTCTTCCCCTGCCCCGCGCCATGCCCTCCTTTGGCATTCAGCATCGACATCAACACACCCTACTCCTCCTCTCCGGCATACATCGCTTTGTCGATGGCGCGCCGTGATACTCTGTCGTTCGCCGGAAGCTCATCGCACGCTGCCCACGGTGAGACCGACGCCCAGAACATGTGTTGGCGGAATGTCGACCGAAACCTACATGAAGGGCATGATCACCGAAGGATCGGCGGCGACGGCGGCCGGCAATGCTAGTTTCTTCACCCAAGAACAGTCCTGGGCCGATGCTGAACACGACATCGAGTCTCAGGATTTCGCCGAGCAGACCCAGACCAGAAGAGGAAGGCGATGGCCTGGCTCCGACAAAGGGCAAAGGCAAAGGCAAGAAGAAGGCGGGCACCTCGGCGACGGAGCCCCGGATCAAGTAGACGACGCTTGAGGACCTTTGCCTCACCGACGCCTAGAAAGCGGCAAGCATGGATCCCATCATTGGCGCCAACCAAAATTCGGACAACTACTGGAAGCGCGTGAAGCTAGCGTTCGACGAACGCAACCTTTGCGACCCGACGTACAACAAAGTCCACATGGAGCGCGGCGAGAAAGCCATGACCAACCACTAGGGGCTCATCCAGCAGGCGTGCAGCAAGTGGCACATCCTTCTCGAGGAGGTCGCACGCACACCCGTCAGCGGCGAGTGCATGGATGGCAAGGTACTTCGCCGAACACTAGCCGGAGGTACTTGTTCATGCTTATCCTGACACACCGGGATGACACCGGGATGGAGTTCAAGTTCCATCACGTGTTTTCTTCGATTGAGAAATGCCAGAAATGGGCGGATACTCGACTGACCCTCGCCAAGAAGAAGGACGGCGTGTACAACCCGGCGGCTCCTCCACCTGCTGCCGGCGAAGGAAGGCCAGAGCTCGGCCAAAAGAAGGCAAAGATGCTCAGAGCCGCAGGCCTCCCGTCGAGCGCCTCCAGGAATCCATTGAGAGGTTCATCACCGACACGAAGGCCTATACCAAGAAGAGGGAGGAGAAGACCGAGCAGAGATGGGCGCAGCTGCTACAGAACCAAGACCGCAAGCTCGATCTCCTTAAAGCGAACTTCACCGCCAAGAAGAGGAACACGGATCTGCAGTTTCTCATGGGCGGTGAAGACACCTCGGCAATGAGCTCGCCGGTCAAGGCCTGGTATCTGGCGGCGCAAGGACATCCTCGAGGAGGACAAAGCCGAGAACGCACCAAGCTCTCCGCCGAACACCTCCACCGCCGTGCCCTCGTCGAGCTCCGCTTCGACCTCCTCCAACCAGTCGGTCGGCAGGAACGCCGATGAACCCATCCCTGTCGCACCGGACACGCCGGAGGAGATCACCCCATCGACGACTGATCGCCGACCCATTTTATCTTGTTCTGTAATAATTTGATGGCCGAACTTTTTTGGGCGTACTTTTGCCGAACACCCTATGGCCAAGATTTCGCCGCGGGAACGAGAAAATTCGAAAATGTCACCGTTTTCACTTCGCTTGGGAACTCGGACTAGGAACGCGAGTGGGAAATCGGTCATTTCCAGACCGAAACCTTCCTCCATCCGACGCTATTTAGATCCGGATTTTGAACTGAAAACGCTTCAACGGGTGGAGATGATCTTATTCCCTGCCTTAACTAGAAGTGTGAAAGACCCCATGGCAATGGCAGGGATCTGTTTGGGTGGCTCTCCCAGGTGCCACCTTATCGCCACTCACTCTTGAATCTTTTCTCACTTTTTTCTGAATATTGGAGTTCGCTGCTTAACTGCGACCGTCCGATCCTTATCACTCCCGCACGCGCACTCTCCGCTCCTTCCTACTCGCACCGCCGCCGTCCTTCCTCGCTCGCGCCCGTTTCGCGCCGCTTCGCCGCCCGTCCCAGTCGCCCCTCTCTCGCGACTCCCTTCTTCGCTGCTTGGTCGCGTCTCTCCCCCGCCCACCGACGCGCGGCCGCCGTCGGTGCCCGCCTTGTTACTGCCAGCCATTCGTCGCCTCCTCGCCGTTGTGGCTGTCCGTCGCCTCCGCGCCGTTGTGTCTGCCTGTCGCCCGCTAGCTGGATTGCTGGGTAGACCCGTCTGGAATTCCGTTGTAGGGTACTCTTTTATTCGTAAGCTCGGTTTCACTTCTTTGTAATTTCTTACATGCTGTCTTTTGTGCCCGAGAGAAACAAGTAAAATCCAATTTTTGAGGTTCCAACCACTCCGTATATTTCTTTCACAAAATGAATAAAAATATGCCGCAGAGAATTGCTGTTTTCCTCACGAACAAAAGCAGTCCGTACGAGCATGTCTATTGTTAGATTTCAGCTTACTTTTTTTTGACGCTTTCCAATTCTTCTAAAATTGAATTGATAAAGTTACACTAGAATTTTAGATATATTTAGCAAACACGCGAATATGTAGATACTCTTTTGGTCCAAACTTTCTGGTTCTGTTATCTATCTGGCTGATTTCGGTTATAGAATTGTGAGTGCTCAAACTTTATCTTGTTTCCTCAGCTTTATGAGTGCAAAGGAGTGTTTATAACAGCATTGTCATGACGTCTCCTGCTTCCGTTACCAACCTGGGGAGTAAGGGAAGGCCTGGCCCACTGCTGACAGCGGCAGTGAGGAGAGGGCACTTGGTTTCAAGGATCAGTTTTACAGGGTTTGACGGCGTCCGGCGGTGGCCGTGTGCGCCTGGGAGATTGTGTAGATGTATGGTCATAACTAACTTGATCGATGAGAAGGGAGCTCAATTCTCCTCAAGAGCAAGTGTGAGTGTTAAAGCTGATGATGACAATGATCTTCTTTCGAAGCCCCCACAGAGGCTAATCCGGCCAAATGGACCACCAGAAAGCATGAATACAGCGACAACATCAGCACCTGCCAGGAAGCCAGGTGGTGCCACATTGCGAGACAGAGAGACGGTTCGGGAGTCATTGGATGAGGTGTTGGCGAAGGCAGAGAAACTCAAGGCCTCGAGCTCCGGAAATGCAGACGGGGAGAACAGTGAACTGAGACAGAATGATGTTGCAAAGCCTGATAGTCCAGAGCCAACAGTGGTGGAGGAGGGCCGCAATTCAAAAAGGACAAAAACACTAAAGAGTGTATGGAGAAAGGGTAACCCTGTGCCAACTGTACATAAGGTGGTCAGAGATCGCCCACACACTGAAAGTAGGGATCAGTCCATATCTCCAGCTAAACCGTCAGTCTCATCTCCATCAAAACAAGCACCTCAGCTACTAACAAGACCTTATGTAGCACCACCACCTCGCCGGCCTGTAAAGGCTGATACACCAAAGGAGAAAACAGGACCCATCCTGATCGACAAATTCGCTTCCAAGAGACCAGTAGTTGACCCAGCTGTATCTGAATCACTGGTAGACCCTGTAAAGCCCATACGGGGCCCACCAGTGAAAGTGAAGGATAATCGTCGTAAAAAAATCATTACACCAGCAAGTTCCCGCCGGCGTATGCCAAACAATGATCGACCAGTTGATGACGATGCTCCAGTTCGCAAGGGAAGAAGATGGAACAAGGCAAAACGTAGGGCTGCCAGGCTTGAGGCTTTAGAAGCTGAAGAGCCAGTTAGAGTTGAGATCCTTGAAGTTGGTGAAGAAGGTATGGATATTGAGGAATTAGCATATCAATTGGCAGTTGGCGAATCAGAAATCCTGCGATTTTTATCTGTGAGAGGAGCAATGCTTGACAATGTTCAGACTCTTGATAAAGATTTGGTTAAGATGGTTTGCATGGAATATGAAGTTGAGGTATTGGAAAGTGGTCCAATGAGAGTGGAAGAGATGGCAAAGAAGAATGAGTTCCTTGATGAGGAAGATTTGGATAAACTAGAAGTACGGCCTCCCATTGTAACTATCATGGGTCATGTCGATCATGGGAAGGTATCAAGTGTGATATAAATTGTAAGACTCCTTAACTATTCCTAACCACTGTTTGACATTGGTACTTTTGTTGCAGACTACTCTGTTGGATTATATACGCAAGAGCAAGGTAAATTAGTACTCCCTCCATTTCAAAATATAAGATGTTTTAGCCTTTTTTTGAAAACGCATGTACCTAGACATCTTTTAGTGTGTAGATTCGGAGCAAAATGAGTGAACCTATACACTTAAAGGTGTCTAGATACATGTGTTTCAGAAAAAGGCTAAAACATCTTATATTTTGAAACAGAGGGAGTAATAGCTTAACGTTGATGTCCTTTTGTCAGTGGAATGGGGATTGTTGTCATTGATACACGGTAACAACTATGTACTAGGAACTGTGTGTCTAAACCAAAGCTATATTCAGGTGGTGGCATCTGAAGCTGGTGGAATAACACAAGGAATTGGAGCATACCAGGTTCTTGTGCCAGTTGATGGAAACCCTCAGGCTTGTGTTTTTCTTGATACTCCAGGACACGAGGTATAACAATAGATATTATTTAATTATATGTTTCTTGCTTTTGTATGCCATATTACCATTCCTGATTCTTTCACATAACAGGCGTTTGGTGCCATGAGAGCTCGAGGAGCAAAGGTAACTGATATATGTATCATTGTTGTGGCTGCGGATGATGGCATTCGGCCACAAACAAACGAGGCGATTGCTCATGCAAAAGCAGCTGGCGTGCCTATTATAATAGCTATAAATAAGGTATATTTTCTAGCCACTTTGTTTCATAGTTACCATCCCCTTCTCTCATATTTCAGTCACCTCATATGCAAGCAGGTGGACAAGGAGGGAGCTAATCCAAAACGAGTCATGCAAGAGCTTTCCCAGATTGGACTTATGCCAGAGATGTGGGGTGGTGATACCCCGATGATTCAGGTTGCTTATTGGCACTCTGGAAAAAGGAAGTGCTTACTGTAGCCACTTATTACCTATTTCAGCTGATTTAGTTGTGAAATCTTTTAGATAAGTGCTCTTAAGGGTGAGAATGTTGATGAGCTATTAGAGACTGTCATGCTTGTTGCTGAGGTATTTCTTTGTTTACACTTTATGTTTTGCTTCTCGTCGAATTCCCGTTTGACTTGCTTTTGCTGGGAATTTGTAGTTGCAAGAATTAAAAGCCAACCCTCATAGAAATGCAAAGGGTACAGTTATAGAAGCCTGTCTTGACAAGGCTAAAGGACCTCTTGCCACCCTAGTTGTACAGAATGGAACCCTGAATAAGGGTGATATTCTTGTTTGTGGTGAAGCTTTTGGAAAGGTTTGTTTCTTCATTTCCTACTTGTTCTACATGATTTCATTTAGAGCATGACTAGCGCTTGCATTACAAGAAAGAAGCTAGCACATATAATTGACAGAAGCTAACATATAATCTTGGGCCAATTGATTTATAACATGACTGAGTATTATGACAGATCCGCGCAATGTATGATGATCGTGGAAGTCTTGTAGACCAAGCAGGGCCATCCAATGCCGTGCAGGTTTTTTTTACTTCTTTTTCTTCATCCTCTTTCTCGTTATTCCTTCATAATTCCCTAATTCTATCATATTTGTGGCAAACTATTATATTGCATTCAGTTTTTTTGCTGCAGATCTATTAATATCTTCTGAAAATCATTATCTTTCATGGAGAGTTAATTTCTCATTAAATCAAAATGTATATACACATAAAAGCATGACACAGATTTCCAGTATTCAGGTGCAGTGGCACCCTTTTAAAATTTGTACTTGTGCATTTATAAAAGAAAATCCTGAAACATTCCTAGATGTACAACATTTTAGAATATCTGCCCTCGCAAAGTTTTCTGCAAAAATAAGACCATTTGGATGTTGTACAAGAAAAATGTCATCCGTACACATTAAAGGCACCCTTTCAAAAATTTGTACTTGTGCATTTATAAAAGAAAATCCTGAAACATTATCCTAGATGTACAACATTTTAGAATATCTGCCCTCGCAAACATTTCTGCAAAAATAAGACCATTTGGATGTTGTACAAGAAAAATGTCATCTGTACACATTAAGGCATAATGATAGTAGGGTTGGGATATCCCCGCCCTCCAAACCGGACGTCTCCTTGATGTCTGGCGCCTCATGGTTTTCTAAACCCGATGTCAGAGCTGGTTATCACCATTCACCAGATTCGTATGGCAGCTGGCGATGAATTTGAACAGCCTTCCAGACCCACACAGGGCACTATGAGTACAAGGCTTCCTGCCCACGAGGAAAGATGAGCGACAAGGTTCAGATTTGACTGTTTGCAGCATGGGAGCTGATTACCCAAAAAATCCCTGGGAAAAAAGAAAAGATATCTTGGTAACAAAAACCATAGAAGGCAACAGCCGAATACAAAGCAGAAAAGCGAGTGAGATCTTTACTTTCTATTATCATACAACATAGAAGTATTTAATCAAATAAGAAAGGGTCCTGAGATTTGACTAATCTTAAAAAATGCAAGTTGTACTGTAGAAAAATGCAATTTTCTGCAAAACAATCCAAGTCTTTCCTTCCTCTCTTTTTGTACAGCACATAAATGGTCATATTTTTCCACATTTGTTTTGCAACTCACATATTTCAACATCATATACATCTATTGATTTTTTGAAATATTTTTTAGATGTACTAGTGGTACTTCAGGGTGCAAATGCACTTCGGTGGAGATGCGACTTGTTGATAGGCTACTTTGTGATTCATTTTTCCCTTCTTCTACGTGAAATGCTCAAATAATACTTGATGCCTTTCACATAGGCAGGAAGTGTCTAGTAGTATAACAGTAATGCATTAATACAGGTATGCCTCTCCTTTATAAAGAACTAGAAATTCCATTGGGAAAAAACCTCCGGCTACCAGTCATCAGTGCATGCCTCTACTATCGAAGAGTGTATCAGAATGGCAAATTCCCCTCATAGCTTGCTGCCTTCTCAACCCTCAAATAGTCTTGAAATATTTCCAGTCTTAGAAGCATATTGATTTATTTATGTTTTGAACAGATTATTGGCCTGAACAATGTACCCCTTGCTGGTGACGAGTTTGAGTCTGTTGATGACCTTGATGTTGCACGTGAAAGGGCAAATGCACGGGCTTTTGCAATGAGAATTGAAAGGATATCTGCAAAAGCTGGGGAAGGAAAAGTCACTCTCTCATCCATTGCGGCATCCGTTTCATCTGCAAACCAATCAGGGATTGATACGCATGGGTTAAATGTCATACTTAAAGTTGATTTTCAGGTATCTACATTGGTCCCAAACTATGTGGTTTGAGTGTTTATTGTCCTCTCTTTCATTTCTAAGTAATTTTATTACAATAGGGTTCCATTGAGGCCATTAGGCAAGCCATTCAAGCGCTGCCTCAAGAAAATGTCTCCTTGAGATTCCTACTTCAAGCTCCAGGAGATGTGAGTCTCAGTGATGTTGATCTGGCTGTTGCTTCGGAAGGAATTGTATTTGGTTTCAATGTCAAAGCTCCGGGATCAGTTAAGAAATATGCTAAGCAGAAAACTGTGGAAATCCGATTGTACAAAGTGATCTATGATTTGATTGATGATTTGCGGAATGCCATGGAAGGGCTTCTTGACCTTGCTGAGGTAAACCGCTGGTTATTTTTTCACTTTTAAACGGTCGAGTGGGGAAAGCCTAAAAACGCATTGCGATGTGTCTTAATAGAGATGTCAACTGTTCTTCTGTTTATTTGAGAAATCATTCAGTGAGAGGAATATGTACTCTGAGCTGGGTACTTTGGCAATATACTCTGAAGTTAATACTACTTTTTGCTACTTTGAATGGTCATCCTAATACCTATATTTATTTGGCAGGAGGAGGTACCACTCGGTTCAGCCAAAGTTCGAGCTGTTTTCAGTAGTGGCAGTGGAAAGGCAGCGGGTTGCATGGTTACTACAGGGAAAGTTGTGGAAGACTGCAATGTTCGGGTTCTTCGTAAAGGAAAAGAAGTTTATGTGGGTACACTTGATTCCTTGCGACGGGTGAAAGAAACTGTGAAGGAGGTATGCAAAATATTCATGGACCCATCAACTATACCCAATGCTGATTAGTTTTCTGAACTCTAAAAAAGATTAGGGTCCCAGCAGTGTTCGTTACACTCAATGTTGATGCTGAAACAAAACCTAGCGTGTTCACAGTATAAACTAAATTTCTTCATTTCACTAGGTTGGCGCGGGTCTAGAGTGTGGTATTGGGGTAGATGACTTCGATGATTGGGAGGAAGGTGACGTTGTGGAGGCATTCAACACCGTGAAGAAGGCAAGAACACTCGAGGAAGCCTCTGCCACCGTGACTGCTGCTCTCAAGGGTGCAGGCGTCCAGGTGTAGATGTTTCAAAGCTGATGGGCAAGTTTGTAACAACTGCAGAAGCCATTGATTTTTCTCTTACGGCGACTAAGCTGGAGTGCTTTGGCCACATTGTCGAAGAAAAACATATGCAGGCCGCATGAATGTGCCTGCATCCGGAGAGCCTGCCTACGCTGGACCGTATCGTGTCTCGCCTCCCAAAGCTGCATGTGCTGCTGTTTGTTAATGTACATAGAGAAGATGAGATCAGCTGTTTTTAGTTTTGCCTCTGACAGGTAGATAAGGGGTGTGTGTGTCTAGTTTTACACCTTTTGAGTTATTTTGACACAAGCTGTAGCCTGCAACTGTGACGCCGCATCATCGTTATAAGATCATCATTCATCATACTCTTCGTGATAGAAAAATATTGAAAAACGGAATCGAAAAGGAGTTTGTTACTCCCTCTGTTCGAACTGTAAGCCTTTTTAGTACTACCTCCGATGACTTAGATTTGTCTAGATTCGATTGTATCTAGACATGATTTAGTATTAGATACACCCGTATCTCGATAAATTTGAGCAACTAATTTGGGTCGGAGGGAGTAGTTACATTTAGAAGTAGTATATTAAAATTTTAAACCACTACAAATGCTTACATTTAGCCCTCTGTCCTAAAATAAGCGATTTGGATTTATCTAGATTTAGATTTATCTAGATTCTATGTATTTATATAAAAAATATATTCAAATTTAGACAAACTTAAGTCACTTATTTTTAGATGGAGGGAGTAGTATATCAGAATATATATCTATATACTAAAACATGCTAGATATATCCAAATTTAGACAAACTCGGATGGATGGAGGAAGTAGTATATCAGAATTTGATGGTTAAACAGTCCGGAATATATCAGCATTTGCTGGTTAAACAGTCCGGAATTCAGGAACTGATGTTGCAGAATTCGCTGTTTAGATGTCTTTTCCTCTTCCTTTTTTCTCTTTCAAACGAAACAAAAATTATTGCCTTATCTATTCCTCTGTTCCTAAATATAAAATGTATAGTTTTTGGTATGTAAATTAAAGAACGGTCGTGGAGGGAAGATACACAAGTTTTGGGTAAGAACACCTCACTAATTGGCATGAGAAAATAGAGAAGCTTCCCTGAGATAAGGAAATGTAATCAAATACATAAACATATTATTCAAATGAGTGTTTCAATGCAATACATCTTATATTTTGGATTTTTTCTTAAAGAACTATACAGCTTATATTAGATGGAGTAATTAGAAAGAAAGTATCCACCAAAACCACAGGGCCACGCCCACTCTCGCCACTAGGCCAAGCCCACTCAAGACCAAAGAACCACTAGGACCAACCAAATTCAAAACACCACTCCTCAAAACTGTAACACCCCACTTTTAGTAACCTTGATTATGTGTTTAAAGTATAAAAATTAGGAGAAACAAAAACTTTTTCTTACTTAGTGATGCAATGGTTCCTTGTTGATTGCTCTGCCTTTGTTTGTGCTTGTGTTGTGAACAAGATACTTCTCCATCTCATCAACGGTTTACCAAAAACAAGTCTTGACTTCTTTACATATTCTCAAATGTTCCGACTTTTCAAAACTAGAGCCAAGATAACTTTGTAAAACTAAAATGTTTTCCTTTCTTACTACTTGACAAAACTAAGGAGATCTATATGATACAATCTCCTTATGTTCTCAAGACAGAACTTTCAAAATACTCTTTCCTCAAGTCTTTCCAAAAACCTTTTTTAAGAGCTGATTCCTCTACTCTCTTGGTAGAAGTGCCAAGGGACTCTCACCTTCTTCAAAACCCAAAACCTTGTCTACTCATTTCAAAACTTCTCTCCAAAGACTTTGAGAGATGCTAGTGTATGTTTTGCATCTTCTCCTTGAAGATGTTGGTATGAATTGACTTGATCTGTTGTCTTTAACCTAGAATGCTTTGACTTGTTTGTTAATAGTGGAGTGAGCTACCCTAGGAGCTTATCCTAGAGTAACACAGCCAAACCAGCCACACACCCTCTAAATCTCAAGATGATGAATGGAAATTATTCTTTTCTCAACTCCTTAATCCTAGATGATATCCTAGCACCTCTTCCTCATCAAATCACCTTTACCCAATCCTTATCAATCAAGGTGAGGACATGTTGATCCTAATAATACCTCACACCCTATTGCTTGAGACCAAATCATCGAAACCCCAGTAGGAAGACTATCCTCCTTCTTGTTATTTGATTCACTTCTTAAACTCAATCTAAGAACCTTACCCTTGATCCATAGGCAATGTGCCTATTCTATACTTCTTTGTGATGTGTTCTTCCATCACCCGTGCTTACTTTTGATCAAGGAACCCCTCTACCAAGTTTCCCAAGCTAGTCATTAAATCGACCATCTAATTCCTTAACAATATCAATTTTGAACTAATTATTTTTATGAGTTTCCAAATCAAGGGAGACCAACTTAAAGCATGTTCCCTCTCTACTCAACCTACTCATCAACCCCATTAACTTAATGGTGAGTTTGGAACCTTGCCACTCATCTGTACAACTCAATCTTTTACTTTAGTAAAAAACCTCATCTATACAATTGAATCTTTCACTCTAGTCAAAAACCCTAGAACTGCTAAATTTGGCTAAGTCAGAAGTTGTTATCAAGACCCAATCTTTGAGCCTCTATTTATAAGCAACCATGGGCATTCTTGGCATTGCTCTTGGACCCTCTTGCACACCATCTTGTGCACTTGCAAACCACACCCTTTCCCTTGACCATATCCCTCTTGAACCCACTTTCCCTTGATGGTTTTGTAGTTAATAAAATAATCTGTTATGTCCACTTTTAATAGATTCAATCTTTGGCAGATGATCCCAACTTCCCCAAACCTTCTCTAGATCAATACCTTGCATGAATGTGATCTACTCAACCTAGTCTATCATCCCATGTACTCCTTGTTTCCAATGGATTCTTGATCATCTTAAACCAACATGGTTTTGTAGGCATGAAAACATTCTGCTTTGGCACCCTCAAAATCAACAAAGTTTGGTATTCAAGATTTAAGCATCCAAACATGCTTTAGATCAAACCTTTGCACTCTACATATCCACCTCACCTGGCCTATCACCTCATCTAGCCACTGACCTAAATGGATCTATGTGTCACTAAATCTAGCATAGTTTTGTGGCCATGGTGATGTTTTACATCTAGATCCCAATTTCTCTTTAACTCTTCAAATTTAAATTGTTAGTATAGAAATGTGAGTCTCTATAACACCACCCAAATCTCTGATCATAATATACACTATATGACTCTATCCCCATCATCTAGTGCTTGCCGAAAATACTAAAAAGAAGAGATTTACTTGTATCTCATCTCTCTCTAAACCTTTTGGATCATCTTCAATTATTGCCACTAATCTGTCTAGCACCCCCACTCTCTCCCTCTAGTCATGTGTACAACATAGTTTCCACCCTCTCCACTTGGCCACTAGGGCTTTGAAGAGTGAGAGAGAGAGAGCCCACACCAATTCCATACCCTAGCAAAATCTTGTAATAAAATGCAGCTGTAGGCACCACCCTTCTCAGCCAGTAAGAAAGCGTGTATCAGAACCCACCACCTCACCCTACCCTCTCCCCTAGCTAGCCCCAGTGCCCTCATTTCCCCATTTCTGCTTTATGACTGAATGGATGGAGGAGTTGCATCCTTGTAGCACCCAGCGCCACTAACCACTCCTATGACTTCTCCTGCCCCCACACTTCTCTCCACCGTCCCCCTTGGCCTACCAGTGCCCGCTCCCCTCCCCTTGACCAAAATAGACCGAGATCACCATACACCACATTTCACCTCTATATGAGAAACCCAACCCCCTCTCCCCTCGGTTCCTTGCTCCTTCGACACCTTAGAACCCACCTACCACCCCCGCAAGCAGAGAACCCTTCTCCTGCCTAGTATCACCGATGGGAAGAGCTTCCTACTCTCAGATATGCAAGGAAAACCTCGACATTTCGTCGCCCTGGTCACCCTCCTCTCTACCTCTCTGTAGCACTCGAATCCCCTTGTCCTCCTCTCTCTAACCATGCCCTCCTATTGTCCTAGGACCACCGCAGTTGACACTACCATGGAGATCCTGACCGTGCTCTACAAGCGCATGTGCATGAGCAGCTTCCCAGTGCTAAACCCGCCCTTGGCACCCCTTGTTGTGCTCCCCGGCGAGCACCATGTCGCCCCATGGCCTTCCCATCGCCAAAGTTACGCCCCTGGTGAGCCCCCGACCACTCCTTGACCGTGCCAGGGTTTCCGCTCGACTTGGTGCTATCCAAGGAATGCGACGACGGTGCACCATCGATCCTTCTTAGATTGGATGGTCCATAACTCCCCTTGCCAGTTCGTCCTCATCAGGGCACTAATTGGTGGGCCCCTCCCAGGCCATTTGAATGCGTAGCCGCTCCAACCCATGGAGATGCCCGGATGGTCTGGCCCAGCACTATGCGGCTGGCCTCGTTCCAGATCTGGCCCATGAGTTTTTTGAAACCTTTGATCTTTTCCTCTGATCTGCTAGCTTCTAAATTCAATCTAAAAAGACCCATGAACCCAAATGGCATGATTCAAATTTATGAGCACTTATCATCACCAGATCTACTAGATGGCCCTGGTTCCATACCCAGATTTACTGTGTGGATTATTAGAGGATTTAATCAAGTTAAAATAAATTTTTCACTCAATAATTCACTTAGGTAGTTTTAAGATCCAAATCTTTTCAAACCAATTTTTACTAAAAGGTAATGTTTATACCTTTCATGTGACCTTCGACTCATGTCGAGGAGATCTGTTGATCGACAGTGATAAAAATAACAAAAGCATCACTGTTATAAGTCAACAAATTCCCTAGGGAGTTCTACCACATATTTTGAGTTGATTCCAACTCTCTGTGATGTGGTACTTCAAGATCTACCAACTCCCAAGTTTTCAGAATTTATTGATCATATATTGCATTCTAGTGAATTAAACACTAATGCCCATTGTAGATTCACTCCATAAATCATAACTAGAGTTATACAACTCTAATAATATTAAAACCAAATTCTACAAAAAGGTATAAGTAATTCCTATCATGTCTCCTTGGTTTCATACCAGCTGGACCTGTAATATAAATCTGATGAAAAAGAAAATTGCTTGCAGAACCGACTTTTGGAATTTTCCAAGGGCATTCTGGTAACTTGTTAGGGTTAACCCCTTAGGGTTGCCCGATCTTTCACAAATTCTCGTGGAAATCGAGATGAAGGCGAGTGGGGGTGAGGGAGAGGATGAAATCCACAAACACACATGCGATGAACTCGATGAACACACGCACACGAAAACACGATGCAAGCCAATAGCTCACGTCGACGGCAACCGGTCCGACATAATCCCTAGGATCGGTGGTAGGCAAGGATACTCTCTCTCTAACCAGGACGGCGAGCGGGAGGCTTGATGAGACCTTGACAACTTGGAGAAGGGACACCGACTCCAAGGCCTTGTACAACTTGAACGCGCCAGGCAAAGATCAAGAGGTTGGGGGATGCCAAGGAGCATGAGACTAGAACTAGGTAGATCCACAAGGGTTTCTTCTAATTCAATTATCCAAGTCTAAGGAACAAAGGAGGAGCCTTAGGGGATATTTATAGTGCTAAGAGCGAAGGGGTAGGTGAAAGGAATATTCTGGGACATCACACCCAAAGCTTTGTGCAGACAGGTAAGTCCGATGGTCAATCTGGTGGTGCCGGAATGTGCGCCGAGTGGTCTAGCGGTAAAGTCGACGAACCAGATCATGCGCCGGATCAGTTCGTGGGCTGCCAGTTCATCCGTGGGCCACCAAAAGGCTAAACAAAAGTGTAGTTTGGCGGGCTACCGACTTGAGCTAGTTCTGCCGGATGCTATGCCGGATGGTTCGGCGCCAGGTCTGGCAGCGCCGAATTGGCCGCCGAATCAGCAGTTCTTCTCCTCGCCATTCTTGATGGCTTCTCTTGGCATTCCTTCTTGGGGGTCATATCTGAGGATACACAAGGTATTAGCTGAAGTAGCAGGCCATCCCAAGGAGCGTCAAAGTCACACAAGGAGAGGAGCGAGTTAACCTTATCATAGAGTAGCTTAGCTCGAGCATGGGTCATTGGTCCACTTGGGGGACTTGGTGGTGGAGATGTATGGGCATCGAAAGGACATGCTGCATCAGCTCATGGGAAAGTGTCGTCCTCGAATCTTCATCCTTATCATCTTGATCATCTCCATGAAACGGTGAAAGGCCCTTCACATTGAACGCATTGCCATGGGGTACTTTGATGTTAGAATGTCAATGATGTATGCAATGTTGTTGATCTTCTTTAGGACCTTGAATGGACCATCTCCTCGTGGCACGAGTTTTGAGTCACATTCCTTGGGGAAGTGGTCTTTACTTAGGTGTATCCACACAAGGTCACCTTCTTCAAAGATCTTCTCCTTCTTGGTCTTGTTTATCCTTTCATCTTGACGATGCACTTGTTGCTCGATTGTAGCTCTTGTCTCATCATGTAGTTTCTTCATCGCTTGGGCGCACTTGTCAACGTCCATGTTGGTGCGCTCATGGAGAGGAAGTGTTAGGATGTCGAGCGCGATGAGGGGCTCGAATCCATAGACGATCATGAACGGGCTCTTCATTGTTGTAGAGTGCTTCGCTCGATTGTAGGCGAACTCGGCGTGTGGAATGCATTCCTCCCAATCCTTCAGATTTTTCTTGATCAACACATGAAGTAGTGTTCCGAGGCTTAGGTTGATGACCTCGGTTTAACCATCGGTTTGAGGAAGTGATGCGGACGAGAATATACACTACTAGGAAAATAGCTATAGGTAGACAAGCTACTCTGTGGCGCATATGCAAAACCATGCGCCATAGATAAATATCAGTGGTGCATATAGAAAACAACGCCACTGAAATTTGGCAGTTCAGTGGCGCACAGAACCAATATGCGCCACAAATATCCACATTTCTGTGGCGCATATTTTCGTCTATATATGTATGCGCCACAGAAAGTTGATGGGACCCAGCACCAAAAAAGGGGGAGACAATTCTGTGGCGCATATGTCTATATGCGCCACAGAAAGTGATGTTTCTGTGGCGCATATAAATGTATGCGCCACAGAATATGGAAAAATAGATCCCACCCCCACCCCCGTGGATCGCCTTTTCAGTTTTGTAAAAAATAAATGAAAATGATAAAAACTTCAAAAAAATAGTTCCTTTGAGATGTAGTTATATTTTGGGGTGTAGTTGTAGTGAAAATTGAAATACATGAATTTCAATGTATTTTGCAAAAATAGGTCATGGCACGGTAAAACAGCCATAACTTTTGCATACGATGTCGGGAAAAAAGTTTAATATATCACAATGATCGTATCGAAATTTCCTACTTGATTTCAAATGCCTACGGCCGTTCTGGATTTTACAGAATCTCCAAATTCGAAAAGAGTAAAAAGGCATGGCCGAAAGAAGATTTTTTCCTGCAAAAAAATAAAAAAGGGCGAGAAACTTCTGTGGCGCATTTCTCCCATATGCGCTATACAAGTCTTGGGCGGGATTCGAAATTTGAATCCCTCTGGCGCCCTTCTCCTTCTCTTTTTTCCTTTTTCTCCCCCACTTCTCCCCTTCTCCTCCCTCCTCCTTCTCCACTCTCCGACGACCTCCACCTCCACGCCGGTGACCTCCTCCACCATGGTGACCTCCTCCTTCTCCTCCTCCTCCACCACCTCCAGCAACCTCCTCCTCCACCACCCCCGACAACCTCTTCCTCCACCACCTCCGGCAACCTCCTCCTCCTTTTCCTCCTCCTCCGGCAACCTCCGGCGACCTCCTCCACCAACTCCGGCGACCTCCTCCTCCAACTCTGGCGACACCTTCCTCCACCTCCGGCGGACTCCTTCTCCTACTCCGACCACCTCTGGTGGTGGCCTCCTCCTCCTCCTTCGGCCACCACCTCTGACGACCCACTCCTCCTATCCCTCCTCCAGCCGCCAGCCACCAGCCACCACCACCACCACCACCTCCAGCCAGATCTAGATCTGGCCCGTTTTTTTTTTTGAAATTTGAAAAAAACTTAATTTGAGATATGTCCTGCCTTTTTTTTTGAATTTTGGAAAAAAATCTATGGCACATATTGGCCATATGTGCCACAGAAATTTGATATTTTTGTGGCACATTTCAATATGTGCCACAAAAACTAATTATCAGTGGCGACGTATCAGTGGCGCATCAGTTATGCGCCACTGATAGTGAAAAAATGTGCACCACTGATAAGGGGGTTCCTAGTAGATCATGAATTTGACGTCGCGGTCGGAGACGATGGTCCTTGGCACACCGTGAAGGCGAACGATTTCCGTGAAAAATAGATTTGCAATATGTGAAGCATCATCATTCTTATGGCACATAATGAAATGTTCCATTTTGGAAAAGCGGTCCACTACGACAAATATAGAATCATGACCATGCTTACACCTAGGCAATCCTAACACAAAGTCCATGCTAATGTCTAACCAAGGTGCATGAGGTATAGGCAATGGCATATAAAGACCAAATGGGTTAGACTTAGACTTAGCTTGGACACATGTAGTGCATCGTTGGACGTGGCGCTCCACGTCTCGCTTCATCTTGGGCCAATAGTAATGTGTGGAGAGCATGTCGTATGTCTTGTCATGGACAAAGTGACCCATAAGGCCTCCACCATGAGACTCTTGGAGAAGCAAATTTTGGAGAAATGACTTTGGAATGCAAAGCTTGTTTTGGTTAAAGAGAAAATCCTTGTGCAAATAGAAGTCATCAAATCCTTTGACACTTGAACACTCTGTGAATATTGGTCCAAAGCGGGTTGGAAGCATACAAATATTTGATATCATCAAGGCCCAACATGTTTTCTTTGAGGCGCGTAAGGAGGCATGTGTTCTTGCACGACAAGACGTCCGCAACTACATTATCTTTGCCTTTCTTATACTTTACTATGTAAGGAAAAGACTCCATGAACTTAACTTACTTAGTGTGCCTTTTACTCAAGTTGGCTTGGACTTTGAGATATTTCAACGACTCATGGTCAAAATGTATGATAATTTCCTTAGGACAAAGGTAATGTTGCAAAACATGAAGGACACGAACTAAGGCAAACAGCTCTTTGTCATAAATCGGGTAATTAAGGTGTGCACCATCAAGTTTCTCGCTATGGTAAGCAATAGGACATCCATTTTGCATGAGGACTCCTCCAATTCCAATACCACTAGCGTCACACTCTATCTCAAAAGTTTTGTGAAATCCAGTAATACAAGAAGAGGTGCTTTGGTGAGCCTGTTTTTAAGCTCGTAAGCTTTTTGTTGTGCTTTACCCCCACTCGAAGGTGTCATTCTTTTTGGTCAACTCGTTTAGAGGACAAGCAATGGTAAATAAATCCTTCACAAAGCGACGGTAGAAACCGGCCAACCCATGAAAACTTCAAAGTTCACTCACGTTTGTGGGAATGTGCCAATCTTGTATGTCCTTTACCTTGGAAACATCCACTTCAATTCCATTCGAAGAGACAACAAAACCAAGAAAAATCAACTTGTCTTTAGCAAAAGTACACTTGGGGAGGTTAGCATACAACTTTTCATTTTGAAGGATTTGCAAAACCTCCTTGACATGTGTAACATGCTCCTCAAGTGACTTGCTATAAGCAAGAATATCATCAAAATAAACAACAACACTTTTTCCAATGAGATATCTCAAAATATGATTCATAAGGCGCATGAAGGTGGATGGGGCATTAGATAATCCAAAAGGCATGACCAACCATTCACAGAGACCAAGTTTGGTCTTGAAGATGGTTTTCATACTCATCACCTTCCGCCATGCGTATTTGATGGTAGCCACTATGAAGATCAATTTTATAAAAAATAGTAGCTCCAATCAACTCATCAAGCATGTCGTCAAGACGTGGTATAGGATGTCTATAACGTATAGTGATAACATTGATTGGACGATCCATGCATAACCGCAACATATCATCCGTCTTTGGGACAAGAATCATGGGTACTGCACTTGGTCTAGTGATTACTTGCATTAAACATTTGGAGACGAGTTGGTTGAGGCGTTCGATCTCCTTCGTCTTCTCCGGGTTCATGCGGTAGGCAACACGGTTTGGGAGAGGTGCGCCAGGTATGAGGTCAATGTGGTGCTCGATTTCGCGAAGAGGAGAGGTAGTCCATGAGGGAGCTCTTCGGGAAACACGTCCTTGAATTCCTACAAAATAGCCATCAAAGAGAGTAATATTTGTCAAGTCATTAGTTCCTTGCGCTAGTCCCTTGCAAATGAGGACATAGTGAAAGATAGATGGGTTATTCCTCACTCCTCGCATCTCACTTTGGCGGCAAGAGAACACTCTTAGTTTTTTACTCGAGTTTGGCGTTTGGATCTCACTCGCTATATGGTGGTTCTCTCGCTCACCACTCTTCTCACAAGGTGGTTTTGTGGTTTGCACCCTTGCTAAACCCTTTCCATTGTCCGCAATTATTTGGCTAGGAGTCATCGGTTGCAAAACACATGTCTTGTTAAGCCATTTGAAGGTATACACATTTGTGCGACCATCATGTAGAGAACCTTTGTCATATTGCCATAGTCTACCAAGAAACATATGGCAAACCGTCATAGGAAACACATCACACTCCACCGTGTCTTTGTATGGTCCAATTGAGAATGTTACCGAGACAATGTGCTTGATCTTTATGGACCCTTGGTCACTTAGCCATTGGACATGGTATGGGTGCTTGTGTGGATGGAGGGTGAGGTTGAGCTTCTCGCATAACTCGGTGCTTGCAAGGTTGTGACAACTCCCTCCATCAATGATAACTTTAATGGATTTCCCATTGATGTAGGCACGTGTTTGGAAGATGTTGGCTCTTTGATCTTTGAGATATTGGGATTGATTAGTCAAAACTCTTGTGATGACAAGTGATGGACTTGCTGCATGCTCACACATGATGAGCTCTTGATCATCTTGCACATGTTGCCTTGCCATTGCTTCTTTGACTCTTGCATCAAATTCATCTTCACTCAAGTATTCCTCGTGTCCATTATCATGAATGAACAAGACTTTTTTTTGCCACATGTGGCTGACTTGTGTCCTTTTCCTCCGCACTTGTAGCATTCGCCGTTGAATGGCGTGTCATCCTTGGTATGTTTTCCACTTGGGGGCGGTTTTCCTTGAGAAAGTGCGGGCTTGAAAGGAGGCTTGGATGCACTTGAGGAGCTTCCATTGAAGTTTCTTGTGGAAGCGGTTGGAGCTTGTTTGTAGGTGAAGTATGTCTTGGACTTGTTGTATCTGATGTCCTCTTGTACTTGGCGCTCGGCCTTTGTTGCAATATGCACAAGCTCAACCATGTTGTTGTACTTTTGGAACTCAAGGATGCGCTTGATTGGGTGGTTCAAGCCAATGATGAAACGTGCCATTGTTTGCTCGTTGCGCTCTTTAATGTTGGCGCGGATCATGTTGAGCTCCATTTACTTGAAGTACTCTTCCACGGTCTTTGTTCCTTGGTTAAGAAATTGTATCTTGTTGAAGAGGTCATGCGTGTAGTATAAAGGAACAAAGAGGGATCTCATATGAGCCTTCATATCTTGCCAAGTGGTGATTGAAGGCTCTCCTCTTGCGTTATGAGCGACTTGGACTTGTTCCCACCAAAGGTTGGCATAATCATCAAACTCAAGCAAGGCCATGGCTACCATCTTCTCATCACTATAGTTGTGCATGCAGAAGATTTTGTCGTGTTTAGCGCACATGAGAGGTATTCTTTGGGATCATTCGAACCGGTGAACTTGGGCATGGTGAACTTGAGCTTGCCAAAAGCTTCTTCCTCATTGCGGTTATGGTAGAAGTGGTTGCCATGATGTTAACGGTCGACATCTTCCATGCAATCATTGCGGTGAACTTGATGACCTTGTTGTTGCACTTGTAGTTGAGGAGCCACATTTGGGGAGGTGGAACTTGGTTCTCGCGACGTTGTTGGGGAGCTTGCTCTTGCTCTTGGCGTGGTTGTTGACGAGGTTGAGGCGCTTGGGCCTCATGAGGGTGATGAGGATGTGGATCCTCTTTCCGTAGTTGTTGGTGAAGGTTAGGTTCATTCCTCGGTTGTTGACATGGGTTAGGCACTTTGGCCTCTTGGTGAAGATCATGGTCTTGAGCCTCTTAGTGTGGTTGACTTTGCTCCACATGTACCGTTCGACGCTCCATGTCTTGATGTTGTGGAGGTGGCCCTTCATGGTGACCATGATGGCGGCGTGGACGTTCATGATGGTGATGGCGAAGAGGAGGGTATTGAAGAGGTTCACGCCGAAGACGAGCTTGATCCTCCAAGTTGGAGTCATCACTTGTTGTTGCAAGAATGTCTCACGCACGGGGATGGTGTACTTGGGGTTGCACTCGAGGTTCTACTCGTGGTTCTTCACACAGTTGGTCGTGTTGGATCACTAGTGCTCTTGCATGATGGCGGTGTTCGTCTCTCCTTGCTTGAGGCCATGAGGACAAATCACCATCATAGCTTGACTGTTGAGGGGTAACCTCGTGGGTGGCCCGATCTTCACGGATCTCGTGGTCAAATCGATGGGAAAGCGAGGGGAAAGGGAGAAGGTAGTGGAAGCGAACGCACACCTCGCAAAGAACACGACGAACACACGCAAAACTCAATGATACAAGGACGATTGCTCCCTCTAGTGGCCACCAGTCCGATAGAATCCTCGCTAGGAAAGATCAGTCAACGTGCTCCCTCGATCCCAAGCAGAGAGGGAATAACACCTTGGAGAGGGTATTGACGTCTTGGCAAAGGGAACCGATGCCAGGGCCTTATACAGTGATGGAGGCGCGATGCAAACTCCAACGAGGTGGTGATGATAGTCGGTCCCCTTTACCAAGGGGATGAGGCAAAACTAGAGATTCCATTAAGAGGGTGTCTTTAGTCTATCATCTATGCCTAGGGATACATGAGGGGGTGGGGGCTCTATTTAAAGGCCAACCACTAACATGGGGGTAGTTTGGGGATAAATTAGGCAAAAGGGTAAGTCAAGGGAATATTCTAGGGCATCAAACCCAGATCTGTGCGCAGACGGGTGATTCCGGCAATAAGTCCGGTGGCACCTATCAGATCATGAGGAAACACACTAGAGGTAGAGGGTAAGTTGTTAGAAATCAAAGTGGTCTCACATGACCTATCAACTACCACTCTCAATTCACTCGGTGTATCACTCATGCCCTCCAAATGGAAGCACTCAATCTCACATATGGTGGAGTCACTCATCTCACTCTTGTTCTCACTCAAGTGGGCTAAGTGACTCTCATACTCACGTGGGATTGGTACCACATCATCACTTAAGCATATAGGGATAGGCTCGGTGTGCTCAACTCCATGCGCCTCCTTTGGTGAAGGGGAAGTCCCATGCTCACCATTCTTGACCTTGTCGTCGCCATCTTGTAGGGTAGGCTCTTGGCTTGGAGCTTGCTCATCCTTCATCAGGACCACCTTGGCTTGTGTAGCGGTGCACTCCCAAAACATATGACCTTGGTGTTGGCACTTGCTGCATATGATGGTTGGACATGCCCACGGGTAGTGGCCTTGGTCGTTGCACTGTAGCATAGGGGTGCCATTGTGGTGGTGTCCCTAGAAGGAGATACCACATGTTGAGGAGTGTGGTTGGCGAAGTTGTCGTCCATGTCCTTCTTGAACTTGACGAGGTTGCTTTTCAACTTCTCCAATTGGATCTTGGCGCTCTCGAGGTGGTGAAGATGCCTTTGACGATGTCTTGTATCCTCTTGATGTTGGCGGTGATCTCTAGAGGATGTTTGTCGATGAAGATTCTTGCTTCGTGGCCCCTCTTTTGGAAGATGATGTTGGGGCGCCACTCTTCTTGTAGGTGGTGGCACTTGTTACCTTAGAGGTAGATGCGCTTGACGCCTTGGAGATGGTGGTGCTTGGCGCCTTGGAGATGGTGGTGCTTGGCAGCTTGGAGGTGATGGCGCTTGTTGCCTTGGAGATGGTGGTGCATGATGCAATATAGGTGGTGGCGTTTGACGCCTTGGAGGTGGATCATCGAAGTAGGTGGTGCCCTTTGGTGTGGCACGCTTGGCCTTGAAGCTCATGGTTTCTTGATGATGCGCCTCCGCTAGCTTGGCGTAGTAGTCCTCCATCACCAAGCAATGGAGGTATTATTCATGGCTCATGGAAGAGCCCTTGAAGTGGGTGAAGCTCGCCATCTCCTCCATGCTTGGTGAGGTTTCGCCGTTGTAGCAATCGAAGTCGTCCATGCTTGGGGAGTCGTTGTTGATGTAGTACTCCATATCATCCAGCATGTGGAGCCATTGTTGGTGTAGTGCTCCATGCATGAGGAGCCATTGTCGATGTAGAGCTCCAATTCCTCCATGCTTGAGGAGCCATAGTTGATGACGTGCTCCATGTCTTCCATGCATGTGGAGTCATCGTAGATGAAGTGCTCCGGTTCCTCAAAGCATGCGGAGCCATTATCGGTGTAGTGCTCCGTCATGTCCTCTATACTTGTGGAGTCGTAGTCATGGTGTCTCATCATGGATTCTTCATAGATATCATCCTCGGTTCCGGAGTCCCTAGACATGATTCACAAGACCAAGTGGTGTATATGGAAGTGGTAGGGGTTAGGGATGCAACATCAAACCTTACTTTACCTTGGAAGATAGTATCGTGCAAGTGGTAACACTTGAGAGTAATCAAAACCAAGCAAAGTGAAGTTCACATGGAACACCAAAACCAACTAACCACTAAAAAGAACACACACACAAAGCTTATGGTGGATGGGTGTGGAAGGTGGAATGTCCAAGAACAATCCAAAATCAAGATATTGTAATGGAAAGTAAAGAACCACGATGATCACAAAGCAAAACAAGTCAATCCACAAGATAGGAATTATGTACAAGGAAACACGCACGGTGGGATAAATGGGACTTGTGCGACGGAGAAAGTGAGCTAAGAACCAAATGATTACCTAGCGAAGACTATAAGCTCGTGTTGCACAAGTGCAAGGAGAAACGCTAGTTTGATTGCAATAAATTGGTGGGCTACAAGATATGCACAATAAGTACCACCTATATGATGTTCATCGAGCTTGTGCTTCCTTTTTCTATGAGGCACTTATTTCTTTCTTTCTTTTTATTTTTGCTTTTTTCTTTTTTCTTTTTCTTTCCTTTTCTTTTCACTTGCTTCTTGTGCCAACAACTATACAAGGTAACTATATGATATAGCGCTCACAACTTTTGCTTAGAATTCTACAAGTATCAAATGTGCATAGCACAAGCAATCATAGGAGGAACTAGTCTCAATAGGTGTTTTTTGTTCACAAAGATAGTGTGGCTCACAAAGTAATGCAAGTGGGGAGAAGTCGCGGAATGTATATACCTTTTCTCGCTGATCTTCACCCTTTATTGGTGGATTCTGCCTTGCTAACAGAATTTGGATGGCGTATATAGCATTAATGACCTGGATCATGATGTAGAGCTCCTTCTCCTCTTCGAAACAAGCTAAAGAACACATAAATCTGAGTACGTATGTAAAATTTATGCTCAAAACAGTGCGGAGCTGAAGCTGTTGGCGACCAAACAGGTTTGGCTGGAATTGGAGCCAGAAATTCCGGCGGTAGGGCCGACGGGCCGAAAATTTGACCGGAAATTCCGGCGGAATCCTTGGTCCGTTGGGCCTAGTGCCAGAACGAGTTTTGGGACACGAAAACTGTGATCTCTGCAGAAAAACTCGATGGAAAACTTCAGATCTGAGGGGAAAATCAAGGAATTAGGCCATGGGAACGCATGGGAAGGTAGATCAACAAGTTTAGCAAGTAATCCATGGATCAAAACCTACCAAAACGCACCCAAATCACATGATCGATCCAAAACATGAATTTGGGCTATTTTTGGTGGAAATTTTTGAATTTATGGGGAAAAGACCAAATCGATGAGGAATCCGTGGCAACCAAAAGCTGCCGATACTAGATGTTGAGGGGTAACCTCGTGGGTGGCCTGATCTTCACGGATCTCGTGGTCAAATCGATGGGAAAGCGAGGGTAAAGGGAGAAGGTAGCGGAAGCGGACGCACACCTCGCGAAGAACACGATGAACACACGCAAAACTCACATGATACAAGACCGATTGCTCCTGCCTGTGGCCACCGGTCCGATAGAATCCTCAAAAGGAAAGATTGGTCAACGTGCTCCCTCGATCCCAAGTGGAGAGGGAAAAACACCTTGGCGAGGGTCTTGACGTGTTGGCAAAGGGAACCGATGCCAAGGCCTTGTATAACGAGGGAGGTGCGATGCAAACTCCAACGAGGTGGTGATGATAGTCCGTCCCCTTTACTAAGGGGATGAGGCAAAATTAGAGATTCCACAAATGGGGTGTATTTAGTCTATCATCTATGCCTAGGATACATGAGGGGGTGGGGGCTCTATTTATAGGCCAGCCACTAACATGGGGGTAGTTTGGGGATAAACTAGGAAAAAGGGTAAGTCAAGGAAATATTCCAGTGCATCAAACCTAGATCCATGCATAGACGAGTGATTCCAGCAATAAGTCCGGCGGCACCAGATCTGGTGCTGGAAGTTCCGATCGTCACCGATATTTCCAGTCAGCGCCGGTTTGCCATACATAAGTGTGTTTCGGCCGCGGGTTCGGTCTGCCGGTTCGTGCGCCAGAAGTTTTGGCAGGAATTTTGGTTCACCGGGGTTATCGCCGGAAATACCGGTGGTGGTTTCGGTTCACCGATCCTGGTGCCGGTTCTGTCTGGAGCGTCTTCTGTCTCCTCTTCCAAGCCTCCATCTTGTCAGGCTTGGTGCTCCTGGCTTCCTCCCTTGCCTCCATACTTGTCGGTGTGATCCTATCATGATAGTGGGGCGGAGTATGAAGTACTATACCATTCAATAGGGTAGGAATTGGGATCGCATAGAGGAACGGATTCACCTTTGGAGTCCATGACGATTTGGCATAAGTTGGAGACCTTGATGTGGTAACGACCGTAGGTCGGGCTACATCATTGACCTAGCGTGGCGCAGAGAAGGTACATATTGCAAAGAGCTCACGGACTCAAACACGGGGGCTTCATTGCGTCTTGGAGCACTTGCATTAAGATCTTGTCAATGAGGAGAGTGATGGCGTGACGAGCTTGACGCACTCGAATGGTGCCTTGAAGCGCATGGTTCGCATGGGCACAGACTTTTGTTTCTTGCCATTTCCTCCATGAAGCGCTGAAGCATGTAATTTGTTGCATTGACGCTACATTGAAGAGCTTCATTTTGGTGCCCGAATTTATGTTGCATTGCATTCATTTGCCATTCGGTTCCGTTGAAGCAGTTGTCGATGCTCTTGAACTCCATTTGAGTGTCTCCGAATTGCTCGTGTTGGCATATCTCAAGGACATTGCAACGGTCACGGAATTCTCGGAGGATGATGTAGTGGCTTGCCCGGGTCATGTATGGTCCTTCCTCATCTTTGGGTGGAGGTGGTTGGCTCGCCTCACCGTCCATATCCATGATGCAATACAAACAAGGATTGTATATGAAAGGTAATGTGGTGGGTTGTATCCTTTTACCTCACCTTGGAGATTGTATCAAACTAGTAGCCACACGTGAGAACTATAATCTTGCAAAGTGAAATCACAAAGAAAGCTCACACTAAAGAAATAATTAAAACTCTCAAAAGCTTTTGGTGGAAGGTTAGTATGGTGGAAAGCCAATGAACCAGCCAAAGCAAAAGGATGTTGCAAAGGTGGTAAAGATCCAAATGTCCAAAGCAAAAGGTTATGATCTACAAAAACACAAAATACAGACGTGTAGATAAACAGGGTTGACACGACTATGGAAAATGAGCTAACAAAACCTATCAAAACTAAGCTCGGTTGTCGTGCCAACCCAAGGAGAAACCGCAACTCGTTTGACAAAAGAGGATAAGCAACAGATTTGTGCACTTGCCTTGGTCGCGATTTCTCTCTCTCTCTCTCTCTCTCTCTCTCTCTCTCTCTCTCTCTCTCTCTCTCTCTCTTTGCTTACAAGCTTGAAACTCTCTTTGTGTTGGGAGACTTTGTATCTTTCTATTTTTCTTTTGCTTTTTCTATTTTCTTCTTTTTTTGATTCTTTTTCTATACTACTATGTCAACTTTTGTATTTTCTTACACACTCTCACTTTCCAAGGGCAAGTGCACAATGCTTAGGCAAACACAAAATGAGCTGCTCTAATAGGATAGGTACACACAAAGGAAGATATGAGGTTAACAAGGTGGAGCACGTTATACCTTCGGTATTGATGACGCTACCGGTGTTGGGGATGATGTTTGGGTGTCGTGATGTCGAAGAGCACGGGTGAATGGAGATTTGTGGAAGCTTATTGTTAGTAGCTGTGACACGCATGCAAAACACGAACCAAACAAGAGGACTATAGTAAAAAATGTGACAACTACCGATTTCGGTGGCCAAACTGGCTGCGCTGAAGCTGGAGCAGAACGTTCCGGTGGTGATTTTGGTGGCGCCGGATCTCAGGCCGAACAGTTCAGTGCTAGGGACGGTTCGCTGGACTGCTCGCCAAAATGTGTTCATGAAGAACACCCAAAAGTCAAACCAAGTAATTCTTTGAGAATCTGTCGAAAATGGGTTGGGGAGAGATCAAGAAAGGTAGATCGACACCCAAAACAACAAATCTATGGACCAAAACCACGAAAAACTCACCAAATCCAGAGATCAATCTGAAGGCAATCTGGGGCTCTTTTTTGGGGATTTTCAAAAAAAATGGTGGATAGAAGAAAATTTTATGGGGAAATTCATGATCAACGAAGCTCTTGATACCAATATGTTAGGGTGACCCCTTAGGGTTGTCCGATATTTCATGAATTCCCTTGGAAATCGAGATGAAGGTGAGTGGAGTTAGGGAGAGGATGAAATCCAGGAACACACACGCAATGAAATCGATGAACACACACACACACACGAAAACATGATACAAGTCAGTAACTCACACCGACGGCTACCGGACCGACACAATCCCTAGGATTGGTGACGGGTAATGACACACTCTCTCTAACCGGCACGACAAGCGAGAGGCTTGATGAGACCTTGACAACTTGGAGAAGGGACATCGACTCTAAGTCCTTGTACAACTTGAACGCGCTAGGCAAAGCTCAAGAGGTTGGGGGATAATTGTGCTCCTTGGCAAAGGAGCATGAGACTAGAACTAGATAGATCCACAAGGGTTTCTTCTAATTCAATTATCCAAGCCTACGGAACAAATGAGGAGCCTTAGGGGCTATTTATAGTGCTAGGGGCGAAGGGGTAGGTGAATGGAATATTTTGGGGCATCAAACCCAAAGCTGTGCGCAGACAGGTAGGTCCGGTGGTCCATCTGATGGTGCTGGACCGTGTGCCGAATGGTCCGGTGGTAAAGTCGGTGAACCGGACTATGCGCCGCCGAAACTCTAAACAGAAGTGTAGTTCGACGGGCCACCGACTTGAGCTGGTTCTGCCGGATGCTACGCCGGATGGTTCAGCGCCATGTCCGGCATCACCGGATTGGCCGTCGAATCAGTAGTTCCTTCTCCTTGTGTGTTCTTAATAGCTTCTCTTGGCATTCCTTCTTAGGGGTCATATCTGAGGATACACAAGTTATTGGCATGAAGTAGTAGGCCATCCCAAGGAGCGTCAAAGTGATACAAGGAGAGGATCGAGTTAACCTTTTCATGGAGTAGCTTAGCTCGAGCATGGGTCATTGGTCCACTTGGGGGACTTGGTGGTGGAGATGTAGAGGCGTAAGAAGGAAGGGCTGCATCATAATTATTTTGAAATGAAAACAACTCTTAGTAAACAAGTACTGAAGTACCCTCCCTATCCCTAGAAGGAAAATATTATCTGACCTACAGATAATTTCCGATGAATTATATACCAAAACAAGAGTTAATATCACTAGGAAATGCATAATGAATAAATTAAATATGATGAAAAAACTTATGATGTTTTTAGTGCCTACCTGTTGATACCACATTTATGTACTGGTATCATACAAAACATGGTCATGGCATAAAACCCTTGTTTAAGTAGTGCTTAGTAACTAAATTACAAAAGAAGTTCCAAGGGAGCAATTAAAATGATTCCAAGTGCTATGAATAGATGTTAACAGGCCTACTGAAGTGTGTTAATGTCTTGTTCAACTGCTTGTTGTATTGTACTGGTGCTTGTGTGTGTTGTGTTGATTGTGGAACCTTGCTTGTTCGCATGTGTGACCCGTGACGACGATAGTTGCGATTGTATCGAAGTCTAGAAGGAGAAGTCTTTTATTATTGGATTTCTAAGATGAAGTCCCTGGACATATTGCTGACCATAGGCAAGCCACCTACTTGTTCATAAGCCTGTCCTACCATTTGCTTATGCATGTCTTAGTTACCTATTTATTGTAACTTTCATTGTTTTTACTATATCTTTATTTATATCTTGTAGTGGCTTGTCCCCTCTAAGCTATTACACAATGGTACTACTAAGTACAATCCCCTTTAAGTTACCTATTTATTCCCTAGTATTTTATATTGGTGGTTTACACCATACCCCCTTTGGAAACCCTTTTAGCCACATCAAAAACTATAGGTTGGGAATGAAGGGGTTCCGTGACAGAAAACAAAAAAATTCCTACTACAAGAATGCACCAACTTAAGATCTATCTATGGAGAAGTATAGTAATGAGCAAGGTACGGTATTCATACCTTTGAAGACCGAACGCGGGATTATGTTCCCACAAAAACATTGCTAATGAAGCCGAGCATAGTAGACCTCAAGGTGTAGAAGGCTTCAAGTGTCTATCACAACTAAAAGACGTCTCCCGGGCCCCGGTCCAGCAAGGCAACAAAAGAAGAAGATCCAGACTGATTCCAGGTGCATGACGGCGTGTGCCTGGTGGAGAATTCTCTGCCTCGTGAAGTACATTCCAAACTTGGGAACACACACAAGAGGGAGAGAGAGATGTAGGCGAATGGCCAATTGTGGGATGAGATTTTGGGGAGGCATGGCACCCCTTTATATAGGGAAAATCTGGGCACTCCCACCCTCCAAGTCTCGGGGTGGGACTAAACTTGGGAGGAGGTGGGATGGGGGATGGTCGGCGGCGTGGGGTGGGCCCCACCCACGCACCAAGCCCACCTAGGGTGGCCGGTGGGGTGGGAGCCCCCCATCCATACACCCTTTCCCACCTAGGGTAACCGCCTCCCCCTCTTAGGCCTTGTCCCCTCTAGGGAGGGCCCATGTAGGGGTTTTGCCCTTTTACTTTTATTAAATAAATATATTTAATATTAATTCACTAATTAAATATTAAATACCTTTTTAATTCCTTTTATTCAAAATTCCTTTTAAATAACTTTAGAACACTTTGGTATCTCTCTAGAACGCTTCCGGTTCTCTCTTCCTATTTATCTTTTGGTTGCGGATCAACCCGCAACGTCTTTACCCTTAAGGGTGACACTCTTACGGTTAGGAAATGTTTATACATGAATGAGACACCTCTCCCACTAATGACCAACACGGTATCTAGAAAACATGATGGTCCTTTACATTCCACGAATTTGGTTATTCGCTTTAACCTTTTAAACGTTGAGTCTCATTCCTTTTGCACAGAAATACCTAGTTTGTCCAAGACCTGGTCTCATGTATCTATATACCAGTTCGATCTTGTTCTGACAAACACATTTACTCGTTCTCGTGATATTATATCCTCGTGAGCTAATCACATGATTGCAAGCTCATTGATGTAATCTCACTGAGTGGGCCCTGAGTATCAATTCGTCACTCGGATAGGCAAATCCCGATCTCGATTCATATGGGGGAACAATTTTTTTGCTTAGTGATGGAGTGGTTGCTTGTTTATTGCTCTAACTTTGTTTGTGCTTGTGTTATGAGCAAGGTACTTCTCCATCTCATCAAAGGTTTACCAAAGCTATACCAAAAGGAAAAGTCTTGGCTTAATTTACATATTCTCAAATATTCTGACTTTTCAAAACCAGAGCCAAGATAACTTTGTAAAACTAAAAAGGTTTCCCTTGCTACTTGACAAAACTAAGGACATCTATATGATACCATCTCCCTATGTTCTCAAGACAGAACTTTCTAAATACTCTTTCCTCAAGCCTTTCCAAAACCCCCTTTTAAGATCTGATTCCTCCACTCTATTCGTAGAAGTACCAAGGGACTCTCACCTTCTTCAAAACCCAAAACCTTGTCTACTAATTTCAAAACTTCTCTCCAAAGAATTTGAGAGATGCTAATGTACGTTTGCATCTTCTCCTTGAAGATGTTGGTATTAATTGCCTTGATCTGCTGTCTTTAACCTAGAATGCTTTGACTTGTTTATTAATAGTGGAGTGAGATAACCTAGGAGCTCACCCTAGAGTAACAAAGCCCAACCAACCACACACCCTCTAAATATCAAGATGATGAATGGAAATTATTGTTTTCTCAACTCCTTAAGCCTGGATGTTACCATAGCACCTCTTCCTCACCAAACCACCTTTACTCAATCCTTGTCAAGGAAGGTAAGGATAGGTTGATCCTAATAATACCTCACACCCTATTGCTTGAGACCAAATCATCAAAACTCTAGTAGGAATACTATCATCCTCCTTGTTATCTGATTCAATTATTGGAACTCAATCTAAGACCCTTACTCTTGATCCATAGGCAATGTGCTTATTCTATACTATTCTTTGTTATGTGTTCTTCCATCACAGATGCTTAATTTTGATCAAGGAACTGCTCTACCAAGTTTCCCAAGATAGTCTTAATCTCTAGTCATTAACTTGACCCTATAATTCCTTAACATGATCGGATTTGAACTAATTCTTTTTATGAGTTTCCAAATCAAGGGAGACCAACTTAAAGCATGCTCCCTCTCTACTCAATCTACTCATCAACCCTATTCACTTAATGGTGACTTTGGAACCTTGATAGTCATCTATCCAACTCAATCTTTCACTCTAGTAAAAAACCCAAGTAGTGCCAAATTTGGCTAAGTCAGAAGCTTATCAAGATCCAATCTTTGAGCCTCTATTTATAAGCAACCATGGGCATTTTTGGCATTAATCTTGGACCCTCTTGCACACCATCTTGTGCACTTGCAGACAACACCCTTGCCCTTGACCAGATCCCTCTTGGACCCACTTGCCCTTGTTGGTTTTGTAGTCAAGAAAATAATCTGTTATGTACACTATTAAAAGATTCAATCTTTGGTAGATGATCCCAACTCTCCGATCATAATATACACTATATGACTTTATCCCCATCATCTAATGCTTCCCAAAAATACTAAAAAGAAGATATTTACTTGTGTCTCATCTTGCTCTGTAAAAACCTTTCGGATCATCTTCAATTATTGTCACTAATATCTACAACACCCCTACTCTCTCCCTATGGTCATGTATACTATAGAAGCACAGTATCCACCCTCTACACTTGTCCACTAAGGGTTGGAAGAGTGAGAGAGAGATCCCACACCAATTCCATACCCTAGAAAATCTTGTAATAAAATGTAGCTATAGCCACCACCCTTCTCAGCTAGTAAGAAGGCATGTATCAGAACCCACCCCCTCACCCTACCAACCCTGCCCTCTCCCCTAGCTAGCCCTAGTCCCCTCTTTTCCCCATTTCTCCTTTATGGCCGAGTGGATGGAGGAGCTGCATCCTTGCAAAACCTAGCACCACCAACCACTCCCATGGTCTCCCATTCCCCCACACTTCTCTCCACCACCCCCCTTGTCCTTCTAGTGCCCGCTTCCCTCCCCTAACCAAAATAGACCGAGCTTACCATACACCACATTTCATCTGTATAAGAGTAACCCAAACCCCTCTCCCCTTGGTTCCTTGGTCCTTTGACACCTCAAAAACCCACCTACCACCCCCATAAGCAGAGAACCCTTCTCCTACCTAGTATCACTAAGGAGAAGAGTTTCCTCCCCTCGGATATGCAAGGAAAACCTCGAACGTGTCATCGCCCTGGTCACCCTGCTTTCTTCCTCTCTGTAGGACTGGATCCCCTCGTCCTCCTCTCTCTAACCATGCCCACCTATTGTCACAGGACTGCCCAGTTTCATGACCAATGAGATACCGAGCATGCTCAGTAGGCGCATGTGCGTGAGCAGCTTCCCGACACCGAACCCACCCTTGATGCCCCTCGTTGTGCTCCCTATCAAGCACCACGTCGCCTTCTAGCCTTCCCGTCATTCAAGTTACACGTCGGGTGAGCCCTCAACCCTTCCTTGACCGTGCTAGGGTTTCCGCTCAACCTAGCACTATCTGAGGAAGGCGACGATGTGCGCCGTCGATCCTTCTTAGATCAGATAGTCCACATCTCCCATTATCGGTTCGACCTAGTTAGGCCACTAACTAGCGGGCCCCTCGTAGGCCGTTTGAACACGCAGCCGCCTAGCCTCGCCACGTAGATGCCCGTGATAGGCTCGTGCACAAGATATGCTGCCGCATGTTTTTGAAATCTTCAATCTTTTCCTCTACTCTTCTAGCTTCTAAATTCAATCTAAAAAGATATGTGTATGCATATGGCATGATTCAAATTTATGAGCACTCCTCATCACTCGATCTACTAGACGACACTGGTTCCATACCCAGATTTATTGTGTGGATTATTAGAGGACTTAATCAAATTAAAATACATTTGCCACTCAATAATTCACTCAGGGAGTTTTATAGATCCAAATCTTTTGAACCCAATTTGTATTGAAAGGTAATATTGATACCTTTCAGTGAGCCTAGTCTCATACCAAGGAGATCTATAGACCTATAGTGATAAAAATAACAAAAGGATCATGTATTTGACTTCAACAAATTCCCTAGGGAGTTCTACCACATATTTTGAGTTGATTCCAACTCTTTGTGAAGTGGTACTTCAAGATATACCAAATCCCAAGTTTTTAGAATTTATTGATCATCTGTTGTATTCTAGTGAATTAAACACTACTGCCCGTAGTAGATTCACCCCATTAATCACAACTAGAGTTCTACAACTCTAAAAATAGTGAAACTAAATTCTATAGAAAGGTATCAGTGATGCCTATCATGTATCCTTGGTTTCATACCAACTAGTCATGTAAATTAAACCTAATGAAAAAGACAAATTTCTTGTAGAACTGACTTTGGGTATTTCCCAAGGGCATTCTGATAATTATTTTGAAATGAAACCAACTCTCATTAAAGAAGTACCAACGTAGCTCCCTAACCCTAGAAGGCAAAGATTATTGGACCTATAGATAATTTCTGATGAGTTATATGTAGGGGTTCACGTATGAAACAATAAAATTTTCCTACGCCAAGAACCCTAATGCCAGGACCTATCTATTAGTAATGCAGTAACGGGAGGGGCTTTTCGTGAACTTACCCTTGAAGACCGAAAATTGTTGTCAACGCTCGTGAGAGCGTGGCTGATGTAGTTGTTCCAAAGCCGACCTCAGTGTCGTGTTGAAGTCCTTCGGCTCCAAAGACTCCTAGTGCCCCAGATGTTGCACCTCCGAGGGAGTTTCACACGTCCGGTGCCTGATGATGACTCCTGCTCCTTCGATCCAGCAGCAGTTGTGGAAGTAGACCTTCTAGATCTGAATCTCGTAGCGCGACGGTGCTCCGTGGTGAAGAAGTCTCTTGCTTGCACGATCCGGACTTGGGACCACAATCACGGGAGAGAGAGAGAGCGAGAGAGAGAGAATATCAACTGGAGGTCTCCCAAAAGAGAGGGAACCCTTATTTTTTATTGGTGTATTCAATTTGTCAAAATACCACACAATATATAGGGGAAAACCCCCACATAGTCAATTGGCTTAGCCATGTGGGACTAAACAAAGGAGAAGGGAGGAGGGGCCTGGCCATCACCGGCCTAGGTTCAAGTGGGCGCCACGAGGGGTCCCTAGGCCCAGCCGGCCACCCCTCGCTCTCTTCCCCTTTGGTCTTTCCCTCATGGGCCTTTTTCCCTGTGGAATTAGGCCCAATTAGGTATTTGACCTTTTAATTTATTTTTATTTTATTAAATAATTATAAATAAATGATTAAATCAAGATTTAACATTTACTTACATATTATTCAATCCTCGTGGCTATTGAGATCCTTCCACCTCCACTCCGGACATCCTTCGGACTTACCGATACCATTCCGGTTTTCTCTCTATCTATTCTTCGGTGATTCCGTCGATACCAAAACGATCTCCGAGCATCATCAAACCCTTAAGCGTGATACCCCACGGTTTGGGAACACTCCAGACATGGTCGAGACCTCTCTCGTACCAATGATAATCAGCGGGACCTAGATGCCCATGATGGCTCGTGTGCATTTCACGAATCTTTCGTTGCTAAACCATGAACGCCATGTCGTATTCCTTTTGTCTCTTCGATGCTTGCATTGTCTGAGTTCTGGTCAATGACATTGCCATGTTGTGTTCAATCTCGTTACCAACAAATTCCACTTAACTCATTTCAACATAGAGATACCCCCAAGATCAAATCACACGCTGCACAGCTATTGGATATATCTCCGAGTGGGCCATGTAGTATCTTTCCATCACGCGGATGGACAAATCCCGATCTTGATGCATAATGCCTCTACATGTTCCTCTGAATACTTGAACACACCTTTATGATCACCTCTCACTTAAGTGACGTTTGATGCTATCTAAGTATTCTTGGGTGACAGTGATTGATATGGTCTCACGGTCTAAAAAATAGGACACTAGGTCTTTTCTAATCATCGTAACTTGAACTTCGTGACATTATCGGGTCACAATGCTTGGATTAGGTATAGCTCATCATCTCATTGTCATAATGAGGTGACTCCACTTTCAACTGGCATAAATGCCACATGATCAGGAAACCTTGATCATCCATTGACCAATGAACCCGTGACTAGAGTTTCACTGGAACTACTGGTCGTTTGTATGTCACACGTGTATTGGTGTTTCCTATCAATACAGTTATAGCATGCCATAAAACTTTAATCATAAACCTTATGAAATATGATAATAATCCATATTTTTTTTGTCTTTAGGGCATATTTCCAACAATCTCCCATATGCACTAGAGTACAAATAAACTAGCTGCATTTGTTTACTAATCATCAGTACCATATAACCTGGCACTTCTGATCATGCAATGCTCATGGAAGAGGTTGACCCTAGGGTCTGGACTTTGCAGTCCCTTTTATCCTTTGCAACTTGCTAATGTCACCTTAATTTACATTAATGCTTTATCATCTCATGGTAACTTCTTGTGTATGCATCGTAGTTATGGCAACAGAGTGATGTCGGTTTCCAGGAGCCAGCAGTGATGTTATATTAGTCAATGCGAACTATGCCCTGGGACATACTCTCTGTGAAAAGATGAACTTGTCCTGCCACAACATTATACAACACTATATATAGTATCCTTATACTTTTACTTTAAAAGTACTTATCGAAACACTAGTGCACTATGTGCATTTTTCGATGTTCATCACCTCGCTTCCTATTTGACTTCATTCGGTAATATTGATGCATAGATTTCCAATCTTTTAAGCTTAACATATGTCCTCATAACATAATCATTTACGTTATAAGGTATGTCATCCTTCATGGATCTAGAAAACATGTCCACAGTTCTCATCAGATACTGTGAATAAACTTCCCTCAATGTTCAATGATTCATATCCAATCACTTCTGAACGTTTCTTCTTGGATCTTTATTATGTTGAGTTTTCATCATGGTTTCTAAGAAAAAATCTATGTCTCAACATAGTGGATGATGATCATCCTTTTCTTTCTTTCAACCATTAATGTTGTACTCACTGTATTTCCTAATTCGAATGACTAAGGAGCATTCCTTAATCAATTCCTATTCTGAAACTATTTCAGAATCTCTTTTAGGAATACATTACAACATAATATTGTACTCCTCAACCTTTTCCCTTCATAAATCATTATACTTTAGTGCTTGTGCTCTTATTCCTAATATGTGTCGCATACATGTAAGAATTAAGATCCCACTCAAAATATGTTCCCAACATATTTAAGTCCGAAACTTACATTGCTCCCACTCAAAATGTGTTTCCTACATATTTGACTCTGAGACATATATTGCTCCCACTAAAAAATGTGTCATTCACATATTGATTTAAGAAGAATTTTATATCTCCCACTCAATTTCATGCAAATTGTATATCTTCTCAATATTTTGAATAACTTCAAAATCCCTTTATCAATTATCAAATTGAGAGTTTATATTACGAGATGCTAGTACTTCACTAGTATCAAATCCACTAGACTTCAACACTTCTGAATCAAATTCTTTTGGATTTTCCCAATACAATATTCATGACAAATCGTGCTTTTTTGTTTCACCTTTTCCATCATGACCTTGTGATACGTCGTAAATGTATCTATAATTTTTGATGTTCCATGCTTGTTTAGTATCTACTTTCTTATGTTTTGTTCATACTTTGAGGTATTTTTGTACATTTTCTGGAACTAACCTATTAACAAGATGCCACAGTGCCAGTTGCCTGTTTTCTCCTGTTTTTGGTTTCAGAAAAGCTAGTAAGGAAATATTCTTAGAATTGGACCGGAAAAAAGCCCAAGTCAATATTTTACCCGAAGCTACACAGAGTCCGGAGGGGAGACGGCGCACACTGTATGGCGGCACACCTGGTGGCAAGGCTACAGCGCGCCACTGTGGGTGGGCCCGTGGTGCTCCACCGACCTTGCCCTTCCGCCTATAAAGACCTCTCAGGACGAAAACCCTAAGTACCCGATCAAAATCCCATAGAAATCCACAAAAGAGTTTGTAGCCGCCGCCCTCTCGACCCCCAGATTGTGGGGGATCTGAAGCTCTTCCCGGCACCCTGCCGGAGGGGAGAGATCACCTTGGAGGCCTTCTTCATCACCATGACTGCCTCTAGGGTGATGCGTGAGTAGTTCATCCTTGGACTACGGGTCCATGTAGTAGCTAGATGGTTGGTTCTTCTCCTTTGTGCTATCATGTTTAGATCTTGTGAGCTCTGTTCATGATCAAGATCATCTATTTGTAATCTTACATGTTATGTTTGCGGAGATCCGATGGATATTGAGATGCTATTTCAGATTGATTATTGATTCTATCATGTCTATGTTATTTTTGATCCTTGCATGCTTTCCGTTGTTAGTAGCTATCTTGGCCAAGTAGATGCTAGCAACTCCAAGAGGGAGTATTTATGCTCGATAGTGGGTTCATGCCTCTAGTAATCTGGGGAAGTGACAGGAATCTCTAAGGTACTAGATGTGCTGTTGCTACTAGGGAGAAAACAGTAATCCTTTGTCCATGGGACAATCGTATTGTTTACTTTACACACTTTGATTAACAATTATCTGTTGCTTGCAACTTAATACTGGAGGGGGTTCGGATGATAACCTGAAGGTGGATTATTAGTCATAGATGCAGTTGGATTACGGTCTATGTATAATGTTGTAATGCCCAATCAAATCTCATAGGAGTCAAGATGATTAGTTTATGAATGGTATGCTTTCTCGAGTCTGTCAATTGCCCCGCAGTAATTTGTTCATCCAACATGTTATTTATCTTAAAGAGAATCACCTCTAGTGAACTATGGACCCCGGTCCATTCTTTTACCATTGATAAACCATCTACTATTTACTATTTACTGTTTACTTTCTGTAAACAATTACTATCTTCCACACAATACGTTTAATCCTTTGTTTTTAGCAAAACCGGTGAGATTGACAACCTCACTGTAAGTTGGGGGAAAGTTCTGTGGTTGTATTGTGTAGGATTCCAAGTTGGAAACAACACCTTGGGGTTGTTTCCTTGCTCCTACTGGTTCGATAACCTTGGTTTCATAACTAAGGGAAAACTTGCTGCTATGCTCATCATACCTTCCTCTTGGGGTTCCCAATGAGCTCGATATATTTTGAGCCATCAAGCCTTTTTTCTGGCACCAGTGCCGGGGAGTCAAGGACAACTTCACAAGGGGAGTCTCTCACAACCAATCTATTTACTTTGTTTTTGTGTTTTGCTTAGTTTAGTTTTTCTTTGTTTGCTTGCTTCTTTTTATCAAAAATACAAAAAAATTAGTTCATACAATAGTTGTTAACTTCGTTGGTCTGTTATTGTCTTGCTTTATCATGTTTTCTATCAATGGTTGGTTTATTTGAAACTGAATCTTATTGGCAAGGTGGGTTCATGGAAGAACAAAAATATTATTATAAGGAACACCGCTTGTCACAAAAAGGGAAACGCTTACGGGAACAAATTAATAAATTGTATACCGTTGCTAGAAACGTGTGCTCTACTTATAATGTTACTTATTGCTTTGATAAATCTTGTTGCTATAAGAGGTCTAAACACCCCCTTTCAATGTGAGTATTGTTGGGGATATACTTTCCGGGTATCCTCACAGTTCCTCACTGACCAGGGTGGCCCACTTCGGGTTAGAGCTTTGCTTCACGGGCGGCCCAGTCAGGGAGAGAAGACGAAGTCCAGTCCGGCTACGGGAAGGCCCAGAAGACTTACCGACTTAGGCCCATAGTGTTACTTGTAGTTCAAGATGTACTCTGTAACTGACTCTTAGTCGTAGCCAGATAGATCTCTTTTGTAAACCCTAGGCCAGATATCTATATAAGCCGTCCTAGGGAGGGCCTTTAGGGCACCCTAAATAGTCTACAATCTCAACTCGCACAGGCGAAACCCTTGTAACCCATATTCCGTCTCTACCAGACATCGATTGCTAGCAGAGTAGGATCCGTCCAAAGCCGCAGATTCGAACTGGGTAAACTTGTGTGCTCACCGTCGGAATACCGTGACGTCTCACACCCACTCTCCCAGACGCCTCGAGGACCCCTCATGGCGTACTTGTCATCAATCCGACGATTGGCACCCACCGTAAGTGGGGCAAGTGAGCTGGATCTGCCGGTCAGCGGAATCGCAAGAATCGAATCGGCAAGACTATCACCGTCGGACGCATCCTCTACGCCAGCGACATCCCTCTCATCGTTCTCGACGAGACTTGGATTCCGGCTAGGGAGGCTGTGACTGCCTACACAATCATGTCTTTTGGCGAGATCGATGTTTACATCGGTTTTGCTGAACCTGCCCCACCCACCCCAGTGGTGATGCTAGAGGCACAAGAATCTTCTGGGTCCCCTTTGTCCGCGAAGGCAGCAGAGTTCTGGATCTCGAAAACCCTGAAGAAGGAGTGGAAATCTTAAGGGAAATCCATGAAGGCGAGTGTGGTCACCACGCTGCAGCCAAATCTTTAGTGGTGAAAGCTTTTAGACACGGATCTTTCTGGCTTATAGCTCAGGCAGATGCCGAACGATTAGTCAAGACGTGCAAAGGCTGCCAAAAGTACGCCAAACAAGCTCATGTTCCGGCTGATCAGTTGCGAACAATACCTATAACGTGGCCCTTTGCGGTCTGGGGGCTTGATATGGTAGGACCTTTTAAACGAGCTCCAAGTGGATTTACTCACCTCTTAGTGATGGTGGATAAATTCACCAAATGGATTGAGGCTAAACCTGTCACTAGTTGTGATGGAGCAACAGCCAAAAGATTTATCGAGGATGTTATAATCTGGTATGGTTATCCACATAGCATTATCACGGACAATGGGAGTAACTTCTCTATGGGAGAATTGGCCGAATTCTGCAACGAGCAAAATATCCGGCTTGACATTTCATCAGTCGCACATCCACAGGCTAACGGACAAGTTAAAAGAGCAAATGGTTTAATCCTACAAGGCCTAAAACCGAGACTTGAAGCACCACTACGACGTGCTGCGGGGGCTTGGGCAGAGGAATTACCCTCTGTAGTATGGAGTTTACAAACGACTCCAAACAGGTCAACCGGATACACACCTTTCTTCTTGGTCTATGGTGCAGAAGCAGTTCTTCCTAGTGATTTGATTCACACCTCTCCTAGAGTGGCCGCGTATATTGAAGAGGATGCCGAGATTTCTCGACAAAATGATCTCGACTTAGTCGAAGAAATTCGTGTCGTTGCTGAAATGAGATCTACCCTATCGCCAGGTTACGCAAGTATCATAGCCGAGAGTCGAAATGATCCTTCAACAAAGGTGATTTGGTTCTCCGGCTTGTGCAACAAAGAAAGCACAAACTTTCCCCAGTATGGGAAGGGCCCTTTTTAGTTAGTCGAGTATTACACGATGGATCATACTACTTAACTGACATGAGGCCAGTCAAAGAAAGACCTGCAACTAAGAAGAGAAAGAGAGCTGGAGGCAGTACAGATCCGAATGAGTTAGACAGACCATGGAATATTGCTCAGCTACATCCCTTTTATTCTTAGTTTATCCTTCTTTGTAAACATATATATGTACATGTTCTGTGAGAAATAAAAGTTTTGGTTGCCTCAATTTTTTCTGAGAAGTTTTTACCATCTTATTTCCTAATGATCATGTCATAGTCGAAAATCCCAGAATGCTTGAAAGTACTTTATGCTCATGTTCGTTCTGGTTTAGATTTCCGATTCTAAAACTGCTACCCTCGGGTATAACTCTAAAGTTTCTAGTCTTTACTTTGGTTATTTGTCTGATCGCTGGATGCGGGCATTTTCCGAGTAGTGAATTGTTGGTACTGGAAGCCGGCTTTGTTTCCGAGATTAAACTGGTTTAGCAATTGAGCTCCGTTGCTCGGCAAAGTTTCTGGCAGAAGGTTTAGCCGTCTCGTGAAAGGGACGAGGCGGAAAGCCAGATAAGCGATAAGTAGGGACAAAAAAATACAAGTGCTTATGTAAACATTTCAGGCACACAAAAATTAAAGCCAAAAGTGCTGAATAGATCAAAAGCTTAGCACTAGCAAAATCATAGTACTTCACATTTATAGACGCATCATGTTTTTTCAGGATAATACAAATATTTCTGGCAATTTATGATGCAGGAGGAGATGAAGGAGCTGCCGGCTCGCTGGAAATACCGCCTTGATATCGTTCCGAGATGTCCGCATCCGAGGTGGTGTGTTCATCGTCGGAAACTTCTGCTGATTCTTCCGGAGGAGGAGGCGGAGTATCTACGCGGGTGAAGAAGGGGATCTCATAGCTAGTCAGGTCAGCCACGTGACACCCATATCCGGCGCAAGAGTGCATGATGGCTTGAAGGTCCTGCTCCTGGCCGTCTTCATCTACTTTGCAGTACCCTCTGGTCACTTGCCATATTTCCATGTTTCCATGGTGGCTCATGACCATGGTGAGAGCGTTCTGCGATCGCGTGCGATAGGACATGTTCCAATCCTGAACAAGTTGCGGCATATCCTTTGCCTTGTCCCAAGACTTTGAAAATCCGACATGCTGTGCATGTCCGGAATCTTGAGAGCTTCGCCGATGTCCTCAAGGGATTGGCGGAAGTCATGAAGCAGGTCACCGAATTGGGTAAGCCGGTGGGTACGGGGCTTAGTGGAGGAAGAGTCCGTCAAGTTCAGAGGACCTATACACAAAACAAGTTAAGAAAAATCCGACATTGATAGAAGTCGAAGAAAGTGGAAAAGTCAGACAGATGGAACGTACCGAAAATGACGTCGTCGATTTTGGTCTTCTCTTCCCGAAGACTCTGGAGTTCAGCCTGGAGCGCATCGAAAAGATCCTTCTCTCTGCTAAGCTCATTTTTGAGGTCCGAGATTGTTTTATCTTGAGAAGCGATCTTGCGATCACGCTCATCAGTAGCCATGGAGGAGGACTCAAGGATTTGAGCAATGCTCTTTTCATGATCCGCCTTGAGCTTATCCAACTCTTGACGAAGCTCCTTGTTCTCCACCACCAAGGTCTTGAGGTTCTCGACCTCTTCAATCATGGCGCAGGATTGTTTCACCAGTGCTATAAGTCAAAAAGAACAACAGTTTAGAACAAATTTGACATTCAAAATACAAAGACAAGGTTTGAGTCTCGGAATGTTCACCTTCGGCATCATCCTTGGCAACTTTAAGTTCAGCATTTTTAAGTCGGAGAGCCTTGATCTCTCTCTGCTTATCACAGACATTCTTCAATAAATCCTGGTTATAGGAACATACTTTCTGTAAGTCAGAATACCCAAAGTCAGAAAGCTACTTAAGGCTCGGGCTAATATTTTTGCTAATATCAGCACGAGCCTTGGGGGCTACACTAGTTCATTCTTTGGCATCCTAATGAAGCATAAACCCGAATTGTATATCCTACTTCATGCTTGGGGGCTAGAGGATGTGATATGAAATAAAGGAAAAACAGGAGTTGGAATTCCGACTTACATATTGTTCGCGGGTGAGTTTATCCAAACTCGCATTCACTTCAACGGCCACCTTCTTGGCGAGAGTCAGAGGAATCACTGGGGCTGTTGGAAGCTCACCAGTCCTAATCCTCTCATCGCGAAGGCGCACCTGGGCAAGAAGGTCGGAGAACTTGACGTCCTCTGCTTCTTGCGCTTCTTCTTCGGCAGATAAGGTTCTTTTCTCCAGACATTGCCTGGCGAGCCGCTGGATCTCTTCAGCAGATTTCCGGGACAGGCCAAACTTGGCAAGTCCCGGATTGCTGATAAGGTTTTCGGCGAAGGTTTCTGCCGAGGGATCATTACCCAAAGAGGGTTCACCCTTATCTAAATCTGACTCACCCATGGTGACGTCAGTTTGCGACTCAAGGTTCGCAGGCTCCGTTGAAGGAGCTGGATCTTCTGCGGCATCCGGGGAGATCACCGGCGTTGTGGAAGGTTGAGGGGCAGGAGTCGGAGGAGCCATGGCAGGAGAAGCTATGGTAAGCTTCGTCTGACGCAAGGGCTTCGAAGAAATCCCTTTCCCCTTTCCCTTGATGAGCGGTTTTGCTCTGAGAATGTAATAAAGTCGGAAACATTACATCTCGGAAAGAAATTCGAGTAAAGTACAAAGGCGGAAGTTGTGATTGAAAGTTACCTCTTCACAACAGGCACCTCCTTTGTGCCAACGGCCACTGTCGGAGCTTTGTGCTTCTTGAGCGCAAGGTCCGGCAATGGGACCACCTCTGTCTCCTGAGAAAACTCAGGAGGATATCCTTTGAGCGGAGCAAGTTCCGACTCGAGGAGGTCAGCAAGCTGAAAATAAGAAAACGTATTAGTATTGCAATGTAACTCGAAGATTGAAACACATAAAAAGGTGTACTTATAGAAGCTTACCGGCACTACGGGGTTATCCGCCATGTGCATATCCAGAGAAACCTCCGGGATTCTCCTCTCGATCCGCTCCCTAATCAGCCACTTGACCTGGCTTATGTAGCCTTGAGTGGTGTAGGCTTTGGGGCTGATGCAGAGGGAGTCTTTCTGAGACGACGAGATGGAGTGCATCAGTCGGGTTCCGTGGTACTGAAGGGGCTGGATCCGACGTGAGACCCAGCATTGGACCAAGTCGGATCCCTTCAGACCCTTGTGTTTGATCAAGTATTCGATTCGCCTCTTAGCGAGGATCAGATTGTCGGTGGGAGCCGGAGCAGCCTCGTCCCAGGATGGTTGGGCCGTGGTAGCTCTGTCGATGAAAGCCAGCAAAGCAGTGGCTTTGCCGGGAGCCGGAATATCCCTATGATAGAAAAATGTGGCTGGCCATTGTTTGACCGAGTCACTAGCTAAAATTTTGGGATACGCGCGCTCGCGTCTAAGAGAAAAACTAATAGTACCGGTGATGTAAGGAACACCGGCGGTAATGGAGTTTCTCCAGACATGAAAATAGTACCGGAATAGAGTCAAACTCGGCCTAATGCCGAGAAATCCCTCACACAACGAAGCGTACGCGCTCATCTCTAAAAGAGAGTTGGGAGGAAGATGATGGAGTTGAACTCCGTAATGATCAATCACCTTGGAGAAGAACTCCGAGGGAGGAAACGACAAACCTCTGTCGAGGTGGGTGCCGAAGTGGACCCGCTTGCCGTTGTGCGGGTTGGGGACAGTTTCCCCGAAGCCGCTCCATCAGTCGTCGGCGCGGAGGAGCCCTTCTTTCTCCATCTTCTTGAGACCCTCGTCGTTGAGCGTGCAGGGAATCCAGAGCCCGGGAAAGCTCTCTTTCTCCGCCACCGCTTCCGTCGCCGCCGCCACCGCCGCCAAGCCGGAAGAGGAAGATGAGGCCATTTCTCCGGCGAGCAGTTGACCTAGAATGGGCGACGCTAGGAGTTCTTTGGGGGGAACGGGGGAGCTCTATGCGCGCAGGAGGATTGGAAGGAGAGGAAAAGGCAAAGGACTGGTGAAAGGAGAAGGAGAAAATCCTAACCCCTTATATTCACCTAAATCGCGCCAAGATTCGTGCAAATGCTACAGTATAACCGCCACGCGTCGTGGAAGGAACTGGGAAGGTCCATGTGATGATTACGTCGCCTCGATCTCCACGCACGCATTGAAACGGTGCCTCGGTTCCGCGAACCGTGGACCCACCAACGGTCGTGCTGACGAAATGCTTGTTAGATGATGTGACTTGACCATGACTTGTGTCAGGTGGCGTTAGAGACCAAGTTCCGGCTTAGTTTGAAATCAAGCTGGAAAATCCGAGTAACCTATTGATAAGTCCGACTTATTTTTAAGACCCGGATCGTATTTCTTGTTTTGAAGTTTCAGGAACCCTTCAAGATTCTGCAAGCCGAAGATTAAGCTAGACGATGATAAATCCGACTTTGGATCTTGGAGGCCTCCGGGCTCTTGTTGAGATATACTTTACGGGTATCCTCATAGTTCCTCACTGACTGGTGGCCCACTTCGGTTAGAGCTTTGCTTCATGGGCGCCTAGTCGGGGAGAGAAGACGAGTCCATCTGCCACGGAAGGCCCAAAAGACTTATCGACTTAGGCCCATAGTGTTACTTGTAGTTCAAGATGTACTCTGTAACCGAATCTTAGTCGTAGCCGGATATATCTCTTTTGTAAACCCTAGGACGGATATCTATATAAACCATCCTAGGGAGAGCCTTTAGGGCACCCTCAATAGTCTATAATCTCAACTCACACAGGTGAAACCCTTGTAACCCATATTCCGGCTCTGCCGTATTACTGGATTGCTATCAGGAGTAGGATCCGTCCAAAGCCGGCGGATTCGAACCTAGGTAAACTTGTGTGCTCACCGTCCCGGAATACCGTACGTCTCACACCCCACTCTCCCGCACGCCTCGAGGACCCCCTCATGGCGTACTTGTCATCAATCCGACGACAAGTATAATGATGATGTTACCATATCTTCTTATGTTAAGGGAAATTATGAATTTTATGATGTGGAACAAATTGAAGAATTTATTGCTTGGAAGGGCGCATTCAAACTTTCTTACTTGCTTGAAAATACTGATGATGCACCTTATAAATATGAGGTTTATGATATACTTAAATTTTTCTTTGATAATTACAAGGAAGAAAATGGTTATATTCTTGAATATCTTAATAGATGCTCTCCACCAATGGAAGAGATTAATGCCTTGCAGGGGCCTATGGAAGAAGAAATTGCTGAAACTGGAAGCTCATTGGATGAAAAACATGAGCAGAGTGATGATCAAGAGGAGGAAGAATGGAGCAGCTACCAATGTCTACCTCCCAATAAGAGTAACTCTTTAACTAATACCTTATTTGATCGCCCTCCATGCTTACCAAAGGAGGATGAGTGTGATATTTATATTGTTGAGTTTGTTCATGATGCTACTGAATATAATTATGGGAGAGGAAAATATGGTAGTTGGAATTCTCATGTTACTAAAACACCTCTCTTTATATTGAAAGTTCCAAAGTTGCTCTTGTTTTATCTATCCATTCTTGTTACTATGTGCTCCTTTGATTTATTTTCTTGCAAGATTCCTATGCATAGGGAGTGGGTTAGACTTAAATACGTATCATATTTGCTCCTTGATGCTCTATTTTGCTTCAATTCATATTTCTTATGTGAGCATCTTCTCAAATTATTGAGCCTAGCTCAAAGGCGTTAAAGAAAAGCACTATTGGGAGATAACCCAAATTATTTTTACTTTAAGTAAGTTTTTCTTTTGTTGAGTCTTGGAAGTTATTACTTCTGTAATAACCTATCCTTATCCTTTTTGTGTGGTTTTTGTGCCAAGAATAACCTCTAATGAGAGAGAAGTAAGACTTGGGAAAGTTGCTATCCCAAAACAGATTTTTGTGCTCCACTGTAAAAATTCGTGAAAAATCTCTGTATGTCGGATTGAGCTGTAAATATTTGTGCTTCTTCCCCATGTTGTTATATAACTTTCGTTAGTTTAACACTTTTCTATTTGAGCAACAGAAGGTCTTCGAAAAAATCGGTTTTTACCTACTGGTTTGTTTTGACAGGTTTCTGCCATTATTTGCATTTGCCTCTTAATCTCTTTCTCTTTGAGTTCTTGCCAATTACTTGAACTTTTAAAAGGAATTGCTATAGTAGCTTGTGTTTTAATGGAAGTTTTACTTGTGTTGAAACTAAACCCAAAGACTTATTATCTTGAGTACACTAATGTTGCTAATAAAGATTGTGTGAAGTTTTGTATGAAGGAAATTTTAAAGTGCAGAGAAGAATAATGTGATGAGATGAAGTATGGACAAAAGCTCAAGCTTGGGGATTCCACCCATGTAACCCTAAGAAATATTCAAGAATTACAAGCGTCAAAGCTTGGGGATGCCCAAGGCATCCCCTTCTTAATTAGTAAAAATCTCAGGTTTTCTTCCAAACACTTCATTTTTATTGTTTCATGCACAATTGTGTTGTTCTTGGAGCGTCATCATTTTTGTGTTTTGTTTTCTTTTGATTAGTTTGCTTAAATAAATTGGTTGGACCCCCGTATTCATACATAGTTTCAAATAAGTTGATTTGGATTGGAAAAGAGTAGGAAAGTTCATGCTTATGAGTGGTACAAAAAGGAGCTTGTTTTGACTGTGGCCTAGACTTTATCATGTCATGTTTGATATTGCTTTGACTTTATGCTTAGTGATTATTGATGTAGCATGACTTGTTACAAACAATTGAGATTGCTTAATGTGCCTTGAAAGAATCATGCGTTGTTTTAGCATATAAAAACATAATATTGTGGTATTCTCCTTTGATGCTTTATTTGGGTTGACTTGCCGCATGCTCACACCATGTTAAGACTATACCAAGTCACCATAGTCTCTATGATCATTTAGTTTTCGACTTATAATATCACTTTATGCTTTAATTAATAATGTTTTGTCGCTTTGCATGATTATGGCCATTATTGCTCTCTTAGTTGGTCGCTCCCAGTCTTTTGCTAGCCTCCACATGTACCAAGTATGAGTTCCACTCATGCATCCAACTCCAAATAAAACCAAGTTATTCCAAAGAGTCCACCATACCTACCTATTAGCATTATTGCTATTCCAAGTATATTCATGTTTTTATCTACCTTCCGAATTAAACTAGTTATGTGAAAATTAGTGACTAAAGCTCTCACAAACTTGATGACACACTTTACTTTCTTGCACTTAATAAACTCGAACCATTGTGCCCATCTATGTTGCGTATATGCTTGCGCTTTGTAAGTTGTGAATTAGCAGAACCATGTTATCATGGGGAACGCTTTCAACATTGCACTTTATTTAGTTGATATTGTTCTTTTGCTTATGGATCCTGGCGGTGTGAAATAAAATGGGAGCTTGTAAGCTCATGGAGTTTGTATATATGTTAGAGAAACGCCTGGGCGGCTAGCCTAAGCCATGCCGAATCATGGTGGAAGCTTGCAGCGTAACCATAGTGAGCAATCTGTGAAGCATCCTCAATAAAAAAAACCTATGCAAATGGCAAATAAAAAGACCGCTGAGATGCTCATTGTCTGTTGCCTTGTCATTTTGATATGGGAAAGCTCCTGTATCATGGGGCAAGGGGTACCCTGTTGGCGGTTCTCTATGATACACATGTACTTACAATGACAAGAACTTACTCGTGACTAAAGTTGAGTAGCATGAGGCTCGGTACTCGTAAGCAAGGGGCATGAGATTTTCAATTTATAACTTGTCAAGCATATCCTCATATTTGTTCACTTTAACCTTAATCACCTAAAGATGCTTATGATACAGGTAATGAGAGCTGGAAGCTAATAAGTACCATAATTTTTGGAAGCTCTTTATGAGAATTGAATCCCTGCTTCCTTCTATGAAGGGCCTTTTCTTTTACTTTTATGTTGAGTCTCCATCTTCTATCTTTATGCACCTATTGAGAGAGCATAGTGGTCATTCTTAGTTTAATGTGCATTGTCCCAAAACTTGTTGATTGATTCATAACTTTGATATTGCTTGTTCTTAAACTATTTGTATCTAGTCACCCTTATGAACTTTGAAGGTGTCCTATGCATTTATGTTTTGCTACACCATGAGGGACAAGCTGAATACCATTCTCATTATGTTTTCTATATGTGAAACAAACAAACATCTTTCAAAGCATTGTTATTTATGAATCTTTTGTTTGTACCTTTTCATGTTACAACATAGTTGCCATGTCTTATTATTAGAACTATATCTTTCATGTCTATGTTAGAGTACTATGATCCCAGCTATCGATGTTTTACAAATACCTTGATCAAGATTGTGATGGTGCATGTCACCTCAAAAATCATTCTTTTTTATCACTTACCTACTAGAGGACGAGCAGGAGTTAAGCTTGGGGATGTTGATACGTCGTAAACGTATCTATAATTTTTGATGTTCCATGCTTGTTTAATATCTACTTTCTTATGTTTTGTTCATACTTTGAGATATTTTTATACATTTTCTGGAACTAACCTATTAACAAGATGCTACAGTGCTAGTTGCCTGTTTTCTGCTATTTTTGGTTTCAGAAAAGCTAGTAAGGAAATATTCTCGGAATTGGACTGGACAAAAGCCCAAGTCAATATTTTACCCGAAGCAACACGGAGTCCGGAGGGGAGACGAAGTGGTGCACCAGGGCGGCCACACCTGGTTGCTCCACCGACCTTGCCCTTCTGCTTATAAAGACCTCTCGGGACGAAAACCCTAAGTACCTGATCAAAACCCCACAGAAATCCACGGAAGAGTCTGTAGCCGCCGCCATCTCGATCCCTAGATCGGAGGGATCCGAAGCTCTTCCCGACACCCTGCCGGAGGGGAGAGATCACCCTGGAGGCCTTCATCACCATGATTGCCTCCGGTGTGATGCATGAGTAGTTCATCCTTGGACTACGGGTCCATGTAGTAGCTAGATGGTTGGTTCTTCTCCTTAGTGCTATCATGTTTAGATCTCGTGAGCTCCATTCATGATCAAGATCATCTATTTGTAATCTTACATGTTGTGTTTGCGGGGATCCGATGGATATTGAGATGTTATTTCAGATTGATTATTGATTCTATCATGTCTATATTATTTGTGATATTGCATGCTTTCCGTTGTCACTACAAGAAATCTGCTCACTAGTGACCTTTTTTTAACGACCACGCATTTTTTGGTCATAGATCTATGACCATTCTGAGCCAATTGGTCGTAAGGCATTTCGAAGGGTCCAAACCTTGAAACATAACGACCAATTTAGTCAAAAAGGTCATGATATCCTAACACGAAAAGGTCATAGAAGGACAGGAATGGTTTGGAGCCTTCTATTTGGTAGACTATGACCAATTTAAATGGTCGTTATGATTAAATTCTGATGAAAAAAATTACAGGATTGCCAACTCAACAATATCACCTTCATATCATGTCCATGTGTCATTTTCTTCTTACTTGTCATGTCTACGTGGCATGGACCACTAGGGTGCTGGCATGGGAAATTATTTAAAAAAAAGGACCGAGGGAGATCGAACTCACCACCTCATCGACTTCCATGGGATCCTAACCAGTACACCAGTCATGTCGTTCGTGCTACTAAGGGAGCTTGGGCGCTTTAATCACCACCGCAGTGCTGTAGCATGAAAATTATTGCAACAAAAATAACAAACGTGGGGCTCGAACTCAAACACCTCATCCACTACACACGCACACAAAGGAACATAACCACTTCCCCACTCGATCATTTGTGCTAAGTCCGGATCTCAGCCTCCTTTAAACACGTTTTATTTTCGGCTACAGTAAACAAGGCAAATTCGAGCGCAGGAATAATATGGCAAAAAAGAACACCTCCAGAGCTCGAAAACACGACCTCATTCTCTAAACAAAGTCACTTAACCACCACGATACTGTATAATATGTGTCAAATTATCCCACACGAACTATTTAGACATTCAAAAGTCGGGTTGGGCCTGGGCAGGAGAAAGCCAATTTTTTTTCCTGGTGTTTTTTTCCCTTGGCTGGGCCAGCGGCCCATAGACCATTAGAAAGTCAGTTTTGGATGAGAATTGTGGGCTTCTTATAAGTTTTAAGCCCACATAATTATAGGGGCTTCAATTTTTTTAGGAACTCTACAAATATAAATTCGACTTCAATTTTGCATATGACCTCGAATTAAGATGATATAAATATCATTTTGGTTCATCTCAAAGATATGTATAACCTTCATGTTGGCGAGTTTCTCATTTTATGTCATCCCGGGTGTATGCTCTATCTTTTTTGTTCTAGTGCTCTCAAAATGCAATCAAAACGGCGACATAAAGGTTCTTAACTAGGGGACGAGCCTCGCTAAAATAGAATTAGATCTCTGATAAAACAGCATATTGTGAGCCTAAAAATGATTTTTTTTAAATCACGAGCATCCGATCATGTACCTGTAGTTCAAATCGGACCCGCTTCCTACCGATTCAATAGTAATTTGTCTTTTTTGCCAGGGGTAGATGGAAAGGTTTTAGATACCTCAGTTGAGACATTGTTCATGTAACATGGACAAGTATTTTTGAAAAATAGGGTGGTCCCATTTTGAAACTGCCACTTGGTAGTTGCTTAATAAAATGCCCATTTTTGGCACTCGGAAAATAGAAAATGGCTTTTCTATGCGGTGAAAAGGAAAACTTCCTCCTACAATGTTGTTCGCCATCCCAAGATACACGTGTGTGCATAATACGGGCATATTATCACAAACTATACCTCGATTCAGGCCATAACATGGGTCTTTTGACATGAAAGCCATGAAACCTCGAACATGATAGGTCAATTCTGTGAAGCTTTTTTTCGAGATATCTACAATATATCAAGTTTAATATTTTTCCTTGCAACTATGTCACATATTATGATGCCACGCGAAGGATTTACCTTGTTCGGACCGTTTTTGAATTTCTTATGCTCGTTTTAATCTATGGTCAAACCGGCGACATAAAGGTTCTTAGCTAGGGGACGAGCCTCGCTAAACTAGCATTGGATCTCTGATAAAACAGCATATTGTGAGCCTAAAAATGATTTTTCCAAAAAATCACGAGCATCCGATCATGTACCTGTAGTTCAAACCGGACCCGCTTCCTACTGATTCGGCAGTAATTTGTTTTTTTGCCAGGGGTGAATGGAAAGGTTTTAGATACCCAGTTGGGACATTGGCCATGTAACATGGACTACTATTTTTGAAAAATAGGTTGGTCCCATTTTGAAACTGTCACTTGGTAGTTGCTTAACAAAACGCCCCGTTTTTGGCACTCGAAAAATAGAAAATGGCTTTTCTGTACAGCAAAAAGGAAAACTTTCTCCTACAATGTTGTTCACCATTTCAAGATACACGTGTGTGCACAATACAGGTACATTATCACAAACTATGCCGCGGTTCAAGCCATAAATGAGTCTTTTGACCCGAAAGCCATGAAACCTCGAACATGATAGGTCATTTCTGTGAAGATTTTTTCGAGATATCTACAATATATCAAGTTTAGTATTTTTCCTTACAACTATGTCACATAATACGACACCACGCGAAGGATTTACCTTCTTCTGACCGTTTTTGAATTTCTTATGTCCGTTTCAATCTATGGTCAAAACAACGACATAAAGGTTCTTAGCTAGGGGACGAGCCTCGCTAAACTGGCATTGGATCTCTGATAAAACAACATATTGTGAGCCTAAAAATGATTTTTTCAAAAAATCAAGAGCATCCGATCATGTACCTGTAGTTCAAACCAGACCCGCTTCCTACCGATTCGGCAGTAATTTGTCTTTTTCGCCAGGGGTGGATGGAAAGGTTTTAGATATCTCAGTTTGGACATTGGCCATGTAACATGGACTAGTATTTTTGAAAAATAGGGTGGTCCCATTTTGAAACTGTCACTTGGTAGTTGCTTAACAAAACGCCCCGTTTTGCCACTCGGATAATAGAAAATGGCTTTTCTGTATGGCGAAAAGGAAAACTTTCTCCTATAACGTTGTTCGCCATCCCAAGATACACGTGTGTGCACAATACGGGCACATTATTACAAACTATGTCACGATTCAGACCATAAATGGGTCTTTTGACCTGAAAGCCATGAAACCTCGAACATGATAGGTCATTTTTGAGAAGATTTTTTCGAGATATCTACAATATATCAAGTTTAATATTTTTCCTTGCAACCATGTCACATAATACGACGCCACGCGAAGGATTTACCTTGTTCGGACCGTTTTTGAATTTCTTATACCCGTTTCAATCTATGGTCAAAACAGCGGCCATGAAAGTTCTTAGTTAGGGGACGAGCCTCGCTAAACTTGCATTGGATCTCTGATAAAACAACATATTGTGAGTCTAAAAATAATTTTTTCAAAAAATCAAGAGCATCCGATCATGTAGCTGTAGTTCAAACCGGACCCGCTTCCTACCGATTCGTCAGTAATTTGTCTTTTTTGCTAGGGATGGACGAAAAGGTTTTAGATACCCCAGTTGAGACATTGGTCATGTAACATGGTCTAGTATTTATGAAAAATAGGGTGTTACCATTTTGAAACTACCACTTGGTAGTTGCTTAACATAACGCCCCATTTTTGGCACTCGGAAAATAGAAAATGGCTTTTCTGTGTGACGAAAAGGAAAACTTCCTCCTACAACGTTGTTCGCCATCCCAAGATACACGTGTGTGCATAGTACAGGCATATTATCACAAACTATGCCGCGAATGTGACCATAACATGTGTCGTTTGTTTTGAACCCTGTAGAATAGAGCCAACCAATCAGAAAAGAGAACCAGACTACCCACGGATCGGCCCATTGAAGCAAATTGCAACCGTTCATATGGCCCTCATCCAACGCTCGCTGTCACAATGCCAGTTTCTCCCCGTCCACCCATTCTTCAGACGTGAATTGACCAAAATGCCATATAATTTCCGGTCTTGCAGCACACAAATACAAAGGGGTAGTTTGGTGAAATCTCCACACCAGAGATCCTGTATCCTGTAGAGATCGAGGGGGACATTGGCGCCCCAAACCCTAATCCCCTCAAAGCATGAGATCCTGTCCCTGCCGCCTCTATCCAGATCCCCTCGCCTCCCTCTTCTCCTCCACCACACCAGACGCACCGACGGCCCCGGCGCTGCTCCTCCACCACACCAAACACGCCGACGGTGATGCTCCTCCACTACACCAGATGCACCAACAACTCCACCAAGGAACCATCGCAACGCGGATGGTTTGCTCGCCGGAGCACGCGTGCATCAGCGCCACGATGCGCGGCGCTCCGTCGAGCTCGCTTGTCCGCGGAGTGGAAGATCAACACGCGAAAGGCCAAGAACTGCGCTGGCAATGCCTCCTACCTGGTTTCCCTGCGACCAGGCCGAGAACTGCGACTGCCTACAAGGTAAGCCCCTCCCTCCCGTGTAGATCTAGTGCCCTCCCTTGGTTAGAATGCAGCGATTAATAGAGTAAATTCATTGATCTCGTGCCCTCCCGTGTAGATTGTAGCTCTCTTCCCAGCTCATGGTCGCGCTACCCCCACCGCATGTCGTCTCCGTCGATCTGAAGCCGGGAAAGGCCGCCCTCACGCTGTGGTATATTTTTTTTGCTACCGATCCATTCTGGCAAGTGGATATTTTTTTGCTATACATTTTGGTTGATCTATTTTGGAACGTGGGAAATAGATATCCATTGGTCACGAGTAGAGAACTAGAGATTATACGGTAGATATTTATTTTGGTTGACCATTTTTTATAGAACTTCATTGTGACAGATATGCTCGTTTGTACAGATATGTAGGCACACAGTAATTTTCTCCTGAATACTATACTATGCTAGAGTAGCTTATTGGGGAAGTCAGAACTGACTTTGTGCTTCATTGATAGACATGAATAGATCAAAACACTCAAGCATAAAACCACTGGAGATATATCTTGCCTTGTTAATAGTACTCATCTCAGCTAAACACTACACAGGTGGAGTTATTGGCTACATATATTTTATAGTTGGTGTATTCTGTAATTAGTATGTGTGTATCTGCAGCGTGCCGAAACAAAGTGATAACACCTTGCACTAGTCAGTATCTTCTATGCTCTATTATATTTTACAACATTAGACCTTCTATGCTCTGTTATAAATATCTGGTACCTTGCACTTGTTTCTTCTTTGCTTACTTCCAACAACAGTAGCTATGGTACCATATACTCCAAGGACTATGTATACTCAATGAGTAGCTATAGCTGTTCTCTAGGAAGTGTAGTGCAGCTTTTCTTGATGATAGGCATTTGTGTAGTGCATCTTTGCTCTAGTTGATAACTTCACTGCCTTCCTCCATATGGAGGGAATATTGAACAATGGTTGTTATATACTCTAATATTAGTATATAATACATAATGGTTTCTCATGCTAGCTTTGCTACTCGATGGCTAGGAGCATACTTGCTAGGTTAACATGTGGTGTTCGACATGGATGTCTGCTAGTGCTAGCTAGCTCTTTCCAACACAGAGATAGATGCTTGCTTGCCATCCTAAATTTTCTGCTTAGTTAGCGCTTCTAATGGTCACTCTATTGATTTTGTTGGGTCACGCATATTTTATGATATCTCTCTAATCCCTCTCTTTATTATTGTCTCACAGGGTCGGCTATTGCCACGGGAGGAGCAGTGCCAGCATCATGAAGATTAACAAATTTGACCCTTCCTGCAACGAAGACGGCCTTCTAGAAGTCACCTATAACATATTTTTTGTTCTTCTTATCTGATTTCTTTTATTTTACTCTGATATTATACTAGAGATGATGATTTTCCTCTTATTGTGGCAACTGCTTTGCAACCCATAGATCCTATATAAGGTGTTCCAAAATTGAATGGCGACGTGACTAATACTAGACAACGATAGTACTAGTAGTGAAATTGTGTACCAGAAATACAGTTACAGTTCCATGCATGCTTTATACTTGAAAGTTCATCCTTATATTCCCAGCACCTGATAGCACATCTATAGAAGTACTACTATATTTAATCATTTTTATGCTTGTTTAAAAGACAAGTATATTGGATCACTTATGATACATAATCAGTTCAGTGTCAGAAGTTTAATGCTTACCTGTGCCTCTGCTTGCTTTTCTATGTCTACAGTCCCCTCCATCGATTGACTTAATTCCCTAGAGTCAGTTTCCATGCTTCATTTTATCCATTCTATTTAGAAGACAACCAGTGTACATATATAGTACATGTCTTACTCTGCTTTTATATAAAAGTATCTGCTATCCATAAATGCATTCTTCACTTGAGTATCTGCTGTACATAGACTTGTTATTTACTTCTCAGTCACAACTACTGTTTTGAATAAAAATTGAAACATTTATTCGAGTAACTTTGTGCTCCTTCACTACTGCTAGGAGGGTGTCAAGGTTCATGCATCTTCCTTAGAAGTTTGCACTGCTGTTGTTCTTGTCTTCTTGGCAGGTACGTCTGTGCTCTATATACATCATTCCTCTTTCACCAGTCCTCTTTGTGCTGCTTGCTATGATGTCATGTAGGTTCTGCATGAAGATTGACAAATTTATGTATCTATCTAGTATCTCCGTATAGTTTGATATCTTCTTCTGTAGTTTAGTCAGTGAATAAAAATGTATATGACTGTGCTGGAGTGTACATAAGCTCATCTGGGCATACTAGAGCATATGCGCAATCAGATAATTAGTTGCATGTTCCTTTGAAGAAGCATGTAGCATTGTTTGCATGTTCCTGTTTCAATACAAGGCTAAGATTTCACTTAATTCCATGTCAGGTCCATGTATGCTAGACTCACTTGTTCCTTTGAAGAAGCATGTAGCAGAAAACAGCCACAGGCCGTCGAGAGGAGCCAATGAAGAACTGGACCATAGGCTACCGATGCAGCCGAGCGGTGCTCTTCTAGCTTGTGTGTAACTTGTGCTGTAGCTTGTGCTCCGATGTGTGTGCTGCTTGTTGTAACTTACTTAGCATTTTATGCCTTACTATCTTGGTTGTTAACGCAAATGGTATCTTGTAATCGTAACCATTTTTTGTTCTTCTCCTAGTGATAGTAGGTATTGTGTAATCATGGTAATGTAGTGAGCTTAATATTAGACAAATTTGGCATGATTGATTATTTTATTGATTATTGAGTTTGAAAATGTACAAATTGAAATATGTCCGAAACTGACTGGTCGGAATTGACCTTTTTGGCTATAAAAAGGGTCACGGCCCAAATAATATTGTTTCAAACATTATCCAAAAAAGGACCGTGTAAGGCCAAAGCCCAAAAAGATATGGATCATGGAAAGGCCAAGGCCCAAATAGAAGTGGACTGTGTTTCAAAAAAAAAATCGACTGAGTGAGAATAGCCAAGCGGACCGTGTTTAAAGGCTGAAATTGTTGGACTTGGCCCATATAAGGCATTGAACTGGACTAGGCTGAATTTGATCTACGACTATTTGATTTGGTCACAGATTTGCCACATAGGATCAGCCACGTAGGATATGACATGGACATAATAGATAGTCTGTGACCAATACAGTTGGTCATAGAATCCGTGTCCATCTATATTGGTCATAGACGTCTATGACCATCAGAAGAAAGGTCGTGGTGTTTAACTAGTGACCCTTAGCTTTTGACCTTCTGTATTTGGTCACAAAAAGGTCACAAATTAAAAACTATGACCTTTTAGTGACCAATATGGAGAGTCATGTATCAACAAATTTCTTGTAGTGTGTTATTAGCTATCTTGGCCAAGTGATGCTAGCAACTCCAAGAGGGAGTATTTATGCTCGATAGTGGGTTCATGCCTCTAGTAATCTAGGGAAGTGACATGAATCTCTAAGGTACTAGATGTGTTGTTGCTACTAGGGATAAAAAGCAATCATTTGTCCATGGGACAATCATATTGTTTAACTTACACACTTTGCTTAATGCAATTATCTGTTGCTTGCAACTTAATACTGGAGGGGGTTCGGATGATAACCTGAAGGTGGATTATTAGTCATAGATGCCGTTGGATTACGGTCTATGTATAATGTTGTAATGCCCAATCAAATCTCATAGGAGTTAAGATGATTAGTATATGCATGGTATGCTTTCTCGATTCTGTCAATTGCCCCGCTGTAATTTATTCACCGAACATGTTATTTATCGTAAGGAGAATCATCTCTAGTGAACTATGGACCCAGTCCATTCTTTTACCAGTGATAAACCATCTACTATTTACTATTTACTGTTTACTTTCTACAAGCAATTACTATCTTCCACACAATAAGTTTAATCCTTTGTTTTCAGCAAAACCGGTGAGATTGACAACCTCACTGTAAGTTGGGGCAAAGTTCTGTGGTTGTGTTGTGTAGGATTCCAAGTTGGAAAGAACACCTTGGGGTTGTTTCCTTGCTCCTACTGGTTCGATAACCTTGGTTTCATAACTGAGGGAAAACTTGCTGCTGTGCTCATCATACCTTCCTCTTGGGGTTCCCAACAAGCTCGATATATTTTGATCCATCACCTTGTAGTATTTTGGAAACATCAAGCAACCTCTTTACTCGATAAGATTCAGCAACATTTTTCTTTCTAATCTTAAGTGAATTTTGCCTCTAGGATTTCTCATTACTTGAGTTTACCATCATTTCCTTTGTAGTTCGTAGGTATGTCATATTTCGATAATATGACAAGTGATTCATAAATTTTTTCATACAGGATGTAGGGTGCATTTTCAAATCCTACTTCATGTAGTAAAAACATTAATGGGAAAACACAATATTCATTATCATTGATCCTTTTCCTTTACGAAGAGATGCGTTTTGGAACATGTTCCGTTGCGCTTCTCAACACTCTGATGTAGGGTTATGAACCCGTATCATGCTTTCACTATCTTCCATTAGTTTCATTGTCGAGAACAAACCAAACTTTCAACAATACTAGTTTTGCCTACCCTTTTTGGTTTAATCCATGGGTTTCGTATTCAAAGTTTCCAATGAACACTCTACAAGGATTTGTTCACTGTTGTTTTGGTGATATCGAATAGTTCCAAAACTTCCACGACAATCCATACAAGATATGGTGCCAATCTCATGAATTCAGATGGTTCACTTCAGTGGCGGAGCGTGAACAAAACACAAGAGGGGGCAAAATCCATTAAAAAAACAAAAAATATGCATAAAAACTAGGACAACTTGACAGAGAACAAATATAAGGTATATATTAGATGGCAACATCATGAACTCATGATGATATATACTGGTTCTTACATACCTGGGTATTGTGAACAAGTAATTTTTGGTACTCCAAAAGAAAGCAAAACACACAATATGCACGACCACTGCTCACGGAATACTCTAACCATGATGGAAAATGGCTGAAATAGCTGTACTGAAAGAGTCTTTTCTGCCCTTCTATTCCAGTAGCTTTATATTTGTTTAGTTTAGGCATCATAGGACCTAACCTCAAGTATACTTTTCGTACCTCATCTCTCTGATTTTGTGGGTATTGTCAAATCCGCGGGCGTAACGCTAGATCTCGCTCCAAGAACTCAACTCCCCGAAATACGACAGGTCCATTTGTTTGGTGATCTTCTTCTTCTTCTTCTTGGAAATTAGAATTTTCTAGCTCGAATTCATCTTGCCTCATATTGTCCTGACCATCTTCATCTTCCCTTTGATTTACATATTGCACAATGGCCATAGCATCAGGAGCAACGTATGTATTTCAAAAAATTCTTCATCTCTCTTTCTTTAAAAAAATGATTGCATCTTCTGTTGTTTTCCCATTGCTACCTAACTCAAAAAACAATGCATCAATTGAGAAATTCGGTGGAGGAATGGGTACCAAAGTTACAACAACATCCCGATTCTCAATTAAAAAATCGGAATTCAGGTTTCAGAACCGTACCTTGCTGCTGGACATGCAGGCAAGCCGCAGGAAGGAGTAGGGAGCTGGGCGCCGCGGCCGGGGGGAATAGCAGCATATGGCGGCGTGCGGATCACGGCGCGCAGCGCTAAGGAGGAGGATCGAGGGGCGATGAAGAGGATCGACAAGCGGAGGCGCAACTCTAGCGATTGGGCGAGTTTGCCATGGAGGGTGGCGGATACATGCTGTACGATTGTTAGTCCGTGTACTGAAAACTTGAAAGAAGAAGAAAGGTGGGCTGGATTCTTAGCTGGGCTGTAGAATAATACCTAGTAAAAAAAATCCATTTCTTAAAGGGGGGGGGGGGGGCAGCGGCCCACTTTCGCCTCCAAGAGGCTCCGCTAGTGGTTCACTTTATACTTGATGAGTGTTTGCTATTTCTAACTAATTGTCTTTACATTTACACTACCACACTTTATTCGGTGCCATCTATTTACCCACTTGTATCAAATATCACATTGTGATGCTTTGCAGTTCGATGTATCAATAATGCATTGCATTTCACAATTCCTTATGCCAATCTTATATGGGATTTCTATTTTCATGCCCTCGGTTCGTTAGTTGTACTCAGTTCTCCCTAGCCGCTTAGTTTTTCCTCAGTTTTGCCCATCTCCTTGTACGAAACTCTCACATGGTCTGAAACTCGCCATCCGCCAAACCTTGCATTACGTCGACAAGTGGGGTCGTTCAACAGTCGAGTCCCGTAGTGGACCCTATCTTTGACGAATATAGGGCGCTCATGTCAAGTCCCATAGTATAGCATCACCGTCCTGACCGCCGGGAAGATAACTATTCAAGAACCGGATCTTCAGGGCAACGGCACAGAACCGCACGACGGATGAAGGAATGACGGACACCGTGCCGAGTTAAGCCGGCAGGGGGCTCGTCGTAATCAAGACCCTCCTTGGAACCGGAATATTGATGCTCTGGATGGAGGCTAGCACTTAGCCAGAAAAAATCCACCCGCACCACCCTCTCCACCAAGTAGCCATCATACCGGCTCTCGAGGAGGCCAAGGATGGCGACGTGGCAGAGGAGGTGGTGGTAGAAGTAGAAGTCCGGCTCCAAGGCACCACAACCACAACAAACAACCAAGACGGTGTTCCCTATCACCAAGTGACGTGAAACACCATATCAACTCTAACATAGAGGCGAGGCGCTATGAGAAAGATGATATATACATGGGTCCAAAATGCTTCGGACTACGCATTCGACAAACACATTTCCCGGAAGGATTTGCTATCTCAAGACACATCCAAGCCTACGACGGTGTGGCTCGGCCAGATACTTGGCTCCAGGATTTTTTCCAGGCTTGATGCATCGCCAAAGGCGGAAATAGCTTGGTCGTGTCCCGTTATCTCCCGCTTATGAAGAGGAAGATGGAACGATCCTGGCTCAATGAACTTCCAGAGAACACCATTCACAATTGGTATGACATGCAAAGTGCGTCCTTTCAGAATTTCGAAGGCACATATCGGAGGCCCTTTACGGTAGGAGACCTACAGCGTTGCACCTAGAAAGCCGGAGAAATTTGTCGGGATTATCTCGGACGATGGATCGACACCAAGAACTCATGTGAAGGAGTAAATGATCAAATTACGATTGAAGCTTTCATCGCAGGACTCCCATTGGTTTACTATGTAACTGTTTGAAGTGCGACAAAGTCACTGATCTGGGAGAGATGATAGAAATGGCAAGCAAATACGCAGATGCCGATGATGACACGGAAGGACTATTGAACATCCTGGCTGTACCACAGTCGGCAAAATAGCCGAAGCAACAGGCTCAGAAGCACAAGAACATCTCGGAAGAAAAGCTCAACATGGAAACATCAGTTGTAACTGCTACTTTCGGGTCTGGAGGATGAGGAGGGCGCGGAGGCGGCCACGGACACGGTCGTGGGACGTCAAGAGTCCAGGGTAGAGGAGACCAGCAACCTGGCAAAACCTACTCCTGGGCCGACATTGCCAACAATCCGTGTGTGCATCACTTAGATGCCAACGGGGCCTCGTCCCACATAAATACCGAGTGTCATTTCAAGGATGACATCAAGAAAGACGATTCCGCTGGCTATAGAGCTAAGCGGAAGAAGGGAAAGAAGAATCCCAAAAAAGAAAAAGAGACCAAGGAAGATTCTGACATGGAGGGAGAGCCTTCAAATCCCAAGTCAGATGGAAAGAAGAACTTGCCAACAAAGAAAGACACTTATGTCACTTTCCTTCGGTCTTAACCGGCTAAGGTCAAGAAAGCAGTCTTGCATGAGATCAACGCAACTATTTCGGCTATCCCTCAATTCTTGGACTGGTCGGAAGTGACAATCACCTTTGACCGTGTTAATCATCCTCCTAAGTTGCACAGGCGAGGAAAATACGCCTTAGTCGTCAATCCACTTATTGACGACTATGGTTTCTCCAAGACTCTCATGGACGGCAGCAGCAACATCAACATCCTCTACATCAAAACGCTGTGTCGGATGAGGATCTCAGAAACTCAGCTGAATCACAGCTCCGTGATCTTTCATGGACTTGTCTCAGGAAGACAAGCAAATTCCCTAGGAGAGATCACTTTGGGTGTTACCTTTGGAACTCCAAGGAACTACCGGACGTAAGAACTTTCCTTCGAAGTGGTCCCATTCAAGAGCGCATACCATGCTATATTTGGCCGGCCGGCTTACTAGGCTTTCATGGCTCGTCCGTGTTACATTTATAATATGATGAAAATTCCAGGTCCCAAGGGTGTGATTACCATCAGGGGAGACTCGAAGAAGATCGAGAGTGCGAGGATGGAAATGCCACCTTTGCTGAAGCCATACTCCACGCCCAGGAGTACCAGGAGATCAAGAAGATCATCGACCCGTCCGAGATGCCCGCGACGAAGAAGGAGGTTACAAAGCCGACTCCGGAGTTCAAGGCATCAAAAGAGATGAAGACGACGCCGTTGAAGGATGATGACCCCTCCAAGGTGACCCAGATAGGTGTAGGTTTGGATAGCGCATAGGAAAGCACGCTCGTCAAGTTCCTCCAAGCAAATCAAGATATCTTCGCATGGCAGCCATATGATATGACCGGAAATCCTAGTGAACTTGCCGAGCACTCACTAAATGTACACCCGAATGCTAAACCCGTCAAACAGTCCCTATGATGTTTCAGCGATGAAAAGCGAAAAGCAATAGCTAAGGAACTAGCTCGGCTTGATATAGCCTGATTCATAGAAGAGGTCATCCACATTGAGTGGTCGGCCAATCCTGTAATGGTCCCTAAAAAGGACACCACTGATTTAACGATGTGTGTTGATTATACCGCCTTGAACAAGGCTTGTCCCAAAGATCCGTTCACTCTGCCTAGAATTGATCAAGTTATCGATTCTATGCAGGCTCGGAACTCCTATGTTTTCTCGATGGATATTCCGGTTATTACCAAATTCGGATGAAGGAATCAGACAAAGTCAAAACTTCATTCGTAACCCCCTTCGGAACCTTCTGTTTCGTTATGATGCCCTTTGGGCTCAAGAACGCAGGAGCTATGTACCAGCGCACTATGTAGCGTTGCCTCCACGATCAAATCAGACGCAATGTACATGCATATGTGGACGACATAGCGGTGATGTCCAAAAATAAGGAAACCTTAATATCTGACTTGGAGGAAATGTTCGCCAATTTACGCAAATATAACATAATGCTTAATCCAAAGAAGTGCTTCTTTGGAATACCAGCCAGAAAATTGTTAGGTTTCATCATGTCGCAAAGAGGCATAGAGGTGAACTGGGACAAAATTAAAGCTATACTCAATATTTCCAGGCCGACTTGCCTGAAGGACATTCAAAGACTAACTGGTTGTGTTGCTGCAGTCAGTCGGTTTGTAAGCTGGGTCGGTGAAAGAGCCACACCACTCTACAAGCTCCTGAAAAGACCAAAAAGTTCGTTTGGACTAATGAAGCTGAAGCTGCACTACAAGACCTGAAAGCAGTACTCTTGTCCGCTCCTATCCTTGCAGCACCGGAACCTCACGAACTGATGTTGCTCTATCTCACTGCAACAGATAAGGTCGTCAGTGTCGTCATGGTGGTGGAAAGACCAGAGGAAAAACATGAACACCTGGTGCAGCATCCGAATTACTACCTCAGCGAGGTCCAGCGATATCTGCACTATCAAAAGCTGGCTTACGGTGTGTTCTTCCCATCCCGCAAGTTACGACATTACTTTCAGTATCATCCAATTACCATGGTGAGTACAGCTCCCATGAGAGACATAATATAAACAACAACGACGCTACAGGATGTGTCGCAAAATGGAGAATAGAGCTTTCAGCTTTTGACATTGAGTATAAACCTCATACAACAATTAAATCCCAAATCCTTGCTAACTTTGTCGCTGATTGGACAGAGGCAACGGAAAATATGACCCTCCCAGAGTCAGAATACTGGACCTTGCATTTTGATGGTTCTAAAGCGCTCAGGGCTCGGGGGCTAGCATGGTGCTCAAATCACCCCAAGGAGATAAACTTTTCTATGTGTTGCAGATTCACTTCACAGCAACAAACTACATTGCCGAATATGAAGCACTATTGCATGGAATCCGGATTGCTAAGGATATTGGCATCCGATGACTTATGTGTTATGGAGATTCGGATCTTGTTGCTCAACAAGTGTCGGATATCTGTAATGCAAATAAACACATGTGTGACACCCCGGGATTAAGGCTAGACAAATCCTAGACCTTTATCATATAAGCCTAACCTAAATCTCGGAAGCATACAGAGAAAGAATCAGTAACATTACAGTGACCCTACGACACAAAAGTTATTACAGCAAGCTCATAACTGAGCGAAGAACCAAATTATTACAAGTAGAGGTCACTGACCACAAACATCAAACAACGGAAGGGAAATTATGCTATTAAGTATGGCAAACTTAACAAATGGCCTAAGAGGCCTAAAGCATAACGATGACGTCCCAATCCATAGATTCTAGGCTGCCAACCGGGAACCCCAAACTACTTGTCGATGTCGATGTCGTAACGAACTCTTCTTATTTGGTAACACTTACCTGCTAAAAAAGTATCAACAAAGCAAGGTTGAGTACAGGGTGTACTTCGCAAGACTTATGGCTGGTGGGGTTATTTTGCATAAAGCTAACTTTCTTTGTAAAAGAGAGGAGAAGCTCGACTAATGGAACCTTTTAAAAATGGGTAAGAGAAAATGATATCACTAGCTTTGATCATCTTTTGATATCCACCGAAACTTTATCAGCTGAACGTACTAACTAGGATCACACCCTCGATCCCCGAGGAAGCATCCTTAAGCACACCTCACTTCTCTTGTCAAGTTTTACGATTAGGTTATTCTTCTCTATGATCTTTGAATCCGTTCCCAAGTCGTCCATAATCGTGGACATGGCTTTTCGAAAAGATTAATAACCCTACAGGGGTGCACAACTTTACCCACACGTACCAACCGATTCTTAGTGCCAGTTAACATTAGCCCTCTTCCTTGGAAGCCCGACAGAGAGTGGTTGACCACGACCTTTACCTTGCTTTCCCCGAGACCACGAGTCATGACCTAAGGAGATTCCGCCGTAACGGGTCAAGTCCCAAAGCCGGTCCCTAGAGATGTGTGCGGGGTTCAAGATTATGGAGGCCGTGCCTCTCTTGTTCCTGGCCACACTTACCTACTTGTATGAATGCACCTCCTTCACCTTCTTCGAGAACAACCAGAATGCATATGTGGAATGGAACGCCCGAACTATGTGACTCATGTAATCTACTAGGCAAGTTAGTTAGTCGAGGGGGTTTCCATGCCCCCGTGTGGCTGTACGCTCATCTTTGTTCAAGAGGCAAGAACTCAGATCCTAGTGGTGGCAAGTATGGGGGCTGCAAAAACCACAACCCGAAGTGGCCTCCCATACAAGCCTTAGAATGTTTAACTTTCATCTCTGATCATACCACGTCATCCTGTCATACTAGATTCATTTGCAGCTCTGATTCATCAACCGGATGGACCAGCGGTAACAACTAAGCTTGGTTAAGCACAATGGATATAAACAGCTCTAGTGAAGCTCATAATCCAAACCCTAGTTATGCTAGGAGCAGTGGATCAGGGAGTATAGGCTACAAAGGAAACATGCATCAAATAGGATTACTCTATCTATCGATAAAAGACTTTGGAATCGAAAGCACATGGCAAGAATGAAGTACTTTGAAAGCATAGGATTTTATCATGTGTGGGGTTTTGCTTGCCTTTGCCTGTTGATACTCAGATATAGAACTTCAGGTTCATCTGCTTGACATTGTTCACCGTTGATCAAGTACTTCTCTTTGATGGCGTTAATCTCGGTCTTCAATCTTGGACTCGATCTCATTGCTCACATCAAGTCTGAGGTCTACCGAGAAGAAGCAGAAACATCGGAAAGGAAAGCAAGAATCAACACGTGGCATCGATGCAATGCTCAAGCAAGGATGATGATATGACAAGTTAAATTGTATTGAAATGTCACCCTAAAGCATGCTTAGCAATTTTAAGTGGGGTCCGAGGGGTACAAACCCTAGAACAGGGGGAACCTCGGAGTCACCTACGGGGGGTCCATTTGTTCTTCTAATTAAATTTGTCATGTAAGTTGCTCAACAATGCATGATTATGAGTCTATTGTGTAGGTCTTATTTTTATGAAATTTTTGATATATTATTTGTATTTTCTGACTTAAAAATAATTAGTTATTGAATTTATGGTATTTATTCATTTTCTAAATTTAAAACAAAAGATGGTAAATACTTTTTACACCGGGGGTTGGGCTACCCACAACAGCTAACAGAAGGGCCCCAGGCCTCCTCAGCATCCACGTAGGCAAAGTGGGACCCGACCCGGGTTGACTACGGCTGACCCACGCGGTGATGTCATGATGATGCAGGCGTGACATCATCCCGCTGGAGACACGTCGGACAGCCGCTGGGGATGGCGAAAGACAGCGAGCTAGGCTGCGAGACCTGGCCTGATCGAACCAGCGCATCGAGGGAACCTAAAGAGAGCGGCGTCGCTGGTTCTAGGTCACCGGAGGAGGCCGGCAACAAGCTTGCGTAGCAGCGGGCGGCGGAGCATGGCACGGGAGAGAAGCAAAGCAATAAGCAGATGGAGGAGGGGTCCCTGGGGACCAATGGCTCACCAGTAGCATGATGGTGCCGACGACGAGCTCGGGGGTGGCCGGAAACAGCGGCGATTAGCGACGATGGTGTCGGCCGGATTCGGGGAGGGATCTTCCAATTGGAGCACCTAGGAGCCTCCTGGCTTGCAAGCCTGGTCGGGGAGGTTTCTGGGGAGGAGTCAGAGCTCGTGGCATGCCTGAATTGGCCCAGGACGATGCAGAACGACGACAAGCGGAGGAGCCCGAGGGCTGGGGTTCGTCGATCTCATAGGCTGAGAGGTCCAAAGCGAGAGAGAGGAGAGGATAAGGCCCTAGGGAGAGAGAGACATGCGGCACGGTCCTAATCCGGCCCCAGGCGGCAGCGGGCATAGCGGCGCGGCCATCATCGGGCGACAGAGGTGCTGCTAGGCATCTGCTTCTCCGGCGGCTCGAGGATGAAGAAAGGAGAAGCACAGGGAAGGGGTATAATGTGCATGGGCATTTCTGCCAGGTGGTACATCGCTTCTTGGCTGTCGTCAGGGTCGAGGGTGCACGGCAGAGAGAAGAGAGTAAGTGGGACACGGCCCATTTAGCATAGGAAGCAGGTTTTTTCTATAAAACCTTTTCTTTTTCTGTTTCCTATTTTCTCTTTTGTAATTTCAATTTATTTTTCTGTTTTGAGTATTTTCAAAATACCAGAGGCTTTTGTAAAACTAGAGAAATATTTTGGGGCCCTTATAATCCATTTGGGCTCCAATAATTTTGGTACTTTTCGAAATTCAAAACATTTTGGATTGATTTTCAAAGGGGGAGGGGAGTTAGAGTTTTGCATATTTTCTTTAATTTCATGCATTTTGGAATATGATGCTCATCCTATGCACACTCAAACCCTAATTAGAGATTCATTAAAACTAGGGGTGTTACAACATGGCAGCATATAGGGCTATCGTGGATGAATTATCTAAATCATTCGAAGGGTTTGAGGTTCAACACATCCCTAGAACAGAAAATAAGGAAGCAGATGCATTATCTCGTATAGGCTCTGCATGGAAAAAAGTCCCGGATGGCGCTTTTTAGAGCACCTCAAAGTTCCCTCTGTAAAAGGAGTTGATGAGGAATATCCGACCAAATCTGACTCACCATTAGTAGCAGTTCTGGCTGTGATTCCCAGCTAGACTAAACCCTACCTTGACTACTTGGTAGATGGAAAACTACCCGAAGACGAGGTTCTGAGCCGGCAGATCGTCCGACTAGCAAAAACCTATACAGTAATAAATAGTGAGCTCTATAAGTAGAGTGTATCTAGGGTTTTTCAGCACTGCGTATCACCGGAAGAAGGAGTGGAAATCTTACGAGAGATCCATGAAGGCGAATGCGGCCATCATGCTGCAGCCAAATCTTTAGTGGCAAAAGCTTTTAGACACGGATTTTTCTGGCTTACAGCCAAGGCAGATGCCAAACGGTTGGTCAAGACGTGCAAAGGCTGCCAAAAGTATGCCAAACAGGCTCATGTTCCGGCTAATCAGCTGCGAATAATACCTATAACATGGCCCTTTGCGGTCAGGGGGCTTGACATGGTAGGACCATTTAAACGGGCTCCAAGTGAATTTACTCACCTCTTAGTGATGGTGGATAAGTTCACAAAATGGATTGAGGCTAAACCCATCACAAGTTGTGATGGAGCAACAACTAGAAGATTTGTCGAGGATGTTATAATCTGATACGGTTATCCGCATAGCATTATCATGGACAACGGGAGCAATTTTTCTATGGGAGAACTTGCCGAATTCTGTGACGAACAAAATATCCGGCTTGACATTGCGTCAGTTGCACATCCACAAGCTAATGGATAAGTTTAAATAGCAAATGGTTTAATCCTACAAGGCCTCAAACCAAGACTTGAAGCACCACTTCGTCGTGCTGCGGGGGCTTGGGAAGATGAATTACCGTCTGTAATATGGAGCTTGCGAACAACTCCGAATAGGTCAACCGGATACACACCTTTCTTCTTGGTCTATGGTGCAGAAGCAGTTCTTCCGAGTGATTTAATTCATACTTCTCCCTGAGTTGCTGCGTATATCAAAGAGGATGCCGAAATTTCTCGACAAAATGATCTCGATTTAATCGAAGAAGTTTGTGTCGTTGCTGAAATGAGATCAACAGCCTATCAGCAGAAGTTACGCAAGTATCATAGCCAGAGAGTCAGAAACCGGTATTTCAATAAGGGCGATTTGGTTCTCTGGCTTGTGCAGAAAATAAAGCACAAACTTTCCCCAGTATGGGAAGGGAACTTTTTAGTTAGCCAAGTATTGCACAATGGTTCTTACTATTTAACTGATATGCGGCCAGTCAAAGAAAGACCTGTTACTAAGAAGAGAAAGAGAGCTAGAGGTAGTACAGACCTAGAAGAATTAGACAAACCGTGGAATATTTCTCAGCTACATCCCTTTTATTCTTAAAATTTCTTTCTTTATAATCATATATGTGTACATGTTCAATGAGAAATAAAGTATTGATTGCCTCAATTTTTTATAAGAAGATTTATATTACCATCTTATTTCCGAATGATCATGTCACAATCGAAAGTCCCAGAATACTTGAAAGTACTTTATGCTCATGTTTGTTCTGGTTAAGATTTTCGATTCTAAAAATGCTGCCTTTGGGTATAAATCTAAATTTTCTAGTCTATACTTGGGTTCTTCATCGATTGCCGGATGTGGGCATTTTCCGAGTAGTGAATTGTTGGTACTGGAAGCCGGCTCTGTTTTCGAGTTTAAACTGGTTTAGCAATTGAGCGCCGTTGCTCGGCAGAGTTTCCGTGTAGAAGGTTGGCCGACTCACGAAATGGACGAGGCGGAAAGCCAAATAAGCGATAAGTATAGGCAAAACAAAAAGTGCTTATGTAAAAATTTCAGGCATGACAAAATAAAGCCAAAAAGGGCTAAATAGAAACATCAAATCTTAGTACTAGCAAAAATATTATACTACTTATTACAATCCGATTGTTTCATAATAACACATTGTTTTTCTGATGCTCTACGATGCAGGAGGAGAGGTAGGAGCTGCGGGATCACTGGAGACATCACCTTCGCCTTGATATCTTTTCAAGACAGGCAAATCCGATACATTTTGCTCATCGTCAGAAACTTCGGCTGTTTCTTCAGCAGGCGGAGGAGGCGTTTCCACGCGAGTGAAGAAGGGAGTATCATAGCTGGTCAGGTCATCTACATGACATCCATAACCGACGCAGGAGTCCATGATGGCCTTGATTTCTTGCTCCTGTCCGTCTTCATCCACAGTTAAATAACCCCTGGTTACTTGCCAGATCTCCATGCTTCCATGGTGGCACATAACCATGGTAAGGGCATTTTGTGCCGCGGTTCGCGCATAGGATATGTTCTAGTCCTGGATGAGCTGGGGCATCTCCTTCGCCTTATCTTGCACCTCAAAGGAGGACATTTTTTTCATGTCCGGAACTTTAAGAGCTTCGCCAATATCCTCTAGTGACTGGCGAAAATCGTGAAGCAAATTGCCGACTTTAGTAAGCCGGCTAGTGCGAGACTCGGTGGAGGAGGAATCCAGTAAATTCAGAGGACCTGCGTATATAAAGAAAAGGTCAGAAAATATATCCGGACTCCTAGAGTCGGAAAAAACAAAAAGTCAGAAGATAGGAAACATAACGAAGATGATATCGTCAACTTTGGTCTTCTCCGCCCTAAGGCTCTAGAGTTTAGCCCATAGTGCTTGGGTGATGTCCTTCTCCCTGGCCAATTCATCATTGAGTTCCGAGATTTTTTGATCCTGGATTGTGATCTTTCGATCACGCTCTTCGGTGGCCATGTTAGACGATTCAAGAACGCTAGCAATGCTGCGCCCATGATCCGTCTTCAGTTCATTCAGCTCCCGCCTTAAGTCGTCGTTCTCCACCTCCACGGTCTTGAAGTTCTCGGCCTCTTCAATCATTTTACATGACTATTTGACTAGTTCTGTAAACCAAAAACAATAGTTGAATAGCAAATTCGACTATGAAAGTAATTATAGCAAGGTTAAAGACTGAAATGATTACCTTCAACCTCATCCTTTGATATCTTCAATTGGGCATTTTCAAGAGGTAGAGCTCTAATCTCTCTTCGCTTATTGCAAATATTCTTCAATAATTCTTGGTTATAAGAATTAACTTTATGTAAGTCAGAATAATACCCAGAGTCATAAGTCTACTAAAGAGTCGGGCTAATATTTTAACTAATATCAGCATGAGCCTTGGGGGCTACACTAGTTCGTTCTTTGGCATCCTATGAAAGCATAAATTTGGATTGTTTATCCAACTTCATGCCGGGGGTAGAGGATATGATATGAAATAAAGTGAAAAAGTGAGTTGGAATTCCGACTTACATGTTGTTCATGAGTAAGCTTGCTTAGGCTCATGTTCACCTCAGTGGTAACCTTCTCGGCGAGGGTCAGCGGGATTATTGGCAGTGGCAGAAGCACGCCGGCCTTCAACTTCTTGTCGTGAAGACGAACTTGGTCAAGAAGCTTGGAGTACTTGACATCCTCGGCTTCTTGTGCCTCTTCCTCGGCAGTGATGTTCCGGCTCTCCAAGCATTGCTGAGCCAGCCTTTGGATCTCTTCTATAGTTTTCCGAGTAATGCCAAGTTTGGCAATACCTGGATTGCTGAGAAGGTTATTAGTGAAAACCTCTGCCGAGGGATCCTTACCCTGTACGGGTTCACCCTTATCAAGTGCCGAGTCACCCATGGTGACGTCGGTCTGCGAGCTGAGGATCACTGGCTCAGATTGTTGAGCCAGATCTTCCACAACAGACGGAGATGGAGTAATCTCCGGCATTGTGGAAGGTTGTGGGTCAGGAGTCGGAGACGCTATGGCAGGAGAAGTCAAATTTAACTTTGACTGGCGCATGGGATTTGACGAGCCTCCTTTCCCCTTGCCCTTGGTGAGCTGTTTAGCTCTAAGGAGGTATTAGAACAAAGATCGTTACACTTCAGAAAGAATGAGAAACAAAATACAGAGACCTTGTGAGGAAAGTTACCTCTTCACAATGGGCACTTCCTTTGTGCCGATAGACATTTTCGGAGTCTTACGCTTTTGGGTAAGTGCTTCCGGCAGTGCAATCAATTCTCCATCATCCTAAGATAACTCAGGAGGATATCCCTCGAGAGGAGCAAGCTCCGACTCGGGGAGGTCAGCAAGATGAAAAGAAGAAATATCTTAGTATTGCAAAAAGACATAACAGTGTATAAATGAACACATAATTTGAGTAATTGCTAGAAAACTTACTGGTGTCACAGGATCATCAGCCGTATGCATGTCCAAGGATCGCTCCAGAATTTTCCTCTCGATCCACTCTTTAATCAAGCATTTGATTTGGGACTCGTAGTCCTTATTCGAATAAGATTTGGAGCAGATCCGGAGAGATTCCATCTTGCTCTTGGTGATTGAGTGCATAAGCTAGTTGCCATGATGTTGGAGAGGCTGAATCTGGCGCGCCAGCCCGTAGTGGACCAAATCAGATCATTTCAAACCCTTGTGCTTCATCAAATATCTGATCCGCCTCTTAGCAAGAAGCAGATCGTCAGTAAGAGCCAAAGCATCTGCGTCCCGGAACTCTTGGGACGTGGCGGTGCCATCAACAAAAGCCAGCAAAGCGGTGGCTTTGCCGGGTGTCGGTCTGTCCTTATGATAAAAGAACGTGCACGACCACTTTTTAATAGACTCACTAGCCTTAATCCTAGGATAGACTCGCTCTCTCCTAACAAAAAAGCAAAGAGTACTAGTGATGTAAGGACCACCGGCAGTGATGGAATTTCTCCAGGTATGAAAGTAATACCGGAAAAGAAGAAGACTTGGACGAATGCCGAGATACCCCTCACACAAAGATGCATATGCACTCATTTCTAAAAGTGAGTTTGGGGGGAGATTGTGGAGTTACACTCCATAGTGATCTATAACCTTAGAAAAGAAATCTAAGGGAGGAAAGCTCAAACCTCTATCGAGGTGGGTGCTGAAGTGCACTCGCTCGTCGTTGTTGGGGGTGGGGATGGTTTGTCCAAAACCACTCCGCCAGTCGCCGGCGGGGAGGAGGCCTTCCTTCTCGACGACACGGAGCATGGCTTCGTCAAGGGTGCAGGGGATCCAAATCCCGTGAAAGTTCTCCCTCTCCGTTGCTGCGGGGGCCGTTGCCACTGTCGCCGCCGTGCCAGAGGATGAAGCGTCATCCATTATGTGAATGGTGGTGGCCTAGGATGGGCGACGCTGTGAGCTTTAGGGGAGGCTGGGGAGCTTTTTCGCTGGAAGTGTCGGGGGGAAGGAAGAAGCACTGGCGCTGGTAAGTAAGAAGGAAGAGATCTAGACCCCTTATAACCCTCACCTGCGCTGAGATTCGTGCAAGAGTAAATAGTAACCGTACCACGCGTCGTGGAAGGAGATGGGTAACCTCCTTGCGAGGATTATTTCGCCTCGATTTCCACACACGCATTAAAACAACAGCTTGTGCTGAGAAGAATGTATGTTAGTGATGTGACTTGACCTTGACTGATGTCAGGATACGTCAGAGACCAAGTTCCGGCTTAAGTTTGAATTTCAGGCTAGAGACTCAAATAATGAACTCATATATCCGACTCGCTTTGAGACTCGGATCCTATCCTTTCTTTTGAAGTTTCAGGAACCCTCCAAGATTCTGCAGCCGAAGATGAATCAAGCTAGACGATGGTGAAATCCGACTCTGGATCTTGGAGGCTTCCGCAGGCTGCTATTTGGGATATACTTTCCAGGTATCCTCACTGTGCCTCATTGACCAGGGTGACCCACTTTGGGTTAGAGCTTTGCTTCATGGGCAGCCTAGTCAGGGAGAAGAGACGGAGTCCAATCCGGCTATGGGAAGGCCCATAAGACTTACCGACATAGGCCTGTAGTGTTACTTGTAGCTCAAGATGTACTCTGTAACCAACTCTTAGTCTTAGCCTGATAGGTCTCTCCTGTAAACCCTAGGCCAGATATCTATATAAGCCGTCCTAGGACAAGCCTTTAGGGCACCCCACAATAGTCTACAATCTCAATTCGCACATGCGAAACCCTTGTAACCCATATTCCGGCTCTGCCATATTACTGGATTGCTAGCAGGAGTAGGATCCGTCCAAAGCTGGCGGATTCGAACCTGGGTAAACTTGTGTTCTCACTATCCCAGAACACTGTACGTCTCACACCCTCTCTTCCGCACGCCTCGAGGACCCCCTCATGGTGTACTTGTCATCAATCCGACGACATCGGTGACTTCATCCTGCAGGAGGGTGCACCTTTTCTCGAGATTCTTCTTCTCCTCCATGAGCTCGTTGATTATCTTGATGACCTGTTCTTGCCTGTTCAAGTTATGGTCAAGCACTTTCTACAGCCTCAGGATGTCACGTGCAAAATCTAGCGAGATCTCCTTCTGCACAGATAATCGCTTAACTAGGCTCTCATTAGCTTGGGTGAGGGAGCGTGCAAGCTCTTGTTGGTTGTCAATCTTGGCACTGATCACGGCCACCTTGTCATGGTACTCGGCCTTCGATCGCTGCATCGTTCATGTTAATTGAAATGGAAATTCTATAATTACACTCCGGGTTCCAGGAGAATACTAATATAGATAAAAAAATGAATCTATGGACAACAGTATTAAAAATGGACCTAGAGATCCAGTCATAATCACGATAAACTAATCCTAATCACAAAATCCCCATTGAATCTATGAATAGTGATATTAAGGAAAGACCAACAGATCCAGTCATAATCATGAAAACTAATACTAGTCAATCCAATGCGGTGCGGACACGATCTAAGAAATCCACATTACAACTTAGAGAAATAACAGTGTGGAGATTTGCTACCTTGCTGAGACGTGGAACGGGACCGAACGGGAACTACAACGCCTCCGTCATGGTGGATTCTGGCTCCACGATCGGCCTGTAATATGTAGAAGAGGAAGAGCAAGAAGAAGAAGAAAAACAAGAAGAAACAGAATAAGATCATGATCGAGAAGGAGATGGATAAGAAGTAGAACAAGAAGACTGTACCGGGGGGAGCCCTCGCCTGCTAGAACATTCGGTGCCAATGTCGGGGGAGATTGGGCCTCAGTGAGAGGGGGGATTGAAGGGCTGGTAGAGAAAGAACTGCCTAGCAGCAAGCTCTCGAGGATGGTCGACCGACCTCTCCTTAGGGGAGCCATGGCTTGTAGCGGGAGGGAGGTGGCGGCAGGAGGAAGAAGATAGTTATTAGTGTGGGACAAGAGTCAAAGAGTACATGCCGTGGTCTAGTAGTACTACTACTATTATACAAGACCACCATGTATGGTCTACCTTTTCAAAGAAGCCAGGATAGGGAATCGATGGGACTTGTCTTTATTGCGATGGATAGTTCAATGGTCTTCGGCGCCGCCTAAAATCTAGTATATAATAAAATGAGTGCGATCTTACCCTTAAAAATGAGTGGGGCAGGGTGGTAATCATGGGCATCGGCGTGCACGTACCACGTGCGTGTGTCACATGTTGATGGGGCAATGACGCGCGCAAGTGCTGTGCGATCACATCAGCACGTTGAACTACACTTAGATTGAACACACGTTGAACTCCACGTCGATAGGCACACATGGGATATTTACGAGTCTAGAATACACTGTGCCACTTTTGTTATGATCAAATTATGTTCAGTACGCGAGACATTACATTTTTAATGATCAAATTATGTTAAGTACCCTTGATCAGATCGGCACCCAAATCTGTGCACCTGCCATCGCTCATTCCGAACAACTTCCTTGAGCATGATGGCCCCTCGCCGTGGCAATGGAAGATCCAAGCTGGACACTGACCGTCCTGTGTCCCCTGCTCTTCGCGGCATAGTTCGAGCTCGCGAGTTGCCTACCGAGGAAGCACGTCATATCCGACCGCGCCAGGATCCAGCGACATCGGCACTCGAGGACACCGTGACGTCGAAGCTCGTACCGGCCGTGCAAGAGGAGCATGGGGTACCTGCAACAATGAACGAGTGCAACGCAGCAGCCAAGACGTGGGTGCGTGTTGCACTGGCGGGTGCGGACAAGAAGAGGAACGAGAGGAAGACTAGGAAGAAGAGAGGAGACAACTATTTAGACGAGTTCTACTCGACCAACGAGGAGGCGTTCATAGATCAGTTGGAGGCAGAAGAGGAGCATAGTACGTTGACCCATGGGACTACAAAGAGGAGGAGGACTCCGACGAGGAGATAGCGTGCTTATACGAAGAAATGGGCGGTGTCGAGTCATCAGAGGAGGACACCGATGGCGGGGATGGCAAGGACCATGACATTGACGAAGACGACGACGATCCGGAAGACGAAGACGAGAGCTTCTTTGAAATATGATCATTTATTTTATTTATTTTTTGAGATGGTTTTTCACTTGTTTATGGAGGTAAAGTGTCGGTGGCACGGATAGAGAGGTGGCACAGATAGACCATACAAAAATGTGTATGCGGGAGGGGTTATCCTACCCGTTGGATCACAAAGCATCAGCGGTTGGTGGGCACGATCTGTGTGACATCTGTGTCAGCCAATCAGGCGTAGCATCCAGAGTGAGCACACGTTTGGGCTTTCCTGAGATTTGTGACCGAGAGAGAGGGGGAAACTGAGTAGTATCAAAAAACTAAGGGCAAGACAGAATAAGGGATTCAAATAGACAATAGAAAGAGTAGGCACATGTGTTCCTTTAAAAAATGGAAAATGCATGTTTCGTACTAAACCACATGGATCCACCGGTGTCCATCACATGTGTTCTTTTCCTAAACCACCATCGGAGTAATTGCATGTGTGTACTTTTCATAAACCACAACTAGAGTCATTGCATGTTTGTTCTTTTCATAAACCACATGGATCCACCAGTGTCATTGCATGTGTGTTCTTCCTAAACCACAACTAGTGTCATTGCATGTGCGTTCTTTTCATAAACTACCACTAGTATCATTGCATTTGTGTTCTTTCCACAAACCACATGGATCCACAACTAGAGTCATTGCATGTGTGTTCTTTTCATAAACCACCACTAGATTCATTGCATGTGTGTTCTTTCCATAAACCACATGGATCCACCAGAGTCATTTGCATGTGTGTTCTTTTCCTAAACCACCACTAGTGTCATTGCATGTGTGTTCCTTTCCTAAACCACCACTAGTGTCATTGCATGTGTGTTCTTTTCATAAACCACTTAGATCCACCAGAGTCATTACATGTGTGTTCTTTTCATAAACCACAACTATAGTCATTGCATGTTTGTTCTTTTCATAAACCACATGGAACCACAACTAGAGGAATTGCATGTGTGTTCCTTTCATAAACCACCACCAGTGTCATTTTACTAAACCACATGGATCCACAACTAGAGTCATTTGCATGTGTGTTCTTTTCATTAACTACCACCAGTGTCATTGCATGTGTGTTCCTTTCCTAAACCACATGGATCCACCAGTGTCATTGCATGTCTTTGCATGTGTGTTATTTTCCTAAACCAGAACTAGTGTCATTGCATGTGTGTTATTTTACTAAACCACATGGATCCACCAGTGTGAATGTATGTGTGTCCTTTTCATAAACCACCACTAGAGTCATTGTGAAGGAAATATGCCCTGAGAGGCAATAATAAAGTTGTTATTATGTATTCCTTGTATATGATAGATGTTAATTTTACATGCTATAATTGTATTGATAGGAAACATCAATACATGTGTGTTTAATAAACAAAAAGGGTTCCTAGTCATGCCTCTCTTATAGACTAGCTTGTTGATTAACAAGATGATCAAGGTTTCCTGATCATGGACATTGGATGTTGTTAATAACAAGGTCACACCATTGGTGGAATGATGTGATGAACATTCATCCGAAGTATAGCATTATGATCAAGTCATTGTGTTTATATTGCTATAACATCATACAAAGTAATCTTTATCCTTAGACCATGACATCATGTTAATTGCTAACACCGGAAGAGTATCTTGATAACATCAAACGTCACACCGTAACAGGGTGACTATAAAGATGGGTTCAGTGCTACGAAGGTGTTATGTTGAGGCTCATGGATCAAGAGTGGAATTTGTCAATCCAGATGACGGATAGATATACTCTAGGCCCTCTTGGTGATATCACATTAGGATAGCTTGCAAGCAAGTGATGTGATCACTAGAATGTTATGTCACGGGAATGAGAAAAGAGTGCATGTCGGTAACGAGATCAAACTAGGTATGGAGATACCGATGATCGAATCTCGGACATGTAATATATCAAGAGACAAAGGGATTTAGTTACAAGCGTTAAAGGTTCTCACGATCACAGGAGTCATCGTTGAATGTGTAGGAGTCAGTACGGATCTCCAGGTCCCGCTGCTGATTATTGATCGGAGAAGGGTCTCGATCATGTCTGCATTATTCGCAAACCGTAGGGTGGCACACTTAAGAGTTACCGGACACCATTTTGGAGCACATATGTTTCAGACGAAAGAATTGCAAAGCGCAAGAATTGTTTCAATAGAAACCGGAAATTGTTTCGGGTGAAATTGCAGAAGGTGGTTCTGCATGTGATATTGAAATATTGCAAGGGGCTATATGTGAATGTTTGTTAATTAAAGTAATTAACAAAATTCTGAATAAATTTAATAAAAGAGTTTTTATTAAATGAGAGAGCATTAAATTTGGAGAAACTTAATGCATTTAAAGTGGAGACTTTAAAAGGGAATGTGAAGAGGCATTTTAATGTGGAGGAGTTACCACCACATGAATGGGCGAGGTGAGGGGTCACCCCATGCCGCCATGGAGAGAGGGCACCCCTCCTCCTATAAAAGGCCACCCATTCCTCCTTCATCCACACACCTCCTTGTGAAGGATCTCTCTCCCCCTCTAGAATTATTCCCCCATGGTCTCGGATTAGCGAGATACATGTTCCCGGTGGCATTTTGTCTGGAAGGAGTTGCTGCTTTCGCTGGATCGCTGGAGCGAGGAGGTGGAGGTTGTCCGGTGGCTTGAACGTGTGTGCGAGTGCGGATGTGCTGCTGAGTTACGGCGCTCGGAGTTCCTCACGATCTTGAGATCGGCAAGTGTACGACTACATCAACCACGAGTTCCTACTCATTAACAAAGCTCGTTGTCTTCGAGGGTAAGTTCTCTATGGATGTATGTCCACCCGTTTGCTTTGTACCTAGTAGATAGATCTTGGCGTGTAGTTCACACCGTAGGAAATTTTTTGTTTTTTATGCTGCGGACCCAACAGTGGTATCAGAGCCTGATCTATGCATAGGTGCTTTGCACGGGTAGTACACATATGTTTATATGTGGGCGATGATGATCATGTTATTGCATCTTCTATGTACTTTGGATATTGGTGGCATAGTGGGATGAAGCGGCCTGGACCAACCTTACATGTCATCGTACATGAGACCGGTTCCACGACTGACATGCAACTTGTTTTGCATAAGTGGCTGGCGGGTGTCTGTCTCTCCTACTATAGTCAATATCTGATTTACAACGAGTTGCTAATAACTTGGTTATCCTCGTTGTGGTTCATGTTCGTAGGTTAGACAAGTTCTATCTCCGAAAGCCCTAAGCCACGTAAAATTTGCAATTGATAAATTAGAGGCGTCTAATTTAGATCGTTGCTGGGCTAGTGTTTTGATATGGTATTGTTGTAAGTAGATGTATAATAGATACTCTTACAACTCACTTAACGTGTAAGTTCCATAGACCTTGGCCTTACACACAAAGGAATGATAGAGATCATACCACGATGCAAATGATAGAGATCAAATGCATGGACCATATCACCTCACTTCACACATTAGATGTTAGCATCTTATATTGCTAGTTTGGCGCATTTGGTAGCATTATAAGATGATCCCTCATTTAGATATCAAGATAAAATGTGTTCTTCCTTAAGTATGCACCGTTTTGTGGATCGTGTTTTTGAGGCATCACGTGATGATCGGGTGTTTTCAACTCTACGCTTTCATACAACGGGTGTAAGACAGTTTTACACACGCAAATACTAAGGTTCTTACTTGACGAGCCTAGCATGTACAGACATGGCCTCGGAACACGGACCGAAAGGTTAAGCATGAGTCATATAGTTGATATGATGCCCATATAGATGCTCGCCTTTGAAGCTACACCGACTCACGTGATGATCGGACTTGGTGTAGTGGATTTGGTTCATGTAATCACCAAAAGGACACGAGGGATGTCGTTTTTGAGTGGGAGTTCATTAGTAATTTGGATTAGTTGAACTCAATCTATCATAAACTTAGTCTAAATATACTTTACAAATTCTGTTGTAGATGGCACCACCTGTTTTTAATTTCAATGTGTTCACGGAGAAAGAGAAACTTGCTGCGAATGGTAGCAACTTCACCAACTGGGCTATGAATTTGAGGATTCTCCTCACTGCTGCACAAAAGAAATATGTGCTAGAATATGCCGCTAGGCCCCCATCGACTCTGATGCCTGACGAGGAAAAGAACGTCTATATAACTCGTCAGGAGGACCACAACTAAGTTCATTGCGGCATACTGTATGGGCTAGAGCCAGAACTTCGAAAGCGTTTCGAAAATGACAATGCCTTTGATACCATGGGAGAATTGAAAATGATTTTCGATACCCATCTGCCGTGAGAGTTATAATGCTACTGAGAAAAGTTCTTTAGCTGCATGATGGAGGAAAACAGCTCGCTTAGTGAGCACGCACTCAAAATGTCCAGATACGCCGATAAGCTTGTGTCCTTGGGAATAACGATTCCCATTGACTTAGGCATACATCGTGTTCTCCAATCTCGCCACCTAGCTACAAGAGCTTCGTGATGAACTATAATATGCAGGGCATGAAGAAGTCTCTTCCGAGCTTACATTAATGCTTAAGACCGCAGAAATGGAGATTAGGAAAGAACATCAAGTGTTGATGATCAATAGGACCACGGTTTCAAGAAGGACAAGAAAGGCAAGCACGAGGGAAATAAGGGTGGCAAGTCCATTGCCACGCTGAAAAAAACCGAGCTGGCCCTAAGTCGACACCGAGTGCTACTATTGCAAGGGGATCGACATTGGGCCTAATCCCCAAGTATTTGGCGGACAAGAAGTCCGCCAAGGCAAACAAAGGTATATGTGATATACATGTTATTGATGTGTACTTGACTAGTACTCGCAATAGCACCTGGGTATTTGATACGGGATCGGTTGCTAATATATGTAACTCGATTCAGGGGCTACAGAACAAGCGACAACTAGCAAGGGATGAGGTCTCGATGCGGGTCGGCAATGGATCAAGAGTTGATGTGATCGCCGTCGAAACGCTGCCTCTCCATATGCCATCGGGATTAGTTATAAACCTAAATAATTGTTATTTGGTGCCTGCACTGAGCATGAACATTGTATCGGGATCGTGTTTGATGCAAAGTGGTTATTCATTTAAGTCTGAAAACAATGGTTGTTTGATTTATATGAATAATATCTTTTATGGTCATGCACCTATGTTGAATGGTTTATTTCTGTTGGATCTCGATAGTAGTATTACGCATATTCATAATGTTGATGCTAAAAGGATTAAACTTGATAATGATATATGTATACATATATGTGGCACTACCGTCTAGGTCATATTGGCGTTAAACGCATGAAGAAACTCCATTCTGATGGACTTTTGGAATCACTTGATTTTAAATCATTTGATACATGTGAGCCATGCCTTATGGGCAAGATGACTAGAACGCCGTTTTACGATTCAATGGAACGGGCGACAGATTTATTGGAAATCATACATACTGATGTGTGTGGACCAATGAGTGTGTCAGCGCGAGGTGGATATCGTTATTTTATTACTTTCACGAATGATTTGAGTAGATACGGGTATATCTATTTGATGAAACATAAGTCTAAAACCTTTGAAAGGTTCAAAGAATTTCAGAATGAAGTTGAAAATCATCGTAACAGAAAGATCAAATTTCTGCGGTCCGACCGTGGAGGAGAGTATCTTAGTTACGAGTTTAGCACACATATGAAAGACTGTGGAATAGTTTCACAACTCACGCCTGCCGGAACACCACAACGTAATGGTGTGTCAGAACGTTGTAATCGTACTTTATTAGATATGGTTCGATCTATGATGTCTCTGACTGACTTGCCACTGTCATTTTGGGGTTATGCACTGGAAACCGCTTCATTCACTTGAAATAGGGCACCAGCTAAATCCGTTGAAAAGACACCGTATGAATTATGGTTTGGAAACAAACATAAGCTGTCATTTCTTAAAGTTTGGGGATGCGATGTTTATGTGAAGAAACTTTAACCGGATAAACTCGAACCCAAAGCGGAAAAATGCGTCTTCATAGGATACCCTAAGGAAACGATTGGGTATACCTTCTATCATAGATCCGAGGGCAAGGTCTTTGTTGCCAAGAATGGATCCTTTCTTGAGAAGGAGTTTCTCGCGAAAGGTGTGAGTAGTCGGAAGGTAGAACTCGAAGAGGTCATTGAACCTTCTCTTCATGGAATGGCGAGTGGCGCAGCTCCAGAAGTTGTTTCGGAGTTGACTTCACCTAATGAAGAGAGAGCTAATGATATTGATCATGAAACTCCGAAAGAGGAAACTATCGAACCTCGCAGGTCAAGAAGGACACGTCAGACTCTGAATGCGGCAATCCTGTTATGAATTTCATGATTGATGAAATGGATGACCCTGCGACATATGAAGAAGCGATGATGAGCCTGGATTCCAACAAATGGCTAGAAGCCATGAAATCCGAGATGGAATCCATGTACGAGAACCAAGTTTTGGAACTTGGTGGACTTACCTCACGATCGAAAGGCCGTTGAGAATAAATGGATTTTCAAAAGAAAAACTGATGCTGATGGTAATGTGACCATCTATAAGGCTCGACTTGTCGCAAAGGGGTTTCGACAAATTCAAGGAGTTGACTACGATGAGACATTCTCTCCCGTAGTGATGCTTAAGTCGGTTAGGATTATGTTAGCAATTGCTGCATATTTCGATTATGAAATATGGCAGATGGATGTCAAAACTGCATTCCTCAATGGTAATATTGAAGAAGAGTTGTATATGATACAACCTAAGGGTTTTGTCGATCCTAAGGATGCTAATAAGGTGTGCAAACTTCAGCGATCCATCTATGGACTGAAGCAAGCATCACGAAGTTGGAATCTCCGCTTTGATGAGGTGATCAAAGAGTTTGGATTTGTCCAAACTTACGGAGAGGCTTGTATTTACAAGAAAGTGAGTGGGAGCAATGTGGCATTTCTGATATTATATGTGGATGACATATTATTGATTGGAAATGATTTAGATCTTTTAAACAGTGTTAAAACTTATCTAAACAGCAAATTTTCGATGAAGGACCTTGGTGAAGCTTCATATATATTAGGCATTAAAATCTATAGAGATAGATCAAGACGCCTAATTGGGCTATCGCAGAGTACATACCTTGATAAGGTATGAAAGAAGTTTAATATGGACGGAAGTAAGAAGGGGTTCTTACCTATGTTGCAAGGCAAGACATTGAGTAAGACTCAAAGTCCGGTTACGGCGGAAGAAAGAGAGATAATGGATAGGATCCCCTATGCCTCAGCCATAGGCTCTATAATGTATGCCATGCTATGTACAAGACCGGATGTGGCACATGCTATTAGTTTGACTAGTAGGTACCAATCTGATCCAGGTTCGGAACACTGGATAGCGGTCAAGAATATCCTTAAGTATTTGAGAAGAACTAAGGATATGTTTCTTGTATACGGAGGTGAAGAAGAGCTAGTCGCTAAGTGTTATGTCGATGCTAGCTTTGACACTGATCCAGATGACTCTAAGTCTCAATCCGGATACGTATTTCTCTTGAACGGAGCAGCAGTTAGTTGGAGGAGCTCCAAACAACCTGTGGTAGCTGGATCAACAACGGAGGCGGAATATGTTCTCGCTTGAGCGGTCAGAAGCAGTTTGGATGAAGGAGTTCATTACGGAACTGAGTGTGGTTCCCAGTGCGTTGGACCCGATGGTGATCTATTGTGACAACAATGGAACCATAGCCAACGCCAAGGAACCAAGGTCTCACAAGAATTCCAAGCATATTAAGCGCCGGTTTCACTCCATCCGCGAACATGTCAAGGATGGAGATATAAAGATTTGTAAAGTGCACACGGACCTGAATGTAGCAGATCCGTTGACTAAAGTACTCCCTAGGGCAAAACATGATCAACACCAGAACTCCATGGGTGTTAGATTTATCACTATGTGAACTAGATTATTGTCTCTAGTGCAAGTGGGAGACTGAAGGAAATATGCCCTGAGAGGAAATAATAAAGTTGTTATTATGTATTCCTTGTATATGATAGATGTTTATTTTACATGCTATAATTGTATTGATAGGAAACATCAATACATGTGTGTTTAATAAACAAAAAGGGTTCCTAGTCATGCCTCTCTTATAGACTAGCTTGTTGATTAACAAGATGATCAAGGTTTCCTGATCATGGACATTGGATGTTGTTAATAACAAGGTCACACCATTGGTGGAATGATGTGATGAACATTCATCCGAAGTATAGCATTATGATCAAGTCATTGTGTTTATATTGCTATAACATCATACAAAGTAATCTTTATCCTTAGACCATGAGATCATGTTAATCGCTAACACCGGAAGAGTATCTTGATAACATCAAACGTCACACCGTAACATGGTGACTATAAAGATGGGTTCAGTGCTACGAAGGTGTTATGTTGAGGCTCATGGATCAAGAGTGGAATTTGTCAATCCAGATGACGGATAGATATACTCTAGGCCCTCTCGGTGATATCACATTAGGATAGCTTGCAAGCAAGTGATGTGATCACTAGAATGTTATGTCACGGGAACGAGAAAAGAGTGCATGTCGGTAACGAGATCAAACTAGGTATGGAGATACCGATGATCGAATCTCGGACATGTAATATATCGAGAGACAAAGGGATTTAGTTACAAGCGTTAAAGGTTCTCACGATCACAGGAGTCATCGTTGAATGTGTAGGAGCCCGTACGGATCTCCAGGTCCCGCTGCTGATTATTGATCGGAGAAGGGTCTCGATCATGTCTGCATTATTCTTGAACCGTAGGGTGGCACACTTAAGAGTTACCGGACACCATTTTGGAGCACATATGTTTTAGACGAAAGAATTGCAAAGCGCAGGAATTGTTTCAATAGAAACCAGAAATTGTTTCGGGTGGAATTGCAGAAGGTGGTTCTGCATGTGATATTGAAATATTGCAAGGGGCTATATGTGAATGTTTGTTAATTAAAGTAATTAACAAAATTCTGAATAAATTTAATAAAAGAGTTTTTATTAAATGAGAGAGCATTAAATTTGGAGAAACTTAATGCATTTAAAGTGGAGACTTTAAAAGGGAATGTGAAGAGGCATTTTAATGTGGAGGAGTTACCACCACATGAATCGGGGAAGGGTCACCCCCCCATGCGTCGGCCATGGAGAGAGGGGGCACCCCCTCCTCCTATAAAAGGCCACCCATTCCTCCTTCATCCACACACCTCCTTGTGAAGGATCTCTCTCCCCCTCTAGAATTATTCCCCCATGGTCTCGGATTAGCGAGATACATGTTCCCGGTGGCATTTAAATCGGAAGGAGTTCTTTGCTCACTGGATCGCTGGAGCGAGGAGGTGGAGGTTGTCCGGTGGCTTGAACGTGTGTGCGAGTGCGGATGTGCTGCTGAGTTGCGGCGCTCGGACTTCCTCACGATCTTGAGATCGGCAAGTGTACGACTACATCAACCACGAGTTCCTGCTCGTTAACAAAGCTCGTTGTCTTCGAGGGTAAGTTCTCTATGGATGTATGTCCACCCGTTTGCTTTGTACCTAGTAGATAGATCTTGGCGTGTAGTTCACACCGTAGGAAATTTTTTGTTTTCTATGCTGCGGACCCAACACATTGCATGTTTGTACCTTTCCTAAACCACAACTAGAGACATTAAACAACCACTAGTGTCATTGCATGTTTGTTCTTTTCATAAACCACATGGATCCACTAGTGTCATTGCATGTGTGTTCTTTTCATAAACCACAACTAGAGTCATTGCATGTGTGTACTTTTCATAAACCACAACTAGAGTCATTGCATGTTTGTTCTTTTCATAAACCACATGGATTCACCAATGTCATTGCATGTGTGTTCTTTTCCTAAACCACCACTAGATTCATTGCATGTGTGTTCTTTCCATAAACCACATGGATCCACCAGTGTCATTGCATGTGTGTTCTTTTCATAAACCACCACTAGTGTCATTGCATGTGTGTTCTTTTCCTAAACCACATGGATCCACCAGTGTCATTGCATGTCTTTGCATGTGTGTTCTGTTCCTAAACCACCACTAGATTCATTGCATGTGTGTTCTTTCCATAAACCACAGGTTGGCTTGCTACTTCATGCCCCGACACTATGCATCATCAGGTATGAAGACACGAGCCAGCGGAGCGTCGCAGCAACCAGCAGCTGCCTAGAGAAAGCGGTACTACCGGCCCCAGGAAGCGGTACTACTACCCGAGCGGTACTACCGCCTAGAGACAGCAGCACTACCACCCTGGACAGAGAGATACCGCTCGAAGCCCCAGACCTCACCAGTACCAAGACGGTGACACTACCGCCTCGACCGGTACTACCGCCTTCGGTGAGTGGTACTACCGCACGCCCCTGAAGACCATGCCAACATCTCGGCCCGCTCTAGTACCTGCATGCGGTACTACCGGACGACACCGGTACTACCGGATGACATAGGGCCTTCGTGCCCCAGCTCGGCCTTTAGGCCTTGTAACGTACCCCTTGGTATTTTTAGTTGCCTAAACTACCCTTGAACTAGTGGTTGTCCTATATATAGTCCCGCACCTCTGTTGTAAGCCCTAGACATGATATTTGGAATTAGTGGACACCCCTTGTGGATCTATCTAGTTCTTGCCTCATGCTCCTTTGATAGAGGAGCACCAAATATCACAAACCTCGCTAGAATTTGCATCATTCCTCCCGCGTTGTACAAGGCCTTGGCATTGGAGTCCCTTTGCTAAGACTTCAAGATCTCACCAAGACTGCCTACTCGCCGTGTCGGTTCGAGAGAGACCTCCACCCGACGCCAATCTTTGGGATTGCGCCAGACCGGTCACCGTCGACGTGAGCTATTGGTGTGTATCGTGTCTTTGTGTGTGTGTGTTCATCATGTTCTTCGTGCGTGAGTTCATAGTGTTCATCTCCCTTCTCCTTCCCCCGCACTCCACCCTCGATTTGAAGGGATTCGTGAAAGATCGGGCCATCCTCGAGGTTTGCCCTCAACATATTGGTATCAAGAACTTCGTTGCTCATGAATTCCCCAACAAAATTTTCTTCTATCCACCAAAAATTCTAAAATCCCCAAAAAAGATCCCCAATTTCCTTCGGACCGATCTTTGGATTTGGTGCGTTTTTCGTGGTTTTGGTCCATAGATCTGTTGCTTGGGGTGTCGATCTACCTTCCTTGTGTGTTCCTAGCCCCAATTTTGGTCAGATTTCCATAGTTTTGAGGATTTTTGTGCTGGATTTGCGTTCAAATTCGAGATATCTACACCTAGGAATTTGCGAAGCAGTACTACCACAATCTGACTTTTCCCTTTGGTTTGTTCGTGTTTCACGTGCGTGTTGCCTTACTAACAACAAGCTTCCGCAACTACCTTACACCCCGCGCTCATCGACACCGCGATGCCTGAACACCATCCCCAACACCGGTAGCAAGTTGTCAATACCGAAGGTATAACTTGCTCCACCTTGTTAACCCTTCTTTCTTGTGTGTATCTATCCTATGAGAGCAGCTCATCTTGTGTTTGCCTAAGCATTGTGCACTTGTCCTTGGAAAGTGAGAGTGTGTAAGCAACTTATAGAGTTGACACAATAGTATAGAAAGGGAGAAAAAGAATCAAAAAAAGAGAGAGAAAAAGAAAAGGAAAAGAAAAATAGAAAGATACATAGTCTCCCAATACAAATAGAGTCTCAAGCTTGTAAGCAAAGAGAAAGAAAGAGGGCGACCAAGGCAAGTGCACAAATCTGTTGCTTATTTCTCTTTTGGCAAACGAGTTGTGGTCTCTCCTTGCATTGGCACGACACCGAGCGGAGTCTCCGTTAGGACATTTTGTGCTCATTTTTATAGTCGTGCTAACCACATTCATTTCCACGTATGTGTATCCTTTGTGTTTTTGTAGATCGTATCCTTTTTGCTTTTTGATCTTTGGTTCTCGACCATCTTTAACAATAGCTTTTTCCTTGGATCGTTTCATTTGGTTTTCCACAACTCTAACCTTCCACCAAAAGCATTTGAGAGTATAGTTCTTTCTTTAGTGTGAGGTTTCTTTGCGATTTCACGTAGCAAGCTAATAGCTCTCACTTGTGGTTTCTAGTTTGGTTCAATCCCCAAGGTGTGGTTGAAGGTTTTCCTTACCACATATTGCTTTCCACATACAATTCTTTGTGTTTGGCATGATGGCTAGGCACGATGAGTCGAGCTAACCACCTCATCATTCGATATGAGTTTCGTGAATGTTGTGATGCTCTTGAGATGCGACAAGATGAAAAATTTGGTGAAACTCAAGCCGAGTTCAAGAACATCGACAACCGCTTCGATGGCATCGAACGACAAATGCATGCAATGCAACACAACTTTGTCCATTAAAATGAGCGCTACAATGTTCCGTCACTGAAATAAATGACAAGCTTTGACTCCTCATCGACGGAATGACAAGACCACGTTCACGCGTATCAAGCTCATCAAGCTCGTCACGTCACCATTCTCCTCTTCGCCAGGATCCTCATCCAAGTGCGCTAAGACGCAATGACGCCCCCGTGGTTTAAGATGGAAGCTCTTCGAACTTTGTACCTTCCCCACGGCACGCGCAACATCAAGCTATGATGGTGATTTCTCCTCAAGGCCCCAAGCAAGGCGAGAAGGACACCGTCATCACTCAAGGGCACTAGTGATCCAACAAGCCCAACCACATGAAGAACCACGAGTGGAACGTCAAGTCCAACCACCACTTCATTGACATCGTCCCTATGACATTATTGCAACTACAAGTGATGACTCCAACTTGGAGGATCAAGCTCGCCTTGGACATGAAGCTCTTCGAGATCCTCATCTTCGTCATCGCCGACAAGAACGTCCGCGCCGCCACCATGGTCACCATGACGAGCCTCCTCCACCACATCAAGACATGGAGAGTCAACATACTGAGCGATGCCCACCATGTCATGAGGCTCAAGAACATGATCTTCATCATGAGGCCCAAGTGCCTAACCCGCAACACCAACCAAGGAACAATCCTCCTCTTCGTCAACATCCACGTCAAGAGGCTCCACATACTCATCAACCTCGTGAGGCCCAAGTGCCTCAACCTCGTCATCAACCGCGCCAAGAGCAAGAGCAAGCTCCTCAACAAGGTCACCAAGGACGTCGCAATGATTGCATGGAAGACGAAGACCATCACCATCAAGGCAACAACCGTTAGCATGATCACAAGGACGAAGAAACTTTTGGCAAGCTAAAGTTCACAATGCCCAAGTTCACCGGATCAAATGATCCCGAAGAATACCTCTCATGGGCACTCAAAGTCGACAAGATCTTCCGTATGCATAATTATCGTAATGAGAAGATGGTCGCCATGGCCTCGCTTGAGTTTGATGATTATGCTAACCTTTGGAGGGAACAAGTTCAAGTTGCTTGTGACGCAAGAGAAGAGCCACCAATCACAACTTGGCATGACATGAAGGCTCATATGAGATCCCGCTTTGTTCCTACGCACTACACGCGTGACCTCTTCAACAAGCTTCAATCGCTTAGTCAAGGGACAAAGACCGTGGTAGAGTACTTCAAGCAAATGGAACTCAACATGATCTACGCCAACATTGAAGAGCACAAGGAGCAAACAATGGCACATTTCCTCATTGGCTTGCATCATCCAATCAAGCGCATCGTCGAGTTCCAAACATACAACGACATGGTTGAGCTTGTGCACATTGCAATAAAAGCCGAGCATCAAGTGCAAGAGGACATCAAGTATAACAAGCCAAAGACATACTTCACCTACAAGCAAGCTTCAGCCGCTACACCAACAACTTTCAAGGAAAGCTCCTTAAGTACCTCCAAGCCTTCCTTCAAGCCCACACTTCCTGAAGGAAAACCGCCCCAAGTGGCAAATACACAAAGAATGATCCACTTTTCAATAGTGAATGCTACAAGTGTGGAGGCAAAGGTGATGACCCACAAGTATAGGGGGTGTATTGTAGTATTTTCGATAAGTAAGAGTGTCGAACCCAACGAGGAGCAGAAGGTGCTGACGAGTGGCTAGGAGCAGGAATTCTCTGTAAATACTTAGCAAACGGATTGTTAGGTTTTTTTGATAATGTAGGTAAATAAAGTACGAGTAAATAAGAGAATAAGAATAAATGCAGCAAGTGGCCCAATCCTTTCTTTAGCAAAGGACAAGCGGTTGTATTACTTAAGATGACCAAACGTTCTCGAGGACACATGGGAATATCGTCAAGTGCTTTTGCTTCATATAGTTGATTAATCTTCTTTAGTTTGCTAAGTGTTGTGTGGGTGAACCTGTGCTAATGTACCGACCTTCCTAGGACTAATACATACTTGTGATTATACCCCTTGCAAGCATCCACAAGTACAAGAAAGTAATTAAGGTAGAAACCTAACCACAACTTTAAACTCTAAGACCCTGACGTCCCTTGTGCAAAGGTTTCTTAACAGGGGTTTAGGTTTCTGTCACTCCGGCAACCCCTACGATTAGTAGCCAAATACACAATGCAATCCCCTAGGCCCATATAGGTGAAGTGTCATGTAGTCGATGTTCACATGACACCACTAGAAGAAGTACACCACAACTTAAATATCAAACTATTGAATCTTTCTCAACACAATTCCACTACTAACAACATGAATTCTCCCATGTCCTCAAGAACAAAACGAACTACTCACAATACATCATATGGATCATGATCAGAGATGATATATTGATATGTAACAATCTGAACATAAATGATAATTCAATGGTTCACTCAATAGCATCAACTACAAGGAGTAATCAACACCGGGAAAGTTTCCCCTAAGAACTATGCAAGATTCAACCCAATTGTTACAGCGGTATGAAGTGGTGATGATGGTGCTGGTGGAGATGATGGTGGTGATGATGATGATGATCCCGATGAAGTCTAGCTTGATGGTGGTGTTGATGGCAACGATCTCCCCTCTCCGGGAAGGAATTCCCCCGGTAGAATTCTGTCTGCCGGAGAGATCTTTCTCTCTCGGTGTTTTCTTCCCCATAGAGGCGGCAGAATCTTTTCGTGGTCGCTCCCCGAGTCTTAGGGTTCCGGGAGGATAATATACGCTAGAGGGGAGAGCCAGGGGTGGACCAGGGCGGCCACACCACCTGGTGGCGCGACCTAGGGTGGCCCGCGCCAGGGGTGGTGTGGGCCCCCTGTGGCCCATCCCCACTTCCCCTTCTAGCTTTCTTCGTCTTCTGGAAAAATAGGATTTTCCATATATTTTCCCAGATTTTTTGATCTTCGCGAATTTTGCCTCCAAACAGCACCTTTTCCATCAGAATCCTGACTGCAGCGGTCCATGCTCCAAAAGTCATCAACCATGCAAAAACAGATGAAATAACATGACTATCATCTCTTAATATGAAATATATCAATGAATAACAGTAAATTATGATATAGAATAGTGATGCAAAATGGACGTATCAACTCCCCCCAAGCTTAGACTTCGCTTGTCCCCAAGCGAAACTGAACTCAATAAACATGATCTCAGGTTTATGGAGTGAAGAGTCGATAAAAGAATATGGACAAGAAGCATCACATTCATCAATGCATAAGTCATAATAGAAGACAACTCACTATTATATAACTTAACTTGCAATAAGTAAAGGAAACACAATAAAGATACATAAAGTAAATCATAATTGGTAATGGCAAACTTAGCTCTTGGTCGAAGAATAGTTGACAATTTGCCGGAGTTCACAAATAACTGATTTTCAATGATAGCTTTCAAAGTAGTAGACACTAAGATAAGAGTAATGTGCAAAACAAGGAACATAAGTGACAAGCTTGAATAAATCATGATATGAATGAAACACAACAACTCAAAATACTTGCTGAGGTAGAAGGGAATAGGTTTACTAACTCAACTAAAAAGTAAAAGAAAGGCCCTTCGCAGAGGGAAGCTGGGATTTCAAGGTTCATAAAGAGCTTCCAAAAATTATGGTACTTACTAGCTTTCATCTCTCATTGCCCCTATCATAGGCATCTTTAGGTGATTAAGGTTAAAGTGACACAACTAAGAGGATATGCTTGACAAGTTATAAGTTGAAATCCCATGCCCCTTACTTATGAGTACTGAACCTCAAGCTACTCAACTTTAGTCACAAGTAAGCTCTTGTCATTGTAAATACATATGTATCATAGAGAACCACCAACGGGGTACCCCTTGCACATGATACAGGAGCTATCCCATAATCACAATGACAAGGAAAGCAGACAATGAGCATCTCAGCGATCCTTTTATTTGCTATTTGCATAGGTTTTTATTGAGGATGCTTCATAGAGTGCTCATTATGGTTATGCTACAAGTTTCCACCATGATTAGGCATGGCTTAGGCTAACGGCCCAGACGTTTCTCTAACACACATACAAACTCCATGATCTTACAAGTTCCCCTTTTATTTCACACCGCCGGGATCCATAAGCAAAAGAATCATGATATCAACGGAATATAAGTGCAATGTTGAAAGCGTTCCCCATGATACATGGTTCTGCTAACTTCAACTTATAAAGCGAAAGCATATACACAACAAAGATGGACACAATGGTTCAAGTTTATTAAATGCGAGAAAGTAAAGTGTGCCATCAAGTTCTTGAGAGCTTTAATCACTAATTTTCTCATAACAAGTTTAATTTGGAAGGTAGATAAAAACAAGAATTTACTTGGAATAGAAATAGTGCTAGTAGGTAGGTATGGTGGACACAAATGGCATAGGTTTTGGTTTAAGGATTGGATGCACGAGAATCATTCCTCTCAGTACAGGTTTTTGGCTAGCAAGGCTGGGTAGCAAGCATAAGAGTTGTAGGAAACAAACAAACATACAAGTGATAAAAACAAACATAGAATCTTCCTTGGAAGCACAAAAGATCTTAACTAGATAATACTAAACTTATGAGAAAATCAAGAAAGAAAGATGATGAAATTATATTTCTTTAAGAGTACTTTTATCTTTTTCATTAAATTCTCAAAATAGTGTTGCTACTGACTGAGCCAGGTTTGCGAAAACCAACTAAATTAACTCCATGATCCCAAAGTGATACCAATACTAACAACAAGATCAATCATATAACCATGAATTGAAAAGTAATATAAGATATGCAAAAGAGTAAATGATAGAACTTCTCATTAATATTCTATAACGACAACTCACACCAAGGGATACATAGATATCTAACGAGAGGGGGGACACTTCCATAATGCAAACCATCCTACATGATAACTTCTCTATTCATGATATGACTCTACTAAAAAGGTAAAAAGATAGAAGATAGTGATGTGATACCGCGGCACTCCCCCAAGCTTGGAACAAACCAAGGGGATGCCAAAACCTGATGAAGAATTACTCCTTCGGTGGTGGTGGTATTCTCTCGACGAGCTTTTTGATTAGTTTCCCCAAGTCCTCAATCTCGAAGGTGAGATTACGAATCAACTGTGAGTTTTGCTCAATGCGGCTCATGATCATGTCGGGTTGTGAATTCTAGCTCTTGCGATTCTTTCCCCACTCTTTCTCCTTGAAGTCTTCTTTTCCTGCATGGCTAGAACGAGGCAAATCCCAATTGGAGGGTAGTTTCTCCTTGGGCATATTCTGGTATTGATGCTCATGGATAAGGGTATGGAAAGGATTCTTGGTGCGTGGAGGAAGTGACCATGGAGCCAAACTATGACGTGGAGGTTTCCCTCCAGTTGACATCCGTGCAGTCCTTTTGATCCGGGCAGGTTTTGCCAACACTCCAATCCTTGCAAATGGTAGTGCCGATGTGCGGATGTTAGCTTTGCTTTGCCTCCTCTTCATCTTCACTCTTGATCTCCTTCTCCTGCCCGGGGTCTTGGAGATCTTCCTCTCTAGGCTCCTTTCCCTTATCCTTGGCGGACACCATTGTGCTTCTAACCTTCAAGAATAGTTCCTGGCAGAAAGAGATCAAAATGAAAACATGACGAGAACACGATATACGAACCTCGGGGGATCCTGGGGATTATATATTACGAAGTTTTACAATAAAAGGAAGGTACTGGGAGAAAACGGGTCGGAGACGGAGGCCGAGGTGGCCACACCACCTGCTGATGTGGCCAGGGGGCCTCGCCAGGGGGTGGTGTGAGCCACCCTGGATCCGTTTCCGTCCCTCTTTCGCTTCGTAGCTTTCCTTGTTGGATAAAAACTGCAAAAATATAATTGGATAGAATTTTCGTGGAACTTTTCTTACCAAAACTATTACCTATTCGAAAACGGACTCTGCAGGTCTCTGAATTTGGTCTTTGATAAATTTTTCCGGAGTTACCACTTGAATAGCATCAATATCTTCATCTTCATACTCATATTGCTCGAGTCATGAAACCTTTCTCTTTCTTACTACACCATTTTCTCTGATAACCTAGAAATTTCTTCACACAAAACTTCACACAATTCTCATTAGCAACATTAGTGTAAGCGAGGTAATAAACCTTTTTAAGTCTAAATTCAATTGAAATCCAACAAATCATAAGCTACTGTAGCAACTCCTTCCGAAAACCCAAAAAGAATTCAAAAAGGAAATTGATTTAAGAAGCAAATGCAAGAGTGGCAAAAATCCGTCAAAACAGACCAGCAGGTAAAATCAATTTTTTCGAAAATCTTTGTTGCTCAAATCAAAAAATGCAAAACTAACGAAAGTTAAATAACAACCTGGGGCATATGCACAAACAATTACAGCTCAGTACGACATACAGAGATCTCTCATGAATATTTATGGTGAAGCACAAAAATCTGTTTTGGGACAGCAACTTCCCCAAATCTTACTTTTCTCTCATTAGAGGTTGATCTTGACATAAAAACCAAACAAAAAAAAGATAGGGAGAGGTTATTACCGAAGTAATAACTTCCAATACTCAAAGAAACAAAAACAAACTGAAAGCAAGAATATATTGGGTTGTCTCCCAAAAAGCTCTTTCTTTATAGCCATTAAGATGGGCATGATAATTTCAATGATGCTCACATAAGAATACGAATTGAAGTGAAAGAGAGCATTAAGGAGCAAAAATACACATGTTTAAGTCTAACCCACTTCCTATGCAAGGGAATTTTGTAAACAAACAAGTTGTTGAAACCAGAGGCTACTAGCATAGGAAGGCAAAATAAGTGCAACATAAAAACTTTCAGCATAAAATGAGGAAACTTGATATTATTGAGATGCATAAGAACAATCTTCCCTCTCTCATAATAACTTTCAGTATCATGCATAAATTTAATGATATAGCTATCATAAGAACCATTGTAGCAATGATCACTTATCCTAACAGAAAACATAGGGACACTAGCTCTCATAACACTACTTTGTGAAACAATATTAGAAGTATCCTGACAGAGGATGGTGTGTCCATCTTCTACATATTTAGTGACAAAATCTTTCACATTTGTTATTATAGGTTCACCATCCATTTGTTTATCAGGTTCAATAGCTTTATTTGTACTTTCATTAACCATACTAGCTATCATAGAATGTTCCTTTATCTTAGCTGGGAAAGGTATTTTCTCGATGTAAGTTTCAGGTAAAGCATGATTAGCAGTATAAACTTCAGTATTTCTTGCATGAACACACTTAGTAACATCTTTATATGGTTCATGATACTTATTCCACTTCTTTTTAGGAACTTCAATATAGGAAGCAAAAGCCTTAAAATAAGAAGCAATAGCTTGAGAATCTAGACCATAAGCATTTTTAATATTTTGAAAGTCACCAGTTCCCATAAAAGATTCAATGCATTCATAATCATAATTTGTACCTGACTTTCTTCCTTTATCATTCTCCCATGCTTCAGCATTGTCTTGAATACGGTCCAGAAGATCCCATTTAGCTTCTTCTGCCATGCGAGTGAATGATCCAACACAAGAGGCATCCAATAAATCCTTATCATGTAAAGAAAGCCTTGCATAAAAGTTATTGATAATAATATTGTTTGGGAGCTCATGAATGGGACATTTGAGCATTAGTAACTTCAGTCTCCCAAAGATTGAGCTGTACTCTCTCCATCAAGAGGCCAAAAGTTGTATATTTGATTCCGATCTTTATGAATCTCACTGAGGATAAAACTTTGAATAAAAGAGAGGCACTATTTCCTCCCATTCAAGACGTTGACCATTCTTCAGCAGCTTATTCCAGTCCTCAGCTCTTCCTTTTAGTGATAATGAGAATAACTTCTTCTTGACCTGATTTGTAGCAATACCTGCACACTTGAACAACCCGCATAATTCGTGTATAAAGAGCAAATAATCACCAGGATGGACAGTTCCATCTCCAACATAATAGTTATCCATAACACAACCAATAATTCTTGTAGGTATTTTAAAAGTATCATTCTCAGCAGGTGGTGGTTCATCCACTACCTTAGCAGTGGTAGTAGCATTACGAAATAAGAAACTCTGCAAATTATCCATATTGAAAATAAAGAAACTAACAGAAGTAAATAATACTCACAGTAGAAGTTTCCTTTACCAGTTCCACTTTCCAATAGCGCTTCACTCCCCGGCAACGGTGCCAGAAAATAGTCTTGATGACCCACAAGTATAGGGGGTGTATCGCATATTTTCGATAAGTAAGAGTGTCGAACCCAACAAGGAGTAGAAGGTGCTGGCGAGTGGCTAGGAGCAGGAATTCTCTGTAAATACTTAGCAAACAGATTTTTAGGGGTTTTTGATAATGCAGGTAAATAAAGTACGACTAAATAAAAGACAATAAGAAGAAATGCAGTAAGTGGCCCAATCCTTTCTTTAGCAAAGGACAAGCCGGTTGTATTACTTAAGATGACCAAACGTTCTCGAGGACACATGGGAATATCATCAAGTGCTTTTGCTTCATATAGTTGATTAATCTTCTTTAGTTTGCTAGGTGTTGTGTGGGTAAATCTGTGCTAATGTACCGACCTTCCTAGGACTAATACATACTTGTGATTATACCCCTTGCAAGCATCCGCAAGTACAAGAAAGTAATTAAGGTAGAAACCTAACCACAACTTTAAACTCTAAGACCCTAACGTCCCTTGTGCAAAGGTTTCCTAACGGGGCTTCAGGTTTCTGTCACTCCGACAACCCCTACGATTAGTAACCAAATACACAATGCATTCCCCTAGGACCATGTAGGTGAAGTGTCATGTAGTCGATGTTCACATGACACCACTAGAAGAAGTACACCACAACTTAAATATCAAACTATTGAATCTTTCTCAACACAATTCCACTACTAACAACATGACTTCTCCCATGTCCTTAAGAACAAAATGAACTACTCATAAGACATCATATGGATCATGATCAGAGATGATATATTGATATGTAACAATCTGAACATAAATGATAATTCAATGGTTCACTCAATAGCATCAACTACAAGGACTAATCAACACCGGGGAAATTTCCCCTAAGAACTATGCAAGATTCAACCCAATTGTTACAGCGGTATGAAGTGGTGATGATGGTGTTGGTGGAGATGATGGTGGTGATGATGATGATGATCCCGATGAAGTCTAGCTTGATGGTGGTGTTGATGGCGACGATCTCCCCTCTCCAGGAAGGAATTCCCCCAGCAGAATTCTGTCTGCCGGAGAGATCTTTCTCTCTCGGTGTTTTCTGCCCCGCAGAGGCGGCGGAATATTTCTGTGGTCGCTCCCCGAGTGTTAGGGTTCTGGGAGGATAATATACGCCAGATGGGAGAGCCAGGGGTGGACCAGGGCGACCACACCACCTGGTGGCGCAGCCTAGGGTGGCCCACGCAAGGGGTGGTGTGGCCCCCCTGTGGTCCATCTCCACTTCCCCTTCTGGCTTTCTTCGTCTTCTAGAAAAATAGGATTTTCCATGTATTTTCCTAGATTTTCTGATCTTTGCGAATTTTGCCTCCAAACAACACCTTTTCCATCAGAATCCTGACTACGGCGGTCCATGCTCCAAAAGTCATCAACCATGCAAAAACAAATGAAATAACATGAGTATCATCTCTTAATATGAAATATATCAATGAATAACAGTAAATTATGATATAGAATAGTGATGCAAAATGGACGTATCAAAAGGACACAAGTCTCAGCCAAATGTGGAAACAAGAAATTATTGTTCATCCATGACAATGGCGACGAAGAGTACTTGAGTGAAGATGAATTTGACGCCTGAGTCAAGGAAGCAATGACAAGGCAACATGTGGACATGAAACAAGTCCATCACTTGTCGTCACAAGGATCTTGACCACTCAAGCACAAGAGCATGAATATCAATGATCAAATATCTTCCAAACACGTGCTGGCATCAATGGGAAATCTATCAAGGTGATCATCGATGGAGGGAGTTGCCACAACCTTGCTAGCACCAAGTTGTGTCAGAAGCTCAACCTTACCCTCCATCCGCACAAGCACCCCTACCACATGCAATGGCTAAGTGACAAGGGGTCCGTGAAGATCAAGCATACCGTCTTGGTAACATTCTCAATTGGTCCTTACAAAGACATGGTGGAGTGTGATGTGGACCCAATGATAGTTTTCCATATATTCCTTGGTCGACCATGGCAATTCGACAAAGGTTCTCTACATGATGGCCGTACAAATGTATACACTTTCAAATGGCATAACAAGACATGTGATTTGCAACCGATGACTCCTAGCCAAATAATTGCAGATAATGCGAAGGCTTTAGCGAGGGCGCAAAACACAACACCTTCTTGCGAGAAGAGTGGTGAGCGAGAGAACTACCTCATAGTGAGTGAGAGCCACAAGCCTAACTCGAGTGAAAAAACTAAGAGTGTTCTTCTTGTAACCAAAAGTGAGATGAGAGATGTCAGGAACAACCCATCCATTTTGAACTATGTCCTCATTTGCAAGGGACTATATAACACCCTCAAATTGGCCCTATGCGAGTTTTAGAAACGATTCAAAGATGGCCACCAGGCACTTGCGTGCGGGTGGAAAATGAAGTAATATCATTACACATTAGTCCATGATGGAAGCCACAGAACATATATTTACAACGACGACTCCATGAGTCAAGAATACAGATATATAATACAAATATCCAAATCACCTTGAAAACGATACAACATCTGAGTACGGATAAGATTCAAATGGGGCTAAGAGCCCTGAAGAATAACCAATGGCGTCCCTAACCCTGCCTAGGTTAAGCCGGAAGGGTAACCCTGCTAACAACGTCGAACTCAAACCTGCTAAAACAAAAGGGATGTCGACAAAGGGAAAATGAAAAAGAGAGCAGTCAGTACTGAGGCTAGTACACGGCGAGTCTAGAATTCTATGGCTCTCGCCTACATAGGTATGGTGGACTGAAGCGGCAGCGCAGCATGCACTAAACAATCTATAAAGACTCGATTCAACTATCGGCTATTAGAGAGGGATAAGAAAGACCTATTCAGATCCAACCTTATAGTAACACCAAAACATACCCATCCTGGTATTTCCCCCTCGAGACCACACGAGGAAGTCAACCCTAGGAACTCACACAGTTGGTAGTTTTATTCATTCCATTATAGTTGTGGCACTTACTAGTCAGATACAATTAGCATAATACATTTCAAATCCAGCAGTTGTTGGCACTTTTATTTACTCATTCCGTTGTAGTGAAACTGATTACTAGACATGTCAAAGTCAAATTTATAGCACTACTTTAGTTATAGTTGTCTATGATCGAGATACTGTGCTCCAAGTTGTCCATAACCGCGGACATGGCTTTCAGAAAGTTTTACCCTGCAGGGGGGCACAAATAGCAATACAGACATGATCAACCTCGGGAAGAACCAAATAAAAAGGAACGAGGCCACACGACAAAGCATTCACAGGATTCATAAATCATTTCAGGGGCCACCCCATTAAGCTACCCGCAACGAAGTTGGTCGGCTCCAAGACAGACCCAAGGTTTGCGTCAATGGCTGTAAATGACTGGGAACCCAAAAGTGTGACTGGGCTTGTCGATACCGCGAAAACACTCCGCATTCCAAAACAGTACAGGTGCTCCACGCACAATAGTAAATACAGCAGTAAAACATGGCATAGGTACAAGATAGTAATAAAGCCCCAAACTAGTTTGTGGCCCCAAGAAATAAAGTGTGAATCAAGCTCAGGCAAAGGGGGATTCATAGAGTCTCCCATATGTGGATAGTGTGAATAGTCAAGGAACAGGTATCAAGTACTCGGGGCCTACGGGACACAAGTGAGCGTGGAAGATCCAAATATTAGCTATTGCCCACCGGTGCCTCTGCATTAGTTATATCTATTCCTAGCATTTTAATATCAAGTTGTAATTAAAGCCATGATCATATCCACCATTAAGCATGTGACAACCTTCCAACAACGATGGAACATCCACGACGTGAAGCAACACCTGAGCAAGCAACTACGACTCGCAAGGCTGACTGTCTACCAAACAACAGGCAATTGGATGTGTCCAAGGCAATATAGAGGCTGCAAGGAATATAAATGGTACACGGAAACTAAAGCATCGCAACAAGGATGACAATAGATCAATAGGAGGAAGTAAAGACCATAAAGGTAAAATAGGTAGAAAGAGGGAGAATGCTCGCCTGGGAAACACTGCCGAAGATACATTATCCGAAAAACTTGTCGATACTTGCATCAACTCAACAGCCTAATCCACGAAGAAGCAAAGCACTAGAAGAAACACCGAATGAACTATTTAATACTACGGTAGAAGATCGGGCATGATGCATATATGATGCATGACATGGCAAAGATGCGATGCAACTAGGCAATATTAAGCGGAACTAGGGTCCTGGCAATTAATTAAGTGGTTCATGTTGTTTAGATACCCCACATTTTAAATGTTGTCTTAACATGGCAAAACATGACATCGATTCGCTACACAAATTTAAATAGAGCCAATATAAGACTAGATTAGCCCGCATAAAGTCTCCATATTTAATTATTAGGTGAATCGATGAAATAACCCAGGCCCACGAAATATGTATGCAAGCATGGATGAATTAATATGCAACAAGTATATGTCATTTATAAAAAATAGAGGTCTTAGAAAAAGGTCACACATCAAGGTCCGAAGATCTTGGGGCTCGGAGGAGGTTCGACGGGATCGGTCTTCAGATTTCGGGGTGGGAGTTCTTTCAGGGTCCTTGATGGAGATCTTGTCGCTCAGGCATAATCGGATCCGTGAAGGAGATGTCTTCAGGTCTCGGCCATCAGATCCGTGTTGTAACACCCCGTGCACTCCTGGGCCCGGGGGGTGTCACTCCTGGCTGCTTAATAGGATATCTAGACTGGCCCCACAGACCAACACTAGTCTTTTCTACGCACTTTGTCCTCACTCGTGCGCACCCGGTTACCCACTTCCCGGTCGGTCACCCATCCTAGAATTGCTCTAGGCCAAGCACGCTTAACCTTAGAGTTCTCTTCGAATGAGCTTCCGGAAAAGAAGTTGCAACTTGTTTATATGGGTATCCTATCAATCTTATTAAGCCATGTGCCTGGATCTCACATACACCCACCCTTTAGAAGATCGATGCCCTCATCGATCAAGCACACCTCAGGAACGTTCCCTCTTGGCACGATCATCGTAAAGGTCAGACATGTGCCATGCCGTGTCCACTCCGCCACACAGCGCCATGCTCCACATGTCCCGCCATCGACCCTTACACCCGTAATCGCAAGGGTCGGCTCGATACCACTTGTAACACCGCCCACTCGGGCCCGGGGTGTCGATCTGGCTAATAGGATATCTAGATGGCCCCACGCATCAACACTAGTCTTTTCACGCACTTTGTCCTCACTGCATGCTTCCGTTACCCACTTCCGGTCACCCATCCTAGAATTGCTCTAGGCCAAGCACGCTTAACCTTAGAGTTCTCTTCGAATGAGCTTCCGGAAAAGAAGTTGCAACTTGTTTATATGGGTATCCTATCAATCCTATTAAGCCATGTGCCTAGATCTCACACGTGTCGACGATGCTCGGGTTCTGGGGATTCTTCAGTTCTGATGTCGATGATCCTCCAGTAGGGTCGTGGTCGTCCTTCGGAAATCTTGATAAAGGTACGAATAGGAAGGATTGAGCATCAAAGCATGTTGTAGAGGGCCTAGACAATGGAATCAGAATGGTCATCCGGTTCATGCACAATGCACTTCTAGAGTGGCAGCTAACAAGCAATGATAGCAGCAACTTGTGTCTAACATACCACGCTTAGGTTGATTCAAACAGAACGATCAGGGCACGGCCCAGCAGCAGAGATGCGTGCGCGGCGAGCGGACCCATGATGGAAGGTGTCGATGCTAGGGCAGGCTCACGCGCGGGACGATGTTCCTGAGACGGGGCGTCGGTGGAGGACGGCGCGGCCATGGCAAACGGAGGTAACGAGGTAGAGGCGGTACCAGGTCGAGGAAGAGGCCCGGGACGACGGACGGAGCCAGAGCAGGAGGGAGGCATCCGCGACCATGGATGCGGCCGGAGGTTGAGGAATAACAGCCGCGTCGCGGCGAGATCGCAGGGGATAGATGAGCAGAGGGAGCTGGTCGTATCTAGCGGCAGCTCACCAGGAGGTCGCGGTAGTGGCACTCCAGGTGAGGATAAGCTTGGCCGGTGGCAGAACTTGGGGCGAGGAGGCGACATGGGGGCTCGGTGCGGGTTGCCACAGCGGCGATGCTCAAGGTCGACGACGACGGCTCGAGAGGAGGCGCAGGCGAGGGCGAGGCCGAGGAGGACGGCAGGCGACCAGAGCTATTAGAGAGCGGTGGTGCCGAGCTTGCTGGCGACGGTAGTGAGTGGGGGATTGCGGCTCGGGCTCACGAGAGGGAGCAAGGGATGAGGGCAGGTGGGGATGAGATCAATCATGGTTGGGGTGCGTGCGTGGCGAGGGAGTTGGCATGCGGGACCCGCAGGTCGGTTGGGGCGGGGTCACATCGCGCGGTGGGATGCGTGTCCGTGCCTATGCGTGTTGTGTGTGAGAGCGGCGGCGGCAGGTGGAGTGGTGTGGTCTGGGTAGCTAGGGTTCGTTTTGTAGCGGGGTGGTAGGTGGCTGCAGGCTGGGCCTGGCCTGCGGCTGCCTCCCCCAATAAAGTATTTTATTTATTTTGTTTTGTTTTGAATAGCCTTTTGTAAGTAGTTTGTAGACAAAATAAAATATTCGGAAGGACCGGGTTTTGATTTGAAATAAAGACGGGGGATATTTAGAAAACAAAGGTAAGCTTTTAGAAAATAGTTTTAGGCAAAACATATGCATGATGATGACGATGCTCAAATGCAATGTGGCATGATGACATGAGCATGCGATCATGATGATGCACAAAACAGAAACACCAAGCGATTTTCTAGTAGTGATTTTAGCGGGGTGCTATAGACTAGCACAAGGAACTAATGACTTGACAAATATTCCTCCCTCTTTGATGATTATCTTGCCGGAATTCACGAACGTGTTCCCGGAAGATCTCCCACATGGACTACCTCCTCTTCATGGCATTGAACATCACATTAACATCATACCTGGCGCACCGCTACCAAACCACGCTGCATACTACACGAACCTGGAGGAGACGAAAGAGATAGAACGTCAAATCAACCAACTCTTCTCCAAAGGTTTGATCCAACTAAGCACTAGTCCAAGTGTCGTACCTGTTATTCTCGTGCCCAAAACGGATGATACGTTGCGGTTATGCATGGACTGCCATCCAATCAATGCTATCACCGTGCGTTATCGACATCTTGTACCACGTCTTCACGACATGCTTGATGAGTTGTGTGGAGCCACTATTTTCTCGAAAATTGATCTTCGTAGTGGTTACCATCAAATACACATGGCGGAAGGTGATGATTTCAAAACCGCCTTCAAGACCAAACTTGGTCTCTATGAGTGGTTGGTCATGCCCTTTAGCTTATCTAATGTCCCATCCACCTTCATGCACCTTATGAATCATATCTTGCATGCTCTCATTGGAAAAAGTGTTATTGTCTATTTCGATGATATACTTGTTTATAGCAAGTCACCTGAGGACCATGTTACACATGTCAAGGTCTTGCAAATCCTTTGACACGAAAAGCTTTATGCTAATCTTCCCAAATGCAATTTTGCTAAAGACAAGTTGATTTTTCTTGGATTTGTCATTTCTTCGAAGGGCATTGAAGTTGATGTTTTGAAAGTGAAGGACAACGAGATTGTCCCATCCCCACAAATGTGAGTGAACTCCAAAGTTTTCATGGGTTAGCCAGTTTCTATCGTCTCTTTGTGAAAGACTTTTCTACAATTGCTTGTCCTCTCAACGAATTAACCAAAAAGAATTTCACCTTTGTGTGGGGCAAGGCACAACAAAAATCTTTTGATGAACTTAAAAGAGGCTCACCGAAGCACCTCTTCTTGCGTTACCAGATTTCACAAAAACTTTTGAGATAGAGTGTGACGCTAGTGGTATTGTTGGCATTGGAGGATTCCTTATGCAAAGCGGACTTCGTATCTCCTACCACAGCGAGAAACTTGATGGTGCTCACCTCAATTATCCGATTTATGACAAATAACTTTTACCTTAGTTCATGTTCTTCAAGTTTGGCAACACTATATTTGGCCTAAGGAATTCATCATACATTCCGACCACGAGTCATTGAAATATATCAAAGGCCAAGCCAACTTGAGCAAGAGACACGCTAAGTGGGTTGACTTTATGGAGGATTTACCATACATTTTCAAGTATAAGAAGGGCAAAGATAATGTAGTCGCGGATGCTTTGTCTCGCAAGGATACAAGCCTATTTACTCGACTAGAAATCAACATGTTGTGCCTTGATGAAATCAAAACTTTGTATTCTATCGACCCATTCTTTGAACCTATTTTCGCAAAGTGCTCCATTGACAAAGGAGTTGATGATTTCTATTTGCATAAGGTCTTTCTCTTTAAACAAAACAAGCTTTGCAGTCCGAAGTCGTCTCTCCAACTTTTGCTTCTCCAAGAATCACATGGTGGAGGCCTCATGGGTCACTTTGGCCGTGACAATACATTGGACATTCTTTCCACTCATTACTATTGGCCCAAGATGAAGCGAGACATGGAGCGCTATGTTTAATGATGCACGACATGTGTTCAAGCTAAGTCTAAGTCTAATCTATTTGGTCTTTATGTGCCATTGCCGATTCCACATGCACCTTGGTCTGACATTAGCATGGATTTTTTTTAGGATTTCCTAGGTCTAAGCATGGTCATGACTATATTTGTTGTCGTAGATTGCTTTTCGAAAATGGCACACTTAATACCGTGCCATAAGACCGACGATGCTTCACATGTTGCAAATTTGTTTTTCAGGGAAATTGTCCATCTCCACGGTGTGCCAAGAACAATCATCTTCGACCGCGACGCCAAATTCATGAGCTACTTATGGAAGACTCTCATGGCCAAGCTAGGTGTCAAGCTCCTCTTTTCATCCGCGTCGCATCCTCAAACCGATGGACAAACCGAGGTCGTCAACAAAGTCTCGGGACTCTCATTCTTGTATTGATCAAGAAAAACCTCAAGGATTGGGAGGAATGCATTCCCCACGCCGAGTTCGCCTACAAATGAGCCAAGCACTCAACAACCAAGATGAGTCCCTTCATGATCATCTATGGTTTCGAGCCCCTCACCGTGCTCGACATCCTACCGCTACCTCTTCACGAGCACACCAACATGGATGTCGACAAACGCGCCCAAGCTATGAAGAAGCTTCGCAAAGAAACAAGAGCTACTATCGAACAACAAGTTCTTCGCCAAACTTCAAGGTTAAACAAGGGCAAGAAGGAGATGATCTTTGAAGAAGGTGACCTTGTGTGGATAAACTTGAGCAAGGACCGCTTCCCCAAGGAACGTGATTCCAAGCTCAAACCAAGAGGGGATGGTCCCTTCAAGGTCCTTAAGAGAATCAACAACAACTCCTACATCATCGACATTCTGATCTCCAAGTACCTTATGAGCAATGCATTCAATGTAAAGGACCTTTAACCCTACCATGGAGATGTTCAAGATGATAACCATGAAGAGTTGAGGACGACTCTTTCCCAAGGGGGGAGCTGATGCAGCCCATCCTATGGACGCCTCTACATATACACCACCAAGTCCCCCAAGTGGACCAATGACTCGTGATCGAGCCAAGCTCCTCCAAGCTAAGGTGAACTCGCTCATGTACTCATGTGACTTCGATACACCCCTAGATGGCCTGCTACTTCATGCCCCGACACTATTCATCATCAGGTATGAGGACACGAGCCAGCGGATCGTCGCAACAACTAGCAGCTACCTAGAGCAAGTGGTACTACCGGCCCTAGGAAGCGGTACTACCTCCTGGAGATAGCAGCACTACCGCCTCGGACAGAGAGACACCGCCCGAAGCACTAGACCTCACCGGTACCAAGACAGTGGCATTACCGCCTCAACCGGTACTACCACCTTCTGTGAGAAGTATTACCGCACACCCCTGAAGACCACGCCAATGCCTCGGCCCGCTCCTGCATGCGGTACTATCGGACGACACCGGTATTACCGGATGACACAGGGCCAGCATGCCCTAGCTCGGCCCTTAGGCCTTGTAACGTACCCCTTGATATTTTCAGTTGCCTAAAGTACCCTTGAACTAGTGGCTGACCTATATATAGTCCCCCAACTCTATTGTAAGCCCCAGGCATGATATTTGGAATTAGTGGACACCCCTTGTGGATCTATCTAGTTCTTGCCTCATGCTCCTTTGATAGAGGAGCACCAAATATCACAAACCTTGTTGGAGTTTGCATCGTGCCTCCCATGTTGTACAAGGTCTTGGCATCGGAGTCCCTTTGCCAAGTTGTCAAGATCACACCGAGACTCCCTACTCACCGTGCCGGTTCGAGAGAGAGACCTCTGCCCGACGCCGATCCTAGGGATTGCGCCGGACCGGTCACCGCCGGCGTGAGCTATTGTTGTGTATCATGTCTTTGTTTGTGTGTGTGTGTGTTCTTCATGTTCTTCTTGCATGATTTCGTCGTGTTCATCTCCCCTCTCCTTCCCCCGCACCCCACCCTTGATTTGAAAGGGGTTCGTGAAAGATCAGGCCATCCTCGAGGTTTGCCCTCAACAGGCTACCCCAAGCGTGTCCTCCTAAGGCACCGCTTCTCGAGCATCCTCTAGAGGATGCCGCTGCCTAGGCGGTGGGCCTGCCGACCAACGGGGCATGGTACCCTGGTTGCCAGGACCCTGATAGTATCTCCCGGGCGCTTTCCATGCGCGCGTCCCTTAGTGGGCACGGAGGGGCAATGGCCCAAAATGGTCGTCGGGCCCTAGTGCCTCCTAGTCAACACAGCTCTGGTTCCGTGCTCATCCTGACCGTGCACAAAAAACAACCATCGATCTCCCATCTTCGGTTGCGGTAGTGGCTGCTCTACCTTGGGAGTTATTCCCACGTTATGACGGCGTGTGGGGGAAGCCTATGGTTAGTGCCACGCGCCTGGTGCAGTGACACCACTCCTCTTCTTGTTAAATAAGGGAACGGGCGTGCTGCTTTCCCCTTGATGCCACTTCCTCTGCTCCTCCAACCCTTCTTTATTGTTCCCAACGCCGAACCCCATTTCTCCCCATGGCACCTAAGTGCTTCTCAGCCAGTGAGAAGGGCAAGTCCACGATGGTGGATGTGGAGGGGACTCCGTTGGTGAAGCGCGTCCGGGGCAGCCGTGGCAGATGCGGTGGCCATGGAGGCTCCTTGGGCATCTCCTCCTCTTCGAGAGCGGTCATGTCGGTTGAGGGGAGGTGCCGACCAGGCCGGACTGAGGTTGCCCTCACGACAGCTATTGGGGGTGACGCGGGGGCACGGCGGAGGGCTCTTCGGTGTCCCGGAGCCTATGCTGCTTCCTTCTATGCCTCCTCCGCTAGTCGTGATCAAAATCGAGGATGACCCCGAGCCCGTTCAGGTCATATAATTTGTCTTCCTTCTCGGGGGCATGGATTGGTTCGCGAGGGTGAGACTTCCCCCGTTCTTCACTCTTGGGATCACTAACGACCTGCGCCACTCCAGTGGTCATGAGAGGTGGGAGATGAGGGTCGAGATCCTTGTGCCGAATGAGACATATCTCACCGACGGTTGGAATCGCTTCCTCAACGAGCACCGTATCCAGCGTGGCTTGGTGCTATGGTTCCTCTACACCAGCAGAGGTTTCTCCGTGTCGGTGTTTGATCCATTGATGTGTCACGTCGACTATCTGTGCCACCTCAGGTAGGTCAGAGTGGGACCTCTTCCAGGATTGCCGTAGTGTCGATAGGGCTGCAGATTCTGTACCGGTGTAGGTGTGATGTCATAGTGTTTGTTAGCCTTTTGCCTTTCAAGCATGACTGCAATGCACATCCTTTGGCGGATCCTCATGTTATCTACTTTCCTTTTTATGTATCTCATAGAGGCACTAGCCTATTATGAGGCCATGCCTGGCGATAGTTAGGGAGCATGGCATGTGCCATCCGCTTGCTTTACGCTGCCAATGGTAGCTTTAGGAAAATCCTCTCCGCCCGGGGGAAGAGATGGCATCACGCGCGGATGAGTGCCAATGATTCTGGACCCTGTCGCACAGAAGTTACAGTACTCGTGTGGTGCTTTCCAAGGCAGCCTTCCTCACCGGCTATCTCGTGCTCCCAACGCTAGGCTCACCCCTCTCCCCGTGCCTCCGTAGGGAGCGGTCATAGGCCTTGCGTGCCCTGCCCCATAGGTGCTTTCACGGAGAGGCCTATAGGGTCTGCGCTCGTTCGATAGACTCTCTCGGGAGACAATCTGTAGGTACCGTGCTGGTGGGGTACTCCGAGCGATGATCCTCCCGGCACGTACTTGCGAGCTCTTAGTGTGGGAGGCCACGAGACTCGTTCACTTTCGCACAGGTGGCTCCCTGGCCTAAGGTGGCTTGTAACAGGTGGAACGTTCCTAGTGCGTCAGATTCGAGCGTAGATAGCCCCCTGTGAGCCTGCCTAAAGGGGCATTCCGCCAGCCCCCACGACAAAGGCGTCCGGAAGGGTAAGTCGCCTCGCTCGCTCTGGAGTTTGGAGGAGGATCGACATGCATGCTCGGGCCTCGGGTGTCAAGAGGTGTTACCCTTATGAATCTTTTCCCCTAGCAGGCCCTCTGGTATGTGCAATTGTGGTCCCCGTGCAAATCCTTGCTCGCTCAGCAGTAAGTGGCCTCACGAAATGTCTCCCGAAGAGGGGAACACGTGGCTAGCACTGGCCAGATGGGCTCCGTGAAAAGAAAGGGGGTGCTCATGTAGCTAGAATTTATGCCGCTAGAGGGGTGTTCCCTCATGAGCCGCCCCATAAGCCTCCTGAGGAGAAGACTGTAGAGCAAAGGCTTATCATGTTGGCCCCTCGAGCAGGAAACCGTATGTCTAGTATGGAATTTGGCCGCTGGAGGGGAGTTCCCTCATGAGCCACCTTGTAAGTCTCTCGAGGAGAAGACCATAGGGCAAAGGCTTATCCTGTTGGCCCCTCGAGGAGGAGACCGTAGTTCTAGCCTGAAATTTGGCCGCTGGAGGGGGATACCCTGACGAGCCGCCCCATAAGTCTCTCAAGGAGAATATCGTAGGGCAAAGACTTATCTTTTTGCCCCCTAAGGAGGAGACTGTAGGTCTAGCCTGAAATTTGGCCGCTGGAGGGGGATACCCCCACGAGCTGCCCCATAAGTCTCTCGAGGAGAAGACCGTAGGGCAAAGGCTTATCCTGTTGGCCCCTCGAGGAGACCGTAGGTCTAGCCTGAAATTTGGCCACTAGAGGGGGATACTCTCACGAGCCGCCCTGGTAGTCTCTCGAGGAGAAGACCATAGGGCAAATGTGCACTGCTAAGATTCAAGACATGTGTCGTGCAAGGGTATCAAGCACCAGGAACTGTGGGTGAGGTGACTTATCGCCGAAGCCAGTCCGCAAGTTCAGACCTCAACACTTTAGGCCCTAGGGTTGATGGGGAGTTGCCCGGCGATGGACACCATGCCTAGCCCCCCCACTCATGTGGCATATGTAGGGGAACTTCAGCCATGTACAACTTTTGAAAATGTTTTCCTACAAGATAAGCAAATGGCAGAATTGGCGCCAGGCGCAAAATCTAGAAAAATCGCCAGAGAGGTTCAAGATTATTACAATGCCGCAATGATCTACATGGGGTTTTACGAGAAATAAGGCTGGAGATGATGAGAGTATCAGGAGTCACCTTCAAAAAAGTTAGGAAGCTAGACACACTATTTGGAGGGGCTTGTCAACGTTCTTGACGCCTAGCTTCGTACCTGGGCTTGTGGCCTTCAAGCGGTGTCGGGGAGGTGGTTTATGCTGTATGCCTTCTACGTGCAGTCTAGAGGGAAGCCAGGAGCCCCCGTGTCAGCACCACCCTCGTGAGGCTTTCCAGCGCTAGTGAGGGCGAGCTAGGGCTGTCCTAGGACTTCTCGTGGCCGTGTTCGGCAGCCACGACGAGGTCCTCGCTAGGAGGGTAAAAGACGGCGGTCGCCCTCTTCGCCATGGCGCTCTCTTGGGCCATCATATGCTTCTTCCTAGCGGTGCCCCCGATGTAGTCAAGGGCATCCATGTCCTTAGGGTAGGTGGTGGCTGCGGTTTTGTGGGTATGTTGGAGGGAGCGTAGAGCTTCCCTTTCATTGCAACGGATGGTGATGACCTTGCCATTGCCTCCTTGAATCTTGATGATGTTGTAGGCATGGTGGGTAGCTGCGATGAACTTGGCTAGAGAGGGGTAGCCTGGGATGACGTTGTATGGGAGACCGATGTGCGCCATGTCAAAGTCGATGAGCTCAGTGCGGTAGTTGTCGCGAGACCCAAACGTGATGGAGAGGCACACCTACCCGATGGGTATGGTAGTGCTGTTGGTGACCCTAGAGGACGACATGGTCGGCATCAGCCGGTCGTACGACACACGTGGCTAAGTGAACATCTCTGTAGAGATCACGTTCATGCCAACACCATCGTCGATGAGCGTCTTAGCGACTGTGATGTTGTTGATGGTGGGGATGTAGAGCATGGTTAGAGTTCCCACAACCTTGGTGGAGATGAGGTGGTATCTAGCGTCAAAGGTGATGGTGCACTGTCACTACTTGAGCCTCGGGGACGGGGTGTCTGGCCAAGCAGTGAAAACTTCACAGGTGAGCTACTTGAAGTGCCTATTGGACACCGGGGCCTAGGAGCCACAGAGGATGCATGCTATCACACCCTTTGGCTCCTGGTAGCCCCCGGTGTTCTCCTCGGCCTGACATTTCTCTGGAGCGTGGTGATGCTGCTGCATGACACTGGCTTGGTAACTCGTGTGGTGGGCCCCTTGGCCACCGTGGTTGTTGTTCCAGCGTTCCGCTCCTTGGTAGCCACCATGCATGTTGCTGCACTCGCTGCCCTGTCTCTCCTTAATTTGACTGCTGCACTGGTCGCGAAGCCTCTTGAGCTCGTAACAGTCATCGGTGGGATACCCATGCGTCTTGTGAAAGACGCAGTACGAGCGGTCTTCACGCTCCCCTTCTCCGTCGCCCTCACGAGGACTCTTCCATTCGGGTTCGGTGGTGAAGATAGCGGCGGGCTTTCGCTTGGGATCCTTGCTCTTCCTCTTGGAGGCACTTGAGAATTTGGGCATGGTTTCCTCCTCGGCAAGGTCGTACATTTGACCCGCATCAGCCTTGGCGCACTTCTCCACCCTGACGAAAAGCTCAACGGTCGTGATGAGGTTGTCATCATGGATACCGATCTTTTCCCTCATCCAGACATCCTTGACTCCCTTGGAAAAGGCGTTGATGACGTTGGAGTCCGAGATCTTCGAAATCTTATTACAGACCTGGCTAAACCTTTGCAGGAACTTGAATAGGGTGTCGCCGGGATACTGGTGCACCTGGGGAAGGTCGTAGTAGGCGGGCGGGCACTCATAAGTCCCCTTGAAGTTGGCAATGAAGAGCGAGCAGAGGGCTGACCACAAGCCCATGGATTCCTTTGGGAGGTTCATCAGCCAAGTTCGTGTCACGTCCTTTAGACTCAGGGGGAACCAGTTCGCCATGACATGGTCATCGCCCCTGCTGCCTCGATGCCTGTGGTGTAGAGCTGTAAGAACTCGCATGGGTTGGTGGTCCTGTCCTAGCATGGTGGTATCTCCGGGCAGGACTTGTGCAGCCACACCACGCGTTGGAGTTCCCTGGTGAAGGCAAGGAATCCATTGCCTTGCACCTCCTTTCCACTGATGCATGCAGCATGGTTCTGTTGGCCCGCCGCTGTAATCTCCTCGATGATGCGGTCCTACCGTCCGCGAGGGGGCACGAAGACCAGTGGAGAGGCCGCGGGAGGTGAGGTGATCTAGCAGCTGTTGGCTAGCAGGGGTGCGGTGTCGCCGAGCTTGGGAGTGCCATAGGAACCCTGGGCCAGATGCTGGCCCGCAGCCCCTAGCGCCTTGTCCTCAGCCTGAGCCCCCTGGCCCGTAGGGGTGAGGGTGACGATGTCGAGGAGCTCAGTGAGGCGCTCGCACGACTTCTCCTGGTCGGGCTCTCCCGGCGAGTGGTGTAGCATCTCCTGCACCACGCGCTTGGCAGCCTCCGGTGTGGGTCGGTCGGACTGGCCGCAAGAGGACGTGGTGCAGGAGAGCGACGTGTTGCCACGCGATGAGAGCTGGAGCTCCCGTGATGGGCGAAAGGAGGAGCCCTGCTCGTCCTACGTCCATGGGGTCTGCTCTATGGTGGTGCATCGGGGGTCGGGCTCCGTCTGAGCCTTGCTCGCCGGATGACGTAGGGCGTGCTCGGCCCATGTCTCACTGCTAGCAGATATGTCGACGAGGTTGGTGAAGAACTTAGAAACATGCCTCTGCCCCCTACCTAGCGCGCAAAATGTCGGAGAATGTGTCTTGTGGAGGAACAAGGGGTCCAACAATCCCTGGGTTCACGAGGAGGCTAAACACGTGCTCTGACCTTCCCAACGATGGTGGTGATGGCGGAGCACAAACACGACATAGAGTGACATGGTTTGTTACCTAGGTTTGGGACCCTCATGAGGAGGTAAAGCCCCTACTCCTGCTTTGTTGTATTGCTCGCGGTGTCTCATGAGGGTACAATGGTGGATGATTGTCTAGGGTTGTAGATCACAGATCGTTCCCTTCCAAGGTAGGAGAAGGCCTCCTTATATAGAGGTGCCAGGCCTCTCCCCCCCATTCATTGGTGGGAAGGGTCACCACATCACCACCCCTCGAAGCCTCGGTCTACAAGACTACTTTGCGTGGACTTGGTCCTGCTTCCCGGGTGCCCTCTGCCTTCTCATTAAGCTGATTCCTCTAGTGTCGCTTGTCGCCACGTGCTACTGCCTATCTCCTCCCTTACACCGAAACAACAAAAGGGGGAGAGTTGCCACTACCAAGGTTGTCCATCCTGCTTTGACACCTAAGGGGCCAGACTGACTCCTCTTTACCGAGGCGGTCTGGGGGTTCAATAGTCCAGTTGGAGTGGAACGTTCTTGTTGGGTTGCATCGTTCTTTCCTCCTTTGTTGCATGATGACATACGTGCTTCGGAAACACGTGCCAGGGTATCCGAGGCCTAGAGAAAAGTTGAAGGGACTTACGAGGCCTCCCCTCGTGGGCGTGACGACCTCCTGAAGCTAGGATGAACAGAGTTGAGGCTTGAGGCTCCGGAGGGGCTACCCCCGAGCGTGTCCTCCTGAGGCACCACTTCTCGAGAATCCTCTAGAGTATGCCACTGCCTAGGCGGTGGGCCCGACGACAAACAGGGGGTGGCACCCTAGTTGCCAGGACCCCAATAGTTTGCATGGACATGACCAATCATGGTTTACCTAAACCATGGCTCCAAAAATGGAACATTTTAAGGAATTTTGACTTATCCAAATTAGGGTCTTTCTCTAGGGTTATAATATTTTCATACCAGGTTTGGCATGCTATAATCCATTTGATTCCAGGGGTGTATTGTTTGATAGTCCAAGTGATGTCGATCACCATGGTACAAAAGGTTGGTGTTGATTATGGTTGAGGTTTCCTAGGATTGATACCAAACTTGGTTGAAAATAAGGGTGTTAGAACAGAATACTATTTAGCCTCCAAAACCATCTAGGTTTTAGAAGGACTAAGCTCCCATGGAAACGAGGAAGGTATGGATGGATAGATAATCATGAATAGAGCACAACCATGCCAAGAGTTGGTCAAAATAAGATGGCATGGAGAGGAGGGCTTCTGCCAAAGTAGGAATGTTGATAAGATTTGCAGGAAATACTATTTTCTTTCCTGCAAAACCATCGGGAACAAGTGGGTCAGAGGATGATTTAGTCAAGGGCAAGAGTGGGATTTGGAAGTCCTTAGGATGGTTTACAAGATGGTTCAAGTGCATTTCCAAAAAGACACAAGGGCTGAGAAAGGCAAGGACTCAAAGGGTGATGTTGATAGTAGTTTCAAACTTCGTTAAAATTTGGCAGATTTGTTTTTTTACTAGGATACAATAGGGGATGATTCTGAGAGGATGCAAGGTTCCAAACTCATCATCAAGTGGACGAGGTTGAATTTTAGGTTGAGTATAAGGGATCAATGCTTAAAGTTGGTCTTTATTGACTTGGAAACTATCAGAAGTGATGAATTCTAAATTGATCTAGTGAAGGGGTTATATGGTCACTTTGGTGACTAGAGATCAAATCAAGCCTGGGAAACTTGGTTAAGGTTTGTGTTCTTAAATTAGCTTGATACTAGAGGGTGAGCTCCTAGGTTGGCTCACTCTAAGTCCTACATAAGTCAAACATCAAATCAAGGCAATTCATCTTAACAAGCAAATCAATCTAATATTATGGATACCATCAAGCCTAGTTTGAGGTAAAGAGGAGTTTATCATCTACTGCACTTCCAGATGCAACAACACAAACAAACCAGCAAGAAACACTTCATCACTAACAAGAAAAACTTTTTGTTTCCCCCTGATATTTGCATTCTGGTCAGCAAATCGGGGTTTTTGAAAGTGGGATATTACACTGCCCATATGTAAACCGCTGTAATCCGGGGGCTTGCACCCTTTTGGAATGAGAATCCCGTGCTCTCGAGTTTTTCACCTTGTTTTTATTTGACTGAGTATTTTTCGGGATTCGGAGTTCCTTTGTGTCTTTCTTGGATTTTGGACGTGAGTAATGGAGCCTATCATGCTAGAAATTTCCTACGCTCAAGATCCTCTCTAAGGTGTGAACAGTGTGTTCCCGGTGCGGATAAAGGGCACTAACTCATAAAGACACAACTCTCACGTCCTACCCCGAGTTGGAAATCTATGCACCCTGATCAATCGCATGACACATATTCAAACCCGAGGCATGGGTAAGATGCAGTAAGGAGTGTTCACTACATTTTAGGGCACACATAACTGCATCAGCGGGAGGCACCAACAATGAGTGCATGGCTAAGGTCCAGCCAAGGGACCCTTGCTGGGAACCACAAAAGTGCACCAAGCGGCCAGCTTGGGTGCGAAAGAGCATCATGACTTAGGGGTGAACGCTACCCTAGAACCATCACTCGAACGAGCACGAAGTGAACAGGACGGTAAACAAGAATGGTGCAGAATGCGACTGGTAAGCAATCTGAAGAAGGACCTACATGCTAGGAACCAACAAACTTGAAGCGGAGGACTTGGTGAAACTCATCACAAAGACAAGTGTGCAAGGAAGGTAAAATTGTCATGTTAAAATCCCATTGGCATTACATTCAGAAATGCAAAATGTAGGACGAGCCCAAGGAGGTGGTCAACGGTAGGTCACAGGTGGAATGCTGTGGAAATGAGGGAAGGGACCCATGCCCCTCTCTCTCTTGCCGAAATTCCCTCAAAGCTGCATCACCCGAGAGACCCTGGCTGTCGACGTCTTGAGGAGGAATACCCCTCTAGCCTCGGAGATTTGCATACGTGAAGGAGGACACATGGGCCTTAACGACCACTGGTATAGGAGGAGCCCGCCCGTACCATACAGCAACACATCCGCCTCATCAACTACTTTCACCTCGTGAAGACGAATTTGAGATCTGTCATTCACAGTAACTTCCAGGCACAAAAAACCACACCAGAAAGGGATCTGGACGAGTAACTTGGAGAAGGGAAAAATCCTTGCTGCTTCACGAATCATTGGAGGACATCGCATCATCCCCTTCACCATAAACCGCTACGTCTCCATCACCATTACTACTCCCATCTTTCATCCATTAGATCTTATTGTAATTCTAGATTCAATTATGGTTTGCACTAGATTTCACATCCCCATACTTTTATCCATCCATTTGATTATGATGATGTTGTTGATTGCTTCCATGTGTGAGTAGTTTCCTTTGTTCTTCAGAAGATGGAGAAACCCTAGCATTATTATGAAATGAAATAAAGATGATCTATTACTTGTGTCCATGATCTATTGATCGATGATGTGTGTTTAATCTCTCTCTTTAGATGGTATGTGTAGTCGGCCACATATCATTTGCCTTCGGGTCTAAATAAAAGGGTGAAATCCTTGGGACGTGTTTGGAAGTCTGCCCAGAACTATTTGTGACTAGAAGCACTGGCTTATAACCTGCACAGTTAATGGAGGAATAAAGAGATTCATTAAGCTAATTACGATATCCACGGGGAGACCCTTAATTGCGGTGGTCCCTATGGGTGACTGCTCTCAGGCATCATGGTGGTTATTTAGAGATGACCTCATTCCTTGGCTCAACAAAGTGACTACCTACGAGCCTTGTGGTGAATATCTTATTACAGATCTCTCTCCACACATGTCATGACATAAGAAATATGTTATCCTAATTATGATTAATTGCAACATGCTAGTGGTATATCCTACATCCCTGAGAATGCTAGCCTTATTGAGTTCAACCACCATTCCAAACGCTTTTGTTACTTGTTTTCTTTTACTTGTTTTATTTACTTTTATGCATTGAACCAAAAACCTTTCAAACGCCCTTTACTTGAAATAAAAGGCAGCTTACAAGTATCCTTTGGTAGACAATGACGAGCGGCATAAAGACCTTAACCAAATATCTCTCTGTGCGTTTGATACTCTTATTTTGAAACTAGCTACAATCGATCTATGCACTTAAAGTCATCAAGATATTTTCTAGGGCTGTTGCTGGGGAGCTAAGCGCTTTTGGTATTTGTTCTTAGTTGCTTATTCTACTATTTCTTTTACTAAAGTTGATTACTAGTTTCAGGTAAACACCATGACTGCACTCAGACTGATGAATCAACTCAATGCACCTAAACACGTCGGGAAGTCCAATAGAGGACTTCTCAAAGAATTTCCGAGTGGGAGCAAACTAGAATACGAGGTTAAACCTCACTTTATCGCTATTATTAAATTGAAATATTTTGCAGGAGATGATCCGGATGAGGATCCTTGCACTCATTTAATGCATTTTACCGAGTTATGTTGGACACTTAGGCTATTCTGATGATGAATTGAAACTTAAATTGTTTAGCCAATCTCTAACCAATACTGCTTTATCTTGGTATAGAATTTGCCCTGCAGAGAAAATTGATACTTGGGAAAACTCAAAGGAGAATTCGTATTTCGATTCTTTCCCAAAGTAAAGACGGCTAAGGTAAGAAGGGCAATCATGAACTTCAAAAACCTCCTAGGTGAAGGCTTGGTAAGGGCTTTCAAAAGGTATAAGTCCATCCTTAACAAATGTCCCACCATGATTTACCTGAATGGTAGGTTTTACATATTTTATGTGGGGGACTTAATCAAGAAATTAAACATGAGCTAGACACTAATTCTGGAGGCTCTTTTATGGAGATAACTATAACTAAAGCTTGGGAACTCCTAGAATGTATTCGTCGCAATAGAGAAACTTGGGGATTTGATTTAGGCAGCGAAGGAGGTATAGAAATTGAATATGATTGTCTCAATGCTTATAAGGAGTTCGGTAAGGTAAGAGAAACTGCTAATGAACTTCAACTTGATGATGATATTATTTTGCAAATCCTCCGGTCTTTTACAAAACACATTGAAGCTCCCAAGAAAGATTGGCTTCAATATATTCCCCCACCTGAGCCAATTGAAGATGTTGAGAAAATAACCGTGGCTCATGTAGAGCCATTGAGGGAGATACCCCCATATGTTGAACCCCTTCCTTTTCCAAGGAATGCGCGAAAACATATGATGACTCAGCAACTCGAAGAACAACGTGAAGAAGAGAGAATGTTCCTCAAAAAATGTTGAAGATGAGGCACAAGAAAGAAAAACTAACCAAGTGAGTAAGCAGGAGACCAGGGAACCAACAAAAAAAGACATACTAACCATGTTTGCACATTGCAACGTGATAGAGCTAGATACCGAAGCTTCCCAGTTTGTTGAAGAAAAGGTAAAATCTAAGGAAATTGGTAAACCTGTCCTCCCTTGTACTTTTGGTGGATCTTATTATTATGGCCTCTATGATATTGGAACACATGTTAGTGTAATCCCCTATAATTTTTATTTGAAGATCCATCATGAACTAATCCCAGCTAAATTAGAGGATACTGATATGACAATAATGCTTGTAGATAAAACACTCAGAGTTCCTATGGGAATAATTAGAGATTTCCCAATTTGTATTGGACCATACAAGTACCCCATTGATTTTGTACTTGTTGATATGCCTACTGATGTTTATTGTCCAATTATTTTTGGAAGAACTTTCTTGAACACCGTAGGGGAAAACAGTGACTGCAACATAGAAACTGATGAGGACATCCCTACTAACTTGCTATCCCCAACTCCTAATAAAGATGTTGATGTTAATGTGAAGAATAAGTCCAATGAAAACATGATTGGACCAATTACTAGAGCTCATGCAAAGCTACTTTAACAACAGGTGAATTCACTCCTAAATGAATCTGATCTTTATAATAACGACAATTTTATACTACCTAAGTCTATGCATATATGTATGCTCAGGTTCACTAAGGAGGCAAGCATGGCACGAGGAGGAGAACGGCTGTGTCAAGAGGAGCCAGACATGATGATCATCCATGAAGGCACGAGGGAGGAGAGGGAGGCAGGTGCACTGCAAGCGAGGAAGATCAGCAAGAAGGAAGGTTCAGTTCGGACAAACAGAAGCTCTGAAATTGAAACGGGCGTGGATTCCTCATATAAACTCCAAATCAAGCAAATAAGTACTTGTTGGAATGATAATTCTGAGGGCTTTCCAACAGGTACTCGCACGTCTCCAGACCCCAGATAATCTGGCCCAGTTTCAGAATTCTGCTAAGGACTTTGGGCACGTCACACTGTATGGGGGGCGGATAATCTGGCCCTACTTGGGGCAGATAATCCAGACCGAAAAGTTTCCATCATATCCAGACGGATTTGACTGTATAAGACACATTTTTGTTTCGCGTTTTTCCGACGTTCCGGCTGCCATATAAGCCCTGGAATGCCCTCTAGATTAGGTTAGACCATGTTTAAAGTAAACCCTAGTTCTTGGAGTTGCTAAGTGCAAACCATTGAATCCTACACACTAATACGTATCGATCTGGTGTTTTTGCTACTATCAATCAAGTGTAATTAGTTCATCCATTGGGATCTAGCCAATTGCAAGTTTCGTGTGATCTGCCGTTCCATTGGGAATTAGAAGATTGCAAACCGCATCATGGTCGGCTGCTACGTGCGCAAGTGTGTGAAGTTACGAATATCTACAAGGGTTGAGAGCTGTTGCATTGCCATCTGGGATCGATCGAGACGTTTATGAGCGGCATACAAGTTATCTCCACCCCATATCATCATACATCCACCTTGCTTATTGATAATATCGGGCCACCCCATATCATATTGGTATCAGATTTCCAACGCTGCCTCTGTAAGCATCCACAAATCCATCCATAGTTAGTTTCTTTTCGTCCTATACAGAAAAATCCATACAAAAATATTAGGGTTAGTCTTTGCCATAGCCTACATTGCATTGAGGTTGAGTCTTAGTTGCTGGTCATTGTCGTGTCTTTGATCCAATCTCTACCAGTTCGAGTTGTAGTGTCTAGGTTTTCATTGTTATTTTCGTTAATTCTGTGTTTTTGGGTCGTTCATCATCATTTTTGCTAGTTTACATTTTTTTCTGAGTCTACATAGCGTACTTTTGGTGCTTCCCAACCTAGCTACATTCTATCTATAACATCCGTGCCTAGGAACGTACCTACGAGACTAGTTGCTTTGCTCTGAACAAACTGCTCATTAGAGTTTTGAAGTGCAAATTTTCGTCTAGGTAGACCAGATTATCCAGCCCCCGAGAAACCAGATTCTCCGGCCCCATAATTGCACAAAGTTGTTGCATCCGTATTGCATCATGTCAGATAGTTGAAAAATAAAAAATAGAGTAAAAAAGAAAAAGTACTAAAAAAAAGAGGAAAGAAAAGAGACAAAAAAGTGAAAAAAAGAGATATATCAAAGTTGCTTGGAGGCCTAGTTTCATAATAGCACTAGTAGATTGAGCAATTTTGTGCATGTTCTATTTTGAGCTATTACTAACGTCTCTCTTCTGCATTGCAATATTCCTGTTCATACATTGTTGTGCCACGTTTATCTCCACATGTGTGTTTCCTTGGGTATTTGTCACACGATCAGCACTAGGATTTGCTCTGGTGTAGATAGGTATCCATACCTATAACTCCACTACATACTCCTGCATTATCATGTGATCGTTCTTGTACCCTCGGTATTCGCTTCATCACATCCATGCACGTGTCGTTTATCCAAGTTGGTAAGTTTTTACTAATTCACTTTGGAACAGTAAGATTTCCTTTTCTTGCAGTTGTGAGTGAGTTGTGAGAGCCACCAAAAAATTTTGGGATTTCTATTTTCGTGCCCTCAGTTCATTAGTTATACTCAGTTTTCCCCAGCCGCTTTTTTCCTCACTTTTCCCCTCCCTCTATTCTGAAACCCTCACAGGCGCTTGGACGGGAGGATGCCGTCAGGTCAAAGGCTTGACCGTTACATGTTGACCAATGGGACCACGTTAGGATGGGTCGTGCGTTGAGCGTTACGTTACGTCGCCTCGACCGTTACATGCTGATAGGTGGGGCCGCATTAGGACGGGTCTTACATACGTGGTGAAGGGTGGGGCCATGTTGGGACGGGTATTGCATACATGGTGAAGGGTGGGGCCGCATCGAGACACGTCGGACCAGCCATTCTCGCTCACCCTAATCATTTGCTTCCCCCGAGCCTGGAACAACTCCCACACTGCCCCTCCTCTCCCCCGCCGTCGTGCCCTCCTACCTTATGTCGTCCTTGGCCGCCGAGCCGCCCCTCCCCTAGCCGTGGAGCCCACTCCACCTCCGGCTCAGCTCCCGCCCCTGCTAGATCTACCCCTTTCGCGGAATAGTATGCAACGCCGGCTGGTCTACCGGTCCTCTCCGTCGAGCGTGGAGAAGATTGGGCGGAATCAAAGGGATCTAACGCATGGATTCCATCTGGGTAAGCATTGTTTCCCTTTGTGGATTGATTATGGATAGTAATTGAGCGTGAATCGCTGGTGCTTAGCTAACTGCCTTGCTTTTCGAATAGGATTGATCCAGCGCTGACATTCGGCTAGTGGTTAGACTAGATACTAGCGTAATTCGTTGTTCTGAACAATATCTCTCTGGATTTTACTTCCTAGTGGTGGTTGCAACCTCCATAACTCTTAGATATTTGAAAGATAAAATCTATTCTAAATTCCCCTAGAGCAATGGCGATTCAGTTATTTGCAATATTTCAACATTAGCGAGCAAAGATTGCTCCCACTAACTAGTGAAGCTGATCTGGTAATGCTTTTCTCTTTGAATGTTGCCGAACATTTTGGTCGAATTCGTCTCCATGTGCAACCTAAAGTTTAACATGCAGGAAAGAGGGTTAACGCATCATCTGGTGGTCAGGAACCATCAGGTGGTCGGGCATCATGTTTCTCTGCTGTCTCTGCTAATAGTATACTCCCCGCGCTCCTTGTAGGTCCACATCAGTACCATCTGTTTGCACTGCGAGTGTAAGCCAAATCGCTCGTGCGGCCAATGTGGAGGACAAAGCAGAGCCTGGCGTGGGAGCGCCTCCACTAGATGATGAGGATGAGTTGACACTACCAGGAAAACAACTATACATAGACAAGCTACCCTGTGGCGCATATGCAAAACCATGTGCCACAGAGAAATGTCAGTGGCGCACTAGAGGAAATGCGCCACAGAAACTTGCACAATTCTCTGGCGCATTTCTAAACCCATGCGCCATAGAAGTTATGTGGGACCCGCCAACCGGGGTGGGGCGACCCACTTTCTGCGGCGCATAATGACATATGCGCCACAGAAGTGATAATATCTGTGGCGCATATTCCATTATGCGCCATAGAAAGTGGAGGCGGGCCCCACCACAGAATCTTTTTGACCCACTTTCTATGGCGCATAGGTAAATATGCGCCATATAAATGTTTAGTTTCTGTGGCGCATATCCACACATGCGCCACAGAAAGTTGACCTGGGTCCCACCGCGGAAAATGCACTAATTTGTTCTATGGCGCATATTGCGATATGCACCACAAAAATTTGAACTTCTATGGCGCATAACTGCAATATGCGCCATAGAACAAGGCGTCCAGATCCATGTGCAAAAAGGTGGCAGCTCACCCCCTCTATCAACCACCACCCATTTCACTTCTCTTCTTCCCTTCTACACACCCAACTCGTCTTCCTCCTCCCTCCCACCCCATTTTGCCCATAGTTTCTCCATTTTCTTGTAACAACCTACTTTATTTCATAGATTGGTAAGTGGAAGCCTCCCTCCAACTTGTAGATCAAAAAGTTCCTTACTTTTCTCTCCCACATCTCTATTTGTTTACTAATTTCCTCTCCACCAACTTGTAGATCTATTTGTCCACACTCTCTCATCACGCGGTCTCATCTTGCTATTATTGAGTCTACTAGGTGAGTACTTGGCCATGAATATGCATGTTTTGTAGGTGAAGCTTGTCGCGCGGGTGGTGTGTGCGATGCATGGCGATACGATTCTTATACATGAAGCTTGTGTGGTGCATGAACGTTTGCATTGGGAGGAAGTTTTTTGTTGCTTGCTTGTTGTTGTCCCGGCCGGTGTGGTGCATGGATGTTTGCCTAAATGTTGATTCATTTCCATTTCGGCAAATTTTTGCACTACCCATATGTCCTAATTTTAGGAAAGGTCATGCCAAATTTTTCCAGCTAGCATTCATGCATGTGTGTGTGTGTGTGCATATGGTGTGGTTCTAACCTACTCTCTATTGTGACCGCTTAGGCAACCATGCTCGTCACGATGAGCGAAGGTCGAATTGATAGGTACAAGAAAGACGCGAAGGAGGACATGATTCTGAACAACAAGACCATGATAAGATGTCCATGTTGAACATGCAAACTCTAGCTCTGGATCGACCCTGATTCTGGACTGGAGGGTCACCTGCTCAGGCGTGGTTTCATGCGTGACCTCAGTGAGGTGCCGACATGACATGGTGGTCACAAAGACGTGGGCGGGAGAGAAGACGAAGAGTCTCCCGGGCATGATCATCATGACGAAGGAGATGCCGATGGGCATGATCAGCATGATCATCATGAAGAAGGAGATGCTGACGGGCATGATCATCATGAAGAAGGAGATGCCGACGGGCATGATCATCATGAAGAAGGAGAAGACATGAACACACAGATGTTGCTAACTTCGGCCTTGCAGGACCCTCATGTTCAAGAACTGCTCCTCAAGGAGACGAGCAACACCAAAGCTGCAGCCAGAGAGAAAGCCAAGCTAGCCCAAATGGAGATAGACGGGATGACTCCATTGTATCCTGGGTGTCGCCCCGAGGATACATGATTGTGTAGCACGCTCAAGGCTCTGGAGATGAAGGCCGAACACAAATGAACCGATGTGAGCTTCAACACAAACATGGAATACTGGCACGACCGACTTCCTAAGGGGAACACATTGCCCACAAGTATCGAGGAGGCCAACAAAATTGTGTGCCCTCTCAACCTACCACACATTAAATACCATGCATGCATCAATGATTGCGCACTTTATTGGAATGAGTACGCGGATAGAACCACATGTCCGGTGTGCGGCCAAGGATGGTACAAGAGAGGGAACAAGAAAGTTCCTCGAAAGGTGGTATGGTACTTTCATATCACCCCCCGTTTGCAGCGATATTTCGTAGATCCTAAGGAAGCAAAGCTCATGCAATGGCACACGGAAAGGGAGAAACCCGAAGAAGATCCGGACAAGGGCAAGATCCTGACACACCCTTCAAACGCTAGCCAGTGGAATGCATTGGACATTGTGTTCGAAGAGTTCGGGGAGATGCATGGAACGTCAGGCTGGGTATGAGCACCGATGGACTCAATCCTCTTGGAAACCAGAGTAGCACGCATATCACCTGACCCGTGTTTGTATGGCCATACAACCTCCCCCTGTGGCTGTGCATGAAGCAAAGGTACGTACACATGAGCATTCTTATTTAGGGGTAGAAACAACCAGGTATCGATATTCATCTATATCTCGGGCTACTGAGAGGAGTTAACCAGCTTGTGGGAGATGCCGGCCCCTACGTGGGACGCCTACACTAAAGAATATTTCCCTCTGAGAGCCACGTTGCTCACGACGGTGCAGGACTATCCTGGTTACGGATATGTATCGACCCAAGTGACCCATACACACAATTCATGTGTCAAGTGCATGTATGAGACACCGCATCTCCAGCTACCGAGGGATCCCGGGTCTTCGAAAACCGTGTTCCAAGCGAAAGTGTCTCCGCATGGATCACCCATGGAGAAAACGCGGTGACATGTTCAATGGTAAGGACGAGTTCGAAAGAGCCCCGTGTTCGAGGAGAGGTGAAGAAATCGAGGAGCTTTTGAATAATTGGGTAGATTGCCCTGTGCCGAGAAAAAACGACCGAGGACAAAGACGCTGCTGGGTGTATGGAAAGCAAGGTCTATTTTCTGGGACCTGCCGTACTGGAAGGTCCTGCACACTACCCATAGCCTCGATGTAATGCACATAATGAAGAACGTTACTGAGAGTCTGCTTGGCACTCTATTGAACATGCCAGAGAGGACCAAGGATGGGGCGAAAGCAAGAAAGGACCTTAAATTGCTTGTCATAAAGAAAGATCTTCAGTACCCTGATAGTGATGATGATCAGATGGAAGGGACTCAAGGTCGCCGCAAAAGAGTTAAGAAGAATGAGGTGGTGCTTCGTGCTGCCTGCTTCACTCTGAGTCTGGAGGAGCTCGAGTAGTTTTTCAGGTACCTCCTAGGAGTGAAAGTTTCTCATGGTTACTCGGGGAAGATAAGCAGATATCTGGACGTGGCGAAGAAGAGGTTCAGCGGTATGAAGTCTCACGACTGTCACGTGCTGATGACGCAGAGACTCCCTGTTATGGTCCGCGGGATAATGGACGAGCATGTCCGTGAGACGTTGTTTGGCCTTTGCAAATTTTTTGATGTCATATCTAGGAAGTCGATCAGTGTGAAGCAGCTTGACAGGCTACAGGAAGAGATCATGTTGATACTATGCAAGCTCAAGATTTACTTCCCGCCTGCATTCTTCGACATCATGGTGCATCTGCTTGTACATGTTGTGGATGACATCATCCAGCTCGGGCCAACATTCCTGCACAACATGATGCCGTTTGAAAGGCTAAACGGTGTCATCAAAGGATTCGTTCGCAACAGGTTTCGTCCATATGGAAGCATAGCCAAGGGCTTTCTAATCTACGACTGCATATCCTTATGCTAGAATTATCTAACCACCGAGAACGAGGATGTTGGAATACCCACCAATAAGCACCTCAGTAGGCTCGCTGGATATGGTCATCGCGAGGGCTACCGCTCATTGCATGTCAGCATTGATGGTCGATGCAACCGACTTTGACAGGGCACAACGAGTCACTCTACATCACATTGAATTGGTTGGCCCTTGGATGGAAGAGCACATAAGGTTAATCGAGTAGGAGTACGTCGACCAGGGCAGGCCGAGGAAGAAGGGAGACGTAACCAGAGAGCACAACTCCAGCTTCACGTGTTGGCTCAAGAAAAGGCTACTGGATAATCCCCCACAGACGCCTTCTACGGAAGATCAAAAAATCATATTCTCCTTGTCGCAAGGCCTAGGGCACAACCTAAGGACCTATCAGTCATACGACATAAACAGTTACAGATTCTACACCGAGTAAATGGACAGGAATAGCGAATATCAAAACACAGGAGTAACTATGTTATCCTTCGCCGATGAAGAGACTACTTTCATGGAAAGATTCTAAAGAAGGATCGAGGAGATATGGGAGCTTGACTACTGTGGAGAGATTGTACCGATGTTCTGTGTTAGATGGGCCAAGAACATGGAAAAAGAAGGCCGGTATTTCACCACAATGGTTATACCAGATGCCAAATCAATGAAGAACACCTCCGCAAAAAATGAGCCTTGGGTACTCGCTAGCCAAGTTGATCAATGTTTTTTTTATTACCGACCCATAAAAGCCCAACCATGTTGTAGTTAGGAGGGGCAAGAGGAGCATCATCGGAATGGAAGGAGCCACCAACAAGCAAAACTTCGACAAGAACGATGATCCAAAGATCGAAGAGGAATTCGACAAGTACTTCGACATGCCTACTACTACTAAAATAAGAAGGAAGACCACACTACCTACTAAAGGTTGTCCATTCACAAGAAGAAATCTCAAAGTGCACGGGCTAAAGTATTCAACCACGACGAAAAAGGGCAAGAAGATTGTGAAGAGACACTAGCAATTGTGTGACTTCTTGTGTGTATTAATTCACATGTGTGCTCGCAAAATATATATTAGTTAGAGCTAGACTAAAACATATAACGTGATTGTATATGTTCAGAGAGAGTTTTTTTAATAAATATGCATGTTTGTATATGTTCTTGCTTTATTTTAAACATATTTATAATTAAAAATATCTTTTTTAAAAAAGGAAAAAGTATGAGACTGCCAGGATTCGAACCTGGCTGCCCTAGGTTTAGAATGGCAAGCAAGCAGACCACTAAGGACATGTGTGTGATCTTGTCAAACTACTACGCGCGCGGTGTTTTGTACTATGTACAAAGATTCTGTGGCACATTTTGACAATATGTGCCACATAAGTTGGAAATTCTGTGGTGCATATTGTAGAAATGCGCCATAGAAGTTTCACACTTAGCCAAATAAATGGTTCAGCCTCCCCTGCTAATTCCCCTTTTCCATTTCTTCAATTCCCCTAATCATATCGCCCACGCACAAACCCTAGCCTCGCCGCCCTAGCCTCGCCCTCGCCCTCGCTGCCGGAGCCACCATGGAGGAGAGACTGTGGAGGAGGAGGAGATCCGCCGTGCATGGAGGAGAGCCCCGCCCTGCCTGTGACCTAGGACGAGGCCCGCCATCGCCGCGCGTTAGAGCCCGTGGAGGAGGAGGCCTGTCGCCGCCGCGCCGGAGCTCATGGAGGAGGAGGCCCGCCCTGCAACAGGAGCACTGCCACCACCCTCGACATCGACGACCACCGCAACAATATGTACGATCTCTCTGCCCCCAATTTGTGACTCTCTCTGTGCCGATTCTTCCCCTTGCTACGGTTTCCTAGTGGTCACTGCTAATGGGGCTTAGTATTGTGCTAATCATTGATGTATGTAGTACAACATGTTGATATGATGTGTAAGATATGCGGTACAAATCTCTGCAACATGTTGATTAACACATTGTTTCTGAACTTATGTGTTGGAGTGTGTTTGTGCTTGAACCACCTCGGTTCTAGAGCACCGGTGAGGGGTGCAGCAGTGACTATGTCGACGTTTCTTCCTCCATGCAACACAGGCCAGGATGCTGCGCATGTTTAGATTCATCACACCACTAGAGGGAGGCCAATAGTAGCACCAGTAATATTAACAGCGACATCGAACATATACTTTTTAACTAAAGATGCATATGATTGATTATTTAAATAACTAGCTCGCTGTAACGTGCATGTTCATGGGGAAATTAAACCCACTAGTACTATATGAAAATTTAGCTGAGATTTATTTGGATATTCTCTGTTCATAACGCGCTCTGCTAGATTTAGCTGAAATTTGATACTACTGTTAACTTGATTTTTTTTATATGTTCTGGTATGGTTAAGGTTTTCTTAATGCCCTGCTATTTTGTTACTATTTTTAAATATTGTTTGCTTGATTAGAATTCTGAGCATTAATAGAACACTAAAAGTGACAGATTGGGTAAGTAATTAAACTTCTAGTGGCTGTTAAAGGGTTTATCAAGTCCAGTGGCATGTATATGCACATATTACCCTATGTTATTCTGCTCTTTAAGCATGTATGCCTGATATTCTGGTTGAGTACTTGGTCAATTTATTTGGACGATCTGTGTTCATTTCTGGCTAAGTACTTGCTTATTAGGACCTGGCATGGCATCTGGTCCTGTAGAAATAATGTGGCTGCACCTGAGTGTTAAAAGGTACTGCTGTTGCTAGCTGAAAGGTTGTAATTACACGAGGTTTGATACGGATCAAGCCGATGATCCTATGAGTTTTGTCCTGATCTTTCATAGCAAGTCAATCCGGATGGTAATCCTTCCAATAATACTGATGAATGTCCTGAAGAAGAGGAACGAATCCAGCAAGCAAAGTGGAGAAGATCACCATGCCTCAAACCAAAACATGACAATCCTTGATGAACACAAGAACCTCCGCGACAATATCAATATGATAGATAAAACGGACTCGCTGTCTCCGGAATGATGCTCACCAAGCAAGTCACACAATAGTTTTAGACTAAACAACTCAATTTCAAGCTAACCCTAATTCTAGACTGACTGACTTTATATAGCCGGTCAGACAGACCCAAACCAACAACTGGATACTAAACTGACTCTAGCAAATACGTCCGGATCGGACGAAACCTCGTAGGCTGGACACTCCGATGTAGATGGGCCAGACACTCCGGTAGGCTGGACATTCCGGCTAGTTTCAGTCGGACACTCTGGTCTTCACAGTCATCTTCGTGTCCTTCTTGATGATCTCCCTTGCACCTGCCTCCCGCTCCTCCCTCACGCATATCGTGCCCATATCATCCTCCCCCTTCAAGGAGCATTGTCCCGAATGCATGAGGGTCTTCTCGAAAGGGTGGCGTGGTATCAACAAAATCATCATGCAACTTTGTCATCTTCATGTATTGCTTTCCTTCCACTCCGCAACCTCCCTCTCGGCGTGCTTGACTTGAAACAACCCTTGGCGCTTGTACCTCCTTGCATCTCCATCCGAGCTTTGACCTAGGCGCCACCGTCTTCTTCTTCTCAAGTCTTGTTGGAACTCGTGGTTGCTGAACATGGACCTTCTTTGCCCGACCTAGCATAAGATGAGTAATGCCTGGACCACACAACTAACAAACATGTCCATCCTTGCCTCTATACATTCGCACAACTGTCCCAACAAAATGCCTCGCAGTTGTGTTAACAAAACTCCTCTTGTTACCCCGCTGTACCACGTGCACTAGAACATCAAGAGCACAAATATCATCCATCAGAACACCTGTGTCAACACAAACAACCTTCTGAACACATGCTGCAACATCCTTCCTCTCAGTAATAAGAGGATGCACTTCAACTGGCTTATCACTAACAAGAGTTCCACTGGCTTGTCATCTACAGGCCTAGCTGAAGCAATATCAACATTGTGGCATTGTGCAACATGTTCTCCATCCTGGACCTTAGCCAACGCAGATTTTGGCTTAGCCTTGCGCATCTTCTCCTTATGTACCACCAGCTCTACATCAGACATTATGTGATCATCCTGCATAGGCTTCAAAGTTTGATGTTTGCCACCATGCACAAAATAATATGTATTTGCTCTTCCAGCATGTGTAGCGTTGCGATCATACTGCCATGGACGACCAAGTAACAACCCACATACCTCCAATGGAAAAACATCGCACTCCACCTCATCAACATAGTCACCAACTGTAAATGGCACACGCACCTTGTGAGTAATCTTCATCATACCGCAACTATTCACCCACTCAACATGCATCGGTTCTGGAATACGCCATTTGGATAAACCCAAAACTTCCACAACTTCCTTACTAATGCCATTACAGTAGCTACCACTATCAATCATCAACTTGCATGCTTTGCCCTTGATCATGCATTGCGCCTGAAATAAATTCCATCGTTGGCCTCTATTCGCTATCATACAAGTCTCATCATATACTCTCTTGAGTTGCATATTCAGCCCACTCTATGGTATAACATCTTCCACTGTAGGCAGCACACACAACAACCTTGTCAACATTAGGCTGCTTTTCTTCAGAAAATTTTGGCACTGCCACGCTGACCGGTTGCACTAGAACAACTGCTGGAGCCTCCTTTACATGATATGAATTAGACATAACTGTAACCTTGGGCGACTGTTGGACTGCCTTCACGGGCTTGGTACAAAATACCTTACGACGAGGAGACATAAAACAGCCACGCAAAAAATTACTGAAGTACTTCCAAGTTGCATCAACAATATCCTTCCCACACATTTCCTTATCCCACCAATGAGCTATGTCCTCATCCACACGTCGTAATGCAAGAAGCATACATGTAGGATTATCCAAATACTCGTATGTATCACATCTGTAAAAACCATCTTGCATATTACGTTCCCACAACTCATATTCATCATATATTGCCATATAGACCAATCTCCACCTGATTTGAGAATCATCACATACTACACCGTCCAAGATGTCGAGACATTGTACACATCACCAGATCTCTTCCCAAAAGTGCACCATTTTCCAAAAAAATCACCCAAAAATGACTGCATGCTTCCTAGCATGAAGTACAGAACCGAAAAATTCTAGGGCCAGATTGTCCGGTGTTGGAGGGTCGGACTATCCAGATCAGACGATTATTCCGGGAGGAAACAATCGGACACTCTGGTGCATAGACGTCGAGATCTAATCTGCACCGCCACAACTCTCTGATCTCCACCAAGAACATACCCAGCCGATCAATCAACACAATCTCGCCTTGAGCAACCTGGTGCTCTGATACCTCATGATACAGATCAAGCCGATGATGCTATGAGCTTTGTCCCGATCTTTCACAGTAAGTCAATCCGGATGGTAATCCTGCCAATAACACCGATGAACGTCACCTGAAGAAGAGGAACGAATCCAGCAAGCAACATGGAGAAGATCATCACACGTCAAACCAAAACACGACAATCCTTGATGAACACAAGAACCTCCGCGACAATATCAATACAATAGATAACAAGGCCTCGCCATCCCTAGAGGGATGCATACCAAGCAACTCACACAATAGTTTTCGACTAAACAACTCAATTCAAGCTAACCCTAATTCTAGACTAACAGACTCTTTATATAGCCGGTCGGACAGACCCAAACCAACAACTGGATACAAAGCCGACTCTAGGAGATACGTCTGGATCGGACGAAACCTCGTAGGTCGGACACTCCGGTGTAGATGGGCTGGACACTCTGGTAGGCCGAACATTCCGGCTTGTTTCGGCCGGACACTCCGGTCTTCACAGTCATCTTCGCGTCCTTCTTGATGCTCTCCCTTGCACCTGCCTCCCGCTCCTCCCTCGCGCATATCGTGCCCATATCAGGGTTGCTTTGCATGAATCTTGTTGCTGTGCAGGAGTATTTATAAGGCATTAAGAATCATTTTTTGAGAGTGGGTGTGCTAAAGAGATGTTGATCATTGAAGGATGCTCTTGTTGCTATGCAGGATTCTTGTGTGCTACTAATCTGCATCTAATTTATCTAGTACCAGGCTGAGATGCTAGGTTGGGCTGGAATGGTGTTCTAATTATGATGAAAATCTGAATATATAGCTAGTTCTGTTGAAAGCCAAAAATGTCTAGGCCATGTGCATGTGTCTGTCTCATTAGGGTTTACTTAACTTGTAAGTCTGTCTGATGATAAATTAGATGATGGATAATGGATGTTTGGGTCAATGCATGGGGCTGTCAATATGGGGATGGGGTGTTTTCTCTTGCAGGGTATATTTCTTCAATTGAGTTGCCCGTTTCTTCCGAAGTGTCAATTCACTTCCGTTTCGGTTGAGAAATGGGCACTCCTAGGTCAAAAAATTAGCAAAGGTCATGTCGAATTTTTCGGCCGAGATTTGTGCTAACGTTTTTCCTCTTTTTAATAGGGTGCAAACATGTAGGGAAACAACAAGGACGACACTTCTAAGCAGAGCATCTAAGAACAAGCTAGACAGGCCAACGAGTCAGTCTGGTGGGGGTCCCAACAGGAGGAGGAGGAGGAGGAGATGAGGATGACACCACCACTAGAGGAGGAGGCGACCGCCGCCAGAGATGCTAGGGGCCATGAGGGAGGAGATGCTGATTACGAGGGGGACGAAGACGACTATGATGGAACTAGTGAAGGCGACGAAGAAGAGGATGACACCTTCGATGGTGGCGAGCGCACGAATGGGGGTAGCGGCAACCCGACCGCTTCTCAGAAGAAGAAGAAGGATTGAAATGTGCCAGTGCTCACCACCGTATGCGATGAGTTCACTAAAGTCACAGAAAGTGGCCTACCCATTGCGCCAGAGGCGTTTTCCAAAGCGTACGACCTGGAACTCTGGTGCATCGTCCGGGAAAGCATGTCGATCAACATGAAGTACATCATACATGCTGACAATGAAGCTTTGGTCGATAACCTCCTGAAGAAGCTTCACAAGCGACACAGATTCCCAGAGCGGTTCAGAAACCTGGAGAGAAAGAACCCGTTGAACAAACTAGCCCTCACGAAGCTGAGCAATGCCTTGAGCAGCTGGAAAACCTGGGTAAAGAATTGCATTGACAAAGGTGAAAGCTAGGAGGTTATTAGTAAGAAAAATCCGATGCTCGACGAAGAGGAGTTTAAGATATTCAAGGCGGATATAGCTATCGATGACACTATAAAATGGACTAAATGGGGCAGGAGTATGCGGGAATAGAACATAGGTAACCATCACCTTGGAAGCGGCGGTTACAGAGGGAAACCGGCCACTTGGGACATGGAGGACGCAGAGCTTGAACGCCTAGGTAAAAACAACCCTTGGCTTAAAATCACGGACTTGTAGCTTAGGAACTTTGTCCGGGACCGCTACTACCTAGACCCGAAAACAGGGGAGTTCGTCACCAATGATTTAGAGGTGAAGGAATTCAAGAAGAAGATGGTAAGGAATTTACCGCTGATCTCAAGTCTATTGCGTTCTAATTAAAATAATGAAGCCAAGAATCTAAATGGGTTCACATTTCCTTGTCTCTGCAGGAGGATGAACTGAATGCTCTTGCCGAAGATTCTTCCCAGGATTCGACGGAGCCGTGGGACACGGTTTTCAACAGGGTGACGAATGCTTACAAGAAGAGGGACAAGGGGTTGCCACCATCCTCAGCTAGCCGTGTGTCCGACTTTGGTACGAGCATGAAGTTCAAGGAGTACTACAAAGAGGACACCAAGAAAAGAAGGGAGAGGAAGAACCAGTCGGCGGCTAATGATAAAGCCATTGTTGAAGAGCTGAAGATGAAGGTGCAGACACTAGAGGAGAAAGCAGTGGACAAGAAAATAGTGGACAAGTTAGTGGAAGAGAATCTCTGCACGATGATCCCCCCTGAGTTTTTCGAGGGGCTAACTACTTGGAATGCGGGAGGTCGATAGGGGCTGATACATCTTCCTAGCTTAAGCGACAGCAATTCGGGCATCAACGTTAACGTGTCGCTAGACCTGGTGACCCCTCTGGTCATCAAGGCCGGGACGCAGCCGCTCGTTTTGGTTGCACCGACACCCCCTCCAACCAAAGATACCAAGGCGCAGCCGACAACAGTGGTGCTTCATGAGGCACCCGAGCGGGAGAATGCAGATGATGATAGGCCATCCGCCGGCATCGGTCGTGTCTCTACATTAGATGAGCTCAACACCATCACCAAGGTAACTAATTAGTTAGTGCATGCCATCTCCTTTATGCATTTGATGACTGCTGCCATCTCATGATGCCCAACAACATGTTTTGCCTCAGGACACTTCTTACATACTCCTGCTTAAAGATGTCGGCGGTGAGTTGAAGGATGTTGCCAAGGGCACTCTCAGACAAGCGGGGTGCCACATGATGCACAACAATCCAATGGATGATGACGTGATGAGGGTCATGTTGGCTTGAGTGTTGCTAGGGTGCGACGACATGGACCCTCCTTTCAACCTCAGGGAGCCGACGAACACAAGACCCTTGGAGAATGCTACAACCAGCCCTTGACATGGCCGAATACCCATATTCGTCTTGCAGGGGGAGCACCGGCGCCACCTCTCGATCGATCGTCCGGCCACCACCTCGGAAGCTAGCAGTCGCCGTTGTCGCCACCACCATCCATCACCAGCAACTCTTGGCAGCGTGTGTACCTCCCCATGGCAAAGACGTTGTGTCGCAACCGTTGTCGCCCCTGCTACCACCACCACATGATGGCACCCATGAAGATGATGATGAATTGTTCAACATTGACAACTTCATTAACACCGGGCCGGCAAAGGATTGTATGTGCCTTCTGTGGATGAAGAACCCTTCGCAGCTCGTGACCATCAAGCTGGTCGGCCCAATACATGCACGCAGCACCTAGTCTTCCATGGTTTTTCTCAAGAGACGCCTTTGGCCGCTGATCCACCACAGGAGAAACCAGGATTGGTTTTCATCCCTAACACACTGCGAAAGGCAGACGATGAGCAGATGGCAGTGGAGGACCCTGTTGCAAAGAAGAAGCACAGGAAGAGAGGTAATAATTATAATAAGAAGGCTGCGAGCCATCCTCCTCCGAAGAGGATCTGGGCTCAGGACACCATCATCGTACCATCCAAACAATATGGCTTGCCCTGAGTGCATGTAGCTAGTGATCCGATATTGACTCTAGATCTGCTCCACATCGTGGTTAGACCCATGTTAACTTTGCATGAGGGTGTCAAGACACTAGAGGGCATCCTTCTTAAAGACAAAGATCCAAATTACTCGGTTTTCACGACCAAGGTGCCATCGGACGTGGGCTTCGTCGATGAAGCCCCAGTGGATCTATTCTTCATAGTGTACGAGGATATCTTCAAGATGTTTCTCTCGAAATGGCTGGACTATAACTTGGTCCGCCTATACGCGCTCAATCTGGCGATGAAGATCAAGAGAGAGAGAGAGAGTACCCCGGAAGTCGCGATAGTGGATCCCTACTAGATGCGAGATAGCCAGTTGGTCGAAGGGTTAGAGACACAGACCAAGGCGATGGCATACCTCGAGAAGTTAATGGTGGACAACAAGAGGAAGGACACACTTCTTTTGCCTTTCTTTCCCGAGTAAGTACACACTCGCTCGCCGCCGTAACTTATGCATTTCTTATAGATTTCTTCCTTTTCTCTTTTTCCAACATTCCGTTCCAATTGTGTTGCACAGAGACAAATACTGCACACTCATCGTCCTTGCCCCGACGTATTTACTAGCCATGTATTTTGACTCGGGGAGTTTAACGAAGAAGAAAGACTACACCAGAATAAGGGGTGTTTTCAATGAGGCTCTCGAGGGCTACGCCAAGAAGGGATGCACCTTCATAGATAAGGGGGAATGTATCAAGGATGGCAAACACGTGTTCAAGCACATGCTCGAGTTCCCCTGCGTCAAGCAGCCAGCTACTGGTAGTGCCAAGGAGGCCTTCTACGTCCTCCAACACCATAAAGGCTATGTTCGGGATTGCCAGAACCTAATGCTGCCATCTAGTCTCTAAGGATGGGCCAAAACTTTGGCACAAAGCGACGATGATGATATTAGAGAAGACTTCCATCGCATTCAGATGAAGTTGTCGCAAATCATCATTGAAGATGTCAGCACAAGGGGGGGATACAACAAGCCAGAGGGTAGAATAAGAGGGAGATCGAAGAACACCTCCGTAAGTAGGGTGACATAAGGACGCGGATGACGAAAGAGGGCTATCAACCGTTCCCGAAGCCGAGCGAGAAGAAATCTTCATGATCGATGTGTGCCTAGCATGATCGAGTGTGTGAATATTCTCGATGGACGCTTGTAGTGTGTGTGTCATAAACTTTACTATCTTGTGGTTGAAATGGTCGTTGTTGTTAGACTTAACTATATTGTGGTCGTGTTGTCGTTGAACTTATTACTTCTATGATGATTACGATGCTATGTTTTAAGTTTATGGATCCTTTGTTTTATATTTTGTGGACATATATATATGCATGTGAACCCTTTATTAATTCTTTTCATTGCATGTTTTACAAATATGCCTTGTCGTCTATAGAGATGGCGACAAGGTGGTATGTGGTGTACATGGGTCAGGTTCCAGGAGTCTACGAGGAGTGGGAGGACTGTCACAAACAAGTGAACAAGTTTAGCGGCAACAACTACAAAGGATACGCGACTAGAGAGGAGGCATTAGCCAAGTGGAGTAACCACTTGTGGAAGAAGAATCAGATGAAGATATTGGTCGGGCTCATGCTCTTGCTCACCATCATCACAGCTGTATTCTATTTGATCCTAGTGTAGGCAGTGACCACTTCATATTTGTAATGTGAGATGATATGAACTTTGTATTTGGCACTTGTGTAAAAATTCGGCACTTGACACTATATATGTATCTTGATCGGGCTCTAAGTGTGATGACATTATACTTGTGTTTGTATTGTCAGTTTTCATCTACCATATGTGCAATGTACTGTTTATACTGATCTAGATAAATACTGTATAAATACCTAATTATACATGAGGAACATATTCTACTTTGAATACATGTAATATAGTCAGTGGCGCATATAGAAAAAGTGTCTGTGGTGCATATACATTCTGTGGCGCATGGGAGTGTATGCGCCACTGAAAATATTCCTGTGGCGCATATGCAGAAATGCGCCACAGAAGACTGAGATTTCTGTGGCGCATATCTATATGCGCCACAGAAAGCAGATATCAGTGGTGACATAACAGTGGCGCATCACATATGCGCCACAGAAGAGGTATTTCCATGCGCCAATGAAGAGGTGTTTCCTAGTAGTGTGATGTTTCCTAAATTGGTAGATAGATTCAGTAAACAGGCACTAGAGGATCAATACATGGAGGAAATGGCCCACGCGGTGCCAGATTTGATGACACTGATAACAAAGAGAACGAGGAGAACAATGATAGTCTCATTTGAGCAGAGTATGATGATGAGGACTTGCTAGTAATTGAGTAGGACAGGAACGATCCTAAGATTTTAGAAGGCACCATATTTGAAATGATGCGGGACTGTCGTAATGCCCTTACTATATATTGCATCTAGACCAATAATGATTATGATGTTATTAAGAGTGAGCCAACAAGGTTCACAGTGAAGTGCCCATACAAGAGGTGTAGGTGGAGGATGCATGCATCCACTATGCTCAGGAGCATTTTGGTTCAGGTATTACAACCAGTTGTGTATTTTAGATCATTGTGTAGAGTTTGTTAACTGTACCTAACATTTTCATTATGTTTCAGATAAAAAGTAACTGGTTCGAACATTCTTGTCCACCTCAAGGGGGACAGCCAAAGGACAAAACAAAACTAGCAAAGACTAGGTGGTTGGCAGATGCAATCATGGATTGGATGAGAGCGAACCCATCACTCTGTGCAACAGTGCTCATAAAAGGAGTATCTGAAAAGTTTAATAGTACAATACCTTACATGAGGATGTTCTATGCAAAATAAATGGATCTTGATAGGATCAATGGTCCATGGAATGAAAGTTTTCAGTTGCTTTACAGTTTCAAAGCTGAAGTGGAGATGGCTAGTCCAAGTAGTGTTGTACAGATAGACAGGCATAAAGTTCAGTACAAAATAAGAGGAACGACAAAGGAGAAGGAGTGTTTAGAAGGGCTTTTGTTTGTTTCAAAGCTTGCTGGCAAGGGTTTCTAGATGGTTGCAGGCCTTATTTGGCCATGGATGCAACAAATCTTCATGGCAGATTTAAAGGACAGCTAGTAGCTGCTACTGTAGTTGATGGCCACAATTGGATGTTCCCTGTTGCTTTTGGAGTTTTGGAAATTGAGTCAAAGGAAAGTTGGACTTGGTTTATGGAGAATTTGCGCGACCTTAGAGGTCATCCACCAGGACTTACTATCCACATGGACACTTGTAAAGGTTTGGAGAAAGCTGTAGAAGCAGTATTCCCCGGAGTGGAGCATAGGGAATGTATGCGACACTTAGTGCAGAATTTTACAAAGAAATTCAAAGGTAAAGTTTATACTGACAACCTATGGCCAGCTTCATACACATGTAGTTTGAGGAAGCATCTGTATCATTTGGAAGTGTTGTATAAACAAAAACCTACGGTGAAGGAGTATTTGGATGTACATCATGGAATGGTGTGGTCAAGAAGCCGATTCAATGAAATTTGCAAGGTAGACTACATAACAAGTAACCTTGCAGAGAGTTTCAATGAAAAGGCCAAGTCATTGAAAGGGCATATGCGGTGGCAAATATTTTATAAGATTAAGCAAATGATCATGATAAAGATCAATTTGTGTCAAAGAATTGCATCAATAGTATATGCTAGCCATCTCATCCTCCCATCTTTGATTAAGGCTTTGCATGCCAGGGCAAAACAATTGAAGATGAAATGCATTAGAAGAGGAATGGAGGCTAAGGTAACGTACACTCACAGTAAAGATAGGCAATGGAGGTATCTAGTGAGTTTGGTTGATAGGACATGCCATTGCAGGCAATGGCAGCTCTGTGGGAAATCCTGCATATGCATTGTTTTTCATGGGTGTTCTAGGAGGTGAAGAGGGTGAAGTTGATCAGTAGGTGTCGGAGTATTTATCCGTTGCCAAATTTAGGGCAGCATATGCTCAGAATGTTCTAGCCTTGTTGGGAAAAGACCAATGGATGGAAGTGGATCCAGGCTTCAAGCTATACCCTCCAGTTTTTACTACACAAGCAGGTAGGCCAAGGACGAATAGGATGAGAGCTAGTGTAGAGGGTGGTGCACCACATCAACGACGTAAGTGCAAAAGTTGTGGGATCCTAGGGAACATTGCTAGGCTTTGGAAAAATGCAGCGGACCCAGCTTATGGAATGGATGATCAGGCGGGAGAAGCAAATGCAGATGAGAATGAAGTATTTGAACCAGAGGAGAATGAAGCAATGGATACATTGCATATTGAACCAACGAATCGAGAGGAGATTGAACCAAATGCAGATAAGATTGAACCAAATGCAGGGGATATTGAACCAATGGATCTAGAGGAGATTGAATCAAATGCAGGGGAGATTGAACCAATGGATCGAGAGGAGATTGAACCAAATGCAGATGAGATTGAACCAATGGATCTAGACGAGAATAAAGTAATTTATTCATTGGAAGCAGAGTTCAAAAGTAAAGGAATTACACAAGAGGATATTGAAGAAATGATGCCAATGCATTTTGAACCGTATGAACCAATGGATCGAAACGTGATTGAACAAATTGTATGATAGAGTGAAGCACTTGATTCATTAAATGAAGAGAAAAAGAACAAACAGAAGAAGCTGATGGTGGACTCCACGAATATTCTAGCTAGGATCACCCGGAGCAAGGTGGTGAACCTAGCAAAAAACACTAGGAGCAAGAAAAAGAATTTGAATTATTAATTTGAATTTGTATGATGATTTGAACTACTGTCAATGTTTGTATTGAATTCGAACTAGTATGATGCTCCCAAGTTTGTATGTTGGATAATTCCATAATGTATGTGTTATTGGAAGTTTCTATGGCCATCCACCTAGTTGCTTAGCACTACTCAGTTTTGCCCTCAACATGTGGTCAACACATGGGGTTTAGCTAGTTCAAGGCTTAAACCATAGCAAACGTTGACCAATTGATCCAAAATTTGGCACACTTATGTATCTTGGATTGATTTACCATATGAAATTGGAAATTTTGGATTTACTTGTAATTAGCCACATTTTTCTTTTTGTAAGTGATAAAATTCAAAAAATGGATTTAGGGTTAGTTTAATTAAAAAAGTCAAAACATAGTGCAACCTTCGCATGGAGTCTTGTTATGTTACCTACAACCTAGCACGAATAATAAAGGAAAAGGAAATAAAGAGAAATGGACTTATCCCCTAATCCACTTCTTAAACCCTTCTTGAAATGAGCTACTAGCTATGAGGATGCATGGCTTTCTACTCAATCAACCTCCAAACTAACCCATCCCAAAACATACTTTGTGTAAATGAGGCCAAATTTGGAACACTTGTGTATCTTTGAGTTGCAAATAATATAATGTCGGCCAAGATGGATTATTTTGTTCAAATAACACATTTTCCATTTGCTATGCCAAAAGCTTGAATTTCCCTTAGTCATTTTTTATCTGAGTGCCCTTGTTTTCCTTAGCTGTACTGAGTTTTCCCCTCCCGCTAAAGTTTTCGTCAGTTTTCCCCTCTCGCTAAAGTTTTCCTCACGTTTCCCCTCCCACTAAAGTTTTCCTCACTTTTCCCCTCTCTCATGTCTCAGTTTGGTTGTCCTCTGATTGGTCGAGATGCATGTCACACGGATCTTGGCCAACCATCGTTGGATATATCATGATCCGGTGGGCTAGAGGTCTCTCTCTCTCTCGATGGGCGCACCTAACCTTGTACGGCGAGGAGAGCCTGATAGGCTAGATGTCTCCCTCCCTTTCCCTATCGCACGTATACTAGCCGCATAAACTAGCACTCAATTACTGTAAAAAAAACTAGCGCTCAGTTTGGCTGCGCTCTGATTGGTCGAGATGTATGTCACATGGATCTTGGCAAACCACCGTTGGATACATCATGATCTGATGGGCTGGAGGTCTCCCTCTCCCGTTGGTCTACGAAGAGGAGAGCCCGACGGGCTGGATGTATCTCCCTCCCTTTCTCTGTTACACGTATACCAGCCGCATCTTCCTCCCTCCTATCGACGTACAACCTCGTGGTAGTCCGAACAACGTGCGATGGCGCGGATCTAAGTGTGGCGGTCCGAATCCCGTTCGGCAACACGGATCTAAGCGTGGCAGTCTAAATGGCGTGCGGGGGTGTGGACCTAAGCGTGGCAATCAGAACGGCGTGCAGTGGCATGGACCTACGCATGGGGTCGGAATGGCTTGCGGCGACGCAGCACCGGAACAGCGTGCAGCGGTGAGGATCTAACCGTCTGAAATTTCTGTGTTTGTCTGTATCACTTCCGTTCACATTCTCAGATCTGTTGCTAATGAAAGACACCGATGAAAGCCATCATCCGCAACATCAGTGCGACGGTGGTGGTGCCGACAGTGGTCATCGATGCAAAGACGATTGAAGCCATCATCAGCAACATCACTTCAATGGCGTAGCTCAAGCCCTCGTGAATCGAAGCTCTGGGAGGCCAGCCACGGCCGCGGCTGGCACGTCGAGGTGCACTTTGACGGTGAAGGCCGGATGTACCTCGTGGCTAGATGGGAGCACTTTGCCCGTACTTCCTGGAGTACACATATGGTGGGGAGGGCGGCTAGCTCACCGTCCACTTAAAATTCAGACAAATTTCAGTTAACTAACTTAAATTTGAATAAATTTGATATGTATTTGAGCCGTGAGACCGGTGGATATGCTCTAAAGCTGATTTATAAGTAGTAGTACTTGCTTTGACAATCTCTGGTGGGCTTGTATAAATTTGATCGAAATATGTATGATTTGAATCAAAATTGATATGTATTTGAGCTGTGAGGATGGTGGATATGCTCTAAAGCTGATTCATAAGTAGTACTCCCTCCGACCCAAATTAGTTGATTTAGATTTGTCTAGATTCAATTGTATCTATACATAAATTAGTATTAGATTCATGTGTATCTTGACGAATTTGAGTCAATTAACATGGAACAGGGAATGGATGCTGCTGCCAACGCTGCAAGTCTACATGGCAGCCACGATGGCTCTATGGCAGCGACATAACGGTCAGAACTTGTAGGGCCCCAACTTGACCCTCTAGGCATTTGGCACGCCAACTATGGGCAACTAGATCCAATGGCAACCAACTCGGGCCCCACAATGCATTCTCTCGACAACTTTGGGACCGCTAGAGCCAATGGAAAGCAACTCGGGCCCCGCAATGCATTCTCTTGACCACTTTGGGACCGCTAGATCCAATGGCAAGCAACTCAGACCCTGCAATGCATTCTCTCAAGAACTTTGGGACCGCAAAGTTACTAAATTAGCAGGAACTCACCACCATCCACTGAATAACAATTCTATTCTCTAAATTAGCTATCTATTGAAATAATCATTACACGTGCCACCCTTCACCACAACTGCATACTGTAACTACTAGGACGCGGATGACAACTACTAAAAATGCCCACATGAATCTACTATTCTCCTCCCCCTTCACTTGAAGTTCATGTTTTATATTTTCTACCACTTGATTAGATATGACAAGATCAGCCTCAAGTGTCAACTTCTCTTTGCGAATAAGCTCTAAATTCTTCCTCGACAATACACTTCAGCTCGAATATCAACAGGTTTTTACGGGCCAATTCATCACCTAACTAGGAAACCATCTCGTCCAAATCCATCCTCTGGCTAAACCACTAGGTTGATTGATTTTTGTATGCAATGTACCATGGATCATCAACCTGCATAGCACACTATAACAATCCCAAAACAAACCCAATTGAAATTAGTCTGACAGGCCATGGCAGCACTTCAAATTCAATGGTAGTACAAAGAGAAGGAGCTACATGAACTTCCGACATGGTAGGAGAAGGAGAATGTGGCCACGACAGGATCGATTCCCCATCCTCGCCGATGTACCCACTACGACCAGATATTGAGGACTAATTTATACCTGCAATATCGAGGAAATTACGGGAACCGAATCGATTAGGGTGGGCGGAGCAGGAGCGAAGGTCTTACCAAGCACTACTAGCAATTTCTACGACTGTTCATCGAGTTATGGTAGCGGAACCAAATCCCGGTCATCGTGGGCGGTGGACCTGCCTGCGGTTGGTACTGCCTCAATGTACAATGCTTACGGATGAAACAGGTGCTGGAGCCGTGGTTGAGGTTTAGCGTGGCAGTCCGTCCCATACCGCCGTAGGACAGATCGGGCAATGTGCCGATGCGCCGACGATGGCTGCTGTGTCCGACGGTGGGATAGGAGTTGCTCGGGGATGGGGGCTAGGAGCGAGAGGATGAGAGAGAGAGCCGAGGTTTCATACACGACCCCACCTGTCAATTTTTGCATATTTACCAATTTTGCATATATGCCAAACTTTTTCTTTGAAATTTGCATATTTGCTACATGACCACCACATGTCAGTGACACACAAAGTGGTAAATATGCAAGTTGCAAAGTAAAACATGGAAAATATGCAAATCCCCCTCCAACCCCACATGACAGCCCTACCATTCATTGGCTACGACGGCCCCACAGATCGGCCCAACAAAACGACCCCATTTGTCATTGGCTCCACTGGCCACACAATTAGGAAATATGGGGCCCACAATTCAGCGAGAGATGGATGGTTGGTTCGCCGTGTATCCTGGCCCCATTCGTCAACATGTAACGGTCGAGGCGACGTAACATAATGCTCAACGCACGACCCACCCCAACGTGATCCCACTAGTCAGCATGTAACAGTCAAGCCTTTGACATGACGACATCCCCCATCCGAGCGCCTGTGAGGGTTTTAGAATAGAGGGAGGGGAAAAGTGAGGAAAAACTAAGCGGATGGGGAAAATTGAGTACAACTAACGAACCGAGGGCACGAAAATAGAAATCCCAAAGATTTTTGATTTTGTGCACTAATCTACTAATCATGGCTACTAGTCCTTTTGATGTGATGCAAAAAAAGGATGTGAACTATACTATTACTTGGGGAGATTATGAAGGATTGTGTGATCACCTCCAAGAGATGATTACTACGACAACTGATGACATAGATAAACAAATACAAGGTGTGCATATGAAGATGGGTGAAACTAATAAAACCATCAAGGAAGTTCAAACACAGGTCACAGATATTCAACAAAGTCTCCATACTTTGACACAGATTATGACAGCCTTGTGTGTTGCTATAGAGCAACGTACACAACCTCATGATGACTGAGCTGATGGTGATAGTGTCCTTGGTGACAATTCTGGTGTTCATGCTCCACCTGCTACTCATACCGTTGGTCATGGAGGTGGTATTGCTGGTTGTGGCCATGGTTTCGCTCCTTTGGGTGACCAACAAATTAGACAGCAAGATGATGGTTTGGGAAAGCCTAAGTTTTCTATTCCAAGATTTGAGGGATCTCCTGATGTTGAAGAATATCTTGCATGGGAGCTCAAGATTGAGAAATTGTGGCATTTACATGACTATACTGAAGATAGGAAGGTCAAGCTTGCTTCTTCATAATTTGATGACTACGCTTTGCGTTGGTGGGATTGTGTGTATCGCGAACGTTATGCAGATGGTGAGCCTACTGTCACTTGGCGAGATATGAAGGAGGTGATGAAAGCTCGTTTTGTTCCACCCAACTATTTGCGTTCCCTCTTTGATAAGCTCACAATATTGAGACAAGGTGCCATGACAATTGATGCATATTACATGGAGATGGAGATGTTGCTACAATGTGCAAGGGTCCGTGAATCTATTGAGCATACTATGCATCGTTTTCTCCATGGTTTGAAGTACTACATCAAGAGCATTGTTAGGCATTACAATTATCATACTATGAATGATTTATTACATCATGCTAGAGAAGCTGAAGCCTAGTTTGGTGAAGAGGCGCAGATCAAGGCTCGTTCTACAGGGCGTTTTTCTTCAAGGTCGGCACCATATTCTCGTTCATCTACTAGTCATCCCGATGAACGTCCTTCTACATCAACCAAACCTTCTTCCAATGTGTCCAATATAAGGAAGCCTGCTCCTACATCTAGTGGTACCGGTTCCAATATGTCTATAGCACGCAATCGCGACATGGAGTGCCATACATGTGGTGGCAAGGGCCACTTCAAGAGGGATTGTCCTAATAGCAAGGTTATGGTTATCAATGAGGATAATGATTATGAGACGGGACATGATGCTGATCCGGATATGTCAGATGATGATGGTTACATAAGTGATGGTGTTGATGCATTTTCGGTACGTGCTCCTACCATCGTTGCGTCACAACATGCTCTCCACATTACTCCACAGTCTAGTGTTGTAGGCCAATGCTGTAATTTGTTCCAGACAAAGGCACTAGTTGGTCCAAACAAAGTTTGCAAGGTCATTATTGATGGTGGAAGTTGCTGCAATTTAGCAAGCAAAGAGTTATGTGCCAATCTAAAGTTGAAGTATCTACCACAACCACGTCCATATTATATTCAGTGGTTGAGATAATGGTGAGATGAAAGTTAGCCACATGGTGCGTGTTGATTTTGGGATAGGGCCATACAAAGACTCCATTGACTTTGATGTGGTTCCTATGATAGTATGTCAGTTGTTGTTGTGTCGGCCTTGGCTCTATGATCGTTCTGTGCAACATAATGGCCGAGCCAATACATATCACTTGGAGTTCAAGGACAGAAAAATTAATCTACTACCTATGTCACCACAAGAGATTGTTAATGAGTCTCGTCAGAAAACTGAAGTCAATCTAGAGGATGCTCCTGCATTAGATATGCGAGAGAATGTAACAGTTGTGAGTGATATAACAAAAAGTGAGAGAGTGCCCAATTTACTAATATTAGCCACCAAAGAAAACATGAGAGAATTTAGTGAGGATCCTACTGCCATACCTCTTGTGCTCATGTACAAGGGTGAGGTTTTGGTTTCTAACGACATGACCCCTATTTCTCTTGGTGTTACTAATGTGTTACAGGATTTCAGCAATGTGTTTCTAGAGGAGGTACCTGCAGGTTTGCCACCATTGCGAGGTATTGAGCATCAAATTGACATGATTCCAGGAGCATCGTTGCCCAACCGTGCACCATATCGCACAAACCCCGAAGAGACGAAGGAAATTTAGAAACAAGTACAAGCGCTTCTCGACAAAGGGTATATTCGTATAAGATTAAGCCCTTGTGTTGTTCCTGTGATTTTATAAGAAAGATGGTACATTGCGCATGTGTGTAGATTGTAGAGCTATAAGTAACATCACTATTCGATATCATCATCCTATTCCTTGTTTAGAAGATATGTTAGATGAATTGAGTGGTGCTGTTGTTTTCTCTCAAATTTATTTGCGTAGTGGTTATCATCGAATTAGGATGAAGGAAGGGGATGAATGGAAAACTTCCTTTAAGACTACGTTTGGTTTATATGAGTGGTTAGTAATGTCTTTGGGGTTAACTAATGCACCTAGTACTTTTATGAGATTAATGAACCATGTCTTACGAATTTTTATTGGAAAATTTGTGGTTGTGTATTTTGATGACATATTAATCTAGAACTGCAATGAACATGAACATACTGATCATATTAGACAAGTCTTGCAAGTGTTACGAGATGCTAAGCTCTAAGGTAATCTTGAAAAGTGTACATTTTGCAAAGATAAGGTCATATTTCTAGGTTATGTTGTCTCTAAACATGGAGTTGAGGTAGATTCATCTAAAATTGAAGCTATTCAAAATTGGCCTACTCCCATGAATGTGAGTCAAGTATGAAGTTTTCACGGTCTAGCTAGTTTCTATAGGCATTTTGTGAAAGACTTTAGTACTATTGCTGCACCTTTAAATGAACTAACTAAGAAATGTGTACCTTTTGAGTGGGCAAAACCCAAGATCATGCATTTGATGAACTGAAATGATTATTAACTTCTGCACCATTGCTTGCACTACCATATTTTTCTAAGCAATTTGAGATTGAATGTGATGCTAGTGGCATAGGAATTGGTGGTGTGTTGATGCAAGAGGGTCATCCCATTGCATATTTGTAACTACCTCGGTGAATTACGCTCTTAGTTACAAGCCTGGATGAGCGGAAATGGTTAAAATAGTACGGTGGGGCCAAATGCCACTCACAGGTAGACCTTTCGGCCGTCCTAACCATTTCCAAACATCGGGACAAGAACGAGTGGCGTAATCGGCAGGCGAAGGGATCAACTACATACACAAATGAGTATGTATGCAAGCCACCATACAACAGTCCTCAGAGCCATTCCATCTAAAAGAAATAGAAATATTGCAACGCCATACGGCAAGATCCAAATATCCTAGATAGATATAATAGTTTAGGATATCTCCTCATACATCAAACATCAGAGTATCAGGCGGAAGCGGAAAACAAGATCCGAGTACGGATAAGAAGCAAATCGGCATAAGATGCCCCATAAATAAACACATCCCGCCCACAGATCTCACGGATCCCCGTTCCCGGAATCTCTACACCGAGTGATCGTTGCCAACATCGTCCGTCTCCTCCACCCAGTATCCATCTTGCGAGTATACCTGTTCATCTGAATCAAACAATTTATCGTGTGAGACCCTAGGGGTACTCAGCAAGTATTTATGCCTCTAAAGGGGACACAACCTGGGGTGACGCAATTGCGAAAAAAAGATAATACCTAACAATTCTATAGATACTCGCTAACCATCCGCCTAACCAAAGATAGACGGATGTCCGTGAATTAATATCAACAGTTATAACAGTAATATTAACAGATCCATCCTCCTCCTCGCTTACCAACGAGGAAGCGGACAAACAGCCCCCCATCCGTTGGCAGTTTTATTATCCATGCCATGAGTGTTGCACTATTTACTAGTCAGGTACTTAGTCAAATTAAAAGCGGTACTTTAGTTATACTTGTCTATGATCGAGAAACTGTGCTCCAAGTCGTCCATAACCGCGGACACGGCTTTCAGAAAGATTTACCATAGGTGCACAAATAGCAACACACACTCGATCAACCTCGGAAAACCAAATCAAAACCCAACGAGGCATTCACGACAAAGCGATCACAGGATTCAGAAATGTTTGAGGCCACCCCATTAAGCTACCACTTGAAGTTGGCCGACTCGAGACGGACTCAAGGTTTGTGTGGGCGGTAAGCGATCGGGAACCGAAAGTGTGGTGGGCTTGTCGATACAGCGAAAACGTGTCACGATCCTAAACAGTACAGGTGATCCTCACACAATCGTAAATAAAGCAGTAAAGCATGGCATAAGTACAGGATAGTAATAAAGCCCCAAACTACTTTGTGGCCCCAAGAAATAAGAATGAATCAAGCTCTAGCTCAGGGGGGTCCATAAGCCTCCCGGATGTGGATAGCGCGAATATTCAAGGAACAGGAATCAAGTACTCAGGGTCCTACGGGACACAAGTGAGCATGAAAAACCAAATAGAAGATATTGCTCACCGGTGCCACTTTCATTAGTTATCCCATTACTACTCAGGTTAAGTTGTTTAGGTACCTCGTTATCCATCAGACACTCACATACCCTACACATGCTGTTCTACGACCCGCATGGCTCAAACAACTCCTGTAGTAATGGCTCATGGGATGGAGGAACAAGCTTCAGTGGGGTTTAAAAAGTAAATGCTATGCAGTACTTTGGATTCAGTTTAATGCAATCGCGACTCAATGAACCAACAATAAGATAGAGGAAATAGGTACTATATGTAAGAAAGCATGTGGAAGTTCTTGCTGCGGCTCGATTGAAGCGAGAGAAGGATCAGGTAGTGCTCGGGTTTCTTGATATATCCCACCGCGTCTATTCGAAGAAGAACCAAACAAACAAGGGCCAACATAAACAAAGTGCACAAGCATATGAATAAAATGCGGCAAGCAAACAATCATGCCATGATGAATGATGCACAAATTGCATGGCAATAATGTAGCATGGCATGGGTGAGGTGTGGAAAACAAGAATAAAGCATTTTATGGAGTTTTAGTCACCTTTTATCCTCAAATAAGTTGCTGTATACTTTATATTTATATGATGCATGCTGCAATTCAGAATATGGAATGCATAGATAGAACGGGCTCGTCGCGCTGATCGATTTAGACATATTATTTGTCAAATTTGGAGTTATAAAACAAAAGTTATTAATTAATTAAGGCAAAGGGCATTTTATTGTAATTTTAATCAACTCGAAAATTAAAGTGTTCAAAATATATTTTGAAGGGCATATTTGAATTCCTCACATTTTTCTGATTTCAAAACATATATTACATGTTTAATTTGGAATTATATTTTAAAAGATATTTGAAAACAGATTTAAATTTGAATTTAAAACAAATTTGAAAAGTTTAAATTAAAACAAAAAGACAGAAAACCGTTTGCTACTCACCCAGATCTAGCCACAGCCACAGACAAGTGGCGGCTGGGGCCCTGAAAAAGAGTGAGGCGAATTGTGTATACAGAAAAAAGAGTTTTCTTACCGCGGTCTTTCCTAGCCTCTGTGAATGACATGTGGGGCCAGCTGGCTAGGGTCCAGGTGCCAGTGGGTGAACCGACAGAGGCTGACAGGTGGGTAGCGTGCTGGAGCGCGGGTTAAGGGTACAAAACTGCGGGTGCGTTTTTGCAAAAACGCCACAGGCACGGACAGGTGGGGTCTCGAGGAGCGCGGGTTGAGCGGGAGATAAAAGAGGGGGCTATTCGTAAACTTCCACAGAGCCCGTACTGTTCTTCGTCTCCGCGGTCAGATCCGTGTGTGACAGGCGACCTGTGAGAGGACTCGAACCCGCGACACAGGCGTCTTGAGGGCGGCCGCATGGTGACTTAGGCTTGGTGTCGGTGGGGCTAGGCGACCAATTGAGGCTCTGGCAGGCGTGGAGACACCAGCGTCTGGCGGTGCACTGAGGGCGTTCGACACAAGTAACGGCGGAGCTAGGGGTCGGCGTCGAGGCAAAGGGTGTCAGAGAGGGAGAAGGGGTTACCGCGGAGAGACCGGAGGAGGTGGATCGAGCGGGGGCGTGGCGGATCGTCGTCGTCGTAGACGCTCCGGCGGGCTAGGGTTTGGCGTCGGTGGCGGTGGTACTGACGAGCCTGGTGCTTCTCCTCCTCATTTGGCGAGTCTGAAGGCAGGGGCGTCCTCGATCTCCCAGCCGCGGTCGCTTGCATTCGGCAAGCTGACGCAGTGTCTTGTCTGGCGAAGACGTCTTGGAAGAAGGAGGAGGAAGGAGAGGCTGGCGGATCTGGGAGAGGCAGAGAAGCCGTGGGAAGGAGGAAAAAGGAGGGAGAGGAGGCGGCAGCGTGTGGGCATGGGGTAGATAGGGTGGCTCGGTTGCCACCTTTTTCTCCTCGAGCACGTGCTCGGGCTGGCAGCGAGGCAGGTAGGGTGGTGGCGGCTGCCGGTGGGGTCGAGAGGCCAAGGTGGCTGGCTGGGTGGTGGGGTCGGCGTGGCAGGGATAGAGAGTGTGAGAGGTGGTATGGCATGGAGCTTGGGTTGGATGGGGTAGGCTCGGGTTAGGGCTGGTGCTAGGGTTGGGGTTGGAGGGTAGCTCGGCCAGGGGGAAGGGAGAGAGGCCGAGAGAGAGGGAGGGAGCTAGGGTTAGCTAGGGAGGGCTCGGTTTAGGGTTTTGGAGAGAGGGGGTAGGTGGGGTAGATCATGGTGGTGGTAGGGTTTAGAGATAGAAAAAGAGAGAGGGGGTTTAGGGTTTAGATGAGGTGTTAGGTGTTTGGAGAGAGGATAAGAGAGAGAGATGGCTTAGGGTTAGAGTTAAGGATTGAATATGCCCACACATGGCTTGCATGGATGGGGGGATGGTTGTAGGGTTTTTATCATGAACCAAACAAGATCAAGCATGAAGAGGGGTAGAGAGAGATGGGAGATGATCCACTCAAAAATCAAAATAAAAACAAAGGAGAAAGAATGGTGGTGCTTTGCATGGCCCATGCAAAAACATTAAATGCCATGTTTTAATCTTGTGAAAACAGAATAAATAATCATGGCATTTGTGCCTATGCATTCCAAAATATGGAATAAAGCCAAGCTAAAAGAATTAAAAGGATGCCCCATGTGGAGTAGATGGAGGTGACCATATTTGAATAAAAATGGGACTTGCTAGTGTGTATGTGCCACTAGGTATTTAGTAAGCCCAAAAATATCCCAACATGAGGATAACCCCAAAACAACCCATATGGGAGCTAGAAAGAGGTTCCACTCACAGGGCATGCAAAGGTGGCTCCACATATCACTAATGTGAAAACATCATGATGCTAATATGAGAGCATGTGGAAAAAATAGAATTGGATCCATCCCAACCCACATGAGCTAGAGGTAAAACCAAATAAGTTGCAATGCTCATATATGGTGGAATGATAAGGTGGTGACAAAGAAAGGTGGTGGAGTGGAATAAAAGATATGCCCCCAACTCAACTTGGGCATTTAAACAATATATCAATAACCAAATACAATATCAAGAGGCAAATACAATTTACAATGCATATGAGAGAAGAACCAAAACAAGAAGGGTTTTATATGATGCTCAAATGCAAGGTGGCATGATGACATGAGCATGATATAGTTATGATGCAACAATTACATATAGGAAGTAGCATTTATATAGACTAGGCTAGTAGCATTACAATTGTTAGACAATTGGGATGCTACAACTCTCCCCCACTAAAAAAGAATCTCGCCCCGAGATTCCTAGGAAAAGGAAAACAACACAAGGAGAGGCGGTTGTTCGGAACGAAGGTGACCCTCACGTTCCCAAGTTGATGAACCATGGAATGGTGCGACCACTACACCTTGCAAAACTTGCTAGACTTGTTGCGAGTCTTGCGTTTTGCTTCAAGAACAACGGGTAGAAGAGTTGAAGGATTGTCGTGAGACAAGAAGGATAGGATGGACATAGCTCCGGTTTTCTCAAGAAACATGATAAAAGAAATAGAACCACTTGTGAAAGAAAGGACAAGATGATGTATCATGGATAAAGAAAGACACATCATTAAGATTAAAGATTTATCGATACTAGAGAGGATGAAAACTTTGTCTCGCTAGAAGAAAAGAGCTAGATTGGAGAGGTTTTGAACCACTATGACAATAGCGTCGTATCTTCTCTCGGATTTGGGAAATGAAGTACGGAAACAATATTGCCTTCAAACAATAGAGTCCCTCAATATCAACATAAAGATTTAGTTAGACATCGTCGGATTAGATTCTTCTTGCGCTGGTAAGACCCAACGGATCACGCAATTGAGGTGCACGGATATAACTTCCAGAGACGGATGTGAAGCCAGATCATGGTGGAATCCCGAGAAGCAAAGAATATGGAGGATCTGGAGTTTATTGTAGAGATACTTATTGCTTTCTTTAGCCTTGAGGCTAACATAATAGATTCTTGGTGATGGCATCAACCATAATTGGCTTTACCTGAAAAGAATTGATGAAACAAAGAGAGATAGTTTCCTTTCAACTTGTTTGTGGATGTCGAGCATCGGTAGAATGACGAGGACAGAAAAGAGTTTGCGTTTGTTTCCGCCAGATAATTGAAGATTTTGCTCCATCTAGAATAGACAGATCACCAACAAGAGATTATTGATTACTTTCTTCGAGAGAGCACTCCGGAAAAACAAAGACGGAAGTAAAAGTATTAAGGAGTAAAGGCCACTTCTAACTTCTGTGGAATGAGTGAAATCACATTAATTCACCAATTCAATGTACAAGAGCGAATGATAAGAGTAGTGGTATGGTAGCTACTCCATCCCGCACTCAAAGCATTACTCCGCACGTGAATAAGAAAACCATGCAACCCAACTACGAAGCAATGAAGGTATTGACAATAACTCATGGAACCCGTTAGAAAACAAGGATAGATTCAAGCGATTAGCGGATTCATAGATAGATAAAGATGATGATGTTGTTGTCATGTGAAGTACCAAGCCATCGAAGATATGAAGGAAGATTATGGAGAAGAAGCGCAATATTCAACTACTCTGAGAAAGATAGCACCAACTTGAGCGGAAGGAGTTCAAGATGCGGAAGGTCTTCATGGCCTCCGTGGATTGAGCATAGGCGATAGAGCGAGAGGTTTCAAGAGATTACTTGACGAGGCGAGGTGAAAGAACTCCATGTTCTTCTTGAAATGATTGAGAAAGATTTAGCGATCTTGAGGAAATCTTGGTGAACGGCGATGATAACTTCGCCAACAAGGAAAAACTCTAGGTTTGATTGAAGATGGAAGATGGAATTAACAATGGACTTGCTGATTCCAGAATTGGAAGCGATCTATTTAGCGGAAGGGCGTGGCGAGATAGGTGACTTCAAAAGTCGAATTCTCACTTTGAGACTTTGCACAGGCGGTGCTCACGAAGCTTGAGAGAAAGAGACGAGATGATCTTCCATGTCCTTCCATTGATATGGAATAGGAAAGCATATTATCAACATATACCACCATGGATTAACAAGATATTCCCGAATACCAAGTTCAAAAGGCGAGAGAAAGCGGACAAATGCAAAACACTTTCGAGCTCAACGCTCTTAGAAAGATCAAAATTAAGAGCACGGGTTCGTGTTGAAGAAGATACCTGGAAGAATATATTATCTGGTCCTTGGAAGAAAAGAGATGTCACTGGTTCACATTGTCGATCGGATCACGGTTACAAAGATAAAGAGATCTTGGATAAAAGCGATGATAGCTCATACCTCAAGCAAAGCTACGAGACGAAAAGATGCAATTCCCTCGTCTCAAAGAGAATTTTGCAGATATGGAGTTCGAAAAGATGTGCGACATGATGGATGAGATGATAGACCGCCGTAGTGCCTTGAGAAACTCGGATTGCCAAAGATGCTTGAATATGCATAGATATGATCATGGTGTACTCAAAATCACAGGAGATAACCGTCACCATTTGGAGGATAGTGTTGATAGCATTTTCCATATTCCACTCATGATAAGTGTCCTATAGCTATCTTGAGAACCAAATTACAATCACCGACATCGGATCGACACATGTTATGTAATTAGCCCAAGAGAATTGGAGAAGAAATGAAACTCTAGGATTAAGCGCCGGTGACAAAGAATGAGTTAGCATGGACATGCTGATAAAGGAGATAGATAATGTTTCACACTACTAAACGGAGTGTGGAAACACATATGTATCAAAGAAAATTTCCGCATTTTTCGGCATTAAAATACCAATAAATCATAAAACCACTTATCGGATAGAGATTAGCAACTCCACATTACGTGAAAGCATCTTTGGAAAGAAGATGGCACGGTTAACAAGAATTCGGATAGATCGTATTTGGTTTTCAAAAGCACTGTCATTATGGAATGTACCAACAGTTGATAACCAGATTGTGATAACAAATTGGATGCAACAGATAGACAAGAATTACACACACACACACACACTTTCTATGGTACTACGGAGCCTAGAACACGTGAATCCTAGTTTGAATTTTAAGAAGAGGATTGAAAGCGTTACACTTCCTTACGAGAAAAGGTGGGTGGTTGGGTAAGAAAGAAAAGTGGAAGCAATCCTACTCTCGCGTTTTGTTTTCCCTAGTATACATAGCTACCAAAAATACTTGCTAGGCCGACGCGACCATTTGGTGAGACCACGAAGAAGGCGGGATGGCTCGATACCAATTGTAACTACCTCGGTGAATTACGCTCTTAGTTACAAGCACTGGATGAGCGGAAATGGTTAAAATAATGCGGTGGGGCCAAATGCCACTCACAGGTGAACCTTTCGGCCGTCCTAACCATTTCCAAACATCGGGACAAGAACAGCGGCGTAATCGGCGAAGGGATCAACTACATACACAAATGAGTATGTATGCAAGCCACCATACAACAGTCCTCGAGCCATTCCATCTAAAAGAAATAGAAATATTGCAGCCATACGGCAAGATCCAAATATCCTAGATAGATATAATAGTTTAGGATATCTCCTCATACATCAAACATCAGTATCGGTGAGCGGAAAACAAGATCCGAGTACGGATAAGAAGCAAATCGGCATAAGATGCCCCTAAATAAACACATCCATACAGATCTCACGGATCCCGTTCCGGAATCTCTACACAGTGATCGTTGCCAACATCGTCAAGTCTCCTCCACCCGGTATCCATCTTGCGGGTATACCTTCATCCGAATCAAACAATTTATCGTGTGAGACCCTAGGGTTTTCGGCAAGTCTTTATGCCTCTAAAGGGGACACAACACAGGGTGACGCAATTGCGAGAAAAAGATAATACCTAACAATTCTATAGATACTCGCTAACCATCCGCCTAACCAAAGATAAGCGGATGTCCGTGAATAATATCAGCAGTTATAACGATAATATTAAGATCCATCCTCCTCCTAAACACCAACAAGGAAGCGGACGAACAACCCCATCCGTTGGCGGTTTTATTATCCATGCCATGAGTGTTGCACTATTTACTAGTCGGTACTTAGTCAAATTAAAAGCGGTACTTTAGTTATACTTGTCTATGATCGAAGCTGCTCCAAGTCGTCCATAACGGACACGGCTTTGAAAGATTTACCTGCAAGGTGCACAAATAACAACACACACTCGATCAACCTCGGAAAAACCAAATCAAAACCCAACGAGGCATTCACGATAAAGCGATCACAGGATTGAAATGTTTGAGGCCACCCCATTAAGCTACCATAGCAAGTTGGCCGACTCGAGCGGACTCAAGGTTTGTGTGCCAGTACGTATTTGGGAACCGAAAGTGTGGTAGGCTTGTCGATACTGAAAACATGTCACGATCCTAAACAGACAGGTGCTCCTCGCATAATCGTAAATAAGCGATAAATCATGGCATAAGTACAGGATAGTAATAAAGCCCCAAACTACTTTGTGCCCCAAGAAATAAGAATGAATCAAGCTCTGGCTCGGGGGTCCATAAGCCTCCGGATGTGGATATAGCGAATATTCAAGGACAGGAATCAAGTACTCGGGGTCTCTGGGACACAAGTGAGCATGAAAACCAAATAGATATTGCTCACCGGTGCCACTTTCATTAGTTATCCCATTACTACTCAGGTTAAGTTGTTTAGGTACCTCGTTATCCATCAGACACTCACATACCCTACACATGCTGTTCTACGACCCGCATGGCTCAAACAACTCCTGTAGTAATGGCTCATGGGATGGAGGAACAAGCTTCGGTGGGGTTTAAAAGTAAAGGCTATGCAGTACTTGGGATTCAGTTTAATGCAATCGCGACTCAATGATGCAAGAATAAGATAGAGGCAATAGGTACTATATGTATGCAAGCATGTGGTAGTGCTTGCACAGCAGCTCGATTGAAGCGAGAGAAGGATCTGGGTAGTGCTCCTGGGTTTCTTGATATATCCCCTGCTCAGCGTCTATTCGAAGAAGAACCAAACAAACAAGGGCCAACATAAATAAAGTGCACAAGCATATGAATAAAATGCGGCAAGCAAACAATCATGCCATGATGAATGATGCAAAAATTGCATGGCAATAATGTAGCATGGCATGGGTGAGGTGTGGAAAACAAGAATAAAGCATTTTATGGAGTTTTAGTCACCTTTTATCCTCAAATAAGTTGCTGTATACTTTATATTTATATGATGCATGCTGCAATTCAGAATATGGAATGCATAGATAGAACGGGCTCGTCGCGCTGATTGATTTAGACATATTATTTGTCAAATTTGGAGTTATAAAACAAAAGTTATTAATTAATTAAGGCAAAGGGCATTTTATTGTAATTTTAATCAACTCGAAAATTAAAGTGTTCAAAATATATTTTGAAGGGCATATTTGAATTCCTCACATTTTTCTGATTTCAAAACATATATTACATGTTTAATTTGGAATTATATTTTAAAAGATATTTGAAAACAGATTTAAATTTGAATTTAAAACAAATTTGAAAAGTTTAAATTAAAACAGAAAGACAGAAAACCGTTTGCTACTCACCCAGATCTAGCCACAGCCACAGACAAGTGGGGCCGGACTGGCTGACAACAGCCTTACGAAAGAGTTTTCTTACATGGTCTTTCCTAGCCTCTGTGAATGACATGTGGGGCCGGTGGCTAGGGTCCAGTGCAGTGGGTGAACCAGCCAGTGACAGGTGGGTAGCGTCTGGGCCGGGTTAAGGTACAAAACTGCGGTGCGTCTTTTTGCAAAACGCAGACAGTGGGAGTCTCGAGGAGCGCGGGTTGGCGGGAGATAAAGAGGGCTATTCGTAAACTTCCACAGCCCGTCTTGTTCTTCGTCTCCATGATCAGATCTGTGTCGACAGTGAGGCCACGCCTGAGAGGACTCGAACCATGACACAGGCGTCTTGTGAGCGAAAGCCGCAGTGGCTTAGGCTTGGTGTCAGTGGGGCTAGGCGACCAATTGAGGCTCTGGCGCTGAGGCATCTGAACACCAGCGTCTGGCGGTGCTTGAGGCGTTCGACACAAGTAACGGCGGAGCTAGGGGTCGGCGTCGAGGCAAAGGGTGTCAGAGAGGGATAAGGGGTTACCGCGGAGAGACCGGAGGAGGTGGATCAGGCGGGGGCATGGCGGATCGTCGTCATCGCAGACGCTCCGGCGGGCTAGGGTTTGGCGTCGATGGCGGCTTGTGAGGCTGGTGCTTCTCCTCCTCATGGCGGTGGTGAGGCGAAACGGGGATCCTCGATCTCCAGGCAGCTTCACGGTCGTCATGTTGTCTGGTTCGACGAGGGACGGTGTCTTTGGCGAGTGAGTGTCAGCTTGGTGGGCGTCGGGCAGAAAGAAGGGAGGAGGGCTGATGGCGGATCTGGGAGAGGTAGAAAGCCGTGGGAAGGAGGAAAAAGGAGGAGAGGAGGGAGGCGTGTGGGCATGGGGTAGATAGGGTGGCTCGGTTGCCACCTTTTCTCCTCGAGCACGTGCTCATTTGGCCAGTGTAGGTGGTGGCGGTGTTGCCAGGTGGGGTCAGGGCGAGGCCAAGGTGGCTGGCTCGGTGGTGGGGTCGGCCTGGCAGGGATAGAGAGGGAGAGAGGGGGTATGGCATGGAGCTAGGGTTGGATGGGGTAGGCTCGGGTTAGGGCTGGTGCTAGGGTTGGGGTTGGAGGGTAGCTCGGCCAGGGGGAAGGGAGAGAGGCCGAGAGAGAGGGAGGGAGCTAGGGTTAGCTAGGGAGGGCTCGGTTTAGGGTTTTGGAGAGAGGGGGTAGGTGGGGTAGATCATGGTGGTGGTAGGGTTTAGAGATAGAAAAAGAGAGAGGGGGTTTAGGGTTTAGATGAGGTGTTAGGTGTTTGGAGAGAGGATAAGAGAGAGAGATGGCTTAGGGTTAGAGTTAAGGATTGAATATGCCCACACATGGCTTGCATGGATGGGGGGATGGTTGTAGGGTTTTATCATGAACCAAACAAGATCAAGCATGAAGAGGGGTAGATAGAGATGGGAGATGATCCACTCAAAAATCAAAATAAAAACAAAGGAGAAAGAATGGTGGTGCTTTGCATGGCCCATGCAAAAACATTAAATGCCATGTCTTAATCTTGTGAAAACAGAATAAATAATCATGGCATTTGTGCCTATGCATTCCAAAATATGGAATAAAGCCAAGCTAAAAGAATTAAAAGGATGCCCCATGTGGAGTAGATGGAGGTGACCATATTTGAATAAAAATGGGACTTGCTAGTGTGTATGTGCCACTAGGTATTTAGTAAGCCCAAAAATATCCCAACATGAGGATAACCCCAAAACAACCCATATGGGAGCTAGAAAGAGGTTCCACTCACAGGGCATGCAAAGGTGGCTCCACATATCACTAATGTGAAAACATCATGATGCTAATATGAGAGCATGTGGAAAAAATAGAATTGGATCCATCCCAACCCACATGAGCTAGAGGTAAAACCAAATAAGTTGCAATGCTCATATATGGTGGAATGATAAGGTGGTGACAAAGAAAGGTGGTGGAATGGAATAAAAGATATGCCCCCAACTCAACTTGGGCATTTAAACAATATATCAATAACCAAATACAATATCAAGAGGCAAATACAATTTACAATGCATATGAGAGAAGAACCAAAACAAGAAGGGTTTTATATGATGCTCAAATGCAAGGTGGCATGATGACATGAGCATGATATAGTTATGATGCAACAATTACATATAGGAAGTAGCATTTATATAGACTAGGCTAGTAGCATTGCAATTGTTAGACAATTGGGATGCTACAATATTTTCTGAGAAACTTTATGGTGCAAAGTTAGACTATCATGTCTATGATGAAGAATTGTATGCACTTGTTAGAGTTCTTGAGGTTTGGCAATATTATTTGTGGCCAAAGGAATTTATCATGCATTCTGATCATGAGGCATTGAAATATCTGAAAGCTCATTCTAACTTGCATAGGCTTCTTTCTAACTGGGTTGAGTTCGTTGAGTCTTTTCCATGCATTATTAAACATAAAAAAGGGAAAATATAATATTGTTGCTGACACTCTACCTAGGAAGAACATGTTATTAACACAATTGGATATCAAAGTTCCTGGTTCAGGGAGTTTGTGTGATTTGTATGCAACTAATCATGATTTTGCTGAACCATATCGTTTGTGTTCTATTGGGAAGGCATGGGATAAATGTGGGCCCCCCAGAGTAATCCTCCGAGAATCCCTGTTATGCATACATCACGATCCCATGATCAGTTAGTCGTGGCACATAACTAACACGTATCAAAGTAAACATCCAATACTTAAGCGGATACATGTCATACCTTACATGCCATTATGGCTACACCAATAATCATGAGCGGAACTTCATCAAGCGTAGAGCCCGAGCCATGCCTTCTTACTGGGAGAACGTCCTAGCTCGCATAGTCGTCAGCTTCACCTTCTTCTCGATATCTGACCAAGTTAATAGCCAGGGACAATGCCAGTGAGTACTTTGAATGTACTCGCAAACCACCAAGATAAGTTAAACAAGATAATGTAGTTTGGATGTGGCGAGATAGCTCTATCTAGGGTTGTTTTTGAAAAGCCTAGATTTCTCTTGTAGAAATGGCATCTCTATATCTTTGTTGAAAAAGAGTTTTGAAAACATGCCTCCGTTTTATAAATCTGGACATCTCCAAATCCTTGTTGAAAACCTTTTTGAAAGCAGTTCTGGATTAAACCCCCCCCCTTTTAACATCTTCGACCATCTCTGGTCAAATCAAAGCCATTACTCTCAGGTCCTCCCAGGACCTCCATACATTCATTCATATTTCCAAAATCACCATTTGGGTACTCCTAGCCATCACCTTTCCAAACGTCCTTGACCGTGGACACGGCTATTCGAATAGATTATACTCTGCAGAGTTTGTGCACTTTACCCACAAGAATCAATACATCCGCCGGGATACAACCACGGCCCGCTACACACGGTAGATGGGGGTTCGGATAATCAAACCTAACCTTTCATTTGTCATCCCTAGCAAAGGCGGCTTTTCCTTTTGGATTTGTTATCCCTGGCAATGGGTATGTGGCCCCCGGCCATAGTCGTGCCTTCCGTACACGCGTATACCCAAACCGCAGCTTGGGTATACCTTAATTTGGTGACTCCACTTCCTTCCGTACTACCTAAGTCATATCGTCCGTGTGAGACCCAATTGTTGCACCGGCACTCTTTCCGAAGCAAGCTACAAGCTCCAGATCCGTAGACCTGTTAGCGAACTCGCCCGGAATTCAAGGGATTTCTCCCAATTAGCAGTGTACAAGCTGCCCCGGCTAAAGACAACAAACTACGAGCTAAGGCCCAGCTCCTGGGGTAATGTGGTTGTATGGATAAATTGTTCCGGTAAAGGCGTAGAACATCCCTTCTCTTTCTCGTGTCCATTTTTCTCAAAACACATCATCACCATTTCTTTAGTTAAAATATCCACTTGGAACGATGCCTCTTCCGAAGGGTTTTACCAAGCATTTTATAATCATTTGTAGTAGGGTAAATCCCAAAACAATTTATTCATCAAAAATCCGTAGTTTCCAACGGGTAGGATGCTAATCATCATAACCTCGATCTAAAGGGATAAATGGTAGGTATACATCAGGGTGGGTGTCATGAGGGACACCAAGTCATAACTTGGAGGAGTCAAGTCATTAGCGCAGTATTTATAAAACAAGACATGTTGATAGTAATGTAACTTATAAAGGAGATACAAAACAAGTAATAAAAGGAGTAGGGAAAGTATCGGAATTTAGGAAGGGTGGCTTGCCTGTGACTAGCGAGATGTCCCTGGTCTTCTTCTTTAGATAACCAGAATACCAAGAATATCCAACTATATAACAATAATAAATGATTGCTTCCTTCTTCTCGGTGTCACACAAATGCAACTATCGCTGTTATCAAGCAAACATGCAAACGAACAAATACCACAATCAATACAAGCATACAAGCATACAAGCATCAATACATACACCAAAAAATATACAACACATGATTTACTTCAGTAAGTTTTGAATAAATTGGACTAAGGCAAATGATTTCCTTTTAGTTGCATTTGTGGAATTACTATTAAGATTATATAGGCCAAAACTACCTACTTAAGGGGTTTTAATCCAAGGTCAAGTTTTGTATGATATCAATATGCAAAAATGATATCATGAGCTAGGTATTGATAAAATGAAACCAACAAAAGTGGTTTCACTATTTTATCAATTTCCATTGATTTACTATACACTTTATAGTGATTAAAACTCTAGTTTAAGGGAATAATTCACTAGAAATGTTCTGTAGGTCCAAAAATCATTTCCTTAGATGGTTGTGTAGGGTTTGATGTACTGATTCACTGAGAGTTGGAATCACCACAAAATAATTACCATATTTCCCTTGGGAAATTTTCAAAGTCAGCTCTATAGTCAATTTGTCTTTTTAAATAGATTTGTTTATACAAGTCCAATTCATATGAGGTAAAGGTCAATGGATAGGTATTGCAAATACCTTCCAGTAGAAATTGGAAACACTAATTTTGGAGTTGCTAAGCTCCTGAAATGGTTTATCTAGTTATAAAACCACTTACAGAAGTATTTAATTAATTAAAATTCAACTGAAGCTCAGAAAATTAAGGAGTACTGGGTTATGATAGATGTTTTTGTACCACAAAACTAAGAGTTGGAATCAACCCAAAAGGTGCTCTAGATCTGCCTAGGGAAATTTTTAAAGGCAAACTTTGGTGGGTTTTGTTATTTTTATTAAAGGAATATCAGAGCTCCGCTTGGACTGATACCAATCCCATGAGATGGGTACATTTGATACCTACCATAGGAAGTTTGTTTTACCCAATTTGGAAATATAAAACTTACTAGGGAATTTAATTTGCATAGAAGATACTATTTAGTTGGTTAATTATCAGAAAACAATAAAAATTATTTTTTGGAACAAGGCTAGATCTGTCTATTTAGGAAAACCATAAGGGACATGTAGAATTTTATATCTAGTGGTTTGGAGGCATTTTCCATTCATTGCATATTTAAACCAAACATCCTTTTTACAGATCTGGCTAAATAATAAAAAGGGAAAGTGGTCTCAGGCCGGATTTGAGCGAGATGGGCCGCGCAACACCCGATTTGGCCCAGCTAGGAAAGGCAGCGCGCGGGGCGGCGATTTCAAACCCGCGAGGCAGGCCCCCGGTGGCTAGAGAGGGGAACGGGCGAAGGGGTAAGGAGCGTCCCCGTCCGTCAGATTAGAGGGGAAGCAACGACATCTAGTCATCTGCCAGCTCGTGACGCGGGCGACAACAAGGAAACCCTAGCTGTGGATGGGATCAGCGAGACGGCTCACCTAGGCATGGAGAGGAGCCGGGAGGGGTCCAGGGAGAAGCAGCGGTCGACGGCGGTCCTGGCGATGGGCGACAGGGCTTGGTTTATCCTCAGGATCCGTCTTGCGCATGCGCGCCCGTGGAGTTCGCCTCGGTGCTCGCCGGAGACGGCCTCATGGTGCCTGCATGTAGGCGGGGAGGCGTCGAGGAGTCGTGGAACTCTAAACATCGCCTAGAGAGGGGCGGCAAGGGTAGTCTCTGCGCCGGAAAAGAGCTCGCACGACGGCGTCCAGGAGGAAGCTCGTTGGAGCTCGCCGGTGCTGCACGGGGAGCCGTTCCTGGTACAGAAAAAGGAGAGGATTAGATGCAGTAGGGTGCGGGGGTTCCATTTTAGGGACATGCAGAGGAGAAGAGATAGAGGGGAAAGCACCATGCTCAAATCTTGAGCAATGGCCGAGAGATTCTTCTCTTCTTCTTGAGGGCAAGACCAGGCAGGGGGAGAAGAGGGGAGCCTGGGGGAGGTAGGTGGGAGAGTTTGGGGGCGAATGATCCGAAGGGGTAGTGTTGTGATGGGAGAGTTTGGGGGCGAATGAGCCGAAGGGGGAGTGTTGTGATGGCCTATGGTGTTATAAACCGATGAGGGGTGGTGTTTGATGGACTAGGTCCATTTTGAGCATGGAGGAGGGGTGCTTCTCGAGGGTTGGGCCTTAGGGGCGGTGGAGAGAGTGTGGAGGTGTTCTTTGAGGTCGTCCTTAGGGCAGAGGGACAGTGGGGCTACTGTCCTAGACTTATATTTCCAAGGTAGGCAATAATGTTTTGATCCTCTCTCTCTCCTTCCAAGCACTAATGACAAGAGAGGGGTGTGTTATAGTGGTTTCGACCAGGGGTGGGTGCTGGTTTCTGTGCAGATCAATAAAGGGCTATGGTGGTGGTTTGGTGATGGGTTGCTTAGTTCTTTTGAATTAATTCAAAATCTTGGCCTTATTGATGGTCATGAAGGAACTCTAGAGGAGTGACCTTGGCAAGATGAGGTAGTGGTATTTCTAGATAGATATGGTTGAGGCACATCTCTAGGAATTATTTGAGGATTTCTGAATATTTTAGATCCTCATTATATCACTTATTTGAAAAGTGCTGAAAGGGTTCTTAGGATTTCATTTGATATTTTTGAACTGGACAAGCTGGGTTTTGATGTAACATGATTCTAGATATGAATCCATACCTTGAGGAATTTTCCCATGATTTATTGATGAACAAAGGTATTTAAAAGAATTATTATTCCATCTCTGCCATTTTATAAAATGGGAAAAAAGAAATAATAAAGCTCTTCAATAATATTTATTTTTGAGGTTGGAGGATAGGGTATGATAATTAGACTTAAAATGAGACTAAATATGGGGATGTGATTTGGAGAAAAACCAACTTACCTTTATAGAGAGAGTTTTGGGATTTCTATCAAATAAAGGAATTAATTAGGTTTTGGTCCATAATAATTATGGATAATATTTGATAAATCTATATAATCAAGGTAGGTGATGTACAAAATGTGTATCTAGCATGTACCACTTTGGTTGTTGAGAATCCATCTTGATTTTGGTAGAAAACAAGGAAGAAGGGATCTGGGGTAATGTTATTTTCATACCATCAAAACCTTGTTTGATCTTGGAGCTCAAAGCTCCCATTGGGTCATGGAGTATATGGATTTAAATACCAAGTGTTCTAGATCACCATGGTACATAGGTTTGAGCTTGATCATGCTTGAGGGTTCCAAGAATTGATCTCAGACTTTGAATAAAATAAGCCTGCCAAAGCAGATTATCAACTAGCCTTCAAAACCTTGTGGGATTTTGAAGCACAAGGATCCATTTGGAACAAGTGAAGTAGGTATGGATATTAATTCATGAGTAGAACACCAGCATGCAGAGAGTTGGTCCAAAGAAGGTAGGATGAAGGTGTGAGCTTCTGACCAAGTAGGCTAGTTGATAAGATTTGCAGAAAAAGTTATTTTCTTTCCTGCCAAATCATCAAGAACAAGTGGGTTAAAAGGTGATATAGCCAAGGGAAAGAGTGGGCCTTGGTAGTCCTTAGGATGGTTTACAAGATGGTTCGAGTGCATTACCAAAAATGCACAAGGTTTCAAAAAGAGAGGCATTCAAAGAAGTGATGTTGAAACAGTTTCTAGACTTGGTCAAATTTAGCAGATTTAGGGTTTTTGACTAGAATATGAGTGGGGATGTTTTTGATGGGTTGCAAGGTATCAAAGCATCATCAAGTGGATGATGTTGAAGTGTAGGTTGAGTATAAGGGATCCATGCTTGGATTTGGTCTTCATTGACTTGGAAGCTTCTAGAAGGAGATTATATCAGAGGTGGTCTCGTTAATGGATTTAGAGGATTACTTAGTGACTAGAGGTCAGATCCAGCTTGGGAATCTTGCTTAGGATTTTGTATTCTTAGTTTAGTTGGATCCTATAGGATGAGCTTCTATGGTAGCTCACTTTAGTTCATAAGCAAACAAGTTAGACAGTAGATCAAGGAAATTCATCTTCACAGATCAAGGCAACTCATCTCAACAGATCAAGGCAACTCATATCACCAGCAAATCAACTACTACTTGGGTTACCATCAAGCTTAGCTTGAGGAAAGGATGGGTATTTTGAAAGGTTGGAGTTTGAATAAGGTAAGAGTCCTTGGTATCTCTACCAAGAGTAGAATTCAATAGCTTTATAAAAAGGGTTTTGGAAAAACCTAGAGGTAAGAGTAGTTGAAGGTTCTGTCTTGAGAACATAAGGAGATTATATCTTATAGATCTCCATAATTTTGGCAATAGAAGCTACTAAAATAGTTAGGGTTGCAAAGGCATCTTGGCTCAGGTTTTGGAATGCTAGAACATTTGAGAATATGTAAAATGAGCCAAGACTGTTTTGTTAAATAGCTTTTATCAACTAATGGTGAGGTACGGAGTATATCATATGGTATACACTCAGATGCACAAGCACAAGCAACAACAAGCAACACTATATTACTAATCAAGAAAAAGTTTTTGTTCCCCCTGATTTTTGTATTCTAGACACCTAAACAGGGTTTCTGAAATTGGGATGTTACAATAAATTTCATATTCATAATGGATATTTGTTTCGTGCTAACAAGCTATGCTTTCCGGAGTAGTTTGTGCGTTTGTTGTTGCTACATGAATCACGTGCTAGAGGATTGATGGGTCACTTTGGGCGTGAGAAGACGCTACACATGCTCGCTGATCACTTTTACTGGCCTAAGATGAGGCATGATGTGGATAGATTTGTCAAGCGATGCATTACTTGTAACAAGTCGAAGTCCAAGTCGAAGCCTCATGGTTTGTATACGCCATTACCTGCACCTACTGCACCATGGGAAGATATAAGCATGGATTTTGTATTAGGTTTATAGAGAAGAGCCGAGGACGACTCTTTTTGAAGGGGGAGCTGATGTAGCCTGACCTATGGTCGTTACCACATCAAGGTCTCCAACTTATTCCAAGTTGTCATGGACTCCAAAGATGCTATGCGAGCCCACTTCCTACCCTCTTGAATGGTATACTACTTCATACTCTGTTGTATGACCATGATAGGTTCACACTGCCAAGTACGGAGACAAGGAAGGAAGCCTGAGGACTCACGCCCGACAAGATGGAGGCTTGGAAGAGGAGACAGGAGAAGCTCCAGACAGAACTGGTTCTAGGATCAGCGAACCGAATCCACCGCCAGTATTTCCGACGATAGCACCGGTGGACCGGAATTCCTGCCAAAACTCCCGGCACATGAACCAGCGGACCGAATCCCCCGTCGGAATCCCCGGCGACCAGACCGGTGCCGATCGGAATCCCCTACAGAGAGCCAGACCGACACCAACCAAAATTATCGGTGATCGCCGGAATATCCGGCGCCAGATCCAGCGCCGCCGGACTTATCGCCGGAAATGCCCTTCTGCACACAGATCTAGGTTTAATGCCCTGGAATATTCGCTTTACTTACCCCTTTGCTTAAACTACCCCCATTCTAGTGGCTGGCCTATAAATAGAGCCCCCACCCCCTCATGTATCCACAGGCATAGATGATAGACTAAAGACACCCCCTTTGTGGAATCTCTAGTTTTGTCTCATCCCCGGTAAAGGGGACCGACTATAATCACCACCTCGTTGGAGTTTGCATCGCGTCTCCCTCATTTTACAAGGCCTTAGCATCGGTGCCCTTTGACAAGACATCAAGACCCTCTCCAAGGTGTTCTTCCCTCTCCACTGGGGATCAAGGGAGCACGTTGACCGATCTTTCCTTGCGAGGATTCTATTGGACCGGTGTCCACCGGCGACAGCAATCGGCCTTGTATCATGTGAGTTTTGTGTTTGTTCATCGTGTTCTTCGCGAGGTGTGCGTCCGCTTCCACGACCTTCTCCCTTTCTCCTCGCTTTCCCATCGATTTGACCACGAGATCTATGAAGATTGGGCCACCCACGAGGTTACCCCTCAACATTGGAGGAGCTTGGATCGGGCACGAGTCATGGGTCCACTTGGAGGACTTGGTGGTGTAGATGTAGAAGTGTCCAGACAACGGGCTGCATCAGCACACCGGAGTCTGCAGCCTGGACTAGAGTTTCCGGCCCAAGACCCTGGAGTCTCCATCCCTGATGCCTTATTTTGACAGTTTTGCCTCTTATCTTACATTGGGTAATTTCCTCTTGTTTGTTTGTGCCCGTGTGTGTGTCGTTAACTAACAACATATTGGTATCAAGAGCTTTGTCGCTCATGAATTCCCCCACAAATTTTCTTCTATCCACCAAAAATTCAAAAATCCCCAAAAAAGAGCCCCAAATTTCCCTTTGGATCGACCTCTTGGTTTGGAGTGTTATTTGTGGTTTTGATCCGACCAAACCTTGTCTTAGGTGTTGGTCCAGCTCTATCTTGTGTTTTCCTAGCCCAATTTGACAAATTTTTCGTGGATTGGAGGACCCAAGGCGTGGATTTCCACTCAAGAACACGAGCAGTTCGAGCTCTGCCTTCAGATGGAGTTTCCGAACCTGTAGACCGGAGTCTCTGGCCCACACCGGAGTTTCCTACCTAAGCACACCAGAGTCTCCGGCCTGGACCGGAGTTTCCGGCCCAAGACCCCGGAGTCTCCAGCCCTGACGTCTGATTTTGACAGTTTTGCCTCTTTTCTTGCATTGGATAATTTCCTCTTGTTTGTTTGTGCCCGTGTGCGTGTCGTTAACTAAAAACAAGCTTCCGCATCGACAACTTCCATGCTCATCGACACCACGGCCCACGAACATCATCTGCACCATCGATGTCAAGTTCATCATCACCAATGAAGGTATAACTTGTGTCACCTTGTTAACCCCTATCTTCCTTTGTGTGTACCTATCCCACGAGCGTGGCTAATCTTGTGTTTGCTTGAGCATTGTGCATTTGTCCTTGGATAGCGAGAGTGCAAGAGCAATAGCAAGTGTGACTAGGTAGTATCAAGGTAGAGCAAAAAAAGAAAGAAAAAGATATCAGGAAAAAAAATAGTCTCCCATAGCAAAAGAGAGTCTCAAAGCTTGTAAGCAAGAGAGAAAGAAGAGCGCCCAAGGCAAGTGCACAAATCCATTGCTCATTTTTCTTCTTTGCAAACAAGCCATGGTCTCTCCTTGCATTGGCACGACACCGAGCGTAGTCTTCATTAGGACATTTTGTTTGCTCATTTTATTAGTCATCTCAATCCCAACAATCTCCACGTGTGTATATAGTCGTAGGTTCCCATCACCCCTTTTGAGTTGTTCACCTTTTGCCTTTGACTTGAGTTTTGTTTGGATTTTACCCACTTTTGACTATCCCTTTTCTTTTGGTTGTTTATTTAGCATTCCACAATCCTAACCTACCACCAAAAGCTTTTGAGAGTTAGTTCTTTCTTTAGTGTGATCTTTCTTTGCGATTTCACTTTGCACGCTGATAGCTCTCACTTGTGGTTTCTAGTTCAGTGCCAAGGTGAGGTACAAGGCTAACACCACCATATTCCACTTCCATATATAATCCTTGTGTGTTTTGCATGATGGATAGGCACGGTGAGTCGAGCCAACCACCTCCCCAAGAATAATAGCATGGACCGTACATGACGCGCGCAAGTCACTACATCATCCGAAAAGAGTTCCGTGAACATTGCCAAGCTCTTGAGACGCGACAAGATGAACAATTTGGCAAGACACAAGCCGAGTTCAAAAACATCGACAACCGCTTTGATGGCCTCGAACGACAAATGCATGCGATGCATCACAACTTTGGCCATCAAAATGAAGCGCTCCAATGCTCCATCGTCGGAACAAATGACAAGTTCGACTCCTCATTGACGGAATGACAAGACCGTACTCACGCGCATCAAGCTCTTCAAGATCATCGCACCACCGTTCTCCACTTCATCAAGATCGTCATCCAAGTGCTCTAAGACACAATGACGCCCCCGTGGTTAAAGATGGAAGCTCTTCGAACTATGTACCTTCACCACGGCACACCGCAACGTCAAGCTATGATGGTGATTTATCCTCAAGGCCCCAAGCAAGGCACGAAGGACAACGTCATCAAGCAAGGGCTCTAGTGATCCGGCAAGCGCAACCACAAGTGCAACCTCAAGTCCACCACCATCGACTGCAACACATACTTGACACAACAAGTGATGACTCCAACATGGAGGAACAAGCTCGTCAACAACATGAAGCTCTCCAAAATCCTCCTCCCTGTCATCGCTGTCATGAAGGTCCACACCGACACCATGGTCATCATGAGGTACCTCCTCCACCACATCAAAACTTGGATCGTCAAGTGGTACAAGTTGAGTGATGTCCACCACGTCATGAGGCTCAAGACCATGATCTTCGCTGTGAGGCCCAAGTGCCTAACCCACAATAACAACCGAGGAACGAGCCTCCTCTTTGTCCACAACAACCTCAAGACACTCCACCTCCTCAAGATCGTTACGAGGCCCGAGTTCCTCCTCCTCGTAAACAACCACGCCAAGAGCAAGAGCAAGTTCCACCTGAAGGAAATATGCCCTGAGAGGCAATAATAAAGTTGTTATTATGTATTCCTTGTATATGATAGATGTTTATTTACATGCTATAATTGTATTGATAGGAAACATCAATACATGTGTGTTTAATAAACAAAAAGGGTTCCTAGTCATGCCTCTCTTATAGACTAGCTTGTTGATTAACAAGATGATCAAGGTTTCCTGATCATGGACATTGGATGTTGTTAATAACAAGGTCACACCATTGGTGGAATGATGTGATGAACATTCATCCGAAGTATAGCATTACGATCAAGTCATTGTGTTTATATTGCTATAACATCATACAAAGTAATCTTTATCCTTAGACCATGAGATCATGTTAATTGCTAACACCGGAAGAGTATCTTGATAACATCAAACGTCACACCGTAACAGGGTGACTATAAAGATGGGTTCAGTGCTACGAAGGTGTTATGTTGAGGCTCATGGATCAAGAGTGGAATTTGTCAATCCAGATGACGGATAGATATACTCTGGGCCCTCTCGGTGATATCACATTCGGATAGCTTGCAAGCAAGTGATGTGATCACTAGAATGTTATATCACAAGAACGAGAAAAGAGTGCATGTCGGTAACGAGATCAAACTAGGTATGGAGATACCGATGATCGAATCTCAGACATGTAATATATCGAGAGACAAAGGGATTTAGTTACAAGCGTTAAAGGTTCTCACGATCACAGGAGTCATCGTTGAATGTGTAGGCGTCGATCACGGATCTCCGTGTCCAGCTGATTATTGATCGGAGAAGGGTCTCGATCATATACGCATTATTCGCGAACCGTAGGGTGGCACACTTAAGAGTTACCGGACACCATTTTGGAGCACATATGTTTCAGAAGAAAGAATTGCAAAGCGCAGGAATTGTTTCAATAGAAACCGGAAATTGTTTCGGGTGAAATTGCAGAAAGTGGTTCTGCATGTGATATTGACATATTGCAAGGGGCTATATGTGAATGTTTGTTAATTAAAGTAATTAACAAAATGCTGAATAAATTTAATAAAAGAGTTTTATTAAATGAGAGAGCATTAAATTTGGAGAAACTTAATGCATTTAAAGTGGAGACTTTAAAAGGGAATGTGAAGAGGCATTTTAATGTGGAGGGGTTACCACCACATGAATGGGGGAGGTGAGGTCACCCCATGCGCGGCCATGGAGAGAGGCACCCCTCCTCCTATAAAAGGCCACCCATTCCTCCTTCATCCACACACCTCCTTGTGAAGGATCTCTCTCCCCTCTAGAATTATTCCCCATGGTCTCGGATTAGCGAGATACATGTTCCCGTGGCATTTAAATCGGAAGGAGTTGCTGCTTCCGCTAGATCGCTAGAGCGAGGAGGTGGAGGTTGTCCGTGGCTTGAGCGTGTGAGTGTGGATGCTGCGAGTTCTGGCCTTTCGGACTTCCTCACGATCTTGAGATCGGCAAGTGTACGATTACATCAAGCATGAGTTCCTACTCGTTAACAAAGCTCGTTGTCTTCGAGGGTAAGTTCTCTATGGATGTATGTCCACCCGTTTGCTTTGTACCTAGTAGATAGATCTTGGCGTGTAGTTCACACCATAGGAAAAAATTTGTTTTCTATGTTGCGGACCCAATAGTGGTATCAGAGCCTGATCTATGCATAGGTGCTTTGCACGGGTAGTACACATATGTTTATATGTGGGCGATGATGATCATGTTATTGCATCTTCTATGTACTTTGGATATTGGTGGCATAGTGGGATGAAGCGGCCCGGACCAACCTTACATGTCATCGTACATGAGACCGGTTCCACGACTGACATGCAACTTGTTTTGCATAAGTGGCTGGCGGGTGTCTGTCTCTCCTACTATAGTCAATATCTGATTTACAACGAGTTGCTAATAACTTGGTTATCCTCGTTGTGGTTCATGTTCGTAGGTTAGACAGGTTCTATCTCCGAAAGCCCTAAGCCACGTAAAACTTGCAATTGATAAATTAGAGGCGTCTAGTTTAGATTGTTGCTGGGCTAGTGTTTTGATATGGTATTGTTGTAAGTAGATGTATAATAGATACTCTTACAACTCACTTAACGTGTAAGTTCCATAGACCTTGGCCTTACACACAAAGGAATGATAGAGATCATACCACGATGCAAATGATAGAGATCAAATGCATGGACCATATCACCTCACTTCACACATTAGATGTTAGCATCTTATATTGCTAGTTTGGCACGTTTGGTAGCATTATATGATGATCCCTCATTTAGATATCAAGATAAAATGTGTTCTTCCTTAAGTATGCACCGTTTTGTGGATCGTGTTTTGAGGCATCACGTGATGATCGGGTGTTTTCAACTCTACGCTTTCATACAACGGGTGTAAGACAGTTTTACACACGCAAATACTAAGGTTCTTACTTGACGAGCCTAGCATGTACAGACATGGCCTCGGAACACGGACCGAAAGGTTAAGCATGAGTCATATAGTTGATATGATGCCCATATAGATGCTCGCCTTTGAAGCTACATCGACTCACGTGATGATCAGACTTGGTGTAGTGGATTTGGTTCATGTAATCACCAAAAGGACACGAGGGATGTCGTTTTTGAGTGGGAGTTCATTAGTAATTTGGATTAGTTGAATTCAATCTATCATAAACTTAGTCTAAATATACTTTACAAATTATGTTGTAGATGGCACCACCTGCTTTTAATTTCAATGTGTTCATGGAGAAAGAGAAACTTGCTGCGAATGGTAGCAACTTCACCAACTGGGCTATGAATTTGAGGATTCTCCTCACTGCTGCACAAAAGCAATATGTGCTAGATGCGCCGCTAGGCCCCCCACCAGCTCCTGATGCCCCTGACGAGGAAAACAACGTCTATATAACTCGTCAGGAGGACCATAACTTAGTTCATTGCGGCATACTGTATGGGCTAGAGCCAGAACTTCGAAAGCGTTTCGAAAATGGCAATGCCTTTGATACCATGGGAGAATTGAAAATGATTTTCGATACCCATGCTATTGTAGAGAGTTATAATGCTACAGAAAAGTTCTTTAGCTGCATGATGGAGGAAAACAGCTCCGTTAGTGAGCACGTACTCAAAATGTCTGGGTACGCCGATAAGCTTGTGTCCTTGGGAATAACGATTCCCATTGACTTAGGCATACATCGTGTTCTCCAATCTCTGCCACCTAGCTACAAGAGCTTCGTGATGAACTATAATATGCAGGGCATGAAGAAGTCTCTTCCCGAGCATCTGGCAATGCTTAAGACTGCAGAAGTGGAGATTAGGAAAGAACATAGGGTGTTGATGATCAATAGGACCACCGATTTCAAGAAGGACAATAAAGGCAAGCACAAGGGAAAGAAGGGTGGCAAGTCTGTTGCCACGCCTAAAAAGAAACCCCGAGCTGGCCCTAAGTCTGACACCGAGTGCTACTATTGCAAGGGGACTGGCCATTGAAGATAATCGCCCCAGTATTTGGCGGACAAGAAGTCTGGCAAGGCAAACAAAGGTATATGTGATATACATGTTATTGATGTGTACTTGACTAGTACTCGCAGTAGCACCTGGGTATTTGATACAGGATCAGTTGCTAATATATGTAACTCGGTTCAGGGGCTGCGGAACAAGCGACAACTAGCAAGGGATGAGGTCTCAATGCGGGTAGGCAATGGATCAAGAGTTGATGTGATCGCCGTCGGAACGCTGCCTCTCCATATGCCATCGGGATTAGTTATAAACCTAAATAATTGTTATTTGGTGCCTGCACTAAGCATGAACATTGTATCCGGATCGTGTTTGATGCAAAGTGGTTATTCATTTAAGTCTGAAAACAATGGTTGTTCGATTTATATGAATAATATCTTTTATGGTCATGCACCTATGTTGAATGGTTTATTTCTGTTGGATCTCGATAGTAGTATTACGCATATTCATAATGTTGATGCTAAAAGGATTAAACTTGATAATGATATATCTACATATATGTGGCACTGCCATCTAGGTCATATTGGCGTTAAACGCATGAAGAAACTCCATTCTGATGGACTTTTGGAATCACTTGATTTTGAATCATTTGATACATGTGAGCCATGCCTTATGGGCAAGATGACTAGAACGTTGTTTTCCGGTTCAATGGAGCAGCATGAGATCTATTGGAAATCATACATACTGATGTGTGGACCAATGAGTGTGTCGTTGAGGTGGATATCGTTATTTTGTTACTTTCACGGATGATTTGAGTAGATATGGGTATATCTATTTGATGAAACACAAGTCTGAAATTTTGAAAAGTTCAAAGAATTTCAGAATGAAGTGGAAAATCATCGTAATGTAAAGATGAAATTTCTGATGGTCCGTGGAGGAGAGTATCTTAGTTCTGAGTTTAGCACACATATGAAAGATCGTGGAATAGTTTCACAACTCACGCTGCAGGAACACCACAACGTAATGGTGTGTCGAACATCGTAATCGTACTTTATTGGATATGGTTCGATCTATGATGTCTCCGACTTACCTTGTCATTTTGGGGTTATGCACGGAAACCGCTACATTCACTTTAAATAGGGCACCATCTAAATCCGTTGAAAAGACACAGTATGAATTATGGTTTGGAAACAAACCTAAGTCATCATTCTTAAAGTTTGGGGATGCGATGTTAATGTGAAGAAACTTCAACCGGATAAACTCGAACCCAAAGCGGAAAAATGCGTCTTCATAGGATACCCTAAGGAAACGATTGGGTATACCTTCTATCACAGATCCGAGGGCAAGGTCTTTGTTGCCAAGAATGGATCCTTTCTTGAGAAGGAGTTTCTACGTGAAAGGTGTGAGTAGTCGGAAGGTAGAACTCAAGAGGTTATTGAACCTTCTCTTCATGAAATGGCAGTAGCGCAGCTCTAGAAGTTGTTTCGGAGTTGACTTCACCTAATGAAGAGAGAGCTAATGATATTGATCATGAAACTCCGAAGAGGACACTACCAAACCTCAGGTCAAGCGGGACACGTGCGGCTCTGAATCTGACGGCAATCCTGTTATGAATTTCATGATTGATGAAATGGATGACCCTGCGACATATGAAGAAGCGATGATGAGCCCGGATTCCAACAAATGGCTAGAAGCCATGAAATCCGAGATGGAATCCATGTACGAGAACCAAGTTTGGAACTTGGTGGACTTACCTCACGACCGAAAGGCTGTTGAGAATAAATGGATTTTCAAAAGGAAAACTGATGCTGATGGTAATGTGACCATCTATAAGGCTCGACTTGTCGCAAAGGGGTTTCGACAAATTCAAGGAGTTGACTACGATGAGACATTCTCTCCCGTAGCGATGCTTAAGTCGGTTAGGATTATGTTAGCAATTGCTGCATATTTCGATTATGAAATATGGCAGATGGATGTCAAAACTGCGTTCCTCAATGGTAAGATTGAAGAAGAGTTATATATGATACAACCTAAGAGTTTTGTCGATCCTAAGGATGCTAATAAGGTGTGCAAACTTTAGCGATCCATCTATGGACTGAAGCAAGCATCACGGAGTTGGAATCTCCGCTTTGATGAGGTGATCAAAGAGTTTAGATTTGTCCAAACTTATGGAGAGGCTTGTATTTACAAGAAAGTGAGTGGGAGCAATGTGGCATTTCTGATATTATATGTGGATGACATATTATTGATTGGAAATGATTTAGATCTTTTAAACAGTGTTAAAAGTTATCTAAAAAGCAAATTTTCGATGAAGGACCTTGGTGAAGCTTCATATATATTAGGCATTAAAATCTATAGAGATAGATCAAGACGCCTAATTGGGATATCGCAGAGTACATACCTTGATAAGATATTAAAGAAGTTCAATATGGACGGAAGTAAGAAGGGGTTCTTACCTATGTTGCAAGACAAGACATTGAGTAAGACTCAAAGTCCGGCTACGGCGGAAGAAAGAGAGATAATGGATAAGATCCCCTATGCCTCAGCCATAGGCTCTATAATGTATGCCATGCTATGTACAAGACCGGATGTGGCACATGCTATTAGTTTGACTAGTAGGTACCAATCTGATCTAGGTTCGGAACACTGGATAGCGGTCAAGAATATCCTTAAGTACTTGAGAAGAACTAAGGATATGTTTCTTGTATACGGAGGTGAAGAAGAGCTAGTCGCTAAGTGTTATGTCGATGCTAGCTTTGACACTGATCCGGATGACTCTAAGTCTCAATCCGGATCGATTTTCTCTTGAACGGAGAAAGCTTAGTTGGAGGAGCTCCAAACAACCTGTGGTGGCTGGATCAACAACGGAGGCGGAATATGTTGCTACTTCAGAAGCAGCGCAGGAAGCAGTTTGGATGAAGGAGTTCATAACGGAACTGGGTGTGGTTTCCTAGTGCGTTGGACCCGATGGTGATCTATTGTGACAACAATGGAGCCATAGCCAACGCCAAGGAACCAAGGTCTCACAATAATTCCAAGCATATTAAGCGCCGGTTTCACTCCATCCGCGAGCATGTCAAGGATGGAGATATAAAGATTTGTAAAGTGCGCACGGACCTGGATGTAGCAGATCTGTTGACTAAAGTACTCCCTAGGGCAAAACATGATCAACACCAGAACTCCATGGGTGCTAGATTTATCACTATGTGAACTAGATTATTGTCTCTAGTGCAAGTGGGATACGGAAGGAAATATGCCCTGAGAGGCAATAATAAAGTTATTATGTATTCCTTGTATATGATAGATGTTTATTTTACATGCTATAATTGTATTGATAGGAAACATCAATACATGTGTGTTTAATAAACAAAAAGGGTTCCTAGTCATGCCTCTCTTATAGACTAGCTTGTTGATTAACAAGATGATCAAGGTTTCCTGATCATGGACATTGGATGTTGTTAATAACAAGGTCACACCATTGGTGGAATGATGTGATGAACATTCATCCGAAGTATAGCATTACGATCAAGTCATTGTGTTTATATTGCTATAACATCATACGAAGTAATCTTTATACTTAGACCATGAGATCATGTTAATTGCTAACACCGGAAGAGTATCTTGATAACATCAAACGTCACACCGTAACAGGGTGACTATAAAGATGGGTTCGATTACGAAGGTGTTATGTTGAGGCTCATGGATCAAGAGTGGAATTTGTCAATCCAAATGATGATAGATATACTGGGCCCTCTCGGTGATATCACATTAGGATAGCTTGCAAGCAAGTGATGTGATCACTAGAATGTTATATCACGGGAACGAGAAAAGAGTGCATGTCGGTAACGAGATCAAACTAGGTATGGAGATACCGATGATCGAATCTCGGACATGTAATATATCGAGAGACAAAGGGATTTAGTTACAAGCGTTAAAGGTTCTCACGATCACAGGAGTCATCGTTGAATGTGTAGGAGTCAGTACGGATCTCCGTGTCATGGCGCGATTATTGATCGGAGAAGGGTCTCGATCATGTCTGCATTATTCATGAACCGTAGGGTGGCACACTTAAGAGTTACTGGACACCATTTTGGAGCACATATGTTTCAGACTAAAGAATTGCAAAGCGGGAATTGTTTCAATAGAAACCGAAATTGTTTGGTGAAATTGCAGAAAGTGGTTCTGCATGTGATATTGAAATATTGCAAGGGCTATATGTGAATGTTTGTTAATTAAAGTAATTAACAAAATTCTGAATAAATTTAATAAAAGAGTTTTATTAAATGAGAGAGCATTAAATTTGGAGAAACTTAATGCATTTAAAGTGGAGACTTTAAAAGGGAATGTGAAGAGGCATTTTAATGTGGAGGGGTTACCACCACATGAATGGGGAGGTGAGGGGTCACCCCCCCATGCGCCTGCCATGGAGAGGGGGCACCCCCCTCCTCCTATAAAAGGCCACCCATTCCCTCCTTCATCCACACACCTCCTTGTGAAGGATCTCTCTCCCTCTCTAGAATTATTCCCCCATGGTCTCGGATTAGCGAGATACATGTTCCCGGTGGCATTTCGTCTGGAAGGAGTTCTTGCTCATTGGATCGCTAGAGCGAGGAGGTGGAGGTTGTCCGTGGCTTGAACGTGTGTGCGGATGCTGAGTTGCGCTCGGGACTTCCTCACGATCTTGAGATCGGCAAGTGTACGACTACATCAACCACGAGTTCCTACTCGTTAACAAAGCTTGTTGTCTTCGAGGGTAAGTTCTCTATGGATGTATGTCCACCCGTTTGCTTTGTACCTAGTAGATAGATCTTGGCGTGTAGTTCACACCGTAGGAAAATTTTTGTTTTCTATGCTGTGGACCCAACACCACCACCTCCAAATGCGGCTCCTCAACCGCAAGAACATCAACAAGCTCACCAAGCTCGTCACAATGGTTGCATGGAAGATGAAGACCGTCAACATCATGGCAACAACCGCAACCGTGACCACAATGATGAAGAAACCTTCGGCAAGCTCAAGTTAAGTTCACTAGTTCTAATGATCCCGAAGAATATCTCTCATGCGAACTCAAAGACAACAAGATCTTCCGCATGCACAACTATAGCAACGGGAAGATGGTCGCCATGGCTTCGCTTGAGTTTTATGAGTACGCCAACCTTTGGTGGGAACAAGTTCAAATTGCTCGTGACGCAAGAGGAGAGCCCCCAATCACAACTTGGCATGGCATGAAGGCTCATATGAGATCCCGCTTTGTCCCTTCGCACTACACGCGCGACCTCTTCAACAAGCTTCAATCGATTCGTCAAGGGACAAACACCGTGGAAGAGTAATGATACAGATCACGCCGATGATCCGATTGTTTTGTCCCAATCTTTCACAGCAAGTCCACCAGGTAGGTAATCTCCCAATCATGTGATGAACGCAACCTGAAGAAGAGGGATCAATCTAGCAAGTAACATGATGAAGAACACCACGCCTCAAACCTGAGCACGACAATCCTTGATGAACACAAGAACCTCCGTAGCAATCTCTATAAGAATCTAATAAATAGTATCGCCGTCCCTGGAGGGATGATACACGATGGAGCACAATATAGTTTTTAGACTAAACAATTGAACTCCCCTAAACTCTAGGTGGCTGGATCCTTTATATAGGAGGCCTGCAACTAGTCGGTTGGATAGACCCAAACCGAACACACAAATGGACTCGAACATAACCTGGACTCGGACTCAATAACATAGCAACAATATTTGACACAACCTTAGACTTATCATTACATATCGTAGGTCATCCTGGCGTTCCAATCATCAATGGGATGTGCCCGCATCACCTAGCTTGGTGGAGTCCTGAAATTAGGTTTCACCTCCTCCTTCGTGCCCATATCCTCATCCCCCTTCAAGAAGCGTTGTCCCCATCGCGTGCGGGTCGGGTCGGAAAGGTGGCATGATATGAACAATAGCTTCATGCATCTTTGTCATCTTCAAATCTTGCTTGCCTTCAACTCCGCATCCTCCCTCTCGGCTTGCTTGACTTGAAACATCCCTTGGCGCCAACACCTCCTTGCTTCTCCATACGAGCTTGGACCTAGGCACCACCGTCTTCTTCTTCTCAACTCTTGTTGGAACCCGCAGTTGCTAAACATGTACCTTCTTTGCACGACCTTGCATAAGATGAGTAATGCCTAGACCGCACAACTGACGAACATGTCCATCCTTGCATCTATGCATCCGCACAACTATCCCAACAAAACGCTTCACAGGTGTGCTAACAAAACTGCTCTTGTTACCCCACTTCACAACATGCACTGGAACATCAGGAGCAGAACTATCATCCGCCTGAACACCTATGTCAACACAAACAACCTTATGAACACATGCTGCAACATCCTTCCTCTCATCAATAAGAGGATGCTCTTCAACTGGCTTGTCACTAACAAGTTCCACTAGCTTGTCATCTACAGGCATAGCTGAAGCAATATCAGCATTGTCACACTATGCATCATGCTCTCCATCCTGCACCTTAGCTAGCCCAGATTTTGTCTTAGCCTTGCACACCTTCTCCTTATGTACCACCAGCTCTACATCAGACTTTATGTGATCATCCTGCATAGGCTTCAAAGTCTGCTGTTTGCCACCATGCATAAAACAATATGTATTTGCTCTTCCAGCATGTGTAACGTTGCGATCATACTTCCATGGCCGACCAAGTAACAACGCACATACCTCCAATGGCAACACATCATACTCAACCTCATCAACATAATCACCAACTATAAATGGCACATGCACCTTATGAGTTACCTTCACCATACCGTAGCTATTTAACCACGGTAGATGCTTAGGTTCAGGAATATGCCATGTGGACAACCCCAATGCTGCCACCATTGCCTTGCTAATGCCATTAGTATAGCTTCCTCCATCAACAATCAACTTGCATGCTTTGCCTTTGATCATACATTGCGCCTGAAATAAATTCCAACGCTGGCCCTTGTCAACTGTCATGCAAGCATTGCCTTGTACCTTCTTGAGTTGCAAATTCAGCCCACACAATGGTACAACATCTTGCACGACATCCTTAACAACATCAGCCTTAACAACATCAACCGTTAACGCTTCAAAAATTGTGGTTGCCGCCTTGCTAACTGTCGGCAATGGAACAACTGTCAACTTCTCATGAGTAGTCACAACCGTCGCGACCTTCGGTATAAGAGCTATACTCTTGCCAACATCCACTATCCCATTCACAACCTTGGGTGGCTGCTCGATTTCCTCCATATACGGTAATATGAAACCATCACGGAGAAAACTTTTGTAGTCCTCCCAAGTAACATAAAACCCATCTATTTGAACCGCCTTGGACCACCAACTGTCTAACTCCTTGTCCACACGCTGGTGAGCAAGAACATACCCATCCTACCCACTAAACTTGCCATTGTATTTGTGACATCCATGGAAACCCCGTTCCATGTGCCTTTCCCAATCTTGGTACTCCTCAACTGTCGCAAGTTTATGTAGGCACCAGCTAAGCTCGGATGCATCACATGCCACTCCATTCAGGAGATCGAGATAGTCATTGAAAATAGCACTAGACTTTTTTCCACGTGTACACCTCAAGCCAAAAGTATCTCCTAAAAAAGAATCGATCATGTCCTATTTTGTTCCGTCACACAAAAATTTGCACAACAATCCGACCAAACTGAAGCAAATCACAGTAGCAGAACAAAAAAACCAACGCGTCCTAAACCTCCTTGTAGTGATCGAATTCTGTCTTTGCTCTTAGCACGGGCGAGAGATCCGCTCGAGGCAGATGGTCCGGCCCACTGTGGCGAGCTAAGCGGCCACGCACAAGCGACGCTAGATGGGGATCGGGGCGATCCCTCGATCACGCACACGCCAAGGGACAGATCCCCTTGGTCGTGAGGCGTACGGTGGCTGGCCTCCTTATCTCCCTTAAAAAACGCATGAGATCCTAACGTATCCGGGTAAACTTCTCTCGAGCGGCGCGCCAGTCATGGGATGGCCTCGATCGTGAGGCGTGCGCGAGGGGGACTCCTTCTTCTTCTTTTTTAACTTGAGATCAAGCTGAACTGTGCAGACTTCCCTCGACCACGATCACCCAGGAGACTTGATTGTGAAGCATGCTCACGATCGGATCTAACAAAAAACGCTCCGGTGGAACATGGTCCTTAGCTCGCGATGGAACGAATCGGATCTGGTCACGTACAAATTTCCTTTCCTTGATCGGATCCACGTAACGACCTGGAGATCGATTATGTAGCTCTTGTCTTCCTAGCGGCGGTAGCACGCACACTCGCCGATCTTCACGTGCACCTATAGACCAAAATGATCTCCTTCTTTTCTTCCTTCCAATCTCTCCTCCACAACCGATCTATAAACTGCTTGTAGAAAAATAGTCCACAGATGATCCAAAAACACGCTGTCATCAACGAGAGCTCTGATACCACATGATACGGATCATGCCGATGATCCTATTGTTTTGTCCCGATCTTTCACAGCGAGTCCACCAGGTAGGTAATCTCCCAATCACACGATGAACGTAACCTGAAGAAGAGGAATCAATCTAGCAAGTAACATGATGAAGATCACCACGCCTCAAACCTGAGCACGACAATCCTTGATGAACACAAGAACCTCCGTAGCAATCTCTATAAGAATCTGATAAACGGTATCGCTGTACCTAGAGGGATGATACACGGTGGAGCACAATATAGTTTTTAGACTAAACAACTGAACACCCCTAAACCCTAGGCGACTGGATCCTTTATATAGGAGGCCTACAACTAGTCGGTTGGATAGACCCAAACCGAACACACAAACGGACTCAAACTTAACCTGGACTCGGCTAAATAACATAGCAACAATATTTGACACAACCTTAGACTTATCATTACATATCGTAGGTCGTCCTAGCATTCCAATCATCAATGGGATGCGCTTGCATCACCTAGCTTGGTGGAGTCCTAAAATTAGGCTTCACCTCCTCCTTCGTGCCCATATCAAGTACTTCAAGGAAATGGATCTCAACATGATTTGCGCCAATATTGAAGAATGCAAGGAGCAGACTATAGCATGTTTTCTCATTGGATTGAACCATCCAATCAAGCACATCGTCGAGTTCTAAACATACAACTTCATGGTTGATCTTGTGCACATCGCAACAAAGGCCGAACGTCAAGTGCAAGAGAACATCAAGTACAACAAGCCAAATACGTACTTCACCTACAAGCAAGCTTCAACCGCTATGCCAACAACCATCAACGATAGCTCCTCAAGTACCTCCAAGCCTTCCTTCAAGCCCACACTTCCTCAAGGAAAGCTGCCCTCAAGTGGTAAGCATGCAAAGGTGTAACACCCCAAAAAACACTAATCAAGATTATCAAGTTCTAATCACCCAAATTTAGGGTTAATAAACACTTTTATTCCAAAAATCTATATGAATGCATGTGTGATTTACATTAGTGTAGGATTGATTGAATTTGCCATGTTTGATTGCTACAAATGATAAGAAATGGTTTAGTGATGAATACTACATCATCTAGGACAATTACAAACAAAATCAAAATCAAAAGAAATCAAATATAAAGGAAATAAGCAAATGGTCATTTTGACCAAAGTTAACCACGAGGCCACTTTGAGTGTTCCTAGAAGAGAATTTCTACTAGAAACATTTCTACTTCTTTTCACCCCTTGATAGACCAAGTAAAATTGAACCAAGGCCCACTTTACAAACTCACCAAAACTATTGGAAAATCAATTTAAAGGACAGTTCAAATATGAATCTAGTTCATATGGTAAGATCACCATTTTTTCAACAACCAACTAAATCAATTCACCTTGGCTTTTCCAAGCAACCATAGATAACCAAGCATAAGTTTAGATCACTCACCAAAATTCATTCAAAATTTTCAAACTAAATTTCTTTCGGCCATTTCTTCAAACACCTTGCAGACACAAATTAACATCTGCCTAACTTCACTATTTGAGCAGTGATCACTCGACCAATTGGTTCCCTCTTCACTCCCCATGTCTCCCCGTTTCAGCAGCACCGCACAAAAGGACAACCTCCCCTTAGCCGCTTTTGCACCAGCTGCGCCGCCTGCCACTCGCCGCATCGTGTGGAGCGACAAAGACCAAGACCACGCAGCCCTCTCCCACGACGTGCACCAGACACACCACCGTCCACCGCCACCCCCTGTCCAAGCCTCGACCACAGCCTGGCACTAGACCACCCCAGCAGAGCCGTGCCTAGCCTCTCCGCGCCGTGCCGAGAGTGCGATAGAGCGCTGCACCCGACCGGCTCGCACATACTGCGCCTTGCTCTCTCCGTGCAAGCGCACACTCGCCATGATCACAACCACCTCCCAGACACCCCTGTTTGCCACCGCACGACCAGTAGCACCTATGCGCCGTCGCAAACACCGCCGCTCCCACGCAGAGCATCGCACTCGCCCGACCAACCTAGACCGCCCCGTGCCGCGCCATTAAGACCCTGACGACTGCTAGGGAACACCGCACCGCCCCCTACCCTCAGCCACGCCGCTAGCCACCTGTATCGTCGTCACTGACGAGCCCGACCCTATGCTGCAATGTCCCTTCGCCGGTGTATAAATAGAGGCCCCTCCGCCTCCATTCTCCACCCCAACACACTCCCCACTCCTCACTGAGCCTCCCACACCCTTCCCCATAGCAAGGTGAGCGCCGCTTCGCCGGAATTTGGCCGGAGCCCGTCGCTGCAGAAGGAGAAGGGCGCCGTCGATTGGAGCCGCCCCAGGAGCTGCCGCGACCACCGTTTGAACCGCCGTCGTCGACCACGTCGTTCGCCCCCATCGCCGACCCTAGCTGGAGCCCAGGTGAGCCCCACACGACCCCCACCAATGCGTTAGGGTTTAGACCTTGCTGGAGCTATTCATCGTCGACAATGAACTGCAGCCGTTGGATCGTCTTTTAATCATAGGGCCTAGAATGCACGATACCGTTTCGGTTAGTTTCAGTCGCTGACTGGTGGGACACCCATGTCAGCAGCCCTCTGTGCTATGCTGTGCAGATTGGGCCGGCCCGTTTAGTTTCCCGCACAGGCATGTGAATTCAAATAAGTATTTTCAAATTTAGTTAAAACCACATTCTATCAGTAGATTCAAAAATCAATTCAAAGAGATTCACTAAACCAAATTGCATGATTCCAATTTTGTTAGAAAGGTATTTAAATTATCTATCCAAGCCCGTTAGATTCAAATCATTTGGATTTATAGATCACCTATACCAAAAATAACAAGACAAAGACTTTTTCAACTTCAAACATTTTTCAAAAATTAAACATAAATGCTTTTTAGTTGATTCGAACTCTCAAAAATCACATTTGATAAGATCTATCTGAATATGTAAAAATATTTTGGTTGCATGCAGTGACATTGGACTAGTACCAAAATAATGCTATATAGGCATTTCTAGTCACTTTAATTCTATTAATTGATAATCTTAAACTTTATAAAATATGATCAACACTTTAAATCACATTCCCATGTATTAGAATATGTGGTGATGACATGTGTCAACATGATCCCATATTTTAATTGGAGAATATTAAATCTTTAGTATTTTCAATGAGTATAAATTACTTTTCTAAAATAAGATAAACAAGATTAAGTCTTTAATTCATGTGATGATTGTGATGCTGCTAGATCATCAAGTGTGAGCCTTAGTGTGCTAAATAGAAATAGTTAAGTATTGTTTGGTGATTGTGTACCCCGTATTCATTTATAGACGATAGTACCGACCCGGGATACGAGGAGGAGTACTACCAAGAAGAAGAATAAAACTTCAACCACTGCTCTACTCAAGGCAAGCCATCACTACTTGCAAGCTAGAACCATGCAAGTCATACTTGCAAGATAACCTAAGCAAGATGCATTAGGCATGCTTTGGTCATATAACTTTGATTATACCAATCCCAAGTTTTACTGGCAAGCTTTATTTCTTTTACTATACCAAAGTTCTTTACTTTTAGTTAGTGCTTTACGAGTATTGGAAAAATAGAATAGATACCATAAAGAGTATAAAACTAGGCCTATACTTAGATGTCATTCCATGGCATGAGATTGGAGATTAGTACCCCTCATTAGTGAACACCCTCAACCTTAGTGGCTAGTGCTAATCATAAAAGTTGATCACTTTAGATGGGAATACTTGGTGAAAATGATTATGAAAACCTTGGAATGATGCTTCATTCTATTGAAATGTTTTGACATGTGTTATGGACACAGAAGGATTGGATGATGAAAATGTTGAGGCATGAGCCTTAGCCCTTTATAAAAACTGATGGTTGGATTCGGATGCGATACCATTCTAATTTTACCGTGCAACCACAATACCCAAATTGGGTAGGGCTTAGCCGGAAGTTTATATGACTTAGTATGGGTTCCCCCATGGAAGAGGTTGAGCTGATGCTACCTCATGAGTGTGAATGTCCACCTATGCAGTGCCCAAGATGGCAGATGGCCATGGCTGGGAGGCCAAGCTCATAGGGGAGGTGCCTATACTAGAGTGTGTAATTGAAAGATTATGATTGATTATCCGCATACTAAGTATGATGATTCAGGGTTATCCTTAACGGATGTATCGAATTTTGTGGTGAAAGTGTACCACCTCTACAGAGTGTCAAACTATTCGAATAGCCGCGTCCACGATCATGGACAGCTGGAGTGGCCATACTGTTCCGTCGTCAGATGTTTTCAAAATGACTTGTGAAATGAACTGTGACTTTGACTTGACCACAACAGGGTTGTGAATATGAAAGCTAGGTTCCCACTTAAGTGATGTAGAACATTAACTAAGTTTTATTTACTTCTAAATTTAGTTTAGATAAACCTAGCTTTTTGCAAATAAACCTAGAGCTTAAGATTCCTACTAGAACTACCTTACTTGTTAGTGATAGTTTGCGAGTACTTAAAGAGTACTCATGGCTTTGTACCTGGCTATTCCCGTGGCCAGACTATGATGAGGACTACCAGGATGATGGATAGTAGGTGGTCTACGACAACTAGGATCATCTCCCATCGTCAGCATTGCCTGTGACCCTGAAGATGGAGCCCCTACTACGTTTCTTTTCCGCTGCTTGATTTGTATTAAGACTGGATCATGAGATCGTTTATTTGTAAGAACTTATTAAGGTTTGTAATGGATGATGTACTATGATATCCAATCTGTTATGTCTTGCAAAAATGGTAATCCTGGGATTGCGAGGTATGGCATAACAGGCATCTGGGATAAAAAATCCGGGTGTTGACAAGTTGGTATTAGAGCCATCCTGACCATAAGATACTCTAGTTAGAATGGATGTACGAACAAAAACTTAGTTTCAAAACAAAAGAAGTGAGTATTTTTGAAAACCTATTCCCACTCTTATCCTTGATTCTTTCAAAAAAAATCATGTTCCTCAAAAATTCTTGCTTTCATACATAAAATTTGACATACTTGATCACCTCACTAACTTACTCATCCTAAATTCTTATAGATGTAAGTCTAGTATTGCAAGTTCTACCAGTTGGGCAACGAAGGCCAACTGATCTTTGAGAGGGATCTAGATGCACTGTTAGAGTATCTTGTGCGCCCGCACCCGGAATTCTTCGGGGCACAACTCAACGACCACATAGGAGGAGATCTACAATGGATGATAGTTGCAAATCTGAGAGGAAAGATGCTGCGAGAGAACAACTGGCTAGATGGATTAGCCAGGGCTATGCATGAAGCTCTTGCCCGTCTGTGTGGGGAAAACATCAACTTGATCTAGGGAACTTGCTTTGCTCACTTCGCAAGGCGTGATTCTATGGGAATGCCCTTGGAGATACCAGGACACCCGGAGCTGAAGCACCAGGTGGACAATCTTGACTTCATGTTGTATGATAGGCAGGAAGAGTTGGACAACGCCCGAGCCTACGCCAACCACAACCTTGCCATTGCCGTCAAGAAGGACCAGACCCTCGCCATTCTCGCCAAGGAGATCCAATCACTTCGTCGTCAACATGACAAGAAGGATCGCACCATCGATCGTCTTCGTAAGAAGGTGGATGCTCTCGAGAAGACCATCCGTGAACAGGAAGTCTAGCTTGAAGCAAAGTAAGAGGAGGAAGGTGAAGATATCCAGGGAGATCTTTACCCTTACCTAAGTGATGACAACAACTACCTGGAGGATGATGCCATGGCGTTCCACACTAATGATGATGATTCTGACTTCATTGATGATGATTAGATGCACTTGAGCACTACCATAGGAATGAGTTGTACCGGTCCCACTGTATCATAGTTTCATAGAATGGTTCTTAAAACCATCTATTTTCCATTTGTGTGTTGTGTGTTGTATGGTGTGCTTTGAATGAATTAATGAATGAGAGGAAGATGTTAGTTTGCAAAACCTGAGTCAAACTCAAAGTTTAAGCTTTTGAAACAAAACCATGAACCTTAGAAATTTCCCTCTTATCTCATTATCTATCTCAATCTTCAGATGACTCGTGGAAACCCCGGAGGAAGCAGTTCATCTCAGGACCCGATGTTGCAGATTCTGCAAATGCTAGTTTTTGACCGTGAAGCTAGTAGAGCTGAACGCCAAGCCAATCTAGCCACTATTCAACAAATATCTCAGATGGCCCACAATAATCAAGGCCATGGAAACCAGGATCACCATGGATCCAAGCTTAAGAACTTTCAGAATACCAACCCACCTATCTTTAATAAGTCTGAGGAACCCCTTAGATGCTGATGACTGGCTGAAAACCATGGAGAACAACTTGGAGGTCGCAGGAGTTGAAGCCAATGAGAAAGTATTGTTTGCCGCCCATTATCTGGCAGGAGATGCAAGAGCCTGGTGGAATAGCACCCGTACCATGAACAACGGTCAGATGATGACTTGGGAAGCATTCAAGATCAAGTTCAGCCACACCCATGTGCCCCAAGGTTTGGTCACCAGGATGAGAGATGAGTTCAGGGAACTGAAGCAAGGCAGGATGACGGTAGTTGAGTACCATGACAAATTTTTGTCCCTAGCTAGATATGCCCCTGATGAGATTAACACCGAAGCCAAGAAGAAGGAAAGGTTCCTTAATGGATTGCATGATGAGATGCATACTGTGTTAGTCAACATCCGTTTTGGAGTTCTAGAAGAGCTAGTAGACTCTGCCATAAGATGGAAGGGAAGATCAACCAAGCCAATGACAACCGCAAGCGTCACATGATGCACCAGACTGGATCCCACAATACTCAGAAGTATCGCCCCAACCCATCTGCAGGATATGCCCCAAGAAACAACATACCCCCTATGTTCTGTCCAAGCTACCCCAATCGTAGCAGACGAAACCACAACAAGAACCCCGACAACTCCAACAACTTCAACCGTGCACCGCCCAAGTCCAACAACAACAACAACAACAACAACAACAATACTTCCCCAAGGACTGGAAGAAATGTTGTGCCTGTTGCAGCAAAAGACAAGTCCCAGATCACTTGCTTTGAATGTGGAGTCAAGGGTCACTACTCCAATGAGTGCCCCAAGAAGCTTGCAGCAGCCCCCAATGTGAATGCACCCGCTCAGCAACATCGTTGTGTTCAGCCTGGAAGGAGATTTGCCCAGGGAATTCGCTCAACCGCAACGGCCGTCTGTTCCACATGAATGCTGAAGAAGCCCAGGAAGCACCCGATGTTGTGCTGGGTATGTTTTCTGTTAACTTAGTACTTGCAAGAGTGTTGTTTGATTCTGGAGCATCGCACTCGTTTGTTACAGAAGAATTTGCATGCTAGTAAGATTCAACCAACAAAATTGAAGCATGTTATGATAGTTCAAATATCTTGTTCAACCACCAAAGCTAGAAAATTTGCAAGGCTGTACCTATCAGAATCCATGGAATAGATTTTTATGCCAATCTAATAGTACTTGGAACCAAAGGTTTGGAAGTAGTACTAGGAATGGATTGGATGTCGAAACATAAAGGATTGATCGACTGTGCCAAGAAAGCCATAACCATGACCAGTAGCTCTGGAGTATCAGTAGAGCATGTATCTGAGACCTTGCCCCATCAATTCAAATGCAACAAGATTCTAGCCCAACCAACCATAGACCAAGTCAGAGTAGTCTGTGAATACCCTGACGTATTCCCAGATGAATTGCCCGGTATGCCCCCAGATCGGGATATTGAGTTCATCATTGAACTAATTCCTAGAACTGGACCCATAGCTCAGAGACATTATAGTATGAACCCATCTGAATTAGTGGAGCTGAAGAAGCAACTTGATCCTATGTTAGAGAAAGGTCTGATTCAACCAAGCGCATCGCCATGGAGATCACTTGTTTTTTTTGTGGATAAGAAAGATGGAGGTAACCGTTTATGTACAGATTACCGGAAGCTGAATGATGTCACCATCAAGAACAAGTACCCACTGCCGAAGATAGAGGATCTGTTTAACCAGTTGACTGGTGCCAGAGTGTTTTCTAAGATTGATCTTAGAACTGGTTATCATCAACTCAAGATTCGCACAACGGATATTCCAAAGACCGCCTTTACCACCCGAGATGGATTGTATGAGTATATGGTCATGTATTTTGGATTAACCAATGCCCCCGCTTATTTCATGAATCTCATGAATGAGATTTTTATGAACTTCCTGGATAAGTTTGTCATTGTTTTTATCGATGATATTCTAGTCTATTCCAAGTCAGAAGAAGACCATGAGCTACACCTCAGAACCATCCTTGAAACCCTTAGAGAGCATCAGTTGTATGCCAAGTTTAGAAAATGTGAGTTATGGTTGAAAGAAGTAGGATTCCTGGGACATATTGTGTCGGCAGGAGGAGTCGTTGTCGATCCCGCCAAGATCAAAGATGTTGAAGATTGGAAAGCCCCAACCACTCAAACCCAAGTCTGTGCATTTCTCGGATTAGCGGGATACTACCGCAAGTTCGTTGAAGGATTTTCGAGCATCGCAAGACCAATGACCTAGTTGTTGAAGAAAGATAAGAAGTTTGAATGGACGGACAAATGTGAAGCAAGTTTTCAAGAGCTCAAGAAGAGATTGATTTCAGCCCCAATTTTGATTATGCCAGATATCAAGAAGCCTTTTGATGTGTATTGTGATGCATCCAAGATTGGTCTCGGATGTGTGTTGATGCAAGAAGACAAAGTCATAGCATATATGTCCATACAACTAAAGCAACATGAGCAAAACTACCCTACCCATGACCTTGAACTAGCAGTTGTAGTTTTAGCATTGAAGACATGGCGTCATTACCTGATGGGTAACCGCTGTGAGATTTATTCGGATCACAAGAGTCTGAAGTATATTTTCACCCAGAAGGAGATGAATATGAGGCAAAGGAGATGGATAGAGTTAATCAAGGATTATGACCTTGACATTCACTATCACCCCGGCAAAGCCAATGTGGTAGCGGATGCTCTTAGCAGATTGCCGTGTAGATTAAACACCATGATTAAAGAAGCCCAACCAAGTTTGCATGAAGAGTTGGAGCAGTTTAGAATGGAGCGGGTTAGCAAAGGATTTTTAGCTAGCATTGAACTTCAACCCACTTTGATCAATCAGATCAAGGAGGCGCAGAAAGGAAATGCAAGTATCGATAGAATCAAACATCGTATTGGAACAGGGAAGGTACCTGGATTTACCGAAGATGAAGAAGGAGTTTTGTGGTACAAAGGACATATCTGTGTGCCAGCAGATTCCGAGCTGAAGCAAGTTATCATGCAGGAAGCTCATGATACTCTTTATTCTATCCACCCCGGAGGAACGAAGATGTATCAGGATTTGAAGGAGCAATTTTGGTGGCACAAGATGAAGAGAGAAATCGGAAGCTACATAGCCAAGTGTGATATCTGTCAGCGAGTCAAAGCGGAACATCAGAGACCCGCAGGACTTTTGCAACCATTGCAGAGTCCGGAATGGAAATGGGATTTCGTCGGAATGGACTTTATCACTGGATTGCCTACTTCTAGTAGGGGAAATGACTCTATTTGGGTCATAGTTGATAGATTGTCCAAGGTAGCCCACTTTATACCTGTCAAGACTACCTACTAGAGTTTGAATCTAGCAGAGCTATACATTGCTAGAATCGCCAGTTTGCATGGAACCCCTAAGACCATAGTGTCAGATCGAGGAACCCAGTTTACCTCAAGATTTTGGCAGAAAGTCCAAGAAGGATTAGGAACCAAACTGAACTTTAGCACAACTTATCACCCGCAAACCAATGGACAAACTGAAAGAGTCAACCAAATCTTAAAAGATATGTTGAGAGATTGTGTACTAGAATATGGATCAAAATGTTAAGATTGTCTGCCTTTCGCAGAATTCTCATACAACAACAGTTATCAAGCCAGTTTGCAAATGGTCCCATTTGAATTTCTGTATGGAAGAAAGTGTCGTCCCCCCTTGAATTGGTCGCAAGTAGGAGAGAGTCAGATTTTTCGGACCCGACATCCTACGAGAAGCCAAAAAGAAGGTTCACAAAGTCCGTGAACACCTCAAGACCGCCCAATCCAGACAGAATAGTTATGCCGACAAGAGACATCGAGACCTGACCTTCAATATTGGAGATTTTGTGTATCTCAAACTGTCCCCCTTGAAGGGAATGCAGTGTTTTCAACTGAAAGGGAAGTTAGCCCCCAGATATATTGAACCCTTCAAGATTTTGAATCGCCGAGAAGTATCATATGAATTGGAACTGCCAGAGGAGATGTTAGCCATCCATGATGTGTTCCATATCTCGTTACTTCGCAAATGCCTAGAAGTTCCGGAGAAGACCGAAGTGTTCAAGAACATCGATCACCAAGCCATAGATACCAACACGGATCTGACGTATCGTGAAGTACCCATTCGTATTTTGTAAGAATCCTTCAGAACCACCAGGACCCGGAGTATCAAGTTTCTCAAGATCCAGTGGAGCAACCATACCGAAGAAGAAGCTACTTGGGAGCGAGAGGATTACATTAGGACAGTGTTTCCAAATTTCTTTAGTTCCTAGTTTTTCTTAAATCTCGGGATGAGATTTTGTTTAAGGAGGGAAGGTTTGTAACACCCGAAAAACACTAATCAAGATTATCAAGTTCTAATCACCCAAATTTAGGGTTAACAAAAACTTTTATTCCAAAAATCTATATCAATGCATGTGTGATTTGCATTAGTGTAGGATTGATTGAATTGGCCATGTTTGATTGCTAAAAATGATAAGAAATGGTTTAATGATGAATACTACATAATCTAGGCCAATTACAAACAAAATCAAAAGAAAAAGAAATCAAATATAAAGGAAATAAGCAAATGGTCATTTTGACCAAAGTTAAACACTAGGCCACTTTGAGTGTTCCTAGAAGAGAATTTCTAACAAAAACATTTCTACTTATTTTCACCCCTTGCTAGACCAAGTAAAAGTGAACCAAGGCCCACTTTACAAACTCACCAAACCTATTTGCAAATCTATTTAAAGGACAGTTCAAATTTGAATCTAATTCATATGGTAAGATCACCATTTTTTCAACAACCAACTAAATCAATTCACCTTGGCTTTTCCAAGCAACCATAGATAACCAAGCATAAGTTTAGATCACTCACCAAAATTCATTCAAAATTTTCAAACTAAATTTCTTTCGGCCATTTCTTCAAACACCTTGCAGACACAAATTAACATCTACCTAACTTCACTGTTTGAGCAGTGATCACTCGACCAATTGGTTCCCTCTTCACTCCCCATGTCCCCCCCAGTGTCTAGCAGCACCAGACAACCTCCCCCTTAGCCGTTTTGCACCAGTGCGCCGCCACCCGAAGTCACACTCGCAGGTCGACCGTGGACAGAGCGACAGAGACCATGCATCCCTCTCCCACGACGCGCACCAGACACGCCACCATCCACTGCCACCCCCTGTCCAAGCCTCGACCACAACCTGGCCCTGGACCACCCTAGCAGAGCCACGCCCAGCCTCTCTGCGCCGTGCATGCACGAGCACACTCGCCATGATCACAGCCACCTCCCAGACACCCCCATTCGCCGCCGTGCGACCCATAGCACCTATGCGCCATCGCAAACACCGCCGCTCCCGCACAGAGCATCGCACGCGCCTGACCAACCTAGACCGCCCTATGCCGCGCCATTAAGACTGTGACGACCGCCAGGGAACACCCCACCGCCCCTACCCTCAGCCGCGCTGCTAGCCGCCTGTATCGTCGTCACCGACGAGCCCGAGCCCATGTCGTGATGTCCCTTCGCCGGTGTATAAATAGAGGCCCCCTCCGCCTCCATTCTTCACCCAACCACACTCCCCACTCCTCATTGAGCCTCCCACACGGGCATGTTCGTCTGCGGTACTAAAGTTCCCGGGCCAGCGCATGGTGGTACCTAAGTTGCCTAAAATTGCCGCGTTTCGAAATGTTGGGCCGCCAACTACCGAGAGGGGCCATTTCGATGCAAACTCATCTCACCCCTGCCAAATTCAAACATTCCGTGAAACTGTCCCGTGAAGTAGACGGTCGGGACCCTCATGTCGGTCATCATCTGTCCCGTGGCGTGGCGCAACCTCTTAGGCAAATCGAGTAACTAAGTGGATTGGATGCGTTGACCAATTTCACAAATCCATTCCCACCTTTCCCCTAGTACCGGCAGCATCAGAATCCACCCTCCAGGAAGGACGATCCCTTCGGACATTTGACTTCCGGTGCCAAGTTGCTGCGCCCAGTCGCTGATCCCGAGCTCCAATGGTGCATGTCGTAGCCGCCGTTGCGAGGCTCTAGCCCGCCTCCACCGCCGACGAGCCGAGCAGCTCGGAGGATGGTAGATCCTACTACCAAGGAAGAAGAAGTTCTGGCTACATGCGGGTGAGCTACCCTTCTCTTTGCTATTCGCACTAATTATAACTGCTAGCTGGCTACTAAACCTAAAACTGTTTGTTAGCCCAACACTGACAAACATATTTTGTCCATAGTTTTCTGTCAAGTGGGATCTCCGCGGACCACCCTTACCTAGTTAAGGTAGTCCTCTTCAGGTACGACTCTAAGGGAAAGTGGTATGGACACCATTGTATCACGATGGAAGAAGCGCATGCGTAGATCTGCATTATATCTAGTATGGTTGCTGCCCTACGTAATCATGATGAATTATGGCCAAAGCAAACTGCAAAGTTCAGCTTCATGGATGAACGTGGCATCATGGTTCCTCTAACGTGTGACAGTCAGCTAATTGGGTTGATGAAAAGGTATGCTTTGGATTGCATGTTTGAGCTGAATTGTAATGTACTGGATGTGAAAGCTACTGCAACTGGGAGTCGTCCTTCTATTCTTGGACAGGGTGGTTGCTCGAACCCAATTAGCTCCTGGTAAGCAAAAGTCTCTTGGGGTTTGCATGTTTGTGCTGAATTGTAAGTTTTGTTTTATTTACTCTGTAGATATTGGGCAGTTATGCAACAGTCTTGTTTCTTTGATAGGAAGCGCCGCAAGGTTAGAAACATGACTGCCAGGTCAGTCATTTTGCTGCCCGAAGAAATAAAAAATGAGTGAAAGATGATGCTGGACATGATTCTGGTGCCCATTGTCCCGGCGATGCAGAGTACGTGAAGCTAAGAAAATTGGCAACGAGGAAGAGGAAGAAGGCAGGAAATGAAGAAGCCAGTGGATGTGAAGGCTTGGCACCAGTACAGGAAGAAGGTCTAGCAATGAAGATGCATAGTAATGTGTTGAACTTGAACCTATATATGTAATTCGGTTAAATTCTGGAGCTCTGTGTGTGGAACTTTGCGGAGCGAAACAATCTACCCACGTTCTCTGAGTAAAATGTACCGCGAATTAGGGTTTGGAAACGCCCAAGTTAGTAGTTGAATCCGAAATTGTGATTGTGCCACTGCTATCTGAAAACACGCAGCACCGGTTCCACGATTTCTGAGAGGCAGGAGGTCTCCAAATACGACGGAATGTAAGTGGCACAGAAATAAATTATCTAAGCTGCTACACTCCACGAAGCAGCAACTTATTTCAGCTGCTGCACAACGACGTGGCAACATACACAACAATGGTAACTGATAATGCCCAAATGAGGAGGAAATCGGTACCACTTTCTAGCCTAATCTTGAGCCCGTCTATCTCACCACCTCTCTGCTCCTGCATCCCCTGCATCTGGTGAAGCTCCCGGATCTCCACTAACCGGGTGTACGTGCTTCCACTTTATAAATTGTGGTTGTGCCATTTGCATGCGGCACAATCCACGTAGATTACGTTTAAACAAACCACCAATGTCACAATACACTAGTAGAAAAAGGGTCTTTGGTCCTACACCCAAATGCCATTGGTCCCGGTTCGGTTCCACAATCGGGACCAATGCCAGGCACTGGTCCCGGTTCATGTCGCCTGGGCATTGGTCCCGGTTCATCTCTAAGCATTGGTCTCGGTTCGTGGCATGAACCGGGACCAATGCCCCCGCGACGCACACGTGGCGCTCTGCGGAGCATTGGTCCCGGTTCATGCCACGAACCGGGACCAAAAACCCCTCGACAGTCACTCGACGGTCACGTTCCCAATCCGGGACAGAGATCTAAATCGAGGCAGAAATTGATCTAAATCACAAATTCTTCCACAAATTAATCAAGACAGAGATCTAAATCGAGGCATTTCATTAATTCAACCACAAATTCTTCTAAACAAATGCGTGATTTCACATCCTACATTAATTCAACCACTAGTCAACAATTTCACTTCCACTGCCGCTGTCCTCCGAGCCGCCGGCTTCCTCGTTGTCGTCGGATGGAACCTCCATGATTTCCGCATTATTCGCGAGACGGAGCACCTCTTTGCGGCGAGCGGCGGCGATGACGGTGTAGTTGGTCCGTCCAGGGACGGACCAGAACCTCTCCCGCCCTCCTCGGTTGCGGAGATCCCGGTGCACCACGTGCCCGTAAATGATGTGGTTACCAATCTTGGCCTTCCGCTCCTTCTTGAAGAGCGCCGACCAGAACAGGCTGGCCGCCGCGTACCGGGGCAGCGCCCTCTTCCATGCGGGCATCTGGCGGCAGCGCGCCGTGATTTCGCTCTCCATCTCGGCTCCGCCAGGGACGAGGAGCGGAGCCACCAGCACCCATGCATAGCTGATGCACCATCCGTGGGGCACCGTCGCGGCCGGCGGCGCGAGGATGTCGAAGTGCACGAACATCACCGCCTCGTAGAAGTTCAGCGCGGGCATCTCCATGGCGGCGCGGTGGAGATTGGAGAGGGAGCAAGGGGATGGACGACGAAGCGACGGCGCGGTGGAGATTGGAGAGGGCGAGGGGATGGATGACGAAGAGACACGCTGTGGCGCCTCCTATTTGTACATCAGGACGACGAAGCAACGGGCGGAATATCCAAGGGGCATTTGACAGACAAAAGGAAGTAATGCAGGGTTAAGATAGATTAACGGGCGACCAATTTTTTTCCTTCCAGGACTCCGGGGCCAATAGTTCAGACCGCTAGGTGAACAAGTACAACTATTACAACTTAAAAAGGTACGGAGCTCAAGCTAAATAGAACTAGTTATCACACATCTCCTTGATCTTCCTAATCTTAGCCCGATGCGCATCTTCCTGCGAAAGCAACAATCGAATCGTCTGCTCCTTCCTTTTAGCATCTTCCTTGCACAGCTTCAACTGTTTCTCTGCATTTTTCCTCATGCACTTGTCAATACTCGTAGTTGTGAACTGCATGACTTTGGCCTGGTGAAGATCATTCCTTGCTTGAGTCCGTTCTTGCTCTGCTTTAGCCTTTAGGGCCAATGCCACGTCCCTCTCCTTCTCGACTTTGCTAACCTTGTCTTGCACCCACCTGAGATCTCACTTCTGCTTGGTCGTGTCAACTGGTTCCCATAGCTTCATCTCAACACTGTCAAGAAGTGAGCTGAATACGGATACTTTCAACTCAACAGTCATTTCCCATAGTTTGTCCAGCGTTTTCTGCATCGATTTGGGCCACTCTAGATCTACCCATTTAATAACACCGTAAATTCCGCCTTTCATCATTGCACGATGTCCTTGACACCGTAGAAACCTCCTGCCTGTGTTTCGTCCTTCAAAAGCTACAAATTTAGCGGGCACATATCCATGTTTACATAGTAGAGGACTGTCTTCATCCGCTAAACCGTGATAGTCGGAGTCATACATCGTCTGGTTGGCCTAACACATCATACATGCATGAGTAAACAGAGTAGATCTAGCTCAAAAAATATATAATTGGCCACAGATGATACAGATAGAGATGAGACGACTCACATCGAAATCACCGTCCCTGTCGTCACGACGCGTTTCCTAGCCGTCTCCCCTTGAACCCTTAGCGAGAGGGGAGGGGGTGGCTATCGGAGAGGGGATTGGGATGGAGGCGCCGTCGGCTTGCGGCTACGGCATGATGGGAGTGAAGTGGGGAAAGTGGCTTCGAGGGGCAGGAAGAGAAGTACGGGGAGGAAGAGAAGTAATGGGGACGTGACACTGGGATATGGCCCACTGAACTCGTCAGTCGTAAAACTCGCAATAGGGGAGCGCCTGGTGTTGCCAGTTTGTCCAGAGCAAGCGTGGCCAATCATGCCGCAGAACAGCCTACTCGCGGATCGCTCTCACGAAGACCATCCCAATCGTCCAAGCGCCCCGATCGAATGGTATGTAACAATCGTCAAGCAGAACAACTGTGTTAGGGCATGCCTTCTAGAAGACTCGGTCTAACGGCCACCCATTGGGGGGCTAAGGTTAGGGCTCTCCTAAGGTTAGGATCCATATATGGTTTATGAAAAGAACACACATCCAATGACACTGGTGGATCCTTATGTGGTTTGTGACAAGAACACACATGCAATCACACTGGGTGGATCCATATGTGGTTTATGAAAACATATATCCAATGACACTGGTGGATCCTAACCTGGTTCTTGAAAACAACACACATCCAATGACACTGGTGGATCCTTATGTGGTTTGTCAGAAAAACAGACATGTAATGACTCTAGCTGTGGTTCATGAGAAGAACAGACATCCAATGACTCTAGTTGTGCTTCATGAGAAGAACACACATGCAATGACACTGGTGGATCCATGTGTGGTTAGTGAGATTAATAGACATGCAATGAAAAGAACACACATCCAATGGCACTGGTGGATCCTTATGTGGTTTGTGAGAAGAACACACATGCAATGACACTGGTGATATGTGGTTTGTGAAAAGAACACACATGTAATGACTCTAACTGTGGTTAATGAAAAGAGCAAACATGCAATGACACTGGTGGATCCATGTGTGGTTTATGAGAGGAACACACATCCAATGACACTAGGTGTGGTTCATGAAAAGAACATAGATGCAATGACACTAGTGTATCCTTACGTGGTTTGAGAGAATAACAGACATGCAATGACTCTAGCTGTGGTTCTTGAGAAGAACAAACATGCAATGACACAGGTGTATCCTTATATGGTTTGTGAGAAGAACACACATGCAATGACTCTAGCTGTGGTTTATGAGAAGAACACATATGAATGACTCTAATTATGGTTAATGAAAAGAGCAGACATGCAACGGCACTGGTGGATCCATGTGTGGTTTGTGAGAAGAACACACATGCAATGACACTGGGTGTGGTTCATGAAAATAATACACAACCAATGACATTGGTGGATCCTTATGTGGTCTGTGAGAAGAACAGACATTCAATGACTCTAGGTGTGGTTCATGAGAAGAACACACATATAATGACACTGGTGTATCCATGTGTGATCTGTGAGAAGAACACACATGCAATGACTCTAGCTGTGGTTCGTGAAAAGAACACACATGCAATGACACTGGTGTATATTTTTGTGGTTTGTGAGAATAACAGACACGCAATGACTCTAGATCTAGTTCGTGAAAAGAACACACATGCAATGACACTGGTGGATCCATATGTGGTTTATGAGAAGAACACACATGCAATGACACTCAGTGTGGTTCATGAAAAGAACACACATCCAATGACACTGGTGGATCCTAATGTGGTTTGCGAGAAGAACACACATGCAATCACACTGGGTGGATACATATGTGGTTTATGAGAAGAACACATATGCAATGACACTGTTGATATGTTGTTTGCGAAAAGAACAGACATGCAATGACTCTAACTATAGTTAATGCAGAGAGAAGACATGCAATGACACTGGTGAATCCATGAGTGGTTTGTGAGAAGAACACACATGCAATGACACTAGATGTTGTTAATGAAAAGAACACACATGCAATGACACTGGAGGATCCATGTGTGGTTTGTGAGAGGAACAAACATGCAATGACACTCAGTGTGGTTCATGAAAAGAACACACATCCAATGACACTGGTGGATCCTTATGTGGTTTGCGAGAAGAACACACATGCAATCACACTGGGTGGATACATATGTGGTTTATGAGTAGAACACATATGCAATGACACTGGTGATATGTGGTTTGCGAAAAGAACAGACATGCAATGACTCTAACTATGGTTAATGAAAAGAGCAGACATGCAATGACACTGGTGGATCCATGTGTGGTTTGTGAGAAGAACACGCATGCAGTGACGCTGGGTGTGGTTCATGAGAAGAACACACATGCAATGACACTGGTGGATCCATGTGTGGTCTGTGAGAAAAACACACATGCAATGACACTGGGTGTGGTTCATGAAAAGAAAACACATGCAATGACACTGGTGGATCCATGTGTGGTTTGTGAGAAGAACATACATGCAATGACTCTAGGTGATCCATATGTGGTTTATGAGAAGAACACACATGCAATGCCACTGGGTGTTGTTCATGAAAAGAACAGACATGCAATGACATTGGTGGATCCATATGTGGTTTGTGAGAAGAACAAACATGCAATGACTCTAGCTGTGGTTCATGATAAGAACACACATCTAATGACTCTAGATGTGGTTCATGAGAAGAACACACATGCAACGACACCGGTGGATCCATGTGTGGTTTGTGAGAAGAACAGACACGTAATGACTCTAGATGTGGTTCATGAGAAGAACACACATGCAATGACACTGGTGTATCCTTATGTGGTTTCTGAGAAGAACACACATGCAATGACTCTAGTTGTGATTCATGAAAAGAACACACATCCAATGACTCTAGCTGTGATTCATGAGAAGAACACACATGCAATGACACTGGTGGATCCATGTGTGGTTTGTGAGAGGAACATACATGCAATGACACTGGGTGTGGTTCATGAAAAGAACACAAATGCAATGACCCTGGTGGATCCATGTGTGGTCTCTGAAGAGAACACACATTTCAATGACACAAGTGGATCCATATGTGGTATGTGAAAAGAACACACATGCAATGACTCCAGTTGTTGTTAGTCAAAAGAACACACATGCAATGACACTGGTGGATGCATGTGTGGTCTCTAAAGAGAACACACATGTAATGACTCTATCTGTGGTTAATGAGAAGAACACACATGCAATGACACTGGTGGATGCATAGGTGGATTGTGAAAAGAACACACATGCAATGACTCTGGTTGTTGTTAGTTAAAAGAACACACATGCAATGCCACTGGTGGATCCATGTATGGTCTCTGAAGAGAACACACATTTCAATGACACTGGTGTATCCACATGTGGTATGTGAAAATAATAGTCATGAAATGACTCAAGTTGTTGTTAGTAAAAAGAACACACATGCAGTGACACTAGTGGATCCATGTGTGGTCTTTGAAAAGAACACACATGCAATGACACTGGTGTATCCTTATGTGGTTTGTGAGAACAACACACATGCAATGACTCTAGCTATGGTTAATGAGAATAACACACATTTCAATGACACATGTTGATCCATATGTGGTATGTGAAAAGAACACACATGCAATGACTCTAGTTGTTATTAGTAAAAAGAACACACATGCAATGACACTGGTGGAACCATGTGTGCTCTCTAAATAGAACACACACTTCAATGACACTGGTGGATCCATATGTGGTATGTGAAAAGAACACACATGCAGTGACTCCATTTGTTGTTAGTAAAAAGAACACACATGCAATGACACTGGTGGATCCATGTGTGGTATCTGAAGAGAACACACATGCAATGACTCTAGCTGTGGTTAATGAGAAGAACACACATTTCAATGACACATGTTGATCCATATGTGGTATGTGAAAAGAACACACATGCAATGACTCTAGTTGTTATTAGTAAAAAGAACACACATGCAATGACACTGGTTGTTGTTAGTAAAAAGAGCACACATGCAATGCCACTGGTGGATCCATGTGTGGTCTCTGAAGAGAACACACATTTCAATGACACTAGTGTATCCACATGTGGTATGTGAAAAGAATAGTCATGAAATGACTCAAGTTGTTATCAGTAAAAAGAACACACATGCAGTGACACTGGTGGATCCATGTGTGGTCTCTGAAAAGAACACACATGCAATGACACTGGTGTATCCTTATGTGGTTTGTGAGAAGAACACACATGCAATGACTCTAGATGTGGTTCATGAAAAGAACACACATCCAATGACTCTAGCTGTGGTTCATGAGAAGAACACACATGTAATAACACTGGTGGATCCATATGTGGTTTATGATAGGAACACACATCCAATGACACTGGGTGTGGTTCATGAAAAGAACACACATCCAATGACACTGGTGGATCCTTATGTGGTTTGTCAGAAGAACAGACATGCAATGACTCTACCTGTGGTTCATGAGAAGAATAGACATCCAATGACTCTAGTTGTGCTTCATCAGAAGAACACACATGCAATGACACTGGTGGATAATTGTGTGGTTAGTGAGATTAACAGACATGCAATGACACTGGGTGTGGTTCATGAAAAGAACACACATCCAATGACACTGGTGGATCCTTATGTGGTTTGTGAGAAGAACACACATGCAATGACACTGGTGATATGTGGTTTGTGAAAAGAACACACATGCAATGACTGTAACTATGGTTAATGAAAAGAGAAGACATGCAATGACACTGGTGGATCCATGTGTGGTTTATGAGAGGAACACACATCCAATGATACTAGGTGTGGTTCATGAAAAGAATACACATGCAATGACACTGGTGTATCCTTATGTGGTTTGTGAGAATAACAGACATGCAATGATTCTAGCTGTGGTGCATGAGAAGAAAACACATGCAATGACACTGATGTATCCTTATGTGGTTTGTGAGAAGAAAACACATGCAATGACTCTAGCTGTGGTTTGTGAGAAGAACACACATGCAATGACTCTAACTATGGTTAATGAAAAGAGCAGACATGCAATGACACTGGTGGATCCATGTGTGGTTTGTGAGAACGCACATGCAATGACACTAGCTGTGGTTCATGAAAAGAACAGACATGCAATGATACCGGTGGATCCATGTGTGGTTTGTGACAAGAACACACATGCAATGACACTGGGTGTGGTTCATGAAAATAATACACATCCAATGACACTGGTGGATCCTTATGTGGTCTGTGAGAAGAACAGACATCCAATGACTCTGGGTGTGTTTCATGAGAAGAACACACATGCAATGACACTGGTGTATCCATGTGTGGTCTGTGAGAAGAACACACATTCAATGACTCTAGCTGTGGTTCATGAAAAGAACACACGTGCAATGACACTGGTGTATCATTATGTGGTTTGTGAGAATAACAGACATGCAATGACTCTAGATGTGGTTCATGAGAAGAACACATACGCAATGACACTGGTGGATCCATATGTGGTTTATGAGAAGAACACACATGGAATGACACCGGGTATGGTTCATGAAAAGAAAATACATGCAATGACACTGGTGGATCCATTTGTGGTTTGTGAAAAGAACAAACATGCAATCACACTGGGTGGATCCGTGTGTAGTTCATGAGAAGAACACACATGCAATGACACTGGTGGATCCATGTGTGGTTTGTGACAAGAACAAACATGCAATGACACTCGGTGTGGTTTATGAAAAGAACACACATCCCATGACACTGGTGGATCCTTATGTGGTTTGCGAGAAGAACACACATGCAATCACACTAGGTGGATCCATATGTGGTTTATGAGAAGAACACACATGCAATGACACTGGTGATATGTGGTTTGTGAAAAGAACACACATGCAATGACTGTAACTATGGTTAATGAAAAGAGAAGACATGCAATGACACTGGTGGATCCATGTGTGGTTTATGAGAGGAACACACATCCAATGATACTAGGTGTGGTTCATGAAAAGAATACACATGCAATGACACTGGTGTATCCTTATGTGGTTTGTGAGAATAACAGACATGCAATGATTCTAGCTGTGGTGCATGAGAAGAATACACATCCAATGACACTGGTGGATCCTTATGTGGTTTGTGAGAAGAAAACACATGCAATGACTCTAGCTATGGTTTGTGAGAAGAACACACATGCAATGACTCTAGCTATGTTTTGTGAGAAGAACACACATGCAATGACACTAGCTGTGGTTCATGAAAAGAACAGACATGCAATGATACCGGTGGATCCATGTGTGGTTTGTGACAAGAACACACATGCAATGACACTGGGTGTGGTTCATGAAAATAATACACATCCAATGACACTGGTGGATCCTTATGTGGTCTGTGAGAAGAACAGACATCCAATGACTCTGGGTGTGGTTCATGAGAAGAACACACATGCAATGACACTGGTGTATCCATGTGTGGTCTGTGAGAAGAACACACATTCAATGACTCTAGCTGTGGTTCATGAAAAGAACACACGTGCAATGACACTGGTGTATCATTATGTGGTTTGTGAGAATAACAGACATGCAATGACTCTAGATGTGGTTCATGAGAAGAACACATACGCAATGACACTGGTGGATCCATATGTGGTTTATGAGAAGAACACACATGGAATGACACCGGGTATGGTTCATGAAAAGAAAATACATGCAATGACACTGGTGGATCCATTTGTGGTTTGTGAAAAGAACAAACATGCAATCACACTGGGTGGATCCATGTGTAGTTCATGAGAAGAACACACATGCAATGACACTGGTGGATCCATGTGTGGTTTGTGACAAGAACAAACATGCAATGACACTCGGTGTGGTTTATGAAAAGAACACACATCCCATGACACTGGTGGATCCTTATGTGGTTTGCGAGAAGAACACACATGCAATCACACTAGGTGGATCCATATGTGGTTTATGAGAAGAACACACATGCAATGACACTGGTGATATGTGGTTTGCGAAAAGAACAGACATGCAATGACTCTAACTGTGGTTAATGAAAAGAGAAGACATGCAATGATACCGGTGGATCCATGTGTGGTTTGTGAGAAGAACACACATGCAATGACACTGGATGTGGTTCATGAAAAGAACAGACATGCAATGATACTGGTGGATCCATGTGTGGTTTGTGAGAAGAACACACATGCAATGACACTGGGTGTGGTTCATGAAAAGAATACACATCCAATGACACTGGTGGATCCTTATGTGGTTTGTGAGAAGAACAGACATGCAATGACTCTGGGTGTGGTTCATGAGAAGAACACACATGCAATGACACTGGTGGATCCATGTGTGGTCTGTGAGAAAAACACACATGCAATGACACTGGGTGTGGTTCATGAAAAGAAAACACATGCAATGACACTGGTGGATCCATGTGTGGATTGTGAGAAGAACAGACATGCAATGACTCTGGGTGATCCATATGTGGTTGATGAGAAGAACACACATGCAATGACACTAGGTGTTGTTCATGAAAATAACAGACATGCAATGACATTGGTGGATCCATATGTGGTTTGTGAGAAGAACAGACATGCAATGACTCTAGCTGTGGTTCATGATAAGAACACACATCCAATGACTCTAGATGTGGTTCATGAGAAGAACACACATGCAACGACACTGGTGGATCCATGTGTGGTTTGTGAGAAGAACATACATGTAATGACTCTAGATGTGGTTCATGAGAAGAACACACATGCAATGACACTGGTGTATCCTTATGTGGTTTCTGAGTAGAACACACATGCAATAACTCTAGTTGTGATTCATGAAAAGAACACACATCCAATGACTCTAGCTGTGGTTCATGAGAAGAACACACATGCAATGACATTGGTGGATCCATGTGTGGTTTGTGAGAGGAACAGACATGCAATGACACTGGGTGTGGTTCAAGAAAAGAACACAAATGCAATGACACTGGTGGATCCATGTGTGGTCTCTAAAGAGAACACACATTTCAATGACACAAGTGGATCCATATATGGTATGTGAAAAGAACACACATGCAATGACTCCAGTTGTTGTTAGTCAAAAGAACACACATGCAATGACACTGGTGGATGCATGTGTGGTCTCTGAAGAGAACACACATGGAATGACTCTAGCTATGGTTAATGAGAAGAACACACATGCAATAACACTGGTGGATCCATAGGTGGATTGTGAAAAGAACACACATGCAATGACTCTGGTTGTTGTTAGTAAAAAGAACACACATGCAATGCCACTAGTGGGTCCATGGGTGGTCTCTGAAGAGAACACTCATTTCAATGACACTGGTGTATCCACATGTGGTATGTGAAAAGAATAGTCATGAAATGACTCAGGTTGTTGTTAGTAAAAAGAACACACATGAAGTGACACTGGTGGATCCATGTGTGGTCTCTGAAAATAACACACATGCAATGACACTGGTGTATCCTTATGTGGTTTGTGAGAAGAACACACATGCAATGACTCTAGCTGTGGTTCATGGAAAGAACACACATCCAATGACTCTAGCTGTGGTTCATGAGAAGAACACACATGCAATGTCAGTAGTTGATCCATGTGTGGTTTATGAGAGGAACACACATCCAATGACACTGGATGTGGTTCATGAAAAGAACACACATGCAATGACACTGGTGGATCCTTATGTGGTTTGTGAGAAGAACAGACATGCAATGACTCTAGCTGTGGTTCATGAGAAGAACAGACATCCAATGACTCTAGTTGTGGTTCATGAGAAGAACACACATGCAATGACACCGGTGGATCCATGTGTGGTTAGTGAGAGGAACAGACATGCAATGACAATGGGTGTGGTTCATGAGAAGAACACACATCCAATGACACTGGTGGATCCTTATGTGGTTTGTGAGAAGAACACACATGCAATGACACTGGTGATATGTGGTTTGTGAAAAGAACACACATGCAATGACTCTAACTGTGGTTAATGAAAAGAGAAGACATGCAATGACACTGGTGGATCCACGTGTGGTTTATGATAGGAACACACATCCAATGACACTAGGTGTGGTTCATGAAAAGAACACACATACAATTACACTGGTGTATCCTTATGTGGTTTGTGAGAATAACAGACATGCAATGACTCTAGCTATGGTTCATGAGAAGAACACACATGCATTGACACTAGTGTATCCTTATGTGGTTTGTGAGAAGAACACACATGCAATGAATCTAGCTGTGGTTTGTGAGAAGAACACACATGCAATGGATCTAACTGTGGTTAATGAAAAGAGCAGACATGCAATGACACCGGTGGATCCATGTGTGGTTTGTGAGAAGAACACACATGCAATGACACTAGTTGTGGTTCATGAAAAGAACAGACATGCAATGGTACTGGTGGATCCATGTGTGGTTTGTGAGACGAACACACATGAAATAACACTTGGTGTGGTTCATGAAAAGAATACACATCCAATGACACTGGTGGATCCTTATGTGGTCTGTGAGAAGAACAGACATCCAATGACTTTGGGTGTGGTTCATGGGAAGAACACACATGCAATGAAACTGGTGTATCCATGTGTGGTCTGTGAGAAGAACACACATGCAATGACTGTAGCTGTGGTTCATGAAAAGAACACACATGCAATGACACTTGTGTAACCTTATGTTGTTTGTGAGAATAACAGACATGCAATGACTCTAGATGTGGTTCATGAGAAGAACACACATGCAATGACACTGGTGGATCGATATGTGGTTTATGAGAAGAACACACATGCAATCACACTGGGTGTGGTTCATGAAAAGAACACACATGCAATGACACCGGTGGATCCATATGTGATTTGTGAAAATAATAGACATGCAATCACACTGGGTGGTTCCATGTGTAGTTCATGAGAAAACACACATGCAATGACACTGGTGGATCCATGTGTGGTTTGTGAGAGGAACAAACATGCAATGACACTCGGTATGGTTCATGAAAAGAACACACATCCAATGACACTGGTGGATCCTTATGTGGTTTCCAAGAAGAACACACATGCAATCACACTGGGTGGATCCGTATGTGGTTTATGAGAAGAACACACATGCAATGACACTAGTGATATGTGGTTTGCGAAAAGAATAGACATGCAATGACTCTAACTATGGTTAATGAAAAGAGCAGACATGCAATGACACTGGTGGATCCATGTGTGGTTTGTGAGAAGAACACACATGCAATGACACTGGATGTGGTTCACGAAAAGAACAAACATGCAATGATACTGGTGGATCCATGTGTGGTTTGTGAGAAGAACTTACATGCAATGACACTGGGTGTGGTTCATGAAAAGAATACACATCCAATGACACTGGTGGATCCTTATGTGGTTTGTGAGAAGAACAGACATGCAATGACTCTAGGTGTGGTTCATGAGAAGAACACACATGCAATGACACTGGTGGATCCATGTGTGGTCTGTGAGAAAAACACACATGCAATGACACTGTGTGTGGTTCATGAAAAGAAAACACATGAAATGACACTGGTGGATCCATGTGTGGTTTGTGAGAAGAACAGACATGCAATGACTCTGGGTGATCCATATGTGGTTTATGAGAAGAATACACATGCAATGACACTGGGTGTGGTTCATGGAAAGAACAGACATGCAGTGACATTGGTGGATCCATATGTGGTTTGTGAGAAGAACATACATGCAATGACTCTAGCTGTGGTTCATGATAAGAACACACATCCAATGACTCTAGATGTGGTTCATGAGAAGAACACACATGCAACGACACTGGTGGATCCATGTGTGGTTTGTGAGAAGAACAGACATGTAATGACTCTAGATGTGGTTCATGAGAAAAACACACATGCAATGACACTGGTGTATCCTTATGTGGTTTCTAAGAAGAACACACATGCAATGACTCTAGCTGTGATTCATGAAAAGAACACACATCCAATGACTCTAGTTGTGGTTCATGAGAAGAACACACATGCAATGACATTGGTGGATCCATGTGTGGTTTGTGAGAGGAACAGGCATGAATGACACTGGGTTTGGTTCATGAAAAGAACACAAATGCAATGACACTGGTGGATCCATGTGTGGTCTCTGAAGAGAACACACATTTCAATAACACAAGTGGATCCATGTGTGGTATGTGAAAAGAACACACATGCAATGATTCCAGTTGTTGTTAGTCAAAAGAACACACATGCAATGACACTGGTGGATGCATGTGTGGTCTCTGAAGAGAACACACATTTGAATGACACTGGTGGATCCATATGTGGCATGTGAAAAGAATAGTCATGAAATGACTCTAGTTGTTGTTTGTAAAAAACACACACATGCAATGACACTGGTGGATCCATGTCTTGTCTCTGAAGAGAACACATTTTTCAATGACACTGGTGGATCCATATGTGGTATGTGAAAAGAACGCACATGCAATGACTCCAGTTGTTGTAAGTAAAAAGAACACACATGCAATGACACTGGTGGATCCATGTGTGGTCTCTAAAGAGAACACACATTTCAATGACATTGGTGGATCGATTTGTGGTATGTGAAAAGAACGCACATGCAATGACTCTAGTTATTGTTAGTAAAAAGAACAAACATGCAATGACACTGATGGATCAATGTGTGGTCTCTGAAGAGAACACACATGCAATGACTCTAGCTGTGGTTAATGAGAAGAACACACATTTCAATGACACGGGTGGATCCATATGTGGTATGTGAAAAGAACACACATGCAATGACTCTAGTTGTTGTTAGTAAAAAGAACACACATGCAATGACACTGGTGGATCCATGTGTGGTCTCTGAAGAGAACACACATTTCAATGACACTGGTGGATCCATATGTGGTTTGTGAAAAGAACACACATGCAATGACTCTAATTGTTCTTAGTAAAAAGAACACACATGCAATGACACTGGTGGATCCATGTGTGGTCTCTGAAGAGAACACACATGCAATGACTCTAGCTGTGGTTAATGAGAAGAACACACATGCAATGACACTGGTAGATCCATAGGTGGTTTATGAAAAGAACACACATGCAATGACACTGTTGTTGTTAGTAAAAAGAGCACACATGCAATGACACTGGTGGATCCATGTGTGGTCTCTTAAGAGAACACACATTTCAATGACACTGGCGGATCCATATGTGGTATGTGAAAAGAATAGTCATGAAATGACTCCAGTTGTTGTTAGTAAAAAAGAACACACATGCAATGACACTTGTGGATCCATGTGTGGTCTCTGAAGAGAACACACATGCAATGACTCTAGCTGTGGTTAATGAGAAGAACACACATGCAAAGGCACTGGTGGATCCATAGGTGGATTGTGAAAAGAACACACATGCAATGACTCTGGTTGTTGTTAGTAAAAAGAACACACATGCAATGACAATGGTGGATCCATGTGTGTTCTCTGAAGAGAACACACATTTCAATGACACTGGTGTATCCACATGTGGTATGTGAAAATAATAGTCATGAAATGACTCAAGTTGTTGTTAGTAAAAAGAACACACATGCAATGACACTGGTGGATCCATGTGTGGTCTTTGAAGAGAACACGCATGCAATGACACTGGTGTATCCTTATGTGGTTTGTGAGAAGAACACACATGCAATGACTCTAGGTGTGGTTCATGAAAAGAACACACATCCAATGACTCTAGTTATGGTTCATGAGAAGAACACACATGCAATGACACTGGTGGATCCATGTGTGGTTTATGAGAGGAACACACATCCAATGACACTAGGCGTGGTTCATGAAAAGAACACACATGCAATGACACTGGTGGATCCTTATGTGGTTTGTGAGAAGAACACACATGTAATGACTCTAGATGTGGTTCATGAGAAGAACACACATCCAATGACTCTAGTTGTGGTTCATGAGAAGAACACACATGTAATGACTCTAGATGTGGTTCATGAGAAGAACACACATCCAATGACTCTAGTTGTGGTTCAAGAGAAGAACACACATGCAATGACACTGGTAGATTCATGTGTGGTTTGTGAGAGGAACATACATGCAATGACACTGGGTGTGGTTCATGAAAAGAACACCATCCAGTGACACTAGTGGATCCTTATTTGGTTTGTGAGAAGAACGCACATGCAATGACACTGGTGATATGTGGTTTGTGAAAATAACACACATGCAATGACTCTAACTGTGGTTAATGAAAAGAGAAGACATGCAATGACACTGGTGGATTCATGTGTGGTTTATGAGAGGAACACACATCCAATGACACTGGGTGTGGTTCATGAAAAAAAACACATGCAATGACACTGGTGTATCCTTATGTGGTTTGTGAGAATAACAGACATGCAATGACTCTAGCTGTGGTTCATGAGAAGAACACACATGCAATGAAACTGGTGTATCCTTATGTGGTTTGTGAGAAGAACACACATGCAATGACTCTAGCTATGGTTCATGAAAAGAATACACATGCAATGACTCTAACTATGGTTAATGAAAAGAGCAGACATGCAATGACACTGGTGGATCCATGTGTGGTTTGTGAGAAGAACAGACATGCAATGACACTAGTTGTGGTCCATGAAAAGAACAGACATGCAATGATACTGGTGGATCCATGTGTGGTTTGTGAGAAGAACACACATGCAATGACACTGGGTGTGGTTCATGAAAAGAATACACATCCAATGACACTGGTGGATCCTTATGTGGTTTGTGAGAAGAACAGACATGCAATGACTCCTGGTGTGGTTCATGAGAAGAACACACATGCAATGACACTGGTGTATCCATGTGTGTTCTGTGAGAAGAACACACATGCAATGACTCTAGCTGTGGTTCATGAAAAGAACACACATTCAATGACACTGGTGTATCCTTGTGTGGTTTGTGAGAATAACAGACATGCAATGACTCTAGGTATGGTTCATGAGAAGAACACACATGCAATGACACTAGTCGATCCATATGTGGTTTATGAGAAGAACACACATGCAATGACACTAGGTGTGGTTGATGAAAAGAACACACATGCAATGCCACTGGTGGATCCATATGTGGTTTGTGAAAAGAATAGACATGCACTCACACTGGGTGGATCCATGTGTGGTGAGAAGAACATACATGCAATGACACTGGTGGATCCATGTGTGGTTTGTGAGAGGAACAAACATGCAATGAAACTAGGTGTGGTTCATGAAAAGAACACACATCCAATGACACTGGTGGATCCATATGTGGTTTGTGAGAAGAACACACATGCAATCACACTGGGTGGATCCATATGTGGTTTATGAGAAGAACACACATGCAATGACAGTGGTGATATGTGGTTTGTGAAAATAACAAACATGCAATGACTCTAACTGTGGTTAATGAAAAGTGCAAACATGCAATGACACTGGTGGATCCATGTGTGGTTTGTGAGAAGAGCACACATGCAATGACACTGGATGTGGTTCATGAAAAGAACAGACATGCAATGATACTGGTGGATCCATGTGTGGTTTGTGAGAAGAACACACATGCAATGACACTGGGTGTGGTTCATGAAAAGAATAGACATCCAATGACACTGGTAGATGCGTATGTGGTTTGTGAGAAGAACAGACATGCAATGACTCTAGGTGTGGTTCATGAGAAGACCACACATGCAATGACACTGGTGGATCCATGTGTGGTCTATGAGAAGAACACACATGCAATGACACTGGGTGTGGTTCATGAAAAGAAAACACATGCAATGACACTGCTGGATCCATGTGTGGTTTGTGAGAAGAACAGACATGCAATGACTCTGGGTGATCCATATGTGGTTTATGAGAAGAACACACATGCAATAAACTCTAGTGGATCTATCTTGGCATAATTTGATGTATGCCATGATGTATTTCATTATACAAGACACTCACTTTCGATTTTTATACTACTCAGTTTTTCCCTTGGTTTTTTGATACTACTCAGTTTTGCCCTTGGTTTTTTGATACTACTTAGTTTTGCCTTTGGTTCCCGCTCTCTCTTTCGTAGAAGCCCAAACCTATACTCAATCTATCTGCTACGCCCTGATTGGTTGTCATAGTTGTCACGCGGATCGTGCGCACCAACCGTTGATCCTGTGTGATCCAACGATGATCGTTGCACAGGTCGTGCTCTTCACAGTACAACGCGAGACAGCATAGACGTCTCCCTCTACAAGAAGGAACATGATGTCGTCCATGGAAAAAGTCGTCGAGTGGTCATGTCACGTTTAATCTAGTCTGCAAAGGCTACTACTGCTACTACAACACATGCACAGGGCAACAGGGTCATCGAGTGCAAGGTTGTCGACATGACGCTGCAATTTATTGCCACTTGATTTTAATAAGACATATCCCATTTTTACGCAGCGCTCTCAATCTCACTTCCAACTGGGCCCTACCGCAAGTAACTTCCATGAGTCAAGGGCCCACCTCGAGTAGATCTAACATTGCTAGAAATTGGTTCTGTGCCACTTGCATGCACTGGAATCAAGGTCTACCATGAGCGTTTTTTCAATGCAGCTCTAAAGTGGAGATCGTGCCTGTTTCAAAAAAAGGGAACCCCAAAAAAAAGAGGTGGAGATCATGGTAGCCCCCCACCCACCACACGTGTCCACTCGAGGACTACGAACAGTTCGGTGTTTATAAACCCGCTCGACCTTATTCTTCCATGTGCTCGTGTCATTTTCCCCCAGTCTGTCTAGTCCCAAGACCCCAATCTGCACCTACCGCGCGCGCCGAAGCTCCCTCGCTTGCACTACCTCCTTCCCTAGGTGCGCCATGAAGCGTACGCGTTGAGACGAGCCGGATGTGAAGCCAGTTGAAGGCGCAACAGCAGATGGCTCGGTTGTTTCCAAGCAGGCGGAGGCGTCTTCTCCAGGCACGAACACCGCTCGTCGCCGCGCCATCAAGGGTGCGAGCTCATCCGTCTAGCCAGTAGCCGTCACCGCCGAGCAGCAGGTGGCTCACAACGTCGTGGCTGACAACGTCGTGGTGCTAGCGGTAGATCTGGATGGGGGGCAGGCGGCATGCGGAGGCAATCCGGTGCTCTACATCAACGACCCCATCGCCGTACAAGAAATCTTCGACACAATCGTGGAGAATGACGAGTTCGAGGAGGAGGTCCTTGATGAGGAGTCCGAGGTACTATATTGCTAGCTTCTCTAGTCGTAGCCGCAGATTTCACTGTTCATACATAGGATTTGCTCAATCGTGTACAAATTCTTTTGATCTTGAAGTAGGGTAGTATATATATGGTTCGATCGGTCGATTGATGCATCTGCCATCTAGTCAGAAAACCCCAATCCGTCTAGTCATAAAACCCCAATCTACTCATCTGCCATCTAGTTGAGTTTGCTAGTTGAGTGTTGATTTCGATACACAGCATGCCTATAACATTACATTTCTATTCCTTACTGAGCCCAATGATTCAATTTTGCCCCAAAATAGTGCAAGGGCATCTGATGGTGTCGTTTTCTTAGGGATGGTTAGTGAACCTAAGGCAGCAATGCACATAAACAATATAGGATGTGTTGTTGGTATTTTGGTTCTCCGACTCTATCGCTGAAAAAAACGAGGCCCTAATTTTTTTCTCATATGGAACATATATATATAATATTTGTATTGTTTCTGATCTATGAATGCGTTGTATGATGCATATGTATATCCCTGAATATTTTTTTGTATGATTACATTTCAATTTATTATTGTGGCCAATGATTCAAATTTGCCCCAAAGAGAGGCAGACACATTGGTGTCAGATTTTTTCAGGGATGAGTTAGCGAACCTGGGGCCATGTACAAGATCAGTATAAGCTGTGCAATTGTTACTTGGTTCGCTTACGCCATCTCTGTAGAAACTTATGAGGCTGCAATCTTTATTCTACATTCATAGAACTATGATATTTGAATTATCTATTCCATGCATTCATAGTGTATAAGAATTACATTTTAGTTTGTCAACGAGGCCGATGATTGAAATTTGCCCCAAAAGAGTTCAAGGGAGACACGTATGACGGTGTCGTGTTTTAGGGATGGGTTGGTGAACCTGAGGCATCAATGCACAAAAACAATATAGGTTGTGCTGTTGGTACTTTGGTTCTCCAACTCCATCTTTGAAACAAATTATGAGGCCCTTGATTTATTCTCATATGGAACTACATATATGATCCTTGATTTGTTTCTAATCTTTTAATGATTGGTATGATGCATATGTATATAAATGGTTTTGATCATAAGTATTTTTAACATGTACCTGAAGATTAATTGTTTGGTTTTTATTTATAATTACAATATTTAGGCTTTTTTTGTACCTGACTATGTATATCCCTGAATATTGTTTTGTACGATTACATTTCAATTTCTTATTGTGGCCAATGATTCAAATTTGCCCCAAAGAGAGACAGTCACATTGGTGTCAGATTTTTTCAGGGATGAGTTAGCGAACCTGGGGCCATGTACAAGATCAATATAAGCTGTGCAATTGTTACTTGGTTCGCTTACGCCATCCCTATAGAAACTTATGAGGCCGCAATCTTTATTCTACATTCATAGAACTATGATATTTGAATTATCTATTCCATGCATTCATAGTGTATAAGAATTACATTTTAGTTTTTCATCGAGGCCGATTATTGAAATTTTCCCCAAAAGAGTTCAAGGGGAGACACATATGATGGTGTCGTGTTTTAGAGATGGGTTGGTGAACCTGAAGCAGCAATGCACACAAACAATATAGGTTGTGCTGTTGGTACTTTGGTTCGCCAACTCCATCTCTGAAACAAATTATGAGGCCCTAGATTTATTCTCATATGGAACTACATATATGATCCTTGAATTGTTTCTGATCTTTTAATGATTGGTATGATGCATATGTATATGAATGGTTTTGATGATAAGTATTTTTAACATGTACCTGAAGATTAATTGTTTGGTTTTTATTTATAATTACAATATTTAGGGTTGTTTTTGTACCTGACTATGTATATCCCTAAATATTGTTTTGTATGATTACATTTCAATTTCTTATTGTGGCCAATGATTCAAATTTGTCCCAAAAGAGAGGCAGACACATTGGTGTCAGATTTTTTCAGGGATGAGTTAGTGAACTTGGGGCGATGTACAAGAACAATATAGGTTGTGCAATTGTTACTTGGTTCACTCACGCCGTCCCTGAAGAAACTTATGAGGCTGCAATCTTTATTCTACATACACTCCGATGCAATTATTTGTCATTGTGTTGAGATGAAATGATATATGAACCGATCAAACTATTGCTGAGATGCTTTCTCTTTGATATCCATGTATATATTGTCTTACATGTAAATGTTGTTAATTCTTGAGTTGTAATACAATTCAACCATATGTATGAGTTTTAAGTTATGTTCTTCAAAATCAACAGGATGATGATGATGAAGTGGACGGTAGCAAGGAATCCAGGGACAACAAGAGCCGCTACGTGCTGAGGCGGTTACTGTGTGGGCTAATCCATTTCTACCGTAGGGGGAGACTGTTTTTCCCATTCTATGGCAGGGCAATCAACGTGGACCTCGACAGCATGATCCAGCACACGGTGGGCGTTGCTAGAGGCAGAGGCGGAAGCCATAGGCCGATTACCTTGGCACGGCACGCAGCCTTTGGCAAATTCCTCCGGGATTATGTCAGGACTGGTCTGTATCCCATCAACTAGGCTGTCCCTGCCTCCTGCTAATGCCCCTGTCCTGCTAGGCGTCTCTGTGTCCCGGCCTCCTGCTGTCGCCCCTGCTTTTATTTTGTTTTAGTTAATTATTACCTGTGTGTGGAATGTAAGACATTATATCTGTGGTGTCTCTGGTGAACCTTCTATATTAATCTACTCCTTTATATGGAGTGCCTTAAAATTTCTAGTGTTTAGTTATATTACTGATCATGCTCATACACACTACAAAATATTTCTAGTGCTCGATTATATTATAATTGTCAACGAATACATCAACAAGTTAAATTGGTCGATATTTTGTATTGAAGTAACTAAATGATCTCACATCGGTGGTGGATGTTGGCAGAAGCCGAAGGCATCAGCCGAAGACCTTGAGCAAGCATACGCCTTCAGCAAATTCCTTATAGGTTCAACAACGGGTTGCCGCCGCCCAGCTCCGAATTCGCTTACAGGTCCAACATGGCAGAACTTGAGCTACCACAGAGACCTCGACAGAGGTGGCAGAATTGGTGCGGGTGCAACCACGGTGACGGCGAGCTCAGATTCTAGAGGAGGAAAACAGAACCGAGCATGGTCGACACGGTGACAGATCTCACCGGGAACCAATTCTCGTCCCCGCACCATGCCATGGGTGCGTCCATGGTGAGGGCGAGCTCCGACTCGGGATGGGGAGGAGAGCGGGGCCGAGCAGGTTCACACGTCCCCTTCTGCGCCATGGCGCGACCACATATTGCCGCCCGGGAAGAAGAAGACGCGTAATGGATGCGGACAACTCAAGCTCTGAGGAGGAGAGCAGGGCCGAGCAGGTTCGTCCATGTCCTAGCTCCGCGCCATGGCTACGATGCCCCACAGATTGCCGCTCCGGGGAAGAAGAAGACGTGTAATGGATGCAGGCGCCAACGCTGCAAGCCTAATTGACACCTAAGCGACGGGAGCGACATAACAGCGAGAACTGATAGGGATCCCAACTTGACGGCCATTAGCCTGATATTTTGTATTGAAACGTAAAGTTGAATTCGTGCCAAAAAAGACCCTCTGAGTATTTGGCATACCAACTGTAGTCATCGCGGCTGATTTTAGGGAACTTGGATACCGTGTTGCCTGGGCGCCCCAACTTTCGGGCCGCAAAATGATATTCTCCTCCCACACCCTTCCCCGGAGCAAGGCGAGCACCGCTTCGCTGAAATTTGGCCGGAGCCCGCCGCTACAGAAGGAGAAGGGCGCCGTCGATTGGAGCCGCCCTAGGAGCTGCCGTGACCACAATTCGAGCCGCCGTCGTCGACCGCATCGTTCACCCCCATAGCCGACCCTAGCTGGAGCCCAGGTGAGCCCCACATGACCCCCACCGCCATGTTAGGGTTTGGACCTCGCAGGAGCTGTTCGTCGTCGACGATGAACTGCAGCCGTTGGATCGTCTTTTAATCATAGGGCCTAGAATGCATGATACCATTTTGGTTAGTTTAAGTCGTTGACTGGTGGGCCACCCATGTCAGCAGCCCTCTGCGCTATGCTGTGCAGATTGGGCTGGCCCGTTTAGTTTTCCGCGCAGGCCTGTGACTTCAAATAAGTATTTTCCAATTTAGTTAAAACCACATTCTGTCAGTAGATTCAAAAATCAATTCAAAGAGATTCACTGAAGCAAATTACATGATTCCAATTTTATTAGAAAGGTATTTAAATTATCTATCCAAGAACGTTGGATTCAAATCATTTGGAGTTATAGATCACCTATACCAAAAATAACAAGACATAGACTTTTTCAACTTCAAACATTTTTCAAAAATCAACCATAAATGCTTTTGAGTTGATTCCAACTCTCAAAAATCACATTTGATAAGGTCTATCTGAATATGTAAAAATATTTAGGTTGGATGCAGTGACATTGGACTAGTACAAAAATAATGCTATATAGGCATTTCTAGTCACTTTAATTCTATTAATTGACAACCTTAAACTTTATAAAATATGATCAACACTTTAAATCACATTCCCATGTATTAGAATATGTGGTGATGACATATGTCAACATGATCCATATTTTAATTGGAGAAAATTAAATCTTAAGTATTTTCAATCAGTAGAAATTACTTTTCTAAAATAAGATAAACAAGATTAAGTCTTTAATTCATGTGATGATTATGATGACGCTAGATCATCAAGTGTGTGCCTTAGTGTGCTAAATAGAAATAGTTAAGTATTGTTTGGTGATTCTATACCCCATATTCATTTATAGACGATTGTATCGACCCAGGATACGAGCATGAGGAGTACTACCAAGAAGAAGAAGAAGAAAACTTCAACCACTGCTCTACTCAAGGCAAGCCATCACTACTTGCAAGCTAGAACCATGCAAGTCATACTTGCAAGATAACCTAAGCAAGATGCATTAGGCATGCTTTGGTTATATAACTTTGATTATACCAATCCCAAGTTTTACTGGCAAGCTTTATTTCTTTTACTTTACCAAAGTTCTTTACTTTTAGTTAGTGCTTTGTGAGTATTGGAAAAATAGAATAGATACCATAAAGAGTATAAAACCAGGCCTATACTTAGATGTCATTCCATGGCATGAGATTGGAGATTAGTACCCCTCATTAGTGAACACCCTCAACCTTAGTGGCTAGTGCTAAGCATAAAAGTTGATCACTTTAGATGGGAATACTTGGTGAAAATGATTATGAAAACCTTGGAATGATGCTTCATTCTATTGAAATGTTTTGACATGTGTTATAGACACAGAAGGATTGGATGATGAAAATGTTGAGGCATGAGCCTTAGCCCTTTATAAAAATTGATGGTTGGGTTCGGATGCGATACCATTCCAATTTTACCGTACAACCACAATACCCGAATTAGGTAGGGCTTAGCCGGAAGTTTATATGCCTTAGTATGGGTTCCCTCGCGGAAGAGGTTGAGCTGAGGCTACCTCGTGAGTGTGAATGTCCACCTATGCAGTGCCTAGGATGGCAGATGACCATGGCTAGGAGGCCAAGCTCATAGGGGAGGTGCCTATACTAGAGTGTGTAATTGAAAGGTTATGATTGATTATCCGCATACTAAGTATGATGATTCAGGGTTATCCTTGACGGATGTATCAAATTTTGTGGTGAAAGTGTACCACCTCTATAGAGTGTCAAACTATTCGAATAGCCGCGTCCGTGGTCATGGACAGTTGGAGTGGCCATACTCTTCCGTCGTCAGATGTTTTCAAAATGACTTGTGAAATGAACTGTGACTTTGACTTGACCACAACAGGGTTGTGAATATGAAAGCTAGGTTTAGAACATTAACTTAGTTTTCTTTACTTCTAAACTCAGTTTAGATAAACCTGGCTTTTTGCAAATAAACCTAGAGCTTAAGATTCCTACTAGAACTACCTTACTTGTTAGTGATAGTTTGCGAGTACTTAAAGAGTACTCATGGCTTTGTCCCTAGCTATTCCCGTGGCCAGACTATGAGGAGGACTACTAGGATGATGGACAGCGGGAGGTCTATGACAACTAGGATCATCTCCCATCGTCAGCATTGCCTGTGACCCTGTAGATGGATCCCCTACTACGTTTCTTTTCCGCTGCTTGATTTGTATTAAGACTGGATCATGAGATCCTTTATTTGTAAGAACTTATTATGGTTTGGAATGGATGATGTACTGTGATATTCAATCTGTTATGTCTCGCAAAAATGGTAATCCTGGGATTGCAAGGTATGGCATAATAGGCATCTGGGATTAAAAATACGGGTGTTGATAAAAGGATACCACACCTTTCAACGATGAATGCTACAAGTGTGGAGGCAAAGAACACAAGTCGGCCAAGTGTGGAAACAAGAAAGTACTATTTATCCATGACAATGGCGACGAAGAGTACTTGAGTGAAGATGAATTTGATGCCCGAGTCAAGGAAGCAATGACAAGGCAATGAGTGGAAGATCACCAAGAACTCCTCATGTCTGAACATGACGCAAGTCCGTCGCTTGTCGTCACAAGGATCTTGACCACTCAAGCACAAGAGCATGAAGACCAATGCTCAAATATCTTCCAAACATGAGCCGACATCAATGGCAAATCTATCAAAGTGATCATCGATGGAGGGAGTTGCCACAACCTTGCTAGCACCGAATTGTGTGAGAAGCTTAACCTCACTCTCCATCCACACAAGCACCCCTACCACGTGCAATGGCTAAGTGACCAAGAGTCCGTGAAGATCAAGCACACTGTCCCGATAACCTTCTCTATTGGCCCATACAAAGACACGATGGAGTGTGATGTGGTCCCAATGAGGGTTTAACACATGTTGCTTGGTCGACCATGGCAATTTGACAAAGGTGCTCTACATGATGGTCGCACAAATGTTTAAACCTTTAAGTGGATGAACAAGAAATGTGTTTTGCAAACGATGACTCCTAGAGAAATAATTGCGGATAATGCAAAGGCTTTAGCGAGGGCACAAACCACAACACGAACTTGTGAGAAGAGCGGTGAGCGAGAGAACCAGCTCATAGTGAGTGAGAGCCACAAGCCTAACTTGAGTGAAAAAACTAAGAATGTTCTCCTTGCCACCAAAAGTGAGATGAGAGATGTGAGGAACAACCCATCCATCTTGCATTATGTCCTCATTTGCAAGGGACTAGCGCAAGGAACTAATGACTTGACAAATATTCCTCCCTCTTTGATGCTTGTTTTGCAGGAATTCAATGATGTGTTCCCCGAAGATCTCCCACATGGACTACCTCCTCTTCGCGACATCGAACATCACATTGATCTCATTCCCGGCACACCGCTACCAAACCGCGCTGCCTACCGCATGAACCCGGAGGAGATGAAAGAGATAGAACGCCAAATCAACCAACTCGTCTCCAAAGGTTTGATCCAAGTTAGCACTAGTCCAAGTGCGGTACCCATGATTCTTGTTCCAAAAATGGATGATACATTGCGGTATGCATGGAATGTCGTCTAATCAATCCGATCATCATGCGTTATCGACATCCTATACCGCTTCTTGATGACATGCTTGACGAGTTGTGTGGAGCCACTATTTTCTCAAAAATAGATCTCTATAGTGGTTACCATCAAATATGCATGGTGGAAGGTGATGAGTGAAAAACCGCCTTCAAGACCAAACTTGGTCTCTATGAATGGTTGGTCATGCCCGTTGGCTTATCTAATGCCCCATCTACCTTCATGTGCCTTATGAATCATATTTTGCATTCTCTCAATTTCAATAGTGTCGTTGTCTATTTCGATGATATACTTGTTTATAGTAAGTCACTTGAGGACCATGTTACACATGTCAAGGAAGTTTTGCAAATCCTTCGACATGAAAAGCTATATGGCAATCTTCCCAAGTGCACTTTTTCTAAAGACAAGTTAATTTTTCTTGGATTTTTCGTTTCTTCAAATGGCATTGAAGTTGATGTTTCTAAAGTAAAGGACATACGAGATTGGCCCATTCCCACAAATGCGAGTGACCTCCAAAGTTTTCATGGGTTGGCCGGTTTCTATTGTCGCTTTGTGAAAGACTTTTCCACCATTGCTTGTCCTCTCAACGAATTGACCAAAAAGAATGTCACCTTCGTGTGGGGCAAAGCACAACAAAAAGCTTTTGATGAACTTAAAAATAGGCTCACCGAAGCACCTCTTCTTGCATTACCGGATTTCACAAAAACTTTTGAGATAGAGTGTGACGCTAGCGGTATTGGCATTGGAGGAGTCCTCATGCAAAATGGGCATCCTATTGCCTACCATAGCGAGAAACTTGATGGTGCTCGCCTTAACTATCCGATTTATGACAAAGAGCTTTTTGCCTTAGTTCGTGTTCTTCAAGTTTGGAAACACTACCTTTGGCCTAAGGAATTTATCATACATTCCTACCATGAGTCGTTGAAATATCTAAAAGGCCAAGCCAACTTTAGTAAGAGACACACTAAGTGGGTTGAGTTCATGGAATCTACATTGTCAAGTACAAGAAGGGCAAAGATAATGTAGTTACGGACGCTTTGTCTCGCAAGCACACAACCCTTCTTACTCGACTTGAAGTAAACATGTTGGGTCTCAATGAAATCAAAACTTGGTATGCTTCCGACCAGTTCTTTGGACCAGTTTTCGCAAAGTGCTCCATTGACAACGAAATTGATGATTTCTATTTGCATAAGGGCTTTCTATTTAAACAAAACAAGCAATGCATTCCGAAGTCGTCTCTTCAACTTTTGCTTCTGTAAGAATCACATGGTGGAGGTCTCATGGGTCACTTTGGTCATTACAAGATATTGGACATGTTCTCCACTCACTACTTTTGGCCCAAGATGAAGCACGACGTGGAACGCTACGTTCAACGATGCACTACATGTCTTCAAGCTAAGTCGCAAGCTAACCCTTATGGTCTTTATATGCCATTACCTATTCCTCATGCACCTTGGTCCGACATTACCATGGATTTTGTGTTAGGATTGCCTAGGTCTAAGCATGGTCATGATTCTCTATTTGTCGTTGTGGATCACTTTTCCAAAATGGCACACTTCATACCGTGCCATAAGACCGACGATGCTTTACATATTGCCAATTTGTTTTTCAGGGAAATCGTCCGTCTTCACGAAGTGCCAAGAACAACCGTCTCGGACTACGACATCAAATTCATGAGCTACTTGTGGAAGACCCTCATGGACAAGCTCATCATAAAGCTACCCTTCTCCTCCGCATCGCACCCGCAAACCGATGGCCAAACCAAGGTCGTCAACCGAAGCCTTGGAACTCTCCTTCATGTGTTGATCAAGAAAAACCTCAAGGATTGGGAGGAATGCATTCCCCACGCTGAGTTCGCCTACAATCGAGCCAAGCACTCTACAACCAAGATGAGTCCCTTCATGATCATCCATGGTTTCGATCCCCTCACCGTGTTGGACATCGTACCAATCCCTCTCCTCGAGCGCACCAACATGGACATTGACAATCGCGCCCAAGCTATGAAGAAGCTTCACGAAGAAACAAGAACTACTATCGAGCAACAAGTCCTTCGCCAAGCATCAAGACTCAACAAGGACAAGAAAGAAATGGTCTTCGAAGTAGGTGATCTTGTATGGATACACTTGAGCAAAGAACACTTCCCCAAGGATCATGACTCTGAGCTCAAGCCAAGAGGAGATGACCCCTTCAAGGTCCTGAAGAGAATAAACAACAACGCATATGTCATCGACATACCGACTTCGAAGTATCTCGTGAGCAAGACATTCAATGTCAAGGACCTCTCACCCTACCATGGAGATGTTCAAGATGATAACCATGAAGAGTCGAGGACGACTCTTTCCCAATGGGGGGGGCTGATGCAGCCCGTCGAACGCTCCTACATCTACACCACCAAGTCCCCCAAGTGGACCCATGACTCGTGCCCGAGCCAAGCTCCTCCAAGCTAACATGAATTCGCTCCTCTCATCATGTGACTTTAACACATCCTTAGATGGCTTGTTACTTCATGCAAATACACTATGTATTCTCAGCTATGAAGCCCCGACGCATCACCAAGCTCCTATGGATGAAGTGCAAGGAGCAGGTCAAGAAGAAGAAACTGCTGGAGCTGCTCAAACCGGAATCTCCGACCTGACAGACCAAAGTCTTCGGACCGAGATACTGGAGTATCTGACCCATCTCCGGACTGACCCCCAAATCGATCTCGAGGACACTCAGATGGCCACTCCGGAGACAGACTAGAGATCGACCGGAATCTCTAGCCCAGACCAGAGTCTCCGGTCCACCACACCAGAGTCTCTGGACCGAGATTCGCCAGGCATGTAAAAACCTTTGGGCCTTTGGCCCATGTACCCCTTAGTCCATCCAGAATTTACCTTTTATCCCCAAAGTACCCCTGACTTAGTGGTTGGCCTATAAATAGTACCCCACCTCTATTGTAAACCCTAGGAATGATATTTAGAATTAGTGGACACCCCTGTAGATCTATCAAATTCTTGCCTCATGCTCCTTGATTGAGGAGCACCCAAATATCACAAACCTCGTTGGCGTTTGCATCGTGCCTCCCTTATTGTACAAGGCCTAGGCATCAGAGGACCTTTGCCTAGACGTCAAGATCTCACTGAGTCTCCCTACTCGGTGTGCCAGTTCGAGAGAGAGTCCTACACCTGATGACGATCCTAGGTATTGCGCCGAACTGGTCACCGCCAGCGTGAGCTATTGGTGTGTATCGTGGTTTTGGGTGGGTGTGTTCATCATGTTCTTCGTGCGTGAGTTCATAATGTTCATCCCTTCTCTCCTTTCCATGCACTCCATCCTTGATTTGAACGGGATTCATGAAAGATCAGGCCACCCTCGAGGTTGACCCTCAACATATTGGTATCAGAGCGACCCTCATGGCCAAGCTTGGTGTCAACCTACTCTTCTCCTCCGCATCACACCCGCAAATCGATGGCCAAACCGAGGTCGTCAACCGAATACTCGGAACTCTCCTTCATGTGTTGATCAAAAAAAAACTCAAGGATTGGGAGAAATGCATTCCCCATGCCGAGTTTGCCTACAATCGAGCCAATCACTCTACAACCAAGATGAGTACCTTCATGATCGTCTACGGTTTCGAGCCACTCTCCGTGCTGGACATCCTACCACTCCTGCTCCACGAGCACACCAACATGTACGTTGATAAGCGCACCCAAGCTAGGGAGAAGCTTCACGAAGAAACGAGAACTACTATCGAGCAACAAGTCCTTCACCAAGCATCAAGGCTCAACAAGGACAAGAAAGAAATGGTCTTCGAAGAAGGTGATCTTGTATGGATACACTTGAGAAAAGAATGCTTCCCCAAGGATCACGACTCCAAGATCAAGCCAAGATGATATGGCCCCTTCAAGGTCCTCAAGAGAATCAACAACAACGCATATGTCATCGACATACCGACTTTGAAGTATCTCGTGAGCAAGACATTCAATGTCAAGGATCTCTCACCGTACCATGGAGATGTTGAAGATGATAACCATCAAGAGTCGAGGACGACTCTTTCCCAAGGGGGGAGCTGATGTATCCCGTCCTACAGACGCTCCTACATCTACACTACCAAGTCCCCCAAGTGGACCCATGGCTCGTGCCCGAGCCAAGCTCCTTCAAGCTAAGGTGAATTCGCTCCTCTCATCATGTGACTTTAACACATCCTTGGATGGCTTGCTACTTCATGCAAATACACTATGCATTCTCAGCTATGAAGCCCCAACGCATCACCAAGCTCCTATGGATGAAGTGCAAGAGCAGGTCAAGAAGAAGAAGCTGCTGGAGTTGCTCAGACCAAAATCTCTGGCCTGACAGACCGTAGTCTCTGGATCGAGACATCAGAGTCTCCGGCCTAGATCCAGACCGACCCCCAAATCGAGACCGAGGACACTCAAATGGCCACTCTGGAGACGGACCAGCGATCGACCGGAATCTCCGACCCAGACAGGAGTCTCCGGTCCACCACACCGGAGTCTCCGGACCGAGCGTCGCTAGGCATGTAAAAGCCTTTAGGCCTTCGGCCCATCTACCCCTTAGTCCTTCCAGAACTTACCTTTTATCCCAAACTACCCCTTACTTAGTGGCTGGCCTATATATAGTCCCCCACCTCTATTGTAAACCCTAGGCATGATATTTGGAATAAGTGGACATGCTTGTGGATCTATCTAATTCTTCCCTCATTCTCCTTGATTGAGGAGCACCCAAATATTACAAACCTCATTGGAGTTTACAGCATGCCTCCCTCATTTTACAAGGCCTAGGCATCAGAGCTCTTTGCCTAGACATCAAGATCTCACCGAGTTTCCCTACTCGTCGTGCCGGTTCGAGAGAGAGAGTCCTCTACCCGATGCCGATCCTAGGGATTGCGGCAGACCGGTCACCACCGGCATGAGCTATTGGTGTGTATCGTGGTTTTGCGTGAATGTGTTCATCATGTTCTTTGTGCGTGAGTTCGTCGTGTTCATCCCTTCTCTCCTTCCCCCGCACTCCACCCTCGATTTGAATGGGATTCGTGAAATATCAGGCCTCCCTCGAGGTTGACCCTCAACAATGGAGCTGAGATCTCGATTAAGCTTGGTTGTGTCAACATGGTCAAATAACTTCATCTCAGCACTCTCAAGAAATGAGCTGACTATGGATTCTTTCAACTCAACAGTCATATCCCATAGTTTGTCCAACGTTTTCTGCATCAATTTGGGCCACTCTGGATCTACCCATTTGACAACACCGCAACTTCTGTGTGGCAACATTGCACCATGTCCTTTACACCCTAAAAACCTCTTGCATGCATTTTATCCTTCGAACGCTACAACTTTAGCGGGCACATATCCATGTTGACATAGCGGAGGACTGTCTTCCTCCGCTAATCCGTGATAGTCGGAGTTGTACAGCGTCTGGTTGGCCTAACACATCATACATGCATGAGTAATTAGATTAGATCTAGCTCAAAATAGATAAATGGCCACAGATGTTAGAGACGATATGACTCACATCGATATCATCGTCCCTGTCATCACGACGCGTTTCCTCACCGTCTCCCCTTGAACCAATCGCAAAAGGGGGGTAGGAGACTATGGTGGCTGCGGGAGAGATCGCTGGAGGCACCGTTGGCTTGCGGCTACGACAGGATGGGAGAGAAGTGGGGAAGTGGCTTCGAGGGGAAGGAATATAAGTAAAGGGGACGTGACACTGGCAGGTGGCCCACCGAACACGTGACACTAGCAAAAGGGGAGCATGCGGTGTTGCCAGTTTGTCCAGAGCAAGTGGACAGTAAGCATGGACAATCATGTCGCAGAAGACCTTACTCGCATGTCGCTCTTACGAAGAACCATCCCAATCGTCCAAGCGCCCCGATCAAACGGTATGTAACAATCTTCATGCACAACAAGTGTGTTGGGGCGTGCCTTCTAGAATAATCGATCTAACGAACACCATTAGTGGATCCATGTGGTTTATGATAATAACACACATCCAATGAACTCTAGTGGATCCATGTGGTTTAGGAAAATGACACACATGCAATGAACTCTAGTGGATCCATGTGGTTTATGTAAAAAAACACAGATCCAATGACATCTAGTGGATCCATGTGGTTTAGGAAAAGAACACACATGCAATGAACTCTAGTGGATCCGTGTGGTTTATGAGAAGAAACCATATGCTAGAGTGGCATCATTGCATGTGTTATTATCCAAAACCACAAAGATGCACAATGATACACACATCCAATGACTCTAGTGGATCCATGTGGTTTATGAAAAGAACACACATGCAATGACATATAGTGGATCCATGTGGTTTATGAAAAGAACACACATGCAATGACTCTAGTGGATCCATGTGGTTTATGAAAAGAACACACATGCAATGAACTCTAGTGGATCCATGTGGTTTATGAAAAGAACACACATCCAATGAACTCGAGTGGATCCATGTGGTTTAGGAAAGGAACACACGTGCAATGAACTCTAGTGGATCCATGTGGTTTATGAAAAGAACACACATGCTGTAGTGGCATCATTGCATGTGTTCTTTTCCAAAACCACAATGATGCACATTGATACACACATATGCAATGAACTCTAGTGGATCCATGTGGTTTATGAAAAGAACACACATGCAATGACTCTAGTGGATCCATGTGGTTTATGAAAATAACACACATGCAATGACATCTAGTGGTTTAGGAATAGAACACACATGCAATGACATCTAGTGGATCCATGTGGTTTATGAAAAGAACACACATGCAATGAACTCTAGTGGATCCATGTGGTTTTTGAAAAGAACACACATGCCCATGTGGTTTATGAAAAGAACAAACATGCAATGACATCTAGTGGATGCATGTGGTTTATGAAAAGAACACACATGCAATGAACTCTAGTGGATCCATGTGGTTTATGAAAAGAACACACATCCAATGGCATCTAATGGATCCATGTGGTTTAGGAATACAACACACATGCAATGACATCTTGTGGATCCATGTGGTTTATGAAAAGAACACACATGCAATGACCTCTAGTGGATCCATGTGGTTTATGAAAAGAACACACATGTAGTGGCATCTAGTGGATCCATGTAGTTTATGAAAAGAACACACATGCTGGAGTGGCATCACTGCGTGTGTTCTTTTCCAAAACCACACTGATACACATAGACATACAAGTGGGTGCGGTGATGCAGCAACTTTAAAGCTGGTGGTGGAATGCATTCTGTAGTTGAATCCCAGCATGCTGCTAGGGTTCATGGACATGGTTGGACAACACATGCTGGAGTGGCATCACTGCATGTGTTCTGTTCCAAAACCACAATGATGCACACTGATACACACAGACATCCAAGTGGGTGTGGTGATGCAAGAACCACTACAAGAAAAGTTTCCTTCTGCAATAACTTGGTCTGACGGTCGTTGTAGAAGGCTCGTCTTTCGCAACGAAATTCTCGGCTCGGCCGTGGCCGATGGAAAACTTTTTTTCTGGTTTCGCGGCCCTCTACTATGACGGATCTGCTAAAAACATGGAGGAAGCTCGGCCAACGCGTGGCAGAAGCAAGATTTTCGTTTCCTCACGCCCTATTGACTCGCCGAAGTCTTTTGAGGCATGTGGGTCCCGGACGTCAGTGTCTCTAGCGGACCATACTTTTCGGTCGTGCCTCCCCGATTTGAAGTCAATAACATTGCTCGAGGCGTCTGCCGTTTAGTCTGGTTGCTTGGTCCCACATGTCAGCCTCTCATTAGAAGGATCGTGTGTATGATGGAATTTTTTTCCTTCGCTTGCGCTACCCTGTTCTGAAGTTGATAGCGCTGCTCGATGCATCTACCATCTAATCAACCTCCTGGGACCCACATGTCATCCTCTCATCAGAAGAAACGTGTGTATGATGGAATTTTTTCCTTCGCTCGTGCTACCCCGTTCCGAAGTTGATAGCGTTGCTCGATGAATCTACCGTTTAACCAACCTCCTGAGTCCCACATGTCATCCTCTTATTAGAAGAAATGTGTGTATGATGGATTTTTTCCTTCGCTCGTGCTACCCTGTTCCGAACTTGATAGCACTATTTGATGCATCTACCGTTGAATCACGCTGGCCCCACATGTCATCCTCTCATTAGAAGAAACGTGTGTATGATGGATTTTGTACCCTTTGTCGTGCCTTCGTGTTCCGAACTTGATAGCATTGCTCGCTGCTTCAGCCGTTTATACAAGCTGGTGGGCCCAACATGTCAGCCTCCTCTATGCAGGAAATGTGTGCATGCTAGACTTTTTTTCTTCTCTCATGCCTCCCTGTTTGGAACTTGGCAACATTGCTCGATACAACACCTGTATAATGTCTCCCTGCTGGGTCCACATGCTAGCCGCCTATGTAGAGGAAACGTGTGTATGTTGGACATTTTGTTTGGTCGCGTCCGACGATTTGACCTTGGTAACGTTGTTCCATGTGGCAGGTGTATATGGTCTTGTTGCTGGGGCCCACGTGTCAGCCTCTCTCGACAAGAAATGTGTCGATCTTGGTCTTCTTTTTTTCGGTCGTGACTATTGTAAAAGTACTTTTTAAACACGCTCAGTAAACTTGATCTATTGTATGGTAAGGTTGATGGGCGCTAGCTGCAGGCAGGTGGGTCGGTCATGTGAGCCTCTTAGTACAAAAATATTGCTACAGATAAACTACATGCCTTGCCACTATACAAGAAAATTGTTATGCTTTTATAAAACATAAAAAATGTATACTAACATCGTATATACCTTATTTATTTTTCTTCTTAAAAAATTGCTTGTCCATCTGCTACGTGTGATTGCTAGCAGCTCAACTAAAAAATATTAAGTATAAAAAATGTAGTAGGTAATACTTAAAAAACATGGATAGGCAGAGTTTTTTTAGGGGTGGGTGGACGGTGCCCAAAAAAGGCCGAATTGAAGAAAAATGGGCCAAGCAGGGATTGATGGGCTATTTTTCATGGGCTCTTGCCCAATCTAACTGGACTATTTGCGCGGCCGAATGACCCAAAACATGGCCGAGTTAGAAGTTCTTGAGCTATAATGAGGCCGGATGGGCTAATTTCTTGGGATCGATAGTTTAAATCCCAAGGTATGTGTTGAGGCTCAGCCGGATTCGAAACAAAGTCGTCAACAAGGGAAAAAAAGGTATAAAATATGAGCACCTAGATCCCAGGCGCCTGAGAACTTGTGATGTTAAGGCGCTAACGTCACCCTACTAATTGTGCTAATACTCAGTTGTAACCTAGTAGTTACAACTCATTAAATTCCCAGTTACAAGCTAGCTACAACAAATGTGTAACCCTCACGTTGCACGAATCGCGAGGTAAATCCAATGGCGAGAGAGGTGACTCTTCAGAACTGGCAAATCTGATAAAATATTCATAGATATTTCTGTGAAAATTGTGGACAAACACCCTGCGCCCGCCAAAACTTTCCGCAGAGACCCCAAACTTTCCTAAGCCCGCCCTCAATCGAGCGACCAGCCCCCGTCTCTTCAAATTTTGTGACGTTCTTATGGGAGATGCACCAGATTAGAACCAGGCCGCAAACTTCTCCATGCCTTAAAAAAACTTCTTGATGCCTTTCTATCAACAGTGCCGGCCTACCACCATTGGCCGCACTGTTCTTAACGAGACACATTGGCCAGCGGTTAGCTTGGCGATCCCCAAGCTTCGCCTGCTAGATACAGGGACTACACATTCTTCTTGGCTTTGGTTTGTTCTCCACCTCTCCTAGAAATAGTTAAAGCTTGTGACCATCTAGATTTACAAGATGCTTGCAGATTTGGGTAGGTACGTTCTTTAGGTAAATCTATAGTAAAACGCTGGACAGAAGAAAACATCTTAAAAAGGACTTGGCAGAGATCCTGTGCAAGCTTTTGACCTGATATATTCCCCTTCCTTCTTTGATACGATAGAGCATTTGGCTGTTGATGTACCTGACGAGGAAGTACTTAGAGGTGCAATATAATATAGATGAATGTACCCTATAGAACGTTGACTTCGCATTTCCAAGGAGCAGGAAGATATCCATAGACAGTTTGATAAGTGAGTGTTATGCAAAGATATCTTCACATATAAAACTATAGAAAAGTTAGATATATTCAAATGTCTGACTTGGCTATGTTTTGTAGGTTCTTCGCAGAAATAAAAGTACCAGCAAATTTTGTTCCACCAATAAAAAGACCGATGGACTAAGATCTAAGGATCATGTAAGACGCTCAAATTGCACTGTGAATTGTCTATGAATTGTCCGGATGGGGTAACCTCTTGTCTATTTTGTAACGCTAGATTTCAGAGCTTGAATTTATGGCCCTTATCTGTGGTCCTGATAGGAGTATAACAATAGCTTCAGCTTGCATTTCCAACGGTGTCTGCCATAGTGTTGATGTACCTTCAGAGGCCCGATGCGCTAGAGGTTGTCTGATGAACACCTTTGGATTGCGTTTAGATTCGAAATCCTGCACTTGACATTGTCGTCCCAAGGAAAAGAAGGTTGTGGATCTGGTAATAATGCCTTCTGTAGAACAAGATGCTGGAGGTGATGATTTCCTATGGCAATCCCTACCATTCTATGACTTGTATGAGTAGTTATCGTAATTTAATTGAATTGCATGTCCCTCTCTAGAAAATGGCATATCTTTTGCCTTGTTTCAAAAATAAATAAATATTTGCTTGTCTCCTTGTGTTAGTCGATGCAAAGAAGATACTGTTTTCTGTTCAAGTCATGTGAACAAATATGTTTGTATGTAGAGACATAAATGCGGATTGGGTGACAAAATTAGCATAAAACTGCCAGATCAATAACACAAGCATAATGGCATTGGAAGAAAAGGAACAAAACCATCTTTTCACCGTTCTTGTGAAAAGGAGATGAGCCAGGAACCCCGCCTGCAAGTGGAAAAGGCCAATTCTCGTGCAGCTCAGCTAGCATTGGTTTATCATCGATAATACTTAAGCATCCAAATATTATGATTACATACTAGGAGTGGTTTGAGTTCCACACTACAGTTCAACATGCAGAAGTGTAAGAAATGCGTAAGGTAGCTCCATAATACAGGTTCCAGAGAAAAGGATACAAATCATAAGAAAGAAATCTCCGCATCACAGTTCACCACCTTCAGGTGCAACAGTTTCTATAGATTGTTGATGTCTACGCACTTCTATTCTTGTAGACACTTGTTGGGCCTCCAAGTGCAGAGGTTTGTAGAACAATAGCAAGTTTTCCCTTAAGTGGATCACCCAAGGTTTATCGAACTCAGGGAGGAAGTGGTCAAAGGTATCCCCTCTCAAGCAACCCTGCAATCAAGATACAAGAAGTCTCTTGTGTCCCCAACACACCCAATACACTTGTCAGGTGTCTAGGTGCACTAGTTCAGCGAAGAGATAGTGAAATACAAGTGGTATGGATATAAGATAACGGTGCTAGAAAATACTTTGATGGCGTGGAAAAGAGTAGAGGCAAACTGAAATAAAGATGGCAGCAAACAAACATGTAACAGATCTAGTTGCAAGCGGTGTTTCAATGCTTAGAAACAAGGCCTAGGGATCATACTTTCACTAGTGAACACTCTCATATAAATATATTATCTTCATGATACTACTCTCCGGTTGGACACTCTAATCCATGGTAGGGCTATAACAGCACACCTCAAAGTTTGCTTTCCCCATCTAGATAACCCCACACTGTCACCTTGAGCACTAGATGGTTCAAACAAACACCACAATTTCATAAAGACATCCAACTCCAAATATAACTCATAACAAGTATTTGTAATCTCTAGCCTAAGTTCCACCATAGTGTGCACACTGTCAACTTCACACACATGGGGAGAGCAGAGATCTATTAAAGCACTTGAGTAGCAAGGTAGATCTATAGATTACAAGCTCATGATCTCAATAAGATCATGCATAGAGAGAGATGAACACATAGCTACCGGTAGAACCCCTAGCCTCGAGAGAGAACTACTCCCTCCTCATCATCGAAATCAGCAACGGCGATGGAGATGGCGGTGGAGATCGATGGAGATGGCTCCGGCACTTCCTCGTAAGAGGGTGCCTAACAGACTTTCTCTCCCGAATCTCCCCTTCGGTGGCGGCGGCACTATGGAACTTTTCATGGATGGAGGCTTGATGATTTAGGGTTTTTGCATCGGGAGGCATCTTATATGCGAACAGGCAAGGTCGGTGGGAGACCAGGGGGCCCACACCACCTGGTGGCGTGGCCAGGGCTAGCCTACGCCACCATATGGTGTGGCCACCATGTGGCCCCTCTCCGTCTCATCTTTTGGCTCCGTGAGTCTTCCGGTAAAATATTGACTTTGGCTTTTGTCCGGTCCAATTCCGAGAATATTGATTTTCTGACTTTCCTGGAAGCAAAAACAGCAGAAAACAGGCAGCTGGCACGGTGGCTCTTGTTAATAGGTTAGTCCAAGAAATCATATGAAAAGTACTCCAAAGTGTGGACATAACATAAGAAAGTAGATAAAACCAAGCATGGAACATCAAAAATTATGGATACATTAGCAACGTATCAACATCCCCAAGCTTAATTCTTGCTCGTCCTCGAGTAGGTAAGTGATAAAAAGAAAGAATAATTTTTGAGGTGACATGCACCATCATAAACTTGATCAAAGTATTTGTAAAACATTGATAGCTGGGATCATAGTACTTCAACATAGCATGAAAGATATAGTTCTAACAATAAGAATAGCAACTATGTTATAACATGAAAAGGCACAAACAAAAGATTCATGAATAACAATGCTTTGCAAGACGTTTGTTTGTTTCACATAAAGAAAACATAGCATAGTGGCATTCAGCTTGTCCCTCATAGAGTAGCAAACATAAATGCATAGGACACTTCAACGTTCATAAGAGTGACTAGATACAAATAGTTTAAAACAAGCAATATCAAAGCTATGCATCAATCAACAAGTCTTGGGACAATGCACATAGAACTAAGAATGTCCACTATGCTCTCAAAGTAGGTGCATAAAGATAGAAGGTGGAGACTCAACATAAAAGTAAAAGAAAGGCCTTCATAGAAGGAAGTAGGGATTCAAGTTTCATAAAGAGCTTCCAAAAATTATGGTACTTAATAGCTTTCAGCTCTCATTGCCTCTATCATAAGCATCTTTAGGTGATTAAGGTTAAAGTCAACAAACTATTTAGTGTATGCTTGACAAAGTATAAGTTGGAAATCTCATGTCCCTTGAATACGAGGGCCGCTGCTCATGCTACTCAAGTTTAGTCACCTGTAAGTTCTTGTCATCGTAAGTACATGTGTATCATAGAGAACCGCCAACGGGGTACCCCTTGCCCGATGATACAGAAGAACCCCCATATCAAAATGACAAGGCAAGCAGACAACGAGCATCTCAACAATCTTCTTATTTACCATGGGAATATGGTGCTTTTTTCTCTCTTTCCTCTTTTCTCCTATCTCTTTCTTTTTCTCTTTTTTCTCAATATCTAACTCTTTTTTTATAAGAAGAATGCTTCATAGACAGCTCATTATGGTTACGCTACAGATTTCCACCATGACAGCATGGATTAGACCGGCGGCCTAGGCGTTTCTCTAACACATGTACATAACTCCATGGACTTACAAGCTCCCCTTTCATTTCACACCGACGACATCCATAGACAAAAGAGTATGATATCAACTAGGTACAAAGTACAAGTGCAATGTTGAAAGCGTTCCCCATGACAGCATGGTTCTGCTAATCCAAAACAAATAAGTGCAAGCATATACAACATAGACGACACAATGGTTCAAGTTTATTAAGGGAAAGAAAAGTAAAGTGTGCCATCAAGTTCGTGAGAGCTTTAATCACTAGTTTTCTCATAACAAATTTAATTCGGAAGGTAGATAAAAACATGACTATACTTGGAATAGCATATGCTAGTAGGTAGGTATGGTGGACTCTTTGGAATAACTTGGTTTTAGGAGTTGGATGCATGAGTGGAACTCATACTTGGCTACGGAGGCTAGCAAAAGACTCGGAGCGACAAACTAAGGGAGTAATAATGGCCATAATCATGCAGAGTGACAAAACATCATTAATCAAAGCATAAAGTGATACTAGAAGTTGAAAAATAAAGGATCATAAAGGCTACGGTGACTTGGGATAGTCATAACATGGTGTGAACATGTGCCAAGTCAACCCAAATAAAGCATCAAAGGAGAATACCACAATACTATGCTTTAATATGCTAAAACAACGCATGATTCTTCAAAGGCACATTAAGCAATCTCAATTGTTTATAACAACTCAAGATAGAACAAAGAATACTAAGCATATAGCCAAAACAATATCAAGCATGGCATGAACAAGCATGGGCCACAGTCAAAAACAGGCTCTCTTTACCACTTAAGCATGAACTTTTCCTACTCTTTTCCAATCCAAACCAAACTATTTGAAAACCAATGCATGAAAGAGGGGGTCCAACCAATTTATTCAGAAAACTAAGCAAACCAAGCAAACGAAAAACAAAACGAAAAAGAAGACGCTCCAAGAACAACACAATTGTGCATGAAATAATAAAAATGAAGTGTTTGGAAGAAACCTGGGATTTTTATTGATGAAGAGGGGGGTGCCTTGGGCATCCCCAAGCTTTGACGCTTGTACTTCTTGGGTATTTCTTGGGGTGACACGCATGGCATCCCCAAGCTTGAGCTTTAGTCCATTCTTCATCTCATTACTCATTCCTTCCATACACCTGAAAATTTTCCTTTATACAAAACTTCAAACAATCTTTATTAGCAACATTAGTGCACTCAAGATAATAAGTCTTTAGGTTCAGTTCTAACACCAATAAAACTTCCATTAAAACACAAGCTACTGTAGCACTTCTCTCAAAAAGCTCAATTCCCCAAAATAACTCAAAAAGGAACCAACAAGAAGCAAATGCAAATAATGGCAGAAATCTGTCAAAATAGACCAGCAGGTAAAGACGAATTTTTTCGAAGACATTCTGTTGCTCAAATCGAAAAGTGCTGAACTAACGGAAGTTAGATAACAACCTGGGGCAGAAGCACAAATATTCACGCCTCAAAAGGACATACAGAGATTTTACACGAATTTTTACGGTGAAGCACAAAAATCTTTTCGGGACAACAACTTTCCCAATCATTACTTCTCTCTCATTAGAGGTTACTCTTGGCACAAAAAGCAAATAAAAAGGATAAGGAGCGGTTATTACAGAGGTAATAATTTCCTTGTAAAGAAACAAATCATGAAAGCACAAAGCAAGAAGCATAGGAAAGCAAAACAAGTGCAACTTCAAGACTTTCAACATAAAGAGGGGAAACCTAATATTATTGAGATGCATAAAACCATGTTTCCCTCTCTCATAATAACTTTCAGTAGCATCATGAATAAACTTAACAATATAACTATCACATAAAACATTCTTATCATGAGCCGCATGCATAAAATAATTATTACTCTCGATATAAGCATAGTCATTCTTATTAATCAAAGTGGGAGCAAATTCAACAAAATAGCTATCATTATTATTCACATCACCATAATCATCAAATATAGGAGGCATATTGTAATCATAATTAATTTTCTCCTCAATAGTAGGTGGACTGAAAATATCATATTCATCATGGTAATCATCATATATTTGAGGTTTGGTATCATCATAAGCAATAGAATAGCTATCTTCCAAAGATGGGGAACTAAAAAGATCATTTTCATAAAAACTAGCTTCCCCAAGCTTAGACTTTTCCATAGCATTAGCAATAATGGTATCCAAAGAATTCATACTAACAACATTGCTATTAGCATGCAAATGAAGTTCCATAGGTTTTTTAATTTTCTCTTCAAACACTTCATGTCCTAACTCAAGATAAATACTATAAAGCGCTCTAATTTTTGTTGTTGTTTTCCATTAAGCCTAACTAGTGAAAACAAGAAACACAAAGAATTAATTTCAGAATCTAAAGGAAATAACTTCGAGCACTCACACCGAAGGATGTGAGTACCTTTTACCTTACCTCCCCGGCAACGACGCTAGAAAATAGCTTAATGTCTACGCACTTCTATTCTTGGAGATAGTTGTTGGGCCTCCAAGTGCAGAGGTTTGTAGAACAGCAGCAAGTTTTCCCTTAAGTTGATCACCCAAGGTTTATCGAACTCAGGGAGGAAGTGGTCAAAGGTATCCCCTCTCAAGCAACCCTGCAATCAAGATACAAGAAGTCTCTTGTGTCCCCAACACACCCAATACACTTGTCAGGTGTATAGGTGCACTAGTTCAGCGAAGTGATAGTGAAATACAAGTGGTATGGATATAAGATAACGGTGCTAGAAAATACTTTGATGGCGTGGAAAAGAGTAAAGTCAAACTAAAACAAAGATGGCAGCAAGCAAACATGTAACAGATCTAGTTGCAAACGGTGTTTCAATCCTTAGAAACAAGGCCTAGGGATCATACTTTCACTAGTGAACACTCTCATATAAATATATTATCTTCATGATACTACTCTGAACTACTCTCCGGTTGGACACTCTAATCCATGGTAGGGCTATAACAGCACACCTCAAAATTTTCTTTCCCCATCTAGATAACCCCACACTGTCACCTTGAGCACTAGATGGTTCAAACAAACACCACAATTTCATAAAGACATCCAACTCCAAATATAACTCATAACAAGTATTTGTAATCTCTAGCCTAAGTGCCACCATGGTGTGCACACTGTCAACTTCACACACATGGGGAGAGCAGAGATCTTTTAAAGCACTTGAGTAGCAAGGTAGATCTATAGATTACAAGCTCATGATCTCAATAAGATCATGCATAGAGAGAGAGAGAGATGAACACATAGCTACCGGTAGAACCCTTAGCCTCGAGAGAGAACTACTCCCTCCTCATCATGGGAATCAGCAACAGCGATGGAGATGACGGTGGAGATCGATGGAGATGGCAGGGCAAGTCTGCCAGGTGCCGGAATAGAGACTTTCGTCCCCGAATCTCCCTTTGGTGGCGTGGCTCATGGAACTTTTCGTTGCTGGAGGCTTGATGATTTAGGGTTTTTGCATCGGGAGGCATCTTATAGGCGAAGAGGCAAGGTCGGTGGGCGGCCAGGGGGCCCACACCACCTGGTGGCACGGCCAGGGCTAGCTCGCGCCACCATATGGTGTGGCCACCCTGTGGCCCCTCTCCTTCTCGTCTTATGGCTCCGTGAGTCTTCCGGTAATATATCGACTTTGGATTTTGTCCGATCCAATTCTGAGAATATTGATTTTCTGACTTTCCTAGAACCAAAAACAGCAAAAAACAGGCAGCTGGCACTGTGGCTCTTGTTAATAGGTTAGTCCAAGAAATCATATGAAAAGTACTCCAAAGTGTGGACAAAACATAAGAAAGTAGATAAAACTAAGCATGGAACATCAAAAATTATGGATACGTTAGCAAGGTATCAATTGTAAACCAAAATCACCTCCTCCTTCAGATGGCACGATAATTTCGGGAGCGGGATCAACAACACCAATAACAGCGCCAGCACCAGTAGCATGAGTCTCCACAATAGGTGAACTATCGAGCACCACAATGTCCTCTGAATGCTCTTTACTACAAGCTCCGGCTGCACAAGTCTCCGCGGATGGTAAAACCAATCCACCACCTCCATCATCTGGCACGACGATGGCAGGTGCAGGCTCATTAGTACCAGCTGTAGCTGCAACTGCATCAGTCTCCACAGAAGGTAAACAAGGAGGCGTCTTAGGTGTAGCGATCTGACATTCATTTTGTACTCCGTCATCAGGAAAGTGAGAGTCTTCTTCAACTTTGTGCTTCTACGGTTACAAGATAAACAAAGATTACAGGGAAAGCATCTACGTGGGACGATAAGATCATATGTCATTCTACTGATTTACCTTGTCATCTGGGATAGCAGAAGTCACAGGATTGGAACCTATTTCATCGAGAAACCTTTTTTTCCCTCCTTCCCCTATCTCCTTCTGCAGCAGGTTATATATTGATTACATGATGTTGATTGACAAATATATGCAAATGTTCAAAAGTTTGCACTATTGAAATACCAACTTCGAATGGATCCCCACTATTCTTAGTTATGGGATCTAGCCCAGAAAACAAGCTTCTATGCAATCCTAGTCTATAAAAAAAGGATGCATACCCGAGATAATAACTACTCTACACATGACAATGCTGCGCAATCGACAATAAAAATTTAACCGCATCATCAACTCCATCATGTAAGTTCAGAGTGAATCTAGATACACTCGTTTCACATAAGCTAAAACATCTTATATTATGAAACGGAGGGATTAGGTACGAGTGTTCTAGTATTTCACAGACCGCCATTGCTGCTGCGGGGAAGAGATGACAGATGCTCCACCGCCCTACAGAAGGTTGTCGCGCCGATCTCGCCGCCACCTATAGAGGATGGAGCCGAGGAACTGGTCGGCAACAATATGGAGCGAGAGGCCAGGGGCGGTAGTGGATGGGAAGAAGGGACTGGGTAAAATAGGCTATGTGTGCGTGGGGCGAGGCCGGTGAGGGAGTTAAATCTAGCTTGTCTCGAAAGTAACACGCTGCCACATGCACCGGCGTGTGCAAAACTCCCTCCCTGTCTCTACTGCGGCAGCTACTGACAGTAGTACTCTAGCTAGCTTCATCGAGTTCTCTGGTACTACTACTAGTAGACCTTTACTACTACTACTACTACTACTACTACTACTACTACTACTACTACTACTACTAGGTAGACAAGCAGTACTTGTTCATAAGAAGAAAAAACTAGACTAGCACATTGTCATACAGTATTGCCTTGTCAAATCACTAGCGATGCCATGATGAGCGACATAAGCTAAAACTTGGAGACATCGTGTTCCTTCCACCGTGTGCAGTTTCTAAGCGAAGTACTTACCAACACGTCCAACTTAGGCTTACAGGACCCAAACTGCAGTGAAAAAAAACAAAACTATGGACCTGCAAGGAGTAATACTAACAATACTACTATCATACAACATTCTGGAAGAAATTATGTACGGAATAGTAGTAGTAGAGTACAACTATACTCCTAATAAGGTTCTTTTACAAGCTTGGTGAAATATACATACTGGAGAAACTACCAAGTGTACAAAAGGGGTTTTTGGTCATACGGAGTATTTTACAAGCCAGACCGGGTGCGAAACTAAATGCTGAGTACTCGTACATCAGCTAAAAAGCAGCCAATAGAAAGAGTTCAACATAAGGCCGAGACCAAATGAGCTATCCTTGAACAGGTTCATTCCACTCCAAGGCGTTAGAGAAGCTTGGAATGAACCAAAATGGAGTCTCCGACCATATCCAGCGAGTGTTGGTGTGGAAACCAACAACTGCATCACCATTCAGACTAAAGCGGCAAATTTCAGGATGCAGCCTGTACTCATAGCCAATTTCTTAGTGTGATGTGTAAACACAGTTCCTTCTCGTCAGATGTCCTAGCGGATCATTTGCATCGCCTACTGCAATGATAATCAGATAGTTCATGCCAAGGAAAAGAGAATATGATACAAGGTAAGTAACCCTTTTCCATTGGTTAGCTACAGTTAACTAGCTCGTGTCCATCAAGAACACCATGCACTCAAACCTAGAAGGATAGGTGTGAACGGTGAGACCATAGTGAACAACACTAGTATCATCAGCAATTGCATTGCCTGAGACACCATATGTACAGACTAGAAGAAGTCTTGAACCGCCGACAGATCTTGCTAACCACCACCTACCAGGATCATTCTCCTCATCGTCCTCAACAAACCCATGTGTGAGGTACAACACATCACGTGGCGACAGGATAAGGATAGGGCCTTCAAAGGGAAAGGAAATGTAACATGGAAATAATATTGATATTGATCTGACATTGTAGAAGTTGATATACAGTACTATTTTCAAAAATCTTGATTATACTTAAGATGTTTGATTGCGTAAAAAATGCCAACCTAGGGAGATGCTATGGAAATTCTAATTATTTTCGAAATGGGGATATGCTATGGAAATTCTCCTAGAGATACGGTTTGATTCATAGGATCAAATGAAATAGGAAATAATCCTATAGGAACTTGAATGTAAAGTTCATTGGAAAAAAAAACAAGGTTGGATCCTACAAGATTTTGGTGTCTTATATACCAAAGGAAAACCAACAAGGATTATTTCTAGGAGGTTTAATATCTTATCTTATCTTATCTTACCACTATATAGTGTATGAATAACTTTGAATATTGACTATTGGATCAGGACATGCAAATCCCAACATTGCCAGCCGTTGAATCTTCTTTTCCATTCTAGCATCTACTTGAAGATTCTATTGATAGTCTTTAGCACAATGAATGATATGCACAATCCTCAAAACACACTTCTCCATCATTCTAGAATCTTCTCGTTCATTTCTCAAGACCATGTTAACAAAATATACAAGTTCTAGTACCTAATAAACATTGACTTCTACATGATAGAAAATACAAGAACTAAATATGCACCCATACTTTATAGATGTCGATCAAATTTCTAATTTTTTGAGCTTTACCTAGTATTATAATTCTATATAGTTATGATATGTCATATGTCTAGTATTTGAGTCTCACGTAAATACTACTAGTAGATACCATATTTTCCATGGATGTACTAGTACTAGGAGACAAGGAAATACTATCAGCAGAACTCAATCCTATGAATCAAATTACTTATATGTAAGAAAACTTAGTAAGGATTGCATTCCTCTGAAGTTCCTAGGGAATTCGTACGAATCAAAGAGGCTAAAATTCCTATGAAATTCCTACTAACCAACGAAACTTTAGAAAAAATAGCTGACATTGATTCAGGAATAATATTTGGGTCTCACATAAGTGCTTACTACTAGTAGATACCATATTTTCCATGGGATGTACTAGGAGATGAAGCAATACTATCAGCAGAACTCAATCATATGAAACAAACTACTTATATGTAAGAAAACCTCCTAAAGATTGCATTCCTCTGAAATTCCTGGGGAATTCCTTCGAATCAAAGAAACTAAAATTTTAATGGAATTCCTACTTACCAATGAAAGTTCAGAAAAATTAGCTTGCATCGATTCAGGAACAAAGCTAATAAAATATGTAGGGAGGAGAATTTACCAAGTTCTAGAGACTTCCATGCATAAACATAGCCGTTCTTGGTCACGGCAAACACACGATCGTGTTGGATAATAGCATCGCAGTATCTGAAGTAGCCCTGGAACTTGTTCACACAAACTGACCATCCATGACTATCATTCCCGTTAATGACAACAATATTGAATTCGAAAATGGCGAATAGAGAGAAATCTTTGTATCCCCCAGCAGCTATCGGAACTTGGCAAATGACTATCTTCTGCAGTTTAGTACGTCGACCTTCATCGGCATCATCCTAAAATGTAAGTGCAGAATCTTTGGTCGATTCAAACCCCGACACTTGCGGAATAACAATCTTGCGACGAGTGTACACGTTGACAAGGTCCCACGTGAAATCGGGCCCAACTGTGACGATCCAATCTCCATTGCCGCCTGCTCGTTGCTCATCAAAACAATTTGGCATCACAACATCAGAGGAGAACCTTTCCATCGGCGTCAGCTTGCACGGGCTGCCCGCCACTTCAAAGCAGTCTTTGGATTCCCATGGTCTCACCGTCGGGTGAGAATGAAGAACACATGGGAGGCCAAACGGATGAGAAGAAGGCGTAGTTATGCTCTCTTTTGCTGATTGAAGAATATGTTTAGACGAACCGACTAGGCTCGCGATGGTGGTGGCGTCGCAATGGTTGATGAGTACTTGAAGAGGGCCTTCAGTGAACACCTTCTGAAACTGCTCAGGATCTTTATAGACCTTGCTCGATCTCACAATGGAAGGAGGTCGCTGATGGTGTTTTGGGGGCTTTCTTTGGGGTGGGGTGGGGGAGGGAGGGAAGATCGTTGGCGTGAGCTGGTGGTCGGGGTGCGATGGAGAAGACAAAGGATGATGGTGCATAGTAGTACTACTAGTAGTACTACAGAAGGTGGGCGAGTGGGGGGTGGGGCTCCAATTGAGGCTAGTTGCACAAACCTCCAACAATTAGAGTCGTAGTTGCAAAGAGCTCCAACTGTTGAGCCTCGGGTATGTAAGAAATAATGTTAAGAGGGCTAATCGAGAATTTTGTGCTATGTGCAGCATTTGTACCCAAAGTAATTGTAGTAGTTTCTTGCAACTAGACTATCCTGATTATCTGGAGTTCCCTGCAATTTCGAATCCAATTGTTGGAGGTTTGTGCAATTTCCACCCTTCTCGTGTTCCGAGGAAGCTCTATGACCCTATGTTCAAACAAAAAAATGATCAAAGACAAAAAAAGACCATCTCTCAGGGCTCGTTTGATTTGCAGGATTCTCAATACATAAGAGGAAACTACAGGAATTTGGATCAAGTATGTGTTTGAATCACAGGGAAAGCAAAGCAATTATACCATGAGGTTAGAGTGGACGGAAATTTTCCTAAAAATGGAGGGCAAAGGAATACTTCGATATTTTTCCTATCCTGCATTCCAAACGGGACATAATTCGTACAAATTGGAATCCTATGAATCAAACAAAACAGCGTAGGATTATTTCCTAAGGGACAAGATCCTTCACAAAACCTTTGAATTTTCTTTGAATCAAATAAGGAATAAAAAAGGTTTCGTCTCTTAGAAAAAAAGGAACTCCACCTCTTAGAAAAAAAGGAACTCCACCTCTTGGACAATTCACTGTGACGAGAGTAGCTACTAGAGTCTATGTCTAGTACTAGATGTAGGGACCAATCATAACACGTTATTACTAGTAGTATACTAGTATAGTAGTACGTATCAGTCTTTGCAGGTGCCTCGAAGGAAACAAAATAAAGCTCCGCATGTAATAAATAGCCATGGCAATTTCCAAGATACACAATCTTTTGCTTGTTCATTTTGATCTGGGCGACCGCCGGAGCATAGAGGAGTACTAGCTGCTTCATTTCTTGAGCCATCAAGCTGGAGTAGAAATTTGGATATCTAAAAACCTGAATTGTCCTGTCAAACCAATGCTCGTTGCATGTAGCTTGGCCAAACAGACTTACTACATTACTTTACTGTGCGTCCGAAAAACTAGGGACTATAAGAAGTACTAGTATAGTAATGTTACACAGAGAGTTTTTTTGAACGGACACAGAGAGTTCCACATTCATCTTGTAGCGCCAAAAGTGGAAGTTATGCCAATATAGTACTGTAGTAGTCACGTCCAGGTTGCCTTACAGGAAAAAAATAGTATGATGAGCAACAAGATCTATCTACTTTTGTACTCCTATTTGCGTATACTAGTAGTACTACATACTACTTAGGAACGACATGAGCGTGTGCTCCACTAGTGCGCCTCCGCACATAGGGTAATCCAGTACGGAGTAGATTGCCACCACATGGTCACGTGATTATTATGCATTGGTCCATGCTCTAGTCGTGGGCACGTGCCGTAGCAGTAAAAAAATTGTGAAAAATAGATTACTCATAAATAATTACTCCCTCCATCCTAAAATAGTAGTTACTGACTTGACTTTGTCTAGATACGCATGTATTTCGACGCATTTTAGTACTTAGATGCCTCATTTCCAAATCACAAAGCATACTAGGTTTTGTTGAAGTCAATATTTATAAAGTTTGACCAACTATATGCACAAACATACTAACTTACATAATGTCAAACACATATAATATAAAAACATGGTTCGTGATGATTCTGATAATATTGAGTTGATGTTGTAGATGTCCATATTATTTTCTATATATTTAGGCAAAATTCCATGGCAGCCTATCCTGCACGCTGGACCCACGTCGATGTGTCGTCCACACAAGCGCAATTTCAACGGCAATCTTGGTTCAAGATTTAAATCAATTCGAATTGACAAGTTTGGGCATAAAACTCCACAATCACTGAGTTAGATGACTAAAATCGAAGCACCGTGAGAACGGTTAGTGTGTTTATCTCTGGTCCATGTCGTAGAAGTGAACAATTACATAAAAGTTGTACTAAACCCCTAAATACTCCATAATAACATTAGCAGCAAATTTAGTTTACATCCAAAATGCATCCTTCCTAGTACCAAAAGAGAACCTACATGCAACTACTACTAGTAAACTGGAGTAGTAAAATAGTACTACTAGTAGTACTATTTATCTACTAATACACCATTACAGTCTTGATCATCAGCCATAGTTTAAGATCATTTTTTTCCTGTCGATGCAAATCCAGAAAGATACAGCTGGACTGTCCAACCTTGATCAGGAACCGTGTCATCACCCCGAGGTACGTCCTGAGCTTGTCGGACGGGAAGTTGGCCGGCGACGAGCAGCTCGTCAGCTTGATTACCGTATTAAGGCTCTCGACCATCGACAAGTCCGCTGACCCCAGCGGGCCAGGCGCACACAGTTTCACCGTGTACCACAGCAACAAGCACCTGTCATGCCTGATGCAAACCAAGGACACGACGGCGGCCGGGCCAAGCATGCTGATGGTCAGGCCGAACACGGCACCGTCATCCCCATAGAGGAAGTGCGTGAATCCCCTCGTGCTTGTTGGTGGTGGAGTCGGGATGAGGCAAAAGAAGGCGCTGTCGTAGATGACCCTGGTTACTATGACCCCGTGGGCCTCCTTCATATGGGGAAGGAGCCCTGCCGGCGAGGCAATGAAATCACAGGTGGAATCAATGCAGGAGCACGGGCCGTGCAAGCAGGCGATCTTGTGCTCGTCGAGCTTCTCGGAGGCGACCAAGCTAAAGCAGCTGTCGTAGGGGCACTAAATCATCGCCTTAGACTAGACGGCGTCCATAGCAGCCGGCTCAAGGTCGAATCCGCCGACGCGGTACACGGACTTGTGGGAGTGGTTACAGAGGGAAGATTGGCTCGTCGACATAGTACCCACCGGCCAGAAACCTAGATTGGGTGGGTATACTGAAGAGTATACTAACTGACTTTCGTACTGTATTGGTACGATTGTACAAGAATACGCTAGGCATCAGCGCACCAGCGGTGGCTGCACTTGGCCACTTGTTTCTTAGATGGTGTCCACACGCTGTACATGCTTCGTCAAAACAAAAAGGCTGCAGAAAGTTGACAGGTGAGTAATAAAGTAGGTGTCATGCTGTACTGTACCAGACAGTACAGTACATACAGAGGGAGAGACTGAGGCAAGAAGATCTACTCCTGAGACAAACGAAAAGCTCGCGGCTTGCTACAGGGTGTACAGTGCTGCAGGGGAGAGACCGAGGACTGCATGCATGTCTTCGACACCATCCTGTAATTAAATTTTTTGGTCTTATCAAATTTAAATGGCCTTAATAATCCCAGACAGAGGGAGTACTAGTAATAGTAGTAGTACTACATCTTAGAACAAATCAGACAAACTAGTACTGCATTTATTAGTGGTAGTTTTTTTTTGAGAATTTATAATTAGTAGTAGTACTTAGATATGTGAAAAACCAATCCAAGTTACTACTCCAATAGATAGTACGATCACTCTGTTTTATGGATTCTTGTTTACTATACGTACTAGTAGTAAAAGCTAGAATGTAGATTATTTTAGAACAAATTTTGACTCTACAATATCTAGCATATGCGCAAACCTCAAAAGACATTTCATTGCTTAGTTTTAGGGATCTTGTGCTAAATGCATGGACTTAGATGTAATTTTCATTTTTATGAGGTCATTGATGTAACTTGTACTTCCACCGACCGCGTGTTAACTAATAAAGCACTTCGCTCCTACGAGGCCTACCACAATTAAAAAATAATTACACTGCCCCGATTATCAGTCAAAGTGGAACATGGTTTCTTATAATTCCAAAGTTTTTAGAAATAGGATGTTTCAAGCTTCCCAGTTAACTTTGCACACTTTAGTGATTTTTGCCGATTTAACGAAATTAGGTAAAACATTTGCTACTCAAGTAAGGGCAATTGATTGTTATTGAATTAAATGTATTTTAGAGGTAGATGGGTGATGTAGTAAACAATGTCGTCGGTGTTAGTTTCCAACTATCACGAAAGAACATTTAGTTCTCAATTTTTCGAGTGATGATGATATTGTTCTTTTACGTAAATAAACTCCGAAGAATATGGATCTGAATACCACAAGACAAGTTTTCAGACATAAAGAGTGGACCAACATGTTGTACTGACGATACCCATGTTTTATGAGCTTTTAAACTTCCAAGCTAACTCCACCAACTTGAATGACTTTATACCAATTATTTATCGAATTTAGGTCAAATTTGAACTAAAAGTAAATTGTAGGTTGCTTTGAAAGTTTTATGAAAACTCTTCTGGAGGTACCTATCCAGGGGACAATTAATATATCATAAACCACCGAGAGTTTTGACAACACGTTCAACTTCTTGCTAAGATTTTGCATCTTGAAAGTTTAACAAAATTAGGTCAAACTTGAGCTACAAGTAAGCGCAAAAGATCGCTCTTGAATTAAATGTTTGTCGATATTTGAATGACTTCCTAGCTAACTCTGCACATTTGTATGACTTTATGTCGATTTATTGAAATTAGGTCAAATTGGAAACTACAAGTAAATTGTAGGTTGCTTTGAAAGTTCTACGAAAAAGCTTTTGGGGGCACCCATCGAGGGGTCACAATCAATATGTCAGAAACCACCGAGAGTTTTGACGATAGTTTCACCTTCTTGCTAAGATTTTGCATCCTGACTATTTAACGAAATTAGGTCAAACTTGAGCTACAAGCAAGTAAGCGCGATAGATTTATCTTGAATTAAATGTCTTTTCAAGGGTAGAGTGCATCTTCTTGTAGTAAACAATGCTGTCAGTGTGAGTTTCCAACTATCAGGAAAGAACATTCTCAATTTTTCGAGTGATATCGAGATTATTCTCTCCTATAAAGGAAGTCCGAAGAATATGGATCTGAATGCCACAAGGCAAGTTTTCACACATATATAGTGGACCACCATATGGTACTTATGATTTCCCGTGTTTTATGATTTCTCAAACTTCCTATAGCTTATCGCTCTGCCCACTTGAATGAATTTATATGTGGATTAATCAAAATTAGGTCAAATTTGAACTATATACTACAATTTTTGTAGGTTGCTCTGAAAGTTTTACGAAAAAGCTTTTGGAGGTACCCATCAGGGCGTCACAATCAATATATGAGAAACAACCGAGAGTTTTGACAACTGGTTTGACTTTATGCTAAGATTTTGCATCATGACACCGCTTAACGAAATTCGGTCAAACTTGAGCTACAAAGTAAGCGTGATAGATTGCTCTTGAAATATATGACTTTTTAGAGGTAGATGGGTGCATTTTATTTTAGTAAATAGTGTTGTCGGTGTGATTTTCCAACTATCAGGAAAGAACATTCAATTCTCAATTTTTCGAGTGATGACGAGTGAGGTTATTATTTTCCATAAAGAAATGTCCGAAGAATGTTGGATCTGAATGCCAGAAGCCAAGTTTACCGACATATATAGTGGACCAACATGTTGTATCAACAATTCCCATGTTTTATGAGTTTTCTAACTTCCTAGCTAACTCTGCCCACTTGACCGAATGACTTTATGTCGATTTATCGAAATTAGGTCAAATTTGAAACTTCAAGTACATTATAGGTTGCTTTGAAAGTTTTATAAAAAAAATTGGAGGTACCCATCGACGGGTCACAATTAATATATCAACTTCTTGCTAAGATTTTGCATCTTGACAATTTAACGAAATTAGGTCAAACATGAGCTACAAGTAAATAAGCGCGATAGATTGCTCTTGAAATTAAATGTATTTTTAGAGGTAGATCAGTGCATCTTGTTGTACTAAATAATGTCGTCAATGTGAGTTTCCAACTATGAGGAAAGAACATTCAATTCTACATTTTCCAAGTGAAGACGAGCGAGGTTGTTCTTTTTAGTAAGAAGTCCGGAGAATATTGGATGTGAATGCCATGCCAAGTTTACAGACATATATAGTGGACCAACATGTTGTACCAATGATTCCCATGTTTTATTTATGAGTTTTCAAACTTCCTAGCTAACTCTGCCCATTTGAGCGAATGACTATATGTCGATTTATCAAAATTAGGTAACATGCAGCAGGTCCTGGGTATTCCTCCGACGAGCCCCACTGCCGTCCTCTCGGGCATGCACGCGCAAGCCCTATCCCGTGGTGAAACTCGGCCCTACCGCCCTTCTACGGGCTCGTTGCTGACCACCGCATCGCCCTATAACCTCTTCGTCGACCTGCCTGCACCCCCGAGCCTTCTCTGGCGAGCACTGAAGCGAGCTCCGCCGGGAGCTCATGCGCGAGAAGGGGTCCCGACTTCAAACCCCGCCCTTCCGCCCATCGCCGGAACTACCACTGTCCATAGCGTCACCTCACGCTGTCCCTGACAGCCGGAGAGCCCTCTAGTAAGCCCCTACCGCCACCTAGCTCTACTGCTAGGGTTTCTGCCCTCACCACCATGTCCTGTGAGGACGATGACCTGGGGCCATCGATCGATTTCTAATCGAATGTCCCCGAAGCCTCCATACCCCTTCGTCCCTCACTGCCACTAACGCCCGGGGCCCTCCTGCCAGTTCAAAAACCGCTTCCCGCGTGCGTCGTGCTTCGTGTGGGCCTGATTCGCCCCCTGCCGGCCCAGATCGGCTGAGAAGCTGGCCTAGTTTCCCTCTTTTGTTTTCCTTTTTATAAATATTTTCCAGATCTGTTGTTTTAGCTATTGGATTAAATGCAAAACAAAATGGAAAACACCAAACTTTAGCTAGATATATTTTTCTACATTCTCTTACTTGTTTTGTACAACATGCAGAGCTAGTCTCAAGTCATTATCCCCTTTAGATATTTCCTGGGAATTAAAATACCAAAACATACCCCTTTGTAGGAAATAAAATCATCAGTGGGTTTTGCTTAACCAATTGGAGTGAAACCAGCTGCCTCTAGTAGGTATTCAATATGCCTACCCATTCATCTTAGCTCCTTGCCAAAAATCACTATAGATCTACCACACTAAAAATAATAATATCCATTCAGTATTGCCTTTAGAAAATTCCCTAGGACAAAACATTACCTGTTTGGAGTTGATTCCAACCCTCAGTGATGTGGTACTGTGGTACCTATCAAACACCAGGAGATCACTATTTATTGATCCTCTTTTGATTTTTAGTGAATTAAATATTTCTATATGTGGTATATTCACTAGATAAATCATTTCAGAAGCTTAGATAGTCCAAAAATAGTGTTCCAATTTCTACTGGAAGGTAATTGCAATACCTATCCATTATCCTTTACATTATGTCAATTGGACCTGTATAACAAATCTAGTCAAAAAGGCAAATTGACTATAGAACTGACTTTGGGATTTTCTCAAGGGCATTCTGGTAATTATTTTGAGGTGATTCGAACTCTCAAAAATCAAAAACTCAAATATACACAACACCCTCTTAGGAAAAATTTATTTGAGCTCCAAATATTTTCTGGTGAATTTTTCACCTAAGTTAGGGGTTTTACCACTAAAATAATCATATCTAAATAAAGAAAAGTGATAAAATCATGAAACCACTTTTGTTGGCCTTGTTATTCAATACCCATCTGTACATATCATTTTTGTACATTGATATCATATAGACCCAAGCCTTAGTTCAAAACCTCCTTCATTAGGTGGTATTTGATAATTAAATCACAAAGGCAATTAAAGCATTTCCAAATAATATGATCTCAGTCTATCAAAACCTTCTGAATTCAATGATGTGTTGTATGTTTGTTTGCTCTATTATAAATATGCTTATATGCCTTGTGTTGACTGTGGCTTTGTTTGCTTGCATGTGATCCATATCGACGATAGATGCGATTAAATCGGAGACAAGAAGATGGTTGTTATTATTATGGTTATTATTGGGTATTCTAAGAAGAAGTCCAGTGACATATATTGCCATATTGCTGATCACAGGCAATCCACCTTCTTGCTCATAATCCTTGTCCTACTATTTTACTTATGCATGTTTTATCTACTGTTTTATGAAAACTATAATGTCTTATGATAATCTATATCAGGTAGTTTCTTGGCTCCTCCAAACCATTACACATGTGTACTACTAAGTACAAGCCCCTTGACGACACCTATTTGTCCCTAGAATGGTAGATGGTGTATAATACCATAACCCTTTGGAGATCCTGTTTTAGCCGAAGTAAAGCTATAGGATGGTAAGACCCCGGAAAAGTTTTACAAATAGTTTTATGATAAATCCTTGGTGACGTTTGACCTACCAAGAGAAGTTTGAGAAATAAAAAGGTTTCCATTTTACAAAAGATGCTGAAAGAAAGATGGAGGAAAAATGTTTACAAAAACGCACCCGGTTCTTTGCAACTTTAGCTATTACAACTTAACCCGTGCAACCACACTACTCTAGAATGGGACAGGGCTAGACTTGAAGTTTGCTACTCTGGTGTGGGAATTCTCATACCTGCTTATAAGGGATCAGATCCCTCTAATTCCGAGATTTCCTTTACAAAAAGGGTCAACTGTTAGACAGTCACCTGGAGGAAGCAGGATCACCCACGTGAGTGACCGGGCGATACTATGAGCCTCTCATTGAAAGTGCCCACTCTCGAGGAGTCGGAATGCACTCTGGTTGGTCAGTGGACCCCTGATGTCCCGGTGTTGAGAGGAACAACTCATAGGGTAGGGCCTATACTAGAGTGGCATCCGGAGAGTCTTGATCGGTTATTCGACCCACGATCCGTAGGTGATCAGGGCAGGGTAACCGGATGGTGTGGGTAAAGTGTACAACCTCTGCAGAGTGTAAATCTATTCGAATAGCCATGTCCATGGTTATGGACGGGTTGGACAACTACTATAGAGTGGTGCTAGTTTTGGTTTCAAAAAGGACATCGGCAAAGCAAAGTCTTTGGAAATGATTTGACCATGGGATGGTCGGAAAGGAAGGAAAGGAGTTTGGTCATGAGATGACCGGAAGGAAGAAACAAATGGGTGTCCCAATCCTAGTGTTTTCCAAAACTTTTCAAAAAGGTTTCCAAAAGGTTTTACAAAAGTTTTCAACAAAGATATGTAGATGCTATATCTACAAGAGAAACTATTTGAGAAAAGAAACTCTCTTGGAGCCATCCTACTACCACAACTATATTGCATATCCTCTTGTTATTATTATCCTCTTAACGTGGTTTGCGAGTACATTCAAATTACCCACTGGCATTGTCCCTGGATATTAACTTGGTCAGATATCAAGAAGAAGGTGATGTTGACGACTATGCGAGCTAGGACGTTCTCCCAGTCAGTTGGATGTAGGTTAAGGCATGGCTCGAGCTCTACGCTTGATGAAGTTCCGCTGATAATTATTGATGTAGCCATAATGGCATGTGAGGTATGACATGTATCCGCTTAAGTAATGGATGTTTACTTTGATACTTGTCAGTTATGTGCCACGACTAACTGATCATGGGATCGTGGTGTATGCATAACAGGGATTCTCGAAGGATTAATCCGGGGGCCTGACAGACTTGGTATTAGAGCCATCCTGACTATAGGAGAACCTTAGTTAGCATGGTCGTTAGATAGGAAAACTATTTTGGAAACATCGACTTTTGGAAAACTACTTTCTCAAAAGCTTTTCGAAAGGTTCTACTCCTTATCTTCTTCTAATTTAAAGGATTTCAGAAATGGTTTCTTCTACCTCTCGTCCGAATTTCAAACATACGGATTTAAAAAAAATCGGACTCAAGAACCAGGTGAAGACAGTGCTAACAAGACAAAGAGAAGCAACTCCCAGCAAACACAAGGAGACTACAAGATCGCCCTACTAGTGGAATCCTCATAGTCCGAAGAAATCAAGTTCTATGCTACCTAGAAGCGCCCCATATTACGGTGAAGGTTTCATCTGCAAGAGAGTGACCCAAACCACAATAACGTGACATCTAGGATTAGTAGTCCTAAGATAGGATTCCCCTATATCGCGAGTAGTTAACTCCTTAGTCTCTATAGTAGGCCGTGTTTGCTTGCCTAGATGCATGATGTGTTGCTTGATGAGTGTTGTTTACCTTGCTATAGGAAGAACCTTGTGACCCCTTCGCTCTATTCACTTCGAATGTGTGTTCTGACTTGTTTGACCTAAGTCAAGAGTGTTGTGAGGATTGGTACACCTAAGAACTCAGGCCACCCCTACTAGTTGTTGCCAACAAGAATCCACACGAATCTCGAGAGTTATGAGAGGAAGAGTATCGCAAGAACCAGGACTTCGACAGCTCAAGTTAGAACAACTAGAAGACTTCTCCTCAACAGGATGGCCTACATCATCAAGCTCACCTATCAAGACTCATCGATAGCGCAACACTTCATTATTCATCGGTCTATTATAGCAAGAATCCTATTGAAGCCGGAAATCGACCACTGAAGGATCCTCATTATCCGCAAGAAACCATAAGCCTTATCCACCAAGACAAGAAGTGAAGACCTATATCCACTAACCTTCGGAATATTAGAGCTTCCGACCCCCTCAAGAGACTAACTATTCTAGTTGACCCTAGCCAAACCGACGGGAAGCCTCACTAGAATGCCAGGATAACCCTAAACCCTGAACACAGGACTGCATGAAGGTAGTGATTCTACTCCACCAGCGAGTAAGAGCAACACCAAGAGTTCAAGGAAGACAGCTCCTCTGAAGCTGAATGCCTCTACCCTGACTAAAGATTAGCAAGAAGAGTCATAAACTACTAACTTTCCCTGAGCTAACTCCTTAAGGCTTCATAGGAAACCCCCACAATAAGGTTTATGCCATAGAACGTCACTCGAGGATCTCAACTCAAGACCCAAGGAGGTACAGCATTCTGCAGCCTCACGCCAGCCCTTCAAGGCGGAAGATCTGCACCACTCTCGAAGGACCTTAGTGAAGCTCTAAGGTGGAAAGACTGTGTCTTTCTCACTGAAACCCCGAAGATTTCCTACCGAAATATACTTTAGGAAGATTTCTAGATTCAACGTCTTCTAGCCAAGCATCAACTCTCGAGTCATCAGATGAGACACTAACTGAAGATTTACGAAGCCCCTCTACTACTTTAGCTGAAAACCCACATGAAGGACCCTCCCAATTCCCTAGCACCCTTAGTTCTAACCCTTTTTGAAGATCCGCAAATCTAACTACCCTAATAGGATAAGTACGAATAAAAGTAGTATATAAGCCTCATAGGACCCAGTTCACGGACGTCATCGGAAGGTTTCAACTCTGGGCAGAAGACTATGAAATCTAATATGGGGTGGCCCGATCTTCTCAACAAGCACTTGTCGATGATATAATGGTGGATAGATAACTAGCCTGTAGCTATGAAATCTCCCGCTCAAACCCTGATGCCAACGCAACAGCTCTCGAACCCTATAGGATATTCACAACACCACGCTCTTGCACACACAGCCGTCGACAACGAATGGTAGTTTGCAATCTACTAATTCCCAATGGAACAACAGATCACAATTAATTGAAGTAGTATAATTCGATCACAGGGTAATTACAGAGGTTGTTTAAAAGAATCAACTCCAAAATAGTTTTAACGTGGTCTCAACCCTAACTAGGGGTCGTCCCAGGGCTTATAAGGGCAGTTGGGGCGGCCAAAAACCGAAACTAAACGCATATGACTCAAACTCATACAAACTGACTTGGACTAGATTCGGTCGGCAGGCAGACACTCCGGTCGATATCGGTCGGACAGTTCGGTCAGGTCGGACACTCCGAGTGGAGTGTGTCGGACAGTCTGGTCTGGCTAGAAACTTCAGAGTTTCCGGGTGGTGTCCGGGTAGTGTCCGAACTGGCACATAGAATGTCCGCGCCATCTCGTCTCTCGGCCAGACCGGACAGTCCGAGTGAATCCGGCCGGACACTCCAGTCATGGCAGATCTTTTTGCCTCCATCTTGATGATCTTCTCTTGCGCCTTCCTCCTGCTCCTCCCTCGGGCATCCTTGGGCGATCATCATGCTGGGCCTCTCTTGTAGCCCTTCTCCTCCTCACGCCATGCTTGTTTCTCCAACGAACCTGATCATACATAAATGCATAGACTTAGGCAATATAAAGTTCTCATCAATTAAAGTACCAGATTCGTTTAGGAGTGAATTCACCTGTTGTTCAAGTAGCTTAGCACGAGCTCTTGTAATGGGTCCAATTCTAATCTCATTGGACTGATCCTTCTTTGCAATAGTTGGATCATCTTCAGTAGTCATTGGGGTAGGTGTAATTGTAGGGATGTCCTCATCATCTCCCCCTTCAAAAGGCGCTGACCTCGACGCTCCAAGGTCTTCTCCCTCATATGGTGATAAATCAGCAACGTTGAAACTGTTGCTAACTCCACCAAACTCCTCAATAGGTATATCAATCGAGTAGGTATTATCATTAATCTTGGCTAACACCTTGTAAGGACCAGCACCACGTGGCTTCAATTTTGACTTTTGAAGCAGTGGAAACCTATCCTTGCGTAGATGCACCCATACCATGTCACCAGGCTTGAACAACACTTCCTTCCTTGCTAGATTCCTTGCAGCAGCAATGTTCTTGCCTTTCTTCTCAATAGCCTCTCGAGTCTTCTCATGAATCTTCTTCACATATTCAGCACGTTTTTATGCCTCTATATCAATTCTCTCATGCAATGGCAAAGGCAAAAAATCAAGTGGCATAAATGGCTTGAAGCCATACACCACCTAAAAAGTACAAAGCTGAGTAGTCGAATGCACAACCCTGTTGTATGCATGGCAAACACTCTTCCCACTCCCGCAAATTCTTCTTTAGCATAGTCCTCAGCAGTTGTGACAATGTTCGATTCACCACCTCTGTTTGACCATCTTTTGGGGGATGACATGTGGTACTGAATAGCAGCTTCGTTCCCAGCTTCCCCCATAAGGTCTTCCAAAATTAGCTCATGAACTTCACATCACGGTCAGAAACAATCGTCTTGGGTACTCCATGTAATCTCATGATGTCCCTGAAAAACATGTTAGCAACATGCGACACATCGTCACTTTTGTGGCAGGCAATAAAATGAGCCATCTTAGAGAACCTATCCACTACCACAAATATAGAATCATGACCTCTCTGTGTTTTAGGTAGACCTAGAACAAAATCCATACTAATGTCTTCCCATGGTGTAGTAGGTGCAGAGAGAGGTGTATACAAACCATGAGGCTGCAGCTTGGATTTCGACTTGTGGCATGTAATACAACGGCTCACAAATCTGTAGACATCACGCCTCATCTTGGGCCAATAAAAGTGACCAGCAAGCATGAGCAATGTCTTCACACGCCCAAAGTGACCCATCAAACCACCAACATGTGGTTCCTGCACTAAGAACAAACACAATGACGATTCTAGAATAAATAGTTTGTTAGCTCTAAACAAATATCCATCATGTATATGATACTTATCCCATGCGTTTCTAAGATCACATAAATGATATGGTTCAGCAAAATCATGGTCAGTTGCATAAAGTGCACAAATACTTTCTAATCCAGGAATTTTAACATCAAGATTGGTTAATACCATGTTCTTCCTAGACAAAGCATCAGCAACTACATTCTCTTTTCCCTTCTTATACTTAATGATGTAAGGAAAAGATTCAATAAACTCAACCCATTTAGCTAATCTTCTATGCAAGTTTGATTGAGCTTTCAAATAATTCAATGCTTCATGATCAGAATGTATGATAAATTCTTTTGGCCACAAATAATGTTGCCAAACTTCAAGAACTCTAACAAGTGCATACAATTCTTTATCATAAATAGGATAGTTCAGTCTAGCACCAGTAAGTTTCTCAGAAAAATATGTTATGGGGCGACCCTCTTGCATCAAAACACCACCAATACCTATACCGCTAGCATCACATTCAACTTCAAATTACTTCCAAAAATCAGGTAATGCAAGTAATGGTGCAGAAGTAAGCAAACGTTTTAATGTATCAAAAGCAATATCTGGGGTTGCGCCCCACACAAATGGCACACCTTTCTTAGTCAAATCATTCAATGGTGCAACAATAGTGCTAAAATCCTTCACAAAGCGCCTATAGAAACCAGCTAATCCATGGAAACTACGCACTTGACTCACATTCATGGGAATAGGCCAATTCTAAATTGATTTAGTTTTAGATTGATCTACTTCTACGCCATGCTTCGATACAACAAATCCCAGAAATATGACCTTATCTTTTGGAAATGTGCACTTCTCAAGATTAGCATAGATTTTATTATCACGCAACACTTGCAAAACTTGTCGGATATGACTACAATGTTCAGTTTCGTTGTGGCTATAGATAAGTATATCATCAAAATAAACAACCACAAAATGACCAATAAATTCTTTGAAAACATGATTCATTAATATCATGAATGTACTAGGTGCATTAGTAAGACCAAACGGCATAACTAACCACTCATACAAACCAAATTTTGTTTTGAAAGCAGTTTTCCATTCATCCCCTTCTTTCATCCTAATTTTATGATAACCACTACGCAAATCAATCTTAGAGAAAATAGCAACATCACTCAATTCATCAAGCATATCCTCTAAGCGTGGAATAGGATGACTTTATCGAATAGTGATGTTATTAATAGCTCGACAATCTACACACATGCGCCATGTACCATCTTTCTTAGGCACTAAAATAACAGGAACAACACAAGGGCTAAGAGAAATATGAATGTACGCTTTATCCAGCAACGCATGTACTTGTTTCTGTATCTCCTTTGTTTCTTCGGGGTTGGTTCTGTAGGGTGCACGGTTTGGTAATGTGGCACCAGGGATCAAGTCGATTTGATGCTCAATGACATGCAATGGAGGCAATCCTGTTGGTACATCTTCTGGAAACACATCGCCAAAATCCTACAAAACAGTAGATACACCAAGAGAAATAGGGGTCATGTCGTTAGAAACCAATACCTCGCCCTTATACATGAGCACAAGTGGCATGGCTATAGGATCCTCACAAAATTCTCTCATATCTTCCTTGGTGGCTAATATCACTAGACTAGACACTCTCTCACTTTTCGATATATCACTCTTTTTAGGCTCTATTACATCATGTACAGCTGCAACACTATCTCGTCTATCTATAGGTGCTTCCTTCAAGTTCACTTCGATCTTTTGACCAGACTCATTCACAATCTGCTGTGGTGTCATTGGCTGCAAATTAATCTTCTTGCCCTTGAACTCCAAGTGATATGTATTGGCACTGCCATTGTGTTGCACATGGCGATCATAAAGCCAAGGCCTACCCAATAATAGATGGCAAACAATCATAGGAACCACATCAAAATCAATAGAATCCTTATATGGTCCCATATGGTTTACCTTCATCTCACCATTGTCACTCAACCATTGTATGTAGTATGGCTTGGGATGAGGTAAATAAGTCAAATTCAGCTTAGCACATAACTTCGTACTTGCAATATTTGTTAGGTCCAATGAGTGCTTTGGTTTTGAACAAGTTGCAGCGCTGAGAGTCAACAATAGGTTGCACACTAAGTATACGTGGAGAGCCCACTATGGTAGGCGCATGCGCAGGGAAGACATCCATACCATCCTTGCCGTCATATCCATCGTCGCCATGAGTATCAACATCATCTCCACTCTCATACTCTCCTTATTCGTTGACAAACATCACCTTGCGGTTTGGACAATCTCTCTTGTAGTGTCCTCTTCCTCCACACGTATGGCACTCCACATCGCTCGTACGCGCAGTTGACATATTGGAACCCGAGCTAGTAGCAGGAGCAGCGGGCTTCCAAGCATTGGAACCAAAAGAAGATGTGGGAGCAGGCTTGGCCGATGGTGAAGGGTGGCTAGTAGCCGCTGCAGGTGTCGCTGTAGGTGGTGGCGGTGTAGACCTTGCCGCAAAACGACTAGTAGACGGAAACCTCGCATGAGACTTAGCTTCTTCAGCTAGCTGTGATTCGGCCTCTCTAGCAAGGTGCAATAGCTCATTCATAGTCTCATACTTGTGATGACGAACAATGCTCTTGATTGGTAACTTCAAATTGTTGAGAAATCGCTGCGTGGTCATCTCAAGGGATTCACGAACTCTAGCATGCTGCATAAGCATCTCCATTTCCATGTAGTACTCATCAACTGACATGGTTCCTTGCCTCAATTGTGTCAACTTGTCAAAAACTGTACGCAAGTAGTTGGTGGGTACAAAATGGTCCTTCATGATGCGCTTCATCTCGCGCCAATCCATCATAAGAAGTTCATTGTCCTCCCTCCTATTCTGCACAATAGCATCCCACCAGCGCAAAGCATATCCATCAAATTCTAATGCTGCAAGCTTAACCTTCTTGTCTTCTAGATAGTCAAACAATCGCCAGAGCTTCTCAATCTTCAACTCCCATGTAAGATAATATTCAGGATCAAGTGAGCCATCAAACTTGGGAATTGAGAATTTTGGCTTGCCCAAAGCATCATTAGCAGCTTGGTTCCCAACATGTTGAGCACGTCCAAGAGGAGCAAAACCGCGAGCATAAGCATGTGCAACAGCAGGCGCAGGGGGATTGGCACATCCCCTGCCATGATGTGGTGCAGCTCCAGCCGCACTACCTTCATCCTCGTCATCAAAAACATCATCATGTGGGTGTTCCTGTCATTACTGAATTGCTACTGTCAAGGCATAAATGGAACGCTGCAAAGTTGTGACATTGGTATTGAGTGCGGTCACTTGTGTTTGAATGTTAGTGACTGTACCAACATTCTGGTCCACGGCCACTTTCACGTCCTGGATGTTCTTATCAATGGCATCTGTTGTGTGAGTAAACATACGCGTCAAGTGAGATTTCAACGCCTCATATTCGCGCCAAGTAACAAGTTCCTTATCCTTCTTTTTCTGTGACACAACATCATCATCACTAAAAGACATGATTAGTAGGTTAGTGCAAAAATCAAAATCTGCTTGGTGGCACACTTACAACTCACTCACAACTGACAACAAAGCGGATCTTACCATTCCAATGTGAATAGAGATGCTTTACCAAAACAAAATCAAAGACTGATGCACTGATGTGATGAAGTGAATTTCGAGGGTATAGAGAATGATCACAGGGCACACAGGTATTTTATGGTGGAGCTCTAGGTATGGTATCCTAACTACACTGCAAACAAGTCCTAATGCTGATCGTATAAAAACCCAAGAAACACACAAGATGGAGATAAACGTGGCAAAGCAACTTATGAAAAGGCAAATTGCAATGCACAAGAGAGATGCTAGTAAAAGCTCAAAGTAAACAGGCACAAGATTGCTCAATCTACAAGTGCTATGATCAACTAGGCCTCCAAGAATGCACACTTTCATATCTCTTTTTGTCACGCTTGTGCTCTTTTCTCTTTTTATACTGATTCTCTTTTATTTTCTCTTTCTTTTTTTGTTTTGTTTTTTAACTATATGACTCAATGCAAACGAGTGTAACAACTTATAACAAAACTGGGCCGAATAGTCCGGTTAATGTACGCCAGAGACTTTGGTTGGGCCAGATAGTCCGGTGTGTGTCAGCCGGATAGTCTGGTTTTTGCCTATCGAAAAAATTCTGCACTTTGAAACCCTAATGAGTAGCCTATCGGAGCAAAGCAACTAGTCTCGTGGGTATGTTCCTAGGCACGGATGCTGTAGATAGGCTGTGTCTATGGTATGCAAACAAAGGTACACTATGTGGACTCGGACAAACGATGAAAACTTGTAGAAAACAGTGATGGTGGACACGGTGAAAAACAAGATAAAACCCTAAACCTAGACACAAATGAAAACTCGACTCCTACGAGGAAAACCTACAGATCGGATCTACGAGAAGATACAATCAACAATTAAAACTCGAAAACAATGCAATCTAGTCTATGGCAAAGCTTTTTGTAAGGCTTTTTTTGTATAGGACGAAACAAAAACTAATCTATGGATGGATTTGTGGATGCTCACCAAGTAAACGAGGAACTCTAATACCAAGATGATATGGGGTGGCCTGATCTTCTCAGCAAGCAGTTGTCGATGATGATAATGGTGGATAGATAACTAGCCTGTAGCTATGAACTCTCCCGCTCGAACCCTGATGCCAACACGATAGCTCTCAAACCATGTAGGATATTCACAACACCATGCTCTTGCGCATGCAGCCATCGACCACGAACGGTAGTTTGCAATCTACTAATTCCCAATGGAACAACAGATCACACTCAATTGCAGTAGTATAATTCAACCACAGGGTAATTCTAGAGGTTCTTTAAAAGAATCAACTCCAAAATAGTTTTAACGTGGTCTGAACCCTAACTAGGGGTCGTCCGAGGGCTTATAAGTGCGGCTGGGGTGGCCAGAAACCGAAAATAAACACGTACAACTCAAACTCATACAAACCGACTTGGACCAGATTCAGTCGGCAGGCGGACACTCCGGTCGATATCGGCCGGTGATGTCTACGCACTTCTATTCTTGTAGACAGTTGTTGGGCCTCCAAGTGCAGAGGTTTGTAGAACAGCAGCAAGTTTCCCTTAAGTGGATCACCCAAGGTTTATCGAACTCAGGGAGGAAGTGGTCAAAGGTATCCCCTCTCAAGCAACCCTGCAATCAAGATACAAGAAGTCTCTTGTGTCCCCAACACACCCAATACACTTGTCAGGTGTATAGATGCACTAGTTCGGCGAAGAGATATTGAAATACAAGTGGTATGGATATAAGACAACGGTGCCAGGAATTAGCTTTGATGGCGTGGAAAAGACTAAAGGCAAAAAGATGGAAGCAAGCAAACATGTAACAGATCTAGTTGAGAACGATGTTTCAATGCTTAGAAACAAGGCATAGGGATCATACTTTCACTAGTGAACACTCTCATATAAATATCTTCTCTTTATGATACTACTCTCCGGTTGGACACTCTAATCCATGGTAGGGCTATAACAACACTCCTCAAAGTTCGCTTTTCCCATCTAGATAACCCCACACTGTCACCTTGAGCTCTAGATGGTTCCAACAAACACCACAATTTCATAGAGACATCCAACTCAAAATATAACTCATAACAAGTATTTTTAATCTCTAGCCTAAGTACCACCATGGTGTGCACGCTGTCACTTTCACACACATGGGGAGAGCAGAGATCTATTAAAGCACTTGAGTAGCAAGGTAGATCTATAGATTACAAAGCTCATGATCTCATAAGATCACGCATAGAGAGAGAGATGAACACATAGCTACTGGTAGAACCCTTAGCCTCGAGGAAGAACTACTTGAAGGGAATATGCCCGAGAGGCAATAATAAAGTGGTTATTATCTTATTCCATGTTTATGATAAATGTTTATTTTACATGCTAGAATTGTATTGATCGGAAACATCAATACATGTGTGTTTAATAACAAAAGGGTTCCTAGTTATGCCTCTCTTATAGACTAGCTTGTTGATTAACAAGATGATCAAGGTTTCCTGATCATGGACATTGGATGTTGTTAATAACAAGGTCACACCATTGGTGGAATGATGTGATGAACATTCATCCGAAGTATAGCATTACGATCAAATTCAGTATGTTTATATTGCTATAACATCATACAAAGTAATATTTATCCTTAGACCATGAGATCATGTTAATTGCTAACACCGGAAGAGTATCTTGATAACATCAAACATCACTGCAATGTGGTGACTATAAAGGTGGGTTCAGTGCTACGAAGGTGCTATGTTGAGGCTCATGGATCAAGAGTGGGATTTGTCCATCCCGATGACGGATAGATATACTCTGGGCCCTCTCGGTGATATCACATTGAAATAGCTTGCAAGCAAGTGATGTGATCACTAGAATGTTATATCACGGGAACGAGAAAAGAGTGCATGTCGGTAACGAGATAAAACTAGGTATGGAGATACCGATGATCGAATCTCGGACATGTAATATATCGCGGGACAAAGGGATTTAGTTACTAGCGTTAAAGGTTCTCACGATCACAGAAGTCATCATTGAATGTGTAGGAGTCAAGATGGATCTCCGTGTCCGCCGCTGATTATTGATCGGAGAGGGTCTCGATCATGTCTGCATTATTCGCGAACCGTAGGGTGACACACTTAAGGATACCGACACCATTTGGAGCAAATATGTTTCAGATAAAGATTTAAAAAGCGCTGAATTATTTCAATAGACACCAAAACTATTTGTGAAATTGCTGAAATTGGTTCTGCATGTAATATTGAAATGTTGCAAGGGGTTTTATGTGAATGTTTGTTAATTAAAGTAATTAACAAAATTCTGAATAAAAATAATAAAAGAGTTTTATTAAATGAGAGAGCATTAAATTTGGAGAAATTTAATGCATTTAAAGTGGAGACTTTAAAAGAGAATGTGAAGGGGCAAATTTATGTGGAGGGAGTTACCACCACATGAATGGAGGAGGTGACTAAAGAGTCACCTCCTCCATTTGCCGGCCATGAAGGAGGGGCACCCCCCTCCTCCTATAAAAGGCCACCCCCTCCTCACTTCTCACACACACCTCCTTGTGAAGGATCTCTCTCCCCCTCTAGTATTATTCCCCCATGGTCTCGCATTAGCGAGATACATGTTCCCGGTGGCTTTATCTGGAAAGGAGTTGCTGCTTCCGCTGCTTTGCTGGAGCGAGGGACGGAGGTTGTCGGGGTACCGGACGTGTGTGTGATCACGGATGCACCGCTGCTTTGCAGTGCTGGACTTGGTGGTGCTGGAGATGGATCTGATGGACGTGTTGGAGCCGGACCTGCTGGACTTCATCACGATCTTGAGATCGGCAAGTGTACGAATACATCAACCACGAGTTCCTACTCGTTAACAAAGCTCGTTATCTACGAGGGTAAGTTCTTGTTTCCACCCGTTGCTTTGTACCTAGTAGATAGATCTTGGCGTGTAGTTCACATCGTAGGAATTTTTTTGTTTTCTATGCTGCGGACCCAACAGTGGTATCAGAGCCTGATCTATGCGTAGGTGCTTAGCACGGGTAGTACACATATGTTTATATGTGGGCGATGATGATCATGTTATTGCTTCTTTCATGTATTTTGGATATTGGTAGCATAGTGGGATGAAGCGGCCCGGACCAACCTTACATGTCATCATACATGAGACCGGTTCCACGACTGACATGCAACTTGTTTTGCATAAGTGGTCTGGGTGTCATCTCTCCTACTATAGTCAATATCTGATTTACAACGAGTTGCTAATAACTTAGTTATCCTCGTTGTGGTTCATGTTCGTAGGTAAGAACGGTTCTATCTCTGAAAGCCTAAGCCACGTAAAACTTGCAATTGATAAATTAGAGGCGTCTAGTTTAGATCGTTGCTGGGCTAGTGTATTGATATGGTATTGTTGTAAGTAGATGTATGATAGATACTTTTACAACACACTCAACGTGTAAGTTCCATAGACCTTGGCCTTACACACAAAGGAATGATAGAGATCATACCACGATGCAAGTGATAGAGATCAAATGCATGGACCATAACATCTCACTTTACACATTAGATGTTAGCATCTTATACTGCTAGTTTGGCGCTTTCTGTAGCATTGTAAGATGATCCCTCATTTAAATATCAAGATAAAATGTGTTCTTCCTTAAGTATGCACCGTTCTATGGATCGTGTTTTCGAGACATCACGTGATGATCGGGTGTTCTCAACTCTACGCTTTCATGCAATGGGTGTAAGACAGTTTTACACACGCGAATACTAAGGTTTTTACTTGGCGAGCCTAGCATGTACAGACATGGCCTTGGAACACAGACCGAAAGGTTAAGCATGAGTCATATAGTTGATGTGATGACCATATTGATGCTCGCCTTTGAAGCTACACCGACTCACGTGATGATCGGACTTGGTGTAGTGGATTTGGTTCATGTAATCACCAAAAAGGCACGAGGGATGTCGTTTTTGAGTGGGAGTTCATTTCTAATTTGGATTAGTCGAACTTAATTTGTCATAAACTAAATCAAAGTGAATTTGCATAATTTGTTGTAGTCATTCGCATCTGTTCACTACCTTATGCTTAGTTTTTATTTGAGATAATAGAACTACAGAATTCTGGATATTTACTTTACGAACTAGTATCGTATTGTTTTGAATGTCAATTTAAAGTTTATAAGTCCTATTGCAAACTTTCAGCAAACTCTATTTACTCCATGAAGTTTAATAAGTAGTATTAAATCAAGAGTAAGAATTCCAATGTTAGTATCTAAAGTATCATGTTTGCCTCATGGATTATTGATATTCAAAAAGTTGTTTTAATATCAAGATTATATTGGAGCTGAAAATTGTTTCAGAAACCATCATGTGTGAAAGATATTGTGATATTTGAAACAATGTTTTTGGTTGCATTATGATAGAGTATAATTTAGCAAAATACATGTTCTCATATTGTATGAGAATTTGTGAAGGATGGAGATGCTAGGCATCCGAATCTACCAAAAAGGTTTTGGGAACTGATATTATACTCGCAATTCTTCCTTATAGGCTATAGTAGCTTGATCATGAAAGTTGTCATGATAAGGATGAATAGAAGATATAAGTAAAATGTTTACTACACTAATAGATTACTAAAGAATGGATTTTTGAAAGAACACCAAACATTTGATGATGGTGATCCACTTCAAAGTGCAAGTCCAAAGGTATTAGTATTTGACTATATACGCTTTGTACCATGTGTCATGTTGATGACACCATTATTGATTTTGATAGATTCTTTTAAAAGAAAAGGAATTGCTGAAAGAGAATCTATAAAATATTTGGCAGAAAATAAAAGGTTGGAGATGTCCAACTTAGGTATATAGAAGATATACATGTTATGGCTATATTCCTTGCTTGTTAAACAATGTGGTTCTTAGGTATTGGATACCGGTATTGGATATCGAATTGGTTGGTATGAAGTGTCATACAGGACAACGCAATTCATGAACTACAATGGCCTAAGTAACTAGCAAGAGAATGAGTGATGATGTTCATCGAAAACAAATCAAGTGTTATTGTGTTTTTCGTTGTCATCAAACCAAGCCTTCAAGATTTTTTTAAATAATTGTTATTTTGTTCCGGTATCATGAGAACAATGGCTGTTCAAATAATTACCGTATTCCATAAAGGATGGATGAACTTTTACAAGTCTAGTTGGAGAAATCACATCCATAAACACTATTGCTAAAATGTTGCAAGACAAATGATTGAAAGATCACTTATGAAGTGATATCGCTGTTTAAATTATATTTGAAAGAAAACATGAAGAAACTCCATGTTGATGGATTTTTGGAGTCTTTTGATTTTGATCAATTGACGCATGTGAGACTTTCCTCGAGATAATTGAAACTCCGTCCATAGGCCAGAGAGGAACGGATGACTAGCTTATTGGAAATTGTGCATGCTGATGTGCATAGTCCATTATGTGTAGCCATATGCGATGGATCTTTTTGCTTCATATGCTTTCTCCAGAAATTTAAGTGAATATATCTATATATTTACTTAATAAGGAAGAAGTATGAAACATTTGAAAATTGTTCAAAGACTTTCAAGATGAAGTGGAAAATCATTGTAACAAGAAAATAAAGAGTTTATGATTCGATCATAAAGGAAGATATTTGAGTTACATGTTTAGCAAAAACACCTAAGACTTGAGGAATTGTTCCATGATTTGTGTTTCCCGATAAACCATAGGAGTATGGCATATTCGAGAGATGAAATCAAACCATGTTTGACATGGTAAGATCAAGGGTGTCATTTATAAAACTGCCATTATGTTTTAAGGATTGAAGCTTTAGAGATTACCGCTTTTACACTGAAAAGAGCACCATCGTGATCCATTGAAATGACACCATATGAGTTATGGTTTGGGATAAAACCCGAATTGTCTTTCCTTAAATTTCGGTATGCTATGCATAAGTAAAATGTTTACAACCAAAGTCGGATAAGCACGTATTTGTAGGTTATCCCAAAGAATTTGTTGGGAATTTCTCCATAACACCGAGGACAAAAGAGTTTGTTACTTGGAACGTCAAGTTTCTTGAGAAGGAATTTTTCGTGAAAAGTTAAGGAGGACAATAGAACTTTGATAAGGTTGTTGAACCTTAGCTATATGTGCTAAATGTAGCGCCTTGAGAAAATGTCCCGGTGGCGGCCACAATGCTCATGGCTCTCGTGATTACAAAAGGTGTGATCTCGGAGATTAGAGTTCCTATAGAACCGTGTGGGTCGGTAAGAATCAAATGGTATGATTTGATAAGCAAGTCGTTATTGTTTTGACAATGATGAACCGACTACATGCAAAGAAGCGATGATGGGCCCTGACTCCATAAAATGACTAGAAGTCATAGAATCCGTGATAGTGTCCATACACGAGAAAACAAGTTTCTGAACTTGGAAGACCCTCCGGAAAGGCGTGAAGCCTATCGGTCGTGTTTGGATCTATAAAGAAATAAGACATGGATGTTTAACATCTATGAAATAGTCGACATGTCGGAAAGAAGTTTACGACAATGTTCAAGGAGTTGACTATGACAAGATTTGATCTTTCATAGCGATATATAGTCTTGACAGATTAATGTAGCAACCACTACATATAATTTGATATATGGTAGTTGAATAAACAAAACAAGGTTCTTCTAATAGAACGGTAACCTAGGACATGTACATGACATGGTCCGAAGGGTTTTGTTAATTCAAAGGGTGCTAAAAGGGCATGTAAACTTCAATAGTTGAAGTAAGCATAAGGAGTTGGAATCTTCACCATGATGAAACTGTTAAAATAGTTTAAATTCATCGGAGATGATGAAGATGCTTGCATTTGCAAGAAATTAAGTGGGAGCGCTGAGACATATTTCTAATACATTATGTAGAGGACATATTGTTGATTGGAAATGATGTATCTTGTATTGACACAAGTTAAGAATTTCATTAAAATAAGATTTCAATGAAAGACTTGGGCAAACCCGGAATATTAGGCATCAATATCTATATGGATAGATTAAGGCGCTAATATGGTTGTGCCAGACATACATATATGAGATATTGAAAGGGTTCAATATGGAAACAACAAGAAAGGTTCTTGCTGCATGGAAAGGATTGTATCAAAATTCAAGTGTTTCAACACTTGGTGAGTAAAATCACATGAAGATTTTGATCGATTATACCATGATATATATATATCCAGAATGTCCTATGCTCTAAATGTTCTGAGCATATACCAGAATGATTCATAAGATGATCATTGGACAATAGTAAAGATATTCTTATGAGCTTTGGAAGAACTAAGAATATATAATGTATAAGTGACAAATAGTTAAAGGTAGTTCATTGTAAAGTGTTACATTGATACTAGTTTTGTCACAAGATACAAATTAAATTTATCTCAATTTAGACTATGGGTGGCACAATGTAATGGAAAGGATGTTCCATGATGGATTTGGATGAGTTCCAAAGTTGAGACATTGAGACGGATACTACAACAAAAGGCTAAGTATATGACTGCTATAGTAGCAGCAAAGGAGGGCATTTGTGTTAAGTAGTTTGTTATCAAACTAGGTGTGGTTCAAAGTGGGCTAATACTATGAAGATATATTGTGTGACAATAATATCAACATATTTTAACCCGAACGAACTAAAGGTCTCACCAAAGGACCAAATTTATACAATGCCATCTCATTTGAGAATGAGTGATGCATAGAGACGCAAAGACATGCAAATACACACGGACCTGAAACTGTCAGATCCAGAGATTATGTTAACCACTAGCAATAGTGTATATGCAACACCAGAAAGCCATAGGTGTTCAATACGCAAAGTTTTTCAAACTAGATTATTGACTCTAGTGCAAGTGGGAGACTGAAGGGATTATGCCCGAGAGGCAATAATAAAGTGGTTATTATCTTATTCCATGTTTATGATAAATGTTTATTTTACATGCTAGAATTGTATTGATCGGAAACATCAATACATGTGTGTTTAATAAACAAAAAGGGTTCCTAGTTATGCCTCTCTTATAGACTAGCTTGTTGATTAACAAGATGATCAAGGTTTCCTGATCATGGACATTGGATGTTGTTAATAACAAGGTCACACCATTGGTGGAATGATGTGATGAACATTCATCCGAAGTATAGCATTACGATCAAAGTCATTATGTTTATATTGCTATAACATCATACGAAGTAATCTTTATCCTTAGACCATGAGATCATGTTAATTGCTAACACCTGAAGAGTATCTTGATAACATCAAACGTCACACCGTAACAGGGTGACTGTAAAGGTGGGTTCGATTTTCTGAAGGTGTTATGTTGAGGCTCATGGATCAAGAGTGGATTTGTCCATCCCGATGACGGATAGATATACTCTAGGCCCTCTCGGTGATATCACATTGAAATAGCTTGCAAGCAAGTGATGTGATCACTAGAATGTTATATCACGGAACGAGAAAGAGTGCATGTCTAACGAGATAAAACTAGGTATGGAGATACCGATGATCGAATATCGGACATGTAATATATCAGCGGGACAAAGGGATTTAGTTACTAGCGTTAAAGGTTCGCACGATCACGAAGTCATCGTTGAATGTGTAGGAGTCGTATGGATCTCCGGTCCGCTGATTATTGATCGGAGAGGGGTCTCGATCATGTCTGCATTATTTGCGAACCGTAGGGTGACACACTTAAGGGATACCGACACCATTTGGAGCAAATATGTTTCAAATAAAGATTTAAGAAAGCGCTGGAATTATTTCAATAGACACCAAACTGCTTTTGGGTGAAATTGCTGAAATTGGTTCTGCATGTAATATTGAAATGTTGCAGGGGGTTTTATGTGAATGTTTGTTAATTAAAGTAATTAACAAAATTCTGAATAAAAATAATAAAAGAGTTTTATTAAATGAGAGAGCATTAAATTTGGAGAAATTTAATGCATTTAAAGTGGAGTTTAAAAGAGAATGTGAAGGGGCAAATTTATGTGGAGGGAGTTACCACCACATGAATGGAGGAGGTGAAGAGTCACCTCCTCCATGCGCCGGCCATGAAGGAGGGGCACCCCCCTCCTCCTATAAAAGGCCACCCCCTCCTCACTTCTCACACACACCTCCTTGTGAAGGATCTCTCTCCCCCTCTAGTATTATTCCCCCATGGTCTCGGATTAGCGAGATACATGTTCCCGGTGGCTTTATTTGGAAAGGAGTTGCTGCTTCCGCTGCTTTGCTGGAGCGAGGGACGAAGGTTGTCGGGGTATCGGACGTGTGTGCGATCACGGATGCACCGCTTATTTGCGGTGCTGGACTTGGTGGTGTTGGAGCTGGATCTGATGGACGTGCTGGAGCCGGACCTGCTGGACTTCATCACGATCTTGAGATCGGCAAGTGTACAACTACATCAACCACGAGTTCCTACTCGTTAACAAAGCTCGTTGTCTACAAGGGTAAGTTCTCGTTTCCACCCGTTGCTTTGTACCTAGTAGATAGATCTTGGCATGTAGTTTACACCGTAGGAAAAATTTTGTTTTCTATGCTGCGGACCCAACACTACTCCCTCATCATCATGGGAATCAGCAATGGCGATGGAGATGGTGGTGGAGATCGATGGAGATGGCTCCGGGGGCACTTCCTCGTCCCGTCAGGGTGCCGGAACAGAGACTTTCTGTCCCCCGAATCTCCCCTTCGGTGGCGGTGGCGCTGCGGAAATTTTTGTGGCTGGAGGCTGGTCCGTTTAGGGTTTTTGTCCCAGGGGCTTCTTATAGGCGAAGGGGCAAGGTCGGTGGCCGGCCAGGGGGGCCACACTATTCCCTGGCGTGGCCTAGAGCTGCACGCGCCAAGGGGGGTGTGGCTGCCCTGTGGCCCCCCTTTTCTCTCCTTCGGACTCCATGTGTCTTCCGGTAAAATATTGACTTTGGATTTTGTCCCATCCAATTCAGAGAATATTCATTTTCTGACTTTCCTGGAACCAAAAACAGCAGAAAATAGGCAAATGGCACTGTGGCATCTTGTTAATAGGTTAGTCCAAGAAAGTGTATAAAAATTACTCCAAACTATGGACAAAACATAAGAAAGTAGATATAAACCAAGCATGGAACATCAAAAATTATAGATACGTTTGCAACGTATCAACATCCCCAAGCTTAACTCCTGCTCGTTCTTGAGTTGGTAAGTGATAAAAAGAAAGAATAATTTTTGAGGTGACATGCACCATCATAAACTTGATCAAAGTATTTGTAAAACATTGATAATTGGGATCATAGTACTTTAACATAGCATGAAAGATAAAGTTCTAACAATAAGACATAGCAACTATATTGTAACATGAAAAGGTAGAAACAAAAGATTCATGAATAACAATGCATTGAAAGACGTTTGTTTGTTTCACAAGTATAAAACATAGCATAGTGGCATTCAGCTTGTCCCTCATGGAGTAGCAAAACATAAGTGCATAGGAAACCTTCAAAGTTCATAAGGGTGACTAGGTACAAATAGTTCAAGAACAAGCAATATCAAAGTTATGAATCAATCAACAAGTCTTGGGACAATGCACATAGAACTAAGAATTACCACTATGCTCTCTCAAGAGGTGCATAAAGATAGAAGATGGAGACTCAACATAAAAGTAAAAGAAAGGCCTTCATAGAAGGAAGCAGGGATGCAAGTTTCATAAAGAGCTTCCAAAAATTATGGTACTTTTTAGCTTTCAGCTCTCATTGCCCCTATCATAAGCATCTTGAAGTGATTAAGGTTAAAGTGAACAAACTATGGAGTATATGCTTGACAAAGTATAAGTTGGAAATCTCATGTCCCTTGAATACGAGGGCTGCTCCTCATGCTACTCAAGTTTAGTTACTAGTAAGTTCTTGTCATAGTCAGTACATGTGTATCATAGAGAACCACCAACGGGGTACCCCTTGTCCGATGATACGGAAGAATCCCCATATCAAAATGACAGGGCAAGCAGACAACGAGCATCTCAGCAATCTTCTTATTTACCATGGGAATATGGTGCTTTTTTCTCTCTTTCCTCTTTTCTCATATCTCTTTTTTCTCTTTTTCTCAATATCTGACTCTTTTTTATAAGAAGAATGCTTCATAGACAGCTCATTATGGTTACGCTGCAGGTTTCCACCATGACAGCATGGATTAGACCAGCGGCCTAGGCGTTTCTCTAACACACATACATAACTCCATGGACTTACAAGCTCCCCTTTCATTTCACACCGATGACATCCATAGACAAAAGAGCATTATATCAACTAGGTACAAAGTACAAGTGCAATGTTGAAAGTGTTCCCCATGACATCATGGTTCTGCTAATACCCAACATATAAGTGCAAGCATATACAACATAGATGACACAATGGTTCAAGTTTATTAGGGGAAAGAAAAGTAAAGTGTGCCATCAAGTTCGTGAGAGCTTTAATCACTAGTTTTCTCATAACAAGTTTAATTCAGAAGGTAGATAAAAACATGAATATAATTGAAATAGCAAATGCTAATAGGTAGGTATGGTGGAATCTTTGTAATAACTTGGTTTTAGGAGTTGGATGCATGAGTGGAACTCATACTTGGTTATGGAGGCTAGCAAAAGACTGGGAGCGACCAAGTAAGAGAGCAATAATGGCCATAATCATGTAGAGCGACAAAACATCATTAATCAAAGCATAAAGTGATATTACAAGTCGACAACTAAAGGATCATAAAGTCTTATGGTGACTTTGGATAGTCATAACATGGTGTGAGCATGTGCCAAGTCGACCCAAATAAAGCATCAAAGGAGAATACCACAATACTATGCTTTAATATGCTAAAACAACGCATGATTCTTTCAAGGCACATTAAGCAATATCAATTGTTTATAACATGTCATGCTACAGCAAAGATCACTAAGCATAAACCCAAAACAATATCAATCATGGCATGACAAAGCATAGGCCACAGTAAAAAACAAGCCCTCTTTACCACTTAAGCATGAACTTTCCTACTCTTTTCCAATCCAAACCAAACTATTTGAAAACTAATGTATGAAAGAGGGGGTCCAACCAATTTATTCAAGCAAACTAATAAAACTAAGAAAACAAAAAACAAAAACAAAAAGAAAAACGCTCCAAGAACAACACAATTGTGCATGAAACAATAAAAATGAAGTGTTTGGAAGAAACCAGAGATTTTTATTGATGAAGAAGAGGATGCCTTAGGCATCCCCAACCTTGGCGCTTGTACCTCTTGAATATTTCTTGGGGTGACATGGGGTGGCATCCCCAAGCTTGAGCTTTAGTCCATTCTTCATCTCATTACATCATTCTCTCCATACACCTGAAATTTTTCCTTCATACAAAACTTCACACAATCTTTATTAGCAATATTAGTGCACTCAAAATAATAAGTATTTGGGTTCAGTTTCAAGACCAATAAAACTTCCATCAAAACATAATCTACTGAAGCACTTCCCTCAAAAAGCTCAATTCCCCAAAGAGAACTCAAAAAAGAACCAACAAGAAGCAAATGCAAATAATGGCAGAAATCTGTCAAAACAGACCAGCAGGTAAAAACCAATTTTTTCAAAGACCTTTTGTTTCTCAAATCAAAAAGTGTTGAACTAACGAAAGTTAGATAACAACCTGGGTCAGAAGCACAAAAATTCACGCCTCAAAACGATGTACAGAGATTTTACACAAACGTTTACAGCGAAGCACAAAAATCTGTTTCAGGACAGCAACTTTCCCAAGTCTTACTTTTCTCTCATTAGAGGTTACTCTTGGCACAAAAAGCAAATAAAAAGGATAAGGAGAAGTTATTACAGAGGTAATAACTTCCAAGACTCGTCTAAAACTTTTGGGTTATCTCCCAATAAGTACTTTTCTGTAACGCCTTTTAGTTAGACATGATAGTTTGAGAAGATGCTAACATAAGAAATATGAATTGAAGTAAAAGAGAGCATCAAGAAGCAAATTCAAAGCACATTTATGTCTAACCCACTTCCTATGCATAGGAATCTTGTAAAGAAACAAGTCATGAAAGCACAAAGCAACAAGCATAGTAAAGCAAAACAAGTGCAACTTCAAGACTTTCAACATAAAGAGGGGAAACTTAATATTATTGAGATGCATAAAACTATGTTTCCCTCTCTCATAATAACTTTCAGTAGCATCATGAATAAAATTAACAATATAACTATCACATAAAACATTCTTATCATGAGCCACATGCATATAATAATTATTACTCTCCACATAAGCATAGTCATTCTTATTAATTATAGTGGGAGCAAATTCAACAAAATAGCTATCATTATTATTCTCATCACCATAATCCTCAAATATAGGAGGCATATTGTAATCATAATTAATTTTCTCCTCAATAGTAGGTGGACTAAAAATATCATACTCATCATTGTAATCATCATATATCGGAGGTATAGTATCATAAAAGTAAATTTTCTCGTCCGTGCTTGGGGGACTAAAAATATCATGCTCATCAAAACCAGCTTCCCCAAGCTTAGACTTTTCCATAGCATTAGCAATAATGGTGTTCAAAGAATTCATACTAATAATATTGCTATTAGCATGCAAATAAAGTTCCATGGGTTTTTTAAGTTTCTCTTCAAACACTTCATGTCCTAACTCAAGATAAATACTATAAAGCTCTCTAATATTTTTGTTGTTTTCCATTAAGCCTAACTAGTGAAAACAAGAAACAAAAAGACAAAATTGCAGAATCTAAAGGAAATAACTTCGAGCACTCACACCGGAGGATGTGAGTACCTTTTACCTTACCTCCCTGGCAATGGCGCCAGAAAATAGCTTGATGTCTACGCACTTTTATTCTTGTAGACAGTTGTTGGGCCTCCAAGTGTAGAGGTTTGTAGAACAGCAGCAAGTCTCCCTTAAGTGGATCACCCAAGGTTTATCGAACTCAGGGAGGAAGTGGTCAAAGGTATCCCCTCTCAAGCAACCCTGCAATCAAGATACAAGAAGTCTCTTGTGTCCCCCAACACACCCAATACACTTGTCAGGTGTATAGGTGCACTAGTTCGGCAAAGAGATAGTGAAGTACAAGTGGTATGGATATAAGACAATGGTGCCAGAAAATAGCTTTGATGGCGTGGAAAAGACTAAAGGCAAAAAGATGGAAGCAAGCAAACATGTAACAGATCTAGTTGCAAACGGTGTTTCAATGCATATAAACAAGGCCTAGGGATCATACTTTCACTAGTGAACACTCTCATATAAATATCTTCTCTTTATGATACTACTCTTAACTACTCTCCAGTTGGACACTCTAATGCATGGTAGGGCTATAATAACACTCCTCAAAGTTTGCTTTTCCCATCTAGATAACCCCACACTGTCACCTTGAGCTCTAGATGGTTCCAACAAACACCACAATTTCATAGAGACATCCAACTCAAAATATAACTCATAACAAGTATTTGTAATCTCTAACCTAAGTGCCACCATGGTGTGCATGTTGTCACTTCCACACACATGGGGAGAGCAGAGATCTATTAAAGCACTTGAGTAGCAAGGTAGATCTATAGATTACAAAGCTCATGATCTCATAAGATCACGCATAGAGAGAGATGAACACATAGCTACCGTTAGAACCCTTAGCCTCGAGGAAGAACTACTCCCTCATCATCATGGGAATCAGCAATGGTGATGGAGATGGTGGTGGAGATCGATGGAGATGGCTCCAGGGGCACTTCCCCGACCCAGCAGGGTGCCGGAACAGAGACTTTCTGTCTACTGAATCTCCCCTTCAGTGGCGGCGGTGCTGCGGAACTTTTCGTGGCTAGAGGCTGGTCCGTTTAGGGTTTTCGTCCCAGGGGCTTCTTATAGGCGAAGGGGCAAGGTCGGTGGCCTGCCAGGGGGCCAACACCATGCCCTGGCGTGGCCTAGGGCTGCCCGCACCAAGGGGGGTGTGGCCCCCCTTCGTCTCTCCTTCGGACTCCATGTGGCTTCCGGTAAAATATTGACTTTGGCTTTTGTCCTGTCCAATTCCGAGAATATTCATTTTCTGACTTTCCTGGAACCAAAAACAGCAGAAAATAGGCAACTAGCACTATGGCATCTTGCTAATAGGTTAGTCCAAGAAAGTGTATAAAAAGTACTCCAAACTGTGGACAAAACATAAGAAAGTAGATATAAACCAAGCATGGAACATCATAAATTATAGATATGTTTCCAACGTATCAGCCGGACAGTCCGGTCAGGACGGACACTCCGGGAGGAGTGTGCCGGACAGTACGGTTAAGCCGGACACTTCGGGTGGAGTGTGCCGGATAGTCCGGTCTGGCCCGAAATTTCAGAATGTCCATGCTAGTTCGTCTCTCGGCCAGGTTGGACAGTCCGGGTGAATCCTGCCGGACACTCCGGTCATGGCAGATCTTTTTGCCTCTGTCTTGATGATCTTATCTTGCGCCTTCCTCCTGCTCCTCCCTCGCGCATCTTTGAGTGATCATCATGCTGGGTCTCTCTTGTAGCCCTTCTCCTCCTCGCGCCATGCTTGTTTGTCCAACAAACCTGATCATACATAAATGCATAGACTTTGGCAATATAAAGTTCTCCACAATTAAAGTACTAGATTTACTTAGGAGTGAATTCACCTGTTGTTCAAGTAGCTTAGCACGATCTCTTGTAATGGGTCCAATTATAATCTCATTTGACTGATCCTTCTTTGCAACAGTTGGATCATCTTCAGTAGTCATTGGTGTAGGTGCAATTGTAGGGATGTCCTCATCAATATCCCCCTAACATCCTCCATCGATTCTAAGAAAGAAGGACTGAAGTATCCCGGGCTACCCTAGTTTAACCCTAAGGGGGATAGACCTGCGTCTTTCCCACAAAAATAGACTAACCATCTGTCAGAAGCAACCTCCGGAGTTAGACCCAAAATCGTGAACTAGGATACGATAATCCCTTAAGAGAAAACGCCATAAATCCTTATCAAAGGAAGATCACCCCTCACAATCCCGATTGAAGCCTGCTCAACACTCGTGCATCCAAGAAGATTGAAGTTCAACCTCACCGTCGCAATGACCCTATTCAAAGACAAAGCCGACAAGATTATTTTACTCCAACACAAAATCCCAATTTCAACACAAGATTAGTACACGAGAAACACATGGCATTAACTCCAACATAAAGTCCCCTAACCTTACTCTCCTGAATCTCGGGACGAGATTATTTTAAGGGGGAAAGGTTTGTAACATCCCAATTTCAGCAACCTTGATTAGTTGTCCAGAATGCAAAAATCAGGGGAACAAAAACTTTTTCTTGTTTAGTGATGCAATGTTTGCTTGCTTGTTTGTTCATGCTTATGCACTTAGTGTGTAGCAAATGATATACTCCTTACCTCACCAACAGTTAACAAAATCTATTTAACCAAAACTGTCTTGGCTCATTTTATATATAATCTTAAATCTTCTGGCATTTGAAAACCTGAGCCAAGATGCCTTTGCAACCCTAACTATCCTAGTAGCTTCTATTGACAAAATTATGGAGATTAATAAGATATAATCTCCTTATGTTCTCAAGACAGAACCTTCAAAATACTCCTACCTCTAGGTTTCTCTAAAACCTTTTTTATAAAACTTTTAAACTCTTCTCTTGGTAGAGATACCAAGAACTCTCACCTTATTCAAACTCCACCCTTTCAACATACCCATCCCTACTTCAAGCTAGGCTTGATGGTAACCCTAGTAGTAGTTTAAATTGATTGTACGATGAATTGCCTTGATCTGTTGACTAACTTGTGTGCTTACGAAGTAGTATGAGCTACCCTAGGATCTCATCATCTAGCATCTAACTAATCCAAGAATATAAACCCTAAGCAAGAATACAAAGCTGGATATGATCTCTAGCCACTAGGTGATCATCTAACACCCTTAACCAGATCCATTCTAAAGTGATCATTCTAGAAGCTTCCAAGTCAATGAAGACCAGTATAAAGCATTGATCTATCCTACTCAATCTCTGCTTCATTACCATCTACTTGATGATGATTTGCAACCTTGCATCCTCTCAAAATCATCACCTATTATATTCTAGTCAAAATCTTCAACTCTGCCAAATTTGGCCAAGTCTGGAAACTGTTCCAACATGACTTCTTTGAATACCTCCCTTTCTGAACCCTTGTGCATTTTGGAAATGTACTTGAATAATCTTGTAAACTATCCTAAGGACTACCAAGGACCACTATTTCCCTTAGCTAGATCATATTTTAGCCCACCTGTTCTTGATGGTTTTGTAGGCAAGAAAATAATTTTTTCTGCAAATATCATCAACTAGCCTACTTTGTCAGAAGCTCACATCTTCGTACTACTCTCTTTGGACCATCTCGTTGCATGAATGTGCTCTACTCATAAAGATCTAGCAACCCCTACTTCACTTGCTTCAGTTGGATCCTTGTGCTTCTAAAACCCACATGGTTTTGAAGGCCATTTGATAATCTGCTTTGGCAGGCTTATTTTATTCAACGTTTGGAATCAATCCTTGCAGAGCTCAAGCGGGATCAAGCTCAAACCTCTATACCATGGTGATCTAAATCACTTGGTCTATCTATACATGTACTCCATGACCCAAGGGGAGCTTTGGGCTCCAAGATCCCATAAGGTTTTGTAGGTAATAAAATAACATTGCCCTAGATCCTCTTATCCTTGTTTCCTACCAAAAGCAAGTTAGATTCTCAACACTCAAGGTTGCAAATGCTATATACACCTTTTTTACATCATATACCTTGATTATAAAGATGTATAAAATATTATCCATAATTATTATGGCTCAAAAACTATTTAACTCTTTTAATGGGTAAAACCTCCAAAACTCCTTCCATAAAGGAAAGTTTGGTTTTTGCCAAAACACTTCTCCAACTTAGGTCACATTTGAGGCCTATATATCATACCCTATCTTCCAACTTCAAAATTAAATATTTTTGAAGACCTTTGTTATTTCTTTTTGCCCATTTTCTTAAATGGCAAAAATGGACTAATAAATGTTCTAAATAGTTTTACTCTTCAATTAATCCTGGGAAAATTCTCCAATGTGTGAACTCATAGTTGGGACCATCTCAAATCAAAAATCCACTTGTCCATTTCAAAAATGTTAAAACAACCTTTGAAAACCCTTTTGGCACTATTTGAATAATGGATATAAAGTGGATCAAAAATCACCCCATAATTCACAAATAAATCATAGAGGTGTACCATGATCTTCTCTATCTACCAGCATCATTTCCCCACCCCGCCAAGATCAAAGTTTGGAACTTTTATCCATCATCATTAAAATGGCTAATCTAACTACGTTGACAAAATTGAACTAATCCACATTCAAACTCCTTTAAACCTTGCCAAGCAAGCTTTCACAGCCATCACCACCTCTCTGGTCGAAGCTACTGTACCAATACACTATAGCACCACCTTGCCCTTGTATCTTATGCTTGGACATGAAGGAGACCCATGTGAAGACATGTCCACCTTACTTAATTGATTTCAGCAGCAGCCTATGCCCCTCCCTGTCCCTCTGCATGACCAGCAGATACCCACCACCCTCTCCACAGCCCTGGATGGCCAATGACTGGCCAACACCTCTCCTCCAAGCCCTCCATGCACCCATTCTGCCATGGACCTCTCATTCGGTTTAAAAAGGGCCAAGGCCACTCCAGCTCTCTCTAATGCTCCCATTTCCCTCCTTCCCCTTCACAATAGCTCCCCAGAGCTCTCTCCATGAGCCTCGGCCTCTGCCTATTGCTGGAGAGGAGGAACTCCACCTTTTGGCCTCCCTCAAGAATCGAACCTGGTGCTCTCTCTTCCTCCCTCTCCTCCTGCATGTCCCCCACTGAACTCTCCTCGACCTTCTGCATCTAACCGTGCTTTTTTCCTTAGACATGCAGCAGGTCCTGGGCGTTCCTCCGACGAGCCCTACCGCTGTCCTCTCGGGCATGCACGCGCAAGCCCTATCTCGTGGCAAAACTCGGCCTTGCCGCCCCTCTATGGGCTCGTCGCCGACCACCGCATCACCCTGCAACCTCTTCATCGACCTGCATGCACCCCTGAGCCTGCTCCGATGAGCACCGAAGCGAGCTCTGCTGGGAGCTCATGTGTGAGAAGGGGTCCCGACTACAAACCCCGCCCTTCCGCCCATCGCTGGAACCTCCACTAACCGTAGCATCACCTCACGCTGTCCCCGACCGCTGGCGAGCCCTCTGGTAAGCCCCCGCCGCCACCCAGCTCCGTCGCTAGGGTTTATGCCCTCGCCACTGTTTCCCACGAGGACGACCCCGGGGCCATCGATCGATTTCTAATCGAACGGCCCCGGAGCTCCATACCCCTTTGTCCCTCACCGCCACTAATGCCCGGTGCCCTCCTACCAGTTCAAAAACCGCATCCTGCACGCGTCGTGCTCTGTGTGGGCCTGATTCGGCCCCTGCCGACCCAGATCGACTGAGAAGCTGGCCTAGTTGCCCTCTTTGTTTTCCTTTTTATAAATATTTTCCAGATCTATTGTTTTAGCTGTTGGTTTAAATGCTAAGCAAAATGGAAAACACCAAACTTTAGCTAGATATATTTTCTACATATTCTGACATGTTTTGTACAACATGCAGAGCTAGTCTCAAGTCATTATCCCTTTTAGATATTTCCTAGGAATTAAACTACCAAAACATACCCCTTTGTAGGAATTAAAATCCTTAGTGGGTTCCACTTAACCAATTGGAGTGAAACCAGTTCCCTCTAGTAGGTATTCAATATGCCTACCCACATCTTAGTTCCCTGCCAAAAACCACTGTAGATCTACCACACTAAAAATAACAATAACCATTCAGTATTGCCTTTAGAAAATTCCCTAGGCCAAAACATAACCTATTTGGAGTTGATTACAGCCCACAGTGATGTGGTACTTTGGTACCTATCAAACCCCACGAGATCAATATTTATTGATCCTCTTTTGATTTTTAGTGAATTAAATATTTCTGTATGTGGTATATTCACTAGATAAATCATTTCAGAAGCTTAACTAGTCCAAAAATAGTGATTCCAATTTCTACTAGAAGGTAATTGCAATACCTATCCATTGTCCTTTACCTCATATCAAGTGGACATGTATAACAAATCTGGTCAAAAAGACAAATTGACTTCAAAACTGACTTTTGGATTTTCTCAAGGGAATTCTGTTAATTATTTTGTGGTGATTCCAACTCTCAAAAATCAAAAACTAAAATATACACAACATCCTCTGAGGAAAAATTTATTTGAGATCCAAATTTTTTCTGGTGAATTTTCACCTAAACTAGGGGTTTTTTCACTAAAATAATCATATCTAAATAAAGAAAAGTGATAAAATCATGCAACCACTTTTGTTGGCCTTGTTATTCAATACTTATCTGTAGATATCATTTTTGTACATTGATATCATATAGACCCAAGCCTTAGTTCAAAACCTCCTTCATTAGGTGGTATTTGACAATTAAATCATAATGGTAAATCCACAAAGGCAATTAAAGCATTTCCAAATGATATGATCTCAATCTATCAAAACCTTCTGAATTGAATGATGTGTTGTATGTTTTTTTGCTCTATTATAAAGATGCATGTATGCCTTGTGTTGATTGTGGCTTTGTTTGCTTGCATGTCATCCATATCGACGATAGATGTGATCAAATCGGAGACAACAAGATGGTTGTTATTACGGCGGTTATTATTGGGTATTCTAAGAAGTCTAGGGACATATATTGCCAGATTGCTGATCACATGCAAGCCACCTTCTTGCTCATAAGCCTTGTCCTACTATTTTACTTATGCATGTTTTATCTACTTTTTATGAAAATTACAATGTTTTATGATAATCTATATCAGGTAGTGTCTGGGCTACTCCAAACCATTACACATGTGTACTACTAAATGCAAGCCCCTTGAAGACACCTATTTGTCCCTAGAATGGTAGATGGTGTATAACACCATAACCCTTTGGAGTCCTTGTTTTAGCCGAAGCAAAGCTATAGGATGGGAAGACCCCGGAAAAGTTTTACAAAGAGTTTTATGATAAAACCTTAGTGAGGTTTGACCTACCAAGAGAAGTTTGAGAAATAAAAAGGTTTTAGTTTTACAAAAGATGCTGAAAGAAAGATGGAGGAAAAATGTTTACAAAAACGCACCCGGTTATTTGCAGCTTTAGCTATAATAACTTAACCCGTGCAACCACACTACTCTGGAATGGGACAAGGCTGGACTTGAAGTTTTCTACTCTGGTGTGGGAATTCTCATAACTGCTTATAAGGGATCAAATCCCTCTAATTTCTGGATTGCCTTTACAAAAAGGGTCAACTGTTAGATAGTCACCCGGAGGAAGCATGATCACCCACGTGAGTGACCAGGCGATACTATGAGATGGAAAGGCGTTTAGTCATGAGATGACCAGAAGGAAGAAACAAATGGGTGACCCAATCCTAGTGTTTTCCAAAACTTTTCAAAAAGGTTTCCAAAAGGTTTTACAAAAGTTTTCACCAAAGATATGTAGATGCTATATCTACAAGAGAAACTATGTGAGAAAATAACCTCTCTTGGAGCCCTCCTACTACCACAGCCATATTGCATATCCTCTTGTTATTATTATCCTCTTAATGTGGTTTGCGAGTACATTCAAAGTACTCATTGGCATTGTCCCTGGCTATTAACTTGGTCAAATATCAAGAAGAAGGTGATGTTGATGAATATGCAAGCTAGGACGTTCTCCCAGTCAGTTGCCTGCAGGTTAAGGCATGGCTTGGGAGCTCATAATTATTGATGTAGCCATAATGGCATGTGAAGTATGACATATATCTGCTTAAGTAATGGATGTTTACTTTGATACTTGTCGGTTATGTGCCACGACTAACTGATCATAGGATCGTGGTGTATGCATAACATGAATTCTTGGAGGATTAATCCGGGGCCCACAGATTCTTTTAAAAAGAAAAGGAAATTGTTGTGGGGAAACCCCGTGGGTGGCCTGATCTTTACGAATCTCGTGGTCAAATCGATGGGAAAGCAAGGGGAAAGGGAGAAGGTAGAGGAAGCAGACTCACACCTCACGAAGAACACGATGAACACTCGCAAAACTCACATGATACAAGGCCGATTGCTCCCGCTGGTGGCCACCGGTCCGATAGAATCCTCGTAAGGAAAGATCGGTCAACATGCTTCCACGATCCCAAGTAGAGAGGGAAGAACACCTTGGAGAGGGTCTTGACAACTTGGCAATGGGACACCGATGCTAAGGCCTTGTACAACGAGGGAGGCGCGATGCAGCCTCCAACAAGGTGGTGACGATAGTCGGTCCCTTTACTAAGGGGATGAGGCAAAACTAGAGATTCCACAAAGGGGGTGTCTTTAGTATATCATCTATGCCTAGGGATACATGAGGGGGTGGGGGCTCTATTTATAGGCCAGCTACTAACTTGGGGGTAGTTTGGGGATAAACTAGGCAAAAGGGTAAGTAAAGGGAATATTCCAAGGCATCAAACCCAGATCTGTGCGTAGGCGGGCATTTCCGGCAATATGTCTGGCGGCGCCGGATCTAGCGCCGGTATTTCCGGTCGGTGTCAGGTATTCCGGTTGGCGCCAGAATGGAGTTCTGTAGGCACTTCCGATGGGCGCCGGTTGGTCCGGCGGTCGCCTGTTTTGTAGGCGTGGGGTCCGGTCCACCGGTTCTAGCGTCGGAAGTTCCAGCGGTGGATCTAGCGGCGCCGGAATCTCCGTGGGTTTGGCTTTGCCTCTTATGTCTCCTCTTCCAAGCCTATGCCTCTGTCTTGACGGGCTTGGTTCTCTAGGCTTCCTCCCTTGACTACGTGCTTGTCGGTGTGAACCTATCATGATAATGGGATGGAGTATGAAGTAGTATACCATTCAAAAGGGTAGGAATTGGGATCGCATAGAGGAACCGATTCACCTTTAGTGTCCATGATGACTTGGCATAAGTTGGAGACCTTGATGTGGTAACGATCGTAGGTCAGGCTACATCATCTCCATCCCCTTCAAAAAGAGTCGTCCTCGACTCTGCATGCTCATCACAAAGTAGAAGAAGTCGATAGACGTTCTTGATCCTAGGGTTCACCATATAGTCATCCTCGAGAAGGTTGATTATTTCCAAAAGACTATTTGGCAAGTTAAATTTCGAGCCATTTGTAACTATTGAACTAAGATTCCATCTAGAGGATTCAACTTATAAACAAGTTGTTGGGATAAAAGAAAATAAAGTTGTTGAAATTAAAGGTACTCCCACTCTTATTGATCTTGTTATTGTGGACATACCTAAACATCCGATAGAACCTATAATTCTAGGTAGGCCCTTCCTAAGAACTAGTAAAGCTTTAATCCATTTACATGAAAGGAATGTGAGAATAGGACTACCATCTAGAGATCCTTCTATAGTCCACTTCCCTAGGAAGAACAACGCCAAACCTAATGATGATGATGGTATAATTACATTGAAATCTAATTACTTTGGAGTGGGTGTTCCACTCCTTAAACTTAAATGATCACCATTTGGGTCAAGCTAATTAACCTAAACTAGAAGCGCTTCATGGGAGGCGACCCATGTGAAATAATTTTTTTTTACTCTTGTGTTCCTTTTGTTTAGTTTTGTTTGTTTCTGTTTTTGTTTTGTTTTTGTTTTTAATAATGAGTGTTCAAGAATACCTTTGGACAGAGGAGAATAAATAAGGTAACCCTCGATCTTTTATAAGACTAACACATGGCCTAAAAAGTATTACTGATTTTTTGTGAAGTTCATTTGCTATTATTTTGCCCTTTGTTAAGATGTGTGAGGGCGCACAAAGATACTAACCAAATTCTATGAGTTTTTCAGCTCACTAGCCGAATAATGACCAGTGATACGGCCGGGAGGACCTGTACCATGCTACCGTACCACATCGAGACATTGGAAAATAGAAACTTTGATTTTTTTTGCCACAGGACACAGGGGTTGTAACCACCACTGGTACGGTCGGACGCGCCCGTACCGTGCGCCTGTACCGCACACTCGACAAAACATCAGATTGCAAGCAAAAGTACTACCCGCATAACGACTAGTAGTACAGGCGCGCGTGACCGTATCGTGCGCCCGTACTGACTACGTCGCCAGAAGGGATTCGTCACCCCAAGGTTTGTTACTCGGTACGGGCGGGCTTCGGCCGTACCGCCCATACCATGTTCGCAGGTGCCATATCACCTAGGAGGAGGTAGCCTAAAATCCCCAAACACAAACTTTTCTCTTTCTTCTTCCTCCAAACTTCAAACCACCTCAATTGGATCTTCAAATTTACTCAATCTTTCTTCGATTTCGTGCACCCAATCTATCTAAGGTATGTTTCTCCTTCAATCCCCAACTTATTTGTGACAAAACTCAGCTCAATCCTTCACATAATCAATCTAGACTTACGTCTTGTTCTTGAGTTAATCTTGATATTGAGCATGCTTAGTATTGTTTTTAGAGGAGTTTCTTTTGTAACAAGTGTAGAGGATCGTTTATGCTATGTTTATATTGGACTAAAAATTTAATTAGCAATTTTATTTATTTTGTTTTAGATGAACATGAGGAGTCGTACACGTGTGATGGCTACAGAACTTGCCGCACCACCCGTTGATACATTGACCCTCGAGTCACTTGGTTTGAGTTCACCGAGGAATTTCAGCTAAACCATTTTGACTATCTCAAGCTCCGAGAAATCAAGTCTACCAAGTGGGCATGCCCCTATATTCTCAAAAAAAACTTGGCATTCATGATGATTTTGATTTACTTTGCAACACAATGTTGGTTTGTATGACTATCTTCCAGGATGTCGCCACGTACCGCTGCTTGACGCTTGAGTTCCTCAACACCTTGACGCATACAGTATGCTCTCACTGTTGTTCCGATGAGAAAATGCCTAGAGTTGATCGCATCAACTTTCGTCTTATGAACTATGAGTAATCCTTGACACTCGACCAATGGGCTCAATGTTTTGGGTTTGCCAACAACACCACCGACATACGCTCCACCACCTTTATTTTAAATCTTGCACCTTGGAAGTACTTTAATATAATGGGAATTCGTGGAAACACACCCAAGGGAAACCAAATTGATCATCCTACTATTCACTATTTGTTTTATGTTATTGCTAACACCTTGTAGGCACGTGGTGAGTTTACTAGTAAATTAGGAGGACATGATGGTCCTCGCAAATGTTGCTATTATTAATTGTAACTTAACACCAAATTTGGGTGCCCTTCTTGTGTTTTACCATAAGCATCAAGCTCTGCAATCTCGAGAAACCATATGCGGAGGAGGAGTTGTAACCGTTCTTGCACGCGCACTTCACGTCAACCTAGGTAACATCCAACCATTGACCGGAAGTCACCGTCTTGGTTTTTCTATTCTAAGAGCTTGTGGTGTGATTTCTAGAACTGATGGTAGATACTTCCTTGATATACCTAGAGCAGATCACTTGATTCCAGCTCCTTTACCTAATGGTCTATTCTCTATCGAGGATGGACATTTGCGTTTTGACGCGCAGGTTGAGGCAGGTCTACCCCATTAAGAAATACCCATGAGAAAGGAAGGAGAAGATGAAGAAGTAGAACAAGTGGGACCCAAACAAGATATGCAGGCACCAAACTACTACTACAACACCTACGAAGATACCTATGCTCTTGAAGGAAATATCCAAAACATGAACAACCTCTCCATCAACCTGCAAGATGCTTCTGCCAACCTCGCCACCTAGTTCCATGATTGGAGCAGCCAATGGAACGTGGGAAATTATCCACCACCACCACAATGAGCAACAAAAGGGATTGCAAAAGCATGACATTGGGGATGTGTTCCCCCGATAATTTTACTTGTGTAATAATGAGGTTGTACTCCAGTTCCTTGAGAGCTTTGAAACACTCGTGTTGGTTTGTTACAACACTTTGCTTTTTTCCTTTGCTTCGTTTTTAGTTTGCTTTTGTTTTTCTTTTCTTAGTTCCTTGCTTGGTCGCAAGTTCTTTTCTATTCTTTAATCCTATCCTCAAAAATACAAAAAGATTTTTCTATTTTTCCTATTTTCGTGAACGTGGATCCGCACTTTGCCTCTTTTGCTTTAATATTATTATGGGAATAATCGCACTTGAGTTTTGAAGGATCACTTCCCTATAAGGAAGAGGATTACGAAGTCACTCATGAGAGGTATGTCCTATGTCTCCCATTTTTTATGTTTGAGTTGTTTATTTTAGTTGGTTGATTTGCTAAGATGCCATGCTAGTAGGAGTAATCCAAAATAGTTCGAGTAAAGCTTTTTATTGGTATGGATGATTAGTTGTGGAATCTTTTTCTCTAGTTCTTTTAGCTAACCAAGTCTTGCCTTGGAAATAATATTTCCAAACAAGTACAACAAGAAAAAGTCTGAAATTTATGACTTGTTTGATGAATGACTATCTTGAGAGTATACCCTTGAAGATAATTAACCCCATAGATGTTTTGATAGACTTGACAACACTCTTCAAAGGAGTTGTTTGATTGAAATAAAGTCTAGTGGTAATTGTGATTCATGCCAAAGCTAACCTTGTGGATCAAACTATGGCACTAGTTAAAAAAGTTCTATGTTTCTCATGCACACCTTTGTATGCCAACAACTCCGCTAGCCTTTGAATGATCTATGGTATAACCCCAGATTTCGGCTATGAGTTGACGACACGAGTGGCATACGTGTCAATATATGGGCAAAAGTATTGGTACTCTCAAAGGTTGTGCAAGCACTTGTAAAAGAAACACTCAATGATCCTTGAAGAAGGAAGAAAAAATATATGAAGATCCACATAACAAGTCCTTGGCATGGTCTCATTACTACTTTATAAATTTTCTTGAAAGATAATGATTGGATTAGAAGTGTTTTGGTAGCCTTGCTTTTCTGATGTGGGTGTCAATAATACAATTCACTGTTATGCTACTTAGGACATGAACTCTCTTACTCAATTATGTTATTAAAACATCTTAGTGTTCCTTGGCAAGCTGAGAGTTAACTAGAAGAATTGGATTGATTGTTACACTTCTAGTTATTTATGCTTATATTAAACTCTACTTTGAGTGTCTTGACTTACCGAAGCTTGGATAGTATTCTTTTCATCTCTCTAACTTTGATAAGCCTATCAAATGGATCAAGTGTTGGGCGCATATGACTACCAATCGTAAGTGAAATATTATTTTCATTGTTTCAAGTTTAAACACTGAATTCCTTATAGTTATTTTGTTTCTTCTTGCTTGAAGGTGATCAAGGTTTGAGCTTTGGGGAAGTTGATGGCTCCAGAAATAGCCATCTTCCACCATGTTTAAACATTCATTTTAGTCAACCATTTGAGAAGGAACTCTATATCCTTGCCACTAATGACTAATAATTCCTAAGATATGCAAACCATTGCTTTGATTTGTGTTGTGCAGGAAATCATACTTTTTAATGAAAAATCTGGAGTCATAATGAAGGTTTTAGAGGAAGTCCACATGACCAAGTAATTGTGGAGCAAATACCATGCGACAGTAGCCATAACGACCACTAGTACGGGCAAGGTCTGCCCGTACCGCCCGCCCGTGCCATGCAGCGGCGACTCCGTCTCGTCAAACCCTACAACTTTCGTGAAGACGCCTATATATTTTGAGGTAGTTTCTCCTGCTTCTTGCGGCAGATCTGGAGGATCAACATGCAACCCAAGGCGAGGAGGACGTGCATTTAGACCCCTATAGGGACTATGTGCTCGCCGGTGCAGACGACTTTGGAGGCCCCAATGAGGGCGAGGAGTTCAACAAACACGCTCCGCTCGTGTACCCGGAGGTACATCTATTTCTCCATGTTTCTTATTTTCTTCTCGGGTTGTAGATGTACCTTTTAAACTTTAGATGTACTACTTAATCTATTCATGCTCTACTTAATCTAGTCCTAATGATTAGATGCATCGTATAAACCGGTTCATGTAGAGATTTAGTATGTTCTGAATGAATCCATGTTATGTTATGGTTCTCCTTGTGGATTAACCCTTTGAGTGGCCCGATCTTCACGGATTTGAGGTGGGGAGTGAGGGAACACGTGATGAACACGATGAACGCAACTCTAGTGCAGGTTAAAGATACAAACACATGCCAAATGACACCCGATTCGATTTTCTCCCATTAGTTCGAACAACTAATCCAATAGAATCCTCGGCGAGAGACCTTGCGGTAGAATCAGCAAAGGAGATATCGGCAAGCGGATGATAGAATCCAAACCAAGGAGAGAGTAGCAACCAAGCAGAATCCCAAAGGGGAGATACCAAGAACTACTAGAATCCTTGATACGGAGAGACCAAACACTTGAGGAGGGTCTTGACGACATGGAGAAGGGCACCGACTCCAAGGCCTTGTATAACTCATAGATCTACTATTGAGAGGGGGTTCCCATCTAGGGTTAGGCACATGACTCAATTCATCATCATCTCTACCCAGATATGAGCCACAAGGGGGTATTTATAGTACTAGGGGAAAATGGGTAGGTAGGAGGGAATATTCCGGGCATCAAACCCTTCACAGTGCATAGACTGAAGTTTTAGCGATAAGTCCGGTCGTGTCGGATGCAAAGCCGGAATTTCCGGCGGGCCCCAGTTTGTTTTGGTGGGTGCCAAACTGTAGCTATGTCTAGCATTTCAGTGCTTGGCGGTTTTCTTCAGTGGTGACCAGAAATTCTGGCGTGGGCGTCGGTCGACCGGTCCTGGCATCGGAAGTTCCGGCGTGGGCGTCGGTCGACCGGTCCTGGCGTCGGAAGTTCCGGCGTGGGCGTCGGTCGACCAGTCCTGGCGTCAGAAGTTCCAGCGGCGCCAGGCCTAGCGCCGGAGTCCTTCTTCCGTCTTCTTTTCCATGCTTCTTGCTTGGGGGTCTTGGCTCCGGGTCCATCCTTATCGTCTCCTCTTGGCATCATGGTCATGGGCCTAGTCATATCATACGCATTTGTCTCAAGTAGGGTCCCGTTTGCGTAATAACCAAGGAGAGGCGAGGCATGGAAGGAATTCACCTTTGGGGTGATAGTTAGCATGGCATGATGTGTACCAATGGTGAATACCGAGTGTTGGGCTGCATCATCTCCCCCCACTAGAAATCGAGTTGACCTCGACGATGTCCTTTCATCATACAAGGAAGGAGGTGTGCACTTGGTCTTGTTCTTGGACACGGACGGGTCACCGGTATCGAAGCCATTCTCAAACATGTTGAAGAGCTTGTGGTATTTCTTGCCATCATGTTGTGGTTGGAGATCTTGTAGCATGATCCTCGAAGGTGGTGGTCTATCATGGGTACCTTACAAAACCGACAACAAAGAGAGAGAATTGGATGACGAATTGTTAGTATGGGTGACACTCAAGTCTCTCTTCTCATATTTGGTGGCTTGTGTTGTGGCACTCATGATTTTCCACTCATTTTGGGCTTGTGGCACTCACTCTCTTGATGGTGGTTCACTCTCTAACCACTCATCTAACAAGGGTCCTTTGCTTGCTTTATCTTGTGCACGGACGTCATGTTGGATGCGATAACTTGGCTTGGCGTCATAGGTTGTAGCAAAAATGTCTTGTTGTTCCACTTGAAGGAGTATTGGTTAGTGGAACCATGATGTATGGCTCTCCTATCTTATTGCCATGGTCTCCCAAGTAGCATGTGGCACACAGACATTGGCACGACATCACACTCGACGGTGTCTTCATATGGGCCAATCTTGAAGGAGACGTTGACCTTTGATGTCATCTTGAGTGCTCCATTATCATCAAGCCATTGGATGTGGTAGGGGTCAGGGTGATGTATGCATTGCAACTTGAGTTTCTCACAAAGCTCCGTACTTTTGAGGTTATGGCAACTACCTCCATTAATGATCACCTTTATGGATATACCATCAATTCTGGCACGAGTTTGGAAGATATTGAGGCATTGGTCCTCTCTTGGTGTGGAGTTTGTTGTCAAGACTTGAGAAATCACGAGGGAAGGGCTTGTATCATGCTCATATCTAAGGGTGTCATCCACTTCCATCGCGGCTTCCCTTGGAATCGCTCGTTGAGTCAACGCTTCATATTCCTCTTCACTCACGGAGTAGGTTGTGCCATTCTCATCCGTAAGCATTACCCTTGTGTTGGTGCACTCATATGACTTGTGACCTTTCACTCCACACTTGGAACAAGTGACTTGACTATCCGAAGTCATGTTGGAGGAGGGTGCTATCACGGTCTTTTCTTTCCTGGATGAGCTTGGTGCTTGGTTTGTTGGCTTGTTGGGGGCATTTGCATTGATGGATGCAAAGTATGCCTTGGACTTCTCATAAGCATTCTCCTTTGCAAATGTCGTTCAGCTGTGCTAGCTTGATAGAGGAGCTCGATGAGGTTCTTGTATGGTTGAAAGCAACAATCTTCCTTATTGGGCGGCTCAAACCGTTGAGGAACCTAGCTATGGTTTTCTCTTCAAGCTCTCTCACATCATCTCACATCATAGTTTTCTCCATTTCCTTGTAGAACTCTTCAATTGACTTGGTGCCTTGCCTCAAATTTTTAAGCTTCTCGAAGAGGTCTTAGCGATAGTGCTCGGGGACGAATCTTGTGTACATTACTTCCTTCATCTCCACCCAAGTGGTGATAGGAGGTTCATCTTGCATCTTGCGGTGTTTTTGGAAGTCTTCCCACCAAACATTTCCATAGTCCTCAAACTCAAGGGATGCCATTGCAACTTTCTTCTCTTCGGAGTAGTTGTGGAATGGGAAGATGTAACTACCTCGGACCCTACGCTCTAAGTTCAAGCCTGGATGAAACAGAAGTGGTTAAAATAGTACAGTGGGGCCCTAGAGGACCGCCCACGTGTAGACCCGTCGGCCGTCCTAACCACTTCCAAGACATCGGGACAAGAGCGAGCGGCGTAGGAAACAGGCGAAGAGATCAAATACATACACAAGTGAGTATGTATGCAAGCTACCATACAATAGTTCTCAGAGCCATTCCATCTAAAAGAAATAGAAATATTGCAACGCCATACGGCAAGATCCAAATATCCTAGATAGAGATAATAGTTTAGGATAGCTCCTCATACATCAAACATCAGAGTATCAGGCGGAAGCGGAAAAAAAGATCCGAGTACGGATAAGAAGCAAATCGGCATAAGATGCCACATAAATAAACACATCCCGCCCACAGATCTCGCGGATCCCCATCCCTGGAATCTCTACACCGAGTGATCGTTGCCAACATCATCTGTCTCCTACACCCAGTATCCATCTTGCGAATACACCTGTTCATCTGAATCAAACAATTTATCGTGTGAGACCCTAGGGGTACTCAACAAGTCTTTATGCCTCTAAAGGGGACATATACCTGGGGTGACGCAATTGCAGCAAAAGATAATAACTAACAAGTCTATAGATACTCGCTATCCATCCGCCTAACCAATGATAGACGGATGTTCGTTAATTAGTAACAACAGTTATAACAGTATAATTAACATATCCATCCTCCTTCTCGCTTACCAACGAGAAAGCGGATGAACAACCCATCTGTTGGCAGTTTTATTAACCATTCCATGAGTATTGCACTATTTACTAGTCAGGTACTTAGTCAAATTGAAAGCGGTACTTTAGTTATACTTGTCTATGATCGAGAAACTGTGCTCCAAGTCGTCCATAACCACGGACACGGCTTTCAGAAAGATTTACCTTGCAGGGGTGCACAAATAGCAACACACACTCGATCAACCTCGGAAAAACCAAATCAAAACCCAATGAGGCATTCACGACAAAGCGATCACAGGATTTAGAAATATTTCAGGGGGGCACCCCATTAAGCTACCCGCGACGAAGTTGGCCGGCTCCGAGACGGACCCAAGGTTTGCGTCAATGGCTGTAAACGACTGGGAACCCGAAAGTGTGATTGGGCTTGTCGATACCGCGAAAACACTCCGCATCCAAAACAGTACAGGTGCTCCACGCACAATCTTAATTAAAACGGTAAAGCATGGCATAAGTACAGGATAGTAACAAAGCCCCAAACTTCTTTGTGGCCCCAAGAAATAGAAATGAATCAAGCTCTGGCTCAGGGGGGTCCATAAGGCCTCCTGGATCTGGATAGTGTGAATAGTCAAGGAACATGAATCAAGTAGTCGGGGTCCTATGGGACACAAGTGAGCATGAAAAACCAAATAGCAGATATTGCCCACCGGTGCCGCTTTCATTAGTTATCCCATTACTACTCAGGTTAAGTTGTTTAGGTACCTCGTTATCCATCAAACACTCACATACCCTACACATGATGTTCTATGACTCGCATGGCTCAAATAACTCCTGTAGTAATGGCTCATGGGATGCAGGAACAAGCTTCGGTGGGGTTTAAAAGTAAAGGCTATGCAGTACTTGGGATTCAATTTAATGCAATCGCGACTCAATGATGCAAGAACAAGATAGAGGCAATAGGTATTATATGTATGCAAGCATGTGGTAGTGCTTGCCTGGCAGCTCAGTTGAAGCGAGAGACGGATCTGGGTAGTACTCCTGAGATTCCTGGTATTTTCCCTGCTCGGCGTCTATTCGAAAGAAGAACCAAACAAACAAGAGCCAACATAAATAAAGTGCGCAAGCATATATATAAAATGCGACAAGCAAACAAACATGCCATGATGAATGATGCACAATTTACATGGCAATAATGTAGCATGGCATGGGTGAGGTGTGGGGTGCGAGAATAAAGCATTTTATTAGGTTTTAGTCATGTTTTGCTCCCATAACACTTGCTGTCCACTTAATATTTATATGATGCATGGTGCAATTCAGAACATGGAATACATAGTTAGAATGGGCTCGTCGCGCTGATCGATTTAGACATATTATTTGTCGAAATTGGAGTTGTAGAATTAAAGTTATTAATTATTTAAGAAAAGGCATTTTTATTGCATTTAAACAATTTCGAAATTTTAAAGTGCCCAAATAATATTTTGAAAAGCATATTTGAAATCCTCACATTTTTTGATTCCAAAACATATATTATTTGTATTATTTGGATTTACAAATTAAAAGTTATTAAAAACAGAATTTAAATCATATTAAAACATTTCTGAAATTGTCTTTATAAACAGATAAACACAGAAACTTTTCGTACCCAGGCCGAGCTAGCCACAGTCGCTGACAACTGGGCCCAACACTGACTGGGCGAAACGGCGCGGCGAAAACCCTTTTGCACCGCGAGTGTAGCAAACCACGGTGATAGATGTGTGGACCATGACGAGAAGGCCCACGCGACATGGGTGAGCGAAGGGTGCCACACGGAGCCGGGACATGGGTTGAGGATTACGAAAAACGCGGTGCCTTTTTGTAAAACGGTCACAGCCGCCGACAGGTGGGCCTGGGCTAGACCGCGGGTTGCGAGACAAAAAGGTGGGGGGATTTGCAAAGTGCCCCGCGGTACTGTTTTTCTTCTCTGAATCCACTAACGACAGATCGGTGTTCGATAGTAGACAGAGCGCGGCGCGGGGGATCGAACCCGCGACCTGCGGCACGCGCACAGAGAGGCGGAGCCGCTGCGGTAGGGTGGGGAATGCTTACAGGAGTGATCTAGGCGGCTAGGTAAGCTGTTACGCGGCGCGATGACGTGCAGAAGCTCGCGCACGCCGGCACACAGAGACCGCTCGGCAAAAAGCCAGCGAGACTAGGAAGAGCAGGCGAGAGAGGGGGTGTCTGGGAGGATCGGGGCCTCACCGGGGGTGCGTCGGTGGGGTTGGAGCGGCCGGGGAAGCAGCGATCAGCGGCGTAGCAGGCGGCCAAACGGATTAGGGTTTCTCGTCGGGCGCGTCGGTGTGCAGCAGGTATGGGCGCCTCCTCCTGGCTGCCATGCACCAGAACGACATCGGGGTTCCTGCGGTCTTCCTCGTCGACCTCAACGCCATGCCCGCCTACTGATCTCGAGGATGGTGGTGGATACCGACGGTGGCTGCCGGAGTTCGAAGAGAGAGGGGTCGCGGTAGGTGGAGAAGGATAAGGGGAAGGCAGGGCCCTAGGTGGATCTGGGCGATGCCAGGCAGAGAGGAGGGAGTGGATAGGGACGGGAGAGGAGAGGGTGTCGTGGGGGCTTGGGAGGAAAAAGGTGGCTCTGCCACCTTTTCTCTCCTCCTCCTCACGTGCTCGGCCAAGCACAGCAGGGACGAGGCCGGGGCTGCAGGCGGGGCAGGGTAGATGGCCTGGCTCGGGTGGGGCTTTGTGACAGAGAGAGAGAGGGAAACCGAGAGGGGAGGGGTAGACGGCATGGGGTGGCATGGAGCTAGGGTTGGGCTCAGTTTAGGGTGGAGGGGTATGGCTCGGCATGGGGGTGGTTAGGATTAGAGAGGGGGTAGATGGGGTGGTGCCCCGGCATGGTTAGGTTTAGGGGTGGTGAGGTGGCTCGGCTAGGTGGAGAGAAAGAGAGATGAGGGTTTAGGGTAGGGTAAGCTGGTCGGGTTAGGGTTTCTCATGAACAAAGCAAGGAGGGGTGATGATGGGTAGGATTTTGAGCATGGTCAAGACAAGATCAAGCAAGGGGTGTAGGGTTTTGTTAGGATCTAACAAGATCAGACAAAGGTGGGGTGAGAACAAGGTGTGTGTGGAGTTTTGGGCATGGTCACACATGATCATGCATGGAAACATACACATGTGAGAGGTGAGGTATGATGCACATAGCAAGGAACTAGGTCCAAGGTGATGAGGGTTGAGAGAAAAAGGGGAAGCTCACAAAAGAAGAACATTCACACAAAACAAAGAAAACCAAAGGAGCGCAAAATGGTGGTGACTTGCATGGCCCATGCATTATTAATAAATGCCATGCTCATTTTGTTAAAACAATAATAAGGTCTCATGGCATTTATTCACATGCATTCCAAAATATGGAGCTAAGGCCAAGCTAAAAGAATTGGAAAAGGATGTTCCATGTGGAGTAGATGGAGAAGGTCATATTTGAATATAATTAGGACTTGCTTGTGTGTATATTCCACTAGGTGAAATTATATCCTCAACAATATTCCAACATGAGCAATTATTCCAAACCAATCCATATGGAAGCTAGAAAAAGGGGTACCACTCACAAGGCATGCAAAGGTGGCTCCACATATTAATAATGTGAAAACATCATGGTGCATATATGGGAGCATGTGTAAATAGAAGTGGATCCATCCCATCTCACATGAGCTAGAGGTAAAACCCAATAAGATGCATAGCTCACATATAGTTGGATGGTGGGATTATAGGGTGGTGACAAGAAAGGTGGTGGAGTTAATAAAAGATATGCCCCCAACTCAACTTGGGCATCAAACATTTATCAAGATCCAAATACAACATATCAAGAGGCAAATACAATTAATGATGCATATGGGATAAGAACCAAATGAAAAGGGTTTTATATGATGCTCAAATGCAATGTGGCATGATGACATGAGCATGATATAATTATGATGCAACAATTATATGTAGGAAGTAGCATATATATAGACTAGGCTAGTAGCATTGAAATTGTTAGACAATTGGGATGCTACAACTCTCCCCCACTAAACAAGAATCTCGCCCCGAGATTCCTAGGAAAAAGAAACCAACACAAGGAGAGGCAGGTGTTCGGAACGAAGGTGACCCTCATGTTCCCGAGTTGATGAACAACGGAATGGTGCGACCACTACACCTTGCCAACTTGCTAGACTTGTTGCGAGTCTTGTGTTTTGCTTGAGAAACAACGGGTTAGAGAATTGAAGGATTGTCGTGAGACAAGAAAAGATAGGATGAACATAGCTCCGGTTTTCTCAAGAAACATGATAAAAGAATAGAACCACTTGTGAAAGAAATAGGAAGGATGATGTATCATGGATAAAGAAAAGACACACCGTTAGGACTAAAGATCGGAAGCTGCAAGTGATGATGATTCTTGCCCTTGCCGAACGAAAAGAGCGACTTTGGAGAAGTTATCAACTACTACGAAAATAGCACCGTACCTTCCCTCAGATTTGCGAAGAGAAGTTCGGAAACAATATCTCCTTCAAACAATAGAGTTCCTTGATATCAACGGAAAGATTTAGTTAGACATTGTCGGATTAGATTCTTGTTGCACCGATATAAAGAAGAAGACAGAGAAGATTTTGCATTGGTTTCCACCAGATAATTGATGATTTGCTCCGTGTAGAAAAGACGAGATCACCAACAAGAGATTATTGCTTATGTTCTTCGAGAGAGCACTCCGGAAAGACAAGGGCGGAAGTAAAGTATCGAGGGATAAAGGCCACTTCTAACTTCCGTGGAATGAGTGAAATTGCATTAATTCACCAATTCAATGTACAAGAGCGAATGATAAGGGTAGTGGTATGGTAGCTACTCCATCCCGCACTCAAAGCATTACTCCGTACCTGAATAAGAAAATCATGCAACCCAACTACTAAACAGACTAAAGGTATTGACAATAACTCATGGAACTCCGTTAGAAAACTAGGATAGATGCAAACGATTCGCCGGATCCAAGATAGATAAGGATGATGATGTTGTCGTCATATCAGAAGTAACACGCCACCAGAAAGATATGAAGGAAGATCACGGAGACAACTACAAGATTCCACAAATAAAGAAAAAGATAGCACCAACTCGAACAGAAGGAATACAAAAGATCTGAAAAGTCTTCATGGCCTCTGGTGGATTGACCATAGACGATCGAACGAGATGGTTCCAAAGATTACTTGACGAGAACGAGGTGAAAAGAACTCCATGTTCTTCTTGAAATGATTGAGAGAGATTTAGCAGTCTTGAGGAAAATCTTTAGCGGAACGACGATGATAACTTGCCAACAAGGAACAACTCCGGATTGGTTTAAGATGGAGGATGGAATTAACAATGGACTTGCTGATTCCAGAATTGAAGCAATGTATTTAGCAGAAAGACGTGGTCGAGATAGGTGACTTCAAGAAGTCAGAATTCTCACTTTGAGACTTTGCACACAAGCGGTGTTCTCGCAGCTTGAGAGAAAGAGACACAGATGATCTTCCATGTTCTTCCATTGATATAGAATAGGCCAACATATCATCAAGATATACCACCACAGATGGACAAAATCTTCCAAGAATATCAAGATCAAGAGGCGGGAGTACGAACAATGCTCACAACACTTTTTGAGCTCAATGCTCTTTGAAAGATCAACATTAAGAGCATGGGTTCGTGTTGAAAGAGATGCACTAGCAGAATAGACTATCTGGTCCTTCAGAAAAGAACAAGAAATGCCACTTGGTTCACATTGTCGATTGGATCGCCGGTTACAAAGATAAAGAGATCTTGGATAAAGGAACGATGATAGCTCATGCCTTAAGAAAAGCTATCAAAGGAGAAAAGATGCAATTCCCTCGTATCAACGAGAATTTTGCAGATATGGAGTTCCGAAAGATGTGAAGCATGATAAACAGATGATATACCACCGTAGTGCCTTGAGAAAACTCCGGATTGCCAAAGATACTTGAATATGCATAGATATGATCACGGTGTAACTCGAATCACAGGAGATAACCACCACCAATTGGAGGATGCAATTGATAGCATTAACCATACTTCACTCATGATAAGTGTCATATAGATATACCGAGAACCACATTACAATCACAAGCATCGGATCGACACACGTTATGTATTTAGCCCCGAAGATTTTGAAATTGAAGTAAAACTCCAGGATCAAGCGCCGGTGACAAAAGGATGGTTTAGCATGAACATGCCGATAAAGGAAGATAGATAATGTTTCACACACGACTGCAGAGGAGTGTGGGAACACAAATGTATCAAAGAAAAAAATTCCGCATTTTTCGGCATTAAAATACCAATAGATGCGCAAAACACTTAGCAGATAGAGATTAGCAACTCCACATTCTGTGAAAGCATGCTCGAAGGAAGAACACCCTTAACAAGATGGCACTGGTTAACAAGGAGTCGGATAGATCGCGTCGGTTTACAAAAGCCTGTTAGTATGGAAAGTACCAACAGTTGATAACCAAAAGGCAGATTGCGACAACAAGGTTGGATGCAACAGATAGACAAGGAATTACACACACACACACACACAACCTCTGGTACTACGGAACCCAGAACACGTGAATCCTAGTTTGAATTTTAGAAGAGGATTGAAAACGTTACACTTCCTTACCAGAAAAAGGGTGGATGAGTGGGTAAGAAGAAAAATGGAAGCAGTCCTACTCTCATGTTTTTGTTTTTCCCTAGTATACATAGCTACCAAAAATATTTGCTAGACTGACAACGACCATTTGGCTGAGACCCTGAAGGGCGGGATGGCTCTGATACCAATTGTAACTACCTCGGACCCTACGCTCTAAGTTCAAGCCTGGATGAAACGGAAGTGGTTAAAATAGTACAGCGGGGGCCCAGAGGACCGCCCACGTGTAGACCCGTCGGCCGTCCTAACCACTTCCAAGACATCGGGACAAGAGCGAGCGGCGTAGGCAACAGGCGAAGAGATCAAATACATACACAAGTGAGTATGTATGCAAGCTACCATACAACAGTTCTCAGAGCCATTCCATCTAAAAGAAATAGAAATATTGCAACGCCATACGGCAAGATCCAAATATCCTAGATAGAGATAATAGTTTAGGATAGCTCCTCATACATCAAACATCAGAGTATCAGGCGGAAGCGGAAAACAAGATCCGAGTACGGATAAGAAGCAAATCGGCATAAGATGCCACATAAATAAACACATCCCGCCCACAGATCTCGCGGATCCCCATCCCCGGAATCTCTACACCGAGTGATCGTTGCCAACATCATCTGTCTCCTCCACCCAGTATCCATCTTGCGAATACACCTGTTCATCTGAATCAAACAATTTATCGTGTGAGACCCTAGGGGTACTCAGCAAGTCTTTATGCCTCTAAAGGGGACATATACCTGGGGTGACGCAATTGCAGCAAAAGATAATAACTAACAAGTCTATAGATACTCGCTAACCATCCGCCTAACCAATGATAGACGGATGTCCGTTAATTAGTAACAACAGTTATAACAGTATAATTAACAGATCCATCCTCCTTCTCGCTTACCAACGAGAAAGCGAACGAACAACCCATCCGTTGGCGGTTTTATTAACCATTCCATGAGTATTGCACTATTTACTAGTCAGGTACTTAGTCAAATTAAAAGCGGTACTTTAGTTATACTTGTCTATGATCGAGAAACTATGCTCCAAGTCGTCCATAACCACGGACACGGCTTTCAGAAAGATTTACCCTGCAGGGGTGCACAAATAGCAACACACACTCGATCAACCTCGGAAAAACCAAATCAAAACCCAACGAGGCATTCACGACAAAGCGATCACAGGATTCAGAAATATTTCAGGGGGCCACCCCATTAAGCTACCCGCAACGAAGTTGGCCGGCTCCGAGACGGACCCAAGGTTTGCGTCAATGGCTGTAAACGACTAGGAACCCGAAAGTGTGACTGGGCTTGTCGATACAGCGAAAACACTCCACATCCAAAACAGTACAGGTGCTCCACGCACAATCTTAATTAAAACGGTAAAGCATGGCATAAGTACAAGATAGTAACAAAGCCCCAAACTACTTTGTGGCCCCAAGAAATAGAAATGAATCAAGCTCTGGCTCAGGGGGTCCATAAGGCCTCCCGGATGTGGATAGTGCGGATAGTCAAGGAACATGAATCAAGTACTCGGGGTCCTATGGGACACAAGTGAGCATGAAAAACCAAATAGCAGATATTGCCCACCCGTGCCGCTTTCATTAGTTATCCCATTACTACTCAGTTTAAGTTGTTTAGGTACCTCGTTATCCATCAGACACTCACATACCCTACACATGATGTTCTACGACTCGCATGGCTCAAACAACTCCTGTAGTAATGGCTCATGGGATGGAGGAACAAGCTTCGGTGGGGTTTAAAAGTAAAGGCTATGCAGTACTTGGGATTCAATTTAATGCAATCGCGACTCAATGATGCAAGAACAAGATAGAGGCAATAGGTACTATATGTATGCAAGCATGTGGTAGTGCTTGCCTAGCAGCTCAGTTGAAGCGAGAGACGGATCTGGGTAGTACTCCTGGGATTCCTGGTATTTTCCCTGCTCGGCGTCTATTCGAAAGAAGAACCAAACAAACAAGGGCCAACATAAATAAAGTGCGCAAGCATATTATAAAATGCGACAAGCAAACAAGCATGCCATGATGAATGATGCACAATTTATATGGAAATAATGTAGCATGGCATGGATGAGGTGTGGGGTGCGAGAATAAAGCATTTTATTAGGTTTTAGTCATGTTTTGCTCCCATAACACTTGATGTCCACTTAATATTTATATGATGCATGGTGGAATTAAGAACATGGAATGCATAGTTAGAACAGGCTCGTCGCGCTGATCGATTTAGACATATTATTTGTCGAAATTGGAGTTGCAGAATTAAAGTTATTAATTATTTAAGAAAAGGCATTTTTATTGCATTTAAACAATTTCGAAATTTTAAAGTGCCCAAATAATATTTTGAAAAGCATATTTGAAATCCTCACATTTTTCTGATTCCAAAACATATATTATTTGGATTTACAAATTAAAAGTTATGAAAAACAGAATTTAAATCATATTAAAACATTTCTGAAATTGTTTTTATAAACAGATAAACGCAGAAACTTTTCATACCCAGGCCGAGCTAGCCACAATCGCTGACAACTGGGCCCAATGCTGACTGGGCGAAACGGCACGGCGAAAACCCTTTTGCACCACGAGTGTAGCCAACCACGGTGATAGATAGGTGGACCCGCGACGAGAAGGGGCCCACGCGACAGTGGCTGAGCGAGCGGGTGCCACGCGGCGGAGCCGGGGACCGCGGGTTGAGGATTACGAAAAACGTGGTGCCATTTTGTAAAACGGTCACAGCCGCCGACATGTAGGCCCGGGCTGGACCGCGGGTTGCGAGACAAAAAGGTGGGGGGGATTTGCAAAGTGCCCCACGGTACTGTTTTTCTTCTCTAAATCCACTGACGACAGATCGGTGTTCGACAATGACAGAGCACGGGCGGGATCGAACCGGACTGCAGACGGCGCACGTGAGAGGCGGAGCCGCTGCGGTAGGGTGGGGGATGCTGACAGGAGTGATCTAGGCGGCTAGGTAAGCTGTTACGCGGCACGACGACGTGTAGAAGCTCGCGCACGCCGGCGCACAGAGACCGCTCGGCAAAAAGGCCGGCGAGACCAGGAAGAGAAGGCGAGAGAGGGGGTGTCTAGGAGGATCGGGGCCTCACCGGGGGTGCGTCGGTGGGGTTGGAGCGGCCGGGGAAGCAGCGGATCGGCAGCGTAGCAGGCGGCCGAATAGATTAGGGTTTCTCATCGGGCGCGTCGGTGTGCAGCTGGTACGGGCGCCTCCTCCTCGCTGTCGTGCACCGGAACGACGCCGGGGTTCCTGCGGTCTTCCTTGTGGACCTCAACGCCACGCCCGCCTACTGATCTCGAGGATGGTGGTGGATACCGATGGTGGCCGCCGGAGTTGGAAGAGAGTGGGGTCGCGGTAGGTGGAGAAGGAGAGGGGGAAGGCAGGGCCCTGGGTGGATCTGGGCGATGCCAGGCAGAGAGGAGGGAGTGGATAGGGATGGGAGAGGAGAGGGTGACGTGGGGGCTTGGGAGGAAAAAGGTGGCTCTGCCACCTTTTCTCTCCTCCTCACGTGCTCGGCCAAGCACAACAGGGGCGAGGCTACAGCTGGGGCCAGGGCGAGGACAGGTAGATGTCCTGGCTCGGGTGGGGCTTTGTGACAGAGAGAGAGAGAGGGAAACCGAGAGGGGAGGGGTAGACGGCATGGGGTGGCATGGAGCTAGGGTTGGGCTCGGTTTAGGGTGGAGGGGTATGGCTCGGCATGGGGGTGGTTAGGGTTAGAGAGGGGGTAGATGGGGTGGTGCCCCGGCATGGTTAGGTTTAGGGGTGGTGAGGTGGCTCGGCTAGGTGGAGAGAAAGAGAGATGAGGGTTTAGGGTAGGGTAAGGTGGTCGGGTTAGGGTTTCTCATGAACAAAGCAAGGAGGGGTGATGATGGGTAGGATTTTGAGCATGGTCAAGACAAGATCAAGCAAGGGGTGTAGGGTTTTGTTAGGATCTAACAAGATCAAACAAAGGTGGGGTGAGAAGAAGGTGTGTGTGGAGTTTTGGGCATGGTCACACATGATCATGCATGGAAACATACACATGTGAGGGGTGAGGTATGATGCACATAGCAAGTAACTAGGTCCAAGATGATGAGGGTTGAGAGAAAAAGGGGAAGCTCACAAAAGAAGAACATTCACACAAAACAAAGAAAACCAAAGGAGCGCAAAATGGTGGTGACTTGCACGGCCCATGCATTATTAATAAATGCCATGCTCATTTTGTTAAAACAATAATAAGGTCTCATGGCATTTATTCACATGCATTCCAAAATATGGAGCTAAGGCCAAGCTAAAAGAATTGGAAAAGGATGTTCCATGTGGAGTAGATGGAGAAGGTCATATTTGAATATAATTAGGACTTGCTAGTGTGTATATTCCACTAGGTGCATTATATCCTCAACAATATTCCAACATGAGCAATTATTCCAAACCAATCCATATGGAAGCTAGAAAAAGGGGTACCACTCACAAGGCATGCAAAGGTGGCTCCACATATTAATAATGTGAAAACATCATGGTGCATATATGGGAGCATGTGTAAATACAAGTGGATCCATCCCATCGCACATGAGCTAGAGGTAAAACCCAATAAGATGCAAAGCTCACATATAGTTGGATGGTGGGATTATAGGGTGGTGACAAGAAAGGTGGTGGAGTTAATAAAAGATATGCCCCCAACTCAACTTGGGCATCAAGAATTTATCTCGAGGTGGCGGTGCAGGAGTAGCTTGATGCTCAAAGTCTCTTCTATGCCTTTTCTCGGGATCATTTGCATTCATTGGTTGTTGATGACGATTGTGGGGTTGAGCGTAGCGGTTGTTGCGTCTCATGCGGTGTGCATCCTCATCATCATCACTTGTATCCCATTGCGGTGCTCGATGGGCTTGTTGTTGTTGGTGATGGTCATGTTGCAGGTGTTGGCGCCTATCATGGCGGTTGTCTTCACCGTGGTGTTCTTATCCTTGAGGAGTTGGTGGCGCTTGTACCATCGCTTGTTGTGGAGGGCGATCATGTTCGTCTTGGTCTTACGGATGCGCATGATGATCATGGTGCTGGTGATGTCTTGCATGGTGCGGTTGTGGATGTTGTGGGTCAACCTCTTGTTCTTGTTGAGGACGAGCTTGTTGTTACCCATTGTGGTGGTGGGGTTCTCTATGATGAGAATGTGAGCGTGAAGACTCGCCATGACGACTTGAGGAGTGCGTGCGAGACGAACTTCAATGGTGTCCATGATGGTTACCAAGGCTGGCAATAGCTTGGTGAAGAGCTTGGAAGTGAGCATCGTGCTCCACTTGGCGTTGCCGATCACAGTAGCCGAATTCTCGAAAAGTTTCATCAAGCCGGTTCTCAAGCCTTTCAAATTGGGCATTGAATTCTTGGCGTTGTACCCACAAGTTGTGGCGTGTGGCGAAATCATCTTGGTTGTTGAAGTTGCCATCTCCGCTTCCTCAGCTTCCCCTAGACATGTTTTATGACCACAAGGGAAAGGAGGGTGGTATTGGTGGTATGGTATGTGCTACCTTGCCTCACCAAGTCAAAAATTGGAAAGTTCATTCTTGCCGAGAGCAAAGCGAATACACAAGACACACAGACAAATGCCTATGGTGGAAGATTAGGAAGGTGGATAGCAAATGGAACAACCAAATGAAAAGATTATTGTTAAAGGTGGTAAAGAACCAAATATCAAAAGCAAAAAGGTTACGATCTACAAAAACACAAAGGAACACACACATGGAGACGGATGTGGTTAGCGCGACTATCAAAAAGAGCACAAAATGTCCTAACAACGACTAAGCTCAGTTGTCATGCCAACGCAAGGAGAGACCACAACTCGTTCGCCAAAAGAGAATAAGCAACGGATTTGTGAACTTGCCTTGGTTGCGCTCTTTCTCTCTCTCTTTGCTTACAAGCTTGGTACTCTCTTTGTATTGGGAGTTTATTTTTTTCTTTCTATTTTCTTTTGCTTAAAAGCTTTTCTCTCTCTCTTTTTTTTGATTATTTCCCCTTTTTCTCCCTTCTATACTACTATGCTAACTTTTGTATTTGCTTACACACTGTCAATTTCCAAGGGCAAGTGCACAATGCTTAGGCAAACACAAAATGACCTGCTCTCATAGGATAGATACACACAAAGGAAGAAGGGTAAACAAGGTGGAGCAAGTTATACCTTTGGTATTGTTGACGACTTGCTACCGGTGTTGGGAATGATGTTCAGGCATCGTGGCGTCGAGGAGCGCGGGATGTTATGATGTTCCGGAAGCTTGATGTTAGTCAGGGCGACACACACGCGAAACACGAACAACTCAAGAAGGAAAACAGTCAAAATTTGGGGTCGATTTTTCGATTGGAAGGCGGCTCTGTTCTGTCGCCGAATTTCCGGTCTGATTCGACGCTACTGAATCTCTCCAGAAATTTTGGCGCACGAACCGGTTTGCCGGATTGCTCGCCGAAATTAGCTCGTGACGAACTCAAAAAGTCAAAACTTGGATATTTTTTTGCAAATCTGTTGGGATTGGGCTAGGGAAAGGTTTAAGGAAGGTAGATCGACACCCAAAGCAACAGATCTATGGACCAAAACCACAAAAACCTCACCAAATCAAGAGATTGATCCAAAACCAATTCAGGGCAATATTTTTGGTATTTGGAATTTATTGTGGAAATCGAAGGGCGAAGTAAAATCTGTGGAAACCAAAAGCTGCTGATACTAGTTTTTATGGGTCTCCTTATGGATTTACCCTTGGAGTGGCCCGATCTTCACGGATTTGAGGCGGGGAGTGAGGGAACACACGATGAACAAGATGAACGCAACTCTAATGCAAGGTAAAGATACAAACAGACGCCAAATCACACCCGATTCGATTTGCTCCTGTTGGTTCGAACAACCAATCCAATAGAATCCTTGGCGAGAGACCTTGCGATAGAATCACCAAAGGAGAGATTGGCAAGCGGGTGATAGAATCCAAACCAAGGAGAGAGTAGCAACCAAGTAGAATCCCAAAGGGGAGAAACCAAGCACTACTAGAATCCTTGATAGGGAGATACCAAACACTTGAGGAGGGTCTTGACGACTTGGAGAAGGGCACCGACTCCAAGGCCTTGTACAACTCATAGATCTACTATTGAGAGGGGTTCCCATCTAGGGTTAGGCACATGCATCAATTCATCATCATCTCTACCTAGATCTAAGCCACAAGGGGGTATTTATAGTACTAGGGGCGAAGGGGTAGGTAGGAGGGAATATTCCGGGCACCAAACCCTTCACAGTGCATAGACTGACTTTTTGGCGATAAGTCCGGTCGCGCTGGACGTAGAGCCGGAATTTCCGATGGGTGCCGGTTTGTTTCGGCGGGCGCTGGACTGCATCTCTGCTTGGCGTTTCGGCACTCGCCGGTTTGCTTCGGTGGTGACCGGAAATTCCGGCGTGGGCGTCGGTCGACCGGTCCTGGCGTCGGAAGTTCCGGCGTAGATTCCGATGGTGCCGAGCCTGGCACCAGAATCCTTCTTCCGTCTTCTTTTCCACACTTCTTGCTTGGGGGTCTTGGCTTCGGGTCCATCCTTGTCATCTCCTCTTGGCATCATGGTCATGGGCCTAGTCATATCATACACATTTGTCTCAAGTAGGGTCTCGTTCATGTAATAACCAAGGAGAGGCGAGGCATGGAAGGAATTCACCTTTGTGGTGATGGTTAGCGTGGCATGATGTGGACCAATGGTGAATACTGAGTGTTGGGCTACATCACGTTATTTATTTATTATTAAGTAATAAAGAACACAAACAATCTTAACTTATAAGCGAGCTAGGGAGACAGCCGTAATGAACTACTGAACCTGTATAAATATATTATTGTTTTCAAAGTAACTTTGAATGGTTGTTCGAATATCTATTCATTATTTTGCTCATTTCTATTTGCATTTTATAAATTACAGTTAGATTCTAGTGAGGTGGACTCAGACAAGGAGTACAGGGACAACAAGAGCTGCCATGTCATGAAGAAGCTCAAGAGCGGGAGAATCCCTTTCCGCACTCGACTTGGGGAGCTCAGGTGCCCTTTCTGTAAGAAAGGAGTCAACCCGAGGATTGACAGCTTGATTTCGCATGTGGTTGGCATCAGTAAAAGCCCGGCCAATAAACACAAGTCAGTGACCAAGGCTAAGCACGCTGCTTATGGAAAATTCCTAAGGCGGTATGTCAAGACCGTCCTAGTGTCCCCTTACCTTGGAATCGGCAACTTCTAGCCGACAAACCCGTGACTATGCTGCTTCGGGCACTAATAATGTTTAATTCTCTTACCATTTTCTGGACCCTGAAACTATGTGGTCTATTGAAGCCTGATGCTATGCTACCGACACGTGTGTTGCAAAGTTGCTTGATTGTGCATGCTTACACCAGTGGCAGACCAAGAAACTTCTAGAAGCCTGGGCATACGAGTTTAAGTTGCCAAATTTTGGACAAAATCACTATAAAAAAGAAATTGCAAGGTTTGCACAATCAGCGGGCCTAGGCGGCTGCCTAGGGTGTAGGTATGCTAGGTCCGTCTATGCTTACATATCCCTTAAATTTGTTGTGCCAAGGTGCGGAAGCTGAGGAAGCATGTCGTGGTGGTGTAGTATGTTCCCTCTTCTCGTCCGGCTCTAGTGAGATTCTCGATCCTAGGACCACCTCATCGCCAGCTCCTTGCTCCTCCTCCTTCTGCCTCCGACTTCATCGCCTAATCACTAACGAGCACAGTAGGAGTGGTGCCTCTAATGTCTCACACACGTACAAGGTGGAACAAAAGCAAGTGAGATGCTAGTCTTGGTCTTGCCGCCACTGGACAAGAAGGTGGAATTGCCAAGTCTAGTGAAACCCTAGGAAGCAGCACTGGGTTGTCTTGTCCACCGCCACCCACCTTCCTTTATATAGGCGAGTAGGTGAGTAAACACAACACTTGTGTCCCTCGGTCCTAAACCCTAGCCCTAGACAAAGTGGGTCCAACACATTGACACGTGTCCCTGTCCGAACAAGTCCAACTTGCCAGCTTGTGATAGTCGGATCATATGATGGTGTGCTCATGCCCTACTAACCTTTGGATCATCCCTGGTTATCGTACCTCTTCCGACTAGCTAATGCAAGGCGGTTAGCATCTCCATGCTCAAGAGATGTGAAACATTGTCATATTATGACTTACAAATTAGTCACGGTAGTGGGTTTTCCTCCCAACCTCAAACGACTAAGGACAAACTAGGTAGAGCTAGATACAAGTATGTGGTTCCACACCTACAAAAATTGCAGTGACATATACAACTTGCTCTAAGCCAGAATATGGGTTACACATACAAGGCGGAATGTGAGCCTCTAGGGCATCATTCCTAATAGAAAAATCTATACCGAGCTAGAGAAGTGTTGGTTAGAGATTGGCTAAACAATTTAAGTTTTAATTCATCATCAGAATAACCTTCCAATTTAAGTGCCCAACATAACTCGGTAAAATGCATTAAAGAGCATATGGATCCTCATCGGGATCATCTCCTGCAAAACTTTCTCGTGAATAATAGCGATGAAACGAGAATTAATCACATATTCTTGTTCGCTTACCCTCGGGAATTCCTTGACGAATCCTCTATTAAACTTCCTAAGGTATTTAGTTGCATCAACATGATCTTGAGTGCAATCGTGCTCTTCACTTGAAACTACTCCCTCCATCCTTGTTTCAAGGACACATATAACAAATATCTTGGCCCTAGGATTTCTTTGATTGGAGCTAATTTGCCCCTTACTAATCCTCTAATTGGCTCTTCCCATCACATTAAGTGCTTATGTGCCTAGGAGCTGGGGGTATTTTGGGATTGCATGATTTTCAATATGTGTCCTTTAAATCGGGATGGAGGGAGTAGTAAAAACTTTAGCAAACAAATTAATAGAATTAGCAAGTAAGAACAAAGACCAAAAACTCTTAGCTCCCCGGCAAGAGCACAAGAAAATTGCTTGATGACTGCAAGTGCACAAATCAATTGTAGCTAGCTTCTAAATAAGAGTATCGAACCCACAAAGAGCTATTTAGTTAAGGTCTTTATGCCCCTCATCACTATCTACCAAAGGATATTTGTGAGTTTCCTTTGATCTCAAGTAAAGTGTTTTTTAATGTGTTGTATTTGAATGCAAGAAAGTAATGAAAGCAAACAAACAAAGTAACTAGTGCGTTGGGATTGGTGTTGGAACTCAATAAGGCTTAAATCTTCCCAGGGATGTAGGATACATCGCTAGCATATGAGAATTACTTATAATTGGGATAACCTATATCTTTCATCATGATTTGTGTGGAGAGTTCCATAATAAGATGTTCACCAACAAGTTTCGCTAGCAAGCCACTTCTACGAGTCCTATGGTGAGGTCACCTCTAATTAACCACTATGATGCCTATGCGCAATTCACTTCTATAGACCACCACAATTAATAGTTTCCCCATGGATATCAAGCTTAGTGAATCTCTCTTTTATCCCCCTTTGACCATGTAGGTTATAAGCTGATGCTTATAGTCACAAAGTAGCACCGAACATACTCCCATACACGTCCAAAGGGTAGTTCCCTCACTTTAGTCCTGAAGGAAAATGTTATGTGGTAAACTTCACATACATCTAGAGAGAGAGATCTCACACAATATCATAGATCAAGTAAAGTTTAACAATCTAAGTTACAGATCATCTTTATTTCATTTCATAATAATACTAGGGTTTCTCCATCTACCCAAGAACAAAGAGAACTACTCACACATGGAAGCAATCAACAACATCATCATGTTCATATGGATGGATTGAAAGTGCAAAGGTAAAATCAAGAGAAAACCCACAATTGTATTTGGAATTACAATAAGACCTAAATAGATCAGAGAGGGGATAATGGTGATGATGGAGATGCAATGGTTGATGATGAGGGGGATGATGTGTTATCCTCCGATGCTCCGTGTAGCAGCAACGATTTTCCCTTCCCCAAGTTTCCTCCTCTAGATCCCTTCTTGGTGTCGTGTTTTGTGGCTGGAGGTGTCTCTGAATGTCTGATCTCAGATCCGTCTTCATGTGGTGAGAGTATTTGACGAGGGCGTCTGGCGGGGAAATGCAAGTGGTCTGCAAGCTACGCCCATACCGCAGGTCATTAATCTTGCAATAGCATCTCCTTGCATCCTCTCTTCTCCCAAGCGTGTGGAAAATCATTTAAATGGCATTTATTACTTAGAAATATCATATTATTACAATGAAAATTGCAATTGATATAATCACAAAAGACTAAATAATTCGGGATCCTATTGACACAAGTGTAAAAGGTGCGCGTGAGCACTATAAAATACCAAAATCTTAACTCTACTTATGCAAAAAACATAACATAAATATGCTTAAAAAAGGTCAAATCGGTCCCTCTATCCCCGCAATGGGATGCAGCCCGTGGAGCACCATGTCCCCCGCAGGGTTGGTGACCCTATGTGTCTTCTTTCTCGCAAGCTCTCTACCGCACCACACGGGTGAGAACTAGGCATGGCAGGAAAGGAAGATGATTGCAGAAAAGAGGAGAGCTTGCTCGTCATGGTGGGGGGCCCACAGTCCTCCTTTCAACATCTTATAAAGGAGAATATCATTTTGCGGCCCAAAAGTTGGGGCGCTCAGGCAACGCGGTACCCAAGTTGATTTTAATCACCGCGATTCGAAAAGGTAGGGCGCCAATTTCTAAGAGGGGTGTTTCGAGTGAATGATGGCCAAACCCAATATTTTCAAATCGTACCCGTTAAGTCAGGATATTCCGTTACACTAGTTCCTGCTGTGCCACTTCTTTGCCGGTCACTCTTCTTAGCCACCCTACATGTGTCATAGGGGCAAATCCATTACTGTACTTTCCTAACACGCGACACTGAATCTTGCTGCGGCGGCGGCGGTCCCTTTTCTTCCCTTCCTCGACCCTAAATCTGCCGTGGCGGAGGACCTTTTTTCTCCCTCCCCCAACACTGAATCCGACGGCGGCAGCCTAACATGTCTTGCAAGGCGAAGGTTATACCTACATCACCGACCGATTCGGGTCTGTCGGGGCCCAAGTCTGGGGCTCAACACGAAGCAGCGGCGAGGTCTTCAGCCCCGGTTAGCGAGGAGGCCAGCAAGGATTCTGCTCCCAAGGTACCTACGAGCAGCAGGTTGAAGAGAAAAGCAAGGCCGGCGGCGGATTATTCGGCTCCTATGGGCAGATGCGGCACCCAGATCTCAAAGAAAAAAACCCGGGAGAAGAGCGAGAGGTGAATTTTTCTTATCTGTGCCTTATCTTGCGAGTAGATTAGTTACGACATAATAGAATCGAATGAACTGAAAAGTTCCCCTCTTTAATCAAACTAGGCACAACTTTGATACAAGGGACCTATATGAGTTCACAGTTCATGTTCGGCAGTACACTTCAAAACTTGATTTTAGTTGCGAGAGGGTTATGTTCGGGCAAGATGTGCATCTGCTTGTGAATTGCAAAGAGGTTGTGTCTGTTTCGTAGCTGGTAGATATGCTTGCCGCTAGAATTCCCTGGGGTTCTAGACAGAGGACAAAATTGGTGTCGCGCAACATGAATGATACCTATCAGCAAATTGTGCACTCACATGAGCTTCAGATGGTTTGGCAGTGTTGTGCAGCTGATCGTAAGGTGAAAGTTGAAGCGATGATTGATGATATGTATACAGATGCTGGAGATCTTGCTGCCAGAGCTTCTGCTCCTAGAGAATACATAACAATAGATGATGATCTAGATAAGTTCAGTATACGCATAGAGGTGGATTCATACATGGCAAAACTTAATGAGGGAGTTAATAAGCCAGTTTCGTCATTTACTGTGGAGATCACTATCGATTCCAAAAACATAACTCTTGATGAAATGAGAGAGATGATCGATAAGGAAATCAGTATTGGCCCTAAGCAGATGACAAAAATCCGGTGGTGGCATCATAAGAAGCAGCAATTCATAGATTTTTTGGATACTGAAGATCTTATGCAGATTATGCAACGAAAGAAGCGAACCAGGAAGGTGTTCTTCCTTGGTACCATTTCTGATGTTGTTGAACAGGTTATAGTAGATGCAGATGCCCCTATATTGGCTGAACAGAATGAGGTGGTCGAAGTTGATGAGATCTGATGAGAGCTGCTACCCTAGGCTTGTAATATTGACTGTTGTTGTATTTAGAGCGTGTTTCTATGATTATGTTTGTTGAGAGATTGCGATATAATGATGTGCGAGCTGTTGAGATTTTCGGACATGTCACTCACTGAAACCATCATTGTTGTAATAAGACATAAGTACATTGTAGTTTACATGATTATGTTTCTTAAGATGATGTACCGTACTTGTTTATGTTATTATGTTTGTTGGGACATTATAATGTAATGTTTTGTGAAACCATGACTGGACAAGTGATGCATAAATACATTGTAGTTGACATGATTATGTTTCTTGAGATGATGTACTGTACTTGTTTCTGTTATTTTGTTTATTGAGAGATTGTAATGTAATGTTTTGCGAAACCATGATAGGACAAGTGATGCGTAAGTACCTTGTAGTCGACATGATTTTGTTTCTTGAGTTGATGTAATATACTTGTTTCTGTGATTATGTTTGTTGAGAGATTGTAATGTGATGTTTTGTGAAACCATGATGTGATTATGTTTGTTGAGAGATTGTAATGTAATGTTTTGTGAAACCATGACTAAAGAAGTGATGCATAAGTACCTTGTAGTTGACATGACTTTGTTTCTTTAGATGATGTAATATACTGGTATGTTTTTGTTAGGCAATGAAATTGGGATGGAGGGAGTACAGGTTTAATATTTGAAATGAGAATGTATGAAGAGAATCCATATTAGGAAGGAGACAATAATCTAGGGAAAGGGCATGGTATCTATTAAACTATTGTAACATGCCAATTTAGTCATTGTTGCAGCGGTAGAAGGGTTGCTCTCTCTCTCTCTCTCTCTCTCTCTCTCTCTCTCTCTCTCTCTCTCTCTCTCTCTCTCTCCGACACCGATGCCGTCGCCTACGACGATGCATTCGCCATGTTATCCTTGAACGGCGAGGACAACCAGTCGAGCAACGACAACCTTCTCTCCGACATCGAGTATTCCTTCCATGATGTGAGTTCCTCTGTTTTCTCGGGCAAGGGTTAGGCAATGGTAAATCTCTCGATCTGAGCTTCATATGTGCATGCAATCGTGTTTGATTTCAGCTTTGCGTTTACCTATAGGTACCACGGACGATCTACAACTCCAAATGGGAGGGCCTAGATCTCGATGGAGAAGTGACATGTGACCATGGGCTAAAACTAAGGAGATATGTTGCATTCGAAGGCAGTAACACTGGGAGAAGGTTTTTGGGCTATACAAATCAGGTTTGTTTACATTATGTGCAACTATGACATGAAGTAAAATGTATCGTGCATGTTCATAACACTATAGTGTGTGTGTTTTTAGGTTGGCCCGGTGTGTAAAGCAGTAGAGTGGGTGGATCTTGAGTGGCCAGATGCACTTAAGAAATGTTTGGCACAGTTATGGGAGATGTATGAGTTGGAAAGGTCGGGGAGATTTAGTGATGTAAGTGATGCAGCTGAAAAAATTACAAGCTGTCGGTACGAAATAAGGAGATGGAACAAGAAATCAAGAATTTGCAGTCAGAGCTAATTGACGGAATCGATGGGAGCTTGGTTGTCGGAACTGCAAAGAAGCTTCAGGATAGTCACAGGTTGCTGATTCAAAATGCAGAAAAGGAGAGGGATCAGCTCAGGGAAGACAAGAAGAAGCTAGAGTACTGCATTGCGGATCTGTTGAAGGAACTGAAGAAGGCGCGCGAGGGTGAACAAGGACAGACTATAGAGGATAAAGGAAATTCAAGATGAATAATTTATGTTATGCCAATGCCTAAAACTAGTTAACTGTAAGACTTGCAGTTGCGCTTTCTTAACTAAGCCAAACTCAATCCTCGAGCAAACTAATTTTAGACGAATACACATATCATGCATAGAGTTAAGTTCACGCTTACAAAATCACCACTGTAGAGGATAAACTAGGCAGTTCAGTACTAAATAGACATATGTTGTGTTCAAGCGAGCCTGGCCCGGAGCTGCCTGTTTTCCTCCCTAAGATCGGCCAGCTCCTTCAGTACTATGTCGTGCTTCAGCTGTAGGTTCCAACGCTCTGTCACAGATTGGAGAAGTTGTTCCGTAGCCATACAATTTTCCTTCAAGATCCCTTTCATGATCTCCGTCTGCTTCCTAGCCGAGGTGCGACCTTCACTGTGTAGCTTCACCCAGCCGGCATTTAACTCCTTTAGTTTCTGGCCCTTGTCAGAAAGGACCGCGAGTTCAGTGCGCAGGTGGTCAAAGGCCAGTTTCTGGGAATTCTGCTTCTCCCTTTGGATTGCTATCTTGTCATTTAGCCAGGTCGCCAGGTCCTGGTCGATCTTTCGCCTCTTTCCCTGCAACAAAAATACATTGTATGTGTTATGGGTCTCCTTGCGGATTTACCCTTGGAGTGGTCTGATCTTCATGGATTTGAGGCGGAAGTGAGGGGAAACACGATGAACACAACTCGAATGCAAGGTAAAGATACAAACACACGCCAAATCACACCCAATTCGATTTTCTCCCGTTGGTTCGAACAACCAATCCAATAAAATCCTCGGCGAGAGACCTTGCGGTAGAATCACCAAAGGAGAGATCGGCAAGCGGATGGTAGAATCCAAATCAAGGAGAGAGTAGCAACCAAGTAGAATCCCAAAGGGGAGAGACCAAGCACTACTAGAATCCTTGATAGGGAGAGACCAAACACTTGAGGAGGGTCTTGACAACTTGGAGAAGGGCACCGACTCCAAGGCCTTGTACAACTCATAGGTTTACTATTGAGAGGGGGTTCCCATCTAGGGTTTGGCACATGCCTTAATTCATCATCATTTCTAGGGTTTCAAGGAAGGGGTGGGGGCATATATATAGGCCAGCCACGAACTAGGGGTAAAACAGGCATAAGCAGGAAGTTTAGGGCGTTACATGGGCCAAGCCCAGCTTAAGGCGCGCAGGCCCACGATGCTGGGGCCGAGACTCCGGTGTGGGGTCCGGAGACTCCGGTGTGGACCGGAGACTCCGGTCTGTCTCCGGTGTCGCCTCTGGAGGGGGGTCTCAGACTGTCCCAGGCGCGGGTTCGGGGCTCGGTCCGGAGACGGGTCCGGAGACTCCGGTGTGGTAGACCGGAGACTCCGGTCGGCTGGTCCGGAGACTTTGGTCCTGCTTCAACAACTTCTTGCGTCTTCTCTTCCAGGCCTATTGCTTGGGTGTCTTGGCTTCAGGGCCATCCTTGCTGCATCTTCTTGGCATCATGTTCATGGACCTAGTCACATCATGGGCATTTGTCTCAAGTAGGATTCCATTTGCATCATAACCAACAAAAGGGAAAGCATGGAAGGAGTTCACCTTTGGAGTGATGATTAGCGTGGCATGATGTGGAACAAAGGTGGTATCCGTATGTTGGGTTACATCATCTCCCCCCGCTTGAAAACGAGTCGACCTCGACGAAGTTCGTTTATCATGCAAGGAAGGCGGTGTGTCCTTGGCCTTATTCTTGTACATGGTCGGATCACCGGTGTCGAAGCCATTCTCAAACTTGTTGAAGAGCTTGTGGTACATCTTGCCATCATGTTGTGGTTGGAGATCTTGTAGCCTTATCCTTGTAGTTGGTGGTGTATCTTGGGTACCTTGCAAAACCGACAACAAAGAGAGAGAATTGTATGAATGATTGTTAGTATGGGTCACACTCAAGTCTCTCTTCTCACATTTTTTGGCTTGTGTCGTGGCACTCATGATTTTTCCACTCATTTTTGGCTTGTGGCACTCACTCTCTTGATGGTGGTTCACTCTCTCACTAGTCGTCTCACAAGGGTCCTTAGCTTGCTTTATCTTATTAATGGGTGTCATGTTGGATGCGATGACTTGGCTAGGCGTCATGGGTTTGAGCACGAATTTCTTGTCATTCCACTTGAAGGAGTATTGGTTGGTGGAACCATGATGTATTGCTCCTTTATCGTATTTCCATGGCCTTCCAAGTAGCATGTGGCACACGGACATTGGCACGACATCACACTCGACGGTGTCTTCATATGGGCCAATCTTGAAGGAGACTTGGACCTTGGATGTTATCTTGAGGGTTCCATTGTTATCAAGCCATTGGATATGGTAGGGGTGAGGGTGCTCTATGCATTGCAGCCTGAGTTTCTCATAAAGCTCCGTACTTGCGATGTTTTGGCAACTACCTCCATCAATGATCACTTTTATGGACTTGCCATCAATGCCAGCACGAGTTTGGAAGATATTGAGGCGTTGGTCCTCTCTTGGGATGGAGTTTGTTGGCGTGATTTGATCTATGACAAGTGCGGGGCCCGGATCATGCTCGCATTCAAGTGTGTCATCCTCTTCCATTGCGGCTGTCCTTGCAATAGCTCGTTGAGTGAGAGCTTCATACTCCTCTTCACTTACGGAGTAGGTTGCGCCATTCTCATCCGTAAGCATTAGTCGTGAGTTGGTGCACTCATATGACTTGTGACCTTTCACTCCACACTTGAAGAAAGTGACTTGACTATCCGATGTCGGGTTGGAGGAGGGTGCTATCACGGTCTTTGCTTGCTTGGATGAGCTCGTTGCTTGGTTTGTTGGCTTTGCGTTAGCATTTGCATTGATGGATGCAAAGTATGACTTTTGCTTTTCATATGCATTCTCCTTTTGCAAGTGCCGCTCAGCTTTGGTAGCTTGATGGAGGAGCTCGGTGAGGTTCTTGTACGGTTGAAAGTCAACAATCTTCCTTATTGGGCGGCTCAAACCGTTGAGGAACCTTGCTATGGTTTGCTCTTCGAGTTCTCTCACATCAACTCGCATCATTGTTTTCTCCATTTCCTTGTAGAACTCTTCAATTGACTTGGTCCCTTGTTTCAAATTTTGTACCTTGTCAAAGAGATCTTGGCGATAATGCTCGGGGACGAAGCGTGTGTACATCACTTCCTTCATCTCGGTCCAAGTTTCAATTGGAGGTTCCTCATTCTTCTCGCGGTTCTTTTGGAAGTCTTCCCACCAAACATTTGCATAGTCCTCAAACTCAAGGGATGCCATTGCAACTTTCTTCTCTTTGGAGTAGTTGTGGAATCGGAAGATCTTGTCAACTTTGAGTTCCCAATCAATGTATGCATCGGCGTCTTCTTCTCCCTTGAACTTGGGCATAACGAACTTGAGCTTCCCAAACTTGCCCTCTTCATGGTCACAGTGGTAGTTGCGGCGATCTTGCCTTATGCTCGCTTCACTTGGTGCACGTGGTGGTGGAGGAGCTTGATGTGCAAAGTCTCTTCTACGCCTTTGCTTGGGATCATTTGCATTCATTGGTTGTTGATGACGATGGTGGGGTTGAGCATAGCGGTTGTTGTGTCGCGCGCGGTGTGCATCCTCGTCATCATCACTCGTATCCCATTGTGGTGCTCGATGAACTTGTTGTTGATGGCGATGGTCATGGTTCGGGTGTTGGTGCCTATCAACGCGGTTGTGTTCACCATGCTGTTCTTGCTCTTGGGGTGGTGGTGGCGCTTGTACCATAGCTTGTGGTGGAGGGCGACCATGTTCTTCTTGGTGTTGTGGATGCGCTTGGTGATCATGGTGTCGATGACGTCTTGCGTGGTGCGGTTGTTGATGTTGTGGCTCAACCACTTGTTCATGGCGATGACGAGCTTGATGTTCCCCATTGTGGTGGTGGGGTTCTCCATGATGAGAATGGGAGCGCGAGGGGTCGCCATGATGACTTGAGGAGCGCGCGCGAGACGAACTTGACGAGCTTGAATGGTGTCCATGACGGTTGCCGAGGTTTGCAATAGCTTGGTTAAGAGCTTGGAATTGAGCATTGTGCTCCACTTGGCGTTGCCTGTCACGGTAGTCGAATTCTCGAAAAGTTTCATCAAGCCAGCTCTCAAGCCTCTCAAATTGGGCATTGAATTCTTGGCGTTGCACCCATAAGTTGTGGCGTGTGGCAAAACCATCTTGGTTGTTGAAGTTGCCATCTCCACTTTCTCCGCTTTCCCTAGACATGTTATTTGACCACAAGTGAAACAAGGGTGGTATTGGTGGTATGGTATGTGCTACCTTGCCTCACCAAGTCAAAAATTGGAAAGGTTGTTCTTGCCGAGAGCAAAGCGAATACGCAAGACACACACACGCAAAGGCCTATGGTGGATGGGTAGGAAAGTGGATAGCAAATGGAACAACCACACGAAAAGGTTGTTGTCAAAAGTGGGTAAAATCCAACCAAAAACAAAGCCAAAGGAAAAGGTCAAAAGGGAGATGAGAACCTACGACTATACACACACGGTGGAGATTAATGTGGCTAACACGACTATGAAAATGAGCAACAAACAAAATTGGTCCTAACGAAGACTAATGCTTGGTGTCGTGCCAACACTAGGAGAGACCGTAGCCCGTTTGCCAAAAGGTGGAGAAGCAACGGATTTGTACGCTTGCCTTGCTCTTGCTCGCACTCTTGCTTAGAAACTTTGGACTCTCTTTTGTATTGGTATCTTTCTCTTTTTCTTTTGCTTATAAGCTTTTTTTATAACTCTTTCTTTGCAATGCTATGGAGTCAAGTTTTTGTTATTTCCTCTACACTATGACTTATGCAAGAGCAAGCGCACAATGCTTCTGCAAACACAAGATGAGCTACTCTCGATAGGTTAGGTAACACACAAAGGAAGAAGGGGTTAACAAGGGTGGTGCAAGTTATACCTTGTGGTGATGTCGCACTTGCAACCATTGGTGGAGGAATGGTTCGAGTTCCGTGGTGTCGATGTCGAGTGCGAGGTGTTGTGGAAGCTTTTGTTAATTGACAAACACTCACACCAAACACAAATGTCAAAAGGAAATCAGTCGAAAAAGGAAAAGGGGTCAAAATTTTGTCAGGGCCGGAGACTCCGGTGATGCTGGTCCAGACACTCCGGTGTAGGCCGGAGACTCCAGTCTTGCGGTCCGGAAACTCCGGTCTGCCGGTCCGGAGACTCTGGTCTGGAGTCTGCGCGACGAACAGCTCGTGTTCTTGAGCGGAAATTCGGCCCTTGAACCCTCAAATCCAGAAAATTTCGACCAAATTGGGCTGGGAAACGCAGGGCACAAGTAGACCAACTCCAAAGACAAGTTTCTATTGGACTAAAACCACAATCAACTCACCAAAACGAGAGATCGATCCAAAAGCAATTGGGGCTATATTTTTTGGTATTTTTCATTTTATGGTGGAAATCGAAGGGCGAAGTCAAATCCGTGGCAACCAAAAGTTGCTGATACCAGTTGTTATGAGTCTCCTTGTGGATTTACCCTTCGAGTGGTCCGATCTTCACGGATTTTAGGCGGAAGTGAGGGGAAACACGATGAATATGATGAACACAACTCGAATGCAAGGTAAAGATACAAACACATGCCAAATCACACCCAATTCGATTTGCTCCCGTTGGTTCGAACAACCAATCCAATAGATCCTCGGCGAGAGACCTTGCGGTAGAATCACCAAAGGAGAGATCGGCAAGCGGATGGTAGAATCCAAATCAAGGAGAGAGTAGCAACCAAGTAGAATCCCAAAGGGGAGAGACCAAGCACTACTAGAATCCTTGATAGGGAGAGACCAAACACTTGAGGATGGTCTTGACAACTTGGAGAAGGGCACTGGCTCCAAGGCCTTGTACAACTCATAGATTTACTATTGAGAGGGGGTTCCCATCTAGGGTTTGGCACATGCCTTAATTCATCATCATCTATAGAGTTTCAAGGAAGGGGTGGGGGCATATATATAGGCTAGCCACGAACTAGGAGTAAAACAGGCATAAGTAGGAAGTTTAGGGCGTTACATGGGCCAAGCCCAGCTTAAGGCGCGCAGGCCCACGATGCTCGGGCCGGAGACTCCGGTGTGGGGTCCGGAGACTCCGGTGTGGACTGGAGACTCTGGTCTGTCTCTGGTGTTGCCTCCGGAGGGGGTCTCAGACTGTCCCCGGCACGGGTTCGGGGCTCGGTCTAGAGATGGGTCCGGAGACTCTGGTGTGGTAGACCGGAGACTCCGGTCGGCTGGTCCGGAGACTCCGGTCCTGCTTCAACTGCTTCTTGCGTCTTCTCTTCTAGGGCTCTTGCTTGGGTGTCTTGGCTTCAGGGCCATCCTTGCTGCATCTTCTTGGCATCATGTTCATGGACCTAGTCAAATCATGGGCATTTGTCCCAAGTAGGATTCCATTCGCATCATAACCAACAGAAGGCAAAGCATGGAAGGAGTTCACCTTTGGAGTGATGATTAGCGTGGCATGATGTGGACCAAAGGTGGTATGCGTATGTTGGGCTACATCAGTATGGTTTGTTCAGTTCACCAGTACAAGCTGGTTAGTTTCCATAATTAACTGAATCGACTAGTGGCACTGTCATAATTTCAAGGAAGAAGAAATCTAGGACTAATCAACATTTTATGAATCGACTAGTGGCACTGTCATAATTTCAATTTCAAAGACAAATAAGATTTATCTGCAGTTTAGTGTGTTGTGGGTTTTTCCCAATATCACCAAATAGTAGTGGGAGAGTGGCAAACTCATAATGCAGAAACCCATGTCCAGATACATAATGGAAAGAGCACGTGGTGTCCATTCATGAACATGAACACCAACACATGTCCAGATAGATAAAGAGTTTCCCTAGGATTCTTATTGCACCCTATAATGGGAAGCAGACTTGGGCATTGCTCCCTGAATCCTAAACATTACAAAAGGAGTGGAGGACGAACTGATATTCGTGTTCCCGCTAATGGGAATCAGACTTGGGCATTGCTCTGATACGCCTCCAGACAAGCCCTTAGCTCCTCGTTCTCTTTTTGAACACCCTCGAGTACGGTGATCCCTCTGCTCATGTCCTCCTTCATCTCCTTCACTGCATCCAGGCAACGGTTCCTGTCATGGTAGGATCGGATGGTAGCCTTGGTTTCCTCAACGCGTCCTCTGAGTGCCTCGGTGACTTCGTCCTGCAGGAGAATGCACCTTTCCATGATATTCTTCTTCTCCTCCATGAGCTCGTTGATTATCTTGATGGCATGTTCTTGCCTGTTCAGATTCTGGCGCTTGCAGCCTCACGACGTCACGTGCAAAATCTAGCGAGATCTCCTTCTGCACAGATAATTGCTTGAGTAGGCTCTCATTAGCTTGGGTGCGGGAGTGTGGCATCCCGCAAAACCACTACTAGAAAATCGCGTTGTTTTGTGCATTGCATCATCATGACCGCATGCTCATGTCATCATGCCCCATTGCATTTAAGCATCGTCATCATCTTGCATTTGCTTGCATAAAACTATTTGCGGAGAAACCTATTTTTTGTTTTCTAAACGCCCCGTCTTATTTTCAAATTAAAACCCGGGCCTCCGGATTATTTTGTTTTGTCTGCTATCGGTTTGCAAAAACCCTGTTTGAAATAAATAAAATATTTAATTATTTTTAGGGGGCAGCCGAACCGGGCCGATCCGACCCAGTTGGCCACCCCCAGTACAAACCAGCCTGCCCTAAAACCCTGGCTACCCCAAAACCCTTTTATACCTAAAACTATTCTACCCAGCCCTCTCCACATCATCCCCACCAATCCCCTCCCTCCACCTCACTTTTCCTCCACCTCATCACACCCACCGCCACCTCACCAATCCTCCCTCTCAGCCCCACTCCCTCCAATCCACCCTTGCCCACATGCCCACCTTGGACCCCACCCCTGCCTCCCCGTCTCCCCCACTGCCCCACCCCATCTCCTCTCGCCTGCCCCACCACGCACCGACTTCTGACCACGCCACCGCTTCCCACCTGTCTCCTTCCTCTCCTCCCTCCCTCCACCGCCTGGCCACGGCTCCGACCCTAACGCCATCGCCTCCCGGCCTGGCCAGGCCTCGCCGAGATCCACTCCTCCCGAGCCTGCGCCTCAAGGCCACCTCCTCGTCTGCTTCTTCCGCTTCGCCTGCCTCGCTTGCCGTCCTCGACGTGTTGCCAAGATTCGCCGTCTCCTGCTGCCGCCACAGATCCGTCCTTCGACCTCCCATGGAAGAGCTTCGCCGACCGCAGATCTCGCCTCTTCGCCGCCTCCGCGTCTCCGGCCGCCCCTGCCGCGGCGCCTCCCCAGCGTCACCTTCGCTGCTCGCCGCTGCCTCGCGACTCCCCTTGCGCCGGTGCCCCTGTCCTCGCTGCGCCGACGCATGCGAGCCGTCCGCCGGTTCCCTTCTTCAGAGCTTCCTCGGCGTGTGTAAGAGGGTGAGAGCACATGCTTGTCTCTGTTTTGGTCCAGTCTCGGTGTGCTAGCATCGCGAGACCGTTCCCGAACCCGATGGCGCCCGAGGAACCAACGACAAGACCGTCGACGCCATTTCAAGTCCATCATCAACATCCGGAGGCGGATCCTCGAAGACCGCACTAGCACCACACCAAGCACACCGACAACAGGAGCCGGAACCCCAAAGTCGCCAACACGGAAACCCTAGATCTACCGGCGACCCGACCAAAACCCGAAGACCGATCCCGCCGAATGCCAAGATCTTCAATCGGAATTAGAGGACGCCGAGACCCCGGTACGACAAGACCGCCTTCCCACACCGATGCCCGGGAGTCGGATGCCAAGTTCTACTTCCAACGAGTTGACCGATGATCGAGATGGCACCTCAAGGTCTTCATCCCGGTACGACAAGCACTTCGCCGTCGCACGCCAAGTTCTTCTTCCCGAACGCCAAGACCGAACCGATACGAGGACCCGACAAGATCTTCGTGACGACAAGATCGGCACCGACTAGGGCAGATCCGATGTGCCCCCGACGCCAACCAAGTTCTCCTTCTCGGATGCGACAAGATCGACTTCCGTTGTCCGAGACCGATCTCGTCGAGCCGTTCTCCCGTCGAACCCTGAGACCGACCCCGAACCCCTCAGAGACCAAGATCGTCGAGCCCCCTCTAATGTGTGACCCCTTCTCGAGCCCTATTTTATAAATGATATATTAATTGTTGCATATTAAATTGTCATACTTGCATGCATACTTGTCTGTGGTTTGGGGGCCTTACGCCGATTCACCATATAATTAAATATGGGGCCCATATGCGGGCAAATCTAGTCTTATATTGGCCTCATTTAAATTTGTGCATCGAACCGTTGTCATATCTTGCCTTGTTAAAACAACATTTAAAATGCGGGGTATCTAAACTACTAGAACCATATAATTAATTGTCGGGACCCCGGTTCCGCTTAATCTTGCCTAATTGCATTGCACCCTTGCCATGTCATACATCATACATGCATCATGCCGATCTTTTGCCGTAGTATTAAATATTGCATCCGGTGTTTATTCTAGTGTTTTGCTTCTTCGCGGATAAGGCCGTTGAGTTGATGTGAGCTTCGCCCCGATCTTCGGATGAACCTTCGGCAATGCTTTTCAAAGAGCATCTCCCTTTCTACCTATCTTACTTTTATAGTCTTTATTTCCTCCTGTTGATCTATTGCTATCCTGTATTGCGATGCTCTAGTTTCCGTACCGTGATATCCCCGCAGCCTTATATTGCCTTGGACACATCCTATTACCTGTTGATTGGTAGATAGTTGGACTTGCGTGTCGTAGTCGCCGCTCAAGTGTCGCTATGCGTGTCGTCAAGTACCACGCTTGTTGGAGTTTTGCCGCAAGTTAATTGTTGGAGATGATCATGGCTTTAATTACTGTTTAACAACTAAAATTGAAGTAGGTAAGCAGGCACCGGTGGGTGATAGATAATATCTGGTTTCCGATCACCCACTTGTGTCCCGTGGGACCGAGTTCTTGACACTGTTAGAGATCGAGCGCGCTCACCTCATGTGGGGAGATATGGGCCCCCCTTTGATTAGTTCCTGATTTCAAAGTATTGTTCTTGGGGCCACAACTAGTTTGAGGTTTTTTTTACTTTCCTGTACCTATGCCATGCTTTACTGCTTTATTTACGATTGTGTGAGGAGCACGCTGCATCTGCTTTAGGAAGCGAGGTGTTTTGTGATATCGACAGGTCCAGCTTTGGGATTTCTTTGTCGTTCTGACCATCGACGAAACCCCGAGTCCGTCTCGAGACCGGCCGACTTTTGTTATGGTGTACTTAGTGGGTGGCCTCTGCTTGCTTTGGTCTAGAAACGTCGTGACTTAGGCCCGCCGACATACCGATGGGTGTATGTTAACTGATCCGGCAAAAGGGTCAAGTGCTTGTGGATACTTTGGTGCACCGCAGGGTTAAATCTTTTAGAAGCCGTGTCCGCGGTTATGGACGACTTGGAGCACACGGTTTGATCATAGACAACTATAACTAAAGTTTATCGTTATAAATTGACTTGTATCCGATATGACTAGTATTCAGCTTCACCACAACGGAATGGCTAAATAAAAGTGCCAACAACCGCTGGTTTTGGGTTATCTCACGCTATTTGTATCTCGACTAGTAAGTGTTGCAACTACAACGGAATGGTTAACTAAAAGGCCCATCGCTTATTTTATCGTAATGATTATCTACACGACTAGTAATTGCTGCAATGATCACTGAATAAATAAAGCGCCAACCGTGGTGAGTTCCTCGGTCGACTTCCTCGTTTGGTCTCGAGGGGAATACCAGATGGGATTGTTTGGTGTTAGAATCAGGTTGGTTCGAATAGGTCTTTCTTACCCTCTCTCGATAGTCGCCATTGTATCGAGTCTCTATAGGTTGGTTAGAGCATGTTGCCGCTGCCGCTTGATCCCACCATACCTATGTAGGCGAGGACCGCGAATTCTAGCCTCGCTGTCTTCGGCCTCGATCTTCGACGCTCCTCTTTTCCTTTGCCCTTTGTCGGCACTCCTTTTGTTTAAGCAGGTTTTGAGATCGATGTCGTTAGCGGGGTTACCCTTCCGGGCTTGGCAGGGTTATGGACGCCATTGGTTATTCTTGAGGCTCTTAGCCCCATTTGCATCTTGTCCGTGATGGACGCTCTATCATTTTCAAGGTGATTTGGATCTTTGTATATTATACGTATTCTTGACTCGTTGAGTCGCTGTTGTATATCTCTCTACGTGGGTCCCATCGAGGACTGTTGTGTAATGTTATTACTTTGTTTTCCACCCGCACGAAAGTGCCTGGTGGGCACCTTTGAATCGTTTCTATGCGGGTTTGGCGGGTTTCGCTAAAACTTGCATAGGGTCGATTCAGAGGGTGTTACAGGGAACGTGCAAGCTCATGTTGGTTGACAATCTTGGAACTGATCGCGGCCACCTTGTCACGGTACTTGGCCTTCGATTGCTGCATCATTCATGTTAATTGAAATAGGAATTCTATAATTACACTCCAGGTTCCACGTGATCACCAATACAGATCAAAAAAATCCCCGTTGAATCTATTGACCGCAGTGTTAAAAAATGGACCTGGAGATCTATTCATGACCACGATAAACTAATCCTAATCACAAAAAATCCATAGTGAATCTATGAACAGCGGTATTAAGGAAAGACCAAGAGATCTAGTCATATTCATGAAAACTAATACAACTCGCAAAAGAAGAAGAAAAACCAATGCGGGGCGGATAGGATCTAAGAAATCCACATCACAACTCGGAGAAATAACAGTGTGGAGATTTGCTACCTCGCTGAGACATGGAATGAGGCCGAACGGGTCCTGCAACGCCTCCATCATGGTGGGTTCGGGCTCCACGGCCGGCCTGTAATACGTAGAAGAGGAAGAGCAAGAAGAAGAAAAACAATAAGAAGTTGAATAAGATCATGATGGAGAGGGAGATGGAGAAGAAGTAGAACAAGAAGACCGTACCGGGAGGAGCCCACGCCTGCTAGAACATTCGGCGCCATTGTCGGGGGAGATTGGGCCTCGATGAGAGGGTGGGCTTGAGCGGTTGGTAGAGCAATAAGTTCCTTGCAGTGATTTCTCTCCGTTTTCTCCACGTGGATCGTCGACCGGCCTGTCCCCCACCTTAGTGGAGCCATGGCTTGTAGGGTGAGGGTGGCGGCGGCAAGAGGAAGGAGATAGTGATTAGTGTGGGAGAAGAGTCAAAGAGTACAGGCCGTGGTCCAGTAGTACTAGTACTATTATACAAGACCACCGTGTACGGTCTACCTTCTCAAAGAAGCCAGGAAGGCAGGGGTAGGGAATCGATGGGACTTGTCTTTATTGCGATGGACACTTCAATGGTCTTCGGCGCCACCCAAAATCCAGTATATAATAAGGGGAGTGCGAGCCGGGTGGTCATCACGGGAATCGGCGCGCACATCCTGCGTGCGTGTGTCACGTGTTGATGGGGCAATGACGCGCGCAACTGCTGCACGATCACATCGGCATGTTGAACTCCGTCGAACTTCACATCGACAGGCACGCACGGGATATTTATGAGTCTAGAATACGCTGTGCCACTTTTGTTGTGATCAAATTATGTTCAGTACACGAGATATTACTTCTTTCTTCTTCTTTTTGATAATTGACAAATGCATGCGTGGACACGACGCACGAAACCACTTCTCATCCTTGATCAGATCGGCACCCCACTCTGTGTACCCGCCATCGACCATTCAGAGAAACTACCTCGAACACGATGCCCCCTCGCCGTGGCAATGGCTGGTCCAAGCCGTCCACTGACCGTCCTGCGTCCCCGGCTCTTTGTTGCATCATTCACGCTCGTGAGTCGCCTGCTGAGGCAACACGTCGTGTCCGATCGCGCCAGGATCCATCGACATCGGCACTCGAGGACACCGCGACATCGAAGCTCGTACCGGACATGCAGGAGGAGCGTGGGGTACCTACAGCGTCGGACGAGCGCAAAGTAGCAGCCAGGACGGTGGCGCATGTTGCATTGGTGAGTACGGACAAGAAGAGGAACGATAAGAAGACCAGTAAGAAGAGAGGATATAGCTATTTGGACGAGTCCGACTTGGCCAACGAGGAGGCATTCATCGATCAGTTGGAGGCAGAAGCGGAGGAGAGTGACGTGGACCCATGGGACTACGAAGAGGAGGAGGACTCCTACAAGGAGATAGCGCGCTTATTCAAGGAAGGGGGCGGTGTCGAGTCATTAGAGGAGGACACCGACGACGGCGGTGGCAGGGACCATGGCGTTGATGAAGACGAGGACGAACCGGAAGACGAAGACGATGGCTTCTTCGAAATATTATCATTTATTTTATTTATTTTAGTTAGATTGATGGATTTTCACTTGTTTATGGAGGTAAAGTATCGGTGCCATGGATAGAGAGGTGGTACGGATTGACCATGCATAAAAAAATTGGAGAAGGGAGGGGCTATCCTGCCCGTTGGATCACATAGGATCAACGGTTGGTGGAGACGATCCGCGTGACATCTGTGTCAGCCAATTAGGGCGTAGCACCCAGAGTGAGCACACATTTGGGATCTCCACACGTTTGGGCTTTTATGAGATTTGTGACCAAGAGAGAGGGCAAATCTCTTTTCACAATCCACCTATGGATACACCAGTGTCATTGCATGTGTGTTCTTCTCATTAACAACAGCTAGAGTCATTGCATGTGTATTCTCTTCAGAGACCACACATGGATCCACCAGTGTCATTGCATGTGTGTTCTTTTGACATACCACATATGGATCCACCAGTGTCATTAAAATGTGTGTTCTCTTCAGAGACCACACATTGATCCACCAGTGTCATTGCATGTGTGTTCTTTTTACTAACAACAACTTGAGTCAATGCATGTGTGTTCTTTTCACATACCACATATGGATCCACCAGTGTCATTGCATGTGTGTTCTCTTCCACACATCGATCCACCCGTGTCATTGCATGTGTGTTCTTTTTACTAACAACAACAGGAGTCATTTCATGACTATTCTTTTCACATACCACATATGGATCCACCAGTGTCATTGAAATGTGTGTTCTTCTCATTAACCATAGCTAGAGTCATTGCATGTGTGTTCTCATCAGAGACCACACATGGATCCACCAGTGTCATTGCATGTGTGTTCTTTTTACTAACAACAGTTGGAGTCATTGCATGTGTGTTCTTTTCACATACCACATATGGATCCACCAGTGTCATTGAAATGTGTGTTCTCTTCAGAGACCACACATGGATCTACCGGTGCCATTGCATGTGTGTTCTTTTTACTAACAACAACTGGAGTCATTGCATGTGTGTTCTTTTCACATACCACATATGGATCCACCAGTGTCATTGCATGTGTGTTCTCTTCACAGACCACACATGGATCCACCAGTGTAATTGCATGTGTGCTCTTTTTAATAACAACAACTGGAGTCATTTCATGAATATTCTTTTCACATGCCACATATGGATCCACCAGTGTCATTTAAATGTGTGTTCTTCTCATTAACCACAGCTAGAGTCATTGCATGTGTGTTCTCTTCAGAGACAACACATGGATCCACCAGTCTCATTGCATGTGTGTTCTTTTTACTAACAACAACTGGAGTCATTGCATGTGTGTTCTTTTCACATACTACATAAGGATTCACCAGTGTCATTGAAATGTGTGTTCTCTTCAGAGACCACACATGGATCCACCAGTGTCATTGCATGTGTGTTCTTTTTACTAACAACAACCGGAGTCATTGCATGTGTGTTCTTTTCACATACCACATATGGATCCATCAGTGTCATTGCATGTGTGTTCTCTTTAGAGACCACACATGGATCCACCCGTGTCATTGCATGTGTGCTCTTTTTACTAACAACAACTAGAGTCATTTCATGAATATTCTTTTCACATGCCACATATGGATCCATCAGTGTGATTGAAATGTGTGTTCTTCTCATTAACCACAACTAGAGTCATTGCATGTGTGTTCTCTTAAGAGACCACACATGGATCCACCAGTGGCATTGCATGTGTGTTATTTTTACTAACAACAACTGGAGATATTGCATGTGTGTTCTTTTCACATACCACATAAGATTTCACCAGTGTCACTGAAATGTGTGTTCTCTTCAGAGACCACACATGGATCCACCAGTGTCATTGCACGTGTGTTCTTTTTACTAACAACAACTGGAGTCATTCCATGTGTGTTCTTTTCACATACCACATATGTATCAACCAGTGTCATTGCATGTGTGTTCTCTTCAGAGACCACACTTGGATCCACCAATGTAATTGCATGTGTGCCCTTTTTACTAACAACAACTGGAGTCATTTCATGACTATTCTTTTCACATACCACATATGGATCCACCAGTGTCATTGAAATGTGTGTTCTTCTCATTAACCACAGCTAGAGTCATTGTATGTGTGTTCTCTTCAGAGACCACACATGGATCCACCAATGTCATTGCATGTGTGTTCTTTTTACTAACAACAACTTGAGTCATTGCATGTGTGTTCTTTTCACATACCACATATGGATCCACCAGTGTCATTGAAATGTGTGTTCTCTTCAGAGACCACACATGGATCCACCAGTGTCATTGCATGTGTGTTCTTTTTACTTACAACAACTGGAGTCATTGCATGTGCGTTCTTTTCACATACCACATATGGATCCAGTAGTGTCATTGAAAAGTGTGTTCTCTTCAGAGACCACACATGCATCCACCAGTGTCATTGCATGTGTGTGTGTTTTACTAACAACAACTAGAGCCATTTCATGACTATTCTTTTCACATACCACATATGGATCCACAAGTGTCATTGAAATGTGTGTTCTTCTCATTAACCACAGCTAGAGTCATTGCATGTGTGTTCTCTTCAGAGACCACACATGGATCGACTAGTGTCATTGCATGTGCGTTCTTTTTACTAACAACAACTGCAGTCATTGCATGTGTGTTAATTTCACATACCACATATGGATCCACCTGTGTCATTGAAATGTGTGTTCTCTTCAGAGATCACACATGGATCCACCAGTGTCATTGCATGTGTGTTCTTTTTACTAACCAGAACTAGAGTCATTGCATGTGTGTTCTTTTCACATACCACATATGGATCCACCAGTGTCATTGCATGTGTGTTCTCTTTAGAGACCACACATGGATCCACCATTGTCATTGCATGTGTTTATCTTTTTACTAACAACAACTGGAGTCATTTCATGACTATTCTTTTCACATACCACATATGGATCCACCAGTATCATTGAAATGTGTGGTCTTCTCATTAACCACAGCTAGAGTCATTGCATGTGTGTTCTCTTCAGAGACCACAAATGGATTCACCAATGTCATTGCATGTGTGTTCTTTTTACTAACAACAACTAGAGTCATTGCATTTGTGTTCTTTTCACATACCACATATGGATCCCCCAATGTCATTGAAATGTGTGTTATCTTCAGAAACCACACATGGATCCACCAGTGTCATTGCATGTGTGTTCTTTTTACTAACAACAATTGGAGTCATTGCATGTGTGTTCTTTTCACATACCACATACGGATCCACCAGTGTCATTGCATGTGTGTTCTCTTTAGAGACCACACATGGATCCACCATTGTCACTGCATGTGTGTTCTTTTTACTATAAACAACTAGAGTCATTTCATGACTATTCTTTTCACATACCAGATATGGATCCACCAGTATCATTGAAATGTGTGTTCTTCTGATTAACCACAGCTAGAGTTATTGCATGTGTGTTCTCTTCAGAGACCACACATGGATCCACCAGTGTCATTGCATGTGTGTTCTTTTTACTAACAACAACTGGAGTCATTGCATGTGTGTTCTTTTTAATACCACATCTGGATCCCCCAATGTCATTGAAATGTGTGTTCTCTTCAGAAACCACACATGGATCCACCAGTGTCATTGCATGTGTGTTCTTTTTACTAACAACAACTAGAGTCATTGCATGTGTGTTCTTTTCACATACCACATATAGATCCACCAGTGTCATTGCATGTGTATTCTCTTCAAAGACCACACATGGATCCACCAGTGTAATTGCATGTGTGCTCTTTTTACTAACAACAACTAGAGTCATTTCATGACTATTATTTTCACATACCACATATGGATCCACCAGTGTCATTGAAATTTGTGTTCTTCTCATTAACCACAACTAGAGTCATTGCACGTGTGTTCTCTTCAGGGACCACACATGGATCCACCAGTGTCATTGCATGTGTGTTATTTTTACTTACAACAACTGGAGTCATTGCATGTGTGTTCTTTTCACATACCACATATGGATCCACCAGTGTCATTGAAATGTGTCTTCTCTTTAGAGACCACACATGGATCCACCAGTGTCATTGAACGTTTGTTCTTTTTACTAACAGCAACTAGAGTCATTTCATGACTATTCTTTTCACATACCACATATGGATCCACAAGTGTCATTGAAATGTGTGTTCTTCTCATTAACCACAGCTAGAGTCATTGCATGTGTGTTCTCTTCAGAGACTACACATGGATCCACCAGTGTCATTGCATGTGTGTTCTTTTTACTAACAACAACTAGAGTCATTGCATGTGTGTGATTTTCACATACCACATATGGATCCACCAGTGTCATTGCATGTGTATTCTCTTCAGAGACCACATGGATCCATGATGTCATGCATGTGTGTTCTTTTTACTAACAACAACTAGAGTCATGTCATGACTATTATTTTCACATACCACATATGGATCCACCAGTATCATTGAAATGTGTGTTCTTCTCACTAACCACAGCTAGAGTCATTGCATGTGAGTTCTCTTCAGAGACCACACATGGATGCACCAGTGTCATTGCATGTGTGTTCTTTTTACTAACAACAACTAGAGTCATTGCATTTGTGTTCTTTTCAGATACCACATATGAATCCCCCAATATCATTGAAATGTGTGTTATCTTCAGAAACCACACATGGATCCACCAGTGTCATTGCATGTGTGTTCTTTTTACTAACAACAATTGGAGTCATTGCATGTGTGTTCTTTTCACATATCACATACGGATCCACCAGTGTCATTGCATGTGTGTTCTCTTTAGAGACCACACATGGATCCACCATTGTCACTGCATGTGTGTTCTTTTTACTATAAACAACTAGAGTCATTTCATGACTATTCTTTTCACATACCAGATATGGATCCACTAGTATCATTGAAATGTGTGTTCTTCTCATTAACCACAGCTAGAGTCATTGCATGTGTGTTCTCTTCAGAGACCACACATGGATCCACCAGTGTCATTGCATGTGTGTTCTTTTTACTAACAACAACTGGAGTCATTGCATGTGTGTTCTTTTCAATACCACATCTGGATCCCCCAATGTCATTGAAATGTGTGTTCTCTTCAGAAACCACACATGGATCCACCAGTGTCATTGCATGTGTGTTCTTTTTACTAACAACAACTAGAGTCATTGCATGTGTGTTCTTTTCACATACCACATATAGATCCACCAGTGTCATTGCATGTGTATTCTCTTCAAAGACCACACATGGATCCACCAGTGTAATTGCATGTGTGCTCTTTTTACTAACAACAACTAGAGTCATTTCATGACTATTATTTTCACATACCAGATATGGATCCACCAGTGTCATTGAAATGTGTGTTCTTCTCATTAACCACAGCTAGAGTCATTGCATGTGTGTTCTCTTCAGAGACCACACATGGATCCACCAGTGTCATTGCATGTGTGTTCTTTTTACTTACAACAACTGGAGTCATTGCATGTGTGTTCTTTTCACATACCACATATGGATCCACCAGTGTCATTGAAATGTGTGTTCTCTTTAGAGACCACACATGGATCCACCAGTGTCATTGAACGTTTGTTCTTTTTACTAACAGCAACTAGAGTCATTTCATGACTATTCTTTTCACATACCACATATGGATCCACAAGTGTAATTGAAATGTGTGTTCTTCTCATTAACCACAGCTAGAGTCATTGCATGTGTGTTCTCTTCAGAGACTACACATGGATCCTGATGTCATTGCATGTGTGTTCTTTTTACTAACAACAACTAGAGTCATTGCATGTGTGTTATTTTCACATACCACATATGGATCCACCAGTGTCATTGCATGTGTATTCTCTTCAGAGACCACACATGGATCCACCAGTGTCATGCATGTGTGTTCTTTTTACTAACAACAACTAGAGTCATGTGATGACTATTCTTTTCACATACCACATATGGATCCACCAGTATCATTGAAATGTGTGTTCTTCTCACTAACCACAGCTAGAGTCATTGCATGTGAGTTCTCTTCAGAGACCACACATGGATGCACCAGTGTCATTGCATGTGTGTTCTTTTTACTAACAACAACTAGAGTCATTGCATGTGTGTTCTTTTCACATGCCACATATTGATCCACCAGTGTCATTGAAATGTGTGTTCTCTTCAGAGACCACACATGAATCCACCAGTGTCATTGCATGTGTGTTCTTTTTACTAACAACAACTGGAGTCATTGCATGTGTGTTCTTTTCACATACCACATATGGATCCACCAGTGTCATTCCATGTGTGTTCTCTTCACAGACCATACATGGATCCACCAGTGTAATTGCATGTGTGCTATTTTTACTAACAACAACTGGAGTCATTTCATGACTATTCTTTTCACATACCACATATGGATCCACCAGTGTCATTGAAATTTGTGTTCTTCTCATTAACCACAGCTAGAGTCATTGCACGTGTGTTCTCTTCAGAGACCACACATGGATCCACCAGTGTCATTGCATGTGTGTTATTTTTACTTACAACAACTGGAGTCATTGCATGTGTGTTCTTTTCACATACCACATATGGATCCACCAGTGTCATTGAAATGTGTGTTCTCTTTAGAGACCACACATGGATCCACCAGTGTCATTGAACGTTTGTTCTTTTTACTAACAGCAACTAGAGTCATTTCATGACTATTCTTTTCACATACCACATATGGATCCACAAGTGTCATTGAAATGTGTGTTCTTCTCATTAACCACAGCTAGAGTCATTGCATGTGTGTTCTCTTCAGAGACTACACATGGATCCACCAGTGTCATTGCATGTGTGTTCTTTTTACTAACAACAACTAGAGTCATTGCATGTGTGTGATTTTCACATACCACATATGGATCCACCAGTGTCATTGCATGTGTATTCTCTTCAGAGACCACACATGGATCCGCCAGTGTCATGCATGTGTGTTCTTTTTACTAACAACAACTAGAGTCATGTCATGACTATTATTTTCACATACCACATATGGATCCACCAGTATCATTGAAATGTGTGTTCTTCTCACTAACCACAGCTAGAGTCATTGCATGTGAGTTCTCTTCAGAGACCACACATGGATGCACCAGTGTCATTGCATGTGTGTTCTTTTTACTAACAACAACTAGAGTCATTGCATTTGTGTTCTTTTCAGATACCACATATGAATCCCCCAATATCATTGAAATGTGTGTTATCTTCAGAAACCACACATGGATCCACCAGTGTCATTGCATGTGTGTTCTTTTTACTAACAACAATTGGAGTCATTGCATGTGTGTTCTTTTCACATATCACATACGGATCCACCAGTGTCATTGCATGTGTGTTCTCTTTAGAGACCACACATGGATCCACCATTGTCACTGCATGTGTGTTCTTTTTACTATAAACAACTAGAGTCATTTCATGACTATTCTTTTCACATACCAGATATGGATCCACTAGTATCATTGAAATGTGTGTTCTTCTCATTAACCACTAGAGTCATTGCATGTGTGTTCTCTTGGAGACCACACATGGATCCACCAGTGTCATTGCATGTGTGTTCTTTTTACTAACAACAACTGGAGTCATTGCATGTGTGTTCTTTTCAATACCACATCTGGATCCCCCAATGTCATTGAAATGTGTGTTCTCTTCAGAAACCACACATGGATCCACCAGTGTCATTGCATGTGTGTTCTTTTTACTAACAACAACTAGAGTCATTGCATGTGTGTTCTTTTCACATACCACATATAGATCCACCAGTGTCATTGCATGTGTATTCTCTTCAAAGACCACACATGGATCCACCAGTGTAATTGCATGTGTGCTCTTTTTACTAACAACAACTAGAGTCATTTCATGACTATTATTTTCACATACCAGATATGGATCCACCAGTGTCATTGAAATGTGTGTTCTTCTCATTAACCACAGCTAGAGTCATTGCATGTGTGTTCTCTTCAGAGACCACACATGGATCCTGATGTCATTGCATGTGTGTTCTTTTTACTTACAACAACTGGAGTCATTGCATGTGTGTTCTTTTCACATACCACATATGGATCCACCAGTGTCATTGAAATGTGTGTTCTCTTTAGAGACCACACATGGATCCACCAGTGTCATTGAACGTTTGTTCTTTTTACTAACAGCAACTAGAGTCATTTCATGACTATTCTTTTCACATACCACATATGGATCCACAAGTGTAATTGAAATGTGTGTTCTTCTCATTAACCACAGCTAGAGTCATTGCATGTGTGTTCTCTTCAGAGACTACACATGGATCCACCAGTGTCATTGCATGTGTGTTCTTTTTACTAACAACAACTAGAGTCATTGCATGTGTGTTATTTTCACATACCACATATGGATCCACCAGTGTCATTGCATGTGTATTCTCTTCAGAGACCACACATGGATCCACCAGTGTCATGCATGTGTGTTCTTTTACTAACAACTAGAGTCATGTGATGACTATTCTTTTCACATACCACATATGGATCCACCAGTATCATTGAAATGTGTGTTCTTCTCACTAACCACAGCTAGAGTCATTGCATGTGAGTTCTCTTCAGAGACCACACATGGATGCACCAGTGTCATTGCATGTGTGTTCTTTTTACTAACAACAACTAGAGTCATTGCATGTGTGTTCTTTTCACATGCCACATATTGATCCACCAGTGTCATTGAAATGTGTGTTCTCTTCAGAGACCACACATGAATCCACCAGTGTCATTGCATGTGTGTTCTTTTTACTAACAACAACTGGAGTCATTGCATGTGTGTTCTTTTCACATACCACATATGGATCCACCAGTGTCATTCCATGTGTGTTCTCTTCACAGACCATACATGGATCCACCAGTGTAATTGCATGTGTGCTATTTTTACTAACAACAACTGGAGTCATTTCATGACTATTCTTTTCACATACCTCATGTCGATCCACCAGTGTCATTGAAATGTGTGTTCTTCTCATTAACCACAGCTAGAGTCATAGCATGTGTGTTCTCTTCAGAGACCACACATGGATCCACCAGTGTCATTGCATGTGTGTTCTTTTTACTAAGAACAACCGGAGTCATTGCATGTGTGTTCTTTTCACATACGACATATGGATCCACTAGTGTCATTGAAATGTGTGTTCTATTCAGAGACCACACATGAATCCACAGGTGTCATTGCATGTGTGCTCTTTTTACTAACAACAACTAGATTCATTGCATGTGTGTTCTTTTCACATACCACATATGGATCCACCAGTGTCATTGAAATGTGTGTTCTCTTCAGAGACCACACATGGATCCACCAGTGTCATTGCATGTGTGTTCTTTTTACTAACAACAACTAGAGTCATTTCATGACTATTCTTTTCACATACCACATATGGATCCACTAGTGTCATTGAAATGTGTGTTCTTCTCATTAACCACAGCTAGAGTCATTGCATGTGTGTTCTTTTCAGAGACCACACAAGGATCCACCAGTGTCATTGCATGTGTGTTCTTTTTAGTAACAACAACTTGAGTCATTGCTTGTGTGTTCTTTTCACATACCATATATGGATCCACCAGTGTGATTGAAATGTTTGTTCTCTTTTGAGACCAGACATGGATCCACCAATGTCATTGCATGTGTGTTCTTTTTACTTACAACAACTGGAGTCATTGCATGTGCTTTCTTTTCACATACCACATATGGATCCACCAGTGTCATTGAAAAGTGTGTTCTCTTCAGAGACCACACATGGATCCACCAGTGTCATTACATGTGTTTGTTTTTTACTAACAACAACTGTAGTCATTTCATGACTTTTATATTCACATACCACATATGGATCCACCGGTATCATTTAAATGTGTGTTCTTCTCATTAACCACAGCTAGAGTCATTGCATGTGTGCTCTCTTCAGAGACCACACATGGATCCACCAGTGTCATTGCATGTGTGTTCTCTTCAGAGACCACACATGGATCCACCAGTGTCATTGCATGTGTGTTCTTTTTACTAACAACAACTGGAGTCATTTCATGACTATTCTGTTCACATACCACATATGGATCCACCAGTATCATTGAAATGTGTATTCTTCTCATTAACCATAGCTAGAGTCATTGCATGTGTGTTCTCATCAGAGAACACACATGGATCAGCCAGTGTCATTGCATGTGTGTTCTTTTTACTAACAACAACTGGAGTCATTGCATGTGTGTTCTTGTCACATACCACATATGGATCCCCCAATGTCATTGAAATGTGTGTTCTCTTCAGAAACCACACATGGATCCACCAGTATCATTGCATGTGTGTTCTTTTTACTAACAACAACTAGAGTCATTGCATGTGTGTTCTTTTCAAATACCACATATGGATCCACCAGTGTTATTGCATGTGTGTTCTCTTCAAAGACCACACATGGATCCACCAGTGTAATTGCATCTGTTCTCTTTTTACTAACAACAACTGGAGTCATTTCATGACTATTCTTTTCACATACCACATATGGATCCACCAGTGTCATTGATATGTGTGTTCTTCTCATTAACCACATCGAGAGTCATTGCATGTGTGTTCTCTTTAGAGACCACACATGGATCCACCAGTGTCATTGCATGTGTGTTCTTTTTACTGATAACAACTAGAGTCATTGCATGTGTGTTCTTTTCACATACGACATATGGATCCACCAGTGTCATTGAAATGTGTGTTCTCTTCAGAGACCACACATGAATCCACCGATGTCATTGCATGTGTGCTCTTTTTAGTAACAACAACCAGAGTCATTGCATGTGTGTTCTTTTCACATACCACATATGGATCCCCCAGTGTCATTCAAATGTGTGTTCTCTTCAGAGACCACACACGGATCCACCAGTGTCATTGCATGTTTGTTCTTTTTAGTAACAAGAACTAGAGTCATTTAATGACTATTCTTTTCACATACCACATATGGATCCACCAGTGTCATTGAAATGTGTGTTCTTCTTATTAACCACAACTAGAGTCATTGCATGTGTGTTCTCTTCAGAGACCACACATGGATCTACCAGTGTCATTGCATGTGTGTTTTTTACTAACAACAACTAGAGTCATTGCATGTGTGTTCTTTTCACATACCACATATGGATCCACTAGCGTCATTGCATGTGTGTTCTTTTAACTAACAACAACTGGAGTCATTGCATGTGTGTTCTTTTCACATACCACATATGGATCCACCAGTGTCATTGAAATGTGTGTTCTCTTCAGAGACCACACATGGATCCACCAGTGTCATTGCATGTGTGTTCTTTTTACTAACAACAACTCGAGTCATTGCATGTGTGTTCTTTTCACATGCCACATATTGATCCACCAGTGTCATTGAAATGTGTCTTCTCTTCAGAGACCACACATGAATCCACCAATGTCATTGCATGTGTGTTCTTTTTACTAACAACAACTGGAGTCATTTCATGACTATTCTGTTCACATACCACATATGGATCCACCAGTATCATTGAAATGTGTATTCTTCACATTAACCACAGCTAGAGTCATCGCATGTGTGTTCTCATCAGAGAACACACATGGATCATCCAGTGTCATTGCATGTGTGTTCTTTTTACTAACAATAACTGGAGTCATTGCATGTGTGTTCTTGTCACATACCACATATGGATCCCCCAATGTCATTGAAATGTGTGTTCTCTTCAGAAACCACACATGGATCCACCAGTGTCATTGCATGTGTGTTCTTTTTACTAACAACAACTATAGTCATTGCATGTGTGTTCTTTTCAAATACCATATATGGATCCACCAGTGTTATTGCATGTGTGTTCTCTTCAAAGACCACACACGGATCCACCGGTGTAATTGCATCTGTTCTCTTTTTACTAACAACAACTGGAGTCATTTCATGACTATTCTTTTCACATACCACATATGGATCCACCAGTGTCATTGATATGTGTGTTCTTCTCATTAACCACATCTAGAGTCATTGCATGTATGTTCTCTTTAGAGACCACACATGGATCCACCAGTGTCATTGCATGTGTGTTCTTTTTACTTATAACAACTAGAGTCATTGCATGTGTGTTCTTTTCACATACGACATATGGATCCACCAGTGTCATTGAAAAGTGTGTTCTCTTTAGAGACCACACATGGATCCACCAGTGTCATTACATGTGTTTGTTTTTTACTAACAACAACTGGAGTCATTTCATGACTTTTATATTCACATACCACATATGGATCCACCGGTATCATTTAAATGTGTGTTCTTCTCATTAACCACAGCTAGTGTCATTGCATGTGTGTTCTCTTCAGAGACCACACATGGATCCACCAGTGTCATTGCATGTGTGTTCTTTTTCTAACAACAACTAGAGTCATTCCATTTGTGTTCTTTTCACATACCACATATGGATCCACCAATGTCATTGCATGTGTGTTCTTTTTACTAACAACAACTGGAGTCATTTCATGACTATTCTGTTCACATACCACATATGGATCCACCAGTATCATTGAAATGTGTATTCTTCACATTAACCACAGCTAGAGTCATCGCATGTGTGTTCTCATCAGAGAACACACATGGATCATCCAGTGTCATTTCATGTGTGTTCTTTTTACTAACAATAACTGGAGTCATTGCATGTGTGTTCTTGTCACATACCACATATGGATCCCCCAATGTCATTGAAATGTGTGTTCTCTTCAGAAACCACACATGGATCCACCAGTGTCATTGCATGTGTGTTCTTTTTACTAACAACAACTAGAGTCATTGCATGTGTGTTCTTTTCAAATACCATATATGGATCCACCAGAGTCATTGCATGTGTGTTCTCTTCAGAGACCACACATGGATCCACCAGTGTCATTGCATGTGTGTTCTTTTTACTAACAACAACTAGAGTCATTTCGTGTGTGTTCTTTTCACATACCACATATGGATCCACCATTGTCATTGCATGTGTGTTCTCTTTAGTGTTCTCTTTAGAGACCACACATGGATCCACCAGTGTCATTGCATGTGTGTTCTTTTTACTAACAACTAGAGTCATTTCATGACTATTCTGTTCACATACCACATATGGATCCACCAGTATCATTGAAATGTGTATTCTTCTCATTAACCACAGCGAGAGTCATTGCATGTGTGTTCTCTTTAGAGACCACACATGGATCCACCAGTGTCATTGCATGTGTGTTCTTTTTACTGATAACAACTAGAGTCATTGCATGTGTGTTCTTTTCACATACGACATATGGATCCACCAGTGTCATTGAAATGTGTGTTCTCTTCAGAGACCACACATGAATCCACCGATGTCATTGCATGTGTGCTCTTTTTAGTAACAACAACCAGAGTCATTGCATGTGTGTTCTTTTCACATACCACATATGGATCCCCCAGTGTCATTCAAATGTGTGTTCTCTTCAGAGACCACACACGGATCCACCAGTGTCATTGCATGTTTGTTCTTTTTAGTAACAAGAACTAGAGTCATTTAATGACTATTCTTTTCACATACCACATATGGATCCACCAGTGTCATTGAAATGTGTGTTCTTCTCATTAACCACAGCTAGAGTCATTGCATGTGTGTTCTCTTCAGAGACCACACATGGATCCACCAGTGTCATTGCATGTGTGTTTTTTACTAACAACAACTGGAGTCATTGCATGTGTGTTCTTTTCACATACCACATATGGATCCACTAGCGTCATTGCATGTGTGTTCTTTTAACTAACAACAACTGGAGTCATTGCATGTGTGTTCTTTTCACATACCACATATGGATCCACCAGTGTCATTGAAATGTGTGTTCTCTTCAGAGACCACACATGGATCCACCGGTGTCATTGCATGTGTGTTCTTTTTACTAACAACAACTCGAGTCATTGCATGTGTGTTCTTTTCACATGCCACATATTGATCCACCAGTGTCATTGAAATGTGTCTTCTCTTCAGAGACCACACATGAATCCACCAATGTCATTGCATGTGTGTTCTTTTTACTAACAACAACTGGAGTCATTGCATGTGTGTTCTTTTCACATACCACATATGGATCCACCAGTGTCATTCCATGTGTGTTCTCTTCACAGACCACACATGGATCCACCAGTGTAATTGCATGTGTGCTATTTTTACTAACAACAACTGGAGTCATTTCATGACTATTCTTTTCACATACCTCATGTCGATCCACCAGTGTCATTGAAATGTGTGTTCTTCTCATTAACCACGGCTAGAGTCATTGCATGTGTGTTCTCTTCAGAGACCACACATGGATCCACCAGTGTCATTGCATGTGTGTTCTTTTTACTAAGAACAACAGGAGTCATTGCATGTGTGTTTTTTTCACATACCACATATGGATCCACTAGTGTCATTGAAATGTGTGTTCTTCTCATTAACCACAGCAAGAGTCATTGCATGTGTGTTCTTTTCAGAGACCACACAAGGATCCACCAGTGTCATTGCATGTGTGTTCTTTTTAGTAACAACAACTTGAGTCATTGTATGTGTGTTCTTTTCACATACCATATATGGATCCACCAGTGTCATTGAAATGTGTGTTCTCTTTTGAGACCAGACATGGATCCACCAGTGTCATTGCATGTGTGTTCTTTTTACTTACAACAACTGGAGTCATTGCATGTGCTTTCTTTTCACATACCACATATGGATCCACCAGTGTCATTGAAAAGTGTGTTCTCTTCAGAGACCACACATGGATCCACCAGTGTCATTACATGTGTTTGTTTTTTACTAACAACAACTGGAGTCATTTCATGACTTTTATATTCACATACCACATATGGATCCACCAGTATCATTTAAATGTGTGTTCTTCTCATTAACCACAGCTAGAGTCATTGCATGTGTGTTCTCTTCAGAGACCACACATGGATCCACCAGTGTCCTTGCATGTGTGTTCTTTTTACTAACAACAACTAGAGTCATTCCATGTGTGTTCTTTTCACATACCACATATGGATCCACCATTGTCATTGCATGTGTGTTCTCTTTAGAGACCACACATGGATCCACCAGTGTCATTGCATGTGTGTTCTTTTTACTAACAACAACTGGAGTCATTTCATGACTATTCTGTTCACATACCACATATGGATCCACCAGTATCATTGAAATGTGTATTCTTCTCATTAACCACAGCTAGAGTCATTGCATGTGTGTTCTCATTAGAGAACACACATGGATCAGCCAGTATCATTGCATGTGTGTTCTTTTTACTAACAACAACTGGAGTCATTGCATGTGTGTTCTTGTCACATACCACATATGGATCCGCCAATGTCATTGAAATGTGTGTTCTCTTCAGAAACCACACATGGATCCACCAGTGTCATTGCATGTGTGTTCTTTTTACTAACAACAACTAGAGTCATTGCATGTGTGTTCTTTTCAAATACTACATATGGATCCACCAGTGTTATTGCATGTGTGTTCTCTTCAAAGACCACACATGGATCCACTGGTGTAATTGCATCTGTTCTCTTTTTACTAACAAGAACTGGAGTCATTTCATGACTATTCTTTTCACATACCACATATGGATCCACCAGTGTCATTGATATGTGTGTTCTTCTCATTAACCACATCTAGAGTCATTGCATGTGTGTTCTCTTCACAGACCACACATGGATCCACCAGTGTCATTGCATGTGTGTTCTTTTTACTGATAACAACTAGAGTCATTGCATGTGTGTTCTTTTCACATACGACATATGGATCCACCAGTGTCATTGAAATGTGTGTTCTCTTCAGAGACCACACATGAATCCACCGATGTCATTGCATGTGTGCTCTTTTTAGTAACAACCAGAGTGATTGCATGTGTTTTTTTTCACATACCACATATGGATCCCCCAGTGTCATTCAAATGTGTGTTCTCTTCAGAGACCACACACGGATCCACCAGTGTCATTGCATGTTTGTTCTTTTTAGTAACAAGAACTAGAGTCATTTCATGACTATTCTTTTCACATACCACATATGGATCCACCAGTGGCATTGAAATGTGTGTTCTTCTCATTAACCACAGCTAGAGTCATTGCATGTGTGTTCTCATCAGAGACCACATGGATCCTGATGTCATTGCATGTGTGTGTTTTTACTAACAACAACTGCAGTCATTGCATGTGTGTTCTTTTCACACACCACATATGGATCCACCAATAACATTGAAATGTGTGTTCTCTTTAGAGACCACACATGGATCCACCAGTGTCATTGCATGTGTGTTCTTTTTACTAACAACAACTGGAGTCATTGCATGTGTGTTCTTCTCACATACCACATATGGATCCACCAGTGTCATTCCATGTGTGTTCTCTTCACAGACCACACATGGATCCACCAGTGTAATTGCATGTGTGCTATTTTTACTAACAACAACTGGAGTCATTTCATGACTATTCTTTTCACATACCACATGTGGATCCACCAGTGTCATTGAAATGTGTGTTCTTCTCATTAACCATAGCTAGAGTCATTGCATGTGTGTTCTCTTCAGAGACCACACATGGATCCACCAGTGTCATTGCATGTGTGTTCTTTTTACTAACAACAACTAGAGTCATTGCATGTGTATTTTTTTCACATACGACATATGGATCCACCAGTGTCATTGAAATGTGTGTTCTATTTAGAGACCACACAAGAATCCACCAGTGTCATTGCATGTGTCCTCTTTTTACTAACAACAACCAGATTCATTGCATGTGTGTTCTTTTCACATACCACATATGGATCCACTAGTGTCATTGAAATGTGTGTTCTCTTTAGAGACCACGCATGGATCCACCAATGTCATTGCATGTGTGTTCTTTTTACTAACAACAACTAGAGTCATTTCATGACTATTCTTTTCACATACCACATATGGATCCACCGGTGTCATTGAAATGTGTGTTCTTCTCATTAACCACAGCTAGATTCATTGCATGTGTGTTCTTTTCAGAGACCACACATGGATCCACCAGTGTCATTGCATGTGTGTTCTTTTTACTAACAACAACTTGAGTCATTTCATGACTATTCTTTTCACATACCACATATGGATCCACCAGTATCATTGAAATGTGTGTTCTTCTCATTAACCACAGCTAGAGTCATTGCATGTGTGTTCTCTTCAGAGACCACACATGGATCCTGATTTCATTGCATGTGTGTTCTTTTTACTAATAACAACTGGAGTCATTGCAAGTGTGTTCTTTTCACATACCACACATGGATCCACCTGTGTCATTGAAATGTGTGTTCTCTTCAGAGACCACACATGGATCCACCAGTGTCATTGCATGTATGTTCTTTTTTACTAACAACAACTAGAGTCATTGCCTGTGTGTTCTTTTCACATACCACATATGGATCCACCAGTGTCATTGCATGTGTGTTCTCTTCACAGACCACATATGGATCCACCAGTGTAATTGCATGTGTGCTCTTTTTACTAACAACAACTGGAGTCATTTCATGACTATTCTTTTCACATACCACATATGGATCCACCAGTGTCATTGAAATGTGTGTTCTTCTCATTAACCACAGCTAGAGTCATTGCATGTGTGTTCTCTTCAGAGACCACACATGGATCCTGATGTCATTGCATGTGTGTTCTTTTCTTGACAACAACTGAGTCATTGCGTGTGTTATTTTCAAATCGACATATGGATTCACAGTGTCATTGAAATGTGTGTTCTCTTTAGAGACCACATGAATCCTGATGTCATTGCATGTGCTCTTTTACTAACAACTACCAGAGTCATTTCATGTGTGTTCTTTTAACATACCACATATGGATCCACCAGTGTCATTGAAATGTGTGTTCTCTTTAGAGACCACACATGGATCCACTAGTGTCATTGCATGTGTGTTCTTGTTACTAACAACAACTAGAGTCATTTCATGACTATTCTTTTTCATATACCACATATGGATCCAGCAGTGTCATTGAAATGTGTGTTCTTCTTATTAATCACAACTAGAGTCATTGCATGTGTGTTCTCTTTAGAGATCATACATGGATCCTGATGTCATTGCATATGTGTTCCTTTTACTAACAACAACTGGAGTCATTGCATGTGTGTTCTTTTCACATACCACATATGGATCCACCAGTGTCATTGAAATCGGTGTTCTCTTTAGAGACCACACATGGATCCACCAGCGTCAGTGCATGTGTGTTCTTTTTACTAACAACAACTAGAGTCATTGCATGTGTGTTCTTTTCACGTACCACATATGGATCCACCAGTTTCATTGCATGTGTGTTCTCTTGGATCCACCAGTGTCATTGCATGTGTGTTCTTTTTACTAACAATAACTTGAGTCATTGCATGTGTGTTTTTTCACATACCACATATGGATCCACCAGTGTCATTGCATGTCTGTTCTCTTCAGAGACCACACATGGATCCACCAGTGTCATTGCATGTGTGTTATTTTGACTAACAACAACTGGAGTCATTTCATGACTATTCTTTTCACATACCACATATGGATCCACCAGTGTCATTGAAATGCGTGTTCTTCTCATTAACCATAGCTAGAGTCATTGCATGTGTGTTCTCTTTAGAGACCATGCATGGATCCACCAGTGTCATTGCATGTGTGTTCTTTTTACTAACAACAACTTGAGTCATTGCATGTGTGTTCTTTTCACATACCACATATGGATCCACCAGTGTCATTGAAATGTGTGTTCTCTTCAGAGACCACACATGGATCCACCAGTGTTATTGCATGTGTGCTCTTTTTACTAACAACAACCAAACTCATTGCATGTGTGTTCTTTTCACATACCATATATGGATCCACCAGTGTCATTGAAATGTGTGTTCTCTTCAGAGACCACACATGGATCCAGTAATGTCATTGCATGTGTATTCTTTTTACTAACAACAACTAGAGTCATTTCATGACTATTCTTTTCATATACCACATACGGAACCACCAGTGTCATTGAAATGTGTGTTCTTCTCATTAACCACGGCTAGAGTCATTGCATGTGTGTTCTCTTCAGAGATCACATGGATCCTGATATCATTGCATGTGTATTCTTTTTACTAACAACAACTGGAGTCATTGCATGTGTGTTCTTTTCACACACCACATATGGATCCACCAGTGTCATTGAAATATGTGTTCTCTTCAGAGACCACACATGGATCCACAAGTGTCATTGGATGTGTGTTCTTTTTACTAACAACAACTCGAGTCATTGCATGTGTGTTCTTTTCACATGCCACATATTGATCCACCAGTGTCATTGAAATGTGTCTTATCTTCAGAGACCACACATGAATCCACCAATGTCATTGCATGTGTGTTCTTTTTACTAACAACAACTGGAGTCATTGCATGTGTGTTCTTTTCACATACCACATATGGATCCACCAGTGTCATTCCATGTGTGTTCTCTTCACAGACCACACATGGATCCACCAGTGTAATTGCATGTGTGCTATTTTTACTAACAACAACTGGAGTCATTTCATGACTATTCTTTTCACATACCTCATGTCGATCCACCAGTGTCATTGAAATGTGTGTTCTTCTCATTAACCACGGCTAGAGTCATTGCATGTGTGTTCTCTTCAGAGACCACACATGGATCCTGATGTCATTGCATGTGTGTTCTTTTTACTAAGAACAACAGGAGTCATTGCATGTGTGTTCTTTTCACATACCACATATGGATCCACTAGTGTCATTGAAATGTGTGTTCTTCTCATTAACCACAGCAAGAGTCATTGCATGTGTGTTCTTTTCAGAGACCACACAAGGATCCACCAGTGTCATTGCATGTGTGTTCTTTTTAGTAACAACAACTTGAGTCATTGTATGTGTGTTCTTTTCACATACCATATATGGATCCACCAGTGTCATTGAAATGTGTGTTCTCTTTTTAGACCAGACATGGATCCACCAGTGTCATTGCATGTGTGTTCTTTTTACTTACAACTACTGGAGTCATTGCATGTGCTTTCTTTTCACATACCACATATGGATCCACCAGTGTCATTGAAAAGTGTGTTCTCTTCAGAGACCACACATGGATCCAGATGTCATTACATGTGTTTGTTTTTTACTAACAACAACTGGAGTCATTTCATGACTTTTATATTCACATACCACATATGGATCCACCAGTATCATTTAAATGTGTGTTCTTCTCATTAACCACAGCTAGAGTCATTGCATGTGTGTTCTCTTCAGAGACCACACATGGATCCACCAGTGTCCTTGCATGTGTGTTCTTTTTACTAACAACAACTAGAGTCATTCCATGTGTGTTCTTTTCACATACCACATATGGATCCACCATTGTCATTGCATGTGTGTTCTCTTTAGAGACCACACATGGATCCACCAGTGTCATTGCATGTGTGTTCTTTTTACTAACAACAACATGAGTCATTTCATGACTATTACATTAACATACCACATATGGATCCACCAGTATCATTGAAATGTGTATTCTTCTCATTAACCACAGCTAGAGTTATTGCATGTGTGTTCTCATTAGAGAACACACATGGATCAGCCAGTATCATTGCATGTGTGTTCTTTTTACTAACAACAACTGGAGTCATTGCATGTGTGTTCTTGTCACATACCACATATGGATCCGCCAATGTCATTGAAATGTGTGTTCTCTTCAGAAACCACACATGGATCCACCAGTGTCATTGCATGTGTGTTTTTTTTACTAACAACAACTAGAGTCATTGCATGTGTGTTCTTTTCAAATACTACATATGGATCCACCAGTGTTATTGCATGTGTGTTCTCTTCAAAGACCACACATGGATCCACTGGTGTAATTGCATCTGTTCTCTTTTTACTAACAAGAACTGGAGTCATTTCATGACTATTCTTTTCACATACCACATATGGATCCACCAGTGTCATTGATATGTGTGTTCTTCTAATTAACCACATCTAGAGTCATTGCATGTGTGTTCTCTTCACAGACCACACATGGATCCACCAGTGTCATTGCATGTGTGTTCTTTTTACTGACAACAACTGGAGTCATTGCACGTGTGTTCTTTTCACAAACCACCTATGGATCCACCAGTGTCATTGAAACGTGTGTTCTCTTGAGACCACACATGAATCCACCGATGTCATTGCATGTGTGCTCTTTTAGTAACAACGGAGTGATTGCATGTGTTTTTTCACATACCACATATGGATCCCCCAGTGTCATTCAAATGTGTGTTCTCTTCAGAGACCACACACGGATCCACCAGTGTCATTGCATGTTTGTTCTTTTTAGTAACAAGAACTAGAGTCATTTCATGACTATTCTTTTCACATACCACATATGGATCCACCAGTGGCATTGAAATGTGTGTTCTTCTCATTAACCACAGCTAGAGTCATTGCATGTGTGTTCTCTTCAGAGACCACACATGGATCCACCAGTGTCATTGCATGTGTGTGTTTTTACTAACAACAACTGCAGTCATTGCATGTGTGTTCTTTTCACACACCACATATGGATCCACCAATAACATTGAAATGTGTGTTCTCTTTAGAGACCACACATGGATCCTGATGTCATTGCATGTGTGTTCTTTTTACTAACAACAACTGGAGTCATTGCATGTGTGTTCTTCTCACATACCACATATGGATCCACCAGTGTCATTCCATGTGTGTTCTCTTCACAGACCACACATGGATCCACCAGTGTAATTGCATGTGTGCTATTTTTACTAACAACAACTGGAGTCATTTCATGACTATTCTTTTCACATACCACATGTGGATCCACCAGTGTCATTGAAATGTGTGTTCTTCTCATTAACCATAGCTAGAGTCATTGCATGTGTGTTCTCTTCAGAGACCACACATGGATCCACCAGTGTCATTGCATGTGTGTTCTTTTTACTAACAACAACTAGAGTCATTGCATGTGTATTTTTTTCACATACGACATATGGATCCACCAGTGTCATTGAAATGTGTGTTCTATTTAGAGACCACACATGAATCCACCAGTGTCATTGCATGTGTCCTCTTTTTACTAACAACAACCAGATTCATTGCATGTGTGTTCTTTTCACATACCACATATGGATCCACTAGTGTCATTGAAATGTGTGTTCTCTTTAGAGACCACGCATGGATCCACCAATGTCATTGCATGTGTGTTCTTTTTACTAACAACAACTAGAGTCATTTCATGACTATTCTTTTCACATACCACATATGGATCCACCGGTGTCATTGAAATGTGTGTTCTTCTCATTAACCACAGCTAGATTCATTGCATGTGTGTTCTTTTCAGAGACCACACATGGATCCACCAGTGTCATTGCATGTGTGTTCTTTTTACTAACAACAACTTGAGTCATTTCATGACTATTCTTTTCACATACCACATATGGATCCACCAGTATCATTGAAATGTGTGTTCTTCTCATTAACCACAGCTAGAGTCATTGCATGTGTGTTCTCTTCAGATACCACACATGGATCCACCAGTTTCATTGCATGTGTGTTCTTTTTACTAATAACAACTGGAGTCATTGCAAGTGTGTTCTTTTCACATACCACACATGGATCCACCTGTGTCATTGAAATGTGTGTTCTCTTCAGAGACCACACATGGATCCTGATGTCATTGCATGTATGTTCTTTTTACTAACAACTAGAGTCATTGCCTGTGTGTTCTTTTCACATACCACATATGGATCCACCAGTGTCATTGCATGTGTGTTCTCTTCACAGACCACATATGGATCCACCAGTGTAATTGCATGTGTGCTCTTTTTACTAACAACAACTGGAGTCATTTCATGACTATTCTTTTCACATACCACATATGGATCCACCAGTGTCATTGAAATGTGTGTTCTTCTCATTAACCACAGCTAGAGTCATTGCATGTGTGTTCTCTTCAGACCACACATGGATCCTGATGTCATTGCATGTGTGTTCTTTTCTTGACAACAACTGGAGTCATTGCGTGTTATTTTTCAAACGACATATGGATTCACCAGTGTCATTGAAATGTGTGTTCTCTTTAGAGACCACATGAATCCTGATGTCATTGCATGTGTGCTCTTTTTACTAACAACTACCAGAGTCATTGCATGTGTGTTCTTTTCACATACCACATATGGATCCACCAGTGTCATTGAAATGTGTGTTCTCTTTAGAGACCACACATGGATCCACTAGTGTCATTGCATGTGTGTTCTTGTTACTAACAACAACTAGAGTCATTTCATGACTATTCTTTTTCATATACCACATATGGATCCAGCAGTGTCATTGAAATGTGTGTTCTTCTTATTAATCACGACTAGAGTCATTGCATGTGTGTTCTCTTTAGAGATCATACATGGATCCACCAGTGTCATTGCATATGTGTTCCTTTTACTAACAACAACTGGAGTCATTGCATGTGTGTTCTTTTCACATACCACATATGGATCCACCAGTGTCATTGAAATCGGTGTTCTCTTTAGAGACCACACATGGAACCACTAGTATTATTGCATGTGTGTTCTTTTTACTAACAACAACTAGAGTCATTGCATGTGTGTTCTTTTCACGTACCACATATGGATCCACCAGTTTCATTGCATGTGTGTTCTCTTGGATCCACCAGTGTCATTGCATGTGTGTTCTTTTTACTAACAATAACTTGAGTCATTGCATGTGTGTTTTTTCACATACCACATATGGATCCACCAGTGTCATTGCATGTCTGTTCTCTTCAGAGACCACACATGGATCCACCAGTGTCATTGCATGTGTGTTATTTTGACTAACAACAACTGGAGTCATTTCATGACTATTCTTTTCACATACCACATATGGATCCACCACTGTCATTGAAATGCGTGTTCTTCTCATTAACCATAGCTAGAGTCATTGCATGTGTGTTCTCTTTAGAGACCATGCATGGATCCACCAGTGTCATTGCATGTGTGTTCTTTTCACTAACAACAACTTGAGTCATTGCATGTGTGTTCTTTTCACATACCACATATGGATCCACCAGTGTCATTGAAATGTGTGTTCTCTTCAGAGACCACACATGGATCCACCAGTGTTATTGCATGTGTGCTCTTTTTACTAACAACAACCAAACTCATTCCATGTGTGTTCTTTTCACATACCATATATGGATCCACCAGTGTCATTGAAATGTGTGTTCTCTTCAGAGACCACACATGGATCCAGTAATGTCATTGCATGTGTATTCTTTTTACTAACAACAACTAGAGTCATTTCATGACTATTCTTTTCATATACCACATACGGAACCACCAGTGTCATTGAAATGTGTGTTCTTCTCATTAACCACGGCTAGAGTCATTGCATGTGTGTTCTCTTCAGAGATCACACATGGATCCACCAGTATCATTGCATGTGTATTCTTTTTACTAACAACAACTGGAGTCATTGCATGTGTGTTCTTTTCACACACCACATATGGATCCACCAGTGTCATTGAAATATGTGTTCTCTTCAGAGACCACACATGGATCCACAAGTGTCATTGGATGTGTGTTCTTTTTACTAACAACAACTGGAGTCATTGCATGTGTGTTCTTTTCACACACCACATATGTATCCACAAGTGTCATTGAAATGTGTGTTCTATTTAGAGACCACACATGAATCCACCAGTGTCATTGCATGTGTGTTCTTTTTACTAACAACAACTGGAGTCATTGCATGTGTGTTCTTTTCACATACCACATAAGGATCCACCAGTGTCATTGCATGTGTGTTCTCTTCAAAGACCACACATGGATCCACCAGTGTAATTGCATGTGTGTTCTTTTTACTAACAACAACTGGAGTCAGTTCATGAATATTCTTTTCACATACCACATATGGATCCACCAGTGTCATTGAATTGTGTGTTCTTCTCATTAACCACAGCTAGAGTCATTGCATGTGTGTTCTCTTCAGAGACCACACATGGATCCACAAGTGTTATTGCATGTGTGTTCTTTTTACTAACAACAACTGGAGTCATTGCATGTGTGTTCTTTTCAAATACGACATATGGATTCACCAGTGTCATTGAAATGTGTGTTCTCTTCAGAGACCACACATGGATCCACCGGTGTCATTGCATGTGTGCTCTTTTTACTAACAACTACCAGAGTCATTGCATGTGTGTTCTTTTCACATACCACATATGGATCCACCAGTGTCATTGCATGTGTGTTCTCTTTAGAGACCACATATGGATCCACCAGTGTAATTGCATGTGTGCTCTTTTTACTAACAACGACTGGAGACATTTCATGACTATTCTTTTCACATACCACATATGGATCCACCAGTGTCATTGAAATGTGTGTTCTTCTCATTAACCACAGCTAGAGTCATTGCATGTGTGTTCTCTTCAGAGACCACACATGGATCCACCAGTGTCATTGCATGTGTGTTCTTTTTACTGACAACAACTGGAGTCATTGCGTGTGTGTTATTTTCAAATACGACATATGGATTCACCAGTGTCATTGAAATGTGTGTTCTCTTTAGAGACCACACATGAATCCACCAGTGTCATTGCATGTGTGCTCTTTTTACTAACAACTACCAGAGTCATTGCATGTGTGTTCTTTTCACATACCACATATGGATCCACCAGTATCATTGAAATGTGTGTTCTCTTCAGAGACCACACATGGATCCACTAGTGTCATTGCATGTGTGTTCTTTTTACTAACAACAACTAGAGTCATTTCATGACTATTCTTTTTCATATACCACATATGGATCCACCTGTGTCATTGAAATGTGTGTTCTTCTCATTAATCACGGCTAGAGTCATTGCATGTGTGTTCTCTTCAGAGATCATACATGGATCCACCAGTGTCATTGCATATGTGTTCTTTTTACTAACAACAACTGGAGTCATTGCATGTGTGTTCTTTTCACATATCACATATGGATCCACCAGTGTCATTGAAATCTATGTTCTCTTTAGAGACCATACATGGATCCACCAGTGTCATTGCATGTGTGTTCTTTTTACTAACAACAACTAGAGTCATTGCATGTGTGTTATTTTCACGTACCACATATGGATCCACCAGTTTCATTGCATATGTGTTCTCTTTAGAGACCACACATGGATCCACCAGTGCCATTGCATGTGTGTTCTTTTTACTAAAAATAACTTGAGTCATTTCATGTGTGTTCTTTTCACATACCACATATGGATCCACCAGTGTCATTGCATGTCTGTTCTCTTCAGAGACCACACATGGATCCACCAGTGTCATTGCATGTGTGTTCTTTTGACTAACAACAACTAGAGTCATTTCATGACTATTATTTTCACATACCACATATGGATCCACCAGTGTCATTGAAATGCATGTTCTTCTCATTAACCACAGCTAGAGTCATTGCATGTGTGTTCTCTTTAGAGACCACGCATGGATCTACCAGTGTCATTGCATGTGTGTTCTTTTTACTAACAACAACTTGAGTCATTGCATGTGTGTTCTTTTCACATACCACATATGGATCCACCAGTGTCATTGAAATGTGTGTTCTCTTCAGAGACCACACATGGATCCTGATGTCATTGCATGTGTGCTCTTTTTACTAACAACAACCAGAGTCATTGCATGTGTGTTCTTTTCACATACCACATATGGATCCACCAGTGTCATTGAAATGTGTGTTCTCTTCAGAGACCACACATGGATCCAGTAATGTCATTGCATGTGTATTCTTTTTACTAACAACAACTAGAGTCATTTCATGACTATTCTTTTCATATACCATATATGGATCCACCAGTGTCATTGAAATGTGAGTTCTTCTCATTAACCACGGCTATAGTCATTGCATGTGTGTTCTCTTCAGAGATCACACATGGATCCACCAGTATCATTGCATGTGTGTTCTTTTTACTAGTAACAACTGGAGTCATTGCATGTGTGTTCTTTTCACACACCACATATGGATCCACCAGTGTCATTGAAATATGTGTTCTCTTTAGAGACCACACATGGATCCACTAGTGTCATTGCATGTGTGTTCTTTTTACTAACAACAACTAGAGTCATTGAATATGTGTTCTTTTCATGTACCACATATGGATCCACCAGTGTCATTACATATGTGTTCTCTTTAGAGACCACACATGGATCCACCAGTGTCATTGCATGTGTGTTCTTTTTACTAACAACAACTTGAGTCATTGCATGTGTGTTCTTTTTACATACCACATATGGATCCACCAGTGTCATTGCATGTGTGTTCTCTTCAGAGACCACACATGGATCCACCAGTGTCATTGCATGTGTGTTCTTTTTACTAACAACAACTGGAGTCATTTCATGACTATTCTTTTCACATACCACATACGGATCCACAAGTGTCATTGAAATGTGTGTTCTTCTCATTAACCACAGCTAGAGTCATTGCATGTGTGTTCTCTTCAGAGACCACGCATGGATCCACCGGTGTCATTGCATGTGTGTTCTTTTTACTAACAACAACTTGAGTCATTGCATGTGTGTTCTTTTCACATACCACATATGGATCCACCAATGTCATTGAAATGTGTGTTCTCTTCAGAGACCACACATGGATCCACCAGTGTCATTGCACGTGTGCTCTTTTTACTAACAACAACCAGAGTCATTGCATGTGTGTTCTTTTCACATACCACATATGGATCCACCAGTGTCATTGAAATGTGTGTTCTCTTCAGAGATCACACATGGATCCACCAGTGTAATTGCATGTGTGCTCTTTTTACTAACAACAACTGGAGTCATTTGATGACTATTCTTTTCACATACCACATATGGATCCACCAGTGTCATTGAAATGTGTGTTCTTCTCATTAACCACAGCTAGAGTCATTGCATGTGTGTTCTCTTCAGAAACCACACATAGATCCACCAGTGTCAGTGCATGCGTGTTCTTTTTACTAACAAAAACTGGAGTCATTGCATGTGTGTTCTTTTCACATACAACATATGGATCCACCATTTTCATTGAAATGTGTGTTCTCTTCAGAGACCACACATGGATCCACCAGTCTCATTGCATGTGTGTTCTTTTTACTAACAACAACTGGAGTCATTGCATGTCTGTTCTTTTCACATACCACATATGGATCCACTAGTTTCATTGCATGTGTTCAGGAATACGCCATGTGGACAACCCCAACACTGCCACCATTGCCTTGCTAATGCCATTAGTACAGCTTCCTCCATCAACAATCAACTCGCATGCTTTGCCTTTGATCACACACTGCGCCTGAAATAAATTCCAACGCTAGCCCTTGTCAACTGTCATGCAAGCATCGCCTTGTACCTTCTTGAGTTGCAAATTCAGCCCACTCAATGGTACAACATCATCCACTACAGTTGCAGCGCACACAACAACATTGTCAACATTAGGCTGCTTCTCTTCAGAAAATTTTGGTACTACCACGCTGATCGGTTGCACTGGAACAACTATAGGAGCCTCCTTAAAATGAGATGGAATAGACATAACTGCAACTTTGGGCGACTGCTGGACTACCTTCGCGGGCTTGGTACAAAATACCTTATGAGGAGACATAAAACAACCACGCAAAAAATTACTGAAGTACTTCCAAGTTGCATCAACAATATCCTTCTCATGCACCTCTTTATCCCACCAACGAGCTATCTACTCATCCACACGTCGTAATGCAAGACGCACATGTGTAGGATTATCCGAATACTCGTATGTATCACATCTGTAAAAACCATCTTGCATATGACGTTCCCACGACTCATATTCCTCATATGTCACCATATGGACGAGTCTCCAACTGATTTCACAATCATCACATACTACACCATGCAAGATGTCAAGGTAATCATTGTACACATCACCAGATCTCTTCCCAGAAGTGCACCCTTTGCCAAAAAAATCACCCTGACACGACGGCATGCTTCCTAGCATGACTGTAGAACAAAAAAAATTCAGGGTCGGATTGTCCGATGTTGGAGGGCCGGGCTATCCGGGTCGGCCGGATACTCCAGGCGGGAACCGTCGAACACTCCAGTGTGCAGACATCGAGATCCAATCTGCTCCGCCTCAACTCTCTGATCGAACACTCCAGTGTGCGGACGTCGAGATCCAATCTGCTCCGCCTCAACTCTCTGATCTCCACCAAGAACACACTCAGCCGATCAATCAACACAATCTCACCATGAGCTACCTGGTGCTCTGATACCACATGATACACAAGAACCAAAACACGACAATCCTTGATGAACATAAAGAACCTCCGCGACAATATCAATACGATAGATAACACGGCCAAATTACAAAGCACAACACCAAAACCCTACGAGCAGCCTGTAAGAGCGGAAACTAGTATCAATGGGAAAGTTCCTACACTTATGAAATAGAATGGTTGTAGCTAAGGTTTGGAAAATTGCAAAATTTCACAATTTTTTTATATGGCTGCTGCGGCAGAAAAAGGGGCAAAACTGTGCCATGGCAGAGAATATGTACCTCGCGGCAGAACTTGTGCTGCGGCAGGAAATCAGATCTATGGCAGACATGGACTCGCGGCAGAAAAACGGGCGTTTTCTGTGCCGCGGCAGAGTCAGCAATTTTTTTTTTGCAATTCCGACTTGCCAACTAGTACACAACTAGGACTCTTATGCTGAATTTGGATCTGACATGATGGTGGCGGAAAACAAAGATGGGGAACACGTATGAAACCAAAAACTAGATCTACGAAGAATAGATCTATATCTAATCTAATAGAGGAACACGACCAACAACTATTACTCGAATACGATGTAATCTAGGCTATGGCAACTCCTTTTTGTGGGGATTTTTCTGTATAGGACAAAAAACAAGATCTAATCTATGGATGGATTTGTGGATTACTTATCGAGGCAACGAGGAAATCTGATACCAAGATGATATTGCTCACCGAGTAAACCCAGCGCTCTGATACCAAGATGATATGGGGTGGCCCGATCTTCTCAGCAAGCTCTTGTCGATGATGAAGGTGGATGATAGATAACTAGTGCGTAGCTATGATCTCTCCCGCTCGAACCCTGATGCCAGTGCAACAGATCTCGAACCTTGTAGGATATTCACAACACCACACTCTTGCGCACGCAGCCGTGACCATGAACAGTTGTATGCAATCTACTAATTCCCGATGGAACAACAAATCACACTCAATTATAGTTGTAGAATTCGAACATAGGGTAATTCTAGAGGTTCTATGAAAGAAACAACTCCAAAATATTTCAACGTGGTCTAAACCTAGATAGTAGTGCGCCCCATCTATTTATGAGTCTGGGGGTGCGGCGGCTAAGGGGGTGGCCGAGTTGGTCCCACCCAACTAGGGTACAAACCGAACCAAAATTGGGTTCGGCTCAGGTTTCTGCCGTGGCAGAGTTTGGGCCGGTTTCTCTGCCGTGGCAGAAAAGGACTCCATTTCTGTGTCATGGCAGCCTGTCGTGGTAGGAAAACACATCGTTTCTCTGCCGCGACAGTGATCCTACCATGTGTTGATCTTCTTCTTGGAAGCTCCTTACACTTCCTCCCTCTCCTCCCTCGTGCATTCTTCATTGATCAACACGCCATACTCCATATGCTTCAGCTCCTCGCTTCGTGTTATGCCTTCTTCTCCCATGTACCTGATCATACAATAGCACAAAGACTTAGGCAATATAAAGTTCTTATAAATGAAAGCATCATGGTCAACTAGGAATGAATTCACCTGATAGTCATTATTGATTTGACTCAATATTTCCTTCTAGTTCAAGCAGTCAGAATCATCATAATCCCTATATATATCCTTATCATCCTCCCTTTCTTCATGAAAAGCCGTCCACGGCTTTGAGTAAGCTGAAAGTGGAAGAAACAAAAAGAACAACGTGTATGCAAAGTATATGTATATATAACATGTTGTATTATTGTTGTTCACATGAAAAGTATGTCTAGTATACATCAAGCAACTTAAATTGCAGGTGTAAGTGAAGTACAAAGAATCATGATCATGGTGAAAAACAACTAAATAGATAGTCTTGTTATTCAATATTAAATTCAGTTTTCGCAAAGAAGATCTATGATAAAATTTGTGCACAAGATCAAACCAATTCAATATGTGTGAAAACCAAATTGATTCATGCCATGCTTTAACTGCGCTACTCTGATTTTTATGAACATGGTCATGTTGTCTAGTATGTAAGATGCAACTCAATTTGCAAATATCAGTGAAGTCTAAAGTAGTAGCATAACTAGACAACGCCTTTTGGGATAAACACAATGGATATGAGAACTTGGGTTCTATTCTAGCAAGATTACAACGATCCAACATAGGTAAAATTACTTGTGTTGGCTGTAATATATCAACTAGATCTGAATTTAGTTTCATACTATCACAAATTTTAGCATATGTCCCATAGCAAAAAGACATCGATACATAACATGTATGGCTGAAAACAGCATGTTTCAGTTCAGCGATTCTATCACAAGTTATGCATATGTGATCCACAAGAAAAAAATTCATCCATGCTATATTCACCAATTAGATTGAAAGTGAAACAAGGAGAATATGTGCTAGAATTCAGAAATGAAATTTCAGAAATCTTATCCATAGCACAACTCATACTCATAGGTTCATTTAGCATGATGGAATACAAAATATAAGTAGGTGGTATTCTAGCAAGTATTTCTTATGTGTAATCAGTACCACATGATCAAAATTTGAATTTGGTAAACTATCACATGGTGCTGAAACAGTAGTGCAAGGCAAATCACAAGGAGGCTTCAGTAAAGGAATAGACTCACAATATGTCGCACATGTTGGCTGAAGCTCCAAATCAGTACCAATGTTATCAACAATCTCCTCAGTTCTAGTAGGTACTAAAACATCCTCCTCAAGTGACAATGCATAGTCCAGTGATACAGTTTGTAAAATAGACGTCTCCCTTTCTTCAAAAGCAACCTGGATATCACAAGAAACAACACTAGGAGTAGAGATGATTACATTAGTAGAAACCTCATTTGTCTCATCAACTCTCACTCTCGGTTCTGCGACGACAGGATCAACATGTGGTTTTATGTTGGTGGTTACAGGTACACACAGGTTTTGACGCCTAATCTCCTTAAATTTCTTAATACGTGAACGTGCTAACCAGGTGTGCGTACCATTCCAAAAGACAGTAGGATCAGAACACTCATTACTAAACACAATCTGGAATTGATTACACCACTTTGTTCCCAACGTGATATGACAGGAGTTAAATGCTCTAGGAACGAGAAAACAAGAAATCGTCCTGCTAGGGCCATAAATGGTGAGTGGAACAGATGTAATCTGAGTAATTGGTAGTGCATGACCAAAAGTTGCTAACATAAATGGGCATATTAATGCACTTGTACATAATTGTAGCTTTTCAACAACCTCAACACTAACCAAATTTATGGAAGAACAAGTATCAATGGTAGTAGAAGCTTGTCTACCACTAATTTCTATGATGAAGTGGAACAAACCCGAATTAGGTATCACTCCTGACTCCTCTTCCCAAAATGTGCTGCTGCAATAGTATTGTAATGGAAAGGGATAATCATGTGCATCCATTTTCTGCATCACATTGATGATAGCCCAAAGTAAACTAAGCAAAACAAAAAGATTGGTTATGAGGGACTCCCATTGTGAAGATGTCCTTGACTCCCCGGCAACGGCGCCAGAAAAGCTTGATGATAGCCCAAAATATATCAAGCTCGTTGGGGAACCCCAAGAGGAAGGTATGATGAGCACAGCATCACGTTTTCCCTCAGTACGAAACCAAGGTTATCAATCCAGTAGGAGCAAGGAAACACCTCAAAGGTGTAGCTAGCTGAACGTTGGCAGGGCGCACTACCGGTGCCAACAGCAACGTGGAGACCTGCACAACACAACCACAGAACTCTGTCCCCAACTTGCGTTGAGGTTGTCAATCTCACCGGTTTTGCTGAAAACAAAGGATTAAACGTATCAAATGGAAGGGAGTAATAGTTTGCAGAAAGTAAACACAAAGAAGTAAACATTCTATAGATTGTATGTAAACGAAAGGACCGGGGTCCATAGTTCACTAGAGGTGGCTCTCCTTAAGATAGATAACATGCTGCGTGAACAAAATTACAGCGGGGCAATTGACAAACATCGAGAAAGCATACAAGCATAGAAGCATATACTAATCATCTTGACTCCTTTGAGACTTGATTGGGCATTACAACATTATACATAGACCGCCATCCAACTGCATCTATGACTAATAATCCACCTTCAGGTTATCATCCGAACCCCCTCCAGTATTAAGTTACAAGCAACAGATTATTGCTTTACGAATTGCGTGTAAAGTAAACAATACGATTGTTCTATGAACAAAGGATTGTTGTTTTCTCCCTAGTAGCAACAACACATCTAGTACCTTAGAGATTTCTGTCACTTCCCAGATTACGGAGGCATGAACCCACTATCGAGCATAAATACTAACTCTTGGAGTTGCTAGCATCTACTTGGCCAAGATAGCTACTAACAACGGAAAGCATGCAAGATCACAAATAACAAAGACATGATAGAATCAATAATCAATCTGAAATAGCATCTCAATATCCATCGGATCCCTGCAAACACAACATGTATGGATTACAAATAGATGATCTTGATCATGAACAGAGCTCACAAGATCTAGACATGAAAGCACAAAGGAGGAGAACCAGCCATCTAGCTAATACATGGACCCGTAGTCCAGAGATGAACTGCTCACGCATTACACTGGAGGCTTGCATAGTGATGAAGAAGGCCTCCAGGGTGAATTCCCCTCTCCGGCAGGGTGCCGGAAAGAGCTTCAGATCCCTCCCGATCTAGGGATGGAGATGACAGCGGCTACAGACTCTCGTGGATTTTTGATCGGGTACTTAGGGTTTTAGTATCGGAGGCAATATATAGGCGGAAGGAGAGGTCGAGGGGGTGCTGGGGTCGGCCAGACCACCCCCTGGCGCGGGCCAGGCCTGGCCACGCGGCCAGGTGGTGTGGCCAAGCCCCAGCCCTTCTCCGTCTCGTATTCTAGCTCCAGATGTCTTTCGGTAAAATATCAACTTTGGCTTTTGTCCCGTCCAATTCCGAGAATATTCATTTTATGACTTCCTGGAACCAAAAACAGCAGAAAACAGGCAGCTAGCACTATGGCTCTTGTCCATAGGTTAGTCCAAGAAATCATATGAAAAGTACTCCAAAGTGTGGACAAAACACAAGAAAGTAGATAAAAACCAAGCATGGAACATCAAAAATTATAGATACATTTGCAATGTATCAACATCCCCAAGCTTAACTCCTGCTCGTCCTCGAGTAGGTAAGTGATAAAAACAAAGAATAATTTTTGAGGTGACATGCACCATCATAAACTTGATCAAAGTATTTGTAAAACATTCGAAGCTGGGATCATAGTACTTCAATCATAACATGAAAGACAAAGTTCTAGCAATAAGACAAAGAAACTATGATGCAACATGAAAAGGCACAAACAAAAGATTCATGAATAACAATGCTTTGCAAGACGTTTGTTTGTTTCACATAAAGAAAACATAGCATAATAGTATTCAGGTTGTCCCTCATAGAGTAGCAAACATAAATGCATAGGACACCTTCAAAGTTCATAAGAGTGACTAGATACAAATAGTTTAAAACAAGCAATATCAAAGTATGCATCAATCAACTAGTCTTGGGACAATGCACATAGAACTAAGAATGGACACTATGCTCTCATAGTAGGTGCATAAAGTTAGAAGGTGGAGACTCAATATAATGGTGGAAGAAAGGCCTTCATAGAAGGAAGCAGAGATTCAAGTTTCATAAAGAGCTTCCAAAAATTATGGTACTTAATAGCTTTCAGCTCTCATTGCCCCTATCATAAGCATCTTGAAGGTGATTAAGGTTAAAGTGACACAACTAAGAGGATATGCTTGACAAGTTATAAACCGAAATCTCATGCCCCTTACTTACAAAGACCGAACCTCATGCTACTCAACTTTAGTCACAAGTAAGCTCTTGTCATTGTAAGTACATATGTATCATAAAGAACATCAACAGGTACCCCTTGCACATGATACAGGAGTTATCCCATAATCAAAATGACAAGGCAAGCAGACAATGAGCATCTCAGCGATCTTTTTATTTGCTATTTTCATAGGTTTTTATTGAGGATGCTTCATAGAGTGCTCATTATGGTGATGCTGCAAGTTTCCACCATTATTAGGCATGGCTTAGGCTAGCGGCCCAGGCGTTTCTCTAACACACATACAAACTCCATGATCTTACAAGTTCCACTTTTATTTCACACCGCTGGGATCCATAAGCAAAAGAACATGATATCAACGGGGTACAAAGTACAAGCGTAATGTTGAAAGCGTTCCCCATGATACATGGTTCTGCTAACTTCAACTTATAAAGCGCAAGCATATACGCAACAAAGAAGGACCCAGTGGTTCAAGTTTATTAAATGCAAAAAGTAAAGTGTGCCATCAAGTTCGTGAGAGCTTTAATCACTAGTTTTCTCATAACAAGTTTAATTTGGAAGGTAAACAAAAACATGAATATACTTGCACTAGCATATGCTAATAGGTTGGTATGGTGGACTCTTTGGAATAACTTGGTTTAGGGAGTTGGATGCATGAGTGGAACTCATAGTTGGTTGTGGGAGCTAGCAAAAGACTGGGAGCGACAAACTAAGAGAGCAATAATGGCCATAATCATGCAGAGCGACAAAACATCATTGATCAAAGCATAAAGTGATACTACAAGTTGAAAACTAAAGGATCATAAAGGCTATGGTGACTTAAGATAGTCATAACATGGTGTGAGCATGCGCCAAGTCAACCCAAATAAAGCATCAAATGAGAATACCACTATACTATGCTTTAATATGCTAAAACAACGCATGATTCATCCAAGGCACATTAAGCAATCTCAATTGTTTATAACAAGTCATGCTACAGAAAAGAATACTAAGCATAAAGCCAAAACAATATCAACCATGGCATGACAAAACATAGGCCACAGTCAAAAACAAGCTCTCTTTACCACTTAAGCATGAACTTTCCTACTCTTTTCCAAACCAAACCAAACTATTAGAAAACCAATGTACGAAAGAGGGGGTCCAACCAATTTATTCAGCAAACCAAGCAAACGAAAAACCAAAATGAAAACAAAACGAAGACGCTCCAAGAACAACACAACTGTGCATGAAACAATAAAAATGAAGCGTTTGGAAGAAACCTGGGATTTTATTGATGAAGAGGGGGATGCCTTGGGCATCCCCAAGCTTTGACGCTTGTACTTCTTGGATATTTCTTGGGGTGATATGCGTGGCATCCCCAATCTTGAGCTTTAGTCCATCCTTCATCTCATTACTCATTCCTTCCATACACCTGAAATTTTTCCTTCATACAAAACTTCACACAATCTTTATTAGCAACATTAGTGCACTCAAGATAATAGGTATTTAAGGTTCAGTTATAACACCAAGAAAACTTCCATTAAAATACTAGCTACTGTATCACTTCCCTCAAAAATTTCAATTCCCCAAAAGAACTCAAAAAGGAACCAACAAGAAGCAAATGCAGAAAATGGCAGAAATCTGTCAAAACAGACCATCAGGTAAAGACGAATTTTTTCGGAGACCTTCTGTTGCTCAAATCAAAAAGTGTTAAACTAAAGAAAGTTAGATAACATCCTGGGGCAGAAGCAGAAAAATTCACGCCTCAAAAGGACGTACAGAAATTTTACACGAATTTTTACGGTGAAGCACAGAAATCTGTTTCGGGACAGCAACTTTCCCAATCATTACTTCTCTCTCATTAGAGGTTACTCTTGGCACAAAAAGCAAATAAAAAGGATAAGGAGTGGTTATTACTGAAGTAATAACTTCCAAGACTCATCTAAAACTTATGGTTTATCTCCCAATAAGTACTTTTCTTTAACGCCTTTAAGTTAGGCATAAGAAGCAAGAAAAAGAATCAAGTGTTCTCAAATGAAGAAGCATGAAGATTAATACCAGAAATATCTTCAACAAGGCAAGGTATCTCATCCAAATAAGTTATAGAGGATCCTCTCTCAATGCTCTTAGGTTCACTATTTTCATCAAAAGGGTTTTCAGGAACAATCCAATCAAGATTCTTTTCTATGGCTTCATGTATTGCTACCAGTTTAAAAGGTATTGGTACCTTAGTTTCCTCCCCATTAGGTTCAGTTTTGTTCATCTTTTCTCATGTAACAACAACATCTACACATGAGCCTAGCATATTGAAACGTTCAAAGACTTTTCTAGCTTCCTTGGCAACATCATAGAATTCCTTAAGTAAAGTTTCAAGAATAAAATTTCTCTTCTCAGGGTCATCAATTTCTTTAAGCTTTAGAAACATTACTTGCATTAAGGGGTTAAGGTTAACAAACCTAGCTTCAACATGTGAACTAAAGAAGCCGCAGCAATCTCATAGTTTGGAGCAATTTTTGCAAGAGATCTATCCTCATTATCTTCATGTTTATTAACATGATTAAAGAATTCTTCAATATTATCTTTTCCAATTATAGAACCACTACCTATTGAAAGGTCTTTCAAGGTGAATTTAGGGATCAACATCATGAGCTAAGGAAGAGGTAACAACTAAAGGAGACTTAATTTTTTGTGTTTTTAAATAAGAAAGCACACTTGTAAAACTATTTTTTTGTGTTTTTGATAAAGAAACAAGCAAACAAAGCAAAAGTAAACTAAGCAAAACAAAAATAACAAAGTAAAGAGATTGGTTATGAGGGACTCCCCTTGTGAAGATGTCCTTGACTCCCCGGCAATGGCGCCAAAAAAAGCTTGATGATAGTCCAAAATATATCGAGCTCGTTGGGGAACCCCTAGAGGAAGGTATAATGAGCACAGCAGCAAGTTTTCCCTCAGTACGAAACCAAGGTTATCAATCCAGTAGGAGCAAGGAAACACCCCAAAGGTGTAGCTAGCTGAATGTTGGCAGGGCGCACTACCGGTGCCAGCAGCAACATGGAGACCTGCACAACACAACCACAGAACTCTGTCCCCAACTTGCGATGAGGTTGTCAATCTCACCGGTTTTGCTGAAAATAAAGGATTAAACATATCGAATGGAAGGAAGTAATAGTTTGCAGAAAGTAAACACAAAGCAGTAAACAGTTTATAGATTGTATGTAAAAGAAAGGACCGGGGTCCATAGTTCACTAGAGGTGGCTCTCCTTAAGATAGATAACATGCTGGGTGAACAAATTACAGCGGGGCAATTGACAAACATCGAGAAAGTATACAAGCATACTAATCATCTTGACTCCTTTGAGACTTGATTGGGCATTACAACATTATACATAGACCGCCATCCAACTGCATCTATGACTAATAATCCACCTTCAGGTTATCATCTGAACCCCCTCCAATATTAAGTTTCAAGCAATAGATTATTGCTTTACGAATTGCGTGTAAAGTAAACAATACGATTGTTCTATGAACAAAGATTGTTGTTTTCTCCTAGTAGCAACAGCACATCTAGTACCTTAGAGATTTCTGTCACTTCCCCAGATTACCAGAGGCAGGAACCCACTATCGAGCATAAATACTAACTCTTGGAGTTACTAGCATCTACTTGGCCAAGATAGCTACTAACAACGGAAAACATGCAATATCACAAGTAACAAAGACATGATAGAATCAACAATCAATCTGAAATAGCATGTCAATATCCATCGGATCCCCGCAAACACAACATGTATGGATTACAAATAGATGATCTTGATCATGAACGGAGCTCACAAGATCTAGACATGAAAGCACAAAGGAGGAGAACCAGCCATCTAGCTAATACATGGACCCGTAGTCCAGAGATGAACTACTCACGCATCACACCGGAGGCTTGCATGGTGATGAAGAAGGCCTCCAAGGTGAATTCCCCTCTCCAGCAGGGTGCCGAGAAGAGCTTCAGATTCCTCCCGTTCTAGGGATGGAGATGACAGCGGCTATAGACTCTTTCGTGGATTTTTGATCGGGTACTTAGGGTTTTGGTATCGGAGGCAATATATAGGCGGAAGGAGAGGCCGAGGGGGTGCTGGGGTCGGCTAGACCACCTAGGCTGGCCTTGGGCCATGGCCAGTGGTGTGGCCAGCCCTTCCCCATCTCGTATTCTGGCTCCAAATGTCTTCCCGTAAAATAGCAACTTTGACTTTTCTCCCGTCCAATTCCGAGAATATTCATTTTCTAACTTCCTGGAACCAAAAACAGCATAAAATAGGCTGCTGGTACTGTGGCTCTTGTCAATAGGTTAGTCCAAGAAATCATATGAAAAGTACTCCAAAGTGTGGAGAAAACACAAGAAAGTAGATAAAACTAAGCATGGAACATCAAAAATTATAGATACATTTGCAATGTATCATGCATCAACACTACTAGAAGACATGATTAGTACATTAGTGCACAAAACAAAATCTGGTGGTGGAGCTCTCACAACTCACTCAAAACTGACAAGAAAGCAGATCTTACCGTTCCAAAGTGAATAGTGATGCTTACTAATTCGAAATCAAAGACTTATGCACGGATGTGATGAAGTGAATATCAAAGGTATAGAGAACGATCACAGGGCACACGGGTTATGTATGGTGGAGCTCTAGGTATGGTATCCTAACTACACCGCAAACAAGTCCTAGTGCTGATCGTACAAAAACCCAAGAAACACACACGTGGAGATAAACGTGGCAATGCAACTATGAAGGGTGTTGCACTATGCTGGAGAGACACTAGCAAAGTTCAAAGTAAACAGGCACAAGATTGCTAGGCCTCTTGCTCAATTTCTCCTTTTTTTCTTTTGTATAGCTTCTTTCTCTTTTTGATTTTTTGCTTTTTCTTTTGCTATATGCTTTTTCTCTTTTTTTGAATATATGTCACACACGGCCCACAACTATTACTCGAATATGATGTAATCTAGGCTATGTCAACTCCTTTTTGTGGGGCTTTTTCTGTATAGGATGAAAAACAAGATCTACTCTATGGATGGATTTATGGATTACTTACCGAGGCAATGAGGAAATCGGATACCAAGATGATATTGCTCACCGAGTAGACCCAGCGCTCTGATACCACATGATATGGATCACGCCGATGATTCTTGAGTTTGTCTTGATCTTTCACAGCGAGTCAACTCGGATGGTAATCTCCCAATCACGCGATGAACACCACCTGAAGAAGAGGAATCAATCCAGTAAGTAACATGATGAAAATCACCACGCCTCAAACCAAAACACGGCAATCCTTGATGAACACAAGAACCTCCGTGACAATATCAATATGATAGATAACACGACATCACCGTCCCCGGAGGGATGCTCACCAAGCAACTCACACAATAGTTTTAGACTCAATTTCTAGCTAACCCTAATCTAGAGGGAGATCCTAGGCTTATATGGCCGCCGGAACGTCTGAAAAACGCGAAACGAAAATGTGTCTGATACAGCCAGATCTGTCCGGATCTTATGGGAACTTTTTGGGCCGGATTATCCGGTCTAAGTGGGCCGAATTATCCGAGGCTGTACAGAAGTCGCGCACGAAGTCCTTAGCAGAATCTCCAGAAAATAGGGCCGAATTATCCGGGGTGTGGGGGCCGGATTATCTGGGGACTTTTAGACGTGGAAGTACTCATTGGAAAGATCTTGGAATTATCTATCCAACAAGTGCTTATTTGCTTGATTCGGAGTTCGTATGAGGAATCCACATCCGTTTCAATTTCAAAACTTCTATTTGTCCGAATTGAACATTCTTTTTTCTTGATGATCTCCCTTGCTCCTACCTCCCGCTCCTCCCTCGCGCCTATCGTGCCCATATCAAGTCATATTCAAAAACAAGTACTGCAACCCAATTTGCAAATATAAGTGAAGCACATAATAGTAGCATCTTGCAATTTACAATGCTCATCATTAAACCATCCCAACATTGGTAAACAAAGATTCATTGTTGTCAAACTATAAGTTACAACACGCTTAAATAAGCATTCATGCAACAAGCTATTCGGCTCACAATTCATACTAATGTTAGAGGTCATATCAAAATTATCAAGCATATGCGCATAGTTATCTTCTCGCAAACAAGCTAGTTCCTCACATGTGATTCAAATCCTATGCACCATAAAACATCGTCTACGTCATTATTTCCAACCAAATAATAAGTATAATCAGGGACGTAAACGCTCTTCAAACATGTGATTTCAGCATTTCTATTTCTAGCATGTAACAAGAAAATTGGAGGATCCATTGTAATAGACCACAAAGAAGTAGTAGCATAAAATTTATCTAACACTTCATCATATCTAACCAATAGTATACCATCTAAATTAGATATAATATCCATGTCAGTTGGTCAATTCTCAACACTTTGAACATGTTTTGTCAAGTCACATGGTTCAATTTTAGCAGTAATAATTTCAGTGGGCGCACTCATCTCACTAAAAGAATTCAAATCAGCAATAGGTGCACTCAAAACAGTACTCAAAACTGTAGGAATCTCAATTGTTTAATCACATGATATATTCAAACCAATAGCACAATCATCTACAAAAATTGGTGTGACCAAATCATTGGCAATCTTAACACATGTCCTAGTTAAATCAAGAGGGCATAGATTAATCCCATGTGCATGAACAAAATTGGTACCTTTACTATGACCTTGTACAATCATTTCAGATGATGGAGGTACTGGTGGAGAAGACTCATTAACCATTGTCTTGCACTTGCTGGAGACACGTCTTTTATTTCCTATTCCGCTTTGCAAGCACAACGAAACATACGATCAATAGAATAAAATTCTTCATGCATAAGTATGTCCTGGATGTCAGGGTTTAACCCTCTCCAAAATTTATCCATAAACCCATCTTTACTGGCTTCAATAAATGAATATAACAAGGTAGTTTCTAAAGCATCATAATATTCTATGACAGTATAACCACCTTGACTTAAATTCTGCAATTTCTTGACCATGTCACTCGTATAATATGATGGAACAAATTTATAGCGCATAGAAAGTTTCAAATCATGCCAAGTACTAGGTATATAATCAGGATATAATTGATAATATTTATTCCACCACATAGAAGCAAAATCAGTCAAATCATGCCGACCTTGCCTTATTTTTCTATTCCTCACTCCTCGCCTTATCCCTATTCCTCCGCCTACCTCACGCTACCACCACACCACCGTTCTCCACGCCTCGTCGAGCACTCACCCCCAAGAACCAGGACTTGTTTCTCTCTATTCCTCTTTCCATGGTCATCTTCACCATGGACAGATCCACCTCCATCGCCTCGAGACTCTCCACCAGCAACCATGGATAGGTCTTCAGTTTGGACTCCATCGAACATGATGTGGACATGCGAGCGGCCCCTCTCAGTTTGCGGTGGCAGCAGGAGCACCACATGAGACCCCAACCCTTCCCAGTTATCCCTACTCGCTCACCTTCCCCTCCAAGCCTCCACCACCTCCCTCTCTCTCATGCTCTTTCACAGATTGGAGCATCTGAATAGTTGGAGCGGCGGCGCGGGCGCTAGAGCAAGACATTCTCCTAGTGGCGCAGCTTGTGAACTATCAGAGAGATGACGCAGTTGCTAGAACAAGATGACATCCCAGCGGCGTAAGGCTTGCAGGCAATACTAGGGGCGTCGAGAAGCAGGTGTGCTGCCTGACCCCTCTCTCCTCCCCTCGGTTTCTATCTTGTTCTCTTCTCTCATCCAACAATGGGTGCAGCAGCACAAAGATGGACAAATTGACCACGGCCATGGCAGCACCCGATGACGATGGAGACAGCCGCAAGGGGAGCTCGACCTCGGTTGTCAGATTTTCTTTATCTTTGGTATGCATCCCTTCATGTTCATGTTCTTCCTGTGAATTTTGGGGATTTCTGTTTTGTGAACCTGGCATGCTAGATGTGATGATAAGGTAGATGACGTGGAGTATGACAGCACATCTTGCTAGGTATTGTATATGCTTCCTCTCTCTCGCTTAAATTCCAGTCTACTGAAGCCTATTTTTCATATTTAGGGAGGAGGGTGGCACTGAGTACGGGTACAAGGCAAGGCCCTCGGTGCCGCTTCTATTGAAAGAGGACACCTATTCTCCATGACAAGTTCCATGGATACATATCATCTCCTGTAGGCAATATGGATCCATGTTCTGAGATGCACTTCACGAAAGCACTAAGCGTCAGGTAATTAGCTCTTACACACTAATTCTTGATGTCTTTGCTGCTCGGTGATTGTTCTTGAGAGACTCATTTACATGAGATAATGACATTTTCATATTTCATTATGCTCGGTCTTTCTAATGTGCTTCATGGTTTGGTTTTACACAGGAAGATTCGAGCAAAAAATGGCATACATCATAGTTTTGTACTTCCACTGATGACAGTTGGGTCACTTACAATGGGTTTGAGCAAAGAGGCAGAGGTAATGCTTGGAACCAGACATTTTTATTTGATGCTAGCTCTATGTATGTGCCTACATAGATCTTTTTTCGAATTATTTGTGTCAACATAATTCTTCCAGAGATATGAAATGCATGTATACTTTGTCTCTTTAAGGGCCAGATATGCTTACCCAGATATCAGGTGTTGTTGTATCCCTCTGGCATTTTTCCCCTCTTCATATGAATTCTATTTGGTTATTGATTTCTACTTTTCTTGCCCAGATGTTCAGCCTTAAATATTTGAGACCAGAAATTTATATACTTTCAGAATGTCTGGCAGATACTTATAGCAATGAGTTAGGTCAAAGAGCATTTTCAGAGTATCTTCAGGTCCAAAGCTTTGTTCTAGCATTGTGTTCTTCCATTCACCTAGAGACACATAACCATAATTTCTATTTTGAAGCAACATTATAGGAAAAAAGTTTTCTGGGCTAGAGTAGGGAAAGGGGCATGCATGAGTCTCACCTTTGTGTATACCACGAATACTTTTTTGTTCTTTTCTTATTGGCTACAATATGCAGTTCTCTTCTTAGTAAATTTGTCAATACGGTCGGTGAAGTCATGGGGTAACTATGCCTACAAAAGGTGCAATTCAACACATGAAGTATGAGTAGGCATTTCCTCGAGTCTTTCCCATATGTAATTCATTTATGTATTTCTCCGACGTCCTATAGATGTCGGGCATACTGATACGTTGCTAATGTATCTATAATTTTTCATGTTTCATGCCTGTTTTATATCTACTTTCTTATGCTTTGTCCACACTTTGGAGTATTTTTATACACTTTCTTGTACTAACCTATTAATAAGATGCCATAGTGCTAGCTGCCTGTTTTCTGCTGTTTTTGGTTCCAGGAAAGTCAGAAAATGAATATTCTCGGAATTGGACGAGACAAAAGCCAAAGTCAATATTTCACCGAGGGGGACACGGAGCCAGAAGACGAGACGGAGAGGGGCCAGAGGCCGGCCACACCACCTGGCCGCGCGGCCAGGCCAGGTCCACGCCAGGGGGTGGTGTGGATGCCTAGGGCACCCCCTCGGCCTCCCCTTTCACCTATAAGATGCCTTCGATACATAAACCCTAAGTAGCCGATCAAAAATTCCACGAAAGAGTCTGTAGCCGCCATCATCTCTATCCCTAGATCGGGAGGGATCTGAAGCTCTTCCCGACACCCTGCCGGAGGGGAGAATTCACCTTGGAGGCCTTCTTCATCACCATGCATGTCTCTGGTGTGATGCGTGAGTAGTTCATCCTTGGACTACAGGTCCATGTAGTAGCAAGATGGTTGGATCTTCTCCTTTGTGCTATCATGTTGAGATCTTGTGAGCTCCGTTCATGATCAAGATGATCTTTTTGTAATCTTACATGTTGTGTTTGCAGGGATCCGATGGATATTGAGATGCTATTTCAGATTGATTATTGATTCTATCATGTCTTTGTTATTTGTGATCTTGCATGCTCTCCGTTGTTACTAGCTATCTTGGCCGAGTAGATGCTAGCAACTCCAAGAGTGAGTATTTATGCTCGATAGTGAGTTCATGCCTCTAGTAATCTGGGGAAGTGACAGAAATCTCTAAGGTACTAGATGTGCTGTTGCTACTAGGGAGAAAATAGCAATCCTTTGTTCATAGAACAATCATATTGTTTACTTTACATGCAATTCTTAATGCAATTATATGTTGCTTGCAACTTAATACTGGAGGGGGTTCGGATGATAACCTGAAGGTGGATTATTAGTCATAGATGCAGTTGGATTACGGTCTATGTATAATGTTGTAATGCCCAATCAAATCTCATAGCAGTCAAGATGATTGGTATATGCATGTATCCTTTCTCGATGTTTGTCAATTGCCCCGCTGTAATTTGTTCACGCAGCATGTCATCTATCTTAAGGAGAATCACCACTAGTGAACTATGGACCCCGGTCCTTTCTTTTACCATCAATCTACAACTATTTACTGTTTTCTGTTTACTTTCTATACAATACGTTTAATCCTTTGTTTTTAGCAAAACCGGTGAGATTGACAACCTCACTGTAAGTTGGGGGCAAAGTTCTGTGGTTGTGTTGTGCAGGATTCCAAGTTGGAAACAACACCTTGGAGGTGTTTCCTTGCTCCTACTGGTTCGATAACCTTGGTTTCATAACTTGGGGAAAACTTGTTGTTGTGCTCATCATACCTTCCTCTTGGGGTTCCCCAACGAGATTGATATATTTTGGGCCATCACATACCTATAAACAAACATTAGGAAAATCTGCACCTTCCACCCATCTTTTAGGCATTTAGAGTAGCATATTAATCATGTCTTGTATTCAATCTGCACTTTCTCTTTTCCATTCAGAGTTGTATAATTACAATTTCTGATATTTTGCATTGTGAGGCTACATAGAACCCATATAGCTCGCATGGCAATAAGAGTCTAGAAATTTTCATTGAACTGACCTGTTAACTTTTTATCAAGAGTCCAAACCTTTTATTGCCATAAAGTGAATTGCACGGTTAACTTAATTAACCGGGATGATTTTTTGGTTAAGTGCATCATTCGACGGTTAATTAGATATCCTCATTCCATTTGTCAACCATCATTTTGTAGGTTCATAACCGGAGAGAGTGAGAGTTGATGAGACAAATGAGGTTTCTACTAATGTAATCATCTCTACTCCTAGTGTTGTTTCTTGTGATATCCAGGTTGCTTTTGAAGAAAGGGAGCCGTCTATTTTACAACCTGTATCACTGGACTATGCATTGTCACTTGTGGAGGACGTGTTAGTACCTACTACAACTAAGGAGATTGTTGATGACATTGGTACTGATTTGGAGCTTCAGCCAACATGTGCGACATAATGTGAGTCTTTTCCTTTACTGAAGCCTCCTTGTGATTTGCCTTGCACTAATGTGTCAACATCATGTGATAGTTTACCCAATTCAAATTTTGATCATGTGGTACGGATTACACATAAAGAAATACTTTCTCCAATACCACATACTGATATTGTGTATTCGGAACATATGAGTATGAGTTGTGCTATGGAAAAGATTTCTGAAATTTCATGTCTAAATTCTAGCACATATTCTCCTTGTTTCACTTTCAATCTAATTGGTGAATATAGCATGGATGGACATTTTCTTGTGGATCACATATGCATTACTTGTGATATAATCGCTGAACTGAAGCATGATGTTTTCAGCCATACATGTTGTGTGTCGATGACTTTGTGTTGTGGGACATATGCTAAAATTTGTGATAGTATGAAACCAAAGTCAGATCTAGTTGATATAATGTAGCCAACACAAGTAATTTTACCTATGTTGGATCGTTGTAATCTTGCTAGAATAGAACCCAAGTTTTCATATCCATTGTGTTTGTCCCAAAAGACTTTGTCTGGCTGTGCTACTACTCTATACTTCACTTATATTTGCAAATTGAGTTGCATCTTCCATACTGGACAACATGATCATGTTCATAATAATCAGAGTAGCGTAGTTGAAGCATGGTGTGAATCAATTTGGTTTTCACACATTTTGAATTGGTTTGATCTTGTCCACAAATTTGATCATAGATCTTCTTTAAGAAAACTGAATTTAATATTGAAGAACAAGACTATCTATTTACTTGTTTTTCACCATGATCATGATTCATTGTACTTCACTTATACCTGCAATATAAGTTGCTTGATGTATATTGGACATACTTTTCATGTGAACAACAATAATACAACATGTTATATATACATATACTTTGCATACACGCTGTTCTTTTTGTTTCTTCCACTTTCAGCTTACCCAAAGCCGTGGACGGCTTTTCATGAAGAAAGGGGGGATGATAAGGATATATACAAGGATTATGATGATTCTGACTGCTTGAACTAGAAGGAAATATTGAGTCAAATCAATAATGACTATCAGGTGAATTCATTCCTAGTTGACCATGATGCTTTCATTTATAAGAATTTTATATTGCCTAAGTCTTTGTGCTATTGTTTGATCAGGTACATGGGGGAAGAAGGCGTAGCACGAAGCGCAAGGAGCTACCAAGAAGAAGATCAACATATGCCAGGATCTCTGTCGCGGAAGAGAAACAACGCGTTTTCACACTCAGCGGCAGTACGTAAAGCAGTCCTTTTCTGCCACGGCAGAGAAACAGGCCCAAACTCTGCCATGGCAGAACCCTGAGCCGAACCCAACTTTGGGTCGGTTTGTATCTTTTAGTTGGGTGGGACCAACTCGGATCCCACCTAGGTCGCCACCCCCAGACTCTTAAATAGATGGGGCGCCACACAAGTTATGTTTAGACCACGTTAATTTTTTTGGAGTTGTTTCTTTCATAGAACCTCTGGAATTACCCTGTGATCAATTTTACCAACTATAATTGAGTGTGATCTGTTGTTCCACTAGGAATTAGTAGATTGCAAACTACCGTTCGTGGTTGATGGCTGCATGCGCAAGAGTGTGGTGTTGTGAATATCCTACAAGGTTCAAGAGCTGTTGCATTGGCATCAGGGTTCGAGCGGGAGAGTTCATAGCTACATGCTAGTTATCTATCATCCACCATCATCATCGACAAGTGCTTGCTGAGAAGATCGGGCCATCCCTTATCATCTTGGTATCAGATTTCTTCGTTGCCTCGGTAAGCATCCACAAATCCATCCATAGATTAGATCTTGTTTTCCATGCTATACAGAAAAAGCCCCACAAAAAGCGTTGCCATAGCCTAGATTACATCGTATTCGAGTAATAGTTGCTGGTCGTGTTCCTCTTTTAGTTTAGATCTAGATCTGTTCTTCGTAGTTTCTTCTTTCTAGTTGTTTCCACCATTATTTTTCTGCCGCCACAAAGCTAGATCCAATCCATACAAGATTCCTCATTGTTTACTACTTGGCAAGTCGGAATTAAAAAAAATTGCCGACTCTGTCGCGACATAGAAATGGACTGTTTCTCTGCCGTGAGTCCTTCTCTACCACGACTCAGTTTCCTGCCACGGTACCTTTTCGGCCGTTTGTTCTGCCACGAGTCCGAGTCCTGCCGCGAGTTCTGCCGCGGCACAATTTTGCACTGTTTTTCTGCCGTGGCAGGGATTTTTCTGCCACGGCACGATTTTGCTCAGTTTTTCTGCCACGGCAGGAATTTTTACAAAGTGTGAAACTTGCACTTTTTCCTTAACCTTAGCCACAACCATTCTATTTCATAGGTGTAGGAACTTGCCCATTGGGACTAGTTTCCGCTCCTGCAGGCTGCTCCTAGGATTTTGGTGTTGTACTTTGTAATTTGGTCGCGTGTGATATATAATCAAAAAAAGAGAAAATAGTGAAATAGCAAAAGAAAAAGAAAAAAGAGAGAAAGAAGCTATACAAAATAAAAAGAGAAAAATAAAATTGAGCAAGAGGCCTAGTGATATCTTTGTGCACCGGTAGATTGAGCAATCTTGTGCCTGTTTACTTTGAGCTTTGCTAGTGTCTCTCGAGATTAGTGCAACACCCTTCATAGTTGCATTGCCACGTTTTTTCTCCACGTGTGTGTTTCTTGGGTTTTTGTACGATCAGCACTAGGACTTGTTTGTGGTGTAGATAGGATACCATACTTATAGCTCCACCATAAATAACATGTGTGCCATGCGATCATTCTCTGTACCTTTGATATTCACTTCATCACATCAGTGCATAAGTCCTTGAGTACGTTTGGTAAAGCATCTCTATTCACTTTGGAATGGTAAGATCTCCTTTCTTGTTAGTTGAGAGTGAGTTGTGAGAGTTTTCCACCAAACAGATTTTGATTTTTGCACTAACCTACTAATCATGTCTTTGAGTGATGATGAAGTTGTGTCACAGAAAAAGCAGGTTGAGGAGCTTGTTACTTGGCGCGAGTCTATTGTTGGGAGTATGAAGGACATGCAAGAGGCAGTGGATCAGAATACTGGCGCAGTCACTAATATTCAAACTCAAGTGATAGCAATCGATGTAAATATGGCCACCTTGCAGCGTTCGATTGAGGCCCTTACAGCCGCGATTCAGCCAAGGTACTTGCGATCAGTTTTTCACAAGCTCACACAGTTGCGACAAGGTAACATGTCAGTTGATGAGTACTACATGGAGCTGGAGATGCTTATGCAACGTGCTAGAGTTCGTGAATCCCTTGAGATGACTATGCAGCATTTTCTAAAAAAATTGAAGCTTCAAATCAAGATCATTGTTTGTCATCACAAGTATGAGACTATGAACGAACTGTTGCACCATGATAGAGAGGCCGAATCACAGCTAGCTGAGGAGGCTAAGTCACGTGCACGTTTTCCATCTACCAGCCGTTTTGCGGCCAGATCTACACCGCCTCCTATGGCACCACCTGCAGCGGCTGCTAGCCATCCTGCACCATCGGCCAAACCACATGTTGATCCTATCATAGAAGAACCGAGAGTGAGAGTTGATGAGACAAATGAGGTTTCTACTAATGTAATCATCTCTACTCCTAGTGTTGTTTCTTGTGATATCCAGGTTGCTTTTGAAGAAAGGGAGCCATCTATTTTACAACTTGTATCACTGGACTATGCATTGTCACTTGTGGAGGACGTGTTAGTACCTACTACAACTGAGGAGATTATTGATGACCTTTGTAGCATCCCAATTGTCTAACAATTGCAATGCTACTAGCCTAGTCTATATAAATGCTACTTCATATATACAATTGTTGCATCATAATTATATCATGCTCATGTCATCATGCCACCTTGCATTTGAGCATCATATAAAACCCTTTTTGTTTTGGTTCTTCCCTCATATGCATTGTAAATTGTATTTGCCTCTTGATATTGTATTTGGTTCTTGATATATTGTTTAATGCCCAAGTTGAGTTGGGGGCATATCTTTTATTTAACTCCACCATCTTTCTCTGTCACCACCTTATAATTCCACCATCCAACTAAATATGAGTTTTGCACTTTATTGGGTTTTACCTCTAGCTCATGTGGGTTGGGATGGATCCAATTCTTTTGTTCCACATGCTCTCATCTTAGCATCATGTTGTTTTCACATTACTGATAAATGAGAGCCACATGGCCACCTTTGCATGCCTTGTGAGTGGAACCTTTTCCTAGCTTCCATATGGGTTGTTTTGGGGTTATTATCATGTTGGGATATTTTTGGGCTTACTAAATACCTAGTGGCACATACACACTAGCAAGTCCCATTTCTATTCAAATATGGTCATCTCCATCTACTCCACATAGGGCATCCTTTTAATTCTTTTTGCTTGGCTTATTCCAATTTTGGGAATGCATAATAATAATGCCATGTAATATTACTGTTCTCACAAGAATACACATGGCATTAAATATTTTGCATGGGCCATGTAAGTACCACTACCTTCTAGTCTTTTGGGTTTTACTTGAATTTGTGAGTGAAACATCAATCTCCCTCTCCACCATCCTTTGGCATCTAAACTTGGTTTTGTTAAGCATCATGGTATGCTTATATTCCATGTGTAGATGTCTCTTTTCCTTCTTAACCAAAATCTTTTCTCTCTTACCCTACCTACAAAACCTCAACACCCCATGCTTTGTCACCACCTTCCCTATCTCTTGTTTTTGTGTAGATGGGGTTTTGTTTGTTTGAGTTTTTTTTTCAAATACAATTGAAAACCCTATCTACCCCTCTAAACCCTAGCAAACCAAACCCTAAGCCCTAACCCGAGCCATACTCCCTCTCTCCCTCTACCCCAACCCTAAACAAACCCTACCCGAGGCTTCCCCAACCTAGCTCGAGCCCCTCCCCTCTTCCTCTCTTTCTTGCACCACAAGATGGTCAAGCCAAAACCAGGACCACCACGTTTCAGCCCATGCCCTCCCCTGGTCCCTCTCTTTCCATATCTCTAGCTAAAGCACAAGAAAAGGAGAGAGAGGATACCTAACCCGATCACCCTCCCCCTCACCTTTTTGCCAAGCTACCATCCTCTCACGTGCTCCTCCCTCCCACCTTCATCTTTGCCACCCACCCCAGATCGAGAACCCTCTCCCAGGCTCCCTCTTCCTCCTCCTCTTTTGGCCAACCACCAAGGCAAGACCACACCCCCCCAAAACCCTAGACCGAGCTCTGTCTACCACCTCCCTCGTCGACTCGGTGAGTGGCAGCACGCCCGGCCACACCAGGACCTCCCTCTGTCTCCTGTTCCTCACCCTGCACCGGCCACGCCTCGCCGGAGTCCTCCGAACGCATACAGGCACGCCATGCACCGGATCGACGCATGGGACCTCTGCCTCGGCTCCGACCCGCTCCATCTCCAGCTCCAGCGACCACACCGACGAGTTCCGGGTGAGCATCTCGATCCCCTAGACATGCCCGTCCTCCTCCTAGCGGCCCATATGCGTCGGACACTCCGTCGAGCAGCCTCCGAGCACCGCCGCGCGCTGGCAGACAACGTCAGACCGCAGCAACCGCCCCGGTTCCTCACCCTGCCCCGCGCGCTGTAGACCTCCGTTGACGCACCTCCTAAAACCAAAGTCGTAGCCCGATGTCCCCTCTGTGTTTTTTGTTTTTAGGGCTTAGCCAGTTTCTCGCTAGATTCGTCGCCACCGTCGCCGGAAGACGGCCATGTCCGCCGCCGACAGAGCCAGATCCGTCCGCGCGTCAGTAGCAGCCGCTGGCCGTTTTGCGCTTGACCCCCTCCCCTTTTTCCCGCCTAAACCCGCACTCCCCGAGGCCCACCTGTCAGCCTCAGAGCGTTTTTACATGAAAACCCCTAGGAGAAACCGGCCGGCACAGACCAGTCCCACAAGGCGAGATCGCATGCGTGTCCGGACGCGTTGGTCGCTGTGTGATGGCCTCGCGACCACAGGACCCACCTGTCAACCTCTGCGGCTAGAGTAGCTCGCGGTGAGAAAAGCCCCAGCACGCATCGTGTCGCCCAGTCAGCACGGGTCCCACCCGTCTGCGTCTGAGGCTAGGTCTGAGTGAGTAAGAAAAGGATTTTCTGTTATCTGTTTAATTTAAACCCTTTTTCAAATTAATTCAAATTCAAATTTAAATCTGTTTTAAAATAACTTTTCAAATATTATTCCAAATAATACAAATAATATATGTTTTGAAATCAGAAAAATGTGAGGAATTCAAATATGCCATTCAAAATATATTTTGGACACCTTAATTTCCAAGTTAATTAAAATTACAATAAAATGCCCTTTTTCCTTAATTAATTAATAACTTTTGTTTTACAACTCCAAATTTAACAAATAATATGTCTAAAATGATTAGCTCGACGAGACCTTTCTGTTTATGCATTCCATGTTTTGTTTTGCAGCATGCATCATATAAATATAAAGTATACAGCAACTTAATTGAGTATAAAATATGATTAAAACCCCATAAAATGATTTATTCTTGTGTTCCACACCTCACCCATGCCATGCTACTTTATTGCCATGCAAATTGTGCATCATTCATCATGGCATGATTGTTTGCTTGTCGCATATTATTCCTATGCTTGTGCACTTTATTTATGTTGGCCCTTGTTTGTTTGGTTCTTCTTCGAATAGACGAAGGGGGACATATCAAGAGAACCAGGAGCACTACCCAGATCCATCCCTTGCTTCAACTGAGCTGCCAGGCAAGCACTACCACATGCTTGCATACATATAGTACCTATTGCCTCTATCTTATTCTTGCATCATTGAGTCGCGATTGCATTAAATTGAATCCCAAGTATTGCATAGCCTTTACTTTTAAACCACACCGAAGCTTGTTCCTCCATCCCATGAGTCATTACTACAGGAGTTGTTTGAGCCATGCGAGTCGTAGAACAGCATGTGTAGGGTATGTGAGTGTCTGATGGATAACGAGGTACCTAAACAACTTAACCTGAGTAGTAATGGGATAACTAATGAAAGCGGCATCGGTGAGCCATATTTGCTATTTGGTTTTCAGGCTCACTTGTGTCCTGGGACCCAGTACTTGATTCCTGTTCCTTGAATATTCGCTATCCACATCCGGAGGCTTATGAACCCCCAGGCGAGCTTGATTCATTCTTATTTCTTGGGGCCACAAACTAGTTTGAGGTTTTATTTACTATCCTGTACTTATGCCATGCTTCTTTGCTTTATTTAAATTGTGCGAGTCTTTGCTGTCTTGTTTAGGTCCGTGACCCGTTTTATTGTGTCGACAAGCCCAGTCACACTTCGGGTTCCCAGTCGTTTCTGACCACACAAACCTTGAGTCCGTCTCGTAGCGGCCCGACTTCGTTGCGGGTAGCTTAATGGGTGGCCCCTGAAATATTTGAATCTGTGATCGCTTTGTCGTGACTACCTCGTTGGTTTTGATTTGGTTTTTCCGAGGTTGATCGAGTGTGTGTTGCTATTTGTGCACCCAGGTAAAACTTCTAAAGCCGTGTCCATGGTTATGGACGACTTGGAGCAGTTTCTCGATCATAGACAAGTATAACTAAAGTACCGCCTTTAATTTGACTAAATGGCGACTAGTAAATAGTGCAACACTTATGGAATGGTTAATAAAACGCCAGCGGATGGGGGTTGTTCGTCCGCTTCCTCGTCGATAGCGAGGAGGATGGATCTGTTAATATTCTTGTTATAACTGTTGTTATTAATTCACGGACATCCGTCTATCTCTGGTTAGGCGGATGGTTAGCGTATCTATAGAATTGTTAGGGTTTATCTTTTGCTGCAATTCGTCACCCAGGTTGTGTCCCTTTAGAGGCATAAAGACTTGCGAGTACCCCTAGGGTCTCACGATAAATTGTTTGATTCAGATGAACAGGTGAACCCGCAAGATGGATACTGGGTGGAGGAGACGGACGATGTGGGCAACGATCATTCGGTGTAGAGATTCCGGGAACGGGGATCCGTGAGATCTGTGGGCGGGATGTGTTTATTTATGGGGCATCTTATGCCGATTTGCTTCTTATCCGTACTCAGATCTTGTTTTCCGCTTCCGCCTGATACTCTGATGTTTGATGTATGAGGAGATATCCTAAACTATCATATCTATCTAGGATATTTGGATCTTGCCGTATGGCGTTGCTATATTTCCTTTCTTTTAGATGGAATGACTCTGAGAACCATTGTATGGTGGCTTGCATACATACTCATTTGTGTATGTAGTTGATCCCTTCGCCTGCCGATTACGCCGCCCGTTCTTGTCCCGATGTTTGGAAATGGTTAGGACGGCCGAAAGGTCTACCTGTGAGTGGCATTTGGGCCCCACCGTACTATTTCAACCATTTCTGCTCATCCAGGCTTGTAACTAGGAGCATAATTCACCGAGGTAGCTACAACCTTGGTACTGATTTGGAGCTTCAGCCAACATGTGCGACATATTGTGAGTCTTTTCCTTTACTGAAGCATCCTTGTGATTTGCCTTGCACTAATCTTTCAACATCATGTGATAGTTTACCCAATTCAAATTTTGATCATGTGGTACTGATTACACATAAATAAATACTTTCTCGAATACCACCTACTGATATTGTGTATTCCATCATGCTAAATGAACCGATGAGTATGAGTTGTGCTATGGACAAGATTTCTGAAATTTCATGTCTAAATTCCAGCACATATACTCCTTGTTTCACTTTCAATCTAATTGGTGAATATAGCATGGATGAAAATTTTCTTGTGGATCACATATGCATTACTTGTGATAGAATTGCTGAACTGAAACATGCTATTTTCAGCCATACATGTTGTGTGTCGACGACTTTGTGTTGTGGGACATATGCTAAAATTTGAGATAGTATGAAACCAAAGTCAGATCTAGTTGATATAATGCAGCCAATACAAGTAATTTCACCTATGTTGGATCGTTGTAATCTTGCTAGAATAGAACCCAAATTTTCATATCCATTGTGTTTGTCCCAAAAGTCTTTGTCTGGCTGTGCTACTGCTCTATACTTCACTTATATTTGCAAATTGAGTTGCATCTTCCATACTGGACAACATGATCATGTTCATAATAATCAGAGTAGCGCAGTTGAAGCATGGTGTGAATCAATTTGGTTTTCACACATTTTGAATTGGTTTGATCTTGTCCACAAATTTGATCATAGATCTTCTTTAAGAAAACTAAATTTAATATTGAGGAACAATACTATCTATTTAGTTGTTTTTCACCATGATCATGATTCTTTGTACTTCACTTATACCTGCAATATATGTTGCTTGATGTATATTGGACATATTTTTCACGTGAACAACAATAATACAACATGTTATATATACATATACTTTGTGTACACACTGTTCTTTTTGTTTCTTCCACTTTCAGCTTACCCAAAGCCGTGGACGGCTTTTCATGAAGAAAGGGAGGATGATGAGGATATATACAAGGATTATGATGATTCTGACTGCTTGAACTGGAAGGAAATATTGAGTCAAATCAATAATGACTATGAGGTGAATTCATTCCTAGTTGACCATGATGCTTTCATTTATAAGAATTTTATATTGCCTAAGTCTTTGTGCTATTGTATGATCAAGTACATGGGAGAAGAAGGCATAGCACGAAGCGCAAGGATCTACCAAGAAGAAGATCAACACGTGGCAGGATCTCTGCTGCGGAAGAGAAACAACGCGTTTTCCTGCCACGACAGGCTGCACGCAAATGTAGTTTTGCCACGGGAGGTCGCAGCAGCGAGAAACAGCCCAAAACTGCCATGTCGAATCCCCTGAGTTGAACCCAACTTTGGGTCGGTTTGTATCTTTTAGTTGGGTGGGACCAACGGATCCCACCTAGGTCGCCACCCCTAGACTCTTAAATAGATGGGGTGCCACACAAGTTAGGTTTAGACCACGTTAAAATATTTTGGAGTTGTTTCTTTCATAGAATCTCTGAAATTACCCTGTGACCGATTTTACCAACTATAATTGAGTGTGATTTGTTGTTCCACTGGGAATTAGTAGATTGCAAACTAGCGTTCATGGTCGACGGCTGCTTGCGCAAGAGTGTGGTGTTGTGAATATCCTACAAGGTTCAAGAGTTGTTGCATTGGCATCAGGGTTCGAGCGGGAGAGTTCATAGCTACATGCTAGTTATCTATCATCCACCATCATCATCGACAAGTGCTTGCTAAGAAGATCGGCCCACCCATTATCATTTGAGATCAATGCTTCGTCAATTCGCTCAGATTTGATTCACCAAGGTGATTATTGGCTTGCCTACTCCATGTTATATATGTGCAAATTTTTAGTTATCAAAATTAAATGTACCTTTGCCTTCTGATTTGCGGAGCTAATCGGTATGATCTTACATGGGTATGCTAGAGACATTTGATTATGTATTTTAAGGACTTCTATTTTGCTAACTAGATGTTGTATCTGTGTTATCCTCATCTCCTCAGATAGGATAAAAAAAACTACACCAAGAAGTAAGAATTCAGAAACTTTTTTTTTCAAGTAATAATACCTCCAGCCTCATCAGCTCTAGGTAATTCTTATTTCCCCTATTTTAACTACTCCCTCCATCCAGAAATAACTGACCTGGATTTGTCTATATTCAAATATATCTATACACTAAAATGCGTCTAGATACATTCGAATCTAGACAAACCCAAGTCAGTTATTTCTGGACGGAGGGAGTATCTTATTTCATGATTAGTGAAAGTACATTTATGATCCTTTGGTAGTATTCATCCATCATGTGTGCAGACTCCCCTAATATTTTACCAGGTGATTTAGTTGCCTCTTATGTTGATCATCTATCAGCACTTCCTGTCTACATCGCAGTTTCAATTGGGTGGTCCTCTGTCTTGGTGTCTTATATTGCTCCTCCGTGTGTTTATTTGATGATGGCCCTATCTTCTATTGATAAGGATGCTCAGAGGTGTGAAATTTGTCTTGGCGAGTGGTTGGCCAGATGTGTGGGTAGTAATTGGTGTCCTCCTATTTTGTACTCCCTCTGTTTCGGTTTACAAGTCCTACACGTAGTTCTATGTCGCCAAATTGAGCAACTTAGTATGATGTATATATTACAAAAAATATATCACCGCAAACTTTAGACTTTGTATTTTCTAATAATATAATTTTTATATTATATAATTCAAATTATATAGGTTAAATTGATAACCTAGAGATACGCGTAGGACTTGTAAACCGAAACGGAGGGAGTATGATTTTATCATTAATACGTTCCTTCTATTTCTCTTTCCAAGACCTCAGTGTGTATTCCTATATTCTTTCTAGATGTTTGGGCGTGTAGTTGCCCAAATTGTTCATCTCAAAAAAGTTTCCTATCGTGCAACTTAAATCTCTACCATGTGTGGTGGGGAATTCCGTAACACAATTGGTTTATACAGCCTCTCACCAATAGTTGCATTTCATGTATATATTATGTTTTCTTTCAATGATTTGAATTCTTTTATGCATTGACTTCATTTCCTGTAGTTGTTTCTCCTTAGCCTACCGTACTTAGTTGTGGTTTCTTCTTTGCTTGCAATACAAAAATGTGCAGGGTAAATCCAGTTTTAGTTACTTTTTACTGATTTGATAGAATAATAATTTATGTTATTTTGTATTCTTACGTTCATCAATGAATATTCATTTTGTTATGTATGCTCTCTTAACTACTCTGTTCTTTGTATTGAATTTATTGTACATAAATGAAATATGACTTATTTTTTGTACATTCTGGTTACTCTCATGGTGGTAAGGAAGTTCATGTATGCTGAGTAACAATATATTCATAAAGGTGAGCATCTTACGTAGTATATTCGCAGGATCTCAGAACTTCCTTGGAACGACAGTGTTGGTAAAAAGATAGGTATATAGTAAAATTTGTTGCTAACTGAGGTCTATTCTTTCTCAAAATTTTACACCCTTGTCTTATCCAGTTCTTCTTAAGAACTTCAAATAAGTGGACTTATTTGTTCTATTCATTCTGGAATAACCTTTTTTACCATCCCTCTGTTTCAAACTATGAGATATGCATTTCTTTATTTCACGAGACAGTTTCGGAAAAAAAATGCTTAGGTAGAGTGTTTAATGAAGAAACTCTTTTTTTTTGTCATTTTTACTAAATTTATAACCTCCAGGCAATTTGTGTCTTGGTTTGCCTTTGTGAAGACACAATACAACAAGACATAATAATGACTTTAGACTTGGCAACAGAATATGAGTGCACTGCATTCTACAGGGCAACCAGCTACCATATGCACTGAAGTGTCACCGTCCGATGTTACAGGTTTGCCTCAAGTCTCCGAAAAGGGGAGCTGCATCGGTGGTTCAGTATTTGATGTATATGTACAAGTTAATACACTACCAGACGAAGCATATTCTATTTAGGTGGGATTGTAATAAGTTCTTATGTGTTCCGTAGCAGTTGTGAAGACCAAATGGTAACATGATTTTTCACGTTCATGTTCTTTACTCTGAGTTTCTCATTGTAATTATGATCAATTTTTTCTGTACAATGTCATCTTCATCAATTTAAACGGCCTAAATGCATTGTTCTGTATATTGCACGGATGAGCAATTCTGCATGCTGAAAAATAAGCTTGGACGGTTAAGCATGTCCCTTTTGCTTATATTTATTTAGAATTTTTATCCAGTGCAACAATTTTCTTTTCTCTTGAGACATGAACTATTACAAATTTTCTTGCATGCACGGGTATCGCCACGAGCGCTTGGCCGCATGCAGCAGCGCTGAGCGCACTCCTGACGTGCACGTGTTTAGTACCTATGATTTCAGCTCGGTCAATCTAAGGTGTAAATTTCAGTTGTCGATTGGTTCTTTTTCTTTTCAACTTCATTGCGCGCTTCTGCCCCACGGATGACTGGATGTGTCTATTCTTGGCCTTCTTGGCCAGTAAGCACTGACACCGTTGCACCCCCAAACCCATCCTCGTAGCAAAAGCTCTTTTCTTTTTTCCTCTCTTTTTTCCTCTTCTTTTTCTTTCGGGTGCCGTGTTCTAGGGTATCCAGCCGCCACCGCCTTCCTCCATGCGACTTCTCCGTGACACCTTCCTTCCCATGAATTCCCCATCCAAAGGCAAGGAGCCACACCAATTTCACCTCCTTATGCGCCGTTAGCCAGTACTGCCTCCCCGTGAAACCATCCTTTTTTCCCTTGGGTCGACTGCCCTAATCTATGAGGATGACACAACTAACTGACCAACAACTTCAGTATCTCACCAACGGCGATTCGGCATCCAGTGCACTGTACAACCATTACCGTCATGACGTTTCACCCCTGGTGTGGATTGTAAGGGTATGAAGGCTTTTGGGTGCACTAAAGGTCAAGCAAATGACCTAGAAATCCGCAAGGATGGACCATGGTGAGCATGAACATGTTCCAGTTTCATGTTAATATTATTTTGTTCACACAAGTCATTGTCTAATTATTTACACCTTTTCTATTAGATGAATATATAATGAAACAAAATTTGCTACGAATAGGTGGAGGATGCACTAGACACCCTCTAGAATCGAGGTCCAAAGCAGAGCAGTTGGGAGACACGGTGTCTCTCAGCCACCGGTCCTATTGTTCAGGGGTTCGTGTCCATCTGATGAAAAATCCTATGCCACCACCTCGCTGCTTGATTTCGTCTGAACACATTTTATGGTTTTGTGCCACCATTGAAGCAAGATGCTCAGATGGCTCAACTGAAGCAGAAGGTGGGGCTGTGAAGTTAAAGTGCTAAACTAATACAGACTACCTTCTAATGTGCACTACATCCTGTGTCATTGTCAGCATATATGTCCAGGTGAACGACCTATAGATTTTTGTATGGTTCGTATGTGGATTGGCTGCCTTTCTTCTTATCAAGTTGTACTATTTCATGCATGTGCTTTCATTTCATTTTTGGTCATGGGTGTTATTGTTTGGTTTCAGGTGTTGTATCTTCAAGTTTACAAGCCGATTTGTGACCATTGACGGACATTGCTTCCATGTCCTTATGTGCTGATTCGGGTTTCTTCTTCTAATCAGAGTTGAATGCTTCATGTGTGTTGGTCAAATTTGGTCATTCCTGATTTAAATATTCTTGTTACCTTTTCTTGATCACGTGGGGCTATGTGATCGTCATGTTAATGTCATTGGCCTTTCTTGTTGATTTTGCCTCCACGTTCTATGGTTCCTCTCTTGTGGTTTATCAGGTTTTTTATTTTCATTTTCATTGTTTTCAAGTTAGTTTTGTTCACTTGGTGATTTGTTTGTTGGCAGTTGTTCTCCATGCAGGGCGATTTTTTACTATAGCTTTTGATTTGCCCATATAGATCATGAAGGCTGATGCAAACTAGTGTAGAAGGATCTTATTATTTAGCTATGATCCTTCATTCAGGATATGCTTATTTTTGTTGTTACTCTGGTTGTTCAAGCACTCTATGATTTAGTTCAAATGTGTTGCGTGTTCACTTGCACATACTATGCTCAGTGGTGCCTTCTACCTGGTGGCCGCAGTATCTTCCCAAGTAATGTCTTTGCGGAATTGATGTGGTTTGATGGTGATAATCTATGTAAGCATTTCCTGAAAATGGTCTTCTAATATAACTCTTTGTTCTGTTTCACATACCGTTGTGTTCACATTGATAGGACAGTAGATACTCATAATGGTCCTTATGATTTTTAGAATAACTGGTGCCATTACCCATTGTATTGGATCATTCCTGCAAAGAGATAGTCTGTTTGGTCAATTATATATTTTGGATGCTTCAGTGGATAACTAGATATATATAGAAAAGGACAAATGCTTCAGCAATGGCGATGATGGTAGGGAGCAGGATGATCCTAGCAATGTGGAAAGTATCTTGTTGATGTGCTCAATTTTGGGAACCCTTTAGTGCAAACTTTTCGGATGGCTCGATGGAGGTTACTGCCCCAATTGCTCCACGGGTTGCCATGCAATTAATTATTAGTGACCGCAGTGACTATAGTACTACTTAATATTCTTATTTTTTGCTTCTGAGCTTGCTGCTCTTACAGTGGAAACTATAAAGATGTTTATCTTCTAAATCCTAATTTCTTGGGTTTTATTATTCACATCTGACTATTTTTCAGTTGTACAAGAACTAAATGCAACTAAAAAGAGCAAATCTTCCATATCTGGGATCATCTCTAAAGAAAGATTCCTACTACCAAGGCCTACCAGGGTTCAAAATTAGCAAGATATATAGATCAGATAACTTTGTTGAACATTTGTTATCAAAGTTAAGTAGAGATGAGTCATGTGAGGGTGTGTTGGTGGGTGCGGTTCTATTGTGTGTGATGGAAACGATCCTTGATGATCGTAAGGGCGCATGTTATCATAGATTCGATGTTGATTAGTACACACCCAATTTAAAAATAAAGTATAAATTTGTTTGTAGCCAAAGAGGAAAAAGAGGGGTAATACTTGCTCTCTTTCTACTCATAGGGACGAAGTGACCATGCGGTAGTATTATTGATTTTATTTTCACTGCTGAAATAAGCATACAAATGCTTATTTATGTTGTTGTGGGTTAATCCAGTAAATAGTTGTTAAAGCTTGCTCATGTCTTGGGCTAATCCTTTGCCATATCACTGGTTCAGTCAAGCTTCTATGCACTCTGTCAAAGTATATCTGCTATAGTGGGTGAGGGTAACAGAAGTGGAAAAAATGTGGTGTATGGTATATTTTGCATCCGGTTTTATTGGTATTGCTGACATTGTCCAATTCCAAAAGACATGACTGCCTCATTCACATAATATTATTGGTTGAATGGTGGTACAAAGGAACAACCACGGCCAACAACATTGTATGTGCTGAGCTCCCTGACCCTCTTACGGATTCCCTTGGGCATGCCTTGGTTGATGAGTTTATTATGGTGCGTGGAACCAGTAACACCTTCAAAATAATTTCCTTAACGATAGTCTTGAGACTGAATTTGATGACTAAGATTACTCTAGAAAGTTTTGCTGATAGATTATTGCTTTTTGTCTAAACAACATAAGCTAACCTATATGTTGTTAGGATGGCAACAATTGCTAGGCAGTATATTCCTGATGCCATGGAGCGCTGGTCAACACTAAACAGAATTTTGCAAAACTAAACTTTGTGATATGCCCAAAAACAGATGCAACCCCACCACGGGTACCAAAAAATGACCAACGCACTGTAGACAGCGCAGTGAAGAGCGCGTGCCCATCTAGTGTACTAATTGACTAATTGCAGCTTGTATTCTCTTACGCTCACAAAAATTATGGAAAACAAATATATCATTTAACTCAAGCTCCCATTCAATATATAAATTAGGTTTAGAGCAACCATTAAATTGCGGCATAGAGACGGTAATCTGATCATGTACTTTTATCTCTCGTGGTGGTCGTTATGGTTTGCTAGGTTGTGGCACATCTCCAAGTATAGACGAAGCCCAAGAACTTCTAACTTTAGAATCTACCATAACTAGTAGAAACAAGAGACAAATAACAAGTATATGTTCCTATCAACTATTAGGATGTGGTGGCAAGTCGCTCACAATATTGCAAATACCAAATTTTTACAAGTTCTTACCATACAGTAGGCGGCGATCGGCAACCAGTAACTTCGAAGATTGAGCAAAACGATTACCAGAAGAACAAATATTGCACAGTGTAAAAATATGTGGAGCTGTAGATAGGCTTAATATGGGCGTGTTCGGTAACCCTCCTCATTCCCAGAACTCCTTCGATCCAGCTTCTGGAGGATGCTCCGGCGTCTTGGACGGAGCAGAAAACGTTCGGTCTGGCTCTGGCTCTGGCTTCTCACTTTCGGAATGGGCAGTGAGCCCATTAACCATATTTGGTCCGTTTGGCTGGTCTGAATGAACATGAGGTTCAGTTGACAGCCGGGTAGAAGTGGCCGTCCAGTTCCTCGAAAAAAAGCAAGTCGTCCTCCCGGTCACTGATCTGGGCAGGCGAGTGGCGGGTGAACGTGCTGTGGTGGGAACTGGGAGAGGCTGTGAAGAGATGATCCTTGGCGGTGAGGTGGAGAATCCCGACGGTGGCAAGGTGGAGATCTGCGACCCGATTTGCTCATGCGGACATGGATGGAGGCGGGGGCACTACTGTTGTTAGAGGCTCGATTCGCTCATGCGCTTCTGCTTCTTGAGGATGCACGGAGCTCAATATTTAGTCAGAGGTGGAGATAGGCCGGTCGTGTAGAGCTCGGCATGGTGGCGCGGTCGAAGATGCATGCGTGGGGGGGAACTGATGCGTGCGGGTTGGGGCGAGGGTGGAGACTGCTTGCTCGCCCGCGAGGAGAACTCCGGCGGCGGTGGGGTTGAGATCGTGGGGATTAATCGGCGGTCACAGGCGCCATGGCGACAGAAGGTGCGCCGGGGTGGTGCGGGCCAGCAGGAAGGGTGCAGTCGATTGGGGATTTTTGCACATAGTCGAAGCGCTTTTCTGACTTGGCGGTGGCATACTCCCGTAAATTTTTACTGCTCCACGATTTGGCCGATCCGGGAATCGACATAAGTGGTGCTCCGTGGTCTGTGAAGAAAATTGGGCAAGCTTCTTGGATCCGTCTCGGCGGAGTTAGGATGTTCGATACTGCTCCGTGGCGGATTTTCAGGAAGCCGGAAACTGGAGAGTTGTCGAATACGCCCTATATGTAGAGAAATATGCTGCAACCACGTTAGTCAATGTAAAGCTAAAAATACGCTTAAAGTTATTAAGTGCTGGTCCTAGACTAGACCGAACTAGAGACACGAGCTTAAAACACACATAAAATCACGTGCTGCAGGAGCTAAAAAAAAATAGTTGATGAGCCAACAGAAATGTGAACGAAGCGCAATATACCTGAGGCCAGGAATCATACTGCGCTGAACACGAGCCGAAACAGCAAAACGCTATGCTTTTTAACATGTCGAAAGTTGTTCAGGAGATGCTGACAAGACGTGGCGCAGAAATAACTATTTGGACAAACTTTCTACTCCCTCCGATCCAAATTAAATAACTTAGATTTGTCTATATTCAGATGTATCTAGATATATTTTAGTATTAGATATATTCGAAACTAGAAAAACTTAGCCAATTAATTTAGATCCGAGGATAACAAAAAGTTACGTGAACAGATCAGGAAACGGATTGGACTTTTTTTTTCACGTATCAGTGGCAAGATACTTCGCAAGTTACAATCCCGGCCTGCAAAACCTTCCAAACGACACAACCTGTCAAGCAAGAGACAAGCGAACGTACCCTTTTTCTTCTGATAGAAAAAACTACTCCCTCCCTCGGTTCTAAAAAAAATTGACTTGGATTTGTCTAAATTCACATGTATCTAAATTTAAAACATATATAATATATACGAATCTAGACTAATCCACGTCACTTATTTTAGGACGGAGAGAGTAGCCAAATTGATTCGGGTCCTAGAGAAACAATCACGGGATTGAACTTCAACAAGCGGTGGGTGGTGGCCAATTAACAGAACTAGTTGAATGCCCGGATCTCTTAATTTTTTTTGCAAGCAAATTTAAACTCATATGTAGATAACTGCAATACTCTGAAAACAATAGAATTCCATTTTAATTAAAATTAATAATTCAACAAAAACTTAAAATTCAATATCAGGAAGCAATAATCTATCAGTTATCTGTTACATTAAGTGCAAGAGAGATTTCACTACCGTGCATACTTATAGTAGATGTGATTCAGTATATAGCCCATGTGATGCTTCAGGGTGTTAGTCCTTAGAGGAACATTCTTGAGGGTGATCCTGGATGCATAGATGGCATCTGCAACCATGGAGGGGCTTCGACAGCACCAGCGCAAATAGCACAAGCGCTAGCTCAGCATTATTGAAAAAGAAAACCATGTTCTCCATCTACATTCAATCAACCACAAAAAGTTTGAAAATATATCCTGAAGGAACCCTTGAAGGCTTGAATCATCCTTGATTTGAGCGCATAACGTCTCCCTCTCAGCTAGCTTCTTACACAATACTGTGGCTTCAGCTTCTTTCCTCAAGTGGAATACAGGCAAAAGCCCCATGGTATGTTCCATGTGAAGAAGGAAAATGGAAAAGGAACAACATTTGAAATCTTTGGCTGTTCCGTTGCCATTTAAACTACAGGAGGATAAATAGAAAATCCAATTCTATTGCTGCAGCTAAAAGGGAGGATGTTCCGTTGTCCTTTTATACGAGGGCCAAAGGATTCTATTGGATGACTATTTCAAATATAATACATTTTCCCCAACAAAAGGTTGTATGGATTCAGCTGGTGGTTGTACCATACGCCGGTGGTGCAATACGAAGACAACTAATTCATGCGCACCTTTGTTTCCTGTTCTCCAAATCATACTCGGCTCCAGAACTTCTAATGAGAAAACTAAGTTTTTTCTTACTGAAATTCCAAGATGCGTGGTCGTCAGACTTCTTACCCATGGCGAAACAATAGTGACCACAAGACCTTCTACTCCTAGAACCTAAGTAAGCACCAAATTATGATAACGTTTGTGTCAAAACAACATAGAATTGATGGGTAGTGCCCAAATCAAGAAAATGAACATGGCAGCAAGCTGTACGCATTGGTCCAAAGATGCTATGATCCCTGCACTTGCCTCCACCAACATGATATGTTGCACGGCCTGTCCCGGCCGACAGGCAAACATTGATGTTGTGCTAGAACCAGCAACTTCTTAAGCAACCACAAAATAAAGTCAGTGACATAATATAATCCGAAGAACACACATATGTCTTAGTCCTCAACATTGACCTGTGGTTAAAAACCACATGAATGGATATATATGAGTATAACTGGAAGCTACGAAACGAACTGTACGAGCAGAAAGAAAGACAGGAAAAATTGTGCTCCAATTACAGTACGAGCAGAAAGACAGGAAAAATTGTGCTCCAATTAAGATGTGATCGTTGCCGGTGATAGTGAAGTTTTGTGAGTGGTCTGATCACTAAAATGGAACCAGGGGACTCTAGTAACATGATGATGGCAGAGTCAACTAATCAACTTGGCCAGCGGTGCAAAAAATAGAAAGTTTAACATGCAATACTACTACATGGTACATGCAGATTTTTACATACAGATTTTCATATATTGAACATGCACTTCAAGTAGAATTTTCACATATTAGGCTTTAGAGGAGAAATCACCTCAGTTTTTGGAGATGAAAAAACAGATCAACGGGTGATTAATACTCACTGGTATTCTCCGGAGGTTCCAAGATCTACTATACATCATTGTCTTACTGAACTCACCCTACCAAATAGGGAAAATAGATGAAGGCTATAGAAATTGATGCAGAACTCCGACACTTTACACTTCTACTTAGTATATTGCTACGTTTAATTCAAGAATACTGACTGTACTAACCTTTGATAGCTGAATTTTGTTCATTACTTCATTGATGAGAAAATAATGAAGAATGGAAACATACAGACTTAGCCAGAGAATTCAAAAACATGCGAGAGTACAGAAATTTGAATACAATGATGTAGAAATCACAGAAATTAGAGTAAGAATCAAACTGAGCATATGCTTATCCAATCACCTCCACTACTGCATGAGCTCACCACTGGCTCCATTGCTGGTTGCACGTGATAGCGCCACCAACGATGCTAGGGTCCCTGCAATTGTGGCCAGCAAAACATGAGGTTGCACGGCCTAGTCCCGGCCGGCAGGACATCATTGACGCTAGAGCCTGGTGAATGTGCCAGCCGCGATGATAGGCTCGGTTCTCCTCAACCTCGCTCGCCGCCACCTTCCCTACCTTCTCGGTGTCAGGCGTCTGCGTGATCCCTGAGAAACCCATAAATTAGTTGCAATTTAGAAAGGATTTAGTACCCCTGATTCCACACGTAGCTACAAGCTAGTCTACAACAAAAAGAAGAAACGGAAAAGAAGATAGATTGCTAGGAATTGAGTACCAAGATGCAAGAATAGAAAACATGTGCACATCGAGATAACAGATGCAGCCTAAGAGACCTGATTACCTGACCGCATCAACGTTTTCCCCGCTTCAACATCCCTGCCCGCCGACATATATAATTCAATCACACTGCACCAACGCCGGCAGGAATCTCCATGCGCACCGGACGTCGACTACGGAGACAAAGAGGGATGCAAAGGGTGGTCGTGCATCCTTGCAGCCATAGTCGCGGTACAGAGCTCCACGCCGGTGGGGAAGAAAGCAGAACAGCCGACCTCCTTTATGGTGATGTACCATAGGGCTGCACATAGTGCTGCTTCATGCCACACAGCTCACCGGACCGGCTTCCTTGCGGTTGACCTCCATCTGATATTTATTTAGTTGCTAAAATCAGAATCTGAGGTTTCATATGAATGAACTGCTGCTTATGAATGTGCTAAGTACAACAACTTGAAAGCACTGCGAATGTGGAGTTACTACTAATGGGTTTCCGAATCTCTGAATAATTCATGAGTGAAACTGGAACCTTCATGTTAATAAACCGGCACATGTACTCCTCGCATAGGTCTGATTTAATTAGCTCCAAAAGTATATATTGACGTATTTGGGTCCTCGAATTATCCCATATGCATTAAGGAACTGAAATATATATTTCCGCACATTCGAACTAAACTGAAGTTACTGATAAGATAAATCATTTAACTTCTTATCATTAATTCATATTGTGTACAACTAAACCGTTTTGAAGAAATTGTTAATGGAAACAACAACCTTACAAGTATTCAGCCAGCCTAGTGTACAACTAAACAGTTTTGAGAAAATACTGAATAATTTGCACCTACAACTTATTGCTCTTCCTCCATCACAGAACATGTTCTTTGATAAGCAATTTGCTATCTGATTTAGGTGAATAAAAAAAAATGCACATAGTCGAGAGTACTCAATTTCATTATTACAATAGAACATCACCTGTGATTGTCCCTAGAATAATCAGCACATGATTAGCAATCACCTTGTTCATAGCTTGTTGGTGGGAGCAAGCCAGAGGGGAGCATTTGGAGCAGCTCCGTGTGGAGACGGGGCGACGCTGGGATGCCCGGCTTTGCCGCCCACCACCGCGAACAGCTCACTTTCTAGCGGGAACCGGGCGGAAGCTCCGGAGAGCGGCGACGGTGTAGAGCAGCGCAAGAATCCTCCTTCGCAGGTCTCGTCCCCTTCATGCGCCGGCAATGGCGGACCTCTTCGTCGGCCACGGCGGCCGCTGCCATCAGGAAACTTTAGGCCGCCTTCCCGCTGTGAGCCGCCAGATCTCGGTGGAATCCATGGGCGGCGACCGGCCCATCAGGGAGCTCCCCGCGGCACCGGCCATCTCGGGCCTCTTCGTCGGCCACGGCGACAACGCGTGCGAGGCGGTTGGGATTTGTCTCCTCCTCCATGGCTCGGTCAAAGCGGTGAGGGCAGAAGGGGATCGCGTGAGGTCTCTGGCTTGACGGGGATGAGGCTGAATTGGCGGCGAGATCTTTTCGTGCGGGGCGGAAGATAGGACGATGGAGGACCAGTTTTGGATATCAACCACAAGGGTGATCTGATCCACTGGTAAGAGATTGGACGACCGTGATTCTTCCAATGTTTGCTGTCAAAGTGGATGTTTGATGGTAAAGTGGACGTACCAACACCAACTTCCTTTTAATAGTAAAGATAAAAGATTTGATTGGAAGTTGGATCCACAAACAGTGGCCAAGCGATGTCAAAATCACAAAGTGTGGTATTTAATCAGTTTTTTTTTAGTCAAAACGAGTTTACTTAGCTGGTTTCTTTATTGTTTATATTTTTTTTATGATGTTGCCCGACCACACATAATACATGCAGCTCCGCGACTGCCCACAAAGCGGTATAGTAGTAAACTTGCCAAAACTAGTACACGGCAGTCTTTTCTAGAGATCTAAACCGAAACAAATAATCTGTCAAACAATAAAGGACGCGGTGGGAGTATGAGGATTTTCCGGATCCACCAAAGGATCTGTTCGGTGTGTCTATCCTTGAAACCTGACAGAAGCAATCGGTAAATAATCTTTGTTTTACCGAACCAATCTCTCTCTTTTTAAAACTTTCCCAACAATCCGCAGCTGATTAAAAGGAATATGGACGGACGGCGGCCACAAACGAAGATGAATCGGTAGTCGTCGGTGGCCACAACGATCTTATACGCGAAACAAGACAGACGCAGCGGAGAAGCACGATTATAGTGGTGCAAACAAAATGCAAGAGGTGACATAAACGTGACTAGAACTCGAAACTTTAAACGACTAGACACTAAAATTAGCGACTTGACGAACGATGCAACAAAAATTCAATAAAATAAAACTAAGTGATCAAAGTGAAAAGGCTAAGATTGGTTTTGGGACAAGAGATTTTTTTTGTAGGCTTTTTCTAGACTCTAGGTAAAAACAGATTTAGACTAGGAAAAAATAGATCTCACCGAGCAACCTGAATCTGATACCACTTGATAGGACAAAGGTGTTCGATCTTGCGATGAGATGGTGATAGTCGATTTAGGTGGAGTTTGAGCTTGACGATACGACTACACGTGTGGGTACGAGCACCAATGCAATCGCTAGGCTAATCTCCTGAAGATTACCGATCTTATAGAAGCACGATCAGCCTGACCAGCGATGGTCTTAATTCCTACCTGGAATCGAGAATAAGTAAGAACTAATATTACAATCAAGATATTACGAATAAAGATAAAAGCTTTATTGAATATGGCAGGATCCTGAATAGGTGCGAAGTTTCGGAGGTCTCGGCGACACTCAAGTCTTGGCGAAATTGCAATGATGGCTAACTTTTAGTCTAAACAAAATCCGAGTCCTAATGACGGCTAGGAGGGGGTTTATATGGAGGAAGAGAGGAGATTTTCGTCCAACCTTAACGAAAACACCTCTAGATGGGTCTTCCTCCACTCAAACAGCCTCCAGAAAGTCCCTATATTATCTAGATCAAAAATACAGGTGCCTGGCCATAAAATAAGGTGACGCAAAACACAATGAAGCCTTGGATGAATAATATGAGTAGGTATCTTGTGAAATTCGTCCAAGCATCCTTTGTAGCATTATGGTGGCTTCAAAGTCCTAAAATCTCCACACCGTAGCGTCATCGTTAATCCTCACACGCTTGTGGCCTTCTCCATGCACGTCCATGCTCTAATGCTTGTCCCTCTCGTCCTTGCTAGATCCATAAATCCTAAGTAACATAAACACGTCTGATTTAGGCATCATCATATTTGAATTTATATTAGGAAGAGTTTCTAGAAACGAAAGTACCTGATAATTGAGTAGTCGTGCATGAGCTCTTGTGAGAGGTCCATGTAACGTTATCGTAGGAGTAGTGGGTGTATTAGTAGTAGAGATGTCCTCATCATCCTCTAGGCTGATCATGCTTCTACAAGATCGGTAACCTCCTGGAGATTGGCGTAGCAATTGCATTGGTGCTCGTGCTCGCACGTGTAGTTGGATCGTCAAGCCTGAACTTCACCCAAATCGACTTATCACCATCTCATCGAAAGATCGGACACTTTTGCCCTATCAAGTGGTATCAGATTTCAGGTTGCTTGGTGAGAATTTACGGTCCATGTAGTTATGTATATGTGTTAGAGAAACGTCTGGGCCGCTGGTCTAACCCCTGCTAACATGGTGGAAACTGTAGCGTAACCATAATGAGCTGTCTATGAAGCATTCTTCTTATAAAAAAAAGAGTCCGATGTTGATAAAAATAAGAAAAAAAGAGATTATGAAAAGAGGAAAGAGAGAAAAAAGCACCATATTTCCATGGTAAATAAGAAGATTGCTGAGATGCTCATTGTCTGCTTGCCTTGTCATTTTTATATGGGGATTCTTTCGTATCATCGGGCAAGGGGTACCCCGTTGGCGGTTCTCTATGATACATATCTACTTACGATGATAAGAACTTACCGGTAACTAAACTTGAGTAGCATGAGGAGCGGCCCTCGTATTCAAGGGACATGAGATTTCTAACTTATACTTCGTCAAGCATGTACACCATAGTTTGTTCACTTTAACCTTAATCATTTCAAGATGCTTATGATAGGGGCAATGAGAGCTGAAAGCTATTAAGTACCATAATTTTTGGAAGCTCTTTATGAGACTTGAATCCCTACTTCCTTCTATGAAGGCCCTTCTTCCATCTATATATTGAGTCTCCATATTCTATCTTTATGCACCTACTTTAAGAGCATAGTGGCCATTCTTAGTTCTATGTGCATTGTCCTAAGACTTGTTGATTGATGCATACCTTGATATTGCTTGTTTTAAACTATTTGTATCTAGTCACTCTTATAAACTTTGAAGGTGTCCTATGCATTTATGTTTGCTACTCTATGAGGGACAAGCTGAATACTACTATGCTATGTTTTCTTTATGTGAAACAAACAAACGTCTTGCAAAGCATTGTTATTCATGAATCTTTTGTTTGTGCCTTTTCATGTTGCATCATAGTTTCTTTATCTTATTGCTAGAACTTTGTCTTTCATGTTATGATTGAAGTACTATGATCCCAGCTTTGAATGTTTTACAAATACTTTGATCAAGTTTGGTGCATGTCACCTCAAAAATTATTCTTTCTTTTTATCACTTACCTACTCGAGGACGAGCAGGAGTTAAGCTTGGGGATGTTGATACATTGCAAATGTATCTATAATTTTTGATGTTCCATGCTTGGTTTTATCTACTTTCTTGTGTTTTGTCCACACTTTGGAGTACTTTTCATATGATTTCTTGGACTAACCTATTAACAAGAGCCACAGTCTGCCTGTTTTTTCTCGTTTTTTGGTTCCGGGAAAGTCGAAAATGAATATTCTCGGAATTGGATGGGACAAAGCCAAAATCCTATTTCACCAGAAGACTCCGGGCGAGAATATGAGGCGAGTGGGGGCCCAGCCACACCACCGGCCGCTGTGAGTTGGGCTTTGGCGCGCCGAGGTGGTCCGCCGCCAGACACCCTCGGTCTCCCTCTTCGCCTATAAGATGCCTTCTGACCTAAAAACTTAGGGGGGTTCGACGTTTTTCGAGAAGGAGTTCCGCTCCGCCGCCACCACCAGATTCCACGAAACAACACGTAAACTCCGTTCGGCACCTCCGGACGGGGAATTGAGGAGATCATCGCCATCATCATCACCATCGCTTCTCCATCGACCATCCATGTTTCCCCCATCTATGAGTGAGTAATCCCCCGTTGTAGGCTATGGGGATGGTAGGGATTGGATGAGATTGTTCATGTAATGGCATCAGATTGTTAGGGTATGGTGCCTAGTATCTTCTATTAGTGCTTTATGACTTTGTTGTGACTTGTTATGCTTAATGCTTGTCACTAGGGCCCAAGTGCCATGATTTCAGATCTGGACATGTTATTGATTCATTATGATAGTATTGTTTATGGTCTTACCTGCAAGTTGTATACACACGTTGTTGTCCGGAACCAATGGCCCCGAAGTGGTAATCGGGATAACGGAGAGGAATGGCTTTGATGTGAGGATCACATGTGTTCACGGAGTGTTAATGCTTTGCTCCGGTGCTCTATTAAAAGGAGCACCTTAATTGCCAGTAGTTCCCTTGAGGCCCCGCTGCAAACGGGCTAGCAGGACAAAAGATGTTGTGCAAGTTCTCATTGCGAGCACGTATGACTATATATGGAACACATTCCTAGGATTATCTAGTACTTGGATGCTTTATCTTATTTATCTGCAATTGCCCTATGTTCTGATTGCCATGTGAATTGTCTTGTCCATGTGACATGGGTATACCCTACAGGTACTCGAGCTTGGTATATACGGTCCAAATACGTATAGGCCCACGGTGTCGCCAAGGCCCAGATGGAAGGACTCGAGTAACCTGCGGACTCTCGATTGCTTGAAGATCAAGAAAAAGCTAAAGATAGAAAGTTTCAAGGGGAAAACCCTAACTTGTAACCGACTCGACCTGCTACCCGAGACCTAGCCTATCGATATAAAGGCTAGGAGGGGGCAGCGAGGAGGACATGCGCAACCCTAGTTTCCACAACCTTCGCCAGATTACATCTGCGCACCATTGTAACTTTCGACTCCTTCAATAATTCCACGAGCAGACAAGCAGGAGTAGGGACCTCTACGAGGCCTGAACCTGGATAAATCCTTTGTCCCCTGTGTGCTTGTTTGCTAGCCGATAGATGTCTCCAGCGCTCCCTCCTTCTCCAAAACCCAAGTCCATAACAATGGGCATTGATGAGTTAGACCCTCGTCAATTGGCACCGTCTATGGGAATTGGGAGTGCTGATGTTGCGGCTTCTTCGGCCCCATCAACTGCGATCTACAACTCATGACAGCGGAGATCCGCCACTCTTGGCGCCGACTTCACCGTCCACACGCCACTCGCCCGCCTTCGAGTCCGTGGGTGATGGAGTCGGCGGCAATTGGGAGCTTCCGCCCAAGTTGGTCGATGGGCACGCCGCATGCTTGATCGGCCGACAACACCGCAATTGCCCGGCATCATGGTTCCTCCATCGATTGGCATCCTCACGAGCTCAATGCTCGGTGGCGATCGAGAACACGGTCGGCGACGGCGATTGCGACTCGATCTAAGTGATTGGCCATCGAAGATGGAACCCACGATTCCGGATCGAAAGTTGTGGAAGCAACGACTTCCTAATCACTTCATGTGCACCGTCATCAGCGGCGACACCTCCGCCAATCGCGTAACGGTGGCAACACCGCAATGGCACCGATCCACCCAATCGCGGCAATGGTATCGCACTGCCGACCCACCCAACGCCGAACGGTGGCAGCGGCAATGCGGTAACGGTGGCAACGGAGGAGCAGTCGAACCTCCTAGCATGATCAACGAGCAAACCGGCGAACGCGTCATGATCAGGCTCAACGAGCAAGAGTGGGATCGCTGCCGCGAAGCCCTACGAGGTGCACCTCTACCCTTCGGGTCCCCGCAGGAAATGCTGATGGGCTACCACTGGCTCCTAAAAGAGGAGTTCAAGCACCAAAAACAAGCAATCGCGCAACTTGAGGCGCGTAAAAAGGCAGCGGACGAATCAAGCCTTCGTCGCGCTGGGCTCTCCTCCTACGGAGGATCCTCCTCAAGAGGCAATGAGTACCTCGCCAAGAAGAGGCAGTCGCGGATGGCTCACCTCACCGAACAAGAGCGCATAGATGCTGCGAAAGTCCTCGACTTCGGTTCTATGACGGTCGACACGAGAGGCAACATGGTTCCCAGGACACCGCAGCCCGCGGTAATAGCAGCCACCATGTACCTCCTCAATAACCAGCCGCCAGCTGGAGATCCCCGAACGGCCATGCACCGATCTACGATCGCGGGCCTGGGGCTAATCGAGGCCGCCCTTGACAAGGAACCGGTACCAGACCCAAAAAAGGGCAAAGCACTAGCAAAGCGCTACTCCTCGCCCTCGTCCAGCGATGACAGTCATGACCTGTCTCAACGCCGCCGCTCACGGCGACACGATCGTGACTACGATGCACGTGACGAACTCACGCAGCGCAAGATCGACAAGTCAAGGGCACGACATGCTCGGTCGACTGATTCGGAAGAGGAAGATGGGGAGCTCTGTGGCGCCAGATGCTTCAGCAGATCCATCAGGCAAAAGCGAATGCCTAAAGGGTTTAAACTCCCATCAGAGAACCCGAAATTTGACGGTCTGCAGGACCCCAAGATCTGGCTGGAGGATCACATCTCCTCTGTCAGGCTACATCGAGGCAGTCAAAGTACTGCCATGCAATGCTTGCAGCTACAGCTGCAGGGCGCCGCCCGGGCATGGCTCAATAACCTCCCACGGGGATCCATTCGCAGTTGGGATGAGCTAGTCTACAGCTTCATGCGCAACTTTAAGGGCACGAACAAACTCCCCGCCTCAATCGAAGAACTGAGATGCTGCCAGCAAAGATCTGGCGAATCGCTGCGCTCTTACATCCAAAGGTGGTCCATCATCAAGAACTCCGCGGAGAACATCTGGGAAGACCGCACGATTGATGCATTCAACGGTGGTGTTCGCCGCATGGGACTCAGGGAGGAGCTAGGCCGCTCAAAGCCCCAGACCATCGACCACTTGTTGGAGATCGCGAATCAGTGGGCCGATGGAGAAGATTCGGTGAAGAATCGCGTTCACTCTGATGAGGAGGCAGAACTCGAACGAAGACGTGACCGCCGGAGTAAGCGTCACATGCGCGTCTACGACGATCGCGATGACGTCAACATGGTCGCAGCTGGCTACACCAATAGACGCGACGATAACCGCAACAGCGGATACCGCAGCGGCCGATACCGCGACTCCGGGAAAACCACGCAAGTATGGCAACGCCGCACTCGCGATGAAGCGCCCGTGACCTCCATCGAGGACAAACTGTCCGGGCCATGCACGGTGCACTTCTACATCGACAAGCATGATGGCAAGAGAAAGTCCAGCCACCTCCTCAAGGACTGTCGCGAGTTCCTTAAGCTACACGAGGGATTGGTTCGGATGAACCGCAATGCAGTCGAAAGAGGCTACGAAGCCGCTCTAGGCGCCATGGCACATGGCGCACCACCACCACCACCTGGGCCACCCCCGAACAGAGCTACACCGGACCAGCACCATGGAGGCGAACCATACCCACGGGCCATGGGTACCATGATGATCCAAAAGGGGCGCCCCTCCAATAGGGTGCAGAAGGCCATCACTCACCAAGTCAACTTGGCCATGCACTCGCCACCATCCACCACTGAGTACCTCAGTGGCAGTGAGTCGTGCATTACCTTCGACAAACATGACCACCCGCCCCAAATACCTCGCCCAGGTCATTGCCCCCTCGTACTTGAGGCGCAAATTGGAGGCTTCGACATGAGTCGCGTCTTCATGGACGGCGGAAGCGGCATCAACCTCATATTCGCGAGTACCTTGTGAGCAATGAGGACCCCTCTAACCTGCTTGGAGGCATCGGACACAACGTTCCACGGCATCATCCCAGGGAAAGGCGTATACCCCCTGGGCAAAATCCACCTGGACGTCATCTTTGGCACACCAAAGAACTTCCGGCGTGAGCGCATCGACTTTGAGGTCGTCGACTGGCCCTCACAATACCATTGCATCCTTGGGCGCGTCGCATTCGCCAGGTTCATGACAGTACCCCACTACGCCTACCTGTAGATGAAAATGCCAGGTCCCAACGGCGTCATAACGATCAACGGGAACTTCGACGTCGGCGCTTGCGACGAAATTCAACAGAATCTCCAGATCCTTCATGCAGAGGAGAGGAACTTCGAAGATCGAAAGAGACAGACAACAGTCTGCCTCCCCTGAGTAGGCCAAGCTCACCTGATCTCTCCTTCGACTCATCTCTACACACAAAGAAGGTGCAGGTCCATCCATCAGATCCCACCAAAACGGCCCTCATCGCCAACAACTTGAGTCCCGCATAGGAACTCGCGCTCGTCGAATTCCTCCGTGAGCACTGGGAAATTTTGCACGGTGTCCGCGGACATGCCAGAGTTTCAGAATTCGCCGAGCACGCACTCAACGTCAACCCCGACGCAAGGCCCAAGCAAACACTCAGCGATCGTTCGAGCCACGGCGCAGGATGAATGGAGATCAGCGACTCCTCGAGGACAAATTCATACGCGAGATCAAGGAAAGCACTTGGCTCGCCACGGTCTTGGTGCCAAAAAGGACACATATATCATACAGATGTGCGTGGACTTCACTTCTTTAAACAATCACTGCCCAAAAGATCACTTCCCGCTACCACGGATCGATCAAATCATCGACTCCACTGCTTGAATCTGGCGCCCGCTTCCTCGATGCCTACTCGGGCTATAACCAAATTGAATGAAGGAGGAAGACAGAGAAGACCGCGTTCACAACGCTTCTTCGGTGTGTTACATAACACAATGCCCTTTGGGCTAAAAAACGCGGGAGCCACCTACCAGCGATGCATGCAGGCTTGCCTCAAGGAACAAGTAGGTCGCAACATCCAAGTCTATGTCGACAACATAGTAATCAAGACCAAAGAGGAAGCCTCTCTAATCGATGATTTGCGTGAAACCTTCGCCAACCTCGATCGCTAATGGATCAAGCTCAATCCGGACAAATGCGCCTTCGGCGTACCATCTGGGCAGCTACTCGGATACCTCATCTCCGCGAGGGGAATCGAGGCGAACCCAAAGAAGATACAAGCCATACTGGCCATGGAGAAGCCGAAGAACGTAAGAGGCGTCCAGCAACTGGCCGGACGAATTGCGGTCCTCAGTCGATTTATCAGTCGGATGGGTGAAAAGGCACTGCCCTTCTACCAGCTCCTCCGCAAAACCGAAAAATTCGAGTGGACCAATGAAGCACAAGAAGCATTCGAAGATCTCAAGCGCTTGCTATCCACTTCGCCGGTACTGGTGACTCAACGAGAAAGGGAACCACTGTTGCTGTACATCTCCGCCACCAACCAGGTGGTGAGCACGGTGCTCGTCGTCGAGCGAGCTGAGGAAAACAAAGTCCATGGCGATAACGCCCGATACTACCTCGAGGTCCTCACGTAACAAAGCAGCGGTACCACTACCGAAGCTGGCGACGGTGTCTTTATGACCGCCCGATCGCGCCACTATTTCGAGAACACCCAATCGTGGTCAACGACGCCCGTTGGGAGCATATCCTCAATAACCCGATGCCATGGGGAGAGTCGCGCTTTGGGGATTAGAGCTCTCCACGAGATATCACATCTGGCGGCGCCATCAAGTCGCAAGTGCTCCCTAACTTCCTCGCACTTGATGGAGAACCAACTCCGGAGAAGCGGATATGTCCTACCTCTGGACAATGCACTTCGATGGGTCCAAGCGGAAAGATGGGCAGCGCAGTGTCATATTGACATCACCTCAAGGGGACAAGCTGAAATATATCCTGCGAATGCAGTTCACAGCCTCAAACAACGAGGCTGAATACGAGGCCCTATTACATGGGATGAGGATGGCAAAAGCCTGTGGCGCCAAAAGGCTCATCATATATGGCGACTCCAAGTTGGTCGTCAATCAAACAATGCACGAGTGGGACGCACTGAACGACAACATGATCACGTACCGCGACCTCTACGACACACTCGAAGGAGACTTTGATGGTTGCGAGTTGCGACACATAGGTCGTGACAGCAACGAGGAGGCGGACACACTCGCCAACATAGGCTCTACCTGCGCCCCCATACCACCTGGGGTATTTCTCGAGCGCATATGCGAATGCTCCATCAAGCCAAAGGCCACAGAGAAGAAAACAAGTGCAGCAACGGACTCGGGGGCTACACCACCCAATGAGCCAATGGGACTCGATGACTTGGAGCTGGACACAGGACTCGAGGGACCAATGAGCATCATGATGATCGAATTGTTCTTGGACGCAGCCGTACATTACGTACCTCCTCAGCAAGAGACTACCGGACGGTCCGACAGATGCACGGCACATCGCCCGGCGCTCCAAGGCATTCGCCGTTCTCAACGGCGAACTGTATAAACGCGACATCATAGGAGTGCTACAACGATGCGTCTCCCTGGCCGATGGAAGAGCAGTCCTCCTCGACATCCATGAAGGGACCTGTGGGCACCACGCCGGTAGTCGCGCCCTCGTTGCCAAAGCTCTACGAGCTGGATTTTACTGGCCCACGGCCATGCACGATGCCAAGGACATAGTCCAAAAGTGCAACGCTTGTCAGCGATTCGTGGACAAGCCACATGCACCAGGCGCAGAACTACGGCCTATTCCATTGGCCTGGCCCTTCGCACAATGGGGACTCGACATGGTGGGCAAGCTCCCAAGGTCCTCGCAAGGAGGCTACGTCTACCTCTTGGTCGCAGTCGACAAGTTCACCAAGTGGATTGAGGCCACGCCAGTGACCAAACAATCAGACCACAGTGCGGTCAAGTTCTTCGAGTCCATTGTGTACCGCTTCGGCGTGCCGCACAGCATCATCACTGACAACGGGACGAACTTCACATCCAAGGAGTTCCAAGAATTCTGCAGAAACCTGGGGATCAACATCAGTTACGCCTCAGTCGCGCATCCACAGACCAACGGTCAGGTGGAAAAAGCAAACGGGCTCGTCTGCAGCAGCATCAAGAAGAGACTCCTTCGACCACTCGAACAAGCCGCATGTTGCTGGCCAGATGAGCTTCAATCCATACTCTGGAGCCTACGTACAACTCCAAACAGCGCCACGGGCTACACACCATTCTTTATGGTGCACGGAGCAGAAGCAGTACTACCCGTCGAAGTGAGGTACAAGGCGCCGCGCGTAGTCGCTTACAGCGAACAAGAGTCCTCTCTTGTACTTGAAGACTCCATCGACCTCCTCGACGAGGCAAGAGAAATTGCCACAGAAAGATCCACAATCTACCAGCAGAACCTGCGCAACTACCACAGTAGAAGGCTTCGCCCCAGATCCTTCGTCGAAGGTGACCTGGTCCTGCGACTGAAGCAGCAGGGGCATCTCAAGCTTGAATCCCCCTGGGAAGGACCGTACGTGATTACAGAAGTAATCCCAGGTGGCGCCTATCGCCTTCAAGACTTAGAGATAGGAGTCGCATACTCCAACTCTTGGAACGTCGCACAACTGCGATGCTTCTACACCTAGTTGTTTTACTTTTTTACATCGCAAATAAGGCTACTCAGCCAAGGCTACTTAGCCACACATTGTACCTTGTACTGCTCTTCAAATAAATAGAAGCTAAGTGCCCCAAAACTCTGTGTTTTTCTTTCACTTTTGTCAATTTTATACTCGGGGGCTACGCCACCCTACCTACATCTGTTGTTCGAACCAATAAACGCGATATCCTGAGTAGGTTGCACATCAATCGAACCCCTTAACGCAAACTCAACCCAGCCGCAACGCGCCTGGCAGGTTGACAATGGGATGGCCAGGCTAACAAAAAGGAATCGCATAGTGCAACGCACCTAACGCTGACAAAGTTGTTTGTACACATTCAACAATAAATTATCTACAAATACATATGAACTTTACAACACAAGTACACTTATGTGCAGGATACATATTTGGCTACCCTTGCAACAGAAGAACATTAGTTTGTTCCTTGAAGAAGTCGACGATCTCCTCGGCGGGGCGGTCCACCGCCTGATAATGCGGCACCATATTCCAGGAAGATCCTGCTGGTGGCGCCGGTGGCCCGGAGGCAATAGCGGCGACATCCACGTCAGGCCTGTGCAAACGCACCATTGAGAGCACAGCCTTGGCACCAGCCACCAACTGCTGCCTCACGACTCGCAAACCGCGGACGTATCTTGAAATTTGGCCAGGAGAGCCAGCAGGCTTGATGGAGTGTCATCCAACGGGAACATCGCCCGATAGATGTTCGTCAAACACGACTGCAACTTCTTCAGGAAGAGCAGCACTCGCGAAGCGCGATCCTGCAGGGTCACCAATGCAGTCGCACGATCGTGATCTACCCAGAAGTATCCACTCTCTTGAAGTTGCTCCTGGGTGAGATCATGAAGGCGGATGGCAATCCTATCCCTCTCCTCCTGCGGACGGCGTGCGCTAACAACTACATGAAGCAGCACCAACAGCATGAGTACAACGTACCATGGCGACTAACTACAAAGGAAAAGATGAGGAAGAGCAAACTAACACTTAAACTGGTCGCTCAGCCGCGTCACCTCGCCAAGCAGATATTGCTCACGGGCGGCGGATTTTTTCGCCTTCGACTTCCACACGTCCGCATTACCACGGATCAGGGGCAACTCACGCTCCAGCTGCTTCACGCGATCACGGTCGCGGCAAAGAAGGATAGCTCGTCTACGGAGCGCGATGGTGCCTTGTCTCATCAAGAGATGGCGAATCCTGGTTTTCCCCCACAGGACCACTCGATGTGCCCAACCACAAGTCAAGACAAAAGCAAATAAGGCAACCAAATCAACACAAAGGCAAGGGGAACAGACGCATTCAAGATAAGCATAAGTGTTTACAAACACACTCGCCAGCAGGCACGTCCTTAGACTAAAAGGGCAACTGATAAATTATTACAACTAGTTAACTATGGAGCAGCTAGCTTCTTCGACTTTGATGGCTTCGGGGGCTTCATCAAGTCCGTGGCAGTATCAGATGCCACAGAATTTCCGCCAGCCCCTAAGGCCGAAGCTTTCGCCGCCTTCTTCGCACATTGGAGCTCCTCCGAATACTTGGCAACAGTATTTATCAAGGAATGGCCATATTTGGCGCAAGTAGTCGCAAAGGGAGCGAAGACTACCTGCTGACCATCCGCGCCAACAGGCATCGTCTTTGACACCGCAGAGGGGTCTATTTCGACTCCGTGGGCTTGCACCATGGCAAGTGACATGGTCGTGCCAGCCGCGCGGAGGGAGTTCTTGTACGTGGCAGGCACACCCCCGGCGAGCGACTCCACCAGCTCTTCCACATTGTCGACTAGCTCCGCCTTCGGCATCAACTCCTCCCAGAGGCGACTAAGGGTGACCTTGGCCTTGGACAACGTATTTTGGACAGCGGCACTATGATCCTCGATCGCAGACGCCGTGCCTGCTAGAGGGTCATCGGGACAAAGGGCTTGCGGTCAAAGCTCAAATCGCCAGCATCTGCACAGAAAACCCACACATGGATGAAGTCTGTAGCGCCACCGGCAAAAACTCTAGATGCAGAGAGGAACATCAATAAAATATCTACCAGTAAAGGTACCTGAGAGGGCCTTGGTGACTGAGAATAGTTGCTCTTCGAATAACTTTTCCCTGGCTGCAAAGGAGGTGCGCAGATCCTCTTCACGCTTCTGGGCATCGTCATGAGCCGCGATTGCCTCGTCGCGCCCCTTCACAGCTGCGGCTAGTGTTTTCTCCAACGTGACGACATTGCGCAGTAAAGCGTTATGCTCAGCTACATGGAAGTCAATAATTGGCTATCAGTCGATTATATCAAAACAGAGAGAAGACGAAAAGAATAACTGTAGAGCACTCACTTTCGACCATGCGGTGATGCGTCTCCAGCATTGCATGCTGGCGACCCATCGCCATCACCTGCTCCGCTACCTGCGCGGCTTCCTTTACAAGGAGCTGTCACACAAAACAAGGAGTCAGAAGAGGGCAGCAGAAGGCGTTGACTGCCACATTAAAAAAGAAGGAAAGATATACTCACATGGTCCTCTAGCGACTCCGAAGAAGTTTGCTGAACCGTCATCCGAGCAACCATTCGATGCTCCCCTACGTGAGGAGAGCTCGAAGAATTGTGCCCGGAGTGGGCCGCCGCCGGAGGAGAAGGAGCGCGCTCGACCTCTACCTTGGCCCTTGAAGTTGCGACTCCCGATTCTTTCAAAAACTCGACGTCGCCAGAAGATGATGATGCCTCTTGACTACAAGACCAAGTCCACATTGAGAAAAGGGCAAACTCCAGGACAAAACGAACAAGAAGAAAACAGCAAAGAATGAATGACCCAGCAAACTTACCAGTTAAAGTTGTCAAGATCAAACGTGGCAGCCGCCGATTCCGACGAAGACTCCTTGGGCAATCGCATCTTCTAGCGAGAAGACGGTGCCACAGTCCTCACAGGAACGACTGGAATTGTCGACTCCACGCCAACAGCCGCGCCTCCTGGAGTCGAAGGAGTCGACGTGTCGGAGTCCTTGCTACGCGAACGCTTGCGAGTGTCCTAACTCTCGGACTCGGGGGCTTCCTCTTCCACATCAGAAGGGACAGTCGACTCAGACTCGTCCTCTTCCAAAGCTTCACGAGGAATAACCCCCTCAGGGAGAGGAGGCATACAAGGCGACACCGCCCAATCCTGCATACAAACAGAACAAGTAAGCAAACAGAAAAGCAATCATGAAAATAAGCTACTGCATAGCATAACTATACCTCAGGAGGAGGATTCGAAGCATCAAAAGGAGGAACAACTGGTTCGCTTGGAAGCACATCATTAACAGTGCACTTCGTAACCAGTCGAATCCTCTTATCCACCTCACTCGCGGACATGCCATCGGCAGACACGCGAGTGGCATCATCAGGGCCACTCCATTGAAACATGGGATGGACTCTAGCTTGGAGAGGCTAGACGCGACGGTGCAGCCAAGTCCTGATAAGAGCGCAGCCTCCCTCTTCTGCGCCTATGCGACTTTCGAGGTCGCAGACGCGCTGATACAACATGTCCGTCTCCGCGAGTTTGCCAGGCATAACTACGTTCTTACAAGAACGCATCTTCTTGCAGGCAGTCGCCGGATCGAAGGGCGCAAGTCCAAAGTGCTCATCTTTGGCCTTCTGATCGCGGACATAGAACCATTTGTCCCTCCATCCCTGGACGGACTCGGTAAGCTTGATGTCGAAGTAGGTGGCGGATGGGTCGACATGGATACCGCAACCACCTACGTCATAAACTAAAGAGCCAGAGGTGGACTGGCGCTTCAATCTAAACAAGCGCTTGGAAAGGCCAAAGTGCGGCTCGATTCCGAGCCAGCAATCGCAAAGAGTAATGAAACAGGTGATGTGGAGAATCAAGTTTGGGAAGAGCTGATGGAGCTGGAGCCCGTAGAAACAAAGGAGACCCCTAAGAAAGGGGTGGAGAGGCAAAGAAAGGCCGCGAATGACGAATGCAAGAAACATCACTCAAAAACCAGCGGGAGGCACAGGAATGGTCTCACCGCTGGGGACGCACGAATCAGCGACTGTTGCAGAAATAACTCTGTCTTGGCGAAGAAGACGGAGATCCGACGCCTTGATGATAGAAGGGCGCCATGCGCCATTGGTCACATGGGTACCCGCGACCTTCTTTTTCCCGCCGGCGGTGGCACTGGTGCCCGTAGCAGCGGGGCCACCCTTCTTCTTCGTCGTGGCAACGGTGGCCGTGGCTTCAGCGGCAGCGCCTCCTTTCTTCTTTCCCATTACGCGGCGGCGATGAGAGCACAGAAAATAACTTGGAAACGAACGGAGGTGGTCCAGAGTTGAGGAGGAGATGAGTGCAAGGAAAAGCAGATGAGCAGCAGCAATGGCGATGGCAGCGAGGAAGAAAAGAGTGCAGATGGAAAATTACCGCCGTAGCACCGCTACTTAACCCCTAGGAGATGCAATCCAACGGCTCACAAAAAACCTCTTCGGCGCAGGACGCGCATCACGCTCGACACGTGGAGAAGAGGAAGCGCGAAACCGTCCCTCCACTACTCCCATTACGCGCTGAAATCGAGGAGGCACAGTTAATAATAAGATTACGCACGCACAGTCAAATCGAAGTCAGAAAGTGGGACCCACCGCTCGTCACGTCCCGTCAAAATCGCTCACGTGGACAACTGAGGTCATGCAAGCGTCAGCACTGTCCCATATAACTGGAATTCGACTCATGTAAGACCTCCGCGGCCTGAGTCGAATTACACCAAGATTTCTTCCGGATTGGTCCGGGACTCAATTTGAGTAGATTATTTGTTTCACCCTAAGGTTGTTAACTGATACCGATACTTCGGTTACATCAGACACGTATATCAAAAATCCCTATGACATAAATAAAAGCAGTCGAAAATGTACTCATTTAGGCACTCAAAGACTTCAAAAAAGTCCCCAGTCGAATCTGCGATTCCACTGGACACTCGGGGGATACTGACATGGGTATACCCTATAGGTACTCGAGCTTGGTATATACGGTCCAAATACGTATATGCCCATGGTGTCGCCAAGGCCTAGATGGAAGGACTCGAGTAACCTGCAGATTCTCGATTGCTTGAAGATCAAGAAAAAGCTAAAGATAGAAGGTTTGAAGGAGAAAACCCTAACTTGTAACCGACTTGACCTGCTACCCGAGACCTAGCCTATCTATATAAAGGCTAGGAGGGGGCGGCAAGGAGGACACGCGCAACCCTAGTTTCCACAACCTTCGCCAGATTACATCTGCGCACCATTGTAACTTTCGACTCCTTCAATAATTCCACGACAAGCGGGGAGTAGGGACCTCTACGAGGCTGAACCAGGTAAATCCTTTGTCCCCTGTGTGCTTGTTTGCTAGCCGATAGATGTCTCCAGCGCTCCCTCCTTCTCCAAAATCCAAGTCCATAACAATGGGCATTGATGAGTTAAACCCTCGTCACCATGCAACGCCCGTCCATCCATCCCTATGTCTGTCGCACTCGAATCCTATTGTTTACTGCTATTGTTACTGTTGTCTTTACTTTACTACTGCTGTTACTTTACCATTCCTACTACAAAACTATTGCTACTGATAAACTGTTGTGAGCAAGATTGTTTCCAGGTGCAGCTGAATTAACAACTCAGTTGTTAAGTCTTATAAATATTCTTTGGCTCCCCTTGTGTCAAATCAATAAATTGGGTTTCACTTCCCTCGAAAATACTACGATACACCCCCTATACTTGTGGGTCATCAACCATCATAGTGATTTCGGTGCTATATTATCATACCATTGCTTGTTATGCCGCTTCGTGATATCGTTAGTGCTCTAGGCTCACGTCTCTAGTAAAGTCTAGCCTAGGACCAGTATGGTACCGTCGTTGAGCATATTTTCAACTTTGCATTGTTGTTTTGATAATTGCTAACCCCTTTGCTAAGCCTTTCCAGAGCTCCATAGATTTCTCCACGTGCGTTGTGTTGATCCCTGGTAATCGCTCGGTTCAATCTCTAGAACCATTGGTCATTGCGGTTGCACATCACTTTTTTTCTACTGTTTGGTAAGAACTTGTAAGAGCTTTGTATATTTCTTGACGGATTACGCGCGTTTCCACCATATTTCTGTAGTCGTAGGCATATACACTTGTTCTTTTAAGGACTAACCATGGCAGATATACCTCTTGAACCGTTGAACATGACGAATGAAGAGATGCATGCTCACTTCACCAAGCTATTAGTAGGGTGTGCGCAAGATGATGATACAAGACTGGAAGATGTTGACGTCAAGCTCAACGAAACCATTGACAAGATCGAAGGACTAGAGAAATCCTTCAACGACAAGCTCAACGCCAAGTTTCAGGAGGTCCTCAGCAGGTTACCCGCACCTTCACCTGCACCTGCTGTTGTGCCACGTCCTCAACGATGTCTACCCGACCACGTGGGGCTTGCACGGCGCATTCCATGCATGGATTACGACACTGCTGGTTCGTCTGCTCCTGCTACAACTGCACCACCTCCTACTCCCACCACCAAAGCTGCTGCACCAATGGCTGCTAACGCTACTAAGGCTGGCGCTTTTGTGGGTTGTGAAGAGGATGGTGAGAACGAATATGAAGATGAAGATGAGTTCGACGAGTATGTCGAACAACCTGCTGGTCACCATCGGTATTACTACTGCAACGCTCGACCACTCTTACGTAATGATGATCATGTTTCTAAGCTTAAGCTAAATATTCCACCTTTTGAGGGTAGATATAATCCTAATGCATATCTTACATGGAAATTGGAAGTAGATCAATGTTTTGCATGTTTAAGATGTCCTAAAAATATGCGTGTTAGTGCTGCTACTTGCGAGTTTACAATTTTTGCTTCACTTTGGTGGTCTGAATATTGTCGCGTAAATCATCCTAATATTCCTAATACTTGGACTGCGTTAAAAACTGTTGTGCGTGTTCGTTTTGTACCACCAACTTATCAACGAGATTTGTTAAAGAAAATGACTCGTTTAGAACAAGGCAAAAATTCTGTAGAAGAATATTATCAGGAATTACAAACTGGGATGGTTCGTGCTACTATTATTGAAAATATGGAACAAATGATGACTCGTTTCTTTCTTGGTTTAAATAAGGAGATCCAAAATATCTTAGACTATAAGTAATATCACACCATTACTCGTTTGTTTCATCTTGCTTGCAAAGCTGAACATGAAGTGCAAGATCGTCAACCACCATGGAGAAGACCTAACAATTTTGCATGTCGTACATCGTCATGGACGTCACGACAATCAACGCCTACTTCGCGTGGTACACCACCATCACCTACCACGTCCAAAGCCACCACGCCGTCATCAAGAACGCCTTCAGCTACTCCACCGCCTTCATCCAATGACCCTTCTCGTAGTTCTTGTTTTGTGGCCTCTACAACCAAGATGAAGTATATACAATGCCGCAAATGCTGGGGATATTGTCATATTGAGCGGATGTGCACAACACAGCGTGTTATGATGGTGCGTGATGATGGTGAATATGATTCAACAAGTGATTTTGATGAAGATACATTAGCTCTTATTGCTGCATGTGATGGGGATAATTCTGATTCTGAAGAATAGATAGAGGTAATGGGAGCTGAAACTGCTGATCAATACAAGAGCTTAGTTGCACAACCAGTGTTGAGTGTGCAATTGAGCAAAGCTGAGCATGATCAACACCACAACCTATTCCAAACACGAGGCATTGTCAAGCAAAGAGCTATATGGATCATTATTAATGGAGGTAGTTGTAATAATATGGCTAGTGTTAACATGGTAGAGAAGCTTGCTCTCCCAACAAGACAACTCACACATTCATATTACATCCAATGGTTTGAGAGTTCTCATAAGATCAAGGTAACAAGAATGGTATGCGTGCATTTTACTATTGGTACATATTCTGATTTTGTTGATTGTGATGTTGTGCCCATGCAAGCTTGTTCTTTGTTACTTGGTAGACCTTGGAAATTTGTTAGAGAATCTGTTCATAATGGTAAAACTAATAACTATTCTCTTATGCATGATGGGAAGAAAATTGGTCTCAAACCTATGAGTCCTGAACAAATTTTAAAAGATGATCTTGCTAGATCTAGTAGAGCTAAAACTGAGGAGAAACACAAAAGTGGGAACCAGATTGTTGCTGAAGATTTTGTACCACCAAAGACCACTAAATTTTATTCTAAAGATGCTACCAAAATTCGTTTGCAGGGTCCATGCATGCTTACAAATAAAATTGATATTGTTGAACTAGATGTGAACAATACTCAATGTTATGCAATTGTCTGCAAAGAGGTTTTGTTTTCATTTGAGGATATGCCTCCTTCTTTGCCACCTCTATTGCTAACCTTTTGCAGGAATATGAGGATGTTTTTCCAGCTGAGATGCCACCAGGATTACCTCCTATTAGAGGAATTGAGAACCAAATTGATTTAATTCCTGATGCCACGTTGCCCAATCATGCGCCCTATAGAACCAATCCTGAGGAGACAAAGGAGATACAACGCCAAATTCAGGAACTACTTGACAGAGATCACATTCGTGAGTCCCTTAGTCCTTGTGATGTTCCTATTATTTTGCTACCTAAGAAAGATGGTTCTTCACGCATGTGTACTGATTGTAGAGCTATCAATAATATTACTATTCATTACTGTCATCCTATTCCATGTTTAGATGACATGCTTGATGAATTGAGTGGCTCTACCATATTTTCTAAAGTTGATTTGCATAGTGGTTACCACGGGATTCATATGAAATTGGGAGAGGAATGGAAAACAACATTTAAAACTAAGTTTGGTTTATATGAGTGGTTAGTAATGCCGTTTGGTTTAACTAATGCACCTAGCACATTCATGAGTTTAATGAACGAAGTTTTACGTGCTTTCATTGGACGTTTTGTGGTAGTCTACTTTGATGATATTCTGATTTATAGCAAATCTTTAGAGGATCATTTGGAACATTTGCATTTTGTTTTCAATGCTTTACGTGATGCACGTTTGTTTGGTAATCTTGAGAAGTGCACCTTTTGCATCGATTGAGTTACGTTTCTTGGCTATGTTGTTACATCACAGGGTATTAAAGTGCATCCAGCCAAGATTGAAGCAATTGAGAATTGGGCCACAGCCCAAGACGGTCACATAAGTGAGGAGTTTTCTTGGCCTCGCTGGTTTTTATAGGCGATTTGTCAAAGATTTTGGATCAATTGCTACACCGCTGAATGAACTTATCAAGAAGGATGTGCCCTTTGTTTGGGGCGATGCACAACAACAAGCCTTCATGATCTTGAAAGATAAGTTAACACATGCTCCATTACTCCAACTTCCTGATTTTGCTAAGACTTTTGAGGTTGAATGTGATGCTAGTGGAATTGGTTTGGGAGGTGTGTTATTACAAGAGGGAAAACCTGTTGCATATTTTAGTAAGAAATTGATTGGGGCTAGTCTGAACTATTCTATTTATGATAAGTAATTATATGCGCTGATTCGGGCACTGGAAACTTGGAAACATTATTTATGGACTAAAGAATTTGTTGTACATTCTGATCATGAATCTTTGAAGCATATTCGTAGTCAGGCAAAGCTGAATCATCGCCATGCAAAGTGGGTTGAATTTATTGAGTCTTTTCCTTATGTTATCAAACACAAAAAGTGTAAAGACAATGCTATTGTTGATTCTTTGTCGTGCCGTTATACTTTGTTATCTCAACTTGACTTCAAAATATTTGGATTGGAAACTATTAAGGAACAATATGTGCCTGAAGCTAAATTTAAAGATGTGTTGCAGAATTGTAGAGATGGTAGAACATGGAACAAATTCGTCTTCAATGATGGATTTGTGTTCCGTGCTAACAAACTATGCATCCTAGATAGTTCCGTTCATCTTTTCTTGTTACAGGAGGCGCATGGAGGAGGACTGATGGGTCACTTTGGTGTAAAGAAGATGGAGGATGTTCTTCTGCATCGTTCATTCTACCACAAAGATGTGTGCATTTGAGATTGTGTATGGCTTTGTTCCTCGTGCACCTATTGATTTATTGCCATTACCTTCTTCGGTGCAAAATAATTTGGATGCTACACAACATGCTGAAATGATATTAAAATTACATGAGACTACTAAAGACAACATAGAACGCATGAATTCTAAGTATAAACTTGTTGGGGATAGAGGGAGAAAGCATATTGTGTTTGATGTTGGTGATCTTGTTTGGTTGCATTCGCAAAGATCATTTTCCTGATTTGCACAAGTCTAAGTTAATGCCACATGCTGCTGGTCCTAATGCTAGGGTATAACATGGCATTCTCCTTCTAAAACATGGTAAACGTCCTGATTTTCCTAAAGCACGTGGCATTAACTTAGACTTGCACAAATCAGGAAAACGATCTTTAGGCAAATGCAACCAAACAAGATCACCAACATCAAACACAACATGCTTTATCCTTCTAACCCCAGCAAGTTTATACTTGGCATTCATGCGTTCTATGTTGTCTTTAGTAGTCTCATGTAATTTTAATATCATTTCAGCATGTTGTGTAGCATCCAAATTATTTTGCACCGAAGAAGGTAATGGAAATAAATCAATCGATGCACGAGGAACAAAATCATACACAATCTCAAATGGACACATCTTTGTGGTAGAATGCAGCGAATGATTATAAGCAAATTCATGAGGTAAACAATCTTCCCACAATTTTAAGTTGTTCTTTAAAACAGCCCGCAACATAGTAGACAAAGTTCTATTGACTACTTTAGTTTGTCCATCAGTTTCGGGATGACATGTAGTACTAAATAGCAATTTTGTCCCCAACTTAGCCCATAAACATCTCCAAAAGTGGCTAAGAAATTTAGTATCATGATCAGAAGCAATAGTATTTGGCACACCATGTGAACGAACAATTTCACGAAAGAACAAATCAACAATATGCGAAGCATCATCAGTTTTGTGACAAGTAATAAAGTGTGCCATCTTAGAACAACAACAAAAATGCTATCCCTCCCATTCTGTGTACGAGGCAATCCCAAAATAAATTCCATAGAAATATCCTCCCAAGGGACACTAGGAATAGGAAGAGACATATATAAACCGTGTGGATTAAGGCGAGACTTAGATTTTTGACAAGTAGTGCAGCGTGCAACGAATCTGTCAACATCTCGACACATGTGTGGCCAAAAGAAGTGATGTAGCCCGACCTACAGTCATTACCACATCAAGGTCTCCAACTTATGCCAAGTCGTCATGGACTCCAAAGGTGAATCTATTCCTCTATGCGAGCCCACTTCCTACTCTCTTGAATGGTATACTACTTCATACTCCGTCCAATTATCATGATAGGATCACACCTACAAGTATGGAGGCAAGGGAGGAAGACCGAGGACTCACGCCTGACAAGACAGAGGCTTGGAAGAGGATACGGAAGAGGCAGAGCCAAACCGACGAAGGCTCCGGCGCCACCGGATCCACCGCCAAAACTCCCGGAGCCAGAACCGACGGACCGGAACCCGCGCCGACCAAACCGGCACAAGGACCGTCGTGACCGGAATCGCTTTCGGTATACCGAACCGGCGATGACCGGAATTACCGGGGATGACCGGAATTACCGGCGCTCGCCAGAACTTCCAGCACTAGATCCGGCGTCACCGAACTTATTGCCAGAATCTCCTGTCTGCGCACGGATCTGGGTTTGATGCCCTAGAATATTCCCTTTACTTACCCTTTTACCTAGTTTATCCCCAAACTACCCCATGCTAGTGGCTGACCTATAAATAGAGCCCCCACCCCCTCATGTATCCCTAGGAATAGATGATAGACTAAAGACACCCCTTTTGTGGAATCTCTAGTTTTGCCTCATCCCCTTGATAAAGGGGATCGACTATCGTCACCACCTCGTTGGAGTTTGCATCGTGCCTCCCTCGTTGTACAAGGCCTTGGCATCGGTGCCCTTTGCCAAGATGTCAAGACCCTCTCCAAGGTGTTCTTCCCTCTCCGCTTGGGATTGAGGGAGCACGTTGACCATCTTTCCTTGCGAGGATTCTATCAGACCGGTGGCCACCGGCAGGAGCAATTAGCCTTGTATCGTGTGAGTTTTGCGTGTGTTCATCGTGTTCTTCGTGAGGTGTGCATCCGCTTCCGCCACCTTCTCCCTTTCCCCTCGCTTTCCCATCGATGTGACCACGAGATCCGTGAACATCGGGCCATCCACGAGTTTACCCCTCAATATCTGGTATCAGCAGCTTTTGGTTGGCACAGATTCCTCATCGATTTAGTCTTTTCCCCATAAATTCGAAAATTTCCACCAAAAATAGCCCCAATTCGTGTTTTGGACCGATCTATGATTTCAGTGTGTTTTGGTAGGTTTTGATCCATGGATTACTTGCTAAACTTGTTGATCTACCTTCCATTGTGTTCTCATGGCCTGATTCCTTGATTTCCCCCTCATATATGAAGTTTTCCATCTAGTTTTCCGTAGAAATCGAGTTTTTCACATCCTAGAACTTGTTCCGGCGCTAGGTCTGGCGGACCAAAGTTGAAATCGGAATTTCTGGCGAGAATTCTGGCGAACCGGGCCCCACCGCCGGAATTTCCGGCTCCAATTCCGATCCGACCGATTTGGCCGCCAACTGCTTCACCTCCGCACCGTTTTGAACATAACTTTTGCATATGAACTCAGATTTTGGTGTTCTTTAGCTCGTTTCGAAGAGGAGAAGGATCTCTACATCATAATCCAGGCGGTTAATGCTATCTACTCCATCTAAATTCTGTGAGAAAGGCGGAATCCACCAATAAAGGGTGAAGATTGGCGAGGAAAGGTATATACATTCCGCGACTTCTCCCTACTTGTATTCCTTTGTGAGCTACACTATCTTTATGATCAACAAACAACTATTGAGACTAGTTCCTCCTATGATTGCTTGGGCTATGCACATTTGATACCTTGTAAAATTCTGAGCAAAAGTTGTGAGCGCGCTATCTCATATAGTTATCTTGTATAGTTGTTGGCACAAGGAAGAGGCAAGTGAAAAATAGAAAGAAAATAAAGAAAAAGAAAAATATATATATATATAAAAAAGAAAAGAAAGAAAGAAACAAATGCCTCATAGAATAGGAAGCACAAGCTCGATGATCATCATATAGGTGGTACTTATTGTGCATATCTTGTATCCCACCAAATTTATTGCGATCAAACTAGCGTCTCTCCTTGCACTTGTGCGACATGAGCTTATAGTCTTCACTAGGTAATCATTTCGTTCTTAGCTCACTTTCTCCGTCGCACAAGTCCCATTTATCCCACTGTGTATGTGTTTCCTTGTATATATTCCTTTTTGTGAATTGACTTGTTTTGCTTTGTGACCATCATGGTTCTTTACTTGCCATTACAATATCTTGATTTCGGATTGTTCTTGGACACGCCACCTTCCATACCCATCCACCGTAAGCTTTGTGTGTGTTTTTAGTGGTTATTTAGTTTTGGTGTTCCGCGTGAACTTCACTTTGCTTGGTTTTGTTTGCTCTCAAGTGTTTCCACTTGCACGATACTATCTTCCCAGGTAAAGTAAGGTTTGACGTTGCATCCCTAACCCCTCTACCACTTCCATATACACCACTTGGTCTTGTGAATCATGTCTAGGGACTCCGGAACCGAGGATGATATCTATGAAGAATTCATGATGAGCCACCATGACTACGACTCCACAAGTATAGAGGACATGACGGAGCACTACACTGAAAATGGCTCCGCATGCTTTGAGGACCCAGAGCACTACACCTATGACGGCTCCACATGCATGGAAGACATGGAGCACGTCATCAACTATGGATCCTCAAGCATGGAGGAATTGGAGCTCTACATCGACAATGGCTCCTCATGCATGGAGCACTACACCAACAATGGCTCCACATGCTTGGGTGATATGGAGTACTACAACAACAATGACTCCCCAAGCATGGACGACTTCGAGTGCTACAATGATGACACCTCACCAAGCATGGAGGACATGCCGAACTTCACCAACTTCGAGGGCTCTTCCATGAGCCATGAAGAATACCTCCACCGCTTGGAGATGGAGGACTACTACGCCAAGCAAGAGGAGGCGCATCATCAAGAAACCATGACCTTCAAGGCCAAGCGTGCCATATCAAAGGGCACCACCTACTTCGATGATCCACCTCCAAGGCGTCAAACGCCACAACCTACATGGCATCAAGCACCACCATCTCCAAGGCAGCAAGCACCATCACGTCCAAGCCGTCAAGCTGCACCATCTCCAAGGCGCCAAGCACCACCATCTCCAAGGCGCCAAGTAAAACCACCTCGAAGGCGTCATACACAACAACCTCCAAGGCAACAAGTGCCACCGCCTACAAGAAGAGAGACGGCCCAACATCATCTCCCAAAAGAGGCACCACGGAGCAAGAATCTTCATTGATAAACATCCTCTAGAGATCACCACCAACATCAAGAGGATACAAGACATTGTCAAAGGCATCTTTGCCACCTCGAGAGTGCCAAGATCCAATTGGAGAAGTTGAAAAGCGACCTCGTCAAGTTCAAGAAGGACATGGACAACAACTTCGCCAAATTTAACGAGGCAAGCTCACGAGTGCGCCAACTTAATCAACCTTTGGCAAGGCACGCCAAAGACCTCCGTCGACACCATCATAAGACACCTTCAACTACTCGTGCCACCACCAAAATGGCACCAAGAGCAAGCTCTCCTCCATGCCATCAAGCTTCAACGCCAAGACTTCACGTCCTAGATGACGCATGCAACTTCATGGATGAGGAAGACGAAGACCTCTACTTTGCCAAGTTGGACGAGTACGTTAAGAGGATGTCTACACAAGCCAAGGTGGCCATGGAAAAGGATGAGCAAGCGCTAAGTCAAGAATCTACACTTCAAGTTGCAGGAAGACAAGGCCACATATGTGGTGAAGTCGATCCGAGCACCGCTCTCGACAACAACATGAGCCTACTTCCACCACTACTACAAGATTTCGATGACAAAGTCAAGAATGGTGATCATGGGACTTTCCCTTCACCAAAGGAGGCGCATGGAGTTGAGGAAACCGAGCCTATCCCCATAGGCTTGAGTGATGATGTGGTACCAATCCCATGTTAGTATGAGAGCCACATAACCCACTTGAGTGCAAGCAAGAGTGAGATGAGTGACTCTACCATATGTGAGATTGACTGCTTCCACTTTTAGGGCATGAGTGATACACCGAGTGAGTTGAGAGTGGTAGTTGATAGGTTATGTGAGACCACTTTGCTTTCTAACGACTTACCCTCTACCTCTAGTGTGTTTTATCATGATGTGCTAGGTTCCATGGATCACGAAGCGCCAAGCTTGGAGATGATGATGCCTTCCATCGAGAAGATATACATTGGATGAAGATGACGCCATCCCCATATTGGATGAAGAAGTCGCCCACATGGAGGACAACACTACCGCAACACTCACTTCATGTGTGAGGTATGAACAAGGTAAACATAAGGGTGTTGATGATGCCATGATCCCACTAGTGGACATGATGACTTGTGATGATTTTGATGCTATGGATGATGTTTGTGATATCACATATGATTCATTCATGTTTCCATGTGACACTTTGCCTTTGAATAATGTTGATCATGTGAAATTATTTGATTGTGATGATGTTGCCATATACATGCCATGCTATAAACATTTCATCTTCCCATTGTTGCTTGCAATATGTTGAACAATTGCTCGTTTCAATGTTTGCTTGCAATGATGTTAAGAATGATCCTCGTGTTGTGACAAACTTGATGAATAATTTCTCTTTCCATATGTTTGTTGGCAACCATGCTATTGCTTCGGACATGCCTTGTCATGATAGTTATTCAATTTCTCCCGTTGCTCACAACAAGATGAATACTTGCTCTTTCACTTGCTTTGCTTGCAACAATAATTCTCATATGGTTTCTATTGAGATGGCCCCATAGATTTCTCAAATTTTGGAGATTTTGATGATTGCCATGATAATCATGTTCCCCACTTGCATACTCACCATGCATCTATTTTGGAGATTTTGATGATTGACATTAATGGTGATGTGTAGAAGAAGAAATATGTCATGATGGATCATGTATTTCTCTACCATTCACACACGTTCTTCCATTTATCTAGTGATACACATCATAGAATGTCAACCTCGGTTGAGCATGAGTTTACAAAAAGAGCTCTAGAGAGCATCCCTCAAGTGATTTCAAGATCGAACCTAGCTTTGATACCTTTTGCATGCTTTGCATCTTTCATGTTGAAAAATTGCTCTTTCCTATGGTTAGCTTGCAAGCATGTTAATGGTATTCTATCACCTTGTGACAATCATGTTTCTTTCCTATTGGATATTGATGCTTTGTGTGTTGCAACAAAAATGTCGAACAATTTTTCTTTCCGGTGTTTTGTGTGCAACCATAATGCCATTATGAGCATGTATTGTCATGAGAGCTTCCAAGTACCTCGTATAGTTGTTGCAACAAACATAAGGACCACTTGCTCTTTCATTTGGTTTGTTTGCAAACATGTTGCTTTTGCTTCCTCTAGTGATACACATACTCCCATGATATTTGCTTTCGATGATTTGTGTGTGGCATCCAACATAGTGAACAATAACTCTTTCCTATGGTTGGTTTGCACACATAATGATGTTGTTTTGGATATCCTTCCTCATGTGTTTTTGCTGAATTCTCCTATGCTTGCATCAAAGATGTTGATCAATACCTTAGTCAATTGCTTTGAGTGCCACACTAAGAAATTCTATGGAGTTTTTGAGTTACCACATTTGGATGATGTTCAAATGATTTCCATGCACACTGACCTTGCACACGCATTTCGTTTGCGATATTTGAGTTGTGCTAATGGTGTTGTGAACAAGAATGGACATGCCACAAATGACATGCTCCTCTATCACACGCAAACATATTTTGCTTGCTCTTTGTTGTGTGAAGGTACAATTGCTTACGCGTCAACCTATACGAACCAAGAGTTGACAAGACAAATTGAAGAGAGTTACCTAGGGCTACCCTTCAATGAGCTATCTCTACATCATAAGGTGACTTCCTTCTACTTGAGGACTCATGCTGTAATCTTCTTGAATTGGCTATGCTTTGAGTGTTGTTTCGCTTTTGTGGTGAGCTTTGTAGGCTTCATGGAAGGTGAAGGAACATTTAGGAGTTGTCAATTCAATCTTCACGAGGACGACTATATGGTGAATCCCAGGATCAAGAAGGTCTCTCGACATCTTCTACTTTGGGATGAGCGTGTAGAGTCGAGGATGACACTTTTTGAAGGGGGGAGATGATGTAGCCCGACCTACGGTCGTTACCACATCAAAGTCTCCAACTTATGCCAAGTCGTCATGGACTCCAAAGGTGAATCCGTTCCTCTATGCGAGCCCACTTCCGACCCTCTTGAATGGTATACTACTTCATATTCCTTCCCATTATCATGATAGGATCACACCTACAAGTACGGAGGCAAGGGAGGAAGACCGAGGACTCATGCCCGACAAGATGGAGGCTTGGAAGAGGAGACGAAAGAGGCAGAGCCAAACTGGCGAAGGCTCTGGCACCACCGGATCCACCGCCGGAACTCCCGACGCTAGAACTGGCGGGCAGAAACCCACGCCGACCAAACCAGCGCTAGGAACGGTCGCGACTGGAATCGCTTTCGATATACCAAACCGGCGCTTGCCAGAACTTCTAGCACCAGAGCCGATGCCACCGGACTTATTGCCAGAATCTCCTATCTGCGCATGGATCTGGGTTTGATGCCCTAGAATATTCCCTTTACTTACCCTTTTGCCTAGTTTATCCCCAAAATACCCCCATGTTAGTGGATAGCCTATAAATAGACCCCCACCCCCTCATGTATCCCTAGGCATAGATGATAGACTAAAGACACCCCCTTTGTGGAATCTCTAGTTTTGCCTCATTCCCTTTGTAAAGGGGATCGACTATCGTCACCACCTCGTTGGAGTTTGCATCACGCCTCCCTCGTTTTACAAGGCCTTGACATCGGTGCCCTTTGCCAAGACGTCAAGACCCTCTCCAAGGTGTGCTTCCCTCCTCGCTTGGGATCGAGGGAGCACGGTGACTGATCTTTCCTTGCAAGCATTCCATCGGACCGGTGGCCATCGGCGGGAGCAATCGGCTTTGTATCATGTGAGTTTTCCATGTGTCCATCGTGTTCTTCTTGAGGTGTGTGTTCGCTTCCACTACCTTCTCCCTTTCCCCTCGCTTTCCCATCTATTTGACCATGAGATCCGTGAAGATCGGGCCACCCACGAGGTTACCCCTCAACAAGAAGTATGCAGCAAGAACATCCTCCATCTTCTTTATACCAAAGTGACCCATCAGTCCTCCTCTATGCACCTCCTGTAACAACAAAAGACAAACAGAACTATCTGGGCTGCATAGTTTATTAGCACGGAACACAAATCCATCGTTGAAGACGAATCTGTTCCATGTTCTACCATCTCTACAATTCTGCAACACATCTTTAAATTCAGCATCATGCACATATTGTTCCTTAATAGTTTCCAATCCAAATATTTTGAAGTCAAGTTGAGATAACAAAGTGTAACGGTGCGACAAAGCATCAACAATAGCATTATTTTTGCCCCTTTTTCTCTGATAACATAAGGAAAAGACTCAATAAATTCAACCCACTTTCCATGGCAACGATTCATCTTAGCTTGACTACGAATATGCTTCAAAGATTCATGATCAGAATGTATAACAAATTCTTTAGGCCATAAATAATGTTGCCAAGTTTCCAATGTCTGAACCAGCACATAAGTTTTTTATAATAAGTAGAATAATTGAGACTAACCCCACTCAAGTCTTGGCGAAGTTGCAATGATGGCTAACTTTTAGTCTAAACAATATCCGAGTCCTAATGACAGCTAGGAGGGGGTTTATATGGAGTAAGAGAGGGGATTGTCATCCAACCCTAACGGGCCATGCAAAAACACCTCTAGATGGGCCTTCTTCCACTCAAACAGCTTCTAGAAATTCCCTATATTATCTAGCTCGAAAATACATGGGCCTGGATAAAATAAGGTAGGCATATTGTGAAATTCGTCCAAGCATCCTTTGTAGCATTATGGTGGCTTCAAAGTCCTGAAATATCCACTCGCAGCGTCATCATTAATCCTCACACGCTTGTGGCCTTCTCCATACACGCCCATGCTCTAATGCTTGTCCCTCTCGTCCTTACTAGATCCATAATTTCTAAGTAACATAAACATATCTGATTTAGGTAGCATCATATTCCAATTTATATTAGGAAGAGTTCCTAGAAACGAAAGTACCTGATAATTGAGTAGTCGTGCATGAGCTCTTGTGAGAGGTCCATGTAACATTGTCATAGGAGTAGCGAGTGTATCAGTGGTAGGGATGTCCTCATCAGCATGCCACCAAATTTGGCCATATTTTGAAAACAAATGAAGAGGAAGTAGTATTAAGAGTAGGGCTCGATCATCTTTTCTCTTGAGAAGGAGCAAAACATGACTGTTTTCCTAGCTTAATTTTAGGGTGCTTCGTGCTAAATGTATGGATATCAATGTAATTTTACCTTTTTTAGGTCCTTGATGTAAAATATACTCCCACCGTTCGTACGTCCAACATTTGAACCTAAAAGCAAGTGGTAAAATTTAACCGTATTTAAGATTGTTAGTTGTGGATGAGTATGAACATTCTTGGTGACATGGGTATACCCTACAGGTACTCGAGCTTGGTATATACGGTCCAAATACGTATAGGCCCACGGTGTCGCCAAGGCCCAGATGGAAGGACTCGAGTAACCTGCGGACTCTCGATTGCTTGAAGATCAAGAAAAAGCTAAAGATAGAAAGTTTCAAGGGGAAAACCCTAACTTGTAACTGACTCGACCTGCTACCCGAGACCTAGCCTATCTATATAAAGGCTAGGAGGAGGCGGCGAGGAGGACACGCACAACCCTAGTTTCCACAACCTTCGCCAGATTACATCTGTGCACCATTGTAACTTTCGACTCCTTCAATAATTCCACGAGCATACAAGCAGGAGTAGGGACCTCTGAGGCTGAACACAGGTAAATCCTTTGTCCCCTGTGTGCTTGTTTGCTAGCCGATAGATGTCTCCAGCGCTCCCTCCTTCTCCAAAACCCAAGTCCATAACAATGGGCATTGATGAGTTAAACCCTCGTCAATTGGCGCCATATGTGGGAATTGGGAGTGCTGATGTTACGGCTTCTTCGGCCCCATCAACTGCGATCTACAACTCCGCAACAGCGGAGATCCGCCAGCTCTTCGGCGCCTTCGACTTCACCGTCCACACGCCGGCCACTCGCCCGACCTTCGAGTCCGTGGGCGATGGAGTCAGCCTGGCAATTGGGAGCTTCCGCTTCCAAGTTGGTCAGATGGGCACGCTTCGCATGCCTCATCAGCCGACAACACCGGCGATTGCCCCGGCACCATGGTTCCCTCCATCGATTGGCACCCTCAGCAAGCTCAACGCTCCGGTGGCAGTCGAAAACACGGTCAGCGATAGCAGTCGCGACTCCGATCTAAGCTATCTGGCCACTGAAGATGGAACCTACGGTTCCGGATCTGAAAGTTGTGGAAGCAATGGCTTCCCTAATCACTTCATGTGCGCCGTCATCAACGCGGGCGACACCTCCGCCAATCGCGGTAATGGTGGCAACACCGGCAACGACACCGATCCACCCAATCGCGGCAACGGTGGTAACACCAGCAACGGCACCGGCCCACCCAACACCGGCAACGGTGGCAACGGCGGTAGCAATGAACAGTAGCGGAGGGAGGTCGAACCTCCTAGCATGATCAATGAGCAAACCGGCGAATGCTTCGTGATCAGGCTCAACGAGCAAGAGTGGGATCACTGCCGCAAAGCCCTACGAGGTGCACCTCTACCCTTTGGGTCCCTCCAGGAACTGCTGATGGGCTACCACTGGCTCCTAAAAGAGGAGTTCAAGCGCCAAAAACAAGCAATCACGCAACTTGAAGCGCGTAAAAAGGCAGCGGACGAATCAAGCCTTCGTCGCGCTGGGCTCTCCTCCTACGGAGGATCCTCCTCAAGAGGCAACGAGTACCTCGCCAAGAAGAGGCAGTCGCGGATGGCTCACCTCACCGAACAAGAGCGCATAGATGCTGCGAAAGTCCTCGACTTCGGTTCTATGACGGTCGACACGAGAGGCAACGTGGTTCCCAGGACACCGCAGGCCGTGGTAATAGCAGCCACCATGTACCTCCTCAATAACCAGCCGCCAGCTGGAGATCCCCGAACGGCCATGCACCGATCTACGATCGCGGGCCTGGGGCTAATCGAGGCTGCCCTCGACAAGGAACCGGTACCAGACCCAAAAAAGGGCAAAGCACTAGCAAAGCGCTACTCCTCACCCTCGTCCAGCGATGACAGTCATGACCTGTCTCGACGCCGCTGCTCACGGCGACACGATCATGCCACGATGCACACGACGGACTCACGCAGCGCAAGATCGACAAGTCAAGGGCACGACGTGCTCGGTCGACTGATTCGGAAGAGGAAGATGGGGAGCTCTGCGGCGCCAGATGCTGCAGCAGATCCATTAGGCAAAAGCGAATGCCTAAAGGGTTTAAACTCCCATCGGAGAACCCGAAATTTGACGGTCTGCAGGACACCAAGATCTGGCTAGAGGATCACATCTCCTCCGTCAGGCTACATGGAAGCGGTCAATCGCCATGCAATGCTTGCAGCTACAGCTGCAGGGCGCCGCCCAGGCATGGCTCAATAACCTTCCACGCGGATCCATTCGCAGTTGGGATGAGCTAGTCTACAACTCCGTGCGCAACTTTAAGGGCACGTACAAACGCCCCGCCTCAATCGAAGAACTGAGATGCTGCCAGCAAAGATCTGGCGAATCGCTGTGCTCTTACATCCAAAGGTGGCCCATCATCAAGAACTCTGCGGAGAACATCTCGGAAGACCGCGCGATTTATGCATTCAACGGTGGTGTTCGCCGCATGGAACTCAGGGAGGAGCTAGGCCGCTCAAAGCCCCAGACCATCGACCACCTGATGGAGATCGCGAATCGGTGGGCCGATGGAGAAGATTCAGTGAAGAATCGCGTTCACTCGGCGAGGCGAGAACTTCGAACAAAGGCGTGACCGCGGAGTAAAGCGTCGCATGCGGCGTCTATGATCGCGATGGCGTCAACATGGTCATAACTGGCTACGCCGATAGGCGCGATAACGCAACAACGGATACGCGCGGCGGATACCGCGACTCCGGAAAACCACGCAAGTATGGCAATGCCGCTTTTCGCGATGAAGCACCGCGACCTCCATCAAGGACAAACTGTCCGGGCCATGCAGTGCACTTCTACATCGACAAGCATGATGGTAAGAAAGTCCAGCCACCTCCTCAAGGACTGCGAGTTCCTCAAGCTACGAGGGATTGGTTTGGATGAACCGCAATGCGATCGAAGAGGCTCTGAACCGCTCAGCGCCGTGGCACATGGCGCACCCACCACCACAGGCCACCCCAAGCGGGCTGCACCGGACCAGCACCACGGAGGTGAACCATACCCATGGGCCATGGGTACCATGATGATCCAAAAGGGGCGCCCCTCCAATAGGGTGAAGAAGGCCATCACTCGCTAAGTCAACTTGGCCATGCACTCGCCACCATCCACCACTGAGTACCTCAGTGGCAGTGAGTCGTGCATTACCTTCGACAAACACGACCACCCGCCCCAAATACCTCGCCCAGGTCATTGCCCCCTCGTACTCGAGGCGCAAATTGGAGGCTTCGACATGAGTCGCGTCTTCATGGACGGCGGAAGCGGCATCAACCTCATTCGCGAGTACCTTGCGAGCAATGAGGATCCCTCTAACCTGCTTGGAGGCATCGGACACAATGTTCCACGGCATCGTCCCAGGGAAAGGCGTATACCCCCTGGGCAAAATCAACCTAGACGTCATCTTTGGCACGCCGAAGAACTTCCGGCGCGAGCGCATCGACTTTGAGGTCGTCGACTGGCCCTCACAATACCATTGCATCCTTGGGCACGTCGCACCAGGTTCATGGTAGTACCCCACTATGCCTACCTGCAGATGAAAATGCCAGGTCCCAACAACGTCATAATGATCAATGGGAACTTGACGTCGGCGCTTGCGATAGAATTCAACAGAATCTCGGTCCTTGACATCACGGGGAGGAACTTCGCAAGCGAAAGAGGCGATAGATAACGATCGCCTCCCACAGGTAGGCCAAGCTCACCTGATCTCTCCTTCTACTCATCAGTGCACACAAAGAAGGTGCAGGTCCATCCATCAGATCCCGCCAAAACGGCCCTCATCGCCAACAACTTGAGTCCCGCATAGGAACTTGCGCTCGTCGAATTCTTCCGTGAGCACTGGGAAATTTTTGCCTGGTGTCCTGCGGACATGCCAGGAGTTCCTAGAGAATTCGCCGAGCACGCACTCAACTTTAACCCCGACGCAAGGCCAGTCAAGCAAACAATCGGTATTTATACGAGCCCACGGCCTTGAGCGATCGAATGAAGATCAACAGACTCCTCGAGGGCAAATTCATACGAGATCAAGGAAAGCACTTGGCTGCATGTCTGTCTTGGTGCCAAAAAAGGACACAGATATCCTACGGATGTGCATGGACTTCACTTCTTTAAACAAGAACTGCCCAAAAGATCACTTCCCGCTACCACGGATCGATCAAATCATCGACTCCACCGCTGGATCCGAGCGCCTCTGCTTCCTCGATGCCTACTCAGGCTATAACCAAATTCGAATGAAGGAGGAAGACCAGGAGAAGACCGCGTTCACAACGCCCTTCGGTGTGTTCTGCTACAACACAATGCCCTTCGGGCTAAAAAATGCGGGAGCCACCTACCAGCGATGCATGCAGGCTTGCCTCAAGGAACAACTAGGTCGCAACATCCAAGTCTATGTTGACGACATAGTAATCAAGACCAAAGAGGAAGCCTCTCTAATCGATGATTTGCGCGAAACCTTCGCCAACCTCGATCGCTACCGGATCAAGCTCAATCCGGACAAATGCACCTTCGGCGTACCATCTGGGCAGCTACTCGGATACCTCATCTCCGCGAGGGGGATCGAGGCGAACCCGAAGAAGATAAAAGCCATACTGGCCATGGAGAAGCCGAAGAACATAAGAGGCGTCTAGCAACTGGCCGGACGAATCGCGGCCCTCAGTCGATTTATCAGTCGGATGGGTGAAAAGGCACTGCCCTTCTACCAGCTCCTCCGCAAAACCGAAAAATTCGAGTGGACCAATGAAGCACAAGAAGCATTCGAAGATTTCAAGCGCTTGCCATCCACTTCGCTGGTACTGGTGACTCCACGAGAAAGGGAACCACTGTTGCTGTACATCTCCGCCACCAACCAGGTGGTGAGCATGGTGCTTGTGGTCCAGCGACCGAGGAAAACAAAGTCCACGGCGTACAACGCCCAGTATACTACCTCAGCGAGGTCCTCACGCCAACAAAGCAGCGGTACCCGCACTACCCGAAGCTGGCGTACGACGTCTTTATGACCGCCTGGCGACTGCGCCACTACTTCCAGGAACACCCAATCGTGGTAGTCAACGACGCCCCGTTGGGGCATATCCTCAATAACCCCGACGCCACGGGGCGAGTCGCGCTTTGGGGAATAGAGCTGTCTCCACGAGACATCACATACGAAAAGCGCGACGCCATCAAGTCGCAAGTGCTCCCTGACTTTCTCGTGCACTAGATGGAGAACCAACTCCCGGAGAAGCCAGATATGTCCTACCTCTGGACAATGTACTTCGATGGGTCCAAACGGAAAGATGGAGCAGGCGCAGGTGTCATATTGACATCACCTCAAGGGGACAAGCTGAAATATATCCTGTGAATGCAGTTCACAGCCTCAAACAATGAGGCTGAATACAAGGCCATGTTACATGGGATGAAGATGGCAAAAGTCTGTGGCGCCAAAAGGCTCATCATATATGGCGACTCCAAGTTGGTCATCAATCAAACAATGTACGAGTGCGATGCACTGAACGACAACATGATCGCGTACCGTGACCTCTATGACACACTCGAAGGAGACTTCGATGGTTGCGAGTTGCGACACATAGGTCGTGAAAGCAACGAGGAGGCGGACACACTCGCCAACATAGGCTCTACCTGCGCCCCCATACCACCTGGGGTATTTCTCGAGCGCATATGCGAACGCTCCATCAAGCCAAAGGCCACAGAGAAGAAAACAAGCGCAACAACGGACTCGGGGGCTACACCACCCAATGAGCCCATGGCACTCGATGACTTGGAGCTAGACACAGGACTCGAGGGACCAATGAGCGTCATGATGATCGAACAATCTTGGACGCAGCCGTACATTACATACCTCCTCGGCAAGAGACTACCAGACGATCCGACAGATGCACGGCACATCGCCCGGCGCTCCAAGGCATTCGCCGTTCTCAACGGCGAACTGTATAAACGCGACATCATAGGAGTGCTACAACGATGCGTCTCCCTGGCCGATAGAAGAGCAGTCCTCCTCGACATCCATGAAGGGACCTGCGGGCACCACGCCGGCAGTCGCGCCCTCGTTGCCAAAGCTCTACGAGCTGGATTTTACTGGCCCACGGCCATGCGTGATGCCAAGGACATAGTCCAAAAGTGCAACGCTTGTCAGCGATTCGCGGACAAGCCACATGGACCAGGCGCAGAACTACGGCATATTCCATTGGCCTGGCCCTTCGCACAATGGGGGCTCGACATGGTGGGCAAGCTCCCAAGGTCCTCGCAAGGAGGCTACGTCTACCTCTTGGTCGCAGTCGACAAGTTCACCAAGTGGATTGAGGCCACGCTAGTGACCAAACAATCAGTCCACAGTGCGGTCTAGTTCTTCGAGTCCATTGTGTACCGCTTCGACGTACCGCACAACATCATCACTGACAACGGGATGAACTTCACATCCAAGGAGTTCCAAAAATTCTGCGGAAACCTGGGATCAACATCAGTTACTCCTCAGTCGCGCATCCACAGACCAACGGTCAGGTGGAAAAAGCAAACGGGCTTGTCTGCAGCGGCATCAAGAAGCGACTCCTTCGACCACTTGAACAAGCCGCAGGTTGCTGGCCAGATGAGCTCCAATCCGTACTCTGGAGCCTACGTACAACTCCGAACAGCGCCACGGGCTACATGCCATTCTTTATGGTGCACGGAGCAGAAGCAATACTACCGGCCGAAGTGAGGTATAAGGCGCCGCGCGTAGTCGCTTACAGCGAACAAGAGTCCTCTCTTGCACTCGAAGACTCCGTCGACCTCCTCGACGAGGCAAGAGAAATCGCCGCAGAAAGATCCACGATCTACCAGCAGAACCTGCACAACTACCACAGTAGAAGGCTTCGCCCCAGATCCTTCGTCGAAGGTGACCTGGTCCTGCGACTGAAGCAGAAGGGGCATCTCAAGCTCGAATCCCCCTAGGAAGGACCGTACGTGATTACAGAAGTAATCCCAGGTGGCTCCTATCGCCTTCAAGACTTAGAGACATGAGTCGCATACTCTAAACCTTGGAACGTCGCACAACTGCGACGCTTCTACCCCTAGTTGTTTTACTTTTTACATCGCAAATAAGGCTACTCAGCCAAGGCTACTTAGCCACACATTGTACCTCGTACTGCTCTTCAAATAAATAAAAGCTAAGTGCCCCCAAACTATGTGTTTTTCTTTCACTTTTGTCAATTTTATACTCGGGGGCTACGCCACCCTACCTACATCTGTTCTTCGAACCAATAAACGCGATATCCTGAGTAGCTGGCACATCAATCGAACCCCTTAACGCAAACTCAACCCAGCCATAGCCTTTGGCGGAGTTGACAAAGGGATGGCCAGGCTAACGAAAAGGAATCGCATAGTGCAACGCACCTAACGCTGACATAGTTGTTTGTACACATTCAACAATAAATTATCTACAAATACATATGAACTTTACAACACAAGTATGCTTATGTGCAGGATACATATTTGGCTACCCTTGCAACAGAAGAACATTAGTTTGTTCCTCGAAGAAGTCGACGATCTCCTCGGCAGGGCGGTCCACCGCCTGATAATGCGGCACCATATTCCAGCAAGATCCTGCTGGTGGCCCAGAGGCAATGGCAGCGACATCCACGGCAGGCCTGTGCAAATGCACCATTGAGAGCGCACCCTTGGCACCAGCCACCAACTGCTGCCTCACGCACTCGCAAACCGTGGACATATCTTGAAATTTGGCCAGGAGAGCCAGCAGGCTTGATGGAGTGTCATCCAACAGGAACATCACCCGATAGATGTTCTTCAAACACGACTGCGACTTCTTCAGGAAGAGCAGCACTCGCGAAGCGTGATCCTGCGAGTCGCAATGCGATGCTACGATCGTGATCTACCCAGAAGTATCCACTCTCTTGAAGTTGCTCCTAGGTGAGATCATGAAGGCGGATGGCAATCCTATCCCTCTCCTCCTGCGGACGGTGTGCGCTAACAACTACACGAAGCAGCACCAACAACATGAGTACAACGTACCATTGCGACTAACTACAAAGGAAAAGATGAGGACGAGCAAACTAACACTTAAACTGGTCGCCCAGCCGCGTCACCTCGCCAAGCAGATATTGCTCGCGGGCGGCGGATTTTTTCGCCTTTGACTTCCACACGTCCGCATTACCACGGATCAGGGGCAACTCACGCTCTAGCCGCTTCACGTGAACACGAAGTCGCGACATCAAGGATAGCTCCTCTACCCTGGAGCGCAGTGGTGCCACTGTCTCATCAAGAGATGGCGAATCCTGGTTTTCCCCCACAGGACCACTCGATGTGCCCTACCACAAGTCAAGACAAAAGCAAATAAGGCAACCAAATCAACACAAAGGCAAGGGGAACAGACGCATTCAAGATAAGCATAAGTGTTTACAAACACACTCGCCAACAGGCACGTCCTTAGACTAATAGGGCAACTGATCAATTATTACAACAAGTTAACTGCGGAGCAGCTGGCTTCTTCGACTTCGACGGCTTCGGGGGCTTCATCAAGTCCGTGGCAGTATCAGATGCCACAGACTTTCCGCCAGCCCCTGAGGCCCAAGCTTTCGCCGCCTTCTTCGCACGTTGGAGCTCCTCCGAATACTTGGCAACAGTATTTATCAAGGAATGGCCATATTTGGCGCAAGCAGTCGCAAAGGGAGCGAATACTACCTGCTGACCATCCGTGCCAATAGGCATCGTCTTCGACACCGCAGAGGGATCTATTTCGACTTCGTGGGCTTGCACCATGGCAAGTGACATGGTCGCGCCAGCCGCGCGGAGGGAGTTCTTGTATGTGGCAGACACACCCCCGGCGAGCGACTCCACCAGCTCTTCCACATTGTCGACTAGCTCCGCCTTTGGCATCAACTCCTCCCGGAGGCGACTAAGGGTGACCTTGTGCTTGGACAATGTATTTTGGATAGCGGCGCTATGATCTTCGACCGCAGACACCCAACCCGCCAGAGGGTCATCGCGACAAAGGGCTTGCGGGTCAAAGCTCAAATCGCCAGCATCTGCACAGAAAACCCACGTATGGATGAAATCTATAGTGCCACCAGCAAAAACTCTAGATGCAAAGAGGAACATCAATAAAATATCTACCAGTAAAGGTACATGAGAGGGCCTTGGTGACTGAGAACAGTTGCTCTTCGAACAACTATCCCTGGCCGCAAAGGAGGCGCGCAGATCCTCTTCGCGCTTCTGGGCATCGTCACGAGCCGCGATTGCCTCGTCACGCCCCTTCACAGCTGCGGCTAGTGTTTTCTCGAACGTGGCGACATTGCGCAGTAAAGCGTTATGCTCAGCTACATGGTAGTCAATAATTGGCTATCAGTCGATTATATCAAAACAGAGAGAAGACGAAAAGAATAAGTGTAGAGCACTCACTTTCGACCACGCGTTGACGCGTCTCCAGCGTGCATCTTTGGCGACCCATCGCCATCACCTGCTCCTGCGTGGCTTCCTTTACAAGGCTGTCACACAAAACAAGGAGTCGAAGAGGGCAGCGAAGCGTTATTGCCACATTAAAAAAGAAGGAAAGATATACTTACATGGTCCTCTAGCGACTCCGAAGAAGCTTGTTGAACCGTCATCCGAGCAACCATTCGATGCTCCCCTACGTGAGGAGAGCTCGAAGAATTGTGCCCGGAGTGGGCCGCCGCCGGAGGAGAAGGAGCGCGCTCGACCTCTACCTTGGCCCTTGAAGTTGCGACTCCCGATTCTTTAAAAAACTCGACATCGCCAGAAGATGATGATGCCTATTGACTACACGACCAAGTTCACATTGAGAAAAGGGCAAACTCCAGGACAAAACCAACAAGACGAAAACATCAAAGAATGAATGACCCAGCAAACTTACCAGTTAAAGTTGTCAAGATCAAACATGGCAGCCGCCGATTCTGACGAAGACTCCTTGGGCAATCGCATCTTCTTGCAAGAAGACGGTGCCACAGTCCTCATAGGAACGACTAGAATTGGTGACTCCGCGCCAACAGCCGCGCCTCCACAGGTCGAAGGAGTGACGCATGAGTCCTCTTCTGTGACGCTTGCGAGTATCCGGACTCTTGGACTCAGGGGCTTCCTCTTCCACATCAGAAGGGATAGTCGACTCAGACTCGTCGTCTTCCAAAGCTTCACGAGGAATAACCCCCTCAGGGAGAGGAGGCATACAAGGCGACACCGCCCAATCCTGCATACAAACAGAACAAGTAAGCAAACAGAAAAGCAATCGTGAAAATAAGCTACTGCGTAGCATAACTATACCTCGGGAGGAGGATTCGAAGCATCAAAAGGAGGAACAACTGTTTCGCTTGGAAGCACATCCTTAACAGTGCACTTCGTAACAAGTCGAATCCTCTTATCCACCTCACTCGCGGACATGCCATCGGCAGACATGTGAGTGGCATCATCAGGGCCACTCCATTGAAACATGGGATGGACTCTAGCTTGGAGAGGCTGGACGCGATGGCGCAGCCAAGTCTTGATAAGAGCGCAGCCTCCCTCTTCTACGCCTATGCGACTTTCGAGGTCGCAGACGTCTTTGATACGCGTCCGTCTCATGATTCGCGGGCATAACTACGTTCTTCCAAGAACGCATCTTCTTGCAGGGAGTCGCCGGATCGAAGGGCGCAAGTCCAAAGTTCTCATCTTTGGCCTTCTGATCGTGGACATAGAACCATTTGTCCCTCCATCCCTGGACGGACTTGGTAAGCTTGATATCGAAGTAGGTGGCGGATGGGTCGACATGGATACCGCAACCACCTACGTCATAAACTAAAGAGCCAGAGGCGATGCGCTTCAATTTAAACAAGCGCTTGAAAAGGCCAAAGTGCGGCTCGATTCCGAGCCAGCACTCGCAAAGAGTAATGAAACAGGTGATGTGGAGAATCGAGTTTGGGGACAGCTGATGGAGCTGGAGCCCGTAGAAACAAAGGAGACCGCTAAGAAAGGGGTGGAGAGGCAAAGATAGGCCGTGAATGACGAATGCAAGAAACATCACTCGAAAACCAGCAGGGGGCACAGGAATGGTCTCACCACTGGGGACGCGCGAATCGGCGACTGCTACAGAAATAACTCCGTCTTGGCGAAGAAGACGGAGATTCGACGCCTTGATGATAGAAGGGCGCCATGCACCATTGGTCACACGGGTACCCACGACCTTCTTTTTCCCGCCGGCGGCGGCACTGTTGCCCGTAGCAGCGGGGTTACCCTTCTTCTTCGTCGCGACAACGGTGGCCGTGGCTTCAGCATCAACGCCTCCTTTCTTCTTTCCCATTGCGCGGCGGCGATGAGAGCGCAGAAAATAACTTGGAAACAAACGGAGGTGGTCCCGAGTTGAGGAGGAGATGGCGCGAGGAAGCGGATGGCGGCAGCAATGGCGATGGCAGCGAGGAAGAAAAGAGTGCAGATGGAAAATTACCGCCGTAGCACCGCTACTTAACCCCTAGGAGATGCAATCCAACGGCTCACAAAAACCCTACTAGACACGTGGCGCGCATCACGCTCGACACGTGGAGAAGAGGAAGCGCGAAACCGTCCCTCCACTACTCCCATTACACGCGGAAATCAAGGAGGCACAGTTAATAATAAGATTACTCACGCACAGTCAAATCAAAGTCAGAAAGTGGGACCCACCGCTTGTCACGTCCCGTCAAAATCGCTCACGCGGACAACTGAGGTCATGCAAGCGTCAGCATTGACGTCATCAAAGGCTACTTTAGTCCTTGCTGGAGTCTTCGACTCCACCAAGCACTCGGGGGCTACTCCCATAGGGAGCACTGGCCGCGCACCCTACGATTTTTTTCTTTTCTTACTGCAGGGATATAGGCAATCACAATCAAACCCAACCACTCGAATCACGATTCGACTATGGAATATGGGTTACTCCCATAGGGAGCGCCGGAAACAATTTCGACTGAAACAAACAAGCAAAGACGATAGCAGTCGCAAAAGTTCTTTAGTCCCTTCCTGAGTCTACGACTCAACCAGGCACTCGGGGGCTACTCCCATAGGGAGCGCTGGCCATGCACCCTATGATTATTTGCACAAAACTGTGTGTTGATAACATCCACACTCGCAGATCATGGAGACACCGCCTCATAATTTTCCCTACAAAGAGACTACATCTCCTGGGTCGCCCGAATCGTCTCCGTGATGATAAAATTCGGATCTGGCGCTTCTGACGTGAAGGTAAGACCTGAATAAGGCTGGCAACACATTTAAGCTGCGCTACCAGAAATATATCCGTGCTGCGAACACGATGAACATCTCTATATGAGACGTCAGTGCTCACACCCATATAACGGAATTCGACTCTGTAAGACCTCATGGCTGAGTCGAATTACACCAGCACTCTTCCGGATTTGAGTCCGAGGACTCGAATTTGAGTAGATTGCGTTGTTTCACCCTAAGGTGGTTAACTGATACCGATACTTCGGTTACATCAGGCACGTATATCAACAATCCCTATGACATAAATAAAAGCAGTCGAAAATGTACTCATTCAGGCACTCAAAGACTTCAAAAATGTCCCCAGTCGAATCTGCGGTTCCACTGGACACTCGGGGGCTACTGACATGGGTATACCCTACAGGTACTCGAGCTTGGTATATACGATCCAAATACGTATAGGCCCACGGTGTCGCCAAGGCCCAGATGGAAGGACTCGAGTAACCTGCAGACTCTTGATTGCTTGAAGATCAAGAAAAAGCTAAAGATAGAAAGTTTGAAAGGGAAAACCCTAACTTTTAACCGACTCGACCTGCTACCCGAGACCTAGCCTATCTATATAAAGGCTGGGAGGGGGCGGCGAGGAGGACACGCACAACCCTAGTTTCCACAACCTTCACCAGATTACATCTGCGCACCATTGTAACTTTCGACTCCTTCAATAATTCCACGAGCAGACAAGCAGGAGTAGGGACCTCTACGAGGCCTGAACCTGGGTAAATCCTTTGTCCCATGTGTGCTTGTTTGCTAGCCGATAGATGTCTCCAGCGCTCCCTCCTTCTCCAAAACCCAAGTCCATAACAATGGGCATTGATGAGTTAAACCCTCGTCACTTGGATTTCAAGCCGAACGACCAATGTCATGGCCATATCTACATCATACTTTATGTTGATGATGATCCCATGTCCAGGAATTTGAATGCCACCAAATTTGGCTATATATTTTGAAAACAAACAAAGAGAAAGTAGTATGAAGTGTATGGCTCGATCAGCTGCTCTTTCGAGAAGGAGCCGGACCCGACTATGGCCCTTGCTTAATTTTAGGGTGCTTCGTGCGAAATGTAAGGACCTCTATGTAAGTTTCTCCATTTTTAGGTCCTTGATGTAAATTGTACTCCCACCGTACGTGATGTTCCCATATTTAAGAGTAAATGGGTGAATCATGGCATGGTAACAATATTGCCACTCGGAGTTTCCAACCATTAGATAAATCTAGCACTAAAACATGACTATATACATTCTAATCTAGATAAATCTGAGAACCTTATATGGATCGGTGGGAGTAGTGTATATGCACTCAAAACAAATTGTGTTTCTCTCTCCTTCAGTGCCGCATTACCATCCCCACACGCAAAACAAATTTGAGGACATTTCGAACTTTTTTCTTCGGCATAGTGTGATTTGCTATTCCCTAGCTACCGACAGGAAAAAAACAGTAGCGCCTCAAACTAGTGGCTAGCATTGCAGGAGCGTTTAAGAAATATATCTCATTTTCTGTTATTATTCCTTTTTTGCATAAGCATCTATGTTAACGTCTCACGTTAGTGTTTCCCTAATATACTGGGTTGGAGGAGTCGATCTGATAACCGGAGGAGAACCGCCCACCCCCATCTTTTTTTTCACTGAGAAAGTGCGTGCCTCCCTCATCGTCTTCCTCTGCAGCTCCGGTCACTTGTGCACCATCATAGTCCCTCTCCACCCTTGTAGAAAGGTAGAAACCGCCAACCCATTCCGACTAATCTTCCGCATTACTCTTCCCCGGAACGACATATGGAGCGATGAAGCATAAGATATCTGAGCGCTACAGCCAGGCAATGGGATTTAGCAACCTCCACTACGGACCGCTGAGCGCTACAACCAGGCAATGCGATGAAGCGTAATATATCTCCGTAGTACTCTTCACCAGTCGCGCTGATCTTCTGAGCACTGCTCGCCTAGCTCACGGCATGGTTGGCATGCATCGGGGGATTGCGGAAGATCCTGGTCTACTATTTGGTTTACCCTCCCTACTTCACTCTGACCCACAGATATGGCCACTAGACCGTGACGAGCAGGTAAAATCAGTTTTGCATGATTTTTGTAGGATTCGAATCCTTAAATTCTTTCCTATGGATTGCATTTGGGTCAAAGGAATTGTGGTACCCAAATTCTTTTGAACTACAACCCCCCACCCATGCTTAAATCCCATAGGAATTGGAACATATACTTGAGCCTCAACTCTCATCGCGTGCGTAGGATCGAAACATGCCATTCACGTAGGTAGTTTTCCTATGTTTTATAATCGCCTATTTTTCACTGGCAAATCTGTGCAATTCCTGTGTTCTCAATCCTGTATCCAAAGAGGCCCAAGACTTTTGCTTCAGTGTCCCCCTCTCCTCCAAACATACTAATCTGAAAACACAAGAACGACCAGGATTGTTGATACCCGTAATGGAAGGTGTATTGGCCAATCAAGGCTGGCGTTATATTTTAAGTTTCATGTGTTTTACAAAAACAAGATTTCTGTAAAAAAATGGTTGTTTGGTTTACATGAATACAAAAACATAGGATTACTTTAAAACATGGTAAGATCAAAGTCAAACCTGACGGGAGAGTATATTTATGATGTTATCGTGTCTCTTGGGACCTAATTCTTGTTCTTTGCACGTGTAGGAATTTGAGAATGAGGTCCAAGTTGGATATGAAGAATTGCATATGAGTTTTGGAGGATTCTAATTTTGGAAGATATCAAATTCCTACGGAGTCCCTTCTTAGTTCCTATGCCCTCCATTCCATAAGAATCTAAACATGAGCTCCAACCTTATTCTATTTCTCCTTTGAGAAGTCCAATGCGCTCACACTATATTCCTGCAAAACTCCTGTGTTTCTTTTCCTATTCACCATTCAAAGACACCTGTTACAAAATTCCTACGTTTTTAATTCCTAATATGAATTTACTATACCTACCATGTTAATCCTGTGTTTTTCCTATTCCTACGTGTTTTAAAAACCATTGATCAAAAGAGGCCCCTAATCTTGTTAATCAGTCATAGGAAAATTGCCTGTTTTTTTCCTCTGGTCCATTCCTCTGAACCAAACGGCTGAACAATGCCAGCATAGGAAACTTAACTATTCCTACACTTTTTCTTTAATGCAATGTGTTTGTCTGCATGCATTCATGATGTATTCATCACGTTTTTGCATCTTTTAGATAGTAGTTTTTCCGCAAACCTAGCTAGCACTACCCCCTTTGTCAAACACCTTGCATGCCCCTAGATATGAAGAAAATCTGTTGCAGGACATTGACGCGTTGCTGATGCCACTAGACAATCCAACCGTAGAAGCATTTGCACTAGTTGATGACGATGTCATCATCATGGAACATGGGATGATGAAGGATTTGAAAACAAGGGTCGCTGGGTTGGTGCCAACAGAGAATGGATTGCGATTGCAAAGCACCCGGGGCGCTGGTACCTCCAAAACATCTACAGTATGGCACGTATCGAGCTATCATGTGTGCAACATGTTGATATTTATCCATTAGGTAACCAGTGTTTCCCCGCCCCCATGCACTTATAGCTACAAGCACATTACTATCGAGCTGCTAAAGATAAAAAATAGTAAAGAAACCGTACAAATTTGACAACCAATGGCACTACAGCGCGATGGCGGTGTTTGACAAATTCATTGCTACCATAGATTTTCCTAGTCCGAGGGACTAGATTATCATTCAGAACGACTATCTTGCACCAGCAACATACGTTGATGCCATTGCCATGAATCTATTCGGTGGTTCTATTTATCACATATACGCGGTGACAGAACCGCGAGGATATGTTCTTGTCTAGGAACCAAACAAGTGGAGTGAGTCCTGTTATTTAAAAGTAAAATTTATAAATAACTTACAACTGCATTGTTCGTGATACTCTTTCTAACTGAAATGCACACACAGGTATACTTGTAGGCCCGCGTGTCATACAAGCTCCAGTAATTGAACAGTCGGCAAACGTCCAAGCTAGTGACGATGCCGAGGCTGAAGATATTGCATTAGGCAGCTGGTACTTGGCATAGCTTGGCTAGGATATCCTATGGGTTCACACCAGGGGTGCACGAACCACCAGCCATGGTTATCCTGTATCATACATGGGTAGAGAGCTGCTCTCTTATCCCTCGCTATGCTACCATGTGTTGAGGGAAAACCTCTAGGGTGGCCCAATCTTTCACGAATCCCTTTCAAAATGAGGGTGGAGTGCGGGGGAAGGAGAGGCAGATGAACATGACGAACTCACGCATGAAGAACACGATGAACACACTCACGCAAAACCATGATACACACCAATAGCTCATGCCGGTGGTGACCGGTCCAGCGCAATCCCTAGGATCGGCATCGGGTGGAGGACTCTCTCTCGAACCAGCACGACGAGTAGGGAGACTCAGTGATATCTTGACGTCTAGGCAAAGGGACTCCGATTCCTAGGCCTTGTACAACGCGGAGGCACGGTGCAAACTCCAACGAGGTTTGTGATATCTGGTGCTCCTTTGTCAAAGGAGCATGAGGCAAGAAGTAAAATTATCCACAAGGGGTTCCACTAATTCCAAATATCATGCCTAGGGTTTACAATAGAGGTGGGGTACTATATATAGGCCAACCACTAAGTCAGGGGTACTTTAGAGATAAAAGGTAAGTTCTGCACGAACTAAGGGGTACATGGGACAAAGGCCCAAAGGCTTTTACATGCTTGATGATGCTCGATCCGGAGACTCCGGTGTGGTGGACCGGAGACTCCAGTCTGGGCTAGAGATTCCAGTCTGAGCAGCTCCAGCAGCTTCTACCTCATGCCCTGCTCCTTGTTCTCCATTCTTGGGTGCTTGGTGATGTGTTGGGGCTTCGTACCTGATGATGCATTGAGTAGTATCATGAAGTAGCACACCATCCAAGGATGTATCAAATTGACACGAGAAGAGGAGCGAGTTCACCTTAGCTTGTAGGAGTTTGGCTCGGGCACGAGTCATGGGTCCACTTGGGGGACTGATGTCTACGCACTTCTATTCTTGTAGACAGTTGTTGGGCCTCCAAGTGCAGAGGTTGGTAGAATAGCAACAAGTTTCCCTTAAGTGGATTACCCAAGGTTTATCGAACTCAGGGAGGAATTGGCCAAAGGTATCCCTCTCAAGCAACCCTGCAATCAAGATACAAGAAGTATCTTGTGTCCCCAACACACCCAATACACTTGTCACGTGTATAGGTGCACTAGTTCGGCAAAGAGATAGTGAAATACAAGTGGTATGGATAATTATAAGTGGTAATGGTGCCAGAAAATAGCTTTGATGGCGTGTGGTTGAAGTGGGAAGAGACTAAAGGCAATCTGAAATAAAGATGGAAGCAAGCAAAGATGTAACAGATCTAGTTGCAAACAGTGTTTCAATGTTTAGAAACAAGGCCTAGGGATCATACTTTCACTAGTGAACACTCTCATATAAATATTTTCTCTTTATGATACTACTCTTAACTACTCTCCGGTTGGACACTCTAATCCATGGTAGGGCTGTAACAACACTCCTCAAAGTTCGCTTTTCCCCATCTAGGTAACCCCACACTGTCACCTTGAGCACTAGATGGTTCCAACAAACACCACAATTTCATAGAAACATCCAACTCCAAATATAACGCATAACAAGTATTTGTAATCTCTAGCCTAAGTGCCACCACGGTGTGCACGTTGTCACTTTCACACACATGGGGAGAGTAGAGATCTATTAAAGCACCTGAGTAGAAAAATAGATCTACTTGATTACAAAGCTCGTGATCACAATATAATCATGCATAGAGAGAGATATGAACACATAGCTACCGGTACATCCCTTAGCCTTGAGGAAGAACTATTCCCTCATCATCATGGGAATCAGCAACGGCGATGGAGATGGTGGTGGAGATCGATGGAGATGGCTGCGAGGGCACTTCCCCATCCCGACAGGGTGCCGGAACAGAGACTTTCTGTCCCCCGAATCTCCCCTTCGGTGGCAGCGGCGCTGCTGAACTTTTCGTGGCTGGAGGCTCCAGGATTTAGGGTTTATGCATCGAGAGGCTTCTTATAGGCAAAGAGGCAAGGTTGGTGGGCGTCCAGGGGGCCCACACCATGCCCTGGCGTGGCCTAGGGCTGCCCGCGCCAAGGGGGGGTGGCCGCCCAGTGCCCCCCCTTCGTCTCTCCTTGAGACTCCATGTGTCTTCCGGTAAGTTTGGCTTTTGTCACGTCCAATTCCGAGAATATTCATTTTCTGACTTTCCTGGAACCAAAAACAGCAGAAAACAGGCAACTAGCACTATGGCATCTTGTTAATATGTTAGTCCAAGAAAGTGTATAAAAATACTCCAAAGTATGGACAAAACATAAGAAGTAGATATAAAACAAGCATGGAACATCAAAAATTATAGATACGTTTACAACGTATCAACATCCCCAAGCTTAACTCCTGCTCGTCCTCGAGTAGGTAAGTGATAAAAAGAAAGAATAATTTTTGAGGTGACATGCACCATCATAAACTTGATCAAAGTGTTTGTAAAACATGGATAGCTGGGATCATAGTACTTCAACATAGCATGAAGGATAAAGTTCTAGCAATAAGACATAGCAACTATGTTGCAACATGAAAAGGCACAAACAAAAGATTCATGAATAACAATGCTTTGCAAGACGTTTGTTTGTTTCACATAAAGAAAACATAACATAGTGGCATTCAGCTTGTCCCTCATAGAGTAGCAAACATAAATGCATAGGACACCTTCAAAGTTTATAAGGGTGACCAGATACAAATAGTTTAAGAAGAAGCAATATAAAAGTTATGCATCAATCAACTAGTCTTGGGACAATGCACATTAAACTAAGAATGGCCACTATGCTCTCTCAATAGGTGCATAAAGATAGAAGATGGAAACTCAACATAAAAGTAAAAAAAAGGCCTTCATAGAAGGAAGCAGGGATTCCACCATGATTAGGCATGGATTAGACTAGCGGCCCAGAAGTTTCTCTAACACGCATACATAACTCCATGGACTTACAAGATCCCCTTTCATTTCACACCAACATCCATAGACAAAAGAGCATGATATCAACTAGGTACAATGTACAAGTGCAATGTTGAAAGCGTTCCCCATGACAGCATGGTTCTGCTAATCCCCAACGTATAAGTGCAAGCATATACAACATAGATGACACAATGGTTCAAGTTTATTAGGGGCAAGAAAAGTAAAGTGTGCCATCAAGTTCGTGAGAGCTTTAATCACTAATTTTCACACAAAAAGTTTAATTCAGAAGGTAGATAAAAACATGAATATACTTGGACTAGCAAATGCTAATAGGTAGGTATGGTGGATTCTTTGGAATAACTTGGTTTTATTTGGAGTTGGATGCATGAGTGGAACTCATACTTGGTATGGAGGCTAGCAAAAGACTGGGAGCGACCAACTAAGAGAGCAATAATGGCCATAATCATGCAAAGCGACAAAACATCATTAATTAAAGCATAAAGTGATATTACAAGTCGAAAACTAAAGGATAATAGAGGCTATGGTGACTTGGTATAGTCTTAACATGGTGTGAGCATGCGCCAAGTCAACCCAAATAAAGCATCAAAGGAGAATACCACAATACTATGCTTTAATATGATAAAACAACGCATGATTCTTTCAAGGCACATTAAGCTATCTCAATTGTTTGTAACATGTCATGCTACAGCAAAAATCACTAAGCATAAAGCAAAAACAATACCAAGCATGACATGACAAAGCATAGGCCACAGTCAAAAAACAAACTCCTTTTACCACTCAAGCATGAACTTTTCCTACTCTTTTCCAATCCAAACCAATCTATTTGAAAACTAATGTATGAATGAGGGGGTCTAACTAATTTATTCAAGCAAACTAAGAAAACCAAGAAAATGAAAACTAAAAACAAAAACGAAAACAAAGACGCTCCAAGAACAACACAGCTGTGCATGAAACAATAAAAATGAAGTGTTTAGAAGAAACCTGAGATTTTTATAGATGAAGAAGGGGATGCCTTGGGCATCCCCAATCTTTGACGCTTGTACTTCTTGGATATTTCTTGGGGTGACATGGGTGGCATCCCCAAGCTTGAGCTTTAGTCCATTCTTCATCTCATTACATCTTTCTTTTCTTACACCTGAATTTTTTCCTTCATACAAAACTTCACACAATCTTTATTAGCAACATTAGTGCACTCAAGATAATAAGTCTTTGGGTTCAGTTTCAACACCAATAAAACTTCCATTAAAACACAATCTACTGTATCACTTCCCTCAAAAATCTCAATTCCCCAAAAAGAACTAAAAAAGGAATCAATGAGAAGCAAATGCAAATAATGGCAGAAATCTGTCAAAACAGACCAGCAGGTAAAAAACAATTTTTTCGAAGACCTTCTGTTGCTCAAATCTAAAAGTTTTGAACTAACAAAAGTTATATAACAAACTTGGGCAGAAGCACAAAAAATCACAGCTCAAACCGACATACAGCGATTTTACACGAATTTTTACAGCGAAGCACAAAAATCTGTTTCGGGACAGCAACTTTCCCAAGCATTACTTCTCTCTCATTAGAGGTTACTCCTGGCACAAAAAACAAATAAAAAGGATAAGGAGCGGTTATTACAGAGGTAATAAATTCCAATACTCATCTAAAACTTTTGGGTTATATCCCGATAAGTACTTTTCTTTAACGCCTTTGAGTTAGGCATGATAGTTTGAGAAGATGCTCACATAAGAAATATGAATTGAAGTAAAAGAGAGCATCAAGAAGAAAATTCAAAGCACATTTAAGTCTAACCCACTTCCTATGAAAAATAATCTTGTAAAGAAACAAGTCATGAAGCACAAAGCAACAAGCATAGGAAAGCAAAACAAGTGCAACTTCAAAATTTTCAACATAAAGAGGGGAATCTTAATATTGTTGAGACACATAAAACCATGTTTCACTCTCTCATAACAACTTTGAGTAGCATCATGAATAAAATTAACAATATAACTATCACATAAAACATTCTTATCATGAGCCACATGCATAAAATAATTAGTACTCCCCACATAAACATAGTCATTCTTATTAATTGTAGTGGGAGCAAATTCAACAAAATAGCTATCATTATTATTCTCATCACCATAATCATCAAATATAGGAGGCATATTGTAATTATAATGAATTTTCTCCTCAATAGTAGGTGTACTGAAAATATCATATTCATCATTGTAATCATCATATATTGGAGGCATAGTATCATCAAAGTAATATTTCTCCTCCGTGCTTGGGGGACTAAAAATATCATTTTCACAAAAACTAGCTTCCCCAAGCTTAGACTTTTCCATAGCATTAGCAATAATGGTATTCAAAGAATTCATACTAATAACATTGCTATTAGCACGCAAATAAAGTTCCATAGGTTTTTTAATTTTCTCTTCAAACACTTCATGTCCTAACTCAAGATAAATACTATAAAGCTCTCTAATTTTGTTGTTGTTTTCCATTAAGCCTAACTAGTGAAAACAAGAAACAAAAAGACAAAATTGCAGAATCTAAAGGAAATAACTTCGAGCACCCACACTAGAGGATGTGAGTACCTTTTACCTTACCTCCTCGGCAACGGCGCCAGAAAATAGCTTGATGTCTACGCACTTATATTCTTATAGATAGTTGTTGGGCCTCCACGTGCAGAGGTTTGTAGAACAGCAGTGTGAGATCCAGGCACATGGCTTAATAGGATTGATAGGATACCCATATCAACAAGTTGCAACTTCTTTTCCGGAAGCTCATTCGAAAAGAACTCTAAGGTTAAGCGTGCTTGGCCTAGAGCAATTCTAGGATGGGTGACCGACCGGGAAGTGGGTAACCGGTGCTGCAGTGAGGAAAAAAGTCTGTGAAAAAGACTAGTGTTGGTTTGTGGGGCCAGTCTAGATATCCTATTAAGTCGCCAGAGTGACACCCGGGCCCGTGGAGTGGACGGGGTGTTACAAGTGGTATCGAGCCGACCCTTGCGATTACGGGTGTGTCTTGGTCGATGGCGGGACATGTGGAGCATGGCGGCGTGTGGCCGAGTGGACACGGCATAGCACTGTCAAGCCTTTGACGCACCAGCGTGCCAAGAGGGAACGTTCCTGGGGTATGCTTGATCGATGAGGGCATCGATCTTCTAAAGGGTGGGTGTATGTGAGATTCTGGCACATGGCTTAATAGGATTGATAGGATACCCATATCAACAAGTTGCAACTTCTTTTCCGGAAGCTCATTCGAAAAGAACTCTAAGGTTAAGCGTGCTTGGCCTAGAGCAATTCTAGGATGGGTGACAAGGAAGTGGTAGCAAGGTGCTTACAGTGATGACAAAGTCTTGTGAAAAGACTAGTGTTGGTCTGTGGGGTCAGTCTAGATATCCTATTAAGCTGCCAGGAGTGACACCCCCCGGGCCCAGGAGTGGACGGGGTGTTACAAGCAGCAAGTTTCCCTTAAGTGGATTACCCAAGGTTTATCGAACTCAGGGAGGAAGTGGTCAAAGGTATCCCTCTCAAGCAAACCTGCAATCAAGATACAAGAAGTCTCTTGTGTCCCCAACACACCCAATACACTTGTCAGGTGTATAGGTGCACTAGTTCGACGAAGAGATAGTGAAATACAAGTGGTATGGATAATTATAAGTGGTAACGGTGCTAGAAAATAGCTTTGATGGCACGTGGTTAACGTGGGAAGAGACTAAAGGCAATCTGAAATAAAGATGGAAGCAAGCAAACATGTAACAGATCTAGTTGCAAACGGTGTTTCAATGTTTAGAAACAAGGCCTAGGGATCATACTTTCACTAATGAACACTCTCATATAAATATCTTCTCTTTATGATACTACTCTTAACTACTCTTCGGTTGGACACTCTAATCCGTGGTAGGGCTATAACAACACTCCTCAAAGTTTGCTTTCCCCATCTAGATAACCCCCCACTATCACCTTGAGCACTAGATGGTTCCAACAAACACCATAATTTCATAGAAAGATCCAACTCCAAATATAACTCATAACAAGTATTTGTAATATCTAGCCTAAGTGCCACCGTGGTGTGCACACTGTCACTTTCACGCACATGGGGAGAGCAGAGATCTATTAAAGCACTTGAGTAGCAAAGTAGATCTACTTGATTACAAAGCTCATGATCACAATATGATCATTCATAGAGAGAGAGATGAACATATAGCTACCGGTAGAGCCCTTAGCCTCGAGGAAGAACTACTCCCTCATCATCATGGGAATCCACAACGGCGATGGAGATGGTGGTGGAGATCGATGGAGATGGCTCCGGGGGCACTTCCCTTTCCCGGCAGGGTGCCAGAACAGAGACGTTCTGTCCCCCGAATCTCTCCTTCGGTGGCGGCGGTGCTGCGGAACTTTGCGTGGCTGGAGGCTCCAGGATTTAGGGTTTATGCATCGGGAGGCTTCTTATAGGCGAAGAGGCAAGGTCACTGGGCGGCTAGGGGGCCCACACCATGCCCTGGCGCGGCCTAGGGCTGCCCGTGCCAAGGGGGGTGTGGCCGCCCTGTGGCCCCCCTTCGACTCTCCTTCGGACTCTATGTGTCTTCCGGTAAAATATTGACTTTGGCTTTTGTCCCGTCCAATTCCGAGAATATTCATTTTTTGACTTTCCTGGAACCAAAAACAGCAGAAAACAGGCAACTAGCACTATGGCATCTTATTAATAGGTTAGTCCAAAAAAGTGTATAAAAATACTCCAAAGTATGGACAAAACATAAGAAAGTAGATATAAAACAAGCATGGAACATCAAAAATTATAGATACGTTTGCAACGTATCAGGGACTTGGTGGTGTAGATATAGGAGCATCCGTAGGGCGGGCTGCATCAGCTCCCCACCCTTGGGAAATAGTCATGCTCGACTCTTCATGGGTATCATCTTGAACATCTACATGGTAGGGTGAGAGGTCCTTGACATTGAATGTGTTGCTGGCAAGGTACTTGGAAGTTGGAATGTCGATGATGTAGGCATTGCTGTTGATTCTCTTGAGGACCTTGAAGGGGCCATCTCCTCTTGGTTTGAGCTTGGAATCTCGTTCCTTGGGAAAGTGGTCCTTACTCAAGTGTATCCACACAAGGTCACCTTCTTCAAAGACCATCTCCTTCTTGTCCTTGTTTAACCTTGAACAATGGCGAAGGACTTGTTTTCGATAGTAGTTCTTGTTTCTTCGTGAAGCTTCTGCATAGCTTGGGCGTGCTTCTGAACGTCCATGTTGGTGCGCTCATGGAGAGGTAGTGGTAGATGTCGAGCGCGGTGAGGGGCTCGAAACCATAGACGATCATGAAGGGGCTCATCTTTGTTGTTGAGTGCTTGGCACGGTTGTAGGCGAATGTAACTACCTCGGTGAATTACGCTCCTAGTTACAAGCCTGAATGAGCAGAAATGGTTGAAATAGTACGGTGGGGCCCAAATGCCACTCACAGGCAGACCTTTCGGCCGTCCCAACCATTTCCAAACATCGGGACAAGAACGGGCGGCGTAATCGGCAGGCGAAGGGATCAACTACATACACAAATGAGTATGTATGCAAGCCACCATACAATAGTACATCAGAGCCATTCCATCTAAAAAGAAAGGAAATATAGCAACGCCATACGGCAAGATCCAAATATCCTAGATAGATATAATAGTTTAGGATATCTCCTCATACATCAAACATCAGAGTATCGGTAGGGCGGAGACAAAATCCAGTGCGGATAAGAAGCAAATCGGCATAAGATGCCCCATAAATAAGCACATCCGCCCACAGATCTCACGGATCCCGTTCCGGAATCTCTACCGAATGATCGTTGCCCACATCGTAGTCTCTCTCTTCCACCCGGTATCCATCTTGCGAGGTACTGTTTATCCGAACCAATAGTTTATCGTGTGAGACCCTAGGAATTTTCGGCAAGTCTTTATGCCGCTAAAGGGACACAACACAGGGTGACGCAATTGCAGCAAAGATAAACCCTAGCAATTCTATAGATACTGCTAACCATCCGCCTAACCATAGATGAGCGGATGTCCGTGAATTAATAACAACAGCTATACTGATAATAACGGTAATATCCACAGATCCATCCTCCTCCTCGCTTACCAAGCGAGGAAGCGGATGACAACCCCCATCCGTTGGCAGTTTTATTAAACATTCCATGAGTGTTGTACTAATTACTAGTCGGTACCTAGTCTAGTCAAATTAAAAGCGGTACTTTAGTTATTCTTGTCTATGATCGGAAACTGTGCTCCAAGTCGTCCATAACGCGGACACGGCTTTGAAAGTTTTACCTGCAGGGTGCACAAATAACACACACTCGATATGCCTCGGAAAAACCAAATCAAAACCCAGCAGGCGATCACGACAAAGCAATTGCAGATTGAGAAATATTTGAGGGCCACCCCATTGAGCTACCATAGCGAAGTTAGTGCGACTCGAGACGGCCTCAAGGTTTCGCCGATGGCTGTGAACATTGGGAACCGAAAATGTGGTGGGCTTATCGACACATGAAACACTCCGCTTCCTAAACAGATGTGTAGTACCTCGCACAATTTAAATAAAGCAAGAAAAGCATGGCATAAATGCAGGATAGTAAATAAAACCTCAAACTAGTTTGTGGCCCCAAGAAATAAGAATGAATCAAGCTCTCTCGGGGGTTCATAAGCCTCCAGGATGTGGATAGCAGAATATTCAAGGAACATGAATCAAGTACTCGGGGTCCTACGGGACACAAGTGAGCCTGAAAAACCAAATAACAGATATGGCTCACCGGTGCCACTTTCATTAGTTCTCCCATTACTACTCAGGTTAAGTTGTTTAGGTACCTCGTTATCCATCAGACACTCACATACCCTACACATGCTGTTCTACGACTCGCATGGCTCAAACAACTCCTGTAGTAATGTCTCATGGGATGGAGGAACAAGCTTCGGTGGGGTTTAAAAGTAAAGGCTATGCAATACTTGGGATTCAAATTAATGCAATCGCGACTCGATGATGCAAGAATAAGATAGAGGCAGTAGGTACTATATGTATGCAAGCATGTGGTAGTGCTTGCCTGGCAGCTCAGTTGAAGCGAGAGACGAATCTGGGTAGTGCTCCTGGTTCTCTTGGTATATCCCCTGCTCAGCGTCTATTCGAAGAAGAACCAAACAAACAAGGGCCAACATAAATAAAGTGCACAAGCATATGAATAAATGCGACAAGCAAACAATCATGCCATGATGAATGATGCACAATTTGCATGGCAATAAAGTAGCATGGCATGGGTGAGGTGTGGAATACAAGAAGAAACCATTTTATCGAGATTTGCCCACATTTTATTCTCATTTTAGTTGCTGTTCTCTTTATATTTATATGATGCATGCTTCAAATCAAACCATGGAATGCATAAACAGAAAGGTCTCGTCGAGCTAAACATTTTAGACATATCATTTATTAAATTTGGAGTTATAAAACAAAAGTTATTAATTAAATAAGGTGAAAGGGCATTTTATTGTAATTTTAATCAACTTGCAATTTTAAATGTTCAAAATATAATTTGGATGAAGGATTTGAATTCCTCACATTTTTCTGATTTGAAAACATATATTATTTGTATTGATTGGGTTTGTATTTTAAAAGTTATTTAAAAACAGATTTAGTTTTGAATTTGAATTAATTTGAAATAAGTTTGAATTAAAACAGATTACAGGAAAAACTTTTGTTACTCGGGTTTAGCGGACACAGACCATGACAGGTGGGGCCATGTTGGATGCCACAGCGCGCAGAAATCCTTTTACACCGCGGGCTTAACTAGCCACAGAGACAGACAAGTGGGGTCCGAGGCTCTGCTGGCCCACACGCCAGTGGGCGAGAGGGGGCTTGCCACGCACAATGAGAGTCTTGGTGAGGCCAGAGAAACGGAGGGGCTCTTTTGCAAGATCGATCGGCGGCTGACTGGTGGGCCAAAAGAGTACCGCGGGTTAAGCATAAAAACTAGCAGGGGGTTAAGCGGAAAACGACCACAGCCGTACTGTGCTTCTTCTCTGCCGCGATCGACAGATCGGTGCGCTGGTGTGGCCTTGTGAGGCTCGAACGCAGCGACACAGGGTGCCGAGGCGAGCCACCGCGTAGGGTGGGTTAGTGTCGGGGAGGTGGGCGAAGCCTAGATGAGGGCTCTGTGGCGAGAGCGTCTGACGCCTTGAACCCGGCGCTCAACGGCGCTCGACGAAAAGCACGGCGGCGCTAGGGCGGAATCGGCCAGGGGGGTTTGTCTAGGAGGTAGGTCCGCTCACCGCGAGTGTGTCGGTCTTAGTAGGATCGGGTCGGCGTGAGCAGCAGGCAGACGATGATGAGAGGCCAATGAGCTAGGGTTTCGGGTCGGCGTCGCGGGTCCTTCGCTCCGGCCTTCTCCTCCTCAACGGCCCAGTGCAGGGGTTGCGAGGAACTGCGTGGCCTTCCTCGATCACCTCCACGACGTCTTGCCTGCTGGAAGAGGGAGATCGGTGGAGGCCGGTGGGTGGCATTGGGGTGACGGAGGCGGGGGTAGATGGGGAGGAAGGGGTAGGTGGGCACGGACTGGGAGATCTAGGAGGCCAGGAGATGAGAGAGAGGGGAAGATATGGACGGAGAGGAGCGGGTGCCGTGGGGGAGTGGTTGATGGAAAGGTGGCTCGGCCACCTTTCCCCTCCTTCCCTCACGTGCTCGGCATGGCAGGCGAGGCGGGTGGGGAGGCTTCCAGTGGGGCAAGGCAGGAGGAGAGGCCAGGCTCGGGTGGGGCAGCTGCAGTGAGAGAGCTAGAGAGGGAGAGGGTAGGCTCGGGCTAGGTTGCACTAGGGTCGGGTTAGGGTTTTGTGGGGTGGAGGGAGTAGCTAGGTGGGGCCAGGGAGAGAGGGTGGCCGGTGGGGCCAGCTAGGTGAGAGAGGGGGTAAGGCCGAGAGAGAGGGGGACATGGTAGCTAGGGTTTGGTCAAGGTGGGGTTTAGGAGGGAGGGGGGTTATGGTGATGAAGGGTAGATGATATGAGTGGCACCTAGATAGAGGTTAAGAGAGAAAGGGGGTGGTGGTTTAGGGTTTTTAGAAGATAGCATACTCCAAACTAGATCAAGCAAAAACATGTGGAAAGAGAGAGAGAGAAAAGATGAGGGAAGAGATGGTATGGTGAAGATGGGGTAGGTGATGGTCTAGGGCTTAGAGAGAGATGGAGGGGTTCTTTTTGACTAGATCAAGGATGATCAACCAAGCTCAAGCAAGGTAGCCAAAAGAGAGAAAAGAAGAAAAGGGGATGATGGCATAGATGGATATGGTGATGGGGTTTTAAGCAAGATCAACATAGATCAAGCCAAAAGAAAAGATAGAGGTAGAGAGAGAGGGATGATCCACTCAAAAATCAAATAAAAATCCAAATGACAAGCTAAAGGGGTACTTGCATGGCCCATGCAAAATATTTATTTCCATGTGGGTTCTTGTGAAAACAATATTATTACATGGCATTAATATTATGCATTCCCAAAATTGGAATAAAAGCCAAGCAAAAAGAATTAAAAGGATGCCCCATGTGGAGTAGATGGAGATGACCATTTTTGAAATACAATGGGACTTGCTAGTGTGTATATGCCACTAGGTAGTTAATAAGCCCACAAAATATCCCAATATGATGATAACCCCCAAACAACACATATGGTAGCTAGAAATAGGGTTCCACCCACAAGGCATGCAAAGGTGGCCATGTGGCTCTCATATATCAATAATGTGAAAACAAAATGATGCCAAGATGAGAGCATGTGGAAAATAATTGGATCCATCCCAACCCACATGAGCTAGAGGTAAAACCAATAAGTGCCAAGCTCATATTTAGTTGGATGGTGGAATTATAAGGTGGTGAAAGAAAAAGGTGGTGGAGTTAATAAGAGATATGCCCCCAACTCAACCTGGGCATTGAAACAATATATCAAGAACCAAATACAATATCAAGAGGCAAATACAATTAATAATGCATATGAGATAAGATCCAAATGGAAAAGGGTTTTATATGATGCTCAAATGCAAGGTGGCATGATGACATGAGCATGATATAATTATGATGCAACAATTATATATTTGAAGTAGCCATTATATAGACTAGGCTAGTAGCATTGCAATTGTTAGACAATTGGGATGCTACAACTCTCCCCCACTAAACAAGAATCTCGCCCCGAGATTCCTAGGAAAAAGAAAACAACACAATGAGAGGCGGGTGTTCGAACGAAGGTGACCCTCACGTTCCCAAGTTGATGAACAACAGAATGGTGTGACCGCTACACCTTGCAAAACTTGCTAGACTTGTTGCGAGTCTTGCGTTTTGCTTGAGACACAAAGGGTTAGAAGAATTGAAGTGTTGTCGTGAGACGAGAAGGATAGGATGGACATAGCTCCGGTTTTCTCAAGAAACATGATAAAAGAATAGATCCACTTGTGAAAGAAAAGACAAGATGATGCATCATGGATATAGAAAGGCACACCGTTAAGATTAAAGATTTACCGATACTAGAGAGGATGAAAACTTTGTCTCGCCGGAAGAAAAGAGCTAGATTGGAGAGGTTTTGAACCACTATGACAATAGCATCGTATCCTCTCTCGGATTAGAGAAAAGAAGTACGGAAACAATATCGCCTTCAAACAATAGAGTCCCTTGATATCAACAGAAAGATTTAGTTAGACACCGTTGGATTAGATTCTTCTTGCGCCGGTAAGAACCAAAGGATCACGCAATTGAGGTGCGCGGATATAACTTCCAGAGACGGATGTGAAGCTAGATCATGGTGGATTCCCGAGAAGCAAAGAGTATGGAGGATCTAGAGTTTATTGTGGAGATACTTATTGCTTTCTTTAGCCTTGAGGCTAACGCAATAGATTTGCGGCTGATGGCACCAACCATAATTGGCTTTACCACAGAAAAAGAATTGATGAAACAAAGAGAGAGATAGTTTCCTTCCATCTTGTTTGGGGATGTCGAGCACCGTAGAATGACGAGGGTCGAAAGGAGTTTGCGTTTGTTTCCACCAGATAATTGAAGATTTGGATCCATGTAGAAAGGGTGAGATCACCAACAAGAGATTATTGATTACCTTCTTCGAGAGAGCACTCCGGAAAACAAGGACGGAAGTAAAAGTATCGAGGGATAAAGGCCACTTCTAATTTCCGTGGAATGAGTGAAATCACATTAATTCACCAATTCAATGTACAAGAGCGAATGATAAGAGTAGTGGTATGGTAGCTACTCCATCCCGCACCCAAAGCATTACTCCGCACATGAATAAGAAAACCATGCAACCCAACTACCGAAACAGACTGAAGGTATTGACAATAACTCATGGAACTCCGTTAAAAAACAAGAATAGATGCAAACGATTTGCCGGGTTCATAGATAGATAAAGATGATGATGTTGTCGTCATGTCATAAGTAACCAGCCACTAGAAAGATATGAAGGAAGATTACGAAGAAGAACTGCAAGATTCCACAGGCAAAGAAAAAGATAGCACCACTTGAACATAAGGAAAAACAAGATCTGAAAGGTCTTCATGGTCTCCGGTGGATTGAGCATAGACGATAGAACAAGAGGGTTTCAAAGATTACTTAACGAGATAGAGGTGAAAGAACTCCATGTTCTTCTTGAAAGGATTGAGAGAGATTTAGCGGTCTTGAGGAGAACTACGGCGGGACGACGATGATAACTTGCCAACAAGGAACAACTCCGGATTGGTTGAAGATGGAAGATGGAATTAACAATGGACTTGCTGATTCCAGAGTTGAAGCAATCTATTTAGCAGAAGGACGTGGTCGAGATAGGTGACTTCAAAAAGTCAGAATTCACGCTTTGAGAACTTGCACACAGGCAATGCTCACGAAGCTTGAGAGAAAGAGACACAGATGATCTTCCATGTCCTTCTATTGATATGGATTAGGCAAGCATATTATCAACATATACCACCATGGATTAACAGGATATTCCCAGAATATCAAGTTCAAAAGGCGAGAGGAACGAACAAATGCTCGAACACTTCCTGAGCTCAACGCTCTTAGAAAGATCAATATTAAGAGCACGGGTTCGTGTTGAAGAAGATGCACTGGAAGAATAGATTATCTGGTCCTTCGGAAGAAAAGAGATGTCACCTGGTTCACATTGTCGATCGGATCACCGGTTACAAAGATAAAGAGATCTTGGTTAAGAACCGATGATAGCTCATACCTTAAGCAAAGCTATCAGAGACAAAAAGATACAATTCCCTCGTCTCCAAGAGAATTGTGCAGACATGGAGTTCCAAAAAGATGTGAAGCATGATGGATAGATGATAGACCGCTGTAGTGCTTTGAGAAACTCCGGATTGCCAAAGATGCTTGAATATACATAGATATGATCACGGTGTACTCAAAATCACAGGAGATAACCTTATCCTCCAGATGGTGACGGTTGATAGCATTTTTCCATATTCCAATCGACACTTATCATGAGTGGAATATAGATATGCCGAGAGCCAAATTACAATCATCAGCATCGGATCGACACATGTTATGTAATTAGCCCAAGAGAATTGGAGATGAAAAGAAACTCCAGGATTAAGCGCCGGTGACAAACGAATGAGTTAGCATGGACATGCTGATAAAAGGGAGATATATAATGTTTCACACACGACTGAAAAGGAGTGTGGAAGCACAGATGTATCAAAGAAAAATTTTCCGCAAATTTCGGCATTAAAATACCAATAGATGCGCAAAATCACTTAACAGGTAGAGATTAGCAACTGATGATTGCACATAATGTGGAGTTGCTAGAAGGAAGGACACCCTTAAGAAGATGGCACCGGTTAACAAGGAGTCAGATAGATCGCGCCGGTTTTCAAAAGCCTGTCAGTATGGAAGGTACCAACAGTTGATAACCAAAGGCAGATAAAGATAACAAGAAGGATGCAACATATAGACAAGGAATTACACACACACACACACACTTTCTATGGTACTACGGGAACCCAGAACACGTGAATCCTAGTTTGAATTTTAAGAAGAGGATTGAAAACGTTACACTTCCTTACCAGAAAAAGGGTGGTGGTGGGTAAGAAGAAAAGTGGAAGCAGTCCTACTCTCGCATTTTGTTTTTCCCTAGTATACATAGCTACCAAAAATAATTGCTAGACTGACAACGACCATTTGGCTGAGACCCTGAAGGTCGGGACCGCTCTGATACCAATTGTAACTACCTCGGTGAATTACGCTCCTAGTTACAAGCCTGGATGAGCAGAAATGGTTGAAATAGTATGGTGGGGCCCAAATGCCACTCACAGGTAGACCTTTCTGCCGTCCCAACCATTTCCAAACATCAGGACAAGAACGGGCGGCGTGTCGGCAAAGAAGGATCAACTACATACACAAATGAGTATGTATGCAAGCCACCATACAATAGTACATCGAGCCATTCCATCTAAAAAGAAAGGAAATATAGCAACGCATACATCGACAAGATCCAAATATCCTAGATAGATATAATAGTTTAGGATATCTCCTCATACATCAAACATCAGTATCGGTGAGCGGCAGACAAAATCCGAGTGCGGATAAGAAGCAAATCGGCATAAGATGCCCCATAAATAAGCACATCCCGCCCACAGATCTCACGGATCCCGTTCCGGAATCTCTACACGAATGATCGTTGCCCACATCGTCCGTCTCTTCCACCCGGTATCCATCTTGCGAGTACTGTTTATCGAACCAATAATTTATCGTGTGAGACCCTAGAATTTTCGGCAAGTCTTTATGCCGCTAAAGGGACACAACACAGGGTGACACAATTGCAGCAAAAGATAAACCCTAGCAATTCTATAGATACTGCTAACCATCCGCCTAACCATAGATGAGCGGATGTCCGTGAATTAATAACAACAGTTATAACAGTAATAACGGTAATATCCACAGATCCATCCTCCTCCTCGCTTACCGACGAGGAAGCGGATGAACAACCCCCCATCCGTTGGCAGTTTTATTAAACATTCCATGAGTGTTGTACTAATTACTAGTCAGGTACCTAGTCTAGTCAAATTAAAAGCGGTACTTTAGTTATTCTTGTCTATGATCGAGAAACTGTGCTCCAAGTCGTCCATAACCGCGGACACGGCTTTCAGAAAGTTTTACCCTGCAGGGGTGCACAAATAGCAACACACACTCGATATGCCTCGGAAAAACCAAATCAAAACCCAACGAGGCAGTCACGACAAAGCAATTGCAGGATTCAGAAATATTTCAGGGGGCCACCCCATTGAGCTACCCGCAACAAAGTTAGCTGACTCCGAGACGGCCTCAAGGTTTGCGCCTGGTCGTGGAACGAGGGAACCGAAAATGTGACTGGGCTTGTCGACACCGCGAAAACACTCCGCTTTCCTAACGATGCAAAGTGTGCGATTACCTCGCACAATTTAAATAAAGCAGTAAAGCATGGCATAAGTACAGGATAGTACATAAAACCTCAAACTAGTTTGTGGCCCCAAGAAATAAGAATGAACCAAGCTCTGGCTCAGGGGGGTTCATAAGCCTCCCGGATGTGGATAGCGCGAATGTTCAAGGAACAGGAATCAAGTACTCGGAGTCCTACGGGACACAAGTGAGCCTGAAAAACCAAATAACAGATATGGCTCACCGGTGCCACTTTCATTAGTTCTCCCATTACTACTCAGGTTAAGTTGTTTAGGTACCTCGTTATCCATCAGACACTCACATACCCTACACATGTTGTTCTACGACTCGCATGGCTCAAACAACTCCTGTAGTAATGGCTCATGGGATGGAGGAACAAGCTTTGGTGGGGTTTAAAAGTAAAGGCTATGCAATACTTGGGATTCAAATTAATGCAATCGCGACTCGATGATGCAAGAATAAGATAGAGGCAGTAGGTACTATATGTATGCAAGCATGTGGTAGTGCTTGCCTGGCAGCTCAGTTGAAGCGAGAGACGGATCTGGGTAGTGCTCCTGGTTCTCTTGGTATATCCCCTGCTCAGCGTCTATTCGAAGAAGAACCAAACAAACAAGGGCCAACATAAATAAAGTGCACAATCATATGAATAAATGCGACAAGCAAACAATTATGCCATGATGAATGATGCACAATTTGCATGGCAATAAAGTAGCATGGCATGGGTGAGGTGTGGAATACAAGAAGAAACCATTTTATTGAGATTTGCCCACATTTTATTCTCATTTTAGTTGCTGTTCTCTTTATATTATATGATGCATGCTTCAAATCAAACCATGGAATGCATAAACAGAAAGGTCTCGTCGAGCTAAACATTTTAGACATATCATTTATTAAATTTGGAGTTATAAAACAAAAGTTATTAATTAAATAAGGTGAAAGGGCATTTTATTGTAATTTTAATCAACTTGCAATTTTAAATGTTCAAAATATATTTTGGATGAAGGATTTGAATTCCTCACATTTTTCTGATTTGAAAACATATATTATTTGTATTGATTGGGTTTGTATTTTAAAAGTTATTTAAAAACAGATTTAGTTTTGAATTTGAATTAATTTGAAATAAGTTTGAATTAAAACAGATTACAGGAAAAACTTTTGTTACTCGGGTTTAGCCAGACACAGACGCTGACGGGTGGGGCCAACGCTGACTGGATGCCACAGCGCGCAGAAATCCTTTTACACCGCGGGCTTAACTAGCCACAGAGACAGACAAGTGGGGTCCGAGGCTCTGTAGCCCCACACGCCGATGGCGAGAGGGCTTGCCACGCCGGCACGAGGGAGTCTGGTGAGGCCGAGAGCGGAGGGCTCTTTTGCAAGATCGATCGGCGGCTGACTGGTGGGCCAAAAGGGTACCGCGGGTTAAGCATAAAAACTAGCAGGGGGTTAAGCGGAAAACGACCACAGCCGTACTGTGCTTCTTCTCTGCCTCGACAAATCGGTGCCTTGTGGCAGAGCGCCTTGAGGCTCAAACGCGACACAGGCCTTGAGGCGCGAGCCACTGCGGTGGGGTGGGTTGGTGTCGGGGAGGTGGAAGCCTAGATGAGATGAGGGCTACGCGTGAGCGGCGTCTGACGCCAATGAACCCGGCCTCGACGGCGTTCGACGAAAAGCACGGCGGCGCTAGGGCGGGATCGGCCAGAGGGGGTTGTCTAGGAGGTAGGTCAGCTCACCGCGAGTGTGTCGGTGGCGTGGGATCGGGTCGATGATGCAGATGCAGGCCCAGCAAGCTAGGGTTTGAAATCGGCGTCGCGGGGTCCTTCGGCTCGGCCCTTCTCCTCCTCGGCGGCGGAGTGAGGGGTTGCAGGAGCCTGCGTGGCCTTCCTATATCACCTACACGACGTGCTGCACTGCTGGAAGAGGGAGATCGTGGAGGCCGACGGTGGTCGGGGTGCATGTTGAGGGGTAGATGGGGAGGAAGGAGTAGGTGGGCACGGCCCTGGGGAGATCTAGGAGAGGCCAGAGATGAGAGAGAGGGGGAAGATATGGACGGGAGAGGAGCGGGGTGCCGTGGGGGAGTGGTTGATGGAAAAGGTGGCTCGGCCACCTTTTCCCCTCCTTCCCTCACGTGCTCGGCATGGCAGGGGGCACGGGCAGGGAGGCTTCCAGTGGGGCAAGGCAGAGGAGAGAGGCCAGGCTCGGGTGGGGCCAGCTGCCGAGAGCTAGAGGGAGAGGGTAGGCTGGCTGGGTTGCACTAGGGTCGGGTTAGGGTTTTGTGGGGTGGAGGGAGTAGCTAGGTGGGGCCAGGGAGAGAGGGTGGCCGGTGGGGCCAGCTAGGTGAGAGAGGGGGTAAGGCCGAGAGAGAGGGGGACATGGTAGCTAGGGTTTGGTCAAGGTGGGGTTTAGGAGAGCGGGGGGTTATGGTGATGAAGGGTAGATGATATGAGTGGCACCTAGATAGAGGTTAAGAGAGAAAGGGGGTGGTGGTTTAGGGTTTTTAGAAGATAGCATACTCCAAACTAGATCAAGCAAAAACATGTGGAAAGAGAGAGAGAGAAAAGATGAGGGAAGAGATGGTATGGTGAAGATGGGGTAGGTGATGGTCTAGGGCTTAGAGAGAGATGGAGGGGTTCTTTTTGACTAGATCAAGGATGATCAACCAAGCTCAAGCAAGGTAGCCAAAAGAGAGAAAAGAAGAAAAGGGGATGATGGCATAGATGTATATGGTGATGGGGTTTTAAGCAAGATCAACATAGATCAAGCCAAAAGAAAAGATAGAGGTAGAGAGAGAGGGATGATCCACTCAAAAATCAAATAAAAATCCAAATGACAAGCTAAAGGGGTACTTGCATGGCCCATGCAAAATATTTATTTCCATGTGGGTTCTTGTGAAAACAATATTATTACATGGCATTAATATTATGCATTCCCAAAATTGGAATAAAAGCCAAGCAAAAAGAATTAAAAGGATGCCCCATGTGGAGTAGATGGAGATGACCATTTTTGAAATACAATGGGACTTGCTAGTGTGTATATGCCACTAGGTAGTTAATAAGCCCACAAAATATCCCAATATGATGATAACCCCAAAACAACACATATGGTAGCTAGAAATAGGGTTCCACCCACAAGGCATGCAAAGGTGGCCATGTGGCTCTCATATATCAATAATGTGAAAACAAAATGATGCCAAGATGAGAGCATGTGGAAAAGAATTGGATCCATCCCAACCCACATGAGCTAGAGGTAAAACCAATAAGTGCCAAGCTCATATTTAGTTGGATGGTGGAATTATAAGGCGATGAAAGAAAAAGGTGGTGGAGTTAATAAGAGATATGCCCCCAACTCAACCTGGCATTGAAACAATATATCAAGAACCAAATACAATATCAAGAGGCAAATACAATTAATAATGCATATGAGATAAGATCCAAATGGAAAAGGGTTTTATATGATGCTCAAATGCAAGGTGGCATGATGACATGAGCATGATATAATTATGATGCAACAATTATATATTTGAAGTAGCCATTATATAGACTAGGCTAGTAGCATTGCAATTGTTAGACAATTGGGATGCTACAGCGAACTCAGCATGTGGAATGCATTCCTCATAATCCTTCAGGTTTTTCTTGATCAACACATGAAGGAGAGTCTCGAGGCTTCGGTTGACAACTTCGGTTTGGCCATCGGTTTTAGGATGCGATGTAGATGAAAATAGGAGCTTGACACCAAGATTGGCCATGAGGGTCTTCCATAAGTAGCTCATGAATTTGATGTTGCGGTCAGAGATGATTGTTCTTGGCACACCGTGAAGATGGACTATTTCCCTGAAAAACAAATTTGCAACATGTGAAGCATCGTCGGTCTTATGGCACGGAATGAAATGTGCCATTTTGGAGAAGCGATCCACAACTACAAATATAGAATCATGACCGTGCTTAGACCTAGGCAATCCTAACACAAAATCCATGCTAATGTTAGACCAAGGTGCATAAGGAATAGGCAAAGGCATATAAACACCATAAGGGTTAGCTTGCGACATAGCTTGAACACATGTCGTGCAGCGTTGAATGTAGCGTTCCACGTCGCGCTTCATCTTGGGCCAATAGTAATGAGTGGAGAGCATGTCCAATGTCTTGTCTCGACCAAAGTGACCCATGAGGCCTCCACCATGAGATTCTTGGAGAAGCAAAAGTTGGAGAGACGACTTCGGAATGCAAAGCTTGTTTTGTTTAAATAGAAAGCCTTTATGCAAATAGAAATCATCAACTCCTTTGTCAATGGAGCACTTTGCAAAAATTGGTTCAAAGAAAGGGTCGGAAGAATACAAAGTTTTTATTTCATCAAGACCCAACATGTTGATTTCAAGTTTGGTAAGAGGGCTTGTGTGCTTGCGAGACAAAGCATCCACAACTACATTATCTTTGCCCTTATTGTACTTGACAATGTAAGGAAAAGACTCCATAAACCCAACCCACTTAGCGTGTCTCATGCTCAAGTTTGCTTGGCCATTGAGATATTTCTATGACTCATGGTCAGAATGTATGATAAATTCCTTAGGCCAAAGGTAGTGTTGCCAAACTTGAAGAACACGAACTAAGGCAAAATGCTCTTTGTCATAAATTGGATAGTTAAGGCGAGCACCATCAAGTTTCTCTCTATGGTAGGCTATATGACATCCATTTTGCATAAGGACTCCTCCAATGCCAATACCGCTAGCGTCACACTCTATCTCAAAAGTTTTTGTGAAATCCGGTAACGCAAGGAGAGGTTCTTCGGTGAGCCTCTTTTTAAGTTCATCAAAAGCTTTTTATTGTGCTTTGCCCCACACGAAGGTGACATTCTTTTTGGTCAATTCATTGAGAGGACAAGCAATGGTTGAAAAGTCTTTCACAAAGCAACGATAGAAACCGGCCAACCCATGAAAACTCTGAAGTTCACTCACATTTGTGGGGATCGGCCAATATCGTATGTCCTTTACCTTGGAAACATCAACTTCAATGCCCTTCGAAGAAACGACAAATTCAAGAAATATTAACTTGTGTTTAGCAAAAGTGTACTTGGGAAGATTAGCATATAGCTTTTCATGTCGAAGGATTTGCAAGACTTCGTTCACATGTGTAACATGGTCCTCAAGTGACTTACTATAAACAAGTATAACATCGAAATAGACAACGCCACTCTTGCCAATGGGAGAACGCAAAATATGATTCATAAGGCGCATGAAGGTGGATGGGGCATTAGATAATCCAAAGGGCATAACCAACCATTCATAGAGACCAAGTTTGGTCTTGAAGGCGGTTTTCCACAAATAACCTTCCGCCATGCGTATTTGATGGTAACCACTACAAAGATCAATTTTCAAGAAAATAGTGGCTCCACATAACTCGTCAAGAATGTCATCAAGACGTGGTATAGGATGTCTATAACGCACGGTGATAGCATTGATTGGACGACAGTCCATGCATAACCGCAACATACCATCCGTTTTTGGAACAACGATCACGGGTACCACACTTGGACTAGTGCTAACTTGGATCAAACCTTTGGAGACGAGTTGGTTGATTTGACGTTCAATCTCCTTTCTCTCCTATGGGTTCGTGCGGCAAGTGGCGCGGTTTGGAAGTGGTGCGCTGGGGATGAGATCAATGCGATGTTCGATGCCGCGAAGAGGAGGTAGTCCAGGTGGGAGCTCTTCGGGGAACACATCCGTGAATTCCTACAAAACAATCATCAAAGATGGAGGAACATTGGTTAATTCATTAGTTCCTTGTGTTAGTCCCTTGCAAATGAGGACATAGTGCAAGATGGATGGGTTGTTTCGCACATCTCTCATCTCACTTTTGGTGGCAAGGAGAACACTCTTAGTTTTTCCACTCGAGTTTGGCTTGCGGCTCTCACTCACTATGAGTTGGTTCTCTCGCTCATCGCTCTTCTCACAAGGAGGTGTTGTGTTTTGCGCCCTCTCTAAAGCCTTTGCATTGTCCGCAATTATTTGTCTAGGAGTCATCGATTCCAAAACACATGTCTTGTTGAGCCATTTGAAGGTGTACACATTGGTTCGGCCATCGTGTAGAGAAGCCTTGTCGAATTGCCATGGTAGACCAAGTACCATATGGCAAACCGTCATGGGAACAACATCGCACTCCACCATGTCTTCGTAAGGACCAATGGCGAAGGTTACCGACATGGTATGTTTGATCTTCATGGACTCTTGATCACTTAGCCATTACATGTGTTAGGGGTGCTTGTGCGGATGGAGGGTGAGGTTGACCTTCTCACGCAACTCGGTGCTAGCAAGGTTGTGGCAACTCCCTCCATCGATGATCACTTTGATAGATTTTCCCTTGATGCCGGCTCGTGTTTGGAAGATGTTTGAGCATTGGTCTTCATGCTCTTGTGCTTGAGTGGTCAATATCCTTGTGATGACAAGCGATCGACTTGCATCATGTTCACACATGAGGAGTTCTTGGTCATCTTCCACTCATTGTCTTGCCATTGCTTCCTTGACACGGGCATCAAATTCATCTTCACTCAAGTACTCTTTGTCGCCATTGTCATGGATAAACAATACTTTCTTGTTTCCACACTCGGCTGACTTGTGTCCTTTGCCTCCACACTTGTAGCATTCACCGTTGAAAGGTGTATCACTCTTTGCTTGTTTGCCACTTGGGGGCAGTTTTCCTTGAGGAAGTGTGGGCTTGAAGGAAGGCTTGGAGGTACTTGAGGAGCTTCCATTTAAGGTTGTTGGTGTAGCGGTTGAAGCTTTCTTGTAGGTGAAATACGTCTTGTGCTTGTTGTACTTGATGTCCTCTTGCACTTGACGCTCGGACTTTGTTGCGATGTGCACAAGCTCAACCATGGTGTATGTTTGGAACTCGACGATGCGCTTGATTGGGTGGTTCAAGATAATAAGGAAACATGCCATAGTTTGCTCCTTGAGCTCTTCAATGTTTGCGCGGATCATGTTGAGCTCCATTTCTTTGAAGTACTCTTCCACGGTCTTTGTCCCTTGATGAAACGATTGAAGGTTGTTGAAGAGGTCATGCATGTAGTGCGAAGGAACAAAGTGGGATCTCATATGAGCCTTTATGTCATGCCAAGTTGTGATTGGGGGTTCTCCTCTTGCATGGCGAGCAACTTGAACTTGTTCCCACCAAAGGTTGGTGTAATCATAAAACTCAAGCGAAACCATGGTGACCATCTTGTCATTGCTATAATTGTGCATGCGGACGATCTTGTCGACTTTGAGTGCCCATGATAGGTATTCTTGAGGGCCAGTGGATCCGGTAAACTTGGGCATTGTGAACTTGAGCTTGCCGAAGGTTTCTTCATCATTGTGGTCATTATGACGAGGTTGGTGACCTTGATGATGTGCTTGCGGTTTAGGAGGTGGAACTTGATTCTCGCGACCTTGTTGAGGAGCTTGCTCTTGATGTTGTTGTTGTGGAGCTTGCTCTTGCTGTTGGCGCGGTTTTTGACGGGGTTGGGGCGCTTGGGCCTCAATATGGTTTTGAGGATGTGGAGCCTCATGATGTGGTTGATTACGAAGAGGAGGATCGTTCCTCGGTTGGTGATGTGGATTAGGCGCATGGGCCTCACGGCGAAGATCATGGTATTGAGCCTCATGACATGGTGGGCGTCTCTCAACATGTACCACTTGATGCTCCAAGTCTTGATGATGCGGAGGAGGCTCGTCATGGTGACCATGGTGTCGGTGTGGACATTCATGACGGTGATGACGAAGATGGGGATCTTGGAGATCTTCATGACAACGACGAGCTTGATCCTCCAAGTTGGAGTCATCACTTGTAGTTGCAAGAACGTCATGGTGATGATGGCGATGTAGTTGAGGTTGGACTCAAGGTTCCACTCATGGTTCTTCATGTGGTCATGCTTGTTGGATCACTAGTGCCCTTGCATGATGATGGTATGCTTCACGCCATGCTTGTGGCCTTGAAGAGAAATCACCATCATAGCTTAACATTGCGGCATGCCATGGAGAAGGTACATAGTTCGAAGAGCTTCCATCTTCAACCACGGGGGCGTCATTGCGTCTTGGACCACTTGGATGAAGATCTTAGCAAAGAGGAGAATGATGACGCGAAGATCCTGAAGAGCTTGATGCGCATGAATGCGGTCTTGCCATTCCGTTGATGATGCGTCGAATATTGTCATTTGTTTTAGCGACAGAGCATTGGAGCACTTCATTTTGGACAAAGTAGTGATGCATTGTGTGCATTTGCCTTTCGAGGCCATCGAAGCGGTTGTCGATGTTCTTGAACTCGGCTTGCGTCTCGCAAAATTGTTCATCTTGTCGTGTCTCGAGAGCTTGGCAATGTTCACGGAACTCTTGTCAGATGATGAAGTGACTTGCGTGCGTCATGTACGATCCATGTTCTTGTTCTTGGGGAGGTGGTTGGCTTGACTCACCGTGCCTATCCATCATGCAAACACACACAAGGATTGTATATGGAAGTGGAATATGGTGGTGTTAGCCTTGTACCTCACCTTGGGGATTGCACCGAACTAGAAACCACAAGTGAGAACTATAAACGTGCAAAGTGGAATTGCAAAGAAAACTCACACTAAAGAAAGAACTAACTCTCAAAAACTTGTTGGTGGTAGGTAAGGACTGTGGAATTCCAAAGAACCAACCAAAATAAAAGGGATAGTCAAAAGTGGGTAAAAGCCAAACAAAACTCAAGTCAAAGGCAAAGGTCAACAACTCAAAAGGGTGACAAGAACCTACAACTATATACACACACATGGAGATTAATGGGATTGACACAACTATGAAAATGAGCAAACAAAATGTCCTAACAAAGACTATGCTCGTTGTCGTGCCAATACAAGGAGAGACCATGGCTCGTTTGCAAAGAAGAAAAATAAGGAACGGATTTGTGCACTTACCTTGGGCGCTCTTCTTTCTCTCTTGCTTACAAGCTTTGAGACTCTCTTTTGCTATGGGAGACTATTTTTCTTTTTCTTTTGCTTTGTATCTTTTTTTTTCTCTCCCTTGATGCTACCTAGTCATACTTGCTATTGCTATTGCACTCTCACTATACAAGGACAAATGCAAAATGCTCAAGCAAACACAAGATGATCCACTCTCGTGGGATAGGTACACACAAAGGACGATATAGGTTAACAAGGTGATGCAAGGTATACCTTTATTGGTGATGATGAACTTGACATCGGTGGTGTGGGATAATGTTCATGGGCTGTGGTGTCGATGAGCACGGAAGTTGTCGATGCGGAAGCTTGTTGTTAGTTGAAGACACGCACACAGGCACAAACTAAAAGAGGAAATTAGCCAATGCAAGATAAGAGGCAAAATTGTCAAAATCAGGTGTCAGGGCCGGATACTCCAGGGTCTCGGGCCGAAAAATCCGGTCCAGGATGGATACTCCGGTGTGTTCAGGCTGAAAACTTAGGTGTGGGCCGGAGACTCCTGTCTGCAGGTCCGGAAACTCTGGTCTGAAGGCAGAGCTCGAACTCCTCGTGTTCTTGAGCGGAAATCCACGCCTTGGGTCCTCAAATCCTCGAAAAATTGGCCAAATTGGGTTGGGAAAACACAGGATAAAGCTGGAGCAACACCTAAGACAAGATTTGGTCGGATCAAAACCACAAATAACACTCCAAATCAAGAGATCGATCCAAAGGAAAATTTGGGGCTCTTTTTTAGGGATTTTCAAATTTTTAGTGGATAGAAGAAAATTTTGTGGGGGAATTCATGAGCAACGAAGCTCTTGATACCAATATGTTGAGGGCAAACCTCTAGGGTGGCCCAATCTTTCACGAATCCCTTTCAAAATGAGGGTGGAGTGTGGCGGAAGGAGAGGCGGATGAACATGACGAACTCTCGCACGAAGAACACGATGAACACACTCACGCAAAACCATGATACACAACAATAGCTCACGTTGGCGGTGACCGGTCCGGCGCAATCCCTAGGATCATCGTCGGGTGGAGGACTCTCTTGAACCGGAATGGCGAGTAGAGAGACTCGGTGAGATCTTGACATCTAGGCAAAGGGACTCCGATGCCTAGACCTTGTACAACACGGAGGCACAATGTAGACTCCAATGAGGTTTGTGATATTTGGTGCTCGTTTGTCAAAGGAGCATGAGGCAAGAACTAGATAGATTCGCAAGGGGTTTCCACTAATTCCGAATGTCATGCCTAGGGTTTACAATAGAGGTGGGGGACTATATATAGGCCAACCACTAAGTCAAGGGTACTTTAGGGATAAAAGGTAAGTTCTGGACAGACTAATGGGTACATGGGCCAAAGGCCCAAAGCTTTTAAATGCCTGGAGATGCTCGGTACAAGACTCTGAAGTGGTGGACCAGAGACTCTGGTCCGGGCCGGAGATTCCGGTCAGTCTCCGGTCCGTCTCCGGAGTGGTCGTCTGAGTGTCCTTGAGCTTGATTTGGGGTTCGATCCGGAGATGGGCCGGAGACTCCGGTGTCTTCAAGCCGGAGACTCTGGCGAGATATGAGAATCCAGTGTGCGCATGCCGGAGACTCTAGTCTGAGTAGCTCCAGCAGCTTCTGCCTCACGCCCTACTCCTTGTTCTCCATCCTTGGGTTCTTGGTGATGTGTTGTGGCTTCGTACCTGATGATGCATAGAGTAGTCGCATGAAGTAGCACACCATCCAACGATGTATCAAATTGGCACAAGGAGAGGAGCGAGTTCACCTTAGCTTGTAGGAGTGTGGCTCGGGCACGAGTCATGGGTCCACTTGGGGGGACTTGGTGATGTAGATGTAGGAGCGTCCGTAGGGCGGGCTGCATCACCATGTTTTCTAGAGGGCCTTTAATATGGATGACCCTATAGCACCATACTGGATCAGAAGGGATAATCTTCAAGGGAGGTTAGTGTTTGTGGGAATCAACCATCCATTCATCCTCGAGCCCCATACAAACCCTGAACCTGGTGCTGCCGATGTTGACGAAGCTTTACTAGTGTTTAGAGGAGACTGTGTGTTTGCTACACATGTGCGTTGCGAACATCGCCCACAACAAGTTCCAGATTGGAGCCGCATGCACGTCAATGGGGGGCTGCCATAGGTTCATCACATAACTACACTGGAACGGAACATAGGGAGCAAATGTTTGAGGCGCCAATGTGGTTCGTGCCAACCCTGCCTCATTAGAACTATGTGAAGTTTGACCAAAATGCAGAAAAGCTGATTATGAGCACTCGCAACATCATTTCTATAGCTAGTACTTGTCACCATGTAATGTACAATACTATGTACATAGTACTTTCATATTGTATTGTAGTATCAGCACTTGCAACATCATTTCCACTATTGCTTGTACTAGGCACCATGTACATAATAATATACTTTCATAGTATGTGTTTGATGTTTCCCTATTCAAGCACTCAAGCCGTCGTGCCCAATTTTCTAGGCTATTAATTTTGGCATGACAATTAGTACTACTGTATTGGTGGCCGTTGGATTTGTGATACGATGGATATTGCGGTGAAACTATAGCGAAATAAAGGCAAGGTTTGCTTTGTCCACAACATATGTCTGACCTCGCCACATTTATTCCCTCACCAGCCCCAGCCCGAGCTCTCTCTCACACAACACTCCTTAATTCCCATTGCGCTTCCCTCCATTGATGACCACCACCACCGCAACTTACTCGTCTTAGGCGAGTCGACTACAGGCGGCGGGCCCTGCAACCTCATCTATAGAGCCGTCACATCCCTCAGACATCGTGGTGGCAGTGCGGTATTGTTGAGGGTCAACCTCGTGGGTGGCCTGATCTTTCACGAATCCCTTTCAAATCGACGGGAAAGTGCGGGGGAAGGAGAGGAGGGATGAACACGACAAACTCACGAACGAAGAACATGATGAACACACTCACGCAAAAAACCACGATACACACCAATAGCTCACGACGGCGGTGATTGGTCCAGTGCAATTTCTAGGATCGGCATCGGGCGGAGGACTCTCTCTCTCTCAAACCGGCACGGCGAGTAGGGAGACTTGATGAGATCTTGACATCTAGGCAAAGGGACTCTGATGCCTAGGCCTTGTACAACAAGGGAGGCACGATGCAAACTCCAACGAGGTTTGTGATATTTGGGTGCTCCTCAATCAAGGAGCATGAGGCAAGAATTAGATAGATCCACAAGGGTGTCCACTAATTCCAAATGTCATGCTTAGGGTACAATAGAGGTGGGGGACTATATATAGGCCAGCCACTAATTCGAGGGTATTTCGGAAATAAAGACAAGTTCTGGACGGACTAAGGGGTACATGGGATGAAGGCCAAAAGGATTTTACATGCCTAGCAACGCTCGGTCTGGAGACTCCGGTGTGGTGGACCAGAGACTTCGGTCTGGGCCGTTCCGGTCGGCCTCTGGTCCGTCTCCGGAGTGGCATAGAGAATGTCCTTGGGGCTAGTCAGGAGGTCGGTCCGAAGGTGGGCCGGAGACTCCGGTGTCGTGGTCTAGAGACTTCGTTCTGTCAGGATGGAGACTCCGATGTGAGCAGCTCCAACGACTTCTTTTCCTTGTCCTGCTCCTTATTCTCCATCCATTGGGGCTTGGTGATGCGTCGGGGCTTCATAGCTGAGAATGTGTAGTGTATTTGCATGAAGTAGCAATCCATCCAAGGATGTGTCAAAGTCACATGATGAGACGAGCGAATTCAGCTTAGCTTGGAGGAGCTTGGCTCGGGCACGAGTCATGGGTCCACTTGGGGGACTTGGTGGTGTAGATGTAGGAGCATCCGTAGGACGGGCTGCATCAGGTATGTACATAATCCTCAAAACCCTTGATCTTGATGATGAGATGCGTTCAAGATTTTATTAGCGCTTGGTTAACATTGGGTTAGTGTTCAGTATAGTTCTCATCTAGTGCATTTAACCCGTTTGTATACTGCAGTTTAGTTTTACACATGCAAGCTAGTTCCGGGCCTAGATCTACGGTGAACTGTAATAATAACTTCAAATTTTGTATTGATTGATCCACGGCTGATGATGATTTGGGAGGCCACTCGACATGTTTTGCTTGGTTGGTCTCAGGGGTAGAGGTCCCTTTAATTTGGGCAAGTTAGGGCAGTTGTTGCCCTACCCTGATTTTTGCCAAAATTTCAAGTATATGTATCCATCTCTAGCATCGGCAACAGATAGAGCTCATCTTGATCATCCGTTTGTTTGTTCCTAGGTGTTCGGTATTTGTACTGCTCGATAATGAATTGCACTAATGTGATGCCTAGACCTTGGAAGTAGTACTAATATCACCAGTGTTCCTGCTAGCTAGAGTTAAGACATTAATTTGTGTACTTCGATATGAAAATTGGTCCACTTTACTTTCTTAGCTGATCTTGTATTGTCCTCTATTAGCTAATACTGCGCTATTTCACAATTATTGACAGCTGGTAGAGACATTATCTATCCATTCATTTTTTTGAAGTGTTCAGGAAAGAAGCTCAAGCTTGGAGAGACTCATCATCGAAGAAGACAAGAGAGCCCTGTGTAGTCTGGATGGAGGGGCGAGCCAGGAACACCCACGTGGAGAACACTTGTGACGAGTTCTGCAAGATGCTGTTAATACCGGGAGGGTTAAACATGCGGAGCATACCCAACTCCTTTTTGCCAACATTTGGTGGTGAGTATCCAGAGGAATCAAGCTGAATATATGCAAATCATACAGCTGGGACGTCGACCTGAATAAGCAAGATGGCAAGGTAATCCTTGATGAAGCGTGGCTAGATTTTGTCAAAGCACATGACTTGAAGGTAGGATACTTTCTGGTATTCAAGAAGCTTGCCACCACTTCCTTTATGGTGATAGTATTTGATCATGATAACTGCGAGAAGGTGATCAGATGTGCAGGTTATCACCCATCATTTGATGGACAATTTACTATATCGTAGGTGTATTAATGTAGTGACTGTTCGCTTCTAATTATAACTATTCTGTAAAGAGGTGCTCAAAAACCTTCCGTTATCATGCATCGTGTTGGAACACCGTGGTACTTGATCATGCTAGGCTCCAATGTGGAGGTATTTACTATACTATGTCTGTAGCAAAACTGCAAAACAAACATCTAGTGCACTACTACTAGTATTGTACTACCTCTGTTCCATAGTATATTTGTTTTTAGCAAACTAAAAAAGCATCTTGTTAGTTCCGCCACATGCAAGAGTTCTGCCATGTTGGTGTACCTAACAATCAAGTTGGTAGGTGTAGTACAACTCCTGTATGCAGCGGAACTAATGAGATGATTGTTCGTTGTACTCTACTGCTAGTAGTACGTATTGTACTAGTACGAGTGTATTACTACTAGGTAGGAGTACTATTTTGAGGAAAATAGAAGCTATAAATAAACATCATCTAGTCAAACATGACAACAGTAGTAACTCTAGTCAGCGTAGATGGCAGCGTGCCGACCTAGCTGTAATGGCCCAGGTTGTGACATGGTTAATTTAGTGCACGGTAGCTTGCCATCCTAGCTATAAAATGCGCCAGGATTTCAGATGGTTAATTTAGTTCACTGTAGCATGCCAGCCAAACTGGTCGGCGTCCTGGATGCAGCTCTAGAGGCCTTGAAAAAAACACTTGTTCAAAGAGCCATGCCATCTTCTCCATCTCAGCTGTTTTTATCCCCACTCGCCAACACCGCCTAGCCCCGCATTTGGGATCGTCTCTAGTGCGTGCTTTGCACATTTTCCTTGCCATATCGCCCGATGCATCGGATCTTGCAGGCCGCACCACCCCTCTCCAAAAGTCCCTCGACAGTCATACTCTGGTCCGACCTCTTCTCCCAATCCATCCTGATGTCGCAATCGGCGAACAACCTGCTGCACAGCCTCTAGAGCAAGGTTGGTGACGACGTTTCAATGAAATCGCTATGCGTCTGGACACTACCAGCGCCACCCGGATGGCCGCATGCTCCAAGAAGTTGTACCGCCAAGTCGCAGGTGGAAAAGGTAGCAGATGCCCCAATGACCACTGCAGGACATTCGTCCCCTACAACAACGTCTACGACCACATAATCTAGTGATTTCCCGCCCAGCAAGTCTGCATGGAGCCTGGATGCGAGGTCATCACCTCATCGGTAGAGCTAACACCTATGGTAGAGCTCATCCGCCACCTCAGAGTTGCCCACTCGAGGACTGTGCCCATAATGCCCTATAGCTACAAACATTGGGAGTCGTCTAAGCCGGTGCCCACAAGAGGATCCCGGAGAGCGGATATCATCAGCATCGGGAAAGAGGGCACCATGTTTGTCACCCAAAGCGATGACCACACCACAGACATCACAATATCCCCAAGGTTCATCAGTTCAGGGGCGTGCGAATCGCCACGGTACAAGGTGAAGCTTTGGTCACTGTCTCTGTGGCATGAGCTCAATGCGGTCGAAATGGTGGCGACATCTGAGCCGACGAACAGGTCGTCGTCGGCCGAAGTCGCCTAGAAGGGCTCAGGTCATACATGTCACAGTCGCGGTGTTACCTGGAAGCTTCTGAACCATTCGTCAGAATTCCCTGTGGATTAGGAGTATTGCATCAACAAGTTTCAAAAGCGATATAAAACATCTAAATCTTCTTGCGATGATCCCAATGTTAAGATATGTAACGTCGTACTAATTAATTACTACTTTATGTTGGTGACAGATTCAATTCATATGGGGAGAGGTGGAACAAGATTGCGGAAATGTATACATATTTCCAATGTACGCTGCTGACATAGTGGGTGTAACACCCTCAGAATCGGCCCTATGCAAGTTTCAGCGATCCCCGCCAAACCCGCATAGAAACGATTCAAAGGTGCCCACCAGGCACTTTCGTGCGGGTGGAAAACGAAGTAATAACATTACACAACAGTCCTCGATGGGACCCAGTAATGTATATATACAATGACTCAATGAGTCAAGAATACGATATAGTATACAAAGATCCAAATCACCTTGAAAAGCGATTGAGCGTCCGACTACGGACAAGATGCAAATGGGGCTAAGAGCCCGAAGAATAACCAATGGCGCCCATAACCACCTGAGGCCAAGCCGGAAGGGTAACCCTGCTAACGACGTCGATCTCAAACCTGCTTAAACAAAAGGGGTGCCGACAAAGGGCAAAGGAAAAAGAGAGAGCGTCAGTACTGAGGCCAGTACACGGCGAGACTAGAATTCGGCGGTCCTCGCCTACATAGGTATGGTGGATCGCGGCGGCAAAGATGCACTAAACAACCTATAGAGACTCGATATAACTGTCGACTATCAGAAAGGGATAAGAAAGACCTATTCGGAACCACCTGATGCTACCACCAAACAAACCCATCCTGGTATTTCCCCCTCGAGACCAGACGAGGAAGTCAACCGAGGAACTCACACCGTTGGCAGTTTTATTTATTCAGTTATCGTTGCAGCAATTACTAGTCAGGTATAGATAATCATCCTGATAAAATAAGCAGTGGGCACTTTTAATTAACCATTCCATTGTAGTTGCCACACTTACTAGTCAGATACATTTAGCATGAGATATCCCAAAACCCAGCAGTTGTTGGTACTTTTATTTAGCCATTCCGTTGCAGTGAAGCTGATTACTAGTCATATCGGATACAAGTCAATTTATAACAATAAACTTTAGTTATAGTTGTCTATGATCAAGCACTGTGCTCCAAGTCGTCCATAACCGCGGACACGGCTTCTCGAAAAGATTTAACCCTGCAGGGGTGCACCAAAGTATCCACAAGCACTTCGACCCTTTTTGCCAGATCAATTAACATACACCCATCGGTATGTCGGCGGGGCCTAAGTCATGACGTTTCCCAGACCCAAAGCAAGCACGGGGGGCCACCCCACTAAGTACACCCGCAACAAAGTCGGCCGGTCTCCGAGACGGACTCAGGGTTTGCGCCAGTGGCTGTAAACGACAGCAAATCCCAAAACTGTCGATACGAAAACACTCCGCTCCTAAAGATGCAGTGTGCTATCCATCGCACAATTTAAATAAAGCGATAAAGCATGGCATAAATGAGGATAGTAAATAAAACCTCAAACTAGTTTGTGGCCCCAGACAATACTTTGAAATCAGGTACTAATCGATGGGGGCCCATATCTCCCCACCGTGGTTAGCGGCTCGATCTCTAACAGTGTCAAGAACTCGGGTCCTACGGACACAAGTGGTGATCGGAAACCAAATGTTATCTATCACCCACCGATGCCTCGCTACTTCAATTTTAGTTGTTAAACAGTAATTAAAGTGAACAATAAATAAAGCCATGATCAACTCCAACATTAAACATGCGGAAATACTCCAACAACTGCGGTACTTGACGACCGCATAGCAACACTTGGGCAAGCGACTACGACGCGCAAGTCCAACTATCTACCAAACAACAGGCAATAGGATGTGTCCAAGGCAATATAAGGCTGCAAGGGATATCACGGGTACGAAAACTAGAGCATCGCAACACAGATAGCAATAGATCAACAGGAGGGAATAAATACTATAAAAGTAAGATAGGTAGAAAGGGGGAGATGCTCGCCTGAAAACATTGTCGAAGGTTCAACCGAAGATCGGGGCGAAGCTCACATCAACTCAACGGCCTTATCCGCGAAGAAGCAAAACACTAGAAGAAACACCGGATGCACTATTTAATACGACGGCAGAAGATCGGGCATGATGCATGCATGATGTATGACATGGCAAAGATGCAATGCAATTGGTCATGTTAAGCGGAACCGGGGTCCCGACAATTAGTTAGATGGTTCAAGTTGTTTATTTACCCCGCAAATTAAATGTTGTTTTAACAAGGCAAGATATGACAACGGTTCGATGCACAAATTTAAATGAGGCCAATATAAGGCTAGATTTACCCGCATATGGGCCCCATATTTGATTAGCGGTGAATTGGCATAAGGCCCCCAAACCACATGAGATGTATGCGAGCATGCTCAATTAATATGCAACCATTTATTTAGTTGGCAATTTAGAAAATAGGGGCTCGGAAAAGGTCACACATTAGGGTTCGACGATCTTGGGTTCCGGGGTTCGGGGTCGGTCTCAGGGTCCGGATCTGGGGTTCGGCCTCGGCGGGATCGTTCTCGGACAACGGAGGTAGATCTTGGCGTTCCGGGAGGAGGTCTTGGTTCGGCGTCGGGGCATCGGATTCGCCCCGGTTGGTGTCGATCTTGTCGGGCCGCTTGATTGATCTTGGTGTTTCCGGATGATCTTGCCGACTCCATGCGAAGGCCTTGGCGTTCTAGATCGGTCTTCAGGGTCTCGGCCATCGGATCCTTGAAGGAGGTCATGGCGTCCGCGAGGCGATCTTGGCGTTCACCGGGAGGGATTCGACAGGGTTCGGGTCTTCAGACGCCGCGGGGAAGATCTCGAGGTACCGGCGGGTTCGTTGTCGGATCGGTCTTCGGAGGCTCGGGATCTCGACGCCTTTGGATCGGGGAAGGCGATCTTGGGGTTCGGTCTCCAAACACCAGGATCGGTCTTCGGGTCCGTTGACGGTCTTGTCGGCGAGGAAGATCTTTGACGCTCGGAAGGGTCTCGTGCAGCAACATCAAATGGGGTCATCACAAACAACAGCACCGTCTTGTCAAACGGATTGGAGGAACCACCGGACTGGCACATCATCACAACATCTACCATCAGCACACCACGTCCATCAACTTACCACCGACCAAAACGGAGTGGCCACTGAGCCATTGCAGGAACAGGGGCAGCTGGTACCACGCGTGTGGCGTGTGGCGGCACGAGGACGTCGAGGAAGGAGCTCCTGCGTGGGCGAGAGGAGGACGAAGGGACGGGCGGCGCATGATGGGCTCGGCAACGCCAGAGGAGATCAGGCGAAGGGAGGATTCGGAGAAGGGCCTGAGCGTCAGCACTTTTCGGTAAAGCGACGCCGAGGGGACGGCGAGGGAGCGAAGGGACGGTCGGCCGGAGCGTCGAAGAAGCGGCAGCCGTGGCGGAGAAAAGCGAGCTGGCCGGAGAGAAGGCGGCGCCCGGCGGAGCCAAGAGGGCGGCGGCGCTGGCCGGAAAGCGGTGTTGGTTGCGAGCTTAGTGGCAGCAGGCTCGGCGGCAGGGCGCGATCTGGCCAGCGGATCTGCGTCGGCAAGCCAAGCGGAGCGCGCCACTGACGGCCGGGAGGCGGACGAGGCGGAAGGCAGCGGCCATGAGTGGCGAAGCGGAGGCCGAGGAGGCGCGGAGGAGGAGAAAAAGCGGCAGCGAGGGAGGAAGAGAGAGAGGCGCGTCGGTGGAGGCAGGAGCGGCAGGGTGGGGGCCGGAGCGTGGGAGGTGGGACCAGGTGTGGTGGTGTGCGTGGTGTGGGGGGTGTGGTGTGGGGCCGGGTGGTGGGGTTGGGGTGGCAGTGTGTGTGGGTGCGTGTTGTGTCTTGAGAGAGAGGGAAGGAGAGAGGCTGTGGCTGTGTGGCGGTTTGGGGTTGGATAGGGGAGGAGGTGATGAGATGGCGGCAGATTATTGGTTGGGGTGAGGTGGCTGAAAGGGTGGGTAGACTAGGACTGGGTAGCAGAGGGTTTTAGGGTGGACCGATTTTATTCCGGGGGTGGTCGACTGGGTCGAATCGGCCCGTTCGACTACCCCACTAAAAAAATTAAATACTTATTTATTTTAAACAGGGCTTTTGCAAACCGATAGCAGACAAAACAAAATAATCCGGAGACCCGGGTTTTGCGTTTGAACAAAGACGGGGCGTTTTAGAAAACACAAAATAGGTTTTCTGCAAATAGTTTTATGCAAGCAATTGCAAGATGATGACGATGCTCAAATGCAATGTGGCATGATGACATGAGCATGCGGTCATGATGATGCAATGCACAAAAACAACGCGATTTTCTAGTAGTGGTTTTGCGGGATGCCACAGTGGGCTCATAGGCGACGGTGTGACAAGGAAAGCATAACAGGCAGGAAAGAAAGCGCTACCCAGCTAGCACTTGGACACGCTGTTGCGTTATGCCGAGTATTTTGTATGGAGGTCTTGCTTCTTCTAATCTATTTTGTAGGAATACATAAGTACTGGTACTTGTTCAGATCGACCTATCGAGTGCTTAATATGGACCCTCTTTCCTTTTGAGTCATGGCCTTGCTACAACTATTGAATTTCAATGTCTGCATTGCTGAATCTGTCATTTCTTTTGGCCATTGTCTGTACTGCTGAATCAGTCACTTTGAAATTCAGTTGAATCTATCAAGTGTTGCTGAATATGAACTGGGAATATGTAGCTATTTTTTGTCTTATTCTAAACTGCTCAATCTTCAAATGCTGCTCAATCTGTCAAGTGTTACATCGTTACTATTACTAAGGTATTTTCTAAAACTAATACTGATGTACTGGTACTTGTTTAGATCAAGTGCAGTAGATGGTCTTGCTTTTCTTTTTAAATTTGGCCTTGTCATAATCTAGATGAGGCTTGGGCATTTTGGGATGCATTGTTGGGTTCGCAGCATAGAAAACAAAAAATTTCCTACGATGAGAACTATACGCCAAGATCTATCTACTAGATACAAAGCAATGGGTGGATATACATCCATAGAGAACTTACCCTCGAAGACAACAACGAGATGGAACTCGTGGATGATATAGTCATACACTTGCCGATCTCAAGATCGTGATGAAGTCCAACAGATCCGGCTCCAGCACGTCCATCAGATCCAGCTCCAGCAAGTTCAGCACCACCAAGTCCAGCACCGCAAAGTAGCTGTGCATCCATGATCGCACACACGTCTGGTACCCCAACAACCTCCGTCCCTCGCTCCAGCAAAGCAGCAGAAGCAGCAACTCCTTTCCCGATAAAGCCACAGGGAACATGTATCTCGCTAATCCGAGACCATGGGGGAAAATACTAGAGGGGGAGAGAGATCCTTCACGAGGAGGTGTGAGGAAGAAGGAGTGAGAGGGGGGCCTTTTATAGGAGGAGGGGAGGGTGTCCCTTCACCTCCCCCATTCATGTGGTGGTAACCCCCTCCACATTAAAATGCCCCTTCACATTCTCTTTTAAAGTCTCTACTTTAAATGCATTAAATTTCTCCAAATTTAATGCTCTCTCATTTAATAAAACTCTTATTAATTTTATTCAGAATTTTGTTAATTACTTTAATTAACAAACATTCACATAAAACCCCCTGCAACATTTCAATATTACATGCAGAACCAATTTCAGCAATTTCACCCGAAACAGTTTCGGTGTCTATTGAAATAATTCAAGAGCTTTCTTAAATCTTTATCTAAAACATATTTGCTCCAAATGGTGTCGGTATCCCTTAAGTGTGTCACCCTACGGTTCACGAATAATGCAGACATGATCGAGACCCCTCTCTGATCAATAATTAGCAGCGGGACCTGGAGATCCGTACTGACTCCCACATATTCAACGATGACTCTTGTGATCGTGTGAACCTTTAACGTTGTAACTAAATCCCTTTGTCTCGCGATATATTACATGTCCGAGATTCGATCATTGACATCCAAATACCTAGTTTGATCTCGTTACCGACATGCACTCTTTTCTCGTTCCCGTGATATAACATTCTAGTGATCACATCACTTGCTTGCAAGCTATTTCAATGTGATATCACCGAGAGGGCCTACAGTATATCTATTTGTCATCGGGATGGACAAATCCCACTCTTGATCCATGAGCCTCAACATAACACCTTCGTAGCACTAGACCCACCTTTATAGTCACCCTGTTACGGTGTGACGTTTGATGTTATCAAGATACTCTTCCGGTGTTAGCAATTAACATGATCTCATGGTCTAAGGACTAAGATTAGTTCGTATGATGTTATAGAAATATAAACATAATGACTTTGATTGTAATGATATACTTCGGATGAATGTTCATCACATCATTCCACCAATGTTGTGACCTTGTTATTAACAACATCCAATGTCCATGATCAGGAAACCTTGATCATCTTGTTAATCAACAAGCTAGTTTATATGAGAGGCAGTACTAGGAACTTTGTATTTTGTTTATTAAACATACATGTATTAACGTTTCCAATTAATACAATTATAGCATGCAAAATAAACATTTATCATAAACATGAAATAAGATAATAACCACTTTATTATTGCCTCTCGGGCATATTCCCTTCAGTCTCCCACTTGCACTAGAGTCAATAATCTAGTTTGTAAACTTGTATATACAACACCTAGGTGTTGAATATACGCGTTTGCTAGCGGTTAACATAATCTCCGGATCTGGCACTTTCAGGTCCGTGTGTATTTGCATGTCTTTGCGTCTCTACGCATCACTCATTCTCAAATGAGATGGCATTGTATAAATTTGGTCCTTTGGTGAGACATTTAGTTCGTTCGGGTTAAAATATGTTGATATTATTTTCATACAATATATCTTCATAGTATTAGCCCACTTTGAACCACACCTAGTTTGATAACAAGCTTCTTAACACAAATGCCGTCTTTTGCTGCTACTATAGCAGTCATATACTTAGCCTTTTCATTGTAGTATCCGTCACAATGTTTCAACTTTGGAACTCATCCAAATCCATCATGGAACATCTTTTCCATTACATTGTGCCACCCATAGTCTAAATTGAGATAAATTTTAATTTGTATCTTGTGAAAAAACTAGTATCAATGTAACACTTTACAATGAACTACATTTTAACTATTTGTCACTTATACATGATATATTCTTAGTTCTTCCAAAGCTCATAAGAATATCTTTACTATCGTCCAATGATCATCTTATGAATCATTCTGGTATGTGCTCATAACATTTAGAGCATAGGACATATCTGGATATATACATATCACGGTATAATCGATCAAAATCTTCATATGATTTTACTCACCAAGTGTTGAAACACTTGAATCTTGATACAATCCTTTCCATGCAGCAAGAACCTTTCTTGTTGTTTCCATATTGAACCCTTTCAATATCTCATATATGTATGTCTGGCACAACCATATTAGCGCCTCAATCTATCCATATAGATATTGATGCCTAATATTCTGGTTTTGCCCAAGTCTTTCATCGAAATCTTATTTTAATGAAATTCATAACTTGTGTCAATACAAGATACATTATTTCCAATCAACAATATGTCCTCTACATAATGTATTAGAAATATGTCTCAGCGCTCCAACTTAATTTCTTGCAAATGCAAGCATCTTCATCATCTCCAATGAATTTAAACTCTTTTAACTGTTTCATCATGGTGAAGATTCCAACTCAGCTATGCTTACTTCAACCATTGAAGTTTGCATGCCCTTTTAGCACCCTTTGAATTAACAAAACCCTTCAGACCGTGTCTTGTACACGTCCTAGGTAACCATTCTATTAGAAGAACATTGTTTTGTTTGTTCAACTACCATACATCAAATTATATGTAGTGGTTGCTACATTAATCCATCAAGACTAAATATCGCTATGAAAGATCAAATCTTGTCATAGTCAACTCCTTGAACATTGTCGTAAACTTGTTTCCGACATGTCGACTATTTCATAGATGTTAAACATCCATGTCTATTTCTTTATAGATCCAAACACGACCGATAGGCTTCACGCCTTTCCGAAGGGTCTTCCAAGTTCAGAAACATGATTTCTCGTGTATGGATACTATCACGGATTCTATGACTTCTAGTCATTTTATGGGTCGGGGCCTATCATCGCTTCTTTGCATGTAGTCGGTTCATCATTGTCAAAACAATAACGACTTGCTTATCAAATCACACTATTTGATACTTACCGACCCACACGGTTAAATAGGAACTCTAATCTCCGAGATCACAACCTTTGTAATCACGAGAGCCATGAGCATTGTGGCCGCCACCGGGACACTTTTCGGCGCTGCTCTACTTAGCACATATAGCTAAGGTTCAACAACCTTATCAAAGTTCTATTGTCCTCCCACTTAACTTTTCGCGAAAAATTCCTTCTCAAGAAACTTGACGTTCCAAGTAACAAACTCTTTTGTCCTCGGTGTTATGGAGAAATTCCTAACAAATTCTTTGGGATAACCTACAAAGACGTGCTTATCTGACTTTGGTTGTAAACATTTTACTTATGCATAGCATACCAAAATTTAAGAAAAGACAATTTGGGTTTTATCCCAAACCATAACTTATATGGTGTCATTTCAACGGATCACGATGGTGCTTTTTTTAGTGTAAAAGCGGTAGTCTCTAAAGCTTCAATCCTTAAAACATAATGGCTATTTTATAAATGACACCCTTGATCTTACCATGTCAAACATGGTTTGATTTCATCTCTCCAATATGCCATACTCCTATGGTTTACCGGAAAACACAAATCATGGAACAATTCCTCAAATCTTAAGTGTTTTGCTAAACATGTAACTCAAATATCTTCCTTTATGATCAAATCATAAACTCTTTTATTTTCTTGTTACAATGATTTTTCACTTCATCTTGAAAGTCTTTGAATTTTTTTCAAATGTTTCATACTTCTTCCTTATTAGTAAATATATAGATATATTCAGTCAAATTTCCGGAGAAATCATATAAAGAAAAAGATTCATCGCATATGGCTACATATAATGGACTATATACATAAATATGTATAATATCCAATAAGTTAGTCATCCGTTCCTCTTTGGCCTATGGACGGAGTTTCAATTATCTCGAGGAAAGTCTCACAAGCGTCAATTGATCAAAATCAAAGACTCCAAAAATCCATCAACATGGAGTTTCTTCATGTTTTCTTTCCAATATAATTTAAACAGCGATGTCACTTCATAAGTGATCTTTCAATCATTTGTCTTGCGACATTTTAGCAATAGTGTTTATGGATGTGATTTCTCCCACTAGACTTGTAAAAGTTCATCCATCCTTTATGGAATACGGTAATTATTTGAACAACCATTGTTCTCGTAATACCGGAACAAAATAACAATTATTAAAACAAATCTTGAAGGCTAGGTTTGACAACAACGAAAAACACAATAACACTTTATTTGTTTTCGATGAACATCATCACTTATTCTCTTGCTAGTTACTTAGGCCATTGCAGTTCATGAATTGCGTTGTCCTGTATGACACTTCATACCAACCAATTCGGTATCCAATACCTAAGAACCACATTGTTTAACAAGCAAGGAATACAACCATAACATGTATATCTTCTATATACCTAAGCTGGACATTTCCAACTTTTTCTTTTCTGCCAAATATTTTATAGATTCTCTTTCAGCAATTCCCTTTCCTTTTAAAAGAATCTATCAACATCAATCGTGGTGTCATTCACATGACACATAGTACAAAGCGTATATAGTCAAATACTAATACCTTTGGACTTGCACTTTGAAGTGAATCACCATCATCAAATGTTTGGTATTCTTTCAGAAATCCATTCTTTAGTAATCTATTAGTGTAGTAAACATTTTACTTATATCTTCTATTCATCCTTATCATGAAAACTTTCATGATCAAGCTACTATAGCCTGTAAGGAAGAATCACGAGTATAATGTTAGTTCCCAACACCTTTTGGGAGATTCGGATGCCTAGCATCTCCATCCTTCACAAATTCTCATACAATATGAGAACATGTATTTTGCTAAATTATACTCTATCATAATGCAACCAAAAACATTGTTCAGATATCACAATATCTTCCACACATGATGGTTTCTGAAACAATTTTTCAGCTCCTAGATAATCTTGATATTAAAACAACTTTTGAATATCAATAATCATGGAGGCAAACATGATACTTTAGATACTAACATTGGAATTCTTACTCTTGATTTAATACTACTTATTAAACTTCATGGAGTAAATAGAGTTTGCTGAAAGTTTGCAATAGGACTTATAAACTTTAAATTGACATTCAAAACAATACGATACTAGTTCGTAAAGTAAATATCCAGAATTCTATAGTTCTATTATCTCAATTAAAACTAAGCATAAGGTAGTGAACAGATGCCAATGACTACAACAAATTGTGCAAATTCACTTCGATTTAGTTTATGACAAATTGAGTTTGACTAATCCAAATTAGAAATGAACTCCCACTCAAAAACGACATCCCTCGTGCCTTTTTGGTGATTACATGAACCAAATCCACTACACCAAGTCCGATCATCACGTGAGTCGGTGTAGCTTCAAAGGCGAGCATCAATATGGGCATCACATCAACTATATGACTCATGCTTAACCTTTCGGTCCGTGTTCCGAGGCCATGTCTGTACATGCTAGGCTCGCCAAGGAAGAACCTTAGTATTCACGTGTGTAAAACTGTCTTACACCTGTTATATGAAAGCGTAGAGTCGAGTACACCCAATCATCACGTGATGTCTCGAAACACGATCCATAGAACGGTGCATACTTAAGGAAGAACACATTTTATCTTGATATTTAAATAAGGGATCATCTTACAATGCTACTAAAAACACAAAACTAGCAATATAAGATGTAAACATCTAATGTGTAAAGTGAGATGATATGGTCCATGCATTTGATCTCTATCATTTGCATCGTGGTATGATCTCTATCATTCCTTTGTGTGTAAGGCCAAGGTCTATGGAACTTACACGTTGAGTGTGTTGTAAGAGTATCAACTATACATCAACTTACAACATTACCATATCATGACACTAGCCCAGCAACAATCTAAACTAGACACCTCTAATTTATCCATTGCAAGTTTTACGTGGCTTAGGGCTTTCGAAGATAGAACCGTTCTTACCTATGAACATGGAACCCCAATGAGGATAACCAAGTTATTAGCAACTCGTTGTAAATCAGATATTGACTATTGTAGGAGAGACAGACACCCGCCACCCACTTATGCAAAACTAGTTGCATGTCAGTCATGGAACCGGTCTCATGTACGATGACATGTAAGGTTGGTCCGGGCCGCTTCATCCCACTATGCCACCAATATCTAAAATACATGAAAGAAGCAATAACATAATCATCATCGCCCACATATAAACATATGTGCACTACCCATGCAAAGCACCTACGCATAGATCAGGCTCTGATACCACTGTTGGGTTCGCAGCATAGAAAACAAAAAATTCCTACGATGAGAACTATACGCCAAGATCTATCTACTAGATACAGAGCAACGGGTGGATATACATCCATAGAGAACTTACCCTCGAAGACAACAAAAATTTGTTAACAAGATGGAACTCGTGGATGATGTAGTCGTACACTTGCCGATCTCAAGATCGTGATGAAGTCCAACAGGTCCGGCTCTAGCACGTCCATCAGATCCAGCTCCAGCAAGTCCAGCACCGCAAAGTAGCGGTGCATCCGTGATCGCACACACGTCCGGTACCCCAACAACCTCCGTCCCTCGCTTCCAAAGAAAGCAATGAAGCAAAGAACTCCTTTCCAGATAAAGCCACCGGGAACATGTATCTCGCTAATCCGAGACCATGGGGGAAAATACTAGAGGGGGAGAGATCCTTCACGAGGAGGTGTGAGGAAGGAGTGAGAGGGGGGACTTTTATAGGAGGAGGGGAGGGTGTCCCTTCACCTCCACCATTCATGTGGTGGTAACCCCCTCCACATTAAAATGCCCCTTCACATTCTCTTTTAAAGTCTCTACTTTAAATGCATTAAATTTCTCCAAATTTAATGCTCTCTCATTTAATAAAACTCTTATTAATTTTATTCAGATTTTTGTTAATTACTTTAATTAACAAACATTCACATAAAACCCCCTGCAACATTTCAATATTACATGCAGAACCAATTTCAGAAATTTTACCCGAAACAGTTTTGGTGTCTATTGAAATAATTCCAGTGCTTTCTTAAATCTTTATCTAAAACATATTTGCTCCAAATGGTGTCGGTATCCCTTAAGTGTGTCACCCTACGGTTCGCGAATAATGCAGACATGATCGAGACCCTCTCGATCAATAATTAGCAGCGGACTCGAGATTCGTGATCGACTCCACATATTCAACGATGACTCTTGTGATCGTGTGAACCTTTAACGTCGTAACTAAATCCCTTTGTCTGGCGATATATTACATGTCCGAGATTCGATCATTGACATCCAAATACCTAGTTTGATCTCGTTACTGACATGCACTCTTTTCTTGTTCCCGTGATATAACATTCTAGTGATCACATCAATTGCTTGCAAGCTATTTCAATGTGATATCACCGAGAGGGCCCAGAGTATATCTATCTGTCATCAGGATGGAAAAATCCCACTCTTGATCCATGAGCCTCAACATAACACCTTCGTAGCACTGAACCCACCTTTATAGTCACCCTGTTACGGTGTGACGTTTGATGTTATCAAGATACTCTTCCGGTGTTAGCAATTAACATGATCTCATGGTCTAAGGACTAAGATTACTTCGTATGATGTTATAGCAATATAAACATAATGACTTTGATCGTAGTGCTATACTTCGGATGAATGTTCATCACATCATTCCACCAATGTTGTGACCTTGTTATTAACAACATCCAATGTCCATGATCAGGAAACCTTGATCATCTTGTTAATCAACAAGCTAGTTTATATGAGAGGCAGTACTAGGAACTTTGTATTTTGTTTATTAAACACACATGTATTAACGTTTCCAATTAATACAATTATAGCATGCAAAATAAACATTTATCATAAACATGAAATAAGATAATAACCACTTTATTATTGCCTCTCGGGCATATTCCCTTCATGCATATATGGGGGTCACACTAGTATTGATGTGAAGAGGAGGTATGCACACAAAAGCATACTTGATCGTTAGTTTTGCTTGCTCCAATGATCAAGTGGGTTTGGAGAAAAGGGCAAACTAATCGTGCGACAAGGTTTTTAGAGCTGAAACATGAACAGGTTCTCTCTGTACTGCTATTGGTCAAGTGCTACTGAATATGAACTAGGAATCTGTAGTTATTTTTTCTATCTTATCATGTACTACTAGATCTTTCAAATGCTACTGAATTTGTAAAAAAGCTTTGTCGCTGTTGCTGGGCTGCTTGCACTAGAGTTTTTGCCTGTGTGTCATCGGAACCGTTGGATGTGTTTTGGACATAGATGAGAGGGTACCAAGTGAAGTCATTGGATACCAGTCCAATTTTGGCGCACGTGGTCTATGTCCCTTGTTCTTTAGATATTTTTACACAAATATATGTCAAAAGAATTATCGTTTTTTTCCTCTAGTAGTGAGGTATGTGTTCTGAATCCGGCCGAGCCACAACACAATGCAAATTTTACTAAAGAGGAGGTAAAATCTAGCCCATTTGGCCCCTCTTTATCCTAGAACAATTTAATTCGGCCTTTTTGGGGTCAAGGGACTTGCTGACGACATCCCATTTAAATTTTTATCAAGGAGCCCATGGAGTATAGCCCATTGAGTATAGTGGATGTAGAATATCCCAAAATCTTTAATTCGGTGTTTTTGGAATTTCCCTTTAAACCAAAAAAATCCACCTACCCATGTTTTTAAGAAACTACTCCATCATTTGTCATTTAATAAATTGAGATGCTAGGATCGCTTCCCTTTTATTTTAATAAGAGAGATAACATAGACACATAAAATCTTTTTAAGAAGGCTAATATATAAGTTATAGGTACTATAAAGCTTTTAATGGTAATGTTCATCTTATTTGTTTGTCTTAGTAGCAACGCACACGGTTTATATGTGTTTTGAAGTCTTGAGTTTGATTCTCTGTGCTTGACATAAAATTATCATGGGTTTACATTTTTTGTTAAAGCAATATTGCTTTATGGAGAGGCTGACATCGTAGACCCACCAGCCTGTAGCATTCCTCGAGTTTAATGGTCAGGTTTGAAACAAAGATAAATACTTGTACAGAGAGATTGGCATCAGGGACCCACCCGCCAGAACATACAAGGCTGCATTAGGGACCCACAAGCCAGAACATACCAGAGAGGCTGACATGGGGGCCTCAACAGCAAGACCATACATGGCTGCCACATCGAGCAACGTTGCCAAGGTCAAAATAGTGGACGCGGCCAAAAAAAGTCCATCATACGCAGGTTTCATTTATAGAGAGACCGACATGTGGGACCCAGTAGCGCGGCCTTATACAGGTTTTGCCTCGAGTGACGTTGCCAAGTTCGAAATAGGGAGGCGCGAGGGAGAAAAAAAAGTCCAGCATGCACACGTTTCTTCTAATGAGAGGCTCACATGGGGGACCTAGCAGCCTAGAAAACCAGCTAATGCATCAAACAATGCTATCATGTTCGAAACACGGAGGCACGACCGAGGGCAAAAATTCCATCATACACGCTTTTCTTCTAATGAGTGGATGACATGTGGGGCCCAACATCATGATTAAATGGTAGATGCAGCGAGCAATGCTATCAAGTTCAGAACATAGAGGCACGACTGTGGGAAAACATTCTATTATACACATGTTTCTTCTAATGAGAGGATGACATGTGGGGTCCAGGAGTTTGATTAAGCGGTAGATGCATCGAGCATTGCTATCAAGTTCGGAACAGGGTAGCGCGAGCGAATAAAAAAGTCCATCATACACACAATTCTTGGAATGTGAGGCTGACATGGGGGACCCAACAACGTGACTAAACGGTAGAGAGATCGAGCAACATTCTCGAGTTGAAATCAGGGGGGCAATAGCCAAGGAAAAAATTCCATCATGCACACGTCTCTTCTAATGAGAGGATGACATGTGGGACCCAGCAGTGTGATTAAACAATAGATGCATCGAGCAACGCTATCAAGTTTAGAACAGGGTAGCCCAAGCGAAGGAAAAAAGTTCCATCATAGACATGATTCTTCTAATGGGAGGCTAACATGTGGGACCCACCAGCCTGACTAAACGACAAACGCATCGAGCAACGCTATCAAGTTCAAATCAGAGAGGCGCGACTGAAAAGTATGGTCCACTAGAGAGACTGACGTCTGGGACCCACACACCTCAAAGGACTTCGGCGAGTCAACATCGCATGAGGTACCAAAAATCTTGCTTCTACCATGCGCCGGCCGAGCTTCCTCCATGTTTTTAGCGGTTCCATCGTACTAGAGGGCCGTGAAACAGGAAAAAAGTTTTCCATCGACCACGGTTGAGGCGAGAAATTCTTCACGGAAGATGCGCCTTCTAAGACAACCGTCGGTCCAAGTCGTTGTGGAAGGAAACATTTCTTGTAATGAATGTCACTCCAACATGTGTCCAACCATGTCCAGGAAGCCCAGGAACATGGTGGGATTCAACTACCACATGCAGTGGAGCACCAGTTTGAAAGAGGTTGCATCACCACACCCACTTGGATGTGTGTGTCTGGGCATGTGGATTATTGTGGTTCGGAAAAAACACATGCAATGTCACTCCAACATGTGTCCAACCATGGCTAGGAACCCTAGAAACATGCTGAGATTCAACTGCCACATGCAGTGGAGCACCGGTTTGAAAGATGTTGCATCACCACACCCACTTGTATGTGTGTGTGGCCATGTGGATCATTGTGGTTTGGAAAAGAACTCATGCAATGTCACTCCAACATGTGTCCAACCATGTCCAGGAACCCTTGCAACATGCTAGGATTCAACTGCCACATGCAGTGGAGCACCAGTTTGAAAGATGTTGCATCACCACACACACTTGTATGTGTCTGTGTGTCCATGTGGATCATTGTGGTTTGGAAAAGAACTCATGCAATGTCACTCCAACATGTGTCCAACCATGTCCAAGAACCCTTGCAACATGTTAGGATTCAACTACCACATGCAGTGGAGCACCAGTTTGAAAGATGTTGCATCACCACACCCACTTGGGTGTGTGTGTTGCCATGTGGATCATTGTGGTTTGGCAAAGAACACATGCAATGTCAATCCAACATGTGTCCAACCATGGCCAGGAACCCTAGCAACATGTTGGGATTCAATTGCCACATGCAGTGGAACACCAATTTGAAAAAGGTTGCATCACCACACCCACTTGGATGTGTGTATGGCCATGTGGATCATTGTGGTTTCGAAAATAACACATGCAATGGCACTCCAACATGTGTCCAACCATGGCCAGGAACCCTAGCAACATGCTGGGATTCAACTGCCACTTGTAGTGGAGAACCAGTTCGTAAGATGTTGCATCACCACACCCACTTGGATGTGTGTATGGCCATGTGGATCATTGTGGTTTGTAACAGAACACATGAAATGTCACTCCAACACGTGTCCAACCATGGCCAGGAACCATAGACACATGTTGGGATTCAACTGCCACATGTAGTGGAGCACTAGTTTGAAAGATGTTGCATCACCACACCCACTAGGATGTGTGTGTGTCCATGTGGATCATTGTGGTTTGGCAAAGAACACATGCAATGTCACTCCAACATGTGTCCAACCATGTCCAGGAACCCTAGCAACATGATGGGATTCAACTGCCACATGTAGTGGAGCACCAGTTTGAAATAGGTTGCATCACCACACCTACTTGGATATGTATGTCCAGGTGGATCATTTTCATTTGGAAAAGAACACATGCAATGTGACTCCAACATGTGTCCAACCATGGCCAAAAACCTTAGGAACATGCTGGGATTTAACTACCACATGAAGTGGAGCACCAGTTTGAAAGATGTAGCATCACCACACCCACTTGGATGTGTGTGTGTTGCCATGTGGATTGTAACATCCCAATTTCAGCAACCCTGATTACTTGTCCAGAATGCAAAAAATAGGGGCAACAAAAACTTTTTATTTTTTTAGTGATGCAATGTTTTCTTGCTTGTTGTTGATGCTTATGCATTGAGTGCGTAGCAAATGATATACTCCTTACCTCAACATCAGTTGACAAAAGCTATTTAACAAAAATTGTCTTGTCTTATGTTTCATATTCTCAAATGTTCTGGCATTTCAAAAACCTGAGTCAAGGTGACTTTGTAACCCTAACCATTTTAGTATCTTCTATTGCCAAAATCATGGAGATCTATAAGATATAACCTCCTTATGTTCTCAAGACAGAACCTTCAAAATACTGTTACCTCTAGGTTTCTCTAAAACCTTTTTATAAAACTTTTGAACTCTACTCTTGGTAGAGATGCCAATGACTCTTACTTTATTCAAACTCCAACCTTTCAAAATACCCATCATTACGTCAATTTAGGATTGATGGTAACCCTAGTATTAGTAGATTGATTTTCTTGGAAGATGAATTGTCTTGATCAGCTATCTGCTAAATTGCCTTGATCCGTTGTCTGACTTGACTGCTTAGGAAGTAGTATGAGCTACTCTAGGTTCTTATCAACTAGGATCAAGATGTTTTAAGATAACAAACCCTAGGCAAGAATACAAAGTTGGATCTGATCTCTAGCCACTAGGTGATCATCTAAAACCCTTAACCAGCTCATATCTGAAGTGATCCATTCTAGAAGCTTTCAAGTCTATAAAGACCAATATAAAGCATGAATCCTTCCTACTCCATCTACAATTTAACATCATCCATTTGATCATGCTTTGGTACCTTGAAACTAATCAAAAACATCCCCTCTTGTACTCTAGTCAAAAACCCTAAATCTGCCAAAATATGACTAAGTCTAGAAACTATTTCAACATCACTTCTTTGAATACCTCTCTTTCTCAACCCTTGGGCATTTTTGGAAATGAACCTGAACCATCTTGTATACCTTATTAAGTACTACCAAGTACCACTCTTTCCCTTGGCTAGATCACCTTTTAACCCACTTGTTCCTGATGGTTTTTCAGGCAAGAAAATAATATTTCCTACAAATCTTATCAACTAGCCTACTTGGTCAGAAGCTCACACCTTCATCTTAGCTTCCTTGGACCAACTATTTGCATGGTTGTGTTTTACTCATAAAGGTCTTGCATTACCTACTTCAATTGTTCCAAATGGATCCTTGTGCTTCAAAAACCCACAAGGTTTTGAAGGCTATTTAATAACCTGCTTTGGCACCCTTATTTTATTCAATTCTAAGCATAAATTCTTGGAGAGCTCAATTAGCATCAACCTCAACTCTTTCCTCCATGGTAATACAAATAACTTGGTCTATCTATCCATATAGCCCATGATCCAAGGGGATCTTTGAGCTCCAAGATCCAACCATGTTTTAATGGTATGAAAATAACATCACCCAAGATCCTTTATCCCTTGTTACTCCTCCAAATCAAGTTGGATCTCCAAAACCCAATAATAAAAATGATATATACAACATGTGGACATCATCTAACATGTATATAAAATTTTATCTAATATTATCCTTAATTCTTTTGGCCCAAAAACAATTAAATCCTTGTAATTAACAAAACCCCCAAAACTTAAGCTATAAAGGAAAGTTCGGTTTTTGCCAAAGCACTTACCCAACTTTAAGCACCTTTCAGGCCTATATATCATACCCTATCTTAACACTTCAAAAATAAATATTTTTGAAGATTTTTACTAATTCCCTTTTGCTTATTTTGTTAAATGGCAAAAATGAGAAAATAATTACTTTAAATACTTTTCTACCCTAATAAATCTTGGGAAAATTCTACAAAGTATAAATCCATATATGGGGCCATCTAAAACCAAAAACCCACCTTGGCCAGTTCAAGTTTTTCAAATGAAACTAATTAAACAGATTCAACAATATTTGAATAACTGATATTGGAATGATCTAAAATATTCAGAAAATTCCCAAATAAATCAGGGACATGCATATTGAGTCTATCCATTTACCAACACTATGAAACCCTCTTGCCAAGATCACGTTTTGAGAATTTGATCATGATCTTCAAGTATGGCAGATTTGAACTTTGAAGAACTTTGAAACTAAAAATAAACTAAACTCACTCAAATCTTGTCCAGCAATCCTCCATAGCAACTAATGTCACCCCTGGTCGACCACCCCCTATAACTTACACTGTAGCACCATCCTATCCCCCTTGTCCTTTGTGCTTGGAAGGAAAAGAGAGTGAGGGACAAGCACATCTTGCCAAAAACTTTGACACATAGCAGCCCTACTCTTTCCTTTACTCTCCTGCACGAGCAGAGCCCCCTCCTCTCTCTCCCCACCGCCCAAGTCGACCAACCACTGGCCAGCACCTCTCCCCATGTACAAAATGGACATTTGCAGCTCCTAAGCTCCCTCCCTGGTTTAAATAAGCCAGAGGACACAAAAGCCCCTCTCTACCTCTCATTTGCATCCTCTGGCCCTCACTAACGTTCCGCATGCTCCATGCCCCTCCCCTTGCTCTGGCTCAGCTGAGAGAGAAGGAAAAAAGAGCTCTTGGCCATGGCAAAGAGGTGAGCATCGCTCCTTCACCTTCCCTCCCCTACCTCTACATGTTGCATTTCCGGAACCTCCTCACTCCTCTACAACTAACCATGCCCTCCTTCTTGCTGAGGACAGTCCTTGGAGGTTTCATCAGCAAGCTCCCGAGCAACCCTCCCGGCCACCTTCAAGATCGAGCATGTGGTCTCTCTTCACCCCCTCTGCTCCTGCATGTCATTTCCCTGAGATCCCCTTGCTCCCCGAAATCTAACACAACCCTTTTTCTTGCCTAGGAACTACTCCACCGGTGGCACTGAGCTGCTCTGACGAACTCACTCTCGTACGTTCACGCGCGAGGACCGCTCCGGCGCTGAACCTGCCCTTGCCCCCCTCTCCGGGGTCGCCGTTGAACACCACGTCGCCTCCGCGCCTCCCCTGTCGTCCGCACGGCCACATGTGAGCACCCTACACCGCCCCCATCGCTCTAGGGTTTCCCCGTGCCACCATCGCATCGAAGGTGAACGACGAACCCCGGTCGTGGATCTCACATTGATCCAATGGCTGGGTGCCACTGATACCGCTTCGCTTGGCACCCTCGCTGACCAGCAGGCCCTGCGGCCGGCATTCAAATGCCTCCCGCGCGCTCACCCTGGTCTACCGGATGGGCCGGCCCAGTGCCACCTTGCCCATTATCTCTCCAAATCCGACCCAGCTACCCTGCCTTTTATTTATTTTTCTCCAGATCCCCTTGTATAGCTGCTGTTTTAAATCAAAACAAAATTGATAAATGAATCCAAATGCCCAGATCTAAAATTCCTAATGTTTATGAATGTTTTCTTAAACATGCAGAGCTTGTACCTTACCCAAAATAATATCCCATATTTTCTGGTAATTAATCTAGCCAAAAGTATCTTTTGTAATCATTAAATCCCTCAGTAGGTTATATTTGTCCAAATGGAGGGAAACAAGATTTACCTAGTAGGTATTCACTATACCTATCCTGGAACATTGGTCCCATGCATTTTAAGCTATGGTTTATCTTTGACAAAAATAACAAAAACAATTAAAAGTTGACTTTAGGAAATTCTCTAGGCCAGACCATGAGTTGAAATGACCTAATTCCAACTCTTAGTGTCGTGGTACACCCAGAGCTATCTATATCTAGGAGTTCAATAACTATTGAGCTTCTGTGTGTTCTTAATAAATTAAACACTGATGTATCTGGTATTATCACTAGATAAATCATTTCAGAAGATTAGAAACTCCAAAAAATAGTGTTTCCAATTTTTACTAAAAGGTATTTGTAGTGCCTATCCAATGTCCTTGGTCTCATGCTGTTTGGAGCTATTAAATAAATTTGGTTAAAAAGACAAAATTACTACAACATGGGCTTTGGGAATTTCCCAAGAGCATTCTGTTAATTATTTTGACATGGTTCCAACTCTTAGTGAATCAGTCCATCAAACTTTACTGAACCCTTCAAGGAAATAATTTTTCGAGCTACAAAACTTTTCTAGTAATTTTTTTCACCTAAACTAGAGGTTATTTCACTAGAAGAATCATAAATAAATATAGAAAATTGATAAAATCATGAAACCACTTTTGTCGGTTTCATTTTATCAGTACCTATATTTTGATATCAATTTTGTATATTGGTACAATACAGGACCAAGCCCTAGTTCGAAACCCCTCTATTATGTGGTTTTGGCAAATAAATCCTAAAGGAAATTCCACAAAGGTAATTTAGGTTACTCCAATTGCTACTATCTCAATATATCAAAACCTACCGAAGTGAATAGTGTGTTGAATGTTTGTTTGCTGTATTGAAATGAGGCTTGTATGTCTTGTGTTGGTTTCAAAAAGGACTTCGAAAAAGCAAAGGCTTTGGAAATGTTGTGACCATAGGATGGTCGGAAAGGAAGGAAAGGAGTTGGTCATGAGATGACCGGAAGGAGGAACAAATGGGTGACCCAGTCCTAGTGTTTTCCAAAAAATTTCAAAAAGGGTTTCCAAAAAGTTTTACAAAAGTTTTCAACAAATATATGTAGATGCTATATCTATAAGAGAAACTATTTGAGAAAAGAACCTCTCTTGGAGCCCTCCTACTACCACAACCATATTGCATATCTCTTGTTGTTACTATTCTCTTAAGGTGGTTTGCGAGTACATTCAAAGTACTCACTGGCATTGTCCCTAGCTATTAACTTGGTCAGATATCGAGAAGAAGGTGAAGTTGACGACTATGTGAGCTAGGACGCTCTCCCAGTCAGTTGCCTGTAGGTTAAGGCATGGCTCGGGCTCTACGCTTGATGAAGTTCCGCTGATGATGATTGATGTAGCCGTAATGGCATGTAAGGTATGACATGCATCTTCTTAAGTAATGGATGTTTACTTTGGTACTTGTCGGTTATGTGCCACGACTAACTGATCATGGGATCGTGGTGTATGCATAACTGGGATTCTCAGAGGATTAATCCGAGGGACTATAGACTTGGTATCAGAGCCATACTGACTGTAGGAGAACCTTAGTTAGCATGGACGTTAGACAGGAAAACTATTTTGGAAACACCGGCTTTCGAAAACTACTTTCTCAAAAGCTTTTTGAAAAGTTCTACTTCTTATCCTCTCCTAATTTAAAGGATTTTGAAACATGATTTCCTCCATCCCTCGTCCAAATTTCAAACCTACTGATTTCAAATAACTAGGACCTAGAACCCGGTGAAGACGTTGAGGACGAGATGAAGATGAAGATCGCCCTACCCCCTAGTCCTCCTAATCAGAAGAAATAAAGTACTACACTATCGCGAAGCGTCCAATGACTCGGCGAAGTATTCATACGCAAGATAGTGACTCAGGCCTTAAGAACACTAACGTCTAGGATAACTAGTCCTAAGATAGGATTCCCTTATATCACAAGTAGTTAACTCCTTGGTCCCCCTAGTTGGCCTTGTTTGCTTGCCTAAGTGCATCATGTGTTTCTTGATGTGTGTTGTTTGCCAAGGACATTGCGATCCCCTCGCTCGGTTCGCCTGGTATGTGTGTTCTGGTTTGCATTGACCTCCATAAAATGTGAGTCAAGGAGCAATAACCCACCTATTAACTCAGGAAACACCCCAATTTAGTTGTCGCTAGCGAGACCGATACGAACCTCGGGAGTATATGAGAGGAAAGGCATCACAAGAACCAGGAGTTCAACATCATCAAGTCAGAGCAACTCAAAGACTCCACCTCAGTAGGATGGCATACCCCGTCAAACTCACCTCTCAAGACTCGTCATCGACACTGCGCGATCATTCACCTGCCGACACCAGCAAGAATCACATTGAAGCCCAAAGTCTACCACCATAGGATCCTCCCTATCCACAAGAAACCACAAGATTGCTAACCAAGACAAGAAGTTAAGACCTCACTACACTAACCTTCGGTATACCAGAGCTTCCGACCACCGTAGGAGACTAACTATTCTAGTCGACCCTACCCAAACCAACGAGAAGTTCCTCACCAGAAGGCCCGAATACTCCAAAGATCCTGTAGATAGGACTGCCTGAACACAACGAGTCTACTCCATCACCGAGCAGAAATAACACGAAGAATTCAAGAGAAGACGGTTCCTCTAAAGCCGAATGTCTCTACTCTGACTGAAAACTATGAATAAGTGTCTTTAACTGCTAATCCACCTAGAGCTAATTCCATAAGGCCTCGTTAGGGAACCACCCATGCCAAGGTTGCGTAATAGGGCGTCACTCAAAGACCTAAACTCAAGACCCAAGGAGATACCGCCTTATTTAACATCATGATAGCACTTCAAGACGGAAGATATGCACCACTCTCGAAGTACATTGGTGAAGCTCTAAGGTGGAAAGACTGCATCTTTCCGCTCGAACCCAGAAGACTACCTACCAGAAGATACTTCAGGAAGATTTCCAATTTTGAAGTCCTTCTCTAGGAATCAACTCAAGTGTCATCAAAACCTCAAAGGATAGACCCCGTCAATAGTAGTTAGAAGTCTAATCAATCTTCGAGTAACTAAGAAGGCCAAATCAAGACTACTAGAATAGCTTAAGTCGACAAGACTACGGAAGATGACAAAATTATCCTCTCAAGGGTTCGAACAAGACAAAGGAGTAAATGTGTAAGAACATTCACAAAAGATCCTCCTTGGCCACTTAAGTTGAAGACTACCCCCTGAAGGATCGCCGGATCACTAACCCCTCAGTTCTAAGCCATTTAGAGGACATGCGACTTCAACAGATATGAATAGGCTAAGTACGAATAGAGTAGTATATGAGCCTCGTAGGACCAGTTGGCAGACATCCTCTGAAAATTTCAACCCCAGAAGGAAAATGAGTGATAGTTCTTAAACACCATCCGACGACTCCAAGCAGGAAGGACTAACGTATTCTCAAGCTACCCTAGTTTAACCCTAAGGGGAAAGACATGCGTATTTCCCACAAGAATAGACTAACCATCTGTCAGAAGCAACCTCAGGAGTTAGACCCAAAATCGTGAACTAGGATACAATATTCCCTTAAGAGAAATGTCGTAAATCCTTACCGAAGGAAGATAACCCCTCACAATCCAAGACGATTGAAGTTTAACCTCACCGTCGTAGTGACCCTGTTTAAATACAAAGCCAACAAGTTAGTACACATGAAACACATGTCACTAACTCCAACACAAAATCCCCTAACCATACTCCCCCGAATCTCGGGACGAGATTCTTTTATGGGGGAAAGGTCTGTAACATCCCAATTTCAGCAACCCTGGTTACTTGTCCAGAATGCAAAAATCAGGGGGAACAAAAAACCTTTTATTGTTTAGTGATGCAATGTTTGCTTGCTTATTTGTTGATGCTTATGCATTGAGTGTATAGCAAATGATATACTCCTTACCTCAACCTCAGTTGACAAAAGCTATTTAACAAAAATTGTCTTGGCTTATGTTTCATATTCTCAAATGTTCTAGCATTTCAAAAACCTGAGCCAAGGCGCCTTTGCAACCCTAACTATTTTAGTAGCTTCTATTGCCAAAATTATGGAGATATGTAAGATATAACCTCCTTATGTTCTCAAGACAGAACCGTCAAAATACTGTTACCTCTAGGTTTCTCTAAAACCTTTTTATAAAACTTTTGAACTCTACTCTTGGTAGAGATACCAAGGAATATTACCTTATTCAAACTCCAACCTTTCAAAATATCCATCATTACCTCAAGTTAGGATTGATTATGGTAACCCTACTATTAGTAGATTGATTTGCTTGGAAGATGAATTGTCTTGATCTGCTATCTGCTGAATTGCCTTGATCTGTTGTCTGACTTGACTGCTTAGGAAGTAGTATGAGCTACTCTAGGTGATCATCCACTAGGATCAATATGTTTTAAGATCACAAACCCTAAGCAAGAATACAAAGTTGGATATGATCTCTAGCCACTAGGTGATCATCTAAAACACTTAACCAGCTCAATTCTGAAGTGATCCATTCTAGAAGCTTTCAAGTCTATAAAGACCAATATCAAGCATGGATCCTTCCTACTCCATCTACACTTTAACATCATCCATTTGATGATGCTTTGGTACCTTGCAACCAATCAAAAACATCCCCTCTTGTACTCTAGTCAAAAACCCTAAATCTGCCAAAATATTACTAAGTCTGGAAACTTTTAAACATCACTTCTTTGTATACCTGTCTTTCTCAACCCTTGTGCATTTTTGGAAATGAACTTGAACCATATTGTATAACTTCTTAAGTAATACCAAGGACCACTCTTTCCCTTGGCTAGATCACCTTTTAACCCACTTGTTCCTGATGGTTTTTCAGGCAAGAAAATAATATTTCATACAAATCTTATCAACTAGCCTACTTGGTCAGAAGCTCACACCTTCATCCTACCTTCCTTGGACCAACTCATTGCATGTTGTCTTGTACTCATAAAGGTCTTGCATTACCTACTTCACTTTTTCCAAATGTATCCTTGTGCTTCAAAGACCACAAGGTTTTGAAGGCTATTTAATAACCTGCTTTGACACCCTTATTTTATTCCATTCTAAGCATAAATTCTTGGAGAGCTCAATCAGGATCAAGCTCAACTCTTTGCTCCATGGTAATCCACATAACTTGGTTTATCTATCCATATAGCCCATGATCTAAGGGGAGATTTGAGATCCAAGATCTAACCATGTTTTAATGGTATGAAAATAACATAACCCAAGATCCTTTATCCCTTGTTTCTCCTTCGAATCAAGTTGGATATCCAATACACAATAATAAAAATGATAGATACAATATGTGGACATCATCTAACATGTATATAAAAATTTATCAAATATTATCCTTAATTCTTTTGGCCCCAAAACAATTAGATCCTTGTAATTAACAAAACGCCCAAAACTTAAGCTATAAAGGAATATTTGGTTTTTGCCAAAGCACTTACCCAACTTTAAGAACTTTTGAGGCCTATATATCATACCCTATCTTAACACTTCAAAAATAAATATTTTTGAAGAGTTTTACTAATTCCCTTTTGCCTATTTCGTTAAATGGCAGAATTGAGAAAATAACTACTTTAAATACTTTTCTACCCCAATAAATCTTGGGAAAATTCTACAAAGTATAAATCCATATATGGGACCATCTAAAACCAAAAACCCACCTTGGCCAGTTCAAATTTTACAAATGAAACCATTGAAATATATTCAGCAATATTTGAATAACAGATATTGGAATGATCTAAAATATTCAGAAAATTCCCAAATAAATCAGGGACATGCATATTGAGTCTATCCATCTACCAGCACTATAAAACCCTCTTGCCAAGATCACTTTTTGAGAATTTGATCATGATCGTCAAGTATGGCAGATTTGAACTTTGAAGAACTTTGAAACTAAAACTAAACTAAACTCACTCAAATTTTGTCCAGCAATCCTCCACAGAAATTAATGTCACCCATGGTCGACCACCCCTGTAACTTGTCGGGGGATGACCTCCGGATACCCCAACCAGACAAGAATCATGACAGTCGGACCGCGTCCGGCTGGCCGAGCGCAACCGGATAAGAGCAAGTCAAGCCGGCTACCTCATGGTAGCCAGAACCACGAGGAGCAGCAAGGCACGGGGCCGGCTACATCAGCGTAGTCGGACTCAATCAAGAGGACAGTGCGACGTGCTGTATAGTGCATGGTACACCCTGGTACGATGACAAGACCCGCAACTACCCGACCATACCGAAGACTTTGCGGGGTCACACGGGAACAGTGGCCAGACGCTGACGACGGGCTCGCACGGTGTTCACTATACCCACGACGACCTTACCGCATGTACTCTGATGGGATGTAAGTGTACCGAGTACTATAGATGACCAGCCGGCTGGGACCCGCCTGTGGGGCCTGCTAGCCGGACTGGCCAGTAAGACCGTTGCCTCTCTGCCTATATAAGGAGAGGCAAGGTTCTAGTACAAGGGGTTGGTCTTAGTGCATTTAAGGAAGTAGCTAGAGAATACAGCTCAAGGAGCGATTGTAGCCTGTATACCACTCATAGTTAGATCGGTAGGAGTAGGAGATTTACCTCACCACGAGGGCTCTGAACCTGGGTACTTCTTGTGTCTCGCTACACTTGCTCGTATCCAATCCCGCCTACGGAAGCCGTCGAGAGCTTCCCTGCTAGTCCCCACACCTCTATCTAACCTGTTTAGGTACTATCGTTCCCAATACAACAACAGTTGGCGCCCACCATGGGGCAAGATGGCTTCGACCGGAGTCACATTCCGCACGGGGGGCTGTTCGTCTGCGGTACCAAAGTTCGCAGGCCAGCGCATGGCAGTACCTAAGTTGCCTGAAATTACCGCGTTTCGAAAAGTTGGGCCGCCAACTACTGAGAGGGGCCATTTCGAGGCAAACTCATCTTACCCCTGCCAAATTCAAACATTCCGTTAAACCGCCCCGTGAAGTAGACGGTCGGGACCCTCATGTCAGTCATCTGTCCGTGACGCGAGCGCTAACGTGGCAATCTCTTAGGAAAATCGAGGAACTAAGTGGATTGGATGCGTTGACCAATTTCACAAATCCATTCCCACCTTTCCCCTGGCACCGTCGGTGTCGGAATCCACCCTCCAGGTAGGATGGTCCCTTTGGACATTTGACTTCCGACACTAAGTTGTTGCGCCTAGTTGCTACGCCCACTCGCTAATCCTGAGCTCCAATGGCGCATGCCGTAGCCGCTGTTGCGTGGCTCTAGCCCGCCTCCGCCACCGACGAGTCGAGCAGCTCGGAGGATGGCAGATCCTACTACCAAGGAAGAATAAGTTCTGGCTACAAGCGGGTGAGCAACCCTTATCTTTGCTATTCACACTAATTATAACTACTAGCTGGCTACTGAACCTCAAATCGTTTGTTAGCCCAACGCTGACAAACATATTTTGTCCACAGTTTTCTGTCAAGTGGGATCTCCGCGGACCACCATTACCTGGTTATGGTAAGTCTCTTCAGGTACGACTCTAAGGGCAAGTGGTATGGAGACCATTGTATCACGATGGAAGAAGCGCCTACGCAGATCTGCACTATATCTAGTATGGTTGCTGCTCTGCGTAATCATGATGAATTATGGCCGAAGCAGACTACAAAGTTCAGATTCATGGATGGACATGGCATCATGGTTCCTCTAACGTGTGACAGTCAACTAATTGGGTTGATGAAAAGGTATGCTTCGGCTTGCATGTTTGAGCTGAAATGTGATGTACTGGATGTGGAAGCAGCTGCAACTAGGAGTCGCCCTTCTATTTTTGGACAGGGTGGTTGCTCGAACCTAATTAGCTCCTGGTAAGCAAAAGTCTCTTGGGGTTCGCATGTTTGTGCTGAATTGTAATTTTTGTTTTATTTACTTCTTTAGATATTGGGCAGTTATGCAACAATCCTGTTTCTTTGACAGGAAGCACCGCAAGGTTAGAAACATGACTGCGGGGTCAGTCATTTTGTTGCCCGAAGAAATTAAAAATGAGTGGAAAGATGATGTTGGACACAATTCTGGTGCCCATTGTCCCGTCGATGCAGAGTACGTGGAGCTAAGAAAATTGGCACCGAGGAAGAGGAAGAAGGCAAGAAATGAAGAAGCAAGTGGACGTGAAGGCTTGGCACCCAGGCTGCGGAAGAAGGCTGCTGGCAATGAAGATGCATAGTAATGTGTTGAACTTGAACCTATATATGTAATTCGGTTAAATTTCGGAGCTCGTGGTGGTATTTTGTCAAGAAACAATCTACCCACGTTCTTCCGAGTAAAATGTACCGCGACTTAGGGTTTGGAAACGCCCAGTCAAGAGTTGAATCGAAATTGTGATTGTGCCATCGCTATCCGAAAACACGCAAGACAAGTTCCACGATTGCCGAGGGGTGGAGGTCTCCAAATACGACGGAATGTAAGTAGCACAGAAATAAATTATTTAAGCTACACTCCAAGCAAAGAACTTATTTCAGTGCCGCACAACGACATGGCAACAAAAACAGCAATGGCAACTGATAATGCCCAGATGAGGAGGAAATCGGTACCACTTTCTGTCCTAATCTTGGGCCCGTCTATCTCACCGCCTCTCTGCTCCTGCATCCCCTGCATCTGGCGAAGCTTCCGGATCTCTAGTAACCGGTTGTACGTTCTTCCACTTCATAAATTGTGGTTGTGCCATTTGCATGCGGCACAATCCACGTAGATTACGTTTAAACAAACCACCAATGTCAGAATACACTAGTAGAAAAGGGGTCTTTGGTCCACGGTCACGTTCCCAATCTAGGACACAGATCTAAATCGAGGCAGAAATTGATCTCAATCACAAATTCATCCACAAATTAATCGAGACAGAGATCTAAATCGAGGCATTTCATTAATTCAACCACAAATTCTTCTAAACAAAGGTGCGATTTCACATCCTACATTAATTCAACCACTAGTCAACAATTTCCCTTTCGTTGTCGCTGTCCTTTGAGCCGCCGGCTTCCTCGTCGTGGTTCATGAGAAGAACACACATGCAATGACTCTAGTTGTGGTTCATGAGAAGACACACACATGCAATGACACTAGTGGATCCATGTGTGGTTCATGAAAAGAACAGACATGCAATCACACAAGGTGGATCCATGTGTGTTTTGTGAAAAGAACAGACATGCAATGACACTAGGTGGATCCATGTGTGGTTTGTTTAGAGGAACAGACATGCAATGACACTGGGTGGATCCATGTGTGGTTTGTTTAGAGGAACATACATGCAATGACACTGGGTGTGGTTCATGAGAAGAACACACATGCAATGACACTGGTGGATCCATGTGTGGTTCATGAAAAGAACAGGCATGCAATCACACTAGGTGGATCCATGTGTGGTTTGTGAAAAGAACAGACATGCAATGACACAAGGTGGATCCATCTGTGGTTTGTTTAGAGGAACAGACATGCAATGACACAGGGTGGATCCTTGTGTGGTTTGTTTAGAGGAACAGACATGCAATGACACTGGGTGTGGTTCATGAGAAGAACACACATGCAATGACACTGGTGGATCCTTGTGTGGTTTGTGAGAAGAACATACATGCAATCACACTGGCTGTGGTTCATGAGAAGAAAACACATGCAATGACACTGGTGGATCCATGTGTGGTTTGTTTAGAGGAACATACATGCAATCACACTTGGTGTGGTTCATGAGAAGAATAGTCATGCAATGACACTAGTGGATCCATATGTGGTTTGTGGAAGGAACAGACATGCAATGACTCTAGCTGGGTGGTTCATGAAAAGAACAGACATGCAATCACACTAGGTGGATCCATGTGTGGTTCATGAAAAGAACAAACATGCAATGACACTGGGTGGATCCATGTATGGTTTGTGAAAAGAACAGACATGCGATCACACTAGGTGGATCCATGTGTGGTTTGTTAGAGGAACAAACATGCAATCACACTAGGTGAATCCATGTGTGGTTTGTTTAGAAAAACACACATGCAATGACTCTACTTGTGTTTCATGAGAAGAACACACATGCGATGACACTGGTGGATCCATGTGTGGTTCATGAAAAGAACAGACATGCAATCGCACTAGGTGGATCCATGTGTGGTTTGTGCAAAGAACAGACATGCAATGGCACTAGGTGGATCCATGTGTGGTTTGTTTAGAGGAACAGACATGCAATGACAGTGGGTGGATCCATGTGTGGTTTCTTTAGAAGAACACACATGTAGTGACACTAGTTGTGGTTCATGAAAAGAACACACATGCAATGACACTGGGTGGATCCTTGTGTGGTTTGTGAAAAGAACAGACATGCAATGACACTGGGTGGATACATGTGTGGTTTTTTTAGAGGAACAGACATGCAATGACATTGGGTGTGGTTCATGAGAAGAACAGACATGCAATCACACTAGGTGGATCCATGTGTGGTTTGTTTAGAAGAACAGACATGCAATGACTCTAGCTGTGGTTCATGAAAAGAACACACATGCAATGACACTGGTGGATCCATGTGTGGTTTATGAGAACAACATACATGCAATGACACTGGTTGTGGTTCATGAGAAGAACACACATGCAATGACACTGGTGGATCCATGTGTGGTTCATGAGAAGAACATACATGCAATGACACTTGGTGGATCCTTGTGTGGTTTGTTTAGAGGAACAGACATGCAATCACAATGGGTGTGGTTCATGAAAAGAATAGACATGCAATGACACTAGTGGATCCATATGTGATTTGTGGAAGGAACAGACATGCAATGACTCTAGATGTGGTTCATGAAAAGAACAGACATGCAATCACACTAGGTGGATCCATGGGTGGTTCATGAGAAGAACAGACATGTAGTGACACTAGGTAGATCCATGTGTGGTTCATGAAAAGAACAGACATGGCATGACACTGGGTGGATCCATGTGTGGTTTGTGAAAAGAATAGACATGCGATCACACTAGGTGGATCCATGTGTGGTTTGTTAGAGGAACAGACATGCAATCACACTAGGTGGATCCATGTGTGGTTTGTTTAGAAGAACACACATGCAATGACACTGGTGGATCCATGTGTGGTTCATGAGAAGAACACACATCCAATGACACTGGTGGATCCATGTGTGGTTCATGAAAACAACACACATGCAATGACACTGGGTGGATCCATGTGTGGTTTGTGAAAAGAACAGACATGCAATGACACTGGGTGGATCCATGTGTGGTTTGTTTAGAGGAACAGGCATGCAATGACACTGGGTGTGGTTCATGAGAAGAACACACATGCAATGACACTGGTGGATCCATGTGTAGTTTATGACAAGAACACACATGCAATGACACTGGTGGATCCATGTGTGGTTTGTGAAAAGAACAGACATGCAATCACACTAGGTGGAACCATGTGTGGTTTGTGAAAAGAATAGACATGCAATGACACTAGGTGGATCCATGTGTGGTTTGTTTAGAGCAATAGACATGCAATGACACTGGGTGGATCCATGTGTGGTTTGTTTAGAGGAACAGACATGCAATGACACTGGGTGTGGGTCATGAGAAGAACACACATGCAATGACACTGTTGGATCTATGTGTGGTTCATGAAAAGAACAGACATGCAATCACACTAGGTGTATCCATGTGTGGTTTGTGAAAAGAACAGACATGCAATGACACTACGTGGATCCATGTATGGTTTGTTTAGAGGAACAGACATGCAATCGCACTAGGTGGATCCATGTGTGGTTTGTTTAGAGGAACAGACATGCAATGACACTGGGTGGATCCATGTGTGGTTTGTTTAGAGGAACAGACATGCAATGACACTAGGTGTGGTTCATGAGAAGAACACACATACAATGACACTAGTGGATCCTTGTGTGGTTTGTGAGAAGAACATACATGCAATCAGACTGGATGTGGTTCATGAGAAGAACACACATGCAATGACACTGGTGGATCCATGTGTGGTTTGTTTAGAGGAATAGACATGCAATCACACTAGGTGTGGTTCATGAGAAGAACAGACATGCAATGACACTGGTAGATCAATATGTGGTTTGTGGAAGGAACATACATGCAATGACTCTAACTGTGGTTCATGAAAAGAATAGACATGCAATCACACTAGGTGGATCCATGTGTGGTTCATGAAAAGAACAGACATGCAATGACACTGGGTGGATCCATGTGTGGTTTGTGAAAAGAACAGACATGCGATCACACTAGGTGGATCCATGTGTGGTTTGTTAGAAGAACAAACATGCAATCACACTAGGTGGATCCATGTGTGGTTTGTTTAGAAAAACACACATGCAATGACTCTAGTTGTGTTTCATGAGAAGAACACACATGTGTGACACTGGTGGATCCATGTGTGGTTCATGAAAAGAACAGACATGCAATCACACTAGGTGGATCCATGTGTGGTTTCTGAAAAGAACAGACATGCAATGACACTAGGTGGATCCATGTGTGGTTTGTTTAGAGGAACAAACATGCAATGACACTGGGTGGATCCATGTGTGGTTTGTTTAGAAGAACACACATGCAGTGACATTGGGTGGATCCATGTGTGGTTTGTTTAGAGGAACAGACATGCAATGACAGTAGGTGTGGTTCATGAGAAGAACACACATGCAATCACACTAGGTGGATCCATGTGGGGTTTGTTTAGAAGAACAGACATGCAATGACTCTAGATGTGGTTCATGAAAAGAACGCACATGCATTGACACTGGTGGATCCATGTGTGGTTTGTGAGAACAACATACATGCAATGACACTGATTGTGGTTCATGAGAAGAACACACATCCAATCACACTATTAGATCCATGTGTGGTTCATGAGAAGAACAGACATGCAATGACACTGGGTGGATCCATGTGTGGTTTGTTTAGAGGAACAAACATGCAATCACACTGGGTGTGGTTCATGAAAAGAACAGACATGCAATGACACTGGTGGATCCATATGTGGTTTGTGGAAGGAACAGACATGCAATGACTCTAGCTGTGGATCATTAAAAGAACAGACATGCAATCACACTAGGGGGATCCATGTGTGGTTCATGAGAAGAGCAGACATGCAATGACACTAGGTGGATCCATGTGTGGTTTGTTTAGAGGAACATACATGCAATGACAATGGGTGGATCCATGTGTGGTTTGTTTAGAGGAACATACATGCAATGACAATGGGTGGATCCATGTGTGGTTTGTTTAGAGGAACATACATGCAATGACAATGGGTGGATCCATGTGTGGTTTGTTTAGAGGAACAGACATGCAATGACACTGAGTGTGGTTCATGAGAAGAACACACATGCAATGACACTTGTGGATCCATGTGTGGTTCATGAAAAGAACATACATGCAATCACACTAGGTGTATCCATGTGTGGTTTGTGAAAAGAACAGACATGCAATGACACAAGTTGGATCCATGTGTGGTTTGTTTAGAGGAACAGACATGCAATGACACTGGGTGGATCCATGTGTGGTTTGATTAGAGGAACAGACATGCAATACCACTTGGTGTGGTTCATGAGAAGAACACACATGCAATGACACTGGTGGATCCATGTGTGGTTCATGAAAAGAACACACATGCAATGACACTGGTGGATCCATGTGTGGTTTGTGAAAAGAACAGACATGCAATCACACTAGGTGGATCCATGTGTGGTTTGTGAAAAGAATAGACATGCAATGACACTAGGTGGATCCATGTGTGGTTTGTTTAGACACAGACATGCAATGACACTGGGTGGATCCATGTGTGGTTTGTTTAGAGGAACAGACATGCAATGACACTGGGTGTGGGTCATGAGAAGAACACACATGCAATGACACTGGTAAATCCATGTGTGGTTCATGAAAAGAACAGACATGCAATCACACTAGGTGTATCCATGTGTGGTTTGTGAAAAGAACAGACATGCAATGACACTAGGTGGATCCATGTATGGTTTGTTTAGAGGAACAGGCATGCAATCACACTGGATGGATCCATGTGTGGTTTGTTTAGAGGAACAGACATGCAATGACATAGGGTGGATCCATGTGTGGTTTGTTTAAAGGAACAGACATGCAATGACACTAGGTGTGGTTCATGAGAAGAACACACATACAATGACACTAGTGGATCCTTGTGTGGTTTGTGAGAAGAACATACATGCAATCAAATTGGATGTGGTTCATGAGAAGAACACACATGCAATGACACTGGTGGATCCATGTGTGGTTTGTTTAGAGGAATAGACATGAAATCACACTGGGTGTGGTTCATGAGAAGAACAGACATGCAATGACACTGGTAGATCAATATGTGGTTTGTGGAAGGAACAGACATGAAATGACTCTAGCTGTGGTTCATGAAAAGAACAGACATGCAATCACACTAGGTGGATCCATGTGTGGTTCATGAAAAGAACAGACATGCAATGACACTGGGTGGATCCATGTGTGGTTTGTGAAAAGAACAGACATACGATAACACAAGGTGGATCCGTGTGTAGTTTGTTAGAGGAACAAGCATGCAATCACACTAGGTGGATCCATGTCTGGTTTTTAGAAGAACACACATGCAATGACTAGTTGTGTTTCATGAGAAGAACACACATGCAATGACTAGTTGTGTTTCATGAGAAGAACACACATGCAATGACACTAGGTGGATCCATGTGTGGTTTTTTTAGAGGAACAAACATACACTGAAACTGGGTGGATCCATGTGTGGTTTGTTTAGAGGAACAAACATGCAATGGCACTAGGTGTGGTTCATGAGAAGAACACACATGCAATGACACTGGTGGATCCATGTGTGGTTCATGAAAAGAACAAACATGCAATCACACTAGGTGGATCCATGTGTGGTTTGTGAAAAGAACAGACATGTAATGACACTGGGTGGATCAATGTGTGGTTTGTTTAGAGGAACAAACATGCAATGACACTGGGTGGATCCATGTGTGGTTTGTTTAGAGGAACAGACATGCCATGACACTTGGTGTGGTTCATGAGAAGAACTCACATGCAATGACACTGGTGGATCCATGTGTGGTTCATGAAAAGAACAGACATGCAATCACACTAGGTGGATCCATGTGTGGTTTGTTTAGAGGAACAGACATGCAATGACACTGGGTGGATCCATGTGTGGTTTGATTAGAAGAACACACATGCAATGACACTGGGTGGATCGATGTGTGGTTTGTTAGAGGAACAAACATGCAATCACACTAGGTTGATCCATGTGTGGTTTGTTTAGAAGAACACACATGCAATGACTCTAGTTGTGTTTCATGAGAAGAACACACATGCAATGACACTGGTGTATCCATGTGTGGTTCATGAAAAGAACAGACATGCAATCACACTAGGTGGATCCATGTGTGGTTTGTGAAAAGAACAGACATACAATGACTCTAGTTGTGTTTCATGAGAAGAACACACATGCAATGACACTGGTGGATCCATGTGTGGTTCATGAAAAGAACAGACATGCAATCTCACTACATGGATCCATGTGTGGTTTGTAAAAAGAACAGGCATGCAATGACACTAGGTGGATCCAGTGGTTTGTTTAGAGGAACAGACATGCAATGACACTGGGTGGATCCATGTGTGGTTTGTTTAGAAGAACACACATGCAATGACACTAGTTATGGTTCATGAAAAGAACACACATGCAATGACACTGGGTGGATCCATGTCTGGTTTGTAAAAAGAACAGACATGCAATGACACTGGGTGGATCCATGTGTGGTTTGTTTAGAGGAACAGACATGCAATGACACTGGGTGTAGTTCATGAGAAGAACAGACATGCAATAACACTAGGTGGATCCATGTGTGGTTTATTTAGAAGAACAGATATGCAATGACTCTAGCCGTGGTTCATGAAAAGAACACACATGCAATGACACTGGTGGATCCATGCGTGGTTTGTGAGAAGAACAGACATGCAATGACACTAGGTGGATCCATGTGTGGTTTGTTTAGAGGAACAGACATGCAATCACACTGGGTGGATCCATGTGTGGTTTGTTTAGAGGAACAGACATGCAATGACACTGGGTGGATCCATGTGTGGTTTGTTTAGAGGAACAGACATGCAATGACACCGGGTGTGGTTCATGAGAAGAACACACATGCAATGACATTGGTGGATCCTTATGTGGTTGGTGAGAAGAACATACATGCAATCACACTGGCTGTTGTTCATGAGAAGAACACACATGCAATGACACTGGTGGATCCATGTGTGGTTTGTTTAGAGGAACAAACATGCAATCACACTGGGTGTGGTTCATGAGAAGAACAGCCATGCAATGACACTTGTGGATCCATATGTGGTTTGTGGAAGGAACATACATGCAATGACTCTAGCTGTGGTTCATGAAAAGAACAGGCATGCAATCACACTAGGTGGATCCATGTGTGGTTCATGAAAAGAACAGACATGCAATGACACTGGGTGGATCCATGTGTAGTTTGTGAAAAGAACAGACATGCGATCACATTAGGTGGATCCATGTGTGGTTTGTTAGAGGAACAAACATGCAATCACACTAGGTCAATCCATGTGTGGTTTGTTTAGATTAACACACATGAAACGACTCTAGTTGTGTTTCATGAGAAGAACACACATGCAATGACACTATTGAACCCATGTGTGGTTCATGAAAAGAACAGACATGCAATCACACTAGGTGGATCCATGTGTGGTTTGTGAAAAAGAACAGACATGCAATGACTCTAGTTGTGTTTCATGAGAAGAACACACATGCAATAACACTGGTGGATCCATGTGTGGTTCATGAAAAGAATAGACATGCAATCTCACTAGGTGGATCCATGTGTGGTTTTTGAAAAGAACAGACATGCAATGACACTAGGTGGATCCATGTGTGGTTTGTTTAGAGGAACAGACATGCAATGACACTGGGTGGATCCATGTGTGGTTTGTTTAGAAGAACACACATGCAATGACACTAGTTGTGGTTCATTAAAAGAACACACATGCCATGACACTAGTTGTGGTTCATGAAAAGAACAGGCATGCAATGACACTAGGTTGATCCATGTGTGGTTTGTGAAAAGAACAGACATGCAATGACACTGGGTGGATCCATGTGTGGTTTGTTTAGAGGAATAGACATGTAATGCCACTGGGTGTGGTTCATGAGAAGAACAGACATGCAATCACACTAGGTGGTTCCATGTGTGGTTTGTTTAGAAGAATAGACATGCAATGACTCTAGCTGTGGTTGATGAAAAGAACACACATGCAATGACACTGGTGGATCCATGTGTGGTTTGTGAGAACAACATACATGCAATGACACTGGCTGTGGTTCATGAGAAGAACACACATGCAATGACACTCGTGGATCCTTGTGTGGTTTGTGAGAAGAAGATACATGCAATCACACTAGGTGGATCCATGTATGGTTGGTGAAAAGAACATACATGCAATGACTCTAGCTTTGTTTCATGAGAAGATTAGACATGCAATGACACTGGTGGATCCATGTGTGGTTCATGAAAAGAACAGACATGCAATCACACTAGGTGGATCAATGTGTGGTTTGTGAAAAGAACAGACATGCAATGACACTAGGTGGATCCATGTGTGGTTTATTTAGAAGAACAGATATGCAATGACTCTAGCCGTGGTTCATGAAAAGAACACACATGCAATGACACTGGTGGATCCATGTGTGGTTTGTGAGATCAACATACATGCAATGATATTGGCTATGGTTCATGAGAAGAACACACATGCAATGATACTAGTGGATCCATGTGTGGTTCATGAGAAGAACAGACATGCAATAACACTAGGTGGATCCATGTGTGGTTTGTTTAGAGGAACAGACATGCAATCACACTAGGTGGATCCATGTGTGGTTTGTTTAGAGGAATAGACATGCAATGACACTGGGTGGATCCATGTGTGGTTTGTTTTGAGGAATAGACATGCAATGACACCGGGTGTGGTTCATGAGAAGAACACACATGCAATGACACTGGTGGATCCTTATGTGGTTTGTGAGAAGAACATACATGCAATCACACTGGCTGTGGTTCATGAGAAGAACACACATGCAATGACACTGGTGGATCCATGTGTGGTTTGTTTAGAGGAACAAACATGCAATCACATTGGGTGTGGTTCATGAGAAGAACAGACATGCAATGACACTTGTGGATCCATATGTGGTTTGTGGAAGGAACAAACATGCAATGACTCTAGCTGCGGTTCATAAAAAGACCAGGCATGCAATCACACTAGGTGGATCCATGTGTGGTTCATGAAAAGAATAGACATGCAATGACACTGGGTGGATCCATGTGTGTTTCATGAGAAGAACACACATGCAATGACACTGGTGTATCCATGTGTGGTTCATGAAAACAACAGACATGTAATCACACTAGGTGGATCCATGTGTCGTTTGTGAAAAGAACAGACATGCAATGACTCTAGTTGTGTTTCATGAGAAGAACACACATGCAATGACACTTGTGGATCCATGTGTGGTTCATGAGAAGAACAAACATGCAATGACACTAGGTGGATCCATGTGTGGTTTGTTTAGAGGAACAGACATGCAATCACACTAGGTGGATCCATGTGTGGTTTGTTTAGAGGAACAGACATGCAATGACACTAGGTGGATCCATGTGTGGTTTGTTTAGAGGAACAGACATGCAATGACACCGGGTGTGGTTCATGAGAACAAACACACATGCAATGACACTGGTGGAACCTTGTGTGGTTTGTGAGAAGAACATACATGCAATCACACTGGCTGTGGTTCATGAGAAGAACACACATGCAATGACACTGGTGGATCCATGTGTGATTTGTTTAGAGGAACAAACATGCAATCACACTGGGTGTGGTTCATGAGAAGAACAGACATGCAATGACACTTCTGGATCCATATGTGGTTTGTGGAAGGAACAGACATGCAATGACTCTAGCTGTGGTTCATGAAAAGAATAGGCATGCAATCACACTAGGTGATTCCATGTGTGGTTCATGAAAAGAACAGACATGCAATGACACTGGGTGGATCCATGTGTGGTTTGTGAAAAGAACAGACATGCGATCACACTAGGTGGATCCATGTGTGGTTTGTTAGAGGAACAAACATGCAATCACACTAGGTCGATCCATGTGTGGTTTGTTTAGAAGAACACACATGCAATGACTCTAGTTGTGTTTCATGAGAAGAACACACATGCAATGACACTGGTGTATCCATGTGTGGTTCATGAAAAGAACAGACATGCAATCACAATAGGTGGATCCATGTGTCATTTGTGAAAAGAACAGACATGCAATGACTCTAGTTGTGTTTCATGAGAAGAACACACATACAATGACACTGGTGGATCCATGTGTGGTTCATGAAAATAATAGACATGCAATCTCACTAGGTGGATCCATGTGTGGTTTTTGAAAACAACAGACATGCAATGACACTAGGTGGATCCATGTGTGGTTTGTTTAGAGGAACAGACATGCAATGACACTGGGTGGATCCATGTGTGGTTTGTTTAGAAGAACACACATGCAATGACACTAGTTGTGGTTCATTAAAAGAACACACATGCCATGACACTAGTTGTGGTTCATGAAAAGAACAGACATGCAATGACACTGGGTGGATCCATGTGTGGTTTGTGAAAAGAACAGACATGAATGACACTGGGTGGATCCATGTGTGGTTTATTTAGAGGAATAGACATGTAATGCCACTGGGTGTGGTTCATGAGAAGAACAGACATACAATCACACTAGGTGGATCCATGTGTGGTTTGTTTAGAAGAATGGACATGCAATGACTCTAGCTGTGGTTCATGAAAAGAACACACATGCAACGACACTGGTGGATCCATGTGTGGTTCATGAGAAGAACAGACATGCAATGACACTGGGTGGATCCATGTGTGGTTTGTTTAGAGGAATACACATGTAATCACACTAGGTGTGGTTCATGAAAAGAACAGACATGCAATGACACTGGTGGATCCATATGTGGTTTTTGGAAGGAACAGACATGCAATGACTCTAGCTGTGGTTCATGAAAAGAATAGACATGCAATCACACTAGGTGGATCCATGTGTGGTTCATGAGAAGAACTGACATGCAATGACACTAGGTGGATCCATGTGTGGTTCATGAAAAGAACACACATGCAATGACACTGGGTGGATCGATGTGTGGTTTGTGAAAATAGCAGACATGCGATCACACTAGGTGGATCCATTTGTGGTTTGTTAGAGGAACATACATGTAATCACACTAGGTGGATCCATGTGTGGTTTGTTTAGAAGAACACACATGTAATGACTCTAGTTGTGGTTCATGAGAAGAACACACATGCAGTGACACTGGTGGATCCATGTGTGGTTCATGAAAAGAATAAACATGCAATCACACTAGGTGGATCCATGTGTGGTTTGTGAAAAGAACAGACATGCAATGACACTAGGTGGATCCACGTATGGTTTGTTTAGAGAAACAGACATGCAGTGACACTGGGTGGATGCATGTGTGGTTTGTTTAGAGGAACAGACATGCAATGACACTGGGTGTGGTTCATGAGAAGAACACACATGCAATGACACTCCTGGATCCTTGTGTGGTTTGTGAGAAGAACATACATGCAATCACACTAGGTGGATCCATGTGTGGTTTGTGAAAAAACAGACATGCAATGACTCTAGCTTTGTTTCATGAGAAGAACAGACATGCAATGACACTGGTGGATCCATGTGTGGTTCATGAAAAGAACAGACATGCAATCACACTAGGTGGATCAATGTGTGGTTTGTGAAAAGAACAGACATGGAATGACACTAGGTGGATCCATGTCTGGTTTGTTTAGAGGAACATACATGCAATGACACTGGGTCGATCCATGTGTGGTTTGTTTAGAAAACACACATGCAATGACACTAGTTGTGGTTCATGAAAACAACACACATGCGATGACACTGGGTAGATCCATGAGTGGTTTGTGAAAAGAACAGACATGCAATCACACTAGTTTGATCCATGTGTGGTTTGTGAAAAGAACAAGCATGCAATGACACTAGGTGGATCCATGTGTGGTTGGTTTAGAGGAACAGACATGCAATGACACTGGGTGGATCCATGTGTGGTTTGTTTAGAGGAACAGACATGCAATGACACTGGGTGTGGTTCATGAGAAGAACACACATGCAATGACACTCGTGGATCCTTGTGTGGTTTGTGAGAAGAACATACATGCAATCACACTAGGTGGATCCATGTATGGTTGGTGAAAAGAACAGACATGCAATGACTCTAGCTTTGTTTCATGAGAAGAACAGACATGCAATGACACTGGTGGATCCATGTGTGGTTCATGAAAAGAACAGACATGCAATCACACTAGGTGGATCAATGTGTGGTTTGTGAAAAGAACAGACATGCAATGACACTAGGTGGATCCATGTGTGGTTTATTTAGAAGAACAGATATGCAATGACTCTAGCCGTGGTTCATGAAAAGAACACACATGCAATGACACTGGTGGATCCATGTGTGGTTTGTGAGATCAACATACATGCAATGATATTGGCTATGGTTCATGAGAAGAACACACATGCAATGATACTAGTGGATCCATGTGTGGTTCATGAGAAGAACAGACATGCAATGACACTAGGTGGATCCATGTGTGGTTTGTTTAGAGGAACAGACATGCAATCACACTGGGTGGATCCATGTCTTGTTTGTTTAGAGGAACAGACATGCAATGACACTGGGTGGATCCATGTGTGGTTTGTTTTGAGGAACAGACATGCAATGACACCGGGTGTGGTTCATGAGAAGAGCACACATGCAATGACACTTGTGGATCCTTGTGTGGTTTGTGAGAAGAACATACATGCAATCACACTGGCTGTGGTTCATGAGAAGAACACACATGCAATGACACTGGTGGATCCATGTGTGGTTTGTTTAGAGGAACAAACATGCAATCACACTGGGTGTGGTTCATGAGAAGAACAGACATGCAATGACACTTGTGGATCCATATGTGGTTTGTGGAAGGAACAGACATGCAATGACTCTAGCTGTGGTTCATAAAAAGACCAGGCATGCAATCACACTAGGTGGATCCATGTGTGGTTTGTTTAGAAGAACACACATGCAATGACTCTATTTGTGTTTCATGAGAAGAACACACATGCAATGACACTGGTGTATCCATGTGTAGTTCATGAAAAGAACAGACATGCAATCACACTAGGTGGATCCATGTGTGGTTTGTGAAAAGAACAGACATGCAATGACTCTAGCTTTGTTTCATGAGAAGAACAGACATGCAATGACACTGGTGGATCCATGTGTGGTTCATGAAAAGAACAGACATGCAATCACACTAGGTGGATCAATGTGTGGTTTGTGAAAAGAACAGACATGGAATGACACTAGGTGGATCCATGTCTGGTTTGTTTAGAGGAACATACATGCAATGACACTGGGTCGATCCATGTGTGGTTTGTTTAGAAAACACACATGCAATGACACTAGTTGTGGTTCATGAAAACAACACACATGCGATGACATTGGGTAGATCCATGAGTGGTTTGTGAAAAGAACAGACATGCAATGACACTGGTGGATCCATGTGTGGTTCATGAAAAGAACAGACATGCAATCTCACTACGTGGATCCATGTGTGGTTTGTGAAAAGAACAGGCATGCAATGACACTAGGTGGATCCATGTGTGGTTTGTTTAGAGGAACAGACATGCAATGACACTGGGTGGATCCATGTGTGGTTTGTTTAGAAGAACACACATGCAATGACACTAGTTGTGGTTCATGAAAAGAACACACATGCAATGACACTGGGTGGATCCATGTCTGGTTTGTAAAAAGAACATACATGCAATGACACTGGGTGGATCCATGTGTGGTTTGTTTAGAGGAACAGACATGCAATGACACTGGGTGTAGTTCATGAGAAGAACAGACATGCAATAACACTAGGTGGATCCATGTGTGGTTTATTTAGAAGAACAGATATGCAATGACTCTTGCCGTGGTTCATGAAAAGAACACACATGCAATGACACTGGTGGATCCATGCGTGGTTTGTGAGATCAACATACATGCAATGATATTGGCTATGGTTCATGAGAAGAACACACATGCAATGATACTAGTGGATCCATGTGTGGTTCATGAGAAGAACAGACATGCAATGACACTAGGTGGATCCATGTGTGGTTTGTTTAGAGGAACAGACATGCAATCACACTGGGTGGATCCATGTGTGGTTTGTTTAGAGGAACAGACATGCAATGACACTGGGTGGATCCATGTGTGGTTTGTTTAGAGGAACATACATGCAATGACACCGGGTGTGGTTCATGAGAAGAACACACATGCAATGACATTGGTGGATCCTTATGTGGTTTGTGAGAAGAACATACATGCAATCACACTGGCTGTTGTTCATGAGAAGAACACACATGCAATGACACTAGTGGATCCATGTGTGGTTTGTTTAGAGGAACAAACATGCAATCACACTGGGTGTGGTTCATGAGAAGAATAACCATGCAATGACACTTGTGGATCCATATGTGGTTTGTGGAAGGAACATTCATGCAATGACTCTAGCTGTGGTTCATGAAAAGAACAGGCATGCAATCACACTAGGTGGATCCATGTGTGGTTCATGAAAAGAACAGACATGCAATGACACTGGGTGGATCCATGTGTGGTTTGTGAAAAGAACAGACATGCGATCACATTAGGTGGATCCATGTGTGGTTTGTTAGAGGAACAAACATGCAATCACACTAGGTCAATCCATGTTTGGTTTGTTTAGATTAACACACATGCAACGACTCTAGTTGTGTTTCATGAGAAGAACACACATGCAATGACACTGGAGAACCCATGTGTGGTTCATGAAAAGAACAGACATGCAATCACACTAGGTGGATCCATGTGTGGTTTGTGAAAAGAACAGACATGCAATGACTCTAGTTGTGTTTCATGAGAAGAACACACATGCAATAACACTGGTGGATCCATGTGTGGTTCATGAAAAGAATAGACATGCAATCTCACTAGGTGAATCCATGTGTGGTTTTTGAAAAGAACAGACATGCAATGACACTAGGTGGATCCATGTGTGGTTTGTTTAGAGGAACAGACATGCAATGACACTGGGTGGAACCATGTGTGGTTTGTTTAGAGGAACAGACATGCAATGACACTAGTTGTGGTTCATTAAAAGAACACACATGCCATGACACTAGTTGTGGTTCATGAAAAGAACAGACATGCAATGACACTAGGTTGATCCATGTGTGGTTTGTGAAAAGAACAGACATGCAATGACACTGGGTGGATCCATGTGTGGTTTGTTTAGAGGAATAGACATGTAATGCCACTAGGTGTGGTTCATGAGAAGAACAGACATGCAATCACACTAGGTGGTTCCATGTGTGGTTTGTTTAGAAGAATAGACATGCAATGACTCTAGCTATGGTTGATGAAAAGAACACACATGCAATGACACTGGTGGATCCATGTGTGGTTTGTGAGAACAACATACATGCAATGACACTGGCTGTGGTTCATGAGAAGAACACACATGCAATGATATTGGTAGATCCATGTGTGGTTCATGAGAAGAACAGACAAGCAATGACACTGGGTGGATCCATGTGTGGTTTGTTTAGAGGAATAGACATGTAATCACACTGGGTGTGGTTCATGAAAAGAACAGACATGCAATGACACTGGTGGATCCATATGTGGTTTGTGGAAGGAACAGACATGCAATGACTCTAGCTATAGTTCATGAAAAGAATAGACATGCAATCACACTAGGTGGATCCATGTGTGGTTCATGAGAAGAACTAACATGCAATGACACTAGGTGGATCCATGTTTGGTTCATGAAAAGAACACACATGCAATGACACTAGGTGGATCTATGTGTGGTTTGTGAAAATAACAGACATGCGATCACAGTAGGTGGATCCATTTGTGGTTTGTTAGAGGAACAGACATGCAATCACACTAGGTGGATCCATGTGTGGTTTGTTTAGAAGAAGACTCTAGTTGTGGTTCATGAGAAGAACACACATGCAGTGACACTCGTGGATCCATGTGTGGTTCATGAAAAGAACAAACATGCAATCACACTAGGTGGATCCATGTGTGGTTTGTGAAAAGAACAGACATGCAGTGACACTAGGTGGATCCATGTGTGGTTTGTTTAGAGGAACAGACATGCAATGACACTGGGTGGAACCATGTGTGGTTTGTTTAGAGGAACAGACATGCAATGACACTGGGTGTGGTTCATGAGAAGAACACACATGCAATGACACTCGTGGATCCTTGTGTGGTTTGTGAGAAGAACATACATGCAATCACACTAGGTGGATCCATGTATGGTTGGTGAAAAGAACAGACATGCAATGACTCTAGCTTTGTTTCATGAGAAGAACAGACATGCAATGACATTTGTGGATCCTTATGTGGTTTGTGAGAAGAACATACATGCAATCACACTAGGTGGATCAATGTGTGGTTTGTGAAAAGAACAGACATGCAATGACACTAGGTGGATCCATGTGTGGTTTATTTAGAAGAATAGATATGCAATGACTCTAGCCATGGTTCATGAAAAGAACACACATGCAATGACACTGGTGGATCCATGTGTGGTTTGTGAGATCAACATACATGCAATGATATTGGCTATGGTTCATGAGAAGAACACACATGCAATGATACTAGTGGATCCATGTGTGGTTCATGAGAAGAACAGACATGCAATAACACTATGTGGATCCATGTGTGGTTTGTTTAGAGGAACAGACATGCAATCACACTGGGTGGATCCATGTGTGGTTTGTTTAGAGGAACAGACATGCAATGACACTGGGTGGATCCATGTGTGGTTTGTTTTGAGGAACAGACATGCAATGACACCGGGTGTGGTTCATGAGAAGAACACACATGCAATGACACTGGTGGATCCTTGTGTGGTTTGTGAGAAGAACATACATGCAATCACACTGGCTGTGGTTCATGAGAAGAACACACATGCAATGACACTGGTGGATCCATGTGTGGTTTGTTTAGAGGAACAAACATGCAATCACATTGGGTGTGGTTCATCAGAAGAACAGACATGCAATGACACTTGTGGATCCATATGTGGTTTGTGGACGGAACAAACATGCAATGACTCTAGCTGTGGTTCATAAAAAGACCAAGCATGCAATCACACTAGGTGGATCCATGTGTGGTTCATGAAAAGAATAGACATGCAATGACACTGGGTGGATCCATGTGTGGTTTGTGAAAAGAACAGACATACGATCACACTAGGTGGATCCATGTGTGGTATGTTAGAGGAACAAACATGCAATCACACTAGGTTGATCCATGTGTGGTTTGTTTAGAAGAACACACATGCAATGACTCTAGTTGTGTTTCATGAGAAGAACACACATGCAATGACACTGGTGTATCCATGTGTGGTTCATGAAAAGAACAGACATGTAATCACACTAGGTGGATCCATGTGTCGTTTGTGAAAAGAACGGACATGCAATGACTCTAGTTGTGTTTCATGAGAAGAACAGACATGCAATGACACTTGTGGATCCATGTGTGGTTCATGAGAAGAACAAACATGCAATGACACTAGGTGGATCCATGTGTGGTTTGTTTAGAGGAACAGACATGCAATCACACTAGGTGGATCCATGTGTGGTTTGTTTAGAGGAACAGACATGCAATGACACTAGGTGGATCCATGTGTGGTTTGTTTAGAGGAACAGACATGCAAAGACACCGGGTGTGGTTCATGAGAACAAACACACATGCAATGACACTGGTGGAACCTTGTGTGGTTTGTGAGAAGAACATACATGCAATCACACTGGCTGTGGTTCATGAGAAGAACACACATGCAATGACACTGGTGGATCCATGTGTGGTTTGTTTAGAGGAACAAACATGCAATCACACTGGGTGTGGTTCATGAGAAGAACAGACATGCAATGACACTTCTGGATCCATATGTGGTTTGTGGAAGGAACAGACATGCAATGACTCTAGCTGTGGTTCATGAAAAGAATAGGCATGCAATCACACTAGGTGATTCCATGTGTGGTACATGAAAAGAACAGACATGCAATGACACTGGGTGGATCCATGTGTGGTTTGTGAAAAGAACAGACATGCGATCACACTAGGTGGATCCATGTGTGGTTTGTTAGAGGAACAAACATGCAATCACACTAGGTCGATCCATGTGTGGTTTGTTTAGAAGAACACACATGCAATGACTCTAGTTGTGTTTCATGAGAAGAACACACATGCAATGACACTGGTGTATCCATGTGTGTTTCATGAAAAGAACAGACATGCAATCACAATAGGTGGATCCATGTGTCATTTTTGAAAAGAACAGACATGCAATGACTCTAGTTGTGTTTCATGAGAAGAACACACATGCAATGACACTGGTGGATCCATGTGTGGTTCATGAAAATAATAGACATGCAATCTCACTAGGTGGATCCATGTGTGGTTTTTGAAAACAACAGACATGCAATGACACTAGGTGGATCCATGTGTGGTTTGTTTAGAGGAACAGACATGCAATGACACTGGGTGGATCCATGTGTGGTTTGTTTAGAAGAACACACATGCAATGACACTAGTTGTGGTTCATTAAAAGAACACACATGCCATGACACTAGTTGTGGTTCATGAAAAGAATAGACATGCAATGACACTGGGTGGATCCATGTGTGGTTTGTGAAAAGAACAGACATGCAATGACACTGGGTGGATCCATGTGTGGTTTGTTTAGAGGAATAGACGTGTAATGCCACTGGGTGTGGTTCATGAGAAGAACAGACATGCAATCACACTAGGTGGATCCATGTGTGGTTTGTTTAGAAGAATGGACATGCAATGACTCTAGCTGTGGTTCATGAAAAGAACACACATGCAATGACACTGGTGGATCCATGTGTGGTTCATGAGAAGAACGGACATGCAATGACTCTGGGTGGATCCATGTGTGGTTTGTTTAGAGGAATACACATGTAATCACACTAGGTGTGGTTCATGAAAAGAACAGACATGCAATGACACTGGTGGATCCATATGTGGTTTTTGGAAGGAACAGACATGCAATGACTCTAGCTGTGGTTCATGAAAAGAATAGACATGCAATCACACTAGGTGGATCCATGTGTGGTTCATGAGAAGAACTGACATGCAAGGACACTAGGTGGATCCATGTGTGGTTCATGAAAAGAACACACATGCAATGACACTGGGTGGATCGATGTGTGGTTTGTGAAAATAGCAGACATGCGATCACACTAGGTGGATCCATTTGTGGTTTGTTAGAGGAACATACATGTAATCACACTAGGTGGATCCATGTGTGGTTTGTTTAGAAGAACACACATGTAATGACTCTAGTTGTGGTTCATGAGAAGAACACACATGCAGTGACACTGGTGGATCCATGTGTGGTTCATGAAAAGAATAAACATGCAATCACACTTGGTGGATCCATGTGTGGTTTGTGAAAAGAACAGACATGCAATGACACTAGGTGGATCCACGTATGGTTTGTTTAGAGGAACAGACATGCAGTGACACTGGGTGGATCCATGTGTGGTTTGTTTAGAGGAACATATATGCAATGACACTGGGTGTGGTTCATGAGAAGAACACACATGCAATGACACTCCTGGATCCTTGTGTGGTTTGTGAGAAGAACATACATGCAATCACACTAGGTGGATCCATGTGTGGTTGGTGAAAAAACAGACATGCAATGACTCTAGCTTTGTTTCATGAGAAGAACAGACATGCAATGACACTGGTGGATCCATGTGTGGTCCATGAAAAGAACAGACATGCAATCACACTAGGTGGATCAATGTGTAGTTTTTGAAAAGAACAGACATGCGATGACACTAGGTGGATCCATGTGTGGTTTGTTTAGAGAAACAGACATGCAATGACACTGGGTCGATCCATGTGTGGTTTGTTTAGAAAACACACATGCAATGACACTAGTTGTGGTTCACGAAAACAACACACATGCAATTACACTGGGTGGATCCATGTGTGGTTTGTGAAAAGAACAGACATGCAATGACACTAGGTGGATCCATGTGTGGTTTGTTTAGAAAAACAGACATGCAATGACACTGGGTGTGGTTCATGAGAAGAATAGACATGCAATCACACTAGGTGGATCCATGTGTGGTTTGTTTCGAAGAAAAGACAAGCAATGACTCTAGCTGTGGTTCATGAAAAGAACACACATGCAATGACACTGGTGGATCCATGTGTGGTTTGTGAGAACAACATACATGCAATGACACTGGCTGTGGTTCATGAGAAGAACACACATCCAATGACGCTGGTGGATCTATGTGTAGTTCATGAGAAGAACAGACATGCAATGACACTGGGTGGATCCATGTGTGGTTTGTTTAGAGGAACAGACATGCAAACACACTGGGTGTGGTTCATGAAAAGAACAGACATGCAATGACACTGGTGGATCCATATTTGGTTTGTGGAAGGAACAAACATGCAATGACTCTAGCTGTGGTTCATCAAAAGAACAGACATGCAATCACACTAGGTGGATACATGTGTGGTTCATGAGAAGAACAGACATGCAATGACACTAGGTGGATCCATGTGTGGTTTGTTTAGAGGAACAGACATGCAATGACACTGGGTGGATCCATGTGTAGTTTGTTTAGAGGAACAGACATGCAATGACACTGGGTGTGGTTCATGAGAAGAACACACATGCAATGACACTGGTGGATCCATGTGTGGTTCATGAAAATAACAGACATGCAATCACACTAGTTTGATCCATGTGTGGTTTGTGAAAAGAATAAGCATGCAATGACACTAGGTGGATCCATGTGTGGTTGTTTTAGAGGAACAGACATGCGATGACACTGGGTGGATCCATGTGTGGTTTGTTTAGAGGAACAGACATGCAATGACACTGGGTGTGGTTCATGAGAAGAACACACATGCAATGACACTAGTGGATCATTGTGTGGTTTGTGAGAAGAACATACATGCAATCACACTGGTTGTGGTTCATGAGAAGAACACACATGCAATGACACTGGTGGATCCATGTGTGGTTTGTTTAGAGGAACAAACATGCAATCACACTAGGTGTGGTTCATGAGAAGAACAGACATGCAATGACACTGGTGGATCCATATGTGGTTTGTGGAAGGAACAGACATGCAATGACTCTAGCTGTGGTTCATGAAAAGAACAGACATGTAATCACACTAGGTGGATCCATGTGTGGTTCATGAAAAGAACAGACATGCAATGACACTGGGTGGATCCATGTGTGGTTTGTGAAAAGAACAGACATGCAATCACACTAGGTGGGTCCATGTGTGGTTTGTTAGAGGAACAGACATACAATCACACTAGGTGGATCCATGTGTGGTTCATGAGAAGAACACACATTGAATGACACTGGTGGATCCATGTGTGGTTTGTTTAGAAGAACAGACATGCAATGACTCTAGCTGTGGTTCATGAAAAGAACACACATGCAATGACACTGGTGGATCCATGTGTGGTTTGTGAAAAGAATAGACATGTAATCACACTAGGTGGATCCATGTGTGGTTTGTTTAGAGGAACAAACATGGAATGACACTAGGTGTGGTTCATGAAAAGAACAGACATGCAATGACACTAGTAGATCCATGTGTGGTTTGTGAAAAGAATAGACATGCAATCACACTAGGTGGATCCTTGAACAGTTTGTGGAAAGAATAGACATGCAATGACTCTGGTTGTGGTTCATGAGAAGAACACACATGCAATGACACCGGTGGATCCATGTGTGGTTTGTGAAAAGAACAGACATGCAATCACACTAGGTGGATCCATGTGTGGTCTGTTTAGAAGAACACACGTGCAATGACTCTAGATGTGGTTTGTTTAGAGGAAGAGCCATGCAATGACACTGGGTGGACCCATGTGTTGGTTGTGAAAAGAACATACATGCAATGACACTAGGTGGATCCATATGTGGTTTGTTTAGAGGAACAGACATGCAATGACACTGGGTGGATCCATGTGTGGTTTGTTTAGAGGAACAGACCTGCAATCACACTGGTTGTGGTTCATGAGAAGAACACACATGCAATGACACTGGTGGATCCATGTGTGGTTTGTTTAGAGGAACAGACATGCAATCACACTGGGTGGATCCATGTGTGGTTTGTTTAGAGGAACAGACATGCAACGACACTGGGTGTGGTTCATGATAAGAACACACATGCAATGACTCTAGCTGTGGTTCATGAAAAGAACACACATGCAATGACACTGGTGGATCCACGTGTGGTTTGTGAGATCAATATACATGCAATGCCACTAGCTATGGTTCATGAGAAGAACACACATGTAATGACACTGGTAGATCCATGTGTGGTTCATGAGAAGAACAGACATGCAATGACACTGGGTGGATCCATGTGTGGTTTGTTTAGAGGAACATACATGCAATCACACTGGGTGGATCCATGTGTGGTTTGTTTAGGGGAACAGACATGCAATGACACTGGGTGGATCCATGTGTGGTTGGTGAAAAAACAGACGTGCAATGACTCTAGCTTTGTTTCATGAGAAGAACAGACATGCAATGACACAGGTGGATCCATGTGTGGTTCATGAAAAGAACAGACATGCAATCACACTAGGTGGATCAATGTGTGGTTTGTGAAAAGAACAGACATGTGATGACACTAGGTGGATCCATGTGTGGTTTGTTTAGAGGAACAGACATGCAATGACACTGGGTGGATCCATGTGTGGTTTGTTTAGAAAACACACATGCAATGACACTAGTTGTGGTTCATGAAAACAACACACATGCAATTACACTGGGTGGATCCATGTGTGGTTTGTGAAAAGAACAGACATGCAATGACACTGGGTGTGGTTCATGAGAAGAATAGACATGTAATCACACTAGGTGGATCCATGTGTGGTTTGTTTCGAAGAAAAGACATGCAATGAGTCTAGCTGTGGTTCATGAAAAGAACACACACATGCAATGACACTGGTGGATCCATGTGTGGTTTGTGAGAACAACATTAATGCAATGACGCTGGCTGTGGTTCATTAGAAGAACACACATCCAATGACACTGGTGGATCTATGTGTGGTTCATGAGAAGAACAGACATGCAATGACACTGGGTGGATCCATGTGTGGTTTGTTTAGAGGAACAGACATGCAAACACACTGGGTGTGGTTCATGAAAAGAACAGACATGCAATGACACTGGTGGATCCATATTTGGTTTGTGGAAGGAACAGACATGCAATGACTCTAGCTGTGGTTCATCAAAAGAACAGACATGCAATCACACTAGGTGGAGACATGTGTGGTTCATGAGAAGAACAGACATGCAATCACACTAGGTGGATACATGTGTGGTTCATGAGAAGAACAGACATGCAATGACACTAGGTGGATCCATGTGTGGTTTGTTTAGAGGAACAAACATGCAATCACACTGGGTGTGGTTCATGAGAAGAACAGACATGCAATGACACTGGTGGATCCATATGTGGTTTGTGGAAGGAACAGACATGCAATGACTCTAGCTGTGGTTCATGAAAAGAACAGACATGCAATCACACTAGGTGGATCCATGTGTGGTTCATGAAAAGAACAGACATGCAATGACACTAGGTGGATCCATGTGTTGTTTGTGAAAAGAACAGACATGCGATCACACTAGGTGGGTCCATGTGTGGTTTGTTAGAGGAACAGACATACAATCACACTAGGTGGATCCATGTGTGGTTCATGAGAAGAACACACATTGAATGACACTGGTGGATCCATGTGTGGTTTGTTTAGAAGAACAGGCATGCAATGACTCTAGCTGTGGTTCATGAAAAGAACACACATGCAATGACACTGGTGGATCCATGTGTGGTTTGTGAAAAGAATAGACATGTAATCACACTAGGTGGATCCATGTGTGGTTTGTTTAGAGGAACAAACATGGAATGACACTAGGTGTGGTTCATGAAAAGAACAGACATGCAATGACACTAGTAGATCCATGTGTGGTTTGTGAAAAGAATAGACATGCAATCACACTAGGTGGATCCTTGAACAATTTGTGGAAAGAATAGACATGCAATGACTCTGGTTATGGTTCATGAGAAGAACACACATGCAATGACACTGGTGGATCCATGTGTGGTTTGTGAAAAGAACAGACATGCAATCACACTAGGTGGATCCATGTGTGGTCTGTTTAGAAGAGCACACGTGCAATGACTCTAGATGTGGTTTGTTTAGAGGAAGAGCCATGCAATGACACTGGGTGGATCCATGTGTGGTTTGCGAAAAGACCAGACATGTAATCACACTAGGTGGATCCATGTGTGGTTTCTTTAGCGGAATAAACATGCACTGACACTGGGTGTGGTTCATCAAAAGAACACACATGCAATGACACTGGTGGATCCATGTGTGGTTTGTGAAAAGAACAGACATGCAATCACACTAGGTGGATCCTTGAACAATTTTTGGAAAGAACAGACATGCAATGACACTGGCTATGGTTCATGAGAAGAACACACATGCAATGACACTTGTGGATCCATGTGTAGTTCATGAGAAGAACAGACATGCAATGACACTAAGGAATCCATATGTGGTTTGTGGAAAGAACAGACATGCAATGACTCTGGCTGTGGTTCAGGAGAAGAACACACATGCAATGACACTAGGTGGATCCATGTGTGGTTTGTTTAGAAGAACACACATAAAATGACTCTAGTTGTGTTTCATGAGAAGAACACACATGCAATGACACTGGTGGATCCATGTGTGGTTCATCAAAAGAACAGACATGCAATCACACTAGGTGGATCCATGTGTGGTTTGTGAAAAGAATAGACATGCAATGACTCTAGTTGTGTTTCCTGGGAAGAACACACATGCAATGACACTTGTGGATCCATGTGTGGTTCATGAAAAGAACAGACATGCAATCATGCTAGGTGGATCCATGTGGGGTTTGTGAAAAGAACAAACATGCAATGACACTAGGTGGATCCATGTGTGGTTTGTTTAGAGGAATAGACATGCAATGACACTGTGTGGATCCATGTGTGGTTTGTTTAGAAGAACACACATGCAATGACTCTAGTTGTGGTTCATGAAAAGAACACACATGCAATGACACTAGGTGGATCCACGTGTGCTTTGTGAAAAGAATAGACATGCAATGACACTGGGTGGATCCATGTGTGATTTGTTTAGAGGAACATACATGCAATGATACTGGGTGTGGTTCATGAGAAGAACATACATGCAATCACACTAGGTGGATCCATGTGTGGTTTGTTTAGAAGAACAGATATGCAATGACTCTAGCTGTGGTTCATGAAAAGAACCCACATCCAATGACACCGGTGGATCCATGTGTGGTTTGTGAGAACAACATACATGCAATGACACTGGTTGTGGTTCATGAGAAGAACACACATGCAATGACACTGGTGGATCCATGTGTGGTTCATGAGAAGAATATACATGCAATGACTGGATCCATGTGTGGTTTGCTTAGAGGAACAAACATGCAATCACACTGGGTGTGGTTCATGAAAAGAACAGACATGCAATGACACTGGTGGATCCATATGTGGTTTGTGGAAGGAACATACATGCAATGACTCTAGCTGTGGTTCATGAAAAGAACAGACATGCAATAACACTGGTGGATCCATGTGTGGTTCATGAGAAGAACACACATCCAATGACACTAGTGGATCCGTGTGTGGTTCATGAAAAGAACAGACATCCAATCACACTGGGTGGATCCTTGTGTGGTTTGTGAAAAGAACAGACATGCGATGACACTAGGTGGATCCATGTGTGGTTTGTTTAGAGGAACAAACATGCAATGACACTAGGTGGATCTATGTGTTGTTTGTTTAGAGGAACAAACATGCAATGGCACTGGGTGTGGTTCATGAGAAGAACACACATGCAATGACACCGGTGGATCCATGTGTGGTTCATGAAAAGAACAGACATGCAATCACACTAGGTGGATCCATGTGTTGTTTGTGAAAAGAACAGACATGTGATGACACTAGGTGGATCCATGTGTGGTTTGTTTAGAGGAACAGACATGCAATGCCACTGGATGGATCTATGTGTGGTTTGTTTAGAGGAACAGACATGCAATGGCACTAGGTGTGGTTCATGAGAAGAACACACATGCAATGACACCGGTGGATCCATGTGTGGTTCATGAAAAGAACAGACATGCAATCACACTAGGTGGATCCATGTGTTGGTTGTGAAAAGAACATACATGCAATGACACTAGGTGGATCCATATGTGGTTTGTTTAGAGGAACAGACATGCAATGACACTGGGTGGATCCATGTGTGGTTTGTTTAGAGGAACATACCTGCAATGACACTAGGTGTGGTTCATGAGAAGAACACACATGCAATGACACTGGTGGATCCTTGTGTGGTTTGTGAGAAGAACATACATGCAATCACACTGGTTGTGGTTCATGAGAAGAACACACATGCAATGACACTGGTGGATCCATGTGTGGTTTGTTTAGAGGAACAGACATGCAATCACACTGGGTGGATCCATGTGTGGTTAGTTTAGAGGAACAGACATGCAACGACACTGGGTGTGGTTCATGATAAGAACACACATGCAATGACTCTAGCTGTGGTTCATGAAAAGAACACACATGCAATGACACTGGTGGATCCATGTGTGGTTTGTGAGATCAATATACATGCAATGCCACTAGCTATGGTTCATGAGAAGAACACACATGTAATGACACTGGTGGATCCATGTGTGGTTCATGAGAAGAACAGACATGCAATGACACTGGGTGGATCCATGTGTGGTTTGTTTAGAGGAACATACATACAATCACACTGGGTGGATCCATGTGTGGTTTGTTTAGGGGAACAGACATGCAATGTCACTAGGTGGATCCATGTGCGGTTTGTTTAGAGGAACAAACATGCAATGACACTGGGTATGGTTCATGAGAATAACACACATGCAATGACACTGGTGGATCCTTGTGTGGTTTGTGAGAAGAACATACATGCAATCGAATTGGCTGTGGTTCATGAGAATAACACACATGCAATGACACTTGTGGATCCATGTGTGGTTCATGAAAAGAACAGACATGCAATCATACTAGGTGGATCCATGTGTCGTTTGTTTAGACGAACAGACATGCAATGACACGTTGTGGATCCATGTGTGGTTTGTTTAGAAGAACACACATGCAATGACACTAGTTGTGGTTCATGAAAAGAACACACATGCGATGACACTGGGTAGATCCATGAGTGGTTTGTGAAAAGAACAGACATGCAATCACACTAGTTTGATCCATGTGTGGTTTGTGAAAAGAACAAGCATGCAATGACACTAGGTGGATCCATGTGTGGTTGGTTTAGAGGAACAGACATGCAATGACACTGGGTGGATCCATGCGTGGTTTGTTTAGAGGAACAGACATGCAATGACACTGGGTGTGGTTCATGAGAAGAACATACATGCAATCACACTAGGTGAATCCATGTCTGGTTTGTTTAGAAGAACAGACATGCAATAACTCTAGTTGTGGTTCATGAAAAGAACCCACATGCAATGACACTGGTGGATCCATGTGTGGTTTGTGAGAATAACATACATGCAATAACACTGGTTGTGGTTCATGAGAAGAACACACATGCAATGACACTGGTGGATCCATGTGTGGTTCATGAGAAGAATAGACATGCAATGACACTGGGTGGATCCATGTGTGGTTTGTTTAGAGGAACAAACATGCAATCACACTAGGTGTGGTTCATGAAAAGAACAAACATGCAATGACACTGGTGGATCCATATGTGGTTTGTGGAAGGAACAGACATGCAATGACTCTAGATGTGGTTCATTAAAAGAACAGACATGCAATAACACTAGTGGATCCATGTGTGGTTCATCTGAAGAACACACATCCAATGACACTGGTGGATCCATATGTGGTTCATGAAAAGAACAGACATGCAATCACACTAGGTGGATCCATGTGTCGTTTGTGAAAAGAACAGACATGTGATGACACTAGGTGGATCCATGTGTGGTTTGTTTAGAGGAACAGACATGCAATGCCACTGGGTGGATCTATGTGTGGTTTGTTTAGAGGAACAAACATGCAATGGCACTGGGTGTGGTTCATCAGAAGAACACACATGCAATGTCACGGGTGGTTCCTTGTGTGGTTTGTGAGAAGAACATACATGCTATCTCACTGGTTGTGGTTCATGAGAAGAACACACATGCAATGACACTAGGTGGATCCATGTGTGGTTTGTTTAGAGGAACAGACATGCAATGCCACTGGGTGGATCTATGTGTGGTTTGTTTAGAGGAACAAACATGCAATGGCACTGGGTGTGGTTCATCAGAAGAACACACATGCAATGTCACTGGTGGATCCTTGTGTGGTTTGTGAGAAGAACATACATGCAATCACACTAGGTGTACTTCATGAGTAGAACAGACATGCAATGACACTAGTGGATCCATATGTGGTTTGTGGAAGGAACAGACATGTAATGACTCCAGCCGTGGTTCATGAAAAGAACAGACATGCAATCACACTAGGTGGATCCATGTGTGGTTCATGAAAAGAACACACATGCAATGATACTGGGTGGATCCATGTGTGGTTTGTTTAAAAAACAGACATGCAATCCCACTAGGTGGATCCATGTGGTTTGTTAGAGGAACAAACATGCAATCACACTAGGTGGATCTATGTGTGGTTTGTTTAGAAGAGCACACATACAATGACTCTAGTTGTGTTTCATGAGAAGAACACACATGCAATGACACTAGTGGATCCATGTGTGGTTCAGGAAAAGAATAGACATGCAATCACACTAGGTGGATCCATGTGTCGTTTGTGAAAAGAACAGACATGCAATGACTCTAGTTGTGTTTCATGGGAAGAACACACATGCAATGACACTTGTGGATCCATGTGTTGTTCATGAAAAGAACAGACGTGCAATGACACTTGGTGGATCCATGTGTGGTTTGTGAAAAGAACAGACATGCAATGGCACTAGGTGGATCCATGTGTGGTTTGTTGAGAGGAATAGACATGCAATGACACTGGGTGGATCCATGTGTGGTTTATTTAGAAGAACACACATGTAATGACACTAGTTGTGGTTCATGAAAAGAACACACATGCAATGACACTGGGTGGATCCATGTGTGGTTTGTGAAAAGAATAGACATGCAATGACACTGGGTGGATCCATGTGTGGTTTGTTTAGAGGAACAGACATGCAACGACACTGGGTGTGGTTCATGGGAAGAACACACATGCAATGACTCTAGCTGTGGTTCATGAAAAGAACACACATGCAATGACACTGGTGGATCCATGTGTGGTTTGTGAGATCAATATACATGTAATGCCACTAGCTATGGTTCATGAGAAGAACACACATGTAATGACACTGGTGGATCCATGTGTGGTTCATGAGAAGAACAGACATACAATGACACTGGGTGGATCCATGTGTGGTTTGTTTAGAGGAACATACATGCAATCACACTGGGTTGATCCATGTGTGGTGTGTTTAGGGGAACAGACATGCAATGACACTAGGTGGATCCATGTGCGGTTTGTTTAGAGGAACAAACATGCAATGACACTGGGTATGGTTCATGAGAAGAACACACATGCAATGACACTGGTGGATCCTTGTGTGGTTTGTGAGAAGAACATACATGCAATCAAATTGGCTGTGGTTCATGAGAATAACACACATGCAATGACACTTGTGGATCCATGTGTGGTTCATGAAAAGAACAGACATGCAATCATACTAGGTGGATCCATGTGTCGTTTGTTTAGACGAACAGACATGCAATGACACGTTGTGGATCCATGTGTGGTTTGTTTAGAAGAACACACATGCAATGACACTAGTTGTGGTTCATGAAAAGAACACACATGCGATGACACTGGGTAGATCCATGAGTGGTTTGTGAAAAGAACAGACATGCAATCACACTAGTTTGATCCATGTGTGGTTTGTGAAAAGAACAAGCATGCAATGACACTAGGTGGATCCATGTGTGGTTGGTTTAGAGGAACAGACATGCAATGACACTGGGTGGATCCATGTGTGGTTTGTTTAGAGGAACAGACATGCAATGACACTGGTTGTGCTTCATGAGAAGAACATACATGCAATCACACTAGGTGAATCCATGTCTGGTTTGTTTAGAAGAACAGACATGCAATGAGTCTAGTTGTGGTTCATGAAAATAACCCACATGCAATGACACTGGTGGATCCATGTGTGGTTTGTGAGAATAACATAAATGCAATAACACTAGTTGTGGTTCATGAGAAGAACACACATGCAATGACAATGGTGGATCCATGTGTGGTTCATGAGAAGAATAGACATGCAATGACACTGGGTGGATCCATGTGTGGTTTGTTTAGAGGAACAAACATGCAATCACACTAGGTGTGGTTCATGAAAAGAACAAACATGCAATGACACTGGTGGATCCATATGTGGTTTGTGGAAGGAACAGACATGCAATGACTCTAGATGTGGTTCATTAAAAGAACAGACATGCAATAACACTAGTGGATCCATGTGTGGTTCATCTGAAGAACACACATCCAATGACACTGGTGGATCCATATGTGGTTCATGAAAAGAACAGACATGCAATCACACTAGGTGGATCCATGTGTCGTTTGTGAAAAGAACAGACATGTGATGACACTAGGTGGATCCATGTGTGGTTTGTTTAGAGGAACAGACATGCAATGCCACTGGGTGGATCTATGTGTGGTTTGTTTAGAGGAACAAACATGCAATGGCACTGGGTGTGTGGTTCATCAGAAGAACACACATGCAATGTCACTGGTGGATCCTTGTGTGGTTTGTGAGAAGAACATACATGCAATCACACTGGTTGTGGTTCATGAGAAGAACACACATGCAATGACACTAGGTGGATCCATGTGTGGTTTGTTTAGAGGAACAGACATGCAATGCCACTGGGTGGATCTATGTGTGGTTTGTTTAGAGGAACAAACATGCAATGGCACTGGGTGTGGTTCATCAGAAGAACACACATGCAATGTCACTGGTGGATCCTTGTGTGGTTTGTGAGAAGAACATACATGCAATCACACTGGTTGTGGTTCATGAGAAGAACACACATGCAATGACACTGGTGGATCCATGTGTGGTTTGTTTAGAGGAACATACATGCAATCACACTAGGTGTACTTCATGAGTAGAACAGACATGCAATGACACTAGTGGATCCATATGTGGTTTGTGGAAGGAACAGACATGTAATGACTCCAGCCGTGGTTCATGAAAAGAACAGACATGCAATCACACTAGGTGGATCCATGTGTGGTTCATGAAAAGAACACACATGCAATGATACTGGGTGGATCCATGTGTGGTTTGTTTAAAAAACAGACATGCAATCCCACTAGGTGGATCCATGCGTGGTTTGTTAGAGGAACAAACATGCAATCACACTAGGTGGATCTATGTGTGGTTTGTTTAGAAGAGCACACATACAATGACTCTAGTTGTGTTTCATGAGAAGAACACACATGCAATGACACTAGTGGATCCATGTGTGGTTCAGGAAAAGAATAGACATGCAATCACACTAGGTGGATCCATGTGTCGTTTGTGAAAAGAACAGACATGCAATGACTCTAGTTGTGTTTCATGGGAAGAACACACATGCAATGACACTTGTGGATCCATGTGTAGTTCATGAAAAGAACAGACATGCAATCACACTAGGTGGATCCATGTGTGGTTTGTGAAAAGAACAGACATGCAATGGCACTAGGTGGATCCATGTGTGGTTTGTTGAGAGGAATAGACATGCAATGACACTGGGTGGATCCATGTGTGGTTTATTTAGAAGAACACACATGTAATGACACTAGTTGTGGTTCATGAAAAGAACACACATGCAATGACACTGGGTGGATCCATGTGTGGTTTGTGAAAAGAATAGACATGCAATGACACTGGGTGGATCCATGTGTGGTTTGTTTAGAGGAACAGACATGCAACGACACTGGGTGTGGTTCATGGGAAGAACACACATGCAATGACTCTAGCTGTGGTTCATGAAAAGAACACACATGCAATGACACTGGTGGATCCATGTGTGGTTTGTGAGATCAATATACATGTAATGCCACTAGCTATGGTTCATGAGAAGAACACACATGTAATGACACTGGTGGATCCATGTGTGGTTCATGAGAAGAACAGACATACAATGACACTGGGTGGATCCATGTGTGGTTTGTTTAGAGGAACATACATGCAATCACACTGGGTTGATCCATGTGTGGTGTGTTTAGGGGAACAGACATGCAATGACACTATGTGGATCCATGTGCGGTTTGTTTAGAGGAACAAACATGCAATGACACTGGGTATGGTTCATGAGAAGAACACACATGCAATGACACTGGTGGATCCTTGTGTGGTTTGTGAGAAGAACATACATGCAATCAAATTGGCTGTGGTTCATGAGAATAACACACATGCAATGACACTTGTGGATCCATGTGTGGTTCATGAAAAGAACAGACATGCAATCATACTAGGTGGATCCATGTGTCGTTTGTTTAGACGAACAGACATGCAATGACACGTTGTGGATCCATGTGTGCTTTGTTTAGAAGAACACACATGCAATGACACTAGTTGTGGTTCATGAAAAGAACACACATGCGATGACACTGGGTAGATCCATGAGTGGTTTGTGAAAAGAACAGACATGCAATCACACTAGTTTGATCCATGTGTGGTTTGTGAAAAGAACAAGCATGCAATGACACTAGGTGGATCCATGTGTGGTTGGTTTAGAGGAACAGACATGCAATGACACTGGGTGGATCCATGTGTGGTTTGTTTAGAGGAACAGACATGCAATGACACTGGTTGTGCTTCATGAGAAGAACATACATGCAATCACACTAGGTGAATCCATGTCTGGTTTGTTTAGAAGAACAGACATGCAATGAGTCTAGTTGTGGTTCATGAAAATAACCCACATGCAATGACACTGGTGGATCCATGTGTGGTTTGTGAGAATAACATAAATGCAATAACACTAGTTGTGGTTCATGAGAAGAACACACATGCAATGACAATGGTGGATCCATGTGTGGTTCATGAGAAGAATAGACATGCAATGACACTGGGTGGATCCATGTGTGGTTTGTTTAGAGGAACAAACATGCAATCACACTAGGTGTGGTTCATGAAAAGAACAAACATGCAATGACACTGGTGGATCCATATGTGGTTTGTGGAAGGAACAGACATGCAATGACTCTAGATGTGGTTCATTAAAAGAACAGACATGCAATAACACTAGTGGATCCATGTGTGGTTCATCTGAAGAACACACATCCAATGACACTGGTGGATCCATGTGTGGTTCATGAAAAGAACAGACATGCAATCACACTAGGTGGATCCATGTGTCGTTTGTGAAAAGAAGAGACATGTGATGACACTAGGTGGATCCATGTGTGGTTTGTTTAGAGGAACAGACATGCAATGGCACTGGGTGGATCTATGTGTGTTTTGTTTAGAGGAACAAACATGCAATGGCACTGGGTGTGGTTCATGAGACGAACACACATGCAATGTCACTGGTGGATCCTTGTGTGGTTTGTGAGAAGAACATACATGCAATCACACTAGTGGATCCATGTGTGGTTCATCTGAAGAACACACATCCAATGACACTGGTGGATCCATGTGTGGTTCATGAAAAGAACAGACATGCAATCACACTAGGTGGATCCATGTGTCGTTTGTGAAATGAACAGACATGTGATGACACTAGGTGGATCCATGTGTGGTTTGTTTAGAGGAACAATCATGCAATGCCACTGGGTGGATCTATGTGTGTTTTGTTTAGAGGAACAAACATGCAATGGCACTGGGTGTGGTTCATGAGAAGAACACACATGCAATGTCACTGGTGGATCCTTGTGTGGTTTGTGAGAAGAACATACATGTAATCACACTGGTTGTGGTTCATGAGAAGAACACACATGCAATGACACTGGTGGATCCATGTGTGGTTTGTTTAGAGGAACATACATGCAATCACACTAGGTGTGGTTCATGAGTAGAACAGACATGCAATGACACTAGTGGATCCATATGTGGTTTGTGGAAGGAACAGACATGTAATGACTCTAGCCGTGGTTCATGAAAAGAACAGACATGCAATCACACTAGGTGGATCCATGTGTGGTTCATGAAAAGAACACACATGCAATGATACTGGGTGGATCCATGTGTGGTTTGTGAAAAGAACAGACATGCAATCCCACTAGGTGGATCCATGTGTGGTTTGTTAGAGGAACAAACATGCAATCACACTAGGTGGATCTATGTGTGGTTTGTTTAGAAGAGCACACATACAATGACTCTAGTTGTGTTTCATGAGAAGAACACACATGCAATGACACTAGTGGATCCATGTGTGGCTCAGGAAAAGAATAGACATGCAATCACACTAGGTGGATCCATGTGTGGTTTGTGAAAAGAACAGACATGCAATGACTCTAGTTGTGTTTCATGGGAAGAACACACATGCAATGACACTTGTGGATCCATGTGTAGTTCATGAAAAGAACAGACATGCAATCACACTAGGTGGATCCATGTGTGGTTTGTGAAAAGAACAGACATGCAATGGCACTAGGTGGATCCATGTGTGGTTTGTTGAGAGGAATAGACATGCAATGACACTGGGTGGATCCATGTGTGGTTTGTTTAGAAGAACACACATGTAATGACACTAGTTGTGGTTCATGAAAAGAACACACATGCAATGACACTGGGTGGATCCATGTGTGGTTTGTGAAAAGAATAGACATGCAATGACACTGGGTGGATCCATGTGTGGTTTGTTTAGAGGAACAGACATGCAACGACACTGGGTGTGGTTCATGAGAAGAACACACATGCAATGACTCTAGCTGTGGTTCATGAAAAGAACACACATGCAATGACACTGGTGGATCCATGTGTGGTTTGTGAGATCATTATACATGCAATGCCACTAGCTATGGTTCATGAGAAGAACACACATGTAATGACACTGGTGGATCCATGTGTGGTTCATGAGAAGAACAGACATGCAATGACACTGGGTGGATCCATGTGTGGTTTGTTTAGAGGAACAGACATGCAATGACACTGGGTATGGTTCATGAGAAGAACACACATGCAATGACACTGGTGGATCCTTGTGTGATTTGTGAGAAGAACATACATGCAATCACATTGGCCGTGGTTCATGAGAAGAACACACATGCAATGACACTTGTGGATCCATGTGTGGTTCATGAAAAGAACAGCATGCAATCACACTAGGTGGATCCATGTGTGGTTTTTTTTAGAGGAACAGACATGCAATGACACTGTGTGGATCCATGTGTGGTTTGTTTAGAAGAACACACATGCAATGACACTAGTTGTGGTTCATGAAAAGAACACACATGCAATGACACTAGGTGGATCCATGAGTGGTTTGTGAAAAGAACATACATGCAATGACACTAGTTCCATGTGTGGTTTGTTTAGAGGAACAGACATGCAATGACACTGGGTGTGGTTCATGAGAAGAACATACATGCAATCACACCGGTGGATCCATGTGTGGTTTGTGAGAATAACATACATGCAATGACACTGGTTGTGGTTCATGAGAAGAACACACATGCAATGACACTGGTGGATCCATGTGTGGTTCATGACAAGAATAGACATGCAATGACACTGGTTGGATCCATGTGTGGTTTGTTTAGAGGAACAAACATGCAATCACACTAGGTGTGGTTCATGAAAAGAACAGACATGCAATGACACTGGTGGATCTATATGTGGTTTGTGGAAGGAACAGACATGCAATGACTCTAGATGTGGTTAATGAAAAGAACAGACATGCAATAACACTGGTGGATCCATGTGTGGTTCATCTGAAGAACACACATCCAATGACACTGGTGGATCCATGTGTGGTTCATGAAAAGAACAGACATGCAATCAGACTAGGTGGATCCATGTGTTGTTTGTGAAAAGAACAGACATGTGATGACACTAGGTGGATCCATGTGTGGTTTGTTTAGAGGAACAGACATGCAATGCCACTAGGTGGATCTATGTGTGGTTTGTTTAGAGGAACAGACATGCAATGGCACTGGGTGTGGTTCATGAGAAGAACACACATGCAATGACACCGGTGGATCCATGTGTGGTTCATGAAAAGAACAGACATGCAATCACACTAGGTGGATCCATGTGTGGTTTGTGAGAAGAACAGACATGCAATGACACTAGGTGGATCAATGTGTGGTTTTTTTAGAGGAACTGACATGCAATGACACTGGGTGGATCCATGTGTGGTTTGTTTAGAGGAACATACATACGATGTGTTGGGGGGATACCCCCGGGTATGGTCGCGCCGGGGTATAAAGGCCTAGTTAGCCGAGGTACGACAAGGTCAAAGCAAGAGCTGGCCGAGTCACCTCAAGGCAGGCCGAGTCACGGGATAACCCGGACCAGGGAATGTCCACCTAACTGGGTCTCAACTGACTTATGCCGTATGTCGGTAATATGAATCTAACTTATATGCAGGTACAGATGTGGCCGGATCAACTAGGTATGATCCAGGTTATATCAAGCTTGTAAGAGAAGGAAGGTATCTCGCTGGTCAAAGGGTGACCACTGTACGCAGATCATGAGCAAAGCGGACAGAGGCCAGGACCACTGAGGCATGGCCGACAAGGGTGACGATGCCTGTGTCGGATGACGCGGGCGCCGCAGAGGCTCACATAGCCTCTGCATGGATGACGCTGGGCAAAAGTGACCCGGTCGGCTTACTATTTTGGGAATATGCCTCCACGTATGCCCTAATGGGAGACCTAGCCACCCCTATATAAGGAGGGCTAGGGCCTCTGTAGAAAGGGTTGGTCTTTGAATGGTTGAGCTCTAGGGAGTTGTGTGTGTTCTAGAGAGCTAGCTAGTGGTGAGAGTAAGAGAGTCCCTTCTTCCTCCTTTCCCCAATACAGCTCGAGGAGCACTTGTAATCTGTGGAAGTGAATCAAATACAAAGCAATTGTGTGTGGAATCACCACACTATCCCTCCCTGGATTCCCCTAGTGCATTTAGTCCTCACCTTTAGCCTATTCATGGCATCTGCCGTGACACCACCACGATAGTTGGCGCCCACCGTGGGGCTAGCGGTGCTAGCAGGGGTGAAGATCCAGACGAGAAACTTCATCGGCACCGGCGAACACATCGTCTCCGGGCTCGTTCAGCGCTTCGGAGCGCTAGACTTTGTCAGCGACAACGCTGGCTGCTTCGGCAAGCGTCCTCTTTGGCGCAACGGCCTCTTCGTCAAGCTCGGCGCGCACAGGATCTATGTTACTGTCGATGTGTCGTGCGTTCACCCGCGGCACGTTGTTGAAGGAGGCGAGCCACCCCTTAGCGTGGTTCATGGGGCGCGTATCACTCGCTCCCCGGACCGTTCCGAGGTGATGATGACTGCGCCTGGCGCTGGCGCAAGCAAGGATCCGGCACCAGATCCGGAGGTAACACCAAAGGCACCAAGGAAAAGTAGAGGTCCTCCTCTTGAGAGGCTAGAGAATGTGCTGCAGCAGGCGATGGATAGCTTGGAAAACCCAGTAGCGGCAGCAGTAGATCCGACTCAGGCACAGGCTGAACTAGAGGAGACTAGTCAAAAAATACTAGAGGGTGCGAAAAAGATAGCCGCGACTCAGCAGTCGTTGAATATGACACTGCGTGAGTATGCAAAGGCGAATAAAGTAGATGCTGTAAAAGTGAAGGGGAAAAATCTCATGAGTGAAATGAACAAAGAGGGTGATACTAGGATTGAAGAGTCAGAGAACTGTTTGTCCGTGGGGCTGCCGAAGTATAGTACCCCGGCAAAAAACCTCAGAGCAGCAGATGCAGCTGCATCCGAATCAGAGACAGCAAGATAGGGTCAATGAGTTGGTTCGGATCGCGAACAGGCAAAATCAGGAATTGCTCAGGGCTAACCCGGAGAGAGCTGGGGCCTCCAAGATCGTTCATTCGGCAGTGGGTAACTCGGAGAAATCCGCTAGAGCTGCATCGTCTCCTCATGGTGGTCCTAGGAGAGAAGAGGTAGTAACCTCGGCCAGGAGGAACAAACAGATAGTCCCGTATGACCCGGCAAGGGCAGGGAAAGGGAAAGAAGCGCAGAGAAATGAAGATCGACAAAGTGTGAGCCGAGGTGAAGCTGGCCGAGGTAACCGCGACCAAGGCAATGCCGGTCAAGGAAATGCTGTAAATGGCAATGCCGGACAACGCAACTCGGCAGGAGCAGGGCAACCGCAGTAGCGGAATATACCAAGGCAAGAGCAAAGTGCCGGCTGAGGTATGCAACAGAGAGGTGCTCCACGAGAGCAGGACAGATATAATGATGGTGATTTGGAAATGGTGAACGTAGGATACCCAAGGCCGGACTATCATGTGATAGGGTCAAGATTGCGGAGCAGGGATTTGATGCCTGACGATGCCAGATTAAAACTGGATCGGCTGTATAGGTCGGAGCAAATTGAATGTCAAGGTCCTCCGGGTCCTGCGTGTTTTGGGCCCCGGATCATGAAGGAGCCTCCAGTACCAAACTTCCAGTTACCTAGAGGCACAAAAACGTATGACGGCAGCACAAAGCCGGAGGATTGGTTGATTAACTACGCTACAGCGGTGAAGATTGCCACAAGCAACTTGAGATGGGCTGTGAGATACGTACCCTAGATGTTGGAGGGGCCAGCGAGGGTATGGCTAAACAATTTGCCGCCCGGAAGTATTAACTGTTGGATTGACTTTGAGGAAATGTTTGTAAGCAACTTCTCGAGCACGTATCAGAGGCCGAATAGGCCACAGACCCTAGCAATGTGCAAGAAGAGACCGAATGAGACGGACCAGAAGTTCCTAACCCGGTGGAGTACCATGCGAAACTCCTGTGAGGGTGTAATTGAGTCACAGGCCATAGCATGGTTTGCGCAAGGATGCAGATATGCAAGCATGTTGTGGCGAAGATTACAAAGGGATATGCCAACTACATTGGCAGAGACAATCCGGATTGCTGATTCATATGCATTGGGTGATCCGACTCAACCCAGGCTTGTATCAAACGAGTCAAATGAGGAGTACTACCAGAGAGATGGAGCCGGATCATCCCGGAGGAATGACTACCAGGGTAAAAGAAGAGATGACAGACCGGATTACCGGTACAGTTCACAACAAGTTGCTGCTGTGAATCAAGATCAACCCGGAGTAGGGGGCAATCAACGTCAGAAAACTGGAGGGCAACAATGGACTCCGAGAAATGATGGCAAGAAAACTTGGAAGCCAGAGCAGAAGAAACAGTGGCAAGAAAAGATGGACCGTCCAAGGTATACCTATGAGGCAATGCTGGATCACCCGTGTAAATTTCACACGCCAAACCCAAGTAACCCGGCGGGTCAAACAACTCGACAATGTTAGTGGATGAGGAAGATAGAACAAGGTGGTTCGAATGCTCAGGCACCTCGGAATGATCAACCTCGGCAGGAGTTAGCCCGACAGCAATTGCTCTCCGGAGCAAACATGCAACAGTTAATGTTGCCTCCCCCTCCGCCGAGGTATGACAACCATGAGAGAAGGGATGCATTGCATCAAGTGGAAGACCAGCATCAACCGGATCAGAGGTACCCCGGAAACGAGGGGAGGAATGAGTACAAAGAGCATCATCAGAGTTACTGTGTGTTTACCACAGAGGAAACAGATAGAAAGAGCTTGCAACACCGACACATGGAGGTGAATGCGGTAATGCCCGCAGTGACGAGGTATATGCCTTGGTCAGATCAGGAAATCACCTGGAGTATCAAGGATCATCCCAAGGTTATGCCAAGTCCTGGTTCGTATGCGTTAGTGTTGGACCCAACATTCATCGGGCCAAATATCAATGTGAGATTCTCCAAGGTGCTGATAGACAATGACAGCATCATCAATATCATGTATGCGGATACAATGCGCAAGTTGGGTATCTTGGAGAACATGCTCCAGGCTACAGGAACAATGTTCCATGGTATTGTGCCAGGCATATCCTGTGAGCCCATTGGCAAAGACCGAGTCGATGTATTATTCGGCACGCGAGATAACTGCCGAACTGAGAATTTGGAGTTTGAAGTGGTGAACTTAGAAATTTGTATCACGCGTTACTCGGTAGGCCAACACTGAAAAAGTTCATGGCAAGTTGTCACATCAGTTATTTGAAGATGAAGTTGCCTGGGCCAAATGGAGTAATTACCATAGCTGGAGATTTCCGACGTTCCATTGAGTGTGTGTCAGCCGGGTCTAACCTAGCCGAGTCACTCGTGATTGTGCAAGAGAAAAGAAAGATACAGGAAGTGGCGGCATTGGCTCAGTCCGCGCAGCAGTATATGCCGGCACTGAGTAACCCACATGGTAGTGTTTCATTCCAAGCGACAAAAGATACCAAGAAAGTGCCTGTTGATGATATGTTCCCAAAGCACACCGTAACAATTAGTGCCGGGTTAAATGACAAATAGGAAAGCGAGCTCGTCAACTTCCTCCGTGAGAACCGGGATATTTTTGCTTGGTCCACACAGGACTTGCAAGGTGTTCCGAGGGAGTTGGCTAAGCACTCTTTGAATATGAGACCCGGAGCAAAGCCAGTGAAGCAACCTCTCCGCCGCTTCACCGAAGATAGGAGAAAAGTCATAGGAGATGAGATAGCTCGGCTCCTTGCAGCTGGGTTTATCATGGAAGTGCTTTACCCGGATTGGCTGTCCAATCCGGTGCTGGTGGAGAAGAAGAAGGATGATCCGAATGTGGCAGTGGTTTGACGTATGTGTATCGATTACACGAACCTGAATAAGGCGTGTCCAAAAGATCCATTTCCACTGCCAAGGATAGATCAAGTCATAGATTCAACTGCTGGGTGTGAACTGTTGTCATTCATAGATGCGTATTCTGGTTTCCACCAGATACCCCTGAATCCGAGTGATCAAATAAAGACTGCATTTATCACCCCGTATGGGGCTTATTGCTATCGCACCATGCCATTTGGTTTACGTAATGCAGGGGCAACGTACGAAAGATGTATGTAGAAATGTTTGCATGACCAAATAGGTCAAAACGTGCAGGTGTATGTGGATGATGTTGTTATCAAGACCAAGGAAAGCAAAACGCTCCTTGACAATATCATGTAGACATTCGCGAACCTAAGGAGGTTCCGAATGAAGCTTAACCCGGAAAAATGCACCTTCGGTGTCCCGACTGGAAAATTACTCGGATTTCTTGTCTCCAACCGAGGTATCAAAGTCAATCCAACTAAAATCCGGGCCATAGAGCGAATGGAACTGCCGAAGTGCCTTAACGATGTCCAGAAGTTCACTGGTTGCCTGGCATCCTTAAGTCGGTTTGTATGTCGGTTGGGAGAAAAGGCACTGCCTCTCTATCAACTCATGAAAAAGTCGGACAAGTTCATTTGGACGCCGCAGGCCAATGAAGCCTTTATCCAATTAAAGAAAATGTTAGCCACTGCACCAGTGTTAGCCTCTCCACTATTAAAGGAGCCAGTGTTGCTCTATATAGCCGCAACCAACCATGTTGTAAGTGCAGTAATTGTGGTAGAGCGCGATGAAGAGGGTAAGTCAGTGCAAAGGCCAGTATATTACCTAAACGAAGTGTTATCCGCATCAAAGCGAAATTATCCGCACTATCAGAAAGTGGCGTATGGTGTGTACATGTCGGCTAAGAAGCTAAAACACTATTTTGAGGAGCACCCCATCAAAGTGATATGTGAAGCTCCCATATCCGAGATAATGAGTAACAAAGATGCAAGTGGTAGGATTGCAAAATGGGCAATAGAGCTAGCCCCTTATGCGCCACAGTATGACAGAAGAGAAGCAATCAAGTCTCAGGCTGTGGCCGACTTTTTTGTGGACTGGGCCGAGGTGCAATATAAACCACCATTACCAGATCCGAACTACTGGAGAATGCACTTTAACGGGTCGAAAACAAAAACCGGGTTAGGCGCCGGAGTGGTACTTACCTCGTCAAAGAATGACCAGCTGAAGTATGTGCTGCAGATCCACTTCGCATCGTCAAACAATGTAGCCGAATATGAGGCACTTGTACATGGGCTCAAAGTGGCAAAGGAAATTGGGATACGTCAGATCCAATGCTTTGGCGACTCGGATTTTGTAATTCAGCAAGTTTTAGGGCTATGGGACGCTCTTGATCCAAACATGGCATTATACAGATTCCATGTGCAGAAGGTATTTGGTTACTTTGAGGGATGCGAATTTCGCCATGTACCCCGGGTGGAAAATGAGGCTGTCGACGTATTGTCGAAGCTCGGATCAACTCGACAAGCAATTCCACCGGGTGTAGCATTAGAACACCTCAGAAAACCATCCATCAGGCCGTCCCCAGAAACCGACTCAATTTATGTCCCGGAGGATCCGGAATCCGGAGCCGTACCCATGGACATTGACGTGGGAGGTGGTTCGCAAGAACCCGGGACCGCCTCAAGAAGACCGGGATCGCCAAAGACATGATCCAGCTGAGGTTATGCCGGTGGATCAGATGGAAATTGATGAGGATGTGTTCCCAGTGCGAGCTATACCAGCTTGGGGACATCCTATATTTCAATTCTTGAAAGCTGGAACCTTACCCGCCGAGGAGGTGCTTTCCAGGCAAACTCAGAGGAGAGCAAAAGCATACACAATCATCAATTCCGAGCTATACAAAAGGAGTGTGACAAACGTTCTCCAGCGATGTGTTGACCCAGAAGAAGGGCTTGACATCCTCCGAGATATACATCAAGGGGAATGTGGGCATCATGCCTCGTCCAGAGCCTTGGTAGCAAAAGCTTTCTGGCATGGATTCTACTGGCCAAGTGCCTTAGAACAAGTAGAGGACCTGGTAAGAAAATGCAATGGTTGTCAGAGGTATGCTACCAAGACACATATGCCAATGTTGGAGCTCAAGACCATACCAATCACCTGGCCATTTGCCGTATGGTGTTTGGATATGGTTAGCCCGTTCAAACCAGCAAGGGGAAATATGACTCACATTTTGGTCATGGTTGATAAATTTACAAAGTGGATTGAAGTAAAGCCAATAAGAAAATGTGATGGAGCTACGGCCGTGACATTCCTCAAAGATATCATCTTGAGATACGGTTACCCTCACAGTATCATAATAGATAATGGCACAAATTTTGCTGAAGGAGCATTTGCGCGATTTTGCCAAGATAAGAAGATCCGGCTGGACGTTGCTTCGGTAGCCCACCCCGCATCGAACGAACAAGTGGAAAGATCCAACAGATTGGTACTATCCGGGATAAAACCCCAGCTCATTGAGCCGCTGCAAAGATCAGCGGGGTGCTGGATAGAAGAACTACCAGCGGTACTGTGGAGTTTAAGAACAACTCTGAATCGATCAACAGGCTATACGCCATTCTTTCTGGTATATGGGGCAGAAGCTGTATTACCAACCGATATAGAGCATGACTCGCCTAGGGTCACCCAATACACAGAAGCCGAAGTGCAAGAAGCCCGGCAAAATGATGTTGATCTGCTGGAAGAAGCGAGAGAATTGGCATTGTCCAGATCCGCCATATATCAGCAAAATCTCCGACGCTATCATAGCCGGAAAGTAAACCCCTGAGTTTTCCGGGAAGGTCATCTGGTACTCCGGTTGGTACAACGTACTGCTGGCATGCACAAGTTACCCCCCCCCCCCCATGGGAAGGGCCATTCATTGTGAGCAAAGCATTACACCATGATTCTTCTTATCTTATCGATGCAAAACCACAGGAGAAGAACAAGGCGGACAGGTCCGGCGAGGAATCTAAGCGTCCATGGAATGTATCTCTACTTCGTCCTTTGTACACTTAGCAAAGAAGTGTATGTATCCGAGTCACTCATATGTCGGTATGTATGCCAGCAATGAGCCTATCAATGAAATGTGGGAACCTCGGGCAGTAACTCGGGGACTGCCTTAATGATACTTGTTATTTGTTCTCCGCATTCATTATTTATACGTCGGCTGGAGTAAGTTGTTTCTACCTAAGCCGGATTAGTAGTATGTGAGCACCAAGAACCTAACTCTTCGACTTGCTGCTATCCAACAAGATTTGGCTTCATGGCAAGCAAGAGAACAAGTTTGGAATTGCGTAGCACATGAAAAACGACTAAGGAAAGGAACTTAATCGAGCCGATGTTTGTTTTTCGGACTAACCTTATGCTTACTTTAAATTTACTTTGCTGAATTATTTTGAGCTAATCCTAAAGTTTCCAAGTATTGTTAAGTCAATTTTTGAAACTCGGACTCGTAAGTCATAAAACCGAACGAAGGTGGACACGAGCCGAGCCAAGAGATTGGAGAAACAAGAAAGTGAAACTCGGGGACTACGCCCAAGTTAATCCAGCACAAAAACTTAGTATCAAAACATCACTTAAGTTCTTAATATAATTGCACCTGGCATACCGGGGATCTGATGAATTTCAAAGTGTTTCTGATTAAGGAGCAGCGGGAGGAGGTAATTTGGCGCCAGAAGGTGCAGCTCCAGCTTCGGCTTCAGCATCCTATTCAACATCCGAGGCTTTGTCCTCTTCTTTGTCACCTGAACCATCTTCGACATATTCGTCGTCGACGGCACCAAGGAAACTTGGTCCCTCATTCCATTGATGGATGGGGGCATATTGAATAAGGTTATGGGCGCAAGCCTTGTGCCGAGCTATCCATTCCGGGTCAGTGGACCACCTTGATCTGGTGCGCATGCGCTCGAGGAGCTTCAGGTTTATCTTTTCATACCAAGTGAGCACATAGTGGAGGACAATTTTAGCTCTGGCACGTCCAGCAGATTCTCTCCAGAGATCGATCTGAGTCTCGCACTCCATAAGCCTGGCAAAAAGAACAGTGGCACTCTCCAGAGTATCTTCTTCAGGCCAAAAGACATTGAAGATCCGGACTACTACATCCAAGATATCCTTGCCGTATTTCTTCACGATCTCGACTCGGGTGGACAAGCTGACTATCAAGTCCTCAAGATCAAGAGGAATGGTGCCAGACGGATGGAGTACCCTCCGTCATGAACTTGGTAACAACATTGGATGCAATGACATCACTCTCCGGGAATTTGCCTTAAAAAAAGACAGGTGGAGTAAGTAAAGGAAGTAGAACTGGAAAGATCAATGTCGGTTGAAGGAAAAGACCTTACCAGAAATATGGCTGTGAACCCGGGTCAACTCCTTGGTGCAGTTGTCGCGCCTCTCCCGGAGTTGCACAAGTTCAGTATTCGCCGACTCAAGCTTGACGCTGGCCTCCTTTAGCAATTCTTGGTCCTTGGCGATCTAGAGGTTGAGGCGCTCGCTCTTTCAGTAAAGTCTTGGCCTGCTTTCTCCAGTTCGGATTTGTGCTGCGCCTTGAGCTTCTTCATGTCTGGCTTAATCTTGGCAATCTCATCATCTTTGGTTCGGATGAGGGCAAGCTCATCATCTTTCTTTTTGAGTTCGGCCTGGTGCTGCCCTGCTTGTTCAAGAAAATGTAGCATCATGTCAGGCACGGGCACACTATCTTCAAGAGATGCTGAAATAGTTTGTTGACCCGGCAAAGTCGAGGTATGAATATTTGTCGAGCCAAGAAGAAAAGAAGATAGGGCGCAGAGAGAGATTGAGCAAGAATGATTTACCCTTTATCTGATCCAGATTTTTTCTCATGAGGATATTCTCAACCTCCACTCTAGCTACGAAATCTGAATGATGGATTAGTTCTACGGAAAAAAGACAAAGAGAGATGAAAAATGACAAGGAGAAAACTTACCCCTTTTCTCGTGTTCGGCGAGAAGCGCAGTATGTTTCGCGTGCAGCATCTTGTGAGTATCCAAGAGACGCTGAAACTCAGTGCTCCGGCGATTGGTGGTCACCTGAAAAGAGTACAAAAAGATAGCTTAGTCTTGTGCATATTCAAAGTGTACAAAATCCAGGCCAAGTGGAACTTAACCCGGCTCTAGGTGTGTGCATATTCGAAGTGTACAAAATCCGGGCCAAGTGGAACTTAACCCGGCTCTAGGTGTGTGCATATTCGAAGTGTACAAAATTCGGGCCAAGTGGAACTTAACCCGGCTCTAGGTGTGTGCATATTCGAAGTGTACAAAATCCAGGCCAAGTGGAACTTAACCCGGTTCTAGGTGTGTGCATATTCAAAGTGTACAAAATCCGGGCCAAGTGGAACTTAACCCGGCTCTAGGTGTGTGCATATTCGAAGTGTACAAAATCCGGGCCAAATGGAACTGAAACCGGCTCTAGGTGTGTGCATATTCGAAGTGTGCAAAGTCCGGGCCAAGTGGAACTTAACCCGGCTCTAGGTGTGTGCATATTCAAAGTGTACAAAATCCGGGCCAAGTGGAACTTAACCAGACTCTAGGTGTGTGCATATTCGAAGTGTACAAAATCCGGGCCAAGTGGAACTTAACCTGGCTCTAGGTGTGTGCATATTCGAAATGTACAAAATCCGGGCCAAGTGGAACTTAACCCGACTCTAGGTGTGTGCATATTCGAAGTGTACAAAATCCGGGCCAAGTGGAACTTAACCCGGCTCTAGGTGTGTGCATATTCAAAGTTATTAAGGAGCTACGTTAGTTCTCTAAGGAGCATCCGGCCGAGTAACAAGTTACTCCCCCGGAGGCTCGGGGACTAATGGCTATATCACTAATACCTACTAGATGCTAAGGAAAGGGCGAAGTAACATACCTCCATCATCCGACCTGCAAGGTTAATTGCCTTGGCAGCGGTATTCATCAGGGCAACAAACTCAGCAGGCCCAAATTTCTCATGGAGATCATCATCATGGACGAACTACGCCTTGTTCCAGTAGTTTACAAACTCGATTAAGGTCGGAGGATATTGTTCGCTGCTGAGCATGTGGGGTGCAACTAGACCCTTAGCGTGGGCTTCCCTCCTCTCAACTCCGGCAGCAACGGGGCTGGTGTGCAAAACGAGTTGTGCATCAGCTGACCCGGCAGAGGTGTCAGTTGTCGGTGGGGTCTTCTTCGAAAGCATGGACGCAAGTGTACGCTGTCCAGCCTCGATTGACGTTGCCCTGGTGGCGTCAGGAGCCTTTTTGCCCTTGGGCTGCTACTGAGAAGTTGAAGTTGCTGTAGCAGATTTTCCCTTGGGAGCTGCTTTGGTGCTAGCCTTGGCACTGCTGGTGTCTTCTCGCCGAGCCTTGGAAGACTCGGACGAGGCGGAAGGGCTTGGTGCTGTTGATGGCGCTTTTGCTGTTGGTGCTGGTGCTGGAGTTGGTGCTGGTGCTGATTTCTGCTTCGGCGGAGGTGCTAAAGGAACCTCGGTGGTAGCTGGTTGTGGTGGAGCCGAAGTAGTGGTTGCCACTGCCTCGGTAGAACCGCTTCCCCCTGCTCCGAGGTTGCCCTCCTCTTGACGAGGTGGGCTAGAACCCGGAGCAGCCGCTGAACCCTCCTGAATGGGGCTCAACGAGCGTGAATTATCGCCACGAGGGGGAGAAGGGCTATGTTGGAGCGGCGAGGCAATGCCGGATCCACTCTGAGGGGCCTCCACCGCGGCCCTGCCGAATCAAATCATAAATGATGAGAAACTATAAAAAAAGAAGAACAAGTAAATAGCAAAGGGAGAAATGACTTACTCATCCGAAGTCAAGGGCTCCTTCAGCTTGCGAGCTCTCCGGGCCACGGCCTTAGTCGTGGCCTTGGTGGCAGCTTTGTCTGCGGACTTCTTTCGCCTTTTGGCTAGCTGGGAAGGTCCGGAAGAAGAAGCAGATGCGGCCCCCCTCTTCTTTGGCGCGACCGGGATAGGCTCACCCGTGGCAAGGGGAGGATCTTCATGGATCTGCCCACTGGGGTTAGCTGATGTCGGAAAAGCATAAGAAAGGGGGACAACGTCAAATGCCTCCATCACCTCAACGTCCGAATCATCTTCATCGTCGGGCCAATCTCTAATGGAAGAGAGTTTACCGGTGTGCCGCTTGGTCGCATCGGCCATCGGCAGGAACATCTCCTGATCCGGCTCCTCTGCATCCGAGGTGTCTCGATCAGGCGCCCATTTGAGAGAAGGCTCGGTGCCATCCTGAATGGTTTGCTAAAGAAACATCTAAGGGAAAGAAAAGACAAAGGGATTAAACCTATAACAGAAACCGACATATAATATAATTCGGAGAAAGTTTGGGACACGAGACTTACCGCGGGGGGAAGCCTATCTCGGCAGAAGTGTTCGATCCCCCACGTCCACTCAGCCGAGAAGTCCTTCTTAGTGGTGAAGAGGGCCTTGACCTGATGGAAGATCTCGGTGTTGCTCAAGTCAAATGAGGAGGTCCGGTAGGGGTCACGGCCCCAGCTCATGTGGCAAACTTTATGTGTATGCGTTCGGAGGGAGATCCGGCGGGACGAATGTAATCATCGCGTCCTTGTTGCGCAATCCCAAGTCCTTTAGCTCCTAGAACCTTTTGTTGACTTGGTTCACCAGGACGGTGGGATTCTTGGGGACCTTGTCCCACAGATCCGGATTTGGAGGACCCAGAGCGTAGGGGCGCAGTCGGATCAGATCTTCAGTTGTGCCGTTTCGAACATAGAAGAAGGTTCGGGCCCAGCCCTTGCAGGAGTCAAGCCCCGTAACTCGGGGGAAGATGGACTGCTTCCGGGGGGAGATGGAAGCTGCGCCGAACTGTGTGAGCTGCTTGTCCCCGGATTAAGCTGTATATTCGGAATCATGTTCTGGTGAAGGCCAAAGAATTGGATCCAGAGCTCCTTTGTGGGCCACAGTCCGGCGTAGCCCTCGATGGTGGAAGCAAAAGCAGAGAGTGAGGTAATGGCGTTAGCCGGAAGGTGGTGCGGCTGAAGCTCGTAGGTGTTGAGCCAGTCGTTCAAGAAATCGCTAACTGGGAGCCCTAACCCGCGCTGGAAGTGGGAAAGAAACACCACATACTCACCCGGATTGGGTGAGGGGTAAGCTCCACAGCGGCAAGACGCGCGATGACGCCCTTCGGGATACGCTGGGTGCGGTACAACCAATCGAGGTCGTCCTGGCACACCCAGGACCCAGCCCAGGCGCCACGGTCGGTGTTCCCCGCGTCCTCCTCCATTTCCTTCTCTGCAACGGCGAGCTCCTCCTTTGTCATCTCGAGGTCACTGTCCTCACTGGCACTAGCGGCGGTGGGGGGCAGTGGCCTGGACTGGCGAGGACCCGTGGCGGAGGAGATCTGTGGCGGGCAGCAACGTTAGTCGTGAGCGAGGTGTGGGCTGCGGCTAAGCGAATCTGATGCGGCGCTGTCGCTGGAGACGAAGCGGAAGAAGAAGAGGCAGAGGGGCGCGAGAGTGGGGAAAAGACCCAAGGGGCACGCCCCTCCCCTATTTAACCACGCCCTTAAGGGGTAGTGGGATCACTGTTGTCTTGGGCGGCTACACACGGTGTGGCCATGTATGACCCAGATCAGCCAATGAGCGATGAGCCATAGGGAGGGCCACAGGGCGCAGGAGATCCCATGACGTGACGCTATGATACAGTTAACGAGGAGGCAGGCACGATGCGACGTGCGCTATAGTAATATCTGACAATAACTGCGGTGGTTACTGTCGTAGGCCCTTAAAATGAGGCAAAGAAATGATTAGCTTCCACGTGGGGAAGCGTATCATAGGAGGAAGAATGATCCGGATAAGTATGAGGTGACCCGGCCAGCGAGTGAAAACTCGGAATGTGCCAAGGGAAAGTAAACCTATGAAATCCAGACTATGAGATAACTCGGAAAAGGAGCAAAAGACTCAATAGAATTAAACCTGCTGTGGCCTTAGCTACTAAGGCAGCTAAGACCGCACCAGCTTCGGGGACTAATGTTGGGGGGATACCCCCGGGTAGGGTCACGCCGGGGCATAAAGGCCAAGTTAGCCGAGGTACGGCAAGGTCAAAGCAAGAGCTGGCCGAGTCACCTCAAGGCAGGCCGAATCACGGGATAACCCAGACCAGGGAATGTCCACCTAACTAGGTCTCAACCGACTTATGCTGTATGTCGGTAAGATGAATCTAACCTATATGCACGTACAGATGTGGCTGGATCAACTAGGTACGATCCGGGTTATATCAAGCTTGTAAGAGAAGGAAGGTATCTCGCTGGTCAAAGACCACTGTACGCAGAGCATGAGAAAAGCGGACAGAGGCCAGGACCACCGAGGCATGGCCGACAAGGGTGACGATGCCTGTGTTGGATGACGCGGGCGCCACAGAGGCTCACGTAGCCTCTGCATGGATGACGCTGGGCGAAAGTGACCCGGTCGGCTTACTACTTTGGAATATGCCTCCATGTATGCCCTAATTGGAGACCTAGCCTCCCCTATATAAGAGGGGTAGGGCCTCTATAGAAAGGGTTGGTCTCTGAATGGTTGAGCTCTAGGGAGTTGTGTGTGTTCTGGAGAGCTAGCTAGTGGTGAGAGCAAGAGAGTCCCTTCTTCCTCCTCTCCCCAATACAGCTTGAGGAGCACTTGTAATCTGTTGAAGTGAATCAAATACGAAGCAACTATGTGGAATCACCACACTATCCCTCCCTGGATTCCCCTAGTGCATTTAGTCCCCACCTTTAGCCTATTCATGGCATCTGCCTCGACACCACCATGACACAATGACACTGGGTGTGGTTCATGAGAAGAACAGACATGCAATGACACTGGTGGATCCATGTGTGGTTCATGAAAAGAACATACATGCAATCACACTACGTGGATCCATGTGTGGTTTGTGAGAAGAACAGACATGCAATGACACTAGGTGGATCCATGTGTGGTTTGTTTAGAGGAACAGACATGCAATGACACTGGTGGATCCATGTGTGGTTTGTTTAGAGGAACAGACCTGCAATGACATTGTGTGTGGTTCATGAGAAGAACACACATGCAATGACACTGGTGGATCCTTGTGTGGTTTGAGAGAAGAACATACATGCAATCACACTGGCAGTGGTTCATGAAAAGAACACACATGCAATGACACCGGTGGATCCATGTGTGGTATGTTTAGAGGAACAGACATGCAATCACACTGCGTGTGGTTCATGAGAAGAACATACATGCAATGACACTAGTGGATCCATATGTGGTTTGTGGAAGGAACATACATGTAATGACTCTAGCTGTGGTTCATGAAAAGAACAGACATGTAATCACACTAGGTGGATCCATGTGTGGCTCATGAAAAGAACAGACATGTAATGACACTGGGTGGATCCATGTGTGGTTTGTGAAAAGAACAGACATGCGATCACACTAGGTGGATCCATGTGTGGTTTGTTAGAGGAACAAACATGCTATCACACTAGGTGGATCTATGTGTGGTTTGTTTAGAAGAGCACACATACAATGACTTTAGTTGTGTTTCATGAGAAGAACACACATGCAATGACACTGGTGGATCCATGTGAAAGTTCATGAAAAGAACATACATGCAATCACACTAGGTGGATTCATGTGTGGTTTCTGAAAAGAACAAACATGCAATGACTCTAGTTGTGCTTCATGAGAAGAACACACATCCAATGACATTGGTGGATCCATGTGTGGTTCATGAAAAGAACAGACATGCAATCACACTAGGTGGATCCATGTGTGGTTTGCGAAAAGAACAGACATGCAATGACACTAGGTGGATCCATGTGTGGTTTGTTTAGAAGAACAGACATGCAATGACACTTGGTGGATCCATGTGTGGTTTGTGAAAAGAACAGACATGCAATGACACTGGGTGGATCCATGTGTGTTTTGTGAAAAGAACAGACATGCAATGACACTGGGTGGATCCATGTGTGGTTTGTTTAGAGGAACAGACATGCAATGCCACTAGGTTTGGTTCATGAGAAGAACAGACATGCAATCACACTAGGTGGATCCATGTGTGGTTTATTTAGAAGAACAGACATGCAATGACTCTAGCTGTAGTCCATGAAAAGAACACACATGCAATGACACTGGTGGATCCATGTGTGGTTTGTGAGAACAACATACATGCAATGACACTGGTTGTGGTTCATGAGAAGAACACACATCCAATGACACTATTGGATCCATGTGTGGTTCATGAGAAGAACAGACATGCAATGACACTGGTTGGACCCATGTGTGGTTCATGAGAAGAACACACATGCAATGACACTGGTGGACCCATGTGTGGTTCATGAAAAGAACAGACATGCAATCATAGTAGGTGGATCCGTGTGTGGTTTGTGAAAAGAACAGACATGCAATGACACTAGGTGGATCCATGTGTGGTTTGTTTAGAGGAACAAACATGCAATGACACTAGGTGGATCCATGTGTGGTTTGTTTAGAGGAATAGACATGCAATGACACTGGGTGTGGTTCATGAGAAGAACACACATGCAATGACACTGGTGGATCCATGTGTGGTTCATGAAAAGAACAGACATGCAATCACACTAGGTGGATCCATGTGTGGTTTGTGAAAAGAACATACATGCAATGACACTAGGTGGATCCATGTATGGTTTGTTTAGAGGAACAGACATGAAATGAAACTGGGTGGATCCATGTGTGGTTTGTTTAGAGGAATAGACATGCAATGACACTGGGTGTGGTTCATGTGAAGAACACACATGCAATGACACTGGTGGATCCTTGTGTGGTTTGTGACAAGAACCTACATGCAATCACACTAGGTGGATCCATGTGTGGTTTGTGAAAAGAACAGACATGCAATGACTCTAGTTGTGTTTCATGAGAAGAACACACATGCAATGACACTGGTGGATCCATGTGTGGTTCATGAAAAGAACAGACATCCAATCACACTAGGTGGATCCATGTGTGGTGTGTGAAAAGAACAGACATGCAATGACACTAGGTGGATCCATGTGTGGTTTGTTTAGAGGAACAAACATGCAATGACACTAGGTGGATCCATGTGTGGTTTGTTTAGAAGAACACACATGCAATGAAACTAGTTGTGGTTCATGAAAAGAAAACACATGCAATGACACTAGGTGGATCCATGTGTGGTTTGTGAAGTGAACATACATGCAATGACACTGGGTGGATCCATGTGTGGTTTGTTTAGAGGAACAGACATGCAATGACACTGGGTGTGGTTCATGAGAAGAATAGACATGCAATCACACTAGGTGGATCCATGTGTGGTTTGTTTAGAAGAACAGACATGCAATTACTCTAGATGTGGTTCATGAAAATAACACACATACAATGACACTGGTGGATCCATGTGTGGTTTGTGAGAACAACATACATGCAATGACACTGGTTGTGGTTCATGAGAAGAACACAAATCCAATGACACTATTAGATCCATGTGTGGTTCATGAGAAGAACAGACATGCAATGACACTGGGTGGATCCATGTGTGGTTTGTTTAGAGGAACAGACATGCAATCACACTGGGTGTGGTTCATAAAAAGAACAGACATGCAATGACACTAGTGGATCCATATGTGGTTTGTGGAAGGAACAGACATGCAATGAGTCTAGCTGTGGATCATTAGAAGAACAGACATGCAATCACACTCGGGCGATCCATGTGTGGTTCATGAGAAGAACAGACATGCAATGACACTAGGTGGATCCATGTGAGGTTTGTTTAGAGGAATATACATGCAATGACAATGGGTGGATCCATGTGTGGTTTGTTTAGAGGAACAGACATGCAATGACACTGGGTGTGGTTCATGAGAAGAACACACATGCAATGACACTTGTGGATCCATGTGTGGTTCATGAAAAGAACAGACATGCAGTCACACTAGGTGGATCCATGTGTGGTTTGTGAAAAGAACAGACATGCAATCACACTAGGTGTATCCATGTATGGTTTGTTTAGAGGAACAGACATGCAATCACACTGGGTGGATCCATGTGTGGTTTGTTTAGAGGAACAGACATGCAATGACACTGGGTGGATCCATGTGTGGTTTGTTTAGAGGAACAGACATGCAATGACACTGGTGGATCCTTGTGTGGTTTATGAGAAGAACATACATGCAATCACACTGGCTGTGGTTCATGAGAAGAACACACATGCAATGACACTGGTGGATCCATGTGTGGTTTGTTTAGAGGAACAGACATGCAATCACACTAGGTGTGGTTAATGAGAAGAACAGACATGCAATGACACTGGTGGATCTATATGTGGTTTGTGGAAGGAACATACATGTAATGACTCTAGCTGTGGGTCATGAAAAGAACAGACATGCAATCACACTAGGTGGATCCATGTGTGGTTCATGAAAAGAACAGACATGCAATCACACTAGGTGGATCCATGTGTGGTTCATGAAAAGAATGTACATATGCAATGACACTGGGTGGATCCTTGTGTGGTTTGTGAAAAGAACAGGACATGCGATCACACTAGGTGGATCCATGTGTGGTTTAGAGGAGCAGTACATGCAATCACACTAGGTAGATCCGTGTGTGGTTCATGAGAAGAACACACATGCAATGACACTGGTGGATCTATGTGGTTTGTTTAGAAGAACGGACATGCAATGACTCTGTTGTGGTTCATGAAAAGAACACACATGCAATGACACTGGTGGATCCATGTGTGGTTTGTGAAAAGAACAGACATGTAATCACACTAGGTGGATCCATGTGTAGTTTGTTTAGAGGAACAAACATGCAATGACACTAGGTGTGGTTCATGAAAAGAACAGACATGCAATGACATTGGTGGATCCATGTGTGGTTTGTGAAAAGAACAGAATGCAATCACACTAGGTGGATCCTTGAACAATTTGTGGAAACAACAGACATGCAATGACTCTGGTTGTGGTTCATGAGAAGAACACACATGCAATGACACTGGTGGATCCATGTGTGGTTTGTGAAAAGAACAGACATGCAATCACACTAGGTGGATCCATGTGTGGTCTATTTAGAGGAACACACATGCAATGACTCTAGATGTGGTTTGTTTAGAGGAACAACCATGCAATGACACTAGGTGGATCCATGTGTGGTTTGTGAAAAGAACAGACATGTAATCACACTAGGTGGATCCATGTGTGGTTTCTTTAGAGGAACAAACATGCAATGACACTGGGTGTGGTTCGTGAAAAGAACAGACATGCAATGACACTGGGTGGATCCATGTGTGGTTTGTTTAGGAGAACACACATGCAATGACACTGGTGGATCCATGTGTGGTTCATGAAAAGAACAGACATGCAATCACACTAGGTGGATCCATGTGTGGTTTGTGCAAAGAACAAACATGCAATGACACTAGGTGGATCCATGTGTGGTTTGTTTAGAGGAACAGACATGCAATGACACTAGGTAGATCCATGTGTGGTTTATTTAGAAGAACACACATGCAATAAAACTAGTTGTGGTTCATGAAAAGAAAACACATGCAATGACACTAGGTGGATCCATGTGTGGTTTGTGAAGTGAACATACATGCAACGACACTGGGTGGATCCATGTGTGGTTTGTTTAGAGGAACAGACATGCAATGACACTGGGTGTGGTTCATGAGAAGAATAGACATGCAATCACACTAGGTGGATCCATGTGTGGTTTGTTTAGAAGAACAGACATGCAATTACTCTAGATGTGGTTCATGAAAATAACACACATACAATGACACTGGTGGATCCATGTGTGGTTTGTGAGAACAACATACATGCAATGACACTGGTTGTGGTTCATGAGAAGAACACACATCCAATGACACTATTAGATCCATGTGTGGTTCATGAGAAGAACAGACATGCAATGACACTGGGTGGATCCATGTGTGGTTTGTTTAGAGGAACAGACATGCAATCACACTGGGTGTGGTTCATGAAAAGAACAGACATGCAATGACACTAGTGGATCCATATGTGGTTTGTGGAAGGAACAGACATGCAATGAGTCTAGCTGTGGATCATTAGAAGAACAGACATGCAATCACACTAGGGCGATCCATGTGTGGTTCATGAGAAGAACAGACATGCAATGACACTAGGTGGATCCATGTGTGGTTTGTTTAGAGGAATATACATGCAATGACAATGGGTGGATCCATGTGTTGTTTGTTTAGAGGAACAGACATGCAATGACACTGGGTGTGGTTCATGAGAAGAACACACATGCAATGACACTTGTGGATCCATGTGTGGTTCATGAAAAGAACAGACATGCAATCACTCTAGGTGGATCCATGTGTGGTTTGTGAAAAGAACAGACATGCAATGACACTAGGTGTATCCATGTATGGTTTGTTTAGAGGAACAGACATGCAATCACACTGGGTGGATCCATGTGTGGTTTGTTTAGAGGAACAGACATGCAATGACACTGGGTGGATCCATGTGTGGTTTGTTTAGAGGAACAGACATGCAATGACACTGGGTGTGGTTCATGAGAAGAACACACATGCAATGACACTGGTGGATCCTTGTGTGGTTTATGAAAAGAACATACATGCAATCACACTGGCTGTGGTTCATGAGAAGAACACACATGCAATGACACTGGTGGATCCATGTGTGGTTTGTTTAGAGGAACAGACATGCAATCACACTAGGTGTGGTTCATGAGAAGAACAGACATGCAATGACACTGGTGGATCTATATGTGGTTTGTGGAAGGAACATACATGCAATGACTCTAGCTGTGGGTCATGAAAAGAACAGACATGCAATCACACTAGGTGGATCCATGTGTGGTTCATGAAAAGAACAGACATGCAATCACACTAGGTGGATCCATGTGTGGTTCATGAAAAGAACAGACATGCAATGACACTGGGTGGATCCATGTGTGGTTTGCGAAAAGAACAGACATGCGATCACACTAGGTGGATCCATGTGTGGTTTGTTAGAGGAAAAGACATGCAATCACACTAGGTAGATCCATGTGTGGTTCATGAGAAAAACACACATGCAATGACACTGGTGGATCCATGTGTGGTTTGTTTAGAAGAACGGACATGCAATGACTCTCGCTGTGGTTCATGAAAAGAACACACATGCAATGACACTGGTGGATCCATGTGTGGTTTGTGAAAAGAACAGACATGTAATCACACTAGGTGGATCCATGTGTGGTTTGTTTAGAGGAACAAACATGCAATGACACTAGGTGTGGTTCATGAAAAGAACAGACATGCAATGACATTGGTGGATCCATGTGTGGTTTGTGAAAAGAACAGAGATGCAATCACACTAGGTGGATCCTTGAACAATTTGTGGAAACAACAGACATGCAATGACTCTGGTTGTGGTTCATGAGAAGAACACACATGCAATGACACTGGTGGATCCATGTGTGTTTTGTGAAAAGAACAGACATGCAATCACACTAGGTGGATCCATGTGTGGTCTATTTAGAGGAACACACATGCAATGACTCTAGATGTGGTTTGTTTAGAGGAACAACCATGCAATGACACTAGGTGGATTCATGTGTGGTTTGTGAAAAGAACAGACATGTAATCACACTAGGTGGATCCATGTGTGGTTTCTTTAGAGGAACAAACATACAATGACACTGGGTGTGGTTCGTGAAAAGAACAGACATGCAATGACACTGGGTGGATCCATGTGTGGTTTGTTTAGAGGAACACACATGCAATCACACTGGGTGTAGTTCATGAGAAGAACAGACATGCAATCACACTAGGTGGATCCATGTGTGGTTTATTTAGAAGAACACACATGCAATGACTCTAGATTTGGTTCATGAAAAGAACACACATGCAATGACACTGGTGGATCCATGTGTGGTTTGTGAGAACAACATACATGCAATGACACTGGTTGTGGTTCATGAGAAGAACACACATCCAATGACACTGTTGGATCCATGTGTGGTTCATGAGAAGAAGAGACATGCAATGACACTGGGTGGATCCATGTGTGGTTTGTTTAGAGGAACATACATGCAATCACACTGGGTGTGGTTCATGAAAAGAACAGACATGCAATGACACTGGTGGATCCATATGTGGTTTGTGGAAGGCAATACATGCAATCACTCTAGCTGTGGTTCATGAAAATAACAGACATGGAATCACACTAGGGGGATCCATGTGTGGTTCATGAGAAGAACACACATGCAATGACACTTGTGGATCCATGTGTGGTTCATGAAAAGAACAGACAGGCAATGACAATGGTGGATCCATGTGTGGTTTGTTTAGAAGAACACACATGCAATGACACTTGGATCCATGTGGTTTGTTTAGAGAACAGACATGCAATGACACTTGTGGATCCATGTGGTTCATGAAAAGAACACATGCAATGACACTTGGTGGATCCATGTGTGGTTTATGAAAGAACAGACATGCAATGACACTGGGTGGATCCATGTGTGGTTTGAGAAAAGAAGAGACAAGCAATGACCTTGGTGGATCCATGTGTGGTTTGTTTAGAGGAACAGACATGCAATGACCTGGTGGATCCATGTGTTGTTGAGAAGAACACACATGCAATGACACTGGTGGATCCATGTGTGGTTGTTTAGAGAAATACATGCAATGACACTGGTGGATCCTTGTGTGGTTTGTGAGAAGAACATACATGCAATGACACCATCCATGGTTCATGAGAAGAACACACATGCAATGACACTGGGGATCCATGTGTGGTTTGTTTAGAGAACAGACATGCAATCACACTAGGTGTGGTTCATGAGAAGAACAGACATGCAATGACACTGGTGGATCCATATGTGGTTTGTGGAAGAATGGACATGCAATGACTCTAAGTGGGTCATGAAAAGAACAGACATGCAATCACACTAGGTAGATCCATCTGTGGTTCATGAAAAGAACAGACATGCAATGACACTGGGTGGATCCATGTGTGGTTTGTGAAAAGAATAGACATGCGATCACACTAGGTGGATCAATGTGGTTTGTTAGAAAACAGACATGCAATCACACTAGGTAGATCCATGTGTTGTCTTTGAGAAGAACACAGATGCAATGACACTGGATCCGTGTGGTTTGAAGAAGAACACACATGCAATGACTCTGGTTCATGAAAAGAACACACATGCAATGACACTGTGGATCCATGTGTGGTTTGAAAAAAACAGACATGTAATCACAGTAGGTGGATACATGTTTGGTTTGTTTAGATGAACAAACATGCAATGACACTAGGTTTGGTTCATGAAAAGAACAGACATGCAATTACATTGGTGGATCCATGTGTGGTTTGTGTAAAGATCAGAGCTGCAATCACACTAGGTTGATCCGTGTGTGGTTTGTAAAAAGAACAGACATGCAATGACACTAGGTGGATCAATGTGTGGTTTGTTTAGAGGAACAGACATGCAATGACACTAGGTGGATCCATGTGTGGTTTGTTTAGAGGAATAGACATGCACTGACACTGGCTGTGGTTCATGAGAAGAACACACATTCAATGACACAGGTGGATCCATGTGTGGTTCATGAAAAGAACAGACATGCAATGACACTGGTGGATCCATGTGTGGTTTGTGAAAAGAATGTAATGCAATGACACTAGGTGGATCCATGTGTGGTTTTAGAGGAAGAGACATGAAATAACACTGGTGGATCCATGTGTGGTTTCTTTAGAGGAACATACATGCAATGACACTGGGTGTGGTTCATGTGAAAAGAACACACATGCAATGACACTGGTGGATCCTTGTGTGGTGTGACAAGAACACACATGCAATCACACTAGGTGTATCCATGTGTGGTTTGTGAAGAACAGACATGCAATGACTCTAGTTGGATCCATGTGGTATTTGAGAAGAACACACATGCAATGACCCGAGTGGATCCATCTATGTTAGTCAAAAGAACAGACATCCAATGACACGAGGTGGATCCATGTGTGGTGTGTGAAAAGAACACACATGCAATCACACTAGTGGATCCATATGTGGTGTGTGAAAAGAACAGACATGCAATGACTAGGTGGATCCATGTGTGGTTTGTTTAGAAAAAGAGCACACATGAAATGACAGGTGGATCCATGTGTGGTCTTAGAAAGAACACATGCAATGACACTAGGCGTGGTTCATGAGAAGAACACACATGCAATGACTTGGTGGATCCATGTGTGGATTGTAAAAACAAGACACATGCAATGACACTGGTTGTTGTTAGTAAAAGAACACACATGCAATGAAAATGGTGGATCCATGTGTGGTTTGAAGAGAACAGACATGCAATGACACTAGTGGATCCATATGTGGAATGTGAAAAGAATAGTCATGAAAATTGGACTCCAGTTGTTGTTAGTAAGGAACACACATGCAATGACACTAGTGGATCCATGTGTGGTCTGTGAAGAATACACATGCAATGACTCTAGTTGTGGTTAATGAGAAGAACACACATGCAATGACACTAGGTGGATACATGTGTGGATTGTGAAAGAACACACATGCAATGACTCTAGTTGTGTTAGTAAGAAGAACACACATGAAATGACACTTGTGTATCCAAGTGTGGTTCATGAAAAGAACAAAAATGCAATCACACTAGGTGGATCCATGTGTGGTATGTGAAAAGAATAGTCATACAATGACTCTAGGTGGATCCATGTGTTGTTAGTAAAGAACACACATGCAATGACACTTGGATCCATGTGTGGTTCTAAAAAGAACCCACATGTAATGACTCTAGTTGTGGTGAATGAGAAGAACACACATGCAATGACAATGGTGGATCCATGTGGATTGTGAAAGAACACACATGCAATGAATCGGTTGTTGTTAGTAAAAAGAACACACATGCGATGACACTGGTGGATGTGTGGTCTTTGAAGAAAACACATTTCAATGACACGGTGGATCCATATGTGGTATGTGAAAAGAACACACATGCAATGACTCTAGTTGTTGTTAGTAAAAGAACACATGCAATGACACTTGTGGATCCATGTGTGGTTTGAAGAACATACATGCAATGACACTAGCTATGGTTCATGAGAAGAACACACATTTCAATGACATTGGTGGATCCATATGTGGTATGTGAAAGAGCACACATGCAACTCTCAGTTTGTGGTTCATGAGAACACACATTTCAATGACACTGGTGGATCCATATGTGGTATTTGAAAAGAAACAGACATGCAATGACTCTAGTTGTTGTTAGTAAAAGAACACACATGTAATGACGGTGGATCCATGTGTGGTCTCTGAAGAGAACACATTTCAATGACACTAGTGGATCCATATGTGGTATTTGAAAAGAATAGTCATGAAATGACTCCAGTCGTTGTTAGAAAAAAGAGCACACATGCAATGACACAGGTGGATCCAAGTGTGCTCTCTGAAGAGATCACACATGCAATGACTCTAGCTGTGGTTAATGAGAAGAACACACATGCAATGACACTGGTGGATCCATGGGTGGATTGTAAAACAACACACATGCATTGACTCTGGTTGTTGTTAGTAAAAAGAACACACATGCAGTGACACTGGTGGATCCATGTGTGGTCTCTGAAGAGAACCCACATTTAAAGGACACTAGTGGATCCATCTGTGGAATGTGAAAAGAATAGTCATGAAAAGACTCCAGTTGTTGTTAGTAAAAAGAACACACATGCAATGACACCGGTGGATCCATGTGTGGTCTCTGAAGAGAATACACATGCAATGACTCTAGCTGTGGTTAATGAGAAGAACACACATGCAATGACACTGGTGGATCCATAGGTGGATTGTGAAAAGAACACACATGCAATGATTCGGGTTGTTGTTCGTAAAAGAACACACATGCAATGACTTTGGTGGATCCATGTGTGGTCTGTGAAGAGAACACACATTTCAATGACACTTGTGGATCCATATGTGGTATGTGAAAAGATTAGTCATGAAATGACTCCAGTTGTTGTTAGTAAAAATAGCGCACATGCAATGACACTGGTGGATCCATGTGTGGTCTCTAAAGAGAACCCACATGTAATGACTCTAGCTGTGGTGAATGAGAAGAACACACATGCAATGACAATGGTGGATCCATAGGTGGATTGTGTAAAGAACACACATGCAATGAATCTGGTGGATCCATGTTGTTAGTAAAAAGAACACACATGCAATGACACTGGTGGATCCACGTGTGGTCTTTGAAGAAAACACATTTCAATGACCTTTGGTGGATCCATATGTCGTATGTGAAAAGAACACACATGCAATGACTCCAGTTGTTGTTAGTAAAAAGAACACACATGCAATGACACTTGTGGATCCATGTGTGGTCCTTGAAGAACACACATGCAATGACTCTAGCAGTGGTTAATGAGAAGAACACACATGACAATGACAATGGTGGAACCATATGTGGTATGAGAAAAGAGCACACATGCAACTCTACATGGTTCTGAAGAGAACACACATTTCAATGACAGGTGGATCCATATGTGGTATTTGAAAAACAGACATCTGATGACTCGAGTTGTTGTTAGTAAAAGAACACACATGTAATGACACTGGTGGATCCATGTGTGGTCTGTGAAGAACACACATTTCAATGACACTAGTGGATCCATATGTGGTATTTGAAAGAATAGTCATGAAATGACTCCATTGTTAGAAAAGAGCACATGCAATGACACAGGTGGATCAAGTGTGCTCTCGAAGAGATCACACATGCAATGACTCTAGGCGTGGTGAATGAGAAGAACACACATGCAATGACACTGGTGGATCCATAGGTGGATTGTAAAAACAACCCACATGCATTGACTCTGGTTGTTGTTAGTAAAAAGAACACACATGCAGTGACACTGGTGGATCCATGTGTGGTCTCTGAAGAGAACACACATTTCAATGACACTAGTGGATCCATATGTGGAATGAAAGAATAGTCATGAAAAGACTCCAGTTGTTGTTAGTAAAAGAACACATGCAATGACACGGTGGATCCATGTGGTCTCTGAAGAGAATACACATGCAATGACTCTAGCATGGTTAATGAGAAGAACACACATGCAATGACACTGGTGGATCCATGGGTGGATTGTGAAAAGAACACACATGCAATGACTGGTTGTTGGTAGTAAAAAGAACACACATGCAATGACACTGGTGGATCCATGTGTGGTCTCTGAAGAGAACCCACATTTAAATGACCTGGTGGATCCATATGTGGTATGTGAAAGAATAGTCATGAAATGACTCTAGTTGTTGTTAGTAAAAAGATCGCACATGCACTGACACTGGTGGATCCATGTGTGGTCTCTAAAGAGAACCCACATGTAATGACTCTAGCTGTGGTGAATGAGAAGAACACACATGCAATGACAATGGTGGATCCATAGGTGGATTGTGTAAAGAACACACATGCAATGAATCTGGTTGTTGTTAGTACAAAGAACACACATGCAATGACACTGGTGGATCCACGTGTGGTCTTTGAAGAGAAAACACATTTCAATGACACTGGTGGATCCATATGTGGTATGTGAAAAGAACACACATGCAATGACTCCAGTTGTTTTTAGTAAAAAGAGCCTGATGCAATTACCTTTGGTGGATCCATGTGTGGCCTCAAGAGAACACACATGCAATAACTCTAGCTGTGGTTAATGAGAAGAACACACATGCAATGACACTGGTGGATCCGTAGGTGGATTGTGAAAATAACACACATGCAATGACACTGGTTGTTGCTAGTAAAAAGATCACACGTGGAATTACACTGGTGGATCCATTTGTGGTCTCTGAAAAGAACACACATTTCAATGACACTGGTGGATCCATATGTGGTGTGTGAAAAGAACACACATGCAATGATTCCATCTGTTGTTAGTAAAAATAACAGACATGCAATGACACTGGTGGATCCATGTGTGGTCTTTGAAGAGAACACTCATGCAGTGACTAGCCGTGGTTACCGAAGAGAACACACATTTCAATTACACTCGTGGATCCATATGGGGTATGTGAAAAGAACACACATGAAATGACTCTAGTTGTTGTTAGTAAAAAGAACACACATGCAATGACACTGGTTGATCCATGTGTGGTCTCTGAAGAGAACACGCATGCAATGACTCCAGCCGTGGTTAATGAGAAGAACACACATTTCAATGACACAGGTGGATCCATATGTGGTATGTGAAAATAACACACATGCAATGACTCTATTTGTTGTTAGTAAAAAGAACACACATGCAATGACACTGGTGGATCCATGTGTGGTCTCTGAAGAAAACACACATTTCAATGACAATGGTGGATCCATATGTCGTATGTGAAAAGAGTAGTAATGAAATGACTGCAATTGTTGTTAGTAAACAGAACACACATGCAATGACACTGGTGGATCCATATGTGGTCTCTGAAGAGAACACTACAACAAATGTGATTATATATGACGCTCATTCTATGACGATTCAGCAAAAAACGTCAAAGATTCATCCAATTTGTGACGTTTTGTCATAAAACATGACGTTTTTTTAGTGAATCGTCACTGAATGTGCGTCACAGATAATCACATTTGTTGTAGTGGAACAAGAGACCACACATGCAATGAATCTGGTTCTTGTTAGTAAAAAGAGTACAGATGCAATGACACTGGTGGATCCATGTGTGGTCTCTGAAAACAACACACATGCAATGACTCTAGATGTGGTTAATGAGAAGAACACACATTTCAATGACACAGGTGGATCCATATGTGGTATTTGAAAAGAACACACATGCAATGACTCTAGTTGTTGTTAGTAAAAAGAACACACATGCAATGACACTAGTGGATCCACATGTGGTCTCTGAAGAGAACACACATTTCAATGACACTGGTGGATCCATATGTGGTATGTGAAAAGAATAGTCATGAAATGACTCCAGTTGTTGTTAGAAAAAAGAGCACACATGCAATGACACAGGTGGATCCATGTGTGGTCTTTGAAGAGAACACACATGCAATGACTCTAGCTGTGGTTAATGAGAAGAATACACATGCAATGACACTGGTGGATCCATATATGGATTGTGAAAAGAACACACATGCAATGACACTGGTGGATCCATAGGTGGATTGTGAAAAGAACACAAATGCAATGACTCTGGTTGTTGTTATAAAAAGAACACACATGCAATGAGACTGGTGGATCCAGTCGTGGTCTCTGAAGAGAACACACATTTCAATGACACTGGTGGATCCATATGTGGTATGTCAAAAGAATAGTCATGAAATGACTCCAGTTGTTGTTATTAAAAATAGCACACATGCAATGAGACTGGTGGATCCATGTGTGGTATCTGAAGAGAACACACATGCAATGACTCTAGCTGTGGTGAATGAAGAGAACACACATTTCAATGACACTAGTGGATCCATATGTGGTATGTGCAAAGAACACACATGAAATGACTCTAGTTGTTGTTAGTAAAAAGAACACACATGCAATGACACTGGTGGATCCATGTGTGGTCTCTAAAGAGAACACACATTTCAATGACATTGGTGGATCCATATGTGGTATGTGAAAAGAATAGTCATGAAATGACTCCAGTTGTTGTTAGTAAAAAGAACACACATGCAATGACACTGGTGGATCCATGTGTGTGGTCTCTGAAGAGAACACACATGCAATGACTCTAGCTGTTGTTAATAAGAAGAACACACATTTCAATGACACAGGTGGATCCATATGTGGAATATGACAAGAACACACATGCAATGACTCTAGTTTTTGTTAGTAAAAAGAACACCCATGCAATGACACTGGTGGATCTATGTGTGGTATCTGAAGAGAACACACATTTCAATGACCTTGTTCGATCCATATGTGGTATGTGAAAAGAATAGTCATGAAATGACTCCAGTTGTTTTTAGTAAAAAGAACACACATGTAGTGACACTTTTGGATCCATGTGTGATCTCTGAAGAGAACACACATGCAGTGACTCTAGCTATGGTTAATGAGAAGAACACACATTTCAATGACATAGGTGGATCCATGTGTGGTATGTGAAAAGAACACACATGCAATGACTCTAGTTGTTGTTAGTAAAAAGAACACAAATGCAATGACACTAGTGGATCCATGTGTGGTCTCTGAAGAGAACACGCATGCAATGACTCTAGTTGTTGTTAGTAAAAAGAGCACACATGCAATGACACTGGTTGTTGTTAGTAAAAAGAGCACACATGCAATGACACTGGTGGATCCATGTGTGGTCTCTGAAGAGAACACACATTTCAATGAAACTGGTGGATCCATATGTGGTATGTTAAAAGAACACACATGCAACGACTCTAGTTGTTGTTAGTAAAAAGAACACACATGCAATGACACTAGTGGATCCATGTGTGGTCCTTGAAGAGAACACACATGCAATGACTCTAGCTATGGTTAACGAGAAGAACACACATTTCAATGACACTGGTGGATCCATATGTGGTATGTGAAAAGTATAGTCATGAAATGAATCAAGTGGTTGTTAGTAAAAAGAGCACACATGCAATTACACTAGTGGATCCATGTGTGGTCTCTGAAAAGAACACACATGCAATGAATCTTGCTGTGGTTAATGAGAAGAACACACATGCAATGACACTGGTTGTTATTAGTAAAAAGAGCACACATGCAATGACGCTGGTGGATCCATGTGTGGTATCTTAAGTGAACACACATTTCGATGACACTGGTGGATCCATATGTGGTGTGTGAAAAGAACACACATGCAATGACTCTAGTTGTTGTTAGTAAAAAGAACACAAATGCAATGACACTGGTGGATCCATGTGTGGTCTCTGAAGAGAACACACATGCAATGACTCTAGTTGTTGTTAGTAAAAAGAACACACATGCAATGACTCTAGCTGTGGTTACTGAAGAGAACACACATTTCAATGACACTGGTGGATCCATATGTGGTATGTGAAAAGAACACACATGAAATGACTCTAGTTGATGTTTGTAAAAAGAACACACATTCAATGACACTGGTGGATCCATGTGTGGTCTCTGAAGAGAACACACATTTCAATGACACTGGTGGATCCATATGTGGTATGTTAAAATAACACACATGCAATGACTCTAGTTGTTGTTACTAAAAAGAACACACATGCAATGACACTGGTGGATCCATGTGTGGTCTCTGAAGAGAACACACATGCAATGACTCTAGCTGTCGTTAACAAGAAGAACACACATTTGAATGACACAGGTGGATCCATATGTGGTATGTGAAAAGAACACAAATGCAATGACTCTAGTTGTTGTTAGTAAAAAGAACACACATGCAATGACACTGGTGGATCCAGGTGTGGTCTCCGAAGAGAACACACATTTCAATGACACTGGTGGATCCATATGTGGTATGTGAAAAGAATAGTCATGAAATGACTCTAGTTGTTGTTACTAAAAAGAACACACATGCAATGACACTGGTGGATCCATGTGTGGTCTCTGAAGAAAACACACATGTAATGGCTGTGGTTGTCGTTAGTACAAAGAGCACTCATGCAATGACACTGATGGATCCATGTGTGGTCTCTGAAGAGAACACACATTTCAATGACACTGGTGGATCCATATGTGGTATGTGAAAAGAACACATGCAATGACTCTAGTTGTTGTTAGTAAAAGAACACACATGCAATGCCCTGGTGGATCCATCTATGGTCTCTAAAGAGAACAAACATGCAATGACTCTAGATGTGGTTAATGAGAAGAACACACATTTTAATTTCACTGGTGGATCCATATGTGGTATGTGAAAAGAATAGTTATGAAATGACTCCAGTTATTTTTAGTAAAAGAACACACAAGCAATGACATTTGGTGGATCCATGTGTGGTCTCTGAAGAGAACACACATGCAATGACACTGGTGGATCCATATGTGGTATGTGAAAAGAACACACATGCAATGACTCCAGTTGTTGTTAGGAAAAAGAACACACATGCAATGACACTAGTGGATCCATGTGTGGTCTCTGAAGAACACACATGTAATGACACTAGCTATTGTTAATGACAAGAACACACATTTCAATGACATAGGTGGATCCATATGTGGTATGTGAAAAGATCACACATGCAATGACTCTAGTTGTTGTTAGAAAAAAGAACACACGTGCAATGACACTAGTGGATCCATGTGTGGTCTCTGAAGAGAACACACATTTCAATGAAACTGGTGGATCCATATGTGGTATGGGAAAAGAATAGTTATGAAATGACTCCAGTTGTTGTTAGTAAAAAGAACACACATGCAATGACACTGGTGGATCCATGTGTGGTCTCTGAAGATAACACACATGCAATGACTCTGGTTGTTGTTAGTAAAAAGAGCACACATGCAATGACACTGGTTGTTGTTAGTAAATATAGCACACATGCAATGACACTAGTGGATCCATGTGTGGTCTCTGAAGAGAACACACATTTCAATGACACTGGTGGATCCCTATGTGGTATGTGAAAAGAACACACATGCAATGACTCAGTTGTTATTTAAAGGACACACATGCAATGACTTGGTGGATCCATGTGTGGTCCTTGAAGAGAACACACATGCAATGACTCTAGCCGTGGTTAATGAGAAGAACACACATTTTAATTTCACTGGTGGATCCATATGTGGTATGTGAAAAGAGCACACATGCAATGACTTCAGTTGTTGTTAGTAAAAAGAACACACATGCAATGACACTGCTGGATCCATGTGTGGTCAATGAAGAGAACACACATGCAGTGACTCTAGGCGTGGTTCTTGAGCAGAACACACATTGCAATGACACTGGTGGATCCATATGTCGTATCTGAAGAGAACACACATGAAATGACTCCAGTTGTTGTTAGTTAAAAGAGCACACATGCAATGACTCTAGTTGTTGTTAGTAAAAAGAACACACATGCAATGACACTGGTTGTTGTTAGTAAAAGAGCACACATGCAGTGACAGTGGATCCATGTGTTGTCTCTGTAGATTACACAAATTTTAATGATACTGGTGGATCCATATGTGGTATGTTAAAAGAACACACATGCAATGACTCTAGTTGTTGTTAGTAAAAAGAACACACATGCAATGACACTAGTGGATCCATGTTTGGTCCTTGAAGAGAACACACATGAAATGACTCTAGCTATGGTTAATGAGAAGAACACACATTTCAATGATACTGGTGGATCCATATGTAGTATGTGAAAAGTATAGTCATGAAATGACACTGGTTGTTATTAGTAAAAAGAGAACACATGCAATTACACTGGTGGATCCATGTGTGGTCTCTTAAGTGAACATACATTTCAATGACACTGGTGGATCCATATGTGGTGTGTGAAAAGAACATACATGCAATGACCGATGGATCCATGTGTGTGTGCGAAGAGAACACACATGCAATGACTCTAGCTGTGGTTACTGAAGAGAACACACATTTCAATGACACAGGTGGATCCATATGTGGTATGTGAAAAGAACACACATGAAATGACTCTAGTTGTTGTTTGTAAAAAGAACACACATTCAATGACACTGGTGGATCCATGTGTGGTCTCTTAAGAGAACACACATTTCAATGACACTGGTGGATCCATATGTGGTATGTGAAAAGAACACAAATGCAATGACTCTAGTTGTTGTTAGTAAAAAGAACACACATGTAATGACACTGGTGGATCCAGGTGTGGTCTCCGAAGAGAACACACATTTCAATGACACTGGTGGATCCATATGTGGTATGTGAAAAGAATAGTCATGAAATGACTCTAGTTGTTGTTAGTAAAAAGAACACACATGCAATGACACTGGTGGATCCATGTGTGGTCTCTGAAGAGAACACACATGCAATGGCTCTGGTTGTCGTTAGTACAAAGAGCACACATGCAATGACACTGGTTGTTGTTAGTAAAAAGAGCACACATGCAATGACACTGATGGATCCATGTGTGGTCTCTGAAGAGAACACACATTTCAATGACACTGGTGGATCCATATGTGGTATGTGAAAAGAACACACATGCAATGACTCTAGTTTTTGTTAGTAAAAATAACACACATGCAATGACACCGGTGGATCCATCTGTGGTCTCTGAAGAGAACACACATGCAATGACTCTAGATGTGGTCAATGAGAAGAATACACATTTTAATTTCACTGGTGGATCCATATGTGGAATGTGAAAAGAATAGTATGAAATGACTCCAGTTATTGTTAGTAAAGAGAACACACAAGCAATGACACTGGTGGATCCATGTGTGGTCTTTGAAGAGAACACACATGCAATGACACTGGTGGATCCATATGTGGTATGTGAAAAGAACACACATGCAATGACTCCAGTTGTTTTTATTAAAAAGAACACACATACAATGACACTGGTGGATCCATGTGTGGTCTCTAAAGAGAACACACATGTAATGACTCTAGCTATGGTTAATGACAAGAACACACATTTCAATGACATAGGTGGATCCATATGTGGTATGTGAAAAGAGCACACATGCAATGACTCCAGTTGTTGTTAGTAAAAAGAGCACACATGCAATTACACAGGTGGATCCATGTGTGGTCTCCGAAAAGAACACAAATGCAATGACTCTAGTTGTTGTTAGCAAAAGGAACACACATGCAATGACACTAGAGGATCCATGTGTGGTCTCTGAAGAGAACACACATTTCAATGAAACTGGTGGATTCATATGTGGTATGTGAAAAGAATAGTTATGAAATGACTCCAGTTGTTAGTAAAAAGAACACACATGCAATGACTGGTGGATCCATGTGTGGTCTCTGAAGAGAACACACATGCAATGACTCTGGTTGTTGTTAGTAAAAAGAGCACACATACAATGACACTGGTTGTTGTTAGTAAAAATAGCACACATGCAATGACACTGGTGGATCCATGTGTGGTCTCTTAAGAGAACACACATTTCAATGACACTGGTGGATCCATATGTGGTATGTGAAAAGAACACACATGCAATGACTCCAGTTGTTGTTAGTAAAAAGAACACACATGCAATGACACTTGTGGATCCATGTGTGGTCCTTGAAGAACACACATGCAATGACTCTAGCTGTGGTTAATGAGAAGAACACACATTTCAATGACACTGGTGGATCCATATGTGGTATGTGAAAAGAGCACACATGCAACTCTACTGTGGTTACTGAAGAGAACACACATTTCAATGACACTGGTGGATCCATATGTGGTATGTGAAAAGAACACACATGAAATGACTCAAGTTGTTGTTAGTAAAAAGAGCACACATGCAATGAAACTGGTGGATCCATGTGTGGTCTCTGAAGAGAACACACATGCAATGACTCTGGCTATTGTTAGTAAAAAGAGCACACATGTAATGACACTAGTTGTTGTTAGTAAAAAGAGCACACATGCAATGACACTGGTCGATCCATGTGTGGTCTCTGAAGAGAACACACATTTGAATGACACTGGTGGATCCATATGTGGTATGTGAAAAAAACACACATGCAATGACTCTAGTTGTTGTTAGTAAAAAGAATACACATGCAATGACTCTAGATGTGGTTAATGAGAAGAACACACATTTCAATTTCACTGGTGGATCCATATGTGGTATGTGAAAAAAATAGTCATGAAATGACTCTAATTGTTGTTAGTAAAAAGAACACACATGCAATGGCACAGGTGGATCCATGTGTGGTCCCTGAAGACAACACACATGCAATGACACCGGTGGATCCATATGTGGTATGTGAAAAGAAAACACATGCAATGACTCCAGTTGTTGTTATTAAAAAGAACACACATGCAATGGCACTAGTGGATCCATGTGTGGTCTCTGAAGAGAACACACATGCAATGACTCTAGCTATGGTTAATGAGAAGAACACACATTTCAATGATATAGGTGGATCAATATGTGGTATGTGAAAAGAACACACATGCAATGACACTAGTGGATCCATGTGTGGTCTCTCAAGAGAACACACATTTCAATGACACTGGTGGATCCATATGTGGTATGTGAAAAGAATAGTTATGAAATGACTCCAGTTGTTGTTAGTAAAACGAACACACATGCAATGACACTGGTGGATCCATGTGTGGTCTCTGAAGAGAATATACATGCAATGACTCTGGTTGTTCTTAGTAAAAAGAGCACACATGCAATGACACTGATTGTTGTTAGTATAAAGAGCACACATGCAATGACACTGGTGGATCCATGTGTGGTCTCTGAAGAGAACACACATTTCAAGGACACTGGTGGATCCATATGTGGTATGTGAAAAGAACACACATGCAGTGATTCTAGTTGTTAGTAAAAAGAGAACACATGCGATGACACTGGTGGATCCATGTGTGGTCCTTGAGGAGAACACACATGCAATGACTCTAGTTGTGGTTAATGAGAAGAACACACATTTCAATGACACTGGTGGATCCATATGTGGTATGCGAAAATAATAGTCATGAAATGAATACAGTTGTTGTTAGTAAAAAGAGCACACATGCAATTATACTGGTGGATCCATGTGTGGTCTCTGAAGAGAACACACATGCAATGAATCTAGCTGTGGTTAATGAGAAGAACAAACATGCAATGACACTAGTTGTTATTAGTAAAAAGAGAAGACATGCAATGACACTGGTGGATCCATGTGTGGTCTCTGAAGATAAAACACATTTCAATGACACTGGTGGATCCATATGTGGTGTGTGAAAAGAACATACATGCAATGACTCCAGTTGTTGTCAGTAAAAAGAACACACATGCAATGACACTGGTGGATCCTTGTGTGGTCTCTGAAGAGAACACACATGCAATGAATCTAGCTGTGGTTAATGAGAAGAACACACATTTCAATGACACAGGTGGATCCATATGAGGTATGTGAAAAGAACACACATGAAATGACTCCAGTTGTTGTTAGTAAAAAGAAAACACATGCAATGACACTGGTGGATCCATGTGTGGTCTCTGAAGAAAACACACATTTCAATGACACTGGTGGATCCATATGTGGTATGTGAAAAGAATAGTAATGAAATGACTGAAGTTGTTGTTAGTAAAAAGAACACACATGCAATGACACTGGTGGATCCATGTGTGGTCTCTGAAGATAACAAGAGACCACACATGCAATGAATCTGGTTCTTGTTAGTAAAACGAGCACACATGCAATGACACTGGTGGATCCATGTGTGGTCTCTAAAGAGAACACACATGCAATGACTCTAGATGTGGTTAATGAGAAGAACACACATTTCAATGACATAGGTGGATCCATATCTGGTATTTGAAAATAACACACATGCAATGACTGTAGTTGTTGCTAGTAAAAAGAACACACATGCAATGACACTGGTGGATCCATGTGTGGTCTCTGAAGAGAACACACATTTCAATGACACTAGTGGATCCATATGTGGTATGTGAAAAGAATAGTAATGAAATGACTCTAGTTGTTGTTAGAAAAAAGAGCACACATGCAATGACACAGGTGGATCCATGTGTGGTCTCTGAAGAGAACACACATGGAATGACTCTAGGTGGTGAATGAGAAGAACACACATGCATTGACATTGGTGGATCCATGTGGTCTCTGAAGAACACACATTTCAATGACACTGGTGGATCCATATGTGGTATGTGAAAAGAATAGTCATGAAATGACTCCAGTTGTTGTTAGTAAAACGAACACACATGCAATGACACTGGTGGATCCATGTGTGGTCTCTGAAGAGAATACACATGCAATGACTCTGGTTGTTCTTAGTAAAAAGAGCACACATGCAATGACACTGATTGTTGTTAGTATAAAGAGCACACATGCAATGACACTGGTGGATCAATGTGTGGTCTCTGAAGAGAACACACATTTCAAGGACAATGGTGGATCCATATGTGGTATGTGAAAAGAACACACATGCAGTGATTCTAGTTGTTAGTAAAAAGAGAACACATGCGATGACACTGGTGGATCCATGTGTGGTCCTTGAGGAGAACACACATGAAATGACTCTAGTTGTGGTTAATGGGAAGAACACACATTTCAATGACACTGGTTGATCCATATGTGGTATGCGAAAATAATAGTCATGAAATGAATACAGTTGTTGTTAGTAAAAAGAGCACACATGCAATTACACTGGTGGATCCATGTGTGGTCTCTGAAGAGAACACACATGCAATGAATCTAGCTGTGGTTAATGAGAAGAACAAACATGCAATGACACTAGTTGTTATTAGTAAAAAGAGAAGACATGCAATGACACTGGTGGATCCATGTGTGGTCTCTGAAGAGAACACACATTTCAATGACACTGGTGGATCCATATGTGGTGTGTGAAAAGAACATACATGCAATGACTCCAGTTGTTGTCAGTAAAAAGAACACACATGCAATGACACTGGTGGATCCTTGTGTGGTCTCTAAAGAGAACACACATGCAATGAATCTAGCTGTGGTTAATGAGAAGAACACACATTTCAATGACACAGGTGGATCCATATGAGGTATGTGAAAAGAACACACATGAAATGACTCCAGTTGTTGTTAGTAAAAAGAAAACACATGCAATGACACTGGTGGATCCATGTGTGGTCTCTGAAGAAAACACACATTTCAATGACACTGGTGGATCCATATGTGGTATGTGAAAAGAATAGTAATGAAATGACTGAAGCTGTTGTTAGTAAAAAGAACACACATGCAATGGCACTGGTGGATCCATGTGTGGTCTCTGAAGAGAACAAGAGACCACACATGCAATGAATCTGGTTCTTGTTCGTAAAACGAGCACACATGCAATGACATCATGATCCATGTGTGGTCTCTAAAGAGAACACACATGCAATGACTCTAGATGTGGTTAATGAGAAGAACACACATTTCAATGACATAGGTGGATCCATATCTGGTATTTGAAAATAACACACATGCAATGACTGTAGTTGTTGCTAGTAAAAAGAACACACATGCAATGACACTGGTGGATCCATGTGTGGTCTCTGAAGAGAACACACATTTCAATGACACTAGTGGATCCATATGTGGTATGTGAAAAGAATAGTAATGAAATGACTCTAGTTGTTGTTAGAAAAAAGAGCACACATGCAATGACACAGGTGGATCCATGTGTGGTCTCTGAAGAGAACACACATGGAATGACTCTAGCTGTGGTGAATGAGAAGAACACACATGCAATGACATTGGTGGATCCATAGGTGGATTGTGAAAAGAACACACATGCAATGACTCTGTTGTTGTTAGAAAAAAGAACACACATGCAATGACACTGGTGGATCCATGTGTGGTCTCTGAAGAGAACACACATTTCAATGACACCGGTGAATCCATATGTGGTATGTGAAAAGAACAGTCATGAAATGACTCCAGTTGTTGTTAGTAAAAAGAACACACATTCAATGGCACTGGTGGATCCTTGTGTTTTCTGTTAACAGAACACACATGCAATGACTCTACCTGTGGTTTATGACAAGAACACACATGCAATGACACTGGTGGATCCATAGGTGGATTTTGAAAAGAACACACAAGCAATGACTCTGGTTGTTGTTAGTAAAAAGAACACACATGCAATGACATCAGGTGGATCCATGTGTGGTCTCTGAAGAAGAACACACATTTCAATGACACTGGTGGATCCATATGTGGGATGTGAAAAGAACAGTCATAAAATGACTCTAGTTGTTGTTAGTAAAAGAGCACACATGCAATGACATCAGGTGGATCCATGTGTGGTCTCACAGAAGAGAACACACATGCCTGACTCTAGCTGTGGTGAATGAGAAGAACACAAATGCAATGACACTGGTGGATCCATAGGTGGATTGTGAAAAGAACACACATGCAATGACTCTGGTTGTTGTTAGTAAAAAGAACACACATGCAAAGCCTCAGGTGGATCCATGTGTGGTCTCTGAAGAGAACACACTTTTCAATGACACTGGTGGATCCATATGTGGTAAGTGAAAAGAACACACATGCAATGACTCTAGTTGTTGTTAGTAAAAAGAGCACACATGCAATTACACAGGGGGATCCATGTGTGGTCTCCGAAGAGAACACACATGCAATGACTCTAGCAGTAGTTAATGAGAAGAACACACATGCAATGACACTGGTGGATCCATAGGTGGATTGTGAAAAGAACACACATGCAATGACACTGGTTATTGCTAGTAAAAAGATCACACATGGAATTACACTGGTGGATCCATTTGTGGTCTCTGAAAAGAACACACATTTCAATGACACTGGTGGATCCATATGTGGTATGTGAAAAGAACACACATGAAATGACTCTAGTTGTTGTTAGTAAAAAGAAAACACATGCAATGACACTAGTGGATCCATATGTGGTATGTGAAAAGAACACACATGCAATGACTCCAGTTGTTGTTAGTAAAAAGAACACACATGCAATGACACTGGTGGATCCATGTGTGGTCTCTGAAGAGAACACACATGCAATGACTCTAGATGTGGTTAATGAGAAGAACACACATTTCAATGACATAGGTGGATCCATATCTGGTATTTGAAAATAACACACATGCAATGACTGTAGTTGTTGCTAGTAAAAAGAACACACATGCAATGACACTGGTGGATCCATGTGTGGTCTCTGAAGAGAACACACATTTCAATGACACTAGTGGATCCATATGTGGTATGTGAAAAGAATAGTAATGAAATGACTCTAGTTGTTGTTAGAAAAAAGAGCACACATGCAATGACACAGGTGGATCCATGTGTGGTCTCTGAAGAGAACACACATGGAATGACTCTAGCTGTGGTGAATGAGAAGAACACACATGCAATGACATTGGTGGATCCATAGGTGGATTGTGAAAAGAACACACATGCAATGACTCTGTTGTTGTTAGAAAAAAGAACACACATGCAATGACACTGGTGGATCCATGTGTGGTCTCTGAAGAGAACACACATTTCAATGACACTGGTGGATCCATATGTGGTATGTGAAAAGAATAGTCATGAAATGACTCCAGTTGTTGTTAGTAAAAAGAACACACATGCAATGACACTGGTGGATCCATGTGTGGTCTCTGAAGAGAACACACATGCAATGACTCTACCTGTGGTTAATGAGAAGAACACACATGCAATGACACTGGTGGATCCATAGGTGGATTTTGAAAAGAACACACAAGCAATGACTCTGGTTGTTGTTAGTAAAAAGAACACACATGCAATGACACTGGTGGATCCATGTGTGGTCTCTGAAGAGAACACACATTTCAATGACACTGGTGGATCCATATGTGGTATGTGAAAAGAATAGTCATGAAATGACTCTAGTTGTTGTTAGTAAAAAGAGCACACATGCAATGACACTGGTGGATCCATGTGTGGTCTCTGAAGAGAACACACATGCACTGACTCTAGCTGTGGTGAATGAGAAGAACACAAATGCAATGACACTGGTGGATCCATAGGTGGATTGTGAAAAGAACACACATGCAATGACTCTGGTTGTTGTTAGTAAAAAGAACACACATGCAATGACACTGGTGGATCCATGTGTGGTCTCTGAAGAGAACACACTTTTCAATGACACTGGTGGATCCATATGTGGTAAGTGAAAAGAACACACATGCAATGACTCTAGTTGTTGTTAGTAAAAAGAGCACACATGCAATTACACAGGGGGATCCATGTGTGGTCTCCGAAGAGAACACACATGCAATGACTCTAGCAGTAGTTAATGAGAAGAACACACATGCAATGACACTGGTGGATCCATAGGTGGATTGTGAAAAGAACACACATGCAATGACACTGGTTATTGCTAGTAAAAAGATCACACATGGAATTACACTGGTGGATCCATTTGTGGTCTCTGAAAAGAACACACATTTCAATGACACTGGTGGATCCATATGTGGTATGTGAAAAGAACACACATGAAATGACTCTAGTTGTTGTTAGTAAAAAGAAAACACATGCAATGACACTAGTGGATCCATATGTGGTATGTGAAAAGAACACACATGCAATGACTCCAGTTGTTGTTAGTAAAAAGAACACACATGCAATGACACTGGTGGATCCATGTGTGGTCTCTGAAGAGAACACACATGTAATGACTCTAGCTGTGGTTAATGAGAAGAACACAAATTTCAATGACACAGGTGGATCCATATGAGGTATGTGAAAAGAACACACATGCAATGACTCTAGTTGTTGTTAGTAAAAAGAACACACATGCAATGACACTGGTGGATCCATGTGTGGTCTCAAGAAAAACACACATTTCAATGACACTGGTGGATCCATATGTGGTATGTGAAAAGAATAGTAATGAAATGACTCTAATCGTTGTTAGAAAAAAGAGCACACATGCAATGACACAGGTGGATCCATGTGTGGTCTCTGAAGAGAACACACATGGAATGACTCTAGCTGTGGTGAATGAGAAGAACACACATGCAATGACACTGGTGGATCCATAGGTGGATTGTGAAAAGAACACACATGCAATGACTCTGGTTGTTGTTACTAAAAAGAACACACACGCAATGACATCAGGTGGATCCATGTGGTCTCTGAAGAGAACACACATTTCAATGACCTTGGTGGATCCATATGTGGTATGTGAAAAGAATAGTCATGAAATGACTCTAGTTGTTGTTAGTAAAAAGAGCACACATGCAATGACACTGGTGGATCCATGTGTGGTGTCTGAAGAGAACACACATGCAATGACTCTACCTGTGGTTAATGAGAAGAACACACATGCAATGACACTGGTGGATCCATAGGTGGATTTTGAAAAGAACACACATGCAATGACTCTGGTTGTTGTTAGTAAAAAGAACACACATGCAATGACACTGGTGGATCCATGTGTGGTCTCTGAAGAGAACACACATTTCAATGACACTGGTGGATCCATATGTGGTATGTGAAAAGAATAGTCATGAAATGACTCCAGTTGTTGTTAGTAAAAAGAGCACACATGCAATGACCTTTGGTGGATCCATGTGTGGTCTCTGAAGAGAACACACATGCAATGACTCTAGCTGTGGTTAATGAGAAGAACACACATGCAATGACACTGGTGGATCCATAGGTGGATTGTGAAAAGAACACACATGCAATGACTCTGGTTGTTGTTAGTAAAAAGAACACACATGCAATGACACTGGTGGATCCATGTGTGGTCTCTGAAGAGAACACGCTTTTCAATGACACTGGTGGATCCATATGTGATATGTGAAAAGAACACACATGCAATGACTCCAGTTGTTGTTAGTAAAAAGAGCACACATGCGATTACACAGGTGGATCCATGTGTGGTCTCCGAAGAGAACACACATGCAATGACTCTAGCAAGAGTTAATGAGAAGAACACATGCAATGACACAGGTGGATCCATAGGTGGTTTGTGAAAAGAACACACATGCATTGACACTGGTTATTGATAGTATTAAGATCACACATGGAATTTCACTGGTGTATCCATTTGTGTTCTCTGAAAATAACACGCATTTCAATGACACTTTGGATCCATATGTGGTATGTGAAAAGAACACACATGAAATGACTCAGGTTGTTGTTAGTAAAAAGAAAACACATGCAATGACACTAGTGGATCCATATTTGGTATGTGAAAAGAACACACATGCAATGACTCAATTGTTGTTAGTAAAAGAACACACATGCAATGACATGGTGGATCCATGTGTGGTCTCTAAAGAGACACACATGTAATGACTCTAGCTGTGGTTAATGAGAAGAACACACATGCAATGACACTTTGGTGGATCCATAGGTGGATTTTGAAAAGAACACACAAGCAATGACTCGGTTGTTGTTAGTAAAAAGAACACATGCAATGACATGGTGGATCCATGTGTGGTCTCTGAAGAACACACATTTCAATGACACTGGTGGATCCATATGTGGTATGTGAAAAGAATAGTCATGAAATGACTCCAGTTGTTGTTAGTAAAAAGAGCACACATGCAATGACACTGGTGGATCCATGTGTGGTCTCTGAAGAGAACACACATGCACTGACTCTAGCTGTGGTGAATGAGAAGAACACAAATGCAATGACACTGGTGGATCCATAGGTGGATTGTGAAAAGAACACACATGCAATGACTCTGGTTGTTGTTAGTAAAAAGAACACACATGCAATGACACTGGTGGATCCATGTGTGGTCTCTGAAGAGAACACGCTTTTCAATGACACTGGTGGATCCATATGTGATATGTGAAAAGAACACACATGCAATGACTCCAGTTGTTGTTAGTAAAAAGAGCACACATGCGATTACACATGTGGATCCATGTGTGGTCTCCGAAGAGAACACACATGCAATGACTCTAGCAGTAGTTAATGAGAAGAACACACATGCAATGACACTGGTGGATCCATAGGTGGATTGTGAAAAGAACACACATGCAATGACACTGGTTATTGCTAGTAAAAAGATCACACATGGAATTACACTGGTGGATCCATTTGTGGTCTCTGAAAAGAACACGCATTTCAATGACACTGGTGGATCCATATGTGGTATGTGAAAAGAACACACATGAAATGACTCCAGTTGTTGTTAGTAAAAAGAAAACACATGCAATGACACTAGTGGATCCATATTTGGTATGTGAAAAGAACACACATGCAATGACTCCAATTGTTGTTAGTAAAAAGAACACACATGCAATGACACTGGTGGATCCATGTGTGGTCTCTAAAGAGAACACACATGTAATGACTCTAGCTGTGGTTAATGAGAAGAACACACATGCAATGACACTGGTGGATCCATAGGTGGATTTTGAAAAGAACACACAAGCAATGACTCTGGTTGTTGTTAGTAAAAAGAACACACATGCAATGACACTGGTGGATCCATGTGTGGTCTCTGAAGAGAACACACATTTCTATGACCTTTGGTGGATCCATATGTGGTATGTGAAAAGAATAGTCATGAAATGACTCAGTTGTTGTTAGTAAAAGAGCACACATGCAATGACATCAGGTGGATCCATGTGTGGTCTCGAAGAACACACATGCAATGACTCTAGCTGTGGTGAATGAGAAGAACACAAATGCAATGACACTGGTGGATCCATAGGTGGATTGTGAAAGAAAGAACATGCAATGACTCTAGTTGTTGTTAGTAAAATAACACACATGGAATGACACTGGTGGATCCATGTGTGGCCTCTAAAGAATACACATTTCAATGACCTTTGGTGGATCCATATGTGGTATGTGAAAGAACACATGCAATGACTCAGTTGTTGTTAGTAAAAAGAGCACACATGCGATTACGGTGGATCCATGTGTGGTCTCCAAAGAACACACATGCAATGACTCTAGCTGTAGTTAATGAGAAGAACACACATGCAATGACCCGGTGGATCCATAGGTGGATTGAGAAAAGAACACATTCAATGACACTGGTTATTGCTAGTAAAAAGATCACACATGGAATTACACTCGTGGATCCATTTGTGGTCTCCGAAGAGAACACGCATTTCAATGACTCCAGTTGTTGTTAGTAAAAAGAACACACATGCAATGACACTGGTGGATCCATGTGTGGTCTCTGAAGAAAACACACATTTCAATGACACTTGTGGATCCATATGTGGTATGTGAAAAGAATAGTAATAAAATGACTGTAGTTGTTGTTAGTAAAAAGAACACATGCAATGACTGGTGGATCCATGTGTGGTCTCTGAAGAGAACAGAGACCACACATGCAATGATTGTTCTTGTTAGTAAAAGAGCACACATGCAATGACCTTTGGTGGATCCATGTGTGGTCTCTAAAGAGAACACACATGCAATGACTCTAGATGTGGTTAATGAGAAGAACACACATTTCAATTGCATAGGTCGATCCATATGTGGTATTTGAAAATAACACACATGCATTGACTGTAGTTGTTGTTAGTAAAAAGAACACACATGCAATGACACTGGTGGATCCATGTGTGGTCTCTGAAGAGAACACACATTTCAATGACACTAGTGGATCCATATGTGGTATGTGAAAAGAATAGTAATGAAATGACTCTAGTTGTTGTTAGAAAAAAGAGCACACATGCAATGACACAGGTGGATCCATGTGTGGTCTCTGAAGAGAACACACATGGAATGTCTCTAGCTGTGGTGAATGAGAAGAACACACATGCAATGACATTGGTGGATCCATAGGTGAATTGTGAAAAGAACACACATGTAATGACTCTGGTTGTTGTTAGTAAAAAGAACACACATGCAATGACACTGGTGGATCCATGTGTGGTCTCTGAAGAGAACACACATTTCAATGACACTGGTGGATCCATATGTGGTATGTGAAAAGAATAGTCATGAAATGACTCCAGTTGTTGTTACTAAAAAGAACACACATGCAATGACACTGGTGGATCCATGTGTGGTCTCTGAAGAGAACACACATGCAATGACTCTACCTGTGGTTAATGAGAAGAACACACATGCAATGACACTGGTGGATCCATAGGTGGATTTTGAAAAGAACACACAAGCAATGACTCTGGTTGTTGTTAGTAAAAAGAACACACATGCAATGACACTGGTGGATCCATGTGTGGTCTCTGAAGAGAACACACATTTCAATGACACTGGTGGATCCATATGTGGTATGTGAAAAGAATAGTCATGAAATGACTCCAGTTGTTGTTAGTAAAAAGAGCACACATGCAATGACACTGGTGGATCCATGTGTGGTCTCTGAAGAGAACACACATGCACTGACTCTAGCTGTGGTGAATGAGAAGAACACAAATGCAATGACACTGGTGGATCCATAGGTGGATTGTGAAAAGAACACACATGCAATGACTCTGGTTGTTGTTAGTAAAAAGAACACACATGCAATGACACTGGTGGATCCATGTGTGGTCTCTGAAGAGAACACGCTTTTCAATGACACTGGTGGATCCATATGTGATATGTGAAAAGAACACACATGCAATGACTCCAGTTGTTGTTAGTAAAAAGAGCACACATGCGATTACACATGTGGATCCATGTGTGGTCTCCGAAGAGAACACACATGCAATGACTCTAGCAGTAGTTAATGAGAAGAACACACATGCAATGACACTGGTGGATCCATAGGTGGATTGTGAAAAGAACACACATGCAATGACACTGGTTATTGCTAGTAAAAAGATCACACATGGAATTACCTTTGGTGGATCCATTTGTGGTCTCTGAAAAGAACACGCATTTCAATGACACTGGTGGATCCATATGTGGTATGTGAAAAGAACACACATGAAATGACTCCAGTTGTTGTTAGTAAAAAGAAAACACATGCAATGACACTAGTGGATCCATATTTGGTATGTGAAAAGAACACACATGCAATGACTCCAATTGTTGTTAGTAAAAAGAACACACATGCAATGACACTGGTGGATCCATGTGTGGTCTCTAAAGAGAACACACATGTAATGACTCTAGCTGTGGTTAATGAGAAGAACACACATGCAATGACACTGGTGGATCCATAGGTGGATTTTGAAAAGAACACACAAGCAATGACTCTGGTTGTTGTTAGTAAAAAGAACACACATGCAATGACACTGGTGGATCCATGTGTGGTCTCTGAAGAGAACACACATTTCAATGACACTGGTGGATCCATATGTGGTATGTGAAAAGAATAGTCATGAAATGACTCCAGTTGTTGTTAGTAAAAAGAGCACACATGCAATGACACTGGTGGATCCATGTGTGGTCTCTGAAGAGAACACACATGCACTGACTCTAGCTGTGGTGAATGAGAAGAACACAAATGCAATGACACTGGTGGATCCATAGGTGGATTGTGAAAAGAACACACATGCAATGACTCTAGTTGTTGTTAGTAAAAATAACACACATGGAATGACACTGGTGGATCCATGTGTGGCCTCTAAAGAGAATACACATTTCAATGACACTGGTGGATCCATATGTGGTATGTGAAAAGAACACACATGCAATGACTCCAGTTGTTGTTAGTAAAAAGAGCACACATGCGATTACACAGGTGGATCCATGTGTGGTCTCCAAAGAGAACACACATGCAATGACTCTAGCTGTAGTTAATGAGAAGAACACACATGCAATGACACTGGTGGATCCATAGGTGGATTGTGAAAAGAACACACATTCAATGACACTGGTTATTGCTAGTAAAAAGATCACACATGGAATTACACTCGTGGATCCATTTGTGGTCTCCGAAGAGAACACGCATTTCAATGACTCCAGTTGTTGTTAGTAAAAAGAACACACATGCAATGACACTGGTGGATCCATGTGTGGTCTCTGAAGAAAACACACATTTCAATGACACTTGTGGATCCATATGTGGTATGTGAAAAGAATAGTAATAAAATGACTGAAGTTGTTGTTAGTAAAAAGAACACACATGCAATGACACTGGTGGATCCATGTGTGGTCTCTGAAGAGAACAAGAGACCACACATGCAATGATTCTGGTTCTTGTTAGTAAAACGAGCACACTTGCAATGACACTGGTGGATCCATGTGTGGTCTCTAAAGAGAACACACATGCAATGACTCTAGATGTGGTTAATGAGAAGAACACACATTTCAATTGCATAGGTCGATCCATATGTGGTATTTGAAAATAACACACATGCATTGACTGTAGTTGTTGTTAGTAAAAAGAACACACATGCAATGACCTTTGGTGGATCCATGTGTGGTCTCTGAAGAGAACACACATTTCAATGACACTAGTGGATCCATATGTGGTATGTGAAAAGAATAGTAATGAAATGACTCTAGTTGTTGTTAGAAAAAAGAGCACACATGCAATGACACAGGTGGATCCATGTGTGGTCTCTGAAGAGAACACACATGGAATGTCTCTAGCTGTGGTGAATGAGAAGAACACACATGCAATGACATTGGTGGATCCATAGGTGAATTGTGAAAAGAACACACATGCAATGACTCTGGTTGTTGTTAGTAAAAAGAACACACATGCAATGACACTGGTGGATCCATGTGTGGTCTCTGAAGAGAACACACATTTCAATGACACTGGTGGATCCATATGTGGTATGTGAAAGAATAGTCATGAAATGACTCAGTTATTGTTACTAAAAAGAACACACATGCAATGACATGGTGGATCCATGTGGTCTCTGAAGAGAACACACATGCAATGACTCTACCGTGGTTAATGAGAAGAACACACATGCAATGACACTGGTGGATCCATAGGTGGATTTTGAAAAGAACACACAAGCAATGACTCAAGTTGTTGTTAGTAAAAGAACACACATGCAATGACATCTGGTGGATCCATGTGTGGTCTCTGAAGAACACATTTCAATGACACTGGTGGATCCATATGTGGTATGTGAAAAGAATAGTCATGAAATGACTCCAGTTGTTGTTAGTAAAAAGAGCACACATGCAATGACACTGGTGGATCCATGTGTGGTCTCTGAAGAGAACACACATGCACTGACTCTAGCTGTGGTGAATGAGAAGAACACAAATGCAATGACACTGGTGGATCCATAGGTGGATTGTGAAAAGAACACACATGCAATGACTCTGGTTGTTGTTAGTAAAAAGAACACACATGCAATGACACTGGTGGATCCATGTGTGGTCTCTGAAGAGAACACGCTTTTCAATGACACTGGTGGATCCATATGTGATATGTGAAAAGAACACACATGCAATGACTCCATTTGTTGTTAGTAAAAAGAACACACATGCGATTACATGTGGATCCATGTGTGGTCTCCAAGAGAACACACATGCAATGACTCTAGCGATGAGTTAATGAGAAGAACACACATGCAATGACACTGGTGGATCCATAGGTGGATTGTGAAAAGAACACACATGCAATGACACTGGTTATTGCTAGTAAAAAGATCACACATGGAATTACACTGGTGGATCCATTTGTGGTCTCTGAAAAGAACACGCATTTCAATGACACTGGTGGATCCATATGTGGTATGTGAAAAGAACACACATGAAATGACTCCAGTTGTTGTTAGTAAAAAGAAAACACATGCAATGACACTAGTGGATCCATATTTGGTATGTGAAAAGAACACACATGCAATGACTCCAATTGTTGTTAGTAAAAAGAACACACATGCAATGACACTGGTGGATCCATGTGTGGTCTCTAAAGAGAACACACATGTAATGACTCTAGCTGTGGTTAATGAGAAGAACACAAATTTCAATGACACAGGTGGATCCATATGAGGTATGTGAAAAGAACACACATGCAATGACTCTAGTTGTTGTTAGTAAAAAGAACACACATGCAATGACACTGGTGGATCCATGTGTGGTCTCTGAAGAAAACACACATTTCAATGACACTGGTGGATCCATATGTGGTATGTGAAAAGAACACACATGAAATGACTCCAGTTGTTGTTAGTAAAAAGAAAACACATGCAATCACACTGGTGGATCCATATGTGGTATTTGAAAAGAACACACATGCAATGACTCCAGTTGTTGTTAGTAAAAAGAACACACATGCAATGACACTGGTGGATCCATGTGTGGTCTCTGAAGAAAACACACATTTCAATGACACTTGTGGATCCATATGTGGTATGTGAAAAGAATAGTAATAAAATGACTTAAGTTGTTGTTAGTAAAAAGAACACACATGCAATGACACTGGTGGATCCATGTGTGGTCTCTGAAGAGAACAAGAGACCACACATGCAATGATTCTGGTTCTTGTTAGTAAAACGAGCACACATGCAATGACACTGGTGGATCCATGTGTGGTCTCTAAAGAACACACATGCAATGACTCTAGATGTGGTTAATGAGAAGAACACACATTTCAATTGCATAGGTGGATCCATATGTGGTATTTGAAAATAACACACATGCAATGACTGTAGTTGTTGTTAGTAAAAAGAACACACATGCAATGACACTGGTGGATCCATGTGTGGTCTCTGAAGAGAACACACATTTCAATGACACTAGTGGATCCATATGTGGTATGTGAAAAGAATAGTAATGAAATGACTCTAGTTGTTGTTAGAAAAAAGAGCACACATGCAATGACACAGGTGGATCCATGTGTGGTCTCTGAAGAGAACACACATGGAATGACTCTAGCTGTGGTGAATGAGAAGAACACACATGCAATGACATTGGTGGATCCATAGGTGAATTGTGAAAAGAACACACATGCAATGACTCTGGTTGTTGTTAGTAAAAAGAACACACATGCAATGACACTGGTGGATCCATGTGTGGTCTCTGAAGAGAACACACATTTCAATGACCCTGGTGGATCCATATGTGGTATGTGAAAAGAATAGTCATGAAATGACTCAAGTTGTTACTAAAAGAACACACATGCAATGACACTGGTGGATCCATGTGTGGTCTCTGAAGAGAACACACATGCAATGACTCTACCTGTGGTTAATGAGAAGAACACACATGCAATGACACTGGTGGATCCATAGGTGGATTTTGAAAAGAACACACAAGCAATGACTCTGGTTGTTGTTAGTAAAAAGAACACACATGCAATGACACTGGTGGATCCATGTGTGGTCTCTGAAGAGAACACACATTTCAATGACACTGGTGGATCCATATGTGGTATGTGAAAAGAATAGTCATGAAATGACTCCAGTTGTTGTTAGTAAAAAGAGCACACATGCAATGACATGGTGGATCCATGTGGTCTCTGAAGATAACACACATGCAATGACTCTAGCTGTGGTTAATGAGAAGAACACAAATGCAATGACACTGGTGGATCCATAGGTGGATTGTGAAAAGAACACACATGCAATGACTCGGTTGTTGTTAGTAAAAGAACACACATGCAATGACACTGGTGGATCCATGTGTGGTCTCTGAAGAGAACACACTTTTCAATGACACTGGTGGATCCATATGTGATATGTGAAAAGAACACACATGCAATGACTCCAGTTGTTGTTAGTAAAAAGAGCACACATGCGATTACACATGTGGATCCATGTGTGGTCTCCGAAGAGAACACACATGCAATGACTCTAGCAGTAGTTAATGAGAAGAACACACATGCAATGACACTGGTGGATCCATAGGTGGATTGTGAAAAGAACACACATGCAATGACACTGGTTATTGCTAGTAAAAAGCTCACACATGGAATTACACTGGTGGATCCATTTGTGGTCTCTGAAAAGAACACGCATTTCAATGACACTGGTGGATCCATATGTGGTATGTGAAAAGAACACACATGAAATGACTCCAGTTGTTGTTAGTAAAAAGAACACACATGCAATGACTCTAGTGGATCCATGTTTGGTATCTGAATAGAACAAACATTCAATGACTCCAATTGTTGTTAGTAAAAAGAACACACATGCAATGACACTGGTGGATCCATGTGTGGTCTCTAAAGAGAACACACATGTAATGACTCTAGCTGTGGTTAATGAGAAGAACACAAATTTCAATGACACAGGTGGATCCATATGAGGTATGTGAAAAGAACACACATGCAATGACTCTAGTTGTTGTTAGTAAAAAGAACACACATGCAATGACACTGGTGGATCCATGTGTGGTCTCTGAAGAAAACACACATTTCAATGACACTGGTGGATCCATATGTGGTATGTGAAAAGAATAGTAATGAAATGACTCTAGTTGTTGTTAGAAAAAAGAGCACACATACAATGACACAGGTGGATCCATGGTCTCTGAAGAGAACACACATGGAATGACTCTAGCTGTGGTGAATGAGAAGAACACACATGCAATGACACTGGTGGATCCATAGGTGGATTGAGAAAAGAACACACATGCAATGACTCTGGTTGTTGTTAGTAAAAAGAACACACATGCAATGACACTGGTGGATCCATGTGTGGTCTCTGAAGAGAACACACATTTCAATGACACTGGTGGATCCATATGTGGTATGTGAAAAGAATAGTCATGAAATGACTCCAGTTGTTGTTAGTAAAAAGAACACACATGCAATGACACTAGTGGATCCATGTGTGGTATCTGAACAGAACACACATGCAATGACTCTAGCTGTGGTTAATGAGAAGAACACACATGCAATGACACTGGTGGATCCATAGGTGGATTTTGAAAAGAACAAACATGCAATGACTCTAGTTGTTGTTAGTAAAAATAATACACATGCAATGACACTGGTGGATCCATGTATGGTCTCTGAAGAGAACACACATTTCAATGACACTGGTGGATCCATATGTGGTATGTGAAAAGAATAGTCATGAAATGACTCCAGTTGTTGTTAGAAAAAAGAGCACACATGCAATGACACAGGTGGATCCATGTGTGGTCTTTGAAGGGAACACACATGCAATGACTCTAGCTGTGGTTAATGAGAAGAATACACATGCAATGACACTGGTGGATCCATATGTGGATTGTGAAAAGAACACACATGCAATGACACTGGTGGATCCATAGGTGGATTGTGAAAAGAACACAAATGCAATGACTCTGGTTGTTGTTATAAAAAGAACACACATGCAATGAGACTGGTGGATCCATGTGTGGTCTCTGAAGAAAACACACATTTCAATGACACTGGTGGATCCATATGTGGTATGTGAAAAGAACACACATGAAATGACTCCAGTTGTTGTTAGTAAAAAGAAAACACATGCAATCACACTGGTGGATCCATATGTGGTATGTGAAAAGAACACACATGCAATGACTCCAGTTGTTGTTAGTAAAAAGAACACACATGCAATGACACTGGTGGATCCATGTGTGGTCTCTGAAGAAAACACACATTTCAATGACACTTGTGGATCCATATGTGGTATGTGAAAAGAATAGTAATAAAATGACTGAAGTTGTTGTTAGTAAAAAGAACACACATGCAATGACACTGGTGGATCCATGTGTGGTCTCTGAAGAGAACAAGAGACCACACATGCAATGATTCTGGTTCTTGTTAGTAAAACGAGCACACATGCAATGACACTGGTGGATCCATGTGTGGTCTCTAAAGAGAACACACATGCAATGACTCTAGATGTGGTTAATGAGAAGAACACACATTTCAATTGCATAGGTGGATCCATATGTGGTATTTGAAAATAACACACATGCAATGATTGTAGTTGTTGTTAGTAAAAAGAACACACATGCAATGACACTGGTGGATCCATGTGTGGTCTCTGAAGAGAACACACATTTCAATGACACTAGTGGATCCATATGTGGTATGTGAAAAGAATAGTAATGAAATGACTCTAGTTGTTGTTAGAAAAAAGAGCACACATGCAATGACACAGGTGGATCCATGTGTGGTCTCTGAAGAGAACACACATGGAATGACTCTAGCTGTGGTGAATGAGAAGAACACACATGCAATGACATTGGTGGATCCATAGGTGAATTGTGAAAAGAACACACATGCAATGACTCTGGTTGTTGTTAGTAAAAAGAACACACATGCAATGACACTGGTGGATCCATGTGTGGTCTCTGAAGAGAACACACATTTCAATGACACTGGTGGATCCATATGTGGTATGTGAAAAGAATAGTCATGAAATGACTCCAGTTGTTGTTACTAAAAAGAACACACATGCAATGACACTGGTGGATCCATGTGTGGTCTCTGAAGAGAACACACATGCAATGACTCTACCTGTGGTTAATGAGAAGAACACACATGCAATGACACTGGTGGATCCATAGGTGGATTTTGAAAAGAACACACAAGCAATGACTCTGGTTGTTGTTAGTAAAAAGAACACACATGCAATGACACTGGTGGATCCATGTGTGGTCTCTGAAGAGAACACACATTTCAATGACACTGGTGGATCCATATGTGGTATGTGAAAGAATAGTCATGAAATGACTCCAGTTGTTGTTAGTAAAAGAGCACACATGCAATGACATTTGGTGGATCCATGTGTGGTCTCTGAAGAGAACACACATGCACTGACTCTAGCTGTGGTGAATGAGAAGAACACAAATGCAATGACACTGGTGGATCCATAGGTGGATTGTGAAAAGAACACACATGCAATGACTCTGGTTGTTGTTAGTAAAAAGAACACACATGCAATGACATAGGTGGATCCATGTGGTCTCTGAAGAAACACACTTTTCAATGACACTGGTGGATCCATATGTGTTATGTGAAAAGAACACACATGCAATGACTCCAGTTGTTGTTAGTAAAAAGAGCACACATGCGATTACACATGTGGATCCATGTGTGGTCTCCGAAGAGAACACACATGCAATGACTCTAGCAGTAGTTAATGAGAAGAACACACATGCAATGACACTGGTGGATCCATAGGTGGATTGTGAAAAGAACACACATGCAATGACACTGGTTATTGCTAGTAAAAAGATCACACATGGAATTACACTGGTGGATCCATTTGTGGTCTCTGAAAAGAACACGCATTTCAATGACACTGGTGGATCCATATGTGGTATGTGAAAAGAACACACATGAAATGACTCCAGTTGTTGTTAGTAAAAAGAAAACACATGCAATGACACTAGTGGATCCATATTTGGTATGTGAAAAGAACACACATGCAATGACTCCAATTGTTGTTAGTAAAAAGAACACACATGCAATGACACTGGTGGATCCATGTGTGGTCTCTAAAGAGAACACACATGTAATGACTCTAGCTGTGGTTAATGAGAAGAACACAAATTTCAATGACACAGGTGGATCCATATGAGGTATGTGAAAAGAACACACATGCAATGACTCTAGTTGTTGTTAGTAAAAAGAACACACATGCAATGACACTGGTGGATCCATGTGTGGTCTCTGAAGAAAACACACATTTCAATGACACTGGTGGATCCATATGTGGTATGTGAAAAGAATAGTAATGAAATGACTCTAGTTGTTGTTAGAAAAAAGAGCACACATGCAATGACACAGGTGGATCCATGGTCTCTGAAGAGAACACACATGGAATGACTCTAGCTGTGGTGAATGAGAAGAACACACATGCAATGACACTGGTGGATCCATAGGTGGATTGAGAAAAGAACACATGCAATGACTCGGTTGTTGTTAGTAAAAAGAACACACATGCAATGACATGGTGGATCCATGTGTGGTCTCAAGAAGAACACACATTTCAATGACACTGGTGGATCCATATGTTGTATGTGAAAAGAATAGTCATGAAATGACTCAGGTTGTTAGTAAAAAGAACACACATGCAATGACATTTGGTGGATCCATGTGTGGTCTCTGAGAACACACATGCAATGACTCTAGTGTGGTTAATGAGAAGAACACACATGCAATGACACTGGTGGATCCATAGGTGGATTTTGAAAAGAACAAACATGCAATGACTCTAGTTGTTGTTAGTAAAAATAATACACATGCAATGACACTGGTGGATCCATGTATGGTATCTGAAGAGAACACACATTTCAATGACACTGGTGGATCCATATGTGGTATGTGAAAAGAATAGTCATGAAATGACTCCAGTTGTTGTTACTAAAAAGAACACACATGCAATGACACTGGTGGATCCATGTGTGGTCTCAAGAAGAACACACATGCAATGACTCTACCAGTGCTTAATGAGAAGAACACACATGCAATGACACTGGTGGATCCATAGGTGGATTGTGAAAGAACACACAAGCAATGACTCTGGTTGTTGTTAGTAAAAAGAACACATGCAATGACATGGTGGATCCATGTGTGGTCTCTCAAGAAGAACACACATTTCAATGACACTGGTGGATCCATATGTGGTATGTGAAAAGAATAGTCATGAAATGACTCCAGTTGTTGTTAGTAAAAAGAGCACACATGCAATGACACTGGTGGATCCATGTGTGGTCTCTGAAGAGAACACACATGCACTGACTCTAGCTGTGGTGAATGAGAAGAACACAAATGCAATGACACTGGTGGATCCATAGGTGGATTGTGAAAAGAACACACATGCAATGACTCTGGTTGTTGTTAGTAAAAAGAACACACATGCAATGACACTGGTGGATCCATGTGTGGTCTCTGAAGAGAACACACTTTTCAATGACACTGGTGGATCCATATGTGATATGTGAAAAGAACACACATGCAATGACTCCAGTTGTTGTTAGTAAAAAGAGCACACATGCAATTACACATGTGGATCCATGTGTGGTCTCCGAAGAGAACACACATGCAATGACTCTAGCAGTAGTTAATGAGAAGAACACACATGCAATGACACTGGTGGATCCATAGGTGGATTGTGAAAAGAACACACATGCAATGACACTGGTTATTGCTAGTAAAAAGATCACACATGGAATTACACTGGTGGATCCATTTGTGGTCTCTGAAAAGAACACACATTTCAATGACACTGGTGGATCCATATGTGGTATGTGAAAAGAACACACATGAAATGACTCCAGTTGTTGTTAGTAAAAAGAAAACACATGCAATGACACTAGTGGATCCATATGTGGTATGTGAAAAGAACACACATGCAATGACTCCAGTTGTTGTTAGTAAAAAGAACACACATGCAATGACACTGGTGGATCCATGTGTTGTCTATCAAGAGAACACACATGTAATGACTCTAGTGGTTAATGAGAAGAACACAAATTTCAATGACACAGGTGGATCCATATGAGGTATGTGAAAAGAACACACATGCAATGACTCTAGTTGTTGTTAGTAAAAAGAACACACATGCAATGACACTGGTGGATCCATGTGTGGTCTCTGAAGAAAACACACATTTCAATGACACTGGTGGATCCATATGTGGTATGTGAAAAGAATAGTAATGAAATGACTCTCATTGTTGTTAGAAAAAAGAGCACACATGCAATGACACAGGTGGATCCATGTGTGGTCTCTGAAGAGAACACACATGGAATGACTCTAGCTGTGGTGAATGAGAAGAACACACATGCAATGACACTGGTGGATCCATAGGTGGATTGTGAAAAGAACACACATGCAATGACTCTGGTTGTTGTTAGTAAAAAGAACACACATGCAATGACACTGGTGGATCCATGTGTGGTCTCTGAAGAGAACACACATTTCAATGACACTGGTGGATCCATATGTGGTATGTGAAAAGAATAGTCATGAAATGACTCCAGTTGTTGTTAGTAAAAAGAACACACATGCAATGACACTGGTGGATCCATGTGTGGTCTCTGAACAGAACAGACATGCAATGACTCTAGCTGTGGTTAATGAGAAGAACACACATGCAATGACACTGGTGGATCCATAGGTGGATTTTGAAAAGAACAAACATGCAATGACTCTAGTTGTTGTTAGTAAAAATAATACACATGCAATGACACTGGTGGATCCATGTATGGTCTCTGAAGAGAACACACATTTCAATGACACTGGTGGATCCATATGTGGTATGTGAAAAGAATAGTCATGAAATGACTCCAGTTGTTGTTAGTAAAAATATCACACATGCAATGACACTGGTGGATCCATGTGTGGTCTCTGAAGAGAACACACATGCAATGACTCTAGCTATGGTGAATGAGAAGAACACACATGCAATGACAATGGTGGATCCATAGGTGGATTGTGTAAAGAACACACATGCAATGACTCTGGTTGTTGTTAGTAAAAAGAACACACATGCAATGACACTGGTGGATCCATGTGTTGCCTCTAAAGAGAACACACATTTCAATGACACTGGTGGATCCATATGTGGTATGTGAAAAGAACACACATGAAATGACTCCAGTTGTTGTTAGTAAAAAGAAAACACATGCAATGACACTGGTGGATCCATATGTGGTATGTGAAAAGAACACACATGCAATGACTCCAGTTGTTGTTAGTAAAAAGAACACACATGCAATGACACTGGTGGATCCATGTGTGGTCTCTGAAGAGAACACACATGTAATGACTCAAGCTGTGGTTAATGAGAAGAACACACATTTCAATGACACAGGTGGATCCATATGAGGTATGTGAAAAGGACACACATGCAATGACTCTAGTTGTTGTTAGTAAAAAGAACACACATGCAGTGACACTTGTGGATCCATGTGTGTTCTCTGAAGAAAACACACATTTCAATGACACTGGTGGATCCATATGTGGTATGTGAAAAGAATAGTTATGAAATGACTGCAGTTGTTGTTAGTAAAAAGAACACACATGCAATGACACTGGTGGATCCATGTGTGGTCTCTGAAGAGAACACACATGGAATGACTCTAGCTGTGGTGAATGAGAAGAACACACATGCAATGACACTGGTGGATCCATAGGTGGATTGTGAAAAGAACACACATGCAATGACTCTGGTTGTTGTTAGTAAAAAGAACACACATGCAATGACATTTGGTGGATCCATGTGTGGTCTGAAGAAGAACACACATTTCAATGACACTGGTGGATCCATATGTGGTATGTGAAAGAATAGTCATGAAATGACTCAGGTTGTTGTTAGTAAAAAGAACACACATGCAATGACATGGTGGATCCATGTGGTCTCTGAACAGAACACACATGCAATGACTCTAGCTGTGGTTAATGAGAAGAACACACATGCAATGACACTGGTGGATCCATAGGTGGATTTTGAAAAGAACAAACATGCAATGACTCTAGTTGTTGTTAGTAAAAATAATACACATGCAATGACACTGGTGGATCCATGTATGGTCTCTGAAGAGAACACACATTTCAATGACACTGGTGGATCCATATGTGGTATGTGAAAAGAATAGTCATGAAATGACTCAGGTTGTTGTTAGTAAAATATCACACATGCAATGACATTTGGTGGATCCATGTGTGGTCTCTGAAGAACACACATGCAATGACTCTAGCTATGGTGAATGAGAAGAACACACATGCAATGACAATGGTGGATCCATAGGTGGATTGTGTAAAGAACACACATGCAATGACTCTGGTTGTTGTTAGTAAAAAGAACACACATGCAATGACACTGTTGGATCCATGTGTGGCCTCTAAAGAGAACACACATTTCAATGACACTGGTGGATCCATATGTGGTATGTGAAAAGAACACACATGAAATGACTCCAGTTGTTGTTAGTAAAAAGAAAACACATGCAATGACACTGGTGGATACATATGTGGTATGTGAAAAGAACACACATGCAATGACTCCAGTTGTTGTTAGTAAAAAGAACACACATGCAATGACACTGGTGGATCCATGTGTGGTCTCTGAAGAGAACACACATGTAATGACTCAAGCTGTGGTTAATGAGAAGAACACACATTTCAATGACACAGGTGGATCCATATGAGGTATGTGAAAAGGACACACATGCAATGACTCTAGTTGTTGTTAGTAAAAAGAACACACATGCAGTGACACTTGTGGATCCATGTGTGTTCTCTGAAGAAAACACACATTTCAATGACACTGGTGGATCCATATGTGGTATGTGAAAAGAATAGTTATGAAATGACTGCAGTTGTTGTTAGTAAAAAGAACACACATGCAATGACACTGGTGGATCCATGTGTGGTCTCAAAATAGAACAAGAGACCACACATGCAATGAATCTGGTTCTTGTTAGTAAAAAGAGCACACATGCAATGACACTGGTGGATCCATGTGTGGTCTCTAAAGAGAACACACATCCAATGACTCTAGATGTGGTTAATGAGAAGAACACACATTTCAATGACACAGGTGGATCCATATGTGGTATTTGAAAATAACACACATGCAATGACTGTAGTTGTTAGTAAAAGAACACACATGCAATGACCTTTGGTGGATCCATGTGTGGTCTCTGAAGAGAACACACATTTCAATGACACTGGTGGATCCATATGTGGTATGTGAAAAGAATAGTCATGAAATGACTCCAGTTGTTGTTAGAAAAAGGAACACACATGCAATGACACAGGTGGATCCATGTGTGGTATGTGAAAAGAACACACATGCAATGCCTCTAGTGGTTGTTAGTAAAAAGAACAGGACATGCAATGACACTGGTGGATCCATGTGTGGTCCCTGCAGACAACACACATGCAATGACACTGGTGGATCCATATGTGGTATGTGAAAAGAACACACATGCAATGACTCCAGTTGTTGTTATTAAAAAGAACGCACATGCAATGACACTGGTGGATCCATGTGTGGTGTCTGAAGAGAACACACATGCAATGACTCTAGCTATGGTTAATGAGAAGAACACACATTTCAATGACATAGGTGGATCCATATGTGGTATGTGAAAAGAACACACATGCAATGACTCTAGTTGTTGTTAGTAAAAAGAACACACATGCAATGACACTAGTGGATCCATGTGCGGTCCCTCAAGAGACCACACATTTCAATGACACTGGTGGATCCATATGTGGTATGTGAAAAGAATAGTTATGAAATGACTCCAGCTGTTGTTAGTAAAACGAACACACATGCAATGACACTGGTGGATCCATGTGTGGTCTCTGAAGAGAATACACATGCAATGACTCTGGTTGTTGTTAGTAAAAAGAGCAAACATGCAATAACACTGGTTGTTGTTAGTAAAAAGAGCACACATGCAATGACACTGGTGGATCCATGTGTGGTCTCTAAAGAGAACACACATTTCAAGGACACTGGTGGATCCATATGTGGTATTTGAAAAGAACACACATGCAATGACTCTAGTTGTTGTTAGTAAAAAGAACACACATGCAATGACACTGGTGGATCCATGTGTGGTCTCTGAAGAGAACACACATTTCAATGACACTGGTGGATCCATATGTGGTATGTGAAAAGAATAGTCATGAAATGACTCCAGTTGTTGTTAGTAAAAAGAACACACATGCAATGACACTGGTGGATCCATGTGTGGTCTCTGAACAGAACACACATGCAATGACTCTAGCTGTGGTTAATGAGAAGAACACACATGCAATGACACTGGTGGATCCATAGGTGGATTTTGAAAAGAACAAACATGCAATGACTCTAGTTGTTGTTAGTAAAAATAATACACATGCAATGACACTGGTGGATCCATGTATGGTCTCTGAAGAGAACACACATTTCAATGACACTGGTGGATCCATATGTGGTATGTGAAAAGAATAGTCATGAAATGACTCCAGTTGTTGTTAGTAAAAATATCACACATGCAATGACACTGGTGGATCCATGTGTGGTCTCTGAAGAGAACACACATGCAATGACTCTAGCTATGGTGAATGAGAAGAACACACATGCAATGACAATGGTGGATCCATAGGTGGATTGTGTAAAGAACACACATGCAATGACTCTGGTTGTTGTTAGTAAAAAGAACACACATGCAATGACACTGTTGGATCCATGTGTGGCCTCTAAAGAGAACACACATTTCAATGACACTGGTGGATCCATATGTGGTATGTGAAAAGAACACACATGAAATGACTCCAGTTGTTGTTAGTAAAAAGAAAACACATGCAATGACACTGGTGGATACATATGTGGTATGTGAAAAGAACACACATGCAATGACTCCAGTTGTTGTTAGTAAAAAGAACACACATGCAATGACACTGGTGGATCCATGTGTGGTCTCTGAAGAGAACACACATGTAATGACTCAAGCTGTGGTTAATGAGAAGAACACACATTTCAATGACACAGGTGGATCCATATGAGGTATGTGAAAAGGACACACATGCAATGACTCTAGTTGTTGTTAGTAAAAAGAACACACATGCAGTGACACTTGTGGATCCATGTGTGTTCTCTGAAGAAAACACACATTTCAATGACACTGGTGGATCCATATGTGGTATGTGAAAAGAATAGTTATGAAATGACTGCAGTTGTTGTTAGTAAAAAGAACACACATGCAATGACACTGGTGGATCCATGTGTGGTCTCAAAATAGAACAAGAGACCACACATGCAATGAATCTGGTTCTTGTTAGTAAAAAGAGCACACATGCAATGACACTGGTGGATCCATGTGTGGTCTCTAAAGAGAACACACATCCAATGACTCTAGATGTGGTTAATGAGAAGAACACACATTTCAATGACAGGTGGATCCATATGTGGTATTTGAAAATAACACACATGCAATGACTGTAGTTGTTGTTAGTAAAAAGAACACACATGCAATGACACTGGTGGATCCATGTGTGGTCTCTGAAGAGAACACACATTTCAATGACACTGGTGGATCCATATGTGGTATGTGAAAAGAATAGTCATGAAATGACTCCAGTTGTTGTTAGAAAAAAGAACACACATGCAATGACACAGGTGGATCCATGTGTGGTATGTGAAAAGAACACACATGCAATGCCTCTAGTGGTTGTTAGTAAAAAGAACAGACATGCAATGACACTGGTGGATCCATGTGTGGTCCCTGCAGACAACACACATGCAATGACACTGGTGGATCCATATGTGGTATGTGAAAAGAACACACATGCAATGACTCCAGTTGTTGTTATTAAAAAGAACGCACATGCAATGACACTGGTGGATCCATGTGTGGTGTCTGAAGAGAACACACATGCAATGACTCTAGCTATGGTTAATGAGAAGAACACACATTTCAATGACATAGGTGGATCCATATGTGGTATGTGAAAAGAACACACATGCAATGACTCTAGTTGTTGTTAGTAAAAAGAACACACATGCAATGACACTAGTGGATCCATGTGCGGTCCCTCAAGAGACCACACATTTCAATGACACTGGTGGATCCATATGTGGTATGTGAAAAGAATAGTTATGAAATGACTCCAGCTGTTGTTAGTAAAACGAACACACATGCAATGACACTGGTGGATCCATGTGTGGTCTCTGAAGAGAATACACATGCAATGACTCTGGTTGTTGTTAGTAAAAAGAGCAAACATGCAATAACACTGGTTGTTGTTAGTAAAAAGAGCACACATGCAATGACACTGGTGGATCCATGTGTGGTCTCTAAAGAGAACACACATTTCAAGGACACTGGTGGATCCATATGTGGTATTTGAAAAGAACACACATGCAATGACTCTAGTTGTTGTTAGTAAAAAGAACACACATGCAATGACACTGGTGGATCCATGTGTGTTCTCTGAAGAGACACATTTCAATGACACTGGTGGATCCATATGTGGTATGTGAAAAGAATAGTCATGAAATGACTCAGTTGTTGTTAGTAAAAGAACACACATGCAATGACATGGTGGATCCATGTGTGGTCTCTCAATGAACACACATGCAATGACTCTAGCTGTTGTTAATGAGAAGAACACACATGCAATGACACTGGTGGATCCATAGGTGGATTTTGAAAAGAACAAACATGCAATGACTCTAGTTGTTGTTAGTAAAAATAATACACATGCAATGACACTGGTGGATCCATGTATGGTCTCTGAAGAGAACACACATTTCAATGACACTGGTGGATCCATATGTGGTATGTGAAAAGAATAGTCATGAAATGACTCAAGTTGTTAGTAAAAATATCACACATGCAATGACACTGGTGGATCCATGTGTGGTCTCTGAAGAGAACACACATGCAATGACTCTAGCTATGGTGAATGAGAAGAACACACATGCAATGACAATGGTGGATCCATAGGTGGATTGTGTAAAGAACACACATGCAATGACTCTGGTTGTTGTTAGTAAAAAGAACACACATGCAATGACACTGTTGGATCCATGTGTGGCCTCTAAAGAGAACACACATTTCAATGACACTGGTGGATCCATATGTGGTATGTGAAAAGAACACACATGAAATGACTCCAGTTGTTGTTAGTAAAAAGAAAACACATGCAATGACACTGGTGGATCCATATGTGGTATGTGAAAAGAACACACATGGAATGACTCCAGTTGTTGTTAGTAAAAAGAACACACATGCAATGACACTGGTGGATCCATGTGTGGTCTCTGAAGAGAACACACATGTAATGACTCAAGCTGTGGTTAATGAGAAGAACACACATTTCAATGACACAGGTGGATCCATATGAGGTATGTGAAAAGGACACACATGCAATGACTCTAGTTGTTGTTAGTAAAAAGAACACACATGCAGTGACACTTGTGGATCCATGTGTGTTCTCTGAAGAAAACACACATTTCAATGACACTGGTGGATCCATATGTGGTATGTGAAAAGAATAGTTATGAAATGACTGCAGTTGTTGTTAGTAAAAAGAACACACATGCAATGACACTGGTGGATCCATGTGTGGTCTCAAAATAGAACAAGAGACCACACATGCAATGAATCTGGTTCTTGTTAGTAAAAAGAGCACACATGCAATGACACTGGTGGATCCATGTGTGGTCTCTAAAGAGAACACACATCCAATGACTCTAGATGTGGTTAATGAGAAGAACACACATTTCAATGACACAGGTGGATCCATATGTGGTATTTGAAAATAACACACATGCAATGACTGTAGTTGTTGTTAGTAAAAAGAACACACATGCAATGACACTGGTGGATCCATGTGTGGTCACTCAAGAGAACACACATTTCAATGACACTTTGGTGGATCCATATGTGGTATGTGAAAAGAATAGTCATGAAATGACTCAGGTTGTTAGAAAAGGAACACACATGCAATGACAGGTGGATCCATGTGTGGTATGTGAAAAGAACACACATGCAATGCCTCTAGTGGTTGTTAGTAAAAGAACACATGCAATGACATGGTGGATCCATGTGTGGTCCCTGCAGACAACACACATGCAATGACACTGGTGGATCCATATGTGGTATGTGAAAAGAACACACATGCAATGACTCCAGTTGTTGTTATTAAAAAGAACGCACATGCAATGACACTGGTGGATCCATGTGTGGTGTCTGAAGAGAACACACATGCAATGACTCTAGCTATGGTTAATGAGAAGAACACACATTTCAATGACATAGGTGGATCCATATGTGGTATGTGAAAAGAACACACATGCAATGACTCTAGTTGTTGTTAGTAAAAAGAACACACATGCAATGACCCTAGTGGATCCATGTGCGGTCCCTCAAGAGACCACACATTTCAATGACACTGGTGGATCCATATGTGGTATGTGAAAAGAATAGTTATGAAATGACTCCAGCTGTTGTTAGTAAAACGAACACACATGCAATGACACTGGTGGATCCATGTGTGGTCTCTGAAGAGAATACACATGCAATGACTCTGGTTGTTGTTAGTAAAAAGAGCAAACATGCAATAACACTGGTTGTTGTTAGTAAAAAGAGCACACATGCAATGACACTGGTGGATCCATGTGTGGTCTCTAAAGAGAACACACATTTCAAGGACACTGGTGGATCCATATGTGGTATTTGAAAAGAACACACATGCAATGACTCTAGTTGTTGTTAGTAAAAAGAACACACATGCAATGGCACTGGTGGATCCATGTGTGGTCCTTGAAGAGAACACACATGCAATGACTCTAGTTGTGGTTAATGAGAAGAACACACATTTCAATGACACTGGTGGATCCATGTGTGGTATGTGAAAAGAATAGTCATGAAATAAATCCAGTTGTTGTTAGTAAAAAGAGCACACATGCAATTACACTGGTGGATCCATGTGTGGTCTCTGAAGAGAACACACATGCAATGAATCTAGCTGTGGTTAATGAGAAGAACAAACATGCAATGACACTAGTTGTATTAGTAAAAAGAGCACACATGCAATGACACTGGTGGATCCATGTGTGGTCTCTGAAGAGAACACACATTTCAATGACACTTGGGGATCCATATGTGGTGTGGAAAAGAACATACATGCAATGACTCCAGTTGTTGTTAGTAAAAAGAACACACATGCAATGACACTGGTGGATCCATGTGTGGCCTCTAAAGAGAACACACATTTCAATGACACTGGTGGATCCATATGTGGTATGTGAAAAGAACACACATGAAATGACTCCAGTTGTTGTTAGTAAAAAGAAAACACATGCAATGACACTGGTGGATCCATATGTGGTATGTGAAAAGAACACACATGCAATGACTCCAGTTGTTGTTAGTAAAAAGAACACACATGCAATGACACTGGTGGATCCATGTGTGGTCTCTGAAGAGAACACACATGTAATGACTCAAGCTGTGGTTAATGAGAAGAACACACATTTCAATGACACAGGTGGATCCATATGAGGTATGTGAAAAGGACACACATGCAATGACTCTAGTTGTTGTTAGTAAAAAGAACACACATGCAGTGACACTTGTGGATCCATGTGTGTTCTCTGAAGAAAACACACATTTCAATGACACTGGTGGATCCATATGTGGTATGTGAAAAGAATAGTTATGAAATGACTGCATTTGTTGTTAGTAAAAAGAACACACATGCAATGACACTAGTGGATCCATTTGTGGTCTCAAAATAGAACAAGAGACCACACATGCAATGAATCTGGTTCTTGTTAGTAAAAAGAGCACACATGCAATGACACTGGTGGATCCATGTGTGGTCTCTAAAGAGAACACACATCCAATGACTCTAGATGTGGTTAATGAGAAGAACACACATTTCAATGACACAGGTGGATCCATATGTGGTATTTGAAAATAACACACATGCAATGACTGTAGTTGTTGTTAGTAAAAAGAACACACATGCAATGACACTGGTGGATCCATGTGTGGTCTCTGAAGAGAACACACATTTCAATGACACTGGTGGATCCATATGTGGTATGTGAAAAGAATAGTCATGAAATGACTCCAGTTGTTGTTAGAAAAAAGAACACACATGCAATGACACAGGTGGATCCATGTGTGGTATGTGAAAAGAACACACATGCAATGCCTCTAGTGGTTGTTAGTAAAAAGAACAGACATGCAATGACACTGGTGGATCCATGTGTGGTCCCTGCAGACAACACACATGCAATGACACTGGTGGATCCATATGTGGTATGTGAAAAGAACACACATGCAATGACTCCAGTTGTTGTTATTAAAAAGAACGCACATGCAATGACACTGGTGGATCCATGTGTGGTGTCTGAAGAGAACACACATGCAATGACTCTAGCTATGGTTAATGAGAAGAACACACATTTCAATGACATAGGTGGATCCATATGTGGTATGTGAAAAGAACACACATGCAATGACTCTAGTTGTTGTTAGTAAAAAGAACACACATGCAATGACACTAGTGGATCCATGTGCGGTCCCTCAAGACACCACACATTTCAATGACACTGGTGGATCCATATGTGGTATGTGAAAAGAATAGTTATGAAATGACTCCAGCTGTTGTTAGTAAAACGAACACACATGCAATGACACTGGTGGATCCATGTGTGGTCTCTGAAGAGAATACACATGCAATGACTCTGGTTGTTGTTAGTAAAAAGAGCAAACATGCAATGACACTGGTTGTTGTTAGTAAAAAGAGCACACATGCAATGACACTGGTGGATCCATGTGTGGTCTCTAAAGAGAACACACATTTCAAGGACACTGGTGGATCCATATGTGGTATTTGAAAAGAACACACATGCAATGACTCTAGTTGTTGTTAGTAAAAAGAACACACATGCAATGGCACTGGTGGATCCATGTGTGGTCCTTGAAGAGAACACACATGCAATGACTCTAGTTGTGGTTAATGAGAAGAACACACATTTCAATGACACTGGTGGATCCATATGTGGTATGTGAAAAGAATAGTCATGAAATAAATCCAGTTGTTGTTAGTAAAAAGAGCACACATGCAATTACACTGGTGGATCCATGTGTGGTCTCTGAAGAGAACACACATGCAATGAATCTAGCTGTGGTTAATGAGAAGAACAAACATGCAATGACACTAGTTGTATTAGTAAAAAGAGCACACATGCAATGACACTGGTGGATCCATGTGTGGTCTCTGAAGAGAACACACATTTCAATGACACTGGGGGATCCATATGTGGTGTGGAAAAGAACATACATGCAATGACTCCAGTTGTTGTTAGTAAAAAGAACACACATGCAATGACACTGGTGGATCCATGTGTGGTGTCTGAAGAGAACACACATGCAATGACTCTAGCTATGGTTAATGAGAAGAACACAAATTTCAATGACATAGGTGGATCCATATGTGGTATGTGAAAAGAACACACATGCAATGACTCTAGTTGTTGTTAGTAAAAAGAACACACATGCAATGACACTAGTGGATCCATGTGCGGTCCCTCAAGAGACCACACATTTCGATGACACTGGTGGATCCATATGTGGTATGTGAAAAGAATAGTTATGAAATGACTCCAGCTGTTGTTAGTAAAACGAACACACATGCAATGACACTGGTGGATCCATGTGTGGTCTCTGAAGAGAATACACATGCAATGACTCTGGTTGTTGTTAGTAAAAAGAGCAAACATGCAATGACACTAGTTGTTGTTAGTAAAAAGAGCACACATGCAATGACACTGGTGGATCCATGTGTGGTCTCTAAAGAGAAGACACATTTCAAGGACACTAGTGGATCCATATGTGGTATTTGAAAAGAACACACATGCAATGACTCTAGTTGTTGTTAGTAAAAAGAACACACATGCAATGGCACTGGTGGATCCATGTGTGGTCCTTGAAGAGAACACACATGCAATGACTCTAGTTGTGGTTAATGAGAAGAACACACATTTCAATGACACTGGTGGATCCATATGTGGTATGTGAAAAGAATAGTCATGAAATAAACCCAGTTGTTGTTAGTAAAAAGAGCACACATGCAATTACACTGGTGGATCCATGTGTGGTCTCTGAAGAGAACACACATGCAATGAATCTAGCTGTGGTTAATGAGAAGAACAAACATGCAATGACACTAGTTGTATTAGTAAAAAGAGCACACATGCAATGACACTGGTGGATCCATGTGTGGTCTCTGAAGAGAACACACATTTCAATGACACTGGGGGATCCATATGTGGTGTGGAAAAGAACATACATGCAATGACTCCAGTTGTTGTTAGTAAAAAGAACACACATGCAATGACACTGGTGGATCCTTGTGTGGTCTCTGAAGAGAACACACATGCAATGACTCTAGCTGTGGTTACTGAAGAGAACACACATTTCAATGACACTGGTGGATCCATATAAGGTATGTGAAAACAACACACATGAAATGACTCTAGTTGTTGTTAGTAAAAAGAAAACACATGCAATGACACTAGTGGATCCATGTGTGGTCACTAAAGAGAACACACATTTCAATGACACTGGTGGATCCATTTGTGGTATGTGAAAAGAACACACATGCAATGACTCCAGTTGTTGTTAGTAAAAAGAACACACATGCAATGACACTGGTGGATCCATGTGTGGTCTCTGAAGAGAACACACATGCAATGACACTAGCTGTGGTTAATGAGAACAACACACATTTCAATGACATAGGTGGATCCATATGAGGTATGTGAAAAGAAAACAAATGCAATGACTCTAGTTGTTGTTAGAAAAAGAACACACATGCCATGACACTGGTGGATCCATGTGTGGTCTCTGAAAAAAATACACATTTCAATGACACTGGTGGATCCATATGTGGTATGTGAAAAGAATAGTAATGAAATGACTGCAGTTGTTGTTAGTAAAAAGAACACACATGCAATGACACTGGTGGATCCATGTGTGGTCTCTGCAGAGAACACACATACAATGACTCTAGCTGTGGTTAATGAGAAGAACACACATTTCAATGACATAGGTGGATCCATATGAGGTATGTGAAAAGAACACACATGCAATGACTCTAGTTGTTGTTAGTAAAAAGAACACACATGCAATGACACTGGTGGATCCATGTGTGGTCTCTGAAGAAAACACACATTTCAATGACACTGGTGGATCCATATGTGGTATGTGAAAAGAATAGTAATGAAATGACTGCAGTTGTTGTTAGTAAAAAGAACACACATGCAATGACACTGGTGGATCCATGTGTGGTCTCTGAAGAGAACAAGAGACCACACATGCAATGAATCTAGTTCTTGATAGTAAAACGAGCACACATGCAATGACACTGGTGGATCCATGTGTGGTCTCTAAAGAGAATACACATGCAATGACTCTAGATGTGGTTAATGAGAAGAACACACATTTCAATGACACAGGTGGATCCATATGTGGTATTTGAAAATAACAGACATGCAATGACTGTAGTTGTTGTTAGTAAAAAGAACACACATGCAATGACACTGGTGGATCCATGTGTGGTCTCTGAAGAGAACACACATGCACTGACTCTAGCTGTGGTGAATGAGAAGAACACAAATGCAATGACACTGGTGGATCCATAGGTGGATTGTGAAAAGAACACACATGCAATGACTCTGGTTGTTGTTAGTAAAAAGAACACACATGCAATGACTCTGGTGGATCCATGTGTGGTCTCTGAAGAGAATACACATGCAATGACTCTGGTTGTTGTTAGTAAAAAGAGCAAACATGCAATGATAGTGGTTGTTGTTAGTAAAAAGAGCACACATGCAATAACACTGGTGGATCCATGTGTGGTCTCTAAAGAGAACACACATTTCAAGGACACTGGTGGATCCATATGTGGTATTGGAAAAGAACACACACGCAATGACTCTAGTTGTTGTTAGTAAAAAGAACACACATGCAATGGCACTGGTGGATCCATGTGTGGTCCTTGAAGAGAACACACATGCAATGACTCTAGTTGTGGTTAATGAGAAGAACACACATTTCAATGACACTGGTGGATCCATATGTGGTATGTGAAAAGAATAGTCATGAAATAAATCCAGTTGTTGCTAGTAAAAAGAGCACACATGCAATTACACTGGTGGATCCATGTGTGGTCTCTGAAGAGAACACACATGCAATGAATCTAGCTGTGGTTAATGAGAAGAACAAACATGCAATGACACTAGTTGTATTAGTAAAAAGAGCACACATGCAATGACACTGGTGGATCCATGTTTGGTCTCTGAAGAGAACACATATTTCAATGACACTGGGGGATCCATATGTGGTGTGTGAAAAGAACATACATGCAATGAATCCAGTTGTTGTTAGTAAAAAGAACACACATGCAATGACACTTGTGGATCCTTGTGTGGTCTCTGAAGAGAACACACATGCAATGACTCTAGCTGTGGTTACTGAAGAGAACACACATTTCAATGACACTGGTGGATCCATATGTGGTATGTGAAAACAACACACATGAAATGACTCTAGTTGTTGTTAGTAAAAAGAAAACACATGCAATGACACTGGTGGATCCATGTGTGGTCACTAAAGAGAACACACGTTTCAATGACACTGGTGGATCCATATGTGGTATGTGAAAAGAAGACACATGCAATGACTCCAGTTGTTGTTAGTAAAAAGAACACACATGCAATGACACTGGTGGATCCATGTGTGGTCTCTGAAGAGAACACACATGCAATGACTCTAGCTGTGGTTAATGAGAAGAACACACAGTTCAATGACATAGGTGGATCCATATGAGGTATGTGAAAAGAACACACATGCAATGATTCTAGTTGTTGTTAGTAAAAAGAACACACATGCAATGACACTTGTGGATCCATGTGTGGTCTCTGAAGAAAACACACATTTCAATGACACTGGTGGATCCATATGTGGTATGTGAAAAGAATAGTAATGAAATGACTGCAGTTGTTGTTAGTAAAAAGAACACACATGCAATGACACTGGTGGATCCATGTGTGGTCTCTGAAGAGAACAAGAGACCACACATGCCATGAATCTAGTTCTTGTTAGTAAAACGAGCACACATGCAATGACACTGGTGGATCGATGTGTGGTCTCTAAACAGAATACACATGCAATGACTCTAGATGTGGTTAATGAGAAGAACACACATTTCAATGACACAGGTGGATCCATATGTGGTATTTGAAAATAACACACATGCAATGACTGTAGTTGTTGTTAGTAAAAAGAACACACATGCAATGACACTGGTGGATCCATGTGTGGTCTCTGAAGAGAACACACATTTCAATGACACTGGTGGATCCATATGTGGTATGTGAAAAGAATAGTCATGAAATGACTCCAGTTGTTGTTAGAAAAAAGAGCACACATGCAATGGCACAGGAGGATCAATGTGTGGTCTCTGAAGAGAACACACATGGAATGACTCTAGCTGTGGTGAATGAGAAGAACACACATGCAATGACACTGGTGGATCCATAGGTGGATTGTGAAAAGAACACACATGCAATGACTCTGGTTGTTGTTAGTAAAAAGAACACACATGCAATGATACTGGTGGATCCATGTGTGGTCTCTGAAGAGAACACACTTTTCAATGACACTGGTGGATCCATATGTGGTATGTGAAAAGAATAGTCATGAAATAACTCCAGTTGTTGTTAGTAAAAAGAACACACATGCAATTACACTGGTGGATCCATGTGTGGTCTCTGAAGAGAACACACATGCAATGACTCTAGCTGTGGTTAATGAGAAGAACACACATGCAATGACACTGGTGGATCCATAGGTGGATTGTGAAAAGAACACACATGCAATGACACTAGTTATTGCTAGTAAAAAGATCACACATGGAATTACACTAGTGGATCCATTTGTGGTCTCTGAAAAGAACACACATTTCAATGACACTAGTGGATCCATATGTGGTGTGTGAAAATAACACACATGCAATGATTCCAGTTGTTGTTAGTAAAAATAACAGACATGCAATGACACTGGTGGATCCATGTGTGGTCTTTAAAGAGACCACACATGTAGTGACTAGCTGTGGTTACTGAAGAGAACACACATTTCAATTACACTTGTGGATCCATATGTGGTATGTGAAAAGAACACACATGCAATGACTCCAGTTGTTGTTAGTAAAAATAACACACATGCAATGACACTGGTTGATGCATGTGTGGTCTCTAAAGAGAATACTCATGCAATGACTCTAGCTGTGGTTAATGAGAAGAACACACATTCAATGACACAGGTGGATCCATATGTGGTATGTGAAAATAACACACACGCAATGACTCTAGTTGTTGTTAGTAAAAAGAACACACATGCAATGACACAGGTGGATCCATGTGTGGTCTCTGAAGAAAACACACATTTCAATGACACTGGTGGATCCATATGTGGTATGTGAGAAGAATAGTAATGAAATGACAACAGTTGTTGTTAGTAAAAAGAACACACATGCAATGACACTGGTGGATCCATGTGTGGTCTCTGAAGAGAACAAGAGACCACACATGCAATGAATCTGGTTCTTGTTAGTAAAAAGAACACACATGCAATGACACTGGTGGATCCATGTGTGGTCTCTGAAGAGAACACAAATGCAATGACTCTAGATGTGGTTAATGAGAAGAACACACATTTCAATGACACAGGTGGATCCATATGTGGTATTTGAAAAGAACACACATGCAATGACTCTAGTTGTTGTTACTAAAAAGAAGACACATGAAATGACACTGGTGGATCCATGTGTGGTCTCTGAAGAGAACAGACATTTCAATGACACTAGTGGATCCATATGTGGTATGTGAAAAGAATAGTCATGAAATGACTCCAGTTGTTGTTAGAAAAAAGAGCACACATACAAAGACACAGGTGGATCGATGTCTGGTCTCTGAAGAGAACACACATGCAATGACTCTAGCTATGGTGAATGAGAAGAACACACATGCAATGACACTGGTGGATCCATAGGTGGATTGTGAAAAGAACACACAAGCTATGACTCTGGTTGTTGGTAGTAAAAAGAACACACATGCAATGACACTGGTGGATCCATGTGTGGTCTCTGAAGAGAACACACATTTCAATAACACTGGTGGATCCATATGTGGTATGTGAAAAGAATAGTCATGAACTTATTCCAGTTGTTGTTAGTAAAAAGAACACACATGCAATGACACTGGTGGATCCATGTGTGGTCTCTGAAGAGAACACACATGCAATGACTCTAGCTGTGGTTAATGAGAAGAACACACATGCAATGACACTGGTGGATCCATAGGTGGATTGTGAAAAGAACACACAAGCAATAACTCTGGTTGTTGTTAGTAAAAGGAACACACATGCAATGACACTGGTGGATCCATGTGTGGTCTCTGAAGATAACACACATTTCAATGACACTGGTGGATCCATATGTGGTATGTGAAAAGAATAGTCATGAAATGACTCTAGTTCTTGTTAGTAAAAAGAGCACACATGCAATGACACTGGTGGATCCATGTGTGGTCTCTGAAGAGAACACACATGCAATGACTCTAGCTGTGGTGAATGAGAAGAACACAAATGCAATGACACTGGTGGATCCATAGGTGGATTGTGAAAAGAACACACATGCAATGACTCTGGTTGTTGTTAGTAAAAAGAATACACATGCAATGACACTGGTGGATCCATGTGTGGTCTCTGAAGAGAACACACTTTTCAATGACACTGGTGGATCCATATGTGGTATGTGAAAAGTACACACATGCAATGACTCCAGTTGTTGTTAGTAAAAAGAGCACACATGCAATTACATAGGTGGATCCATGTGTGGTCTCCGAAGAGAACACACATGCAATGACTCTAGCAGTAGTTAATGAGAAGAACACACATGCAATGACACTGGTGGATCCATAGGTGGATTGTGAAAAGAACACACATGCAATGACACTGGTATTGCTAGTAAAAAGATCACACATGGAATTACACTGGTGGATCCATTTGTGGTCTCTAAAAAGAACACACATTTCAATGACAGTGGTGGATCCATATGTGGTATGTGAAAAGAACACACATGAAATGACTCCAGTTGTTGTTAGTAAAAAGAAAACACATGCAATGACACTGGTGGATCCATATGTGGTATGTGAAAAGTACACACATGCAATGTCTCCAGTTGTTGTTAGTAAAAAGAACACACATGCAATGACACTGGTGGATCCATGTTTGGTCTCTGAAGAGAACACACATTTCAATGACACTGGTGGATCCATATGTGGTATGTGAAAAGAATAGTTATGAAATGACTCCAGTTGTGGTTAGTAAAAAGAACACACATGCAATGACACTGGTGGATCCATGTGTGGTCTCTGAAAATAACACACATGCAATGACTCTAGTTGTTGTTAGTAAAAAGAAAACACATGTAATGACACTGGTGGATCCATGTGTGGTCTCTGAGGAGAACACACATGCAATGAGTCTAGCTATGGTTAATGAGAAGAACACACATGCAATGACACTGGTGGATCCATAGGCGGATTGTGAAAAGAGATTTGCCCTCTTTCTCGGTCACAAATCTCACAAAAGCCCAAACATGTGGAGATCCCAAACATGTGCTCTCTCTGGGTGCTACGCCCTGATTGGCTGACACAAATGTCACGCGGATCGTCTCCGCCAACTGTTGATCCTATGTGATCCAACAGGAAGGATAACCCCTCCCTTCTCCACTTTTTTTATGCATGGTCAATCCGTGCCACCTCTCTATCCGTGCCACTGATACTTTACCTCCATAAACAAGTGAAAATCCATCTATCTAACTAAAATAAATAAAATAAATGATCGAAGAAACCATCGTGTTCGTCTTTCGGTTCGTCCTTATCTTCGTCAACGCCATGGTCCCTGCTATCGCCACCGTTAGTATCCTCCTCTGACGACTCGACACCACCCCTTCCTCGAATAAGCGCGGTATCTCCTTATCAGAGTCCTCCTCCTCCTCCTCTTCCTAGTCCCACGGGTCCACATCACTCTCCTCTTCTTCTGCCTCCAACTGATCGATGAACGCCTCCTTGTTGGCCGAGTCGGACTCGTCCAAATAGCTATCTCCTCTCTTCTTCCTGGTATTCTTCTTGTTCCTCTTCTTGTCCATACTCGCCGGTGCAACAGGCGCCCCTGTCCTGGCTGCTGCTTTGCGCTCGTCCGACATTGCAGGTACCCCATGCTCCTCCTGCGTGGCCGGTATGAGCTTCGACGTCGCGGTGTCCTCGAGTGCCGATGTCGATGGATCCTGGCGCGGTCGGACACGACGTGCTGTCTCAGCAAGCGACTCGTGAGTGCAAATGATGCAGCGAAGAGCCGGGGATGCATGACGGTCAGTGGACGGCTTGGACCTGCCATTGCCACGGCGAGGGGGCATAGTGCTCGAGGTAGTTGCTCCGAATGGTCGATGGTGGGTACACAGAGTGGGGTGCCAATCTGATCAAGGATGAGCAGCGGTTTGTGCGTCGTGTCCACGCATGCATTTGTCGATTATGAAAAAAATAAAGAAGTAATATCTCACGTACTGAACATAATTTGATCACAACAAAAGTGGCACAGCATATTCTAGACTCGTAAATATCTCGGGCGTGCCTGTCGACGTGGAGTTCGACGTGCCGACGTGATCGTGCAGCATTTGCGTGCGTCATTTCCCCATCAACATGTGACACACGCACGCAGGATGTGAGCGCCAATTCCCGTGATGACCACCCGGCTCACACTCCCCTTATTATATACTGTATTTTGGGCGGCACCGAAGACCATTGAAGTGTCCATCGCAATAAAGACAAGTCCCATCGATTCCCTACCCCTGCTTCCCTGGCTTCTTTGAGAAGGTAGACCGTACACGGTGGTCTTGTATAATAGTACTAGTACTACTGGACCACGACCTGTACTCTTTGACTCTTCTCCCACACTAATCACTATCTCCTTCCTCCTGCCGCCGCCACCCTCACCCTGCAAGCCATGGATCCACTAAGGAGGGGGAGAGGCCGGTCGATGATCCTTGTGGAGAAAAGGGAGAGAAATTGCCGCGAGGCACTTCTTACTCTACCAGTCGCTCAATCCCACCCTCTCATCGAGGCCCAATCTCCCACCGACAATGGCGCTGAATGTTCTAGCAGGCAAGGGCTCCTCCCGGTACGGTCTTCTTGTTCTACTTCTTCTCCATCTCCCTCTCCATCATGATCTTATTCAGCTTCTTCTTGTTTTTCTTCTTCTTCTTGCTCTTCCTCTTCTATGTCTTATAGGCCGTGGGCAGAATCCACCACGACGGAGGTGTTGCAGGACCCGTTCGGCCCCGTTCCATGTCTCATCAAGGTAGCAAATCTCCACATTGTTATATCTCCGAGTTGTGATGTGGATTTCTTAGATCCTGTCCGCCCCGCATTGGTTTTTCTTCTTATTTTGCGAGTTCTATTAGTTTTCATGAATATGACTGGATCTCTTGGTCTTTCCTTAATACCGTTGTTCATAGATTCACTATGGATTTTTTGTGATTAGGATTAGTTTATCGTGGTCATGAATAGATCTCTAGGTCCATTTTTAACACTGCGGTCAATAGATCCAACGGGGATTTTTTTGATCTGTATTAGTATTCACCTGGAACACAGGTGTAATTATAGAATTCCTATTTCAATTAACATGAACGATGCAGCGATTGAAGGCCGAGTACCGTGACAAGGTGGCCGCGATTAGTTCCAAGATTATCAACCAACATGAGCTTGCACGCTTGATACATTGCAAATGTATCTATAATTTTTGATGTTCCATCCTTGGTTTTATCCACTTTCTTGTGTTTTGTCCACACTTTGGAGTACTTTTCATATGATTTCTCGAACTAACCTATCAACAAGAGCCACAGTGCCAACTGCCTGTTTTCTGCTGTTTTTGGTTCCAGGAAAGTCAGAAAATGAATATTCTCGGAATTGGACGGGACAAAAGCCAAAGTGCCTATTTTTCCGGAAGTCATCAGATGCTAGAATACGAGACGGAGACGATCCAGGGGGCCACCCCACCACCCGGCCGCAAGGGCCAGGCCTAGACGCGCCAAGGGGTGGTGTGGCCGACCCCAGCACCCCCTCGGCCTCTCCTTCCGCCTATAAGATGCCCTCGGGATGAAAACCCTAAGTACCCGATCAAAAATCCACGAAAGAGTCTGTAGCCGCTGTCATCTCCATCCCTAGATCGGGAGGGATCTGAAGCTCTTCCCGACACCCTGCTAGAGAGGGGAATTCACCCTGGAGGACTTCTTCATCACCATGCAAGCTTATGGTGTGATGCGTGAGTAGTTCATCCTTGGACTACAGATCCATGTAGTATCTAGATGGCTAGTTCTCCTCCTTTGTGCTTTCATGTTTAGATCTTGTGAGCTCCGTTCATGATCAAGATCATCTATTTGTATTTCTTCATGTTGTGTTTGCGGGGATCCGATGGATATTGAGATGCTATTTTAGATTGATTATTGATTCTATCATGTCTTTGTTATTTGTGATCTTGCATGCTTTCCGTTGTTAGTAGCTATCTTGGCCAAGTAGATGCTAGCAACTCCAAGAGTTAGTATTTATGCTCGATAGTGGGTTCATGCCTCTGGTAATCTAGGGAAGTGACAGAAATCTCTAAGGTACTAGATGATAAGCTGAAGGTGGATTATTAGTCATAGATGAAGTTGGATGGCGGTCTATGTATAATGTTGTAATGCCCAATCAAGTTCCAAAGGAGTCAAGATGATTAGTATATGCATGTATTGCTTTCTCGATGTTTGTCAACTGCCCCACTGTAATTTGTTCACCCAGCATGTTATCTATCTTAAGGAGAGCCACCTCTAGTGAACTATGGATCCTGGTCCTTTTCTTTTGCATACAATCTACAAACTGTTTACTGCTTTGTGTTTACTTTCTGCAAACTATTACTTCCTTCCATTCGATACGTTTAATCCTTTGTTTTCACCAAAACTGGTGAGATTGACAACCTCATCGCAAGTTGGTGACAGAGTTCTGTGGTTATGTTGTGCAGGTATCCACGTTGCTACTAGCACCGGTAGTGCACCCTACCAAGTCTCAGCTAGCAACACCTTTGGGGTGTTTCCTTGCTCCTACTGGTTCGATTAAACCTTGGTTTCATAACTGAGGGAAACTTGCTGCTATGCTCATCATACCTTCCTCTTGGGGTTCCCCAACGAGCTTGTTAATACACGAGCCATCAACGCTCCCTCACCTAATCTAAAGAGAGCCTACACAAGCAATTATCTGTGCAGAAGGAGATCTCGCTAGATTTTGCACGTGACGTCGTGAGGCTGCAGAAAGTGCTGGACCGTAACTTGAACATGCAAGAACGGGTCATCAAGATAATCAACGAGCTCATGGAGGAGAAGAAGAATCTCGTGGAAAGGTGCATTCTCCTGCAGGACGAAGTCACCGAGGCACTCAGAGGACACGTCGAAGAAACCAAGGCTACCATCCGAGCCTACCATGACAGGAACCATTGCCTGGAAGCAGTGAAGGAGATGAAGGAGGACATGAACATAGGGATCATCGTACTCGAGGGTGTTCGAAAAGAGAACGAGGAGCTAAGGGGTTGTCTGGAGGCGTATTGGAGAAATGCCCAAGTCTGATTCCCGTTAGCGGGGACACGAATATCAGTTCGTCCTCCACTCCTTTTGTAATGTTTAGGGTTTAGGGAGCAATGCCCAAGTCTGCTTCCCATTATAGGGTGCAATAATAATCCTAGGGCAACTCCTTATCTATCTGGACATGTGTTGGTGTTCATGTTCATGAATGGACACCATGTGCTCTTTCCATTATGTATCTGGACACGGGTTTCTGCATTATGAGTTTGCCACTCTCCTGCTACTATTTGGTAATATTGGGAAAAAACCCACAGCACACTAAACTGCAGATAAATCTTATTTGTCTTTGAAATTGAAATTATAACAGTGCCACTAGTCGATTCATAAAATGTTGATTAGTCCTAGATTGCTTCTTCCTTGAAATTATGACAGTGCCACTAGTTGATTCAGTTAATTATGGAAACTAACCAGCTTGTCCTGCTGAACTGAACAAACCATACTATGTATTTTTGTTGCAGGGAAAGAGGAGAAAGATCGACCAGGACCTGGCGATCTGGCTAAATGACAAGATAGCAATCCAAAGGAGAAGCGAAATTCGAAGCGGCCTTTGACCACTAAGGCCGAACTCGTGGTCCTTTCTGACAAGTGCCAGAAACTGAAGGAGTTAAACACCGATTGGGCGGAGCTACACAGTGAAGGTCGCACCTCGGCTAGGAAGCAGATGGAGATCATGAAAGGGATCTTGAAGGAAAATCGTGGCTACGGACCAACTTCTCCAATCCATGATGGAGCTATTGGAACCTACAACTGAAGCACGACATAAATTGAAGGAGCTGGCGATCTTAGGGAGGAAAACAAGCAGATCTGTGCCAGCTCGCTTGAACACAACATATGTCTATTTAAATCGAAGCCTGGTTTATCCTCTGCTGTGGTGATTTTATAAGCGTGAACTTAACTCTATGCATGATATGTGTGTTCATCTGAAATTAGTTTGCTCGAGGATTGAGTTCGGCTTAGTTAAGAAAAGCACGCAAGTCTTACGATTAACTAGTTTCGCATTGACACAACATAAATTATTCATCTCAATTTCCTTTATCCTCTATAGTCATCTTGTTCACCCTCACGCCTTCTTTAGTTCCTTCAATAGATCCACAATGCGATACTCTAGCTTCTTCTTGTCTTCCTGAGCTGACCCTCTCCTTTTACGCATTATGAATCAACAACTGTGACTATCCCGAAGCTTCTTTGTAGTTCCAACAACCAAGCTCCCATCAATTCCGATTAGCTCTGACTACAAATTCTCGATTTCTTGTTCCGGCTCCTTATTTCGTACCGACAACTTGTATTTTTTTCAGCTGCATCACTTACATCAGTAAATTTCCCCGACCTTTCCAACTCATACATCTCCCATAACCGTGCCAAACATTTCTTAAGTGCATCCGCCACTCAAGATCCACCCACTCTCTTGCTTACATACCGGCCAACCTAAAACACACACTATAGTGTTATGAACATGCACGACACATTTTACTTCATGTCACAGTTGCACATAATGTAAACAAACCTGATTTGTATAGCCCAAAAACCTTCTCCTAGTGTTACTTCCTTCGAATGCAACATATCTCCTTAGTTTTAGCCCATGGTCACATGGCACTTCTCCATCGAGATCTAGGCCTCCCATTCGTAGTCGAGATCGTCCGTGGTACCTATAGGTAAGCATAAAGCTAAAATCGAACACGATTTCATGCACATATGGAGCTCAGATCGAGATTTACCATTGCCTAACCTAGCCCGAGAAAGCAGAGGAACTCACATCATGGAAGGAATACTCGATGTCGAGAGAAGGTCATCCTTTGCCGACCGGTCCTCGCCGTTCAAGGACAGCATGGAGAATGCGTCAAGCAATGACGTCTATCTAAGTTGAGAGAGAGAGAGAGAGAGAGAGAGAGAGAGAGAGAGAGAGAGAGAGAGAGAGAGAGAGAGAGAGAGAGAGAGAGAGAGAGAGAGAGCAGCCCTTCTACCACTGCAACAGTGACTAAATTGGCATGTTACAATAGTTTAATGGATACCATGCCCTTTCCCTGGATTACTGTCTCCTGCCTAATATGGATTCTCTTCATACATTCTCATTTCAAATATTAAACATGTACTCCCACCATCCCAATTTCATTGCATAAAAAAAACATACCAGTATATTACATCATCTAAAGAAACAGAATCATGTCAACTACAAGGTACTTATGCATCACTTCTTCAGTCATGGTTTCACAAAACATTACATTACAATCTCTCAACAAACATAATCACATCATGGTTTCACAAAACATCACATTACAATCTCTCAACAAACATAATCACAGAATCAAGTATATTACATTAACTCAAGAAACAAAATCATGTCGACTACAAGGTACTTACACATCACTTGCCCTTTCATGGTTTCAGAAAAAATTACATTACAATCTCTCAACAAACAAAATAACAGAAACAAGTACAGTACATCATCTCAAGAAACATAATCATGTCAACTACAATGTATTTATGCATCACTTGTCTAGTCATGGTTTCACAAAACATTACATTACAATGTCCCAACAAACATAATAACAGAAACAAGTACGGTACGTCATCTTAAGAAACATAATCATGTCAACTACAATGTACTTATGTCTTATTACAACAATGATGGTTTCAGTGAGTGACATGTCTGAAAATCTCAACAGCTCGCACAACATTATATCGCAATCTCTCAACAAACATAATAACAGGAACACGCTCTAAATACAAGAGCAGCCAATATTACAAATACAGGCAGGGGAACCCCGCGGTCCATATGACAAGACTAGGGTAGCACCTCTCATCAGATCTCATCAATGTCGACCACCTCATTCTGTTCAACCACTACAGGGGCATCTACATCCACTACAACCTGTTCAACAACATCAGAAATGGTACCAAGGAAGAACACCTTCCTAGTTCGCTTATTTTGTCGCATAATCTGCATAAGATCTTCAGTATCCAAAACATCTATGAATTGCTGCTTCTTATGATGCCACCACCGGATTTTTGCCATCTTCTTAGGGTCAATACTGATTTCCTTACCGATCATCTCTCTCATTTCATCAAGAGTTATGTTTTTGGAATCGATAGTGATCTCCATAGTACATGATGAAACTGGCTTACTAACTCCCTCATCAAGTTTTGCCATGTATGAATCCACCTCTATGCGTATACTGAACTTATCTAGATCAACATCTATTGGTCCGTATTATCTAGGAGCAGTAGCTCTGGCAGCAAGATCTCTAGCATATGCATATATATCATCAATCATCGCTTCAACTTTCACCTTACGATCAGCTGCACAACACTCCCAAACCATCTGAAGCTCATGGGAGTGCTCAATTTGCTGATAGGTATCATTCATGTTGCGCCACACCAATTTTGTCCTCTGTCTAGAACCCCAGGGAATTCTATCGGCAAGCATATCTACCAGCTGCGAAATAGACACAACCTCTTTGCAATTCACAAGTAGATGCACATCTTGCCCGAACACAACCCTCTCGCAACCAAAATCAAGTTTTGTAGTGTACTGACGAACATGAACTGTGAACTCATATAGGTCCCTTGTATCAAAGCTGTGCCTAATTTGATTAAAAAGGTGAACTTTTCAGTTCATTCGATTCTATTATGCCGTAACTAATCTACATGCAAGATAAGACACAGATAAGAAAAATTCACCTCGCTCTTCTCCGGGTTTTTTGAGATCTGGTGCATATCCGCCATCGAACTGAACAATCCGCCGCCGGCCTTGATTTTCTCTTCAACCCACTACTCGTAGGTACCTTGGGAATAGAATCCTTGTTGGCCTCCTCGCTAACCGGGGCTGAAGACCTCGCCACTGGTTCGCGTTGAGCGCCAGACTTGGGCCCAGACGGACCCGAATTAGTCGGCGACGTAGCTACAACCTTCACCTTGCAAGAAATGCTGGGCCGCCGCCATCGGATTCAGTGTCGAGGGAGGGAGAAAAAGGTCCTCCGTTGCCAACAGATTTAGGGTCGGGGAAGGGAAGAAAAGGGATCGCCGCCGCCGTAGCAAGATTTAGTGTCGAGAGTTAGGAAAGTACAATAATGGATTTGACCCTACGACACGTGTAGGATGGCTAAGAAGAGTGACCGGCAAAGAAGGAGCACAACAGGAACTAGTGTAACGGAATATCCTGACTTAACGGGCACGATTTGAAAATATTGGGTTTGGCCATCATTCACTCGAAACACCCCTCTCAACAATTAGCGCCCCAACTTTTCGAATCGCGGTGATTAAAATCAACTTGGGTACCGCGTTGCCTGGGCGCCCCAACTTTTGGGCCGCAAAATGATATTCTCCACTTATATGGCCTTCTTTGCAAAGCTAGGATCTAAAGTGTGTGTGTGGTTGTTTTTGGTATTAACTAGAAAACAATAAAATAGTTGAAATAAGTACTATTAGTAAAATGGGAATAATGCAAATAAAGTGGAACTAGTGGAGTGGATGTGGATAATCTATGGGAGCAAATATTTAGGAAAATTGCTATTTCATTCATTTGGTTGTCACAATTAGTGAAACACATATATAGTCTTTTTATTGTTTCTTCTAGGAGGAGCCATAGATACGATCAATTACACCACTAGTGATTGATCCCAAGGCCAATTAAGAACAAACAAGGGAATATTAAGACATAAAATCCAATCACCGCATTTAGATATAAGGTCCCCATGATAATACCCCCGTTGATTAACCATGAATTAATACTGCATATATTTCTAAGACTTGGGATTCGACTTCTGTCAAACTCCGTTTATCCCTCATCCTATCAACATGCAACTGTGACAACCTTGTGCATCCCCCAACATATGTGCACTCATATGTTAGTGCATCAAGATCATCATAAAAGATAACATCTACTTATATGCAACCAAGACAAACTAGATCACAATTTCCATAACAATTCACTACTCAAACATCAATATAGTCATACAATAGGTCATGGGAAAATAATATATTGCATCATACATCATGTTTACCAAGAGATTAAAGTGGGGGTGATGGGATCTTGCAGTAGATGGTGATGGAGATGAGCCTCCCAAGGGGGAGAGGCGGCGCCGGTGGCAGCATAGGGCGGCCTCCTAGGGGCGGCGGCTGCCCTTGGGGGCTGCGGCCCCTTGGCCCTTCTTCTTCCATGGAGATAGTGCCGAAATGGAGGAGCTTCTCCCCCTCCTTGGGGGTATCCAAGGAGGGGAATTTTCGTGGTTATGGGTGGATGCGTCCAAAAGTAGGGTTTTCTCTCAATATATAGTGGTGGTGATGCATTCTTGGCCATAGGATGGATGCCCCTTGGATCCTAGGGCTCTTGGGCATCTCTAGAACCTTCCTACAAGTCCTCTCTGTCCTTAATGAGTCCATCAAGTCGTGGTTGCACCGAAATCATTAAAGATGGAAGGAGTTTGAGTCAACCACATCACATATTTTCGGAGTCCCAAAACCGCTTCTACCCTCCGCAGTAATATGGCTATAAAAATGCATACAAACTCCAATTGAGGCGAATGTTATGTCTAAATTGATGTGAATAAAATTACTCACAACTTTCCTTTCTATACTTTTTCATTGGACATCATCTTCGGGTCCTTTCTGCCAATCTTCGAAAAAAGTTCTACAGGGACAAATTCCAGGAATTTCTAGATTTCACCATAATGAGCGGTTTCCTTCCATATTTGTGTATTTCCTACACAACAAAGTGTAAAACAAGAACTTATGCACTTTTAAACTATTAGTAGGTTAGTACCAATAAATATAATAATGTTGCAAAATAATAATGATTTTGAAGCAATAAACGACAAAGTTCATGGATGCATTTTACATGCATCAGTACTGGATGATGAAAAGCTTTGAGACATAAAGGAGGAAGGAATTCTCCCCGCCCGGTGAGTGGCTGAGTGGATACGACAAACTTCTCCCTGCCCCTCACGATGCCGAACGGGTTTCACTTTGGGACCCATCTAGATCGTGGATTGAGCTTCCCGTCATTGGAGTTCTTCTCCGAGGTAATTTTTCACTACGGCGTCCAGCTCCATAATCCCCCCCAAATTCCATTCTAGAGGTTAGTTCCTATGCCTCTATTTGTGAGGGATATCTCAGATTTAAACCGAGTCTTCTTTTATTCCGGTACTACTTCGGTACCTAGAAAAAATCTATCACTGCCGATGTTCCCTACAATACCTCAACTCTTAGCCCAGTCCTTAGGAGAGACCGAGTCTACCCCAAGGTCATAGCTAGCGAGTCAATGAAGAGATGGCAAACCACCTTCTTTTATCATAAGGATAAGCCGGTTCCCTGCAAGACAAAAAGCTTGCCGGTTTTTGTTGACGATGTCGCTTCCCACCAAGAATCTTGGGATGTGGAGGCGCTGACTCTAACTGAAGACTTGATCTACACCAAGAGGTAGATTGAGTTTCTGATGAAGAATGAAGGTCCAAAAGGATACGACTTAGTCCACTGCTGGCTAACTCATCGGATTCAACCTCTACAATATCATGGAGACCGGCTAATCCACACGGTCACCTCCAATAAGAAGGACAACCTGAAGGTGAGTTCGACTCTGATACCCTCCAAGGAATATGATTCCCGGCTCAAGTGGTTGATCAAGGATTGTTTCGGTTGTTTCGGCTAGCCCGCAAATGCTGCCTGTCGTAAAGAAGTAAGGTCTTCCGCCAGATCTCGTACTTTTGTTTGTATTATTTCCGTGTCATAACAATTATAATCTGTTACTGTCCTGAGCTAAACCTTTGATAAAAGGAAAGGGGAAGCTGGGGAAGACTCTGCGCCAGCAGAAGTTAACTTTGGTTTCACCTGCTGCTGCGCCTCTGACTCCCAATCTAACCTCATCATCAGCACCGGAAGATATTCCGTCTCCGCGTGCTGGAGATGTTTAGGCTCGTCCTGAAGAGCCAGTAAACTATGAGTGACTCGGGAACTGATAAGGGTGAACCCTCTAAGGGTAATGATCCCTTAGCTAAAACCTTCGCCGATGATCCCCTGAAGATTCTTGGTGGCCTCACCAGGAAAAGTGCAGAAGAGATTCGGAAGCTTGTGTTGGACTGCTTAGAGACCAGGACTATCACTACTGAGGAAGAGGCTCAGGAAGCCAAAAATGTGAATCTTGCCGATCTGCTGGATCAAGTTCGTATTCACGATGACAAGTTAAAGGCTGGTGCAGTTTTGCCTCCACCAATCATCCCTTTAACCTTGTCCAAGAAGGTTTCTGCTGAGATTGACAGCAGCCTCAACACGTTGCAACATGAGCATTTCGTAAATATTTTTTTTGACTCTTTTACTGTATTTATATCATATCCTATATCCCCTAAGCATGAAATTGGATAGAACAAGATATTCGAGTTTGTGATTTTATAGGATGCCAAAGAATGAAGTATTGTAGCACCCAAGGCTCCTGTTGACATTTAAATTAGTTAAAACAATAGCCCGAGTCTTAGTAAACTTCTCACTCTGGTTACCATTGTGACTTATAGAAAGTTAATGTTTACAAGCATGAGTTATTGAAGAACATCTATAACAAGCAGAGAGAGGTCAAGGCTCCCCGGCTTGAAAATTCTTAGGTTAAAGTTGAGAAGGATGAAGCTGAAAGTAAGTTTTCCAGCTATATCTTCTTGGAATTTTTAGGCTATGGCGAATTTGAATTCGACTAACCTTGTCTTTCTCACTCCAGACTTGCTGAATCAGTCTTGTAAACTTGTGGAGCAAGCTGAAAACTTTAATGCTTTAGAGTCCGAGAATGCTGGATTGCGGGAGCATCAAAAATTGAGGGCTGACCATGAACGTAGTGTCAACAATATCCTTGAATATAGCAACATGGCCAGCGAAGAACGCGACCGAACTATTGCTCGCCAAGATAAAGCAATCTCTGATTTGAAGGCAGAGATGGACATATAGAAGGATACCACTCAAGCCCTACGAGATGAAATCCGGAGTCTGCGAGAGGAAAACATCAAAGTAGACGAAGCTAACTTTGGTATGTTTACTGCCATTTCGTCTCCTATTTGTTTTTTCCGACTGTTTCTGTTAGATTTTATAAATACTGCTTTTTTTGTAGGGCCTCTCAACCTCCTAGATTCGTCTTCGTCTGAATCACGCATCAGTCGGCTTGTTGAAGTCAGAGATCTAATCCATGATTTCGGCCAATCTCTTGAAGAGATTGGTGAGACTGTTAATCTCTCCAATTTAGACAAATTGTCTACCTTTGAGTTGCGTGATAAGACAAAGGATATTCCCCAGTTGGTCGAAGATGGGAAAATGTCTTATGCCGTCTGAATGCAGAATGCCCTTACCATGGCAATGAGGCACCATGGTAACATGGAAATTTGGCAAGTTAGCAAGGGTTATCCGTTTGTTGACGAAGATGGCAAGCCTTAAAATGTTGGCAAGATTTGGAATTCTTGTGCCGGATATGCTTGTCATGTCACTGAGATGACTAACTATGAGAAGCCATTTGTTCAATCCATCAAAGTGCCTCCAAGCCCCCCTGCCAAAGATGACGAAACCTCCGACAACGACGAAGAGACTGAGTCCGATGTCCTCGTATTGGAGAAAGATCATCGTGACTTGGGTGGTAGCACTAGCGGGCTGACAAATCCTCCATATCCACCTATAACATAGAATTCGCAAGAAAAACTTTGCTTTAATCTGAAGCAAGTTTGATGTAATAGTTAAACTATTTATTTTGTGGTGCTGTTATCTAAGAACTTAGGGTGTGTTTGGTAGGTCGGTCCAACCGAAATATTCTCATCTCAACCGAGATTTTTAGCGATTCGGGTGTTCGGTAGGTTAGTTTTCTCACCTGGGCAGTGCCCACCTCGCATAGAAAAGGCCGCTCAGCCCTGCCCGATAGAGAAGCTCAAATCAAGTTTCATTGCTCGTGGCATTTGGACTGCCAAATCCCCCGCCCAGCGTGCCCGCTTTGGGCCCAAGACCACATGGTTCATAGCCCCGCCTCTCATTCCCCCCTGAAACTGCTCTCTACCACATCCCCAAACGAACGCCTTGATGACCCACAAGTATAGGGGGTGTATCGCAGTATTTTCGATAAGTAAGAGTGTCAAACCCAACAAGGAGCAAAAGGCGTTGGCGAGTGGCTAGGAGCAGGAATTCTCTGTAAATACTTAGGAAACGGATTTTAAGGTTTTTTTGATAATGCAGGTAAATAAAGTACGAGTAAATAAAAGACAATAGGAATAAATGCAGCAAGTGGCCCAATCCTTTCTTTAGCAAAGGACAAGCCGGTTGTATTACTTAAGATGACCAAACGTTCTTGAGGACACATGGGAATATTGTCAAGTGCTCTCGCTTCATATAGTTGATTAATCTTCTTTAGTTTGCTAAGTGTTGTGTGGATGAACATATGCTAATGTACCGACCTTCCTAGGACTAATACATACTTGTGATTATACCCCTTGCAAGCATCCGCAAGTACAAGAAAGTAATTAAGGTAGAAACCTAACCACAGCTTTAAACTCTAAGACCCTGACGTCCCTTGTGCAAAGGTTTCCTAATGGGGGTTCAGGTGTCATCACTCCCAACCCATTATGATTACTAGCCAAATACAATGCATTCCCTAGGCCCATATAGGTGAAGTGTCATGTAGTCGTTCACATGACACCACGAGAAGAAGTACACCACAACTTAAATATCAAACTATTGAATCTTTCTCAACACAATTCCACTACTAACAACATGACTTCTCCCATGTCCTCAAGAACTAAACAAACTACTCACAAGACATCATATGGATCATGATCAGAGATGAAATAATGATATGTAACAATCTGAACATAAACAATAATTCAATGGTTCACTCAATAGCATCAACTACAAGGAGTAATCAACACTGGGAAAGTTTCCCCTAAGAACTATGCAAGATTCAACCCAATTGTTACATCGGTATGGAGGTGGTGATGATGGTGCTGGTGGAGATGATGGTGGTGATGATGATGATGATCTCGATGAAGTCCAACTTGATGGTGGTGTTGATCACGACGATCTCCCCTCTCCGGAAGGAATTCCCCCAGAATTCATCTCTGCGGAGAGATCTTTCTCTCGGTGTTTTCCACCCCGCAGAGGTGGCGGAATCTTTTGTGGTCGCTCCACGAGTCTTAGGGTTTGGAGGATAATATCGCTAGAGGAGAGGCTGGAGTGGACAGGCGGCCACACCACGGTGTGGTGACCTCGGTGGCCGCGCCAGGTGGTGTGGGCCCCCTGTGGCCCATCTCCACTTCCCCTTCTAGATTTCTTCTTCTTTTGGAAAAATAGGATTTTACATGTATTTTCCCGGATTTTCGATCTTCCAGAATTTTGCCTCAAACAAAGCACCTTTTGATCAGAATCCCGATCAGAGGCAGTCCATGCTCCAAAAGTCATCAACCATGCAAAAAATAGATGAAATAACATAAGTATCATCTTTTAATATGAAATATATCAATGAATAACGATAAATTATGATATAGAATAGTGATGCAAAATGTACGTATCAAGTCCCCCCCAAGCTTAGACTTCGCTTGTCCCCAAGCAAAAACTAAGCTCAATAAACATGACCTCAGGTTTATGGAGTGAAGAGTGGATAAAAGAATAAGGACAAGAAGCATCACATTCATCAATACACAAATCATAAAAGAAGACAACTCACTATTATATAACTTAACTTGCAATAAGTAATGGAAACACAATAAAGATACATAAAGTAAATCATAATTGGTAATGGAAAACTTAGCTCTTGGTCGAAGAATAGTTGAGAATTTGCTGGAGTTCAGAAATAACTGATTTTCAATGATAGCTTTCAAAGTAGTAGACACCAAGATAAGAGCAAAGTGCAAAACAAGGAACATAAGAAACATGATTGAATAAATCATCATATGAATGAATGAAACACAAAAACTCAAAATGCTTGCTGGGATAGAAGGGAATAGGTGTACTGACTCAACTAAAAAGTAAAAGAAAGGCCCTTCGTAGACGGAAGCAGGGATTTTAAGTTTCATAAAGAGCTTCTAAATTATAATACTTATTAGCTTTTAGCTCTCAATTGCCCCTATCATAGGCATCTTTAGGTGATTAATGTTAAATTGACACAACTAAGAGGATATGTGACAAGTTATCGTTGAAATCTCATGCCCTTACTTACAGTGCAGAACCTCATGCTACTCAACTTCAGTCACAAGTAAGCTCTTGTCATCGTAAATACATATGTATCATAAAGAACCACCAATGGGGTACCCCTTGCACATTATACAGGACCTATCTCATAATCAAAATGACAAGGCAAACAGACAATGAGCATCTCAGCGATCCTTTTATTTTCTATTTGCATAGGTTTTTATCGAGGATGCTTCATAGGGTGCTCATTATGGATTTATCTTGCAAGTTTCCACCATGATTAGGCATGGCTTAGGCTAGCGACCAGGCATTTCTCTAACACATATAAACTCCATGATCTTACAAGTTCCCTTTATTTCACACCACCGAGATCCATAAGCAAAGAATCATGATATCAGCGGAATAAAGTGCAATGTTGAAAGCGTTCCCATGATACATGGATTGCTAACTTCAACTTATAAAGCGTAAGCATATCATAACAAAGATCGACACAATGGTTCAAGTTTATTAATTGCAAGAAAGTAAAGTGTGCCATCAAGTTCGTGAGAGATTTAATCACTAATTTTCTCATAACAAGTTTAATTTTGGAAGGTAGATAAAAACAAGAATTTACTTGGGATAACAATAGTGCTAATAGGTAGGTATGTTGGACACAAATGACATAGGTTTTTGTTTAAGGATTGGATGCACAAGAAGCATTCCGTCCAGTGAAGGTTTTTGGCTAGCAAGGCTGGGTAGCAAGCATAAGAGTTGAAGGAAACAAACAAACATACAAGTGATAAAAACAAACATGCAATCTTCCTTGGAAGCATGAATGATCTTAACTAGAGAATACTAAACTTATGAGCAAATCAAGAAAGAAAGATGATGAAATTATATTTCTTTAGAGTATTTTTATCTTTTTCATTCAATTCTCAAAAATAGTGCTGCTACTAACCGTGCCAGGTTTGCCAAAACCAACTAAATTAACTCAATGATCCAAAAGTGATACCAATACTAATGACAAGATCAATCATATAACCATGAATTGAAAACTAATATAAGATATGCAAAAGAGTAAATGATAGAACTTCTCATTAATATTCCATAATGGCAACTCACACCAAGGGATACATAGATATCTAACGAAAGGGGGGACACTTCCATAATGCAAACCATCCTACATGATAACTTCTCTATTCATGATATGACTCTACTAAAAGGTAAAAAAGATAGAAGATAGTGATGTGATACATGGCACTCCCCAAGCTTGGAACAAATCAAGGGGATGCCAAAACTTGATAATAATTACTCCTTCGGTGGTGGTGGTGGTATTCTTTCGATGAGCCTTTTGATCAGTTTCCCCAAGTCATCAATCTCGAAGGTGAGATTACGAATCAACTGTGAGTTTTGCTCAATGCGGCTCATGATCATGTCGGGTTGCGAATTCCAGCTCTTGCGATTCTTTCCCCACTCTTCCTCCTTGAAGTCTTCTTTTCCGTGGAGCCAAACAGTGACGTAGAGGTTTCCCTCCAGTTGACATCCGTGCAGTCCTTCTGATCCTGGAAGGTTTTTCCACCACTCCAATGCTTGCAATGGTAGTGTCGGTGTGCGGATGTTGGCTTTGCTTTGCCTCCCCTTCATCTTCACTCTTGATCCCCTTCTCCTGCCCGAGGTCTTGGAGATCTTCCTCCAGAGGCTCCTTTCCCTTATCCTTGGAGGACACCATTGTGCTTCTAACTTTCAAGAATAGTTCCTGGCAGAAACAGATCGAAACAAAAACACGAGAACACAATATACGAACCTCGGGGGATCCGGGGGATTATATATTATGAAGTTTTCCAACAAAAGGAAGGTACTGGGAGAAAATGGGTTGGAGCCGGAGACGAGGTGGCCATACCATTCTTTGGCGGCTAGGGGGCCTGCGCCCGGGCGGTGTGAGCCACCCTGGCTCCGTTTCTGTCCCTCTTTCGCTTTGTAGCTTTCCTTGTTGGATAAAAACTCCAAACATACAACTGGATAGAATTTTCGTGGAACTTTTCTTACCGGATCTGTTACCTATTCGAAAACGGACTCTACAGGTCTCTGAATTTGGTCTTTGATAATGTTTTTTGGAGTTACCACTTGAATAGCATCAACATCTTCATTGTAAGAATCTCCAGCAATATAGTGCTTGAGTCGCTGACCATTCACCACTTGTGTAGTGTTATCTCTTAAAGAAGAAATTTTTATTGCTCAAGAACGATACACTTCTTCAATAACAAAAGGTCCTTCCCATTTTGTGATAGTTTCCTACAAAAATCTGAGGCAGAGACCTATACAATAGAACTTTCTCACCAACATGGAATTCTCTCTTAAGTATTCGCTTGTCATGCCATCTTTTAACTTTTTCCTTAAAGAGTCTAGCATTCTCATATGCTTCACTCCTCCATTCATCCAACGAACTTAAGTCAAATAATCTTTTTTTCACCAGCAAGCTTACAATCTCTATTAAGTTCTTTAACTTCCCAATAAGCTTTGAGTTCTAATTCTAAAGGTAGGTGACAAGCTTTCCCATAAACCATTTTATAAGGAGACATACCCATCAGGTTTTTATAGGCAGTCCTATAAGCCCATAAAGCATCGTTCAACTTTTTAGCCCAATTTCTCCTAGATCTATTAACAGTCTTTTTCAAGATGGATTTAATTTCCCTATTTGATAACTCTATTTGTCCACTAGTTTGGGGATGATAAGCCGAAGCGATTCTATGATTAACATCATATTTAGCGAGGGTCTTTCTAAAACCACCATGAATGAAATGAGAACCTCCATCAGTCATAAGATACCTAGGTACTCCAAACCTAGGAAAATAACATCCTTAAGCATTTTAGAGAGGTCTCCCCATCAGCACTCTTCAGAGGTATGGCCACCCACTTAGTGACATAATCAACGGCAACAAGAATATGAGTATAACCTTTTGAGGGAGGAAAAGGACCCATAAAGTCAAATCCCCAACAGTCAAAGGGTTCAATAACTAGAGAGTAATTCATAGGCATTTCATTGCGTCTAGAAATATTACCAACACGCTGACACTCATCACAAGATAAAACAAATTTTCTTGCATCTTTAAAAGGGTAGGCAGTAGAAACTGATTGTAGCACCTTTTAGCTATTCTATCTCCGCATGATGTCCTCCATAGGCACTACCATGAAATTTCCATAATATCTCCTTTTCTCATGATAGGAACACATCTTAGCATAATACCATCCTCCTTCTTTATATAAATATGGGTCATCCCAAAATAATGCCTCGAATCATAAAGAACTTCCTTCTTTCTTTGAGTACATTGAAAGTTGGAGGCAAATACTTGGAACAATAAAGTTAGCATAATCGAAATACCAAGGGCTCCCTCACGATCTTACCCCTCTGCGCCCTGTTCATTTGGGAAACTATCACTAACAAGCATAGGATCAAAGAGATGTTTTCAATCGAGATAAATTATCAGCTACATGATTTTAGCACCTTTCCTATCTACAATATGTAGGTCAAACTCTATAAGATTACCACCCATCTAATAAGCCTAAACAGCATCTTTCTTCTCCATAAGGTACTTAATAGTAGCATGATCGGTATGAATGGTAACTTTTTGAGTCAACAATATAAGGTCTAAACATATCACAAGCAAAGGCGATGGCTAAAATTCTTTTTCATTAGTAGCATAATTCCTTTGAGCACGTCAAAGTCTTACTAGCATAATGGATAACATTTAACTTTTTATCTATTACGTTGCCCAAGGGCAGCACCTACACAAAATCACTAGCATCACACATTATTTCAAGGGTAAGCTCAATCAATTGGTTGAGCGATAGGAGTTATAGTTAAAGCCTTCTTTAGAGTTTCAAAAGCTTCCTTACAAACATCATCAAAGACAAATGGTACATATTTTTGAAGAAGATTAGTGAGGGGTTTTGATATCTTAGAGAAATCTTTAATAAACCTTCTATAGAAACTAACATGACCAAGGATACTATGAATACCTTTGATGTCTCTCGGATGGGACATTTCTCAATTGCCTCAACTTTAGCTCTATCAACTTCTATGCCTCCTTGAAACCTTATGTCCAAGTCTGATCCCTTCATTCACCATGAAGTGGCATTTCTCCCAATTAAGAACAAGATTAGTTTCTTCACATCTCTACAAAACTTTATCAAGGTTGTCAGATAATTATCAAAAGAAGTTCCATGAGCAGGAGAAGTCATCCATGAATACTTCCACAATTTCCTCACAAAACCATGAAAGATAGCAGACATGCATCTTTGAAAATGTGAGGAGCATTACATAAACCAAAAGGCATACGTCTATAGGCATAGGTTCCATAAGGGCATGTAAAAGTAGTTTTCTTGATCTTGTTGTTTAACAGCAATTTGAGAGAAACCAAGTATCCATCAAGAAAACAAAAATGGGTATTTTTAGACAACCTTTCTCACATTTGATGAATAAAAGGAAGTGGGTAATGATCTTTCTTAGTAACTTTGTTAACTTTCCTAAAATCAATGCACATCCTATAACCTACTACTATTCTTTGGGGGAATAAGCTCATCATTATCATTAGGAACAACGGTAATTCCCCATTTTAGGGACACAATGAGCAGGACTAACCCATTCACTACTCGGCGATGGGGTAAATAATACCAGCATCAAGGAGTTTCAATACCTTTCGTTCTTACCACTTCCTTCATCTTAGGATTTAAACGATGTTGGTGATCTACCACTGGCTTTGCATATGGTTCTATATTGATAGCATGCTGACATATAGTAGGAGAAATCCCTTTTAAATCATCTTTCCTCTTCCTACAAGAAAGTTTAGAGCTAATAATAACATGATATATTTTATTATCATCAATGTAAGCATACTTAAGATCGTCAGGTAAAGGTTTTAGATTGAAGACCGGATCCTTTTTAGGTGGCAACGTGGTACCCAAATCTTCCATATGCAAGTTATGCTTAAGCATCTTAGGTTGATGATGGAGAATCTCGTCAATCTCATTTCTTTCTTCCATGAAGATTTCACTTTCGCGGTCTTCCATAAATTGCTGCAAAGCATTGTTAGGAGCAAGAGAAATAGAAGCAAGTTGTTCAACTCTAAAATCCTCATTATGGGTTTCATTTTCACAAGGTTCTTTAGTAAATTTCGAAAAATTAAACTCATAAGATTCCCCATCAAATTTAGTCAAGATTTTCTCCCTTTTGCAGTCTATAATAGCTCCACATGTACTCAAGAAAGGTCTACCAAAAATGATGGGATAGGTTTTACTAGCGGCTGAACCAAGTACTAGAAAATCAGCAGGATATTTAATCTTACCACAAAGAACTTCTACATCCCGTATAATACCAATTAGAGAGATGGTCACTCTATTAGCAAGGTGAATAACCACATCAATCTCTTCTAGTTCATAGGGACTGATTTCATGCATAATTTCTTTGTAAAGCTCATAAGGAATATCACTTGAACTTGCACCAATATCACATAAACCATAATAGCAATGATCACCAATTCTAACAGAAAGCACAGGGACACTAGCCTTTTTAGTTCTATTAGGATCTGAGACAATATTAGAAGCATCCTCACAGAAGACTATGTGTCCATCTTCTACACTTTTAGTGACAAGGTCTTTCACAATTGCTACAACAGATTCAATGTTTATTTGTTCATCAGGTTTTACAGTTCTCTTTGAACTTTTATTGATTACACTAGTCATCATAGGATGCTCCTTTACCTTATCCGGGAAGGGTATTTTCTCGATATAAGGTTCAGGTAGAATGTGATCAATAGTGCAAAATTCAGAACTCCTAACATGAACACAATCAATAATATCTTTATATGGTGCATGATACTTGTTCCATCCCTTTTTCGGGATTTCAATATAAGAACCAAAAGCCTTAAAACAATTTGTAATAACTTGAGAATCAAGACCATAAGCATTACTAATATTTTGAAAGTCATCAATCCCATAAAAGATTCAATGCATTCATAATCATAATTTATACGACTTTCTTCCTTTGTCATTCTCATGCTTGACATTGTCTTGAATCTGATCTAGAAGATCCCATTTAGCTTCTTCTTCCATGCGTGTAAATGATCCAGCACAAGAGGCATCCAATAAATCCTTATCATGAAGAAAGCCTTGCATAAAAGTTATTGATAATAATATTGTTGGGGAGCTCATGAATGGGAGATTTGAGCATTAGTAACTTCAATCTCCCCCAATATTGAGCTATACTCTCTCCATCAAGAGGCCAAAAGTTGTATATTTGATTCCGATCTTTATGAATCTCACTAGGAGGATAAAACTTTGAATAAAAGAGGCACTATTTCCTCCCATTCAAGAGATTGGCCATTCTTGAGCAGCTTATACCATTCTTCAGCTCTTCCTTTCGGTGATAATAAGAATAACTTATTATTAACTTGATCTATAGTAATACACCGCACACTTGAACAACCCGCATAATTCGGTATAAAGAGCAAAGATCACCGGGATGGGCAGTTCCATCTCCAACATAATAGTTATCCATAACACGATCAATAATTCTTGTAGGTATTTTAAAAGTATCATTCTCAGTAGGTGGTGGTTCATACACTACCTTAGCGATGGTAGTAGCATTACAAAATAAGAAACTCAATGAATTATCCATATTGAAAATAAAGCAACTTGATAAACAATACTCACAGTAGAAGTTTCCTTTACAGTTCACTCTCAATAGCGCTTCACTCCCGGCATATTGAAAATAGTCTTGATGACCCACAAGTATAGGGGTGTATGGCTGTATTTTCGATAAATGAGTGTGAACCAACGAGGAGTAGAAGGTGTTGGCGGTGGCTAGGAGCATGAATTCTCTGTAAATACTTAGCAAGCAGATTTTTAGGAGTTTTTGATAATCAGGTAAATAAAATACGAGTAAATAAAGACAATAGGAATAAATGCAAGTGGCCCAATCAATACATACTTGTGATTATACCTTGCAAGGATCATAAAGTACAAGAAAGTAATTAAGGTAGAAACCTAACCACAGCTTTAAACTCTAAGACCACAGCGTCCCTTGTGCAAGGTTTCCCCTTGAGGTTGAGTTTACATCACTCTGCAACCCCTCGATTAGTAGCCAAATACAATGCATTCCCTAGGCCCATATAGGTGAAGTGTCATGTAATGCGACATTCAAATGACACCACTAGAAGAAGTACACCACAACTTAAATATCAAACTATTGAATCTTTCTCAACACAGTTCCACTACTCACAACATGACTTCTCCCATGTCCTCAAGAACTAAACGAACTACTCACAAGACATCATATGGATCATGATCAGAGATGAAATAATGATATGTAACAATCTGAACATAAACGATAATTCAATGGTTCACTCAATAGCATCAACTACAAGGAGTAATCAACACCGGGAAAGTTTCCCCTAAGAACTATGCAAGATTCAACCCAATTGTTACAGCAGTATGGAGGTGGTAATTATGGTGCTGGTGGAGATGATGGTGGTGATGATGATGATGATCCCGATGAAGTCCAACTTGATGGTGGTGTTGATGGCAACGATCTCCCCTCTCCGTGAAGGAATTCCTGTTGGGGGGATACCGGGTAAGTCACGCCCGGTATAAAGGCCGAGTTAGCCAAGGATGCAGCCAGTGCTGGCGAGTTACCTCAAGGCAGGCGAATCTCGGGGTAACCGGACCGAAGTGTCCTTCTAAAGTCTCATCGACTTAATCGATGAGCGGATAGATGTAACTTGTATGCGAGGAGCAGTGTGACCGCATCCTCTATGATCAGGTCATAGCAAGCTTCTGAGAAGGAAGGAATCTCGCTGGTCAAAAGTAACTTGATGCCTTTGCATGAGCAAAGCGGACAGGGAGGACCACGAGGCATGGCAACAGAGGTGACGGCGAGTGTAATTTGGCCGACGCTTATGAAGGCTCACGTAGCCTCTCTGCATGGGTGTGGGAAAAGCATGATCGGTTTGCTATTTTGGGAAGGCATATTCAGGAATATTCCTCACATGCCTAAGTGGAACCTAGCCACCCCTATATAAGGAGGCTAGGGACTCTGTAGAAAGGTTGGGTTCTCTGGTTGATCTCTAGTTGGTCTTATGCAGGTTAGCGGTGGTGAGAGTAAGAGAGTCCTTCTTCCTCCTCTCCCTAATACAGCTCTAGGAGCACTTGTAATCTGTGAAGTGAATCGAGTACAAAGCTTCTGTGTGAGGAATCACCTCACTATCTCTCCCTAGATTCCCCTAGTGCATTTAGTCCCCACCTTTAGCCTATCCATGGCATCTTGGTGACACCACCCTGACAGTTGGCGCCACCGTGGGGCTAGCGCAGCAGGGGTCAAGATCCGGACGAAACTTCGCCGGCCTTGGTGAGCGCGCCGTCAGGCTCGTTCAGCACTTTGGGCGCTGGACTTTGTCGCCAACAATCTTTGTCTGCTTGCACGCGCCCACTTCAGCATGTGGCCTCTTCATCAAGCTTAGTGCGCACAAGGTCTACGTTCTTTGTGGGCGTATCATCGTTCATCCATGACATGTAAATCGAGCGGTGAGCCACCTTAGCGTGGTTCGCGGGGCGTACCACTCGCTCTCGGACCATCTTTGAGGTGATGATAATGCGCGCGGTGGAGTGCAAGCAAGGATCGACGCATCCGAGAGGTAACACCTAAGGCACCAAAGAAAAGTAGAGGTCCTCCACTAGAGGCACGAGCGTCTTGAGAGAAGCTATGGATAGCTTGGCAAACCAGTACAGCGGTGGTAGATCCGGCTTAGGCATAGGCCCAGCTAGAGGAAACTAGGCGAAAATTCTAGAGGGAGCGAAAGATTCTGCGGCTCAGATCGTTGAACTTGTGAAATGCGCAAGTGCAAGGCAAATAAAGTAGATGTTGTAAAAGTGAAGGGAGAAATACCATGAGTGAAATGAACAAGAGGGTGATACTAGGATTGAGGTGAGAGAACTATTTGTCAGTGGGGCCTTGGAAGTATAGTACCCGACAAAAACCTCAAAGCAGCGGATTCTCATTGCGTCCAGAGTTAGAGGTCTAACGGGTGAAGCCCGTTAGAGACAACAAGATAAATCGATGAGTTAGTTTGGATCACGAACGGAAAATAAGGAGTTGCTCGGGGCTAACTTAGGAGAGCTGGGGCCTCCAAGATCGTTCATTCATTGGTGGGTAACGGAGAAATCCTTTGGAGCCGCATCGTCTTCTCATGGTGGTCCTAGGAGAGAAGAGGTAGTAATCTTGGCGGGAGAAATAATGATTGTTCCGTATGACCCGACAAAGGCGGAAAGACAAAAGAGGTACAAAGAAATGGCGATCGTGAAGTGTAAGCGAGGTGAAGCTGGCGAGGTTAGTGACCAAGGCAATGCCGGTCTAAAATCTATTAATGGCAATCTTAGAGGACAACAACTTCGAGGACAAGCTGGCGTGAATATACCAAAGGCAAGAGCAAAGTGCTAGCGAGGTATGCTACAGAGAGATGCGCCACGAGGCGAAGACCGGTATAACGATCGACATTGGAAATGGTGAATACAGGATACCCAAGGCGGACTATCATATGATAGGGTCGAGATTGGGAAGCGAGGATCGATCTTGGGACAACGAGTTGAAAGCTGGATCGTTGTATAGGTCGAAGATTGAAATTCAAGGTCCTCAAGGTCCTGCGTGTTTTGGACCCTGGATCATGAAAAGAACCACGGTACCTAACTTATAGTTACCCGGAGCACGAAGGCGTGTAATGGCGGCACTACTAAAGCGGAGGATTGGTTGATAAACTATGCCAAGGCTATGAAAATTACTGAGTAACTTGCGATGGAGCTGTGAGATATGTACCCGAGATGTTGGAGGGCCGACAAGGGTATGGTTGAACAATTTGCTTGGAACTATTAAGCTGGATCGATTTTGAAATGTTTATCAGCAATTTCTCAAGTATGTATCGAGGCCAAATAGGCCACAGACCCTAGCTATGTATGGCAGAGACGAGCAAGACAGGCCAGGAGTTCTTAACCCGTGGTGTACCTTCTTGAAACTTCGTGTGAGGGTGTGATAGAGTCATAGAGCCATAGCATGGTTTGCAGGGTGCAGGTATGCAAGCCAATTGTGGCAGAAGTTGCAAGGAAAATGCCAACCACTTTGGCGAAATGATCCGGATTGCTGATTAAATGCGCTTTGGTGATCCGAGCTCAACCTAGGCTGTGTCGAGCAATTGAATGAGGAAATACTACCAGAGAGATGGAGCTGGATCATCCGAGGAATGATTCAGAGGTAAAAGGAGATGACAAACGGATCCAGTGCAGTTCGCAACAAGTTGCATGTGAATCAAGATCTGCGGAAGGAGCAATCAACGTCGACCGGAGGCAACAATGGACACCAAGGAATGATGGCAAGAAAACACGGGCGCGAGAAAGCGGAAGAAACAATGGCAAGAAAAGAAGGACCGTCAAGGTACACTTATGAGTCGGTGTTGGGCCGCGTGTAAATTTCACACGCCAAATCGAGTAACCTGGAGTCATACAAAGCAATGTGAGTGGATGTGTAAGATAGAACAAGGTGGTTGGGAATGCTCGGGCACCTGGAATGATCAACCTCGATAGGAGTTACCGGAAGCAATTGCTCTCCGGAGCAAACCGCATGACTAATGTTGCCTCCCCCTCCAGCAAAGTATGATAACCATGAGAGAAGGGATGCGTGCATCAAGTAGAAAACCAACATCGGTAGGATGAGGCACCCCGAAATGAGGGAGGAATGAGTCAGGAGCATCATCGGAGTTGTGTGTTTACCACTAAGGAAGCCGATGGGAACAGCTTATAGCACCGACATATGGAGGTCAATGCGGTAATGCCCATGATGTGAGGTATATACCTTAGTCGGATCGAGGAAATCACGGAACATCAAAGATCATCCCAAGCTTATGCGAGTCTGGTTACGTATCGTTAGTCTTTGGATCAGAGCATTCATTGGGCCAAACATCAATGTGAGGTTCTCAAAGTCTTGATTGACAATGGCAGTAGCATTAACATCATGTATGCGGATACAATGCGCAAGTTGGGTATCTCGGAGAACATGCTCCAGGCTACAAGGACAACTTCCATGGTATTGTACCAGGAATTTCTTGTGAGTCCATAGGCAAAGTCCGGGTTGACGTGATGTTCGGCACGAGAGATAATTGCTGAGGCGAGAATGGAATTTGAGGTGGTGAACTTGGAAAGTGCGTACCATGCATTACTCGGAAGACCAGCATTGAACAAGTTCATGGCAAGCTGCCACATCAGTTATTTGAGGATGAAGGGCCAAATGGGGTGATTACCATTGCTGGAGGTTTCCGACGTTCCATTGAGTGTGCCTTGGCAGGTTACAACTTAGGAGTCACTTGTGATTGCGCAAGAGAAAAGAAAAATCCAAGAGGTGTCGGCATTAGCTCAGTCCGCACAGCAGTATATGCCGGTGTTGAGTAACCCACATGGTAGCGTTTTGTTCCAAGCTGCAAAGGATACTAAGAAAGTGCCTGTTGATGATATGTTCCCAGAGCGCACCATAACAATTGGTGCCGGGCTGAGTGATAAATAGGAAAGCGAGCTCGTCGACTTCCTCCGTGAGAATCGGGATATTTTGCTTGGTCCACAGGACTTGCAAGGTGTTAGAGGAGTTGGCGAGCACTCTTTGAAACGTGAGACACGCGAACAAGGCCGGTGAAGCAACCTCTCAACCGCCGAGGATAGGAGAAAAGTCATTGGAGATGAAATAGCTTGGTTACTAGCAGCGGGATTTATCATGGAAGTACTTTACACGGATTGGCTATCTAATCCGATCTTGGTGGAGAAGAAGAAAGATGATCCGAATGTGGCGGTGGTTTGGCGTATGTGTATCGATTACCGCGAACCTGAACAAAGTGTCCAAAAGATCATTTCCACTTCAAGGATAGATCAGGTCATAGACTCAAGCTGGATGTGAGCTGTTGTCATTCATTGATGCATATTCTGGTTTCCTCCGGATACCTACGAATCGGATGATCAAATAAAGGCTGCATTTATAACCCGTATGGGGCTTATTGCTATCGCACCATGCCGTTTGGTTTACATAATGCAGGGCAACATACCAAAGATGTATGCAAAAATATACGCATGACCAAATTGGTCAAAATGTACAAGTGTTACATGGATGATGTGGTTATCAAGACCAAGGAAAGAAAAAGCGGCTCCTTGACAATATCGAGGCAAACATTAGCGAACCTAAGAAGGTTAGGATGAAGCTTAACCTTGAAAAATGTACCTTGATTGTCCCGGGGAAATTACTTGGATTTCTTGTTTCTAGCCGAGGTATCAAAGTTAATCCAACTAAAATCCGGGCCATTGAACGAATGGAACTGCCAAAGTGTCTTAACGATGTCCAGAAGTTCACGGGTTGCCTGGCATCGGTAAGTCGGTTTGTATATGGGTTGGGAGAAAAGGCATTTGCCTCTTTACCAACTCATGAAAAGTCGGATAAGTTTGTTTGGGCCTTGAGAATGAAACCTTTGCCCACTTGAAGAAGATGTTAGCCCTTTGCTTTTGATGTTAGCCTCTCCACTATCAAAGGGCGATGTTGCTCTATATAGCGCAACCAACAGGAGTTGTAAGTGAGTGATAGTGGTGGGCTGACGAGGAGAATGTAAATCGGTGCAAGGCCGGTGTATTACTGCGAGGTATTATCAGCTTCAAAGCAGAACTATCCACATTATCAAAAGGTGGTGTATGGCGTCTATATGGCAGTTAAGAACTTGAAGCATTACTTTGAGGAACATCCCATCAAAGTAATATGTGAAGCTCCCATATCCGAGATAATGAGTAACAAGGATGCAAGTGGTAGGATTGCAAAATGGGCAATTGAACTAGCTCTATCTTGCATAATATAATGGAAGAAGAAGCAATCAAGTCTAGAGCTATGGCCGACTTTTTTTAATAGATTGGGCGAGGTACAATATGAACCACCGCCACAGTTCGAACTCTTGGAGGATGCATTTTGTGAGGTCAAAAACAAAAACCAGGCTAAGCCCAGGAGTTGTGCTTACACGGCCAAAGAAGGACCAGCTAGAAATATGTCTTGAGATCCATTTCACGACATCAAACAATGTTGTTGAGTATGAAGCACTTGTGCATGGAGCTCAAAGTGGCAAAAGAGATTGGGATACGTCAGATACTATGCTTTGGCGACTCGGATTTGGTAATAAAGCAAGTGTCGGGATTGTGGGACGCCCTTGATCCAAAACATGGCTCTATACAGATTTCATGTGCAGAAGATATCTGGTTACTTTGAGGGATATAAATTTCACCATGTACCCCAGGTGGAAAATGAGGCTGCCGACATGCTGTCGAAGCTCGGATCAACCAGACAAGCAATTCCACCGGGTGTAGCATTGGAACACCTCAGAAAACCGTCTATCGGTCCCGAGGCAAACTCAATCTATGTCCGGAGGATATAGAATCGGAGCTATGCACATGGACATTGACATGGGAAGCGATCTTGGAAACCAGGCCTTGACAAGCCTAGGGGCTGCCTCGTGAACCCGGGGAGCGCCTCATGGACCGGGGCCCTCACTCGGCGTGATGGTTGAACTTATGTCGGTGGATCGGATGGAAATTGATGAGGATGTGTTCCTGTCTTGAGCAATACCAGCTTGAGCCTGCCTATATTTCAATTCTGAAGATGGGCGTTACCTACTAAGGAGGTGCTATCGAGGCAAACTTCGAGGAGGAAAGGCATACACAATCATCAATTCGAGCTATACAAAGTGTGACCAATGTCCTCCGGCGATCGTTGACCGGAAGAAGGGCTTGACATCCTCGAGATATACATCAAAGGGAGTCACGGGCATCATGCCTCAAATCAGAACCTTGGTTGCAAAACTTTCAGACATGGATTCTCTTGGCCAAGTGCCTTAGAACAAACATAAGATCTGGTGAGAAAATGCAATGGTTATCGGTATGCTACCAAGACACATATACCAATGTGAACTCAAGACCATACCAATTACATGGCCATTTGCATGTATGGTGCTTGGATATGGTTGGCTTTCGTTTAAACTAACAAGAAATATGACTCACATTTTGGTCATGGTGGACAAATTTACAAAATGGATTGAAGTAAAGCCTATAAGAAAATGTGATGGAGCTACGGCCATAACATTTCTCAAAGACATTATCTTGAGATCACGGTTATCCTCACAGTATCATAAGCGATAATGGCACAAATTTTCTTGAAGGAGCATTGAGGCGATTTCTTTGGGATAAGAAGATCCGGTGGATGTTGCGTCGGTAGCCACCCCGCATCGAGCGGACAAGTGGAAAGATCAGCAGTTGGTATTATCGAGGATAAAGCTGACTCATTGAGTAGCTGCAAAGATCGGCGGGTGCTGGATAGAAGAACTACCAGCAGTACTATGGGTTAGAACAACTCCGAATCGATCAACGAGGCTATCGCCATTTTTTAGTATATGGGGCGAAGCTATATTACGGCCGACATAGACATGATTAGCCTAGGGTCACCCAATACGAAGCGAAGTGCAGAAGCGGCAAAATGATGTTGATCTCTTTGGAAGAAGCGAGAATTGGCATTATCCGGATCGCCATATATCAGCAAAATCTCCAACTATCATAATAGGAAAGTGAGCCCCGAGTTTTCGAAGGCGATCTGGTGCTCCGGTTGGTACAACGTGCCGCTGGCATATAAGTTATCCCCCATGGGAAGAAATGTTCGTTGTGAGCAAAAGCATTGCACAATGATTCTTATTATCTTATCGATGCAAAGCCGGGAAAAGAACAAGGGGCCAGGTCAGGCAAGGAATCTAAAGCGTCCATGGAATGTGGCTCTACGCCGTCCTTTCTACACTTAAGCGAGAGAAGTGTATGTATAGGAGTCTTCTCATATGTCGGTATGTATCGGCAATAGGCCTATCAATGAAATGTTGGCACCTCGAGCAGTAACTTCAGGGGGCCTTAATAATATTTGTTGTCTTTTATTATTTATCGTCAGCTGGAGTAAGTTGTTCCTAATTAACTTTCGGATTAGTAGTGTGTGAGCACCAAAAACCCAACTCTTGACTTGCTGTCCAACAAGAATTGGCTTCATGGCAAGCAAGAGAACAAGTTTGGAATTGCGTAGCACATGAAAAACAACTAAGGAAAAGGACTTAATCGAGCCAACATTTGTTTTTCGGACTAGCCTTGTATTTACTTTCAAATTATTATGCTGAATTATTTTGAGCTAAGCCTAAAGTTTCTAAGTATTATTAAAACAATTTTTGAAGCTTTCGGATTAAATGAGTAAGTAAAACCGAATCAAGGTAGACCTGAACAGATCTAGAAGATTAGACGAACAAGAAAATGAGACTCAGGGCTCGCCCAAGTTGATCCGACATAAAAACTTAGTAGCAAAATATCACATGTGTACTAGATACAATTCCACCCAGCATCTAGGGGATGCGATAAATTTTAAAGTGTTTTCACTCAAGGGCGATGGGAGGAGGAAGTTCGGTGTCATCTTCGCCTTCTTTGATATCCGAGGCATCGTCCTCTTCACCCTAATCTGAACCATCTTCTCGTTCTCAGCATTTTTGTCACTAATGGCTTCAGGAAGCTTGGACCCTTAGTCCATTCATGAATGGGAGCATATTCAATGAGGCTATGGGCACAAGCACAGCGAGCTACCACTCCGGGTCATTAGTCCATTTGGATCCAGGTGCGTGGTAGCGTCGAGAGGTTGGTCGATCTTCTCATACCACGTGAGTATGTGGTGAAAAACGGTCTGCGGCAAATGCGTCGAGTGGACTCCCTCAAAAGGTCGGTGGGTCTCGATTTCCATCAACTTTTCAGCAAGTGCGGTTCTCTCTAGAGTGTCTTCGCGAGGCGAGCGTGTTGAAGATTCGGCGCAGCGTCGAGGAGATCCTTGTCGTAGTTCTTGATGATTTCCGCGAGATGATAGGTGACCAACGGGTCCTCCATGTCATAAGGAATGTCTTCACCGTCGAGAACAGCAGGTGTACCCCTATCTCGGCGGAAATTAGCAGCGGCGCTCGCAATGGGAGTACCCTCGAAATTTGCCTAAAACAAGACAAGAAGAAGCAAGTAATGAAAAAGACATGTGGTAACAGAGAAATATGCGGATAAGGAAAAGGAACTTCGTAAAATGTGGGTGTGGATCCGGGTCAATTCCTTGAGTACAATCATCGCGTCTTTGTGGAGTTGCACCGATTCAGCGTTCGCCAGAGCTCAAGCAGCGTCGGCCTCTGGAGAAGTTCTCGGTCCTTGGCAATTTGGAGTTTGTGGCGCTCGCGCTCTTCGTTGTAGTCCTGGCCTGCCTTTTCAAGCTGGTTTGGTGTTGTGCTTTCATCTTCTTCATTTCTTCCTTTAACTTGGCAATCTCGTCATCCTTGGTTGAGGAGGGCAAGCTCATAAATCTTTCTTCTTGAGCTCGGCCTGATCTTTGCCACCTTGTTCAAGAAAATGCAGCATCATATCGAGGCGGGCACACTATCTTCCGTGATACTGAACTAGTTTGTTAACCCGGAGCCGAGGTATGAATGTTACGAGCCAAGGAGAAAAGGAGATAGAAAGCAAGCAAGGTCGGACAAAAAGTAGCTTACCCTTAATCTGATCGATTCTTCCTCAGCTTGTTCTCAGCCTCCACCCTAAGCATGAAAACCGAATAGATTAGTTCGGCAGAAAAATATGAAGGAAAGCGAGAAAAATGTGAAGAAGAACTTACCTTTTCGTGCTCGTGAGATGTGCATTGTTAACTACGAGCAACATTTTGTGAGTGTCGAGGAGGCGCTAGAACTCAAGCGCTCAAATGGTTGGTAGTAACCTGAAAAGAGTACAGAAATTTAGCTTAAGCCTTGTGCATATTAAAGTGTCAAGATCCGGGCCAAGTGGAAGTTAACGGCTCTAGGTGTGTGCATATTGAAGTGTACAAGATCAAAACAAGTGGAACTTAACTTGGCTCTAGGTGTGTGCATATTGAAGTGTACAAGATCCGGGCCAGTGGAACATAACCCGACTCTAGGTGTGTGCATATTGAAGTGTACAAGATCGGGCCAAGTGGAACAACGACTCTAGGTGTGTGCATATTGAAGTGTGCAAGATCCAGGCCAAGTGGAACTTAACCCGGCTCTAGGTGTGCATATTAAAGTGTCAGGATCTGGCCAAGTAGAACAACCCGGCTCTAGGTGTGTGCATATAAGAAGTGTACAAGATCCGGGCCAAGTGGAACATAACCCGGCACTAGGTGAGTGCATATACGAAGTTTACAAGATCCTGGCCAAGTGGAACTTAACACGGCTCTAGGTGTGTGCATATAAGAAGTGTGCAAGATCCGGAAGCCAAGTGGAACTTAACTTGACTCTAGGTGTGTGCATATTTGAAAGTATCAAGAAGCTACATTAGTTTTCTAGGAGCATCCGGCGAGTAACAAGTTACTCCCGAATTTCGAGGACTAATAGTTATATCGCTAGTACATGCTAAGGAAAAGGTGAAGTAACGTGCCTCCATCATCCGACCAGCGAGGTTAATGGCCTTAAGCGGCTGTGTTCATCGAGAAGAGAACTCGGCGGGACCCGAACTTCTCAGGGAGATCGTCATTGTGGCGAACTCCGCCTTGTTCGATTGTTCATAAACTCGATCAAGGTCGAGGATATCAGCTCACCCGCTGAGCATGTGGGCACCACCAAGCCCTTGGCATCGCTTCCCTCCTCTCAGCTTTGAGCAAGGGCCGGGCTGGTGTGCAGAACAAGTTGCTCGCATTAGCTGGCTCGGCAGGGTGTCCTTGATGCTGGAGGTTTCTTGGCAAGAATGGGCCTTGGTGCGCTATCCGGACTCGGCGGATCTTGCCGTGGCGTCGGAGGCTTTCTTGCCTTTGAGTTCTTTGAGAGGAGGAAGTGGTTGCAGCAGATTTACCCTTGGGAGCTGCACAGGTGCTTTCATACCCGAGGCCAGGAAGACTTCGAGACGAGGCGGAGGGCTTAGTGTTGCTGCTTTGGCTCTTTGGCTGGAGATTCTTCTTTGGTCTTGGTCTTTGTTTCTTCTTTGGAGGAGGTCTTGAAGTAGACTGGTAATGGCTGGTTGCGGCGGATCCAGTGGTGGATGCAGCTGCCTCGGCTGGGCCGTCTCCCGGCTCAAGGTTTCCCCCTCTTGGCAGGTGGGCTAGCACGGATCAGCCGCTGAACCCTCGAATAGGGCTCAGAGGCGTGATTCGTCGCCCTGTGAGGAGAAGGGCTGAGTCGGGCGGCGGCGATACTAGATCACTCTGGTGGACCTCCTGCAGCTCTGCCGAATTAGATAATGTCGGATGAGAAACTATAGCGATGCAAGAACAAGTAAATGGTAGAGGAAAAAGAAACTACGCATCCGAGGTGAGGAGGCTCCTTGGGCTTCCGAGCCCTTCGTCTTTGAGGCCTTGGTTGCGGGCTTAGGCGGTCTTATCCCGGACTTCTACGCCTTTTGGTTGGCTAAGAAGGTCCGGAGGATGAAATGAATCTGGCTTCCCTTTTCTTCTTTGGTGCAAGCTTGGTGAGGTCACCACAAGGGAGGTCCTCGTGGATCTGCCCATCGAGGTTAGGCGATCTGAAAAGCATAAGAAAGGGGACAGCGTCAAATGCTTCCATCACCTCAATATCCGAGTCATCTTCATCCTTCGGGCCAATCTCTAATAGAAGAGTTTACGGTGGGTCGCTTGGTAGCGTCGGACATTGGGAGGAACATCTCTGGTCCAGTTCTTCCTCGTCAGAGCTCTCGGTCAAGCGCACATTTGAGGTGGGGTCGGTGCCATCCTCGATAATACGCTGCTGAAGGAATTGCTAAAGGAGAAAAAAGACAGCGGAGTTAAAATACAACGACAACCCGATATAAGATCTGATCCGGAGGCGTATGTGGCACAAAGATTACCACGGGAGGAAGCCTATCCGGCAATAGTGCTCAATTCCCCGTCCACTCGGAGGAGAAGTCCTTGTGGGTGGTGAAGAGGGCCTTGACCCGGTGATAGATTTACGTGTTGCTCGACTCGATGAAGCGAAGTCCGGTTGGGAGTGTGCCCGGCTCATGTGGAACACCTTGTGAGTGCGTTTACGGAGAGGAGATCCGATTGCAGACGAATGTGATCATGGCGTCCTTGTTGTGCAACGAGCTCCTTCAGCTCCGTGAACCTTTTATTGACCTGGTTGGCCAAGACTGCAGGATTCTTGGGGACAACGTCCCATAACTCCGGGTTAGGAGGACCGAGCATAAAGGGAAAGCCGGATCAAATCATGATTGCCTTCATTCGAACATAGAAGAAAGATGCGGACCCATCCTTCTTCTACATGAACTGCGTAAGCAGACGGGAACCGGGGAAAGAACATAGAACATAGAAGAATCCGGACCGATAACTGCGGGAAAGGCGGAGAACCTCAAGGGGTAGAAATGTTATGGCCTTGGCGAACTGCGTATGTTGTTTATCCTCCGGCTCTAGATCTACATTCGGAATTACATTACGACAAAGGCCAAAAAAACGGATCCGTAGCTCCTTCGTGGGCCATAATCCGGTGTAGCCTTCAATCGTGGAGGCAAGCAGAGAGAAAGTGATGGCGTTGGCGGGAAGGTGATCATTGTAGTTCATAGGTATTCAACCAATCGTGGAAAAATAGTAAGCTGGTAAGCGAACCCCCTTTGGAAGTGTGGCAAGAACACCACAAACTCACGGATTGGGTGAGGCGAGTCCAGCGGAGGCAAGGCAGTGACTCCGGTGAGGATCGCCTAATGCAGTGAAACCCGGTCCAGAGTCGTCTGGCAGACCCGAGCCCGCACCCACTTTGGGTCGCCATCGGTGTCCTCCTCCATCTCTTGCTCAGCAACGTGAGCTCCTCTTCTGTCATCTCAAGTTCGCCGCCCTCCTCCGCTAGCAGCGGTGGGGGCAGCGGCCTAGATTGGATGAGCGTAGAGCCGGAGGAGAGTCTTGGCAGCGACATAGATGCGTGTGGAAACAGTGTGGCGGCGGTGCTGCTACTCAGATGCGCAGGCGGCGGCGCTATCGCTTGAGAAGATGAAGAAGGAGAACTAGGCGGAGGCGAAGTGGGGAGAAAAATCCCAAAGGCGCACCTCCCTATTAACCGCTCCATCGAGGAGAAAGTGGGATTGTCTTTGTCTTGGTATGCAACACGGTGTGGCGTGTATAAACCAGAAGGGCCAATCAGCGAAGAGACACACGGAAGACCACAAGGTGTGAAAATCATATGGCGTGGCGCATTGATGCGATTCTGACGAGGCAGGCAGGCGTGGCGTGCGCCACGGTGATAGCTGACAATTCTTTGCGTGATTCTGTGGCTGGCCCTTAAAATGAGGCAACCCTAATGATTAGCCTCCGTGGGGAAGCTTATCTGAAAGAAGGAAAAGCAACCGGATGAGGCGTGGTGACCCGGCCAGCAAGTGAAAACTTGGAATGTGCCAAGGAAAGTAAACCCATGGGATCAGAGATAAGGTGGTAACCCGGCCAGCGAGAAAACTTGGAATGTGCCAAGGAAAGTAAATCCAAGAATCCGAGATAAGGAGAAACTCGGAGAAGGAGCACAAAGCTCGGTGGAATTGAACCTCTTGTGGCCTTAGCGGCTAAGGCAACTAAAGGCTAGTGACCGGGGACTAATGTTGAGGGATACCCCGGGTAGAATCCTTGAGCAAAATTATAAAGGCTGAGTTAGGCGAAGTGCGGCAGGTCAAAGCTAATCTTGGCGAGTTACCTCAGCAGGCCGAATCTCGGGGTAACCGGACCAAGGGTGTCCACCTAGCTGAGTGTCATCGACTTAATCGATGAGCGGATAGATGAATCTACTTGTATGCGAGGAGCAGTGTGACGGATCCTCTGATCGGGTCATAGCAACTTCTAGCGAAGGAAGGAATCTCGCTGGTCAAAAGTAACCCGGTCGCACTACATGAGCAAAGCGGATAGGGCAGGAGCCACGAGGCATGGCCGGCAGGTGTCGGTGCATGTGACGCCCTTGTGAGCTCACGTAGCCTCTGCATGGGTGTGAGGGAAAAGCACCGGTCGGTTTGCTATTTTGGGAGGAGGCATATTCCTAGGAATATGCCTCACGTATCTCTAAGTGGAGACCTAGCCACCCCTATATAAGGAGGGCTAGGGACTCTGTAGAAAAGGTTTAGTTCTCTGGTTGATCTCTAGTTGGTCTTATGCAGGTTGGCAGTGGTGAGAGTAAGAGTCCCTTCTTCCTCCTCTCCCCAATACAGCTCTAGGAGCACTTGTAATCTGAAGTGAATCAAATACAAAGCTTACGTGAGGAATCACCTCACTATCCCTCCTGGATTCCCCTAGTGCATTTAGTCCCCACCTTTAGCCTATCCATGGCATCTGCGCGTGACACCACCATGACAATTCCCCGTGAGTGCATGCTGGGAGATCTTCTCTCTCGGAGTTTTCGCCCATGTGAGCGGCGAGAATCTTCTGTGGTCGCTCCACGAGTCTTAGGGTTTGGGAGGATAATATCGCTAGAGGAGAGACTAGAGTGGACGGGGTGGCCACACCACACCCAGTGGCCTTGCGGCACAGGGTGGCCGTGCCGAGGTGGTGTGGGACCCCTATGGCCCATCTCCACTTCCCTTAAGCTTTCTTAGTCTTACGAAAAAATAGGATTTTCCATGTATTTTCCCAGATTTTACGATCTTGTGAATTTTGCCTCCAATGGCACCTTTTCCATGAATCTTGTTGCAGGTCCATGCTCAAAGTCATCAACCATGCAAAAATAGATAAAATAACATAAGTATCATCTCTAATATGAAATATATCAATGAATAACAGTAAATTATGATATAGAATAGTGATGCAAAATGGGCGTATCACGCCTCCACCGCCTTCCATGATGCTGGCCTTAGCCACCACCCTTCCCGATGGCGCGCCCACCTCCTCCTCTATGGCCAGCTGCCGCCTCCTCGGCCAACCATGGTGCCACGGCCGGCCACAATCTTGACCTCCTCGATGCGGGATGTCGCCTTCTCTGATCAGGCTAAGCGCGACCTTCGCCACCACCCTTCTGGCGAGTGCCTCCTCCTCGGCGACCAAGCGCCACCGCCTCCTTGGCTAACCACGGTTATGCAGCGCTCCTGATGTGGGCGCCCACGCTTCTCCTCGTCACGAGCCACGGAGTCGCCCTTCCTCCACGATGAGCACGGCCGACCATGGTGACACCTCCATGGCTAGCCATGGCGCCACCGACACCTCCACCAGACGCGCCGCCTCCATGAGCCAGCGTCCACATGCCTCTATGGTGGGCACCTCCACAATGCGGTGGTGGGATGAACTAAGGACAGGTGCTTTTTTGTGTAGGGACCTTTGTGTAAAATGTTAACTCAACAACATATCTACTCATACTGCCACCAAACAACATCTGAGATGAGCATCTACGAACTAATACAGGCTGCCAAACAAGGCACAAAATCTCAACGTAACATATCTAAGGTGGGAATATCGGGGTGGGAAACACATGTTGGGGTGACCGACCTACAAACACACCCTTATGCTTTCTTGTTATCACTTTTGTTTTGTGCTTGTAAATTACTTAAGCACTTTTTCATACTTATCCTTTATAAACTGCTACGCCTCGTCCTTTTCTTGAGCCAACAAATATTTATACGGAAACTTTGCGAACAACAGCGGAGCTCAATTGCCAAACTAGTTCAAACTCAAAAACAATGCTGGTCTCCGGTCTGGAGATAATTCACTACTCGAAAATACTGCGTCTAAGCAATCGGACAAAAAACAAAAGTACAAACAGAAAATGAGACTTACACCCAAAGGTAACTTCATTTAGAATCAGAATCTAACCAGAACAAGTATGATCATAAAGTACATTCAAGTATTAGAGGATTTTCGACTATGACATGATCATTGGAAATAAGATGGTACTAAAACTTCTCAGAAAAAATATTGAGCGAACCAATACTTTATTTCACTTTGGACATGTACATTGATATGACTACAAAGAAAACTTAAAATAAAAGGGATGTAGTTGAGCATTCTTCCATGGACGGTCTAACTCATCCCGGATCCTTACTACCTCTAGCTCTCTTTCTTTTCCTAGTATCAGGTCTTTCTTTGCGACACGATGTCCTTTAGATAGTATGAACCATTGTGTAATACTCTACTAACCATAAAGGGCCCTTCCCAGTTGGGAAAGCTTGTGCTTTCTTTGTTGCGATGGTCGGAGAACTAGATCACCCTTTGTAAAGACTGATTTTGACTCTCGACTATGATACTTGCGTAACCTGCTGATTGGTACATGATCTCTGTTCAGCAATGACACGAACTTCCTCGAGTACATCAAGGTTATCTTGTCGAAACTTCAACATCTTCTTGAGATACTAGCGACTCGGGAGAAAGATGGATAAGGTCACTTGGAAGAAGCGCCTTTGTGTAGTTGACCAAGAAGAAGGTGTGTATCTAGTTGACCTATTAGGAGTAGTTTGTAAACTCCATACAATAGATGGCAATTGGTTCTCCCAAGCCCCGACAACACGATGAAGTGGTGCTTCGAGCCTAGATCAGAGGCCTTGGAGAATTAAATCATTAGCCCTTTCAACTTGTCCATTGGCTTGTGGATGTGCGTTGATGCAATATCAAGTGGATCCTTGATCTTTGAAAAACTAGGCAAGTTCTCCCATTGAAAAATTGCTCCGTTGTCGTAATAATTTTGTGCGGATGGCGAATGGGATTATGACATCCTCGAAAAATCATTTGGATGTATCTAGACCACAACTTGTGATGGGTTTAGCCTCAATCCATTTAAATTTATCCACCATCACTAGTAAGTGAGTAAACCCACTTTGAGCCTGTTTGAACGGTCCTACCATGTCAAGACCCCAGACCGCAAAGGGCCATGTAATCGGAATCGTTCGCAGCTGATCAGCCGGAACATGGGCTTGCTTGGCATATTTTGGCAGCCTTTGCGTGTTGACCAGCCTCTGGCATCTTCCATAGATGTAAGCGAGAAAATCCGTGTCGAAAAGCTTTTGCCACCAAAGATTTGGCTGCGGCGTGATGTCGCATTAGCCTTTATGGATTTCCTTTAGGTTACCACTCCTTATTTGTAGCATCCCAATTCTCTAACAATTGCAATGATACTTGCGTAGCAATATATTGCTACTTCTACATATAATTAGTTGCATCATCATTATATCATACTCATGTCACCATGCCACCTTGCATTTGAGAATCATGTAAACCCCTCTATTTGGTTCTTATCCATATGCATTATATTGTATCACTTGTATTTGCCTCTTGATATGTTGTATTTGTTTCTTGATAAATTGTTTCATGCCCAAGTTGAGTTGGGGCATATATTTTCTTGAATCCACCACCTTTCTTTGCCACCACCTTATAATTCCACCATCCCAAGTAATATGAGCAATTGCATATTTCTTTGTCATTTAATTCTAGATCCTATAATAAGATGGATCCACTTCTATCTCTACGCTTCCATACTTGTTTCCTTGTTGTTTTAAAATATGGAATTTGGAAGCCTACATAGCCACCTTGCATGCTATGTAGAAGTAGAATCCTTTTCTCCTCTTTTATGGTTTATAGTAGAAGTATGGGCTTGATTGAATCATGGTGGTGGCATGAAGCACAAGTGGAACATGCACACTATTAGACCACCTCTTTCAAACTAGCTCATCTTTTGAATAAACCATGGGGTGTAATAATTCCACAATTCTTTAGTGAGCTAGATTCAAATGAGTACCTTGTTTGAATCCATATTCCACATGTGGTCTAGTTTGTTTTCACAAACTACTACATACAATTATGCATACTTGAGCCATGCTTCCCTCTCTTTTGGTCTTGTTGGATTCTTTTTGGGTTTGAATGGTTTGAATTCAAATGAGTTGGGTTTAAAGAAAACATGCAAAAGGAATAAAACCTATATATCTAAACCATCCTCACCCCTCTAGATAACCTAGTATCTAAACTAACCCATCTAACTTTGAGCCCATCTTCTCTTGGTTTGGTTGAACCAAAACACACCACCTCAACAAACAACTAAACACACACCTAAGCTACCCCATCTCTCTACCCCTCTTCTCTTGTTTGATCTAGACCAACTGGTGCCACCTCTCTAGTTTCCCCTTAGGCGACCAAGAAAGCAGCCCAACATTGCACTCATTGCACCCAAACCCTAGCTTCACCGATCCCCTCCCTCTTTTCGTGCACACCAAGAAGGTGGCTGACACCACCACGTTTGGACCAGCCCCTTTTTCCTCTCTGCTGACTAGACGAAGAAGGCGAGAAGAACCCCTACCGACCCTCCTCATCTCTCGCTTTGCAAGCGGAACACACGTGTGCTTCCACTACCCTCCTTTTCTACCCCTCCTCTACCTAGGTAGTCCTAGTGAGATCCCAACACCATCCACTTCCTCCCTCCTCTACCACCTTGGACATGTCCATCTTCCTCACCTTAAAACCTAGATTGGGCTTGTACATAGCATCGGGGAGTAGGAGAAGGCGTGAAAAGGTTAGGGAAGGCAGAGAGGCGCCTAGGTCACTATACCAGGAGAACAAGGCTAGCTCAAGCAACCTCGCGGCCACCATGCCCAGGAAGCTGTGTGAACCTCTGCCTCCTCTCGATCTGCACTCCTTGCTCCAACACCTACACCAAGCATGACCAGGTGAGCACCAGGGTTCTCTAGGCCTGGTCTCACTCCTTCTCGAAACCCCGTAGTGCCACTTGCCTCCATGGGCGTCCTCATACGCGCCTTGTCGCGCTTCTTGCCCGTGCGCTTCATGACTCTGCGGCCTCGTGTGCCGTATTTGTTCCTCCTTGTTTTCCATGCTTTAGCCCTTGTGAACAATTCCTTAACAAGATACATAACCCTATCCACCCTCGGTGTCTTTTCTCATGGCACCGTCCGTCTCATAGTCTTGTCAGCGTCATCGACCACACAATACGCCATTCTGGTGTCTCTCGAGATCCAAAGAGACATGCAGCTAGTTCGATCTGCTTCCATCGCTTTTTGCATTGAGGCCTCTGTTGTTCTGAACCGAACCCAGATCCACCTTGTCCCCGCACATCGTCATTTTAAACCGAATCTGGCCCAGCAATTTATGAAAAGGTACACAATGTTTTCGGTATTTGCAAAACCCCTAGCTCGCCATGTCTACTCCATCTAAGCCCGCAGCGGGTGGCCCGCATATAACCTAGGCCCGCTTATGCGCCTCGTATTAGCTCTCCCTGCGTAGCAAAAGTCAGGAGACTTTTCTAAATCAAATTCAAACCAGATTCAAATTCTATTTAAATATAAAGCTTAATAACTTTTAAATAAATTCAAATTTGAATAAAATTTGAAATGAAATGTTATTAGTTTTCAATATGAATTCAAAAGTAAATTCAAATATTTTGAGCGAATTCAAACTAATCGAACCTTTGGCGTTGTCCCCAATTGACTTAAATATTGTTTCAATCATAATTCCAAATAATACATATAATATAGGTTTTACGATCGGAAAAATACCAAGAATTCAAATATACCATCAAAATAAATTTTGAGAAATTTAAAATTTTGAAATTATTTAAATATCAATAAATGCCATTTCTTAATAAATTCACAACTTTATTTCCATAATTTAAATTTAGCAAATAATATGTCTAAATCGATTAGTGTGATGCCGATTCTAATTATAGCCATGATATGAATTAAAGCATGTATCATATAAATATTAAATATTCATAACTGTTTATGGGAGCAAAACATACCTAAATAATTAAATAAATTGCTTTATTTTTGTTTCACACCTCACCCATGCCATGCTATGTTATACCATGTAATTGTGCATCATTCCATCATGTCATACCTTCTTTGCTTGGCTTATATTCATATGATTGTGCACTTTATTTATTGTGGACTTTGTGTGTTTGGCTTTTATTCCGGACAGACGCCGAGCAAGAGAACTACCAAGAGAACCCAGTGTACTACCCGGATCCTGGTTACACCACTGCTGATCCGACATGCTAGCACTTCCCCATGCTTGCATACATATAGTACCTATACATCTAACATATTATTGCATCATTTAGTCATGATAGAATAAAATTGAATCACGTATTGCATAGCCTTTACTTTTAAACCCAAGAAGCTTGTACCCTCAATCCTATGAGCCATTACCACATGAGTTGTTTGAGCCATGCAGTGGTAGATGCATGTGTAGGGTTTGTACAAGTCTTTGGATAATGAAATATCTAAACAAGTTAAGCTGTGTAGTAATGGGATAACTAAAGAAAGAGGCACAAGTGAAGCGATAGCATTATTTGGTTCTTCCACGCTCACTTGTGTCCGTGGGACCAGTATGATTCCTATTCCTTGACTATTCTAGATCATATACAAGAATAACTAAAGTAACATGTTTAATCTGACTAAGACTTGACTAGTTATAGTGTAACTATCATTGAATGGTTAATAAAATTGTCAGCTGATGGTATTTTCTTTTGCCTTCTCGTCGGTAAGTGAGATGGAGGGCGAGCAATGTTATTTATATTACGTACATAACTGTTGTTACTAATTAAGGAGCTTCCCTCAACATCTGGTTGGGAGGATGTTGTAGCGCGTCTCATAGAAATGTTTAGTAATTATCTTTAAATACAATTCGTCACCCAAGTTGTTCCTTTAGATGCATTAAGACTTGTTGAGTACCCCTAGGGTCTCACGCGATAAATATTGGTTCAGATGAACAGGTATACTCTCAAGAAGGTTATTAGGTCGAAGAGACTAATGATGGTAGTATGACTATCGGTGTAGAGATTAGGGATGGAGATCCATGAGATCAAGTGGGCGGGATGTGCTTATTTTCGAGGCATCTTATGCCAATTTGCTTCTTGTCCGTACTCAGATCTTGCTTTCTCCTTCCGCTTGATACTCTGATGTGTGATTTATGAGGATATATTGTAAACTATTATCTCTATCTAGGATATTTGGATATTGCCATGTGGTGTTGAATATTTTTGTTTCTATTGTTTTTTAGATGGTGTGGCTCGATGTATTATTATATCCTTGACATGCATACTCATTTATGTATGTTTTTGATCGCTTTACATCGAATATAAACGCTCGCTCTTGTCCGATGTTCTTGAAAGTGGGTAGAATTGGTTGGCCGGTACCGTACCTGCTCTTCTCTGGGCCTACCGTGCGTGGGTAGCCTTGGGCCTTGTGATGAGATCCTTTATCCAATTTTGGATTTATCAGGGCTTGTTCTTAGGCGTAGGGTCCAACATAGTACTGCGTATAGAGCTCACCACTAATTATTGTGTAAGGATTTTGCCACAAATCGAGACGGTCATCATCGACTCAAAACTTTGTCTTAGGTAATTTTCCTCCTACCAAGAATTCAAGAATCGGTTTTGCCCATTTGGGATTATAGCGAGTGCTATAATTGGTGAGTAAGATTTGGTGAGATCTTGATGACCCACAAGTATAGGGGTGTATGCAGTATTTTCGATAAGTAAAGTGTCGAACCCAACAAGGGCGGCGAAGGTCTTTGGCTAGTGGTATGGGTCAGAATTCTCTGCAAATACTTGTAAGCAGTTTTAGGGTTTTTGATAATGCGAGTAAGCGAAATGCAGAGTAAATAAAAGATAATAAGAATAAATGCAGCAAGTGGCCCAATCCTTTATGCGACAAAAGACGAAGCGGTTGTATTACTTAAGATGACCAAGCGTTCGAGGACATATGGAAAAGCTATCAGTGCTTTTGCTTCATATAGTTGATTAATCTTCTTTAGCTTGCTAAGTGTTGTGTGGAGTGAACCTGTGCTAAATGCAAGGCATTTTGTTCCTAGGACTAATACATACTTGTGATTATACCCATTGCAAACATCCAGTAAGTAGAAAGTAATTAAGGTAGAAACCTAACCAGACTTTAAACTCTAAGACCCTTCGTCCCTTGTGCAATGGTTTCCTAACGGGGTTGAGGGTTTATGTCACTCAAGCAACCTCTCGATTAGTAGCCAAATACACAATGCATTGCCCTAAAACTAGGCCCATATAGGTGGCAAGAAGTGTCATGTGGTCGGCGTTCACATGACACCACTGAAGAAGTACACCACAACTTAAATATCAAACTATTGAATCTTTCTCAACACAACTCCACTCTAACAACATGACTTCTCCATGTCCCTCAAGAACAAAACTAACTACTCACAAGACATCATATGGATCATGATCGGAGATGGAATAATGATGTATAACAATCTGAACATAAACAATAATTCAATGGTTCTATCAATGGCATCAACTATAAAGAGTAATCAACACCGGGAAAGTTTCCCCTAAGAACTAATGCAAGATTCAACTCAATTGTTACATCAATATGGAGATGGTGATGATTGTTCTGATGGTGATAATGGTGGTGGTGATGATGATCCTGATGAAGTCTAGCTTGATGGTGGTGTTGATGGCGATGATCTCCCCTCTCCGGGAAGGGATTCCCTTGGCCGTCATCTCTGAGGAGATCTTTCTCTCTCGGTGTTTCTGCCCCGTGAAATGGCGGAATCTTCGTAAGTGCTCCCAGGAGTCTTAGGGTTTCGGAGGATAATATCGCGCCCGAGTGCGAGGGGTGAACCAAAGGCGGCCACACCACTGTGGCGTAATAATTGGGGTGTGCGCCTTGAGAGATGGTGTGGGCCCCTATGGCTTATCTCGACCCCCCTGGCTTCCTTCATCTTCTGGAAAAATAGGATTTTCCGTATATTTTCCCGGATTTTCTGATCTTCACGAATTTTGCCTCCAAACAACACCTTTTCCATCAGAATCCTGGTTGCAGCGGTCCATGCTCCAAAAGTCATCAACCATGCAGAGCAGATGAAATAACATAAAGTATCACCTCTCAATATGAAATATATCAATGAATAACGATGAAATTATGACATAGAATAGTGATGCAAAATGGGCGTATCAACTCCCCCAAGCTTAGACTTGGCTTGTCCCCAAGCGAAGCGGGCTCAATAAACATTGACCTCGGGTTTATGGATGCAGTTCGATAAAGAATAGGACCGAAGCATCACATTCATCAATACATAGATCATAATGAAAATGACTCACTATTATATAACTCAACTTGCAATAAGTAAATGAAACACAATATATATACATAAAGTAAATCATAGTTGGTAATGGAAAACTTAGCTCTTGGTGAAGAATAGTTGATAATTTCTTTGGAGTTCACAAATAACTGATTTTAATGATAGCTTTCAAAATAGTAAACATCAAGATAAGAGCGATGTGCAAAACAAAACATAAGAAACATGATTGATTAAATCATCATATGAATGAATGAAACACAACAACTCAAAATACTTGCTTGAGATAGAAGGGAGTAGGTTCTTGACTCAACTAAAAAGTAAAAAGAAAGGCCATTCCACGAGGAGGAAGCGAGTTGCAAATCTCATAAAAGCTCCCAAAATTATTATACTTACTAGCTTTAGGCTCTCATTGCCCCTATCATAGGCATCTTTAGGTGATTAAAGGTTAAAGTGATCAAATATGAGGATATGCATTGACAAGTTGTAAATTGAGAATCTCATGTCCCTTGAATCACGGTGGCTCCTCATCTTTACTCAAGTTTAGTCATCGATGAGTTCTTGTCATCGTAAGCATATGTGTATCATAGAGAACCATCAGCAGGTACTCCCGATGATACCGAAGAATCCCCATATCAAAATGACAAGGAAAGCATACAACAAGCATCTTAGCAATCTTCTTATTTACCATGGAATATGGTGCTTTTTCTCTCTTTCCTCTTTTCATAATCTCTTTTTTCTCAATATGAGAATCTTTTTTATAAGAAGAATGCTTCATAGATGCTAGATTATGGATTCGCTGCAGGTTTCCACCATGTCAGCATGGATTAGACCAATGACCCAGCGTTTCTCTAACACATATACATAACTCCATGGACTAGCTCCCCTTTCAAACTTTTCCACGGCGACATCCATAAACAAAAAGAACATGATATCAACTGGGTACAAGTACCGATTGCAATGTTGAAAGTGTTCCCCATGACAGCATGGTTCTGCTAATTCACAACTTACAAAGCACAAGCATATCGCAGCATAGGTGAGCACAATGGTTCAAGTTTATTAAGTGCAGAAAGTAAAATTAATAAAATCAAGTTCGTGAGAGCTTTAATCACTAATTTTCAAATAACAGTTTAATTTGGGAGGTAGATAAAACAAGAATTTGCTTGGAATAGCAATAATGCTAATAGGTAGGTATGGTGGACACAAATGGCATGGGTTTGGTTTAAAGGTGGATGCGAGAAGAATTCCCTCTCGGTACAGGTTTTGGCTAGCAAGGCTGGGTAGCAAGTATAAGAGTTGAAGGAAACAAACAAACATACAAGTGATAAAGACAAAGCATGCAATCTTCCTTGGAAGCTAAGCGATCTTAACTAGAGAATACTAAACTTATGAGCAAATCAGAAAGAAGATGATGAAATTATATTTCTTTAGAGTACTTTATCTTTTCATTCAACTCTCAAAATAGTGTTGCTCTTGAGAGCCAGGTTGCCAAAACCAACTAAATTAACTCAATGATCCCAAAAGTGATACCAATACTAACAACAAGATCAATCATCACAACCACGAATAGAAAACTAATATAAGTTATGCAAAAAGAGTGAATGATAGAACTTCTTATTAATATTCCATAATGGCAACTCACACCAAGGGATACATATCTAACGAGAGAGGGGACACTTCCATAATGCAAACCATCCTACATAATAACTTCTCGATTCATGATATGACTCTACTAATAAGGTAAAAAGATAGAAGATAGTGATGTGATACTGCGGAACTCCCCCAAGCTTGGAACAAGCCAAGGGGATGCCAAACCTGGTGAGGAATTACTCCTTTGGTGGTGGTGGTATCCTCTCGATGAGCTTCTTGACCAATTTCCCAAGTCCTCAATCTAGAAGGTGAGGGTATGAATCAACTCGAGGTTGTGCTTGATGCGGTGCATGATCATGTTAGATTGTGGATCCCAGCTCTTGTGATTCTTTTCCATTCTTCCCTCTTGGAGTCTTCTTTTCCTGCATGGTTATGGATAAAGGTATGGAAATGACTCTTGGTGCTTGGAGAAGTGTCCTTGGACCCAAGCGGTGGCGTGGAGGTTTCCCTCGATTGACATCTGTCACGATCCTTGATCCTGGCGGGGTTCGGAACCACTCAATACTTGCAATGGTAGTCTTAGGTGTGCTTGCCTCCTCTTCACCTTTGCTCTTGATCTCCTTCTCCTTCTGGGGTCTTGGAATCCTCCTCCATGAACTCCTTCCCTTTATCCTTGGCGGACACCATTGTGCTTCTAAGCTTTCAAAATAGTTCTGGAAGAAATAGATCGAAACAAAAACACGATATACAAACCTCGGGGGATCCAGGGGATTATATATTACAAAGTTTCATAACAAAAGGAAAGTCTTTGGGCGGCGCAGTGGATGAGTCGAGGTGGACTCACCACCTGGTGGCGCGGCCGAGGTGGGCCCAGCGCCACTGGTGGTGTGAGCCACCCTGGCTGCGTTCCATCCCTCTTTAACTGTAACTTTTCCTTAATGGCTAAAGCTGCAAAAAAATAGTTGGATTGTATTTTCGCGGAACTTTTCTTACCAGAACTATTACCTATTTGAAAACGGGCTCTACAGGTCTCTGAATTTGGTATCTAGTAGATTCTTCCGGAGTATCCACTTGAATATCATTGATATCTTCATCTTCATACACTTATTACTTGAGTCATAAAACCCTTCTCTTCCTTATTACACCAATATCTCCACTACCTGGAAATTTCTTTCACAAAAAACTTCACAGAGTTATAATTAGCAAAATTAGTATATATGAAGTGATAAAACCTGTTGAGTACAATTTCAACTGAAAACCATCAAAACTTAAGCTACTGTACCAACTCCTTCCGAAAACCCAAAAAGAATCCAAAAAAGGAAATCGATTAAAGAAGAAAATGCAAGAGTGGCAAAATCATCAAAAGCAGAGACCGCGTGAGTAAAGATCAATTTTTTCCAAAATCTTACGTTGCTCAAATCAACAAGTTCAAAACTAACAAAGTTAAATAACAGCTCGATCAAACATACAAAGATCTCTCACAAATTTTTCACGGATTGAAGCACAAAAAATGCATTTGGAACGACAACTTCCCAAATCTTACTTCTCTCGCATTAGAAGTTGATCTTGACACAAAAAACAAAAAAAGCGGATAAGGAGAGGTTATTACCAAAGTAATAACTTCAAGACTCAAAAGAAACACAAACAAAACTAAAAGCAAAAATAAATTGGTTGTCTCCCAAAAGCTCTTTCTTTATAGCCATTAAGATGGGCATGATAATTTCAAAGATGCTTTCGAGATAGGGATATGAATTGAAGTGAAAGAGGCATTAAAGAAGCAAAAATTCACACATTAAGTCTAACCCACTTCCTATGCAAGGGAATTTTGTAAACAAACAAGTTAATTGAAACCATAGGCTACTTGCATAAGAAGGCAAAAGAGTGCAATATAAAACTTTCGAAAAAGCATAAAGCGGGAAACTTGACATATTATTGAGATACAAATGAACACTTTTCCATCTCTCATAGTAACTTACTTGATGTCGTGCATAAACTTAACAATATAACTATCACAAGGATCATCGTTAGCAATGATCACTTATTCTAATAGAAAACACGGAATACTGGCTCTCATAACACTACTATGTGAAACAATATTAGAGGTATCCTTACAAAGGATAGTGTGTCCCTCTTCTTCATATTTAGTAACAAAGTCTTTCACCTTTGCTATTATAGGTTCATCAACCATTTGTTTATCAGGTTCAACAGCTTTGATTATGCTTTCATTAACCATTTTAGCTTTATCATAGAATGTTCCTTAATCTTAACTGGGAAAGGCATTTTGTCAATATAAGGTTCAGGTAAAACATGATTAGTAATATAAACTTTAGTATTTCTTTCAGGAACACTCTTAGCAACATCTTTATAAGGTTCATGACACTTATTCCACTTCTTTTTAGGCACTTCAATGTAAGAAGCAAAAGCCTTAAAATAAGTAGCAATAACGAGTCTAGACCATAAGTGAAGGGTTCCGTGTGAGAACAAAAAATTTCTATCTACTCGAACACTAATACCTGGATCTATACTATGTAGACATAAGTAAGGAGAAGCAATACAATATTCATACCTTTGCAGAATGAGGCACGCCTTACGCAGGAAGGTGTATATTGATGCGAAAATGACGACACCCACAAGTGTGGTGCCTCCGAAGTTAAAGTTCGTCCCGTCCAAGTGTATGGGACGTCAGCCGTGCTCGATCCAGCGGCGTGCCGAAGATGTGAATCTTGGGATCACCGATCACCAGCCAGTAGTGTGAAGGTGGAGAACTCAACTATGAGGTCCTCCCAATATTATGAGGAAGTCCTCGACAAATGAGAGAAGATAGAGAATGGGGTGATTTCCAGGGAAGGGGACCCCTTTATATAGTGGGAGGCGCACAACCCGAGGGCCAAGCGGGGAGTGGGACTAATCCCACACTTGACCACCTGGGGCGTAGCCGCCTTGACCTAGGTGGGCCCCACTGGGGTGGCCCACCAGCCCTAGGTAGGCTGGCCCCCCACTCCTAGGCGCCTTGCCCACTTGGGCCTCCGCCGGGTGAGGCCCATTATGTCTCGTATATAATGCCTTCAAAAATAAAATAAATATATATTTAATATTAATTCTCAATTAACATTCAAATATACATATTATATTATCTCTTCACTCGGAACAACTTCGTGCCCTTTCGATCTCCTTGAGTTAAAACTATTGCTGGTTTCTCTCTCTATTCCTCATCGATACCTCATCTACCCTAAGCGTCCCTACCCTTAAGCGTGACATCCTTGGGTTTGGAAACACTACGGACATGGCAGAGACCACTCTCATATCAATGATCAGCAGAGGGACACGGATGGCCATGTGACCCTCGTGTGTTTCAGAATACAATGCATTTCGAGTGACCGTGAGATAGTGTTCCCATTCCTTTGTCATTCGATACCTAATTCATCAAGACTTGATCTTTGGTATCTCCATACCTTGAATTCGATCAGTTAATGATGAAGTTGTTTTCTCGTTCTCATGTAGTTTCATTCCGTGACCTAGTCACATGCTTGCAAGCTTCATTAATCGCGACATCACGAGATGGCCATGTATCTATCCGTTACATGGACTAGACAAATCCTGGTCTTGATATGTACTCCTCTATGCATTCCTTTGGAAAACTTGAGTGGCACCTTTTGATCACCTTACAGATGATTCATGATAACCATCTAAGCTTCTTCTAGAATGGTGATTTGCATTACCTCACCGGTCGAAGGATCGGGGTTGCGAGGTTCTCTCTGTTTTATCATCAATGGTGAACTTTGTAACTAGATCTCATTAAGATATAGCAGTGGGATGTTTTGTACATCATGTTTATTCAACTAATAACATGACCTCATTGTCGAGTTATGCAAATGCCCATGATCTTGAAACACAGACCATCCTCATGACCAATGAACTAGTTCACTAGAGGTAACTAGAGACACGGTTGTTTACATACCACCACGTGTATTAACGTTTTATTAACTGCAGTTATAGCGCAGTATGAAGCGTATTATGAACATAAAGGAGATATATATTAAATAATATACTTTATGTGCCTCCCTGAGCTGCTCATGATCTCCACTTGCACTAGAGTATACAAACTAGTTTACAATAGGGAGAACCCTAACACCAATGGAATCTAAATTGTTGTTAGTGCTTATCCTGTTGAGAGAGCTTTAGTGGGAGGATGCGATACATTCAATTTCGTATCTACTCGCAAATCTTGACTTCACCTTCCGTCAACAATCTGCAGGATGGCGGCCACTGAAATCTAAGTTTGATGTGTTTGGCTATAAACGAGTTCTTGGTTCCTTGCATTTGCAATAGCTCCGATGTTATCACAATAGATCATCACGAGTCTTGCGCATTAGGAAAAACTCATAGTTAGATAGCCAGAAATTCCCTTAGCCAAACAGCTTTATTTGCTGCATCAATTTTGCAACAATGTGATCAGACTCCATTGAAGATTGTGCCTTACCGCAGCTACTTCTTGCTCTTCCGACTTACCGCCCTGTTCACCATTCTGAAAACAAATCCTGTTTGAGACTTGAGTCATCATGATCTAATTCAGCTTGCATCGTAACTATTACGTTTCAAAGCTTCATCATTTCCTCCATAGATTAGGAACATATCCTTTGTTCTTCTGGAGGATACTTTAGGATATTTTCACGATTGTCCGATGATCTGGTCCACTGGATTACTTTCTCGACATCGGCTTCGTCAAACTAAGAGCCAATGCCACATCGAGGTTCGGGTACTATGCATTGCATACATGATAGATGAATCCTATTGCTGAAGCATAGGGGATGTAAGACATACTTCGGCTACTATCGCTTAATGATACGTTTTCCAAAACCATTGGTCATACTCAAGTTCGCAATTCTTCATCATAGGTGTAAACCCTCTTGGTGTTTTCCATTTTGAACCTCTTCAAATCTTATCTATGTAAGTACTCGACTCAATGCTATTAGGTGCCTTGATCTATCTCTATAGATCTTGATTCCTAATATGTATGCAGACTTCACCTACATCCTTCATGGAAAATTGGTTGCTCAAATATGCTTTCACGCTATTCCTAAGATCCATATCGTTTCCCATAGGTAATATGTCATCCATCCATATACTACTAAGAAAACAACCAAGCTTTGGCTTCCACTAAACTTTCTTGTAAACACCGAACTCTTGTTGGTTTGGACAAATCCAAAACTCTTGATCGCAATCAAAATGTTGGTTCTAGCTACGAGATACTTGCTTCAATCCATAAATGAATTTTATTTGAAGTTTTGCATACCTTTCCAACATCCTTGGAGTTGACAAAACCTTCTGAGTTGCATCATATACAACTCTTCATCAATGTGACCATTGAGGAATGCGGTCTTGACATCCATCGCCTTGAAATTTCATCATCGAAATGTGCAGCCAATTGCTATTAAAATCTGACGACCCCTTAAGCATCACTTCTGGGGAGAGTAAGTCGTCATAGTCGACTCCTTGCAATTTGTCGAAACCCCTTGCGAGCCAAATCCCGAGGCCTTTGGAGAATCGTCACATTACCATTACCGCATCTGTCTTTTTCTTAGGAATCCATTTATTTTCCATGCGCTATGCGGCCCTGAAAGATCCACCAAGGTCCAAACTTGGTTTTCATGCATGGATCTATTTTGGATTTCATGAAAGCTTCTAGCCATTTCTCGAAGTCAGGCTACTATCCATAGCTTCTTACCTGTAGTTCTTGAGGTTCTCCCACGATCATCTAAGATAGCCAGAACATCACAAGGCTACCTGGTACCAATGCACGGGTGGCACAAACCCTTGTGAACACTGCGAACCTCGAGGAGCTCTCGATGTCATTGCTTTGATCGATATCAATGGGCTCTTCCTCCATGTTGGAGAGTGGTTTGAGCGGAACAGCTTCCGTTCAAGCTGCCGGAATCTGGAGAGAAGAGGTCAACAATGGTCATCTAACTCAATTTTCCCTTCCACTCTACCTTTTGCAAGAAACTCTTTCTCAAGAAAGGTGCCCGGTTTCGACAAGCGTTTGCTGCCTTGACTTGATTGTAGAAGGTATATCAATGGTTTTCCCTTGGATATCCTACAAAGATACATTTTAGATTTGGGTTCGAGGTTTGTTCAGGGCTGCGGTTTCTTAACGCTATCGCCTCACATCCCCAAACATTTTAGAAAAGAACAACTTTGCATATATCTCATATGGGGTTGTCTCCGCGGTTTGGATGGTTGCTGGGTTTAAAATAAAAGCTGGTTTCTAGCATTGTATCCCCAAAAGACACAGACAAATTAATTAAAGAACATCATGGACGTACACTATCAATAGGGTTACGGAGTTCACGATTCGAACACACCATTACAGCTATGGTGTTAAAGGTGGCGTAGAGCGTGGGATGATCCCACAGTCCTTCAAAGTGCATGTTAAACTCATAACTCAAATACTACGCCTCCCGATCAGATCGAAGGTGCTTGAATTTTCTTGTTAAGATTGATTCTCTACCTCTTTCTGAAAATTCCTTGACAGACTTTCCAAAGGTTTTAGACTTGTGCTTCATCAAGTAAATGCTATCCATATCTCTCAGAAATCGTCGATAAAGGTAACAAAATAATGCGATAACCATTCTTGTTAGAGACACTCATTGGATCCACATACATCTGAATGTATGATCCCAAGTAGAGTCTCTGACTCACTCCACTATGCTCAGGAGAATGGTGTCCTGGTCAGTGTCTTGCCCATGAAAGCATGGCTCACATGTATCAAGGGATTCAAAATCCAATGATCGAAGCCCTATACGAATGAAAACTTCTTCTTGCGCTTTATGCCAATATGACCAAGGCGACAATGCCATATGTACATGGAATTATTGTCCTTGTTCTTGCAAATGTTTAGCATCGACACTATGGATGTGTATCTGTCAGATCGAAGTAGAATAAACCATCACATACGGAGCATGAACATAGAAAACATCATTCCATATAAATTGAACAACCATTTGTTCTGATTTAAAAGAATAATGATGTACAACAACAAGAACCCTCTAACCTATTCATACCGGTCTGGTACATAATAGCATTTATTCAAAAGCCAACAATAATCTGCGATGGTGGGCAGTCGCGGGGTGCCCTTGACCATCCGCCGACTCTCGAACCGTGCGGCAGCGCATGGAATCACCTCGTCGCTTTCCTCAGTCACCCCTCCCTACCTGCGAATCTATTTGAGAGTTACAAATGTGAACAGCAGTCCAATATCAAATACCCGGTGTTATTCACGGGCTGCGTGAGAACATCAATAACGTAGCCTGCTCGTATACCTTTATCGGGACTAAGCTGTCCCCGCTGGCTTCGCTTGTCTTCAAGGTACTTAGAGCTGATTCGTTTCTGAGTGCCATCCTTTTCGGTAAACGCAGTGCGGGCTTAGGAGCAGGGCTTGATCTTTGGTGCTAGGAACAAACCTGCCATCCCTCTTAGACTGCCCTTGCCTTTCCCTTTTGCCCGGTTCTTAAGTTGGGTGGTCTTGTTGGTAATTGACTGTGCTCCTTCTTGATTTCAACTTTCGGCCGGTTTTGAGCATGGCGAACACCATAACAAAGGTCTTAGTCATCCCTTGCATGTTGTAATTAATCCAAAACTCTTATAGCTAAAGGGCGTAGTACCTTTACCTATCTATAGCGAGATCTTAGGATTTTAATCCGAGCATTTAAGCTCGCAATGACGGAACGTACGACCACGTGCTCACTAATACTGTTGTGCTCTTCTGTGAGAAGAAGGCTCAAAACATCATACCTCTCTTGCCGCGAGGCTGCGGAGCAGCAAGGGCGTATGAGATCTCGATGATCTCAAAAGCATTCATCTTCTCAAACACTTTTTGAAGCTAGTCTCCATGGCATAGAGCATTCCACTCACAGATGAGGAAAATCGTCCGCCTTGGGTATGAGACATTCTTTTAAATCACGGAGGCCCGGAATCTGCGAGCTTGGCCAGGAATCTCAACCTCGATGACATAAATCGACATGGGGGACTAGGAGGATCCTAAAAGATTACTTGAACCATGCGGTAAAGTTGGTTCCGGTTTTCCAACATCGCTTCGAGGAAAGTGCTTACGGTTAACGAAGGTCGTGGCGAGACATCTACAAAGAGATTTACAAAGTGTTTAGACTATATTTCATAATAATGAGTTCAAATTTTAATGAAAAGAACTCCTTAAACGAACAACTCTGCTGGTTTAGTGATCACGTCCTATCTCTGCCTCTTTTGATCATCACGGCCATCGATGGGTATCAAAGACATTCCTAATAAATCCACATCAACTGCCAATTCGCCTCATTTTAATTCTGTATTACAGGCCACGTCACATACATACTAGGCTCGCGGTTCTAACTCGTGTAACGTGCGTGGTCTGACATATTGCGCTTGCTTGTATCTGACGTAAATATATACGACCCCAAATCATCTGCAGCCCGGCCTCATGCAAAGAACTTTCTTGGTAGTGCACACGGGAATCGATAAATGGGAATACTACGAGGATTATCTTATCGTACTCTGCAATCTAGTAGTATACTAGCACAATAAGTAATGCTTTAAAGTAAAGTGTTATAACATGGCTATAGCTTTATGATCATCGCCAGTAAGCTTCAATTTCACAAACTTGTTTTGTTGCCATGATATAATACTTGCCCCCTATGCAATAATGAAGATAGGCGCTTCTATATTAACTATTGCATGTTTCTACGCATAACTTTAGAACTTCCGGTAGAATTCCCTTCCACCTAGATGTGAAGGCCGCAACGTGGATTCAATGATTGTTGTTCTTCTTCCTTTCCGAGGGCCCTCGATGTCGATGCCATATCAACTCACATGGGGGAATGAGCACCCCCTAAGCCGCTTTGGTTTGTGGACCAATGTTGAATCCACCACATGAAAAAGTCGGTTGGAATTAAAACTACAGCCAAGCAGTGTCACGATATGAACAATATTAACACTAAAGGGGTATAACTAGAATGTTTATATTGCTATACTTGTTCTATCAATGCGACATGTCTGCCATAGACC